>CM077675.1:24021161-26639618 GCA_039707655.1 Elymus sibiricus
GACGACGGGACCCTGATTCCTCACAAAGCTGGGCGCCCCGGAAGGCAGCACCTCCCAGTGCCAGCCCGGCGGAGCCCAATCCCGGACATGGCGCCTCTCAAGCAGGTGGTTGCCACCGGGGCGACGACGAGGATGCTGGCCGGGCATCGTCGACTCAACGGCTACGCTGTGCAACTAAACATTTAAACATCTAATTAAACATCATATCGCGTCACCGACGATCGTCGGGGACTCCTCGATATTGTCGGGGACTCTCCCTCACCGACGATCATCGGGGGGTACTCTCCCTCACCGACGATCGTCAGGGACTCCTCGATATCGCGTCACCGACGACCGACGATAAAACAACTAAACATCTAAAAAATAAAAACAACTAAAAACAACTAAACAAAAAAACAACTAAAACAACTAAATTAACTAAATTAACGACCGCTTTTGTATATCCTAAAACAACTAAAACAACTAAAATTAACTAAATTAACTAAATTAACTAAATTAACTAAATCGCCGGGGTCACCGGAGACGCGCGCGGGGCCAGCGGCGGTGCTGCGGTGGGCGGAGGCGGGGCCGGTGGCGGTGCTACGCGCGGTGGGCGGGGCCGAGCGGCGGAGGCGCGCGCGCGCGGGGCCGGCGGGGACAGAGAGGAGGGGGAGCCTTACCGGCGAGGAGCGGCGACGGCGTCGGGTCGGGGCGGTGACGGCGACGAGCGGCGACGGCGTCGGGTCGGGGCGGCGGCGGCGGCAGCGCAGGGTAGGGGCGGCGTCGAGGGCGTTGGGGCAGGGGCGGCGTCGAGGGCGTCGGCGAGGGCGTCGACGGCGAGGTGAAGCAACCTGACGGCGTCGACGGGGCAAAGGGCGGCGAGGGCGTCGACGGCGAGGTGGAGCAGCCCGACAGCGTCGATGGGGCAGAGGGCGGCGAGGGCGTCGACGGCGAGCTCGGGCAGCCTGGCGGCGTCGATGTGCTCAGCGTCGTCGGGGGCAACTGCAGATGAAATCTAAAAAATTCCTAAGTCCCTGCTTATATACCCAACCCTTTAGTCCCGGTTGGTGGCTCCAACCGGGGCGAAAGGGCCTTTCGTCCCGGTTGGTGCCACCAACCGGGACTAAAGGTCAATTTCAGCAGCCCAAAGGGCGGGAAGCAAAGACCTTTGGTCCCGGTTGGTGGCACCAACCGGGACTAAAGGGTGGCATTGGTCCTGGTTGGTGGCTCGAACCGGGATGAAAGGGTGGCATTGGTCCTGGTTCGAGCCACCAACCGGGACCAAAGGCCTATGCCTGGCACAGCCGCGGTGCGGTTGGATGTTTAGTCCCACCTCGCCAAGCGAAGGTCGCCCGGACCTGTTTATAAGCCCCACCGTGGCTGCAACGTTGAGCGCCTCTCTAAAGCAGGCATGTGGGCCTAACCGACCTCTTTCTGCTCTGTGGGGCCTACTATGTGAAAATAGATGCGAATTTATAGAGAAAATTCAACCTAAATTCAAAGTGCTAATTAGGCGTAACTAGCACTTTGAATTTAGGTTGAATTTTCTCTATAAATTCAAAGTGCTAATTAGTTATTTTTTTGCATATTAAAAGTTCTTAACTTAAAATACTTTATGAATATTTTTTTTGCTATTAAAGTTTTTAACAAAAATAACTTTGATAATTTTAGTTGCATAAATTTTATATAATATTAAGTTAAATAACTTTGATCGGACGAAAACACGTCTATTACAAAGGATTTTCAATTTTTTAAACATATTTGAACTCAAGACTTTTCTGCATTCAATATGAACCATTCAAAGCCACATCATCACTTTTCAAACCTTTTCTGACTTCATTTGCTATTTTTCATGCATTTCATGATTTATTTTGAGCTAAAATGACCCTGAATTGAAAAGCACTGCAAATGAACTCTGAAATGGTTGAAAGTTGGCATGGTATCATCATTTCACCCACATAGCATGTGCTAAAAAGTTGAGAGGGTTACGACAAAAACTGGATGCACTTCGTGTACAAACTGGACAATCTCTTTCGAAGTATCAGGGTTTTGGACGAAAACTCGTCTATTGCAAAAGGATTTGAATTTTTTAAACATATTTGAACTCATGACTTTTTCTGCATTCAATATGCACCATTCAAAGCCACATCATCACTTTTCAAACCTTTTCTGACTTCATTTGCTATTTTTCATGCATTTCATGATTTATTTTGAGCTAAAATGACCCTGAATTGAAAAGCACTGCAAATGAACTCTAAAACGGTTGAAAGTTGGCATGGTATCATCATTTCACCCACATAGCATGTGCTAAAAAGTTGAGAGGGTTACGGCAAAAACTGGATGCACTTCGTGTACAAAATGAACAATCTCTTTCGAAGTATCAGGGTTTCAGACGAAAACTCATCTGTTACAAAAGGCATTTCATTTCTTGACATGTAACTGCAGTGATATTCTAGATCAAAGCCATCATCAGAATAGTTGTGGAGAGAAAGTCTTCACTTTTTCTTCGCGTGTGTCCCCTTGCTTATTGCGCCGTAACCATGGATAATCTTCATCGTTTAACAGGGTGCTTGGGTCAGCCTTCACTTTGAAGGGAGGAATTTCATGAAACTTTTCATAATCTTCAGACATGTCTGTCTTGCCCTCCACTCCCACGATGTCTCTTTTCCCTGAAAGAACTATGTGGCGCTTTGGCTCATCATATGATGTATTCGCTTCCTTATCTTTTCTTTTTCTCGGTTTGGTAGACATGTCCTTCACATAGAAAACCTACGCCACATCATTGGCTAGGACGAATGGTTCGTCTGTGTACCCAAGATTGTTCAGATCCACTGTTGTCATTCAGTACTACGGGTCTAACTGTACTCCGCCTCCTGACAGATTGACCCATTTGCACCGAAACAAAGGGACCTTAAAATCATGTCCATAGTCAAGTTCCCATATGTCCACTATGTAACCATAATATGTGTCCTTTCCCCTGTTGGTTGATGCATCAAAGCGGACACCACTGTTTTGGTTGGTGCTCTTTTGATCTTGGGCGATCGTGTAAAATGTATTCCCATTTATCTTGTACCCTTTGTAAGTCAATACAGTCGAAGATGGTCCCCTGACCAATGAGTAAAACTCATCTGCAACAGTGGTGTTACCCATGAGATGTGTTTGCAACCAACTGCCGAAAGTCCTGATGTGTTCACATGTAATCCAGTCGTCACACTGCTCCGGGTGTTTGGAGCGCAGAATATTCTTGTGTTCATTGACATACGGGGTCACCAAGGTAGAATTCTGTAGAACTGTGTAGTGTGCTTGAGACCAAGAATGCCCGTCCCTACATATTATTGAATTCGCTCCTAGCGTGCCTTTTCCAGTCAGTCTCCCCTCATACCGCGATTGAGGGAGACCAATCGGCTTAAGGTCAGGAATAAAGTCAACACAAAACCCAATGCTTTCCTTTGTTTGATGGCCCATGGAGATGCTTCCTTCTGGCCTAGAACGGTTACGAACATATTTCTTTAAGACTCCCATGAACCTCTCAAAGGGGAACATGTTGTGTAGAAATACAGGGCCCAGAATGCCAATCTCGTCGACTAGATGAACTAGGACGTGCGTCATGATATTGAAGAAGGATGGTGGGAACACCAGCTCGAAACTAACAAGACATTGCACCAAATCACTCTTTAACCTTGGTAGGATTTCTGGATCGATTACCTTCTGAGAGATTGCATTGAGGAATGCACATAGCTTCACAATGGCTAATCGAACGTTTTCCGGTAGAAGCCCCCTCAATGCAACCGAAAGCAGTTGCGTCATAATCACGTGGCAGTCATAAGACTTTAGGTTCTAGAACTTTTTCTCTGCCATATTTATTATTCCCTTTATATTCGACGAGAAGCCAGACGGGACCTTCATACTGAGCAGGCATTCAAAGATGATTTCCTTCTCTTCTTTGGTAAGAGCGTAGCTGGCAGGACCTTCATACTGCTTTGGATGCATGCCGTCTTTTTCGTGCACACGTTGCTGGTCCTCCCGTGCCTCCAGTGTATCTTTTGTCTTCCCATACACTCCCAAGAAGGCTAGCAGGTTCACGCAAAGATTCTTCATCACGTGCATCACGTCGATTGCAGAGCGGACCTCTAGGTCTCTCCAATAGGGTAGGTCCCAAAATATAGATTTCTTCTTCCACATGGGTGCGCGTCCCTCAGCGTCATTCGGAATAGATAGTCCGCCAGGACCCTTTCCAAAGATTACTTGTAAATAATTGACCATATCAAGTATGTGATCACCAGTACGGAGGGCGGGCTTCTTCCGGTGATCTGCCTCACCTTTGAAATGCTTTCCTTTCTTTCGACATTGATGGTTGGTCGGAAGAAATCGACGATGCCCCATGTACATATTCTTCCCGCATTTGTCCAAATATATACTTTCGGTGTCATCTCAACAGTGCGTGCATGCGTGGTATCCCTTGTTTGTCTGTCCTGAAAGGTTACTGAGAGCAGGCCAATCATTGATGGTTACAAACAGCAACGCTCGTAGGTCAAATTCCTCTTGTGCATGCTCATCCCACACACGTACACCTTTTCCATTCCACAGTTGTAAAAGTTCATCAACTAATGGCCTTAGGTACACATCAATGTCATTGACGGGTTGCTTAGGGCCTTGGATGAGCACTGGCATCATAATGAACTTCCGCTTCATGCACAACCAAGGAGGAAGGTTATACATACATAGAGTCACAGGCCATGTGCTATGCTTGCTGCTCTGCTCCCCAAAAGGATTAACGCCATCTGCACTTAAACCAAACCATACGTTCCTTGGGTCACCTGTAAAGTCCCCCCACTTTCTCTCGATCTTTCTCCACTGCGACCCATCACCGGGTGCTCTCAACTTCCCGTCTTTCTTACGGTCTTCCTTGTGCCATCGCATCAACTTGGCATGCTCTTTGTTTCTGAACAAACGTTTCAACCGTGGTATTATAGGAGCATACCACATCACCTTGGCAGGAACCCTCTTCCCGGTGCGCTGGCCCTCAATATCACCAGGGTCATCTCGTCTGATCTTATACCGCAATGCACAGCATACCGGGCATGCGTTCAAATCCTCGTACGCACCGCGGTAGAGGATGCAGTCATTAGGGCATGCATGTATCTTCTGCACCTCCAATCCTAGAGGGCATAGAACCTTCTGTGCTTCGTACGTACTGTCGGGCAATTTGTTATCCTTTGGAAGCTTCTTCTTCATTATTTTCAGTAGCGAACCAAATCCCTTGTCAGATACACCATTGTCTGCCTTCCATTGCAGCAATTCCAGTGTGGTACCGAGCTTTGTGTTGTCATCTTCGCAATTTGGGTACAACCCTTTTTTGTGATCCTCTAACATGCGATCGAACTTCAACTTCTCCCTTTCACTTTGGCATTGTCTCTTTGCATCAACAATGACCCGATGAAGATCATCATCGGACACATCGTCTGGTTCCTCTTGATCTTCAGCTTCCCCCATTACAGCATCACCGTATTCAGGGGGCGGATAGTTGTCATCATCCTCTTCTTCTTCGTTGTCTTCCATCATAACCCCTCTTTCTCCGTGCTTGGTCCAAACATTATAGTGTGGCATGAAACCCTTCTCAAGCAGGTGGACGTGAAGGGTTTTCGAGTTAGAGTAATCCTTCGTATTCCCACAGATAGTACATGGACAATACATAAAACCATTCTGCTTGTTTGCCTCAGCCACTTCGAGAAAATTATGCAGGCCCTTAATGTACTCGGAGGTGCGTCGGTCACCGTACATCCATTGCCGGTTCATCTGCGTGCATTATATAATTAAGTGTATCAAAAACCATTACAAAACATCATGAATAGAGAAGTGACCAAATTAATAGAAGTTCATCATCACAATAAAACCAAAGTCCAGTAGTGACCAAAATAAATACATAAATTTCATACATAGTTCTCATTGAACAACATATAGCTCTCTAGAGCATCTAATTAAAACATACATTGAAACTATGCAAAACATTTAAATGCAACAACAAATGCAATCATAACAGCAGCTAAGGTACCAATTGATCCAACGGCATAATGATACCAAGCCTTAGTATGAATGGCATATTTTCTAATCTTTCTAATCTTCAAGCGCATTGCATCCATCTTGATCTTTTGATCTTCGACGACATCGGCAACATGCAACTCTAATTCCATCTTCTCCTCCTCAATTCTTTTCAATTTTTTCTTCAAGTAATTGTTTTCTTTTTCAACTAAATTTAACCTCTCGACAAGAGGGTCGGTTCGAATTTCCGGTTCACATACCTCCTAGATAAAAACATTTATGTCACGTTGGTCGGCATAATTGTCATAAACACTAAATGAAACAAATAGTTATAAAAGATAATATACCACATCCGAATCATAGACAGGACGAGGGCCGACGGGGGCGGATACCAAAACCATGGCACTATATAATAACAAACAATAATAAAAGTAAGAAAATTGTACAAGTATCTATCTAAATCATACAAGTAAGAATTTTTTTTCTTTTAGAAAGAAGATAAGAACAAGAGGCTCACCACGGTGGTGCCGGCGACGAGATCGGCGTGGGCGATCTACGGCGGTGAGGATGGGGACGGGACAGGACGGACCGCCAAACCTAGTCGAATCTTGAGGAAAATGGAGCTTGGAGGTCGAGCTTGGAGAGGAGAAAGCTTAAGTGTGGCTCGGGCATTTCATCGAACACCTCATGTGCATAGGAGGTGAGAGCTAGAGCAACACACACCTGCACATGTCGGCCGGCCAAAAAACAGAGTGAGCGGGCAGGGGCAGGGGTATATATAGGCTTATCTTTAGTCCCGGTTGGTGGCCAGAACCGGGACAGAAGACCGACCTTTGGTCCCTGTTCCAGCCACCAACCGGGACTAAAGGTGCTGGGCCAGGAGCGAGGCCCATTGGTCCCGGTTCGTGTCTGGAACCGGGACCGAAAGTTTCAGACGAACCGGGACCAATGGCCCCCGAGGCCCGGCCGGCGCCCTGGCCTCACGAACCGGGACTGGTGCACCCTTTGGTCCCGGTTCGTAAGTGAACCGGGATTAATGCCCTTTTCCTGGCCTCAACCAAAGCCCTGTTTTCTACTAGTGAGAAGACGACAAGACAAAACTCAACATTCAAAGGATCGGCTACTCCCGACAATGCCTTGCACCATGCCCCCAAAAAGTCAAGATGAGACGTCGTCCCCCCTCCCTTTAGTGTTAGGTAATCAGTACTATATGGACTCTATTAGCAAGAGAATCGGAGATTACAACTCGATTACAAGGGAAAGCTCAAACGAATTGTGGAGATCAGGGAGGAAGATGAACAACGTAGAGAGACGGGGAAGCGAAGCACAGCTAACACACGCCAACCAAGCCTAGGCCGAAGTCCTTTCCATCCAGCCACCCTCCTCCTATGTTATTTCTCCTATTAATAGTGGATTCCCCTTTTTCCATAGCCTATTTGCATCAGAAGGCCATGAGCAGGTCCTTATATATGTCCGGCTCGGCCCACTGCAAGGAGGCGGGTCATTGACATTTAGCAATGAATGACAGTAACATTGTCTGTGTTGATTTTAATCTAGTCTAGATCAGGTGCCTCCAACACTATCTAAGCGGGAGCTTGCACAGGCTCGTCGGCAAGTCCAACAGGGATAATGTCTCATGCCACTAGTAGAAAACAGGGCCTTTAGTCCCGGTTCCAGAGGGCCTTTAGTCCCGGTTCTGCAACCGGGACAAAACGATCGGGACTAATGCCCATCAATTTTAGTCCCGGTTGGCTTATGAACCGGGACTAACGGGGCTCCACGTGGCCGCCGTGGGGCGCCCTGGGCAGGAGGACCTTTAGTCCCGGTTGGTAACACCGACAGGGATTAAAAGGACGTGTTTCATTTTTTGTTTTTCGTTTTCTTTTATATTTATATATTTTATTTTCACGCGGTTACACGTATTAATATACAACATCAGTACACATTATGGAAGAACAACATCCAACATCAATACAAATTAGATGGATGCAACATCAGTATTATGCATCCATCTAATTTGTACTGGTATATGTCATATAACAACTCATCATCATCATCATCTTAATCAACTCATCATCATTCAACATCTAACAACTCATCATTATCTTAATCAACTCCTTACCATTGTAGTTATCACAAGGTTGAAACACTAACTACTGCTCCGGTAGAAAAGCATAATAAAGGCGAACTCCGACATCTCCATTTTGAAGAACACAGATCAACCTATCTCCAACTTGTGGGATGCGCAAGTATTTCTCTCCAAGTGGTATCGTGAATGCTTGTATTGCATTTCTCCATCCTGTGATATTTAGGGTTTCTTTACTTTTAGATATCCTGTATTTACCACTGTGATTAATCGGGAGTGGTCGTAAGCTAACCATTTGCAAATCACCCTTTTGAAACATCCATTTAGGCACGGTCTCTGGGGGGGGGGGTACCTGTTGAAGAACATTAGTAATAATAACATAGTTAGCAAACTAGTTTTTCTTAAGAACAATGTATGAAAAATATGGACTAGACGCAATGGTAAAAAAATTCTTACAAAGTTGTTTGAAGTGATGTTATAATGGTTCAACTTGTGCACTAATGGCACATATCCATGATAAACGTTGCCAGTCATGTAATGTTTAGCATGATCCTCAACATCATGAATAAATGATATCAGATGATTTTTCTCCAACCAAGTAAGCTTGGAGCCATGACTGTAGTAGGTCTGATCTATTATCTGCTGGGTAGTTCTTATAGCACGAAAATAAGCTAATAATTCAAAATAAAGAAATTTAGTCGGAATGAGTACCGAATACTTTTCAATAATCAATATAAATTACTTGACAAATCTATTGACAAACGCACCTGGAGGTAGAACTGGAATCAAGTCATCCTCTGCATGCACCCAAATGTCTATATTATTATCACGAACATCGTCATTACCAAGATCGAAGGTAATGTTCATGTCCTCATCCAACGCATACGCCTTGCAAAATGCTCTCCAACTAGAACAACCAAATTATGTGTGATCTTCGTTACTTTTCACCTTAACAGCAAAAGTGTAATGCTCCGTGCTTAGGTGAGCTATCTTAGGCTCTCTATTATCCTTCTCTTTGAAATGGAACTTATCCAAGACATCAAATCTTGCATGGCAGGGAACGCACTAGTCGAATTGTGCAAACGAAAATTAAAGGTTAATTAAAGCAAGAAATCACACACGTCATACTTCATTAACAAAAAATACATGCCGTCCTTATATACCGTAATAATTGGGAATTCCTCCGTTAGCTTGACGGTGAATGATGTACCGTTGTCTAGGTGAGGATAACCATCACATATACCCTTGTCATCCCAGCACAAACGACACTCAGGGATCATATCCTCGTCGTCAGACGACATCGACATTTCCTGTGTTCATGATTCTAAGATTAAAAATCAACGGCATTTTTTAGCAAGATCATCATATATATAATATCACTAATACATATAATATCACCGGCGATCGTCAGGGACTTTTCATATAATATGTTATTATGAGATAACATCACTAATACATCTCGAATAAACCACTTAATGGAGCATCAAATATTATCGAATATTATCACTAATAATTCAGTTGACGTCTCGCGGCGCAGGCGGTGGACACCCAAAGAGAAGGAACCATCACAGGATCATAGCTCGGGTGTGATCCCTGAAGAACCTGCCAGGTATTGGAGAACCTGACGTCCAATGCAACCATGTAGCGACGGACGTGCTCGTCCTCATCCCTAACACGGCGACGCACCACCTCCTCGGTTGCCGACTGCCTCCACACCGATAGTGGCCCACGCGACCGCCACCAAAGAAGCTCTGGGTCAATGACGAGACCCGGATCCCTCACCAAGCTGTGGGCCCCGGATGGTAGCACCTCCCAGTGCCAGCCAGGCGGAGCCCAGTCCCGGACATGCTGGCGCCTCTCAAGCAGGTTGTCGCCGGCGCAGAGTCGACGACGAGAATGCGGGATGGGCATCGTCAACGAGAACAAATTGTGGCTATAGCAAATATCATTTTATTTAACAACAATAAAACAACAATACCATTTTTAATAACAAAGTCTAGTGATGTGTATGTGTGTGTGTGGCGCGCGCCCAAGAGCACATATAACACTTAAAATCATGTAAGGTAGCAATTAAAGAAGCATCTTCCTCTAGTTGACTACCCAGTATGGTAAATAATACTCTAGTGTCATGCACAGACAGGCATCTCAGTATGGAATCTACTACTCCACTACCAAAAGATACTGAAAAGAAGAAGGGAAGTCAAATGACACAGGAAGCAGGATCAAGATTTAGGTGTGGTAAACTTGAGTACTTTCTGATTCAAGTGAACTAAATGGGTCAGTCAACAGAGAATTATACAGTCTAGGTCGACACCCTGAGTTCTTCATCCAGCAGTTCAAACAGAAACACACACAGAAACAAGTTGATTTTTAAACCTAGATAAAACAAAACAAAAAATATTGAGCCTTATTGGATTGTGGTAAGCTTGGCAGACTGAGATTTAAGAATTTCTCAGTCGACTCGGCATTAGCAAATCCGACAAAATTTGTGCTTGACCATGAAAGGTAGGTGGGCAAAAGATGGTAGCCTAGGTGGATCTCAGTTTCTATTTTCATTAAGAAATCTCGGTCCACACCCTGAGTGCTTCATCCAATGGTTTAAAGAGAAACACACACAAAAACAAGTGGATTTTTAAACCTAGATGAAAACAAACAAACAAAATCTTGAACTTTATTGGATGGTAAGCTTGGTTGACTGAGATTTAAGAAATTCTCAGTCAGACTTGGCATTAGCAAATCCGAAAGAAGTGGTGCTTGACCATGAAGGTAGGTGGGCAGAGAAGGTAATGTAGGTGCCTAGGTGGATCTCAGTTTCTATTTTTTCTATTTTTAGAGATGAACTTCAAGTGCAAGTCTGTGAATACATATTGAAAAGTTCGATTCGATAGCGAGAGGTTCCATTTACGGGTGTAGCAGGCTGATTTAGGGTTCATCATTGCTACTCTTAGTACTCACTAACCTCGATATATAAATTATACTCCAAGTCAAATGGATCAGGTAGAGCATCCCTTATGAACTAGGAGGAAGAGGGGAACGGCGGTGTGGCCGGCGGCTCACCTAGGAGGAGGAGGAGGCCAGAGCGGGCTCGCGCGGGGAGGCGACGGCGTCAGGGGGGTGGCTATGGGGGGTGGCGATGGGGACGGCGTCGGGGGCGGTGACGAGGAGCGAGCGGGCTCGGGGAGGCGACGACGTCGGGGAGGCGACGGCAAAATCCGGCAGCCTGGCGGCGTCGAGGTCGTCGGCAGCACCGTCGGGGGAGAGGAAAGAGGAAACTGCAGATGGATTGGAAATTTTTCCAAGTCCCGCTTATATAGCCCACCCTTTAGTCTCGGTTGGTGGCTCCAACCGGGACTAAAGGGGGCCTTTCGTCCCGGTTGGAGCCACCAACCGGAACTAAAAGTAAATTTCAGCAGCCGAAAGGGCGGGAAGCACAGTCCTTTAGTTCCGGTTGGTATCACCAACCGGGACGAAAGGCCCCCGTTTAGTCCCGGTTGGAGCTACCAACCGGGACTAAAGGGCTGTGCTTCCCGCAGCCAAAAGTTTAGTCCCACCTCGCTAGTCGAGAGGGGCTCGGAGTGGTTTATAAGCGCTGCTGTCGCTGCCCTCTCGAGCTCCTCTCTATTGCAGGCAGTACATGCCTATCTCACGCCCTGTTGGGCCTGCTAGCACCGCGGGCCTGCATCCTGGCCCATTTCTAGGGTTTCTAGTCGTATGCAGGCCGTTGTGGCTAGAAGGCGGGCCTTTTTTTATTTTTTGCATATATTATGTTTTTTTTAATTTTAATGTTATTTTTTTCATATGTTTTAGTTGATTCCTTTTGCTATTAGAGTTTTATAAAAGCTTTTTCCTATTAAAGTTTTTAACAAATAAATACTTTGATAATTTTAGTTAATATTATTTCGATTCTTTTTAGTTGATTCTTTTTGTTATTAGAGTTTTATAAAATCTTTTTAGTTCATTCTTTTTGCTATTAGAGTTTTATAAAATCTTTTTAGTTCATTCTTTTTCCTATTAGAGGTTTATAAAAGCTTTTTAGTTCATTCTTTTTGCTATTAGAGTTTTATAAAATCTTTTTAGTTCATTCTTTTTCCTATTAGAGTTTTATAAAATCTTTTTAGTTCATTCTTTTTGCTATTAGAGTTTTATATGCACCATTCAAAGCCACATCATCAATTTTCAAACCTTTTCTGCCTTCATTTGCTATTTTTCATGCATTTCATGATTTATTTTGAGCTAAATGACCCTGAATTTGAGAAGCACTGCAAATGAACTCTGAAAAGGTTGAAACTTGGCATGGTATCATAATTTCACCCACATGGCATGTGCTAAAAAGTTGAAAGGGTTACGGGAAAAACTGGATGCACTTCGTGTACAAATTGGACAATCTCTTTCGAAGTAACAAGGTTTCAGACGAAAACTCATCTATTACAAAAGGGATTTCAATATTTTTAACATATTTTCACTCCAGGTTTTTTCTGCATTCAATATGCACGATTCAAAGCCACATCATCAATTTTCAAACATTTTCTGACTTCATTTGCTATTTTTCATGCATTTCATGATTTATTTTGAGCTAAATGACCCTGAATTTGAAAATCACTGCAAATGAACTCTGAAAAGGTTGAAACTTGGCATGGTATCATAATTTCACCCACATAGCATGTGCTAAAAAGTTGAGAGGGTTACGAGAAAAACTGGATGCACTTCGTGTACAAACTGGACAATCTCTTTCGTAGTAACAGGGTTTCTGACGAAAACTCATCTATTACAAAAGGGATTTCAAATTTTTTAACATATTTTAACTCCAGACTTTTTCTGCATTCAATATGCACCATTCAAAGCCATGTCATCAATTTTCAAACATTTTCTGACCTCGTTTGCTATTTTTCATGCATTTCATGATTTATTTTGGGCTAAATGACCCTGAATTTGAAAATCACTGCAAAAGGAACTCTGAAAAGGTTGAAACTTGGCATGGTATCATAATTTCACCCACATAGCATGTGCTAAAAAGTTGAGAGGGTTACGGGAAAAACTGGATGCACTTCGTGTACAAACTGGACAATCTCTTTCGAAGTAACAGGGTTTCAGACGAAAACTCATCTATTACAAAAGGGATTTCATTTCTTGACATGTAACTGCAGTGATATTCTAGATCAAAGCCATCATGAGAATAGTTGTGGAGAGAAAGTCTTCACTTTTTCTTAGCGTGTGTCCCTTCCTTATTGCACCGTAACCATGGATAATCTTCATCGTTTAACAGGATGCTTGGGCCAGCCTTCACTTTGAAGGGAGGAATTTCGTGAAACTTTTCATAATCCTTAGACAAGTCTGTCTTGTCCTCCACTCCCACGATGTTTCTTTTCCCTGAAAGAACTATGTGGCGCTTTGGCTCATCATTTGATATATTCGCTTCCTTATCTTTTTTCTCTGTTTGGTAGACATGTCCTTCACATAGAAAACCTGCGCCACGTCATTGGCTAGGACGAATGGTTCGTCTGTGTACCCAAGATTGTTGAGATCCAATGTTGTCATTCCGTACTGCGGGTCTAACTGTACCCCGCCTCCTGATAGATTGACCCATTTGCACCGAAAAAAGGGACCTTAAATTCATGTCCATAGTCAAGTTCCCATATCTCCTCTATGTAACCATAATATGTGTCCTTTGCCCTATTGGGAATTGCTGCATCAAAGCGGACACCACTGTTTTGGTTGGTGCTCTTTTTATCTTGGGCGATCGTGTAAAATGTATTACCATTTATCTCGTACCCTTGGTAAGTCCATACAGTCGAAGATGGTGTCCTGGCCAACAAGTACAAGTCATCTCCAAAAGTGTTGTTACGCATGAGATGCATTTGCAACCAACCGCCGAAAGTCCCGATGTGTTCACGTGTAATCCAGTCATCAGACTGCTCCGGGTGTTTGTAGCATAGAATATTCTTGTGTTCATTGATATACGGGGCCACCAAGGTAGGATTCTATAGAACTGTGTAGTGTGCTTGTGCCCAGGAATGCCCGTCCCTACATATTATTGAATCCGCTCCTAGCGTGCCTTTTCCACTCAGTCTCCCCTCATACCGCGATTTAGGGACACCAATCGGCTTAAGGTCAGGAAAAAAGTCAACACAAAACCCAATGACCTCCTCTGTTTGATGGCCCGTGGAGATGCTTCCTTCTGGCCTAGCACGATTACGAACATATTTCTTCAAGACTCCCATGAACCTCTCAAAGGGGAACATATTGTGTAGAAATACAGGACCCAGAATGGCAATCTCATCGACTAGGTGAACTAGGACGTGCGTCATAATATTGAAGAAGGATGGTGGGAACACCAACTCGAAGCTGACAAGACATTGGACCAAATCATTATGTAACATTGGTAGGATTTCTGGATCGATTACCTGCTGAGAAATTGCATTGAGGAATGCACATAGCTTCATAATGGCTAATCTAACATTTTCTGGTAGAAGCCCCCTCAATGCAACCGGAAGTAGTTGCGTCATAATCACGTGGCAGTCATGAGACTTTAGGTTCTGGAATTTTTTCTCTGCCATGTTTATTATTCCCTTTATATTCGACGAGAAGCCAGACGGGACCTTGATACTGAGCATGCATTCAAAGAAGATTTCCTTTTCCGCTTTGGTTAGAGCGTAGCTGGCAGGACCTTGATACTGCTTTGGATGCAAGCCGTCTGTTTCGTTCACACGTTGCTGGTCCTCCCGTGCCTCCGGTGTATCTTTTGTCTTCCCATACACACCCAAGAAGCCTAGCACGTTCACGCAAACATTCTTCGTCATGTGCATCACGTCGATTGCAGAGCGGACCTCTAGGTCTTTCCAATAGGGTAGGTCCCAAAATATAGATTTCTTCTTCCACATGGGTGTGTGTCCCTCGGCGTCATTCGGAACAGATTGTCCGCCAGGACCCTTTCCAAAGATTACTTGTAATCCTTGACCATATCAAGTATATCGTCACCAGTACGGAGGACGGGCTTCTTCTAGTGATCTGCCTCACCTTTGAAATGTTTGCCTTTCTTTCTTAAGGCATGCTTGGTCGGAAGAAATTGACGATGTCCCAGGTACACATTCTTCTTGCATTTGTCCAAATATATACTTTGTGTATCATCTAAATAGTGCGTGCATGCGTTGTATCCCTTGTTTGTCTGTCCTGAAAGGTTACTAAGAGCAGGCCAATCATTGATGGTTACAAACAGCAACGCTCGCAGGTCAAATTCCTCTTGTTTATGCTCATCCCACACACGTACACCTTTTCCATTCCACAACTGTAAAAGCTCTTCGACTAATGGCCTTAGGTACACATCAATGTCGTTGCCGGGTTGCTTAGGGCCTTGGATGAGAACTGGCATCATAATGAACTTCCGCTTCATGCACAACCAAGGAGGAAGGTTATAGATACATAGAGTCACGGGCCATGTGCTATGCTTGCTGCTCTGCTCCCCAAAAGGATTAATGACATCTGCACTTAAACCAAACCATATGTTCCTTGCGTCACCTCCAAAGTCCCCCCACTTTCTCCCGATTTTTCTCCACTGCGACCCGTCAGCGGGTGCTTGATACGTCCATTTTGCATCATGCTTTTATATTGATATTTATTGCATTATGGGCTGTTATTACACATTATGGTACAATACTTATGCCTTTTCTCTTTTATTTTATAAGGTTTACATGAAGAGGGAGAATGCCGGTAGCTGGAATTCTGGACTGGAAAAGGAGCAAATATGAGAGACCTATTCTGCACAACTCCAAAAGTCCTGAAAAGTTACGGAGAATTATTTTGGAATATAAAAAAATATTGGGAGAAAGAAATACCAGAGGGGACCCACCAGGAGGTCACAAGCCTGGGGGCGCGCCCTACCCCCCTGGGCGCGCCCCTGCGGCTTGTGGGCCCCCTGGCAGGCCTCCGGTGCCCATATTCTGCTATATGGAGGGTTTTGACCTGGAAAAAAAATCATAAGAGAGCTTTCGGGATGAAGCGCCGCTGTCTCGAGGCGGAACCTGGGCAGAAGCAATCTAGGGCTCTAGCGGAGCTGTTTTGCCGGGGAAACTTCCCTCCCGGAGGGGGAAATCGAAGCCATCGTCATCACCAACGATCCTCTCATCGAGAGGGGGTCAATCTCCATCAACATCTTCACCAGCACCATCTCCTCTCCAAACCCTAGTTCATCTCTTGTATCCGATCTTTGTCTCAAAACCTCAGATTGGTACCTGTGGGTTGCTAGTAGTGTTGATTACTCCTTGTAGTTGATGCTAGTTGGTTTACTTGGTGGAAGATCATATGTTCAGATCCTTAATGACAATTAATACTCCTCTGAATATGAACATCAATATGCTTTGTGAGTAGTTACGTTTGTTCCTGAGGACATGGGATAAGTCTTGTTATAAGTAATCATGTGAATTTGGTATTCGTTCGATATTTTGATGAGATGTATGTTGTCTCTCCTCTAGTGGTGTTATGTGAACGTCGACTACATGACACTTCACCATTATTTGGGCCTAGGGGAAGGCATTGGGAAGTAATAAGTAGATGATGGGTTGCTAGAGTGACAGAAGCTTAAACCCTAGTTTATGTGTTGCTTCGTAAGGGGCTGATTTGGATCCATATGTTTCATGCTATGGTTAGATTTATCTTAATTCCTTTTTCGTAGTTGCGGATGCTTGCGAGAGAGGTTAATAATAGGTGGGAGGCTTGTCCAAGTAAGGGCAGTACCCAAGCACCGGTCCACCCACATATCAAATTATCAAAGTAACGAACGCGAATCATATGAGCATGATGAAACCTAGCTTGACAGTAATTCCCATGTGTCCTCGGGAGTGCTTTGCTTTATATAAGAGTTTGTCCAGGCTTGTCCTTTGCTACAAAAAGGATTGGGCCACCTTGCTGCACCTTTGCTACATTTGTTACTTGCTACCCGTTACGAATTATCTTATCACAAAACTATCAGTTACCGATAATTTCAGTGCTTGTAGAGAATACCTTACTGAAAACTGCTTGTCATTTCCTTCTGCTCCTCGTTGGGTTCGACACTCTTACTTATCGAAAGGACTACGATAGATCCCCTATACTTGTGGGTCATCAAGACTCTTTTCTGGTGCCGTTGCCGGGGAGTGAAGTGCCTTTGGTGAGTGGAATTTGGTAAGGAAAAAACTATATAGTGTGCTGAAATTTACTCTCACTTGTTACTATGGAAAATAATCCTTTGAGGGGCTTGTTCGGGGTATCTTCACCTCGACCGGAAGCACAAAGAGTTGCTCCTCAACCTACTGAACCTACTGAAAATATTTATTATGAAATTCCTTCGGGTATGATAGAGAAACTGCTAGCTAATCCTTATGCAGGAGATGGAACACTACATCCTGATTTGCATCTGATCTATGTGGATGAAGTTTGTGGATTATTTAAGCTTGCAGGTTTGCCCGAGGATAATGTCAAGAAGAAGGTCTTTCCTTTATCTTTGAAGGAGAAGGCATTGACATGGTATAGGCTATGTGATGATATTGGATCATGGAACTACAACCGATTGAAATTGGAATTTCATCAGAAGTTTTATCCTATGCGTCTGGTTCATCGTGATCGGAATTATATTTATAATTTTTGGCCTCGTGAAGGAGAAAGTATCGCTCAAGCTTGGGGGATGCTTAAGTCAATTCTATATTCATGCCCCAATCATGAGCTTTCAAGAGAAATTATTATTCAGAATTTTTATGCTCGGCTTTCTCGTAATGATCGATCCATGCTCGATACTTCTTGTACTGGTTCCTTTATGAAGAAAGATATTGAATTCAAATGGGACTTATTGGAAAGAATTAAACGCAACTCTGAAGATTGGGAACTCGACGAAGGTAAGGAGTCAGGTATAAACCTTAAGTTTGATTGTGTTAAATCCTTCATAGACACCGATGCTTTTCGTGAATTTAGCACTAAATATTTACTTGACTCTGAGATAGTAGCTTCTTTCTGTGAATCTTTTGCTGCTCATGTTGATCTCCCTAAGGAGAAGTGGTTTAAATATCATCCTCCCATTGAAGTGAAAGTAGTTGAACCTATTAAAGTTGAAGAAGAAACTATTATTTATAATGTTGATCCTGATATTCCTGCTGCTTATATTGAGAAACCACCTTTCCCTATTAGAATAAAGGAACATGCTAAAGCTTCAACTGTGGTTCGTAAGAGTTATACTAGAACACCTACACCCCCTGAACAAATCAAAGTTGAACCTAGTATTGCTATGGTTAAAGATCTCTTGGTTGGTAATATTGAGGGGCATGTTATTCATTTCTGTGATGAAGCTACTAGAATTGCTAGACCTGATACTAAAGATAAACATAGACCTATTGTTGGCATGCCTGTTGTTTCTGTTAAAATAGGAGATCATTGTTATCATGGCTTATGTGATGTGGGTGCTAGTGTGAGTGCATTTCCCTTTACCTTATATCAGGAAATTATGAATGATATTGCACCAGCTGAATTAGAAGAAATTGATGTTACCATTAAGCTTGCTAATAGAGATACTATAGCACCAGTTGGGATTGTTAGAGATGTTGAAGTCTTGTGTGGGAAAATAAAATATCCTACTGATTTTCTTGTTCTTGGTTCCCCGCAAGATGATTTTTGTCCCATTATATTTGGTAGACCTTTCTTGAATACTGTTAATGCTAAGATAGATTGTGAGAAAGAAACTGTTACTATAAGTTTGTCTCATGAGTTTAATTTCTCTAAATTTCGTAGAAAACCCCATGATAAAGAATTGCCTAGTAATGATGAAATTATTGGTCTTGCTTCTATTGATGTGCCTCCTACTGATCCTTTAGAACAATATTTGCTAGATCATGAAAACGATATGCATATGAATGAAAGGAATGAAATAGATAAGATTTTATTTGATTAGCACCCTATTTTGAAACACAATTTGCCTGTTGAAATACTTGGGGATCCTCCTCCACCCAAGGGTGGTCCTGTGTTTGAGCTTAAACAATTACCGGATACTTTGAAATACGCTTATCTTGTTGAAAAGGAGATATATCCTATTATTATTAGTGCTAACCTTTCAGAGCATGAAGAAAAGAGATTATTGAAAACTCTGAGGAAGCACCGTGCTGCTATTGGATATACTCTTGCTGATCTTAAGGGCATTAGTCCCACTCTATGTCAGCATAAAATTAATATGGAGCCTGATGCTAAACCAGTTGTTGCTCACCAACGACGGTTAAATCCTAAAATGAAAGAAGTGGTAAGAAATGAAATATTAAAGCTTCTGGAGGCAAGTATATATA
Organism: Elymus sibiricus; assembly: GCA_039707655.1. Lineage (NCBI taxonomy): Eukaryota > Viridiplantae > Streptophyta > Magnoliopsida > Poales > Poaceae > Elymus > Elymus sibiricus. The sequence continues at coordinate 24,040,557 of CM077675.1, forward strand.
ATTTATCCTATTGCTAATAGTAGATGGGTTAGTCTCGTTCATTGTGTCCCTAAGAAGTGAGGTATTACCGTTGTTCCTAATGATAAAAATGAATTGATCCCGCAAAGAATTGTTACAGGATATAGAATGGTAATTGATTTCAGGAAATTAAACAAAGCTACTAGAAAAGATCATTACCCTCTACCTTTTATTGATCAAATGCTAGAAAGACTATCCAAACACACACACTTCTGCTTTCTAGATGGTTATTCTGGTTTCTCTCAAATACCTGTATCAAAAGAGGATCAACAAAAGACCACTTTTACTTGTCCTTTCGGTACCTTTGCTTATAGACGTATGCCTTTTAGTTTATGCAATGCACCTGCTACCTTTCAAAGATGTATGATGGCTATATTCTCTGACTTTTGTGAAAAGATTGTTGAGGTATTCATGGATGATTTCTCTGTTTACGGAATTTCTTTTGATGATTGCTTGAGCAACCTTGATCGAGTTTTGCAGAGATGTGAAGAAACTAATCTTGTCTTGAATTGGGAGAAGTGCCACTTTCTGGTTAATGAGGGCATTGTCTTGGGACACAAAATCTCTGAAAAAGGTATTGAAGTTGATAAAGCTAAAGTTGATGCTATTGAAAAAATGCCGTGTCCTACGGATATCAAAGGTATAAGAAGTTTCCTTGGTCATGCTGGTTTCTATAGGAGGTTTATTAAAGACTTCTCTAAGATTTCTAGGCCTCTCACTAATCTTTTGCAAAAATATGTTCCATTCATTTTTGATGATGATTGTGTAGAAGCATTTGAAATTCTTAAGAGAGCCTTGATCACTACACCTGTTGTTCAACCACCTGATTGGAACCTACCCTTTGAAATTATGTGTGATGCTAGTGATTATGCTGTTGGTGTTGTTCTAGGACAAAGAGTTGATAAGAAATTAAATTTTATCCATTATGCTAGTAAAACTCTAGACATTGCTCAAAGAAACTATGCTACCACTAAAAAGGAATTTTTAGCAGTTGTGTTTGCTTGTGACAAGTTCAGATCTTATATTGTTGATTCCAAAGTAACTGTTCACACTGATCATGCTGCTATTAAATATGTTATGGAAAAGAAAGATGCCAAACCTAGACTTATTAGATGGGTTCTTCTGCTACAAGAATTTGATTTGCATATTATTGATAGAAAGGGTGCTGAGAACCCCGTAGCAGACAACTTGTCTAGGTTAGAAAATGTTCTTGATGACCCACTACCTATTGATGATAGCTTTCCTGATGAACAATTAGCTGTCATAAATGCTTCACGTAATGCTCCATGGTATGCGGATTATGCTAATTACATTGTTCCTAAATTCATACCACCTAGTTTCACATACCAACAAAAGAAAAAGTTCTTCTATGATTTAAGACATTACTTTTGGGATGATCCACACCTTTATAAAGAAGGAGTAGATGGTGTTATTAGACGTTGTGTACCTGAGCACGAACAAGAACAGATCCTACACAAGTGTCACTCCGAGGCCTACGGAGGACACCACGCTGGAGATAGAACTGCACACAAGGTATTACAATCTGGTTTTTATTGGCCTACTCTCTTCAAGGATGCTCGTAAGTTTGTCTTGTCTTGTGATGAATGTCAAAGAATTGGTAATATTAGTAGACGTCAGGAAATGCCTATGAATTACTCTCTTGTTATTGAACCATTTGATGTTTGGGGTTTTGATTATATGGGACCTTTTCCAAAGTCCAACGGGTATACTCATATTCTAGTTGCTGTTGATTATGTTACTAAGTGGGTAGAGGCTATTCCAACTAGTAGTGCTGATCATAACACTTCTATTAAAATGCTTAAAGAAGTTATTTTCCCTAGATTTGGAGTCCCCAGATATTTAATGACTCATGGTGGTTCACACTTTATTCATGGTGCTTTCCGTAAATTGCTTGCTAAGTATGATGTTAATCATAGAATTGCATCTCCTTATCATCCTCAGTCTAGTGGTCAAGTAGAATTAAGCAATAGAGAAATTAAATTGATCTTGCAAAAGACTGTTAATAGATCTAGAAAGAATTGGTCTAATAAACTTGATGATGCATTATGGGCTTATAGAACTGCTTACAAAAACCCTATGGATATGTCTCCGTATAAAATGGTTTATGGTAAAGCATGTCACTTACCTCTAGAACTAGAACATAAAGCTTATTGGGCAATTAAAGAGATCAACTATGATTTCAAACTTGCTGGTGAGAAGAGGTTATTTGACATTAGCTCACTTGATGAATGGAGAACCCAGGCCCATGAGAATGCGAAGTTGTTTAAAGAAAAGGTTAAGAGATGGCATGATAAAAGGATACAAAAGCGTGAATTCAATGTAGGTGACCATGTCTTGCTATACAATTCTCGTTTAAGATTTTTTGCAGGAAAACTTCTCTCTAAATGGGAAGGGCCTTACATTATCGAGGAAGTGTATCGTTCCGGTGCCATAAAGATCAACAACGCCGAAGGCACAAATCCGAAGGTGGTAAACGGGCAAAGAATCAAACATTATATCTCAGGTACTCCCATAAATGTTGAAACCAATATTATAAATACCATAACTCCGGAGAAGTACATTAGGGAGACCTACCAGAACGTTTCAGACTCCGAAAAGGAATAGGTACGTGGTACAGTAAGCAAACTGACTCCAAAACTTTTTCAATAGCAATATTTCTCCGTTTTGGAATATTTAATAACTTAGGAAAATTTAAAGTAGTCCGAAAAGTGCACGAGGAGGCGACAAGCCAGGGGGCACGCCCTACCCCCCTGGGCGCGCCCCTGTGGCTTGTGGCCACCCCGTGTACCCTCCGAAGAAAGACAACTAAACACATGGGTATGGGCACTCCCCTTGGCTTGTGCCAAGCTTGGGGGAGGTGCCCCGGTATCGTATCACCATCACATCTTTTACTTTTATCATTTTTCTCAGTTCAATCCTTTCGGTTACATCTTGATCTAGTAGAATAAAGTTTTTAGGGTGATCTAGTTTTAAGTTTGCTTTATGTTCCCCCTATGTAAGCAAGTCCGAGAGTTATATAATAAAAAGTAGTTTTGAGTTGAGGGCTTTGCTTGCTTGCTATGATCTTGAGAAAAAGAAATAGATCACAGTAAAACTACTTTGCTTTTTCTCAAGATCATAGCAAGCAAGCAAAGCCCTCAACTCAAAACTACTTTTTATTATATAACTCTCGGACTCGCTTACATTGGGGGGACATAAAGCAAAACTCAAAACTAGATCACACTAAAACCTGTATTCTACTAGATCAAGATATAACCAAAAGAATCGAACTGAGAAAAACGATGAAAGTAAAAGGTGTGATGGTGATACGATACCGGGGCACCTCCCCCAAGCTTGGCGCAAGCCAAGGGGAGTGCCCATACCCATGTGTTTAGTTGTCTTTCTTCGGAGGTGGTGATGTTGGAGAAGGATCTTTAAGGTTGTTCAGTTTCCTCTTGAGCATAAAATTCTGTTACCTCAGATCGTCTACTTCCTGCTCGAGCTTCAATATCCTTTGACATAATTCTTGCTTGCTCTCCTGCAGGAAACGAGAAGGGATAAATAAAACCTTGGGTTTTCTCCTTGTGTTTGGGAGGCTCGATTTCCTGAACTCCACGTGCATATCTCCTGGTTGAGGCTGGGGGATCTCTTCTTCGTCCGAGCTTTCTTCCTCATACTTGCCTTCTTGTTCCTCCTCCAAGAACAATCCATAAGGATCTAAGTCCCCATAGAGCTTGGGATTGGCAAGATAATGCGATACATAGCTCTCCCCATCGGAAACTTGGGACGACATACTGCTCTAAATCTGCTGCAGAAACAGCTCAAAACGAAAACATGAGGTATTGTCGTGATACGAAGGTCCAAACCTTCGGGAGATTATATAATGAATTTTTACCGACCTAAAGGAGTATACCACAAGAAAACGGAGTCCGGATGGTACACGGGGTGGCCACAAGCCACAGGGGCGCCCAGGGGGTAGGGCGCGCCCCCCTGGCTTGTCGCCTCCTCGTGCACTCTTCGGACTACTTTAAATTTTCCGAAGTTATTAAATATTCCAAAACGGAGAAAAATTGCTATTGGAAAAGTTTTGGAGTCGGTTTGCTTACCGTACCACGTACCTATTCCTTTTCGGAGTCTGAAACGTTCTGGTAGGTCTCCCTAATGTACTCCTCCGGAGTTATGGTATTGATAATATTGGTTTCAACATTTATTGGAGTACCTAAGATATAATGTTTGATTCTTTGCCCGTTTACCACCTTCCGATTTGTGCCTTCGGCGTTGTTGATCTTGATGGCACCGGAACGATACACTTCCTCGATAATGTAAGGCCCTTCCCATTTAGAGAGAATTTTCCTGCAAAAAATCTTAAACGAGAATTGTATAGCAAGACATGGTCACCTACATTGAATTCACGCTTTTGTGTCCTTTTATCATGCCATCTCTTAACTTTCTCTTTAAACAACTTGGCATTCTCATAGGCCTGGATTCTCCATTCATCAAGTGAGCTGATATCAAATAACCTCTTCTCACCAGCAAGTTTGAAATCATAGTTGAGCTCTTTGATTTCCCAATAAGCTTTATGTTATAGTTCTAGAGGTAAGTGACATGCTTTACCATAAACCATTTTATACGGAGACATACCCATAGGGTTTTTGTAAGCAGTTCTATAAGCCCATAATGCATCATCAAGTTTCTTAGACCAATTCTTTCTGGATCTATTAACAGTCTTCTACAAGATCAATTTAATTTCTCTATTGCTCAATTCTACTTGACCACTAGACTGAGGATGATAAGGAGATGCAATTCTATGATTAACATCATACTTAGCAAGCAATTTACGGAAAGCACCATGAATAAAGTGTGAACCACCATCAGTCATTAAATATCTGGGGACTCCAAATCTAGGGAAAATAACTTCTTTAAGCATTTTAATAGAAGTGTTATGATCAACGCTACTAGTTGGAATAGCTTCTACCCACTTAGTAACATAATCAACAGCAACTAGAATATGAGTATACCCGTTAGACTGTGGAAAAGGTCCCATATAATCAAAACCCCAAACATCAAATGGTTCAATGACAAGAGAGTAATTCATAGGCATTTCCTGACGTCTACTAATATTACCAATTCTTTGACATTCATCACAAGACAAGACAAACTTACGAGCATCCTTGAAGAGAGTAGGCCAATAAAAACCAGATTGTAATACCTTGTGTGCAGTTCTATCTCCAGCGTGGTGTCCTCCGTAGGCCTCGAAGTGACACTTACGTAGGATCTGTTCCTGTTCATGCTCAGGTACACAACGTCTAATAACACCATCTACTCCTTCTTTATAAAGGTGTGGATCATCCCAAAAGTAATGTCTTAAATCATAGAAGAACTTTTTCTTTTGTTGGTATGTGAAACTAGGCGGTATAAATTTAGCAACAATGTAATTAGCATAATCAGCATACCATGGAGCATTACGCGAAGCATTTATGAAAGCTAATTGTTCATCAGGAAAGCTATCATCAATAGGTAGTGGGTCATCAAGAACATTCTCTAATCTAGACAAGTTATCTGCTACGGGGTTATCAGCACCCTTTCTATCAATGATATGCAAATCAAATTCTTGTAGCAGAAGAACCCATCTAATAAGTCTAGGTTTAGCATCTTTCTTTTCCCTAAGGTATTTAATAGGAGCATGATCAGTGTGAACAGTTACTTTGGAATCAACAATATATGGTCTGAACTTATCACAAGCAAACACAACTGCTAAGAATTCCTTTTCAGTGGTAGCATAGTTTCTTTGAGCATTGTCTAGAGTTTTACTGGCATAATGGATAACATTTAATTTCTTATCAACTCTTTGTCCTAGAACAGCACCAACGGCATAATCACTAGCATCACACATAATTTCAAAGGGTAGGTTCCAATCAGGTGGTTGAACAACAGGTGCGGAAATCAAGGCATTCTTAAGAATTTCAAATGCTTCTACACAATCATCATCAAAAACAAATGGAACATCTTTTTGCAAAAGATTGGTGAGAGGCCTAGAGATCTTAGAGAAGTCTTTATTAAAGCTCCTATAGAAACCAGCATGACCAAGGAAACTTCTTATACCTCTCATATCCGTAGGACACGGCATTTTTTCAATAGCATCAACTTTAGCTTTATCCACCTCAATACCTCTTTCGGAGATTTTGTGCCCCAAGACAATTACTTCATTAACCATAAAGTGGCACTTTTCCCAATTCAAGACAAGATTAGTTTCTTCGCATCTCTGCAAAATTCGATCAAGGTTGCTCAAGCAATCATCAAAATAAATTCCGTAAACGGAAAAATCATCCATGAAAACCTCGACAATCTTTTCACAAAAGTCAGAGAATATAGCCATCATACATCTTTGAAAGGTAGCAGGTGCATTGCATAAACCAAAAGGCATACGTCTATAAGCAAAGGTACCGAAAGGACAAGTAAAAGTGGTCTTTTCTTGCTCCTCTTTTGACACAGGTAGTTGAGAGAAACCAGAATAACCATCTAGAAAGCAAAAATGTGTATGTTTGGATAGTCTTTCTAGCATTTGATCAATAAAAGGTAGAGGGTAATGATCTTTCCTAGTAGCTTTATTTAATTTCCTAAAATCAATTACCATTCTATATCCTGTAACAATTCTTTGCGGGATCAATTCATTTTTATCATTAGGAATAACGGTAATACCTCCCTTCTTAGGGACACAATGAACGGGACTAACCCATCTGCTGTCAGCAATACGATAAATTATACCTGTCTCCAGAAGCTTTAGTATTTCATTTCTTACCACTTCTTTCATCTTAGGATTTAACCGTCATTGGTGATCAACAACTGGTTTAGCATCAGGCTCCATATTAATTTTATGCTGACATAGAGTGGGACCAATGCCCTTAAGATCATCAAGAGTATATCCAATAGCAGCACGGTGCTTCCTCAAAGTTTTCAATAATCTCTTTTCTTCATGCTCTGAAAGGTTAGCACTAATAATAACAGGATATATCTCCTTTTCATCAAGATAAGCATATTTCAGAGTATCAGGTAATTGTTTAAGCTCAAACACGGGATCACCCTTGGGTGGAGGAGGATCCCCAAGTATTTCAACAGGCAGGTTGTGTTTCAAAATAGGTTGCTGATCAAAGAAAATCTTATCTATTTCATTCATTTCATTCATATGCATATCATTTTCATGGTCTAGCAAATATTGTTCTAAAGGATCAGTAGGAGGCACAACAATAGAAGCAAGACCAATAATTTCATCTTTACTAGGCAATTCTTGATCATGGGGTTGTCTACGAAATTTAGAGAAATTGAACTCATGAGACACATCCCCAAAACTTACAGTAACAGTTTCTTTCTCACAATCTGTATTAGCATTAACAGTACTCAAGAAAGGTCTACCAAATATAATGGGACAAAAATCATCTTGTGGGGAACCAAGGACAAGAAAATCAATAGGATACTTTATTTTCCCACACAAGACTTCAACATCTCTAACAATCCCAATTGCTGCAATAGTATCTCTATTAGCCAGCTTAATGGTAACATCAATTTCCTCTAATTCAGCTGGTGCAATATCATTCATAATTTCTTGGTATAAGGTAAAGGGAATTGCACTCACACTAGCACCCACATCACACAAGCCATGATAACAATGATCTCCTATTTTAACAGAAACAACAGGCATGCCAACAATAGGTCTATGTTTACCTTTAGTATCAGGTCTAGCAATTCTAGCAGCTTCATCACAGAAATGAATAACATGCCCATCAATATTATCAACCAAGAGATCTTTAACCATAGCAATACTTGGTTCAACTTTAATTTGTTCAGGGGGCGTAGGTGTTCTAGTACAACTCTTACGAACCACAGTTGAAGCTTTCGCATGTTCCTTTATTCTAACAGGGAAGGGCGGTTTCTCAATATAAGCAGTAGGAATAACAGGATCAGCATTATAAATAATAGTTTCTTTCTCAACTTTAATAGGTTCTACTGCTTTCACTTCAATGGGAGGATGATATTTAAACCACTTCTCCTTGGGGAGATCAACATGAGTAGCAAAAGATTCACAGAAAGAAGCTACTATCTCAGAGTCAAGTCCATATTTAGTGCTAAATTCACGAAAAGCATCGGTGTCTATAAAGGATTTAACACAATCGAACTTAAGGTTTATACCTGACTCCTTACCTTCGTCGAGTTCCCAATCTTCAGAGTTGCGTTTAATTCTTTCCAATAAGTCCCATTTGAATTCAATATCTTTCTTCATAAAGGAACCAGCACAAGAAGTATCGAGCATGGATTGATCATTACGAGAAAGCCGAGCATAAAAATTCTGAATAATAATTTCTCTTGGGAGCTCAGGATTGGGGCATGAATATAACATTGACTTAAGCCTCCCCCAAGCTTGAGCGATTCTTTCTCCTTCACGAGGCCAAAAATTATAAATATAATTCCGATCACGATGAACCAGATGCATAGGATAAAACTTCTGATGAAATTCCAATTTCAATCGGTTGTAGTTCCATTATCCAATATCATCACATAGCCTATACCATGTCAATGCCTTATCCTTCAAAGATAAAGGAAAGACCTTCTTCTTGACATCATCCTCGGGCAAACCTGCAAGCTTAAATAATCCACAAACTTCATCCACATAGATTAGATGCAAATTAGGATGTAGTGTTCCATCTCCTGCATATGGATTAGCTAGCAGTTTCTCTATCGTACCTGAAGGAATTTCATAATAAATATTTTCAGTAGGTGCAGTAGGTTGAGGAGCATCTCTTTGTGCTTTCGTTCAGGGTGAAGATACCCCGAACAAGCCCCTCAAAGGATTGTTTTCCATAGTAACAAGTGACAGTAAATTTCAGCACACTATATACATTTTTCCTTACCAACTTCCACTCACCAAAGGCAATTCACTCCCCGGCAACGACGCCAGAAAAGAGTCTTGATGACCCACAAGTATAGGGAATCTATCTTAGTCCTTTCGATAATTAAGAGTGTCGAACCCAACGAGGAGCAGAAGGAAATGACAAGCGGTTTTCAGTAAGGTATTCTCTGCAAGCACTGAAATTATCGGTAACACATAGTTTTGTGATAAGATAATTCGTAACGGATAGCAAGTAACAAATGTAACAAAGGTGAAGCAAGGTGGCCCAATCCTTTTTGTAGCAAAGGACAAGCCTGGACAAACTCTTATATAAAGCAAAGCGCTCCCGAGGACACATGGGAATTTCTGTCAAGCTAGTTTTCATCATGCTCATATGATTCGCGTTCGTTACTTTGATAATTTGATATGTGGGTGGACCGGTGCTTGGGTGTTGTCCTTACTTGGACAAGCCTCCCACTTATGATTAACCTCTCTCGCAAGCATCCGCAACTACAAAAGAAGAATTAAGATAAATCTAACCATAGCATGAAACATATGGATCCAAATCAGCCCCTTACGAAGCAATGCATAAACTAGGGTTTAAGCTTCTGTCACTCTAGCAACCCATCATCTACTTATTACTTCCCAATGCCTTCCTCTAGGCCCAATTAATGGTGAAGTGGCATGTAGTAGACGTTCACATAAAACCACTAGAGGAGAGACAACATACATCTCATCAAAATATCGAACGAATATCAAATTCACATGATTACTTATAACAAGACTTATCCCATGTCCTCAGGAACAAACGTAACTACTCACAAAGCATATTCATGTTCATAATCAGAGGAATATTAATTATCATTAAGGATCTGAACATATGATCTTCCACCAAGTAAACCAACTAGCATCAACTACAAGGAGTAATCAACACTACTAGCAACCCACAGGTACCAATCTGAGGTTTTGAGACAAAGATCGGATACAAGAAATGAACTAGGGTTTGGAGAGGAGATGGTGCTGGTGAAGATGTTGAGGGAGATTGACCCCCTCTCGATGAGAGGATCGTTGGTGATGACGATGGCTTCGATTTCCCCCTCCGAGAGGGAAGTTTCCCCGGCAGAACAGCTCCGCCGGAGCCCTAGATTGGTTCTGTCCAAGTTCGGCCTCGAGACGGCGGCGCTTCGTCCCGAAAGCTCCCTTCTGATTTTTTTTCCAGGTCAAAACCCTCCATATAGCAGAAGATGGGCACCAGAGGCCTGCCAGGGGGCCCACAAGCCACAGGGGCGCGCCCAGGGGGGTAGGGCGCGCCCCCTGGCATTACTAGGGAAAACCTTATACACAAAATCTTAGCAGCAGCGTGGGAGAGGATGGAGCGCTACTGCTAATTAGCAGTAGCGCAGTCTGAAGACAGGCGCTACTGCTACCAACTTAGCAGTAGCGCGGCTCGGATGAACCGAGCTGCTACTAAAATTGACCGACCGTTCCCGCCACACTAGGTTTACCAGTAGCGCGTCCATGATAACCGCGCTACTGCTAATGTGATAGTAGTAGCGCGCTTTTTTTTCATGTCGCTACTGCTAATTTTTAAACTGGCCACATGGCTGGCCCCTCTTAGCAGTAGCGCGTGTGACAGAGGCGCGCTACTGCTATATTATTAGCAGCAGCGCATTTTTATCCCAGCGCTACTGCTAAGCCGCAGCCATACCACCTTTGCTTCTTCCCCCAAATCCCCACTCTCTCTTCTCCCCCCTCGTCGCCGCCGGAGCCCGTCTCGCCCTCGACCTCGCCGCGCCCCTGCCTCAAGCGCCGGAGCCCTGCCCTCGCCCTCGACCTCGCCGGAGTCCTGCCCTCGCCCCCAACCCCGGCGCTCGCCCCCGACCCCGGCACTCACCCCCGACCCCCCGACCCCGGCGACCTCGCCCTCGCCCCCGACCCCGGCCCCAGCGCGCCATGCCTCCCTCCTCTGCTTCCTCCCCTCCCAACCTCGGCCGTCGTCGGGCCTGCCTCCTCGCCCCTGCACCCTGTGTAAGCCCCCCACCGCTCCTCCTCTCTCTGCTAGCTAGGGTTCTTCTGTTAATTTACTTAGGTTTTAGTTAGGGCAGTAGGTTAATTAGGTTATCTATTTAGTTATGAACCCTAGTTACCAAACTAGTAGGTTAATTTGGCTATATTATGAACCCTAGTTAGTATGAACCCTAGTTAGTTAGGGCAGTAGGTTAATTAGGTTCTTCGTCAAATTAGGACAGAAATTTAGGGTTAGGTGTTTTAGGTGTTGTTAAAAGAAAAAACAGAATTGATTATATAGGTTTCTTGCATTTTTTAGTTTAAGCAATTGTTGCTATTTAAATTTTATAGTGCTAGTTAGTTAATTAGAATTAGTATGAAACCTAGGACAGATTAGTTAAAGCAACTGTTGCTCAGAATTTGAAGTGGACAGATTAGTTAAAGCAACTGCTGCTATTTTTTAGTTTCAAATTTAGGTAGGCTGAATTTAGTTTCAAATATTGTGAAGAAAAATGACTTCTTGCATTTTTCTTCAAGTTCTATATTTTTCTTCCTTTTATATGCAAATTTGAAGTGGACATGTGATATGTGGACATGTGATTTGGACATGTCATATTTGGAATTTGGACATGTCATATTTGGACATGTGATGTTTGGAAAATGATGATTATGTGCAGGGTAAATGATCCGAGTGGCCTATGTTCCGGAATGTTGATTCATTTCCGTTCCGGTGAATTTCAGGCGCTCGATATGTCCACTTTTTAGCAAAGGTCATGCCGAAATTTTCCGCGAATTTTGGCATGACTTGTGCTAGAAAGTAGGCATATCGAGTGCCGGGATTTGCTGGGAAATGGCATTCCGGCAAACATAGATCTTTTTTTATGTCATTTCTCATTTTTTTATAGTTTTAGAATTAAACGAGGAGACTTAATCATAGGAAACATGTCGAACAACGAAGAAACCGGGCCTTCTGACCAAGATGCAGACGAGATGGATTATGAGGGTGAACAACAGTACCTCGACTTTTTGTCTGCTAAGCACAGTCATGGTTTGCAGGTCGGCCTAGATGATGATACTGACGCCGACATCGACACCGACGGCGCCGGCACCGATGGCGGCGCCGAGACCGGCGGGGAAGGTACCGGCGGGGAAGATACCGGCGGGGAAGGTACCGGCGCCGATGTCGCTACCGAAAAGAAGAAGCAGAAGAAGCAGAGGATACGAAAACCTAACAAACTCGGCATCGGACGACTGGTGATCACAAAGATGGCCCCTGGCAAGTTTGAGCCATTAGAGCCGGAAGAACCTCGCAAGTGCTATGGGAACCAAGTAGGATGCATCATACGGGAATGCGCGAGCATCAACGACGATGACATAAGGGGTAAAGAACATTTGATGCAGTTGCTCCTGACGAAGCTGCACAAGAGATTCAAGTTCCCCGACCGGGATGACGCCATAGAACACCCGTGGGATGATAAGAAGATTAAAAAGATTAACAATCACGCCCTGGGCATGTTCAGCAATGATTTGGCCTCCTGGAAAGGGAGGGTGAAACGAGCTATTGAGGCTGAGGAACCCCTGTCCAAGATTCTGGAGGAAAATCCGACACTTACGGAAGAGGAGTTCGAAAAGTTCAAGGACACTTGCGCTACCGAGGCAGCCAAGGCTAAGGCTGCGAAATTCAAGAGCCTTCAGCAAAGGAACACGGGGAAGCATCGCCTCGGAAGCCGTGGCTACCTTGGCAAAAGGCCCATATGGGATAAGGAGGACGCGTAACGTGAAGCCGCGGGTCTCCCAGACCCCTTTGCGAAGTTCACCAACCCCTTGGAGCATGACTTCATCAGGGCCCGCTACAAGTGGGACAAGGAAAAGAAGGTTTTTTACACGGACCAGATCACGAGGAAGTACCTCGAAAACTTCATGGTACAGAACAAGGACCAGGAAATTGTCCTCCTGCCTTATCATCCAAAGTAAGTCAGTGCCGGACAACCCTTTCGTACATTTCAATCATTCCTTCTCACTCATATGGAGAATAATTTGAGGTGTTTTTTCCCCGCAGCAATGGTCGCGCCGTCCTTATCGTTCTTTACCCGCGAGTCTCCCACGCCGTGTATTTCGACCCTACCAGAAACAACGAGAAGAAGGACTACACCCACGTAATGAATATTCTAGATGATGCTCTCCAAGGCTTCAGCTTGAGGGGTGGCCACATGCAGATCAGGAAACAAAGGAACCGCAAGACGGGTTTCTCGCATAAAACCAACTTCTGCTACATCCATGTCCCGAAATCAAGTACGAACGATGGATTCTACCTCCTCCATCTCATGATGGAGTTCAGAAGGGATCACCAAAAGCTTCGCATGACAACCAGAAACGATGATCATATCCGCAAGTGGGTAGAATCTCAAGGAGAAGCGGATTATAAACTTAAAGATGACTTCTTTCGCATCCAGAGGGACATTGCGACGATCATCATGAAAGAAGTCGTCGAAGTGAAGGGGATGTTCCACCACGGCCCTATATCGCGAGCTGACATCCGAACTTACATAGGCATGCAACGTCAGGACCTCACGCCGTTCAAGAAGCTAGGGTCCATCCTCGATGATCTGGAAGGATGGAAGTTCTAATGATTTACGATGCCGATGATGATGATATGTGTCGGTTGAACTTGTATATACTTTCTGTAGCGATGAAACTTTGTGATGTCCATGGTCCCTACCGAACTTGCGTAACGCTACTTTGTTAGTTTGGGTACGATGACCTGCGTACCTCTAGTTAATTAGTTTGCATACGATGAAACTGCGTTGATTATTTATGTTTACTATATGTTGCATCTAGTTGCTAACCCTTTATTTTTTGTGTTGCTCAAGTATATTTTGTTGCATATGATTGTACATTCTCTTGATGAAGATGCATCTCTAACAGGTACCTAGATTCTTGATGGCGAAGTACCGGTGCTATGTCGTGTACAAAGGAAAGGTTCCGGGAGTATACGACGAGTGGTCCGAGTGTCAGGCGCAAGTGGAGGGGGTCTCGGGCGCCAGCCATAAAGGCTTCAAAAGCAGACAAGAAGCAGAAGCTAGTTACGTGAGGAGGCTCACGCTAGCGCGAGAGAAGGCTCATAACCGCCGCCTCATGTACAACATAGTTTCGCTCTCACTCATAGTGATAGCTCTTCTCGCGTATATCATTGTTTAGATGGATGACGATGTAGTTGCAAGTATTCGAGACTTGTATCGCTATTTTCGAGATGATGACGAGAGACCACTTTGTGTTGGATGATGATTATGATGATGACATGATTTGATGAGACTATTTGTATGTATATGCTGTGATTACATTCGTGGTCTCGCAGCCATTTGTATGTGTATGATGATGACATTTGTATGTGCTAAAGATTCTTGCATAAAGCATGTTCAAATACAAAACAAATATGCAGAAAAAAAAGTCAGAAACTAATAAAGTTAGCAGTAGCGCGTGGAGTAAAGAAGCAGCAGCGTGCCATTACCAGTAGCGCGGTCTAATACAAGACGCTACAGATATTAGCAGCAGCGCGCTGCTTTGGAGCTCGCTGCTGCTACGCATGTATAGCAGTAGCGCGGGCCAACACGCGCTACTGCTACAGGTTAGCTGTAGTGCCGTATCAGTAGCGCAGGTGCCCGCGCTACTGCTATACATAATACCCGCGCTACTGCTAGGCTTTTCCCTAGTAGTGTGGCTTGTGACTCCCTGGTGGGTCCCCTCTGGTATTTCTTAAGCCCAATATTTTTTATATATTCCAAAATAATTCTCCGTAGATTTTCAGGACTTTTGGAGTTGTGCAGAATAGGTATCTCAGATTTGCTCCTTTTCCAGTCCAGAATTCCAGCTGCCGGCATTCTCCCTCTTCATGTAAACCTTGTAAAATAAGAGAGAAAAGGCATAAATATTGTACCATAGTGTGTATTAACAGCCCATAATTCAATAAATATCGATATAAAAGCATGATGCAAAATGGACGTATCAGTACCTAAGGCCATTAGTTGATGAACTTTTACAACTGTGGAATGGAAAAGGTGTACGTGTGTGGGATGAGCATGCACAAGAGGAATTTGACCTACGAGCGTTGCTGTTTGTAACCATCAATGATTGGCCTGCTCTCAGTAACCTTTCAGGATAGACAAAAAAGGGATACCACGCATGCACGCATTGTTTAGATGACACCGAAAGTATATATTTGGACAAATGTAGGAAGAATGTGTACCTGGGGCATCGTCGATTTCTTCCGACCAACCATCAATGTAGAAAGAAAGGAAAGCATTTCAAAGGTGAGGTACATCACCGGAAGAAGCCCGCCCTCCGTACTGGTGATCACATACTTGATATGGTCAATGACTTACAAGTAATCTTTGGAAAGGGTCCTGGAGGACTATATGTTCTGAATGACGCTGAGGGACGCACACCCATGTGGAAGAAGAAATCTATATTTTGGGACCTACCCTATTGGAAAGACCTAGAAGTCCGCTCTACAATCGACGTGATGCACATGACGAAGAATCTTTGCGTGAACCTGCTAGGCTTCTTGGGAGTGTATGGGAAGACAAAAGATACACCGAAGGCATGGGAGGACCAGCAACATGTGCACGAAAAAGACGGCATGCATCCAAAGCAGTATGAAGGTCTTGCCAGCTACGCTCTTACCAAAGAAGAGAAGGAAATCTTCTTTGAATGCCTGCTCAGTATGAAGGTCCCGTCTGGCTTCTCGTTGTATATAAAGGGAATAATAAATATGGCAGAGAAAAAGTTCCAGAACCTAAAGTCTCATAACTGCCACGTGATTATGACGCAACTGCTTCCGGTTGCATTAA
The DNA here is from genome assembly GCA_039707655.1 of Elymus sibiricus. Classification (NCBI taxonomy): domain Eukaryota; kingdom Viridiplantae; phylum Streptophyta; class Magnoliopsida; order Poales; family Poaceae; genus Elymus; species Elymus sibiricus. The sequence continues at coordinate 24,056,310 of CM077675.1, forward strand.
GGGGGCTTCTACCGGAAAACGTTCGATTAGCCATTGTGAAGCTATGTGCATTCCTCAATGCAATCTCTCAGAAGGTAATCGATCCAGAAATCCTACCAAGGTTAAAGAGTGATTTGGTGCAATGTCTTGTCAATTTCGAGCTGGTGTTCCCACCATCCTTCTTCAATATCATGACGCGCGTCCTAGTTCATCTGCTAGTCGACGAGATTGGCATTCTAGGCCCTGTATTTCTACACAACATGTTCCCCTTTGAGAGGTTCATGGGAGTCTTAAAGAAATATGTTCGTAACCGTGCTAGGCCAGAAGGAAGCATCTCCATGGGCCATCAAACAGAGGAAAGCATTGGGTTTTGTGTTGACTTTATTCCTGACCTTAAGCCGATTGGTCTCCCTCAATCGCGGTATGAGGGTAGACTGACTGGAAAAGGCACGCTAGGAGCGAATTCAATAATATGTAGGGACGGGCATTCTTGGTCTCGAGCACACTACACAGTTCTTCAGAATTCTACCTTGGTGATCCCGTATGTCAATGAACACAAGAATATTCTGCGCTCCAAACACGCGAAGCAGTGTGACGACTGGATTACATGTGAACACATCAGGACTTTCGGCAGTTGGTTGCAAACACATCTCATGGGTAACACCAATGTTGCAGATGAGCTGTACTCGTTGGCCAGGGGACCATCTTCGACTGTATTGACTTACAAAGGGTACGAGATAAATGGGAATACATTTTACACGATCGCCCAAGATCAAAAGAGCACCAACCAAAACAGTGGTGTCCGCTTTGATGCAGCAACCAACAGGGGAAATGACACATATTAAGGTTACATAGTGGACATATGGGAACTTGACTATGGACATGATTTTAAGGCCCCTTTGTTTCGGTGCAAATGGGTCAATCTGTCAGGAGGCGGGGTACAGGTAGACCCGCAGTACGGAATGACAACAGTGGATCTGAACAATCTTGGGTACACAGACGAACCATTCGTCCTAGCCAATGATGTGGCCCAGGTTTTCTATGTGAAGGACATGTCTACCAAACCGAGAAAAAGAAAAGATAAGGAAGCGAATACATCATACGATGAGCCAAAGCGCCACATAGTTCTTTCAGGGAAAAGAGACATCGTGGGAGTGGAGGGCAAGACAGACATGTCTAAAGATTATGAAAAGTTTCATGAAATTCCTCCCTTCAAAGTGAAGGCTGACCCAAGCACCCTGTTAAATGATGAAGATTATCCATGGTTACGGCGCAATAAGCAAGGGACACACGCGAAGAAAAAGTGAAGACTTTCTCTCCACAACTATTCTGATGATGGCTTTGATCTAGAATATCACTGCAGTTACATGTCAAGAAATGAAATGCCTTTTGTACCAGATGAGTTTTCGTATGAAACCCTGATACTTCGAAAGAGATTGTTCATTTTGTACACGAAGTGCATCCAGTTTTTGTCGTAACCCTCTCAAAATTTTAGCACATGCTATGTGGGTGAGATGATGATACCATGCCAACTTTCAACCATTTCAGAGTTCATTTGCAGTGCTTTTCAATTCAGGGTCATCATAGCTCAAAATAAATCATGAAATGCATGAAAAATAGCAAATGAAGTCAGAAAAGGTTTGAAAAGTGATGATGTGGCTTTGAATGGTGCATATTGAATGCAAAAAAAGTCTTGAGTTCAAATATGTTTAAAAAATTGAAATCCTTTTGTAACAGATGAGTTTTCGTCGAAAACCCTGACACTTCGAAAGAGATTGTCCAGTTTGTACATGAAGTGCATCCAGTTTTTGTCGTAACCCTCTCAACTTTTTAGAACATGCTATGTGGGTGAAATGATGATACCATGCCAACTTTCAACCATTTCAGAGTTCATTTGCAGTGCTTTTCAATTCAGGGTCATCTTAGCTCAAAATAAATCATGAAATGCATGAAAAATAGCAAATGAAGTCAGAAAAGGTTTGAAAAGTGATGATGTGGCTTTGAATGGTGCATATTGAATGCAGAAAAAGTCTTGAGTTCAAATATGTTTAAAAAATTGAAATCCTTTTGTAACAGATGAGTTTTCGTCCAAAACCCTCACACTTCGAAAGAGATTGTCCAGTTCGTACACGAAGTGCATCCAGTTTTTGCCGTAACCCTCTCAACTTTTTAGCACATGATATGTGGGTGAAATGATGATACCATGCCAACTTGCAACCATTTCAGAGTTCATTTGCAGTGCTTTTCAATTCAGGGTCATTTTAGCTCAAAATAAATCATGAAATGCATGAAAAATAGCAAATGAAGTCAGAAAAGGGTTGAAAAGTGATGATGTGGCTTTGAATGGTGCATATTGAATGCAGAAAAAGTCTTGCGTTCAAATATGTTTAAAAAATTGAATTCCCTTTGTAATAGACGTGTTTTCGTCCGATCAAAGTTATTTAACTTAATATTATATAAAATTTATGGAACTAAAATTATCAAAGTTATTTTTGTTAAAAACTTTAATAGCAAAAAGAATATTCATAAAGTATTTTTTGTTAAGAACTTTTAATATGCAAAAATATAACATAAAAAATAGCAAAAGTGAACATAGATGCCCTTATAGGGAAAATTTGACCTAAATTCAAAGAGCATACTAGAACTTTGAATTTAGGTCGAATTTCCTGTATAAGGGCATCTATTTTCACTTTAAGAGGAACTTAACAAGGCAGAGAGGGGCGGGCTTATAAACTGGTGCGAGCGCCTCTCGCTTGGCGAGGTGGGACTAAACTCCCACCACAGCCAGGACCAACCCTTTAGTCCCGATTGATGGCTCGAACCGGGACCAATGCCACCCTTTCGTCCCGGTTGGTGCCATCAACCGGGACCAATGCCACCCTTTAGTCCCGGTTGGTGCCACCAACCGGGACCAAAGGTCTCTGCTTCCCGCCCTTTGGGCTGCTGAAATTGACCTTTAGTCCCGGTTGGTGACACCAACCTGGATGAAAGGGGGCCTTTCGTCCCGGTTGGAGCCACCAACCGGGACTAAAGGGTTGGGTATATAAGCAGGGACTTCGGAATTTTTCAGATTTCATCTGCAGTTGCCCCCGACGACGCGGAGCACATCGACACCGCCAGGCTGCCCTCACCGCCCTCTGCCCCGTCGATGCCGTCAGGCTGCTCCACCTCACTGTCAACGCCCTCACCGACGCCCTCGACGCCGCCCCTGCCCCGACGACCTCGACGTCGCCCCTGCCCTGCGCTGCCGCCGCCGCCCCTGCCTTGCGCTGTCGCCGCCCCGACCCGACACCGTCGCCGCTCCTCGCCGGTCTCCTCCGTTGCTCCATCGCCGTCGCCGCTCCTAGCTGGTAAGGCTCCTCCCTCCTCTATGTCCCCGTCGGCCCCGCGCGCGCGCCTCCGCCGCTCGCCCCCGCCCACCGCGCGCAGCACCACCACCGGCCCCGCCTCCGCCCACCGCAGCACCGCCGCTGGCCTCCGCCGCTCGCCCCCGCCCACCGCGCGCAGCACCGCCGTTGATTTAGTTAATTTAGTTGTTTAGTTAATTTAGTTAATTTAGTTGTTTTAGTTGTTTTTATTGTTTAGTTGTTGTTAGTTGTTTTTATTGTGTAGATGTTTAGTTGTTTTATCGTCGGTCATCGGTGACGCGATATCGATGAGTCCCCGATGATCGTCGGTGAGGGAGAGTACCCCCCCGACGATCATCGGTGAGGGAGAGTCCCCGACGATATCGATGCGGTGGTGTTGTTCACCGAGTTGCTCCCGACGAAACTGGGCATGGGGAAATCATGTACCGTCTTGTCTGGATTTTCCTTCGTCCAGTTGATGATAGCCGGGATCAAGTTAGTAGCAAAATCATTTCTGCAGGCATGTACAGCTGCATCGACTGCCTGCTGTAGCAACTCATTTTTCTCCTCGGCTGTTTTTTCCGCGTCCTCAGCTGCTTTTTTCTCGAATGCAAGCTTCACCTTCTCGTCGATGTCTGTCTGACTAAACTTCTTTTTCTGCTTCTTGGCCTCCGGGCCCTCGTTGTAAAACACCTTCCATGTGGCGCCGTCTCCAGCGCCGTGCACACGTCCATATTGCGGCCGCTGGCCCAAAGGGAGTCCCTTAAGTTCGTTCAAGGCCCGGTTGAGAGGGGTGTCCCACTTGGGCCTTCATCGGCGAAGTAGGGCTTTCGGCTGCAAGCTGGTGTTGCTTCTCCTGCAGAAGGAACATGAACCGTTTACGAATGTGTAGTCGACTTGATCAGAAGGTAAATGTAAGGTGGTAAAAGACTAATACCAGTATTCTAATCAATTTCCTCGTGATCTGGTCCGTGTAAAAAACCTTCTTTTCCTTGTCCCACTTGTAGCGGGCCCTGATGAAGTCACGCTCCAAGGGGTTGTTGAACTTGGCGAAGGGGTCTAGGAGACCCGCGGCTTCACGTTCCGCGTCCTCCTTATCCCATATGGGCCTTTTACCAAGGTAGCCACGGCTTCCGAGGCGATGCTTCCCCGTGTTCCTTTGCTGAAGGCTCTTCAATTTCGCAGCCTTAGCCTTGGCTGCCTCGGTAGCGCAAGTGTCCTTGAACTTTTCGAACTCCACTTCCGTAAGTGTCGGATTTTCCTCCAGAATCTTGGACAGGGGTTCCTCAGCCTCAATAGCTCATTTCACCCTCCCTTTCCAGGAGGCCAAATCATTGCTGAACATGCCCAGGGCGTGATTGTTAATCTTTTTCATCTTCTTATCATCCCACGGGTGTTCTATGGCGTCATCCCGGTCGGGGAACTTGAATCTCTTGTGCAGCTTCGTCAGGAGCAACTCCATCAAATGTTCTTTACCCCTTATGTCATCGTCGTTGATGCTCGCGCATTCTCGTAGGATGCATCCTACTTGGTTCCCATAGCACTTGCGAGGTTCTTACGGCTCTAATGGCTCAAACTTGCCAGGGGCCATCTTTGTGATCACCAGTCGTCCGATGCCGAGTTTGGTAGGTTTTCGTATCCTCTGCTTCTTCTGCTTCTTCTTTTCGGTAGCGGCATCGGCGCCGGTACCTTCCCCGCCGGTATCTTCCCCGCCGGTCTCGGCGCCGCCATCGGTGCCGGCGCCGTCGGTGTCGATGTCGGCGTCAGTATCATCATCTAGGCCGACCTGTAAACCTTCACTGTGCTTAGCAGACAAAAAGTCGAGGTACTGTTGTTCACCCTCATAATCCATCTCGTCTGCATCTTGGTCAGAAGGCCCGGTTTCTTCGTTGTTCGACATGTCTCCTCGTTTAATTCTAAAACTATAAAAAAATGAGAAATGACATAAAAAAGATCTATGTTTGCCGGAATGCCGTTTCCCAGCAAATCCCGGCACTCGATATGCCTACTTTCTAGCACAAGTCATGCCAAAATTCACGGAAAATTTCGGCATGACCTTTGCTAAAAAGTGGACATATCGAGCGCCTGAAATTCATCGGAACGGAAATGAATCAACATTCCGGCGAAACATACGCCACTCGGATCATTTACCCTGCACATAATCATCATTTTCCAAATATGACATGTCCAAAACATCACATGTCCAAATATGACATGTCCAAATTCCAAATATGACATGTCCAAATCACATGTCCACATATCACATATCCACTTCAAATTTGCATATAAAAGGAAGAAAAATATAGAACTTGAAGAAAAATGCAAGTTAAATTTCTGTCCTAATTTGACGAAGAACCTAATTAACCTACTGCCCTAACTAACTAGGGTTCATACTAACTAGGGTTCATAATATAGCCAAATTAACCTACTAGTTTGATAACTAGGGTTCATAACTAAATAGATAACCTAATTAACCTACTGCCCTAACTAAAACCTAAGTAAATTAACAGAAGAACCCTAGCTAGCAGAGAGAGGAGGAGCGGTGGGGGGCTTACAGAGGATGCAGGGGCGAGGAGGCAGGCCCGACGACGGCCGAGGTTGGGATGGGAGGAAGCAGAGGAGGGAGGCGTGGCACGCCGGGGCCGGGGTCGGGGGCGAGGGCGAGGTCGCCGGGGTCAGGGGGTCGGGGGCGAGTGCCGGGGTCGGGGGCGAGCGCCGGGGTCGGGGGCGAGGGCAGGACTCCGGCGAGGTCGAGGGCGAGGGCAGGGCTCCGGCGTTTGAGGCAGGGGCGCGGCGAGGTCGAGGGCAAGACGGGCTCCGGCGGCGACGAGGGGGGAGAAGAGAGAGTGGGGGATTTGGGGGAAGAAGCAGAGGCGGGAAGCAGATTTGGGGGTTAAGTCAACATAGCAGTAGCGCGTTTCCTAAAAACGCGCTATAGTTAAGTTATCTATAGCCGTTTCCTAAAAACGCGCTACTACTATCACAGGTAGCTATAGCGCATTTCTCCAAACGGCGCTACTGCTATTTCGACTTGCTATAGCTCTTTTTCGGAAAAGCGCTACTGCTATAACCAGTACCTATAGCAGTTTTCCTGTTTGTTTCTTCTATTGTCTTTTCCTTTATTTTCTCTTCCTTTTCTTTTCTACTTTTTCTTTTCCTTTTTTCCAAGAGCAGGAACGAAGGGAGGGTGATACAATGTATATAACTAAGGCGATATATATTGCATCATTTGACGGTTAAGTATGTATACAAAATAGGAACATATAGATTACATCATTTGACCCATGCATAACGGTTAAGTGTGTACACAAAATAGGAACATATATATTACATCATTTGACCGATAACGGTTCCTCAGCATCGACGTTTTCGTTTTTGAGTGAGCTTCTTTCCCTTCTTGTTCATTGAAGAATAATTGAGCCCCTCATTGTGACTTTTCCTTTTCCATGGAGTACGATCTTTCTTAGGTAATGTAGTATTGATTCTTCTTTTGACGTATACTTCATCGTCATCATCATCTTCCCTCATTGGGTTGTCGTACTAGTCGTAGTCTTCCTCGTTGGCGACTCCATCCATTCCAATGATGTTCCGTTTGCCTCTCCTAACGACAACACGGCTGGGATTGCACGGGTCGGTTATGAAGAAGCATTGTGTCACGTGCTTAGCGTGTACCCATGGCTCGTTTTTTGCGATAGCGTTCATGGTACCTGTCGTGGATTTGTCACGGCAGATGTCCGGGTTAGCGGACTTTAGGTTCGAGGCGTCGCAACTATGTGGCGGCTTGAAGGGGTTGGTCGGAATCGAGAGACGGGAGGCGGTTTACCCAGGTTCGGCCCCTCCGATGGAGGTAAAAGCCTACGTCCTACTTGTCTGGCATTGATGATGAGGAAGACCTCTTGGTTACAAGGGGGATGTCTAGCCTCTAATCTGTCTATTGTGGCGTCTAATCTGTCTATCTCAACTTGTCAATTGAGACGTCTAAAACTTGTCCCTCTTGGGGCGCCTTACCCCTCCTTATATAGGTGGAAAGGGTAAGTTTACATGTAGAGTCCTACTGAGAGTAGGACTAGGACTAGTCTCTCTAGAATCCTAATCCGGATCTTGTTTCCTTCATGAGGGAATCCTTTCTGTTCTTGGGCCTTCTCTTGTAAGCCGCCTCCGCCGGCTTACACACTGGGCCTTCTCTTGTGAGCCGCCCCTCCAAGCCCATCCACGAGCCGCCTTGCACCGGCTCGCACGCTGGGCCATGGGCCTGGTCGTCCTTCTGCCGGGTCACCAATGAGTCGCCAAGCTCGGCTGGCATAGCAATGAGTCGCCAAGTCCCGGCCGGGTCATACTTCCTGCCGGGTTATATCGCGGGGTAATATCCCCGTCATTAGCCCCCAGCTTAGCTTGAATTTATTCATGGTAAGCTCCTGAAATAAGAATAATAAGTATGTTAAGGGACCGGCTCGCTCCCCTGGTCGTCTTGTTTCGATGAAGTGGCTCCTTGAAAAATCCGGGTTTCTTTTCCATATGAACAAGCCGTCTTCTCAATCGTCTTGCAGGTATGTGTCCTTTGAAGTAAAATATTGGGAATACAACACCCATATGCCGTTGAGTCGGCCTTCAATGCTCTTGGCGGGTCACCTCCGCCGGGTTATAATCATTGATGGTGCCGGGTCATGATTGTTGGTGACGCCGGGTCAAACAACTAGACTCCAGCTGACTTGATAAGAATATTGGGATGAAAATCCATCTGATGCTAAGCTGGACTTTTGATGCTTCGGCTAGATAAAAATCTGTTGAGCCGGTCTCACTCACTATTGACATCTTGAAAACTCTCTTCAATTTTTTTGATATATCCATACTACCTGTAGCCCCCAAGCTCCAAGTTTATCCATGATGACTTGGCGCTTTGCAGCAATATTTTTGATTGTGTAGCCCCCAAGTACCAGGTTGACTTGCCTGCAGCAGCCTGGGACTTGTAACTGTCTTATACTTTATAAAGCTTCGGCGTGTGTAGCCCCCAAGGACCGGGTTGTTTTACCTGTAACAACCTGGGATTTTTGAACTTGGTGTTGAATGTTGAGAAATCTGGGTTGTCATCTGAGTCGCCAGATATATACTGAGTGTCTTGTATTTCACAAGTGTAGCCCCCAAGGGCCGGCTCATCAGCATGCGATGCGCCAGGTCTTCAATTTGGACCTTATAATCTGTTTGAACAACTGAGTACTGTAGCCCCCAAGTGCCGTGGTGCATGCTTGCAGTGACATGGGACTTGCACACTTTGATAGAAACAGGACCTGAATAATATAGCCCCCAAGTGCCGGGTCGTCTGCCTGCGGCGACTCGGGACTGTGTGAGAACAATATGACTCATCATAATTTGTTGAATGAATCCTTGACCGTGGTTGTAATATAACCCGAAATGAATATCCTGGAATAATTCCTGTCTTTGACATGAAATCCTTGCCTGTAGTTGCGGTGCAACCCGGCAAATATTTTGAGAAAACCATGAGTGCTGTAGTATACTACAGAGCACTGGTTAAAGAAATCCAAGAGTCGGTCAATTAAATGACACGACATTATATCTGATAGGGCGGCTCATCTTAAGAGACAAGACCTGCAAAAATAAACAAGACAGAATATTCTGCATTGTTGTAAGGGCGGCTTGAAAAAGCACAACCCGGAGATGTTAAAATCTCGTATAGCCTTGCTTCTTCGTTCACAATCTTGCTCTGACCCAGTTTGGCGAACCGGCATGATATGTAAGTATGATGCAATGCATGATGTAATGTATGATGAAATGCAATGTATGATGTTCTTGCTTTGCCTTTTCTTCTCAAAATTTCATATGATGGTTCTTCTGGGTGGACTCGATGCTTGAACTCATACCAGTGCAGGGTCTCTAACGAGAGTGGCCGTCAACTCTTTTGAACGGCTCAGGGTCTCTAGGCGAGATTAACTGATAAGAGCGCAATGAACCAGAAAGAGACACTGCGGGGTGAATACCCCTAGAGCCCATAAGCTACTTCTCACGTGACATAAATCCGTCGTTTGAACCTCCAGGGTACGACGGGCCACTTGGCGGAGAGCACGCAGCAGATGAGAGAGTTTATCCTCGCTAGCTGTAAGAGGCCCTTGCAGGGGGTAAGTTTACAACTCGCTGCACCCCTGGCAAAGCGGCAGCTGCTTACAGGCAGGTATAACCCGGCCTTGCAGATCGAAAAAGGGGGTAAGTTCACAACTCGCTGCACCCCAAGTGATCTTTGTTGACGGAGTCAACGTTTGGGTCCACGACCCGCCTTACAGTGGCTGAACAGCCTGATCGAGAGGGTTGAAGCTTAACCCGGTGGGTTGAAAGCCCCCAAACGACCTTGTTAACGGAGTCAACTTTTTGGGTATACAACCCGCCTTACGTTGGCTGAATAGCCTGATCGAGAGGGTTGAAGCTTAACCCGGTGGGTTGAAAGCCCCGAAACGACCTTGTCGATGATATCAACTCGTGCACCGTCTTGTAAGCCGCCGTCATGTGGACCGCCAAGTTGTAAGCTGCCGTATTATTTACTATTGTGGCTGAAGAGCCAATCAAGAGGGTGAGCGAGCTAAACCCGGCGGGTTGGAAGCCCCCAAATCACCTTGTTGGCGTATCAACATTGTTGCAGCATCTTGTAAACCGCCATCTTGTATGAAGAAACAGCAGAAGCCCCCAAGCTGAATGGTGCATCATGGCGGCTCGTCTTCTTGGGTAACTTTTAATCCTTCCGCCAATAATGTAGTAGCCCCCGGAACCAAGTTAACTTCCTTGCAATGACCAAAGGCTCTCGTTGAAAATGACCAAATGTGTCGAGCCATGTCTGTAGCCCCCGAATCTTAAGTCGACTCGAAGAGGCGGCATGAGAGTCTCCACTGAAGGTTGAGGTTGACCGTGGCGGGTTATAGATGATCCCGTATGAATTGTTTCAATAATCCAGTCGATGGTTCATCCCGGCTGGTTGTTGAAGTTAACCAAACTGCAGTGGCGGCGACTTGTGCGCCTGTCCGTTTGGGCGGCTCGTATAGGCGAACACTGCACCGATATGCTGATGTAGATCAGACTGTGGGCGGCGACTTGCGTGCGTCCGTTGGGCGGCTCGTACAGGCGAGCACCGCACCGATATGTTGATGTAGACGTAGGAGTCAGTCGCGGCGTTTGCAGACGGCGCGGTCGCGAGAGACGGCCGCGGCGTTGTAAGCCGGTGCGGCCGCAAGAGACGGCTGAGGCATTGTAAGCCGGCACGAATGGCGAGTCGCCGTGGTGTTGTTAAGCCGACGCAGACTGTGAGCCGCCCGTGTCGTCATAAGCCGGTGTGTCACCGTGGCGCTGTAAGCCGGTGAGGTCATGAGAGACGGCCGCGACATTGTCGATGTAGACCTGACCGCAGAGATGGCGGCTTGCGGATGTCCATTGGGCGGCTTATACTGGCGAGTAAGCGCGCGCGGTACCGGTGTGTTGATGTAAACTGGGCCGCGACGGCGGCGGCTTGCGCGCAACTAAGGAGTAATGCGCCGCCAATGAACACCAGTGCATAATGATGCCGGCGCGCACTCCATCCCTGCAATATAACGCCATTTGAATAATGCTCCTGCGCAAAAAATATTGCAAAAGCCCGAGTAATTGTTCTTGAAAGAATTAGTATGTACGGAAAAATATATAAGATGAATATCACCTGAATTTTTTGACAGCGGAACAGCAAGCCGCCGGGTCATGGCAGTATATTTTTTTTCTCCCCTTTTTACACACCAATGACTCATGGTGGTTGATGCAGAAACGACCATATTGATGGGTTCCAAGGCTCTGCACGTGTGTCCTTTGAATCCGGCTGATCTTTCACTAATTGCAGCTGGCTGCTGGTTCTTTGCTTACGTGCTACTGAAATATTCCCGTCTCTGGACCTGGCTTCGATCGAGTCAAGCACGTGAACGGAGTAGGCTGGTGAGGTCATGAGAGACGCGTGTACTGCGTGGTTCAGCGTTGCGCCAGTGGCTACCGGCGGACGCGGCGCAGCGGCGCGACAAGACCAAGGCGAGTTGGAGGCATCGGCGCAGCGGGTGGAAGACAGAGCGCGTGCGAAGGTGGAGCATGTTCGAGGCGACTATGGCGTGGTGGAGGTGGAGCTGGTGAAGCGGAGGCGGAGCAGAGCCACGGCAGGGCTCAGCGGCAGCCGGCGGCGCAAGGCGGCGGCGGCTGCAAGGCGCGAGAGCGGACAGCAGAGGGCCAGCTCAAGGTGAGGCGAGTCGTGCACAGCCATATCAAAGGCAAAGCAGCAAGCCAGTAGCCTGGTAGTAGAACTTGGTGTGGCGCAGCGGATCTGCAGGCGGCCAGGTTCCGTTGTACACGTCAAACACGGAAACATCACCGAGTCAAGCTCCCAGACGGGATACTTTCGATTTTGGATTTGGATGGGACAGGTGCCGGAGCTGAAACCCCTTTCCGGCAAGGAGACGGAGGCACCTGGAGGCCGCTCCAGCAAGGGCGGTGCCTCGAGGCAAGGCAGCGTTGGAGGTGGTTCCATGACCATGATGTAGCGACGAGGCGGCAGCTCAGCGTTTACTCGCCGTAGAGGAGGCGGAGATGACCCGGTGCTGGCGCAGGCGGGAGCTGGTGGTGGTGAGCAGCGCGTCGAGCGGAGGTGTGGCCACAGTGGTAAGGCAGCACGAGATGGAGGTGGCTCGGACGTGAGGCCGCGCGGTGGTTTGGCGCACTGGCAGAGGCGAGGTGACGACAGGAGCCGGGCCTCAGCGGCGAGGCACCGGGCCATAGTGACGGCAGAGGCCAGCCACGGCGTGGGCGGCGGATCACGGCCAAGGCGGCTTTGGAAGCGCCGGCCCGCGACGAAGCAGAAAAACGCGGCGGCAGTTCGGCCGCGGCGATGGCCGGGCGCGGCGAGAGCCACGGCCGGGGCGCGCGAGGGTGATGGCAGAGGTGGTTTGGACCGGCGGTCGGAGAAAACCTGGAGGTGAGCCGGCGGGGCGTGCGCAGGCTGAGCCGCGGCGGCTCAGGATTCCACAGAGGCTCAAGGCGGCGAGGCGAGCGCGTCGGCTCGAGGGCGATTCGAGGAGAGGCGGCGGCTTGCGGAAGGCGCGCGGCACAGCGGCGGGTTGCGGAAGCAACGGTGCCGGCGGGTTGCGGCAGTGGGGCGAGGCCTCGAACGTTGGGCGTGTGCGCCGCCACGGAAAGAGGCGGAGGCGAGGTGCGGTTGTGGCGGAGTGGAGGTCGAGTCCGTGTCCACGTCCATCTCCGTATTATGGTCTTTTTTTTTCTTGACTCCTTGATCCCGATCTGATCTTGCTGTCGACGACGGCTGTAGCTGGTGTTGCTTCTTTTACGAGATACTACTTTAACCGATTAACTCTTGGTGTTTCTTTTGGCTGGTCGTGAGCTTCTCCCCTGACGATTGTGGCGTTGTCCCAAACGTTGATACGACGAATCGCCGGAGATTGCTTCATGCCGGCTCATCTTCGGCGGGTCAACGACGAGTTCCTTGATCCCTGCGACAACTCCCTTCAAGAACACAATTCCACCATGCGCTAGCCCCACGACCACAAGGTTTTCTCTTTCGACATTCTTAGCCCATCTGACACGGAACATCGTCGCGTTGTGCAGTGACAACCCACAAGTATAGGGGATCAGTTGTAGCCTCTTTCGATAAGTAAGAGTGTCGAACCCAACGAGGAGCTAAAGGTAGAACAAATATTCCCTCAAGTTCTATCGACCACCGATACAACTCTACGCACGCTTAACGTTCGCTTTACCTAGAACAAGTATGAAACTAGAAGTACTTTGTAGGTGTAACGGGATAGGTTTGCAAGATAATAAAGAGTACGTAAATAAAAACTAGGGGCTGCTTAGATAAAGAAACAACTAAGTTAATTTAACGAGTGTGGAAAAGTGGTGGTAGGAGTTGCGGAATTGTCCCTAGGCAATCGATAACTAGACCGGTAATCATTATTGCAATTTTATATGAGGGAGAGGCATAAGCTAACATACTTTCTCTACTTGGATCATATGCACTTATGATTGGAACTCTAGCAAGCATCCGCAACTACTAAAGATCATTAAGGTAAAACCTAACCATAGCATTATAAGGTATATCAAGTCCTCTTTACTCCCATACGCAAACAACCTACTTACTCGGGTCTGTGCATCTGTCACTCACGCCACCCACCATAAGTGACGGGGATATTACCCCACGGTATAACCCGGCAGACATGCTGACCCGGCAAACAGTACTGACCCGGAGAACAGTACTGACCCGGCAGGCATGCTGACCCGGCAAACAATACAGACCTGGTTACAGTTCTAACCCGGCAGGCAATAGTAACCCGGCAGCTACAGTGTCAGGGTGTAACCCGGCAGCTACAGTGTCAGGGTGTAACCCGGCAGCTACAGTGTCAGGGTGTAACCCGGCAGCAGCATGTCAGGGTGGTAACCCGGCTACAGTGTCAGGAGGCTAACCCGGCTACAGTGTCAGGAGGCTAACCCGGATGCTACAGTGCCAGGAGGTGAACAGTGTTATCAGACAGTCCTGGAGACGAGTCTCTGAAGATAAGCCCTGGTTGTAACCCGCCCGGTGTAAGCCGCCCGGGACGGGTTACAAGCCCAGGACTCGGAAGCCCATGAAGAGAAGCCCGCGATGGGAAGTCATCAATCCGACTTAGACTCTACATGTAAACCGCCCCTTCAGCCTTTATAAGGAGGGGCGGGTCACCCCAAGAGGGTCAGGTTAGACGTCTCATAGACAGGTCTCATAGACAGGTCTCATAGACAGGTCAGAAAGATAGTCAGATTAGAGGGTCTCGAGATTAGAGGTAGCGACTCCGCACCCTTGTAACCGAGATCGTCATCGTCATCAATATAAGACACAAGCAGGACGTAGGCTTTTACCTCCTTCGGAGGGGCCGAACCTGGGTAAAAACTCCGCGTCTCTCGTCCCGCTCAACCCCTCTCAAGCTACCAGTTACGTGCGCCGGACCTCACGACTAAGTCCTTACACTAGGACATCTGCCGTGACAAATCCACGACAGTTGGCGCCCACCGTGGGGCTTGCGCACGGTGGTGTTGAGTTCTTGGAGGGATCTCTCCCAGGGATCGAGAAGTTCGCAATTTTTAGCTCAGAAGGATCAGCTTCAAAGTTTCAGTCCAGATTTGCAACCTGTGGGGTTTCATGTCGAGGAAAAATCAGGTGTTACAGCTTTGGACAGCCGCCGACTTGTAAGCGGCTTGACTGCTTTAAAGCCGCCAAGACCAACAGCAATTGTTTTTCGGTTTGCCAACAGACAGATTTCTGAAAAAGACGTGTCAAATCAACCGATGAGTCGCCCTGCGACCTCGCTGTACCTCGAGCAGCCCTGCCCACCGAGCCGCCCTGTTACTGTGGTTTGGCTCGCCCCTGTCAAATCACCGTGGGGCCGCGCGGATGGTGGATGTGTTTTTGGAGGGAGTTGTCGCAGGGATCAAGGAACTCGTGGTTGACCCGCCGAAGATGAGCCGGCATGAAGCAATCTCCGGCGACTCGTCGTACCAACATTTGGGACAACGCCACAATCGTCAGAGGAAGAGCTCACGTCCAGCCAAAGAAACACCATGAGTTAATCGGTTAAAGTAGTATCTCGTAAAAAAAAAGCAACACCAGCTACAGCCGTCGTCGACAGCAAGATCAGATAGGAATCAAGGAATCAAGGAAGAACAAAAGAAAAGTCAGCAGAAAGAAAAAGAAGACCATAATACGGAGATGGACGTGGACACGGACTCGACCTCCGCAAGCCCCACGCCAAGCCGCGCCTCGCTCGCCGGGTCTCCCGCGGCCGTCTTCCGCGCCTCCACCGCACCGGATCCGCCCGCGCCAGGCCGCACCTACCGCCGCCACCACAAGCCGCCCTCACTCCTGTGCCCGCGCGAGCAGCCGGCCTCCCATGGCGCGAGCCGCCCTCGGCCGCCGGTTCGTGCAGCCACGCCCGCATAAAGCCGCTTTCCGCAAGCCGCCGCCTTGCCTCAAATCATCCTCGGGCCGATGCGTTTCCTCTGCTATGGCTGAGCCACCGCCGGTTTTCCTACGCCTGCGAGCCGCCTAGCCTCCAGCTCCCGCTGCACCTCTGCGCAGCTGCTGCATTGCGAGCCGCCGTGCCCTCCGAGCCGCCGTTGCCTCACCACGCCTGGAAACGACCCGCCGCAGCACAGCCGCCGCGCGCACGAGCCGCTGTGCTCGCCTCGCCGCCCACGGCCTCGCTTCGGTCGCCTCCGGCGCAAGCCGCCTCACAAGCGTCCGCCTCTGTGGCCCGCCGCATTGAGCCGCCAACCTCCGCCTCGAGCCGTCGCGGATTCGCCGCGAGTCGCGCCACGCCGACCTCGCCTCCGAGCTGGCTACCCCAGCAGCCGGCGCCGCCTCTGCCATGAGCTGCCGGCGCGCCTCCTCGTCGTCACTCCATCGCCGAGCCGCTGTTGGCCTCTGTCCTGAGCCGCCTCCGAGGTCCTCGCCCCTGCCGTGGCCCGCCGACATGCCTCCGTCGACCGGCGTTGTGCCGCCTTGTCCTCGGGCCAAGCCGCCCCCGCGGCCGTCTTCCGCGCCCTCGCCGTCGCGTCAAGCCGCCGCGTCTGCCGAGCCGCCCTCGCCGGAGTTTTCTGCCGTCGCCTCGCGACCGAGCCACCGGCCAGCTCCTCTGTTTCCGCCGTGGGCCAGCCACCCTGAGCCGCCATGCCCGTCCATGAGCCGCCCCGGCTTGCTGCACCCGCGCGCCGCCGCGCCGTCCAACCCGCCGGCGCTTCCTCGCCTCTTTACCTGCCGGCGTTCATCCGAGCCGCCACGGCCCCTTGCGTGCGGGCGCTCCCCCCTGTGACCCGCCGTTTTGGGGATAAGAGGGGTGGGAGTTCGGTTGTTGAAAAGATAAGTGGGAGGCTGAAAAAAAAAAAAAAAAAAAAAAAAAGCGGCCTCCCTTTGCCTCCGGATTGGTCTGCCCCTCAACCATGCCTTGCTATGACCATATCATTGAGCCGCCCCGGTTGTGGCCAACATCAAGCCGCTGTCTTCATCGCCCGCTTCTGCTGCGAAAGGGCCCTCGAGGGGGTCAATACAATAATGATTTGGATACATACAAGGACCAAAAGGAATTCAGCAGCCGTACTGCAAAATTATCTATGGACGGATCATCCGTCGTCCGGACAAATCAGGTGATATCCATCTACATCTATTTTCTCGCCACATATTGTTTTTCATCAAAGGAACAATTACTTGGATCTGCAATATCTTTTATGCAGAACGATTACTCAAGTGGCATCATACCGCGGAGATGGAGCGCATGACAGCGTCGTGATGAACTGATGTTCGTCTGCGGTGCGTTACTCAATATACACGCTCAAGCCGCCGCTGCCGTGGCCCGGTTTACATCAACACATCGGTACCGTGCACTCTCACCCGCCAGTATGAGCCGCACAATGAGTGCGGCAAGCCGCCGTAGCCGCGGCATGGTTTTCATCAACAACGCCCGCGGCCGACTCTCCCGACCGTACCGGCTTACAACGCCGCGGCCGTCTCTCGCAACCGCGCCGTCTTCAAACGCGTGGCTGACTCCTACATCTACATCAACATACTGGTGAAGTGCTCGCCTGTACGAGCCGCCCAATGGACGCGCGCAAGACGCCGCCCACAGTGATTGACATCAGCATATCGGTGCAGTGTTCGTCTATACGAGCCGCCCAATGGACGCGCGCAAGACGCCGCCCACAGTGATTGACATCAGCATATCGGTGCAGTGTTCGTCTATACGAACCGCCCAAATGGACAGGCACGCAAGTCGCCGCCTCTGCAGTTCGGTTAAATTTCAACAACCAACCGGGATGAACCATCGACCGGATCATTGAAACAATTCATACGGGATCATCTATAAACCGCCACGGTTGACCTCAACCTTCACTGGAGACTCTCAAGCCGCCTCTTCGAGTCAACTTAAGACTCGGGGGCTACAGACATGGCTCGACACGCTTGGCCGTCTTCAACGAGAGCCCCAGATCATGGAAAGGAAGTTAACCCGATCTCGGGGAATACTACATTATTGGCGGAAGGATTACAAGTTACCCAAGAAGACGAGTCGCCATGATGCACCGTTCAGCTTGGGGGCTTCTGCTGTTTCTTCATACAAGATGGCGGCTTACAAGATACTGCAAAAAGTTGATTCCGTCAAACAAGGTCATTTGGGGGCTTCTAACCCGCCGGGTTAAGCTTCAACCCTCCTGATCGGCTCTTCAGCTAAAATAGCACCATCATATGGCGGCTTACAAGACGGCGGCTTACAAGATAGCGCGCCAGTTGATATCATCGACAAAACCGTTTGGGGGCTTTCAACCCACCGGGTTAAGCTTCAACCCTCTCGATCAGGCTTTTCAGCCACTGTAAGGCGGGTCATGGACCCAAATGTTCACTACGTCAACAAAGATCACTAGGGGTGCATCGAGTTCTAAAACTTACCTCCTTTTCGATCTGCAAGGCCGGGTTATACCTGCCTGTAAGTAGATGCGCTTTGTCAGGGGTGCAGCGAGTTCTAAAACTCACCCTCTGCAAAGGCCTCTTACAGCGGCGAGGCAAACCCTTACATCCGCAAATCCGAGTTATACCTGCCTGTAAGTTGATGCCGCTTTGTCAGGGGTGCAGCGAGTTCTAAAACTTACCCCCTGCAAGGGCCTCTTACAGCGGCGAGGTAAACTCTCCCATCTGCTGTGTCTCTCTCTGGTTCGTTGCGCTCTTATCAGTTAATCTCGCCTAGAGACCCTGAGCCGTTCAAAGGAGTTGACGGCCACTCTCGTTAGAGACCCTGTACTGGTATGAGTTCAAGCATCGAGTCCACCCAGAAGAACCATCATATGAAGTTTTGAGAATAAAAGGCAAAGCAAGAACATCATCCATTGCATTGCATCATACATTACATCATGCATTGCATCATATTTGCATATCATGCCGGTTTGCCAAACCGGGTCAGAGCAAGATTGTGAAAGAGGAAGCAAGGCTATACGAGATTTTAACATCTCCGGGTTGTGCTTTTTCAAGCCGCCCTTACAACAATGCAGAATATACTCTGTTTTGTTTATTTTTGCAGGTCTTGTCTTATAAGATAAGCCGCCAGAACAAATAGATCTTTAATAGCCAACGTGGCTGGATCTTCATCATGGATTTCTCACATACTCGCCGGGTTGCACCGCAACTATGAGCAGGGATTTCATATCAAAGACAAAGGAATTATTCCAGGATATTCATTCCGGGTTATATTACAACCACGGCCAAGGATTCATCCAACAAATTATGATGAGTCATATTATTATCACAATAGTCCCGAGTCGCCGCAGGCAGACGACCCGGCACTTGGGGGCTACATTATTCAAATCGAGTTTATATCAAGTATACAAAGTCCCGAGTCGCCGCAAGCAGACGACCCGGCACTTGGGGGCTAATGCAAGCTGGTTTTCAAAGCATTACATTGTCAACAAGACCCTGTTATCTCAAGGAGATGAGCAAGCCTTTCTATATTTTTCTAAGTCCCAGCCCAGTACTTCTTATTGACCTGGCACTTGGGGGCTACACCGCTCAGATCAAATTTTCTAAAGTCCCAAGTCGCCGCAGGCGTGCGACCCGGCACTTGGGGGCTACAGTATTCAGTTGCTCAAAACAAATTATAAGGTACAAATTGAAGACCCGGCGCATCACATATTGATGAGCCGGCCCTTGGGGGCTACACAATCAAAAGCTTTATAAAGTATAAGACAGTTATAAGTCCCAGGCTGCTGCAGGCAAGACAACCTGGTACTTGGGGGCTACACAATCAAACGTATTATTGCAAAGCGCCAAGTCATCATGGATCAACTTGGAGCTTGGGGGCTACAGGTAATATGAATATATCAAAAAATTGAGGAGAGAGTTTTCAAGATGTCAATTTCAGCTGAAGTCCAGTTATTTGACCCGGCGTCACCAACAAATCATAACCCGGCACCATCAATGATTATAACCCGGCGGAGGATACCCGCCAAGAACATTGAAGGCCGACTCAACGGCATATGGGTGTTGTATTCCCAATATTTTATTTCAAAGGACATATATCTACAAGACGATGGAGCTTACCATGAATAAATTCAAGCTAACCTGGGGGCTAATGACGGGGATATTACCCCACGGTATAACCCGGCAGACATGCTGACCCGGCAAACAGTACTGACCCGGAGAACAGTACTGACCCGGCAGGCATGCTGACCCGGCAAACAGTACAGACCTGGTTACAGTTCTAACCCGGCAGGCAATAGTAACCCGGCAGCTACAGTGTCAGGGTGTAACCCGGCAGCTACAGTGTCAGGGTGTAACCCGGCAGCTACAGTGTCAGGGTGTAACCCGGCAGCAGCATGTCAGGGTGGTAACCCGGCTACAGTGTCAGGAGGCTAACCCGGCTACAGTGTCAGGAGGCTAACCCGGATGCTACAGTGCCAGGAGGTGAACAGTGTTATCAGACAGTCCTGGAGACGAGTCTCTGAAGATAAGCCCTGGTTGTAACCCGCCCGGTGTAAGCCGCCCGGGACGGGTTACAAGCCCAGGACTCGGAAGCCCATGAAGAGAAGCCCGCGATGGGAAGTCATCAATCCGACTTAGACTCTACATGTAAACCGCCCCTTCAGCCTTTATAAGGAGGGGTGGGTCACCCCAAGAGGGTCAGGTTAGACGTCTCATAGACAGGTCTCATAGACAGGTCTCATAGACAGGTCAGAAAGATAGTCAGATTAGAGGGTCTCGAGATTAGAGGTAGCGACTCCGCACCCTTGTAACCGAGATCGTCATCGTCATCAATATAAGACACAAGCAGGACGTAGGCTTTTACCTCCTTCGGAGGGGCCGAACCTGGGTAAAAACTCCGCGTCTCTCGTCCCGCTCAACCCCTCTCAAGCTACCAGTTACGTGCGCCGGACCTCACGACTAAGTCCTTACACTAGGACATCTGCCGTGACAAATCCACGACAATAAGCGAATCATGAACATATTGCAAACCCTACAGCGGGGATCGCTCACGCTTGCGCGACACGGAGAGCACCATAGGACAGCACCAATAATAAAACATGCAACTCAAACCAATCATGATCATCAATCAACCCATAGGACAACAAAAATCTACTCAGACATCATAGGATGGCAACACATCATTGGATAATAATATGAAGCATAAAGCACCATGTTCAAGTAGAGGGTACAGCGGGTTGCGGGAGAGTGGACCGCTGTAGATAGATGGGGGAAGGTGATGGAGGTGTTGGTGAAGATGACGGAGTTGTTGGAGTAGATCGCCGTCACGATGATGGCCCCGGCGGCGTTCCGGTGCCACCAGGAGAGAGGGGGAGAGAGCCCCCCTCCTTCTTCTTCTTCCTTGACCTCCTCCCTAGATGGGAGGAGGGTTTCCCCTCTGGTCCTTGGCCTCCGTGGCGGCGGAGGGCGAGAGCCCCTCCGAGATTGGATCTCTCTCTCTCTGTTTCCTTCTGTTTCTGCGTTCCCAGATTCTGGCCTTTCACCGTTTCTTATATTCCCGGAGATCCGTAACTCCGATTGGGCTGAAATTTTAACACGATTTTTATCCGGATATTAGCTTTCTTGCGGCTAAAGAAGGGCACCAACCGCCTTACGGGGTGGCCACAAGCCAGCCTGGCGCGCCCAGGGGGGTAGGGCGCGCCCCCCTGGCTTGTGGCGCCCTCGGGCACCGCCTTCTGTTGATTCCACTTCCCAAAATTCACATATATTCCAAAAAAAATCTCCGTAAGTTTTTATCCCGTTTGGACTTCGTTTGATATGGATTTTCTGCGAAACAAAAAACATGCAACAAACAGGAACTGGCACTGGGCACTGGATCAATATGTTAGTCCCAAAAATAGTATAAAAAGTTGCCAAAAGTATATGAAAGTTGTAGAATATTGGCATGAAACAATCAAAAATTATAGATACGACGGAGACGTATCATGCAGTCCAGAGTAGTTTCTTCGGCGTCCGTCCTGCATACCCCCCGGTCACGATACTTCTTTGCGATAGTTTCTTTGTGCAGTGCCGCGAAA
The DNA here is from genome assembly GCA_039707655.1 of Elymus sibiricus. NCBI lineage: Eukaryota > Viridiplantae > Streptophyta > Magnoliopsida > Poales > Poaceae > Elymus > Elymus sibiricus. The sequence continues at coordinate 24,077,717 of CM077675.1, forward strand.
GGATCTACCTGGTGTAGGTGTTGTAGCACTACCAAGTTTGCTATGTCAAAGTCGTTGCGTCGATCTGAGTAGGCCACATGCAGTTCCCTGCGACCGTTGGAGTGACCTTCTCCTTCGAGCCTCCCATCGTGCTTGTTAACGGGCAAACGAACACCAGGCGGCCGGTCTGCGCCATATAGAAATTCTCGCAGAAAGAGATGCACTCTTCTGTCAGATAGCCCTGGACGATGCATTTGATCAAGGCAATGAGGCGTGTCGAGTTTGTGCCAGTACTCCAAGTCCCAGAAAACAGACCTCGTCTTCCATACCTTCAGCAGCGGCTCCGACGCCTTTTTCATTGTCTTTCCCGGCGCGGGGCACTGTTCCCAGTTTTTCAACAGCTCATCGATTTTGGCGCCGCTCCGCTTACGTGGAGGTCCTCGATGCTCAGCCTCACCATTGAATAGATCTCCACGGTTTCTCCACGGGTCGTCCTTCTCGAGCCATCTTCGATGCCCCATGTACACGATTTTCCCAGACCCGCCATCTTTCCTTGACGTTAGCTGCTAAGACGTCGTATCATCCATGCACCGTGTGCATCCGCAATATCCATGGCACACCTGTCCTGCGACATATCCGTAACCGAGATAGTCGTGCACCGTCGTGATCAACGTGGCTCTCATATAGAAATACTCGCCTTTGCTGGCGTCCCATGTCTTGGCCGGTGTTTTCCATAACGAGTCTAACTCCTCTTGAAGTAGCCCCAGATACAGATTAATATTATTTCCCGGTTGTTTCGGCCCTTGAATCAGCATGCTCATGTGTATGTACTTCGACTTCATGCACAACCAGGGGGGAGGTTGTACATCCATACAAACACAGGCCATGTGCTATGGTTGGTGTTCTGGTTGCCAAACGGATTCATGCCATCGGTACACGCACCGAGCACGATGTTCCTTGCATCACATGCGAAATACCGATATTCGCCGTTGAACGCTCTCCACTGGCTTCCATCCACGACGTGTCTCAGCTTCGGATCATCTCCATCGTCGGGCTTCTTCCTCTCTGCCATCGTATTGGTGCCATCGTTGAGGCCCATTTAGGGCGTCCGTCTGGGTCGATTTTTTGTGACCGGGCGGCCTGTCCGGGTGTTTGAGACGAGTTTGAGAGGACCGACTGTACTGTAGATGCTCTAATACCTTCCTCTCATTAGTGTTTAAGTGATATGTTTTGAACCTGGTTCCTTCGCCACCGCTAATGCGGGTTTTCCATCCTCAAAGCACCGTGGCGGAAAAAGAAGCTCGGCAGCCGTCCACATTGTTGGCACTTGGCATTTCACGGACAGTTGGAGATAAATACACTTAGAGATAAATATCATCATGCTCACAGGATTCGGCGATCACAATTAAAAAGAGGCAAGTATGCTTTGTTTTTACGTGTCCAATCATAAATGTATATTAGTCCGGCAGTTCGAGCAAAAAATGGGATTGTTTGCCCTACCAGACCGTCATTCCTAGCATCCACGCTCAATCAGCCGTAGCCGCCGTGTAGGCCGCCTCCGCCTCCACCTCCTTCTTTGCCGCCTCCATCTCCTCTTGCTCCGCCCTGTCCAGCTCATCCTTCTGTCGGTTCAATGTCTTAAAACAGACGGATTGCCCGATCATTCTGGCGTCTTCATCCAAATCCTCCATCTTCAAGGTGAGCATCTTCGCATCCTCCGAAGCGGCTGCAATATCCACCTTCTTCTCCTCGAACATGGCCTTCTTTTCTTCAATCATGCCACTCTTCTCTTTGAGCTTGACTTTCGTCTCGGTTGCTTTCATCAACAAGTCAAACCTCTCCCCAACTAGTTGCCCCAAAAGTCTGAACTGATGGAGAGAGGTGGGTAATATATTTCAACACTTCCCCTCACATCTAGACTTATTTAGTCCTTAGACATCGAATTGATGTAGGACGCATAATCATTTTTCTAATACTGCGTTGGCAGGGTCTTGAACTCAAGACCTCTTGGCTCTAATACCATATTGAATTCATGCTTCAGCCAGTTGCTCCAAATATCCGAACTCATGGAGAGAGGCTGGCAATATATTTAAACATGCCTTTTTTCCACCTTGACGTTGGAGCGCTTGACGTGTCGCCGAGTTGATCTTCCGGACGAGCGTGATGCTCGAATCCTCCACCACCACCGTCTCCGGCGGGGTCTCCTCCGTCTCCATGCGTCGGCGACAGAAAGTAAGAAGAGAGTGGGGAAAAAGAGCAGAAATTCGTTGGAGAGCGACAGGATGGAAGAAGAGAGTGGGGGGAGGAGGGTGCCGCGAAACAGTGCGGCCATCCACAAAAGCGTCGGCTCCGCCTCAATTTTCTATGGGACGAGGGTGTCTGATTCCTACGTGGCTCGTGTATGGACTCCCACAAAGTCCTTCCCCCAGTTTGTTTCGACTTTGTGGGAAAATTGTTGTCCGTACTGCAAAGCGAACCGATGGGGATCAATGTTGGATGACTTGCGAGGGTCCGGACAGCTACGTCCGGACATGTACGGGCGGTTTGAGGGTCGCCGTCAGAGATGCCCTAACGTCCAATAATTCAGCAAAATATATCATAATAACAAGTGAGAGAGAGAAATGAGCTAACACACTTGTTTGTTCGCCGGAAATTTCCACCCATGTCACAGCAAGTTGACAGTTAACAAACTATTTTTTATTGAGAAAAAGTTAAGCTAGTGATCAACATGCATTATAGTCGGCATCTACGTAACAGAAAAAATAGGAACATGTATTGGTGCCCTTGTCCCACGCGCACTATCAATGAATACATCCCACTGACTTTGAGCTTCCTAACAGCCCCCCACGCTCAATCACCCGTGGCCGCCGTGTAGGCCACCTCCTTCTCTGCCGCCTCCATCTCCTCCTGCTCTGCCATGTCCAGCTCATCCTTCTGTCGCTGCAACATCTTAAAATAGACGGATTGCCCGATCATTCTTGCATCGTCATCCAAATCCGCCATATTCATGGTGAGCATCTTCGCGTCCACCGAAGCTGCTGCAATCTCCACCTTCTTCTCCTTGGACATGGCCTTCTTCTCTTCAATCATGGCACTCTTCTCTTCGAGCTTGAACTTATACTCCCACAAAACATTCTGTCAAAATCCACAAAGACAAATTCGGTGCCACCAACTTTCCAAACTCGGCCACACCGAGTTTCAACCCTAGACAGACCTAAGCCAAACCCTAGCATCTCGGTGACACTAAGTTCCATTTCGGTCCCACCGAAATTAGTGACCAACTTTCTGGTTCCTAATTTTCAAGAATCGGTACGTCCGAGTTTTGAGAATCGGTCCCACCGAGTCTAGTAACTGACTAGGCAGACCAAAATCGGACCGGCCGAGATGTGTATATCGGTTTCACCGAAACGTCTAAAGTTTCCACAGTTTGCACTAGTCGGTAAGACCGAGTTTATGCTTCGGTTTCAACGAGTTGGGCAATAATGTTGTAACGGTCAGATTTTTGGAGATGCCTATATATACCCCTCCACCTCCTCTCACTCGTAGAGGAAGCACTCAGATAGACCCAACACTTGCCATATCCATTTTTCTGAGAGAGAGCCACCTACTCCTGTGTTGGGATCAAGATATTCCAATCCAACCATATGAATCTTGATTTCTAGCCTCCCCAAGTTTCTTTCCACCCAATCAATCCCTCCTACCAAAGCCAAATCTGTGAGAGAGTGATTGTGTGTTGAGGAGACTATCATCTTGAAGCACAAGAGCAAGGAGTTCATCATTGTTACCACATCTATTACCTTTTGGAGGGTGGTGCCTCCTAGATTGGTTAGGTGTCGCTTGGGAGCCTCCTAGTTCGTGTTGTGGAGTTGAACCAAGAAGTTTGTAAGGGCAAGGAGATCGCCTACTTCATGAAGATCTACCCCGAGTAAGGCTAGTCCTCCATGGACGTAGGCCCTGATGGTATAGACAAGGTTGCTTCTTCGTGAACCCTTCGTGGGTGGAGCCCTTTGTGGACTCGCGCAGCCGCTACCCTCCGTGGGTTGAAGTATCCATTAACGTGGATGTATGATAGCACCACCTATCGAAACCACGGGAAAAATCTTCGTGTCTCCAATTGCGTTTGATCTTCCTTCCCTTCCCTCTACTTATATGTGCGTGTATTTACTTTCCGCTGCAAACTCTTAGACATGCATGTGTAGGGTGTATTTGACTTGCTACAATTGCTAAAATCTGCCAAGACTAAAATTTGGGAAAAGGCTAGGATTTTAATTTGGTCAAGTAGTCTAATCACCCCCCTCAAGACATACTTTGGATCCTACAAGTGGTATCAGAGCTTTGGTCTCGATTGCATTGGTTTCACAACCTAGGAGAGTATGGCGTCTAGTGAGGGGAATTATCACTGTAGAGGTCCATATTTTGATGGTACAAACTTTGCTAGTTGGAAGCACAAAATAAAAATGCATATTCTTGGTCATAACCCCGCCGTTTGGGTTGTTGTTCGTGTTGGTTTGCAAGGTGAATTCGTTGGTGATATAAGAGAACCGGATCATGAAGCGACCCCAAAAGAATTGAAGATGTTGCAATACAACGCTCAAGCATGTGACATTCTATTCAATTGCCTATGGCCCGAAGAGTTCAACAAGATAAGCCGTCTTGAGAATGCAAAGGAAATTTGGGATACTTTTCTTGATATGCATGAAGGTACCGAGTCCGTCAGGGAATCTAAGTTGGATGTGCTACAAAGTCAACTTGACAAGTTCAAGATGAAGGATGGTGAAGGAGTCGCTGAAATGTACTCTAGGCTTGCTCTCATCACAAATGAGATTGCCGACTTAGGAAGCGAAGAGATGACCGACAAATTCATCATCAAGAAGATCCCTAGAGCCTTGGATGGAAAGTATGATATCGTGTGCACATTGATAGAAATGATGCCAAACTACAAAGATCTCAAGCCTACGGAAGTCATTGGAAGGATTGTTGCTCATGAGATGTCACTCAAAGACAAAGAAGAGCTCCACACCAAGTCAAGTGGTGCATACAAAGCTTCAAGCGACACTCCCACTACTTCAAGTGACAACCTTATTACCAATGAAGAGATAAGCCTCATGGTCAAGAAATTCAACAAGTTCTACAAGAATAGAGGCAAAGAGAGAAGCTCAAGCTCAAGATATGAAGAGAAGCGTTCCTCTAGTCGTGACCGAAATTGTTACAATCATGGAAGGCCCGGACACTATTCCAATGAGTGCTCGGCCCCCTACAAGAGAAGAGAAGAGTCACCTAGAAGACAAAGCTCAAGAGATGAGTCACCTCGAAGAGAGAGAAGGAGTAGAGATGATCATTATGAACGAAGACCCTCCCGGAGAAGCAAAGACTCAGAGAAGAAGGACAAGTACACCAAGAGCTACCCAAGAAGAAAACATCAAGCTCATGTTGGTGAATGGGTATCCGGCTCCGAATCTGACAACCAATTCGAGAGAAGCAACCACTCCAACTCCGACTATAGTCAAGATGAAGGTGTTGTCGGACTTGCACTCGTATCCTCCAACTCCTATGATTTGTTTGAATCACCAAATGAAGGAGCTGGAAGTTGCTTCATGGCTAAAGGCCCCAAGGTATCACACCCCAAATACTTTGACTTTAATAGTGATGAGGATGACTTGTTAGAAGATGATGAGTTGCTCTTTGATAGAACTAGTGATGCTAATCAAAATGAACTTGCTAATAATCATGCTAGTCAAGATAAGTCATGTGATGATGATAAGAAGGAGATTGAGCGTCTAACTAAAGAACTAAACACTCTTAAGTTAGCCCATGAATCTACTCAAGAAGATCATAGAGAACTTCTAAGAGATCATGAGAAGTTACACTTCGAGAAGCTAAATTTAGAGCAAGAACATGAGTTTCTTAAAGCTATCAATGACGATCTTCGAAAGAAGAGTTCTTCTTATCTAGACAAACTATTACTCTTGTCTACTTTTGTTCCACAAGTTAAATCTAAGCAAGCTAGTAACAAAGGCAAGCAAGGTTCTTCATCTAGTAGCAATGATAAAAATGCTAAATCAAATGTTATTGCTTCTAGTAGTTCTATTGATTCCACTAATGATTCTCTTAGCCAAGTTACACTTGAGCAAGAAAAAGATTTATTGAAAGGAATTATAGAGAAAGGTGTCTAAAAGAGTCTTGCCAGAATCAAGCAATTCTTGGAAATTGTACGCAAGCATGGTGGTCACCGGAAGAACCAAGGCATTGGCTACTTCAACGCCAATGGAGTTGAATGGGAAGAAGGTCAATACCCCAAGATGAAGTTTGTTCCTCAAAAGGAGAAGTATGATACTACTCTCTCCAAGGGAACAAATGCTCAAGAAGACCTTCCACCACAAGACCACAAGCTCAAGGGCAAGGACAAGCTTCAAGAGGAGATTGACTCATTTGAAGAAGAACCCCAAGCCATGGCCAAGTGGGTTCCCAAGGACACTACTAGCTCTACTTCATCAAATGCTACTTCAACTCCAAGGATCCCCATCAAGTTGATGTGGGTCCCCAAGAAGAAGAACTAGAGAAGTTCTTGAGGGGTGACTCCGCCAATAAATTTCACTCATATTCATTTTTGGCAAGGACTATTCGCAATCAACTCCAACCTTATGTAATAGTTCAAGGAGTCACACATTCCCTCAAAGGTAAGCAAGGGACAAGGTAATTAATGTATCAATGGACATTATCATGTATACATTTCACTCCATGTCCATAGATATCCTTGTATTTGTTCCTTGTGTGGGACTAACCCATGTAGGTGAGAAGAGTACAAAACAACAAGGATTGCTCCCAACTCTAGATGATCTTCATCAACCATGAGCATCCACTACTACAACACCTACATGAAGTCTTCAACGACAAACCCAAAGTTAGTTTATCCCTCTTAGGGGGGATGTCACATCAAGGGGAAGCTTTACTCTAAGACTTGAGTCAAAGCATCTCACAAGATGTGAACACATTAAAAGCTTTATGTAAAAGTGGCAACCCCACTTGTGCTTAAACGATGAGTATGGCCTATGATCAAGTATTCTTGCTTGGCTCCTTGGGTAAATATACTCATATATAGATGACTACGTCATCGCCAAAGTGCTTGGTAGATACTAGAGTGGTTGTGCATGTTTGACATATTTCATTTGTCATCTTATGGTGTGAGCATGCTGGTTTGCATATCTTTACTCATTCGAGGATATCCAATTGTTGTTATTTGGTCTTCATTTTTACTTGGCCAATTGGATGTACAAGAATTCCTACGACCCCTCTCTAGCTATCTATGCTTTCTCGTCTCAAATTATATTCATGCTTCATCACAAAATTTGTGCAAGCACTTATTGGACCCTCTGTGTGACGAGCACTCGGAGTTCCGTTTCAACAAGAGCTTAACTTCCAAAACCTCCCAAGTGCAACTCGGTGTAACCAATATCAATATCTCGGTCCCATCGAAAGCACTAGGGTTGATCAGTTTTTTGCATCGCGGTACAACCGATCCTCAGTTTTCGTCCTCACCGAGTTTTACTGTCAACAGACAAGAAACTCGGTGGCACCGAAAATTCCAAATCGGTGTCACTGACAGCGTGGGGATATATAATCTCGGCGGAACAGATTTTTGGAAATTCACTTGAAACGTCATCTTCCTCCATCCCTAACTGTCGCCGCTCGCCGTCTCCGGACTTCTCCTTGACTCCCCGTGCACCCTCGCCGCAGGGATCCTCACCGTCGACTACAATCAATGCCGCCGTCGCCGCCGTAGGAGATCCGAACCAAGCTAGGGGTCCGCATGTCTGGTTCTGAAGACAGTGAGAATGCCTACAAAGAGCTTAGTGTGGACCTGGATGCTGGTACTAGCCCTGAGGCTAGTTCTTCATCTTCTGAGGACCCAGGTACACCTAGTTCTCATGGCTTACCCAAGGCTGCCACCAGGGCTAGGAGGAAACTTAATTCTGATGAGGAGGATTCTGATTTTGTACCAGAGGAGGTCCATGCCAAGAAGCAGCAAGACAAGCAAGACAAAGCTGCCAAGAGAGCTGCTAATGAGGCCACTTCTGCTAAGAGGCCAGTGAAGAAGGTGTATGCAAGCTCTGAAGCTGCAAGAGCACCTGAGACTGCTAGAGCAAGCATGTCTGTTGAGTCTGCTAGAACTTCAAAGTCTATGCCTAAGAAGGCAGGAGAGAAGAAGAGGATCAGGAAGAGGATTGTTCATGCTCAAGGTAGACCTACCTCCATGTATGAGGACCAAGCTGAGCGAGAGGAAGAGGAAGAGGAACAAGTTGCACCTCCTCTCAAGAAGAAGAAGCTGTTGGCTAATGCTGCTACTTCTAGCTAGGCCCCTTCCAAGGCCAAGCCAACTGCTCCCAAGAAGCCAGCTGCCACCAAGCCCAAGAGGACTACCAGAGACATTTCAGCAGCTGAGAAGAACAAGGGTTCTGCATCTGGTGCTGCTGCTGAGGATGAGGACATTTTAGTTCTGAGGAAGATGAGGCCACACTTGCCAGAGCATAATGATGCTCACCCTATAACTGAGAACATGAAGGAGAGGAAAGACTCTAGACTGCGGAAATGGAGAGCGATTTATCCATATGCCACCAGGAGGAGAACTGCTGTAGATGTTCGCTTCCATACAAAGGAGCAACAAGATTTCTACGAGACTGTCCTTTTGGACAAGAGTCCAGCAGTGAGCGATATGCGATATCTCGACTGGGCATACATCAAGGAACATGAGGACTTCTTCCCTCATGTGCAAGAGAACTTCAGCTGCATTGATATTGAGGATTTTGTCGGTAGAGAGATGACTGCATGGAACGACAAGATGATCATGCAATTTAATTCCACTGCACATTTCTATCCAGATGGGAAGATCGTTTGGATGACGGAAGGCACCCGGTACCAATCGACAGTGGATGAGTGGGCTACCATCTTAGGAGCCCCACAGGTACAAGAAGGTGACCTGGATGTGTATGGTGAGGCCAAGATGAGCCACAACATTATGGCCAACATGTACAAGGCAATTCCTAGTACACATGTGGAGTCTCACAAGTTTGGCTCAGTCTACTTCTTGGAAGCTGGACTGCCCACCACCAACACCATCCTGAGGTACATGTTGATGCCCAAGTCTAGAGATGACAAGATGATCAGGGGCTATTCCATCAACATGCTGCATCACATTGACCTCCACACCAGATTCAGGGCCATGGACTTAATTGTCGAAACAATCAAGAGGACTGTTGCTGATCAGAAGCGCTCATGTGGTTATTCTCCATACATACATATGCTGATCAATACAAAGATTGGGAAGCACACATATGCACTTGATCGTCCACACCTGCCACTACTGCCAGAGTTTGAGGACAACGTCATGGTGATGGATCCATCCCATCCCACCTCATCTACTGCACAGGCAGCGGCAGAGGCAGTGAGAGCCGCTAGTGCTCAAACCCCTAGGACAAAGACAGATCAGATGTCCTTTCTCATTGAGCATATCCAGGGGATAGAGAAGAGTGTAGCTGAGATCCTCAAGAACCAGAAGAGTCTTGAGAGGATAGTGGAAGACAAGTTCTATGACATGGACATCAAGGTGACTGAGCTTGCTACGACAGTTGCTGAGCTGAAGAAGGAGGTGGATGGTGTGCCTGCTCCCTACTCCAGCAGTGACGATGGTTCCCCTCTTCAGCATGACACGCAGTTTCGGCGTCAGCCCAGATCAGCTGCAGTGCCTGCTACAGAGAGACCGACAGTATCTGCTCCAGCCATAGCTCCATCAGTTCCTCCACCAGCTCCTCCAGTTTCCACACCACCACCGCAGCAGACATCAGCAGAAGCATTCGCCGACGCTGTCATCTCAACTCACTCCATTGCTACAGCTCCAGCTTCATCATCTCATGGAGGAGAGCCAGCCCCGAGAGACGATTAGAGTCACATGCTTCGAACTTTTTGGTAACTTGTTGCCAAAGGGGGAGAAGGATGTAGATCAAATAGGGCTTCGAGAGAGAGTGTTCTGCTTATTTTGCTTTGGTTTAAGAACAATTTGTTTCATCGTTTGTTGTTCTTAAAACTATGTCGTGTTTGATCATACGTTTGTTTGATGATGCTACTATTTCCTATCTTTGAGATTTCTATGTGATGATCATTCACTTGTTTGGTGTATGTGCATTATAATTCATTCTTATCATGTATGCGCACCACCAAGATGTATGTGACATGGAAGAATGACCCATGATCCTAATCGATTGTGCATTTGCATTCAAATGCAAATCTAAAAATAGTGCACAAATTTAGGGGGAGCTCTTGCTTATCACATACTTCTCAAAGCGACGATGCTATTCATTGATTATTATTTGTTGTCGAAGCTTTGATCTATATGTTGTCATCAATTACCAAAAAGGGGGAGATTGAAAGCACAATTGCTCCCTAAGGTGGTTTTGGTAATTAATAACAACATATATTTTATTGGACTAATGTTTCCACTAAGTATATTTCAAGAAAAGTTCAATGATGCATTGCCAAAGGATTGTGAGGAGATTCCCTAGAAGCAAGGAACACCAATTGGCAACAAGCTTGAAGACTCTACATTTTGATTTATGTGAGAAATCACAATTGAGTCCATAGGAAAGACAATACTATAAAAAGGGGATGAGGTAATCATGGTGATCAAATTGCTCAAGTGTTAGCCACAAAAAATACCCATCATTACTCCCACAAAACATTCTGTCAGAATCCACAAAGACAAATTCGGTGCCACCAACTTTCCAAAATCGGCCACACCGGGTTTCAACCCTAGACAGCCGAAGCCAAACCCTAGCATCTCGGTGACACCAAGTTCCATTTCGGTCCCACTGAAATCAGTGACCAACTTTCTGGTTCCTAATTTTCAAGAATCGGTACGTCCGAGTTTTGAGAATCGGTCCCACCGAGTCTGGTAACTGACTAGGAAGACCAAAATCGGACCGACCGAGATGTGTATATCGGTTTCACCGAAACGTCTAAAGTTGCCACATTTTGCACTAGTCGGTAAGGCCGAGTTTATGCTTCGGTTTCACCGAGTTGGGAAATAATGTTGTAACGGTCAGATTTTTGGAGATGCCTATACATACCCCTCCACCTCCTCTCACTCGTAGAGGAAGCACTCAGATAGACCCAACACTTGCCATATCCATTTTTCTAAGAGAGAGCCACCTACTCATGTGTTGAGATCAAGATATTCCAATCCAATCATATGAATCTTGATTTCTAGCCTCCCCAAGTTGCTTTCCACCCAATCATTCCCTCCTACCAAAGCCAAATCTGTGAGGGAGTGATTGTGTGTTGAGGAGACTATCATCTCGAAGCACAAGAGCAAGGAGTTCATCATTGTTATCACATCTATTACCTTTTGGAGGGTGGTTCCTCCTAGATTGGTTAGGTGTCGCTTGGGAGCCTCCTACTTCGTGTTGTGGAGTTGAACCAAGAAGTTTGTAAGGGCAAGGAGATCGCCTACTTTGTGAAGATCTACCCCGATTAAGGCTAGTCCTCCGTGGACGTAGGCCATGATGGTATAGTCAAGGTTGCTTCTTCGTGGAACCTTCGTGGGTGGAGCCCTCCATGGACTCGTGCAGCCGCTACCCTCCGTGGGTTGAAGTCTCTATTAACGTGGATGTACGATAGCACCACCTATCGGAACCACGGGAAAAATCTTTGTGTCTCCAATTGCGTTTGATCTTCCTTCCCTTCCCTCTACTTATATGTGCATGTATTTACTTTGCGCTGCAAACTCTTAGACATGCATGTGTAGGGTGTATTTGACTTGCTACAATTGCTAAAATCTGTCAAGACTAAAATTTGGGAAAAGGCTAGGATTTTAATTTGGTCAAGTAGTCTAATCACCCCCACCCTCTAGACATACTTTGGATCCTACACCGGGGCAGGTGGACCCCGCCGGTGGACCCCCGGACCCCTTTCGGCACTCCCGATACACTGCCGGTAATGCCCAAAAAAAATCGGCGACCAAAATGGGATTTTCCATATATAAATCTTTACCTCCGGAACTCCTCGTGACGTCTGGGATCTCATCCGGGACTCCGAATAACATTCGGTCACCAACGTACATATGCCAATACTACTCTAGCGTCACCAAACGTTAAGCGTGTGGACCCTACGGGTTCGAGAATCATGTAGACATGACCGAGACACATCTCCGGTCAATAACCAATAGCGGTACCTGGATGCCCATATTGGTTCCTACATAGTCGACGAAGATCTTTATCGGTCGAACCACGATGTCAAGGGTTCAGTCAATCCCGTATGCAGTTCCCTTTGTCTATCGGTATGTTACTTGCCCGAGATTCGATCACCGGTATCTCCATACCTAGTTCAATCTCGTTACCGGCAAGTCTCTTTACTCGTTCCATAATACAAGATCCCATGGCTAACTCCTTAGTCACATTGCTTGCAAGCTTCTTGTGATGTTGTATTACCGAGAGGGCCCAAAGATACCTCCTCTGGTGTCAGGGAGTTGCATGATCTCATGGTCTTAGGAACAGATACTTGATACAAAGAAAGCAGTAGCAACAAACTAAGTGATACGATCAAATGCTATGCTTACGATTGGGTCTTGTCCATCACATCATTCTCCTAACGATGTGATCCTGTTATCAAATGACAACTCATGTCTATGGTTAGGAAACCTTAACCATCTTTGATCAACGAGCTAGTCTAGTAGAGGCTCACTAGGGATACGGTATTGTTTATGTATCCACACATGTATCTAAGTTTCCAGTCAATACAATTCTAGCATGGATAATAAACGTTTATCATGAACAGGGAAATATGATAATAACCAATTTATTATTGCCTCTAGGGCATATTTCCAACACACGCTCGTCGTGGCCGCGCCTCGTGCCCGCCGTGGCCTCGCGCCCCCGTGGCTCACGCCCTTCGTGTCCGCACCCGCGCCGACCGTGGCCTCGCGCCCCTGTGGCTCGCGTCCTCTGTGGCCGCGCGCCCGTGCCCGACGTGGCCTGCGTCCGCTGTGGCTTCGCGCCCGTGCCCGACGTGGCCTCGCGCCCCCGTGGCTCGCGCCCTCCATGGTTGCGCCCGCGCCGCCCCGTGGCTCGCGTCCTCGTGGCTTCACGACCGCCGTCGCCGCGCCTCGCGGACGCGCTGGACGTCCGTGGCATCGTTGCAGGCGTGCTAGCATGCAGCCACGCCTCTGAGCTTGTGTGCGTGCGCGGCCTTGCGTGTTGGCCGCGGTCTTGCTTGCATGTGCAGCCGCCACCGCGTGCTGGCCTGCTGGCCGCCGCCGCCGCAAGCGTGCGTGCAGTCGTGTGTGCCGGCGATGGCCTCTTCTCGTCCTCGTCTTCCGCGTGCATCATGTTCATGTCCCGGGTGTGCTCTGGTGATGCCGCCCATAGTGTTCGATGAAATGTCTGAAAAAATGAGTGGTCAAAATAGGGGTTGTGGTTGGATGCAAGCAAAAATGAGGGGTCAAAACGGACGCGCCCGGTCACTGACCGGGCACGACCGCGGGCGTTTTTGGGACAAGATTTGTAAATTGCGGCTGTAGATGCTTTTAGAGGTACAATGGTATCCCCAGCCCACCAGGGTTCAAATCCTGATGCTTGCATTATTCCTGGATTTATTACAGGATTTCTGGCGATGCGTATTCAGTGGGAGGAGACATTCTCGTCGACGATGAGGCGTCTACGGTGACTTCGTAAATCTCAAGATGATATGTCGGCTCAGTCTCTTTGAGCTGCTCATAGGGATAGTGTGTGCGTATCTACGTGTGTGCCATCATAAGGATGAATGTATGCACGTACATATGAACGCTTGCGTTTGTACTTGGTTAAAAAAAACGACGCAAAAGCTGGAGGCATGCGCTTCGTCTTTTTTTTTCACAGCCATACGTGTAGCGATCGGTTTTTCAGCTAGTTCTGCGATTAATTAGGGCACGTACAATGCAGGGCGCTAGAGGTGGACGCTAGGATTTATATCCTTGCTAATCGGCAGTTAAGCTAGCTAATCATGGCGTCTATCACGACATCGACGCAACATGTGGAGGCGGCCGCTTAGCTTTTTCTTTTCCTTCGCCACACCTATATAGGAACAATATGTACACGATTGGTTTGCGGCTGGATTAGCGCCTATCGTTAGCGTCTGGCGTTGGGTTAAAGCTGATATTTTATTTTAGCATATTTATTTTTTGGAAAAAGTCCAAAACAAACCTTGAAGTTGTAGCCGAAAGCTAAGTCAAACCCTTAACTTTGAATCCCTGGAATTGGCACTCTGAACATGTAATCCCGGTCTATTTTGAATCATAAACCTGTTTGGCACATTGGGAATACTAGAATCCCGACCGGGGTAACTTGCTAGGCTGCTACTCTCACGGACAAGAATTTGAGCCGGCCCCCTAACAACAAGAATTCGTGAAGTTCAAAAAATGTTCGCACATTTTTAAAATTGTTCAGAAGTTAAAAATGTTGATATTTTCTATTTTTGGCACAAATTCTATTTTTTTTTGTGTTTTAAAAATGTTTGGGATTTTGAAATTCTATTCGTATTTATAAATTTTTTTCACGATTTCAAAAAAATATCACATTTGTCAAAAAACGTTCAGAATTCCAACAGTTTTTCATATGCTATGACAAATATTTCGGATTTTAAAAATTGGTTCACATTTTTTAAATAATGCTTTTAGAATTTCGTAAATAATGTTTTTTATAAATGTTTCGGATTGTTCGCTGCGGACTCGACTGGGCCGGCCCACCAGACATGAAGCGAGTTTTTTATTAACACGCCACGTAAAATCTTTTTTTCTTTTTCTTAACGCGCTACGTAATGGTTCCAAAACAAAAATAACTATCATGGAGTCGAACTTGGGACCTGGCAGGGTTGATCTTATTCCGCTAGGCATTACACCAGACGATTATGACTAACATAACCAGAGACGCCAAAATATTTAATCAGAAAAAGTGTATAGAAATTTAAAAATGTTGAACCATGTAAAAGAGTGTTCTTGTAGTATTATAAAAAATATACTCATTAAGAAAATGTAAAACATGTATTTGGAAAAATATTACCATGTATTCAACTTTTTTGAAAACATTTAGTTTTAAAATGCACATAGTGTATTTGAAAATATTAAAAGTTTATCATAAAATATTTAATGTGTGTGCTAAACATGTACATTTGGTATTGAGAAAAATTAGACATGTGTAAAAAAGAAAAAAGAAAAGAAATCAAAAAAGAAAAAGAAAAAGAAAAACCAGAGAAGTGCACGCGCGCGAGCGACTGCGCTAATGGGCCGGCCCAATTCAGAAAATACCGGCTAAGTCCTCTCAAGGTTTAAAATAGACCGGGATTAGAGAGTTTGGTGTGCTGATTCCAGGGATTGAGAGTTCAGGGTTTGATTTAGCTTTCGCCTACAAATTCAAGGTTTGTTTTGGACTTTTTCCTTATTTTTTCGTTCTAAGCGTCTACACAAGCGCCTTACAATGTAGATGCCCTTAGCGTCCCTTGTTAGCTTTTGCCATTGGGTTTATTTTTAGCAAAAGAAGGGCTTTCCCCTTCCGATTTCTATTAGTAGAAATCAAAGTTCAAACTACAGCCCGAGCCTACAACTACGAAAGCTAAAATCTTGAAAGCACATTTACTCCCTTGGAGGTTTTGATAATTCATGACAACATACATTGTCTCTTGGACTGATGGTTTTATCAAGTGTTTTAGAAGAAGTCCAGAAGACTACTGAGGATTGGCTAAGCTATGAGGAGAACCCCATGGAAAGAAGAAGAAGAAGGAAAGGAATAGGATTGGCAGAGCTTCAAGCTTCAAAACTCTACATTTTACCTTTATGTGAGAAATCACAATTGAGTCCATAGGAAAAGCCAATACTATTAAAAGGGGATGAGGTATACATGATGATCTGGTTGCTCAAGTGCTTAGAGTTAGCCACCAAAAATACTCATTCATTCTCCCACAAAACATTTTGTCCAAACCCACAGTCAAATTCGGTGCCACCAAGTTTTTCCATTCGGCCATACCGAGTTTTAACCCTAGACAGAATCTAAGCAAAACCCTAGCATCTCGGTGACACCAAGTCCAATTTCGGTACAACCGAAATCAGTGACCAACTTTCGGGTTCCTTATTTTCAAGAATCAGAATTTTTGAGTTTTGAAAATTGGTCACACCGAGTTTGGTTTCTGACTAGGCCAATCAAAATCGGACCGACCGAGATTTGTATATCGGTTTCATCGAAAAGCCTAAAGTTGCCACATTTTGCACTAGTCGGTACGACCGAGTTTTTACTTTGGTTTCACCGAGTTGGGCAATAATATTATAACGGTCAGATTTTTGGAGATGCCTATATATACCCCTCCACCACCTCTCATTCGTAGAGGAAGCACTCAGAACGACCCAACACTTGCCACAATCATTTTTCTGAGAGAGAGCCACCTACTCATGTGTTGAGATCAAGATCTACCACTCCAACCATATGAATCTTGATTTCTGGCCTCCCCAAGTTGCTTTCCACCCAATCAATCCCTCCTACCAAGCCAAATCTATGAAAGAGTGATTGTGTGTTGAGGAGACTATCATCTTGAAGCACAAGAGTAAGGAGTTCAGCATTGTTACCACATCTATTACCTTTTGGAGGGTGGTGCCTCCTAGATTAGTTAGGTGTCGCTTGGGAGCCTCCTACTTCGTGTTGTGGAGTTGAACCAAGAAGTTTGTAAGGGCAAGGAGATCGCCCACTTCATGAAGATCTACCCCGAGTAAGGCTAGTCCTCCGTGGAGGTAGGCCATGATGGAATAGACAAGGTTGCTTCTTCATGGACCCCTTGTGGGTGAAGCCCTCCGTGGACTCGTGCAGCCGCTACCCTTCGTGGGTTGAAGTCTCCATTAACGTGGATGTACGATAGCACCACCTATCGGAACCACGGGAAAAATCTTCGTGTCTCCAATTGCTTTTGATCTTCCTATCTCTACTCTTACTTACATGTGCATGTGTTTACTTTTTGCTACCATACTTGATGACTTGCATATGTAGGGTGTGCTATACTTGCTATAATTGCTAAAATCTGCCAACCATTAAAATTGGGAAAAGGCTAGGATTTTAATTTTGTTGAGTAGTCTAATCACCCCCCCCCCCTCTAGACGTACTCTTCTCGATCCCACAGTTGATATCAGAGTTTTGGTTTCCATAGCTTTGGTTTTATCACCATTGGAGGAAAATGGATATGTCTAGTTTGGTGAGTCTTAATTGTAGAGTGCCTATTCTCAATGGGGAGTATTATACAAATGGAAAAACAAAATGCTTGATCTATTTGATGAATTCCATTTGAGCAAATATGTTAAGAACCCCTATGTGCCTCCCATTGATCCCTTACATCCTTCTCATGAAGAAGAAAATGACATGCTTCGCAACCTTAGAACTGTTAATCTTATCATTATAGGATTGCCAAGAATCACTACTAGAAAAAGGGCTGTTAGTGGCGCACCTGTTTTTGCTATTAATGGCGCACTACAGGTGCGTCACTATTATCACGCCATTAGTAACAAATAGTAATGGCGCACCTCTGGTGCGCCATTAGTAATCCAAATACTAGTGGCGCACCATGTGGTGCGCCATTACTATTGCTACAGGTGCGCCACTGGTAAAAAAAAATTATTGAATTTTTTTTTTGAAATTTGAAGGCGGGAAAATAGTAGTGGCGCACCATGCACTAGTGCGCCATTGCTAACTTTTTTTTGAATTCTAGATCCGGATCTGGCACGATTTTTTTTTGCGATTTTGTTTGTGATATTTTTTCAAATTTCGTTCTGCTACGTTCTTTGTGCCGGGGAGCTCCACATGTGGCCGGAGAGGAGGTCGCCAGAGAGGAGGGAGGAGAGACCATGAGGAGGAGAGGAGGGAGGAGGAGGTCGCCGGAGAGGAGCTCGCCTAGGTCGCCGGAGAGGAGGAGGAGGTCGCCGTAGAGGACCGGAGAGGAGGAGGTCGCCGTAGAGGACCGGAGAGGAGGAGGAGGAGGTCACCTAGGTCGCCGGAGAGGAGGAGGAGGAGGTCGCCGGAGAGCACCGTGAGGAGGTCACCGGAGAGGATGTCGTCGGAGAGGAGGTCGCCGGAAAGGAGGAGGGGAGTATGGTGGAGGAGAGGAGGAGATGGAGTGGAGGAGAGGAGGAGAGGAGTGGAGGAGAGGAGGAGAAGAATGAAGAGGTAAGGAGGAGAAGGAGGCCGACCGGGTTTATATATGGCTTAGCAGTGGCGCACCTTGTACTGGTGCGCCATTGCTAACCCTTTTTTTATTTTTTTGAATTTTTTTGAATTTTGAAAGCGGGAAAATAGTAATGGCGCACCTAGGTGTGGTGCACCATTGCTATGTACCTTAGTAATGGCGCACCTAGGTGTGGTGCGCCATTGCTATGGTACATAGCAGTGGCGCACCTAGGTGTGGTGCGCCATTACTATTTATAACTTTTTTTGAATTTTGAAGGCGGGAAAATAGTAGTGGCGCACTATGCACTGGTGCGCCATTGCTAACTTTTTTTAAAAAAAAAATTTGCCTCTCCAGATTTTGAAAGCACCGTAACTTTTTTTCTGTTAGGTTTTTGAGGATTCTAAAAATCTTCAACGGGATTCCCCTGTTGCATTCGGATGTAACTTTTTGAGTAGATGCTTTTTCATATAAAAAAACTTTTTCATCCGAGTTCGTATTCAAAAGTTATGCCCATTTTACAAATTCTCGAGAGATTTTGCAAAAAAAGTCGAAATTCATATTTGTAAACAACTAGACCACATATCACATGGGAAACTTATTTTATTTTATTTTTTTGACATTTCCACCATTTTATTTTATTTTATTTTTAAACTGAAAAGGCGGTCCACCGGGGGGGGTGCATTTGGTGAATTTTTTGCCCACCTCAGAAAGTTAAAAATTGTTAGTAGTGTCGCACCGTTGTTGGGGTGCGCCATTACTAGTTTGAACTAGTAATGGCGCACTATACCCTGGTGCGCCATTACTAGTTTTGAAAAAAAAAGTAAAAAAAAATTGTCAGTAGTGGCGCACAGAATGTGTGGTGCGCCATTACTAGTTCAAACTAGTAATGGCGCACTAGACCCTAGTGCGCCATTACTAGTTTTGGAAAAAAAAATTGTTAGTAGTGGCGCACCGTTGGTGTGGTGCGCCATTAGTGATATGGACATTAATGGCGTACCTACACATGGTGCGCCGCTGCTATATAGCAGTGGCGCACCACATATGTGGTGCGCCATTAATGTCCATATTAGCTATAGCCCTTTTCCTAGTAGTGAATTGTGCTTGATCAAATGAAAAACTTTGAGTGTGCTTATACTTTGTGGAAAGATTTAGAGAAAAGATATCCACACTATTCTTTGAAAAATCTTGATATCATTCTCCATAAAACTATTGCATTACACAAAATGAAGCCTGGTGATCCTAACTTTGATAAATGCTTGTTTGAGCTTCATGACCTTATGCGTGCTAAAGGAGATATCATTAACATCAATAACATCATTGTTGAAGCCATTCGTATTCATAGACTTGAACATTGTCATGATCAAAACACTCACGAATCTCTTGACTTTTGTGACAAGGATATACCATTCGATGATGACAATATGGAACATGGCTACTATGATGAAGATGAGAAATTTTACATTGAATATGAGGAGACGATGAGGAGTCTAAGTCTCATGGCAAACTTCAAGGATTACATGTCTGGTGGAAAAGAGTGGATTCTCGACAGTGAATGCACCGACCACATGATGGGAGATAAAGACATGTTTCATGAGATCACACCTAATCATGGACCATGTAGGTATGTGACTTTTGGAGACAATTCCAAAGGTAAGGTACTCGGTCTTGGTAAGGTGGCCATATCTCATGATAATTCTATTCAAAATGTCATGCTTGTTGAATCCCTTGGCTACAATCTTCTTTCCGCATCTAGACTAGCCGATTTCGGTTTCAATGTGCTATTTACCAAAGTAGATTGCCAAGTGTTTTTTCAAGACAATCATAACATGGTATTTACCGGTATCCATAGAGGTGATCTATACATTGTTGATTTCACTAAAAGAGCCCAACCTCGTACTTGTCTTATTGCAAAATCTTCTAAAGGTTGGCTATGGCATTGAAGGATAGGACATGTTGGTATGTGCAATCTTGATAGACTCATTAAAGGTGACCACATACTTGGTGTTCAAGATGTTATCTTTGACAAAGATATACTTTGTAGTGCTTGTCAAGCAAGAAAACAAGTAGGTGGAAGTCATCCCGTAAAGAACATCATGACTACTAGGAGACCACTTGAGATGCTTCACATGGATCTTTTTGGTCTCAATGCTTACAAGAGCCTCGGTGGAAATTCATTTGGTCTAGTTATAGTTGATGATTTTTCCAGATTTATGTGGGTATTCTTTCTTGACGACAAGTCGTAGGTACAAAAGATCTTCAAGAAATTTGCTCCCAAAGCGCAAAACCAGTTTGAAGTGAAGATCAAGAAAGTTCAGAGCGACAACGGATCGGAGTTAAAGAATACCAATGTGGATACTTATCTTGACGAAGAGGGTATCTCACATGAGTTCTCGGCTACGTACACAGCTCAACAAAATGGCGTTGTTGAGAGGAAGAACCGAACTCTTATTGAGATGGCAAGAACGATGCTCGACGAATACAAGACGCCAAGACATTTTTGGGCAGAAGCCGTGGAAACAGCTTGTCATGCAACAAACCAACTCTACTTACACAAGCTTCTCGGTAAAACGACATACGAGCTACTCACCGGTAACAAACCCCAAGTTGGATGCTTTCGGGTATTCGGCTCAAAGTGCTACATTCTTGATAAGCATCGTCGTTCTAAATTTGCTCCTAAATCGCATGAAGGATTCCTACTTGGTTATGGATCAAACTCTCACACTTACATGTCTACAACAACTACACTCACAAAGTTGAAGAGACGGTAGATGTGAAGTTTGATGAGACTAATGGTTCGCAAGTCGAACAATTGCCAAATGATGTAGGAGATAAGGATCCTTCGGAAGCCATTCAAGACCTGTCCATCGAGAAGATACGTCCCATAGAGGTGAAGGAAAGTACTTCATCGACACAAGTGGAAGCGCCTACCTCACACCGAAACGAACCACGAAACGACATGGAGGCATCCACAAGTGGAACACGACAAGATGAAGAGGAGGAAGAAGTACATCAAGATGATCCACCTCAACCACCTTCACCACCACCTCAAGCAAACGATACCTTCAACAACAACGAAGAAGAAGAAGATGATGATGATGATGCTCCACCATCCAACAAGCAAAAGCTACCACGAGTTCGAGCAAGAGTTGACAAGAATCATTCCTTGAATCAGATTTTCGGTGACATACAAACCGGAAGGATCACTTGCTCTAAAACTCGACTGGCTAACTTTTGTGAGCATTACTCATTTATCTCTAGTATTGAGCCTATGAAGGTAGATGAAGCGCTTGAAGACCCGGATTGGGTGAACGCCATGCACGAGGATCTACACAACTTCGAAAAGAATGAAGTGTGGACATTAGTGGAGAAGCCCAAGGACGAGCACAACATCATTGGTACAAAATGGGTGTCTCGGAACAAGCAAGATGAAGATGGCCAAGTGGTACGCAACAAGGCACGTCTCGTAGCTCAATGTTACACTCAAGTCGAAGGTATGGACTACGGTGAGACTTACGCCCCCGTTGCTAGACTTGAAGCCATTCGCATACTTCTTGCTTATGCCAATCACCATGATATTACTCTTTACCAAATGGATATCAAAAGTGCTTTTCTAAATGGTGAAATTGTGAACCCTAAGAAACCTAATCATGTTTATAAACTTCGTAAAGCTCTCTATTGTCTTAAACAAGCTCCACGAGCTTGGTACAAATGCCTAACAAAGTTTCTCATTGAAAAAGGTTTTGAAATTGGTAAAATGGATGCAACCTTGTTCACTAAAAGAGTTAATGATGAATTATTTGTGTGCCAAATTTATGTGGATGATAGTATCTTTGGATCTACTAACCCACAGTTTAGTGAGAAATTTGGAAGGTTGATGTCGGAGAAGTATGAGATGTCTATGATGTGTGAGCTGAAATTTTTCCTTGAATTGCAAATCAAGCAAACGAGAGAAGGTACGTTCATCTCTCAAACCAAGTACACCAAGGACTTGTTCAAGAAGTTCAACATGCAGGAGTGTAAAGGTATGAAAACTCCCATGCCTACAAGTGGACATGTTGACCTCACTAAGGAGGACAAACCGATTGATCAAAAGGTTTATCGATCAATGATTGGTTCATTGCTATACTTATGTGCCTCATGTCCCGATATCATGTTAAGTGTGTGCATGTGTGCCTGATATCAAGCGGCACCCAAAGAGTGTCATCTTAAGGCTCTGAAAAGAATTGTGAGATACTTGATACATACACCAAACTTTGGTATTTGGTATCCCAAGGGATCTTCTTTCAATCTTATGGGCTATTCCGACTCGGACTATGCCAGAGATAAGGTTGATAGAAAATCCACCTCGGGTACTTTCCAATTTCTTGGGAGATCTCTTGTGTCTTGGCCATCCAAGAAACAAAACTCGGTATCTCTATCCACCGCCGAAGCAGAATACATTGCTGCCGGATCATGTTGTGCGCAATTACTATGGATGACACAAACTCTTAAGGATTATGGCATAAATGTGAAACATGTTCCATTGTTTTGCGACAATGAAAGTGCTATTAAAATTGCCTATAATCCTGTGCAACACTCTCGAACTAAACATATTCAAGTTCGACATCATTTCATTCGTGATCATGTTGCCAAAGGAGATATTAAACTTAGACATGTTCGAACCGACAAACAATTGGCCGATATATTTACTAAGCCACTTGATGAGAAAGTGTTTTGTAGGTTGAGGAGTGAGTTGATGCTTCAAACTTGAGCTAGACTCGCTCGGATGCATGCAAGGGCATGAGCTTATTTGACTATTCCATGTTATCTATGATACTATCTTATGCCTTGGAAATCTATGCTCCCTTGTATTGCATCTAACCCTTTGTAGGTACTTGGAAGAATATCATTCCACAAGATTGCCAACAACTCAAACATAGAACAATCTTGTCATGACCAAGTATCAACAACCTTTCTTTGAGGATGACGGAAGAAGACAACAAAAACATATCCTTGACATATATTTGATAAGATCACAATTGGTATTATGTCATTTAGATATATCATGTTCATCCTTGCATGACTAACCCATGTAGGTGGAAAGTGAATGAAACAACAAGGATTGCTCCCAACTCAAGATGATCTTCATCAACATTGAGCATCCACAACAAGTTCACCAACATACCACGTCATCAACATCACTCGAAGGTATGTACTCATGTCCTTGAAAAGGCTTTGCTCCAAGTCATGAGTTAAAGCACCTCAAGTGATATGAAGACATTAAAATGCTTAAACGAAAAATGGTAACCCCATTTTAAGCTTAACGTAGAGTATGACCTATGATCAAGCATACTTGCTTGGCTCCTTAAGTCAATATACTCTAATATAGGTGACCTAGTCACCGCCCAACATCTAGTTGTAGGACTTGGATGGAGATTTTCATTAGTTGCTTATTTCGATGCTTCCATTCAATCCTAGTCTAGATGCATGTATTTATTAAAAAAAATCCATTCCTTGCAAATCTCTTTGAAATTTCCTTGCAAATCTTTGTGAATGTTTCTTGCAAATCTTTTGATAAATTTTCTTTTGACTCCTCAAGATCTTCTGAAAAGATTTCAGACCCTCCGAACTAAGTACATCGGTTTCACCGATATTGCAGATAAGCTGCAAACCATGCCTCGGTTCCACCGATTTACTTTGTCTCGGAGTCACTGACTTTGCTACCCTCTATGTTCCTTGACAAATTCTTGACAATCTTCAAATGCTTATAGGGGGATAAATTGCCTTCAAAGATCCCTTTTGTCTCAAAAATTTCTCTATGACCCTCAGTCCCAAGGATCCCTTACCCTCTGGCCCTTTTTGATGTTTCTCTAAGACCTTTTTCGGTAATTGTGCCAAAGGGGGAGAAATATCAAAGCTTAAATTCAAAGCTTCAGGGGGAGAATCATTAAAGCTCCTAAGTCACCCATGTGCCAAAGGAACTATTAAGGGGGAGAGATCAACTCATATTTATTATTCCCAAAAGGAGAGAGAAAATTATTTATTGGTAGACTTGTCTTACCCTACCTACTTCCAATATCTACATGCTAAGATTCAGGGAGGAGGAGAAACTCAAATATATATTCAGGGAGAAAGTTCTACACTATCTTTGGAAGACATGTTGATCTTGAAAGTATTATCTTATACATTTCTTCCAAATCTTGGTGAATTGAAGTTTCTTGCATTTTTGTGAAAGAGATATTATTGTGTTATCTAACATTGTTTTCTCAAGTATGTCTCCCAAGTAGAAATGCTCCACAACTTCAAGGTAAGTATATGCATCATATCCTTGGTCAGGATGATCTCTTGCTTCTTGCACATATTGTTTTTGGAAGAGTGAATTCTGAACATGAGGGTAATTCCTTCTCTTTCATCTGATGCATATAGCCAAGATTTACATATGACCTAGCTCTTTCATGCTCTAGCTACTCTATGTGCACTCATGCATATTCTCTTTCATGCTCTAGCTACTCTATGTGCACTCATGCATTCCAAAGCAAATATTCCTTAAAAAGGGATTGCACACATTTAGGGGGAGCTTGTCTAAGTCATATGTCTATCAAAGCTATCATACTTTACTACCTATCTTTAAATTGAAGCTTTGATTATATGTTGTCATCAATTACCAAAAAGGGGGAGATTGAAAGCACATTTGCTCCCTTGAAGGTTTTGATAATTCATGACAACATACATTGTCTCTTGGACTGATGGTTTTATCAAGTGTTTCAGAAAAAGTCCAGAAGACTGCTGAGGATTGGCTAAGCTGTGAGGAGAACCCCCATGGAAAGAAGAAGAAGGAAAGGAATAGGATTGGCAGAGCTTCAAGCTTCAAGACTCTACATTTTACCTTTATGTGAGAAATCACAATTGAGTCCATAGGAAAAGCCAATACTATTAAAAGGGGATGAGGTATACATGATGAGCTGGTTGCTCAAGTGCTTAGAGTTAGCCACCAAAAATACTCATTCATTCTCCCATAAAACATTCTGTCCAAACCCACAAAGTCAAATTCGGTGCCACCAAGTTTTTCCATTCGGCCATACCGAGTTTTAACCCTAGATAAAACCTAAGCCAAACCCTTGCATCTCGGTGACACCAAGTCCCATTTCGGTACAACCGAAATCGGTGACCAACTTTTGGGTTCCTTATTTTCAAGAATCGGAATTTCCGAGTTTTGAAAATCGGTCCCACCGAATTTGGTTTCTGACCAGGCCAACCAAAATCGAACCAACTGAGATTTGTATATCGGTTTCACCGAAAAGCCTAAAGTTGCCACATTTTGCACTAGTCGGTACGACCGAGTTTTTACTTTGGTTTCACCGAGTTGGGCAATAATATTGTAGAGGAAGCACTCAGAACGACCCAACACTTGCCACATTCATTTTTCTGAGAGAGAGACACCTACTCATGTGTTGAGATCAAGATCTACCACTCCAACCATATGAATCTTGATTTCTAGCCTCCCCAAGTTGCTTTCCACCCAATCAATCCCTCCTACCAAGCCAAATCTGTGAGAGAGTGATTGTGTGTTGAGAAGACTATCATCTTGAAGCACAAGAGCAAGGAGTTCATCATTGTTACCACATCTATTACCTTTTGGAGGGTGGTGCCTCCTAGATTGGTTAGGTGTCGCTTGGGAGCCTCCTACTTCGTGTTGTGGAGTTGAACCAAGAAGTTTGTAAGGGCAAGGAGATCGCCTACTTCGTGAAGATCTACCCCGAGTAAGGCTAGTCCTCCGTGGACGTAGGCCATGATGGTATAGACAAGGTTGCTTCTTCGTGGACCCTTCGTGGGTGGAGCCCTCCATGGACTCGCGCAGCCTCTACCCTCCGTGGGTTAAAGTCTCCATTAACGTGGACGTACGATAGCACCACCTATCGGAACCACGGGAAAAATCTTCGTGTCTCCAATTGCGTTTTATCTTCCTTCCCTTCCCTCTACTTATATGTGCATGTATTTACTTTCCGCTGCAAACTCTTAGACATGCATGTGTAGGGTGAACTTGACTTGCTATAATTGTTAAAATCTGCCAAGACTAAAATTTGGGAAAAGGCTAGGATATTAATTTGGTCAAGTAGTCTAATCACCCCCCCCCCCTCTAGACATACTTTGGATCCTACAATTGGTATCAGAGCATTGGTCTCCATTGCATTGGTTTCACAACCAAGGAGAGTATGGCGTCTAGTGAGGGAAATTATCACCATAGAGGTCCATATTTTGATGGTACAAACTTTGCTAGTTGGAAGCACAAAATGATAATGCATATTCTTGGTCATAACCCCGCCGTTTGGGCTGTTGTTCGTGTTGATTTTCAAGGTAAATTCTTTGGTGATGGAAGAGAACCGGATCATGAAGCGACCCCGAAAGAATTGAAGATGTTGCAATACAATGCTCAAGCATGTGACATTCTATTCAATTGCCTATGCCCCGAAGAGTTCAACAAGATAAGCTGTCTTGAGAATGCAACGGAAATTTGGGATACTTTGGTGGATATGCACGAAGGTACCGAATCCATCAGGGAATCTAAGTTGGATGTGCTACAAAGTCAACTTGACAAGTTCAAGATGAAGGATGGTGAAGGAGTCGCTGAAATGTACTCTAGGCTCGCTCTCATCACAAATGAGATTGCCGGCTTAGGAAGCGAAGAGATGACCGACAAATTCATCATCAAGAAGATCCTTAGAGCCTTGGATGGAAAGTACGACACCGTGTGCACATTGATCCAAATGATGCCAAACTACAAAGATCTCAAGCCTACGGAAGTCATTGGAAGGATTGTTGCTCATGAGATGTCACTCAAAGACAAAGAAGAGCTCCACACCAAGTCAAGCGGTGCATACAAAACTTCAAGTGACACTCCCACTACTTCAGGTGACAACCTAGTTACCAATGAAGAGATAAGTCTCATGGTCAAGAAATTCAACAAGTTCTACAAGAATAGAGGCAAAGAGAGAAGCTCAAGCTCAAGATATGAAGAGAAGCGTTCCTCTAGTCGTGACAAGAATTGTTACAATTGTGGAAGGCCCGGACACTATGCCAATGAGTGCTCGGCCCCCTACAAGAGAAGAGAAGAGTCACCTAGAAGACGAAGCTCAAGAGATGAGTCACCTCGAAGAGAGAGAAGGAGTAGAGATGATCGTTACGAACAAAGACCCACCCGGAGAAGCAAAGACTCAGAGAAGAAGGACAAGTACACCAAGAGCTACTCAAGAAGAAAACATCAAGCTCATGTTGGTGAATGGGTATCCGTCTCCGAATCCGACAACCAATCCGAGAGAAGCTACCACTCCAACTCAGACTATAGTCAAGATGAAGGTGTTGCCGGACTTGCACTTGTATCCTCCAGCTCCTATGATTTATTCGAATCACCAAATGAAGGAGCTGAAAGTTGCTTCATGGCTAAAGGCCCCACGGTATCACACCCCGAATACTTTGACTTTAATAGTGATGAGGATAACTTGTTAGAAGATGATGAGTTGCTCTTTAGTAAAACTAGTGATGCTAATCAAAATGAACTTGATAATAATTATGCTAGTCAAGATAAGTCGTGTGATGATGATAAGAAGGAGATTGAGCGTCTAACTAAAGAACTAAACACTCTTAAGTTAGACCATGAATCTACTCAAGAAGATCATAGAGAACTTCTAAGAGCTCATGAGAAGTTACGCTTCGAGAAGCTAAATTTAGAGCAAGAACATGAGTTTCTTAAAGCTATCAATGACGATCTTCGAAAGAAGAGTTCTTCTTATCTAGCCAAATGATTACTCTTGTCTTCTTTTGTTCCATAAGTTAAATCTAAGCAAACTAGTAACAAAGGCAAGAAAGGTTCTTCATCTAGTAGCAATGATAAAATGCTAAATCAAATGTTATTGCTTCTAGTAGTTCTATTGATTCCACTAATGATTCTCTTATCCAAGTTAAACTTGAGCAAGAAAATGATTTATTGAAAGGAATTATAGAGAAAGGTGTCTACAAGAGTCTTGCCGGACTCAAGCAATTCGAGGAAATTGTACGCAAGCGTGGTGGTCACCGGAAGAACCAAGGCATAGGCTACTTCAACGCCAATGGAGTTGAATGGGAAGAAGGTCAATACCCCAAGACGAAGTTTGTTCCTCAAAAGGGGAAGTATGATACTACTCTCCCCAAGGGAACAAATGCTCAAGAAGACCTTCCACCACAAGACCACAAGCTCAAGGGCAAGGACAAGCTTCAAGAGGAGATTGACTCATTTGAAGAAGAACCCCAAGCCATGGCCAAGTGGGTTCCCAAGGACACTACTAGCTCTACTTCATCAAATGCTACTTCAACTCCAAGGATCCCCATCAAGTTGATGTGGGTCCCCAAGAAGAAGAACTAGAGAAGTTCTTGAGGGGTGACTCCGCCAATAAATTTCACTCATATTCATTTTTGGCAAGGACTATTCGCAATCAACTCCAACCTTATGCAATAGTTCAAGGAGTCACACATTCCCTCAAAGGTAAGCATGGGACAAGGTAATTAATGTATCAATGGACATTATCATGTATACATTTCACTCCATGTCCATAGATATCCTTGTAGTTGTTCCTTGTGTGGGACTAACCCATGTAGGTGAGAAGAGTACAAAACAACAAGGATTGCTCCCAACTCTAGATGATCTTCATCAACCATGAGCATCCACTACTACAACACCTACATGAAGTCTTCAACGACAAACCCAAGGTTAGTTTATCCCTCTTAGGGGGGATGTCACATCAAGGGGAAGCTTTACTCTAAGACTTGAGTCAAAGCATCTCACAAGATGTGAACACATTAAAAGCTTTATGTAAAAGTGGCAACCCCACTTGTGCTTAAACGATGAGTATGGCCTATGATCAAGTATTCTTGCTTGGCTCCTTGGGTTAATATACTCATATATAGATGACTACGTCATCGCCAAAGTGCTTGGTAGATACTAGAGTGGTTGTGCATGTTTGACATATTTCATTTGTCATCTTATTGTGTGAGCATGCTGGTTTGCATATCTTTACTCATTCGAGGATATCCAATTGTTGTTATCTGGTCTTCACTTTTATTTGGCCAATTGGATGTACAAGAATGCCTAGGAACCCTCTCTAGCTATCTATGCTTTCTCGTCTCAAATTCTATGCATGCTTCATCACAAAATTTGAGCAAGCACTTATCGGACCCTCTGTGTGAGGAGCACTCGGAGTTCCGTTTCGACAAGAGCTTAACTTCCAAAACCTCCCAAGTGCAACTCGGTGTAACCAATCTCAAAATCTCGGTCCCATCAAAAGCACTAGGGTTGATCTGTTTTCGCATCTCGGTACAACCGATCCTAAATTTTCGGCCTCACCGAGTTTCACTGTCAACTGACAGATGAGATACTCGGTGGCACCGAAAATCTCGAATCGGTGTCACCGACAGTATGGGGATATATTCTCGGCGGAAGCATTGTTTGAAATCACTCTTCAAACGTCGCCCTTCGCCAACCCCTGCTGTTGCCGCTCATTGTCTACGGACGTCACCTTCAACTCCCCGTGCGCCCTCGCCGCTGGGATCCACGCCGTCGACCAGAATCTCACCCGCCGTTGCCGCCGTAGGAGATCCGCACCGCATTAGGGTAAGGATCTCACCCCCTTGTGCGCTCCTCAATCCAACTCTTGCGCATTAGGGTTGCTCCATCTATAAGCCACAGATTGCAATTGATCTATCCATGAAGAAATTCCATTAGAATAGGAGATTGAAAAATTTTAGGGTTAGATGTCCGCCAAGTGAGTCTCGGTGTCACCGAGTTGGACAAATCAGTCTCACCGATTCGCAGTTTAGGGTTACTGAGAACGCTCTCGGTGAAACCGAGTTTCTCGTTTCGGTGCCACCGAAATGAGTTGCCAAGTTTCTGTTAATGAGAGTGTCTGTCTTGGTGGCTCCGAATTTTCTAACTCGGTGGAACCGAAACCCACTTTGCAGAAATCTAAAACTAAGAATTTGAGTTTAAATTTTGAAAATCTTCTATGTTTTGTGATGCTTATCCACTCCACTCATCTATACTCTATTCACAGGGTCAGCATGTCTGGATCAGAGGATAGTGAGAATGATTACAAAGAGCTCAGTGTAGATTTGGTTGCTGGCACTAGCCCTAAGGCTAGTTCTTCATCTTCTGAGGACCCAGGTACACCTAGTTCTCATGGATTGCCCAAGGCTGCCACCAGGTCAAGGAGGAAACTGAATTCTAATGAGGAGGATTCTGATTTTGTACCAGAGGAGGTCCAAGCCAAGAAGCTGCAGGACAAGCAAGAGAAGGCTGCCAAGAGAGCTGCGGATGAGGCCACTTCTGCCAAGAGGCCAGTGAAGAAGGTATATGCAAGCTCTGAAGCTGCAAGAGCACCAGAGAGTGCTAGAGCTAGCATGACTGTTGAGCCTGGAAGGACTTCAAGGTCCATGCCTAAGAAGGCAGGTGAGAAGAAGAGGACCAGGAAAAGGATTGTTCATGCACAAGGCAGGCCCACTTCTATGTATGAAGACCCAGCTGAGCGTGAGCATGAGGAAGAGGAGGAACCTGCTTCACAACCTCCTCCTTCCAAGAAAAAGAAGCTGTTGGCTGATGCTACTTCTAGCCAGGCCCCATCCAAGGCCAAGCCAACTGCTCCAAAGAAGCCAGCTGCCCCTAAGCCAAAGAGGACAACCAGGGACATTCCAGCAGCTGTGAAGAACAAGGGTTCTGCATCCGATGCTGCTGCTGCCAAGCAAGAGGATATTTCTGTTCTGAGGAAGCTGAGGCCCCATTTGCCAGAGCATAATGACACTAACCCCATAGCTAAGAACATGAAAGAGAGGAAAGATCAAGGACTGCGGAAATGGAGAGCTATTGATCCCTATACCACCAGGAGAAGAACTGCTGTAGATGTTCGCTTCCACACAAAGGAGCGACAAGATTTCTACGAGACTGTCCTTTTGGACAAGAGTCCAGCAGTGAGCGATATGAGATATGTCGACTGGGCATATATCAAGGAACATGAGGACTTCTTCCCCCATGTGCAAGAAAACTTTAGGTGCATTGACATTGAAGATTTTGTTGGTAGAGAGATGACTGCATGGAATGACGAGATGATCATGCAATTCTATTCCATAGCACACTTCTATCCAGATGGGAAGATAGTTTGGATGAGAGAAGGCACCAGGTACCAATCCACAGTGGATGAGTGGGCTACCATCTTAGGATCCCCACAGGTAAAGGAAGGTGACCTGGATGTGTATGGTGAGGCTAAGATGAACCACAACTCCATGGCCAACATGTACAAGCCTATTCCCAGTACACATGTGGAGTCCCACAAGTTTGGTTCAGTCTATTTTCTGCAAGCAGGACTACCCATCACCAAGACCATCATGAGGTACACGTTGATGCCCAAGTCTGGAGATGACAAGATGATTAGGGGGTACTCCATTAATATGTTGCACCATGTTGATCTCCACACCAGATTCAGAGTCATGGACTTGATTGTGGAAACAATCAAGAGGATAGCTGCTGATCAGAAGCGCTCATGTGGATACGCTCCATACATTCATATGCTCATCAATTCCAAGATTGGAAAGAACATATATGCACTTGAGCGTCCACACCTGCCCCTACGACCAGAGTCTGACGATAATGTCATGGTGATGGATCCATCTCATCCCACTTCATATACTGCACAGGCAGAGGCAGAGGCAATCAGAGCCGCTAGTGCTCAAACTCCCAGGACAAAGAGTGATCAGATGTCCTTTCTCATCGAGCATATCCAGGGGATAGAGAAGAGTGTTGCTGAGATCCTCAAGAACCAGAAGAGTCTTGAGAGGATTGTGGAAGACAAGTTCTATGCTATGGACATCAAGGTGACTGAGCTAGCCACTACAGTCAATGAGCTGAAGAAAGAGGTGGATGCAGTGCCTAGTCCCCACTCCAGCAGTGACGATGGTTCCCCTCTTCAGCCTCACATGCAGTATCAGCGTCAGCCCAGATCAGCTGCAGTGCCCACTACAGAGAGACTGTCAGTGTCTGCCCCAGCCACAGCTCCATTAGTTCCTTCAGCTCCTCCAGTCTCTACTCCACCACCGCAGAAGACATCGGCAGAAGCATTCGCCGACGCTGTTCTCTCGACTCCCTCCACTGCTACAGCTACAGCTACATCGTCTCATGGAGGAGAGCCAGCCCAGAGTGACGCATAGAGTCACAGATGCTTTGAACTTTTTGGTAACTTGTTGCCAAAGGGGGAGAAGGATGTAGATCAATAGGGCTTCGAGAGAGAGAGAGTGTTCTGTTTTTGCTTTGCTCTCAAAATAATTTATTTTATCGTTTGTTGTTCTTAAACTTTGTCGTGTTTGATCATACGCTTTGTTTGATGATGCTACTATTTCCTATCTCCTTGAGATTTATATCTGATGATCATTCACTTGTTTGGTGTATATGCATTGTAATTCATTCTTATCTTTTATGCGCAGTACCAAGATGTATGTGACATGGAAGAGTGACCCATGATCCTAATCGATTGTGCATTTGCATTCAAACGCAAATCAAAAATAGTGCACAAATTTAGGGGGAGCTCTTACTTATCACATACTTCTCAAAGCGACGATGCTATTTCATTGATTATAATTTTTGTCGAAGCTTTGATCTATATGTTGTCATCAATTACCAAAAAGGGGGAGATTGAAAGCACAATTGCTCCCTAAGGTGGTTTTGGTAATTAATAACAACATATATTTCATTGGACTAATGTTTCCACTAAGTATATTTCAGGAAAAGTTCAATGATGCATTGGCAACGGATTGTGATGAGACTCCCTAGATGCAAGGAACACCCATTGGCAACAAGCTTGAAGATTCTACATTTTGTTTTATGTGAGAAATCACTTTGAGTCCATAGGAAAAACCAATACTATTAAAAGGGGATGAGGTAATCATGGTGATCAAATTGCTCAAAATGCTCAAGTGTTAGCCACCAAAAATACCCATCACTACTCCCATAAAACATTCTGTCCAAATCCACAAAGTCAAATTCGGTGCCACCAAGTTTCTAAAATTGGCCCTACCGAGTTTCGATCCTAGACAGAACCTAAGCCAAACCCTAGCATCTCGGTGACACCAAGTCCCATTTCGGTCCCACCAAAATCAGTGACCAACTTTCAGTTACCACATTTTCAAGAATCGGAATATCCGAGTTTTGAAAATCGGTCCCATCGAGATTTGAAACTGACTAGGCCAACCAAAATTGGAACGACCGAGATTTGTATATCGGTTTCACCGAAAATCCTAAAGTTGCCACATTTTGCACTAGTCGGTAAGACCGAGTTTTTGATTCGGTTTCACCGAGTTGGGCAATAATGTTGTAACGGTTAGATTTTTGGAGATACCTATATATACCCCTCCACCACCTCTCATTCGTAGAGGAAGCACTCAAATAGACCCAACACTTGCCATATCCATTTTCTGAGAGAGAGCCATCTACTCATGTGTTGAGATCAAGATATTCCAATCCAACCATATGAATCTTGATTTCTAGCCTCCCCAAGTTGCTTTCCACCCAATCAATCCCTCCTACCAAGCCAAATCTGTGAGAGAGTGATTGTGTGTTGAGGAGACTATCATCTTGAAGCACAAGACCAAGGAATTCATCATTGTTACCACATCTATTACCTTTTGGAGGGTGGTGCCTTCTAGATTGGTTATGTATCGCTTGGGAGCCTCCTACTTTGTGTTGTGGAGTTGAACCAAGAAGTTTGTAAGGGCAAGGAGATCGCCTACTTCGTGAAGATCTACCCCGAGTAAGGCTAGTCCTCCTGGACGTAGGCCATGATGGTATAGACAAGGTTGCTTCTTCGTGGACCCTTCGTGGGTGGAGCCCTTCGTGGACTCGCGCAGCCGCTACCCTCCGTGGGTTGAAATCTCCATTAACGTGGATGTACGATAGCACCACCTATCAGAACCACGGGAAAAATCTTCGTGTCTCCAATTGCGTTTGATCTTCCTTCCCTTCCCTCTACTTATATGTGCATGCATTTACTTTCCGCTGCAAACTCTTAGACATGCATGTGTAGGGTGAACTTGACTTGCTATAATTGTTAAAATCTACCAAGACTAAAATTTGGGAAAAGGCTAGGATTTTAATTTGGTCAAGTAGTCTAATCACCCCCCTCTAAACATACTTTGGATCCTACATCTTCCTATCTCTACTCTTACTTACATATGCATGTGTTTACTTTCCGCTGCCATACTTGATGACTTGCATATGTAGGGTGTGCTAGACTTGCTATAATTGCTAAAATCTGCCAACCATTAAAATTGGAAAAAGACTAGGATTTTAATTTTGTTGAGTAGTCTAATCACCTCCCCTCTAGACGTACTATTCTCGATCCCACACATCTAAGAGCAGGAAATTAAACCAGCATATCTCGTTCGTTCGGTCTCGCTTGAAGCGTTCATAGTGTGGGCCAGCCCATTCACGCATAGTTAAAGAAACTAGTCTTGAGAAAAAAGGAGTCGCGGTAGTCGAACATGGGATATCTTAGTTGGCACGCAGGGCAGCTGGTCACTAGGCCGCCCTTAGGTTCATGTTAGAATAGTCGGCCGCAACATTGTTAAAGAAAAAGTGCTGATTTTCTATTTTTTATTCGCGTTTTATTTTCTTATTTTTTATTGTTTTTCACTAGCTTTTTTCTTTTATTTATTTTTCCTAAAAAAAATATTTGGTTTTGTTTGGTTTTTCTCATTGTTTGTTTTTGTGTTTTCTCTTGGTTTTTCATTTTTAGTACACATTTTTGGTATATATCTATACATATTTCAAATAGCCTTTTAATTTTTCCCAAATACACGTTTAACACATATTGATTCAATGATCATCATTTTTCTACATACACTTAACATTTTATAGTATACTGAAATAATAAAAAAAAATAATATATGGTCAAAAAATTATCTTTTTCTTCAAATCCTTGATTAACATTTTTCGAATACATGGTCAACTTTTTTGTATACATATTTAACATTTGTTTTCAAACAGTTGATTAATATTTTCCAAATATAAGTTTAACATTTTCTAAATACATGGTTAAAAAATTCTATAGACAGTTAACATTTTTTATAAATGCTTGATTAAAATTTTCCAAATACAAGTGTAATTTTTTTTAATACATGTTCAATATTTTTTATATACACATTTAGATTTTTTTCAAATGTTTGGTTAACATATTTCAAATATAGTTTAACATTTTATTAATACATGATCAACACTTTTACTATAAACATTCAACATGTTTTAACTGTTTGATTAGCATGTTTCAAATACCTATTCAACATTTTTTTCAAGTGCTTGGATTAACATTTTTTAAATATATGATCACTTTTTCACACCCATTATAATTTTTTGTATACATTTTTTATAGATGAGAAACATTTTTTCTGTGTACATTTAATATTTTTCAAATGCTTCCTTAACATTTTTTTGAAATGTTTTATGTAAAGTGTTTTGGTAATAACCCGCAAAAAGTGTTTTTTAAATATATTTATTTAAAATATTAAATGAATTAAAAAAGGAAGAAAAAGATAACAAAAACATGAAAAAAAGCAAACAATAACAAGGCAGTGGTATCCCGTGCACAAGGCCTGCCCACACGCTCGCGTGGTAGTGACGGCGAAATCACTAATTAAGGGGTACCCCTTATAAAGGTCACTTTCACCTTCTCATGTTGCGACAAGCGCGTATTGCGACAAGAGGTGCGCTGCATGTGCGCCACTTGTCACAACCTGACAGTTATAGCTTTTTTTTGTAGATCTGTTTATTCAAAATGTTTTATCTCTTAAACTGTCTTCCAAATTTCGAACCGTTTTCACCGTTGGATTCCTCGCGTCGAGATATTCAAAACTAAATTCCATGTTGGTAGGTTTGGACAAACTTTTTTCACAAAAAAACCGGACACAAAAAAAAAACAAATCGAGAGCACGTTTTGTTTTCCTTTTTCGAAGAGGAAATCCGTGCCTCTCACGAAAGCAAACCTGTACCTCTCGCTTAAGGAAAAATATGTTTTTTTTTCGTTTCCGAGAGTAGTGCCTCTCGCGGAACCAAAGCCGTGTCTCCCGCGGAATGAAAAAAAAGAGAATAGAAAACGTGTTTTTTTTCCTTTCTGAGAGACACGGCCGTGCCTCTCGCGGAAGCAAACCCGTTCCTCTCGAGCAAGTAAATCCGTGCCTCTTGCGGAAGCAAAAAAAACATGTTTTTTTTTGTTTCCGAGAGGCACTGTCATGCCTCTCGAGAAAGCAAATATGCGCCTCTCGCGAAAGCAAAGGAAAAACACGTTTTTCACGAAACACGATTTTTTTCCAAAAAGCCGAAAAAACTCAAAAAAACCCATCTTAAAAACCGGAAACGTGTGCGAAAAAAATAATCCGAAGGAAGCGTACAGAGCATGACATGTGGCGGACACCGAGAGCACGCCAAGTTGCGAGCTCCCAACGTGCCCCTTGGGGGGCTTCTCAAGGGGTGGTCCACGACTTGTTGCTCCCGAGAGTCGGAAAGCTGCCTCGCTATAAACGAGGTATAGCCACACCCGACAAACTAGTGCACTGCAGCTCTGCTTGTGGGCCGGCCCAACCATAAAGCGAGCAATCACTTCTCATGCATGGCTTTTTCCAGTCCCCTGATCGATCGGTTCACAGTTGACTAGCCCATGGTTGATAGTTTGACCGTTGACTTATCAGGGAAACTGATTTTTTATAAACAAAAATAGAGGTATTTCAAAAATTTCTGAATTAAAAAACTTAGGTTCAAAAAAGTTCGCTGATTTAAAAAAATTCGTAAATTTGGAAAATAAGGGTTCAACAAAAATTACAAAAAATTGAATATAAAATTTCATTAAATTTTGAAATAATGCAAAGATTAGAGAAATAATTAATGAATTTTCAAAAGATCAAGATTTGGAAAGTTCATATATTGGAAAAGGTCCGCAAAAATGAAACAAAACCATACAGGATTTAACATTTTCATCGATTTTTAAATAAATTCAATCATGAATTTCAAAAAAGTTCGTCAATTTAGAAATCAAAGTTGACGATTATTCAAAAGTTTGTGGTATTTTGAAACCTTGGATTTAGAAAATGATCGATTTTAAAAATAAATTCTTGAATTTATAAAATGTTCATCAGTTTTTAAAAATGTTCAAGAAATGGAAAAAGTTCGCAGATTTGAAGAAGATCATGAACTAGAAGAAAGTTTTGAATTTGAATTTTTTTTCATGAATTTTAAAAAGGAAAAAAAAGAAAAAGGAACAAGAAAAAAACCAAACAAAACCGGTTGTGAAAAACCTAAAGGAGAAAAAGAAGAAAAAACTGTCGGATGCTTCCCCAAAACCGGGAACATCTTTGCCTCAAATTGCCAGGGCTTCGCACAGCGATCCCTCCAAGCGCGAGAATTGGGCCAGCCCACTCCCCCATAGGGAGGCAGCCGGTTTTCGGAACTTCCAGAAGGCTCCCTGAACCGGTTTAGCGGTTTTATTTTGTGTTTTTTTTTCTTTTTCTTTTTTCCGTTTTTCCATTTCATTTTTTTCTTTTTTTTCATTTCTTTGTTTTACGATTTTGCTTCTTTCAAGTTCATGTTTTCTTGATTTTCGAATTTTTTAAAATTTTATGTTTTTCATTGTTTTACTTTTTTTGTTTTTTAATTTTTGTGTTTACAAATTTAAAAAATGTTGTGATTTTCAAAAATTGTTTGCCTATTTGAAAAAATGTTTGCCTTTTTCAACTTTTGTTCTCGCTTTTAAAAATTGCTCAGATATTCAAAAACTATTAAATTTTTTTATTTTGTTCATAATTCCATAAAATATTCTTAATTTTCATAAAAAGTTCACACGTTTGAAAATATTTCATTTTTGTAATTTTTGTCTGGATTTCTGAAAATGTTGAGAAGTTGAAAATTGTTACCCATTTTACAAATTTTGTTCACAAATTCAAAACATGTTCGTGATTTTTCAAATAATGTTTGCATATTTAAAATTTTGTTCACATTTTCAAAAAATATTCTTTGTTTGTTTTTTAAATTTTTTGTTTGCAAACTTACAAAATGTTTGTTATTTTCGAAAATTGTTTGCCAATTTGAGAAAATGTTTGCCTTTTCCAACTTTTGTTCTCGGTTTAAAAAATTGCTCGGATGTTAAAAATATGTTCATGTTTTATCAATTTTCTTCATAATTTCATAAAATCTTCGCACGTTTGATAAAATATTTCATTTTTGTAATTTGTGACTTGGTTTCTAAAAATGTTGAAAATTTGAAAATTGTTCCCCATTTTTCAAATTTGATTCACAAATTCAAAAAATGTTCATGATTTTTAAAATAATGTTTGCATTTTTAAAAAATTGTTCATAATTTCAAAAATTGCTCCTGTTTTTTCACATTTCGTCAAAATTCAGAAACAATTTAAAAATTCCAAATTTTGTTCACATTTTCAAAAATTGTTCGCAATTTCCAAAAATGATTGGAATTTTAAAATTTGTTCATGTTTTCAAAAAATCTTTGGAAGATTTGTTCACGTTCTAAAAAAATGTTTGAAACTTTCAATTTTCGTTCGCAATGTTAAAAAATATTATGAATTTCCAAAGAAAATCAAGTTTTTGGAAATGTTTGGAGTTCAAAAATTTGTTCGTGTTTTCAAAATTTGTTCTCATTTTCAAAAAAATGTTTGTAATTTAAATTGTGTTCAGGTTTCAAAAAAGTTTAGTGTTTCAAATTTTGTTCCTGTTTCTAAAAATTGTTCAGAATTTATAAATTTGTTTGTGTTTTTGGAAAAGTTGGAGTTTCAAATTTTGTTTTTATTTTCAAATTTGGTTCAGTATTTTAGTTTTGTGTTCTCATTTTTCAAAATTTGTTCCGACGTTTTGTTTGAGACATACTACAGGGCTTGCTTACATGCGTACGAAGAAGGGAAACACGATACAGCGTAATGGGCCGGCCCAGGTTCGCTCGCCCCTCTGTGCGGCTCGCTGCTGTTGGACGCAGCGACACGATACAGCTTAATGGGCCGGCCCGGGTTCGCTCGCCCCTGTGCGGCTCGTTGCTGTTGGACACAGCGAGCGTCGGGAGCAACTAGTTAGCAAGCATTCCCTCATAAGCATTCCAACGATCACTCCCACGCGCCGCCACTTGGCGCGTTTCCAGTCGCCGCCACGTGTCACGCTCTGAGCGTTCCTTCGGATTTTGTTTTTTTTATTTTTGCACGCGTTTTCGCCTTTTTTGAGTGGTTTTTTCCGGATATTTTTGGTGTTCCTGTTTTTCACCAGTCTTTCGTAGCTTTTGGGAGAAAAAAAAAATTTGCGCGAAAAACCACGTTTTCTTTTTATTTACGTAAAAAAACACGTTTTCTGTTTTTTTTTTGCGAGAGGCACGGTTTTGCTTCCGCGAGAGGCACGGCCGTGCCTCTCGGAAAGGGAAAAAAATGCGTTTTCTGTTTTTTTTTTGGCGAGAGGCATGGTTTTGCTTCCGCAAAAGGCACGGTTTTGCCTTCGCGAGAGGCACGGCCGTGCCTCTTGGAAAGGGGAAAAACGTGTTTTCTGTTCTCTTTTTTTTTTCGTGAGAGGCACGGTTTTGCTTCCGCGAGAGGCACGATTTTGCTATCGCGAGAGGCACGTGCCTGTCCCGAAAAGGAAAAAAACGCGTTTTCTGCTCTTTTTTTTTTCCGCAAGAGGCACGGTTTTGCTTCCGCGAGAGGCACGGTTTTGCCTTCGCGAGAGGCACGACCCGTGCCTCTCGGAAAGGGAAAAAAACGTGTTTTCTGTTTTTTTTCTATCGCGTGAGGCACGGTTTTTTCGTCCGGTTTTTTCGTGAAAAAAAAGTTTGTCAAAACCTATCAACATGGGATCTAGTTTTGAAGATCTCGACGCGAGAAAGCCAACGGTGGAAACGGTTCGAGATTTGGACGCACGGTTTAGGAGATAAAACGTTTTGAAAATACGAATCTACGAAAAAAGGAAAAACTCTCAGGTTGCGGCAAGTGGCACGCATGCAGTGCGCCACTTGTCGCAACATGGGGAGATGAGAGTAATCGTTGGAAGGTGTACTCGCTAACTAGTGATTTCGGTGAGCGTCACATAGGAGGTCCCCATCTCTCTCTCTCCCTCCCCCCACCCCCCCCCCCAACCCCCACCCCCCCCCCCCAACACGCAACCTTATATGGGTTGACCCATTAAAAACGCCTTCAGGCCCAGTTAGCGAAATGCTCATTAACTATGCAGAAGGTGCTGAATAGGAATTGAGCATACGCGCCCTGTATTTTATGTTGCAAAGAAGGATTGTATTGGGCCAGGGAAACGTCCGCACGCCACGTGCCCTGACTGGGCCATCTACAACATAGTCCTTGTTGTAACTTGCAAGACGTGTGGGTGCAACACAACTATGTTGCAGACGCCGGCAACAACTCCGGTAAAAGAGCTATCTACGGCAACTAAGATATACTAGTGGCTAACGCGTGCTTCGCCGCACCATTCTTCACTTGTGAGATTAACTCTTTCTCGTTGGTTTGAGTTTAAATCATGTTATGCGGGTTTTTCTTTCATTCGTATATCATGTTGGGCTGCTATTGAAGACAATATTCATTTGGGAGGAGAGTGAAGTTCTTAGGTGCATGGTTTGTGGAGTCCTTCCATGTTTCAGCCTCAATGTGAGCCGGTGATGGTTTTATGAGCCCTTTGAGAGATCTCATTCCACGTTGAACCTGTGAAATTGTTGTTATAAGGTCACATGGGCCGGCCGCCAGCACATGAAGCTCTCGGCTCGTCTCGGCTCTCTACTCCTCTCGTTTGTTTACTTTTTTCCCCACACACTCCACTGCTAGCTCAGAAAAAAATAGTTACAGTATTCTTTATTTGAAGAAGTTCATTATATCAAAAGTTCATGTACTTTACAAATCTTGGATTTTAAGAAACATTGCAAATTGAAAAACATGCATTTTTTAAAAATGTTAGTGAATTTTAAAATATGTGGATTTCAAACAATGTTCATGGATTTGAAAAAACTTGAAAATTTTCAAATATTCAAAGACTTTCAAAATGTTTGTGAACTTTAAAAATATTCAATAATTTTAAAACTGTCCATGAAGTTGAAACAATTTATGTGAACTTTTGAAAATGTTCAAACTCTTTTAAATTTTCATTACTTTTAAAACATATTCATGAATTATCATGCGAAAAAAAGAGAGAGAAGAATAAACAAAGAAAGATTTCAAAACGACAAGAATGTGAGAAAACAAAAAACCAAGCAATATCTTCCCAGAATCAAAAAATCAGTCGGCCCAACACACGCAGCCCAAATCTAGGGAGCTTAGTATCTTAATAGATTTATATCACA
Source organism: Elymus sibiricus (assembly GCA_039707655.1). Taxonomy (NCBI): domain Eukaryota; kingdom Viridiplantae; phylum Streptophyta; class Magnoliopsida; order Poales; family Poaceae; genus Elymus; species Elymus sibiricus. Next base: position 24,119,272 of record CM077675.1, read on the forward strand.
AATCTAAGAAAAAGATTTATTTCACTCCCATACATAGCTAACTGGCTCTAACTGAAATAATACACACCGAGGATTAGTTGAGTGTGCCAAACTGAACTGACACGCTGGTCTATCAGTAGCAAATTTCAGTGCAAATTGAACTAATCTACTACTGCTACTACAAGTTCCCAGAAATTTGTGGTAGTTGCTGAAATTTGCACAGGAGCATCATCTCGAAAGTGCACAACAGAGAAAAGAACAACACAAGCTATGAACATGTTCTGGCGTTAAATGTTAGGTGCGATTCCAAACAATCACCTACTTACAGTTTATAATAAAAGGTTTGATTCGAGAAGAGAATGAGTTCTAGATTAATTTCATCTAAAATTTTCTTTTATAAAAGGCACATTCTGGATTTCTGGCTGCCTTCCAGTTGTACTCCAATCTGATATATTGTACAATAATCCAGACATGCATTTCTGGCTACTTTTCATGTCATCCGTTTGGAACTATGACCCAGGTTTGCCAAAACTAGACGAACCCTTGTCATCGCTGAATGCCTTCTGAAGTGCATCCTGCGGGTCACCGAACCTCCGATTCCTCTCGGTGGATGTGTCTCTTCCGAGGGAAGCCAGCTCAGGCTCATCATCCATAATCTTATCCATCACATTTGAACAACGCAGAAAGAAGCGTTTACAGAGTTCAACTGGTAAAAAAACATTGAGCTTGCAGTTAGTCCAGAAACATAGACTATTGGGTTTCACACTTCAGCTATGCAAGCTTTCTTATTCAGAATGTTACAGCAGATAATCTAAGTAAGTGAATACTGTTATTAGGTTGAAAATATAAATATTGTAGAAGCACGGTGGTTATACAAAGGCAATCTGTGTCTCACCTGTTTTGGAGAGGGCTCTCATCCGAGCTAAGTGTTCGTAACTCATTTGGAAAGGAGTTTCATTTAGATCTATGATTGCCAGTTCTTTCTGTGGAGGTGATTTTGCCCCAGAATCGAGCGTAAACTCCGAAGTACGATCCACTTGAGCAATGTCCATTGCTACTCTTGCCTCAGTTGGAAACATTATCCTCATCAAAGCAACTACATAGCAAGAAAATAATTGAGTGAAAACATCACTTTCCAAGAGAAGAAAAAGGTACTCCTTCCGTTCCAAAATAAGTGTCTGGTTTTAGTTCAAATTTGAACTAAAACCACGACACTTATTTTGGAAAAGAGGGAATACCACATTGGGTAGTTGCACATGGAGAACTTCACTCCACATGCAAAACACTATCATGTGCAAACCATACCAACTACTAATTTTGAACACTCGACAATTTGTAGGTAAATATTACCTCGATTTTCGAGGTACAACAACTTTCCACGTAGATGGTCACCAGCTATTGCAAGAGAAACCGAGGCTTCTCTGAGTTGTGGGTCCCTTCTTTCAGCTTGCTCCAGTATCTCAATGCATAAACTATGTTCGGGAGACGGTTTTCCTTCTTCAGTAATCCCAAAGTAATCCCCATGTTTTGTGAGTCTCTTTGATATTTGAATTGCTTTTCTTCCATCAAATGTAAGATCAGAAGGCCGAGCACCTTTGGTTAAAACAGAGACAAGAATTTTCGGATTTCTTCGCCTGGCAGCAATGTGAAGAACAGTATAACCTCTTTGATTTCTATGATTAACATCTGCAAGTTCCAGGTCCAGAAGTTCTTTTGTGATCTTTGAGTCACAATTTTCTACAGCATAGTGCAATGCAAATGCATCATCAAGATTAGTCTGCCCTTCCTGGACTAGCAACCCCACTAGCTGCACATCATAAGAATCGAGAGCTCCGAGTATCCTTCTTACATGTTTGTTAGGAAATCCCTTGTCCTTGAGTGAAATTAGCCCAAGGCTTAGCCGTGAATCAGTAATTTGTTTGATAACATCTGGAGGCAATGCTTTCTCAAGAGTTATCATGTCAAGATTTGACAGGACTACCTTCTCAAGGCATCTCTCGAGCAGATGCATGCAAGATTTATTGCATAAGTTTGCAACAGATAAGATCAATGGAAGGTTATCCACTTCAACATCATCAAGGACATCAAGGAGACGCCGCTGCATGGAAAAGAAAGGCATAAGGTAGCTTAGTACCATCTCCTCAAAACGTGAAACAATACAACTGTAACTGTTACAGGTAGCAACTCGACAAGAATTATCCTCAAATACACACAGATCATCTGCAGCGAAGTCAGAACTATCAAAATACAAATCCCAAATAAGAATCTGAAAAGGCAAAATTTTAATTAAAGTCCCGTCTCAAAATTTCTAGCTTGTGCAGATGCATTGGTTGGTGACTACTTACCTAAGACAAGGGGTAACCTATCTAAGTACTGCCCCTTCAGAGAATATTCATTGATCTTACTGGAAAATGAGAGGTTATGGAGCTAATATGTGTTTAAAATTTAGGAATGTTAGGCCCTATTATGGCCATTGTCAGTTGTGATATTTCACTTCACACACACACACACATCCAAAACTTTATTAAGTGAAAACACTAGATCAGTATTATTGTAATGGACTCCTAGTGTTCCAAATTTTTCAGGGGAAAAGTTCTGTATTTATATCTTTGGTTTTTGTTGTACATGTATCGACTGTCGAAATTCATAGAGCCTAGAAATGGAAAGCATTATCAAATCATGTTTTTCATGAACTGACTACCGCTGATGCATGTACCATGTCAGCACCACTCATGCTTCGAACAGATTTCTCTCGAACAAGTCTGGAAGCACATCATTTCCATGTTTTAAATAGTTACCTTTACTTTTCCCTAAAGAAAAGTCAAAACAAAAATCCCTGAAATATCATTAAAATAAGAGATCTCTTAAAATAACACAGCACCTTGCAATGCCAATTAAATCATTTGCGTATTGAACACATTTAATTAAGCGGACAGTTTTGAAACTGAAAGAGAGACCATATTTACGCCACCACTCACAGATAATAATTTCCACGCCTACGTCAAACTGAGTTAGAAAAGAGTCTTAATTCTTGAACCTAAGTGGGTGTTGCATCGCAGTAGGTATCTCCAAATAACTCAACATATCCAGCACCCATAAAAAACTTCACCAGTTTAACAAGTACCATATATTCACCACAAATGTAATGATTGTCGCTATTTTGTAAAAGCATTGAAATTAATATATTTTGCGGAAATAATATGATAGAGTCCTTTCCCATTCTTCTCATATACAGTATTGAAATTTCTGACCAATATGCATGCCAGCAGGCAAAATAAACAAGCGATATGAAGAAATCGTCGCAACAGAGAAGGCGAGGAAGGGGCGGACCTGGAAGTGGTTGGTGAGCACGGCGACCTGGAAGATGGATGCAGCAAAGATGACCTGCCACATGAAGGAGATGGCAGGGAGGCAGCCGACGTGGGCGCAGCCATCCACGTCAGCGCAAGCGCATGCCGACTTGGGAAGGTCGCGGATGCGGCCGGTGTACAGGTACTCGAGCACCAACTGCAGTGCCTCATACCCGACCTCCACCTCCTCACCCAGAAGCTCCCGGAGGTCCAGCGGGTTACCCTCCCCTTCAGCGGCACGACGCGCCAAGACGGCATCCAGGAAGGGGCTCCGGACGGAGAGCACAGAGCGGTGCGCACGCACGTCGACGAGGAAGGAGAAGTCATCCGGAGGGCGAATGGCAGTGGCGAGATTGTCGGAGAGGTGGCGGAGCGTCTCCACATCCGCGTCCCCGGAAGCAGCAGCGCCCTCCGTCGAGTCACTGTCCCAGTGAGCGAAGGCGGTGGTGACGTGGCTGGTCGGAGTCTCCATTGGTGTTGCGGTGGCCATGCACGACTCGAGCACCGAGTTTGTGGGAAGTTTCTCTTTTGTGCTTTCATCACCATAGGAAGTAGAAGTTACCAAACACACGTGGACTGTAGGATTTCTTAGATGATTACTAATGACGGTCTTCACGGCATACTCTATAAGAGCAGCTACACCCCCAAATTTTACAGAGATCTCTTTAAGGTCTGGCATATGCTCGATGCGTATTAATTGATGCTGGTCCATTCGGGGGGTGGCATTGAAACCTAGCTTGAGCTTCCAGAGATTAGGCATTGCATCCGCCTCAAATTTCAGCCATGGGATACCACTCGTGCACCTCAACTTGAAGTACTTGAGAACTGAGAACCCGGCCATCTTGTCAAAGAGGATCCTTTCAGCAGGAGCGCAGCGCACATACAGCGACAGAGCATTGAGGACAGGCAATCCTCTCAGAATATCAACACAACTCATCTGCAGTTCCGCCACTGCAATCTTCAGAATGCATAAGTTACCAAGTTTTTTAACCCACTTAGGAATTCGGGAAAATATGATGCAGCTTTCTGTTGAGCATTCCAATCTCTGGAGACGAGGGGGAGGCTTCAAGTTATCCCAGGAAATTACACTTGAGGGGCCACAAACCTCAATATTTTTAACCGATGGGCCAGGAGACACAACTATAGTTTTCAGGTTGCCATGTCCTCCAATCAAATAAGCCAGAGCTTCCATGGCCAAAAGTGAAGGTGTACAAGACATGTTAAGTTGAAGATCCTGCAGGTAGTTCAGCTTGCCAAGGCTCCACAGATTGATGACAGAGTCACTTGTGCTGACAATCCAATCCAACAGATTTGTGTCAACAGGAAGAGTCAGGTGCAACAAGTGTGAGAGATGTATAATATCCCATGGAACAGCAGTGACTCTTGCTGCATCCATAACATCCAGTGTTTCCAAACATTGCAGCCCTCGCATACGGTTTGGTAGTTTTATGCAGTCATCACTTGCAATCTTCAAATATCTTAGCTGAAACAGTTCTGAAATCCCAGTGAGGTCTATAGGGTCATGGTTGCCACAATGACCAGATAGTTGAAGGTTCAGAACACGGAGAACCTTGAACTCTCTAATACAAGGCATACACTTGAATAATCCAAAAAATCTTAGTGACCGAACTTGTGAATTTGTAATGTATGTTGGTGTGTTGGCATATCTTGCATCGCCAAAGAAGAGAGATAGTCGACGAACCTTATGAGAAAGCGCTATATTCTTCCGATTGTAGTCTACTACCACAATGAAATTCTCTTCTGCAGACTTGTGTGCAATAAGATCACGTACTACATCATGAACTGTACAGGACAACACCTTATTGTTGTAGTTGATATATAAAGGTTGGATGAATCTTCTATCAATAAGTTCATCGAAATAGTTTCCTGCAGCTTTCTCCACCCAATCTTGATCTTGCTCTTTCCCCTTTCGTGTAGCAATGAAGGCTTCAGCCACCCATTGCTTCACCAGATCATCCTTCCAGATTATGGAGCCCTCTGCATACATATGAAGATACAGCAAACATGTCTTCAGATGGTGAGGAAGATTATTGTAGCTGAGGTTCAGTACTTGTCTTGTTCTTTCTGAAGTAGAACTTGACCACAAATGGGACCTCAATGAATCGCATATGCATGTCAGCAAATCCAGTGATACTGCTGTCTGCTGGTTTGCCAAATGACTAGCTATGTTGATTGTTGCTAGCGGCAAACCACCACATATATCAACAATTTCGTTTGCAATTTGTTTGAATTCTTCAGGGCAGTCACTTTCAGAACCAAAAAGTCTGTTAAAGAATAGCTTTCTTGAGTGATCATCGTCGAGAGGTTTCATCTCGAAAACATGCTCCGACTGATCACAGCAACATGTTAATGCAACATCTTCAATCTGTGTAGTTACTATTATTCTGCTGCCACGGTTTCCCTCCGGAAAAGCATATTTAATAATATCCCATGCTGATGCATCCCACAAATCATCAATAACAATTAGATACCTGCTTGTCAAGAATTCACACATATCAGATACATAGCTAATAGTAAAATTGATGTTTGATGGGTTAATTCTAAATAAACTAAAATAAATAGCATAAGGGGACTGGGTTAACATTACCTTTTATGTTGCAGATGTTTGCTGATATGGTCACTGATGCCAAGATCATTACAATTAGCAGGTGGTTGCTTCTTTTTCTGGTGGAGTTGTGAGAACAAATCACCGAGAAGTCTCTTCATATCAGGCTTTTTCGACACTCGAATGAAAGCTCTGCAATCGAATTGTATCGCGAGTCTTTTGTACAACACTTTGGCAAGTGTAGTTTTACCCAGACATCCAGATCCAAGAACAGATACCACCTTGAGCCGCTGCTGATCTGCCGCAACATCAGCCACCAATGAGTTGATAAACTCATTCATCCGGTCATCGGTTACTACGTGATCATCGGTTTCTTCATAGGGCATTGGACGCATACTGCCAGTGGACACGGATGTACACCTCCTCAAATTGCTGCAACAGTGGAGCTTATACCTTTCATGCCGTTCAATAGCCTCCTGGACATAGATCCTGAAATCTGATATTGTTTGCACAATCTTGGGCTTACTGGGAAGACGAGGGACCACACTAACATGAATGCATTTTCTGGTGTTGGTACAATGTTCTGACACTTGCGTGGCGTATGAGATCTGTTTGTACCACTTGAGCCTCTTCTTCATCATCATCTTCCTTTTCTTTTTCTTCTTCTTGTTGTTTTTGTTGAAATGGTCAGGTGGCACAAATAATAGGCTGTCAATGTAATCCTCCATGTCGTAAGACAGTTCGCGCGCCTCATTCATCCAGCACATGGCCATCGGGAGAGGGTCCTCCACCTCTGATAGTTCATCAAGGTAGGAGCTTATCTCTTCAACATCATCTTTGAGAAGGCGCATCCCATCCTTCACCCTCTTGGAGGAGCATCCCTGAGGAGATGAATCAGCTAGCAGCAGCATGTCCAGCTTCTCAACAAGGGCTCTCATGGCGCCCAACGAGGCACTGATCACCCAACGATGGCCCTGGAGGAGCTGGAACTTGGTGGCGGCGGCCTGGAGCCCGGGGAGAGCGTTCATGTCCCAGCCAACGCCGGCACCCGAGTAGGTGCCAGTGAAGCTCGTGGCTTCGTCCTTGATCCTGAGAGGTTTCATGTCCGAGTAGCTGCCGGTGCAGCTGGTGGCTTCGTCCTTGATCCTGCGAGCATTCATGTCCGAGTAGCTGCCAGTGAAGCTGGTGATGTCGTCCTTGATCCTGGGAGGTTTCATGTCCAAGTAGCTGCCGGTGAAGCTGGTGGCTTCGTCCTTGATCCTGGGAGGTTTCATGTCCGAGTAGCTGACGCTGGTGACTTCGTCCTTGATCCTGAGAGTGTTCATGTCAGGGCCGCCACCAGCGAAGCTGGCAGCGTTGGCATGGGGCCGGGGAGCATCCATGTCCCAGGCTTTGGGGCCCATGGGGATGCCGGAGGAGAGGCTATTACTGGGGGCGGCGGCGTGGAGGCCGTGGAGCCCTGTGGGCAGGCTGAGTTCGGTGCCCATGTGGAGCAGCTTCTTGCGCAGGTGCGTGTTCCAGTAATTCTTGACAAAATTGCCTGTCCTCCCCGGCAGATGGCTCGCGATCACCGCCCACCTGTTTAAAGCTCAATTCATCAGCAGTGACAGAGTGGCTGCCACCGGAGTTGGAGAATAAGATAAATACAACAGAAGCAACAGAGAATAATATACATACTTGTTGCCGAGGTTGGAGTGGAGGTGGATGATGGTTTTCTCCTCCTCGTCGGTGAAGGGTCCACGCTTGATGTCAGGGCGGAGGTAATTGATCCAGCGGAGGCGGCAGCTCTTGCCACAGCGGTTGAGGCCGGCGCGCTTGGGGAAGGTTTGCCAGTTACCACTGGTGCCATGCAACTTGATGTAGACTGCCAGCAGTCTATCCTCCTCCTCCGTCCATGGGCCCTTCTTCATGGGGGCGTCTCCGCCACAGGACGGCAACCTCCCCATTATTATGTGTGTTCTTCAAGCTATCTCTCTCTCTCTCTCTCTCCCTCTCTCCCTCCCTCCCTCCCTCCCTCCCTCCTCCTGTACGACGGGTGTGGTGTTCTGATCAATATTTGGTGTCTAAAACTGAGCCAGCACTTTGTGTCCCTGATTTGGCTGGAGCGCTCTCCCCTGGTGACGACGTTGAGGAGCTAGGCAGCCAGCTGGACTGCAGGGATGAGCTGCCTATGACCGCAAAAACCACATGTGGCTGGTCTCTTTTCTTCCATTTTGCTTTCCACATGGCCTTGCTCGATTTGTTTCTTCCATGAGCTCAGAATTTTGTTATCAACCAAAAGTGCATCTGTCCGTCTGTGCTCTAAGTCAAGCTAATTGTCCAACTAAGTGCATATATGGAACTTGATGTTTAAAATGTTGATAATGCTACTTTGCTAGTTAACGTTTCAAAATCTGAAAACTCGAAGAGGAACAAGGATCTCTTCTAGGGCGTTAAACCTTCATTTATGATGGGGGTTTCAGATCTTCAAAAACATCCAAAAGGACAAATACATCATCTAAGAAACACCATACACTGATTGGTGCAAATCTGAAGACAATTGAATGGCTGTCATAAAAGGAGAGGTATCAGATGCAATAGACAACATGGAATATATTTTTGTTGGCAATGATAGTTGTTGATTTAGAAGCTCTAGACGTGGCCTTGAAGTTTATTTGTATGTGTGTAAGCGAAGACCAAGTCATGCTTGCAAACAAAATTCTTCCTTTTTTAAAAGAAAACAATATAGTTGAGCATCTCGCAGTCGCAAGTGGCCACTAACGCCCAATTTAAAATATATAATAAGAACAATTGGGAGTGATAACTGAACTAACACACTTGTTTGTTAGTAGGAAATTTCCACTCATGTTCCTACAAGTTCACCCATATTAATGGACAAATCTACCTGCTACCACCTTGGTTTAAGCATCTGGTGGCTAGTGACACAGGATTAAACTGCAAACAAGAACCAAATTGAGAGAGATGTCTGAACTAACAAGCTGGTTTGTTTCACAACAGGTTCAACTAGTGATCAACATGCATTATACTAAGGCACACATCTACAAGTCGCAATTGGCTTTCGTCACAGTAGGATCCCGTTTCCAATCATGTTATTAAAAGTTCACCCACATGGAAATAGACAAATGACAAATCTACCTGCTACCACCTTGGTTAGAGCATCCATGTTGTGGCTAGTGACATCTAATTAAAATACATAATAAGAACCAGCTGAGAGAGATGCTTGAACAAACAAAGTTATTTCTTAGTACAAACTTTCCACGCATGTTCCTTTTAAACGTCCCCGCACATTAAAATAGAAGCAGCTACCTGCTACCACCTTGGTTGCCGTGCATGAATCTGCCTTGATAGGATTATGCAATTATGTGTACTACGTCAATCGTACCAATGTGAAAATATAAAAATATGGAAAATGACTCTTGAATTAATCTGCATAGTCCTCCATGGTGAACGGTAGACAAAGAAGTAAATCCGAACAAAATATGGAGTGCTGCACCCGGAAAAATATCAGGGTGAAGTGGTGGAGCGACACCACCATGTCTTTGGGATGGCCTATTTAGAACATATAAGCCCGGAGATAAGCTTTGTTGTAACAAACCTTTTCTTGTTTATGTTTTCTTGAACTTTTAAAATTCTGACTACTTATATGTTTTTAAATATTTATATATGATACTTGCAAATCATATGTGTGCATATTTGCCAAGAGAAATACATCCATAACGTCTAAATTTTACTATTATATTTCATGTATAAATTATAATAGAATCTACTGGTCCAAGTTAAGTTTTGAACTGTGTCCATGTGTGAAAGGGAACAACGTGAACAAATTATTGGTAGCATCATATTTAGTGCAAATAATTGACCCCTCCGTGAAGGAGGTGTGGATTGGATGACTGGTCAGGCAGGCACTTCTAGATACCAATGAACCGCCCATGGCTGCTCTTGTGACCTCTTTTATATACCCAGGATCCTCCATGATCTGATCTTCCAGCCAGAGTGTGAGAGAGGGGGAGAGGGGGGTGAGGGAGATGGAGGCTGCGGCAGCCACCGCTTTTGCCTGTAGGATCGCGCCAAAGCTCCTGGAGTTCTTAGCTGCAAATCACAAGCTTCGGCAGAACCTGGAGCATGACATCACCTACATCAGAAATGAGTTTGCGTTGATCTCTGCCGCCATTCAGCAAGACGATGACCGTCGCTGGAGGAGCAGCGGCAGTGGCGGCGGTGACCATGTGCAGAGGGCCTGGATCCAAATCATACGTGATTTGGCACATGCCATTGAGGACTGCATCGACCGCTTCATGCACCGGGTGACCATCTCCGGGACGTCGACGTGGATCCGTCAGGCTGTCCACCGGGTGCAGGCAGTGACAGTCCGTAAGGAGTTTGCCAAGGCGATCCGCGAGCTCAAGAAGATATCACAGGAGTCATCCAAACTGAGAGTAACTTATTACAACGCCATCATCAGTGCTGGCACCTCCTCTTCCTCAGTGGCGTCGTTGTCAGTGGCATGTGAGATGGCGACACAGATGGTGATAGATGACACCCTCTCAGTTGGCAGCAGACCCGTGGGCATCGATGCGCCCCGGGAGGAGCTTGTCGAGCTTATCCAGCAGCAGCAACAGCGGCTCAAGGTGATTTCCATTGTTGGTTTCGATGGTATAGGCAAGACTCTCCTTGCCAGGCATGTGTATGACACAACTGAGAACCAATACGAAGCTCGGGCTTGGGTCTCTGCAGCGGAGCAAGGGCTCCCAACAGATGTTCTCAAGGAGATAGTCCAGCAACTTGGCATCCCCACCATTGGTGGGGTTAACCTCAGCAAGCTCTGTGCAATCGTCAGACTATACCTTGGGACCAAGAGGTAATTAATTTAAGCTGCCTGTTCCCAAACCATATTGATATTATTTGTCAACTCCATCCCTGTTTGATAATTCGATCTCGATCTACAGCAGCCTGCATCTTTCATACTTTTGCACAGTCCAGCAATTCTCCTAGCTAGGTTCACTACTGTCATCTTTGTGGGTACACAAAATGAAATTTACTCTGTTTTAATTTCCACTTGATATCTCTCCATGTCTGATCATGTACTCCTCCTGGGTAGGTTCTTCATTGTAATTGATGACATGCGGACAGAATTTTGGCATGACATAAAAGATGCATTTGTGGGGTTGAGTGGCAGAGTTTTGGTGACGACAGCCATTCATTCAGTAGCAAATGCCTGCAGCAGCTCAGGAGCTCATGATCATGTGTACACAATGAGAACTCTTGCCGATGAACACTCAAGACTGTTATTCTTCAAGGAAGCTTTCCAAGACGACAGTCCACCAGTCGATAAAGAGGACCATCTTGGCTCGGAAGCACTGAAGAAGTGTGATGGTTTACCCCTTGCCCTTGTTACCACAGCCCGGTACTTCCAAAGCACAGGTAATCCGACACATGGAAACTGGGCAACATTGTGCCATAACCTGGGAGCACATCTGGAAACAAAAGAGATGTTAGCAAGAATGAAGCGTGTGCTTGTCCACAGCTATACTAGCCTTGTTAAACATGATGTCAAGACGTGCTTGCTATATCTAGGTATCTACCCTAGTGGTCGTACAGTCAGGAGAGGAACCTTGATAAGAAAATGGTGTGCTGAAGGGTTTATCCAAGGAGATTATATGTGTAATGCTCTGGATGCCGCTATTGGCAATTTCAAAGAGCTGGTCAACCGGAGTATCATCCAGCGTAGAGATGCCAACAGCAAAAACATCAAAGATCAGGTGAAGACGTACCATACTCACGGCATGATGCTCGAGTTCATCCTGCACATGTCCAAGTGTGACAACTTCATTACCTTGTTGTATGATCAGCTGGCTCCCCCACCCCCACCCAGTAAAATCCGTTGGCTCTCCCTCCATGATACAAGTGCCAGAGTATCCAATGATCTATCTCTGGTACGGTCTCTGACAATCTTTGGCAGGGCACATGAATCTGTCTTGGATTTTTCCAAATATGAACTGCTGCGGGTTTTGGACCTAGAAGAATGTGGTAACCATTTGGAGGACAAGCATCTTAGGGAGATATGCAGCAACCTGTTCCTGCTCAGGTACCTAAGCCTCGGGGCTGCTATTAAGGTTACAGTGCTCCCCAAAGAGATCAAGAAGCTTCAACTTTTGGAGACGCTGGATGTAAGAAGAACCAAGATAGAGATTCTGCTCACACAAGTCATGGAGCTGCCATGCCTGATACATCTGTATGGAAAGTTCAAGCTACAACAAGGTATAGGAGGTCGGAGAATGCTTAAGCTACAGACTTGGCTCTCAGAGAATAGCAAATTGGAGACAGTAGCAGGATTTGTTGTGGACAACAAGAAGAGCCAAGGATTTGCGCAGCTCATAGAGCATATGAAACACTTGACAAAAGTGAAAATATGGTGTCAGCAGTCCTATAATAGTAGGACAGATCCCCTTGCCAGTGGCGGCAGCAGCAGCAGCAACTACATTCATCTCTCAAAGGCCATCAAGGGGTTCATCAAGAGAAGCACCGACATGAAAAAAGGTCATTCACTCTCACTGAATTTCAATGAGGAATGGTTCCAAGACTTGCTTGTGAGCTTGTGCCTAGAAAAAAAAGAAGCTTCCTCCTGCTATCTTAGCTCGCTCAAACTACAAGGGGGCAACATATGCAGCTTGCCTCCGTTTGTTACCATGCTGGGTGGTCTCACTAAGCTATGTCTTTCATCTCCTGGTCAGCTGAGTGGGGATATTCTTGCTGCCCTGAGCAGGGTTCGCTGCTTGGCGTACCTGAAGCTAATTGCATCTCAACTGGACAAACTAGTCCTCGTACAAGGTGCACTTGGAAGCCTGCAATGTCTATGCATCGTGGTGGATGTCATGACTGAGCTGGAAGTCCAAGAGGGAGCTCTGCCACTCCTTGAGTCGCTCTGGCTGCTATGTAAGAACCTAAATGACATTTGTGGCACAACGATCCAGTCCCTGCGGCGTATTAAGGAGGTCACCCTCCATGATGGAGTGAGTGATGAAACAAAACACAGGTGGAAAGAAGCAGCCAAAAAACACCCCAGACATCCTAAGCTATTGTTTGTTGAGATGGCCGAAGATGTTGATATGGGAAGTGAACCTGCAGACAATTCTGAGAGCTTTGTGGCGCCAACTACTGATACAACGTTACCAGTGACAGCGTCCCACAATGCCATTTCTACTGGACAGTCTGGTAATCAAGTATTGTGTATCTTATTTTGCTTAATTGTTGGTACTTCTGTTAATTATTAGTGTTGAGTTATATATACTCCCTCTTCACGCATCTATGTGACATTTTTCATTGTGCAGTACAAGTTGATGGTGATGATCTACAACAGGATGATGATGAGAAAGAAGATACTGATAAAATTGATATTCTAGAGGATTTTGCTAGCAAAACTTGTCTGGACCCTCTGATGAACAAGGAAAGTTTTGAACAGGGGATGGAAGGAATGATAGGTTTAGAGGATCAGCAGATGGAAGATGTCACTCGGTCTACTGATCATGCTGATCAAAATGTTGTACTTTTGGTGGTGGGTGAGAACAGAAGGAAGAGGGCAAGGTTGGACATTGGTGAAGACAATTCAATAGACAAGGTTGTTGATAGGGTGAAGCGCAAGAACCCGGAGGATGTCCAAGGTAATTTACAGGTTCCAAATTTCCATCTGTATTAAATTCTTCCAATATTTCCCCTAGTGACATAATTAGTAAAACCGGGGTGATGTTTGGAAGAAATATTCTTCAGGTAAATAAATCTATCAAGTGATTAGAGATTCATAAGCTGCTAGAAGTAGCGCTTTTATAGCTACCTAGGAGAAGTTGGACAATGTTCCTATGAGTTTTGATTCTTTCTATGCCCTGTTTCTAACTATCTGTGGAGTGTTGTTAGTGCAAACTGAATATTCAGGCTATTCCTGTTTCTTTTAACTGTCTGTGCAGTTGGGTTCTGAAGTATACTGGTGATGTTAGAAATCTGATGGCTGATGTTATAGTTTGGACCATATGCGAATCTAGAAATGCTCCTGCCTTCAGAATATCTTTCCCACCAACCCCATCCCTGTGTTTTTTAACCGCCACATTGGTTATTGCCGCTGGCTGGTTTGCAGAAACGAAGCCTACAAAGCAAACAGCGCCTGGACTTGCGGTTGTTGTCTCTGATGGAAACTGAGGTTTTGTCTGGAGTAGCCGTGCTTGTAAGCTTGTGTCAATCTTGCTCGTAAGTCGGGACACGACTAAGGTTTGCATTGAGTGTCAGGTCGGTTTTTGGTGTTTAACCAAGTTCTCGTCTATTCTGTTGCTTCAGGAGCTGGTCTGTCTTTTGATCCCTGCCATGTTTTCATGGTAATGGTGATTTCCCATGTGCTGCCGCTTGTTACAAGGCTGTAGTTGTACCAGACTGATACGGCTATGGTGAAGACGGTTAAGTGCTTCCAATAAGCTTTTCCTTCCAAGTTTTTACTTGTACTGCAACATGAGTTTACCTTCATGCATGTCGATTTGGTGGCTTTCTGCTGTGACAGAGCTCACCCTGTATGTTGTTGGATAAATATTTGGTCACGGATAACTTTGGCATCTCTTCCGCAAAACTTTATAATTCAGTTACAAGACCGTCTATTTATCCTGTTGTTGACAATAATATTTGTTCTTGCAATTTGTGGACAGCTTTCTTTGTTGCTTTCCTTTTAATAATTTGATTTCACATGCTAGTATACAATAATTAGCATGGAAACTAGTAATACTAAAAAAAGGAAAGACTCAAGATGGAGAAAACAGCTTGGTTCAAGTTTATGCTGACCTGTCAGAACCTATGTGCTGGTCACCGGAGATAGACGGTGTTACTGACAGGAAGTCAGCTGCGACCACGGGACATGAGTTACGCCAGAGCAGCATCAGAGACATCAATGGGCTTGCATGAGAGTACCTCCTGTGTACCGGCTTCTCCCACCTCGTCAGACACCCGCGCCACCCAGTATCTTCATTGGACTAATTTGTGCTCGGGTATGTTCGAAGCACTCTGAAGACACAATTTGAAGTAGTAGCTATCAGAGAACAAGATGTCTTGTATGCAAATGAGAAGCTCCGAAGGTGACAAGCAAGAAACCATGTCGAATTCCTGCAGCCAGCAAGCTGATTAGTACCTGTAATGAAACTGAACCGTACTTGCAACACACTTAATTGCTAGTCAGTGTGCAGACTTGGCACTGAGCACCGCCATCTCGGGACATTCCCAACCGGGTATAACCCCTGTCTGAATCTCTGTCCTGTTGGAAATTCAGCGCAACGGACGCCGAACAGCATCGGAGCTTGCATCAAAATTTCTGAGAAGAAATTAACCATGTCAAAATCCCTGCAGCCAGCACACCAAATTAGTAGTACTCGTAATGAAACTGCACTTCCAACCTACACTAATCTATGGCCTGTTGCAAACTTAGGGCAAGGTTAGTCGCTGAACCAACCTTAGAGGAATTAGTACAACACACAAACAGCAGACTGGTACAGACATTACTCTCGATTAATAGATACCTAAATCGTCATTGGCGTCGAAGAAACAGCCGCCAAGAAACAGCAGACTGGTCACCAGCAGCTTGCGGAGGTGGCCGCCGGGGATAGGCCCGAGATGGAGCGAGCTAGCTGAGGGGATGAGCTCGATCCCCAAGGGGGGGACATTTCCGGAGAAGGCTGGGATTCGCCCGAGAGCGATGCCGCCCGCGGTACATCGAGCGCGGCCCTGCGGAGGTAGCGGAGGCCATGCCCTGCTTGTGGCTATCGCGTGCGAACTGCGTCAACGGAGAGAGGCTGTGGTCAGCCGGCGAGCGCCCCCCGCCAGCGGAGGACGCCGATGCGGCTTCGGGCGAGGGCGAGGGTCGGGCTGAGCGATGGGCCGCAGAGCATCTCAGCCGGACTCGCTGCGGTGGTGTTTGGCGGCGGGCGGCGCCGCCGATGGTTAGCCACGTCCAATCTGGCGAGTGGAGCGAAGAGATGGGGAAGGAATGACAGGTGGGTCCATGTCCATCTGCCTGGCTGATGTGGCACAAAACCAGGGTCAAAACTGGGAAGAGGTCTCCAATAAACGTATGTGAAGTTTTTTACATCTCCAGGATCCATCTGCCTGCTTATGTGGCACAAAACCAGGGTCAAAACAGAGCAAAGGATTGCAATATAAGAGCATCTCCAATAGACGGTCCATATATAAAAATAGCTAACTTTTGAAGCTTCGAGAGCAAAAACGTTGCTTCAACAGATGGTCCATATGTGAAAAAAAAATTACATCACCATCTCCCGGAGATGTAAAATACAACACTTCGTGATGCAAATTTGCATCACGAGATACATCTGATGTAAAACCGCGGCCGCGCGCACCAACCGCCCGTTCATTTCATTTCCTCACCCGCCCGCGACCCGCCCGTCCCCCCCCCTCCCCCCCCCCCCCCCGCCGTCCGCCGCCGCCATGGTCTAAGCCGACGACCCCGCCGCCTTCTCCGCCGCCGCCGCAGCCGGTGGGCCGACCCACGTCGCCGCTGCCGCAGCCGCCGCGGCGAACTCGCCCTCCACGACCCGCCCGTCCCCTCCCCCCCCCGCCGCCATGGTCTAAGCCGACGACCCCGCCGCTGCCGCCGCAGCCGGTGGGCCGACCCACGTCGCCGCTGCCGCAGCCGCCGCGGCAAACTCGCCCTCCGCGACCCGCCCGTCCACCGCCGCCATGGTCGAAGCCGACGACCCCGCCGCCGCCGCCGCAGCCGGTGGGCCGACCCACGTCGCCGCTGCCGCTGCCGCCGCGGCAAACTCACCCTCCGCGACCCGCCCGTCCCCTCCACCCCGCCGTACGCCGCCGCCATGGTCGAAGCCGACGACCCCGCCGCCGCCGCCGCCGCAGCCGGTGGGCCGACCAACGTCGCCGCTGCCGCTGCCGCCGCGACGAACTCGCCCTCCGCGACCCGCCCGTCCCCTCCCCCCCGCCGTCTGCCGCCGCCATAGTCGAAGCCGACGACCCCACAGCCTTCTCTGCCGCCGCCGCAGCCGGTGGGCTGACCCACGTCGCCGTTGCCGCTGCCGCCGCGGCGAACTCGCCCTCCGCGACCCCCCCCCCCCCGTCGTCCGCCGCCGCCATGATCGAAGTCGATGACCCCGCCGCCGCCGCAGCCGGTGGGCTGACCCACGTCGCCGTTGCCGCTGCCGCCGCGGCGAACTCGCCCTCCGCAACCCCCCCACCCCCCCCCCCACGTCACCGCCGCCGTTGCCGCCGCGGCGAACTCGCCCTCCACGACCGCGTCCATGCCGGCGCCCCCTGCCTGCCGGCCCGGATTCGTGCCGACGGTTCCTACGAAGGCGACGAAGGCACGAGGCGGAGGAAAACGGCCGGCGAATCGCGGACGCAACCCAGCCGAAAGTGCGGCTCGGCCGGCCAAAATCTTGAAGGCAGCTGCGGCGGCTCGGGCCGACGATTCGCAGCCACGGCCGGCGGCGGCCTCTAGCAGCCAAGGAGCCATTACTCGACCTCCGCCGCCGCCACCGCCGGCCGTGGAGGAAGATGCGGCCGGTTTTACATCTTCATTTTGGACCGTCTGTTGGAGTTGCACTTTGACATCTCCGTTTTGGACCATCTGTTGGAGTTGAGCCTTTTTCGGAGATGTAAAAAATCACTTTTTGGTGCTCCAAAGTTTTACATCATCGGTTTGGAGCACCAAAATATACATCATCTATTGGAGATGCTCTAAAGGCTGGTCGTAATGGAAATATCATATATAATACTAGTGTACGATACTACCTCCTTGATGCATAGTATCATAATGTATATTAGTAGCATATAGTACTTTATTTATTGTCATGCATAACAAATAATAAGATATCATTTATTATGATACGGTATCATAATATGATACTCAAACTCATCTTTCTTCATTTAATGATATGCCACCTCGTTAAAATTGTCTAGTTGACATGTATGATACTAGCTATGATACTTCCATTACGGCCAGACTAAACGGTATATTGGATTTAAGGGGTAGTATTTAGATCATAATTGGATTTGAAAATTATAACTTTACATTTATTACAGGTTTATCTAAGCTTCGGTCTCAGACAAGGGAGCTAGGTTGTGTCATTCTAAAATGTTACACCCCATTCCATAATAATTTAAACTAAAACCACCACAAACATAGTAAGTAGAATTTAATTCCAAACATTAGGAATCTAGTTTTTAACGTTGCATTTGTTGTGTTGAGCCAACCTCCTCTCTTAGTGATCGCGACACCGGCGGCTCACGGCTGATATATTTGTTGTCCACCCGCAAAAAAAAAAAAAAAAAGATATATTTGTTGTCAGCATTGCCAAACATGCGCGCCACCTTGCTGCTGTGTGGAAGGCGTCCTTCTTGGTCTTAGAAGGCGGGGCAGAGCGGGAGCGCGACGATGATCCAGTATTGCTCTTGCCTATTTATGTTCAAAGGCTGTAATGCCAATTGCCGGCACTCGGGGTGCTTCTTCCAATAAACACACACGCGAGACGGCGAGAGAGAGTTAGCTCGAGGAAGAAGAAGACACAAGTTGTTTCTTCTCATTGCTAATTTATAGCTAAGAAACATTAACAGAAACCAATGAGAGGTCGGTGATCGAGGGTCTCATATGAATCTTGTCATCCGATCCGTTGACGAGATTTATGTTTTTCTGAATACCCTTCGAATTTTTCCATTTGTCGAGGGTCACCCCCCTTAGCTCACAACAGTGCTAGACTCGGGCGCTACGATTTTTCATGTGTAGGAAAACGGAAGGGGAATAAACGTGTCAGGGGCATGGGGTGTATGTCAACCTTAGTGTACACGATCTTTAATCTAGACTAGTCTCTCCGCCCTGCCGATCCCCCAACAAAGATAACTCCAAACTAAATGGGCAAACAAACACCGCGACAATACATGATCAACAAACTTTGGCACTTTACTCACGGAGTAGCCTGACGGACTATGGGTTGCTAACCTACTTTTACTCTAGATCAACTATAAGGGTGTGGTACCAGTGGCGGAGCTTCTCAGGGGCCAACCTGGGCTGCCGCCCCCCCAGCCCAAGAATTTTTTCTACTACACCCCTTAGTATTTGGCCCATTTGACAAGGAAAATCAGCCCAAAACACATATTGTTTGCCCCCCCAGCCCATTGCCCCCCCTAGAATTCAGCCCAAGCTCCGCCACTGTGTGGTACAATTGTTGTTTCGGATTAGAGAGGAGGCGGCAAACTACTAATCCTTGGGTAGGCAAGGAGGCCAGCGCGTGCTAGCGAGAAACCGCCGTGGCGCCAGGGGCGGACCTAGAGAGAAAATGACCCGGTGTCCTAGCATATGATCACTCACAATTTTCATTTAAAAATGGGGTGTCACACAGTACAGTTTGCATGAAACTTACAAGGAAAACATTTTGCACCCGGTGTCCTGTGCACCCGGGTAGCTCAACGTGGGTACGCCCCTGCGTGGCGCACGGGACAAGACGACACGACGATGCGATAACAACTCGGCAATGAAAGGATCGGTTACTCCCGACAATGTTGTACACCATGCCCCCCAAAAAGTCAAGATGAGACATTGCGTACCCCTCCCTTTTCGCAATGAACGTCAGTGGCACCATATTTATTGATTTTAATCCAGTTCAGATCATCAGGTGCCTCCAATACTGCTCGATTAGGAGCTTGCACAAGCTCGTCAACAAGTCCAACACGGAGACGGTCTTATGCACCCACTTAAAGCATCCGTAGCAAACCCCGTATAATGCGTTTACAGTTTGCGGGAAAACGCGAATAATTTTTTTTACGGGCCCGCTTTGCGGGGTCTGTTCGGCCGCCGTCCGCGCCGGCTCGTAAATCAGTAATTTGCATTTCAATTTCGGCATGAAAACACATTTCTTTGCTTCTTTATTTTCTTCAAGGGCATTGGATACATAATAATTCATCAAATCTTTGCTAGAATAATAAGACCAAAGAAAACAAGAACCACAATTAGGTATTTTAGGAGATATCTAACTTCCATAACTGCTCCCACTAGTTGGACCAACATCTTCTCCATGCCTTCATTGTTGATTCGCGGATTCTTCATCTTACATTCTTCATTCTTCTTCTTTGATTCTAAAGAAGTAGATGTTGCTTCTCCTCTAGTTTCTTCTCTAATTGCACATGCAGCCATATCATTAGCCTCAATTCTACCAACTAGTGCACGAACATCTATTAAGTTTCTTCCTATCAATAAGTCGACGTATTCTTCTTCCCAATACCAAAATGAGCATCCACCTTTCTACACACATGACCATCTCAATAAGCTACCGAAATTGAATCGAATAGGTTGACAAAGCCGAATGAAAACAAGAACAAACCCCGTCGCTGTCGCATTTGAAGAATACCCATCCGGGGTGTTGCGGCGTGCTATAGGTTGAGGGACAACTAATTGTGGTTCTGGTCGAGGTGAAGATACCCTGAACAAATCCCTCAAAGGATTGTTCTCCATAGTAGCAAGTAGCAATGAATTTCAGCGCGTAGTATAAATTTTTTCCTTACCGATTTCCACTTACCAAGAGCGCTTCACTCCCCGGCAACGGCGCCAGAAAAGAGTCTTGATGACCCACAAGTATAGGGGATCAAACGTAGTCCTTTCGATAAGTAAGAGTGTCGAACCCAACGAGGAGCAGAAGGAAATGACAAGCGGTTTTCAGCAAGGTAATTTCTGGAAGCACTGAAATTGTAGGTAACAGATAGTTTGATAGCAAGATAATTGGTAACAAGCAAGTAACGGTAACGGTAAACAAGGTGAAGCAAGGTAGCCCAATCCTTTTGAGGCAAAGGACAGGCCAAAACAATCACTAGTAATAGGCAAAAGTGTTCTTGAGGATACACGGGAATTTCGTCTAGTCACTTTTATCATGTTGGTTTGATTCGTGTTCGCTACTTTGATAATTTGATATGTGGGTGGACTGGTGCTAAGGTGCTGTTCTTACTTGAACTAACAACCTACTTATGATTAACCCCCTCGCAAGCATCCGCAACTACGAGAAAAGTATTAAGACAAAGTCTAACCATAGCATTAAACATGTGGATCCAAATCAGCCCCTTACGAAGTAGCGCATAAACTAGGGTTTAAGCTTCTGTCACTCTAGCAACCCATCATCTAATAACTACTCCACAATGCATTCCCTTAGGCCCATGAATGGTCAAGTGTCATGTAGTCGACGTTCACATGACACCACTAAGGGAATCACAACATACATATCATCAAAATATCAAACACATATCAAATTCTCATGATTACTCGCAACATGACTTCTCCCGTGACCTCAAGAACAAAGGTAACTACTCACAAATAATAATCATGCTCAAGATCAGAGGAGTATTGAATAGCATAATGGATCTGAACATATAATCTTCCACCAAATAAACCATATAGTAATCAACTACGCAAGGTAATCAACACTACTAGTCACCCACAGGTACCAATCTGAGGTTCCAGTACAAAGATTGAACACAAGAGATGAACTAGGGTTTGAGAGGAGATGGTGCTGTTGAAGATGTTGATGAAGATTGGCCTCCCAAAGATGAGAGGGGTGTTGGTGATGACGATAGCTTCGATTTCCCCCTCCGGGAGGGAAGTTCCTCCGGCGGAATCGCTCCGCCGGAGGGCAAAAGTGCTCCTGCCCAAGTTCCGCCTCGAGGCGGCGGCGCTTCGTCCTGAAAGTCCTCCTCTGATTTTTTCTAGGTCAAGAGTGACCTTATACCAGAAGCTGGGCACCGGAGGTGGGCAAGGCTGAGCACAATCCATCAGGGCGCGCCCAGGGGGGCCTGGCGCGCCCTGGTGGGTTGTGCCCACCTGGGAGGCCCCCTCCGGTAGTTTTCAGCTCCAATATTTTTTATTAATTGCAAAAATAATCTCCGTAAAATTTCAGCTTCATTGGAGTTGTGCAGAATAGGTATCTCTGACGTGCTTTTCTTGGGTCCAGAATTCCAGCTGCCGGTATTCTCCCTCCTTGTGTAAACCTTGCATATTATGAGAGAAAAGGCATTAGAATCACTCCCCAAAGCATTATTATTCAACAAAACAAAGTAAATAACAGTAGGAAATCATGATGCAAAATGGACGTAACAGACCTACGGAGGCGCATGCAACCCCCTAATCAGGTCAGTCGCACGGCGCAGATGGAGTCGATCGCGGCAGGTGGGTGATCAATTCGATCGCACGCGAGGTCACGGGCGCTGCTCGGTGATGATGACGGCATCGTGGACGGTGAAGTGGGATGGTCGAGCAGACCAAGGCAATGTCGGCCGCTGGGGAGCGGTGTGCCGGAGGAGGCCGGCGATGGGCCGGTGAGCCTGAGGCAGTCGGTAGGCCCGGTGCAGCCGGCGAGCCCGGCAACCGGTGACTCAGGGAAGCCGGAAACCGGCAAGCCCAAGGTAGCCGGCAGGCCCGGCGCAGTCGGTGAGCCCGGCAACTGGCGAGCCCGGCAACCGGTGACTCGGGGCAGCCGGAAACCGGGAAGCCCAAGGCAACCGGCAGGCCCAACGCAGTCGGTGAGCCCTGCAACCGGCAGGCCCAAGGTAGCCGGCGAGGGGGCCGGCAAGCGGAGGCAGCCGACAGCCGGCAAGACTAAGGCAGCCGACGATCCTGAGGCGGCCGGCGAGTGACGATGGAGACGGTAGGTGGTTGATGCAGGCGTCCTGTTCAGCCGGGCGGCGACGGCAGGCGTAGAGCGACGAGCGGGCAGATGCGCGGACGACGGCCGTGACGGGCCGCTGCTGCGCGCGAGGCCGCCTGGTCAGAGTAGAGGCCGAGTGGTCGCACAGGTGTCGGAGTAGGGCGCGGTGTCGACGGCGGCGGCGGGCAACGCAAACCGATCTAAGATCGGAAAACTAAAAAGAAAACGCCGATCAATGCGACCAGCGGAAGAGAGAAAAACCCGAATCAATAGTTCGGGAAAAAGACTCTCTAGGGCAGCCGATCAACACGACCGGCAGACGAACCCTAGGTACGGGTGGCACGGCCCCCGGCGGCGGTCATGGAGGTCGACCGCCCCGGGGACGGCGCGCGGTGCGGAAGCGGCGAGCGGAGGCTAGGTCTAGGAACTTGCGGCAGATACCATGTTAGAAAGGAGAGAGGGATTGGCGTAATGTGATGGATGTATTATTGAGCCTCATGGGCAAGTATATATAGGAGTACAGACTTGGATGGCAAGAAGCCTCTCCTAGAGATAAGGTAGGACACGGATTACAAATCCTAAACTACCAAATATATGGACTCCAAATATATCTCTAACATCTCCATTGCTGGTGTGTGTGTGTAGACGTGCGAACCCCTCTGCATGGGGGACTACCGGTGGGTTTTATAGGCCAACCCCCGGCTTACAATATGTAGGAATAATGGGGTGGGACCCGACTGGCAGTCTCGCCGGCCGGCCATGGGGCCCGCCGGTTGCGCAGTCCCGTCGCTTGTAGGGCCCACTGGCTACAGGGTCCCATCGAAGTGGGGGCCCGCCGGCTGGCCGTCATCATTGGCGCGTGGATGTGACGCTGCGGAGTGGGTCGCACCGTGCAGTCATTGTGTTGCCTCGCCTGGTCGCAGTCGGCTTCGGTCAACGGTATGGCCGCCTCCACTGTGGCCATGCGTCAACGAGGTCATGGAGTGGTTGGAGGCGTGCCGCCACTGTGCCGCCTCGCTTGGTCGTAGTCGGCCATGGTCAGCGCTACGGCCGCCTTCACTGTAGTCACGCGTGCCCAGAGCAGCCGTACTTGGCCCACTGTCGCCACATCCCACCAGCGTGGTGAGGTCTTGTCGTATGGGGCAGGGGCAGGGGTGCCGTCCCACCGGCTGCCGGGGCGAGGCGGCCAGGGTGAGCCAGCCAGTGCAAGCCGGCCAGGGCGAGCCAGCCTAGGTGAGGCGGCCAGGGTGAGCCGGCCAAGGCGAGCCGGATGGAGGGGCGCAGGCGGCCCCGATGTTTTGAAAAAAGGGACCAGAGCCCTTGAGCCTACCTGGGGGTCATCCCCCAACAATACATGATCAACGGATTTTGGCACTTTAGTCACGGAGTGGGAAAACCTGATGGGCTGCAGGTTGCCAACCTATTTTTAATCTAGACCAACTAAGGGTGTGGTATCAATTGTTGTTTTGGAGCGAACCAACCTGTGGTTGGATGGTTAGAGGGGCTGTGGTATCCCCAGCCCACCATGGATCAAATCCTGGTGCTCGCAGTTATTCCTGTATTTATTTCAGGATTTCCGGTGATGCGCATTCAGTGGGAGGAGACGTTTCCGTCGACGACGAGGCGCCTACGGTGACTTCGTAAATCTCAAGATGATATGCCGGCTCAGTCTTTCGGTGGTGCTCATATGGGTAGGGTGTGCGTGTGTGCGTTCATAGGGATGAGTGTATGCGCGTGTATATGAGCGCTTGTGTTTGTACTGTGTTCAAAAATTATTGTTTCGGATTAGAGAGGATGTGGCAAACTACTAACTGTTGGGTAGGGGAGGAGGCCAGCGCATGCTAGCGAGAAACCGTGGTGGCGCACGGGAGAAGACAACACGGCGATGTGTTAACAACTCAGCAATCAAAGGATCAATTACTCCTGACAATGCCTTACACCATGCCCCAAAAAAGTCAAGATGATACATCGTGTTCCCTCCCTTGGGTGTTAGGTACACATTACTATATGGACTCCATTAACAAGAGAATTGGAGATTACAAGGAAATGCTTCAACGAATTGTGGAGATTAGGGAGGAAGATGAACAGTGTAGAGAGCCCGGGCAAAGAAGAGCAACTAACACACGCCAAGCAAGCCTAGGCCGAAGCCCTTTCCATCCAGCCACTCCTCCTATGTTGTTTGTCCTATTAATAGTGGATTCCCCTTTTCTTCCATAGCCTCTTTGCATCAGAAGCACATGAGCAGGTCCTTATGTCCGGCCCGGCCCACTGCAAGGAGGCGGGTCGTTGACATTTAGCAATGAACGACAGTAGCATTGTCTGTGTTGATTTTAATCCAGTCCAGATCAGGTGCCTCCAACACTACCTAATCGGGAGCTTGCACAGACTCGTCGGCAAGTCCAACAAGGATAATGTCTCATGCACCCACTTCATTGATCCCACCGGATCATACGACTCATGATCATGTGTCAATCTGTTGCTAGTTTGAATAACCTATGCAGTAAGTCCTCTTTGGTGCTCTGACCGATTACAAGAAACCTAGGACTTGTTGTCATGCAATCAGGCCGAAGTCTTGGAAGGAATGATATTGTGCGTTATAGGTGCTACAGAAACTACTAAAAGGAAATCCAAATAAATTGTGTTTTCTATTCTTATTTGAAAAAAAATAAACATATTCCGTATGAAACATGCGACAAAAATTTATACACCGAACCATAAACATGTGGAAGGAAGTTAACAAGACACCATCTAAGAAAATGAAGCATGAACTACCTAGATATTCATGAATATTTAGGAGAAAAAAAATAGGAAGAAACAGATTGGGCTGAAAGTGAAGAAGGGTCAGTTATTATGGATGGGCCTACGATTTGCTTCAGGAAAAGAAGAAAGAAGAATGGGTAAGTTTGGGGGCCCAAAAGCATACACACGCAGCATCTGGAGCGAGACGCGCGCGCTCTTTTCCCTCTCGTTGGCGCGAAACTCTCTCATTTTTTTTCAGTCCCCGCCCACTCCCCCCCCACCCCACACACACACTGTTCTAAAAAAAAAACTTCCACCCCCACTCCTCTTCTCTCCGCCGCCGCCGCCGCCGCTCCTTTCTCTCCCCCATATCCATCCACTCCACTCCACTCGCTGTTTCCGCAGACGGAGACCGCAATCCAATCCCAAGGTATGGTGTACTTACCCAAATGAAGTATGTGTGCTACATCTCCTCCTCCAACCTCACTTGTGGGTGTTCCGATCTAATCTGCTGTCTGCTCTGCTAGCTAGTGCGCTCGTTTCAGTACAGTTTTCATCTAGCACTCCATCCAATCTGTGGTAGGTAGTATGGGGATTGGCCAAGGCGCTTTTGGTTAGGGTTTTGTTTGTTTAGAAGACGATTTGGCCGCCGATTTCGGTACAGTACAGTAGTACGGTTTTCATCTAGCACTTCATCCAATTTGTGGCTGGTATGGGGATTGGACAGCGCGGTTTTGGTTAGGGCTTTGCTGTATCGGTTTAGACGATTGGCCGCTGATTTGGGCTGGGTGCTGTTCCACCTGTCACTGCCAGGGTTTGTTCGTTTGGTCTGGTCTGCTCTGGTCTGGTGGCGATTTATAGATGCTGCTCTGCTCCTGCTAGTTGCCCAACGGATTGGGGTAAGCCAAGTGTCAGATCCTAGAAGGGGATCAGCCTAATCATCATGAACCATGATGTATACTGCTGTACATTAAAGGTACATATGTCTGTAGGGCTTGCTGAAGCAAAGGGGAATTCCGTGCCGACGCAGCGGCAGAGGCGAGCTCTTCTTGGAGCTGCCCCAAAAGTAACTCAAACATTACAGTACACTACTTAACAGTAAATAAATTGACGACGGAATCTGTGCATCTACCCAACCAACTCAAGCATTACATATCTAGATGGACTGCGCAAATTTTCTTTTCTTGAGGGTTGGGGTGACCTGTGTCTTAAGTTTTCCTATTGAATCTTCACACAAATTTGTCTCTTCTTTGTGTGTGTGTGTGTGGGTGTGGGTGGGTGAAGATGGCAGAATCAGCAGAGCAGAAACTATTTAACAAGTTGGATACGATCTTAGCAATGACACAGAAGATCCCTACAAAAAGATCTGTTGTGGACTACGCCACCCTGACGGAAGAAGAAAAACACGACAAGTGTTTGGAGTGGCTAACATCCATGTGGCAGGGACGGGTGAATGCGATACTGGGGGATCAGATGGGAACCAGTGGAATAATCACAACACTCGCGTTTATTGCTCGGCTCAAAGAGGATGGTCATCATGGCCCTTACATGATAGCTACTTCTATGGCCGGCCTCATCGAATGGACGGCATGCATAAAGTAATGTTTCTAAATTTACGATGTATTTCATTGTTACACTGTATCTTGCTGCTAGTTAATGTCTTAACATGGGGACACTGTGTTTCAGGTGTTTTCCATCTATCAAACCACTATATTATTTTGGAAACTTTAAGGATCGGGCGCAGTATAAGAAAGAGTTTGTGCACAAGACTGTTGGCCCTGCTTTCCCGGTCATACTGACTTTACATGGCATGGTCCATCTAGAAAAGAATTGGCTTGCTCAGTATGGCTGGAAATATGTTGTTGTGGACGAGGTGATGCAAAAACACAAATATCTAAATCGTTTTCTTGTCACTACAAGTCATCCATTTCCCCCTCTTGCATTTTCATCTCAGTCCCATACTTAATTTTCCAGAGCCATCGGCTGGATAAAAGGGAACCTGAAATATTGGAGATGGTAAAGCGCCAGCCAATGGGCCATAAGCTCCTTTTGATGAGGGGGCCTTTTCAAAACAATCTGGCAGAGCTGTGGTCGCTACTGAACTTTGCTCTGCCTACTGAATTTTCGTCTCGTGAGGAGTTTGATTCATGGTATGGTTTGCTAGTTAGCACCCAAACCGCTGTACACCCCTTATCTTACTTGTGATGCCAAATGGCATTTGTTGAACATGTATTCATAGTCATACATAGTTACTTGCTATCTATATCCTGCTATTTTATATCTCATTCATGTTCTTCATTAGCTGGAAGCCCTCTTCTGTCCATCAGTGATTGATTTCTGTTGTGATGAGAAATTGCAGACCTGAATTTTATGAAGTAAAATTTACCTATGTTCCTGACTGGCTTACTCTGCATTCAATTGGCCTGTTGTTATATTGATAATTTCAATGATTTGCACATGAATTTAACAGAACAGACATGTCGATGTTTGTTATAGCCAAGACATCTATTCAGATTTGTTAAGGTAGAATGATCATAAGAAGCTCATATTATGATTAAACCAATGCAAACTGATCTCTTAAACTAGGGAAATACAAATTCTCTTACTATCAGTTAACGGCCATAAACTCGTAATTGCAGGGATTTCACTATTTAAATACTGTTCTCCTGTAGCTGTATGTAAAAATATACTCCTTCTGATCCATAACAATTATTATGGATTGGAGGGGGTATTATTGTACTGCCGCTTAGCTCTATTG
The DNA here is from genome assembly GCA_039707655.1 of Elymus sibiricus. Classification (NCBI taxonomy): domain Eukaryota; kingdom Viridiplantae; phylum Streptophyta; class Magnoliopsida; order Poales; family Poaceae; genus Elymus; species Elymus sibiricus. The sequence goes on from CM077675.1 coordinate 24,147,337, forward strand.
TATATTGATATGTTATGTTTGCTGAAAAGCTTACTCATGAATCAAGTAACACATGTATTTTTAACCATTATTTAGATGGAGTTTGTTTGTCATTTTCCTTACACAAAGACACTGAAGCCACCCCTTAAATATTTCTATGCAGTATTAATTTCTTTATTGCCTCTGGCTGACATGACAACAATCTTTTTTAAAGGTTTGATAGATCTGGGAGAGAAGGTGAACAAACTGAAGAGGAAAGAAGGGCTCTTCTTTCGAAGCTTCATGGCATCTTGCGTCCGTTTCTTCTAAAGGGCATGGTCGAGGATTTCGAAAACAGGGTTCCACCAATGAAAGGAGCCACATGCTACAAGACCAAAGTTGTCCAAAATTCTGATGTGATTAGCGTCACATGCTCCAGCAACCATGCAGCAACAAAAGGCGCAAGGACTGGTGTTCAAGAGGTAGCAACAGAGGTTGTTGCTGAAATTAGCCCTAACACGCGGTCCTGTCAATTGGGCTTGGAAGTGGAAGGCAGCAATGCTACTAAGAGGCCACGGACAAATGATGCACTTGTCTCCCTGGTTGGCAAAAGCAATCCAGTTGCCCGTGTGCAAGTGCGAGAGTCAACTCCCTCTGAATCAATCTTCAAGGCACTCAAAGAGATACCTGGCTTAGCCCGTACTGATATTCTAAGAGCCTACAGTTCTCTCATCCGTGATGATCGCCGATTTGAATCTCTCATGGCGCTACCAATGGACATGAGAAAGGACTGGCTGCTTATGGAGATTGGAAACAAGTAGTGGTTGCTCCATTGCTCCGGCAGCATGAATGCTTAGATGTTGTCTGATGGACTTTTGGTAAACTTGAACCTATGCTCCTGATGCTCCCCTCTCTAGTAACTAGTCTCGCTAATGTTGGAACCATGCATGTGATGGTCTGCACATGGGAGGTGCCACGTATGTATATATGGAATTAATCTCATGCTATCCTTAACTAGTAGTGGGAGTGTTAAGTCTGCTTATTCCTCAACTACAGTGTCACTTACCTGTGACTCCTGAGAACATTTGATATGAGTGGTAAAATTATTGCTAAACTTTGCTCAGATGCATGTGTTTCTGCTACTCTTTTTTTGCTTTGATGCATGAGTATTGAGTTTCTGCTGCCTTTTTTATTTCTGTATTAATGTATCTGTTTAACCGTCAGCAATTTGCACACTTTTGGCCTGAAGGTGAACCTCTCTTCTCTCTTTTTGAAACTTGTAAAAAGAATCTTGACGAGCGGAAGCTTGTCCAATCTAGTTGTTCCTGTATGCAAATTTTGTGGAAACGTGGGCAAAAGTTTTACCTCATTATGCAGTGTTCTTCAGGGCGGGGCTCATTGTTACCATGTTTCTGAACATGGTAGAGTAATAAATAATGGGAAGATGGTAGCAACTAGTTTGTACAAACTGTGTGTTCCATCTTCGATGAATCACTCGTGTATTACCATATTTCTGAACATTGCAATGTCACAAGCTTTTGAGCAGGGAGCAGCTCTGCCTTGCTTGTCATTTGTTGGAACGCCTCCTTGTTTGGCTGGGTATCATCCAGAGCAGAAGCTCCTTTGAGTATTTCTGAAGTTCCTTTGAGAGAAGAATTGACATGATTTTTCTTAAGAGAAAAGAATTGGCATGTTTTTTTCCTTTAGAGAAAAGAATTGACATGTTACAACAGATTAATTAAATGTTTTGCGGGTTCTGAAATTAATTTGGCATGTAATCTTAAGAGAAATGTTATAATTCCTGCGTGCATCAAATTATACATTTGTTGAGCAGGTAGTTGTGGGGTGGTGGTGCCGACATCAAGGAGCTTACCAGGAAAGTTTGAACTTTTAGGGTTGTGGTTGTACTTGGTACTGCCGACATTGCTGTTGCAAACATTTTTTGTTTTTGACAGCTAGTGGTGTTTAGTATGGATCAAGAACTCGAAATTTCTTATTAGCTGCCTGTTTGTAATGTCTGTAATCCTGATGATTAAGGAATGAATGCTCCTACTGATCTCCCTGGGGAGAAGTAATCCTGCATCTGTCATGTTCTGGCTATTTTGTACTGGAGGTTCTGGTATGCTAGGATTCTGGCTTACTGAACATAATTAACCCCCCTGGTGTTAAATGCCAGGTTAGGTGGTTAACATTGTATGCCTGGGTACATAACTGGTATTTGATATGGACTGATGATAGTTTTTTAAGCCTGAAAGTGAATCTTGATTTTCCCAACAAAAAATATATTAAAAAAACTATTTTCTCATCAAGTGAAAGCTTGTGCAATCTATTTGTTATGTATGTAAATTTTTCTGTTTTGAAATTAATGTTCTTGTATTGATTTATCTTACAGTATTCTGGTTTTCGAATACAATTTGGTGAAGATGGATGGGAATATAAAGGAAGGAGGGTAGGTGAGATGTAGTAGAACAGAGCCTTTTTCCCTGAAACAGTCCCTCCACTTGAAGTATTATTTGGTCCAAAGTCCAAACGTCCTTCTGAGCTCTGGTCCAGCCGCTAAACTTAGGGCTTGATTCATCGTTTGTTGGCTGCTCTGTTTCAGCGCTGTCTAGAAGTAGAACATCCTTCTGGTTCACCGATCGATTACCCGGTTCCACTTTTACCAGCCAGATCTCCGAGAAGATCGTCCCCTGCATCATACTCTCTCCCGCTTCCGATCCATGGATGAGGCGTAGATCTTCGATACCAACACCAAGTCGACGCTGGAGCCGGAAAGCCATCCACGGGCAACGGCGGAGGCGGCCGGCCTGCTCACCGACGACCTCATCCTGGAGATCCTCTCCCGCCTCCCCGCCAGATCCCTCCACCGCTTCAAGTGCGTCTCCGTAATCTGGCGCGGCGTCATCACCGACCCCGCTAACCGCAACAAGCTGCCCCAAACTCTCGCCGGCTTCCTCTACACGTCCACCGGCGACCGTGACCACCACTTCGCCAGCCTCTCCGACGACGGTGCCGCCCCGTTCGACCTTTCCCTCCCTTACCTGCGCAATAACAAGGACGACAAGGGCATCAGCCAGGTGGATGCCTGCAATGGCCTCCTTCTGTACCGTCGCCACAAGAAGAACAAGGCGACCCCTTGGAAAGAGGATGATTTCAGTTTTGTGGTGTGCAATCCAATCCCGCCACAAGGAGGTGGGTGGAGCTGCCCCCACAGCCACAGGCGCCGCCGAGAAGATATACCCACACAGCAGGCCTGGCTTTTGATCCGGCAGTCTCGTCCCATTTCCACGTTTTTCATTTCGAGGAAACCTATACGGGATCTTACATCATAGGAGTGAACATCTACTCGTCGCGAAAAGGAGCCTGGAGTCATGGGGACAATGGGATGGTTGAGAAAGTTACGCTGTTCTCCAGGGCAATCTGGAGGAGATCAACGGTGAGTATGTGCTGGTGGGGGTGGACATGGAGGGGAAAGTGTGTAACACTATCCGCACGCCGTATGGTCGAAGGTTTGGAACGATTGGATTGTCTCAAGGGTGCTTACACTATGTTGTAGCTAATGTCGGTGATTACAATGCAATCCAGGTTTCTGAGATAGCGGTCTGGTGCCTCAAGGATTGTGACAGTAAAGAATTAGTCCTGAAGCATACCGCCAACATCAATAAGCTTATGAGCATGACTGGAAAGATGTACATGGTGGTTGAGATTCATCCAGATTGCGACACCATTTTCTTGGTTTCATTTGGAGGTGAAACCTTGGCAGCCTATGATATGCGACATCAGAAAGTTGGTTGTATCATTAATCTTGAGAAGAATACACAACGATTTCTACCTTATGTTCCTCTGTTCTCAGAGTCATTAGCAGATGGAGATGGGCAGTAGTGTTACATTCCAACCACGCATGTGCTTCCTCCAAGAATGAACTCTTCTGTCAGCTGAAGTACTTAGTACTTGTTCGTGTACCTCTGAATCTGCTTGTACCATGCCGCTCATTTTGCTGGTGCTTACACTCCTGCTTGGTTAATTTTCAATTCAAAGCAATGCCTAGCAATGCCTAGTATATGTACAGATTAAGCATAATGTCATTTCCAAAGAGCATTCTTACCCTTGTTCTTGTTTACCTAGCACTGGTTGTTGTTCTGGACATGTATTAGTTCCACGTGGCTAAATTGCTAAATTATACTATAATCGCTCTTTCATTCCATAAAAATAAGTTATAATGGTTATTCTAAACCCTGTTGCAGATTGTGAACCTGGTAGTGTAGTAAAAGGTTCAATCAGACTGATTACTGGTGTGATTTCTAGTTGACCTTATTCAGTCAGTATTTTGGTAATACACTGCCTTTGAGCAAGTTCTTTTTATTTATGTTTGATTTAGCTAGTGAATTGAGTAGAGCTTTGGATCTGTTAATCACAGAGAAATTGCATCAATGTCAACAAATCAAATTGGAGTTCGTACAAATAGCAGCGCACAGGTGAAAGACATCAGCACAACAGAGTTTTACTGCCAATAGTAATAACAGTTTTATTGAGATGCAGCTTCAAGGACATGTACGATATTTGTCCGTGAACACGGCTGAATGACCACAAAAAATAAGCCCGCTTTCCGCTTTGTGCCCGTTATGTTGATTGATTTGGCTGCGTTGCTACCCTGTTTGATTCGGCTCACTAAAAGCTGTTTGTGATGTGATGATTCCTGATTCTTGAATGAGTTTGTTTTAGGACTCTGGAACAGTCAATATGAATTAATCAGAATGCCATTTTATTCCAAGAAAAGCTCCGAGCTGGTTGACAACTGACGATGTATTTTTTTTATTTTTTTGAAAGTTAGCATGGACCGAGTCAAATTCATAAAGAGCTGGCCATTCGTTTGTCCTCAGTCTGAACATTTGCCACTATTTTCATTCAAACATAGATGGAAAGCAGGTGACTAGCAAAACAGTTGAAAGATACCCAGTGTTGTACCCCATAGTTTTCTGATTGGGCAGCATGCAGGCAATTACACCAGACTTCTTAATATAGACAGAGAAGCCAGAGTGTTGTGGAGATCAGAACGTCCGTTGTAGGTTGCTTGGCGGACATGCAATTTTCTGAAACTTTGCTTTTATGATCTGCACTGGATCCATAAAGAGGCTTTTATGATCTGCGTTGGATCCATAAGGAGCTGGCCATTCATTTGTCAGTCTGAACATTCGTGGCAGTAAGAAGAGGATTCAGTTCCAGCTTGTATCAATCATGGCCTAGTGTTTTTTTTCTCCCTACCTTTGTAGTTTTTTTCAGTTTCTTGGATCCAATGTGGAACCCTCCAGACAAGACCTTTCCTACGTGAAATGGCAGCAAAGATTAACAACAGTAATAGCTACAGAATGGAAGCTGGGAGCACTGCTCATCAGTATATGTCAATTTTGTTGCAGGCGGCAACGACAAAGGCAGGCGATCAGACGGACACCTCTGTCCAGGGCCTGGGAAGAGCATCGCACACTCCAGGTACAACCCGACCGCCTTAAGAAATATTATTACGACAGAAGAAGATCGTTTGTTCTCTGAAAAAAAAACTTTTTGGACTCTGCTGCAGACTTCCAGATACTTCGGCACTTTCCGTAGCTATAACTCGATAGACTTTCCATAGCTCAGTACTGTTGATCGTTGACGCCCGCAACTGTACTTACGGCCCGAGTAAGAAACCGAGGCCCCTACTTACCTACCGGGTAGGTGGGGGGGGGGGGGGGGGGGAAGAAGAGTGGGGCGGCGGATTGCTAATCCGTTGTACAATTTTTTTGTACCAAGGGTTCGAATCCCTCTCTTTCCGCTCCCTTGGATCATTTGGGACTTTCAAATTGGAAAGAATTATGACCCCCGGATTTTCTCATAGACGGTTAACCTTAAGAGATGTCTTTAGGAGGAGTAAGGAATCTGCCTGACATGTTTAGACCATGTAAATAAAGCTGAGCTGGGATTTTTATTATGTTCATTGTTACTTAATTGTCTCTAGACAGTGTAGCCAAATTTGCCTCCCCTGTATTGTATTGTGCAGTGCACACCTGATCATCTCAGAAATTCACTAGCAGAGGATTTTTGTGGATGCAGGGCTGCATATTTGTCACAACGAATGTAGCATGTAAATGGTGAACCGGCGCAAGTTCATGCTACTAAAACATGCAAAGGGCAATATTTTAGTGGTTCATATATTTGGCGCTGACAATCTTCAATGAGCGTGGTTGGCCTACTAACGGCACCACCTGCATGCCCCTTGTGCTCCAGCTCAAAGGAGAGCTGCGTCCACTCCCGATTGACTCAGTGTATTATGGGATCGTGTGTGTGCAGGGACAGCTGCTGACTTGCCTATCCCATCAGTCTTCTGAAGAGCGGCGGCTACAGGCAAGGAAGAGGGCTCCAAAAAAAACATCACGTTCAGTCAATTTCAGGTGTAGTTTTGTTAGCTGGATCTGCTCTCTACCCCGCCTCCCTGTGCTGATTTTTCTTCTTTTAACCTCTGCTTTCCCCCTCTTAATAAATACCGGTCTATGGTGTTTCGAAGATTTTTGTTGTCTGCAAAAATGACAAATTGGGTCAAACAATATATGAATAGTAAATGTTTTTACAGACCCTAAATTTGTCTTTTTTACCATGAGCTACTCAGATGTTCAAAAGGTTGCTCGTAATGTGCTAGCATCACATCATCTACGTGTTCTAGCTTTGGAAGCTATGGCTTCTCTCTTTGTCGCTTCCTTGCTACATGCGTAATGTAGTTCTCATGCATGGGAGATATTTTGAATGGAAAATAATTTGTTCTACCGGGAGGTCTCACTATCCTACATGTGTAGTTAACAAAAGTCCAAACCGGTCAATAAGGTCCAAGCCAGTCAACTAAAGTCAAGTAAATTTTCATTGTCAATAACTCAAAATAGTAGGTAAAACAACAAGGCCAATATCAATAATGAAGGTAAGAAACAAATGAGTTCAAATTTATCTGAGGTCCAAATAGTAGTGCATAACTGAATTTCTTCTATCTTTGTTTGATGAGTAGTGTTGATTTATGGCTCGTGATGTATCATTTCAAACATGACGGGCGACCCGATGACAACACAAATGTGTTCTCCCCGCTGGGTATATTAAATCTGTCTATAACCATGTTGTGCTCCATAGACCAATCGTATAAGACCACAGTTTTGCTGCCAATAACAGTCACCCCATTCACTGACATTTTTCTATAGTTTATTGAATTATTTTGATGTGTTCTCTTATTTCACCAAATCGTACTTAAATATCGAGCCGACGAATCACCTTCTTTTTAACATTGCCATTTCCCATTGCATTCCAAACATCATAACATCCGTCCCGATAAGTCCCAATTAACTACTTCTTCTCCGCTGATAAAACCTACTCCTTCAACTCGCTCTTAAAAACTGGTTTTACAACCACAACGATGTGGATGTCAAAACTATACGCCTCGTAGGTTATCCATGGGGGCGAGTGACTCTCTTAGACGGGCATGACACATTGCCGTGATCTGACTCTCTGAGTATGTAACGTGCATACTGCCAGCTGACTCTGTTTAGAGGACTATTTATCCGCATTAATTCATGTGTGTTGTGTACGTGTAACACATAGTGTGATATGTGATCATTGCACCTATTTATACTAAATATTTCACTTTTTAAATCTCATTAATTACATCTAACAATGTTTACCACATAATCTCATTATTAATATTTAGAAACTCAAACATTATTTGCATACAATACAAACTTCCATCATCATAAATGCAACAAAGAAAGTGGAAAACCATTTTATCATGGAAAGTATGTCATTGTTTTTTTTCCCTATTTTGGAGTATTTGTTGAAATAAATTCCAAAGATCTAAGAATAAACAAAGCACACAAAAATGACAATATCACATGCATCCATCCGCGGAATAATTTGTTCCACTTATTCAGAGATAAGAAACCGGTCCATATGTCTCGAAAAAGGGTTCCCCCCGCTTTGTATTACAAAGCAACCAACCGAACCATGTAGGGATAGGTGCTGGGGCGGAAGCAGCACAGTCACGCCCAAAAGAAACGACAGAGAAAGAACAAAAGAAACAAATGCCGACAACGGCGGATCAACAAAAACGAAGAAGCCTCGCGACCGCTGCGCCCACCGGGGATCTTCCACTAAGCTCCAAGACTCCGAAGCGCCGGCACCAATCAACACCTCCAAGAAGGATCGCGACGATGACGACGCTGCTGCCAAAGGTTTCCCCGGTACACGACGAGGCGAGAGGAAGGGTAGCCCCCGACGCCCTCCCGGAAGGTCAGATGGCACCCACAGGCGCCACCGCGCCGGTGTCGGCCATGCCGACAGGGGTTTCCCCCAATCCCAACCCGCACCTCGGGCGCTCCGGAGCCTGCCACAAAACCAACTACCACCCTGCACCAACGCGGTCTTGAAGCCCCCACGCCGTCTCACCACGGCACCGCGAAGTGAGGACAACACGGCGATGATTCGGAGCCGGGACTAGGGCAGCACCACTGTCGGCACGCGGGAGGGCTCAATCTCCACCGTCAGCGACGATAGCCGTCCGAACGCAATAGCAGGAGCACACCAGGCCCATGGGCCCACAGGCCCGGCCGGGCCCTCCTAAGCCCGTAAAGCTCCCGCCCTCGTGCTGCTGCAGGCACGCCGTCGGCGCCGCCGCCCCACATCCGAGCCGCTCCTCCTCCTCACCGCGCAACAGACAACGAGGCCACGCCGGGGGGCCGGCCCGCTAGGACCCAGATGGGGCCCGTCGGGCCCAGATCTGGGCCAGGGGCGCGTCGCCGGCCACCCTGCGCCACCACGCCGCCCCACCGCCAAGGAGCGGCGCCGCCACCACGCCTGCCGCCGGCCGCCGCCGCAGGGCCGCCGGACCGCTGCCAAACCGGGCTGCACCGCCGCCGCCTCCCTGCCCCGGGAAAGGAGCACGCGCGCGCGGGGACAAGATGGCCCGCCGCCGCCGGCACCACCGGGGCCAGCGCCGGGGGCGCCCGCCGGCGGCGGCGGGGGGGGGGGGGGGGGGGGAGACGGGGGAGGAGGGAGCCCGCGGGAGAGGAGCTCGAGCTCCGCCCCGGCCACCTCCCGGGGAGGCGGCGCGAGGGCGGATCTGGACGGGGGGAGGAGGGGGACGGAAGGGGACGGGGGCGGGGGGCTTGGCCGGCGGCTGGCGGCGGCGGGAGGGCCGGCGGCGGCGGGAGGGGAAGAGAGGGAACCCTCGGGGGGGCAATGTTTACCTAATCAACCGGTCCATATGCTGGGTCTACTTTGGATGGTCTGTACATGCATTGTGCTTTACAATATATATGCAGGGTGGTTGAGATTCATCCATACTGCAAAACCATTTTCTGGTCACTTATGGAGGTGCTACCTTGGCAGCTTACGATATGCAACATCCGAAAGTTGGTTGTATCCTTAATCTTGAGATCAGCACACAACGATTTCTACCCTATGTTCCTCTGTTCTCAGAGGCATTAGCAGATGCAGATGAGCACTAGCTCCGTACCTTCAAAACCACCCTTGTGCAAGAATTGGCTCCTCTGTCGGCTGAAGTATTTGTTTATGTACTTTGGAATCTGCTTGAACCATGCCACTCAATTAGCTGGTGCTCACACTCCTGCTTGCTTGATTTGCAGTTCAGAGCCAATGCCTGGTAAACCTACAGATTGAGCATAATGTCAATTCCAAAGGACGCTGTTACTCTTGTTCTTGTTTACCTAGCACTGGTTGGCTGTTGTTCCGAACATGTATTAGTTCCACGGGGCTTATTTATACAGTAATCAGTTAATGATTACTGTTAATGATACATATACTGTTATTCTGACAGGTAATGATTTTGTTATTTATGTTTATGGATATTACTATGTTGATGTTTATTAGTTCATCGTTTATTAATGATCATACCTAAAAAAGATTACATGTTAGGTAGCATATGTCACATAAAAAAAATTGTTTTTATCATTTACCTACTCGAGGACGTGCAGGACATCTCCAACGTATTTATAGTTTTTAATTGTTTCATACTATTATATTATCATTCTTGGATACTTTTGGAAATTAACCTATTAACCCAGTGCCTAGTGTCAGTTGCTATTTTATATTATTTATATGTTGTTGTTTTGTTCGTCAACATATCTATATGCATTTATATGTTGTTCTATATCATTTATATGTCGTTGTTTTATATCAGTCGACCTAGTGCCTACTGTCAATTGCAGGGCCGGTCCTGAGATTTCGGGGGCCCGGGGCGAAATTTTAACACGGGCCTGTAATATAAATACCAATAAGAATAATCGATTTATGTATATATAAAATGTTACCAAGAAACACTTAAAATGTTTCGAAACGGTTCCATATAAGATAATTTACGAATACTACCTTAATAAAAAACCTAATATTTTTTGGAATACATACTTGGATGACATAAATGTGATAAATTTAAAGAAGAAATTGATTAATCCAAAACTAGTGTGGAGTTACAAAGGTACTAGACAAACTCAATTAAATCTTACTGATTATCAAGTTCAACTCATAAAGGACAAATCTCTGATATATGTGCACATGTGTGTGTGTGTGTGTGTGCGCACATGTGTGTGGGTGTGCGTGCGTGCGTGTGCGTGTGTGCGTGCGTGTGTGTCGACCATGCATGCCTCCTTAGCTAGAGTTGTGTCGTCGTTTTCTCACGACAGATGCCATGGGATGGCTTATCGAGAGTGGTTGGGGCCGACGGACGCCGGTGGACTCCGGGAGCGGGATTGGGCACAAGCAACGAGAGACGCACGATGTATCCAGGTTCGGGGCCCTCCCGTGGGAGGTAACACCCCTAGTCCTGCTTGTCTAGTTGATGGGTGATGGGGATTACAATGGTGCTCCTTCAGCTGTTGGCTAGAGGAGGAAGAAGGAGCAACCGGCTCTTCTTGCTTCTCTGTATGGGAGTGAGTGTGGGGGGTGAGAGTGCCTGTCCCCGTGCATGGGGGCTTCGGGGGGTTTTATAGGCCAACCCCCCGGCTTACAATATACATAAGGTACTGAAGGGGGGGACCCGGCTGGCAGCCTCTCTAGCCGGCCAGAGGTCCCACCGGCTGAGCCGTCTCGTCGTCCGTAGGGCCCGCCGGCTGCGCGGTCCCATCGCCGACTGGGGCCCGCCAACTGGCCGCCGCTATTGGTCCGCGCCTACCTGCCGCGGCACGGACCGCACTATGCGGCGTCGTCTTGCGCCGGCCGGCCGCGGTCAGCGGTACGGCCGGCTGCGCTGTAGCCACGCCGGGGTAGGTAATGGAGTGGACGGTGGCGTGGCTGCACTGTCGCCCCGTCGGGTCTCGATCGATCGTGGTCAGCGGTACGACCGCCCGGACTGTAGCCACGCATGCCTGTGCGTCAGCGGTTGCTGTAGCCACGCCGGGGTCCATCGTGGAGGTCGCGTCTTGTCGTTGTACTTGGTCGCGGTAGGAGGGGACGAGTGCTTACCCATCCAGGGGTCAGCAGGAGGGCCAGCCGCGGAGCGGCCGACAGCAGGCTGGCCAGACGCCAGACGGCCGGCTCCTCACCTGCCGGCCGCGTGCACGCCGACAGCCGGCCTCGGACCAGCCGGCCGTATAGTTTTCAAAAAAGCTCGAACTCCCTTGTCTTGGCATACCCAGGGGTAATAACCCCGTCAGTAGTCCCCGAAGCCGGCGGGGACCCGCGTCCTTCCGACGAGGGGGAGTCGGCGGCTTCATCCGGCGGCATCATCCTGGTATGTGGGGCCGATTGACCAGACGCGCCGGCGGCCGCGCCCATCGCCTTGGGTTCTGTTGCGCCGCCTCGGGACCCGCGCTGAGCCGCGACGTGTGATACGTCCATTTTGCATCATGCTTTTATATTGATATTTATCGCATTATGGGCTGTTATTACATATTTTGGTACAATACTTATGCCTTTTCTCTCTTATTTTACAAGATTTACATGAAGAGAGAGAATGTCGGCAGCTGGAATTCTGGGTTGGAAAAGGAGCAAATATGAGAGACCTATTCTGCACAACTCCAAAAGTCCTGAAAATCTACGGAGAATTCTTTTGGAATATATAAAAAATATTGGGCGAAGAATATACCAGGGGGGACCCACCAGGCAGTCACAAGCCAGGGGGGCGCGCCCTACCCCCCTGGGCGCGCCCCTGTGGCTTGTGGGCCCCCTGGCAGGCCTCCAGTGCCCATCTTCTGCTATATGATGTGTTTTGACCTGGAAAAAATCATAAGAGAGCTTTCGGGACGAAGCGCCGCCGTCTCGAGGCGGAACTTGGGCAGAACCAATCTAGGGCTCCGGCGGAGCTGTTCTGCCGGGGAAACTTCCCTCCTGGAGGGGGAAATCGAAGCCATCGTCATCACCAACGATCCTCTCATCGAGAGGGGGTCAATCTCCATCAACATCTTCATCAGCACCATCTCCTCTCCAAACCCTAGTTCATCTCTTGTATCTGATCTTTGTCTCAAAACCTCAGATTGGTACCTGTGGGTTGCTAGTAGTGTTGATTACTCCTTGTAGTAGATGCTAGTTGGTTTACTTGATGGAAGATCATATGTTCAGATCCTTAATGATAATTAATATTCCTCTGATTATGAACATGAATATGCTTTGTGAGTAGTTACGTTTGTTCCCGAGGACATGGGATAAGTCTTGTTATAAGTAATCATGTGAATTTGGTATTCGTTCGATATTTTGATGAGATGTATGTTGTCTCCCCTCTAGTGGTGTTATGTGAACGTCGACTACATGACACTTCACCATTATTTGGGCCTAGAGGAAGGCATTGGGAAGTAATAAGTAGATGATGGGTTGCTAGAGTGACAGAAGCTTAAACCCTAGTTTATGCGTTGCTTCGTAAGGGGTTGATTTGGATCCATATGTTTCATGCTATGGTTAGATTTATCTTAATTCTTCTTTCGTAGTTGCGGATGCTTGCGAGAGAGGGTAATCATAAGTGGGAGGCTTGTACAAGTAAGGGCAGCACCCAAGCACCGGTCCACCCACATATCAAATTATCAAAGTAGCGAACGCGAATCATATGAGCATGATGAAAACTAGCTTGACAGAAATTCCCATGTGTCCTCGGGAGCGCTTTGCTTTATATAAGAGTTTGTCCAGGCTTGTCCTTTGCTACAAAAAGGATTGGGCCACCTTGCTGCACCTTTGTTACATTTCTTACTTGCTACCCGTTACGAATTATCTTATCACAAAACTATCTGTTACCGATAATTTCAGTGCTTGCAGAGAATACCTTGCTGAAAACCGCTTGTCATTTCCTTCTGCTCCTCGTTGGGTTCGACACTCTTACTTATCGAAAGGACTACGATAGATCCCCTATACTTGTGGGTCATCAAGACTCTTTTCTGGTGCCGTTGCCGGGGAGTGAAGCGCCTTTGGTGAGTGGAATTTGGTAAGGAAAAATTTATATAGTGTGCTGAAATTTACTGTCACCTGTTACTATGGAAAATAATCCTTTGAGGGGCTTGTTCGGGGTATCTTCACCTCGAACGGAAGCACAAAGAGTTGCTCCTCAACCTACTGAACCTACTGAAAATATTTATTATGAGATTCCTTCGGGTATGATAGAGAAACTGCTAGCTAACCCTTATGCAGGAGATGGAACACTACATCCTGATTTGCATCTGATCTATGTGGATGAAGTCTGTGGATTATTTAAGCTTGCAGGTTTGCCCGAGGATGATGTCAAGAAGAAGGTCTTTACTTTATCTTTGAAGGAGAAGGCATTGACATGGTATAGGCTATGTGATGATATTGGATAATGGAACTACAACCGATTGAAATTGGAATTTCATCAGAAGTTTTATCCTATGCATCTGGTTCATCGTGATCGGAATTATATTTATAATTTTTGGCCTCGTGAAGGAGAAAGTATCGCTCAAGCTTGGGGGAGGCTTAATTCAATGTTATATTCATGCCTCAATCATGAGCTCCCAAGAGAAATTATTATTCATAATTTTTATGCTTGGCTTTCTCGTAATGATCAATCCATGCTCGATACTTCTTCTACTGGTTCTTTTATGAAGAAAGATATTGAATTCAAATGGGATTTATTGGAAAGAATTAAACGCAACTCTGAAGATTGGGAACTCGACGAAGGTAAGGAGTCAGGTATAAACCTTAAGTTTGATTGTGTTAAATCCTTTATAGACACCGATGCTTTTCGTGAATTTAGCACTAAATATGGACTTGACTCTGAGATAGCAGCTTCTTTCTGTGAATCTTTTGCTGCTCATGTTGATCTCCCTAAGGAGAAGTGGTTTAAATATCATCCTCCCATTGAAGTGAAAGTAGTTGAACCTATTAAAGTTGAAGAAGAAACTATTACTTATAATATGTTGATTCTGTTATTCCTGCTGCTTATATTGAGAAACCACCTTTTCCTGTTAGAATAAAGGAACATGCTAAAGCTTCAACTGTGGTTCGTAAGAGTTATGTTAGAACACCTACACCCCCTGAACAAATTAAAGTTGAACCTAGTATTGCTATGGTTAAAGATCTCTTGGTTGATAATATTGATGGGCATGTTATTCATTTCTGTGATGAAGCTGCTAGAGTTGCTAGACCAGATACTAAAGATAAACATGGACCTATTGTTGGCATGCCTGTTGTTTCTATTAAAATAGGAGATCATTGTTATCATGGCTTATGTGATGTGGGTGCTAGTGTGAGTGCAATTCCCTTTACCTTATACCAAGAAATTATGAATGACATTGCACCAGTTGAATTAGAAGAAATTGATGTTACCATTAAGCTTGCTAATAGAGATACTATATCACCAGTTGGGATTGTTAGAGATGTTGAAGTCTTGTGTGGGAAAATAAAATATCCTACTGATTTTCTTGTGCTTGGTTCCCCACAGGATGATTTTTGTCCCATTATATTTGGTAGACCTTTCTTGAATACTGTTAATGCTAAGATAGATTGTGAGAAAGAAACTGTTACTGTAAGTTTTGGGGATGTGTCTCATGAGTTTAATTTCTCTAAGTTTCGTAGACAACCCCATGATAAAGAATTGCCTAGTAAGGATGAAATTATTGGTCTTGCCTCTATTGCTGTGCCTCCTACTGATCCCTTAGAACAATATTTGCTAGACCATGAGAACGATATGCATTTGAATGAAAGGAATGAAATAGATAGGATTTTCTTTGATCAGCATCCTATTTTGAAACACAACTTGCCTGTTGAAATACTTGGGGATCCTCCTCCACCCAAGGGTGATCCCGTGTCTGAGCTTAAACAATTACCGGATACTCTAAAATACGCTTATCTTGATGAAAAGAAGATATATCCTGTTATTATTAGTGCTAACCTTTCAGAGCATGAAGAAAAGAGATTATTGAAAACTCTGAGGAAGCACCGTGTTGCTATTGGATATACTCTTGATGATCTTACGGGCATTAGTCCCACTCTATGTCAGCATAAAATTAATATGGAGCCTCATGCTAAACCAGTTGTTGATCACCAACGACGGTTAAATCCCAAAATGAAAGAAGTGGTAAGGAATGAAATATTAAAGCTTCTGGAGGCAGGTATAATCTATCCTATTGCTGATATTAAATGGGTTAGTCCCGTTCATTGTGTCCCTAAGAAGGGAGGTATTACCGTTGTTCCTAATGATAAAAATGAATTGATCCCTCAAAGAATTGTTACAGGATATAGAATGGTAATTGATTTTAGGAAATTAAATAAAGATACTAGGAAAGATCATTACCCTCTACCTTTTATTGATCAAATGCTAGAAAGACTATCCAAACACACACACTTTTGCTTTCTAGATGGTTATTCTGGCTTCTCTCAAATACCTATGTCAAAAGAGGACCAAGAGAAGACCACTTTTACTTGTACTTTCGGTACCTTTGCTTATAGACGTATGCCCTTTGGTTTATGCAATGCACCTGCTACCTTTCAAAGATGTATGACTGCTATATTCTCTGACTTTTGTGAAAAAATTGTTGAGGTTTTCATGGATGATTTCTCCGTTTACAGAAATTCTTTTGATGATTGCTTGAGCAACCTTGATCGAGTTTTGCAGAGATGTGAAGAAACTAATCTTGTCTTGAATTGGGAGAAGTGCCACTTTATGGTTAATGAGGGTATTGTCTTGGGACACAAAATCTCTGAAAGAGGTATTGAAGTTGATAAAGCTAAAGTTGATGCTATTGAAAAAATGCCGTGTCCTACGGATATCAGAGGTATAAGAAGTTTCCTTGGTCATGCTGGTTTCTATAGGAGGTTCATTAAAGACTTTTCTAAGATTTCTAGGCCTCTCACTAATCTTTTGCAAAAAGATGTTCCATTCGTTTTTGATGATGATTGTGTAGAAGCATTTGAAATCCTTCAGAAAGCCTTGATTTCTGCACCTGTTGTTCAACCACCTGATTGGAACCTACCCTTTGAAATTATGTGTGATGCTAGTGATTATGCTGTTGGTGCTGTTCTAGGACAAAGAGTTGATAAGAAATTAAATGTTATCCATTATGCTAGTAAAACTCTAGACAGTGCTCAAAGGAACTATGCTACTACTGAAAAGGAATTTTTAGCTGTCGTGTTTGCATGTGATAAGTTCAGACCTTATATTGTTGATTCCAAAGTAACTGTTCACACTGATCATGCTGCTATTAAATACATTATGGAAAAGAAAGATGCTAAACCTAGACTTATTAGATGGGTTCTTCTGCTACAAGAATTTGATTTGCATATTATTGATAGAAAGGGTGCTGAGAACCCCGTAGCAGACAACTTGTCTAGGTTAGAAAATGTTCTTGATGACCCACTACCTATTGATGATAGCTTTCCTGATGAACAATTAGCTGTCATAAATGCTTCACGTAATGCTCCATGGTATGCTGATTATGCTAATTACATTGTTGCTAAAATTATACCACCTAGTTTCACATACCAACAAAAGAAAAAGTTCTTCTATGATTTAAGACATTACTTCTGGGATGACCCACACCTTTATAAAGAAGGAGTAGATGGTGTTATTAGACGTTGTGTACCTGAGCATGAACAAGAACATATCCTATACAAGTGTCACTCCGAGGCCTATGGAGGACACCACGCTGCAGATAGAACTGCACACAAGGTATTACAATCTGGTTTTTATTGGCCTACTCTCTTCAAGGATGCTCGTAAGTTTGTCTTGTCTTGTGATGAATGTCAAAGAATTGGTAATATTAGTAGACGTCAGGAAATGCCTATGAATTACTCACTTGTTGTTGAACCATTTGATGTTTGGGGTTTTGATTATATGGGACCTTTTCCAAAGTCCAACGGGTATACTCATATTCTAGTTGCTGTTGATTATGTTACTAAGTGGGTAGAAGCTATTCCAACTAGTAGTGCTGATCATAACACTTCTATTAAAATGCTTAAAGAAGTTATTTTCCCTAGATTTGGAGTCCCTAGATATTTAATGACTGATGGTGGTTCACACTTTATTCATGGTGCTTTCCGCAAATTGCTTGCTAAGTATGATGTTAATCTTAGAATTGCATCTCCTTATCATCCTCAGTCTAGTGGTCAAGTAGAATTGAGCAATAGAGAAATTAAATTGATCTTGCAAAAGACTGTTAATAGATCTAGAAAGAATTGGTCTAAGAAACTTGATGATGCATTATGGGCTTATAGGACTGCTTACAAAAACCCTATGGGTATGTCTCCGTATAAAATGGTTTATGGTAAAGCAAAATGGTTTATGGTAAAGTATGTCACTTACCTCTTGAAATAGAACATAAAGCTTATTGGGTAATTAAAGAGCTCAACTATGATTTCAAACTTGCTGGTGAGAAGATGTTATTTGACATTAGCTCACTTGATGAATGGAGAACCCAGGCCTATGAGAATGCCAAGTTGTTTAAAGAAAAGGTTAAGAGATGGCATGATAAAAGGATACAAAAGCATGAATTCAATGTAGGTGACCATGTCTTGCTATACAATTCTCGTTTAAGATTTTTTGCAGGAAAACTTCTCTCTAAATGGGAAGGGCCTTACATTATCGAGGAAGTATATCGTTCCGGTGCCACCAAGATCAACAATGCCGAAGGCACAAACACGAAGGTGGTAAACGGGCAAAGAATCAAACATTATATCTCAGGTACTCCCATAAATGTTGAAACCAATATTATCAATACCATAACTCCGGAGGAGTACATTAGGGAGACCTACCAGAACGTTTCAGACTCCGAAAAGGAATAGGTATGTGGTACGGTAAGCAAACAGACTCCAAAACTATTCTAATAGCAATTTTTCTCCGTTTTGGAATATTTAATAAATTAGAAAAATTTAAAGTAGTCCGAAAAGTGCACGAGGAGGTGACAAGCCAGGGGGGCGCGCCCTACCCCCCTGGGCGCGCCCTTATGGCTTGTGACCACCCCGTGTACCTTCCGGACTCCGTTTTCTTGTGGTATACTCCTTTAGGTCGGTAAAAATTCATTATATAATCTCCCGAAGGCTTTGACCACCGTACCACGGAAAAATCCTCTGTTCCTGTTTGTTGTTGTTTTCCGGACAGATTTAGATCGCCGTGACGTCCCCAAATGCTTCGAAGGACAAGTTCTTCGAGAAGGTCATCAACCCCTACCTTGCGGAGGTGCTGCGACACCCTCAAACCATGGAGATGCGTGAGGGGGTGCTGCACATCCGTGATGTAGAGGGGCCAAAGAAGACCGGAAGCGTGGAGACAAGGCTCGAAGCAATGGAGCAGCAAGTCTTTAAGTGCCAAGGGATGGTGGAACGTGGACTCAATGCCAATCACATGATGATCGCGGAGTTTACCCATAAGCACAAGCTGGACACCAAGGACATTGGGCAGCACATCTTCAAGCTTTACGAGAAAATCGAGCACCTCCAAGCCCAGATCTATGACCTGCAAAACCAAAACTGTGAGTATGTATACAGATTTAAGAGAATGAGTTTGGCTGCAGATTTGAGGATCCCGGAGACTCGTTCATCTTTTTACGATGGTGAGCCCATGCCTTGGAAGACGGAGGACAAGCTTCCAACCTCATCAACAATTCCAACACCACCACCTCCGAAGGAAGACAATTAAACGCATGGGTATGGGAACTCCTCTTGGCTTGTGCCAAGCTTGGGGGAGGTGCCCCGGTATCGTATCACCATCACATCTTTTACTTTTATCGTTTTTCTTGGTTCGATCCTTTTGGTTATATCTTGATCTAGTAGAATAAAGTTTTTAGTGTGATCTAGATTTTGAGTTTTGCTTTATGTTCTCCCTATGCAATCGAGTCCGAGAGTTATATAATAAAAAGTAGTTTTGAGTTGAGGGCTTTGCTTGTTTGCTTTGATCATGAGAAAAAGAAATAGAAAGAAGTATAGAATAAAAGCAAGGAGTATATATGATGATCTTATAGGGAGTGATGACTTCACATATAAGAAGTATGTCGATTGAAATTTGTTGTGAGTTGACAAACTTAGCGATTGGTCATTGCTGCAATTAAAAGGAAGTAATAAAGAAAGAGAGGTTCACATATAAATATATTATCTTTGACATCTTTTATGATTGTGAGCACTCATTAAAATATTATATGCTAAGAAGTTGATGTTGGACAAGGAAGACAACATAATGGGTTATGTTTGCTTATTTCCGAATAGAAGGTATATGGTTATAGATCCCTCAACATGTGTCGCTTGCTTCCACCTCATATCAGCCAAAACTTCCGCACCAAGTAGAGATACTACTTGTGCATCCAAACACCCTTAACCCAGTTTTGCCATGAGAGTCCACCATACCTACCTATGGATTGAGTAAGATACTTCAAGTAAGTTGTCATCGGTGCAAGCAATAAAAATTTGCTCTCTAAATATGTAGGATCTATTAATGTGAGGAAAATAAACTTTATACGAACTTGTGATATGGAAGAAATAAAAGCGACGGACTGCATAATAAAGTTCTTTATCACAAGAGGCAATATAAAGTGACGTTATTTGCATTAAGAGATTGTGCATCCAACTATAAAAGCGCATGACAACCTCTGCTTCCCTCTGCGAAGGGCCTATCTGTTACTTTACTCTCTAGCACTTACCTTTATGCAAGAGTCATGCTGATCATCACCACTTCCTATATTTTGCCTTTATCTCTTGGCAAGCGTCACGTGTTGGGGAATGATCTAGATACATATATCCACTCGGATGTGGGTGATCATGAGTTATTTCTGTTGACATTACCCTTGTGGTAAATAGTTGGGAGGCAAAACTATAAGCCCCTATCTTTCTCTGTGTCCAATTGAAGCTTTGGCCTCATAAGTACCGCGTGAGTGTTAGCAATTATGAAAGACTAAAAGATGATTGAGTATGTGGATTTGCTTTACAAGCTCTTATATTGACTCTTTCCGATGTTATGATAAATTACAATTGCTTTAATGACTGAGATCATAGTTTGTTGGTTCTCAATAGAGTTCTTGATTCATACTTTACCTTGTGAATGAATTGTTACTCTAGTATAAGAAATTATATATCAATAAGTATTGCTATTCTAAAGATGATCATGATGCTCTCATGTCCGTATTTTATTTTATCGACACCTCTATCTCTAAACATGTGGACATATTCATCGATTTCGGCTTTCGCTTGAGGACAAGCGAGGTCTAAGCTTGGGGAAGTTGATACGTCCATTTTGCATCATGCTTTTATATTGATATTTATCGCATTATGGGCTGTTATTACATATTTTGGTACAATACTTATGCCTTTTCTCTCTTATTTTACAAGATTTACATGAAGAGAGAAAATGTCGGCAGCTGGAATTCTGGGCTGGAAAAGGAGCAAATATGAGAGACCTATTCTGCACAACTCCAAAAGTCCTGAAAATCTACGGAGAATTGTTTTGGAATATATAAAAAATATTGGGCGAAGAATATACCAGGGGGGACCCACCAGGCAGTCACAAGCCAGGGGGGCGCGCCCTACCCCCCTGGGCGCGCCCCTGTGGCTTGTGGGCCCCCTGGCAGGCCTCCGGTGCCCATCTTCTGCTATATGATGTGTTTTGACCTGGAAAAAAATCATAAGAGAGCTTTCGGGATGAAGCGCCGCCGTCTCGAGGCGGAACTTGGGCAGAACCAATCTAGGGCTCCGGCGGAGCTGTTCTGCCGGGGAAACTTCCCTCCCGGAGGGGGAAATCGAAGCCATCGTCATCACCAACGATCCTCTCATCGAGAGGGGGTCAATCTCCATCAACATCTTCATCAGCACCATCTCCTCTCCAAACCCTAGTTCATCTCTTGTATCCGATCTTTGTCTCAAAACCTCAGATTGGTACCTGTGGGTTGCTAGTAGTGTTGATTACTCCTTGTAGTTGATGCTAGTTGGTTTACTTGGTGGAAGATCATATGTTCAGATCCTTAATGATAATTAATACTCCTCTGATTATGAACATGAATATGCTTTGTGAGTAGTTACGTTTGTTCCCGAGGACATGGGATAAGTCTTGTTATAAGTAATCATGTGACTTTGGTATTCGTTCGATATTTTGATGAGATGCATGTTGTCTCCCCTCTAGTGGTGTTATGTGAACGTCAACTACATGACACTTCACCATTATTTGGGCCTAGAGGAAGGCCTTGGGAAGTAATAAGTAGATGATGGGTTGCTAGAGTGACAGAAGCTTAAACCCTAGTTTATGCGTTGCTTCGTAAGGGGTTGATTTGGATTCATATGTTTCATGCTATGGTTAGATTTATCTTAATTCTTCTTTCGTAGTTGCGGATGCTTGCGAGAGAGGGTAATCATAAGTGGGAGGCTTGTCCAAGTAAGGGCAGCACCCAAGCACCGGTCCACCTACATATCAAATTATCAAAGTAGCGAACGCGAATCATATGAGCATGATGAAAACTAGCTTGACAGAAATTCCCATGTGTCCTCGGGAGCGCTTTGCTTTATATAAGAGTTTGTCCAGGCTTGTCCTTTTCTACAAAAAGGATTGGGCCACCTTGCTGCACCTTTGTTACATTTGTTACTTGCTACCCGTTACGAATTATCTTATCACAAAAATATCTGTTACCGATAATTTGAGTGCTTGCAGAGAATACCTTGCTGAAAACCGCTTGTCATTTCCTTCTGCTCCTCGTTGGGTTCGACACTCTTACTTATCGAAAGGACTACGATAGATCCCCTATACTTGTGGGTCATCAACGCGCCACGCGGGGCGCCGCGACGCCGAGGGCCCCACCCCTGGGGGCGTGACGGGACGTTGCCTCGAGCCTAGCCCAGCAGGCCACGGGCCGCAGGCAGGGATCTTCTGCGCCCAGACCCCGGCGACCGTGGCCCGAGGTGCCCACGCCCCGCGGGTTTCCCGAGGGAATGGGCGCAATTAATCCCCACGTCCCCCGGGCTTCGTCCCCCTTATTTATAAGGGGGGGGGGAGGCGGAGGTAGTTAGCGTGCCCCTCTCTCCGCCGTCTTCCTCCTCTCGCAATCCGTCGCTTTGAGCCCGCGTCGCCACGCCACTCGCTCGTTTCACCACGCCGGTCCCCCTCGGAGATGGCCGACGGTCCCTCCGGTAGTTGGGGCGGCTCCGTCGTCACCGCGGAGGACATCGCGTACCTCCACCGCACCCGCATGCTGCCGCCGGAGGACCGCGTCGCCGCCCGTCCTCCGGGTGGTGAGGTGGTGCCTGAGCCCGCAGAGGGGGAGTTCATGGTATTTCCTCGCATATCTCGCGCGGCTTTGGTCTGCCGGTGAGCCAGTTCTTCAGATTCTTCCTCGATACCTTCGATCTTCACCTGCATCACCTAAGACCAAACTCCATTCTTCAATTGTCGAGCTTCGTGACTCTCTGCGAGGGCTACCTCGGCCTTCTCCCCTTCGTGGAGTTGTGGAGGAAGCTTTTTTTTATCTCAAGAGCCTGAAGAACGGCAACGAGGTGTACGCCTGCGGGGGTGCAGTGGTGTGCGTTCGTGGCACGCTTTTCCCCCGCATTACCCTCATCGAGTCCATCAAGAAATGGAACCGAACGTTCTTCTACGTGAAGAACGTCGACCCGGCACGAGACTACATCCGGCTGCCGCCCTTCATCAACGTCCCGTCCACGGGGGCGAACTGGACGATCGACGTGGAGGCCGGGGAGCTGGCCAGGATGCTTGGCTGGCTCCACACTATGAGGAGCGGGGAAGGGCTGGTCGCGGCCGATCTGGTGACCGCCTTCATCGACCGCCGGGTGCTGCCCCTACAGCTGAGGCCGCACCGGATATGTGACATGGGAGGCCCGCGGGACCCTTGTCGGCTATCCACCTTCGAGCTGACGGCGGCCCAGGTGGCGGGGCGGGTGAACGCCGTTACCAACTTCAAGTTGGCGCCACATACATGGCACTTCGGCAAGTTGCCGTACAACCGGTTCGACCCGGCACCCCTGGTACGTCTCGTCGCGGTGGCTTTCCTCTTTTCTGTGTTTCTTCAGCCGGCCTCCATGCTCACGTGCCATGTTGACCGCAGCGCTTTGTACGACAGAACACGCCGGATGGCCCGCACCCTCAGGTGTTCCAGGCGAAACGCGCCGACTCTGACCCGGAGGATTTTGAGATGGGAGGGGGCGTCAAGGAAGAGGTCGAGTCCTCGGGGGAGGTCGAGGAGGACGGGATGATGGGCGATCCAGGAGCCGGCGGGTCCAGGGCGGCTGGTGAGTTCAACTCCGAACCCACGATCAGACATTGGACCGATGATGATGATGATGATGATGATGACGTCCGGATCTTGGACGCACCTCCCTCCACAGCTTGGCAGGAGCCACGTGGAAGGAGCGAGGAGCGGCTGGCCCGGGGCCGGACGACCGAAGCCTCCCGGCGGGAGAAGAGGCCAGCCACGGGGCAACCGGCGGCGCAGAAGCCGGCTCGTAACAAGACGCGCACGACCGTCGCGAAGCCGCCGCCCCGGGCCAGGCGGCCCTGTCCTGTTGTTGCCGGGTAAGTGTTTTTCCTGATTCTCGTAGGTGGTTTCGTGTTTTGAGACGGCTAGCGCCTGAGGGCCCTTCTTCCTCCTTCCCCAGCGAGGCCATTGAGCTCCACGACACGGAGTCGGCCGCCGATCCAGTGGACGCTACCTGCCGGCAGGCCCAGGAGCAGGTGGCCACGGTACGGGAGGAGAAGAGGAGGCTCGCCGAAATGCGAGCCGCGAAGGGGGGGGGGGGGGCGAAGGGCGCGCCCTCGCATTCGGCAGCCTCGAGCGATGGGAGACGGAGGCGGCGCTCGGACCCGGCATGTGCCACGGACTCGGCGGCGGAATCGACGCGGATGTCGAGACCGCCATCGAGCGAGCTGCGGGAGCCGGCGCCAGAGATCGCCACGGCCCCGCCTTGGGTGGAGGTGGCCCGGCCGACGGACGCGGTCCTCAAGACGGCCAGGGAGGCGGTCCAGCCGGCGGAGCCAGTTGTGACTCCGCCTTCCATCGAGATGGTCGTGGTAGAGGGACCCGTCGCCCCGGTCGTGCCGGAGACGACGCTCGGTGGAGGGAGCGAGCCAGTCATCCCGGCCATTGAGGCGGACCGGCAGGCGGTGGAGCTGGTTGCGCCGGTCGAAGGGGAGTCTGAGGCTGGCTCCCGCGCCCTCGTGGTCACTACCAACCCCCCGCCGGCCGGCACCATTGCGGACACAGGGTCGAGCGGCGGAGCGGGCCGCTCGAGGAGGAGCATCGTCGACGTACTCCAGGACTGGAGGGCGTTGGCCCGCGGCCCAGCCGCCTCGCCCCCTCCAGCCGGCAGACATGCCCTTGTTCCTGGGGAGCCGGGCCGCATCATGGCGCACTGCCGTGAGGGGCTAGCCAGGTTTGCTGAGGCCGCCGAAAGCAACTTTCGGCGCGTGGAGGAGGCGGTGGAGGTGAGATTGCTTAGCCTGCGTTGAATTTTCAGTGGGGGCGCGCGAGTGCACCCACTGGGTGTAGCCCCAGAGATTCGGGCCGGCTGCTCGGCCGCGTGGCAGCCGGGCCGGATCTACTTTTTTCGCTGTCTAACTTTTTTTCATTCCCTGGCGCGGAGTAGGCTGAAAATGCCAAGCGGCAGGCGCTTTTTAACGAGGCGGTCGCCATCCACAACTGAGGCAAGGCCGGCTACTACCAGGCTCAGGAGGAGCTGAGGAAGGCGCGAGGTACGCTTGTTCCAGTGGGGGCGCGCGAGCGCACCCACTGGGTGTAGCCCCCGAGAGTCGGGCCGGCTGCTTGTCAGTCGGCTCGAGTCTTCCGCACTTTAAGTGACTTAGGTTGGGCCTTTTGCAGAGGAACTGGACGTCCTGACCCTGATTCAGCGGAAGAGGGATGAGGTGGCCTACGAATGGGACCGGCTGGAGCGGGAACTCCAGGCGGTCACGTCGGAGCGGGACCGGCTGGGCGGCCTGGTCGTTGATGGTCAGGCGGCACAGGAGCGCTTTACCGCGGAGCTGTAGAGGGAAGCGGTGGCCCGGGAGGAGGCCGCCAAGCAGGCGTCCGACGCCAACCGGCGGGCCACCGTCCTGCAGGGCGAGGTGACTCGCCTCGGGGGCGAGCTTGAGAAGCGTGGAGCCGCCCTCGCCTAGGCGGCGGAGGCACTGGAGAGGGAGCAGGGCTCAGGCCTCCAGTTCGCAATTGAGCTGGACGAGGCCTTTCAGCGTGAGTTTCTTGTCTTTAAGTCTTCTTCCTCTGCCGGCTGTTTCGACCCGTTTTCTGATTCTTCCCTCTCCCTTAGATCGGTTCCCAGATACTCAGCACCGTGCCGAGCGGGTCGTGGCGGAGCATCGGGAGTGCTTGCGGCAGCGTGGGCAGGAGCTTGGGACGCACGATGGCTGGGACTTGCCGGAGTTTGCGCTGGCTATCGAGAACTGGCTAATTTTCCTGCAGTGCTGCATGGACCGGCTCCACGCGGCCGGCTTGGGGGTTATTTCGGCCCTCTGGCCAGGTCGCGAGATCCCGGACGGCCACGTGGCGCTGTGGCTGGAGCACGCGGTGGCGCGTCTTGAGGCCTGGAAGGCTTCGGCGGCCTGCTTCGGGGCGCAGATGGCCCTTCGGTTCGTCACGTCGTAGTACCGCGGCGTCGACTTGGACCGGCTGGCCACGATGCATGGGGTTCCCGAGGTGGAGCGGGTCACTCGCGAGGGCACCCTTGTCCGTCGAGCCAACGAGCTGGCCTCGTACGTCGACCCGGACGAGTTCCTACCGGCGCTTGGCGAGGATGGCGAGCCGGTTACCGAGGACTCCTTCGGCATTCCTCAAGGGCCCGAGAATGAGGAGGTTGCCGACGAGCGCACCGCCTCCAGCACCGGCAGCGACACCGAGGCCACGGAGGCCATGGAGGTGGACCCAAAGGCGGCGGCCGCCCCTGGGCAGTCTGTCGAGCCGGCTGGCGATGCACTGGGGGCCTAAGTGGCCCTGTGCTTATTGTATCTTTTCTCTTTTGCTATAAGACTCATTAAGACGCATTTCCACCCACTGGGGGTGTATTGTAAAGAATCTTCGGCCTGTGGCCTTTTGTCTATCAGTTTGTTTCAAAAACTTGAAGTGTTTGCGTGCCGGCTCAACCCCTGCTTTTTACCTTTTGACTTATGTCACACGCGCGGGTTCCTTCTGGCTTCTGCCCCGCCTGCCAGCCAACCGGGACCCGGACTAGGGCAGGGTCAGGGCATCGTCCTTGGGAAAACTGCGCGGGCCTTAGAGTCGTCCGGCTGGAACTGGGGCGAGCCGCCAGAGGCTAGCTCCTAGAAACGAAACGGCCCGGTTGGATCCGGCCGGCTATCACTCTGCGGACGGTCGTTCATATGGTAAGTTCCTCCCTATCCCAGAGTCCTGCCAGCCGGGCAGCCGGGGGGGCAGTCTGTAGATGGGCAGGGGGGAAAGGGATTGCCTGTTCATACTACTTGACCACCTCGGAGAAGAGCCGGCGAGCCCCCGGGCCCATGTAGCCGGACCCTGGTGCTTTGTTTTTTGGGAAAGACATGCTTTGATGGAATTGAAAAGGGGGCACGCCCCAAGTGCCGGCTTGGGACACCCATTGCATTCATTAAGTTCCAACGGGAGGGAAGACACATACATACACTGGTTCTTTCTAGCAGTAGAACGGACGAGGGAGCACCGCATTCCACGGGCGCTCCGTTTCCTCGCCGGAGGCATTTCTTTTGCGCTTCTGCGACTTCTGGGCGTCTATTAGATAGTACACGTTGTTGTGTAGCACCTTGCTGATGATGAACGGGCCCTCCCATGGGGAGGACAGTTTGTGCTGGCCGGCAGTTCGCTGGATCCGCCTGAGCACCAGGTCTCCTTCGCGGAAAAAGAGGGGCCGGATCCGCTTGCTGTGGTAGTGCCAGAGATTCTGCTGGTAGATGGCCGTCCGGCTCAGGGCCAGCTCACGTGCTTCTTCGAGTAGGTCAACGCCGTCTTCTCTCGCCTCCTTTGCGTCCTTCTCCATATACAGGGTGACTCGAGGCGAGTCGAACTCGATGTCCGTGGGGATGACCGCCTCGGACCCGTACACGAGAAAGAAAGGGGTGTAGCCGGTTGACTGGTTGGGCGTGGTCCTGAGGCTCCAGAGGACAGCCGGCAGCTCATCGATCCACCAGCCGGCTGACCGCACGAGTGGTGCCACGAGCCGAGGCTTGAGGCCGGCCAGGATCAGGCCGTTTGCCCTCTCTGCCTGGCCGTTTGACTGTGGGTGGGCCACTGATGCGAGGTCGAGCCGGATGCCCTCCTCGGAGCAAAAACGCGCCATTGCGCCTTTGGCGAAATTTGTGCCGTTGTCGGTGATGATGCTGTGGGGAACGCCGTAGCGGACCGTGATGTCCTTGATGAACCGGACGGCCGTGGGGCCGTCCAGCTTCTTGATGGGCCTGGCTTCGATCCACTTGGTGAACTTGTTGACAGCCACCAGTAGATGCGTCATGCCGCCCCACGCGGTCTTGAAAGGCCCCACCATGTCCAGCCCCCAGACGGCAAAGGGCCACGAGAGTGGGATGGTCTGGAGGGCTGTTGCCGGCAGGTGGCTCTGCGTGCTGAAACGTTGGCACCCCTCGCATTTGTCAACCAGCCGCTTCGCCTCTTCCAAGGCCGTCGGCCAGTAGAAACCATGGTGGAATGCCTTGGCCACCAGGGTCCTGGAGGTGGCGTGATGCCCGCACTCGCCTTGGTGGATGTCGCGGAGGATCTCTTGACCCTTCTCCGGCTCGACGCAGCGTTGGAACACGCCGGTTGTGCTGCGATGAACCAACTCGCGGTTGATGATGCTGTAGGCCGGGGCCCGGCGCTGGATTTGCCAGGCTGTGGCCTCGTCAGGGGGGAGCTCGCCGCGCAAGAGGAAAGCCAGAATGGACTGGGCCCACGAGGGGGCCGAGACGGGGGCCGGCTCAATCTCGGGTGGATGTCCAGGGGCAGCCGGAGCCCCCGGGCCCGTTGCCGGACCCCCCAGGTCTGGCTCGCCAGTCCCCGGGACCAGCTCGTCAGTCCCCGAGACTGAGACGGCGGGGGGCACGTCAATTGTTGATGAGCCACAAGTATAGGGGATCTATAGTAGTCCTTTCGATAAGTAAGAGTGTCGAACCCAACGAGGAGCAGAAGGAAATGACAAGCGGTTTTCAGTAAGGTATTCTCTGCAAGCAGTGAAATTATCGGTAACAGATAGTTTTGTGATAAGATAATTCGTAACGGGTAGCAAGTAACAATTGTAACAAAGGTGCAGCAAGGTGGCCCAATCCCTTTTGTAGCAAGGGACAAGCCTGGACAAACTCTTATATAAAGGAAAGTGCTCCCAAGGACACATGGGAATTTCTGTCAAGCTAGTTTTCATCATGCTCATATATTTCGCGTTCGTTACTTTGATAATTTGATATGTGGGTGGACCGGTGCTTGGGTACTGCCCTTACTTGGACAAGCCTCCCACTTATGATTAACCCCTCTCGCAAGCATCCGCAACTACGAAAGAAGAATTAAGATAAATCTAACCATAGCACGAAACATGTGGATCCAAATCAGCCCCTTACGAAGCAACGCATAAACTAGGGCTTAAGCTTCTGTCACTCTAGCAACCCATCATCTACTTATTACTTCCCAATGCCTTCCTCTAGGCCCAAACAATGGTGAAGTGTCATGTAGTCGACGTTCACATAACACCACTAGAGGAGAGACAACATACATCTCATCAAAATATCGAACGAATACCAAATTCACATGATTACTTATAACAAGACTTATCCCATGTCCTCAGGAACAAACATAACTACTCACAAAGCATATTCATGTTCATAATCAAAGGAGTATTAATGCTGATCAAGGATCTGAACATATGATCTTCCACCAAGTAAACCAACTAGCATCAACTACAAGGAGTAATCAACACTACTAGCAACCCACAGGTACCAATCTGAGGTTTTGAGACAAAGATCAGATACAAGAGATGAACTAGGGTTTGGAGAGGAGATGGTTCTGGTGAAGATGTTGATGGAGATTGACCCCCTCTCGATGAGAGGATCGTTGGTGATGACAATGGCTTCGATTTCCCCCTCCGGGAGGGAAGTTTCCCCGGCAGAACAGCTCCGCCGGAGCCCTAGATTGGTTCTGCCCAAGTTCTGCCTCGAGATGGCGGCGCTTCACCCCGAAAGCTCTGTTATGATTTTTTCCAGGTCAAAACCCTCCATATAGCAGAAGATGGGCACCGGAGGGCTGTCAGGTGGGCCACAAGCCACAGGGGCGCGCCTAGGGGGTAGGACGCGCCCCCCTGGCTTGTGACTGCCTGGTGGGCCCCCTGATGTATTTCTTCCGCCCAATATTTTTTATATATTCCAAAATAATTCCCCGTAGATTTTGAGGACTTTTGGAGTTTTGCAGAATAGGTATCTCAGATTTGCTCCTTTTCCAGTCCAGAATTCCAACTGCCGGCATTCTCCCTCTTCATGTAAACCTTGTAAAATAAGAGAGAAAAGGCATAAGTATTGTACCATAATGTGTAATGACAGCCCATAATGCAATAAATATCAATATAAAAGCATGATGCAAAATGGACGTATCAACTCCCCCAAGCTTAGACCTCGCTTGTCCTCAAGCGAAAGCTGAAATCGATAAATATGTCCACATGTTTAGAGATAGAGGTGTCGATAAAATAAAATACGGACATGAGGGCATCATGATCATCTTTAGAACAGCAACATATATTGGCATATAATTTCTTATGCTGAAGTAACAATTCATTCACAAGGTAAAGTATGAATCAAGAACTCTATTGAGAACAAACAAACTATGATCTCAGTCATTAAAGCAATTGTAAAGCAAATCCACATACTCAATCATCTCTTAGTCTTTCACAATTGCTAACACTCACGAGGTACCTATGAGGTCAAAGCTTCAATCGGACATAGAGAAAGATAGGGGCTTATAGTATTGCCTCCCAACTATTTACCTCGAGGGTAATGTCAACAGTAATAACTCATGCTCGCCCACTTCCAAGTGGATATATGTGCCTAGATCATTCCCCAACACATGACGCTTGCCAAGAGATAAAGGCGAAATAAAGGAAGTGATGTAGATTACCACGACTCTTGCATAAAGGTAAGTACTAGAAAATAAAAGTAACAGATAGGCCCTTCGCAGAGGGAAGCAGAGGTTGTCATGCGCTTTTATAGTTGGATGCACAATCCCTTAATGCAAAGGAACGTCACTTTATATTGCCCCTTGTGATAGAGAACTTTATTATGCAGTCCGTCGCTTTTATTTCTTCCCTATCACAAGTTCGTATAAAGCTTATTTTCCTCACACTAATAGATCACACATATTTAGAGAGCAATTTTTATTGCTTGCACCGATGACAACTTACTTGAAGGATCTTACTCAATCCATAGGTAGGTATGGTGGACTCTCATGGCAAAACTGGGTTAAAGGTGTTTGGATGCACAAGTAGTATCTCTACTTGGTGCGGAAGTTTTGGCTGATATGAGGTGGAAGCAAGCGACACATGTTGAGGGATCTATAACCATATAACTTCTATTCGGAAGTAAGCAAACATAACCCATTATGTTGTCTTCCTTGTCCAACATCAACTTCTTAACATATAATATTTTAATGAGTGCTCACAATCATAAAAGATGTCCAAGATAATATATTTATATGTGAACCTCTCTTTCTTTATTACTTCCTTTTAATTGCCACAATAACCAATAGCTATGTTTGTCAACCCACAACGGGTTTCAATCGACATACTTCTTATATGTGAAGTCATCACTTCCCATAAGATTAACATATATACTCTTTGCTTTTATTCTATATTTCTTTTTATTTCTTTTTCCTCAAGATCAAGATCATATCAAACAAGCAAAGCCCTCAACTCAAAACTACTCTTTATTATATAACTCTTGAACTTGCTTACATAGGAGGAACATATAGCAAAAACTCAAAACTAGATCACACGAAAACTTTATTCTACTAGATCAAGATATAACCAAAAGGATCGAACTAAGAAAAACGATTAAAGTAAAAATAAAAGGTGTGATGGTGATACGATACCGGGGCACCTCCCCCAAGCTTGGCACAAGCCAAGGGGAGTGCCCATACCCATGTGTTTAGTTGTCTTGCTTAGGAGGTGGTGATGTGGGAGTTGTTGATGAGGTTGGAAGCTTGTCCTCCGTCTTCCAAGGCATAGGCTCACCATCGTAAAAGGATGAACGAGTCTCCGGGATCCTCAAATCTGCAGCCAAACTCATTTTGTTAAATCTGTATTCATACTCACAGTTTTGGTTCTGCGGGTCATAGATCTGGGCTTGGAGATGCTCGATTTTCTCGTAAAGCTTAAAGATGTGCTCCCCGATGTCCTTAGCGTTCAGCTTGTGCTTGTTGGTAAACTCCGCGATCATCATGTGATTGGCATTGAGTCCTCGCTCCACCATCCGTTGGCACTTGAAGACCTGTTGCTCCATTGCTTCTAGCCTTGTCTCCACGCTTCCGGTCTTCTTGGGACCCTCCACATCACGGATGTGCAGCACCCCCTCACTCATCTCAATGGTTTGAGGGTGTCGCAACACCTCTGCAAGGTAGGGGTTGATGACCTTCTCGAAGAACCTGTCTTTCGAAGCGCTTGGGGACGTCATGTTGATCTAAATCTGCTGCAGAAACAGCTCAAAACAAAAACAGGAGATATTGTCGTGATACGAGAGTCAAAAACTTCGGGAGATTATATAATGAATTTTTACCGACCCGAAGGAGTATTCTACAAGAAAACGGAGTCCGGATGGCACACGAGGTAGCCACAAGCCACAGGGGCGCGCCCAGGGGGGTAGGGCGCGCCCCCCCTGGCTTGTCGCCTCCTGGTGCACTATTTGAACTACTTTAAATTTTCCTAATTTTTTAAATATTCCAAAACGGATAAAATTTGCCATTGAAAAAGTTTTGGAGTCGGTTTACTTACCGTACCACATACCTATTCCTTTTCGGAGTCTGAAACGTTCTGGTAGGTCTCCCTAATGTACTCCTCTGGGGTTATGGTATTGATAATATTGGTTTCAACATTTATGGG
This sequence comes from Elymus sibiricus, assembly GCA_039707655.1. Classification (NCBI taxonomy): domain Eukaryota; kingdom Viridiplantae; phylum Streptophyta; class Magnoliopsida; order Poales; family Poaceae; genus Elymus; species Elymus sibiricus. The sequence goes on from CM077675.1 coordinate 24,179,788, forward strand.
AGTACCTTCTTTGCCCGTTTACCAGCTTCGGGTTGATGCCTTCTGCGTTGTTGATCTTGATGGCACCGGAACGGTATACCTCCTCGATAACGTAAGGACCTTCCCATTTAGAGAGAAGTTTTCCTGCAAAAAATCTTAAACGAGAGTTGTATAGCAAGACATGATCACCTACATTAAATTCACGCTTTTGTATCCTTCTATCATGCCATCTCTTAACCTTTTCTTTAAACAACTTGGCATTCTCATAGGCTTGGGTTCTCCATTCATCAAGTGAGCTAATGTCAAATAACCTCTTCTTGCCAGCAAGTTTGAAATCATAGTTGAGCTCTTTAATTGCCCAATAAGCTTTATGCTCTAGTTCAAGAGGTAAGTGACAAGCTTTACCATAAACCATTTTATACGGAGACATACCCATAGGGTTTTTATAAGCAGTTCTATAAGCCCATAATGCAACATCAAGTTTCTTAGACCAATTCCTCCTAGATCTATTAACAGTCTTCTGCAAGATCAATTTAATTTCTCTATTGCTCAATTCTACTTGACCACTAGACTGAGGATGATAAGGAGATGCAATTCTATGATTAACATCATATTTAGCAAGCAATTTACGGAAAGCACCATGAATAAAGTGTGAACCACCATCAGTCATTAAATATCTAGGGACTCCAAATCTAGGGAAAATAACTTCTTTAAGCATTTTAATAGAAGTGTTATGATCAGCGCTACTAGTTGGAATAGCTTCTACCCACTTAGTAACATAATCAACCGCAACTAAAATATGAGTATAACCGTTAGATTGTGGAAAAGGTCCCATATAATCAAAACCCCAAACATCAAATGGTTCAATAACAAGAGAGTAATTCATAGGCATTTCCCGACGTCTACTAATATTACCAATTCTTTGACATTCGTCACAAGACAAGACAAACTTACGAGCATCCTTGAAGAGAGTGGGCCAATAAAACCCAGATTGTAGTACCTTATGTGCAATTCTATCTCCAGCGTGGTGTCCTCCGTAGGCCTCGGAGTGACACTTGCGTAGGATCTGTTCCTGTTCATGCTCAGGTACACAACGTCTAATAATACCATCTACTCCTTATTTATAAAGGTGTGGATCATCCCAAAAGTAATGTCTCAAGTCATAGAAGAACTTTTTCTTTTGTTGGTATGTGAAAGTAGGCGGTATAAATTTAGCAACAATGTAATTAGCATAATCAGCATACCATGGAGCATTACGCGAAGCATTTATGATAGCTAATTGTTCATCAGGAAAGCTATCATCAATAGGTAGTGGGTCATCAAGAACATTCTCTAACCTAGACAAGTTGTCTGCTACAGGGTTATCAGCACCCTTTCTATCAATAATATGCAAATCAAATTCTTGTAGCAGAATAACCCATCTAATAAGTCTAGGTTTAGCATCTTTATTTTCCATAAGGTACTTAATAGCAGCATGATCGGTGTGAACAGTTACTTTGGAATCAACAATATAAGATCTGAACTTATCACAAGCAAACACAACCGCTAAAAATTCCTTTTCAGTAGTAGCATAATTTCTTTGAGCACTGTCTAGATTTTTACTGGCATAATGGATAACATTTAATTTCTTATCAACTCTTTGTCCTAGAACAGCACCAACAACATAATCACTAGCATCACACATGATTTCAAAGGCTAGATTCCAATCAGGTGGTTGAACAACAGGTGCGCTAATGAAGGCATTCTTAAGAATTTCAAACGCTTCTACACAATCATCATCAAAAACGAATGGAATATCTTTTTGCACAAGATTAGTGAGAGGCCTAGAAATCTTAGAGAAGTCTTTAATAAACCTCCTATAGAAACCAGCATGACCAAGGAAACTTCTTATACCTCTTATGTCCGTGGGACACGACATTTTTTCAATAGCATCAACTTTAGCTTTATCCACCTCAATACCTCTTTCGGAGATCTTATGCCCCAAGACAATACCTTCATTAACCATAAAGTGGCACTTTTCCCAATTCAAGACAAGATTAGTTTCTTCACATCTCTGCAAAACTCGATCAAGGTTGCTCAAGCAATCATCAAAAGAAGTTCTGTAAACGGAAAAATCATCCATGAAAACCTCAAGAATCTTTTCACAAAAGTCAGAGAATATAGCCATCATACATCTTTGAAAGGTAGCAGGTGCATTGCATAAACCAAAAGGCATACGTCTATAAGCAAAGGTACCGAAAGGGCAAGTAAAAGTGTTTTTTTCTTGGTCCTCTCTTGACACAGGTATTTGAGAGAAACCAGAATAACCATCTAGAAAGCAGAGATGTGTATGTTTGGATAGTCTTTCTAGCATTTGATCAATAAAAGGTAGAGGGTAATGATCCTTCTTAGTAGCCTTATTTAGTTTCCTAAAATCAATTACCATTCTATATCCTGTAACAATTCTTTGCGGGATCAATTCATTTTTATCATTAGGAACAATGGTAATACCTCCCTTCTTAGGGACACAGTGAACGGGACTAACCCATGTACTATCAGCAACAGGATAAATTATACATGCCTCCAGAAGCTTTAGTATTTCTTTTGTTACCACTTCTTTCATCTTAGGATTCAACCGTCATTGGTGATCAATAACTGGTTTGGCATCAGGATCCATATTAATTTTATGCTGACATAGAGTGGGACTAATGCCCTTAAGATCATCTAGAGTATATCGAATAGCAGCACGGTGCTTCCTCAGACTTTTCAATAATCTCTTTTCTTCATGCTCTGAAAGGTTAGCACTAATAATAACAGGATATATCTCCTTTTCATCAAGATAAGCATATTTCAAAGTATTAGCTAATTGTTTAAGCTCGAACACGGGATCACCCTTGGGTGGAGGAGGATCCCCAAGTATTTCGTCAGGCAGGTTGTGTTTCAAAATAGGTTGCTGATCAAAGAAAATCTTATCTATTTCATTCCTTTCATTCATATGCATATCATTTTCATGGTCTAGCAAATATTGTTCTAAAGGATCAGTAGGAGGCACAGCAATAGAAGCAAGACCAATAATTTCATCTTTACTAGGCAATTCTTTGTCATGGGGTTGTCTACGAAATTTAGAGAAATTGAACTCATGAGACACATCCCCAAAACTCACAGTAACTGTTTCCTTTTCACAATCAATCCTAGCATTAACGGTATTCAAGAAGGGTCTGCCAAATATAATGGGACAAAAATCATCTTGTGGGGAACCGAGAACAAAAAAATCAGTAGGATACTTTATTTTCCACACAAGACTTCAACATCTCTAACAATCCCCATTGGTGCAATAGTATCTCTATTAGCAAGCTTAATAGTAACATCAATTTCCTCTAGTTCAACTGGTGCAATATCATGCATAATTTCTTTGTATAAAGAAAAGGGAATTGCACTCACGCTAGTACCCATATCACAGAAGCCATGATAACAATGATCTCCTATTTTAACAGAAACAACAGGCACGCCAACAACTGGTCTATGTTTACTCTTAGTATCAGGTCTAGCAATTCTAGCAGCTTCATCACAAAAATGAATAACATGCCCATCAATATTATCAACCAAGAGATCTTTAACCATAGCAATGCTAGGTTCAACTTTAATTTGTTCAGGGGGTGTAGGTGTTCTAATACAACTCTTACGAACCACGGTTGAAGCTTTAGCATGTTCCTTTATCCTAACAGGGAAGGGTTGTTTCTCAATATAAGCAGTAGGAATAACAGGATCAACATTATAAGTAATAGTTTCCTCTTCAACTTTAATAGGTTCAACTACTTTCATTTCAATGGGAGGATGATATTTAAACCACTTCTCCTTAGGGAGATCAACATGAGTAGCAAAAGATTCACAGAAAGAAGCTACTATCTCAGAGTCAATATAAGCAGATTTAACACAATCAAACTTAAGGTTTATACCTGACTCCTTACCTTCGTCGAGTTCCCAATCTTCAGAGTTGCGTTTAATTCTTTCCAATAAGTCCCATTTGAATTCAATATCCTTCTTCATAAAGGAACCACCACAAGAAGTGTCGAGCATGGATCGATCATTATGAGAAAGCCGAGCATAAAAATTCTGAATAATAATATCTCTTGAGAGCTCATGGTTGGGGCATGAGTATAACATTGACTTAAGCCTCCCCCAAGCTTGAGCGATTCTTTCTCCTTCACGAGGCCAAAAATTACAAATATAATTCCAATCACGATGAACCAGATGCATAGGATAAAACTTTTGATGAAATTCCAATTTCAATCGGTTGTAGTTCCATGATCCAATATCATCACATAGCCTATACCATGTCAATGCCTTCTCCTTCAAAGATAAAGGAAATACCTTCTTCTTGACAACATCCTCGGGCAAACCTGCAAGCTTAAATAATCCACAAACTTCATCCACATAGATTAGATGCAAATCAGGATGTAGTGTTCCATCTCCTGCATAAGGATTAGCTAGCAGTTTCTCTATCATACCCGAAGGAATTTCATAATAAATATTTTCAGTAGGTTCAGTAGGTTAAGGGGCAACTCTTTGTGCTTCCGGTTGAGGTGAAGATACCCAGAACAAGCCCCTCAAAGGATTACTTTCCATAGTAACAAGTGACAGTAAATGTCAGCACAATATATAAATTTTTCCTTACCAAGTTCCACTCACCAAAGGCGCTTCACTCCCCGGCAACGGCGCCAGAAAAGAGTCTTGATGACCCACAAGTATAGGGGATCTATCGTAGTCCTTTCGATAAGTAAGAGTGTCGAACCCAACGAGGAGCAGAAGGAAATGACAAGCGGTTTTCAGTAAGGTATTCTCTGCAAGCACTGAAATTATCGGTAACAGATAGTTTTGTGATAAGATAATTCGTAACGGGTAGCAAGTAACAATTGTAACAAAGGTGCAGCAAGGTGGCCCAATCCCTTTTGTAGCAAGGGACAAGCCTGGACAAACTCTTATATAAAGCAAAGCGCTGCCAAGGACACATGGGAATTTCTGTCAAGCTAGTTTTCATCATGCTCATATGATTCGCGTTCGTTACTTTGATAATTTGATATGTGGGTGGACCGGTGCTTGGGTGCTGCCCTTACTTGGACAAGCCTCCCACTTATGGTAATTCAAGGAGTTCAGAGTCTGGATCTCTTCTTTGTCAAAATTAAACATCATTAGCATCCAGTGGTTTTGGTGTACATTCAGTGGGACATGCACCTGCAGTAAAATTTGGGTTGGGGTGAGAACCGAAATTTTTCGTGTACAGTGCGTACAGAAACTATGAAAGTGAGGAAAAGGTGTACCTTTCGGCGCCCTACAAATTTTTCTGCTACACGAGCAACCCATGAGGCTGCACGTCCAACAGGAACCACCCCCTTCATTCGTAACAGCTTTTCGGTTTCTTGAGGGGATATAATTGAGGTAGTATCATTCTCAATTTGGCTAATGCTAGCATATGCCATAATAACCTGCCAAATTTTCAATCATACAATAATAAGAAAGTAGTTGCAGTAATGATGTAAACTGGAGTATAAGGAGCTTACATCATCATAATTGTATTGGTTTTTCAAATTTCGCATCAGTTTTTCTGCTGTGAGGGTAATGTCTCCGATTCTAGCTATTTCAATAGGGTCGTATGTTCCGCGGATATAAACGGCTGTCTCTATGTCCTCTTTCATGAACTTGTAATCATTATCAAAGACATGCTTCATCGGAGTTAATCGTGGTTCCTCATTGTTTTGCGTCACATGTCTTGCACTTGGTGTAGTCGAAGTCCCTGCCGTGAATTCGCTAGACCTAGGAGTTGCTGTCAAGGATGAATTGCACACATTGACTTGATCCTACATTGAAAAAAGGTCGTTCATCATTAGTTTGTTAATTTTAGATATTAACGTGTTGGGCCATAATGATCACCTGCACGCCTGCTTTCTGTGACACTGATTGTCGGCTGCTTGTAAATTGGTATTTTAATCCCTGTAACAATGCAAACAATAATGAACATGAAGTAACATATTCATACAAAATATAAAATGCACAGTATGACATACATGGAGTTCCCTCCTTAAGTCTATAATTTCGTCCTCGGCCTTCGACAACCTAGGATTACTGCCAGTTTTAGTCTTCATGTCGATCAAGTCTTCACTCAGCGTCTGGTATTTGGCATCAAATCTGTGCTCAATTTCCATTAACTTCCTGCCTACCTTCTTTTCATGATCAGCAAAGCGTGCATTCATGGCTTCAACTATCATGTCAATCTGTGTAAACAAAATAAAAGCCCGTTGATAACAATAGCTAAATGAATGAGGTTCGATGACACCTATTTGTGATATTGCAAAAACAAATCGTCTTTGGAGTACATACTTGCTGCCTACTAAATTGCTGTCCTTGTGATGGTGCTCGATACGAATCATGTTTATGCACATGTTCATCATTTTTTCTTGCAGGATTATTTGAATTCTCGGACGGTCGTTGAGGAGCACAAATTTCCATGACAACCTTTTTTTATAAAATAGAATGAATCATTAGTAGCAACTAAAAAATCGGATATAGAAAGTTCAATTGTAGATAGGTACCAGCCCGTTATGAAGACCTCCTTTCTCGTAAGCATCGCTTCTTAAAGTAGCCAAGCTTTCGTCCCATCGTGCGAATAATGGAGGGGGTCTACAAGGATACATCAATCGGCCACTACGCACGTGCTCCCAGTACCAAGACTACACAATAAATTAGTTCATCACCATACAGATATGCAACAGAACAATAATTATAGGACATTAAGTAGTGATCTAGCACTAACCTGGAGCAGAATTAGATTTCCTTGTAGATTCACGTGATCCAGATTTCTAAACTTGTGAATGGACTTGAAGAAGTGATTAAGTGTGAAACATCCCTAGTTAAAATTCCGAAGGTTTTCAAGATCTTTAACAAGGTTGAGAAATTTCGAGTCCACATAATGTTGTGCTGTTGGTGCTAGAACAGTACCAATTGCGTACAGAATGAACCGTCTAAGGAAATCGCCGTCTGGGGCTTTGGAAGCTCGGATCGCCGTTTCAAGGTCAGAAATCAAAATTTGCCCGTTGTTTGCGTAGGCGGTAAACAATTGTGGGTCGGTGCCCATTTGCAGATGTGGCTCTATATCCTCCCCTTCTATCGGAATGCCAAATATACACTGCACGTCCTCTTTTGTTATAGGAATTGGCGTTTTACCAATGGTAATGGATTGCGTGTCCATATCGATGCTCTTGGCTAGTCTTACCAACATTATGCGCCGTAGATTCACTTCATGCATCTGGGTTAGACCGCCAAGACTGGTTTCTGATATGATGTACTTTTTGTGGTCTGGTGACAACAGTTTCATGGTTTTTCCGAACCTTGTCTGTGAGCATGCTAACTTCATATGACCATGCTTTTCGGCGAGTTCCTGTTACACGCCATTAAATTTTAGTGAGTATACATGAAGTATGTGTACGAAAAGATTGTACACAAACAATCAATTACTTACCGCATCGGTAATTTCGGAGATGGGCTTTTCTCCATTATGAAGACTTGTATCTGAAACTGACATTGCTGGCTCGTATGCAATGATATAAACCGGGTCAACTAATCTGAAAAAAATATATTGAAAAATGTATAACAAAATTAGCAGTGAATTAATTTTAACAAAATTAACTGGGTCATTTAACATATGATCCACTTATGAGTTTAAGCACAGAACCTATTTGGTCGTGCATAAAATAAGCACGGTTTAACAAGGGTATCCAATTGCTTAACCACGTGAAGTTGTGCAAAACCTATGAGGGTTCAACTACTAAAGGAGCGGCCGACAACGATTAAAAAGAGCTACGATCATGTAATACCTTCTCTCGGAGACGGTGGCGCCGAGTTGATGGCGGCGGATAGTGCGTCGCAAACTATAAGTGCCGGTATAGCGCGGTCGACGGCGGCAAGGAAAAACGGCACGTTCACGCGAGGAGGAGGCGGCGAGAAGAACACTGACGACCGACCCCTCAGATCACGTTGGCGGTGGGCGGTGAGTGGTGGCCGCCGACTCCTGTATTCCGTGTGCGCCCGGCGTCTCCGATCTGATCTTGCAGCGGTCGTGGGAGGTGCGGACGGCCCGGGTGGTTAGAATGTGGAGCTATAATCGCGGGATTTAGGGAGGGGTGGGCCGCGTGAGTTATGTGAGATTTGGATAATATCACAATGATATAAAAAAAATAAGAAAATCTTGTCCTCGTTTTTTAGGTATTAAAAATGGTTCTTCGTGTCACATATGCCTGAAAAAAGGCCATACGTGACAAAACTTGCAAAAAATGTTGAAAATGGTTCAAAGTTGGCGTATACATGTACTAATGACCGTACAAATGCTGCATGTGACGAAACTTACAAAATTTGTTGAAGATGGTTCAAACTTGGCAAGTAGCCCTAACATGGCCTAGACTTGTCAGCCTGAAGATGGTTTAGGGTTTAGGGTTTAGGGGTTTAGGGTTTAGGGTTTAGGGTTTAGGGGTTTAGGGTTTAGGGTTTTTAGGGTTTAGGGTTTAGGGTTTAGGGGTTTAGGGGTTTAGGGTTTAGGGTTATTAGGGTTATTAGGGTTATTAGGGTTTAGGGGTTTAGGGTTTAGGGTTTAGGGTTTAGGGGTTTAGGGTTTAGGGTTATTAGGGTTTATGGTTTTAGGGTTTTAGGGTTTAGGGTTTACGGAACTATGTTTGTCGTACAGTGAACCTAGCACACACACCGGACATAGGTGGAGCGTTGGTCTACAATGGATTCGCTCCGGTAGCATCGATCCGGTCCGTCCACTGGCTCGGCAGACAAACCTCGTGCCATTTAGGGCCAGTTCTTTTCACCTCACGATTCTTCAGAATCTGATTCTGGGAAACTGCCCACAGAATCGTCTGGCCACAGAATCAGCTGTCCAGTTCTTTTCTGTGATTCTAGTCTGTGATTGTTGTATGAGTTGTAAGGTGAAATGTCGGTAACGCCCCTAGCTGAATTGCTAACACTTGTTATTTCTGATAGTTTCATGTATAATATGAACACGGAAGCGAGTTGCAAATTTCATAAAGTATTTAATATTACAATATAAAGCGAGTTGCAAATATCATAGTTCAGTACAGTACAAGTTCAAAGCAAACAGTTTTGGTCCCAACCAAATAATACTACGATACAAGTGAAAGGAATGAAAACATAGTTCTACAAGAGCATGCATCCATCCACTGGACCGGATCGATGTTGGGTTGGTTTCATACAGGTGAGCAACCCAGCTAGTGCTTTCGGGGTGTTGGCAGACTAGCCCGGAAATGCGCGTGTCAGAGATCCTACTTGCGTATACATCTACTAGTGATCCCAAACTTTCTGCATGGCATCCCATGACCACATAGAGAATGCATGCATAATGGTTTTCATGTGGGGCAAAATTTTGAATGTTTTTAGGGTCTAGTGGGGGTGGGGGGTTTAGGGCTATTAGGGTTTAGGGTTTAGAGTTTTACGGTTTTTTGGGTTTAGGGTTTACGGAACTATGTTTGTCTGACAATGGACCTATTACACACACCGGACATCGGTGGAGCGTTGGTCTACAATGGATTCCCTCCGGTGGCATCGATCCGGTCCATCCACTGGCTCGGCAGACAAACTTCGTGCCACATAGAGCATGCATCCATCCACTGGACCGGATCGATGTTGGGTTGGTTTCATACAGGTGAGCAACCCAGCTAGTGCTTTCGGGGTGTTGACAGACTATCCTGGAAATGCGCGTGTCAGAGATCCTACTTGCGTATACATCTACTAATGATCCCAAACTTTCTGCATGGCATCCCATGACCACATAGAGAATGCATGCATAATGGTTTTCATGTGGGGAATTTTTTTGAATGTTTTTAGGGTTTAGTGGGGGCGGGGGGGGGGGGGGGTTAGGGTTATTAGGGTTTAGGGTTTAGGGTTTTAGAGTTTTTTGGGTTTAGGGTTTACGGAACTATGTTTGTCTTACAATGGACCTAGTACACACACCGGACATAGGTGGAGCGTTGGTCTACAATGGATTCCCTCCTGTAGCATCGATCCGGTCCATCCACTGGCTCGGCCGACAAACTTCGTGCCACATTGTCCACATTGTCCAATTAATACTTTGTATGGATTTTTTCGGTAAAAAATGACCGAAAAAATGCCGCATGTGACAAAACTTGCAAAAATTGTTGAACATGGTTCAAACTTGGCGTGTAACAACTAACAATGGTATGCAACCAATCTGAACGTAACGTTTGGCATGCATCAAACCAAGTAGCCACTATTCCTAAAAAAAACCAATTAGCCACTAATTACGCCAAACATATCTCGTAATGATCTTTTCCGTGATAAACGGGGCAACAAGCGGACGTTAAGTTGGCTCGGGCTGCTGTGATATGTGGTTGGTCCCGCGGTCAGTGGACATGTTTTGGAAGCCCCCAAAAGATCACGCTCGTTAAAAAAATCGTGCATCAAAGCGCATTACTTCAAAATAACCAATTAACCCTACAATCACGGATATATACCTTCCCATTCTAGCGCATATCTAACCTATCTTAACCGCCCCCATCTACTTTGTTTCTCCTCACGTAGCCATCGCCGGGATCGGGCCATCGCTTCTCAGTCGACCACGCCGACGCCGGATTAAAAAGCTCTCCTCCACGGCTCCTCCCATCTTCTCTTGCAGTGTTGATTATTTTTTCCATTGATTCGACCAAGAAGTCATTTCCGAAGAGATTAGAAAATCCAGCTTTTGCCATAGTTGAGTAGTTCTGGTGTAAAGATTCAAGGTGGTTGTCAATATAATTGGAGTACATGATGTCATGCAAGAGCTTTTTTGATTGATAGTTTGTAGTAGTTGATCGTACGAACTGGTTATGAATATATTTTCTCGGTGGTATCGTTAGGAATTAATTGGATGAGGTTGTGGATACAGTTTTGGTAATGCACATGTGTAAGTCCTATGTCATTGATTTTACGTGGACATTAGTGAAGAAATTTCTTTTATTTTTTTCCCTTCAAAATTTGATTTAGTCACTTAGATGTGCCTTGCACAGATGAGTTTGTTGATAGCGTATTACGAATACGAATGACATGACATATGAGGTTTGCATGAAAATCAGCAGTGAGTTTGTCTCACATTTCATACTATGGGTATATCTGTTGCTGTAGGGACCATGGTCTCAGAGGCGCATAACAACCGTGCGGAGTACGACAAGTCTTTGCATGAAGCGCGCCGGGAGATCGACTTGAAGGTGCAAAAGGATCACACTGAGGTAGATAAGAAACTCAAACAAGAACGTTCATACGCGGACAGGATGATAAAGGAGGAGCGCGAGGAGTTTTCCCATAAGATGGCGAAGATGCGTGATGAGATTGAAGAAAAGTTTAAGCGGGACCGTGAGGACATGGAAAAGAAGTTTTTTCTTGGCTACAAGGAAATGCATCAAACGTTGCAAAAAGACCGGAATCTTGTGGACAGTATTATACAGACAGAGTGAGTCAGGATGGATGCCTATGTGTTGCAGGCACGTGTGGATATGGACAGTAAGCTGCTATAGGAGCGGTCGGACATGGATTATAAGGCCATGCTGGAGAAGGTCCGCTTGGAAGGACAGATGTTAGAAGACCGTGCGATCTTACGGCCACAACTTCAATGCCACAGTAATCCACCCCGACAACATGTCTTCAATTATTCTCCCCCTGTAAGTATCTCGCACCGATTGTACATATTAAGGACCTAGATATTTTATGATACAAACATCTTCAATTTGTGGCTAACCTTATGTCGGCAATTATATGTAGGCTAAGCATCATGAGACGGCACAATCCCCATTCACTCGAGACCTTGCGATAGAGTCACCCGTTCAATGCCACATCACTCCACCCCAACAACATATCTTCAATTCTCCCCTTGTAAGTACCTCGCAACGATTCCATACCCAAGATATGGTATGACCTTTTAAAACTTGTGTGTAAACCCACTGTCGACGTTTCATACGCAGGATAAGAAACCTGAGATGGCACAGTCCCCAGTCACTCCACATGAAGGATACATTCCACATAACAAGGTGACAAGGTCTGAGATGGCACAATCCCCAGTCACTCCACATGAAGGATACATTCCACAAAAGAAGTTAACAACGCCGCAATGTTGCTATGCACATAAAAAATTATGTTTGCCCCTTTACTCATTGAATGTATTAACTCTGATGTGAGATACTAGGTGCTGGTCATGGAATTTTTTGTTCATAGGGATGATGAGATGTCACATGTCCCGAGATCATACTTTCAGGAAAGACCGGCAGAAGTCAGAATTAATGAACCCGGCAAAGTGAACTACGATGTCATTATGAGTGAAATGAGAACTTCTTTTGGTTGCAAAATGGGAGCAGAACTGTACTACTTCTTACCCGGGTCTGCGTGGAAGCTGCCAGAAGGAATGATCTTTATTGCAGGACCAGATGATGTAGCAAAAATGCTTTCTGATCTGAATGGCAGCAAGACATGTCACTTGTACATTGTGTACAATAGAACTACGGGTCGTTTTCCCGAGGATGACATTGATCCAGAGGTTCAAATTGTACATGTTACATGCATGTAGTTTATGGCTACATCATTTTTGAGTTGTTCCTAATACCATTCCTATGGTTTTTTACAAGAAGTGAGAATCCGAGAATTGGAGGGCCTTGCTAGAGAGTTGGCGGAGAAAGAAGAAGAACAACTTCAGTTGTATGGTTACATTGATGTTAAGCAGAAAAAGATTGAAGAACATGGGTCGTCGCCAAGCCCGACGCAATCTCCAACGTCCAAACGCAAGAGGTCACTGGATTTTGGCAGCGGAGAAGACCATATATAGTAGGCTCAATGGTTTTTCAACCAGTTTAAGCTTCAAACCAGGATTATTTTGTTTCAAACAAAGATATTTTCTGTTTCACACTATGTTCGCAATTATGGTACAATTTATTAATGAGACAGTTCTTTGAACAACAATGTAGCGAGAATTATGCATTTGTTTTATGATCAACCATACAGTTGTTTCTGAGTTGTTTGTGAGATGGCCTTGCATCTAAACAAGTTTGCACATCACAACGGTGTAAAAATCCTTTATGTTGTCTTTGTTGAAACTGTTTTTTCATGCCTTCCATCTAGACGTGCGTAATCCTTATACCCTACAAAAACCATACAACATCGAAAAACAATTTCCAGTTGGCATGGATGGTTGTCATGTTGGTACAAGGGTGTAGAAAATAGTTTGGGTCCATTTGAAGCATGCCGAAAAAATCCGTCCTTTCGACAATTCTTGAAGCACAGCCATGCCACGAGGCGCTTGCGCTCGCGATGGACCTTCACATTCAGTCAGTGTGTGTTGCTTCTGATTGTTTGTAAGTAGTGACTAACATTGCAACGGAGGTTCCATGTCGATATGTCGCCATACTACAGGACATCAAGCACTTGAGCAGTTCACTTCGAGATGTAAAAATCATTCATGACAGTAGGAAGTTTAATGGAGAGGCACATGCCTTAGCTAAAGATGCTGCATCACTACCTCCCGGGCGCCATGTGTGTCTTAACTTATAATAAAGGATACAGTTATTGCTCAAAAAAAATTATTCTACTCGACAATAACAAGAGCTCCATGCTAGCCCTTATTCCTATTCGAAATACATCGTCATTCTTAAAGTTGGACATCAAATGATCACATAGAAAATGGAAACGAAAGATGTCGAACTAATACGGTGACATGGCAGTAGAACCACACTTCACTAAATAACGGTCACGATGAAATAGAATGTAAAGACCACGTCACACAAAGCTGAATGGCACACGACTTTGTCTGGCTCATCGTCGATTCATACTCTATGTAGCCATCAGAGTTCAGCTTCGAGATCCTACACAGAAGAATAGAATAAATCACATGGACATCAATAATGAGTAAAACCCATGCAAAAAATAAATATGAACATATTTGGTACCTCTAACAATTTAGCGCATTTACATCGACTGTGACCTGGCTTCTTGCAATAGCCACAGTTATTTCGTGATCTTGACTTCTTTGTCTTTGCCTGCAGCCTTTTCTTCAGTGCACCTCGTCCTGGCACATGCACGGGATCCAGAACCTTATCAACTTTCTCCGAGTGCGGCATCAAAGGGCCAAACCTAATGCTGTTATGCTGAGCATTAGTTGACTCCTTGCTGTTAGCTTGTTCAATACTTGATTGCTTGCCATGATGTTCTGCTTGCAAAAGCATCTTTAGACGCTGATAGTCCTCATCAGAGTGGCATGCCTTGAAACTTGCGGCGTGACTACAATTCCGCAACTCGCGGTACCTCTGCAGGCTTGCCGAATAGTCATACATCTGGTTTTTTCTAGTCGGTGCGTATGCACATTTTGCATTCATAGTCCACCTAGTGGGAACGCAACAACTGGGCAGAATTGTTTGGTTTAAAATCCCCAATATGTAAAAAATGTGGGAACATGGTGTGCCTGCGCATTCCAGCTTACGGCAAGAACAACTGACCCTGTGCAAAATACCTCCTTGCTCCTCAATGCGCACTCCAAACTTTTTATCCATTCTTTCCTGCTTGGACACAACATAGGTGGAAACTTCTGATCCATCTAGTATCTCTCTGATCTGACATTTGCTGACAGCATCTATGCTCCATAAGACCACCATAAAGACAGTATGAGTGAAAACTGTTGCGGCGTGTTTCTCAAGCGGCGAAGCATTTTCCTCTGTAAATGGAAGGGACTGCAAGGCTTCGACGTCATGGAGAGCTTCGTTAATCCGTCGCGACGCAAGGCAACGCTCATAGTGCTCTAGCATTTCAAACAACGACATCTTACCCTCAAGATGCGTATGTAGCACAGAGTTCAAGCTCTCACTCCTCTGATTGCTGCTCAATCCTAGGAAACAACGCCCCTCAAGATATGGAGCACACCACAACTTTCTCATCTGATACATCTGATGCAGCCAAGACTCCTCACTGGTTACTTTATTCCGTTGTAAGAATTGTATCCATTTTATCTCATGCTCTTCAATGGAAGAAGTATCATATATGAAAGATCTGAATTCCTCCTTTACGTCGTCATCATGCAGATGGCGTACAATGTTCTGCTGAATGTGCCATATACATAGTCTATGGTTTGAGTCAGGCCAGACCACCCTGATTGCTCTCTGCATTGCAAGGTCCCCGTCTGTGATCACAGATATCAGATGCTTCTGTGCCATGCATTCAGAAAAGGTCCGCAACATCCACTTGTATGCCTGGCTTGTTTCATGAGAAATTATACCGCAGCCAAAAATAACAGTGCTGCGGTGGTGATTCAACCCGACAAACGGCACGAATGGCAGATTGTACTTATTGGTTCTGTATGTGCTATCAAAAACAATGACGTCTCCGAAAGCCTCATAGTCAAGTCGCGATTGACTATCAGCCCAGAACAGTCCCTACAGATGGCCAAGGTCGTCTACCAAGTACCTGAAGAAAAAATCCGCATCTCGCTCACGCCTCGCCATCATGTGCATGATCACCGTTTTAGCATCACCGGCACTGATTGTCTCTTGCTTATTAGCATGGCAGAAATTATAAATGTCCCTCTTTATGCATCCAACCTTATCAAATCCACCGTATTGAATGCACAAAATATCCATAATACGGTATTTGCGGATCCCAGATTTTTCCATGTCCGCAATGTCCGCTTTCTGCTCATCGCTAATTTGTCTGTGCGAACGCAGCAGACAAGAAAGATCCCGTGGGGCTAGAGGATGGCTGTGCTCATCGATGAAATCCTTGACAAACCACCGACCTGTTTCGCAATGACCAATTTAGCGTTACACCCAACACGAGTTAAACTTCGTGGCCTCCTCTTTCTATCTTCCATCTTTCTTTTCATGTGCTTCTCTTCGCGAAACCCTTGACGACTACACACAATTTTCCTTAAAATTACGTAATTGTTGGATCCATCCCACTCAACGTAGCTTCTCCTCACACTAAAACCTTTTTCAAGAGCATATTTGTTGTAGAATTCATAGCCTTCATCCTCACTATCAAACATCTTGCTGACAACATTTTGATACTCGAACATACACTCATCACTTACATCCGCCATGTCTTCCTGCATATGACATATGAAATACACAGTTGGTGTTTATCAATGTTGCAGGTGTAAAATAGCTCATAGGCAAAGACAAGTGCATGGAAAAGACTTTTGCTCGTTTGACATGTGAGGGAAACCGATCATCAACGTCCAAGAAGTACTATCCTAGCATGAATGATGACACGAATGAACTATATTGCATGCACTATGGAAACCTCGAGTGATGATGACTATAATAAACTATAGTAAGTGAACTATGGAACCAGTATCTCATCTTCCTTTAGTATCTCATCTCAAACGTCAAGTAAGTCACTTTTTTTCTTCGGTACTAAAGGAAGTAAGCAATGGCCTCAGCATCTTACTTAAACAAACATGATGCGATTAGCTCAAGAGAAACTATGCCACGATGAAGCTTTCCATTCGTTGTTCTTGTCGGTACAAATCTCGCATGGCAAATACTGCTAAATTACAACGATCATGTAGGGTTGAGGTAGTACTGCATGCACGGTGGATGGGCGCAAGGGCCAAGAGAACGAGCAGAACGCCAAGCCGGATTCATACCTTAAGGATGGTACGCGGGAAGAGATGGGATCACCCGCCGCCGTCGCCGCCGATTCAGCCGGCGCAGATCCGGCCTTCTTCTTCTTCGGTGACGGCGTGGGGTGGGGGGCTGGGGTTGGTTGGGTGGAGGACGAGGACGATGAATTTTTTCCTCTCACCGGGCACGTCGAGGACGGAGAAGGTCAGGAGCACGACGGCGACGAATAGATCGGACGAGGATTGTGAACTGGATCGAGTAGACGTCGATCTGGTCCTCAGGTGATCGGTTGAAGAAAAGATATTCCCCCCTGGACCATTATGCCCTTATCGGAATTAACATAATAAATTTAATCAATTTTAATTCCCCACAAGATCGGACGGCTAATAAAAATCAGACGTGTAAGTACTGCTTAGTACTCCGAGTACTAACCCAATCACCGTAAAACAGCTTCAGTTTTTATTATTGGCCACTCATTTAAGTTTCGCTAATTAGTTTTGTAAACTACTAAATGATAGTAGTTCTGTGTTCTGTTATTATACCACCGTGAAATATTTAAAACAAGAACCTTTAGGCTAGATCCATTAACTACAAAGAAGAGAATTGACCGGTCAATTAACAAAAAAAAAATGGGCTAAAACCTTCACAAGCTGCTGGCAGGCACACACACAAGATACCCCCGCACACCACCACTAGCAATAAACCTCCTTGGGGTTGACATTGGCCTCATGGTCATCACTTCTCCTCGAGCAAGGGATGCCGTCTTCTCCACACACAACCATCCACCCAGCCAACGCCCTAAAGGTCATGCGGAGCCAACTCAAGATCCAAGCCACATAAAAAAAATGAACATGAAAAGAATTTTATTCGATTATTAGCATTTTGCACAAAGCAGTGTGAATAGACTCACGCTTGACCTGGAAAGAACATGCCTACCAAGGCAAAGACATGTGCCGAAGAAAGGCACCTAATAGCTAGAGGCCTATTCTGAATTTTGAGAGCTAGCTTTGCTTGATGGTGTGCCTTAACATTAAAGTGCCCGTTGACATGAGCTATCCTGATGGTATGGAAAATTGGGGACGCCAGAATAGCAAAAAGGGTGGGTCTAATGCTCCAATGAACCGGTTCCTTAAAGATGGATGTTGCTTTTGCCGCCGACGCAAAGTCGGAGCAATCTATGTAAAAAATTGGTTCTTGTATGTGAAGCACTTTAGCTAGCGTGGCATCAAGACGCAACACAAACGCTTGAGCCCGGAGGGGAGAAGATGTTGGTGAAGACAGAGCAGAGACATGCAATTGTTGGCAATGATGATTGCTTCTAGTTTGGATGATGATGCCAATGCCTGTCGGAGATGATTTGACATTTTCTTCATTTTTCTAGGCCGCATCACAAAAGAAGGCATTACCTGCAAGCAGAAAAATATATTTTTGTGGCACTAGCTGCTGGTCTGCTCAGCGACTGGAGCGTTCTTCCTGGGGAGTCTGCATATCTTCAAGCTTCGAGTCCTACATGATTGCATTAGCTATAGGAAACACTTGTGATGGTTTGCAGAATTTTCTACCAAATAGAGCATCATTTCTTGCCTTCTAAATACACCGGAAGAAAGTGTATAAACTAGTGGTGTTGATATGGGGATGAGCAGAAGTGTGAAAAGCTTGAATTATTGGAGGAATTGAATGATGAGCAGAAGTGTGAAAAACATAGCATTTCATCCTCTAAAGTACCATATCTAGCACACTCTTCCACAATGTGTTTGGAGAACTTACTTGCCCGTTTACCAGTGGGAAGATCTCGACAAAGAAGACTCCAAGGAAAAGTTTGAACTCATGGCACAATCTATTTATTTTGCCATACCCGATTAAGAAGACCAACAGTCTGTCAAGGAACTATTTTTAGTCTTTGGTTAACCGGCAGAGCAAGATCATTTACACAATGTTTGTAAGCACTTCCTGAAGAGCAATCACCTATAGGAGTTAGTTTCCAAAAAAGGACACCCTGTTCCAAAGATTATTATTAGGGGTTTGCAGAATATCGTTGGCAGTTTGTAGAGTGAACAAAGAGTTGATTAAATCTACGTTCGAAGTTTTTTGGTTTGGAATCCAAAGGTCCTTAACCGCAACATGATGAACAAAAGGAGATTGTTGAATAAGCAGATTATCATAAATACTTTCCGTTGAGAGAACCAAGGGGAATTCCAAATGGAGCTCCAACCATCGATAATTTGGTATCTGTGGCAATGTAGCCCTGATTCTCATAGACAGTTACAAAGCAGAACTATGCAAGGCTTGCACCGAGGGATATGACCGAATAGACCACCTACCACCCATCACCATTACCACCCGGACCCTACTAGCTAGCTCTGAGGTGATCACACTAATCAACCTGAGATCAACCGGAGGACACACCAAAGAGTCGAGACTACAACCAATGCCACGACTTTAACGTGCTCACACCCACCGACGTTGCCACATAACCCCAACACAATCTTGCACAGGTTTGTCTTTCCAATGGACAGCTTCATAGACGATGCCCATGAGAGGTGAGACGACATAGGAATGTCACCCTCTTCATATCGTCTACGAAATATGCACTCTTGTGTTTGGACACAATTTGATTTCTCATCCCATTTGTCTCATATAAATGAGTACGCTAACAATTATGTCAAGAAAAATGTAATTACTCCTTTCTGTTATAAAACAACAATGGATATAGCTTTCTCAGTCACCAAAAGAAAGTTCTGGCCATTTAAATTGCGAAGCCAATATGTTAGCAAGCCCACAACTTCGCACATGAATTTCAAATGAAGTGGTGCTTACTTAGTTGCCAATTGGCACACCCACATTTTGGCAACGGAATAGGCGTTCCAAGAAATTTCTTTGAACTTGTTAATATTAAAAAATGGGAAATCAATCATGAAGGCTCCTTTTTTGTTCATTGAACCGCTTACCCTACCACATATAATGCTAATTGTTTGTTCTACTGTATACTCACCACAGAATGATCTTGTCAACTTCAGTGGACCACATGTTATCAAATAATCAAGGGGATCTGTGATGGTGTACACTATCTTCACCAGCGACGTATTATTCACATGGATCTCAAACCTCAAAATGTACTATTAGAAGATAATCTGGTGCCCAGAATTGCGGATTTCGGTCTATCGCGGCGCTTAAGTGAAAGCAAGAGTCGGGCTATTACTAAAACATTACTTGGGACACCGTAAGCTAGCAATTCTCCCTGAGAGCTTCATTTTGTTATCATTCATCTACAAGCTTTTCTGCATATGTTTTCTTCATTAATTGAACAAACTACCAAATTTTTATGCAGTGGATATATGCCACCCGAATTCATAGATGGTGGAGAAATCACCTTCAAGACAGATATATATATAGTTTGGGTGTCATAATAATGGAGATCCTTACTGGACAGAAAAAACACTCCAATGTTAACAAGGTAATTACATTATATATATGGTTTCAAGAAAAACATGGTAGATAGCATCTTTAGTATAAACTACAATGTTGTTAAACAAAAATGTTGCCACGTGGTACATATCGTTGCATTTGGTGTCCATTAATATTTCAATATGGCTCTGTGTTTTTGTTTTTCTATTCTAAAATACATGTCGTCCTTTTTAGCAAGTCATTATGGTTGTCAAATTGGCAGATAGTTGAAAGTTGGACGAACAACTTTGGGGCATCAAAGAGCCAGACAACACTAAGACAAGTGAAAGTATGTGCTGATATAGGGATAAAGTGCATGAATTCTGACCCAAAGAGCAGGCCTTCTACATGTTCTATCATCTGTAGGATAGTGGCCGAAGCCGAAATTTCAAAATCGTCTATCACAAGTGATGCAGGCTCCTCAACATAAAGGTAGGTGCAATCACTCAACAGTAAACGCACATGATCCACTAGTATTATTTAGTGATTGCTCCTAACTTTGTTTTCATTGGTATTGCAGATAAACTTTACCTCTAAGCTAGCTGATGAGTTGAAGTTGATGGATGATTATGTTGCTACGCTAGCCCAACTACAACCATTGGCAATGGAGGTAGAGTTGTAGGATGACAAAGTGAGCCATAAGAGGAAGAGGGAGGCATCAACCATTAGTGTGGCAACTAGGGTTGTTTCATTAACTAGTTGATCGGCCCACACAGTTGTGTGGGCGGTATTTTAAGCATCTATTGCTTTCGCTATTTTTTTTTAAAACCCCACCCATGTATTAATTAAGGAAAAATGTTCATACAATCATTCGTCACATCATATACCACACTATATGGAACACTATTAATCAGAACACCGTCTGACCTATTGATAAAACTAAACTTTGCAATTTCGTGAGCCACCCTATTAGCTTCCCTTCCAATCTTGGAGATCTTTACATTCGCCATCATCTTGAATATACTGGAAGCTTCTTTTTTAAGGTCAACAAGGGGTGACCTGTCAAAACAATCTTTTCCAAGAACAGAAGCCACAAAAGAGCAGTCAGTTTCTAAAATAACGGGTTTGAGAAGAGTGATACCGATATACAAGCCGGCAAGAGCCGCTCTAAGTTCTGCTTCCTCAACACTTTCACAGGTACCGATATAATCCCAGGAGGAAATGACAACTTCTCCCGAATGGTTTCTGACTACCACCCGCACACTAGCAGCGTGAATTGCCTCCACAAAACTTGCATCGACATTTATTTTAAAAAACTCCGTGGTCAGAGGTTGCTTTCGCTATTTTAATTCTCAAATGAAGTAATAGTATGTCAATGTTGTCACATCTTTGGACCTCCTATTTTATAGATTTAGTGTAAATGATTGTTGTGTGGCTACTTTGACTTAAATGAAATTTACATGGCTTCCTTGACATTTTTATGGATCATAGTGAAGTACCTATAGAAACTGATGTATAAAAATTGAAGTAGCTAGAGGATACCCCGCGCGTTGCAGCGGGAAATTCAGCAATGATTTAAAGAGATATGAAAAAATGGAAATGGATAATGTGTGATATTCTTTAGATTGATATTTTAGCACAAAAAAGTAAACAGTAATCCATCTTCTCAATTCCAAGCTCATCAATCTACAGAAATTGCAGGGTACAACTATAGTTAATTCACAGTAATCCATCTTCTGAATTCCAAGCTCATCAGTCTACTGAAACTGCAGGGTACAACTATAGCTAATTCAGAGGCTTTGGAAATATGTCGTTGTGACTGACAGTCAGGAGGGTAGTAGAACAACACATACCGATAATTTACCACGATAGATGAATAGGTCTATGTTTGTTTGGCCTTCAGGCGACCATCAGCTGGAGATGGAGTTGCTGGATGTTGGGTTGCTCTTCACATCTGTTCCTGCTCGATGACCTCCACTTCCCTCACCGGGAGATTAGTATTGTGGAAAATTGTACTATTATATTGCGGGTGTTTAGTGTTGACTATGGTGTGTTTGTGAAGTTGTAGGTTACATTCCTCCTTGTTTTCCTAGCTGAATAGTTTTATACATGTATCAGTTATTTTTATCACTAAAACATGACCTACCAAACCAATGGTCAGATGTTGTTTTTATGATTTCTTAGCATGTCCCTTTTTTCTCTTATTAGCCCATTATATACCTTTATATAGCAGTCACTAAAATAGGACCTACCAAACCAACGGTCAGATGTTGTTTTTATGATGTCTTAGCATGTCCCTTTTTTTCTCTTGTTAGCCCGTTCTATACCTTTATATAGCAGATTGCTTGTTGAGTACACCAAGAAAGATATTGCAATAGGATTCTTAACAAATGCAACTGTCGATAAATTAAATTGTGACAAAACATCGTGTGCGATTCAACTAAAAAAAATTAGTCATGGCAATCATTTGATTTATTGTGCTTGATGTTTGGCCTCCTTGTGTGTATTTTCTGGCTCTGCATTATTCTTGAAGAAATCAAGGGTTTGAGAAATAATAACTTCGTGATAGTTTGTAGCTTACCGACCTGTGCGAATCTATGTGGCTGTCATCGGAAATGAGTCAAGCTTCTGA
Organism: Elymus sibiricus; assembly: GCA_039707655.1. Taxonomy (NCBI): domain Eukaryota; kingdom Viridiplantae; phylum Streptophyta; class Magnoliopsida; order Poales; family Poaceae; genus Elymus; species Elymus sibiricus. The sequence continues at coordinate 24,202,417 of CM077675.1, forward strand.
AGGTACCCGATGTCTGAAGCTTTTTAATAAAGCCAACATCTTCAATTCCTGTATATCCGTACACCTTGTTGCATTTGAGAGTTGTCTCAATGTTCAGGCCCCTTGCGTGTATTTCTTAGTTCCACCACTGTTCTCGAACAAATTATGGGTTCAAGAAATACCAGCTTGCTGCTATTGTAGTTTGTAACTTACTGACATCTCCAAACCTACTTGCTGGTCGTAGGAAATGATCAGAGGCTGTTGACACCCAGCGTGCCAGCCGCTGCCGCACCACCACACCCTCTCGACACAATTTCACCTCTACTTCACCACTTTGGCCATGCCAACCACTCGCGCCCACCTGACGCTGTTCACGCACACCGGCTTCTCCCACCACGCGCCGCTAGCGTGCCACCCAACATCTTCATTGGACTAATACGTGCTCGGAGCTGTCTGAACTCTGAAGTACTCCGGGGACACAAATTTGAACTAGTAACTGCAATCAACCGAGTTGTTTGGTATGCTAGTGAGAAGCTCAGAGCATGATAAGCAAGAAATTAACCATGTCAAAATGCTTGCAGCGAACATGCCAATTCGCACTCATACTGAAATTGAACGGTGGTGTGCAAACTTGGCAATCTGAGCATTCGACGGTGATGGCGGTGCAGGTGGCTATTGCGTCCGCGACCTCCTTACAAGGAGCGAGCGGGAACCAACGGGGATGCGCCACTGCCACGGCGCTGAGCTAGCCCAGGAGGTGGAAAAAGGCTACGGTCTATGGGCTACTTTTTATCCTTTCCTTTTTAGAATAGAGTCCGCTAGATTAAAAAGGAGTTTTACTAGAGCACATATGATTAACGGTATTTTGTTTCATCACTGCTTGAGAGAAGCAAATCAAGTTGCACATCATTTGGCAAAATATTCTTACGAGTCTCGTGCCGAATTTGGTTGGTATGGTTGTCCACCCGATTTTTTTTATGTAATCCATGATGTAACTCTGTTGACATCGTAATAAAGCGTCACGGCCTGAAATTTCAAAAAAGTAAGAAAAAAGAAAAAAGGAGTCGTCCTATTTTTTTAGCGACCTTTTTTTAGACAACTCCTATTTAGCAACCTGACCGTGCGAGATGGCACAAACGCCACGCCTCCCTCCTCCCCCGTGCATGCTTTGCTCCCGCCCATGTGCCCTGTTTTTTCCTTTCATTTTTTTTTTTGCTTCATTCTGTTCAGGATTGTTTCATAAAAAAATCAAATTTCAAAAATCTTCAACAATTGGAAAATTTTCTTGGATTCAAAAAATAATTTTTATATTGAGGACAATTCTTGCATTCATAAACATCACGTAATTTGAAACAATTTTTTACATATTTAAAAAATATCACGAATTCAATAAATGTTCATGAAATTCAGAAAATGTTTGAAACTTTAAAAACATGTTCATAGATTAAAAATATTTCATGAGTTTAAAAAATGTTTATGAATTTTGAAAGAAGGTCCACAAATTTCCAAAAATCTTGTTGATTTGGAAATAATATACTCATGAATTCGTAAAATGTTCATGATTTTCAAACATTGTTCATGAAATAAAAAAATGTCCATGAAGTTAAAAGAGTTCTCGTGAGTTCAATGTTTTTTCTCTATCATCAAACAAGGTTCGTATGTGTTAAAGAGTCTTCATCAATATCAAAAACTTGTTCATGAATTCCATAAAAAAGTTCACGAATTCAAAAAATCATGGAACTGAAAATATTGTCAATTTTCAAAAAAAAAACATGAGTTTGAAAAAATGTTCGTGATTTTAAATATTTTTGCGAGTTTGAATTTTTTTCACGAACTCAAAAATTATTATGGAATTCGAAAATATTCACAATTTTTAAAAATGTGCACAAATTTTGAAATTGTTCATGATTTTCGTAGAAGTATATGAATTGAAAAATGTTAATGATTGGGAAAACATTGTTTACGGATTTACAAAAGGTTTGTGATGTGAAAAAATAAAAGAAAGGGAAAATCATAATTTAAAATAAAAAATAAAATAATATATAGAAGAAAAAACAAAAGAAACACGAAAAACAGTTTAGGGAATGTTCAAAACCGGTGGGGAAAAAACCTCTAGAGAAGGCTCGGACAAGGAAGGGGAAGGCTTGGAGAAGGTGGTCCTAATAGTGTAGGAGCACTTCCACCTCTCAATAGTGTAGGAGCACCTTGTGTGTGTGGGTGTGTGTGTGGGGGGGGGGGGGGGGGGGGCATCTCAAGGCGGAGTGCGCGAACGCTTCTGCCCTCGTCGGGCTCTATGCGGGACCGTCCCTCATTGCTAAAGCCCGCGTCATCCTTGTGTCCATCGAGGATGAGCGGGTGGTGTTGAGGAACCACCGCAGGATCTTCATTCGTGACCGAGAGCCGGAGGAGACCTTTGCAGATGAGGACGAGGACGAGAAGATGCCTCATGCCGCCAATGACCACGAGGCCCGTGGTTCTGACGAGGGGGGTGATCCCGATTCCCTCACGCAAGGAGTAGATAGATTAGTTTGTAGTATATGTAATTTTTATTTCCGGATGCAGTTCTAGCTTATTTAATCTATGAATAAAGAAATTTAAGCGCGCGGGGCGGGATTCGAAGAACGGAAGTGGCGTGCTTGGAACGCCACGTCCGTGCTTCGAATCCTGCCCCGCGTTCATAAATTTCTTTTTTCCTGACAGGACCCTTGTTCGCAAACAAGGGATAGATCTGCTATTAAATAAAAAGTGAGGGTCCTTTTTGCAAAAGAATATGCCACGTCAGCACCTGACAAACGGGCCCCAATGGTCGGATACACCGTCAATACACTGTTATACGCGTTTTAGACTATTTTGTAATGGTCTCCTTCAAATATGATACTGACATGTAAAAATTACCAAAAGTGATACCAATCTGCACGCACTGCCCCAATTATGGTACCTCCGTGCAATTAACTCTCATCATTGAGATCCTCTCCCGCCTCCCTGCCAGATCCGTCAACCGTTTCAAGTGCGTCTCCGTGGCCTGGCGCGGCCTCATCGCCGACCCCGCCAACCGCAAGAAGCTGCCCCAGACCCTCGCCGGCTTCCTCTACACGTCCTACTGCAGCGGGCACCGCCACCACTTCGCCAGCGTCTCCGGTGGCACAGCCCCGTTCGACCCTTCCCTCCCTTACCTTCAGCCAGACAAGTACAGGGACATGGCCCAGGTGGACGCCTGCAATGGCCTCCTCCTCTACCACGGCAGCAACAAGAACAAGGTGGCCCCTTGGGATTGGGCAGAGGACGATTGCCGTTTTGTGGTGTGCAATCCCGCCACTGCAAGGTGGGTCGAGCTGCCCCCTAAGCCTCCTGCGCCAGAAATCAGACACAGCCTTACTGCAGCTCTGGCTTTTGATCCGGCAGTCTCGTCGCATTTCCACGTTCTTCATTTTGAGGAGGACTATCTGGCAAATTATACGACAGAAGTGAGCATCTACTCGTCCCAAACAGGAGCATGGAGTCGCGGGGATAGTGGGATGGTGGAGAAACTGCCGCCATTATTCAGGAGTAAATGTGCCTTTGTCAGCGGTATCATGTATGTGATTGGCGAGCTGGAGGACATCAACACCGGCAGCAAGTATGCGCTGGTGGTGGTGGACGTGGAGGGGAAAGAGTGGAAGACTATCCGTGTGCCGTACTGCTCAAGATTTTGTACGATTGGATTGTCGCAGGGATGCTTACACTATGCTGTAGCTAACAATGAAAGGCTAGTTCCTGAGATAACACTATGGTGCCTCAAGGATTGTGATAGTAAAGAATTCGTCCTGAAGCATACCGCCAGCATGGATAAGCTTCTGAGCATGACTAGGATGAAGTACAGGGTGGTTGAGATTCATCCATCTTCTTGGTTTCATATGGAGGTGCCTCCTTGGCAGCGTACGATATGCAACATCAGAAAGTTGGTTTTATCCTTAATCTTGAGAACAGCACACACCGATTTCTACCCTATGTTCCTCTGTTCTCAGAGCCATTAGCAGATGTAGATGGGCAGTAGTTTATTTCCTTCAAAGTTCATACCACCCTTGTGCAAGAATTGGCTCCTCTGTCGGCTCAAGTATTTGTCTATGTACTTTGGAATCCGCTTGAATCATGCCACTCAATTAACTGGTGCTCAGTCTCACACTCCTGCTTGCTTGATTTGCAGTTCAGAGCAAATGCCCGGTAAACCTACAGATTAAGTTGACCTTATTCATTCAGAATTTTGTTAAAACACGGCATTGAGCAAAGGTTTTTTATGTGTGTTTGTTGTAGCTAATGAATTCAGTAGAGCTCTCGATCAGTTAATCAAACAGAAATTGCATCAATGTCGATCACAAAATTGGAGTACGTACACTTGTACAAATAGCAGCGTGCAGGTGAAATAAAAGAAGTACGCCAGAGTTTTAGTGACAGTGGTAACAACAATTTTATAGAGATGTGGCTTCATGGACATGCATGATATTTGTTTGTCGACACGGCTGAATGACCACCAAAAATAAGGCCTCTTCGTGTCCGCTGTGTAGATTGATTTGGCTGTGTTGCTACCCTGTACGTATGAGTCGGCTATAAACCAGTGTTGTTTCTGTATGTTTTTTATAGGGTTTCTGTATGTTTGTGATGTGATGTATTCCTGATTCTTGAATGATTTTTGAAGACTCTGGAATGAGGAAATCTCCAAGAATGACATTTAATTCCAAGAAAATCTCCGAGCTGTTCCAGAACTGATGATTTATTTATTTTAATGTTGGCATGGACCGAGTCAGACGCATATAACAGTTCTATATCCACAAAGAGCTGATTATTCGTTTGTCATCGTTTGCCGCAGTGAGCAGAGGACTGAATCCGTACCTGTATAGTGATAGTGTAATCTTGGTCCAGTGGTTTTGGTTTCTTACTACCTGTATAGTATTTTTACCAGTTATATTTTGATCCAACGTGGGCTCCTTCATCTTTCTCTTTTTTGCAGATAGCGTCGATGAACTAATTTAGGGAGGAGAGAATAAAAGCATTGTTACCTGACCAAGAGCTTGCACGCAGGTGGCTTTCAGGACCCATCCGGAGTCCAGACAAGACCTTTCCTACATGAGATGAAAAATGGTAGCAAAGATTCGTGAAGAGTAATAAGAACAGATTGGAAGCTGGGGACACTGCTCGTTATATATGTTAAACTTGTTGCAGGCGGTAATAACAAGGCAAGCAAGAAGACGGGCACCTCTTTTCAGGTGTCTGGGACTGGGAAGAACTGGCCATGAGCATGATCCATTCTACCAAAATACAGGGGATCGAGAAAAACAGAACAATTTGGCTAGGATAAGGATACAATGCAGGGATGACTAAGTTCGCATTTATTAGATTGCTGAAAATTGTGGACAGCAAGAAAGAGGCCTGGTTTGAAGGGCCAGCTTCAGCATCCACAAGCTATGTGGTCAGAAGGTTTTGGTTACCGCTCGAAATTTCGAGATTTACCATGGTTACCGCATATTTCGGTCCCCCTCGGTAAATGGGCATTTCCAGCAAAAAAAATCAAATTTTTTGAATTCAAACGCTCAATGTATAGTAAAGTGTGGCAGCACCTCACAGCATGCGCGTAGACAACGTTCCACTGAGCTAGTAGCTCTTTTATGATAAATATAAGTTCAAGTGCTATCTATATCTATTTTGAAAGAATTTGAATTCAAAATTCAATTATAAATTCTGTTCGAAATTCGTTCGAAATTTTCTCGAAATTTCGTGGTAACCGTGGTAACCACGTTTACCGGCCCCCCTGGGTAAAAATTTCAGAACTAGTATGGGATCAGTCAGTGTGATAGAAAGAATTGGTCCTCTGAATTACAGTATTGTCCAAAGCAGCAGGGTGATTGGTTGAACCAGTGGAGGAGGATGGTCCACATCTTTTGGTAGGACTAATTCCAAGAAAACACGATCTAACAACTAGTAATCAATGTGAAGACTTGATGACATGGTTGGACTATGATGATCAGATGGAGTTTTAGAGCTGCTTCCCTCTCTCTGTCAGACCAGCTGGAACGTGGCACTTGTGAGGACCAGCTGTGTTTAAGATTTTTCTACATGACTACAGCGCAGGTTCGTTGAATATATCAACTCGTTACGACTGGATTCATTCCTCCACCCTTCCCGGCAACTTCTTCTCCGGCGAGGGCGCAGCCACCACCCACCCCCACCCTTCTCTCCAACTTCTTCTCCGGCGAGCTCCGGACCCGACCTTCCCTGGCAGATAAAGGTAAGAAGCCACGGTGATTCAGACTCATCTTTCTCTGTTAGTTAGTGCTAGATACGTATTCTGCCATAGATCTAATCAGGGGATCACAGTTTTCTCTGATGCTTGCTGCTAATGGCGAATATAATCCTGGTGGAAAATTTTGTTCGAATTTTGACAAATAATTGTGAGATATAATGGTTCTAAATAGTAGTACAAATTAAGTTATCGCTAATTTGTCTCTAGTACACTGGTGCAGTTTACTAGGTCTGCGGTTCGACTCCCAAGAACTACCATTTCTTATTTTTGTTTTTTCTTCAAAATTTTGCGGAATTACCCTGTTTCTGCGCACTGTTAGTGAATAACATGAACTTTTACTCCTCTCATGATTATCGGGAGTCGTGTCCAACACCGAGATGACAGACGGTGACCAACATGGTGAGAAACTTGCAGCCCTGGAGAAGGCGTTGCTCGATGAAAGCATGGATCCAGTTGATATACCATTTTCGATTCTCAAGTCCATCACAGGAAATTTCTCTGAAGCTCAGAAAATCGGCAGGGGCGGGTACGGGGAGGTTTACAAGGTATGCAACCAGACCCGTCCACTTTGAAATGAATTAACCAGAGACAGTCGAAGTCGACACCAGCTGATAATGATAATTTAGCTGAAACCATGGTTTTTAAGGCGTCCAGGCGTTTTAAGGCGTTGGGGGGGCGCCTCAACGCCTAGGCGCTTAAAGCGCGAGGCGAGGCGACGCCTTAGTTCATTTTTGAACAAAAGATGATGAATAAAATGACTAGACATAAATAGTCGAAATACCTTGAATTTTCTGGTTGTTGAGCCCACACAGCATCCATTTTTTCCATCTTTCTTCCCATTTCTTTCTTCCACAATAGAAATCTGCATAAAGATGGAACATACATGGTTAAAACTTGACTTAAGTACTTAACAGACCACCATTGGTAAGGAAAACAGAGAGTAAATGGGTGCAAAAGCAAATAAGATGACAAACATGAGTGCAAAAGCAAATAGGTCAAGCTCTCCACAAGTCCACAACACAAAATAAAATAGGTTCACAAATTACAACATAAAATAGGTTCCAAACAGGCAAACACCACTAGTAGAAAACGGGCCTTTAGTCCCGGTTCCAGAGGGCCTTTAGTCCCGGTTCTGGAACCGGGACTAAAGGGTCGGGACTAAAGGCCCCCCCCTTTAGTCCCGGTTCGCTTACGAACCGGGACAGAAGGGTCTCCACGTGGCCGCTCTCTGTGCGTGGGCTGGAGAACCGTTAGTCCCGGTTGGTGTTACCAACCGGGACTAAAGGCTCCACCTTTAGTCCCGGTTGGAGATACCAACCGGGACTAAAGGATCAAAAAAAAATTCAAAAAAAAAATTTCAAATTTTTTTTTCAAATTTTTTCTTCTGATTTTCAAATCTTTGAATTATTTGACAATTTAATCTCTAATCACCCCTCCTCATTGCTTCAGAATTTAATCTCTAATCAGCACTCATTCCAAATCGTCTAACTTCCCGGCCGGTCACCCATCCTCTCACTACTCCAGCCCCAGCACGCTTAACTTTCAGGTTCTATTCCCCCTAGTTTCCAAGTCTGCACAATAGTAAGCAATCAATCCTGTTAACCCTTAGGTCTTGATATCACATGATTTAATTTTTTGAATTCCAAACAATTATTAAAATAAACAACAATGATTAACAAACAACAATGATTAATTTAAAAACTAAAAAATACTTCAAAAAAAGGAAAAAAATCCAAAAAAATAAAAAATTCTCAAAAAACAAAAAAAAACCAAAAATCAAAATAATACAAAAAGTTCAAAATAAAATAAGTAATAATAATATTGAATTTCAATGAAAATAAAATAAGTAATAATATTATTATTATTATTATGCCGTTTATTCATTTAATATGGCATAATTAATATCTTTAAATCTATAAATCGAAATTCGACAAATAATATATCCATTATTATCAGAAAAATGTGACCATGATGTCACACGCTTCACCGTTTGAGTTTGAAACTATTATTCTGAAGAACAATAATTATTTAGTCGTTTGACCACAGTTTGACCACTGTTTGATCAGAGTTTGACCACATTTCATTTTTTTAAACTTATATTAACTGAAGAATTTTTGTGTGTTCAATATGAACCATTCAAAGCCACATCCTCAAATTTCAACCATTTCTGACTTCATTTGCCATTTTTTCATGCATTTAATGATTTTTTGAGCTAAATTAGCCCGAAATTGAAAAGCACTACAAATGAACTCTGAAAAGGTTGAAACTTGACATGGTATCATCATTTCACCCAAATATCTTGTGCTAAAAAGTTGAGAGGGTTATGGCAAAAACTGGATGCACTTTGTGTACAAACTGGACCATCTCTTTCGAAGTAACAGGGTTTCAGACGAAAACTCAGCTGTTATAAAGACATTTCATCTTTTTAATCTTATTTCCACTCCAGAATTTTTGTGTGTTCAATATGAACCGTTCAAAGCCACATCCTTAAATTTCAACCCTTTTTGACTTCATTTGCTATTTTTCATGTATTTAATGATTTTTTGAGTTAAATTAGCCTAAAATTGAAAAGCACTAAACCCGGGACTTAAAACGTCCGAAAACCCTAAACCCAGGATTTAAAACGTCCGAAACTCTGTTACAAACAGTAAAATTGTATGTTCAAACCCTAAAACCTAACCCTAAACTTAGAAATCTCAACCCTAGCCCCTAACCCTAAAACGTCTAAAACATCGAAAAACTCTATTTTCCCTTTGGAATTTGGTGATTTAAAAAATTGTCAAAACGGAAAACAGAGAGTTTCTTCGGAGAAATCTTTTTTTTCTCTACATTTTGATATATTATTTGTATTTTTCTGAATTAGAATGATTTAGTTATGATTTTTCTAAGATTAATGTGGTAAAGGGGTTTAGGGTTTAGGGGCCCCCCCTTTAGTCCCGGTTGGTATCTCCAACCGGGACTAAAGATAGACCTTTAGTCCCGGTTGGAGACACCAACCGGGACTAAAGGGCTGGGAAAAAAAATTGAAAAAAAATTCCTTTAAAAAAATTTGAAAAAAAAAATTTTAAATTTTTTTTTTCAGTCCCGGTTGGTATCTCCAACCGGGACTAAAGGGGGGGCCTTTAGTCCCGGTTGGAGATACCAACCGGGACTAAAGGGGCTGGCACCGTTCGAAGCCGGTCACAAACCCTTTAGTCCCGGTTGGTGTCTCCAACCGGGACTAAAGGTCCCGTTCGAACCGGGACTGATGCCTCCATTGGTCCCGGTTCGTGACTGAACCGGGACTAATGGGCTGGCCCGGCCTGGACCAATGCCCTGTTATGTACTAGTGCACAATGAACTCATAAGCAAGGCTGTCCACTCTCAATGCTCAATAGCCATCATCGAACTCATCCATGATAGAATTTGTGTTGTCTTCACCATCTTGGTCAGCACTAGTTGGATCTTCTTCATCATCGGTCACATCAACATCATCTTGAGGAAAGTCTGAATCATCCTCTCCATTGGGGATACTTGAGTGTTGTTCTTGGTCATCGTCTTCATCATCTTCATGATGAAATGTTTGTGATGGTCCTGATGGAGCAGACCTTTTGCGCTGCCTCTCGTACTGGATATTGGCATTTGAGTGCCTCCTTTCCATGGTTGTAGCTCTAGGAAAACTGCGACCTCGCAGCGACGAACTTGCACCAACAGCCTCATCAACAAGCTCCCATGAAATGTCATTGGGACACCCTCGAGCACATTGGGTTGGAGGTATTGTTGGGTCAACCCACTCATTGCCCCAATCAAAATCCTCAATGATAAGAGGATCATAGCTATGGTCACCCATCTTCTCACGCCTTTTTTTAAACCTAGCCATGTTCTTCCGGTTGTATGAAACAAAGACATTGTCATTCAATCTTTGAACTTGTAAACGGTTCCTTTTCTTTGTGTGGATCTACAAATAGCAAATAGAGTGAATAAAGAGAAAGAAGTTAACTTGCTGAAATTAACTTGCTCTTGCTGAAATAAAGAGAAAGAAGCTACTCACAAATTCAAATGTGCTCCAATTCCTCTCACAACCGGATGATGAAGCACAAAAACTAACAATACGCTTTGCAAACCTTTGTAGCTCAATTGCTCGACCACCATATGAACGCCACCAATCAACTTAAATGGTAAAAACCCAAATGCATTAGGAGTTTGCATAGAAAATAACTTGCTGAAATTAAATAGCTTTTCCTGCTGAAATTAACTTGAGTTGACTTACGAGGGTTTTTTTCTGAAATGTTTTGGATTGCCATCAAATTAGCAAAGGTATCTCGCTGGTCCTCATAGAGAACAGATTGTGTATCAATCTTCTTGCGAGTTTGGACATCAAGTACCATTTTTGCAAGGACATCATTAAAGCAACTTCTTAGCTCCCCAACTAGGGCATCATCACCACTCTTGACAATAGAGAAGAACTTTCCAGGGTTCAAAAACAAAGCAGCCCCATACAATGGATGATCCATTTGAGTCTCCCAACGTTTATCAACAATGTCAATGATCTTCTTGAGCAAAGCTTGCTTGTTTTGATGCGGGAAACCCAATTTGATCCTCTCTTTTGCAAAGCGCATTACTGTTGTCATTTCTGGCATGGCAGGAACCTCATCACCATCCGCTATCCTAAGAGCTCGAAGAAGAGGAGCTGAAGCTCTAAGGCAGTCCTCAACTGAATGCCACCATTCTGCGGAAAGTATAATCTCTTGCACATTCAAACCAGCCTCTGTTTTTGCCAATTTGTTTCCAACCCATGCTTGACATGTAAACAGAGACCTCAAAGCTTGCTTGTGGGTGACCAAACTCTTGAGAGCAAGATAGGATGTGGCAAAACGAGTGGTTGCGGGTCTCACAAGATCCAGCCCACCCGTGGCCTTCCTCATTAGACTAAGAATTCTGCCATGTCTATAGATGAAAGTAGTGACTCGTCTACCCCTTGCAATAGGCTTCTTAAATGCCTTCAGCTTCCTTATATCTTCCAACATTAGGTCCAAGCAATGGCATGCACATGGACTCCAATATAGTGTAGGAATCCTCTCCATTAGAAGCTTGCCCGCTGCCTTGTAGTTAGCACCATTGTCGGTGACAACTTGGACAACATTCTCTTTACCGACATCCTCAATTCTCTTCTCTAGCAAATCTGCTATCATCCGAGCATCTTGGCATTCACTTGATGCATCCACCGACTCCAAGAAGTAAGTGCCCTCCGGGCTGTTTACAAGGAAGTTGATCAAGTGGCGTCCCCTTTTATCGGACCAACCATCTGACATAAGTGTGCAGCCATATTGCTTCCATGCTACCTCGTGCTGCGCCCTCAACAGTTTTGTTTCCTTGACACAATCCTTAAGCAATGGCTCCCGCAGCTCATGAGGAGAAGGAGGCTTGTAACCTGGGCCATATTGACAAGAGGCTTCTATTGCAATCTGAAACTGCCTACAGCTTGCAACATTGAAAGGTATGCCACACTCATGGAAGAACAATGCCCACTGCATACTCACATAGTGTCTTTCTTCCGGTGTTTTTGTGCTGGACTCCATGGTGCTTTGAGAACACCCGGAGCGTCTTTCATCGACAACATCCTCAGGTTTTTTCCTAAGCATGGAAACAATTGACTTGGCTGCAACATCTTGACACTTTTTGCCGGCCATTTTTACAGCAAATGCCTTCTTGTTCCTCTTGGCTGCTGTCCCTGAACTTTACCTTGTAGTGGAGCATTGAATTGTTGGTGTCCTGGTTGTTGAATCTACCTCCACTACATCATCATCATCATCATCTGGCTGTCTTTTGTTTCTCCTGTTGTTTTCCAAATATTGTAACATCTCCCTCCTAATTTGTGTGGTAACATTTGGACAGCCTGTTGCATCCCCACTGGTGGCTGCAAGATGCTCTTTGTGTCTCTTGATCCCTCCTTTAGTTATCTTGCCACAAAGATTGCATACAACAATATTGACGTCCGGAGGTTTCAACCAATACCCATAGTTCCATCCAGGATCATTTGACCTCCGTGGCCTGCGTGCTGGATCTTTCATTGGATCATAAGCACCCTCATGAGCATCACCATCCCCATCTGCCATTGTGTGACTGCAAAGTGCAACAGCCAACAACATATTAAAGAAACATCCACTAAGCTACTATTCTAATAAGCTAGACAGCTAGTATAAAGAAGATCCACTAACAATATACTAATGATCCACTAACAATATACTAATGATAGGGCAGAGGACAATCAGCTACTATTCTAATAATAAGCTAGTATAAAGGAGATCCACTAACCTACTGCAGCTAACACTACTAAACAGCCAGGCAAAAGGATTAGCTAACACTACTAAACAGCCAGGCAAGACAGTCAGGCACAAGCAGCAGCACCATCAGAAAACATGAGCAGGTGAGCTGGTGAGGGGAAAAGAGAGGCAGAGGAACCGTACCTTGGGAGAGGGTCAGAGGGCTGCCGGCGGAGGAGGAGCTTGGCCGGAGAAGGGGAGGGCCGGCGGAGGAGGATCTTGGCCGGAGAGGGGAAGGGCCGGCGGAGGAGGAGCTTGGCCGGAGAGGGGGAGGCCGGCGGAGGAGGAGCGGATCTGGGCCGGCGGCGTGGGAGGAGAGAGCTCCTCTCTCTTTTTCCCCTCGATCTGGAGCAGCAGGTGTGTTTCCCTCCCTCTCCCGCCTCTGTCTACACTCCCTCTCCCGCCCAATCTCTCTTTCTCCTGCCGCCAGGATCCTGTTTCCCGCTCGACCTGGCCACACTCCTCCAAGGCGTCCAGATTCCACCAAAGCGACGCCTTGTCCGCCTAGGCGACGCCCTGGACGCCTCAACAGCCCAAGGCGGACGCCTTAGACAGGAAACTAAGGCGAGGACGACGCCTTGCCGTCGCCGACCGCTCTGACGCCTAGGCGTCGCCTAGGCGACGCCTAAGCGACGCCTTAAAAACAATGGCTGAAACTGATTTGTGTGAGCTGAAGGGAGTACTTCCAAGTGGTCGCACCATTGCCGTGAAGAAGCTCTTTGAGATGTACGAGATCCTGGACAAGAATTTCGCAAGCGAGGTCATCTGTCTCGTAGCTGTCAAGCACAAGAATACGGTGCGATTCCTCGGATACTGCTCCGAGACGCAGCAAGTACTGATACCGCGTGACGGGAAGCGTGTCTTAGCAGATGTGAGGCAGAGGCTGCTCTGCTTCGAGTACCTGCCCAAAGGGTGCCTTGCTGACTATCTCTCTAGTAAAATCAGATCAGCCTTATACCTTTCCTTTCATTTCTAGTATTTACTATTTTTGAATACTAAATGCTAGTTTTGAGCTCTGTTCTTATACCACAACAAAATATGCACCCTTCTTTTGGTCATATTTTGATCTCATAATCTTTGTCTCTAAGAGAAGAGTGCACTGACAAATATGTCACGAAAACATAAGTGCTCTTTTCTGTTGTGGATAGAGCGTAATGGAGTGACCAAAAGAAAATTCCAAGCACCTAAATTTGCGGAGCCAATATGTTAGCATGCCCACATCTTCACACCCACATTTTAAAATAAAGTGATGGTTACTTTGTTGCCAATTGTTACACTCACATTTTAGCAGTGAAATAGGTGTTCCGAGAACTTACTTTCAACTTGTTAGTATTAGCTTTGCAAATCGGGCAATCAATCAACTAGGTGCCTTTCCCTTTCATTGGACTGCTTATGCCACCACATATAGTACTAACTATTTGTTGTACTCTCCACAGATGCCTCTTCTCGACTTCAGTGGACCACACGTTATCAAATAATCAAGGGGGTCTGTGAGGGCGTACATTACCTTCACCAGCAGCGTATTGTTCACATGGACCTGAAACCTCAGAATGTACTATTGGATGATGACATGGAGCCCAGAATTGCAGATTTCGGTCTATCACGGCGCTTTAGTGGAAGTCAAAATCGTACTTATACTGAAAACAAGCTTGGGACGATGTAGGCTAGCAACTCTGTTTGAGAATTACATTTTTTGTCAGCCATCTACCAACTTTTTCATACACTTTATTCACTAGTCGAACTACACCAATTTTTATGCAGGGGATATATGGCACCAGAATTTATAAATAAGGGAGAAATCACCTTCAAGGCAGACATATATAGTTTGGGAGCTATAATCATGGAGATCCTTGTGGGACATAAGGGATGCTCCAGTGTTAAGGAGGTAATTATATTATATATGAGGTTCCAAGAAAACATTGTAGACAACATGTTTAGCACAAACCACAATGTTGTTGAATAGAAGAAATGCGATACATATTCAATCACAGTATGTAATTAACAGTAGAATTTGCGAATAAAAAGATTTGAATGTTGTCTTTGTACCAATCTTCCAAAAAAATGTAAAATAAATATGGTTCTGATTTCTGAAGTCATTATGTGCATCGAGAGATTAATAGCACTATTGATCAGGTGAGAAATTCAAAACTATTTGTGGTAGGTATCCTTGCATTTGGTCTCTGGTCTTAAATCAATACGGCTGCGTGTTTTTGCTTTTCTATTCTAAAATGCACGCCATCCTTTTCTGTAACTCACTACAATTGTCAAATCGGGCAGGTGGTTGAAAGTTGGAACAACAAGTTTGGGACGTCAAAGAGCCAGATAGCACCGGAACAAGTAAAAGCATGTGCTGAGACTGGGATAAAATGCACGAACTATTACCCACGAAACAGGCCTCCTACAGGGTTTATCATCCATGGAATACTGGGTGAAGCAGAGATCTCAAACTGGTTCGTTACAAGTGAAGTAGCTACCTCAAGAAAAGGGCAGGTACAATCACTCAATAGTTAACATATATGGTCCATCAATTTAGTGATTTCTCCTAACCTTGTTTTCATTTTTGTTCCAGATAAGCTTTGCCTCCAAGCTGGCAGATGAGCTGAACTTGACGGATAATTCTACTACACTATCGCAACCACAACCAGCAGCGCTGGAAGTGGAGCAGGAGGACGGCGAAGTGAGCCAAAAGAGGAATGGGAAGGCAGCAACCGTGAGTGTTGTGACTGGGGTGATGAGCACCCTCAGTGGCAAGCTTACCACACTCATGGATGATGAGTACAATAAGCGCAAAGAGGTGAGGAAGCAGGCGTCCTTCCTCCAGAAGGAATTGAGCACCATAAATGCTGCCCTTGAGCAGGTGGAGCTCATGAATGAGCTCACTCTAGGGGTAAAAAGTTGGAGGGACGATGTTAGGGAAATTTCCTACGACATCGAGAATTGCATTGATGATTTCATGCGCCAGTTTGGAGGAGAGGATGCCGAGGCAGGTTTTGTCGGGGAGGCTGCTGAACTTCATAAGAGGTTGTGTGAGCTTCATAGAATTGCCAACCAGATGGAAGAGCTTAGGACTCTTGTGCTAGAAGCAAATGTTCGACGTGAGAGTTACATGATTGATGATTGCAAGCCTAGCTTTGGCTCTGTGGCTATCGACCCTCGGCTGTCAGCGGTCTACCAGGACTCAACTAGCCTTGTCGGCATTGAAGGCCCAAGGGAGGAGGTTGCTAATTGGTTGATGGATACTCAGAAAAAACTCAAGGTCGTATCTATTGTGGGTTTCGGAGGTCTAGGTAAAACTACACTTGCCAAACAGGTGTTTGACAAGATCAGGGGGCAATTCAGTTGTGTCGCGTTCTTTTCAGTTTCATAGAGGCCTGATATAGGAGTACTTCTCAATCGCCTACAGTTGAAACTCAAGATAAATAAGCCATTTCATGATCACGGGTCTGACGACATCATTGAAGAGCTAAGGCAATATCTCGCAAAGGAAAGGTAATTACTTCTGATAATCACTTGCATTGGCTACTCATCTTAAATTTGAAGTAGCAAGTATTTGGTCAGTGCATATTCCACAGTTATGAGTGTTTGTCCAGGCATATGTGAAGTTTGATTGTTTTCTTGTTTGTACGTTCGTGATGGAGGTTCAAAATTATAAAGAAAAAATTAGAGCAGAACACATCTTTGGAAAAAAATGAGTACCTTTTTTCATTCATTGTAATAGATTGCTAAGATGTTTATTGGGAGAGACTCGTAGGGGGGAGAGAGACAGGGCTGAATACAAGTTTCATAGGAGAAGAATGCTAGGGTGCTACAAATAATAGGCATAAGCTGGCCAAATGAGTATGAACGTTCTTCGGTCAGGCATTATTATTCAGGCTCTTAAATATTATATGATCATGCTAATTCAGCCGTATGAGCAACAAATTTTATTTTATTTTTCCGAATAGGAGGATAATTCCCGGCCTTTGCATCCAAAGATGCACACATCCATGTATTATTCAAGAAAAAAAAATCCAACAGCCGAACAAATTCGACCAGGAAAATAAAACCTGAGGCCAACAAATTTGCTTATATCTAGTTTGCTTTAAGTTCTTATGCTTATGTCTTCAACTTACAGTCATATTCTACTACGATATAACCTCTACAAACATTTCAATAGGTACCTTATTGTAGTTGATGATTTGTGGGATCAATCAACATGGAATACTATTAGTTGTGCTTTTCCAGAAAATGAAAATGGGAGTAGAATCATAGTAACGACACGAGTGGAAGATGTGGCTAGCATGGCCTGTCACAATGACTGTGAGTGTATTTACACAATGAAGCCCCTCAATGAACAGAATTCAAGAATGTTATTCTCCAAGAGAGTATTCGGGTCCAAAGTTGTTTGTTTACCCCATCTTAAAGACATCGTGGCTGAAATTCTGAAGAAGTGTGGCGGATTGCCACTTGCAATTATCACTATAGCTAGCCTATTAGCTACTCAAGTGAGATCAAGGAAACACTGGGAGAGCATAATGAAATCTCTGGATGCCCAATCTGCCAGAAATCCTTCATTGAAAGAGATGAATAGTATATTAAACCTCAGCTACAAGCATCTTCCTTTTCATCTCAGGGCATGCTTTCTGTACCTTGGTATGTATCCTGAGGACCACATCATACGGCGGGATGACCTGGTTAAACAATGGATAGCCGAAGGCTTTATCAGCAATTTGCATGGGCCAGATTTGGAGGATGTTGGCAGGAGTTATTTCAATGAGCTCGTCAATAGAAGTATGATTCAGCAATGGGAAACCAAGTATGGAGAGGTGTTGTCCTGCAGAGTACACGATATGATGCTTGATTTGATCCTTAGAAAATGCGTAGAAGATAATTTTATAAGTTTGGCGTGCAGTTCTGAGGACATGGCAAGACTGCTGCATAGCTGCAAGTACAAGGTTCGCCGATTATCCCTGCGCTCCATGGCTGTTGGTGGAGCAACATATGACACGTCTATTGCTGCTAGCGTGTCACAAGTTCGATCATGTATACTGCTCGAGAACCCCATACCCCTCTTTTGTGGTTCAAGTATCTCAAGGTGCTTATCCTTTTTGGTACGGAGAGGGAGATAGTTGACCTCACTGCTATTAGCAAATTGTTTCTGCTGAGGTATCTGATGGTTAGAGCTTGGAAGATAGAGCTCCCTACTGAACTTCGTGAGCTTGTTTACTTGGAGACACTGGACATAAAAGATTGCAGACTAATAAAGAGCGTCCCTTCAGACATAGTTCATTTGTCCCACCTGTCCTGTCTGGTTCTTCCAGATTTTACAGGCCTGCCTGAAGGTATCGAGAATATGAAATCACTCCGCACTTTGCATGGGTTTGACATGAAAATGAGCTCGCTGAAGTGTATTGTGGGTCTCAGCGAACTGACCAATCTGAGGGAACTGAGTATGGAAACTGATCACTATTTGGGGACGCCAATAGTTGATGCGTTGGCCTGCTCCGTTGGAAAGCTCCGTAACCTCGAATATTTGTGCATCTCTGGCTTACATTTTGAGCATGAGAATAACCAGCAGCTGGGCTCATTATCCAATCCTTTTCAACATATGGAGAAACTTCACGTGAAATGTTGGTGGTTCTGCAGAGTTCCGAAATGGATGGATGGTCTCCATTGCCTGCGCTTCCTCGAGCTGCAGGTTGATGAGACATCAACTGAGGAAGTTCATGTTCTTGGAGAGCTTCCCTCCCTCGTCCACCTCGACTTCGGAGCATGTGAAATCCCTGATGAAAGAGCTATACTGGGCACAGGACTCTTCCCGGTTCTGGAGTTCCTTAATTTTTGGTCTGGCAAAGACACTACGTCGTACCTAGGCTTTGAGGCAGGTGCTATGCCCAGTTTACGAACACTCTGGTTCAGTGCATGCGATTGGGGCGGCACTATACCAGTCGGCATGGAGCACTTGTTACACCTCCAGGAGATCAAAGTGTATGGGGTCAGCAATAATAAGGATACCGAGGACACGTTCAAAGAGGCCAAGGATGCGTTCAAGGAGGCCTTGCTGATGCACCCGAACCACCCTTCCGTCATAGTTCATGCTTCTAGCAGAGTATAATTCCCACATGCATCGTACTCCCTCTGTAAAGAAATATTAGAGCGTTTAGATCACTACTTTAGTGATCTAAGTGATCTAAACGCTCTTATATTTCTTTACGGAGGGAGTACTATGTATCTTCCGTAGACCTGCTGGAGAAGTGAAAAGGGGCAGCTGATTAAGGCGCTCTTGATCTTTATATATATAAATACGCTGACATCAAGGAGCTTACCACGAATGTCTATCTTTTCCGGATGTGGTTCTACTCACAACTGCCGATGTGTCCATTGCATCCTTGTTTTTGACAGCTAATGGTGGTTCACTGGTACATAACAGGGCATTGGTCCAGGCCGGGCCAGCCCATTAGTCCCGGTTCAGTCACGAACCGGGACTAATGGGTGCAACAGTCCCGGTTCGTGAGGCCAGACGGCCGGGCGGGCCACGTGGAGCATTGGTCCCGGTTCGTCTGGAACCTTTGGTCCCGGTTCCAGACACGAACCGGGACCAATTGTGCCTCGCTCCTGGCCCACAACCATTGGTCCCGGTTCGTGGAAGGAACCGGGACCAAATGTGTAACCGTTCGCCTGGTGCGCGCCCCTTTAGTCCCGGTTGGTGGTTCAAACCGGGACTAAAGGTTCGAACGTCTCGCATCCCACGACGTTTCGCGCTCCGAGAAACAGGAGGATAAAGCAACTGTTCCTCGGCGAGGGCTACAGTAACTTCGCACATTTCTCTTCTTCTCCTCTCTTCTTCCCCATATCTTCTACCATGAATCCAATCACTCGCTACGGGGAGGTGCTCGCACATGGCAGTACCAATCTCGATGTCGTCTATACGAACGACAGCGCCATGGTGCCGCATTTTCTTTCCCTTTTGCAGAAATGGCTTCAAGTGGCGGATGAGAAAGACAAGTTCATAGGGCTTGATCTCGAGTACACGGCCAAGCAAGAAGATGTTGCCTTCATCCAGCTATGTTTCAAGAAACATGTCATGATCTTCCAATGGGCAAGGTGAGTTTTGAGGGTTTTCTTTGATCAATTAATAATTTATAGATTATTATGAAAATTGCATAGGATAGAAATATGTTCCATTTTGAATCCTATGGGAAAGATCAATATTTCTTTTAAGTTTGTAGTGAAACAATTTTCCTTGTTGCAAAACGTGGGAGAACATATATGTCATATAGTTAATTTAGGGTTTCTTCATCAATTCATAGGATATGAAAATTGCATATATATAGGATATAGCAATATATATGTTCTATTTTGAATCCTATGGCAAAGATCAATTTCTCTTAAGTTGTAGTGAAATAATTTTCAATTTTTTTATGATATTACTGTTCACCGGGCTCAAATGAGCCCGGGGAGCAAAAACTCTGCGTCTTCCTCTTTTGTTGCAGCGAAATAATTTTCCTTTATATAGTTGCATATTATAATTCTGCCGAAATATACTTGTTGCAGCAGTATTTAACATTTGTTCCATTTTAATTTGTTGATGTTGCAGTAGTGACAAGCACTGCCCAGCACTCATGGACTTCCTACGCAGCGGCATACATTTTGCTAGCGTTGATGTAAGTAATGACAAGCTGAAGATGAGGCGCAGCTTCGGTATTGAGATACCAGCTGGCTGCCTTATTGATATCCAAGACATATTCAGGCTTCAGTATGAGAGGACTTCGATGGCTTCTATGGCAGTCGCCTTGATCGACGACTATTACGGAGATATGAAGACCAAATTCCCCCGGGCGCAGCACAAAGAGTGGGAGAGGACCCCACTTCAGCCTATCAACATTGAGTATGCAGCAAAAGATGCATACGTTGCATATGAGTTGTACCGCAAGATTCGAACCGTGAACTATGGGCAGCGTCACCTCGCACCACCACCACCATGGGAATATTCTTCTGATTCAGACTAGCTAGTAGGGTTCGCTTGGACGAGTACTTTCTGTAATGGATATCTGAACTATTATATATTACATATCTCTCTAGCTATTATATATTTGTAGTGCTTTTCAATTCAGTTTTTTCTTAAATTCCGATTGTGGCTGAGAACAAAATGCAACAAAAAAGTGGGTTGTCATTGTTGGCAAGCACGCACACCATGCCAACTTTCAACCTTTTCAGAGTTCATTTGTAGTGCTTTTCAATTTCAGGGTCATTTAGCTCAAAAAAATCATTAAATGCATGAAAAATACCAAATGAAGTCAGAAAGGGTTGAAAATTCATGATGTGGCTTCGAATGGTGCATTTTGAACACACGAAAAGCCTGGAGTTCAAATAAGTTCAAGAAAATGAAATGCCTTTTGTAATCGATGAGTTTCCGTCCGAAACCCCGATACTTCGAAAGGGACTGTCCGTTTTGTACACGAAGTGCATCCAGTTTTTGCCGTAACCCACTCAACTTTTTAGCACATGCTATGTGGGTGAAAGGTTGATACCATGCCAACTTTCAACCTTTTCAGAGTTCATTTGTAGTGCTTTTCAATTTCAGGGTCATTTAGCTCAAAAAAATCATTAAATGCATGAAAAATACCAAATGAAGTCAGAAAGGGTTAAAAATTCATGATGTGGCTTTGAATGGTGCATTTTGAACACACGAAAAGCCTGGAGTTCAAATAAGTTCAAGAAAATGAAATGCCTTTTGTAACCAATGAGTTTCCGTCCGAAACCCCGATACTTCGAAAGAGACTGTCCGTTTTGTACACGAAGTGCATCCAGTTTTTGCCGTAACCCACTCAACTTCTTAGCACATACTATGTGGGTGAAAGGTTGATACCATGCCAACTTTCAACCTTTTCAGAGTTCATTTGAAGTGCTTTTCAATTTCAGTGTTATTTAGCTCAAAAAAATCAGTAAGTGCATGAAAAATACCAAAATGAAGTCAGAAAGGGTTGAAAATTGATGATGTGGCTTTGAATGGTGCATTTTGAACACACAAAAAGTATGGAGTTCAAATAAGTTCAAAAAAATTGAAATCCCTTTGTAACCGATGAGTTTTCGTCCGAAACCCTGATACTTCGAAAGAGATTGTCCATTTTGTACACGAAGTGCATCCAGTTTTTGCCGTAACCCACTCAACTTTTTAACACATGCTATGTGGGTGAAAGGTTGATACCATGCCAACTTTCAACCTTTTCAGAGTTCATTTGTAGTGCTTTTCAATTTCAGGGTCATTTAGCTCAAAAAATCATTAAATGCATGAAAAATACCAAATGAAGTCAGAAAGGGTTGAAAATTGATAATGTGGCTTCGAATGGTGCATTTTGAACACACGAAAAGCCTGGAGTTCAAATAAGTTCAAGAAAATGAAATGCCTTTTGTAACCGATGAGTTTCCGTCCGAAACCTCGATACTTCGAAAGGGACTGTCCGTTTTGTACACGAAGTGCATCCAGTTTTTTCCGTAACCCACTCAACTTTTTAGCACATGCTATGTGGGTGAAAGGTTGATACCATGCCAACTTTCAACCTTTTCAGAGTTCATTTGAAGTGCTTTTCAATTTCAGTGTTATTTAGCTCAAAAAAATCAGTAAGTGCATGAAAAATACCAAAATGAAGTCAGAAAGGGTTGAAAATTGATGATGTGGCTTTGAATGGTGCATTTTGAACACACAAAAAGTATGGAGTTCAAATAAGTTCAAAAAATTGAAATCCCTTTGTAACAGATGAGTTTTCGTCCGAAACCCTGATAATTCGAAAGAGATTGTCCATTTTGTACACGAAGTGCATCCAGTTTTTGCCGTAACCCACTCAAATTTTTAGCAAATGCTATGTGGGTGAAAGGTTGATACCATGCCAACTTTCAACCTTTTCAGAGTTCATTTGTAGTGCTTTTCAATTTCAGGGTCATTTAGCTCAAAAAAATCATTAAATGCATGAAAAATACCAAATGAAGTCAGAAAGGGTTGAAACTATAATTATATAAAAAATATGCAACTAAAATTATCAAAGTATTTTTTGTTCAAAACATTAATAGCAAAAAGAATTTTCATAAAGAAATTTTTTGTTAGAAACTTTAATAGCAAACTAAAATAACCAAATCTGTTTTTGATTAAAACAGACATTTAAAATAACCTAAAACTTACCAAATTGAATATAATGATAAAACACAGTAACATTAAATAGCAGGAAAAAGAATCACTCAAAAATCTATTTTTTTAGTAAAGTTATTCACAAACTAGTTATTCACACCAATTTAAAAGAATTCAAATTTAAACTATTCAAATTTGGAAACTAATGGCACTAACAGAAAGTTTATAATTTTTGTGACCTAAAAGCAAAAAGAATCACTGAAAAACTGTAAGTAGAAACAAAAGAAAATAAATAAAGCAAAAAAGAAAACAAAAAAAGTAGAAAAAAAAATGCCGCCTACTAGGCCACAACGGCCTGAATACGACTAGAAACCCAACCACCAGGTTGGGCCAGGATTCGGGCCCGCTGAAGGCCTAGAAGGCCCACAGGCAGGGGTGTGTGCAATTAGGCCCGTAAGCCTGCTGTTGAGAGGAGCTCGAGAGGTTGTGCACAGCAGCGCTTATAAACCACTCTCGAGCCCTCTCAACTAGCGAGGTGGGACTAAACATTTGGCCCCGGGCAGCACCACCCTTTGGTCCCGGTTGGTGGCACCAACCGGGACCAATGCCCACCTTTGGTCCCGGTTGGTGCCACCAACCGGGACCAAAGGTCCCTGTTTCCCGCCCTTTGGGCTGACGAAAAGAGACCTTTGGTCCCGGTTGGTGGCACCAACCGGGACCAAAGGCTCTGGGTATATAAGCCCACGCACTTAGCAGTTTCTCCAAATCGTGTTCTTCTCCGCCCGACGCCTTGCTCCTCGTCGCCGTCGCCGCCGAGCCCTGCC
Source organism: Elymus sibiricus (assembly GCA_039707655.1). NCBI lineage: Eukaryota > Viridiplantae > Streptophyta > Magnoliopsida > Poales > Poaceae > Elymus > Elymus sibiricus. The sequence continues at coordinate 24,225,898 of CM077675.1, forward strand.
CCGACGCCGTCAGGCTGCTCCACCTCGCCGTCGTCGCCGTCGCCGAGCTGCCCCCGACGCCGTCCCCGCACCCACTGTGAGCCGCCTCGCCGTTCCCCTCCTCTCATCCTCCTCCCCCCCCCCCCCCCCGCGCCCCGACGCCGTCGCCCGCCGCGCCGTTCCCCTCCTCTCCTCCTCGCCCCCCCCCCGCGCCCCGACGCCATCGCCCGCCGCGCTCTGCTTGTCGTGCCCCGTCGCCCGTCGCCCGCCGCGCTCTGCGAGCCGTAGCTCTGCTTGTCGCTCCCCGTCGCCCGTCGTCCGCCGTCGGGAAGGGCCTCGCCGGCTTAACTTCGGCGACGCTGACGTGGCGCTGACGTGGCGCCGTCGTTCATGTATATGTTTTTTTCATGTATATGTGTATATGTTCATGTATATGTGTGTATATGTCCATGTATATATGTATGTGTATGTATGGATGGATGAATGGATGGATGTAACTATATGGATGCATGTAACTCTAAGTTAAAATTATTAGGAGTCTTAGGAAAAAATTAGTATGTGTATGTTAGATTACAGAAAAAAAATTGGTTTTATGAAAAATTAGTGATTAAACGATAAGAAAACGTTCTCATAGGAATTTGTCTCGACGTCGACGATGCCCGGCCCTCATCCTCGTCGTCGAGTGGTCCGCGAGAACCTGCTTGATAGGCGCCATGTCCGGGACTGGGCTCCGCCGGGCTGGCACTGGGAGGTGCTACCTTCCCGGGCTCGGAGGTTGGTGAGGAATCCAGGTCTCGTCGTCGACCCGGAGCTTCTGTGGTGGCGGTCACGCGGGCCACTTTCGGTGCGGAGGGAGCGGGCCCCCGCGGAGGTGGTACGTCGCCGTGTCAGGGAGGAGGACGAGCACGTCCGTCGCTACATGGCGGCGTTGGACGCCCGGTTCGACAATACCTGGCAGATTCTTCAGGGATCTCACCCGAGTTATGATCCCGTGATGGTTCCTTATCTTTGGGTGTCCACCGCCGGTGACTCAGAGACCGCTAGTGAACCTAGTTCACCGTCCTCCACTTTGGATTCTAGGATATTCGATCTGTATTAGTGATCTTATATGATAATATTCGAGATGTATTAGTTAATATTTGATGATGCATTAACTGGATTGTTCGGGATGATGTATTAGTTAATATCGAGTGCTTGTGATTTGCCAGTCATTGCGGCAAAACATAGGGAATTTTTTCTATGTCATTGCTCGATATATGGAACGGGTTGACTTCAGGTCTGTTTCGGCTCCTTGTGTGTCTTTCAGTGAGGGAGAGTGTCCACCATATATATATATATATGAGAGAGGAAGAATCCCGACTGTTGTCGTGGGGGTCGCTTCTCCTTCGTTCCCGTGTGCTAGACATTTTGGTGTAATGCACTCGGGGACGAATGGAGGAGCCACCATCACCGACGGTCGCAATATCAGAGGGAGTGCCCACCATATACGTGAGATGAGAGTTTAGGAAGCAAAGACTCGACAGACCTAAAGTCAACCCGTTGCATATTTTGAGTAATAGTGATCTGTGTGTTGATCACTTTCCTGGTAGTTGCCTTCGATCGATTTTAAATGTTTCAACTATGAACATAGGAAATGTCTGACGACGATAGCGAAAGGGAATTCGGTATGTGCGAATACTGCGAAGACGAGCGCGGTCTGTGCGACACGACTCACCTAGTTGATGGTAGGCGCTTCAGCATCGTGCTGGATGAGACCTTCGAAGTGGATACAGTAAGTCACAACGACAAGTCTTTTTTCGTAATTAAGCATGACTTCTGCTTCTTTTGCTTCAACTTATAATTTTAATTTTTTACTATTCTACTAGCGTATCCCCTGCCATGCAAGAAGATATGTCTTGGATAAGATTGGTTTCAATACTAAAGAAAGTATGGAGGTAAAGATAGTTCACTTGAGGACCGAGCATGGTTATACTTTTACCGTAAAATTGTACAATGCAGACACCTATTCCTATTTTGAATGCAAAAGTTGGCAAGCACTATGCAAGGCTTATGCATTTGAGCCTAATATGCTTATCACCTTTGATATTCGTCCGGAAGATGAAATTGAAGGTAATATCGACATCTGGGTCGATGTGCAGACACCTCAAGTTCTACCATTATGTGAGTTTCTCAACCATATTTATTATGATTCCGATTCTGCCTCCTTGTGAGTTTGTTAAACATATTTATTATGTAATTTATATTGTTTATTTCAAAATAGTTGACAGCTTATTTCCATTGACAGCTTATTTTCATTCTTCAAAAAATGTACGGAAGATGGTAGACAGAACCTACTACACCGATGGCGCAGAATTAACTTGTCAGGAGAAAAATCATCTTATCGCATTTATTAATGATCTTCAGAATTACAATACCTATTATCAAACTCCTACACATTATGGTCAATACGTGCCACTAGTGCACGTGTTGAACTACGGTAACATCCATGGAGATCGCATGGTAAGATTTTTTACTATTACGACATCCGTGCATCTTTTGCATAAATTATTTTTAAAACTAAACTACATTGCTAACTACGAAGTTATTACTATGTTTTTCAACAGAAAATCCCGAATGATTGTGTGCCTCATCTGATGTTTCCGAAAGGTCACCTTGATGTTATGAGCTTACTGCCACCAGGTCATCATATGCATCACTGTTGTCCATACCGGATTTCTAAAACCGATGAAGACATGACAATCAAAGATTGGAAAAAATGTATGGTCGATCGTAGGGAGCTACTTGGAAGCAACATTGTGCGACGTGCAAGAATTGGAGACAGGATAATCTCCATTCTCCATAATGGAGAGTCAGGGCCTATCTTGTTTTATGCTATTTTACCTAAGAGAGGCCGGGTAGTTAGGTCCTAGCTAATACTCATGATCATGTGCTAAGAACAATTAAGTATGGTTGGTTAGATGACTATGGTGATGATGATCTAGTATGACTTGTTATTATGATAACTTGTTGTTCGACCAATCTCTCCGGAGAAAGAGAGGTCGATCACTCCTCTCTGTATATGTTCATGACGATCTTATGTACTTACTGGTTCCTTCATTTGCTTACTACCTAGCGTGTCGAGTTCTCTCTATACGTATAGTACGTAGCATCGACCAAGCACGGAGATAAGAGAGGTCACTTCTCTCTAGGTAGCTATTAGCTAGCTAACACAATATATGAAACCCCCAAATTAACCCTCCAAAACCCCCAACCCCCCCCCCCCCCCCCCCTTTCAAAAAAAAAAAACCCCAGCTCCTGAGCTGCTGACGCGTGGATGCTTATTGGTCCCGGTTGGTATTACCAACCGGGACTAAAGGCCCTCCTGCCTGGGCTCGCCGCAGCGGCCACGTGGAGCACCATCTGTCCCGGTTCGTAATCGAACCGGGACTAAAGGTATTGGGCTTTAGTCCCGACCCTTTAGTCCCGGTTCTAGAACCGGGACAAATGGGCCTCTGGAACCGGGACAAAAGGGCCTTTTTCCACTAGTGGTTATGGATCAAGATCTGTATTCTTCTTGTAATCTGCCTGTCTGTAATGGTTGTAATCCTGATGATTAATGAATGAATGCTCCTCCTGATCTCCCCCCCAAAAAAGGTAATCCTAGGAACCATGTCATGTTTTGGTTATTTTGTTACCGGAGGCTCAGAAATGCTAGCTAGGATTCAGGCTGCGTTTGGTCTAGTACATACTGTGCTTGCTTACTTAACCTAAACCCCTTGGTGTCGTGTTAATTGCTAGGTTAAGTAGTTAACACTTTACGCCTGTGTACATAAGTGGGATTGGACGGGAACTGTACATACAACCTTCAAATTCTGAAAGTGAATCTTTATTCTCTCGTTTTTTCAAACTTTTAGACAGAATCTCGTCAAGTGAAAGCTTGTCCAATCTATTTGTTCCTGTATGTGAATATATATATTTTTTGAAGCGCTGGCAAAAGCTTTGCCTTATTCTGCAGTGTTAATAATGGGAAGATGGCAGTAACTGCAAGAAACTAACCGACTGTGTGCAAACTGTACATGTGCCCCATCTTGGACGAAACACTTTTGTATTACTGTTTCTCTGAACCTTAACTGTCATTTGTTGGAACAACCCAGTCCATGGCGAAGGCTGTCTCCTGCGCACGGGAGAAGGCAATCTATTTGAGCAGGTGGAGCGGCAGCTGACCCCTCCCGTTGTAGCAGAAGCTCCTTTGAGAGAAGAATTGACATCACATGTTAATTATCCGTAATCCAGTGTAAAAGAACACAAAGTAGTAGATCTTAGTAATCCCTTCAGAATTACAAAGCGAGGCGGAAAATGATGAGAGCAGAAACTATTTTCTCGATTTGCCTTGCATATTTAAGTCCATCCCTTTCTTTGTACTTTGCTGCCATCTCACAACTGGGTTCAGTTCAAAGATCCCCTAAAAGCTAGAAATAATAAAAGCTGCGAACAAGAACATCTCATTTTTCCATTCAAATTGGGCGAAACAGTTGAAGCAGACAGAGATGCAATGACTTGGGTGTTGTGCCAAGCAGGTGAAGGAAGTCAATATAAAGAATTCATAGAGACAGAGTGTTGTAGAGATCATGCCGTCTGCTGTAGGTTGCTTGGAGAACATGCAATTTCCTGAAACTGCATCGTTAACCCGGTTGAATGGGGCGCGGTTTTCAGACTGAAACTGCGCTTCATGATCTGCATTGGATCACGGCAGTTTGTAACAAGTGGCCAGCATCGATCTGCAACAGTCACTCTCGGTCAGATGCATGTAACAGTTCTATATATTCATAAAGAGATTGGCTAGAATGAACTTTTGCCAGAATGAGCAGAGGACTGAATCCCAACTAGTATCATACACAATCTTGGTCTAGTGGTTTTTGCATTTTTCCTACCTGTATAGTTTTTCCATTTTATTGGATCCAAAGTGGACTCCTTTATCTCTCTCTTTCTGCAGATAGCGCCGATGAACTAATTTACCAGGAAGAGAATACAAGCACTGATACCTGACTATAAGAGCTTGCACGCAGGTAGCTTTTGTTAGATGTGTATAGTCGTATAGTCCCTTTTCTGTATATCCCCAGTGTATAAGGGGTTTCCTGCAGTTCTACCTCACATGTATATGTACTGGCCTTTGGCCTCTGTGAATGTCAGTTGCTCATTCCTAACATGGTATCAGATGCTTAGGTTCCTCTCCCGCTCCCGCACGCTCGCAGCTTCGTGCCTCTCTCCCGTCGCCGGCCACCTTCTCCCTCGTCGCCGGCCACCTCCTCCCCCGTCGCCGGCCACCTCCTCCGCGGCCGCCGCCGGCCGTCCGCGCCTCCCTTGCGCCCGGCCGCAGTTCTGCAGCTGCTCCCGCAGCTGCTCGCGCGCCGCGCCGTGCCAGGGCCGCGCCCAGCCCACGCCCCGTCTGCTGCAGCTGCAGCGGCGGCCGCCTCCGGCTGTTCGCCGGTGCCCCGCGGCTGGCAGCCGGTGCTCCTCCCGCTGCCGCCGCCGTCCTCGGCAGCTGCGCTGCCTCGCCCTCCTCGCCCGGCCGCCGCCGCCCCACCACGGCAGTACCGCTTAAGCGGTACTTCCGCTGTGCACCACGGTAGTACCGCTTAAGCGGTACTTCCGCTGTGGTCTGCCGTAGCGAGTACCGCTTGGGAATCTCCCTCTGTGCAACTTTCTGTTTCCCCTTTTACTTTAGCGGTAGTAGAGCGGCACTTGCACGGTAGTACCGTGCAGTTGACCAAAAAAAAAAAAACAGAGAGCTCCTCATGTCCGCTTCCGGCTATGTTGCTGTTCCTCGGTGCTCGGTGATCTTCGATGGCACCAACTATGCTGAGTTTGCGGGCTTCATGCGGATCCACATGCGCGGCCTTCTCCTGTGGGGCGTTCTCTCTGGCGAGGTCCCCTGTCCGCCTTGCCCTGTCGCTCCCGTGGCTTCTACCCCACCGGTGCCGCCTGTTCTTGCTGCTGGTGCTTCCCAGGCTGATCGGGATGCAGCCAAGGCTCTCGATGATGCTGCGGTGGATGCTTATGATCAGCAGGTATCAGCCTATTCCGATGCTCTTTCTCTCTACCGGGATGCTCTGTCTGCTTACACTCAGTGGTGCAATGATGATGCTTGGGCTGCTGCTGTTCTCACTGCTAGTGTCCTGCCTCAGTTTGCTTCGGAGTTCATGAGCCTCGGTACTGTTGCAGCGATGTGGTCTTACCTCTGTCAGCGCTATCAGCCCTCTGGTGATGCGCTCTACTTATCTGTGGTGCGTCAGGAGCACGCCCTTCAGCAGGGTGACTCTTCTGTTGATGAGTTCTACACACAGAGTTCTGCCATCTGGCGCCAGCTTGACTCTCTTCGGACAGTTGTTTGTGGAACTTGCTGTTGCTGCCAGACTATGAGGTCCGACTTGGAGTTTCAGCGTGTTCATGAGTTCTTATCTCGCCTCCGTTCCGAGTTTGAGCCTCGACGCGCTCACTTGCTTGCTCGTGGTCGTGTTCCTATCTCGGAGGTACTTGCTGAGCTTCGTGCTGAGGAGACCCGCCTCCGCTCTGCTGGGTTGCTTGCTATTCCCTCTGTGTTGGCTGCTCGAGCTCCTGTGTCGTCTGCTCGTCTCACCGCTCCACCGCTTCTGCCCACACCTTCAGGGGGGGTGGGTTGCCCTCCTTCTGCTGAGAAGGGCCGATCGCGCCGTGACACTTTCTGTGGCTACTGCTCCAGGCAAGGTCACCCAGAGTCTGATTGCCGCCAGAAACAGCGAGACCAGAGGCGCTCTTCTTCCAGTGGGACTCATGCGTCTCCCTCGACTCCGTCACTCACTGACCAGGATATTATGCGACTCAAGCGCATGCTGGCTTCCTTTGGTTCTTACTCGACGGGTTCTGTTGCTGCTGTGACTGCCACCACCACTCCGCCCTCGCCGGAGCCTACTCAGTCAGGTACATCCTCGTGGGTTCTGGATTCTGGAGCTTCCTTTCATATGTCCTCTGATTCTTCTGCTTTATCTTCCCTTCGACCTCTTGATTTTCCTCTTAATGTTCTCACTGCCGATGGCACACCTCTTCCTATTGCTAGTCGTGGCATTCTTTCTACTCCATCTTTTTCTGTTCCTAGCGTTTCTCATGTTCCTCGTCTTACCATGAATCATTTTTCCGCTGCCCAACTTACTGATTCTGGTTGTCGTGTCATTCTTGATACCGACTCTTGCTCCATTCAGGATCGTCGCACCAAGGTTTTGGTTGGTGCTGGCCCCCGGCGCCGTGAGTCAGAGGGCCTTTGGGAGGTTGACTGGCTTTGTGTTCCTTCCGCTGCCACCACTTCTGCCAGCTCTCATGCTCTTGCTGCCTCTTCGTCTGTGTCCTTCCAGCAGTGGCATCATCGCCTTGGTCACATCTGTGGCTCTCGCTTGTCTTCTTTAGTTCGTCAGGGCCTCTTAGGGTCTGTATCTGGAGATGTCTCCTTACATTGTAATGGTTGCAGACTTGGCAAACAGACCCAGTTACCTTATCCTACCAGTGAGTCTGTATCTCAGCATCCTTTTGACTTAGTTCATTCTGATGTCTGGGGTCCTGCTCCCTTTGATTCGAAAGGTGGTCATCGCTACTATGTTTTATTTATTGATGATTTCTCTCGCTACACTTGGCTCTACTTCATGAAATCTCGTAGCGAGGTTCTCTCTATATACAAACGATTTGCTGCCATGGTTCACACCCAGTTTTCCACGCCCATTCGTACTTTTCGTGCTGACTCCGCTGGAGAGTATATCTCCCAGCTGTTGCGTGGTTTTCTCGCGGAACAGGGTACTCTTGCCCAGTTCTCATGTCCTGGTGCTCATGCTCAGAATGGCGTTGCTGAACGTAAGCATCGTCATCTGCTTGAGACGGCTCGTGCGCTGATGATTGCCGCTTCTCTTCCACCCCACTTTTGGGCTGAGGCTGTTTCTGCATCCACCTATCTCATCAACATTCAGCCCTCGACTGCTCTGCAGGGTGGTATTCCTATGGAGTGTCTCACTGGTCGATCTCCTGACTACTCAGCTCTTCGTATGTTTGGATGTGTGTGCTATGTCCTGCTTGCCCCGCGAGAACGCACCAAACTGACTGCTCAGTCGGTTGAGTGTGTTTTCCTTGGCTACAGTGATGAGCACAAGGGCTATCGCTGTTGGGACCCTGTTGGTCGTCGCTTGCGCATCTCGCGTGATGTGACCTTTCATGAGTCTCGCTCTTACTACCCCCGCCCTTCCTCCTCGAGTTTCTCTGTGGACGATATTTCTTTCCTTCTCCTTCCTGATATATCCTCCTCTGTGCCTCAGGTCTCTCCCCTTCCTCAGACCCGTCTCCTCTTCCTCACATGCCACCGACACCACAATCCCCTCCATCCTCCTCTCCACCATCCTCTCCGATCCGTCGGCCTCTCTCTCCTTTTCCTCTCCACTACACTCGCCGCCCTCGTGTTGAGGATGATTCTCCTGACACATCTTCCACTTCCGATGTTCCTCCTTCCACGCCTCCACCAGTTCATAATCTCCGTGCTCGACCTCGCCCCCTTCTTGATCGCTACTCTCCTGCCAAGTACGGCCTCTCTGTTTTTGCTGAGCCGACTTCCGATCAGGCTGCCCTGACTCAGCCTGAATGGCAGCTTGCGATGGCCCAGGAGCTTGCTGCCCTTGAGCGTTCTGGCACGTGGGATCTGGTTTCCCTTCCTTCTGGTGTTCGTCCCATCACATGCAAGTGGGTCTATAAGATTAAGACTCGCTCTGATGGTTCTCTTGAGCGCTACAAAGCTCGTCTTGTGGCTCGTGGGTTTCAGCAGGAACAGGGACGCGATTATGATGAGACATTCGCTCTTGTGGCCCACATGACCACTGTCCGCAATCTCCTTGCTGTCGCTTCTGTTCGTCATTGGTCTGTCTCTCAGTTTGACGTTCAGAACGCCTTTCTCAATGGTGAGTTGCGTGAGGAGGTCTATATGCAGCCACCCCCAGGGTACTCTGTTCCTGATGGTATGGTCTGCCGACTTCGCCGCTCTCTCTATGGTCTTAAACAGGCCCCTCGTGCCTGGTTCGAGCGGTTCGCCTCTGTCGTGACTGCCGCGGGTTTCTCGCCCAGTGATCATGATCCCGCCTTGTTCGTTCACACGTCTCCTCGTGGTCGGACTCTTCTCCTTCTCTATGTTGATGACATGATCATCACTGGTGACGACTCTGACTACATTGCCTTTGTTAAGGCTTGCCTTCGCGACCAGTTCCTCATGACTGATCTTGGTCCACTTCGCTATTTTCTTAGGATTGAGATCTCCTCGACCTCTGATGGCTTCTATATCTCCCAAGAAAAATATATTCAGGATCTTCTTTCTCGCGCTGCTCTTGGTGATGAGCGCACTGTTGTGACTCCTATGGAGCTCAACGTTCAGCTTCGTGCCTCTGATGGTGACCCTCTTCCTAGTCCCACTCGCTATCGTCACCTCGTTGGCAGTCTTGTCTATCTTGCTGTTACGCGTCCTGATATCTCCTATCCTGTCCACATCCTGAGTCAGTTTGTTTCAGCCCCCACCTCTGTCCACTATAGTCATCTCCTCTGTGTTCTACGATATCTTCGAGGCACGATCTCTCAGCGCCTTTTCTTTCCCCGCTCCAGCTCTCTTGAGCTCCAGGCCTACTCTGATGCTACCTGGGCTAGTGATCCCTCTGATCGACGCTCGCTGTCTGCTTATTGTGTCTTTCTTGGTGGCTCTCTTATTGCCTGGAAGACAAAGAAGCAGACTGCTGTTTCCCGCTCGAGTACAGAGGCTGAGTTACGAGCCATGGCTATGTTGACGGCTGAGGTGATCTGGTTACGGTGGTTACTTGAGGATTTTGGTGTGTCTGCTACCACCTCGACTCCCTTACTGTCAGACAGTACCGGTGCTATCAGTATTGCGCGTGACCCGGTGAAGCATGAGCTCACCAAGCACATCGGTGTGGATGCCCACTTTGTACGTGCTGCTGTGCAGGATGAGGTTCTCGCTCTTCACTATGTGCCCTCTGAGTTATAGCTCGCGGACTTCTTCACGAAGGCACAGACTCGAGCGCAGCATGGGTTCTTTCTCTCCAAACTCAGTGTTGTTGACCCACCATGAGTTTGCGGGGGGGGGGGGGGGGGGGGGGGGTTAGATGTGTATAGTCGTATAGTCCCTTTTCTGTATATCCCCAGTGTATAAGGGGTTTCCTGCAGTTCTACCTCACATGTATATGTACTGGCCTTTGGCCCCCTGTGAATGTCAGTTGCTCATTCCTAACAGCTTTCAGGGGCCCTCCGGACAAGACCCTCCCTGCATGAAATGGCAGCAAAGATTCACGATAGTAATAACCTGCTCATCATATATACGTCAAATTTGTCGCAGGCGGCAACAAGGCAGGCAAGCAGGAAGACCACCTCTGTTGAGGTGCCTAGGAAGAACAGGGCACACTCCAGGTACCACCCAGCTGCCTTGAGGAAATAAAATGACAGAAGAAGATCTTTTGTTCCCTGAAAAAAAAAACTACGTATTTTGAGTCTGCAGCAGACTTTCAGATATTTTGGCATGGTTGGCATCAAGAGATGCCTTCAGGAGAAGCAATTTTTTTATTCCTTTTACACAAGTTCGCACATATATTTGGTGCGGGAATGCAGGCAGCATGTAAATGGTGATGTGGTGCAACTTTATGCTAGAGCTGCCATGGCTATCTCATCTTTGCAAATTTCTCCGAGCGTGCGAAGATATTGCTGGACTTGACTACCTGGGGGCTGGCACCATCAAGTTGTCACTGATCAGTTTCTTCTACCGCTTAGTGTTTTTGTATGTTATTACACTGTTTTACTTGTTCAACAGCCCCGTTATTCCTACTGTAAGCCCCTCTTTTAATCTGCCTCTGGAGTCTAGAAAGAAAATAAGAGATGATTGCGTAGTCAAACTTACTACTATGAACATTTTGTCAGCAAAGGTTATTAATTTAACAGTTGGTAACTTCTCTGCAGCTGCAGAACTATTGTTGCCGGCTGTATATGACGATTCCCATTGACTATGCCTCATCCAAGTATAACTTACAAATATATTAAGTGAGTTGAGTGACAATGCTTGTTTTCATGGACTACATCATCTGGTACACTTGTAAATTTTAAGAGCTCTCGACTCTGGAGACAAGTTCTGCATTGACAAGTAATCCAATATAAAGAATTATTGGATGAAAGGGATTTCTACCCAAGTCCTTCGTAGCTGGCACTATCATACTGTACGGATAAGTTTACTTCCACCTTTGAATGTTTTTTTTATGTTAATGTCATTGTTCTGCTAGTTAAACAGACCTTGTTGATCCTCTCAGATGTCCCTCTTTTCATCCCTCTGTGTGAAAAGAAGGTGGGAGATCGCATAATAAGCATATTGCTGGTGAGTAGCATCGGTCCCAACATTTTGCCCGCACCGCTTCTTATTCTAACAATGGGCAGTTTCTCTGCAGTTGCACAAATATTATCCCAGGCTTTATCCTGACGATTCCCATTGACTATGTCTGTTCCATGTACTTTGTCAACTCCTCCCCTCCTCCATACTGAGAAGCTTCAAAGTACAAGGATCGTATAAATACTCCTCATTCCTGAAGGTTGCAGGAAGCTATAGGAACCATTTAGCATGACAATGCCCAATACCAATTGCATGTTGAGCTTTTCCCGTATAGCTTATGCAGTTGTTGTCATCCTAGCCCTAGGCAGTAGAACCTGCAATTGCTTGCAATTTACTTATCCCAACTTCAACACAATCAATAGGGATGATTTCAGTTTCAGCCCAGGCTCCACAATTGCAGATGGTGCCTTGCAGATCACCCCAAGTACCGGAAACATGCGCCACCGGTCGGGGAGAGTGGTCTATGCAAGGGAAACCCTCAAGCTGTGGAACAACAAGCGGGCGGCGCCCACCTCGTTCAGGACAGATTTCCTGCTCAACATCCTCCCCGGTCAGAATGGGGCTGGAGAAGGTATGGCATTCGTTCTCACAAACAATCCATCATTGCCCAGCAACAGCAGTGGCCAGTGGCTTGGCATATGCAACAACAGGACAAACGGAACGAAGACGGACCCAGTAGTAGCCATCGAGTTCGACACGAGGAAGAGCTACGAGGATGACGTTGATGACAACCATGTCGGCATCAACATCAATAGCATCAAATCTATTCGGCAGTACCCACTTAGTAATGTTTCCATCATCCTCTCAAGTGGGTCTGATGTATGGGTCAGTATCAGATACCACGGCACATCGAAATTGTTTCAAGTATTTCTAGTCCAACACAGCATCCGTGGGCGGTATGTCTACCAAGGAGATATCTACATTGATCTATCACAGCTTCTACAGGACAAGATATATCTGGTATTTGCAGGTTCCACTAGCAACTTCACCCAACTAAACCAGATAAAGTCCTGGAACTTCACCATGATAGATGAATAAGCCTGCGTTTATTTGGTCTTCGGGCAGCAATTAGTGGGAGATGGAGCTGTCGGACGTCGGTTTTCTCTTCACGGGAGGGGCTCGACAGCACAACAGTTTCTGCTCCATGACCTCTACTTCCCTCATTAGGAGGTGAGTATTGTGGAAAGTTGTACTATTGTATTGAGTGTTGAGTGTTCACTACGTTGTGCTTGTGAAGTTGTATGTTACGTTCCTGCTTGTTTTCTAACCGAATAATTTTATGCAATGCTCCATGACCTCCACTTCCCACACAGGGAGGTGAGTATTGTGGAAAGTTGTACTATTGTATTGCGAGTGTTGAGTGTTGACTACGATGCACTTGTGAAGTTGTACTTTACACTCATGCTTGTTTTTCTACCTGAATAATTTTATACATGTATCAGTTCTGTTTAATCACTTAAATATAACCTACCAAACCAAATGGTCAGATGTTTTTATGATTTCTTAGCATGTCCTTTTTTCTCTTGTTAGCCTGTTATATACTATTAATACGCAAAAAGAAAGACTCCAAAATAAAATGGAAGACATAGATCAAGGAGATTGCATATAGGATTCTCGACATATGCAAATACTCATAAATTCAATTGCGAAGAAATATCGCGTGCGATTCAACTAAAAATTGTTAGTTTATCATCATTTAATTAGTTATGCTCGATGTTTGTCCAGCTTGTGTGTATTTTCTGTCTCTGGCTCCGCCATTATCCTTGAAGACATTAGGGGTTTGAGAAATAAAAACTTGGTGATAGTTTCTAGCTTACTGACTTGTCCGAATCTATGTGGCGGTTGTCGGAAATGAGCGAAGGTTCTGACGGTACCTGAAGCTTTTCAGTTTGCAGTTCCTCCCACGAGGGTCGACGCTCAGCATGCTAGCCACTTCTCCACAGCCGCAATACAACCAACATATTCAATTCCTATATATCAGTATTTTTTACACCTTGTTGCACACAAGATTTGTCTCAATGTTCAGGCCCCCTTGCATGTATTTCTTAGTTCCACCACTGAACAAATAAAGAGTTTGAGAAATACCAGCTTACTGCTAGCTTGTAACTTACTGACTTGTCCGAACCTACGCGCCGGTAGCCCGAAATGAGTCAAGCTTCTGACAGGACCGAAAGCTGTCAGACACCCAGCCTGCCAGTAGCCGACGCACCACCACTCTCGACGCAACTTCCCCTCCGCTTCACCCCTTTGGCCTCCTTGCCGACCACTCGCGCCCACCTGGCGCAGTTCCCACACACCGGCTTCTCCCACCTCGCTGACGCGCCGCTCCAAGCATGCCACCCAGTATTTTCTTGGGACTAATCCGTTCTCGGAGCAGTATGAAGAACTCTCAAGACACAAATTTGAAGTAGTAGCTACGTTCAAACGAGCTGTTTGGTATGCAAATGAGAAGCTCTACCGATGATAAGCCAGAAATTAACCATGTCAAAATTCCTGCAGCTAGCATGTCAATTCGCACTCATATTGAAATTGAACAGTGGTGTGCAGACTTGGCAATCTGAGCCTGGTATGCTTGTAAGGGGGCGGTCACCTCACTCATTCTCCAGTCCGTTGGAAATTCCAGTGCAAGGTTAGTCGCTTAACTAGTGATAAAATTCAGACCGAAAAATCTCTAAACTGCAGAGCACATGAACCAGTCGTAGCAGAAGATGATGAAGACCTCCAGGAGCTTGCGAAGGCTTGCGTGCTCCTAGAGAAGTTGAGCTGCGTCGTAGCAAGTTGAGGAGATCCCGAGTGAATGGATATTTCCTGAGAAATCTGCCGCCGATGCTGCAGGGAGTGGCCTGCGCATGCGACAGCGGTGCCGGTGCTGGTGGCTATTGCGACCGTGACCTCCTTAGAAGGAGCGAGCCGGGACCAGCGGGGATGCACCACCGCCACGGCGCTGAGCCCCGGAGGTGGGAAGAAGGCGGCGGTCTCTGGGTTAGTTTTTATCCTTTCCTTTTTAGAATAGAGCTCGCTAGATTAAAAAAGGAGTTTTACTAGAGCACATATGATTAATGGTATTTTGTTTCATCACTGCTTGAGAGAAGCAAATCAAGTGGCACATCATTTGGCAAAAGATTCTTATGAGTCTCATGGTGAATTTTTTTTTTAGGGGTAAAAACCAACTTTATTCATCAAATTCCACATGGTGTGGTAAAAACCAACTTTATAACACTTTGTGAGTCTCATGCTGAATTTTGTTGGGATGGGGATCCACCCGATTTTTCTCTTGCCTTATGTAATCCATGATGTAACTGTTGACATCGTAATAAAGCGCCACAAGGCGGGAAAGAAAGGAATCGTCCTATTTAGCGACCTGACCGTGCGAGAGGGCACAAACGCCACGCCTCCCTCCTGCCGTGCATGATTTGGGCCGCCCCATGTGCCCTGTTTTTCCTTTCGTTTTATTTTGTTTTTTCAGTTTTTTGCTTTATACTGTTCAAGATTTTTTTTAAAATCGAATTTAAAAAATCTTCAACAATTTGAAAATGCTCTCGGATTCAAAAAATATTCACGAGTTCAAAAAAATGTTCTTAAATTCAAAACAAATTCGTGCATTCAAAAAATATTTTTAATATTGAAAAATATTCTTGTATTCGTAAAAATTCCCTAATTCGAAACAAATGTTTGCGTATTTAGAAAAAATGTCATGAATTCAATAAATGTTCATGAATTTCAGAAAATGTTTGCATATTTAAAAAAATGCTCGTGGATTAAAAATATTTCATAAGTTCATAAAATGTTTATGAATTTGAAAAGAAGGTCCACAAATTTCAAAAAATATTCACGATTTGGAAATAATATGCTCATGAATTCGGAAAATGTTCATGATTTTCAAAAACTGTTCATGAAATCAAAAAATGGCCATGAAGTTAAAAAAATGTTCGTGAGTTCAATTTTGTTTCACTAATATCGAACAATGTTCCCATGTGTTAAAAACTCTTCATGAATATCAAAAAATTGTTTGCGAATTCCATGAAAATGTTCACCAATTCAAAAAAAATCATGAATTTGAAAAATATTGTCAATTTCAAAAAATGTCACGAGTTTGAATTTTGTTAACGATTTTAAAAAATATTTTTGCGAGTTTGTATTTTTTTAACTAATTTTAAAATTAGTATTAAATTCAAAAAATGTTCACAACTTTTTAAAAATGTGCATGAATTTGGAATTTTTTCGCAATTTTTATAAAAGTACAGGAATTGAAAAAATGTTAGTGATTTGGAAAACAAAGTTTACGAATTTTAAAAATGTTTGTGAATGAGAAAAAAGAAAAAAAAGGGAAAAATCAGAAAATAAAAATCATAAGAAAAGGAAAAAAATGTAAAAGAAAAAAGAAAAAAGAAAAATAATTAAAAAAAAAAGAGAAACACGAAAAACAGGTTTAGGGAAGGTTCAAAACCGGTGGGGAAAAATCCTCTAGAGAAGGCTCGGACAAAGAGGGGGAAGGCTTGGAGAA
The DNA here is from genome assembly GCA_039707655.1 of Elymus sibiricus. Taxonomy (NCBI): domain Eukaryota; kingdom Viridiplantae; phylum Streptophyta; class Magnoliopsida; order Poales; family Poaceae; genus Elymus; species Elymus sibiricus. Next base: position 24,241,794 of record CM077675.1, read on the forward strand.
GGTGGTCTTGGCGGTCGACACAGTTGGCCCTAGGTTGGAGATGGCGGATGGCGCTGTCGGTGGGCCGGCATCACCCCGACCTCTTGATGGAGGACGCGTGGGAGCACTTCCGCCTCTCAATGGTGGAGGAGCACCTCGCCGGAGCGCGCGAACGCTGCCGCCCTTGTCAAGCTCTACGACGACCCGTCCCTCGTTGTCGAAATCCGCGCCATCCTGGAGTCCATCAAGGTTGCATTGTTGCATGCATTTGCATAATTTTGAAGGTTAAAAAAATAGTGAGTCAGACGTAAAGAGTTTTACACCTCCAACCGGACTGGGCAATTTTTTTTGAGAACCGCTACACAAACGATGGGCTGTGGCCGATTTTCAGACGATGGCTGCTATGTCTTGTCGTCTGAAAATCGTCTTGCAAAATTGTCGTGTGTACATTAATTTCGATTTTTTTTGCCTAAAAAAAATACTCCCAAATTTTAGGCAAAAAAGTGCAGCTACACTTTTTAGAGCTCTCGAGCACACACCCTTCCGCACCGTTCGATTGAATCGCGCCGCGCACGAGGAAAACGCCCACGAGGCCACGACCCACTCCCTCAGTCCCTCTCGTCCACCACCCACTCCCCGTCCCCTCCTTCCTCCTTCGATCCTGCCTCGACCCCGAACGCCTCCACCTTTGACGACACGTCGCCGGGGACCGAGCCACCGCACCACGCTAGCCCCTCCATCCTACCTCCGCCGGCCTGTACCGACCCCTCCATTATCAACCGCCGTCGCGTCGCCCAGACCCGAGCAGCGCCACGCTATCTGCGCTCCTCCCCTGGCTCTACCCAGCGATCTCGCTGCGCTCCGGATGAACGGCAGCGTCACCCCGCGCCGGATCAGCGCCACCCCGTGCAGGATCCGCACCGCCAGCATCAGATCCCGCGAGATCGGGTTCTCCCAGGCCATGGAGGCGAACTGCTGCTTCCCCGGGACTGGCCTGCACCGCACCCCTCTCCGGCGCTCCCCACTCGTGCTCCAGGCCAGCGTTGGGTGCCTACTCTGCCGCTGCCGGCAGCAGAGGGGAGTCGAGCAGAGGCGTGGTGCTCGCCGACAGAGGAGCAGCAAGCAGGGGCATCAGGCCAGGTTAAATCATGAAAATCTCGCAGATGTAGTCTTGAGAAAGCAAAATATTCGCATGTGGAGCGGTCAAAAATCAGATTTCCTTTGTATGCTGCTGCATTTATGCTCCCGGTCATGGAAGGATATGACAAGAGAAGACATGGGGTGGACTTGCTCAATCGGGATTTTGTTGTCCTAGGTAAATTGATATACATGCTTGGTGTTTGTATGAAGTGCATGGCCATGCATCCGGAAGCATCAGCCATTGCCCCCAGCTCTTCTGGGTAAGTTAAGATACAGGTATTCCATGTCAGGATAAACATTTCATATGTTAGGGACCTTATTTGGTAACGAAATGGCTTGATTTGACATGAAATTTTATTCTACAGGGAGGTCTCGCAACATGCTGAAGCATATGTGCGAAGGTCTGTGTTGTTTGCAGCTTCTTCTGTATTGATAGCCTTGCACCCGTCATATGTTGAATCAGTTCTTATAGAAGGCAATCAGGACATTTCTACTGGTTTAGAATGGATACATACATGGGCCTTGCGTATTGCTGGAGCTGATCCTGATACAGAGTGCACATCGGCGAGTAAAATTCACAGTTCTTAGTTGCTAAGTAGCTAACCATCTTTTATGTTCATTGGACGACTCAATGATTTATACGACTTAGTCACTCTTTCCACTTGTTACTAAATATGTATGCTCCATGTTTGGTTCCTAGATGGCCATGAACTGCCTGCGGCTCCATTCAGAGATGGTCCTCCAGACACCACGCGCCCTGGAATCTGCGGAACATTCCGAGGCCGGCACCAGAGCACTACCTTCTAAGCTCGATAACATTATATACCATTTGCAATATGATGTGATCTGGTGTAGTCTTGAAGTTGTATAGGGGTTTCAGTTGGTCCTCATCTGGGAAGTCGATACATGCCTAAAAACCTCAGTACTTGCCTACAGCTTTTTCTAGTGATGACAGTAAAACTAGTGTGCACTAAAAAATCATACACATCAAGGTTAGGCAACTCCACACAGCTAGACCGAGCAATTGGTACTCACAGATCAAGCAACTTAAAGAAAATTCAATCAAATATCAAAAAAGCAGATAAAAGTGGGGTAAGTGACATCTTAGGCACATATTTTAGGGGGGTGGGAAGGGGGATTGTGGCGGTAGACAATTTATGCATGTGGAAACAGAAAACTCACATTTTTTTTTATCTAAACAACAGGCAAGTCACACATAAAACTCTAGCAAGCCCCCCACAGTTCTCAAGCAAGTTACATACATTACTCAAGCAAGTCACATACAAGATCACCATAGCTTTCTTTGCTATGCAGACCATGGCGAACCCCTTCATGTTTTCGTTACATTTTTTGTAGGACCCGCCTAAAAAAATCTCAAAGCTATCCCAGGAATGCCCAAGTAAGAAACCTTCACCAGCTACTCTCCAGGTAATCTTCATACCCTTTCCCTGGAGATTAGTTGCTTACTATCTAGAGATAAATCAATTGTGTGATTACTGATTGTACTAAACTTGCTTAAGAAAACCTCGGCACTAGCCTACAATTTCTTTTTAGTGATGACCCTAAAACTGAATAAAAAAGCCTAATATGTCAGTAATTGGTAGGAAATCAGTTGCTCACTGCCATCGTGCACGTGCACACAAAAGTTGCTTAATGGCAGAACTGGAGTTGCTTAAAATAGCCCACCTAGATGTTGCTGCTTTTTAAAAAAATACCACATCATCCATTGTACAAAGCAAACTAAATTCAGAAGAGATACATGAGTTGCTTACCCTTTTCCACCCTTTTTTATTTGCTTAAAAGTGCCCCAGTAGTTGCCCACACTTTTTTTTCACATCTTTTTAGTCCTAGCACGTATGAGCACACAGGAGTTGCTTGCTCTTAACACTGTTTTTGCTTAAAACAAAGCCTAGAAGTTGCTGATTTTTGTTTTGTTTTTCAACACACTTTTTTCTAGTCCAAAAGCAACCTAAAAACACAACAGCCAGTACTTGCAAAAAATAAAAATGAAAACCAGATGTTGTGGTTCATGTCCTGCCAAGAGTTGCTTGCTGTCAATACCTGATTTGCTTACAAAATCCACTATAGTTGCTCACCTGCATCTTGTGGGGGAGGAAAGGATCCACAGTTTGCATGGGGGAGAAGGAGAAGGAGAAGGAGAGGGAGAAGGAGAAGGAGAAGGAGAGGGAGGGGGAGGGAGAGGGAGAGAGAGGGAGAGGGAGAGGGAGAAGGAGAAGTGGGGGGTAAGCTTATCTTTTTCCCCTTGTTTTTAACAACCACATGCTTTCTGTTTTCAGGCACCTCACACACATATCTTGAAGTTCACACACACACAAACACACTTATTCACTTGGACTAAAAACCAGGGGTTAGGCAAGTCGACACTACTAGACCAAGCAACTTACACACAGAGAACAAGCTAGTTGAACTAAAAATGGTAGGTCACACACAAATGTTAGGCACAGACCTAGGAGGGTAGGGGTTGTGTGTCAGGCAAATCATACATGCAGAGCAGGCAAATCACATTCAAATGTCAAGCAAGTACTCAACACTAGCAAAGTCACATTCAAATGTCAAGCAAGTCACATACTCAACACTAGCAACTCAAATTCAAATGTATTGCTCACTATTACAACTAGCAGTATCAAAGAACAATAGTTCCTTTTGTGGTCTTGTGCGGGTTTAGTCCATCGCCGTGTTGTTTGATGATGCACTCAACACTAGTATCTTCAGTATATAACCTTTGAAAACTTGCTTACTACTAACTATACATGTGCATCCTTCGGGCCGGGCCTAACCAAGCCCGAAGCAAAAAACCCAGGCCCGGCCCCGGCCCGGCCTTCGGGCTCAAAACCTAGGCCCAGGCCCGGCCCGTGGGCAACACCGGGCCGGGCCGGCCGGGTAGCCCATGGCCAGGTCTACTACTAACTGGCCATGACTAATAGCTTTTTGGTTGCGGGGTGTTAAGAGTTTTGTTTATACCACGTGTCCCCCCTATATGTTTTTTGCAGGCCCACTAACAAAATTCTCAAACTAAATGAAGTCAACCTTTTCAGCAGATACTTCCAGGTAAAACCACAACTTGCCTGAACCTACTATGTATCTTGCTTACATTCCATGACATGACTTGCTTTTTTCTTTTTCCTTTTAGCTTGCTTACATTAAAGAAGCCCTTGGAGAACTTGTGTTTCTTTCTAGCTTACCACAAATCCATGAGTTGCCCGCGGCTCAACACAAACTTGCCTAAAAGATCACCCCTAGGTACTGGTTGGAGTGCCTTTTACACATGATTGGGCTACTTTGACTTTATTTTTTTAGTTTTTGCATACACAACCACAAATCAGCATAGGAAATCATAAACCATCAATATATAGTTTTTACCCACACCATCAACTGAGCAGTTCATGCAACCTACAAAACCAGCATAACCTAGTAGCCCAAACCCCCAAAGGATAACATCCAAAAAACTGATCTCCAAGGACTTCTTTTCTGATTTTATTTTGGCCACACTTTTTAGAATTTAGGTTTTTGTTTTACCACAAAATCATCAGTTGCCTACAAAGCATTATGTACTTGCCTACATCTCAACACAACCTGCCTACATCTCAACACAAATTGCCTATAATTTAGTTGTTTGCTGAAACACAAGACTGACCCAAATAAACCCAGTAGTTGTTTGCTGATCGCACTGAACTTGCCAAGAAAAATCCAAGCTGTTGTTTCCCTATTGTACAGTACAACCATGACAAAACATTTCTTTTTGTCTAACATCAAGTCAGCCTGCAAAAAGAAACACAAAAATTGCTTGAGAATCACACTGTACTTGCCCAAATAAACCCAGTAGTTGTTTTTGTACAGTTCCACTACGAAAAAACACCCTTAATAACACCCAGCAGTTGCATAAAAAATGGAAAATCATGAATTTTCATAGGCCAGAAGTTGCATGCAAGCATTATGAAAGTTGCCTACAACACGACACAACTTGTCTAACCAAAAAGCCACACAAGAGTATCATGCAAATCTAGCAAAAGGTGTCTCATAACCATTTTACTAGGATTTTCACTGCTTCATACAACTCTTTCTTGCTGGATGCCTGGATTTTTGTTTATCCTGAACAACTAGAACCTTTTTTCTTAGGATTTTACTGTCCCTTGTACTGCTGAGTTGGGAGAAGAGGGATGGGGTGCATGTGCATGGGGTACCTGTAGCACGAAATTGATGAGAGTTTCTTATTTTGTGTGTGCAGTTCTTAGTACATGGTAATGGCCATCAGAAGAGACGGGGGCGAGATGGAGCTTTCATCTGAATATAGATCTGGGAGGAAGAAGACCAGGGAGATGATGGAGGCATGTGTTGGGTTGGTGGGAAGGACAGCTAGCGTGTGGGGGCGTGTGGGACTTTTCTGCTTTGTGCGCGAGGGTTCCAGGTGTTGGGACTTTCCTTTTTGATTCCTCTGTCTGAACGGTGAGAGAACTTTCCTTAAATGGTGTGTGTGCCAGGGAACGCTAGGGAGCACATGTGTGCTCCCTAGTCGCGTCCAAAAACAACTACCTCTGGAGAAGAAAAGCTTGAGCGTCCGTCCACATTCGTCCTCCTTTCTGTGTTACCCAGTGCGCTCCGAGAAGCTCGTCGCCGCCGGCTGCATCCCCCCGCCCGTCGCCGACCTAAACCAAGGTACTACCTTTCCCCACTCATCACGGCGAGGTCACCACCACTGGCTACGACCCGGGACTCTCGATTTTCCTCAGCCAGATCCATGATTCCCTCTCTCCATCTGCAGATCTGACCCCTGCCTAGGCCCTTCTGCATCTGCTCCATGGAAAAGGCGGAGAAAGGGGAGGTCTTGGAGAGGAACACCAAGTCGATGCTGGGCAGCCAACCGGGGGCAACGACGGAGGAGGCGGCCGGCCTGTTCACCGACGACCTCATCCTCGAGATCCTCTCCCGCCTCCCCGCCAGGTCCGTCCACCGCTTCAAGTGCGTCTCCGTGGCCTGGCGCGACCTCATCGCCGACCCCGCCAACTGCAAGAAGTTGCCCCAGACCCTCGCCGGCTTCCTCTACACGACCACCGACGATAGCGGGCAACGCCACCACTTCGCCAGCGTCTCAGGCGCCGCCGCCCCGTTCGACCCTTGCATCCCTTACCTGCAGCCTAACAAGTACAAGGACATGGCCCAGGTCGACGCCTGCAATGGCCTCGTCCTCTACCGCGGCTGCAACGAGAACACGTTGAACCCTTGGGATTGGGCAGATGATGATTTCCGTTTTGTCGTGTGCAATCCCGTCACCGGGAGGTGGGTGGAGCTGCCCCCTTCACCGCAGGCGCCGGAAAACAGATTGAGCTGTACTGTAGGTCTGGCTTTTGATCCGGCGGTCTCGTCCCATTTCCACGTTCTTCACTTCGAGCAGACCTTTCAGGAAGCTTACATCACAGGACTGAACATCTACTCATCACGGACAGGAGCCTGGACTCGTAGGGATAGTGGGATGGTTGAGAAAGTGGTGCTGTTCTTCCTTAGTAGATGTGTCTTTGTCGGCGGTATGATGTACCTGATGGGCATCCTTAATGGCATCAACAACGATTATGTGTTGTTGGGGGTGGACATGGAGGGGAAAGTGTGGAAGACCATCAGTGTGCCGTACGGCCAAAGATTTGGTACAATTGGATCGTCGCAGGGGTGCTTACACTTTGCTATACCTTCTGTTGATGATATCCTAGTTTCTGAGATAGCACTCTGGTGCCTCAAGGATTGTGACAGTAAAGAATTGGTCCTGAAGCATACCGCCAGCATGGATGAACTTACGAGCATGACTGGGAAGAAGTACATGGTGGTTGGTATTCATCCAGATCGCGACACCATTTTCTTGGTTTCATATGGAGGTGATACCTTGGCAGCGTACGATATGCGACATCAGAAAGTTGGTTGTATCCTTGATGTTGAGAAGAATACACACGGATTTCTACCCTTTGTACCTCTGTTCTCGGAGTCATTAGCAGATGCAAATGAGCAGTAGTTTTTTACCTTCAAACCACCCTGGTGCTTGCTCCAAGAATTGGCTCTTCTGGTTGCTGAAGTATTTGCCTGTGTACCTTGGAATCTGCTTGAATCATGCCGCTCAATTTGCTGGTGCTTACGCTCCTGCTTGCTTGATTTCCAGTTTAGAGCAAATGCCTGGTAAACCTACAGATTAAGCATAATGTCATTTCCAAAGTATACCGTTACTCTTGTTCTTGTTTGCCTAGCACGGGCTGTTGTTTTGACATGCCTGTATTAGTCCCATGAGGCTAAATTATACTCTAATCGGCCTTCTTGTCCATAACAATCAGTTATTATGATTATGCTAAATCGTAGTGCATATTGTCAACCTGCTAGTGTACTACTAAAACTTTCAATCAGACTGGTTACCGGTGCCATGTCTAGTTGACCTTATTCATTCAGTATTTTGGTAAAACACTGCCTTTGGGCAAGTTCTTTTTATATATGTTTGTTGTAGCTAATGAATTCAGTAGAGCCCTGGATCTGTTAATCACAGAGAAATTGCATCAATGTCAGTAAAATAAAATAACATTGGAAGCTTTGATGAAAAGTTTCCTGCTGGGTGTATGTGTGTTTGGTCCGTTTTTGTTATTTCAGGTGATAAAGTATGTATCATATAAGCTTGTGTTTCACATATATTGGAACCCTGGTAAACCGAACCATGAAAATCGCTGTGTACATCGACGGACTCCAAAGTTCTGTCAAAAATGAAAATCATAATGTCAGTATCTTGTTGATATCTGCACAAACTACCATGGAAACCTGCAAGGTCGTAAAAATTATCTTTAGGAAAAAGTGGAACAAATCATTATGTTGCCAGTGCTTCATGGTTCGGTAAAGAGGCAAAAAATCTGCCTGTAGCAAAGAGCCCTGCAGACAGTATGAAGACAATGGGCAACGAATCATTCATTCCTTACAGAGGAGGAAAATTCCCTGGCTCCATTTCAGGGGTGCGGTAGCGCTGTGGCAGAAGCAGATCGGACTATTCTAGAGATTTCAATCCAGGTTTCTGTTTCTGAAGCTGCTCCTCTCTTGTTAAGGTACATGCGTACTAGTAATAAATAGCAGCATTTGCTAGCTTCCTTTCTTCATGTCCTCTAATTATTGTCCATATTGGCAGTGGCAAGAGATCGTTGGCTGCTGTGCATTAATCACAAATCTTCCTGAATGTGTAGTACTCCTGTTCTTAGTATGTGGAATGTTTTTCTTTTAGCTAGTACTTACTCAATTGAGCAATTCATGGTCGTGTATGCCAATATTTTTACATCATGCATGGATATGTTATTCATTATCACTGATATTACTAGGTTCTGAAATGGCATTAGCCTGCCAAACACAACTATACATAGCTGGTTACATTGCTTGATCTGTGGAGGGAAAAGAAACATGGTGTTCTTGTGAGAGTATTATAATAATCACTTTGCTCTGAAATGAATTAGTACAAGAGTGCATACAGTTATATCCATCACTGATACGTACCATCTCTCTGCTAGTCATATAGTATGACAGAGGGTTCCTAGACCAAATTTAATAATTTTTGCATATCGAATGCGTGGGGTGAACTAATGCCACATCTGTGATCCCATGGATAGCTATGTTGTTTTAGTTGCATTTGATGATGCTTATAGAGAAAAAAAATCACTTGTGTGGTTCCTCAGATGTTCTTTTAGGCCTACAAGATGCTCAATTCAAATTCAGAAGTGGTTACTGGAGTACTTCTACAGGCAACAACCATAGCCGCGATTTGTTGGCTGATCCCTCTGACAGCTCTTGTGTTTCGATGCTGCATGCGGCTTCGATACCCTTTCAGTAGATAACCATGTCTTTTCTAAAGCACTATACGGGTGCTCTTGTTTGTAGACTAAACTCAAAAGTTGTTCTGCCCTGCAGATGCTCTCTACAAAATAATCTGCTCCATGCAGGAGCGGAAGGTCCTTTGGCTCGCTGTGGACCAAACCAGGATTGAGGAGGTGTTGTCTAAGCTCAGTCTTCTGATATAAAGCATGTGTAATGTAAAATATTTTTACTAGGTACTACTCCCTTCGATCAAAAATAAGTGTCGCAGTTTCGAACTAGTTTTGAACCGGGACTAGTTCAAAACTGCGACACTTATTTTGGATCGGAGGTAGTAGAAGACAATAAGATATTTGTTACTAGTTGAATTTCTGTTCTACTACACTACCCTTTTAGCTCTTTTTTTCTTGTGTTTTTTCGTCTCCATTCTTATGTTATTTTGATTCAGGTGCCTGTAACTGTGTTCAATCTATTTTTGCAATTAAAAATGCTTAATCTGAGGCACTTCGTTGAGGCATGTTTTGGAGGTGTACTGAACTACCAAGCCTGATGACTAGCCTCAAGAACGGTGATCTGAATCCACTTCTCCATTGAAGCCCGCTGGGCACCGCTGTGCTTGATGCCTTTCTTACTTTCTTGGCCAGGTTCTCTCATGAGTAAATTATACCCCCAACTCGCGACAAACTAAATGGGCTCCAGGAATGGATGTGTAGAAACAAAAGTTATGAAGGATTTGGCAGATCGGATGAATGCCCCCACTAGATTCATTTTATTTTCTTAAGGAGTATTTGGTATTACTTTGCGGCTTCACACTATCCAAGGTTTACTGCTAGAGGTTTTCCTCTAGAAAATCAGCGTGATAGATTTGTTTGGATCTGATCACTTGTTTTTTTACTCATTTCACTGATAACATAGCGTGCTAGTGAATTGAAGTGCTTGTCATCTTTGGACAGGACGAAGATTAGCATACGACGAGAAGCAAGACAAGGATACCTAGTGCTCATTTATGTAGTGGATTACCTCCCTCCGTTTTTATGTAGTTAAGAAATCTTCTCTTTGGAGTAAATTGGTTCATGCATACATACATAGTTCTGATCTTCCACCAACCCGGCTAAGGCAGGCTCTGATGAGAGTGCATTTGATGATAAAAAAAGTATGAAGGCTTGGTGAATGCACTTTGAAATGCAGCATGCGGTTCTCCATGGACGACATATCCAAACCTGACCTTGAACCACCCTCACTCATCCCGGATGGGAGAACTCAGGCTTTGGGCGGTCTTTATATGCAGATTGAATTTTCCTATTTACCAGTGACCGATGAATTCCAACACCCTACATCCTAGCTTGTCTCAAACAATAGTTGGGCGGTCTAAGGTATGTATACTTCATGGATTCTTCGTAGTTTTAGAGCACTTTTGTGGTGAGTTTGCAAGAGAAGTGTAATAGGAAACATTTCCCCTTCTCTTGTATACAACATTGATCCGCAGCTAATGAATGATTCTTAGCTTTGTGAATTTTATAGCTCATCCATCGGTTTGGTGACAGATTGTTTTGTGTCACATGCATTTCATCTTGCCTACCATTTTCTCCATGTTACCTTTGCACTAATTTAACTTTACAATTTCAAATAAAGTTCCCAATTTCAAACAAGGTGTATATACGGTCAGAATCATCATCAGGATTGCCTATTCTGTATGTTGACATACTAGCATCAGTTTTCGGATTTCTCTGGGCATGCAAAAGAAGAAGTTGATACACCAGAGTTTTTATAGACAGAGATAACAGAATGTTGTAAAGATCATAGTAGTAATCCTGTCAGGGCCTATTTGATTCAGACATCTGTAAAACACAGGAATAGGAAAAACACATGAATAGAATGACATTGCCATCTTCAGTGTACTACGGATGGAAAAAAAAAATCTAGTGCAAGTGAATCGAAGGAAAAAAAATCTTATGGGTTGCAATCCTACAAAACAACTCAAAATCCTTTGAACCAAAGAGGCCTTGGATGGTTTCCAAACTTTGCTTTATGATCGGCATGAGGTCATAGAGTTTGAAGCAAATGGCGAACATCTGCAACAATCACTCTCGGTATCAACAACCGTCTCAGCTAAAACTGAAAAACAAATGTATGTGGGGAAGCACAAGATACAAATATCATTTCACAGTGTCATGAACCAACGGAAACAACTATCATTTCACAATATTACAGATCATTAGGAACGGACAAAATTAACAGCGTAAATCATTCAAGAAAAATATAGAATGCTAGAAACATTTGAATTCTGTGCTCATCATCCAAGTTATTATAGACCATAAGAAAAAAAAAACATATCCAGTGGCCATCGTTCCAAAATATTACAAGCCATAGGAGGCAAATTAATCAGGTGTTCACAATTCCACATTATTACAAGCCATGGGAAACAAATAAATTCAGTGTTTGTCAAGGCAGCCACAACATGTTGCATCGTCCGTCATGCACGGATGAGTATATGCCACCCAATGACAAGGCATAGACAGAGCCAGAAAACACTGCCCGGTAACTGGTAGCACACCCAATGGATGATGATTCTTCTTCCACTTCATCCACATATAGTATGAAACCTGATATTTTTCATAGGTTAGAAAATGCAGTATAAAACATAAGCAACAATCGTAGCGGTGGAAAACGACGCATCAAAGGGATTTATAGATGTATATACCTCTCAATTGTCATTGTCAATGGGCAATTTCCTTCACGTCAACGTGCTGAATCTTCAGCTAGTTTGGATGACCTATTTGCTTGCACGACATCATGAACATTTGATCACAGCCCTCCATTTTGAACTCCTGAAGAGATCGAGGAAGTTCTAGTAGCGATTTAAGATATGAACAACGAATAATCGCTAGCCTCTTGAGCCACCTGAGGTCCTTCACATTGTCTGGGAAGCGGTCCCAGCTGCATCCCGAAATTATGAGCCGCGGAGATTAATGAAAACCTCAAAAAGTTCAGGAGCAGGTCCCAATCGACTGCATCCATCTAGCCAAAGTTTATGTAGGTACTTTGGGCCGCTGTTCTGTTCGCCCACCATCAAACTTGGGTATATCAGACCATTGTAGTCCCAGATTTCCAGGATTTTTAGATCCTTGGTGGGCAAAGACCCTCAAGCACCTCTTCTTCAACTTCTGGTGGTGCTATTGCATCCGTATAAAAATCATTAACCCAAGACAGTCGCAATACTGACAATCCTTTCTTATCAGCTAGCTTTGCATCTTGTGCTTCATTCTTGCTTTTGACATTATGAAGCGAAGGTGCTTTAAATCACCAATAGTTGTTGGGATCTCAAGCACTCCTCCCCTGATTCCTGTCCATGAGACTTTAACTGCCAGTACTCTCAATTTCCGCAGCTTCTTGAACACTTTCTCAAAGAAATCTTTGTTTACTGGCGCAAGCCATTCCTCATAATCATAATCAATAATGAGTGCGTAAATTTTCCAATTTAAAAATCTCCTCATTAACCATTGCTGCATTTGTCACAATAAGATGGCGGACATTAGGAGGAACTTCTTTTCTCGAGCCATTCTCGATTCTGAAGCAATCACTTTCTGCCGCCTGCTCGGCTAAATCATGCATAAGATCATGTACTAAGTAGTAAGAACAACCTAGATAGTGTCCTCCTGGTTGCACAAATGAGGTTGCAAGTAACTCATGAAAGTAATCCTGTGTAACACCCCCAGTGGTTAGCCACAGTGACCACATGGTAATGATGCCAAGCTATCATCATTATATCCTAAGAAATGCAATTAAGAAATAATTCAACTCCAATTCAAAATTCAAATAACAAGTGAAATTTGAAAAGCTCCAAACTTGCCAGCAAAATAGTTCATAATTTTGGAAATAATCCATATGTAATTGTGGTTAAGGAAAACAACATCACTTACTTGCTCATTTGGAAGCTAGCACAAAAAACAGTACCCAAAACAGCTTCATTTGATCCATTCCTATTTAAACAAAATTCAAATGAAATCCTTTAACCCCCAAACTTTTTGGGCAGTGCTAAATATTGCCTGTTATTTATTGAGCTAAGTCACACATTTTATAAAAGTGAATAGGTGGCCAAACATTTAGCAAACAGGAGCTGGAAGAATTAACAGAAGAAAAGAAAAAAAAATGGAAAAGGCCATTGTGCACTTCGACCCAGCAGCGCTACAGTGCGGCCCAGCCCGCTAGCAGAAGCCTTTCGTCCACCTCTAGCACGCGCGCGCGCGCCCAACGCCATGGACGCCGTCCCAGCCGCGCCCGCTCGCCCGCTCGCCCGCGTCGCTACAGAGCTTGGGGAGGGGATAAGAACGCCGCGCTGGCCCTCGGGGACACCCCCAGATCTTTCTCCCCTTCTCCATCGCTCTCTCCCTCGCTCTCCACTCCCTCCCGAGCGCCGCCATGGACGCGCTGCCGGCGTAGCCACGGCCACCGTCTCCCTCTCGTCGCCGCAACCTGCCTTGAAGATCCGCCGCTGTCCGCTACTCCTTCTAGTGCCACTGGACGGAGCCGGGAGCCCCTGCTCGACGCGCTCGACCTCGCCTCCCCCTTCGGTCGCCGGAGATCGCCGCCACCACACCGTCGTCTCCACGCCTCCCCGAGCCCGCTGCCATCCCCTACGGCCCCTCTGTGAGCACCGCGTCCACCTCCCTCTCTCCCTGTCCCATCGCGCGCCCGCCAGCTAGCTTCCGACGGAGCCGTGTTCCGGCCGCCGCCATGGCCATGGAGCTCCGTGCTCACCGTAGCGCTCCGTTCGAACCAGCCCTTCTGGCGTGCTCCTGGGGCCCCGTAGATGCTGCCCCGCTGCTTAGCTTGCTCGCCCGCGCGCTCTGGCGCCGTTTTCCGCGAGCCCCGAACGCCACCGCCGTAGGCCGCGCTTGGTCCGGCCAACTCCGGCCACTTCAGCCCCAGCGACCGCCGCCGTTAGATGCGCGAGAACGTCCGCAGCTGAACGAGCCCAACCACGGGTCCGGAGACCCCTGTAGCCAAATCCCGGCCACCTCCCGAACGCGCCGCCGCAAATTTGGTCGCCGGCGTTGCTCCGGCGACGGCGCTGACGTGGCCCGACAGGTGGGCCCCCCTGGGGTCGCTGACAAAGGGACCCACGAGCCCTGTTGACTCAGTCAACGCTGACTGGGCAGCGCCCAGTCGCTGCCAGTGTGTCCCCTGTGGGCCCTGTTGACTGGTCAGCGGGTCAGTTGACCGCTGACGCAGTGCTGATGTCATGATGACGTCATAATACATTTTCTGACGAATTTAGTAATTAAAGTAATTCCAGAATATTGCAAAAACTTTGAAAAAACATAGAAATTAAACCGTAGCTCGGATGAAAATAATTTATATATGAAAAACGATCAGAAAAATATGACGAATCCGAATGTGCCACCCACTTACCTACCACACCCCTTTAACATGATGAACATGGAACCGTCCCCTCCGGATCCGTATACCGATAACCGTCCGGAGCTGGGAGATGTTCCTAGACATTCTCCCGCTCCGTCCAAAATACTTAGCGATGCATTAGAGAACATAACCAACCTCATACTGTCATGTCATGCATATGTGTTGCATTTGTTTGCTGTGTATTTATTGTTTCTTCCCCCTCTTCCCCCTTCGGTAGACCCCGAGACTGCCGACGACACTAGCTACGACTACGCCCTTGACGACCAGACCCCTTCAGCAGAGCTTCCAGGCAAGCAAACCCCCTTGATCATCCAGATATCGCCTACTCCTTCTCTCTTGTGCTTGCATTAGTTTGCTACTGTTACTGTTCCGGTAGCTTCCCATCTGATGCATAGCCTGATTTCGTCGCCTACTATTGATACATTTCCTGTTGTCCTATGGTGCTTAGTTAGCTATGCTGTTAATCCATCTGTGGCCCTTCACCCTTGTCCGTTGCCATGCTTGATATCGGGCCGTGATCACTCTGGGTGATGATCACGGATATGTTTACATTTCTGCAATACTTTTAAACTGTAAAGTCGGGCCGGCTCCAAGAGTGCCCGCGAGATAATGAAACAAGACGGGTCAACCCCAAGGGTACCCGCGAGTCATACTGTGGCGGAGCGACAGGGCAGGCAGAGACCACCTAGGAGAGAGGCGGGCCTGGTCCCTGGTCGTGGTCCGTGTGTTACCACGTCGGAGCGACAGGGATCCTGTTCGTCTCCGCGAGCTGCTAATAACACGCTTAACGGATTGGGTGTTGGATCTGAGTTGGCCACTGGCCTATACGCACTACCACTACGCGGGATAATGGTTTATGGGGCCCTCTGCGTCGTACATTCTACCGAAAGCTCTGTTAGATGTCACAGTTGAGCGGCGCGCGCCCGGGTGAGCTGGTTATGACTGCTTGTCTATACAGAGGTTAGGCTTTCTCCCGGCTGCGCTCGTAACGCGCAGGAGTGCTGAGGGTGATAGGTCCATGACCCCTTTGCGCTTAGGATGTAGACCGGCGTGCTGACCTCTCTAGAGACCCTAGGTAGGACTACGCCATGTCGAATTATCCGAGGCTGGGCATTACCCAGCAAGTGTGTCCGGCCGAAGGTAATCGAGCATATTGGGTAATAGTAGTGCACCCCTACATGGGAAGTAATCTACTCGAATAGCCGTGTCCACGTAACAGGACGCTCGGAGATGTATCCTGGTCTACTACAACTTTAACTGGATACTTTGATGTTACTAAACTGTTATAATACTCCGAGATCGCTTTCTCGCAGGGCAGTCGAGGAAGGATCTCTGGGCATTGCTAATATATACCTACTATCATATGCTACCATGTTCTACTCTCTTCTGATGCTGCAAGATTGCTGCGAGATGCTAGTCTTCGATAGGCTAGGCTTCCCCCCCCTTCTCTATTCTGGCATTTCTGCAGTTCAGTCCAAAGATATAGCCCCATTTCTTTGATACCGATGCATATTTAGTATATATCTGATGTAAGTCTTGCGAGTACTTTGGATGAGTACTCACAGTTGCTTTGCTTCCTTTTTTCCCCCATCCGGTTGCTACGATCAGATGATGGAGCCCAAGAGCTAGAGTTCACCCCAGGAGGCTACTACTACGACGAGCCCGATGACCAGGAGTAGTTCGGAGGCCCTAGACAGGAGGCCTTGCCTTTCGATCTAGTGTCGCTGTTATGCTAGCCTTCTTAAGGCAAACTTGATTATCTATGTCTGTACCCAGATATTATTTGCTTCCGCTGAGTTATGTATTCGGGTCCTCGTGACCCCTGGCTTGTAATATGATGATTTATGTTTGAATTTGAGTTTAGAGTTGTGTTGTGATATCTTTTCGTGAGTCTCTGATCTCGGTCGTGCACGTTTGCGTGTATGATTAGTGCACGGTCGAGCAGGGGCGCCACAAGCTGGTATCAAAGCCGACTACCCTTAGGAAGCCCCCTTTCCGATTCCTTGGTCGAAGTTGAGACTAGTCATTGAAAAACTATTTACTAACAGTGTTGTGTGGCTTACGGGCCCACATCGCAAATGGATGGGATTAGGATCTTTTATTCCGCTCCTTTACTCTGGGATTCTGATTCTCTTCTTTTCGGGTTAAAGATTTTACTAACTCTAACCTTAGGTTCTCGTAACTACTTCCTCCCGGAGAGCCCCTCATTACAGATGATGGCTGGATTCACCAAAAAAATTTGAAGATACTCTTCGATGTTTTCCCGAGACCCTGTGTGCCCACCGCCTTTGCAATTCGCTACCATCGATAAATCCTTGTGGATGACTACTTACACCTGTCGTTCATACATTCGTGCCCAGTTGCTCTTGTTATTACAAGATCCCCTGAAATACTCTCCGATTTTTCCGAGAATCCTCTGCAACCTATTGCTCTTGAAATTCTTGCCTACTTGCATTATGGTCAATTCCATATGTCTAGTAATATTATTGTCATCCTTTGTCATGATCATCTTGAGTCCCTTGATTTAATATGTTGTGAATGCATGCAATCACCAGTTGATCCTTAGAAATTATCGTTCTGGCTCAGACGTCATTCCGGACATGAGCTGGTTCTCGGCCAATCAAACCTTGATTGATTGCCCATCTAATTCTATTCAACTTACTCATCTTTTGATCAGAGCGTTTGCTTCTGATCCCTCGATTTGGAAATCATAATTCCTTTGTAATTCAGCTTCAAATTATTCAGATGTTTCTATGATCCGATACCTTTGCATTCTTTCTTTTCTGGTTGGGTACCGATACTCACATCAGATCCTTTGTGGACCACCTGATCTTTTGGTGGATTACTACCCGACAGTTCCTCCGTGTATTAAATCATTGATGAATTTCCCCTGATACATAATGCCTTTGGTAAATTGTATCTTCTGCTTCTGTGAACCATGCTCCGCTTACGAGCTTATGTTGTTTACTCCTGAAGTTTGTGGTATATGTTCCTAAGATGCCCCGATGGGTTGTTGTAGGATCGAAAGTATGTCTAGAGGGGGGGGGGCTGATTAGAATACTTGACCAAATAAAACCTAACCTTTTCCCAATTTTAGTTGTAGGCAGATTTTAGCAGCAATACAAGTCAAGCATCACCCTACACATGCAATTCTAAGAGTATAGCAGCGGAAAGTAAGCAATTGCATATGTATGTAAAGGAGGGGATCGGAGAATTCAAACGCAATGAAGACATGGTGGTTTTTTGGCATGGTTCCGATAGGTGGTGCTATCGTACGTCCACGTTGATGGAGACTTCAACCCACGAAGGGTAACGGCTGCGCGAGTCCACGGAGGGCTCCACCCACGAAGGGTCCACGAAGAAGCAACCTTGTCTATTCCACCATGGCTTACGTCCACGAAGGACTAGCCTCACTCGGGTAGATCTTCACGAAGTAGGCGATCTCCTTGCCCTTACAAACTGCTTGGTTCAACTCCACATCATGTTGGAGGCTCCCAAGTGACACCTAACCAATCTAGGAGACACCACTCTCCAAAAGGTAATAGACGGTGTGTTGTTGATGAACTCCTTGCTCTTGTGCTTCAAATGATAGTCTTCCCAGCACTCAAACAACTCCTCATAGATTTGGCTATGGTGGAAGAAGAATTTGAGTGGAAAGCAACTTGGGAAAGGCTAGAGATCAAGGTTCAAATGGTAGGAATGGAATATCTTGATCTCAACACATGAGTAGGTGGTTCTCTCTCAGAAAATGTATGGTGGAAGTGTAGGCACGTTCTGATGGCTCTCCTGACTGAGAAGGGAGTGGTGGAGGGGTATATATAGCCTCCACACAAAATCCAACCGTTACACACTTTTGACCCAACTCGGTGGCACCGAAACGATCATCTCGGTAGCACCGAACTGTGTAAAAGATATGAACTTTAGGAATCTCGGTGGGACCGATACGAACAACTCGGATGGACCGAAGTGCAATGGCTAGGGCAATCCTCATCTCGGTGGCACGGATTGCATCAACTCGGTAGGACCGAAGTGAAGCAATAAGGCAACAGAGAGTTGGCAAGCCATCTCGGTGAGACCGATTTGCAAAACTCGGTGAGACCGAAGTGAGTGCAAGCGATTACAGAGAGTTGGCAAGGCCATCTCGGTGAGACCGAGATCCATTTCGGTGGATCCGATTTGTTAGGGTTTTGGCAGTGGCTAAGTCTTGGATGAACTCGGTGGGGCCGGATAGAGAATTTCGGTGGGGCCGAGTTGGAATGTAGGTTTTGGACTTATTTGGGATTGAGAGAGTGGTTGAGGGTTTAGGAGTACTGTCACTAAGCACTTGAGCAAAAAGACCATTAAGTAACACCTCATCCCCTTTTAATAGTATTGGCTTTCCTATGGACTTAATGTGATCTTGGATCACTAAACCAAAAATGTAGAGTCTTGAGCTTTTGCCAATCCTTGTCCTTAGCATTTTGAGGGGTCCACGTCTCTAGTCCATGCCATGCCAATCATTGAACATCCTGAAATCTTTAACTTGAATGGACATTAGTTCAATGAGATATATGTTGTTATGAATTACCAAAACCACCAAGGGAGCAAATGTGCTTTCAATCTCTCCCTTTTTGGTAACTGATGACAAGATATAGATCAAAGCTTCGACAAATGATTAAATGAATGAAATGCATCGTCGCTTTGAGAAGTATGTGACAAGCAAGAGCTCCCCCTAAATTTGTGCATTATTCAAAAATTGCGTTTGAATGCAAATGCACAATCGATTAGGCTTTTGGGTCACTCTTCCATGTCACATACAACTTGGTGGAGCACGCAAAATGATATGATTGGAATAATAGGCACGCATCACCAACACAAATGAATGATCATACAAGATAATAATAGAGATAAACATAGATCATCACAATAAGCATAGTATGATCAATCAACATAGCATAAATGATAGAATATCTCACAGACACTGTAGCAATCACACACATAGCAAAGTAGCATCAAACAAGCAGTAGCAAAATAACTCGAGCAAATCAAAGAAAAACACTCTCTCTCTCTCGAAGCCTATGATCTATACAGATTCTCCCCCTTCGGCAACAAGTACCAAAAAGTTCGAATAGGTATAGGACTAGTCGGCACTCTAGGCACGGTCCTCCGAGGCTCCTGAAGGCGATCTCTTGCTGGCAGCTCCGGTGTGTGTAGACGGCGTTGATATAAGAGCGTCCGCGAAGACTTCAGCGGATGTTTGCTGGGCTGGTGGAGTGGAGACCTGAGGTGGCACTGTGGCTATAGCAGCTGGTGCAGATACTGTGGTCCGTGGATCCACAACTGGTATTGCAGCTGACCTGGCTGCCCTAGGCACTGTCTGAAAGCACTCTGTGGTAGGTCTGTCATCACCACTGTCATCAGATGGGGCTATCTTGACAGCATCAACATCATTCTGCAGCTGCTCCACTGTCGTCTGAATCTCTGTCACCTTGACATCTAGATCATGAAATTTAGTCTCAATAATCCGCTCAAAACTAGCCTGGGTCTGGGTGAGGTTGGCCAAACTTCGCTCAATCCTCGGAGTGGCTTCAAGCAGATATGTCATTTGGTCCTTGGGTGTCTTGAGATTGGCAATTGGAGCATTTAGAGCTGATGCTTCCCGAGCTGCTTTTGCTTCTTTGGCTTTACGGATCTTCTCTTGGGCTTGTGCTGAAGTGGGATGCGAAGGATCCATCACTATCACATTGTCCTCAAACTCTGGGTGCAATGGCAAATGCTCTCGATCAAGAAGGTATGTGCTGGTTCCAACCTTGGAATTTATCAATAGTTGAATGTGTGGAGCATATCCGCACGATCTCTTCTGATCTGCTCAGTCCTCTTGATAGTCTCTACTATCAGGCTCATCACCTTGAATTTCTGAGGTGTATCAAACAAATGCAGCAAATTGATAGAGTGGCCACGAATCATTTTGTCATCTCCTGACTTGGGTAGCAAGGTGTACCGCAAGATTGTGTTCGTGGTGGCCAATCCTGGTAGCAGATGCTTCATTGATCCAAGTTTGTGAGTCTCAAGGTCTTTCTCTGGAATTGCAGTGTACATGTTCTTCATGGAGTTGTGATCCATCTTGAGCTTGGCATAGATGTCTATGTCATCATCCTCTTCCTTGGGAGCACCAAGAAGACTTGCCCACTCAGATATGGTTGACTGGTACCTGATACCTTCTGTCATCCACACTATTCTGCCATCTGGATAGAAGTGAGTTATGGAGTAGAACTGCATGACCATTTCATCATTCCACTTGGTCAACTTCTGTCCGACAAAGTTGTCAACTCCTGCAATCCTGAAACTCTCATGGACATGGGGAAAATAATCTTCATTCTCATCAATGTATTCCCAATCCACCCATCTCATGTCACTAACAATGGGCTTCTTGTCAAGTAATACTGTTTCATAGAAATCCTGTTGTTCACGAGTGTGAAAGCGATAATCACACGATGTCTTCCTCCTTATAGCATAAGGATCTGACTGTCTCCATTGACTCAGTCCTTTATCCTTCCTCAGCATCATGTTCTCCGCAACTGGGTGTGCATTGTTATGGTCTGGAATCTTAGGCTTCAACTTTCTGAGCACTAGAGGCTCTTCATCAACGTTTGACTCAGGCACTGGGGCCTTGTTCTTCTCAGCAGCTAAAATGTTCCTGGTTGATCTCTTTGGTGCTGACACCTTAGGCTTGGACTTGGGGGCAGCAGTCTTGATTGCATCAGACATAAGCTTTTGAGCTTTTGCAGGGGGTGCAGTGGCTGCTGGCTCCTCCTCCTCTTCTTCCTCATCAATCATCATGGAGGGTCTGCCAATCACTCGGGCATGAGTTTTTCTTACTCTCTTCTTCTTAGTTCCTCCAGCTGCCTCTGTGTTACTAGGCTCTTCAAGAGTGAATTGCATAGTCTGCTTAGGCACTTTCCTCACAGCAGTCCTCTCTTTGGTAGAGGTAGGCTTGGTGCTGTACTCCTTAGCAAGCACTACTCTCTTTTTCTTAGTTACAGCTTCACTTGCAACAAAATCCTCATCCTCACTGTCAGAGGTTTTCTTCTTCCTTGTTCTGGTTGCGGCTTTGGGAAGATCTGGAGAGCTCCTCTCTCCCTCATAGAAACTTTCTGCAGGGCTTGACCCTTCACTCATTTCTGCCTGCTGCTTTGACCTGTTCTGACTGTCACTGCCACTTGACATCTTGCTGAGCTGACCCTGTGAATAGATGGGTATAGGCAGAGTAGACGAGTCATCACAAAAAGCAGAGATTTTTCATAAAATTTGAGTTCAACTCTTAGTTTCAAGTTTTCACAGGATGCATTTCGGATGGACCGAGTTGATCATCTCGGTGACACCGAAGCATACTACAGAAACCTTACACGCCACTTCGGTCAGACCGATATGGGTTTCGGTGGCTCCGAGATGCTAGGGTTTCACTGAGACTTTACTTTCGGTCTCACCGATTCGTACAACTCGGTGCAACCGAGACGTACTAGTGCTATGGCCAGAGGCCAAATCGGTAGGACCGGAAATTTGGAATCGGTCGCTCCGAGATGCATTCGGCGGAAACTTAAACCTAAAAATTTCGCTCGAATCTAATCTACGGAATTTGTAGTGGAACAGGAGTTCTCAATCCGTGGCATGAATTCAGGCAGTCCAATCGTGCATTGAATCAGAAAAATGGAAGAACAAAAGGGATCGAATCTCACCCTAACTTGGTGGAGATCCTCTATGGCGGCAACGGTGGGGCAGATTGCCATTGACAGCGACGAAATCCGGTGGCGAGAGCGCGCTGGAGACGACGGCGAAGTCCAGAGACGAGGGCGACGGCAGCGACGGGGAGCGGGAACGAGTGGGGTCGAGAAATTTCAACCGTTCGGTCCGCGTGATATATATACCCGTACGCTGTCGGTGGCGCCGAGTTGAACAACTCGGTGGCACCGATATGTGTAACTGCACGCAGGTCAGCACATCGGTGGTTCCGAAATGGTTCAACTCGATAGCACTGAGATGGAAAGCCTAGATCAATCTAAGTGATTTCGGTTGGACCGAGTTTGAGTGAATTGATTCGGCCGAAATCATTTAGAAGGTTTTGGAGGTTCAGCCCTTTCAGATCGGTGGCTCCGAGTGCTCCTCACCCGGAGGGTCCGAAAATGACTTGTTCAATTTTTATGATGCAGCAAGAATAGAATTTGAGACAAGAAAGCATAGATAGCTAGAGAAGGTACTTAGGCATTCTTGTACATCCACTTGGTCAGAAAAACCAAGACATTCAAAACAACAAATGGATGCCCTCGAATGATGAAAACATGCAAACCAACATGCTCACACAATAAGATAGCAAATGAAATATGTGTCAAACATGCACAACGAATTCTAGCATCTATCAAGCAATGGCGATGACTAGGTCATCTATATATGAGTATATTGACTTAGGAGCCAAATGAGAACATTTGATCATTGGTCATACTCATCGTTTAAGCACAAGTGGGGTTGCCACTTTTACATAAAGCATTAATGTGTTCACACCATTAGAGTTGCTTTAGCTCAATTGCTTAGAGCAAAGCTCCCCCTAGATGTGATATCCCCCCTAGGAGGGATGAACTAACCTTGGGTTTTGTCGATGATGACTTCATGTAGATGTTGAAGATGTGGATGCTCAATGTTGATGTAGACCATCAAGAGTTGGGAGCAATCCTTTGGAGTTTTGTGCTTTCAATACCTACATGGGTTAGTCCCACACAAGGAACATACAAGGATATCCATAAACATAGAGTGAAATACACATATGATGATGTCCATGAATGCATCGAATACCTTGTCCCTTGCCTTACCAACAAGAGGGTTTGTGACTCCATGAACTAGTGCAAAATGTGGAAGTTGGTTGCACAAGTTCTTGCCATAAAGAATATGAGTGACGTTTGTTGGCGGAGTCACCCTCAAGAACTCTCTAGTTCTTCTTCTTTTGGACCCACATCAACTTGATGGGAATCCTTGGAGTTGTAGTAGCACTTGATGAAGTCTTGGGAACCCACTTGACCATGGCTTGAGGAGCTTCTTCAAATGAATCAATCTCTTCTTGAAGCTTGTCCTTGCCTTTTAGCTTGTGGTCTTGTGGTGGAAGATCTTCTTGAGCTTGTGTTCCCTTGAAGGAAGTAGGATCATACTTCTCTTGTTGAGGAACAAACTTCGTCTTGGGGTATTGATTTTCTTCTCACTCAACTCCATTGGCATTGAACTTTCATTCAAAACCAACACCTTGGTTCTTCCGGTGCCTTCCTTGCTTGCGTACAATTTCCTCAAATTGCTTACTCCCGGCAAGACTCTTGTAGACACCTTTCTCTATAATTCCTTTCAATAGCATATTTTCTTGCTCAAGTGTAACTTGGCTAAGAGAATCATTAGTGGAATCAATAGAACTACTAGAAGCAACAACATTGGATTTAGCATTGTTATTGTTACTACTAGAGGTAGAACCATTTTTACCCTTGTTGCTAGTTTGCTTAGATTTAACTGGTGGCATAAAGGTAGACAAGAGTAAATGCTTGGCAAGATATGAAGAACTCTTCTTTCGAAGATCGTCATTGATAGCTTTAAGAAACTCATGCTCTTGCTCTAAATTTAGCTTCTCGAAGCGTAGCTTCTCATGAGTTCTTAGAAGTTCTCTATGATCCTCTAGAGTTGTTTCATGAGCTAACTTAAGAGCATTTAGTTCTTTAGTTAGACGCTCAATCTCCTTCATAGCATTGTCACTCGTTTCCTCTTAACTATCATGATTACTAGCATTTTCATTATTGCTCACATCACTAGCCCTATCAACAAGTAAATCATCATCACCAAGCAAATCATCTTCATCACTATTGAAATCAAGATACTCGGGGTGTGATACCTTGGGGCCTTTTGCCATGAAGCATCTTCCAATTCCTTCATTTGGTGAGTCAAATAGATCATAGGAGTTGGATGACACAAGTGCAAGTCCGGCAACACCTTCATCTTGACTATAGTCGGAGTTAGAGTGATAACTTATCTCGGAGTGGTTGTCGGAGTCGGAGCCGGAAACCCATTCACCAACATGAGCTTGATGTCTTCTTCTTGTGTAGCTCTTGGATGACTTGCCCTTCCTCTCTGAATCCTTGCTTCTTCGAGAGTGTCTTAGTTCATAACGATCATCTCTATTCCTTCTCTCCTTATGAGGTGATTCATCTCTTCTATGTCTTCCTCTTGGTGATTTGTCTCTATTCTTGTAGGGAGCCGTACACTCATTTGAGTAGTGTCCGGGCTTCCCACAATTGTAGCAATTGCGGTCACGACTTGATGATCTTCTCTCATAGTGCCTTAAGCTAGAGCTTCTTTCTTTCCCTTTGTTCTTGTAGAACTTGTTGAACCTTTTCACCATTAGGCTTATCTCTTCATTTGATACTAGCTTGTCACTTGAAGTTGTTGGAGCATTGGTTGAGGCCTTGTAAGCACCACTTGATTTGTTGTACAGATCCTCTTTGTCCTTGAGTGACATTTCATGAGCAACAATCCTTCCAATGACTTCCGTGGGCTTGAGATCTTTGTAATTTGGCATCATTTGGATCAATGTGCAGACGGTATCATATCTTCCATCCAAGGCTCTAAGTATCTTCTTGATGATGAATTTGTCGGTCATCTCTTCACTTCCTAAGCCGGCAATCTCATTTGTGATGAGAGCAAGCCTAGAGTACATCTCAGCGACTCCTTCACCATCCTTCATCTTGAACTTGTCAAGTTGACTTTGAAGCACATCCAACTTAGATTCCTTGACGGACTCGGTACCCTCATGCATATCAACCAAAGTATCCCAAATTTCCTTTGCATTCTCAAGGCGGATTATTTTGTTGAATTCTTCGGGACATAGACCGTTGAATAGAATGCCACAAGCTTGAGCATTATATTGCAACATCTTCAATTCTTCCGGGGTTGCTTCACGATCCGGTTCCTTGCCATCCTCAAAGAAGTCACCTTGCAAGCCAACACGAACAACAGCCCAAACGGCAGGGTTATGACCAAGAATATGCATTTTCATCTTATGTTTCCAACTAGCAAAGTTTGTACCATCAAAATATGGACCTCTACGGTGATAGTTACCCTCACTAGACGCCATACTCTCCTAGGTTGTGAAACCAAGGCTATGATCACCAAAGCAATGGAAATCAAGGCTTAAGGAGACCAAAGCTCTGATACCACTTGTAGGATCGAAAGTATGTCTAGAGGGGGGGTGATTAGACTACTTGACCAAATAAAACCTAACCTTTTCCCAATTTTAGTTGTAGGCAGATTTTCGCAACAATACAAGTCAAGCATCACCCTACACATGCAATTCTAAGAGTATAGCAGCGGAAAGTAAGCAATTGCATATGTATGTAAAGGAGGGGATCGGAGAATTCAAACGCAATGAAGACACGGTGGTTTTTGGCGTGGTTCCGATAGGTGGTGCTATCGTACGTCCATGTTGATGGAGACTTCAACCCACGAAGGGTAACGGCTGCGCGAGTCCACGGAGGGCTCCACCCACGAAGGGTCCACGAAGAAGCAACCTTGTCTATTCCACCATGGCTTACGTCCACGAAGGACTAGTCTCACTCGGGTAGATCTTCATGAAGTAGGCGATCTCCTTGCCCTTACAAACTGCTTGGTTCAACTCCACATCATGTTGGAGGCTCCCAAGTGACACCTAACCAATCTAGGAGACACCACTCTCCAAAAGGTAATAGACGGTGTGTTGTTGATGAACTCCTTGCTCTTGTGCTTCAAAGGATAGTCTTCCCAGCACTCAAACAACTCCTCACAGATTTGGCTATGGTGGAAGAAGAATTTGAGTGGAAAGCAACTTGGGAAAGGCTAGAGATCAAGGTTCAAATGGTAGGAATGGAATATCTTGATCTCAACACATGAGTAGGTGGTTCTCTCTCAGAAAATGTATGGTGGAAGTGTAGGCATGTTCTGATGGCTCTCCTTTCTGAGAAGGGAGTGGTGGAGGGGTATATATAGCCTCCACACAAAATCCAACCGTTACACACTTTTGACCCAACTCGGTGGCACCGAAACGATCATCTCGGTAGCACCGAACTGTGTAAAAGATATGAACTTTAGGAATCTCAGTGGGACCGATACGAACAACTCGGATGGACCAAAGTGCAATAGCTAGGGCAATCCTCATCTCGGTGGCACCGATTGCATCAACTTGGTAGGACCGAAGTGAAGCAATAAGGCAACAGAGAGTTGGCAAGCCATCTCGGTGAGACCGATTTGCAAAACTCAGTGAGACCGAAGTGAGTGCAAGCGATTACAGAGAGTTGGCAAGGCCATCTCGGTGAGACCGAGATCCATTTCGGTGGATCCGATTTGTTAGGGTTTTGGTAGTGGCTAAGTCTTGGATGAACTCGGTGGGGCCGGATAGAGAATTTCGGTGGGGCCGAGTTGGAATGTAGGTTTTGGACTTATTTGGGATTGAGAGAGTGGTTGAGGGTTTAGGAGTACAGTCACTAAGCACTTAAGCAAAAAGACCATTAAGTAACACCTCATCCCCTTTTAATAGTATTGGCTTTCCTATGGACTCAATGTGATCTTGGATCACTAAACCAAAAATGTAGAGTCTTGAGCTTTTGCCAATCCTTGTCCTTAGCATTTTGAGGGGTCCACGTCTCTAGTCCATGCCATGCCAATAATTGAACATCCTGAAATCTTTAACTTGAATGGACATTAGTTCAATGAGATATATGTTGTTATGAATTACCAAAACCACCAAGGGAGCAAATGTGCTTTCAGTTGTATCTATGCTTGCTGCAATTTGTGTGAACCCGAGAACTTTACGGGTCATACTCTACTGGTGTTTCGCCAGATAAAGTTCCAACACTACAACTCCATTGAAAGCAAGAAGTGAATGAAAGGTTATGCATTGAAGAAGTGGGAGTCGACCTTGAACTTTGCGTTCATGCCCATGGACACGATGTAGATCTTATCATGGAAGCTTCTCGTAAGATAATTACCCCCTTGGTGCAGATTCACCTTGCATTTGTGAATTGGTCCTTTGCAATCATGGTTCTGACCATGTTCTTCTTTGATTCCATTTCTCAGATGAGTTAAAGCACTTGTCTTCTGCAGATCAATACATGAGTTCAACCTCTACTCTGATCTACCTTCGAGTATTACCCCCTGGTATCTCGAGGATATCGTGCCATTGCACTACCTCTTATGAAATTTTACTAGAATAATGCTTCTCACCGTTTTAGTCACTCCGCAGGTTTCAGTTGTTCGTCACTCGAGAACTCTGCCAAGTGACTCGAATCCACGTTATGGTTCATTACTCCTAGTAATTTGTTGCTGGGAAGTTTAATACTTAATCTTGTCATTCCAAGCCTGCCGGCTACATCCTTACCATCCTACCTTAGACCGTGCTACCTCATCCTTCTTTGGTGCACGAATTCTTTAGACCATGAGCAAAGCTTACATCGAGTTTTCAACATCTTCTTGTTTGACTTGAAAAGCAACTCCGATTCCGAGCTTGCATCTTATCTGGTGATCCCATAACTTTCCAATTCACCATTCCCTTGCTTGATGCCGTCGCTGTTCGGTTGCATCCTCTTGAAACCTCTCGACAAAATGTGTCGTGATCATCGTCAACATTTTAACTTCTTCCGAGAAGTCAACTGGATTCATGAGGAGAAATACCATCCTTGCCCCTTGATGATTTGTTTTATCATCGACAACCTCCTTGCCTTCCTGCCAACACAGACTTAGTCATGTTTTGGATATATCTTGAGTTCCTCGCTATTCTTGACATTGTTCCTTGAGTATTTCTTATGATCTTCAAATCCAATCTTTACTTGAAACACCATATTATTGCTACCCCGAAGCATGACTGTGGTACTCTGATCATCATCAAGAACATTGGAAGCGCAATTCTAAATGTTTCTTGATCAATTATCCAAACACCGTTGTACGGGTAACGTCATGAATTTCCTCGCCCCTTTACCTAAATGGTTATCTACTGGCTATCCTGTTATGGATATCATGCTCTGCTTGTCCTTGGGAATATACACTCCTATAATACCTGTGTATAAACACATTTTCCTTTCCATTGGTCTGTTTAATCTGATAAACACATTTTCCTTTCCATTGGTCTGTTTAACCTTCTTGAAATTTATATAATCTAAGCAGTAATAATTCCCTGCTTATGTAAACACCCTCGTGTACCACTCTGTCAGTAACCCTGTTACTATTGTTGATGACATTCCGGTAACCACCGGTGGACGAGAACCTTGCCTATTGGTCCACCTTGTATTAACGAGCAGGAAAGTGGTTCTCTTCGTACCCCGCCCTTGGTACCGACGTTGTTTCTGGCATAGCTGACAAGCTATCCACTGACTTGCCTTGCTAACGTGACCGTGCAAGATGTCACCACCCTTCTTATTCAAAACCCACACTAACCACAGTTCCACAGGATCGAAACCTGACTCTCCTGTACCTCCCTGTTTCCAACATTATTCCTCGTGCTTGGCTTCGTATGTAATTCACGAGCCACCTTCCTAGAGATTATCTATTCTGGTATCAGACGCAATACCTATCCCCGTTGCTCTGAACCCCATTCACACTTTGGGCTGGGCATTAAATGATTGCCTACCCGCTTGACACTTCATATAAATGTATCTTGCTCTCGGTATGTTCCATTTATTCAACCCAAGAGATACTTTCTGCCACATTCCCTGAGTTATCTACCAGATAATCAATTTTTTTTGAAACTATGATGATTTTTATAGCAAATTCGGAAACTATACACCTTAATGCATAAAAATCAAAACTATGACCCCGTCGGCCGTGTGTTGGCCGAAGAGGGCCTTTTCGGCCAACCATTGGCCGAAGAGTACTCTTTGGTGAACTGTTGGCTGAAGATGCATGCTCTTCGGTTTATAGTAGGCCGAAGTGTTTTTTTATATTTAAAACTGTCTTATAAACCCTGTACAACCATTGCCGTTTTCTACATGAAAAAAAATGTACTTTCCCGCAATCTTTTTCCCTCCATTTTCTTTCCCGCCGTTCTTTCCCTCCATTTTCTCCCGCGATTTTCTTTCCCGCCATTCTTTGCCGCCATTTTCTCCCGCCATTCTTTGCCGCCATTTTCTCCTGCCATTTTCTTTCCCGCCATTTTCTTTGCCGCCATTTTCTCCCGCCATTCTCTCCCTCCATTTTCTCCTGCCATTTTCTTTCCCGCCATTTTCTTTCCCGCCATTCTCTCCCGCCATTTTCGTTCCCACCATTCTCTCCCGCCATCTTCTTTCCTGCCATTCTCTCCCGCCATCTTCTCTTCTCAACTTATAAAACCCCCTCCACACTAAGGAGGCCAGTGTAGTCTCGTCAAGATGTCCGGTTATCCTTTCGATCGTAGTTGTTTTCACCCTAGTATGTCCAAATGTCTTCTGAGGTTAGCCACCGATTTCAAGATAGACAATAGGATAGTTCCATGGGACAAACTCCTCAGTAGTGACACCTTACTGAATGAGTTGGCTCACGCATTAAGTAGGTGCGGGTGGCCTGCAAGGACCTTTGAAGAGATACGAAAAGAACTTCTCAGGTTGCATGGAAGGTGAAAGAAGCAACAACATAAGGGTGAAGCATTCCTAAAGGCTGCAGCAGAACATACTTATTTATGGACCCAAGACAGCGAGGACGAAGACGATATTTTCATGCCGAGCACCAAGGGCAAGAGTACCGCATCATCGAAGGGCAATAGTACCGCATCGTCGAAGGGCAAGAGTGCTGCATCGACGGAGGATGACGATGATGCCTTCATGTGGAGTGTGAAACACTGTCTGAGAGAAGTCATAAGTGTGAAACACTCTCCGATGATGATGACGAAGCTGCAAACACTTATGACTTCTCTCAGACAGTGTTTCACACTCCACCAGCAGCACCGACGCAGGAGACACAGACCATGTCAGACGATGTTATCTACGGTCGTGGAGACCGTGAGGCTCGTTTTATAAGTTGAGAAGAGAAGATGGCGAGAAAGAAGATGGCGGGAAAGAAGATGGCGGGAGAGAATGGTGGGAAAGAAAATGGCGGGAGAGAATGGCGGGAAGAAAATGGCGGGAGAGAATGGCGGGAAAGAAAATGGCGGGAGAGAATGGCGGGAAAGAAAATGGCGGGAGAAAATGGAGGGAGAGAATGGCGGGAGAAAATGGAGGGAAAGAACGGCGGGAAAGAAAATGGAGGGAAAAAGATTGCGGGAAAGTACATTTTTTTCATGTATAAAACGGCAATGGTTGTACAGGGTTTATAAGGCAGTTTTAAATATAAAAAAACACTTCGGCCTACTATAAACCGAAGAGCATGCATCTTCGGCCAACGGTTGACCAAAGAGTACTCTTCGGCCAATGGTTGACCGAAGTTACTACTCTTCGGCCAACGGTTGACCAAAGAGTACTCTTCGGCCAACGGTTGACCAAAGAGTACTCTTCGGCCAATGGTTGGCCGAAAAGGCCCTCTTCGGCCAACATACGGCCGACGGGGTCATAGTTTTGATTTTTATGCATTAGGGTGTATAGTTTTCGAATTTGGTATAAAAATCATCATAGTTTCAAAAAAAAGTTCAGATAATCAATCTTGTAAAGGCCCGTTCATCCGAAATTACCCCTTATCCTTTTCGTAAGTACGATGAAGATCCTGAAGGAAGAATGACAACTCCATCATGATGCACCGATGCAAAGAAGTGAAGACTTGAACGTAACAGACCGACCTCTTCGAGAAGAGCAACCAGGAACGAGAAGACTCGTTAGAATTTCGTAACCAGACCATTTCACCCTTACTCTACCTCTTAAATCTCGGGACGAGATTTCTTTTAGTGGAGGAGATTTGTAACACCCCCAGTGGTTAGCCACAGTGACCACATGGTAATGATGCCAAGCCATCATCATTATATCCTAAGAAATGCAATTAAGAAATAATTCAACTCCAATTTAAAATTCAAATAACAAGTGAAATTTGAAAAGCTCCAAACTTGCCAGCAAAATAGTTCATAATTTTAGAAATAATCCATATGTAATTGTGGTTAAGGAAAACAACATCACTTACTTGCTCATTTGGAAGCTAGCACAAAAAACAGTACCCAAAACAGCTTCATTTGATCCATTCCTATTTAAACAAAATTCAAATGAAATCCTTTAACCCCCAAACTTTTTGGGCAGTGCTAAATATTGCATGTTATTTATTGAGCTAAGTCACACATTTTATAAAAGTGAATAGGTGGCCAACCATTTAGCAAACAGGAGCTGGAAGAATTAACAGAAGAAAAGAAAAACAAAAATGGAAAAGGCCACTGTGCACTTCGACCCAGCAGCGCTACAGTGCGGCCCAGCCCGCTAGCAGAAGCCTTTCGTCCACCTCTAGCACGCGCGTGCGCACCCGACGCCATGGACGCCGTCCCAGCCGCGCCCACTCGCCTGCGTCGCTACAGAGCTTGGGGAGGGGATAAGAATGCCGCGCTGGCCCTCGGGGACACCCCCAGATCTTTCTCCCCTTCTCCATCGCTCTCTCCCTCGCTCTCCACTCCCTCCCGAGCGCCGCCATGGACGCGCTGCCGGCGTAGCCACGGCCACCGTCTCCCTCTCGTCGCCGCAACCTGCCCTGAAGATCCGCCGCTGTCCGCTGCTCCTTCCAGTGCCACTGGACGGAGCCGGGAGCCCCTGCATCGACGCGCTCGACCTCGCCTCCCCCTTCGGTCGCCGGAGATCGCCGCCACCACACCGTCGTCTCCAAGCCTCCCCGAGCCCGCTGCCATCCCCTATGGCCCCTCTGTGAGCACTACGTCCACCTCCCTCTCTCCCTGTCCCCTCGCGCGCCCGCCAGCTAGCTTCCAACGGAGCCGTGCTCCGGCCGCCGCCATGGCCATGGAGCTCCGTGCTCACCGTAGCGCTCCGTTCGAACCAGCCCTTCTGGCGTGCTCCTGGGGCCCCGTAGATGCTGCCCCGCTGCTTAGCTTGCTCGCCCGCGTACTCTGGCGCCATTTTCCGCGAGCCCCGAACGCCACCGCCGCCGGCCGCGCTTGGTCCGGCCAACT
The DNA here is from genome assembly GCA_039707655.1 of Elymus sibiricus. NCBI lineage: Eukaryota > Viridiplantae > Streptophyta > Magnoliopsida > Poales > Poaceae > Elymus > Elymus sibiricus. The sequence continues at coordinate 24,274,252 of CM077675.1, forward strand.
CCGGCCACTTCAGCCCCAGCGACTGCCGCCGTTAGATGCGCGAGAACGTCCGTAGCCGAACGAGCCCAACCACGGGTCCGGAGACCCCCTGTAGCCAAATCCCGGCCACCTCCTGAACGCGCCGCCGCAAATTTGGTCGCCGGCGTTGCTCCGGCGACGGCGCTGACGTGGCCCGACAGGTGGGCCCCCCTGGGGTCGCTGACAAAGGGACGCACGGGCCCTGTTGACTCAGTCAATGCTGACTGGGCAGCGCCCAGTCACTGCCAGTGGGTCCCCCGTGGGCCTTGTTGACTGGTCAGCGGGTCAGTTGACCGCTGACGCAGTGCTGATGTCATGATGACGTCATAATACATTTTCTGACGAATTTAGTAATTAAAGTAATTCCAGAATATTGCAAAAACTTTGAAAAATCATAGAAATTAATCCGTAGCTCGGATGAAAATAATTTATATATGAAAAACGATCCGAAAAATATGACGAATCTGAATGTGCCACCCACTTACCTACCACACCCCTCTAACATGATGAACATGGAACCATCCCCTCCGGATCCGTATACCGATAACGGTCCGGAGCTGGGAGATGTTCCCAGATATTCTCCCGCTCTGTCCAAAATACTTAGCGATGCATTAGAGAACATAACCAACCTCATACTGCCATGTCATGCATATGTGTTGCATTTGTTTGCTGTGTATTTATTGTTTCTTCCCCCTCTTCCCCCTCCGGTAGACCCCGAGACTGCCGACGACACCAGCTACGACTACGCCCTTGACGACCAGACCCCTTCAGCAGAGTTTCCAGGCAAGCAAACCCCCTTGATCATCCAGATATCGCCTACTCCTTCTCTCTTATGCTTGCATTAGTTGGCTACTGTTACTGTTCTAGTAGCTTCCCATCTGATGCATAGCCTGATTTCATCGCCTACTATTGACACATTTCCTGTTGTCCTATGATGCTTAGTTAGCTATGCTGTTAATCCATCTGTGGCCCTTCACCCTTGTCCGTTGCCATGCTTGATATCGGGCCGTGATCACTCTGGGTGATGATCACGGATATGTTTACATTTCTGCAATACTTTTAAACTGTAAAGTCGGGCCGGCTCCAAGAGTGCCCGCGAGATAATGAAACAAGACGGGTCGGCCCCAAGGGTACCTGCGAGTCATACTGTGGCGGAGCGACAGGGCAGGCGGAGACCACCTAGGAGAGAGGTGGGCCTGGTCCCTGGTCGTGGTCCGTGTGTTACCAAGTCGGAGCGACAGGGATCCTGTTCGTCTCCGCGAGCTGCTAATAACACGCTTAACGGATTGGGTGTTGGATCTGAGTTGGCCACTGGCCTATACGCACTACCACTACGCGGGATAATGGTTTATGGGGCCCTCTGCGTCGTACATTCTACCGAAAGCTCTGTTAGACGTCACAGTTGAGCAGCGCGCGCCCGGGTGAGCTGGTTATGCCTGCTTGTGTATACAGAGGTTAGGCTTGGTCCCGGCCGAGCTCGTAACGCGTAGGAGTGCTTAGGGTGATAGGTCCATGACCCCTTTGCGCTTAGGATGTAGACCGGTGTGCTGACCTCTCTAGAGAGCCTAGGTAGGACTACGCCGTGTCGAATTATCCGAGGCCGGGCATTACCCAGCAAGTGTGTCCGGCCGAAGGTAATCGAGCGTATTGGGTAACAGTAGTGCACCCCTGCAGGGAAGTAATCTATTCGAATAGCCGTGTCCACGGTAACAGGACGCTCGGAGATGTATCCTGATCTACTACAACTTTAACTGGATACTTTTGATGTTACTAAACTGTTATAATGCTCTGAGATCGCTTTCTTGCAGGGCAGTCAAGGAAGGATCTCTGGACATTGCTAATATATACCTACTATCATATGCTACCATGTTCTACTCTCTTCTGATGCTGCAAGATTGCTGCAAGATGCTAGTCTTCGATAGGCTGGGCTTCCCCCCCCCCCCCCTTCTCTATTCTGGCATTTCTGCAGATCGGTCCAATGATATAGCCCCATTTCTTTGATACCAATGTATATTTAGTATAGATCTGATGTAAGTCTTGCGAGTACTTTGGATGAGTACTCACAATTGCTTTGCTGCCTTTTTTCCCCCCATCCGGTTGCTGCGATCAGATGACGGAGCCCAGGAGCCAGAGTTCACCCCAGGAGACTACTACTACGACGAGCCCGACGACCAGGAGTAGTTCGGAGGCCCTAGGCAGGAGGCATTGCCTTTCGATCTAGTGTCGCTGTTATGCTAGCCTTCTTAAGGCAAACTTGATTATCTATGTCTGTACCCAGATATTATTTGCTTCCGCTGACTTATGTATTCGGGTCCTCGTGACCCCTGAATTTGAGTTTAGAGTTGTGTTGTGATATCTTTTCGTGAGTCTCTGATCTCGGTCGTGCACGTTTGCGTGTATGATTAGTGCACGGTCGAGCAGGGGCGCCACATCCTGACCAACAGCTTCCATGTCCTCTGCATTAGTAGTCTGTATGAACCCCTCCGCCACCCACATTTTGACTAACTCCTCACGGTTCAAACGATGTCTCTTGGGGAAAATACTGCAGTAAGCAAAACACCGCCTAACTTGCTCATCAAGATGCTGGTAACTCCACCACAGGGCCCCTATTGTCTCATTCAAAAGATCCCGATCTCGAACTTCTCTCCAAAAGTCAATATTATTTTGTCTTCTATGTAGTTGTCCTCCCACTGTGCTGGCTTCCAGAGGTGATCCTTTCAGCTTCTGTGCAATTTCAGCCCCGACAATTTTGAGTTCTATTTGATCTGGATCATTTGGATCATCCACATTTACACCTTCAAGGGCATAATACATGAACAATTCCAAGAAGACATGTTCATCCAAGTCAGGTATTGGCAGAACAGTACGTGCCACACCAGGACCTAGATCTGAAAATGCATCTTTATTGCGACTTGTCGCTAGGATCTTGCTTCCTCTCTTTCCAACCTTGAATGGAGAAAGTAGCTTCGATAGCTTCTGTTCATGGGCATTCTTATTGCACCAGATATCATCCAGTACCAAGAGGAATCATTTGCCATCTAGTTTCTGCTCCAATACCTTTTCTAGGATATCAAGGCTATTGTAATTAGGGCATGCTATATCCTTATCCACAGAAGCTGCCTCAAACATCTCCTTGAAAATATCACCCACACTATAGTTCTGAGAAACATGAATCCACATAACGAGGTCAAAATAGTCATCACTTTCCTCATATTTGCAAACATGTTGTGCGAGGGTTGTCTTCCCAGACCCTGAAATGCCATAAATGCAAATGACTGAGAAACATTTGCTGTTACTTGAGCTTGGATCAACATCGTCATTTGTATCACGAAGCATTGTTGTTATCCTCTCACGATCCTCATCTCGGCCAGTTACCTTTTCTGTTGGAGCTGAAGTAGTATGTGTCTGTATATTTTTAGCAGTATCAGTTTTGCCCTTGCTCATCGGCTTTGCCAGTTCAATAATACCTTGTGCCGCAACAATGAGTTTTTCGATCGTGGCCATATTATCCTTCAAACGAACATTTAAAGCTGCCGGGAGAGTCAAACTCGGTTGGATACAAATATTCTGCAAAAGCAACCAACATTCTAAATTCAAACATCGATTCCAATATCAACATTTTTGGAACAAAGCCTGGACACATTCTGTCAGCCTAGGGTAAAGATCACTGGAAAAAATAGCGCGCTATAGCGTCGGTAATAGCACGCTATAGCATGCTAAGAATTGGCTCGCTAAATAAATCAATGTACAACTCCTCGCTAATAGTGTATTTTGTGGCCGGCGCTATTTTGTTGTAGCGCACTATTTTTTTCCTTGGTAAAGATGCTAGATCTTGTCTATTTAAAAAATCTTTGCGTAAAATCTAGTGCAATACAATTATTATTGAGAAATTTGGGTAAGATGTATCTAGTTTATATCAAAACATACCACCACTCATTTTAGACATTTCTATTGTACCAGAAAATCTGGAAAAAAATGCACATTGTGATGTTAAAGTTGTGTTGACCTGTAAAAAGTTTCACGTATAAGTTTTACCAGTTGTTCTTTTTGTATGGGCCGCATACTATCTGTTTTTCTCCTGTTCTTTTTAGTGTGAGATTCTGTAATATTGTACTACACTCATGATTTTTCTGAGTTTTTTGTTACAATTATAATGTCACTAAAATCGCGTCCAAATTTATTGGGTGTACCTACCAAGATGGGGCTGAATCACAACTTTGCCTTTCTTCATTGGGTAGAACTAGTTGGTACTAGGCATAGGGCGACATATTTTCTATGAAACAGGAAACCGCACGAGCAAGCGATGCACGCTGTTCACAACATATTCCCTCCGTGCCTTAATGTTAAGTCTATTTGTTTTTGAGGGAAATTCCAATTTATTAGGCGTATTTGTTTACTATGACTCTTCCAACTTGTAGCATGTGGGACCCTTTGTCAGCCTTCATTGTAGGTAGAGAAATGGTAAACACCAAATTTTATTTTGTACAGGACACATAACTAATTTTTTATCACGAAATTTTACAAGAACACAAATGATTCAGACATTTCTATGCCTAATTCTTTTAGGATTTTTTACAGTAGGAAAATTATTATTTCCACCTTTGAATTACTTGGCTGAATGCCTATCCAGTTAGGCCATTAACATTATCCATTATACCAAAATACAAGGGGGAAAACATTATAATTGACCAGGATAAATGTGCCATGTAGGGATGAGAAAGTATGGATCTATACAGCGCTAAAAACTGAGGATAGCAAGAAAGGACCTGGTTTGATGGGCCAGCTTCAGCATGGTGTCGCCATCGAAATTGCCGATTGCCAGAAAAGAAGAATTTTTTCACATAATCTTGACTTGTCTTCCCTTTTTTTGACAAAGACCTTTCCTGCTCATCCAGCTGCTTTTGGTGACGAATGTATTCCAGATCATCAAGGATCTCTTCCATGTCATAGAAAGTAGATTTGAGATCACTCACCATCTCCTCGAAGAACTTCCTATGATTAATGGCCTCTGCTGCTTCTAGAGTAAGTGTCAATCGAGGGAGAATGTCTATCAATAGGCGGCGAAGCGTCTCTGCTTTGTTAGATTTGTAGTAGGACAAGACTTTATCCAGAAGCTTGGAGATGATAGGCGACATGATCCAGCTTGCGACGGATATGCCCCATGTAACACCTTCAACCACCATTGAGGCTTTTCACTTTTCAGAGGTAGGGGGAAGATATGGAAGAATTAGGCCATGATGTTCTGAGAACCAACCCATGTTCTACAAAGGAACAACAAACCAAGGCTAGATAATGGAATTTCAAGAAAATAAACTTGTGGTGTTAGTTTGTACTGACCTGTCTGAACCTTACGGTGGTACCACAGATGGGCGAAGTTTCTGACGGGAAGCCGACTACGATCACCAGACCAGAGTTCCACCGAGCAGCGGTTGCAATCGCCCGGACAGAAGTATCGTCGAGCAGTATCAGAGACTGATGGGGCCGCATGGAGAAGCCAGAACCGAAGCTTTGTGGTCACAAGAATGGGATCGGTGGCTTTGGTGGAATTGGTCCTCTGGATCCATAACCAAACCAGCAGGGTGATTGGGCGAGCCAATGGTGGAGGAAGGTCAACAAATTTGGCAGGACCAAATCAAAAGCACAAAATAATTAGTGTGGAGAGTTGACATCGAACACCGCCGATGGAGCCAATCCGAGCCCTGTGCAAATTCCAAGGGGCAAGTGTAGACCATGATCTCAAGCAGCAGGTTAATTAGCCACTTACAGCAAACAACAGGGCAACCAGCAGTGGTAATGCTTGAGGATGATTTGTACGGACACTAATCATGGCCGTGGAATGGAAGTATTCATGCATAAAACTCGCACTCAACTTTATGCACTACTACTCACATCATATATTCATTGTGCAAGACTTGACTCACACAAGCCACCACGAACTTTTCTAGACGGCAACAAGAGAGGCGATGAAACCAATTGGATCCTGTCTGCACAAATCCAAAAGATGAACATAGTGTGTGCCAAGAACAGACTTGAATTAACTAAAAAGATCTAGACAGCAAAATCTCTCAATTCCTCAATATACTAGGGTATGTCGTTATAGTATGATTCTAGAACGCAGTTGACTTTCATCGTTGTAGGAAATTTCCACTCATGTTCTACAAGTTGCCAAAAAATTAAAATAGAAACAGCTACCTGCTGCCATCTTGAATATTGTGTCATTATTTACTCATTTAAACAGACGATAGATGAGGGCCTGAGAGCAAGCTGGCTCTGAGGAAGAATATCTTAAATAGTTCAATCCGCTTCGCAAGGTTATATTGTATGATCTGAATGTAGGAGGACTGCTGCTGGTGACACAATTTCTTTTGGGTCTGAAGAATAAACTCAGAGATGTAATGGAAGTGCATGTGCCTAACTCAATTAGTGAAGCACTGAAGCCGTATCTTTTGCTAAAATTGTTGTCCATGAATCAGTCTTGGTAGGACTATAATCATCTGTTAATCTTTCAAGAATGACTCACAGTACTCGCCATGAACTTTTCAAGACGGGCAACAAGAGAGATGATGAAACCAACTGGCTACTACTGTTTGTGCAATCCAAGAACAGAGTTTAATTAACTGAAAAGACTCAGAAAGAAAAGTAGGGGCGTCCAAGAACCAGATGTCGCGGAGGATGATGAAGACCTCCAGGAGCTTGCTGAGGTCGGCGTGCTCAGGGGAGAGGGAGGGGTGAACGGAGCTGGCTGAGGGGATGAGCTCGATTCGTACAGAGCGGACATTTCTGGAGCAGGCTGCGCCGGCGGTGCAAGGAGCGCCGCCTGCGCAGGCGACGGCCGCTGCGGCGGGAGCAGTGCATCTTTGCATGTGGTGGCTATTGCAAAGGAACCGTTCATACACCGTGCTTAAACACATGGTGATTTTTTTCATACATGGCGAACATTTTCTTAAACACGATGAACATTTATAAAAAAACGCACGGTGACCATTTTCTAAAACACAGCGAACATTTTCTTAATACACGATAACCATTTTGTCAAGCACGGAGGATTTTTTTTTAATACTAGGTGAATATTTTTAAACAGGGTAAACATATTTTTTTTAATACACGACGGGCATTTTGTTAAGCACAACTAATATTTTTGCAAAATACACGGCAAACATTTTTCGAAAGAGGACAAACATTTTTATTAATACACAGCCAACTTTTGTCAAACATGGTGAACATTTTTTTAATACACGAACATTTTGTTAAACACAACCATTTTTTTTAAAGCATGATGAATATATTTTTGATACATGATGAATATTGTTAGACACATCAAACATCTTCTTGAAAACTATGAACATTTATGGTAAATACAGATTAATGTTTAAATTGTTCATGTATTTTTATATAAATAATCACACAGTTATAAAAATGTTCATGTACTTCCATAAAAATGTACATGTACTAAATCATGGTGTTCACTTCTTTTAAAGAAGCTTTGTATTTTTATACTAAAACAGAAAACCGACTAAAGAACAGGAGCAAACTGAGAGAAACCAAAGAAGAAGATCATTAAACGAACTAAGAGTGCTGGACGCAGGAAACAGTTAACAAAAAGCAGGGAACCATTTGTGAGCTGCCTTCTAAAGCCCGCCAAGATCGTTTTAGACGTTTCCTTTCTCGTGGGTCAAAACGATGGGCAACCGCACAGGCGTGCGAGTTGGGCCGATCCTTTGTTGGTTCTCCACACAGTTGCAGCGATTTTCTTTACGTTCTTTTGGTTTTCTCCAAAGAAAATGTGCTACGGTATAAAAAGGATTTAAAAATCATATAATTTGAAATTTGAAATTTTAATTAAACATTTTTCAAAAGTTCCAAATTGTATTTTAAACAAGTGAACAATTATTTAATCCCATGTAAACATTTTTCCAACTCGACTATTTTTGGAGAAAATGTGAAGATTTTTCAGATGACGTTAACATTTTTTCAATTTCCTGAACATTGTTTTAAGAAAAAAAAGTGAACATCTTTTGAAAAGTGAATTTAATTTAGAAAATGCAAACAATTTTATATTTTCAAGAAAAAATTATAAAATATAATAAAAACCAAAAAAATTGTAAAAAAGAAAAAAGAAAACGGGTATGGAAAATAATGGAACAGAAAGAAAACCAAAATTCAGACAAAAGAACCTTCTAAAACTTCTTAAAAGCGAAATAACTGAGACTAGAACCTTCTCAAAATCGGGCAAAGGAGGTACACTGACTAGGCCAGCCCATCGTCGCTCCGGCGTTCGCAATTAGATGCGAAGAGGTTCAAATAGGCATATAGGAGGACCATTGTCATATATAAAGCTTGAGGGCTATGAGCAAGTTTGGTTTGCATCCACGGTGATATGCCTGGGCAAAAGTGCTGTATAGATGAAGTTTTGCCTGGTCAGGCAGCCCAGGCCGAAGGATGTCTGGCTGCTTCCTTGGCCTGAAGAGTTATCTAGGTTTAAAAATCAGCCCATTAGCACGCCCATCAAGAACTATTCTGTAGTTAATGTCCCAGGCAATTATTGGTGGGGACCAGGCGTGGGATTCCTTTACGTGGACCAGGCTAACCTATGACTGGATTCTTCTGCCAGGCTCACCACTTTTTTAAGCTATCCAGGCCAGGCTATGCCAGGCCCTTCCAGGACAGTATCCAAACGAGGAGACTGAAACAGAACACAAACCAAGCTCTCCGTGTGATCAGGAAACGATGAATGTAAAGACTACCAAACAAAATTAAACAAAAGCAAATGGCGCTCTAAACAAAACACACATCATGTGTAGTATGGATAGTAGATATAGGTTTTTGTAATATGAAATAATAAAAACAGCAAGGTAACAAGTGATAAAAGTGAGCACAAACGGTATTGCAATGCTTGGAAACAAGGCCTAGGGTTCATACTTTCACTAGTGCAATCTCTCAACAGTACTAACATAATTGAATCATATCATAATCCCTCAAAGTGCGGCAAAGAATCACTCCAAAGTCTCAAATCTTATCGGAGAAAGTAGGATGAAAACGTGTATCAACCTTTATGCCTAGATTACCCCAATGTCACCACGGGAATCCGCAAGTTGATTACCAAAACATACATCAAGTTATCTCAATAGATTACCCCATTGTCACCACGGGTATCCACAAGCAAGACATACATCAAGTGATCTCAAATCCAAAGTATTCAATCCGGTAACAAAAAGACCTCAGAGAGTAATACTCGATTCGCCACAAAAGAGATAGAGGGGAAGAACTTTATATGATCCAACTATATTAACAAAGCTCATGATACATCAAGATCATGAGAAATCAAGAACACGAGAGAGAGAGAGAGAGAGAGAGAGAGAGAGAGAGAGAGAGAGATCAAACACATACCTACTGTTGCATACCCTCAGCCCCAGGGGTGAACTACTCCCTCCTCGTCATGGAGGCAGCGGGGATGATGAAGATGGCCTCCGGTGATGACTTCCTCCCCTCTGGCAGGGTGCCAGAACAGGGCTCCGGATGAGATCGCTTCGGAATAGAGGCTTGCGGCGGCGGAAAAACTCATCTAGGTTAACTTTCGGAGGTTTCTGGATTTATAGGAATTTTCAGCGTTGGAATCACGCCAGGGGGTTCCCGAGGGTCCCACAAGCTTAGGTGGTGCTCCCAGGGGGTAGGGCGTGCCCCTTGAGCTTGTGGGGCCCCTGGGCACCTTCTGGTCCTTCCCCGGAGCTTCCTGGTCATTAATCATTAACATTATAACTAAATGGGTGTTCATTACCAGATTGTGTCTCGGCTTCAGAAATAGAAACATCATTAGGATTCTCAGAAGGTTTGTCTACAACAGGTTCACTAGAAGCATGCAAAGTTCCATCTTTATTCTTTTTCTTTTTCTTCTTACTACATGAACTGGGTGCATCATTACTAATTCTTTGAGAATCTTGCTTAATTCTTTTAGGATGACCTTCAGGATATAAAGGATCCTGAGTCATTTTACCTCCTCTAGTAACCACTCTACCAACACGATCCTTCATTTTATTATTCATCTCATTAAGCAAATCATTTTGTGACTTAGAGACTTGTTCTAATTGGGTATGAACCATGGATGAGTGTTTACACAAGCCTTTAACATCATTAGCAATTCTAAACATCAAATCACTCAAGCATTCAATTGCAACCACATTACGTTTCAGTTGATCACTAACATATTTATTAAAGTTTTCTTGCTTAACAATGAAATTGTCAAATTCATCCAAACATTGGCTAGGAGATTTATTATAAGGAATATCACCCTCATCGAACTTATAGAGAGAATTTACCTCTACTACCTGTGTCGGGATATCGAGTCCATGTATCTCTTCAATAGGTGGTAGATTTTTAACATCTTCAGATTTAATACCTTTCTCTTTCATAGATTTCTTGGCTTCTTGCATATCTTCTGGACTGAGGAATAGAATACCTCTCTTCTTTGGAGTTGGCTTAGGTGGTGGTTCAGGAAGTGTCCAATCATCGACATTCCTCAATATATTATTTAATAATTCATGTGCCTGTTCAATAGTTCGTTCCCTGAAAACACAACCAGCACAACTATCTAGGTAGTCCCCAGATGCATCTGTTAGTCCATTATAGAAGATATCAAGTATTTCATGATTCTTAAGAGGATGATCAGGCAAAGCATTAAGTAATTGGCGGAGCCTCCCCCAACCTTGAGGGCGATGCTCTTCCTCAAATTGCACAAAGTTATATATTTCCTGTAAGGTGGCTTGTTTCTTGTGAGCAAGAAAATATTTTTCAGAGAAGTAGTATATCATATCCTGGGGACTACGCACACAACCAGGAGCAAGAGTATTAAACCATTCTTTAGCATCGCCCTTAAATGAGAAAGGATACAATTTAAGGACATAGTAATAACGAATTTTGTCCTCATGAGCAAATAGGGTGGCTATATCCTTCAATTTGGTGAGATGTGCCACAACAGTTTCAGACTCATAACCATGAAAAGGACCGGATTCTACCAAAGTAATAAGTTCAGGATCAACGGAGAATTCATAATCCTTGTCAGTAACAAAGATAGGAGAAGTAGAAAATTTGGGATCATATTTCATTCTTTCTATCATAGCTTTTCCTTTCAGCTTACTCAATAATTTCTTAAGATCCTCCCTATCATTACAAGCAAGAAATTCTCTAGCTATCTCCCCATCCATAACATAACCCTCAGGTATCTCAGGCATTGTAGTTCTAATAGGAGATCTAGGTGTAACAGGTGATTCATCAATTTCATTAGTTTCAAATTCTTTAGCTTTAGCAATTTGAGCATCAAGAAAATCACCAAGTGGCACAGTTTTATCAAGCAAAGTAGTAGCATCATCATGAGTATCATTCATAGCAGAGGTAGCATCATCAATTACTTGCGACATATTGGATTGAATAACAGGTGGTGGTGTTGCAAGTCTACTCAAAATAGAAGGTGAATCAAGTGCAGAGCTAGATGGCAGTTCCTTACCTCCCCTTGTTTTAGAGGGTACGATCTTGGTTTTAGCGTCCTTCAAGTTCTTCATATTCTTCATAGTGATAAGAAGATGTATGAATCCAAAGTGAACTCAATAAATAAAGCTATGCTCCCCGGCAACGGCGCCAGAAAAAGGTCTTGATAACCCACAAGTATAGGGGATCGTGACAGTCTTCCAGGGTAGTATTTCACCTAATTTGTTGATTCGATACAAGGGGAGCCAAAGAATATTTATGAGCCTTAGCAGTTGAGTTGTCAATTCAACCACACCTGGAAAATAATATCTCTGCAACAAAGTGTTTAGTAGCACAGTAGTTTGATAGTAGCGGTAACAGTAGTAACAGTAACAAGGACACTAGCAGTAGCAGTTTTGTAGTGATTGTAATAGCAGCAGCAACAGTAGTAACTTAGCAAAGATCAATATGAGCAAAGCATAGGCATTGGATCAGCGATGGATATTTGTGTGGATGACATTCATCATGTAACAGTCACAACCTAGAGCGATACACAATAGCTCCAATTCATCAATCCAATGTAGGCATGTATTCCGTATATAGTCATACGTGTTTATAATAAGAACTTGCATGACATCTTTTGTCCTACCCTCCCGTGGCAGCGGGGTCCATAAGGAATTCTAAGGGATATTAAGGCCTCCTTTTAATAGAGAACCGGAACAAAGCATTAACACATAGTGAATACATGAACTCCTCATACTACGGTCTTCACCGGAGTGGATCCCAATTATTGTCACCTTGGGGACTATGGATCATAACACATAATAGGTGCATACAACTTGCAAGATAGGACCCAAAACACACTTATATTCATGAAAACATAATAGGTTCAGATCTGAAATCATGGCACTCGGGCCCTAGTGACAAGCATTAAGCATAGCAAAGTCATAGCAACATCAATCTCAGAACATAGTGGATACTAGGGATCAAGCCCTAACAAATTGACTCGATTACATGATAAATCTCATCCAACTCCATCACCGTCCAGCAAGCCTACGAAGAAATTACTCACTCCCGGTGGTGAGCATCATGGAATTGTTGATGAAGGATGGTTGTTGGTGACGACGGCGACGATTCCCCCTCTTCGGAGCCCCGAACGGACTCCAGATCAGCCCTCCCGAGGAAGAACATGAGGTGGCGGCGTCTCCGTATCATAAAACACGATGAAACTTCTTCTCTTATTTTTTTCTCGGGGAAAGTGAATATATAGCGTTGGAATTAGGTCAGACGGCCGCCTGTGGGACCCACAAGACATCAGGGCGCGCCCTAGGTGTAGGGGAACGCGATAGAAAACAAAAAAAATCGGTACTGCGAGCACGCCCAGGATCACTATGGAGATGCATACAAGGTTTTTGATCTAATCATTACCGACTCGTAGCGCAGCGGAAGTAGAGTCGATGAAGATCGGCGGTGCAGATCCCTGCAGCTAGGATTTACAACCTCCCAACCGCAAGGATGTTCTCCCTCGTCTGCTCCTCGGACAGCCCTTCGGGAGGCAGTCAGACAATCCCTCGGACGGTGTCACGGACAGCCCTTCGGGAGGCATTCATAGAATCTCGGACGGTCACTCGGACAGCCCTTCGGGAGGCACACTCGAACTAAGATCGAAACTACGATCTCTCTACTGGGTTGCACACATACGGTGTCAGCTATCCGGTAGGGCTTCGCCGTCCAGAACTAGTTCCCACCGGAACCCAGACAGCCTTTCGGCTCTACGAAACTATTTCATGGGAGGGAGAGAGAGAGCCAGATAAATCTATGGCATGTGTATGAGAGCTTGGAGTGAGTGTGGAGAGCTCCTCTCTACCTCTATTTATAGGAAAACCCAAGGGGTAGGGTGACACTTGATAATACCAAAATGCCCATGCCATGTGACCTTCACAAGGGCATAAAAGGAAGGATGGAGGAGCTCCATGGAGGAGCTCCTCCCTTGGCCGGCCACACATGTGGGCCCTCCCCCCAAAAGGGGTTCCTTCCTTCCCAAGCCTTCCCTAAGATCTATTGAGCAAAGCCCAAAAAAGTGGCTTTCCAAAAAGTAACCCAAAAAGCACTTTCACTATTCATGAAGACATTTTTCTGCGACCGATAATTCCGAAAATATTTCTGTAGGCCTAGAACATTTCTAGTACCCACTAAAATAATTCTGGACGCGTTCCGAAACATTTCCGGATCAATGTTTTTCTTCAGCGAAAAGCAACCATAGCAATTCCGGCTGCTCCGGAACATTTCCGGTTTTTCTCTCCGGAAAAATTCCAGAAGTTCCCAGAACAATTCTGGTACCTCCAAAATGTTCCAAGCGCGTGTTGAAACCTATTTGGCTTAATGGTTTACTCTGAAACAACTTTTCGGTTTTACCGAAACTATTCCGGTGTTCTCTCCGGAGCCTTTCCGTTGTCTCCGAAACTTTTCCGGTGACTTTCTCTCAGACTCCCTGTCTAGTATTCAGCAGCTAGATGACCCTTAAGTGTGTGACCCTATAGGTTCGGTGAAGTATAGACATGACCGGAACACTTTTCGATCAATGATCAATAGCGGAACCATGGACACCCATATTGATCCCTATACCCACACGAATGAATATTCAAGTGAACCTGTAGTTGCGGTGTGCTATTCCTGTTGCTTCGCGATATGTTACAAACACCCGTGGTGAGACTTGTCGGCATCCCCGTGGATCAACAACTTGTCCACTATGCCAATTACCTCGTTATCGGTTTTGTTCTCTTATCTCGTTTCCGCGTTCCGGCATCCCTGTGATCAAATCACATTGTGTCTGGCCAGACGATGATGGATACCGTAACACCGAGAGGGCCCTAAGAATATCTCTCCATCATCGGAGGAGCAAATCCCAATCTTGAGCTATCAAGTTACTTGTCATACTTTTCCATGAACCCGTAAGCAGCCGTAATAGCCACCCTGTTACAGATGACATTTAACAAACCCCAAAGTTCACGAAGCAAGTACGAAGGAACTCGATACTCTCATGGTCTAAGGAATTATGCAAACGCTAACTTTCTCTATGTTATTAACCATTTTCTTGTGACGAATGTATCTCATAGCATAACATCAATTCGGGTCGATTCAACACAAATGTTCTTCTAACATTGTGCCCTCAAAATTGCCAGCATAGACATGCCGATGATCAGGAAAACAGGATCATCATGCAATATTTAAGCTAGTCTTAGAGGCATGACTAGGAATACATATTTCCGTTTATTATACCACACGTGCACATGAGTTTCCCTCCAAGCCTCGTGGTTATTGTAGACTCGAGAATCATTGCAGTTATAGCATGGAACATAAACATCAATTACAAACTTGGAGATACAAAATAACTTTTATTTATTGCCTCTAGGGCATATCTCCTATAGACTCCCACTTGCACTAGAGTTAATAATCTAGTTACATGGCTTCCCTAACACCAATGGCTATCCGGTGTTGCTCATGCTTTGCTCGTGGCAGAGGCTTTGTCATCGGGTCTGATACGTTCAGATCCGTGTGAACTTTGCGTACTTTCACTAAACCCGCTTCAACATGATGTCGAATGTGTTTATATTTGCGTTCAATATGTCTTGTCTTATGGTGCGAACTTGGCCCCCTTGCCTGAGCCACGACACCACTATTATCTCAATAGATCTCCACCGGGTCCAGAGCTCTTGGAACCACACCAAGGTCTTGAAGAAACTGCTTGATCCACACCGCCTCCTTGGAGGCTTCTGAAGCTGCAACATATTCCGCCTCCGTCGTAGAATCCGTCATAGTTTTTTGTTTGGAACTTTTCCAATCAACTGCGCCACCATTCAAAATGAAAACATTGCCTGATTGAGATTTGAAGTCATCTGGGCCAGTCATGAAGCCTGCATCAGTGTAACCACTTACAATGAGCTCTTCATCACCTCGTACACAAGGAGTAAATCCTTGGTCCTTCTGAGGTACTTAAGAATAGTTTTCACTGCAGCCCAGTGTTCCAATCCTGGATCACTTTGGTACCTGCTGCTAGCACTTAGCGCATAGGAAACATCCGGTCTTGTACATAGCATGGCATACATAATAGAACCAACTGCCGAAGCATATGGAACATCATTCATTTGTACTCGCTCATCGAGAGTCCGACGACACTGATTGTTGCAAAGCACTGTGCCAGGTGACATGGGGAGTAGGCCTTTCTTGGAGTTCTCCATGTTGAACCTTTTCAACACCTTGTCAATGTACGTGCTTTGGCTAAGTGCTATCAGGAGTTTTGATCTATCTCTATAGATCCTGATGCCCAATACATATGCCGCTTCGCCTAAGTCTTTCGTTGAAAAACTTTTCTTCAATGAGTCTTTTATTTCGCTAAGAAATTTCACGTCATTTCCAATCAACAATATGCCATCCACATACAAGATTAGAAATGCTTTTGCGCTCCCACTAAACATCTTGTAAACACAAGATTCTTCGTCATTCCTGATGAAGCCAAACTCTTTGACTACTTCATCAAAATGAATGTTCTAGCTCCTTGATGCTTGCTTTAGACCATAAATGGCCCTCTGAAGCTTGCATACCTTTCCAACATCCTTAGGATCGACAAAACCTTCTGGCTGTACCATGTATACATCCTCTTTGAGGTTTCCATTTAGGAAAGTCGTTTTGACATCCATCTGCCATATTTCATAATCGAAATAAGCAGCAATTGCTAGCAATATCCGTACATACTTAAGCATAGCTACGGGCGAGAAAGTCTCGTCGTAGTCCACTCCTGGAACTTGCGTGAACCCTTTCGCGACAAGTCTAGCTTTATGGATAGTAATGTTACCATCCACGTCTGTCTTTCTTTTGAAAATCCATTTACAACCAATGGGCTTTATGCCTTCTGATAGTTCTTCCAAGTTCCAAACTTGGTTTTCGTACATGGATTCCATTTCGGATTTCATGGTTTGTGCCATTCCCTTGAGCTAGGCCCCATCATCGCTTCCTTGTAGTGCGCAGGTTCATCATCTTCAAGGATGAAGATTTCATCATGAAACCACTCAGGTGGCTGGATAGCCATACCTGATCTGCGCGGTTCAGATACAAACTTGTCAGAAGTTTCCGCATCACATGCGACAACTTCCGGCTCGGTTGTAGGGATCATTTGCGGAATTACTTCTGGTTCCTTAGCCATATCAACTGTTGCCGAAGACTCACTAATCTCATCAAGTTGAACTGTCCTCCCACTCAATTCTTTAGCGAGAAACTCTTTCTCAAGAAAGACTCCATTTTTAGCGACAAACACTTTGTGCTCGGAGGGTAGGTAGAAGGAATACCCAATGGTGTTATTGGTATAACCTACAAAGTAACATTTGTCTGATCTGGGGTCGAGTTTGCTTTGTTCTAAACGTTTTACATAAGCTTCACAACCCCAAATTTTGAGATGCGACAAACAGGGTATTTTCCCATGCCATAACTCATATGGTGTCGACTTAACAGACTTAGACGGTGCTCTGTTTAATGTATAAGCGGCAGTGAGTAGTGCGTGACCCCAAAAAGATATCAGCAGATCTGTAAGAGACATCATCGACCTTACCATGTCTAACAGGGTTCGGTTACGCCTTTCCGACACTCCGTTTCGCTGTGGAGTTCCGGGAGGCGTAAGCTGTGAAACGATTCCACGGCCACTCAGATGTTGGCTAAACTCATGACTAAGATATTCGCCCCCGCGATCTGATTGTAGAAACTTAATCCTCTTGTTACGATGATTTTCTACCTCATTCTGAAATTCTTTGAACTTTTCAAAGGTTTCTGACTTATTCTTCATCAAGTAGGTATATCCATACCTACTTAAATCATCAGTAAATGTCATGAAGTAGAAATACCCACTCCGTGCGGCTGTGCTCATCGGACCACATACATCACTATGTATTATTTCCAATAAATCACCCGCCCGTTCAGGATGACCCGTGAACGGCGTCTTGGTCATTTTCCCCATCAGGCAAGCTTCACATGTGTCAAATGATTCAAAATCAAAAGACGGTAAAACTCCATCTTTATGGAGTCTTTGCATGTGTTTCTTTCCGATGTGGCCAAGGCGACAGTGCCACAAGTAAGTGGTGGTGGTATCAGCCTTCTTAAGGCATTTAGCATTCACGTTAAAGACATCATTTCCACATTCAAGATTTAGTATGAAAAGGCCCCCAACAATGGGTGCATATCCATACACTACAAGAAATATGTTAACTTGCGACCATCAATATTGGTCACTGAATGGTCATTGTTTTCCATTTGTGACCAAAAACAGTTAGTCAAAAGCTGGCCGTCTTTAATGAAACTTAACGACCTTTGTTCTGAAATGGTCGTAGCTAGACAGTTACGACCAAAATAAAAGGTCGTAGGTTCTATGACCAATTGTTTTGGTCACTAGCAATCTGCCCACACCACGTCAGATCCAACGTGGCAAGCTGATGTGGCAAAATTGCGACCAAATGAAAAGGTCGTAGATTAGAATCAGCCCGGTCCAGTTCGGCCGTCTATATGGGCCGAGCCCAATAATTCAACCCATTTATTATTATTTTTTCCTGGTAATTTAGGTCAACTTCATGGGTCTAGCCCAACATTTTAGCATTTTTATTTTCTATTTTACGCATTTCTACTTAATTTTCAGCCTTAATTGCTGCCAATATATTTCGGGCCTCTTTTCAAAGCCCAAATAGATTTGGTCCAATAGACATTTCAGCACTTTTTCCATTTGGACCATGCCTCTTCTTTTGTAGAATAGACATACACAATCAGCTCAAATTCAATACAACATATACTTTTTTCGCCCACTTTCAGTCCAAGAATGCATTTCAAGTAAACAACGAATAATATTTTGAGTATATGTACATAACTACCAGCATTTGAGTAACATGTTCAATAGTACATCAAAATTCTCAACAAATTTAGCATTACAAGTTCAATAACATATAAAGCAAGTCGCTAACTGGGGCTTCGAGCTTTATTCGAATTTCTTCGGCTAGAACTCCTGTAAATGAGAGGAACATCCACATGTTTAGAGTCTCAACATAGGAAATATTTGTTAGCAATAAAATAAAAAAATTAATTCGAGAACCATGCAAGAGCCTAGGTTTTACTATCATTTTGACACCTAGAGTAACATCCAAGCATATCACGAGTTGATGCATTATTCTAGCATACCCAAATTAGAAACATCCCTTGCTGTTCTATTTTAACCTTACTACTACCTCTGTTCCTCAATATATGACGTCTTGGTTCATTTCAGTAATTTAGAAAGAGGGTGATGGGGCACAGAACCTTGAGCCATTGTTGTGGGGTTGTGGCTGATGAAGGTTACCCTTTGGGGCCCCAACGGCAGCTCCGCCAGATGCAGCAGCAACACCTCCGACAACCACAGCAACAGCAGCAGCACCAATAATGACCTGCGTGACATTTCAGATCATCATTACAGAAGAAAAAAATTAAGACACAAGCAGCAAATATAGCTTCAGCATTACAGAATTATCATGTAACTGTTGATCAGACAGGAATAAACCAAAAAACAATATCCTACCTATTTGTTATTTTTGTATGTGGATTCACTCACTATAAACAAGGTAATACCAACACAGTGGTTTGTACAATAACAACAACAACTTGGTATTACACACAGAGCTCTATACATAGGTAAAAGTCCCAAATATTTACAGATCATATGATTCGTAGAGCATAGCATGGAAAATATGTAACAATGAACATGTTCATCTTCAATTGGTGTCTCATTCTAAATATTCATGCACACTTGGTTTTGGGCATTTCAGGTACAAAAGTTAAACCAATCTAATACAGATGCATATATCACATTTCATTGGTTAAATTACTCTTCACATACTAGACGGCGAGAGCCTGAATATGCACTACTCAGCCATTCCATATAGATCAGTTAACTTGTACTTTCATGATATAGTTCACTACTCAGCCATTCAAACACATGCATCAATACTTCTTATAAACAAATAAAACTAATCCTAGTTGTAAGCTAATTGTATAAACGCACACAAAATAGACCTTTACCTCTTGACTCTAGAGATTATCAAACTTCTACTCGCCAGTTGTCGTTCTATCCACCTCCGCATGCATCCACTCCTCCAGCTCTAAGCAACTACCAACACATAGTAGCCGCTCGAACATGCACACAAACAAACACAACAAACAAATTAATCGAGATTTCGAGATTTTGCATAAGCCAGAGTCAAGCACGAGCTATTCAAGGACAAACCGTGTGAAGAGCTTGATGATTATATTTGACATAGGCAGTTACACGGGAGAGTCAGTTACATGTACATATTTTAGCTTTTTCTACCTAAGTACAAATAGCAAAATGGAACATAGGCAGATTCATTATATTTGACAGAGCTAACTGAACAAAAAAGAGAACATAGCGCCGCGACTTGTTGAGGACAGAAATAATAATGTTTGATACAGAAATTAGTAATATGAGGATCAGTAAGGTCCTCTCTTAGTGCTATGGGGATTAAGAGCATGCACACAGAAAGCTAATTGGCAAACAAAACTTACTGGTCATAGTTCTTAACACAGAGCAAACTGGCAAATGATAATGTTTGTTACAACAGTTAACAGGGCAGTAGCTCAACCTAAAGAAAGGCAGCAGAACTTATATGAAAGAAACCGACTTGTAAGTGTATAAAGAGTGATTGATGATTCATTCCAGAGACATGGTAGTTTCTTCTAACATATTGTACTATCAAGTAAACTCTCACAAGAAAGATGCCCCAGTAAGTAAGCTGAATGGGTAACAAACTGAATAGTGAAACAAGTTGATAGTTGTACACTATAGTGTTTACGCACAGTGGAACTGAATGAATTTCAGATTATGTTGCATGCATTTGCATAGTGAGTGGGCGTCATTTCTGAACACTGGCAATGTGGTTGAACATAGCAATACTAGGAATGAGACGCCCCATACACTGCAGATTTGTGATGCAATATAGCACTAGTTTCACTTTAGCATCTGTGCCTAATTATGCAGGTATGTAGGATGACTTGAAGAAAAACGGAACTGCAGAGGAATGGAGGATGGAGAGGGACAGGGAGGTGCTACCTGCAGGAAGACATTGGTGGCTCCAAAGATGGCGTCGAAGTGTTCCACAGGCTGGGCACAGAGGGGAGGGTCGCTGGTGGAAGAAGTGGCATTCGTGCACCCTACACAAGAGACAAGATGAGGAGTAAGACCAGGGAGAGCAGCAGCAGTAGGGGAAGGGGAAGGGTAAGGACGGAGATGCATACCTCGCTAGGAGCTGCAGCCTATGCTCGTCGGGAGAGTAGGGGCGGTCGGAGATGCCGCGGGAGGCCGAGGCAACCAGCAGCCCACCGATGACGGCCGTCGTCGGTGAGAGGGTCAACCTTTCGAGGTTAAAAGATCGTACCAGATCGAGCACCTTGAAGACGGCCTTGTCATACCGCGCCTTGGCCTCCTCCGCGAAGTAGCTCAGATTGTTGCACGGGAGGAGCAAGGGGCTGAGAGAGTGTGCAGGCACATACCTTGGCGAATCCCTCGGCGGTGCCGGTCTGTGTGCCGAAGAAGAGGGCGACCCCCTGGCGGCCGTCGTCGGGGTCGGGCTCCTGGTACTTCTTGGCGGCGAGGGGCTTGGCCGCGACGGCCTTCAGGGTGAGCGGCGCGGAGGAGGAGGAGCGGCGGAAGAGGAGCGGGATGCCGCAGCCGACGAGCACGGCGAGGGAGGTGGCGAGCAGCGCGAGGAGGCGGCGGCTGTGCTCCCCGTCCTTGGCCGATGGAGGGACTAGATCTGGATCGGGGAGAGGGAGAGAGAGGGAGGCGGCGAACGAAGCCCTGGCCGGATCTCGCCGGACAGGAGGGAGGAGCGGAGCGTGGGGGTCATGTTGGTGTGCTGGGCGCCGTCGATTCCCGCCTGAGGTCGCCGGGATCGGGCGATGGAGGTGGCGGCGGCAGGGAGGAGCGGAGCGCTAGGGTTCACGCAAGAGGGAGAGAGGCGGGCACGAGGGGTTGGGTGGGGTTCGGGCGAGAGAGAGAAAGGGGTTTGCTGCGGTGGGCTGGATGAATGGATCGATGGACGGATGTTTGCCATGTCATCAATCCATGCCACAACTGATTCCACCAATCAAAATTGATCTTATGTAATTTTGTTTTTTCCTTTTATTTCTCTTATATTTTTTACCCTCTTATTCAGGGTAAACATTCAACATATTACCCTTTCATAGTTTGTTAAAATGTATCAATATTGTGCACATGTGTGTATCTTGGGACGACAAACAATGTTGATTTGAGGGGTTTTCATTTTCTTTGCACAAAAAAATCATTTTATATTTTTGGAGTGCCAAAAATTGGCTTTTTTGTGAAGAACCTACCAAATCTTTGTTATAAAATTGTACCGCACCATTTTTCAAAAATATTAGACCATATTTTGTGTACAATTGACCAAATGTTTCCCACTCAAGAGGTTTCGATCCACCTCTCATCAAAAAGACAAATTTCCACCGATTCAGCAGGAAGCGGGTCAAATTTGAACTACGACTGCCTCATAGTTTGCTCTTTATTTTTTCCAAAAATCATTTCTAGGTACATAAGTATCTATTTAATAAGAGAAACTCCAAAAGTTTTGCAATATTCAACCCCTAGCTACGAACGGTCATGCCCGTCATTTTGACCGCATTTTGAAACGGGCATAAGAAATTCAAAAAAAATCAAAAAAATTGAAAACCTTCGCATTGTGTCATTATATGTGATCTAGTTTCCAGAAAAATAACGAATTTGGACTACATCAAATGTCTTAAAAAAGTGTTCTCCGAAACGATCTATCATGTATGAAGATCCATGGCTTCCAAGGCAAATGGCCAATGTTATGGCAACATTCATGGCATAGTTTGTTCAAATGATCTCTTATTGTTGGAATGACAAACAATGTTGCCTAAGGAAGTTTTCACTTTCTTTGCACGAAAAATTCATTTTCCATTTTTTGAGTGCCCAAAATGGATTTTTTTGTGAAGAACCTAGCAAATATTTGTTGCAAAATTGGACCAAATCAATTTTCTAAAATATTAGGCCATATTTAATGTACAATTTACCAAATGGTTGGGTGTCAAAAGCTTTTGATCCACCTCTCGTGAAAAAGACAAATTTCCGTCGATTCAGTAGGAAGCGGGTCAAATTTGAACTACAGCTGCCTCATAGTTTGCTCTTTATTTTTTCCAAAAATCATTTCTAGGTACATAAGTATCTATTTAATAAGAGAAACTCCAAAAGTTTTGCAAGATTCAACCCCTAGCTACGAACGGTCATGTCCGTTATTTTGACTGCATTTTGAAACGGGCATAAGAAATTCAAAAAATATCAAAAAAATGGAAAACCTTGGCATTGTGTCATTATATGTGACCTAGTTTCCAGGAAAAATAACAAACTTGGACTACAGCAAATGTCTTAAAAAAGTGTTCTCAGAAACGAGCTATCATGTATGAAGATCCATGACTTCCAAAGCAAATGGCCAATGTTATGGCTACATTCATGGCATAATATGTTCAAATGATTTCTTATAGTGGACAAGGGTGCATATTGGAATGACAAACAATGTTGCCTAAGGAAGTTTTCACTTTCTTTGCACGAAAAATTCATTTTCCATTTTTTGAGTGCCCAAAATGGATTTTTTTGTGAAGAACCTAGCAAATATTTGTTGCAAAATTGGACCAAATCAATTTTCTAAAATATTAGGCCATATTTAATGTACAATTGACCAAATGGTTGGGTGTTAAAAGCTTTTGATACACCTCTCGTGAAAAAGACAAATTTCCACGATTCAATAGGAAGCAGGTCAAATTTGAACTACAACTGCCTCATAGTTTGCTATTTATTTTTTCCAAAAATCATTTCTAGGTACATAAGTATCTATTTAATAAGAGAAACTCCAAAAGTTTTGCAAGATTCAACCCCTAGCTACGAACGGTCATGTCCGTCATTTTGACCGCATTTTGAAACGGACATAAGAAATTAAAAAAAATCAAAAAAATGGAAAACCTTTGCATTGTGTCATTATATGTGACCTAGTTTCCAGTAAAAATATCAAACTTGGAATACGGCAAATATTTCAAAAAAGTGTTCTCAGAAATGAGGTGTCATGTATGAAGATTCATAGCTTTCGAGGCAAACGACCATTGTTATGTTAAAATTCATGGCATAGTTTGTCCAAATGATCTTATATTTTGCATAAGTGTGCATCTTCGAATGTCAAATAATGTTGCTAAAGGGAGTTTTCATTTTCTTTGCACAAAAAAAACATTTTTCATTTCCCGAGTATGAAAAATGGGCTTTTTTTGTGAAGAAACTACCATATATTTGTTGAAAAATGGCACCATGTAACACCCCCAGTGGTTAGCCACAGTGACCACATGGTAATGATGCGAAGTCATCATCATTATATCCTAAGAAATGCAATTAAGAAATAATTCAACTCCAATTCAAAATTCAAATAATAAGTGAAATTTGAAAAGTTACAAACTTGTATGAAAAATAGTTTATGATTTAGGAAATAATCCATATGTAATTATGGTTAATTAAAACCATATCACTTGTTTGCTCTTTTAAAAGTTATCCTCCAAAAACAGTAACAAAAACAACACTTTTAATCCATTTTCATTTAAAAAAAATTCAAATGAAATCATCTTGCCTCCAAACCTTTTTCTAGCAGTGCCAAATATTGCATGATATTTAATGAGCCAAGTCTCATATTTTACAAAAGTGAATTGGTGGCCAAACATTAGGCAAAACAGAAAAGGAAAAATCGAAAAAGAAAAGAAAAAGATAAAAGAAAGTGGGCATGAATTTTACACAAGTCCTAAAATAGAGTAAATCTAAATACTAGACTACAATGTAAATAACAACATGCACATAGGCTAAACAGTGCTAAACAGTGAGAAATTACTGCTAAAACTACTGTTACAAGAATTAAACAGGAGAAAATCCAGAAAAAAAACTTTCTAAGGACTTGGCCCGTAGCCAGGGGCGATCTGGGTCAGGCCCATGGCCCACGAGGAGATGGGGCGGTCAGTCGGCCTTATATGGCGAGCGGTTAGCGATCGGGGGATCCCAATCCCCTCTCGACCAAACGCCTGGCGGTGCCGCCACCCCACTCCCTTGCCGCTGTTCATAGGGGGCTCGCCGGCATGCCTCCCCCATCCTCCGACGAGGAGATGTAGACGGCAGCGGAGGCAAGGCCGGAGTGGCGGCTTGGGCGTCGGTCGATGGCGGCGATGGCGCGACCGAAGAGGTGGCGGCGTCCCTCCATGCTCGCGGAGTCCTGGAGGCGCGGTCAGGCGACCGTGCGCGGGGACGGCTGTGCCTCGTCCGGCACGGAGGCGGAGGCGCGTGGAGGCTCGGTGGCGCTGCAACTCGGGCCAGCGTCCTCGTCTCCAGGCTGCGCGACCGGCGTCTGGCCAGTGGCTTGGGTCGTCCCTCCGGCGCCGCTTGGGAACGGCACGAAGACGAAGAAGCCGGGCTCGTCAGCCGGCGCTGGAGGCGGAGGCGGAATCCGTGTTGGAGCCGCGAGCACGGGCTCGGGGATCCCGTCTCCTGCGTGTGCGGGAGGCGCGCTAGGGTCGGCCACCGTTGGGGCGTGGTCACGGTGAGCAGCAGCGCGATGGCCATGTCGAGGGGCAGGGAGGCCACATCGAGAGCCGCGTACAGCGGCATGGTGGCCTTGTCCAGCGCCACGGCGTCCGAATCGGCGGCGACGGCGCCCGCCTACTCCATGATGGCCACATGCTGCGAAACGGCGACGGCGGCCGTCCTCATGGATGAGGCGGAGGAAGAAAGAGATGAGTCCAGGCATCTCACCGTCGGCGAGGCCTTTCTGTGCTCTCGGCAGAGCGTGCGTGATAACGTGTTTAAGTGAAAGATCAACTTGTATTCATTGATAGTTAAGAGTACAGTTTATATATGACTAGAAGAGATGCATCGAACATGCTCGACAGCTCGAACATCCATATCCTAGGTCGGTTGCTAATTACAGGGATGCAACGGTTTGAAAGAGAGACGCATCCCTTGCTATGCAACCGCACAGTGTTTAGGCAAGAGGAGATTTTCCTAACTAATATATGTGCTAATTAATCACAACAAGTACGGCGGGCTCACTGGTCAAGTGGGTTCAAACCAAATGCAAAATGGACACATAGGCAAAAAAAATGACACGTAAGCATGCCACATGTGCAAACTTGTAGATGAAACTGACAACTAAGCATGACACATAGGCAAAAATGATGAGGTGGTGCCCAGTCATAGCAATGAGCCACAATTTGCAAGGTCATGACCAATTTAAATTGGTTGTAACCGACGAAAATAAGGCAGCAGACCAGTGTTGTCTGCTTTACGACCATTTCGTGTAAGACAATTACAACCTTTCTGAGCAAAATGGTCGTTATGGTTAATGGTTTGGAGCCTCCCAAACAGCTTACGACCAATTGGTTCGAAATGGTCGTAGATTTATGACCAAACCTTCGAGGGTCACTGACAGAAGGTCACAAGTTAGCATATTTATTGTAGTGATAAAACATATCCTTACAATAAAGTGAACAACCATTGTTCTCAGACTTGTAAGAGTACCCATCGTGTATTAAACATTGTCCAGAGATAATGTTTCTACACAATGCCGGAACAAAATAACAGTTATTTAGTTCTAAGGTAAATCCTGAAGGGAGACGTAGAGGCATAATGCCGACGGCTTGAGCGGCGGTTCCAGCACCGTTCCCGACGCGCATCACGACTTCATTCTTTGCTAGCTTGCACACCTTCTGAAGTCCCTGTATCGATTTGCAAATGTGAGCAACCGATCCGGTATAAAATACCCAAGACTTAGAATTTTCGCTTGCAAGCAAAACGTCAATGAAATTAACCCGTATAACATTTATACCTTTCTTCTTCTCTGCCAGGTACTTCTTGCAGTTCCTCTTCCAGTGTCCGGTGCCCTTGCAGTAGAAGCACTCAGTTTCATTCTTGGCTCCGCCCTTAGAGTTGCTTTGGGAGCCGGTCTTACCGGCGCCCTTGCCCTTCTTGGACTTGCCTTTCTTTTTGAAACTGGTGGTTTTATTCACAAGCAACACTTGCTTGCAATTTTTCCGCAGTCCTCCTTCTGCAGTTTTCAGCATGGCGAGCACCTCATGCGGTGTCTTCTCCATCCCATTCATGTTGTAGTTCATGATAAAACCGTCGTAAGATTGGGGGAGTGAACCAAGCAACATGTCCATCATATGGGCTGGTGGAATTGGAAATTCCAGGGTTTCAAGCCTTTCAGCATAGCCAATCATATTGACCACATGTGGGCCAACTGAACTGCCCTCAGCCATTTTGCACTCCATCATGATCTTCGTTATATCATAACGTTCAGATCGTGCATTTTGCTTGTACAGAGCATCCAATTCCCGGATCATATCGCGGGCGTTATGGAATTCAAAACATTTTTGAAGTTCTGAACTCATACAAGCTAGCATGAGGCACTGCACTAAGTTGCAGTCATCATCCTGGGTGGCCTAGACATTTTGTTCATCTTCCGGGGCAGTTGCCGCTGGTTTAGCTGGAAGAGGAGCGTCATGCACATACACTTTCTTAGCTCTCCTGAGGACAATCCTCAGGGTACGGACCCAGTCTGCATAGTTGTTTCCAGTTGCAGCTAACTTCGCTTTCTCTAACATCGGGGCTAAACTAAACGGTGCGTTGCGAGCCATTTGATCTACAACAGTAAACACAAGTTTTCACTTAGACTTTGTTTATAATAAATTTGCACTTAGTGAATAAACAATTTTATTCTAAGGTGCGCTCCCACTCAAATCAATATCTCTCATAATTGATTGTGAGTGATTCAAGATCCGCATTTCAATTCAACGCCATTGATGTGGACATCATTGATGACAAGAATTTCAATCGGTAGGCAAACTTGCCGATCACATCTCTATGTGACTCTTGTTCCTCTTTCGATGGGCGTGTTCCGAGCTCAGGACTATCCTGCCTGAACGTCAAAGACAACCAAGTGATCTTGCTGCGAGGTCTGACCTCACCCGCCTCATTCCTCTCGATTCGTTCGTACCCATGTGGACATGACGCACCTCGAAAAGATACGAATTTCAGACGGTGCTACACTTGGGTGAACACTAACTACTTTGATATTTTTAAGTGAGAGATCACCCTAATAAAAAGCGACTACCGCGCAATCAAGAAGGGTGCATCATAAGGGATAAACATCTCAGGCAATTCATAATAGCATGATATGGTATAGCCCTTTCTGATGGAGAAGTCTTTAATTTCTTCGTCTTCGGCATTTGCATCGGTGTTCACCTTCGCGAAGATTGCCACCACCTTGTCGATGCACCAGATAATATTGCTATCTCGATAGCTACTAAAATAAGTGCATTACATAAGGTTGACACGCAGGTCATTAAAATGACAATCATATGGCTCCAGCCATCATGCCGAATCATGACACGCAGGTCATGTTAATGAATTTTACATTATATAGTCATCTCATACATAATCAAATTAATATGAGAACTGCTATACCACATCACATGCACATCTCATACATCCTGCAAAACCAAGTTAGACGCCTCTAATCGGTTTATGCAAAAATTTATTTTACGTCGCTTCTAAGGTTTTTACTTAAACCGCAGCTACCAACGTTTATCATCAAGTATGATTATTCAAGTTGCTAGATTAACTTTGCGGGGCGTATGAAACACGAGATAGAATCTCGAGCCCCATACTAAACTTCGTCATACGCAAGAACCCCGTGCAGATCATATCTGCATTGCCCTTTAGTCTACGAAACATCCATCTTTCTTTAACTATGGCAGAACCCAAAGACACCGAAGCACTTCGTTGATCTGTCAACCAGCATACTCAGGAGCAGCATGGAAGGATCGCGGACTGCCTAAACTTTGTGAGATTCTACCATGCCGTCAAGATTAGGACTACGCAAATTCAAGGGAAGCAACAGGAACATCGGGTAACAAATTTCATCTGCTACCCGCATAAATAATTTTCAGCAATAGATCTCATCTACTACAAAATTATACTATGCAATACCCATACATCTCATGTATTCTAGATCGTAACCTGCATCTACGCATAGCACGGCTCATGATGCCACTGTAGGGGAATGCGACAGAAAACAAAAAAAAATCGATACTGCGAGCACGCCCAGGATCACTATGGAGATGCATACAAGGTTTTTGATCTGATCATTACTGACTCGTAGCGCAGCAGAAGTAGAGTCGATGAAGATCGGCGGTGCAGATCCCTGCAGCTAGGATTTACAACCTCCCAACCGCAAGGATGTTCTCTCTCGCCTGCTCCTCGGACAGCCCTTCGGGAGGCAGTCGGACAGTCCCTCGGACGTTGTCACGGACAGCCCTTTGGGAGGCACTCACACAATCTCGGACGGTCACTCGGACAGCCCTTCGGGAGGCACACTCGAACTAAGATCGAAACTACGATCTCTCTACTCGGTTGCACACATACGGTGTCAGCTATCCGGCAGGGCTTCGCCGTCCAGAACTAGTTCCCACCGGAACCCAGACAACCTTTCGGCTCTACGAAACTAGTTCATGGGAGGGAGAGAGAGAGCCAGATAAATCTATGGCATGTGTATGAGAGCTTGGAGTGAGTGTGGAGAGCTCGTCTCCACCTCTATTTATAGGAAAACCCAAGGGGTAGGGTGACACTTGATAATACCAAAATGCCCATGCCATGTGACCTTCACAAGGGCATAGAAAGAAAGGATGGAGGAGCCCCTCCCTTGGCCGGCCACACATGTGGGCCCCCCCCCAAAGGGGTTCCTTCCTTCCCAAGCCTTCCCTAAGATCTTTTGAGCAAAGCCCAAAAAAGTTGCTTTCCAAAATGTAACCCAAAAAGCACTTTCACTATTCATGAAGACATTTTTCCGCGACCGATAATTCCAAAAATACTTTTGTAGGCCTAGAACATTTCCAGTACCCACTAATATAATTTTGGACGTGTTCCGAAATATTTCTGGATCAATGTTTTTCTTCAGCGAAAAGCAACCATAGCAATTCCGGGTGCTCCGGAACATTTCCGGTTTTTCTCTCCGGAAAAATTCCAGAAGTTCCCAGAACAATTTTGGTACCTCCAAAATGTTCTAGGCGCGTGCCGAAACCTATTTGGCTTAATGGTTTACTCCGAAACAACTTTTTGGTTTTACCGAAAATATTCCGGTGTTCTCTCCGGAACCTTTCCGTTGTCTCCGAAACTTTTACAGTGACTTTCTCTGAGACTCCCTATCTAGTATTCAGCAGATAGATGACCCTTAAGTGTGTGACCCTATAGGTTTGGTTTAGTATAGACATGACCGGAACACTTTCCGATCAATGATCAATAGCGGAACCGTGGACACCCATATTGATCCCTATACCCACACGAATGAATATTCGAGTGAACCTGTAGTTGCGGTGTGCTATTCCTGTTGCTTCACGATATGTTACAAACACCCGAGGCGAGACTTGTCGGCATCCCCGTGGATCAACAACTTGTCCACTATGCCAATTACCTTGTTATCGGTTTTGTTCTCTTATCTCATTTCCGCGTTCCGGCATCCCTGTGATCATATCACATTGTGTCTGGCCAGACGATGATGGATACCATAACACCGAGAGGGCCCTAAGAATATCCCTCCATCATTAGAGGAGCAAATCCCAATCTTGAGCTATCAAGTTACTTGACATACTTTTCCGTGAACCCGTAAGCAGCCGTAATAGCCACCCTGTTACAGACGACGTTTAACAAACCCCAAAGTTCACGAAGCAAGTATGAAGGAACTCGATACTCTCATGGTGTAAGGAATTATGCAAACATTAACTTTCTCTGTGTTATTAACCATTTACTTGTGACGAATGTATCTCATAGCATAACATCAATTCGGGTCGATTCAACACAAATGTTCTTCTAACATTGTGCCCTCAAAATTGCCGGCATAGACATGCCCATGATCAGGAAAACAGGATCATCATGCAATACTTGAGCTAGTCTTAGAGGCATGACTAGGAATACATTTCTCCATTTATTATACCACACGTGCACATGAGTTTCCCTCCGAGCCTCGTGGTTATTGTAGACTCGACAATCATTGCAGTTATAGCAGGGAACATAAACATCAATTACAAACTTGGAGATACAAAATAACTTTTATTTATTGCCTCTAGGGCATATCTCCTACACTAGGGGGGTAGGCGCACCATGTTGCCTTGTGGGCAGCAGGAGGGTCCCCTCCACTTGATTCTTCCGCCAATATTTTTTATTTATTCAATAAAAAATCTTCAGAAAGTTTCGTCCAATTCCGCAGACTTTCTTTTCTGCACAAAAACAACACCACGGTAGTTCTGCTGAAAACAGCGTCAGTCCGGGTTAGTTTCATTCAAATCATGCAAATTAGAGTCCAAAACAAGAGCAAAAGTGTTTGGAAAAGTAGATATGTTTAGGACGTATCGCCTTCTTGTCCATAAAAAATCACCGTAAATTTTTATCGTGTTTGGCCTTTGTTTGGTATGGTTTTTCTGTGAAACAAAGAAATGGGCAAAAAAATAGGAACTGGCACTGGGCACTTGATGTCTACTACACAACTTTATTCTTGTAGACTCGTGTTGGGCCTCCAAGCGCAGAGTTTTCTAGGACAGTAGCAATTTTCCCTCAAGTGGATGACCTAATGTTTATCAATCCGTGGGAGGCGTAGGTTGAAGATGGTATCTCTCAAACAACCCTGCAACCAAATACAAGAAATCTCTTGTGTCCCCAACACACCCAATACAATGGTAAATTGTATAGGTGCACTAGTTCGGCGAAGACATGGTGATAAAAGTGCAGTATGGATAGTACATATAGGTTTTTGTAATATGAAAATATAAAAATAGCTAGGTAGCAAGTAACAAAAGTGAGCACAAACGGTATTGCAATGCTTAAAAACAAGGCCTAGGGTTCATACTTTCACTAGTGCGATCTCCCAACATTGTTGACATAGTTGAATCATATGTAAATCCCTCACATGCGACAAAGAGTTCACTCCAAAGTCACAAATAGCGGAGAACAAACGAAGAAATTGTTGTAGGGTATGAAACCACCTCAAAGTTATCCTTCCCGATCAATCTTATGAGCCATCCCCATTAATTGTCACGAACAGCCCTAGAGTTCGTACTAGAATAACACCTTAAGATACACATCAACCAAAACCCTAATGTCACCTAGGCACTCCAATGTCACCACGAGTACCCACGGGTTTGATTATACGATATGCATCACACAATCTCAGATTCATCTATTCAAACCAACACAAAGAACTTCAAAGAGTGCCCCAAAGTTTCTACCGGAAAGTCAAGACGAAAACGTGTGCCAACCCTTATGCATAAATCCCCAAGGTCACGGAACCCGCAAGTTGATCACCAAAACATACATCAAGTGACTCAAGTGAATATCCCATTGTCACCACAGATATCCATATGCAAGACATACATCAAGTGTTCTCAAATCCTTAAAGACTCAATCTGATAAGAAAACTTCAAAGGGAAAACTCAATTCAACACAAGAAGATAGAGAGGGGAAAACTCCATATGATTCATCTATATCAACAAAGCTCGCGATACATCAAGATCGTGCCATCTCAAGAACACGAGAGAGAGAGAGAGAGAGAGATCAAACACATAACTACTGGTACAAACCCTCAGCCCCGAGGGTGAACTACTCCCTCCTCGTCATGGAGACCGCCGGGATGATGAAGATGGCCTCCAGTGATGCCTTCCCCCCTCCGGCAGGGTGCCGGAAAAGGGCTGTACATGAGATCGTGGAGGTACAGAGGCTTGCGATGGCGTAAAAACTCATCTAGGTTAACTTTCGGGGGTTTCTGAATATATATGATTTTTTGGCGTTGGAATCACGCGAAGAAGGGCCACAGGGGGGCCCACGAGGCACCAGGGTGCGCCTGGGGGGTGGCGTGCCCTGGTGGCTCGTGAAGCCCCTGTGGGTCTTCTGGCCTCCTCCCGAAGCTTCTAGTGTTTATCTTGGCCAATAAAAAATCTCCAAAACGTTTCGTGGCATTTGGACTTCGTTTGGTATTGATTTTCTGTAAAACAAAAACAGGGCAGAAAACAACAACTGGCACAGGGCACTAGGTCAATATGTTAGTCCATGGAAATCATATAAAAGCCATATAAAAGTGAACCAAAATCATACAAAACTATAATAAACATGGCATGAATACTTCATAAATTATAGATACGTTGGAGACGTATCAGCACCCCCAAGCTTAATTCCTGCTCGTCCTCGAGTAGGTAAATGATAAAAGAAATAATTTATGAAGTGTGAATGCTAGCATAGTGCATAAGTTTGATCAATGATAATTTCAATCACTTTTCCTAGCATCATAACAGCAACTTTTTCTCATAAAATTCATCAAGATAAAGTAGCAATTAAAAACAGAAATTTTGATGTGGAATGCTACCTATCATAATCATCATATAATCTTTTCTTTTGTTGCATGGACATTGGGCTTGAATGATTCAAAGCAAGATCATTATTATAACAGCAAATATTTATCATCATAAAACTTCTCATGATGAAGTAACAATTCATCACAACAATGAAGTATAAGGCATAAACTTTCTTGGAAACTACCAAACTATTCTAGTCAACAATGCAATTGCAATTCATCATATTTTCAGGAAGGGTCTCATGTAGGAGCTTTTTAGCAAGTCCACATACTCAACCATCATTTAGTCTTCTATGATTGCTAACACTCATGACATATATATGGAGCAAAAGTTTCAGCCAGACACATAGAAAGATAGGGGCTTGTGATTTCGCCTCCCAACTTATTCACCTCAAGGGTGATGCCAACAATAATAACTTATGATCACTCATATCCAACTAGATATATGTGCCTAGATCTTTCCCCACCACATGATGCTTGCAAAAGAGAAAAATAAAAAGGAAGTAGAGGAGAACACTATTGACTCTTGCATAAAAAGGAAATACATAAAAGTAAAGGATAGGCCCTTCGCAGAGGGAAGCAGAGGTTGTCATGCGCTTTTTGTTGTTGGATGCACAAGCCCTTAATGCAAAGGAACGTCACGTTATATTGCCCCTTGTGATAGCAACCTTTATTATGCAGTCCGTCGCTTTTATTTCTTTACCATCACAAGTTCGTACAACGCTTATTTCCCTTACAATAAAAGTTCAGACATATTTAGAGGCAATTTTTATTGCTTTTTGCACCGATGACAACTTACTTGAAGGATCTTATTCAATCCATAGGTAGATATGGTGGACACTCATGGGAAGAAGCTGGGTTTAAGGGTTTTGGATGCACAAGTAGTATCTCTACTTGGTGCGGATTTTTGGCTAGCAAAGATATTGGGCAAGCACCACATGTTGGAGGATCTATAACAATATAACTTCTATGTGAATATGAACAAACATAATTCATTACTTTGTCTTCCTTGTCCAACGTCAACACTTTGACATAAAATACTTAATGGGGGCTCACAATCATAAAAGATGTCCAAGATAGTATATTTGCATGTGAATCTTCTCTTCCCTTATTAACTTTTTCATGAATTGCATCATTGACTAATGCTATGCTTGTTAACCTCCAATAAATTTTACCACTTATACTTTTCTTTATGTAATGTCATTACTTTCCATAAGATTAACATATGATCTCTTTCATTATTTTCATTGCAAGGAATCACACTCATCATATCCAATAATCTATATGAAAGTTTTTATTATATCCCTCTCGAATATTCATCTTGGGACCAAATTCATATCTTGTGCAAATACCATTACTATTATTAACTCTCAAAAAAGATATAAGTGAAGCATGAGAATTAATGACAAACTACTCCAAAATATATAAGCGAAGATCAATGAGTAATGAAACAATTAAGTAGCTATGTAAGGACTCTCTCTTATTTAAAAAGTTGCAGATCTTGATATTTTATTCAAAAAGCAAGCAAAACAAAGACACAACCAAGTATAGCACACATTATGTGAACGAGTAAAACTTGGGTTCAATCGAGACTAACCGATAGTTGATGAAGAAAAGTGATGGGATGCCTACCGGGGCATCCCCAAGCTTGAAAGCTTGATACTTCTTGGAATATTAACTTGGGGAGCCTTGGGCATCCCCAAGCTTGAACTCTTGTGTCTCGTTAATTCTTCTCATATAGTAGTTTCCCTAAGTTTCAAAAACTTCATCCACATAAAACTTGACAAGAACTTGTGAGATATGTTAGTATAAATCCACTCAAAACCTCGACATTCTCTACTGTAGCAAATCACTAAAATTATAATTAAACATTGAATACTAAATGCCTCTGCATATTTAATACTCCTATCCTCAAATAGAATCATTAAACAAGCCAACATATGCAAACAATGCAACTATAACAGCAATCTGCCAAAACAGGACAGTCTGTAAAGGGTGAATAAGAATCCATACTTTCCCAACTCCAAAAATTCTGAAAAATTACCACGTGACAGATAACTCATGCATGCTTACTGTGTAAAAATTTCAGATTTTTATCATCTTCTGACTATTCAGGAATATTCTGGACATAACAGAAAACTTTCTGTTTTCAAACAGCAACACATGAACTTGCAAACTGAGCATGGTAAAGGCTATAATTGGCATTTTATTGAACTAAAAGATACAAAAGATGATTATTGATAGCAGCAAACAAATATCAACAGAATAAAATGACGCTCCAAGCAAAACTCATATTATGTGACGAATCAAAATATAGCTCCAAGTGAGGTTACCGATAATGTTGAAGACGAAAGAGGGGATGCCTTCCGGGGCATCCCCAAGCTTAGTTGCTTGGGTCTTCCTTGAATATTACCTTGGGGTGACTTGGGCATCCCCAAGCTTAGGGTCTTGCCGCTCCTTATTCTCCTCATATCGATATCTCACCCAAAACTTGAAAACTTCAATCACACAAAACTTAACGGAACTTCGTGAGAACGGTTAGTACGATAAAGAATAAACCATCACTTAGGTACTGTCCAAGACAAGATTCACAATTGTTCCCATATAATTCCTACTGTATTCTATCATTTCCACAATTTATATCTCATAATATAAGCTATGGAAACATTAAAACAAGCAAGTTATGCATTGAAAACAAAATCTGTCAAAAACAGAACAGTCTGTAATGATCTGAGCAACTACCATACTTATGGAACTCTAAAAATTCTGAAAAATTAGGAAAACGTCAAAAATTTGCATATGAATACTGTGCAAAATTTTCAGAAATTTTTGACGCTCCAGTAAAATCTGGGAAATTAAACACTGAAGGCAAAAGTTTCTGTTTTTGCACAGAATTGAATCAACAAGTATCCACACTATCCCAAAGGTTTTACTTGGCACTTTATTGAAAGAAAACACATAAAACATGATTACTACCGTAGCTTAATCATGTGAACACACAAAAACAGTAGGTATAAATATTGGGTTGTCTCCCAACAAGCTCTTTTCTTTAATGCCTTTTTAGCTAGGCATGATAATTTTGAATGATGCTCACATAGAAGTAAAGAATTGAAACGTAAAGGGAGCATCATGAGAAATATATCAAACACATTTAAGCCTAACCCACTTCCTATGCATAGGGATTTTGTGATCAAATAGTTTATGGGAGCAAGAATCAACTAGCATAGGAAGGCAAAACAAGCATAACTTCAAAACTTTCAACACATAGAGAGGAAACTTGATATTATTAAAATATGTAGAAGCATATATTCCTCTCTCAAAATAATTTTCAGTAACATCATGAAGAAATTCAACAATATAGCTATCACATAAAGCATTCTTTTCATGATCCACAAGCATAGAAATTTTACTACTCTCCACATAAGCAATTTTCTTTTCATTCATAATAGTGGGAGCAAATTCAACAAAATAACTATCATGAGTTACTTGATTGGCATAATCCATTTGAGCATTAAAATCATGATGACAAATTTCATGGTTATAATTATTTTTTATAGCATACATGTCATCACAATAATCATCATAGATAGCAACTTTGTTGTCATAGTCAATTGAAACCTCTTCCAAAATAGTGGAATCATCATTAAATAAAATCATGGCCTCTCCAAATCCACTTTCATCAGTATAATCATCATAAATAGGAGGCATGCAATCATCATAATAAATTTTCTCATCAAAACTTGGGGGAGTAAAAATATCATCTTCATCAAACATAGCATCCCCAAGCTTGTGGCTTTGCATATCATTAGCATCATGGATATTCAAAGAATTCATACTAGAAACATTGCAATCATGCTCATCATTCAAATATTTTATGCCAAACATTTTATTGAATTCTTCTTCTATCAATTGAGCACAATTTTCCGATCCATCATTTTCAAGAAAGACATGATAAAGACGAATAATATGAGGCAACCTGAATTCCATTTTTTAGTTTTCTTTTATAAACCAAACTAGTGATAAACAAGAAACTAAAAGATTCGATTGCAAGATCTAAAGATATACCTTCAAGCACTCACCTCCCCGGCAACGGCGCCAGAAAAGAGCTTGATGTCTACTACACAACTTTATTCTTGTAGACTCGTGTTGGGCCTCCAAGCGCAGAGTTTTGTAGGACAGTAGCAATTTTCCCTCAAGTGGATGACCTAAGGTTTATTAATCCGTGGGAGGCATAGGTTGAAGATGGTATCTCTCAAATAACCCTGCAACCAAATACAAGAAATCTCTTGTGTCCCCAACACACCCAATACAATGGTAAATTGTATAGGTGCACTAGTTCGGCGAAGAGATGGTGATAAAAGTGTAGTATGGATAGTAGATATAGGTTTTTGTAATCTGAAAATATAAAAACAGCAAGGTAGCAAGTAACAAAAGTGAGCACAAACGGTATTGCAATGCTTAAAAACAAGGCCTAGGGTTCATACTTTCACTAGTGCGATCTCCCAACATTGTTGACATAGTTGAATCATATGTAAATCCCTCACGTGCGACAAAGAGTTCACTCCAAAGTCACAAAAATAGCGGAGAACAAACGAAGAAATTGTTGTAGGGTACGAAACCACCTCAAAGTTATCCTTCCCAATCAATCTTATGAGCCATCCCCATTAATTGTCACGAACAGCCCTAGAGTTCGTACTAGAATAACACCTTAAGATACACATCAACCAAAACCCTAATGTCACCTAGGCACTCCAATGTCACCACGAGTACCCACGGGTTTGGTTATACGATATGCATCACACAATCTCAGATTCATCTATTCAAACCAACACAAAGAACTTCAAAGAGTACCCCAAAGTTTCTACCGGAAAGTCAAGACGAAAACGTGTGCCAACCCTTATGCATAAATCCCCAAGGTCACGGAACTCGCAAGTTGATCACCAAAACATACATCAAGTGACTCAAGTGAATATCCCATTGTCACCACAGATATCCATATGCACGACATACATCAAGTGTTCTCAAATCCTTAAAGACTCAATCCGATAAGAAAACTTCAAAGGGAAAACTCAATTCATCACAAGAAGATAGAGAGGGGAAAACTCCATATGATTCATCTATATCAACAAAGCTCGCGATACATCAAGATCGTGCCATCTCAAGAACACGAGAAAGAGAGAGAGAGAGAGAGAGAGAGAGAGAGAGAGAGAGAGAGAGAGAGAGAGAGACAGAGAGAGATCAAACACATAGCTACTGGTACAAACCCTCAGCCCCGAGGGTGAACTACTCCCTCCTCATCATGGAGACCGCCGGGATGATGAAGATGGCCTCCGGTGATGCCTTCCCCCCTCCGGCAGGGTGCCGAAAAAGGGATGTACATGAGATCATGGAGGTACAGAGGCTTGCGGCGGCGTAAAAACTCATCTATGTTAA
The DNA here is from genome assembly GCA_039707655.1 of Elymus sibiricus. Classification (NCBI taxonomy): domain Eukaryota; kingdom Viridiplantae; phylum Streptophyta; class Magnoliopsida; order Poales; family Poaceae; genus Elymus; species Elymus sibiricus. The sequence continues at coordinate 24,312,690 of CM077675.1, forward strand.
CTTTCGGGGTTTCTGAATATATATGATTTTTTGGCATTGGAATCACGCGAAGAAGGGCCACAGGGGGCCCACGAGGCACCAGTGCGCGCCTCGGGGGTGGCGCGCCCTGGTGATGTTGGGGAACGTTGCATGGAAAACAAAAAAAATTCTACGCACACGCAAGATCTATCCATGGAGATGCATAGCTACGAGAGGGGGAGTGTGTCTACGTACCCTCGTAGACCGTAAGCAGAAGCGTTAGAACAACGCGGTTGATGTCGTCGAACAACTTCACGATCCAACCGACCGAGCACTGAACGTACGGCACCTCCGCGTTCAGCACACGTTCAGCTCGGTGACGTCCTCGACTTCTTGATCCAGCAAGACGGCGAGGTAGTGGATGAGTTCTGGCAGCACGATGGCGTGGTGATGGTGATGGTGATGCTATCTCCGCAGGGCTTCACCCAAGCACTGCGAAAATATGACCGAGGGACGGAACTGTGGAGGGGGGCGCCGCACACGGCTAAGACAATGTTGTTGCTTGTTTGGGGTGCCCCCTCTCCTCTATTTATATATGTGTAGGGGCTTGGAGTAGAAGGAATAGTGCCACATGAATAGTACCGCGTGAACAGTACACACGTGGACTTGGACTCCAAAGTCCAATCCTATTCCTACTAGGACTCTCCTTTTTTCCTTCCCTAGCTGCGTGGGCTTTTGAGGACTTGGTGCGCCTGGCCCAATAAGGCCAGGGCGCCTCCCCTTAGCCCATGCCAGCCCTTGGGACGTGGTGGACCCACTTGTGGACTTCCGGAATCTTCCGGAACCTTCTGGAAGCTTCCCGGTACAATACCGAAAAAACTGCACCTTTTTCCGGAACCCAAAATATGACTTCCCATATATAAATCTTTACCTCTCGACCATTCCGAGAATCCTCATGACGTCCGGGATCTCATCCGGAACTCCGAACAACATTCGGTTACCAATTCACATAACTCATATAACACTATATCGTCAACGAACGTTAAGCGTGCGGACCCTACGGGTTCGGGAATGATGTAGACATGACCGAGACGCTTCTCCGGTCAATAATCAATAGCGGAACCTGGATGCCCATATTGGTTCCTACATATTCCACGAAGATCTTATCGGTCGAACCGCAATGACAACATACGTAATTCCCTTTGTCCGTCGGTATGTTACTTGCCTGAGATTCGATCGTCGGTATCTCCATACCTAGTTCAATCTCGTTACCGGCGAGTCTCTTTACTCGTTCCGTAATACATCATCCCGTAACTAACTCCTTAGTCAATTTGCTTGCAAGCTTCTTATGATGTGCATTACCGAGAGGGCCCGGAGATACCTCTCCGAAACACGGAGTGACAAATCCCAGTCTCGATCCATGCCAACTCAATAGACACCTTCGGAGATACCTGTAGAGCATCTTTATGATCACCCAGTTACGTTGTGACGTTTGATAGCACACAAGGTATTCCTCCGGTATCCGGGAGTTGCATGATCTCATGGTCGGAGGAACATGTATTTGACATTCAAGAAAGCAGTAGCAATAAACAGAACGATCATATGCTAAGCTAACAGATGGGTCTTGTCCATCACATCATTCTCCTAATGATGTGATCCCGTTATCAAATGGCAACTCATGTCTATGGTTAGGAAACCTTAACCATCTTTGATCAACGAGCTAGTCTAGTAGAGGCTCACTAGGGACACAGTATTTGTTTATGTATTCACACATGTATTTAAGTTTCCGGTCAATACAATTCTAGCATGAATATTAAACCATTATCGTGAACAAGGAAATATAAAATAATAACAACTTTATTATTGCCTCTAGGGCATATTTCCATCAGTGTCCCACTTGCACTAGAGTCAATAATCTAGTTCACATCGCCATGTGATTAACACCCAAGAGTTCACTAGAGTCAATAATCTAGTTCACATCACCATGTGATTAACACTCAAAGAGTTCTAAGGTGTGATCATGTTTTGCCCGTGAGAGAGAATTTTAGTCAATGGGTCTACAATATTCAGACCCATGTGTACTTTGCAAATCCTTATGTCATACTGTAGATGTTGCTATCACGCTTTACATGGAGCTATTCCAAATGACTGCTCCATTATACGTATCCGGTTTGCTACTTAGAGATATCCAGATTGGTGTCAAAGCTTGCATCGACGTAACCCTTTACGACGAAATCTTTATCACCTCCATAATCGAGAAACATTTCCTTAGTCCTTTAGTTACTAAGGATAATTTTGACCGCTGTCCAGTGATCCACTCCTGGATCACTCTTGTACCCCCATTGCCAGACACGTGGCAAGGCACACATTAGGTGTGGTACACAGCATGGCATACATTATAGAACCTATGGCTGAGGCATAGGGAATGACTTTCATTCTCTCTCTATCTTCTGCCGTGGTCGAGCTTTGAGTCTTACTCAACTTTACACCTTACAATACAGGCAAGAACTCCTTCTTTGACTGATCCATTTTGAACTCCTTCAAAATCTTGTCAAGGTATGTACTCATTGAAAGTCTTATCAAGCGTCTTGATCTATCTCTATAGATCTTGATGCCCAATATATAAGCAGCTTCACCGAGGTCTTTCATTCAAGTATCCTTTTATGCCATCCAGAAATTCTATATCATTTCCAATCAACAATATGTCATCCACATATAATATTAGAAATGCTACAGAGCTCCCACTCACTTTCTTGTAAATACAGGCTTCACCGTAAGTCTGTACAAAACCATATGCTTTGATCACCTCATCAAAGCGTATATTCCAACTCCGAGATGCTTTTACCAGTCCATAGATGGATCGCTGGAGCTTGCACACTTTGTTAGCACCCTTAGGATCGACAAAACCTTCTGGTTGCATCATATACAACTCTTCTTTGAGAAAACCATTAAGGAATGCAGTTTTGACATCCATTTGCCAGATCATAAAATGCGGCAATTGCTAACATGATTCAGACAGACTTAAGCATCGCTACGGGTGAGAAAGTCTCATCGTGGTCAACCCCTTGAACTTGTCGAAAACCTTTCGCGACAAGTCGAGCTTTGTAGATAGTGATATTACCATCAGCATTTGTCTTCCTCTTAAAAATCCATTTATTCTCAATGGCTTGCTGATCATCGGGCAAGTCCACCAAAGTCCATACTTTGTTCTCATACATGGATCCTATCTCAGATTTCATGGCCTCAAGCCATTTGTCGGAATCTGGGCTCATCATAGCTTCTTCATAGTTCGTAGGTTCGCTGTTGTCTAACAACATAACTTCCAGAACAGGATTACCGTACCACTCTGGTGCGGAACATACTCTGGTCGACCTACGAAGTTCAGTAGTAACTTGATCTGAAGTTTCATGATCTTTATCATTATCTTCCTCTCTTATTAGTGTAGGCATCACGGGAACGGTTTTCTCTGATGAGCTACTTTCCAATTCGAGAGAAGGTACAACTACCTCATCAAGTTCTACTTTCCTCCCACTCACTTCTTTTGAAAGAAACTCCTTCTCTAGAAAGGACCCATTCTTGGCAACAAAGACCTTGCTGTCGGATCTGTGGTAGAAGGTGTACCCAATTGTTTCTTTAGGGTATCCTATGAAGACGCACTTCTCGGCTTTGGGTTCGAGCTTATCAGGTTGAAGCTTTTTCACATAAGCATCGCATCCCCAAACTTTAAGAAACGACAGCTTAGGTTTCTTGCCAAACCATAGTTCATATGGTGTCGTCTCAACGGATTTAGACGGTGCCCTATTTAACGTGAATGCAGTTGTCTCTAATGCATAACCCCAAAACGATAGTGGCAAATCGGTAAGAGACATCATAGAACGCACCATATCCAATAAAGTACGGTTACGACATTCGGACACACCATTGCGCTGTGGTGTTCCAGGTGGCGTGAGTTGTGAAACAATTCCACATTTTCTTCAATGAAGGCCAAACTCGTAACTCAAATATTCGCCTCCGCGATCAGATCGTAGAAACTTTATTTTCTTGTTACGATGATTCTCTACTTCACTCTGAAATTCTTTGAACTTTTCAAATGTTTCAGACTTGTGTTTCATCAAGTAGATATACCCATATCTACTCAAATCATCTGTGAAGGTTAGAAAATAACGATACCCGCCGCGTGCTTCAACATTCATCGGACCGCATACATCGGTATGTATTATGTCCAACAAATCAGTAGCTCGATCCATTGTTCCGGAGAATGGAGTTTTAGTCATCTTGCCCATGAGGCCTGGTTCGCAAGTATCAAATGATTCATAATCAAGAGATTCCAAAAGTCCATCCGCATGGAGTTTCTTCATGCGCTTTACACCAATATGACCTAAACGGCAGTGCCACAAGTATTTTGCACTATCATTATCAAGTTTGCATCTTTTGGCATCAATATTATGAATATGTGTATCACTACGATCGAGATTCAACAAGAATAGACCATTCACAAAACTTGCGTGACCATAAAAGATGTTACTCATATAAATAGAACAACCATTATTCTCTGACTTAAATGAATAACCGTCTCGCAATAAACAAGATCCAGATATAATGTGCATGCTCAACGCTGGCACCAAATAACAATTATTGAGGTCTAAAACTAATCCCGAAGGTAGATGTAGAGGTAGCGTGCCGACGGCGATCACATCAACCTTGGAACCAATCCCGACGCGCATTGTCACCTCGTCCTTAGCCAATCTTCGCTTATTCCGTAGCTCCTGTTTCGAGTTACAAATATGAGCAACCGAACCAGTATCAAATACCCAGGTGCTACTGCGAGCATTAGTGAGGAACACATCAATAACATGTATATCAAATATACCTTTGCTCACTTTGCCATCCTTCTTATCCGCCAAATACTTGGGGCAGTTTCGCTTCCAGTGACCAGTCCCTTTGCAGTAGAAGCACTCTGTTTCAGGCCTGGGTCCAGCTTTGGGTTTCTTCGTGGGAGCGGCAACTTGCTTGCCGTTCTTCTTGAAGTTCCGCTTCTTTCCCTTGCCCTTTTTCTTGAAACTAGTGGTTTTGTTAACCATCAACACTTGATGCTCCTTCTTGATTTCTACCTCCGCTGATTTCAGCATTGCGAAGAGCTCGGGAATTGTCTTCTGCAGCCCTTGCATACTATAGTTCATCACGAAGCCTTTATAGCTTGGTGGCAGTGACTGAAGAACTCTGTCAATAACACTCTCAACCGGAAGATCAATTCCCAGCTGAGTCAAGTGGTTGTGGTACCCAGACATTCTGAGTATGTGTTCACTGACAGAACTGTTCTCCTCCATCTTACATCTAAAGAACTTGTTGGAGACTTCATATCTCTCAACCCGGGCATTAGCTTGAAATATCAATTTCAGCTCTTGGAACATCCCATATGCTCCGTGGCGTTCAAAACGCTTTTGCAGTCCCGGTTCTAAGCCGTAGAGCATGGCACACTGAACTATCGAGTAGTCATCAGATCGAGCCTGCCAGGCGTTCACAACATCTGCAGCAGCTCCTGCAGCAGGTCCATCACCTAGCGGTGCATCAAGGACATAATTATTCTGTGCAGCAATGAGGATAATCCTCAAGTTACGTACCCAGTCCGTGTAGTTGCTACCATCATCTTTCAACTTAGCTTTCTCTAGGAACGCATTAAAATTCAACGGAACAGTAGCACGGGCCATTTATCTACAACATAGATATGCAAAGAAACTATCAAGACTAAGTTCACGATAAATTAAGTTCAATTAATCAAATTACTAATGAACTCCCACTTAAATTAACATCCCTCAAGTTAACTAAGTGATACATGATCCAAATCAACTAGCCCATGTCCGATCATCACGTGAGATGGGATAGTCATCAATGGTGAACATCTCCATGTTGATCATATCTACTATATGACTCATGTTCGACCTTTCGGTCTCCAGTGTTCCGAGACCATGTCTGTACATGCTAGGCTCGTCAAGTTTAACCCAAGTATTCTGCTTGTGTAAAACTGGCTTACACCCGTTGTATGTGAACGTAGAATCTATCACACCCGATCATCACGAGGTGCTTCGAAACGACGAACTTTAGCAACGGTGCATACTCGGGGAGAACACTTTTATCTTGAAATTTAGTGAAGGGATCATCTTATAATGCTACCGTCGTTCTAAGCAAAATAAGATGCATAAAGGATAAACATCACATGCAATCAAAATATGTGACATGATATGGTCATCATCTTGTGCTTTTGATCTCCATCTCCAAAGCATCGTCATGATCTCCATCGTCACTGGCTCGACACCTTGATCTCCATCGTTGTGTCGTGGTCGTCTCGCCAACTATTGCTTCTACAACTATTGCTAACGCATAGCGATAAAGTAAAGCAATTACATGGCGCTTGCATTTCATACAATAAAGAGACAACCATAAGGCTCCTGCCGGTTGCCGATAAATTACAAAACATGATCATCTCATACAATAACGTATATCACATCATGTCTTGACCAAATCACATCACAGCATACCCTGCAAAAACAAGTTAGACGTCCTCTACTTTGTTGTTGCAAGTTTTACGTGGCTGCTACGGGCTTCTAGCAAGAACCGTTCTTACCTACGGCACAAAACCACAACGGTGATTTATCAAGTTTGCTGTTTTAACCTTCAACAAGGACCGGCCGCAGTCAAATTCGATTCAACTAAAGTAGGAGAAACAGACACCCGCCAGCCACCTTTATGCAAAACAAGTTGCATGTCTGTCGGTGGAACCGGTCTCATGTACGTGGACATGTAAGGTTGGTCCGGGCCGCTTCATCTTACAATACCGCCGAATCAAAATAAGACGTTGGTGGTAAGCAGTATGACGATCACCGCCCACAACTCTTTGTGTTCTACTCGTGCATATCATCTACGCATAGACCTGGCTCATGATGCCACTGTTGGGGAACGTTGCATGGAAAACAAAAAATTTCTACGCACACGCAAGATCTATCCATGGAGATGCATAGCTACGAGAGGGGGACTGTGTCTACGTACCCTCATAGACCATAAGCGGAAGCGTTAGAACAACGCGGTTGATGTCGTCGAACAACTTCACGATCCAACCGACCGAGCACTGAACGTACGGCACCTCCGCGTTCAGCACACGTTCAGCTCGGTGACGTCCTCGACTTCTTGATCCAGCAAGACGGTGAGGTAGTGGATGAGTTCCGGCAGCACGATGGCGTGGTGACGGTGATGGTGATGCTATCTCCGCAGGGCTTCACCCAAGCACTGCGAAAATATGACCGAGGGACGGAACTGTGGAGGGGGGCGCCGCACACGGCTAAGACAATGTTGTTGCTTGTTTGGGGCGCCCCCTCTCCTCTATTTATATATGTGTAGGGGCTTGGAGTAGAAGGAATAGTGCCACATGAATAGTACCGCGTGAACAGTACACACGTGGACTTGGACTCCAAAGTCCAATCCTATTCCTACTAGGACTCTCCTTTTTTCCTTCCCTAGCTGCGTGGGCTTTTGAGGACTTGGTGCGCCTGGCCCAATAAGGCCAGGGCGCCTCCCCTTAGCCCATGCCAGCCCTTGGGACGTGGTGGACCCACTTGTGGACTTCCGGAATCTTCCGGAACCTTCTGGAAGCTTCCCGGTACAATACCGAAAAAACTGCACCTTTTTCCGGAACCCAAAATATGACTTCCCATATATAAATCTTTACCTCTCGACCATTCCAAGAATCCTCGTGACGTCCGGGATCTCATCCGGGACTCCGAACAACATTCGGTTACCAATTCACATAACTCATATAACACTATATCGTCAACGAACATTAAGCATGCGGACCCTACGGGTTCGGGAATGATGTAGACATGACCGAGATGCCTCTCCGGTCAATAATCAATAGCGGAACCTGGATGCCCATATTGGTTCCTACATATTCCACGAAGATCTTATCGGTCGAACCGCAATGACAACATACGTAATTCCCTTTGTCCGTCGGTATGTTACTTGTCCGAGATTCGATCGTCGGTATCCCCATACCTAGTTCAATCTCGTTACCGGCGAGTCTCTTTACTCGTTCCGTAATACATCATCCCGTAACTAACTCCTTAGTCACTTTGCTTGCAAGCTTCTTATGATGTGCATTACCGAGAGGGCCCAGAGATACCTCTCCGAAACACGGAGTGACAAATCCCAGTCTCGATCCATGCCAACTCAACAGACACCTTCGGAGATACCTGTAGAGCATCTTTATGATCACCCAGTTACGTTGTGACGTTTGATAGCACACAAGGTATTCCTCCGGTATCCGGGAGTTGCATGATCTCATGGTCGGAGGAACATGTATTTGACATTCAAGAAAGCAGTAGCAATAAACAGAACAATCATATGCTAAGCTAACAGATGGGTCTTGTCCATCACATCATTCTCCTAATGATGTGATCCAGTTATCAAATGACAACTTATGTCTATGGTTAGGAAACCTTAACCATCTTTGATCAACGAGCTAGTCTAGTAGAGGCTCACTAGGGACACGGTATTTGTTTATGTATTCACACATGTATTTAAGTTTCCGGTCAATACAATTCTAGCTTGAATATTAAACCTTTATCATGAACAAGGAAATATAAAATAATAACAACTTTATTATTGCCTCTAGGGCATATTTCCATTAGGTGGCTCGTGGAGCCCCTGTGGGTCTTCTGGCCTCCTCCCGAAGCTTCTAGTGTTTATCTTGGCCAATAAAAAATCTCCAAAAAGTTTCGTGGCATTTGGACTTCGTTTGGTATTAATTTTCTGTAAAACAAAAACAGGGCAGAAAACAGCAACTGGCACTAGGCACTAGGTCAATATGTTAGTCCATGAAAATCATATAAAAGCCATATAAAAGTGCACCAAAATCATACAAAACTATAATAAACATGGCATGAATACTTCATAAATTATAGATACGTTGGAGACGTATCAGCACTAGATTAATATGTTAGTCCATAAAAATAATATAAAAGTGCACCAAAACCATATAAAATTATTGTAAACATAGCATGAATACTTCATAAATTATAGATACGTTGGAGACGTATCAGCATCCCTAAGCTTAATTCCTGCTCGTCCTCGAGTAGGTAAATGATAAAAGAAATAATTTATGAAGTGTGAATGCTAGAATAAAACAGACCTTTGATCACATAGGCAATGATAATCTAATAACAAGTAGCATCATTCCAATAAGTTCAACATACCATAAAGTGGTAATGAAGTATCTCGCAACCTTTCAAGGTTATATTGCAAACATAAAGCAATCAATGAATTAAAGATAATTACTAGGTACCCCAATTTGAAGATAACCATCATACTTATACAATGCTCAATAAATTTCTAGTAGAAGAGTGCATGCAAAGCTAAGAGTGATCTCCATGCTCGATACGTGGTGCCAAAACAAAGAAAGATGGAATTGACTCAACATGAAAAATAAATAGATAGGCCCTTCGTAGAGGGAAGCGGGGATTTGCTTATGTGCCAGAGCTCATTGCTTAAAACAGAGATAATTTCATTTGAGAGGTGTACTTTTCCTATCAACGGTTTAACGACAAAGTTTCCAATATCTTCCATGCTAAACACGTTAATGGTGGTTCCCATGCAAAAGTTTTTTCTCCCTTTCCACCATACCAACACAAACCATGGCTAGCCGAATCCACGGGTGCCTACCAACTTTCAACTTTCCGGGGAATGTTTTTATAAATGAATTCAGGACTGGGCATCCATATTACCAGCCTCCCTCAAAATTGACGAGTGAATGAACTCCCGTCGTGAGTAAAACACACTTAGCATGGAAGATATTGACTACCCTATCGCTCCATGAGCGGCACGGGCACACAAAACAGATGTTCATTTGAAGGTTTTAGAGATGGCACATGCAAATTTACATGGAACGGCAGGGTAATACCGTATATAGGTAGATATGGTGGACACTTTATAGCATAAACTTGTTTAAAGGATTGGATGCACAAACAGTATTTCTGTTTAGTACAGGATGAGGCTAGCAAAAGATTGGGGGCAACCAATTTACTGAGCACAAAAACCACAATCATGCATTCTCTAATAGTAACATTATTGAGAAAATATAATCCTGATGATAACCTACAAATCTTTTATAACATCAAGGCTGAATTTGGAATTTATCAAACATGTGTAAACATGTGCCAAGTCAATCATCCTTCCTTCATTGGAAGATACTCATTACAACAACATGATAAGTTCAAATTAATAAAACTAATGTTCATTGTCATTATAATATAACTCCCTTACTTGATTAAAGATATGAATTATCATAGTCTCACTTCTACTTTGACGGATTAAACGGAGGATGCATATTTACTTCTCAACATATAATAAATGAAGCACATGGTTTTCAATTCATTCATAAATTTTACTCTAAGGATATAAGTGAAGCACACGAGCAAACAAGAAACTACTCCAAAAGATATAAGTGAAAAACAAAGAGTAGTTAAGTAAATACGTAGCTATGAAAAGACTCTCTCCAAATTGAAATTTTCAGATCTAAATATTACATCAAACAACAAACAAAATAAAAATATGCTCGAAGTAAAACACATATTATGTGAAGAATAAAAATATAGCTCCAAGTGAGGTATACCGATAGTGTTGAAGACGAAAGAGGGGATGCCTTCCGGGGCATCCCCAAGCTTAGACGCTTGAGTCTTCCTTTAATATTACCTTGGAGTGCCTTGGGCATCCCCAAGCTTAGGGTCTTGCCGCTCCTTATTCTCCTTCCATCGTCATCTCACCCAAAACTTAAAAACTTCAATCACACAAAACTTAACGAAACTCGTGAGATAGGTTAGTACGATAAAGAATAAATCATTCACTTTGGTCTGTCAAGAAGAGATTCATAATTGTTCTCACATAATTCCTACTATATTCTATCATTTTCACAATTTATATCACTCAATATAAGCCATGGAAACTCCAAAACAAGCAAACTAAGAAAACAAAACAGAATCTGTCAAAAATAGAATAGTCTGTAAACGACGAATTATTATTCATACTTCTGTAACTCAAAAAAATCTAAAAAATTACGACAACGTAGAAAATTTGCATAGCAGTACTGTGTAAAAATTTCAGCAATTGATAACGTTCCAGTATGGAACGATAATTCATATACTGGACGCAAAAGTTTCTGTTTTTGCACAGAACCAAATAAACAAGCATCCATATCACCCTAAAGGCTTAACTTAACACTTTACTAAAATAAAAGATACAAAACATGATTACTACAGTATCTTAATCATATAAACACACAAAAGGTATAAATATTGGGTTGTCTCCCAACAAGCGCTTTTCTTTAATGCCTTTTAGCTAAGAATTGATAATTTTAATGATTCTCACATAGAAGTAGGAATTGAAACATAGAGAGAGCATCATGAATCATATAGCAAACACATATAAGCCTAACCCACTTCCTATGCATAGGAATTTTATAAGCAAACAATTTATGGGAGCAAGAATTAACTAGCATAGGTAGGCAAAACAAGCAAAACTTTAAGAGTTTCAACACATAGAGAGGAAACTTAATATTATTGAGATATCGATAAGCATATGTTCCTCTCTCATATTAATTTTCAGTATCATCATGAATAAATTCAACAATGTGGCTATCACACAAACCATTCTTTTCATGATCCACGAGCATAGAATTTTTATTACTCTCCTCATAAGCAAATTTCTTCTCATTCATAATAGTGGGAGCAAATTCAATGAAATAGCTATCATATGAAACTTGATTGACATAATCAATTTGAGCATTAAAATCATGATGACAAATTTCATGGTTATCATTACTCTTTATAGCATACATGTCATCACAATAATCATCATAGATAGCAACTTTGTTCTCATAATAATCAATTGACACATCTTCCAAACTAGTGGATTCAACACTAAATAAAATCATGACCTCTCCAAATCCACTTTCATCATTATAATATGATTCAACACCCTCCAAAATAGTGGGATAATTATTAATTAGAGTTGACACTCTTCCAAACCCGCTTTCATCATTGTAATCACCATAAATAGGAGGCATGCTATCATCATAATAAATTTGCTCATCAAAAGTAGGAGGACTAAAAAGATCATCTTCATCAAACATATCATCCCCAAGCTTATGACTTTGCATATCATTAGCATCATGGATATTCATAAAAGACATACTAATAATATTGCAATCATGCTTATCATTCAAGGAACTCACACCAAACATTGTGTTAAATTCTTCTTTTAACACTTCGTAGCAATTATCGGAATCCATATGTTCAAGATAGACATCATAAAGATAAATAATTTGATGCAACTTCACTTCCATTTTTTTTTCTTTTTATAAACCAAGCTAGTGAAAAACAAGAAACTAAAAGATTCAATTGCAAAATCTAAAAAAGATACCTTCAAGCACTCACCTCCCCGGCAACGGCGCCAGAAATAGCTTGATGTCTACTACGCAACTTTATTCTTGTAGACTCTGTTGGGCCTCCAAGCGCAGAGTTTTGTAGGACAGCAACAAATTTCCCTCAAGTGGATGACCTAAGGTTTAGGTGTAGAATGAAGATGGTCTCTCTCAAACAACCTTGCAATCAAATACAAGCAATCTCTTGTGTCCCCAACACACCTAATATAATGGTAAATTGTATAGGTGCACTAGTTCGGCGAAGAGATGGTGATACAAATGTAGTATGAATAGTAGATATAGGTTTTTGTAATCTGAAATAATAAAAACAGTAAGGTAGCAAGTGATAAAAGTGAGCACAAATGGTATTGCAATGCTTGGCCTAGGGTTCATACTTTCACTAGTGCAATCTCTCAACAGTACTAACATAATTGAATCATATAATAATCCCTCAAAGTGCGGTAAAGAATCACTCCAAAGTCTCAAGTCTTATCGGAGAAACTAGGATAAAAACGTGTATCAACCTTTATGCCTAGATTACCCCAATGTCACCACGGGAATTCGCAAGTTGATTACCAAAATATACATCAAGTTATCTCAATAGATTACCCCATTGTCACCATGGGTATCCACAAGCAAGACATACATCAAGTGATCTCAAATCCAAAGTATTCAATCCGATAAAAAAAGACCTCAAAGAGTAATACTCGATTCACCATAAAAGAGATAGAGGGGAAGAACTTTATATGATCCAACTATATTAACAAAGCTCATGATACATGAAGATCGTGCCAAATCTGGAACACATAGAGAGAGAGAGAGAGAGAGAGAGAGAGAGAGAGAGAGAGAGAGATCAAACACATAGCTACTGGTACAAAGCCTCAGCCCTGGGGGTGAACTACTCTCTCCTCGTCATCGAGGCAGCGGGATGATGAAGATGGCCTCCGATGATGACTTCCCTCCCTCCGACAGGGTGCCAGAACAGGGCTCCGTATGAGATCGCTTCGGAACAGAGGCTTGCGACGGCGGAAAAACTCATCTAGGTTAACTTTCGGAGGTTTTTGAATTTATAGGAATTTTCAGCGTTGGAATCACGCCAGGGGGTTCCCGAGGGTCCCACAAGCTTAGGTGGTGCTCCCAGGGGGTAGGGCGTGCCCCTTGAGCTTGTAGGGCCCCTGGGCACCTTCTGGTCCTTCCCCTGAGCTTCCTGGGTCCCTTTTTGTCCATAAAAAATCACCATAAATTTTTATCGCGTTTGGACTTCGTTTGGTATGCATTTTCTGCGAAACAAAGAAATAGGCAAAAAAAAAACAGGAACTGGCACTGGGCGCTAGATTAATATGTTAGTCCATAAAAATAATATAAAAGTGTACCAAAATCATATAAAATTATTGTAAACATAGCATTAATACTTCATAAATTATACATACGTTGGAGACGTATCAGTAGCAAATCCGCGCAACCGAGCTCTCTTCCCCACGGCCCCAAACCTGCGGCGCCGGCACGCGCGGTGGCAGCGAGGACGATTCCATCGCTCAATCACGGCCGGAGCAGCTGGATCCGCCCGCAACAATGCCCCGCGCAATGCTACGGGGCTGATCCATGGCGGCGGCGGCCACGCGCCCGCGTTAAAGATTGGCAACCCCCGAGCTCCAAAATTGATGTAGAAGATGCGGCGGAGGGCAGCGGATCTTTTCGACGGCGCTGGGTGGCCAGGGCAGCAAGAAACGACGGCGAGATGCGGCGGCAGAATGGTGGGCACGATGAGCTGAAATGTCCCTCCCGCCAAGCCGTGCGAGAGACAGAGGAAACACCAAAACGGAGAGGAAAAACTGAACATATGCGGCAGGCGGGCCAAAATATGCTGCTCCCTATATGAAAATTTCCGAGACTGGCCATTTTATGGGACCTGTATATTTTTCTCCGGTCCCGTAAAACGACGGTTATTATAGCGGATGGGACGATTCGCGGGATCTACAGATGCTCTTATGCGGATTGGCCGCTTATAGCATCCGTGAGTTGCTCTAACACCGCTGAGTCAACTGAACTCACATCGACCACCACGCTGGTGGAAGAGTCATTAATTCCAGCTTAAGCTTCATAAACAAATGCATTAGTAGGTGTACCATGTCGCCTTCGGCCTTACTCTTTCTGCTGGCCGCCCACCTCGCCGCCGGCGAGCCCACCTCCAGCACGACCCTCACTGCCACCCCGGCGACGCTGACCAAATCAGACCACACAGTCACCCTCCAATGGTCCAACCTACCCGACCCGAGCCCGCTCGACTACGTCGCCGTCTACTCCCCGCCGTCCTCCGGCGACCTCGACTACCTCGGCTTCCTCCTCCTCAACTCCTCCGCCTCCTGGGCCACGGGCGCCAGCAGCCTCACGCTCCCGCGCCTGCCCGACCTGCGCGCCCCCTACCAGTTCCGCTTGTTCCGGGGTGGGAATCCGCGCGTTGACCTTGAGCAGGGCGGCGAGCCGCTCCCCGACGCCAGCCGCCGCGCCGCCGTCTCAGGCAGCGTGGCCTACGAGGGGTTTGGCGCCCGGCCCGCTCAGCTGCACCTGGCGTTCACCGAGGAGGTGGACGAGATGCGGGTGATGTTCGTGTGCGGCGACGGCGGGAGGAGGTGGGTGCGGTACGGGCCCGCCGGTCGGCGCGAGGAGGAGTGGGAGGAGGTGCCGGCAGAGGCGAGGACGTACGAGCAGCGCCACATGTGCGACTACCCGGCGAACCACAGCGTCGGGTGGCGCCATCCTGGCTTCGTCTTCGACGGCGTCATCAAGGGGATGCAGCCTGCTACAAGGTACTTCTACAAGGTATGTCCCAGTAGTATAGATACACAAAAAATACCTTGCTTGGATATATTTTGCTGGATCGATATGCTCAACCCTGACTACTTATACTAATTTTGTGATCTGAGAGTTTGATTTCCTGATATGAAATCATCCTTTTTTTTGACAAATGATATGAAATCATCCTAATTTATGGGACTGTCTAATTATCAGTCAACTCATTTTCATTTCAGTCTAATCGAATTTTCTGTCCAATGAGGCGATGACATGACAAGTGTTTATTTGTTTTTGAGTCTGGTCTGTTGCAAAAATCGACTGATTTCATCACAGGTCTCGGTCGAATTTGGCTTGTTGGACCGCGCATCCCCACCCATCCGCCTGCTGTCTGCAGATGAAAATTACTGAAGAAATATATTTATAGGCTCAGAATTGCTAATAAGATGCACATTTTCTCTGAATAATTAGACAAAGGGGATGGGCCCCGCCCCCCCCCCCCCCCCCCCCAAAAAAAATTCCTTTTTCTAAGTAATGCAAATTCTAAAGCCCCTGTGATGTATGCTTACAAAAGCATTTAACATTGATCACTGGAAAAAGAGAAAAGAGACACACAGAAAGGAAGCAGCAGCTACGAGAAAATGATAGATGATCAGTACGGAAATAAGGGGTTGTCGTCCTGCAATAACCGTGCAAGCTTAACGAGTGAGAGACAAAGACTGATAACAAGATCCATTCAGCTAGCGCACATAAGAAAAACACTGAAATTTACCTGAATTCATTCAGTTAGTGTACATAAGAAAATCTAGAAATCCTGACATACTAATTAGTACTTCTAAGTCTTGAACATGAAGAGCTTGGCCATTGATATTTATTAGGTAATCTTACTCAGCTAACATCCTTGGTTATTTCCCTATAACCTTTTTCATTTGATTAGTATGAAGTTCTCTTACTTACATTCAGAATGAAATTTGATTTCGAAAACTGAAGGTCTGAAGACTAATGTTTACATAGAATAATGAACAATCGATAACAAACTGAATGAAATTAAAAGCAAATGAATACTGAAGCGTGGGGTGGAAAAGGAATTAGACTCTTCCTTAGCTATTCATACTCAATCTCAAATACCAAACAAAAATACTAGATGATAAAAACTGCACTTATGTGGCCATTGACGCAGCGCCTTCAATGGCGTGGCGAACGGGTTGGGCTTGCTGGTCTTGCCGGCGACGTCTGCTGCTTCCGCGCCGCCATTGCTCTTCTCCGATGCGCCACCGATGGGGAGTCCCTCTTGACCTCTTTGCCATAGCCCTCCCCTCCAATCCTCCATCTCCTTGCTCTGTCTTCCTACATCTGGTCGCCACTCCTGCTCCTGAGCAGGGAGGAATGGGGGATGGCAAAACCGGGTCTGTTAACAAAACCCGATAAAAAACGCACCTAAAAACAACGGACAGAAAAAATGATACAACCCAAACTGAAGTATATGAAGCGCTCGCTGAGATGCGTGCCTCCAGATCGGACGGACGAAAAATTCAACTTAGTGCTAAATGAAAATCAATCGACTGAATATTAGAAAAAGTGCAATTTATTTATGGAGGATGTGCAAAATTATTTTAAATTTTAGATTGATGGCCGAGGTCATCTGAAAGTTGTGCAAAATTTAATTCTAGAACACTAGCTTCCATCCTCAAAAAAAGAAAAAGGAAAAAAAGAACACTAGCTTCAGTTAGCCACTTAGCCTAGTTTATGCTTGATGCAAGAATTATTTTCATAGCTCATATGTAGTTTCAAGTTCCAACCTTAACAAGCATCCAACATCCCCAGCATTTGGTATAAATATTCCACTCTATGTCACATTCACCTAATCTTTTCAAGTTTGGACTGTTTTTGATAGGTTGGCAATGATTCAGGAGGTTGGAGTGAGACATACAGCTTCATCTCACGCGACGCCGAGGCCAACGAGACCATTGCATTCCTCTTTGGTGACCTGGGCACTTCCGTTCCTTACAATACCTACTTTCGAACACCCCAAGAAAGTTTGTCAACTGTGAAATGGATCCTCCGTGATCTTCAAGCCCTTGACGACAAACCGGCAGTCATTTCACATATCGGTGACATCAGCTATGCTAAAGGTTATGCATGGTTATGGGATCATTTCTTCCAACAGATTGAGCCTATTGCTGCCAATACGCCATACCATGTCTGCATTGGAAATCACGAGTATGACTGGCCTGCCCAACCTTGGAAACCCTCCTGGGCTGCAAACATATATGGGAAGGATGCTGGCGGTGAATGCGGAGTGCCATATAGCATCAAGTTCAGAATGCCTGGAAATTCTTCTCTCCCTACCGGCACCATTGCTCCCGACACCCGGAATCTCTACTACTCCCTTGATGCAGGTGTTGTTCATTTTGTTTACATGTCCACTGAAACTGATTTCACTCGTGGCAGTGATCAATACAACTATATAAAAGCTGACCTTGAGCGTGTCAACCGGAGTCGAACACCGTTCATCGTGTTCCAGGGACACCGACCAATGTACACCTCGAGCAACGAGTCCAAGGACACAGCTCACAGGGAGCAGATGATTCAGCATTTGGAACCTCTGTTTGTACAGTACGGCGTGACGCTTGCCCTATGGGGGCATGTTCACAGGTACGAGAGGTTCTGCCCCATGAAGAACTATCAGTGCCTTAGCACGTCGTCCAGCTTCGTGTACCCTGGTGCTCCTGCACATGTTGTGATCGGGATGGCTGGGCAGGACTACCAGGCAAGCTGGGAGCCAAGACCTGACCACCCCAAAGTACCCATATTCCCTCAGCCACAGAGGTCCATGTACCGTGGCAGTGAGTTCGGGTACGCAAAACTTGTGGCCACAAGGGAGAAGTTGACGCTAACATACATTGGCAACCATGATGGGCAAGTCCATGATATGGTTGAAATATTTTCGCTGCAAGTCGAAACCGAGAGCACACCTGGTAAGCTGGTCGGTGCCATGCCGAAGAAAGCGAGATACATGGTAATTGCCGGCAGCGTGATGCTTGCGATGTTGCTAGTCTTCATGGCTGGCTTTGGTATTAGAAAGAAAACGGACTCTACTGGATGGAGCCCTGTAAGGGATGAGGAATCCTAATTACTTCACCCTTACTCGTTTCTGTTGGTAACTGCTCTTACTTTTCCACTGTAATATATCTGGACACCAACTACATATTTAGTGTCCAGATTGACTGCCATTAGCGTGTCAATGACTTTGCTTAAAATCATTTTGGTTGTGTGTATCCTTCAATGCATTATTGTATCAACTTGATGTACTGACCTTAAAATCAATAAAAACTTTCTGTAACGAAGAAAACAAAATATTTAGTGAAGGTATTACCCAATGCATTCTAGAAAAAGGCAGCGACATTATGAAAACTACTTGGAGCTTGCCTTGGGGCTTCTTGCGGCGAAGGCTTGCAACGTCATGGCTTTGTGTGATGGCAGGATGCTCAGGTGGCAAAAGAGCTGGGTAAAGGCAAGTGACCATCGATTGGTGGATTTTTTTCGTCTGTGCCAATGTGTGCCTAATTACAGAAACATTTTAGATCTAGTCTCTTGTCGATAGTAGGTTAGTTAGGAAGGAAAGTTGGCTTGGCAGATATACATATTCATGTACAAATTTTTGTACTTGACATATAAAGAGTGTTGTCTCCCTGCTAAGAACGTTGCTCTGTTTTCAGGCAGAGGCCCCTGCAATAATTGTAGCTACTGTTGCAAGCTTGTGCCAAATGGTTGATTAGCGTGCTTTCAGTCTTGGATCAATCAAAATATTAGTTATCGATGAGGTGAGCATTCTGTTCTTCAGCTGCAAACCGAATTTTTGTGCAGTATCTACATATCATCTATGACACCATGCTTATTTGTTTGGAAAGAGATTAGCTAATGTACAAACCTTTTCATTTTGGCAGGTTGGTTTCATTTTTGGATCATCCAAACTCCCTTCGCAAGGCATTAAATTCTTATACAGCAGTTTCCAGTCGTCAAACCATATTTGCTAGCGCATCGATACCTCAGCACAATCGCTTTGCGCATGACCTCGTACAGGTACACGGTACACCACAAACGGATGTGGGTTGAATATGCATTCTCATTACTGCCGTCATGGCTTTCCATTTTTGAACTTCAGGTACTAGTTTTGACATGTGTGTATGTGTGTGTCTTATGTTTGTACAAACCACCAAAGCCTCCACACCTACATCACACATATGTGGTGAGCATATCTTTCTAATGATCACTTCTATTTTAAAGTTCATTTGCTGCAAGATACATTGGAATTTGCTCTTCCCTCTCCTTCCACAGCCGGCCATTTTCTCTTCTCTGTATTTATCTCGTCACAAAGCAAATGATGACTACAACTTAAATAAGAGACGCACACACACAGCCCAGCGGCCATGCCGGCCACTAACCCATGCACGCACGCACTAGCTAGCCACGGCAGCGTCGCGCGACCGCGGTGAGGGGAAGCGCAGAATAATGAGCGACAATTCACCATTCGTGAGGTGGGAGGTGGACCAGGTGGTGCCAGCGTACCCAGGGTTCCACGGAGCCGGCCATCGATCCCCTCCTCGTTCTGTCTCGCATCTTTTCTTTCTTTTTTTTTTAGCAGAACATAGCTAGTCTTTATTGATCGCTTATAATGTTTACAGGAATTACCACTAGGTCATGAGGTGAGCCCAGCAAGACATGTCTCCCATAGGGAAGAGACACACCAAATCTAGCTATGTCATGAACTTCGACATTGGATGCTCGAGATTCAAAGATAAAATTACAGGATGCAAAAAAACTTGAAGTTTCTAAAATCTCTAACTATTCCTCCATCGTTGCCACCTGCTTTTGCATGAATGTGGTTTATGACCTGCTTGCAGTCCGAGGCTATATGAATGTGTTGCATTGCTAGATCTTGAGCCAAAGAAAGAGCTTCCCTGCATGCTAGGGATTCCAACACAGCCGGGTCAAGTAGTCCATGTATAACCAACACCGAAGAGCCTAGGTAGGCGCCATCTCTGTCACGACAGATAGCAGCATACCTGGCCAATTGGGCCGGCCCGGCCCGGCACGGCCCGCCCTGAGTTAAACGGGCCAGGCATAGCACGGCCCGACCAGGCACGCTTAGTACACGGGCCGTGCCGGGCCGACACGCGTGCTGACCTCCAGGGCCCAGGCACGGCACTACTATTAAACGGGCCGGCCCATCGGCCCGTTTAGCCGTCAGCCCACCTAATTTTTAGCCTATTTTGCCTATAAAAAATAAAAATCTAAAATCTAAATGGGCCGTGCCGGGCCGGCACACGTGCCCAGCCTCCAGGCCCAGGCACGGCCCGATTAATCACGTGCCGGGCCGGCCCACCATGGGTCAGGCACGCGTGCTAACGGGCCGGCCCGCCAGGCACGGCCCATTTGGCCAGGTATGGATAGCAGCAGCAGCCCCCGCATTGTGGCTCACCGAGACACCAGCATCAATGTTTATTTTGACAAAACCAGGGCATGGCGGAATCCATCGCCTCACTAGAGCTGCTGCAGGTGCCGATATTTCATGTGGTAGCGTTGGCGCATTAATCTGATCCAGTTCTGTCTCGCATCTGTATCAATCGATCGGCTGCAAAACAATTCGGGAGGGTTCAACGATCCAGCGGGCTTTCATCTATCTTTGGTGGAAGCTAGCCATATGGGCCGGGAGAAAAGCGGAGGCAACCACAGAACTCTGTTGTTTCTCATGGAGTAGCAGTAACCTATCAGGATAGTTAAGCCAGAAAAAAATGACATCCATGGTGTTGAAACAAACAGTACTTAGAGCATCTACACCCGGACCCCCTACTCTCTCCCTAAACGCCCGAAACGTCCGCCCGGTCAGTGCCCGGTCAAAAAATGGTGATCCAATCGGACCCCTCAATTCATCCCTAAACGCCCGAACTGACCGGCACCCCTTAAACCCGTCTCAAATATAGGACCAATATGAGGCTGCCCGGTCACGCCCGAGCACCCCACTGCACGTCATAGCCCTCTCACGCGGTCCCACCTGCAGCCACACACTTCATCCTCCCTCTCTGTCGATCGAAGGAGGCAGTGCCTCGCGGCGGCGACGGCGACGGCGCTGCAACGGCGCAGGCAGACGCCGCCATGGACCCTGGTGCTGTACGAGGACGAGCGCGTCTCCAGCAACAGCACAAGCAGCATCACGTCTGGATCCTCCTCGCCGCCGGGCGTTCTGGTTGGCCTCGCGCCCGTGGACGAAGCCGGAGAGGAGCTCGAGCTACCCATGTCCACAGCCCCCACACCCGGCCTCCGCTGGCGCCCTCGCGCGTGATCTGGATGCCGCCGCGCGCCTGCTAGCTAGCCGCCGCTCGTGTGGATGCACCGCGTGCTGGTTGTCCGCGCCGCTGCGTGCTGTCCGGCCGCGCGCTGCGTCCATGCCCGGCCGCGAGCCGCGCGCGTGCTTGCCGCTGCATCCTGCGTACAGTCCGGCCGCGCGCCGCGTGCAGCAGCAGCCCGCTGGCCGCGCATGTGCTGGCTGTGCGCCGCATGCAGCAGCAGCCTGTGCTGGCTGCCGCGTGCTCGCAGCCGCTGGCCAGCCGCGTGTGTGACTGTTGCGCACGTCCGTGGCTGGCTAGCTGGGCGTGCGTGCTGGCTGGCTGCGCACGCCGCAGCCTTGTGCTTGCGTGCTTGCTAGCCAGCCGCGCGTGTTGTCGACTCGCCGCCGGTGTGCGTGCGTGCGTTGGCCGCCGTGCATGCATCCGGAAGCCGCGGGCGTGCGTGTTGTGTGGCGCCGGAGCCGCTGGCGGTCATGCACAGCCAGAGCTGCGGGCGTCCGTTTTGTGCCACGCCGGCCGCCGCGCGTGCTAGCCGTCGCGTGCATGGGCAAGCAGCAGCCGCATGCATGCGTGCTTGGCTGCTAGCCGCCGCGCGTGTGCTCGCGTTGCGTGCGTACTAGCCGTCGCAGCCGCCGCGTGCGTGCTTGGCTGCTGGCCGCCGCGTGCGTGCGCGCTGGTCGCCGATGAGCATGCACAGAACCTGTTCGATAAAATGCTGCATGCAGGAAGAGAGAAAATGAGGGCTGGAAATGAGGGCTCCGATTGTTTTGGAGAGAGAAAATGAAAGTCAGAGCGGACGCGCCCGAGCACTCACCGGACGTGTCCGCGGACGTTTGAGGGACCGAATTAGGTGGGTATGGCTGTAAATGCTCTTACATCTAAGAGCATTGTGGCTGTAGATGCTCTTAGATGTAAGAGCATCTACAGCCGGGTACCTCAAATCGTCCCCAAACGCTCGGGTAGACCGACCCAGTCACTGCTGACCGGTCAAGAAAAAAAACCCAGCCCGGAGCCTCAAACGTCCGGGTTGTCCGGCGCCCTTCATATCCAGCCCAAATCTAGGGCGGATATGGGGTGGCCCGGGACCGTCCGGCACGTCGACCTGGCCCACCCTTACCCCACAAATATCCGAATCCGCAGAACCCTAGACCGAAGTCAATACGCCAATCCACCGCACTCCCTTCTTCGTCCACTCCACTCCCGATCCCCTTCGATCCGAATCGATGGCCGGCGATGGCAGCAGTGCAAGCTCTGGTGGTGAATCCGGCGGCTCCGACGACTGGTCGAGCCTGATGCGCGACGCGGTGCCCGACGATGTGGAGGAGGTCACCCTCCGCATCGCGTTGAGGCGTTTGCATCTCGACCAAGGCGGTAGCGACAGCTCTTGCTCCGCAACGCCCGTCGCCCGTCGACGTCCCTGGCCTGTCACGCCCGTCGACGTCCCTGGCCTGTCACCCGTGTAGGTACCTCCGGCCGCTCCGCACCCGTGTAGGTACTTCGTCCACCCTCCACCTATGCACATTCAATCTCATCCGGAGGTGGTACAAGGGCACCGCTGGGTCCTCGTGCCCGCGCCGGCGTTGGCACGCACGAGGAGGCCCGAATCGGAGGCAAGGGCAGCCCGCCGTGAGCGGTTACGGGCGAGGGAGCAAGCGGAGGCTGGGGAGGCGCTGGCTGCGCGCCGGGCACGTGCGAGCGCGCCGGTGGATTCCGAGGACGCGCTCCTCGCGTCGATCCTCCGCTGCTCTCTCACTATGGCGGAGACGGATGAACGCCGCCTCTGCCACAAGAATGCAAAGGCGCTCCGGCTTGCCATCGAGCTGTCTGAGCGCGACGCGAACAAGGAGGCGGCAGTCAAGGCGAAGGTGGCCCGCCATGGCAAGGAGCATGACCGCCTGCTCCGGAGGTTGACGGGCCAAACGTGCTCCAACGACTCCGACGTGACGGGCGGCTCCAGCTCCAGCACCAGCTCCGACGACGACAACGCACCGCCGCACGCCGACGCGTACATGGAGGAGGGGCACAGCGCGCCGGCGACCGCAAGGGGACGGCGAGGAAATGGTGAATTCCTTCGCCCTTCCCTGTTTCATTTTTGTTTTAAGTACTTTGTAGTATGAATTTTGCACTGTCCGCCGATGAACTATGATCATTTTGTCCGGCGATGAGCTATGATCCGGTTTAAATTACGTAGCGTTGCATGGGTTGCATGAGTTTGGGGTTTCAGATATGTGGGATGTGACTGTGGGAGCAAAAATATGTGGTGTGCCCGTGGACGCGGCCGGACGTGTCCGTGGGTGTTTGAGGTGCCAGATTTGCCTACCGTTGCTATAGATGCTCTAACGGCCTAGGACGGCCGAATAAAAAAAAAATGGACGCCATAAACACATGTGGCGTGAGAGGTGTCGGATTAGATGCAATTTTACTGTCCTAAATTTTCAAACTACTACAAATGAAGCTGGGTGATGGCCTTTGCGTCATAAGTGCATGCAGCAAGTACCCCTTTGATCTAAGTTGTAATTTTATATTTGCTGAAATTAGATCCCCTAGCTCATCCGGCCTGCGAGATCACCCCCACAAGGCCACAACCCTCGCTGGATCCGAGAAACTGGCTGAATGCGGATCGCCTCAAGGCGCCGCCTAACGCTGGCGCCAGGATGGTCGCCGGCGACGACGGCGAGGTCTGGATCCAGGTTCTCGTGTCTGGAGACGTCTGATGCGGACGTTGCGCCACAAGAGGAGGATGGCTCCGCCATTGAGGATTCTTCAGCGCCGCCTACCGCGATACGTCGGAGAAAGACCGACGAGGAGTTGGCCAACGAGTTCTGGGCGGATATCGGATACCCGACGCTGTCGTCGAGGGTATGGGAGAGACCGTCGTCTCGACGGACAGGTGAGATTTCTCATGTGTGCAGGTTGGAGGCGCGCGGGGATCTGAATCCCAAGGAGGCAGCGGTGAACTCCAACTCTTCCGGGCCTGAGGAGTGCAGGGGTTTGAACTCGAAGATGGAAGCGGCAAACTCCAACACGGTTGGGCCGGAGGATTCACCAAAGCTGCCGGCGGCGGATAGGCGAGGTGTCGTCAGGGTGCCGGCTCGGTCTAGGGTGCTCGTCAAGCCATGGATTGGGCCGATCCCGCCGCCTCGAACTTCACCTCTCCGGACGCTCGGTGATCTGTTACCGCATGCATGCGGCGGCGAAGACAGTACACGGCCGCGAACCTGTTCGCCGGCGTTCACTCATCCGCTGCCTGTGCGGGGGGCCTCGTCGCGCGCGATTACCGCTCCCGATCCGGAGTTTACGGCGGGACCACATCAGGATGAGGACATGACAAATCATAGGCGTCCACTTCGGATAGCCAATCTGAACCGCTGGCTTGGGCACTTGTGGAACCGGACGGGGAGCGCTGCGAAACCTAACTTCCTTTGCTCCTTTGCGGCCGTCGTCCGCTCCCCTGCTATGACGAGAGGCGATCCGGCCGCGCCGCCCGGCTCCAACTCCGGCCACCATGCCCGCCCTACTCCTGGACCCGTGCAGCCACCCGATCCCAGCCCGTCCGGAGGGGCTCTGGGTTTCACTCCAGGGGTCTATCAACCGGTCCAGCCGACGCAGCCAATCGCACCGCCGGGTTCCTTGGCGCCGGCGCAGCAGCAGGTTGTCTATCAGCCACCAATGCATCAACAACAAGTTTATCAGATGCCGTTCCAGCAGCAGTTCATCGGCAACCCACAGCAGTCATATATGCTTCAACCTTCGGGTGGCCTTGTGCAGCAACAACAGCAGCTCGTAGTGCCTACTTTTCAACAGGTGGGTAATCAAGGGCAGCAGCTTGGTGCTCTAGCCGGTATGCAACCGGCCGTCGCTTTTAATGCTGGGCCGGCGTTCAAGTCTGCTACCTCCGGTCCCGCTATTGCTGCTCGTCCGCGCAAACCGAAGGGCGGCAAGGGTGGCCGTCCTAAGTACCAGCAGGGAGCAGCGCCGTCTACTTCTAATCCTACTGTCCCTATGTCAATGCAAGAGCAACAGAGTACTGTCCCTACTGTCTTTGCCTCCACGCCAAACTTGCCTGTGGGAGGCGGGCAGATGATTCTTATGCAGAGCAATACACCACCCTTGCCTCAATCTTCGGTGCCTGCTGGAGTTACAACAGGAACTAAAAAGGTGTGGTGCACTAAATGTCAATCTGCAGGGCATACTGCTGAGGTCTGTGTGACACAACAATTTTGTTTCATATGTAATAAGACGAATCATCCGATGACCATGCATCGGTGCCCTGCTCTTAAGATGCCGAAGCCGGTGGCGATGCTCTGTGGATATGGTACTGAGAACATGGCTTTTTTCCAGATGCCTGACAATGTCTGTAGGGAGGATCTCGCACCTCAAGTCTCACCAACAGCGTTAGTCACGATCTCCGGCTGCTCGATCACTTCCAGTATTGTGGAGGCAGAGGTTGCCAAGATTGCTCAGTGCCAGCAACCATGGACTTGGGAGGCTATACCACATGGTCAGAATGCCTTTCTCATGTCATTCCCAAGCGAGGAGGTGCTTCTGCGAGTCACCGGGTTTACAGTTTTTATCAAATCTCACAATGTCACTTTGGAGTTCAAGGCTTGGCAGTCTGAGGAGATTCCACACCGCTTTGAGTTAATACCTATTTGGGTGCATGTGCAAGGGGTTCCCCACGCGCTCCGTCACTTCCTGGGCCTTTGGGCGGTCGGCTCGGTAATTGGCGCAACTATGGATGTGGATCTTCTCTGTTTGCGTCGTCGAGGTATTGTTCGCATCCAGGTGGCTGTGCTAAACCTCGATGCTTTCAAGAGGAGCACAATTAATTCTCTCTCGTCGGATGTGGTCGTTCAAGGGAAGGGGTATGAGTTTCGGTACAGTTTGGAAAACTCAGATTTCCGTGTCGATGCTGATTTCGTGCCGCGTGTCTGGGAGCATGGAGATGATCCTGAGAATGACAAGGGGCATGACAGAGAGGACACTATGAGGACTAATGATCCAAGCAAGAGGTCAAAAGCATCGTCGTTGTCCAATGCCCAGACGATTACTCCTACCTCGGGAGGAGTGGTGCCCATGCAGCTTGCCGCATCAACATCTGCTTCGAGCCGGACCTTGTCGCCAATGAAAATCATCGCTGTTACACCGCCGAACCCGCATCGTCGCGCACCATGGACGCTTCACCGACTATACAGGGACCGTCTTCGTTGGGCACGCTACCTCCAGCCACTTCTGGTTTGGCGCCACGGAACCTTGAGACACCGATACATCATGCGGAACCTGCTCCCCCGACGCCATCGAAACACACTACTCCTGTGACGCTGCATCGTGGCGACGACTGTGCCCTGGCGCGACCCCCGCTGGATGGGTTTGCGCCATCGGAGGACACTGCGGACGACTCCCTCTCATCTCCGACGTCCGGCACTCGGTCACCCTCCCGTCGGGGTGTGATATTTTCCCCGGCGGTTAGGGCGGACCATGAGTCGACGATGGCGGAGTTGCGGGCTCTGTCCCCCGCAGCTTCATCGCCAGGAGGAGCGTTGGCGGCTGGGGCGATCGCCGAGGTGGAGGGCGAGGTGCAGCCCTCGCGGTCTCCATCTTCATCACCTGACCCGTCTACACCGCCTCTACGGGTCTCCGGGGCGGTTGCAGCTGCTGACTCCGACACCACACCGCTGAGGCGCAGCGGGCGTCATCAAGTCAGTTTTGATGGCACATCTGCAACTGACGCGGATTCTATGATGAAGGCCATGCGCAGAACGGCTGCTCGCAACCTCGACTTCGAAGGTACCTCCGCGCGTAAATCTTTTCTGTCTTTTGATAAAGCCAAAGTTTCTTCTAATATTGCTAGCCTTGGCATTTCTTTAGGACGAAATGAAAAAACGGTAGATTTCTCTGTTAGGGCCCTTAAACAAGTGGAGTTCGACCGGCTTACGGTTGCTCCTAGGTCGCCTATGTTGGTGGATCCCTATGTGTCAGATGAAGAGGATGAGGATGCTGATGCTAATCATGAAGGCAAGCTCCTCTCCCATCTGGTCAAAGACAAAACAAGACTAAGGACGCTAGTCGGATTCAACAATATAGACCGATTTGCCTACTAAATGTTAGCTTTAAAATCTTTACGAAGGTAGCGACTAATCGGTTGAATGGGGTGGCTGACCATGTTGTCAAACCCACTCAAACAGCATTTATGCAAGGACGCAACATACTAGATGGAGTTGTTGTACTGCATGAAACTGTACAAACTGTACACGAGCTTCACCGTAAAAAGTTGAATGGAGTCATCTTTAAAATTGACTTCGAAAAAGCCTACGATAAAGTTAAATGTCCCTTTCTATTGCAAACATTACGCATGAAGGGGTTCTCGCAAAAATGGTGTCGATGGGTAGAGAGTTTTGTGTCTGGAGGTAGTGTGGTCATCAAGGTTAATGATGATGTGGGCAATTACTTTCAGACTAAGAAGGGGCTTCGCCAAGGGGACCCCGCATCCCCTATTTTATTTAATATAGTGGCTGATATGTTAGCTACCCTCGTTGAAAGGGCTAAGATGGCCGGACAAGTCAGTGGTGTAATTCCACATTTGGTAGAAGATGGTCTCTCCATTCTACAATATGCGGATGATACGATCCTGTTCTTGGATCATGATCTAGAACAAGCAAGAAACCTCAAATTACTGTTATGTGCTTTTGAGGAACTTTCGGGTCTTAAAATTAATTTTCATAAGAGTGAACTTTTCTGTTTTGGCGAGGCCGCAGAATTTGCACATGAGTATGCTGAAATTTTTGGTTGCCAACTTGGACAGTTCCCAATTCGTTATCTGGGGATTCCCATTCACTATCGGCGATTAACTATAGCCGAGTGGAAGCATGTGGAAGAGAGACTAGAGAAACGCCTTGCCAGTTGGAAGGCCAAACTCTTGTCCTATGGGGGTCGATTAATTTTGATCAACTCGGTTTTATACATGTTATCATTCTTCCACCTTCCAAAAGGAGTTCTTCAGCGACTAGATTACTTTAGATCCAGATTTTTTTGGCAGAGTGATAATGAAACCAAAAAATATCGACTGGCTCGGTGGAATGTATTATGTCGACCTAAAAGCCAAGGGGGACTGGGGATCCAGGACCTTGAGATTAAAAACATTGCCCTTCTCAGCAAATGGGTGTACAAATTACTCACTGAGAATGGTGTGTGGCAGGAAATCATTCGTAATAAGTATGTGGGTTCCAAAGCGATTTCTCAAGTTTATTGGAAACCTGGCGATTCACATTTTTGGAGTGGGGTGATGAAGGCTAAGGAATTCTTTTTCCAATTCGGGACCTTCTCGGTCAGGGACGGGTCTCAGATCAGATTCTGGGAAGACACCTGGCTAGGGACCACCCCGTTCAATGTGCAATACCCAAACTTGTATAGGATTGTCAGACATAAATTTGTTACAATCAAACAAGTGCTGGGACAGGCAAACCCGGATATTTCTTTTCGTAGGGATCTCCTAGGACCTCGGTTGGCAGCATGGAATGAATTACTCCTCCGTCTGGAGGTTATTCAGCTGTCGGATGAACCGGACATATTTCGATGGAAGTTGCATCAAAATGGCAAGTTTTCAGTCAAGTCCATGTATGATGCTCTGGTTCATAATGAGGTTCCGGTTGACAACAGAAAATTGTGGAAGCTCAAAATACCTCTAAGAGTGAAGATTTTTCTCTGGTTTCTTAATAGAGGGGTCATATTAACTAGGGATAATTTGGCACGGCTCAACTGGCAAGGGAGCAAAAAATGTGTCTTCTATCGGCACGACAAGTCTATTAAACACTTATTTTTTGAGTGCAAGTTTGCTCGGTCTGTGTGGGCTGTTGTTCAAATAGCTTCAAATCTTTACCCACCACGTAGTGCACGGAACATATTCGGCAATTGGTTGAGGGGTATTCAAAAACAATTTTCTGCACACATTCTAGTGGGGGCAGCTGCCTTATGTTGGGCACTGTGGCTTACCAGGAATGATGTAGTGTTTAACAATAAAAGTGTTTCATCTCCTATGCAGGTTATCCATGCATGCTCGCGATGGCTCCGTACTTGGTCTATCCTGCAGAGGCCGGAGGACAGGGACCTTTTTATGATGGTGTCTACACGGCTGGAGCGTACGGCCAGGGAGGTTTTTTACCCCCATGGATGGCGGTGTGATCTTCGGATAGGATCTGCCACGTCCTAGACTGGCTTATGTTTTTTTCCTTAGCTACTTTTTTGCTTTTTCGGACTTGTGGACTTGTTGGCTGTGTGCATCTGGTTATGCAGAGGCCGGGCTTTCTTACGATGCGATTGTATCACCTCGATATTTCAATTCAATGAAATGCCCTTTATCGAAAAAAGGTATTAACATTTACAATATCATTAGATTTATCATAAAATACATTTTCATATGGTATATACTTGGTACTGTACATGCTTATATCTTTTAATAAACTTGTTCAGAGTTTGGAAAGTTGACTTTAGAAGAAAATTGTATGCGCTATAATTTGACGACGAGGGAGTATGAAAATAAGATTTTCGCAGGTGGCAGGGCAGCTGGGCAGGGCATTTACAGTGCTAGGAGTGTAGTGATCATTACATACACGCTTGTCAGCCTATAGCAGACAGTATGAAGACAACACGAAAAGAATATTTCATTCGATAATTCAAAACGGTGCCGAGGCTCATCTATTCTCTCATTCGTTCATTATCCATTTCAAATAGAACATGCAAAAAAGGAAAAAAGAGCATGCAAAATACAAAGCATCTGGTATAAAGTGAAAAGAAAATGATAGCACGCCACGGGCGTGGTCAGCCATCTTCAAATCATTCAAAAAAAAAAAGATAGAAAACCTGTAATTCCTCTGCATTATAGGTATCCTAAAGTACCACTAATCCTTGCATAAAACTGAATGAAGCAGGGACCACTAAACGAATCGTGCATAGGCATGCAGGCAACCAGCAGCAACAGCTGATCAGTCAGGTGGGATGCGTGAAGAATAAGTGGCCGTTGGTGACGATCAAGTCGTGCCTGAGCTCGCCGTACTGCTGCTGTGCCTGCGCATCATGGTCAGTCGCCGTGACGCTGCAGCTTACCTTGTGGCCGCCGGCCGCCGCCATGCGCTGGCTGTAGTTTTGTTTGCTGCGGGTACGTGTCATGCTCAGACGCATCATGTCAGCATTGAATTCATCATCACAGAATGACAGAATATTAGAAATCAATGGTAAACAAGCTCACAAAATAAAATCAAACCAGTGTATATTATTCGGCAGTATTACAAACCAGCCATTGGAAGCAAAACAAGCAAATATGGTGTTCATCATCCCAATTATTACAAACCATACGAAACCACAAATATTTACTGTAAACCATATGAAGAACGTAAATATGGTGTTCATAGTTCGACATTATAATTGCAGGTAGCCATGACTTGCTAGATTGCCCACATCGCTTGACAGGACGAGTATAGAACCCAGAGCCACAAATCACCACCCGGTCAATTGGCAGCATATCCTAGCGATGGCCACTCTTGTCTTCAGATGTTGCTATAGGGTAGAACCCCACTAAAACCAATATCCTTCACATCAACATGCTGAATCTTTTGCCAGTTTGAATGATCTTTTTCTTCACACGATCTCATGAAATTTTCATCGCAGTCCTTCAATTTAAACTTCTGAAGAGACCCAGGAAGTTCTGGAAGGGATTTAAGATGCGAACATCGCAAAATCTTTAGGCGCTTCAGGTAACTAAGGTCCTTAATATTGTCTGGCAAGTGGTCCAAGCTGCAGCTCGAAATGGTAAGCTCATGAAGATGAATGAAGAACTCAAAAATCTTGGGAGCAGGTCCCTCGGATCTGCAGAGCCGAAGTTGATGTAGGTTCTTCGGGCCGCCGTTCTGCTCACCCACCATCCAACTTGGGTATCTCTGACTTTTATAACCCCAGATTTCCAGACTTTTAAGACCCTTGGGTGGGCAAAGACCCTCAAGTACCTCTTCCTGAACTTCTAGGCAAGTCGGATCATTATACCAGTGCAGTTTCCGTCCTGTTAGTCTTTCCTTATCAACCAGCTTTGCTTCCTCCGCTTCCTCCTTGCTTTCAACATTTTCAAGATCGTAGATCTTCAGATTGCCCCGAAGCTTGTTTAGGTTACTCAGCTGGCGTAACTCATACCCATGTCCCGTCTTTACTCCAAAACATTCTAATGTTTGTAATGATGTTATCCTGCCCATGTTCGGAACATGCATTGTCATTTCGCCAATAATATGCCACAAGTTGGTGAGGTTACCCATATTTGTACCATGGGAAACTTGCACATCACTTGAATAAGAAAACTTTAGCACCTGCAAATGGTAAAGATTGGCTAATGTTTTTGGAAAAACATGCCCTGCTTCGAAGATCACTAAACCAAGATAGCGTAAATGCTTTAAATGACCAATACTTTCAGGAATTTTCAGATCGAAATTATCTTTCCATGCGGTTTCAACAGCTAGTACCCGCAATTTCTTAAGTTTCTTGAACACTTTCTCAAAGAATTTTGTGTTAACTGGTGCAAGCCACTCCGTATCATCAACAATGAGAGTGCGTAGGTTTTCCAGTTCAAAAATGTCCTTGGTAACCATTGCTGCATTCGCAACATAAAGATGGCGAACATGACGAGGAACTTTTGTTCTCAAGCCATTCTCGATTCTGAAGCAATCACTCCCTGCCACCTTCTCGGCTAAATCATGCATAAGATCATGGACTACATAGCAGTCACTCCCTTGGTAACATCCTTCTGGTTGCACAAATGAGGTTGCCAGTAACTCATGAAAGTAATCCCGACCAACAGCTTCCATGTCCTTCTCTGCATTAGTAGTTTGTATGAACCCTTCTGCCACCCACAGTTTAACCAACTCATCATGGTTGAGCCGATGTCTTCTGGGAAAAATACTGCAGTAAGCAAAGCATCGCCTGACCTGCTCATCAAGATGCTGGTAACTCCACCACAGTGCCCCTGTCGTCTCATTCACAAGATCCCCATCTCGAAGTTCTCTCCAATATTCAACATCTTTTTGTCTTGCACGTCACTACCAGAATAACCACCTATGCCGACGGCCTAATGCCGTCGGCATAGGCCCAAAAGCCGTCGACATAGGGCTACGCCGACGGTGGCCGTCGGCGTACCTCCGTCGGCAACTCGAACGTCGGCGTACCCCCGGGCGGCCGTCGGCATACAAAAACCGTCGGCATAGGCATGTACGCTGACGGCTTCCGTACAGCCGTCGGCGTAGATACCCCCTCGGCAACGAATTGGGACTGACGGCCGTTGACGGCGAAGCCGTCCATTCAGGCGTCGCCACGTGGCCGCTCCACGCAGCTCCCGGTGACCTTCTACGCCGACGGTTATGCCGTCGGCATAGTTTTCTCTGTATCCCGACGGCCTAACCGTCGGCGTAGAAGGTCACCAGGAGCTGCGCAGAGCGGCCACGTCGCCACTACGCCGACAGCTAAGCCGCAGGCATACAGAGAAAACTATGCCGACGGTTAAGTCGTCGACATAGCTCAATTTAATTAATTAATTTTAAAAAAAAAACAATTTTTTTTTTCAATTTTTTTGATTTGTTTTTAATTTTTTTCTGATTTTCACAATTTTGAATTATTTGACAATTTAATCTCTAATCACCTCTCCTCACTGCTTCAGAATTTAATCTCTATTCTCTAATCAGCACTCATTCCAAATCGTCTAACTTCCCGGCCGGTCACCCATCCTCTCACTACTCCAGCCCCAGCACGCTTAACTTTCAGGTTCTATCTCCCCTAGTTTCCAAGTCTGCACTTGTTTTTTTCCTGACAATCTTAAGCTATCAATCCTGTTAACCCTTAGGTCTTGATGTCACATGATTTAATTTTTTGAATTCTAAACAATTATTAAAATAAACAAAATAAGTACTAATAATATTGAATTTCAATGAAAATAAAATAAGTAATAATATTATTTTATTAATTTTTGTTGCCATTTATTCATTTAATATGACATAATTAATATCTTTAAATCTGTAAATCGAAATTCGACAAATAATATATCCATTATTATCAGAAAAATGTGAGGAATCCAAATATGGCATCATTTATTTATTTTTAAATAAAATTATTTTTTTAAAATTTTAAAATTATTATTTTTTTGATTTGAAATAAGCGGTAGTACCGCTCTGGGCACGGTAGTACCGCTCGAGCGGTAGTACCGCTCTGGGCACGGCTAAGAGCCGCGCTACTTCCGCTCGGGGGTCCAGAAGTAATTTCTAAGCGGTAGTAGAGCGGTAGTGGAAGCGCGGTAGTACCGCTCAAGCGGTACTTTGAGCGGTACTTCCGCTTATGGGAGCGGTACTACCGCTCTGGAGGGACATGGCCGCACTCAGATGGCTCTAACTTTTGCATATGACCTCGGATTTAAACGATTTTTATATCAAAATCGACCGATTCGACGAGATGAAGACAATCCCTGTAGAACATTTTCTCATATGAGGTCGTCTTGGGGGCTTAATCAGCCGAATAGTGTTCTGGATACAAAATCTCAGTACTTCGAACACAACTTCGGCCTTAGAGATGAGATCGGATGGCTATGGCCCAAATATCAAAGTTTCTCTTTTCGACGATATGGAACTTTATCACTTTGAGCACTTTTCCATTTGAGGCCTTCTTAATTATGTTTTTGACCATGCCAAAATCTGGTGTCAACAGAACTCTGAAAAGGTTGAAACTTGGCATGGTATCATTATTTCATCCACATAGCTTCTGCTAAAAAGTTGAGAGGGTTACGGCAAAAGCTGGATGCACTTCGTGTACAAACTGGACCATCTGATTCGAAGTATCAAGCTTTCGGACGAAAACTCATCTGTTACAAAGGCATTTCATTTTTTTTAACTTATTTCAACTCCAGACTTTTTGTGCATTCAATATGCACCATTCAAAGCCACATCCTCAAATTTCAACCCTTTCTAACTTCATTTGCTATTTTTCATGCATTTAATGATTTTTTTTGAGCTAAATGACCCTAAAATTGAAAAGCACTACAAATGAACTCTGAAAAGGTTGAAACTTGGCATGGTATCATTATTTCACCCACATAGCTTCTGCTAAAAAGTTGAGAGGGTTACGGCAAAAACTGGATGCACTTCGTGTACAAACTGGACCATCTGATTCGAAGTATCAAGCTTTCGGACGAAAACTCGTCTGTTACAAATGCATTTCATTTTTTTAACTTATTTCAACTCCAGACTTTTTGTGCATTCAATATGCACCATTCAAAGCCACATCCTCAAATTTCAACCCTTTCTAACTTCATTTGCTATTTTTCATGCATTTAATGATTTTTTTTGAGCTAAATGACCCTAAAATTGAAAAGCACTACAAATGAACTCTGAAAAGGTTGAAACTTGGCATGGCATCATCATTTCACCCACATAGCTTCTGCTAAAAAGTTGAGAGGGTTAAGGCAAAAACTGGATGCACTTCGTGTACAAACTGGACCATCTGATTCGAAGTATCAAGCTTTCTGACGAAAACTCGTCTGTTACAAAGGCATTTCATTTTTTTAACTTATTTCAACTCCAGACTTTTTGTGCATTCAATATGCACCATTCAAAGCCACATCCTCAAATTTCAACCCTTTCTAACTTCATTTGCTATTTTTTATGCATTTAATGATTTTTTTTGAGCTAAATGACTCTAAAATTGAAAAACACTACAAATGAACTCTGAAAAGGTTGAAACTTGGCATGGTATCATAATTTCACCCATATAGCTTGTGCTAAAATGTTGAGAGGGTTACGGCAAAAACTGGATGCACTTCGTGTACAAACTGGACCATCTGATTCGAAGTATCAAGCTTTCGGACGAAAACTCGTCTGTTACAAAAGCATTTCATTTTTTTAACTTATTTCAACTCCAGACTTTTTGTGCATTCAATATGCACCATTCAAAGCCACATCCTCAAATTTCAACCCTTTCTAACTTCATTTGCTATTTTTCATGCATTTAATGATTTTTTTGAGCTAAATGACCCTGAAATTAAAATCCTAATTTAAATTATTCTAAAAATAACCAATTAAATCTTACTGTGACAATAATCTAACACGTGACTAGGAGCAAAAAGAATTAAATTAAAAACTATTTGTAAACTCAAGTTATTCACAATCTAAGGTTTGAAGCAAATTTGAACAAATTCAAATTTAAACCATTCAAATTTGAAAACTAATGGCACAAACAGAAACTAGACAAAATTTTGAATCTAATGCAAAAAAGAATCACTCAAAAACAACAAATATCTTAAAAGATATAAGCAATTTAAAACAGAAACTAAAAACAGAAAACAAATGTAAAATTGACCGGGCTATGCCGACGGCATGGCCGTCGGCATAGCTCTATTTAATTAATTTTTTTAAACAAAAAATTATAAAAAAACAATTATTTTTTTAAGAAAATGAACGTAGATATGCTTGCCACGTCAGCGATCCGCGACACCGTGGGGCCGGAGATATGCCGACGGCATAACCGTCGGCATAGCTCCGGGCCCACGGTGCCGCGGATCGCTGACGTGGCGGCAGATAGGTATGCCGACGGCCGACGTTAGGGCCGTCGGCATACGTATGACGGCGTCAACCGGCTGTTAAA
Organism: Elymus sibiricus; assembly: GCA_039707655.1. Classification (NCBI taxonomy): domain Eukaryota; kingdom Viridiplantae; phylum Streptophyta; class Magnoliopsida; order Poales; family Poaceae; genus Elymus; species Elymus sibiricus. The sequence continues at coordinate 24,348,903 of CM077675.1, forward strand.
ACCGGGGCGGCCGGGCCCACACATATGCCGATGGTCGGGCTACGCCGACGACCACTGTCGGCATAGACGGAGGTATGCCGACGGCCGGGTACGCCGACGGCTGGCTCTAGGCCGTCGGCATACCACCGTCTATGCCGACGGTGGCCGTCGGCATAGATAAGGCCGTCGGCGTCGGCGTCAATTCTGGTAGTGCGTAGTTGTCCTCCCACTGTGCTGGCTGCTAGAGGTGATCCTTTCAGCTTCTGTGCAATTTCAGCCCCAATAGTTTTGAGCTCTATTTGATCTGGATCATCTGCATTTGCATCTTCAAGAGCATAATACATGAAAAGATTCAAGAAAGCTTCATCATCCAAGGCACGTATTGGAAAAACTTTAAGTTTCACTCCAGGACCTAGATCTGAAAATGCATCTTCATTTCGACTTGTCGCTAGAATCTTGCTTCCTTGCTCTCCAAGATTCAATGGAGAAAGTAACTTCGCTAGCTTCTGTTCATGGACATCCTTATTGCACCAAATATCATCTAGTACCAAGAGGAATCGTTTGACTTTCAGCTTATTCTCCAATTCGTTTTCTAACATATCAAGTCCGCTAAAGGCACGGCATGAATTCTTATCTACCGCCTCTAACATCTCCCTAAAAATGTCACCCACACTGTAGTTCTGAGAAACATGAATCCACATAACAAGGTCAAAATAATCATTATCTTTCTCAGACTTGCAAACATGTTGTGCGAGGGTTGTCTTCCCAGACCCTGAAATGCCATAAATCCCAATTGCAGAGAAACATCTATTGTCACTTGAGCTTGGATTGACCTCATCTTTATCACGTAACATTTCTGCTATCCGGTCACGATCCTCATCTCTGCCGGTTACCTTTTCTGTTGGAGTTGAAGTGGTGTGTGTCTGTATATTTCTGGCAGTTGAAGTTTCGCCCTTGCTTGACGGCTTTGCCGGTGCAATTATACCCTGTGCTGCAACAATTAGTTCTTCTATCTTTGCAATATGATTTTTCAAACGACGATTTAAATCTCCCGTGAGAGTCAAACTGGGTTCAATACAAATGTCCTGAAAAAGCAACCAACATCATGAATTTCCAAATACAAGTTAAACCCCAACATTTCTGGAACATTAGGCTGATAGGTGGGTAGATACATGTTGTAACGATGGGGGTAAAAATAGTAGATCTGGCTCATTTGCTTTGCATTTGAAATACATGTAAGAAAGATTAAAATCTAACGACCACATTATTAAATATTTTAACATGGGTACGATAAACCTTTTATATTTTACTAAATCTCCCAAATTGTAACTTGTGAGACCCCTTTGTCAGCTTCTGTTGCACTTTTCAGTAGAGAAATATTGATCATTAAACTCTTTTTATACAGCACCAGAATAAATCTCTTTACCACGAAATTTTACAAGCACATAATGGACTCGGTCATTTATATATATCTAATCATGATAGTTTTTTTGACATTTCAACAAAAAATTCCACCTTTGAATTAATTTCGGGCAAATGCCTTCCCTATAATAATACTCAGATAGGCCATTAACATGACCCAATCTACAGAATTTAAAGGAAAAAAACAGAACAAATTAACTAGGATAAAGGTACTGTGCAGGCAGGTATGAGGAAGTATGCATTTATATAGCTAGAAATTGAGGATGACCTGGTTTGACGGGCCAGCTTCAACATCTGAAGCAATTTTGGGCCTCTTTGATGGAGACCTTTTCTGTTTGTCCAGCTTCTTTTGGCGACGAATGTACCTGTCGTCGTTTTCTCACAGGGGGTGCCGCGAGGACGGCAGATGCCATGGGATGGCTTAAGAGGTGAGAGCAAGGCTGCCGTGGAGATCCGGGACGGGTATGCGAATAGCACGCGGTGGTTTACCCAGGTTCGGGGCTCTCCGGAGAGATAATACCCCTATTCCTGCATGTCTGTATATATGTGGTATATCTGGTACATGGTTGCTCCTGGAGCTGTATTAGAGGAGGAAGAGGGAGCCGGCTGCTCCCTTCCTTGCCTCACATGCATGCATGCGTGGGCATGAGTGAGAGAGAGAGAGAGGAGGAAGAGGGGCTCCCGTGAGTGTTGCTTTTTTTGTGGGTGAGCTCCCCTGGTGCCTCTTATATAGGGAGGCCCAGGGGACAAGGGGTGGCCCACATGGCCTAACTTTACTATTGGATATGACAAGTGATGCAGGCTATAGTGCGCCATTATTGGGGCAGGGTGACATGATGGATCAGGGTGTACTGTGGGGCACTATTGGCCAATAGTGCCCGTTAGTAGCAGGGTGGCAGGCTCTGCAGTCCGTCAGCCACAGTGTCGTCAGCTCGTGTCCGACGGGACGCCTGGAGCTGACTTCGTCGGGCCGCAGCCGGCAGCCGGACTGGAGGAGCCGGACAGCTACAGTGTCGCCAGGAGGAGCCGGACAGGAGCAGTTGGACTGCTACAGTGTCGTCAGGAGCAGCTGGGCTGCTACAGTGTCGTCAGGAGGAGCCGGGCAGCTACAGTGCGGGCTTGGAGAGTCAGGTGGAGGGTCTTTGCTGTTGGAGTTGTCGTTGCAGAAGCTGTCGATGTCGCAGAAGTTGTTGTTGTCGGCCGATCGCGGGCTGAGGACGGCGCGGCTTGCTTCCAGCGGGGGCGTGCCAGCGCACCCGCTGGGTGTAGCCTCCGAGCCTCCGGGCGACTCGAAGAGTCGGGCGGAGGGTCTTTGCAGTTGCTGAGGCAGACGGTGGCGTCGAGGAAGTCGGGCGCGGACGCGGGGTTCGTCGACTGAAGGGCGCGAGGTGCGGCCAGGGGCGAATGCGGAGTCCGCCGGCTGGCGGTTTCCAGTGGGGGCGCGCCAGCGCACCCGCTGGGTGTAGCCTCCGAGCCTCCGGGCGACTCGAAGAGTCGGGCGGAGGGTCTTTGTTGTTGCTGAAGTAGACGGTGGCGTCGAGGACGCCGGGCGCGGGCGCGGAGTCCGCCGGCTTAAGGGCGCGAGGTGCTGCCGAGGGCGGACGCGGGATCCGCCGGCTGAAGGGCGCGAGGCGCTGCCGGAGACGGACGCGGGGGTCCGCCGGCTGATGCGCGCGTGGCGCTGCCGAAGGCGGACGCGGAGTCAGCCGGCTGATGTGCGCGTGGCGCTGCCGAAGGCGGACGCGGAGGTCCGCCGGCTGATGTGCGCGTGGCGCTGCCGAAGGCGGACGCGGAGTCCGCCGGCTGAAGAGCGCGAGGCGCTGCCGGAGACGGACGAGAGGGTCCGCCGGCTGATGTGCGCGTGGCGCTGCCGAAGGCGGACGCGGAGTCCGCCGGCTGATGTGCGCGTGGCGCTGCCGGAGGGGGACGCGGAGTCCGCCGGCTGATGTGCGCGTGGCGCTGCCGAAGGCGGACGCGGAGTCCGCCGGCTGAAGAGCGCGAGGCGCTGCCGGAGACGGACGAGAGGGTCCGCCGGCTGATGTGCGCGTGGCGCTGCCGGAGGTGGACGCGGAGTCCGCCGGCTGATGTGCGCGTGGCGCTGCCGGAGGGGGACGCGGAGTCCGCCGGCTGATGTGCGCGTGGCGCTGCCGAAGGCGGATGCGGAGTCCGCCGGCTGAAGGGCGCGAGGCGCTGCCGGAGACGGACGCGGGGGTCCGCCGGCTGATGTGCGCGTGGCGCTGCCGAAGGCGGACGCGGAGGTCCGCCGGCTGATGTGCGCGTGGCGCTGCCGAAGGCGGACGCGGGGGTCCGCCGGCTGATGGGCGCGAGGCGCTGCCGGAGACAGACGCGGGGGTCCGCCGGCTGATGTGCGCGTGGCGCTGCCGAAGGCGGACGCGGGGGTCCGCCGGCTGATGTGCGCGTGGCGCTGCCGAAGGCGGACGCGGGGGTCCGTCGGCTGATGGGCGCGAGGCGCTGCCGGAGACAGACGCGGGGGTCCGCCGGCTGATGTGCGCGTGGCGCTGCCGAAGGCGGACGCGGGGGTCCGCCGGCTGATGTGCGCGTGGCGCTGCCGAAGGCGGACGCGGGGGTCCGCCGGCTGATGGGCGCGGGGCCCTACCGGGAGCAGCCTCCGAGCTTCCGAGCGGGGAGGTTCCTCATGGAAATGATCGTGCAAAAGGCAGGTTAATCGGCACAGATATATCAAATATTTGATTTCGGTGGTGCAAGTTTATGCAGAGGGTGCCGACTCGGTTTTGTCCGAGCCCCCTTCAGTCTTTTTCATGTTCTCTCCGCTCTTTGGCTTTTGCTCTTGCTAGCCGGACAGCCGGGAGCCGGTCTGTAGCTGAGGCGAAGAGTGGGCCGCGGAATGGAGCGTACAGTACTCGGACTCTGGGAGCAGGCTCGACCGAGCAGATACTCATAAATGAAACGACCGGGTCGCCCGGGCCATTTCCTCCCGGGACGCTTTTCGCGTGTGGTGACCTCCAGCTTTTGCTCTCGCTAGCCGGACAGCCGCGGTGCGGTCTGTAGCTGAGACAAAGAGTGGGCCTTCGGCCCCATGCATGCTACTAAGTCGTCTCGTGGGAACAAACGTATCGGGCCAAACGGCCAACCCCCGGGCCGAGGCTAGCTGGCGCCGGGGTGAACAATAAAGTAGTAGAAACAACTGCGGAGATGGGCCCCGAGGATCGCTCGGGGTATCTGTTTGTGTGTACGCCGCGAGGGTGTGCGGGTGGAGATCTCACATTGCTTTTTGGTGCCGGCGAGGCGGTTTTTTGTCGATGTCGGCCAGCGTGGCTTGCAGCCGACGTGGCCCGACTGATGCGCGCGAGGCGCTGCCGGGCGCGAATTTGGAGTCCGCCGGCTGATGGGCGCGGAGCCCTGCCGGGCGTGGAGGCGGAGTCCACCGGCTGGTGGTTTCCAGCGGGGGCGCGCCAGCGCACCCGCTGGGTGTAGCCTCCGAGCCTCCGGGCGACTCAAAGAGTCGGGCGGAGGGTCTTTGCTGTTGCTGAAGCGGATAGTGGCGTTGAGGACGCCAGGCGCGGACGCGGGGACCGTCGACCGATGGGCGCGGGGCCCTGTCGAGGGCAGACGCGGGGTCCATCGGCTGGTGTGCGCGGGGCACTGCCGAGGGCGGACGCGGGGTCCGCCGGCTGTTGCGCGCGTGGCGCTGCCGAGGGCGGACGCGGGGTTCGCCGGCTGTTGAGCGCGAGGCTCTGCCGAGGGCGGACGCGGGGTCCGCCGGCTGTGGAGCGCGAGGCTCTGCCGAGGGCGGACTCGGGGTCTGCCGGCTGACGAGCGCGAGGCTCTGCCGAGGGCGGACGCAGGGTCCGCCGGCTGATGAGCGCGGGGCTCTGCCGAGGGCGGACGCGTGGTCCGCCGGCTGAGGAGCGTGAGGCTCTGCCGAAGGCGGACGGGGGGTCCACCGGCTGACGTGCGCGTGGCGCTGCCGATGGCGGACGGGGGGTCCACCGGCTGACGTGCGCGTGGCGCTGCCAAGGCGGACGGGGGGTCCACCGGCTGAGGTGCGCGTGGCGCTGCCGAGGGCGGACGGGGGGTCCACCGGCTGACGTGCGCGTGGCGCTGCCGATGGCGGACGGGGGGTCCACCGGCTGACGTGCGCGTGGCGCTGCCAAGGCGGACGGGGGGTCCACCGGCTGACGTGCGCGTGGCGCTGCCGAGGGCGGACGGGGGGTCCACCGGCTGACGTGCGCGTGGCGCTGCCGAAGGCAGACGGGGGGGTCCACCGGCTGATGTGCGCGTGGCGCTGCCGAGGGCGAACGCAGGGTCCGCCGGCTGATGTGCGCGTGGCACTGCCGAGGGCGGACGCAGGGTCCGCCGGCTGTTGTGCGCGAGGCGATGCCGAGAGTGGCTTCCAAGCATCCGAGCGAGGGGGTTCATTGATTTTTTTGACGCCGACGAGGGGGTTCATTGATTTTTTTGACGCCGACGAGGTGGTTGTGACCTCCGGCAGGCAGCCCGAGCCTCCGGGCGCTCGGGGGACGCCCCGGTCGGTTGCACCGAACCGGCCCAAACGGCGGAGCCGGACGGGCACCCGCTCGGTGTAGCCTCCGAGCCTCCGGGCGACTCGAAGAGTCGGGCGGAGGGTCTTTGCTGTCGATGTAGCAGAGGCAGCCCGTCGCGGGCCTGTAGCCGGCGTGGCGCTTTTCCAGAGAGGCGTGCCGGCGCACCCAGCACACCCGCTGGGTGTAGCCTCCGAGCCTTCGGGCGAGGAGGGGGTTTATTGCTTTTGGCGAAGTCGAGTTGGAGATGACCTCCGGCAGGCGGCCCGAGCATCCGGGCGCTCGAGGGACGCCCCGGTCGGTTGGACCGAACCGGCCCAGACGGCGGAGCCGGACGGGCGACATCATGCATGTACTTATGCCTTTTTTTTTGGTGTGTGCGTGTGTCTCCAGTCGGCCCGAGAGCACACAGGCAGCCGGCTGCAGCTGCCAAGCAGCGGAAGCCGGCGCGGGAGCGCGGAGCCGGCAGGCGGCCGGGGCCGGCCGGGTAGCTGGCGAGCCGGCAGGCGCGGCGGGAGGCGGCCGGCTGGCCGCTCGGACGTCCACGCGGGCGCGCGGGCGCGACGCTGGGCGGACTGGAGGAGGCGGCCGAGGGGCAGGGACGCAGCGCTCGGGAGGACCCGGAGCAGAGGACGGCGGAGGGAGGCAGCGCCGGGTCGCGGGAGCCGGTGGCCGGGACGAGACGGGCCGTCGGCGAGCCGGAGCGGGGGACCCGGCGCGCGCGGACGGGGTCGACTGGCGGCCAGCCGGGGTTGGAGGATCCGGCCCGGGGAACCCGACGCGTTCAGGAGCCGGAGCAGGGGACTCGGCTGGTAGTGACGGCGAGTTGGCGGCGACGAGGGACTGCAGCACACGACGGCGGAGAGGCGCGGGGCGCGGCGATGGGCGCCCCGAGCGTGCCGGGGAGGCCGGAGCCAGCGAGGCGGCCGGGTGGCGAGGCGGGTGCTGGGGAGGCCGGAGCCGGCCGCGGCGCGGGCAGAGCCGGACGGGGCCGGGTGCCAGAGAGGCCGGAGCCGGCGAGGCGGCCGGGCAGAGAGCAGACGGCCGCGGGGCGTCTGCACTCGGGCATGGAGGAGGAGGAGGCCTGCGGGCGCGCGCCGGCGCGGCGGAGCAGGCCGGAACCGCGGGCGTGCGGTGGAGGGAAAACCGGAGCACGTGGGAGCCGGGGCGCCGGGGACGGAGGTGCGGGCCGGAGCCGGCAGAGGACGCGGCAGCGGCCGACCGCGTGGTGGAGAGAAGCCGTGGGACGGCCGGGTGGCGACGGGAGCGCGAGCCGGCTGGCGGCGCAGGCGACCCGGGGCCGGCCCATGCCGGGCGCACGGAGGCGGAGGAGACCAGCCGCGGGGCGGGCGGAGATGGCCCGGGTGCGCGGAAGGAGCGCGGCCAGCTCGCACGCGCCGGGGAACCGCCCGACTGGGCGCAACCTGGACCTCCGTCCCCGAGGCGAAGGAGGAGGAGTAGGAACCACCTGCACCCGGACGGCGCCGTCGTGGCGCGAGTCGAAGGAGCCGAAGATGGGCTGCAGCCATGGTCGTGGTGGGGGAGAGCTGGCCGGGACGCCCGCGAGGGAGCCAGGCGGAGGAGCGGGAGGTGGAGCAGAGCCGGCGCGCGGGACGGCGGCCCGGCCGTAAGCAGGGCAGGCGGCCAGGCGCTGCGACGGCCGGACAGGCAGCGGCATGCAGGTCACGCACGCACGCGGCCTAGGCAAGCCAGCCATGCTGCAGCCGGCCCGCACACGCATGCGTCCGTGCACACGGACATACCATGGCAGCAGCAGGCAAGCACCGTGTGGCCATGCCGCCGGCTGGCGCAATCGGCCGGTGCTTGCGGCGGCTTGCCAAGCAACATCAGGCGGCCAGGAAGCGGCGCATGCGCTAGTAGTAAGTAACGCCGGCGTCTGGGTAGTGTATGTGTCTTGGATATGCATGGGTGTCGTACGTCTCGTGCGCCTAGCTTGTATACGCATGCATGCATTCGGCCATGGCCCATGCACGTATATGTATACATCCGGCCAGGCAACTGGCCATGCATGCACGCGTCGGGGGCATTGCTGATATCGAGCCTCCGAGCCTGCCGAAGAGAGGGTCGCGCGCGCGTGCGGGTAGGCACGGGGCGCGGCGCGACTGGCCCAGACGAAACGAGGCGATGTGGCGAGTCGGCGCCGCGAAGCACGCGGGACCGGCGACGGGATCGAAGGCAGGCGACGGCCATGGATGAAGAGGATGGCGATGGCGGGCGCACCGCCCGTCTCGACTCGACCCTTTGCTCGGGGAGGACGGGGCCGACGGTCGAGACGGACGATGCCGAGGCCGGCGGTGAGGACGCGACCGGCGCAAGCGCGAGCGCCCGGGGGCGCGTTGATGTCGAGCGCAGCCAGAGCTGCACTGGGACGCGCAGCGCGTCGGCGTCACTGCCGTCGGCGACGGCGAGGAGGGGCGCGTCGGTGCCAGGCGCGGACAGAGCAACGCGGAAGCGGCGACGGGGATCGGCGCCGCGGTGGTGGAGAGGCCGACGACGAAGGCGCGCCGCCTCGCGCGGCCGCCCCGAGGGCGAGTTGATGTCGAGCCCTCGAGCGCGGCCGGAGAGGCGACGGCGATGCCATGGCGGAGCTGGCAAAGATGGCAAGGCCGACGACGAAGGCGCGCCGCCTCGCGCGGCCGCCCCGGGAGCGAGTTGATGTCGAGCCCTCGAGCGCAGCCGGAGAGGCGACGGCGACGCCACCGCGGAGCTGGCGAAGATGGCGAGGCCGACGACGAAGGACGCGTTCAAGGAGGACTTGCTGATGCACCCGAACCGCCCTTCCGTCAAAGTTCATGCTTTTATAGCAGAGTATAGTTCCCACATGCATCGTACTATGTCTATCTTCCGTGGACCTGCTGGAGAAGTGAAAAGGGGCAGCTGATTAAGGCGCTCTTGATCTTTATATATATATGTATATAGATACTGACATCACGGAAGGAGCTTACCACGAATGTATCCGCTGCATCTTTGTTTTTGACAGCTAATGGTGGATACGGGTTAAGATCTGTATTTTTCTTGTAATCTGCCTCTCTGTAATGGCTTGTAATCCTGATGATCAATAAATAGATACTGTGCTTACTTAACATAAACCCTGGTGTCGTGTTAATTGCTAGGTTAAGTAGTTAACACTTTACGCCTGTGTACATAAGTGGGATTGGACGGGAACTGTACAACCTTCTAATTCTGAAAGTGAATATTTATTCTCTCGTTTTTTTTCAAACTTCTAGACAGAATCTCGTCAACTGAAAGCTTGTCCAATCTATTTGTTCCTGTATGTGAATATATATCTTTTTGAAGCGCCGGCAAAAGCTTTGCCTTATTCTGCAGTGTTAATAATGGGAACTGGGAAGATGGCAGTAACTGCAAGAAACTAACCGACTGTGTGCAAACTGTACATGTGCCTTATCTTGGATGAAACACTTTTGTATTACTGTGTCTCGACACCTTAACTGTCATTTGTTGGAACAACGCAGTCCATGGCGAAGGCTGTCTCCTGAGCACGGGAGAAGGCAATCTATTTGAGTAGGTGGAGCGGCAGCTGACCCCTCCCGTTGTAGCAGGTGAAGCTCCTTTGAGAGAAGAATTGACATCCCATTTTTGTTGGAGAGAAGAATTGACATGTTAATTATCCGTAATCAAGTGCAAAAGAACACAAAGTAGTAGATCTTAGTAATCCCTTCAGAATTACAAAGCGAGGCGGAAAACGATGAGAGCAGAAACTATTTTCTCGATTTGCCCTGCATATTTAAGTCCATCCCTTTCTTTGTACTTTGCTGCCATCTCACAACTGGGTTCAGTTCAAAGATCACCTAAAAGCTAGAAATAATAAAAGCTACGAACAAGAACATCTAATTTTTCCATTCAACTTGGGTGACTGGCAAAACAGTTGAAGCAGACAGAGATACCATGACTTGGGTGTTGTGCCAATCGAGAGACAGAATTCGTAGAGACAGTACACCAGAGTTCGTAGAGACAGAATGTTGTAGAGATCATGCTGTCTGCTGTAGGTTGCTTGGAGAACACGCAATTTCCTAAAACTGCATCGTTAACCCGGTTGAATGGGGTGGGATTTTCACAGACTGAAACTTGGCTTCATGATCTGCATTGGATCACGGCAGTTTGTAACAAGTGCCCAGCATCGATCTGCAACAATCACTCTCGGTCAGATGCATGTACAGTTCTATCTATATATTCATAAAGAGATGGCCATCCATTTGTCAGTCTGAACTTTTGCCAGAATGAGCAGAGGACTGAATCCCAGCTAGAATCATACACAATCTTGGTCTAGTGGCTTTTGCATTTTTCCTACCTGTATAGTTTTTTCCATTTTATTGGATCCAAAGTGGACTCCTTTATCTCTCTCTTTCTGCAGATAGCGCCGATGAACTAATTTACCAGGAAGAGAATACAAGCACTGATACCTGACTGTGAGAGCTTGCATGCAGGTAACTTTCAGGGGCCCTCCGGACAAGACCCTCCCTGCATGAAATGGCAGCAAAGATTCACAACAGTAATAACCTGCTCGTCATATATACGTCAAATTTGTCGCAGACGGCAACGAGGCAGGCAAGCAGGAAGAACACCTCTGTTGAGGTTACACTCCAGGTACCACCCAGCTGCCTTGACGAAATAAAATGACAGAAGATCTTTTGTTCCCTGAAAAGAAAACTATTTTGAGTCTGCGGCAGACTTTCAGATATTTTGGCATGGTTGGCATCAAGAGATGCCTTCAGGAGAAGCAATTTTTTATTCCTTTAACACAAGTTCGCACATATATTTGGTGCGGGAATGCAGGCAGCATGTAAATGGTGATGTGGTGCAACTTCATGCTAGAGCTGCCATGGCTATCTCATCTTTGCAAATTTCTCCGAGCGTGCGAAGATATTGCTGGACTTGACAACCTCCAGCCCTATGTTTAAAGCACACCAAGTCCATATCAAACGCGTGAATAAGAACATCAAGTTCAACGTTACACGGTATTACAAGCCAATGGAAACTACCTGAGGGCTGGCACCATCAAGTTGTCACTGATCAGTTTCTTCTACCTCTTAGTGTTTTTGTATGTTATTACACTGTTTTACTTGTTCAACAGCCCCATTATTCCTACTGTAAGCCCCTCTTTTAATCTGCCTCTGGAGTCTAGAGATTGAGATGATTGCGTAGTCAAACGTACTACTATGAACATTTTGTCAGCACAGATTATTAATTTAACAGTTGGTAACTTCTCTGCAGCTGCAGAACTATTGTTGCCGGCTTACAAATATATTTAGTGAGTCGAGTGACAATGCTTGTTTTCTTTGACTACATCATGTGGTACACTTGTAAGTTGTAAGAGCTTTCGACTCTGGAGACAAGTTCTGCATTGACAAGAAATCCAATATAAAGAATTATTGGATGAAAGGCATTTCTATCCAAGTCCTTCATAGCTGGCACTATCATGCTGTCACGGATCAGTTTCTTCCACCTCTGAATGTTTTTTTTATGTTAATGTCAATGTTCCGGTTGTTAAACAGCCCTTGTTGATCCTCCCAGATGTCCCTCTTTTCATCCCTCTCTTGTGAAAACAAGGTGGGAAATCGCATAGTCAAACATATTGCTTTTTTTTTTTTAGAGAAGGAGGAAGTCAAACATATTGCTGGTGCACCGCTTCTTAGTCTAACATTGGGCTGTTTCTCTGCAGCTGCACAAATATTATCCCAAGCTTTATCCTGACGATTCCCATTGACTATGCTCTTCCAAGTACTTTGTCAGCTCCTCCCCTCCTCCGTACTGAGAAGAGGCGAAGTATGAGGATCGTTTAAATAGGCATACTCCTCTTTCTTGAGAAGGTTGCAGGAAGCTATAGGAACCATTTAGCATGACAATGCCTAATACCAACAGTATGTTGAGCTTTTCCTGTATAGCTTCTGCAGCTATTGTCGTCCTAGCCCTAGGCAGTAGAACCTGCAGTTGCTTGCAATTCACTTATCCCAACTTCAACACAATCAATAGGGATGATTTCACCTTCAGCCCAGGCTCAACAATTGAAGATGGTGCCTTGCAGATCACCCCAAATACCGGAAACATGGGCCACCGGTCGGGGCGAGTGGTCTATGCAAAGGAAACCCTCAAGCTGTGGAACAGCAAGCGCGCGGCGCCCACCTCGTTCAGGACAGATTTCCTGCTCAACATCCTCCCCGGTCAGAACGGGGCTGGAGAAGGCATGGCATTCGTGCTCACAAACAATCCATCATTGCCCAGCAACAGCAGTGGCCAGTGGCTTGGCATATGCAACAACCGGACAGACGGCACGAAGACGGACCCAGTAATAGCTGTCGAGTTCGACACGAGGAAGAGCTACGAGGATGACCTTGACGACAACCATGCCGGCATCGACATCAACAGCATCAAATCTATTCGGCAGTACCCGCTTAGTAATCTTTCCATCGTCCTCTCAGGTGGGTCTGATGTATGGGTCAGTATTAGGTACCACGGCACCTCAAAATTGTTTCAAGTATTTCTTGTCCAACATAGCATCAGTGGGCGGCATGTCTACCAAGGAGATATCTACATTGATTTATCACAGCATCTGCAGGACAAGATATATCTGGTATTTGCAGGTTCCACTGGCAACTTCACCCAACTGAACCAGATAAAGTCCTAGAACTTGACCACAACAGACATTGATGTCAAAGTTGGAAGAGGGCATGGGAGAAAGGTGTTTTTGGCTCTCGCTGGCGTGATCATCATATTTTCTGCCTGTTTGTTGGTTGTACTCTTCGTGTGGAGAAGGCTGACGCGGCATAGAAGGCTCGCCTACCGCAAGCTAGAGAGAATGATCGATGCACATGGTCCCATCAAATTTAAGCTCAGGGAGCTTAGGCGTGCCACTGCCAACTTCAGTTCTACCCGCAAGCTCGGCGTAGGGGGTTTTGGCACCGTTTACCTTGGCTACATCAACAGGATGAAATTGGAGGTGGCCGTGAAGCGGGTGTCGACAAGAAACGCCAAGTCCAGCCGGGGAGAGCAGGAGTTCGTCGCCGAGGTAAACACAATCAGCAAGCTCTCCCACCGCAACCTCGTCAAGATGGTCGGCTGGTGCCACAAGAAGGGGAAGCTGCTACTCGTCTACGAGTACTTCCCCATGGGCAGCCTGGACAAGCTCCCCTACGTCAGACAAAGGACACCGGAGCTTACCTGGGAGAGGCGGTACAAGATCATTCGTGGCGTGGCATCAGCGCTGGAGTACCTGCACCACGGCAGCAGCAAGCGGATCCTACACAGGGACGTCAAGGCCAGCAACGTGATGCTGGACGAGGAGTACAGCCCGCGGCTGGGGGACTTCGGCCTCGCCCGCGTTATCCAGCGCGACGACGTCACACACCACTCCACGCAGGGGGTGGTTGGCACCCGTGGCTACATGGCGTATGAGAGCTTCTTCACCAGCCGCGCCAGCCTCGACACCGACGTGTACGGATTCGGGGTCTTCGTCATGGCGGTGGTCAGCGGGAGGAGCCCCAGGCACGCCGTGATGTACAATGACCAAGACTCTGGCGACTACACGAGTAGGCACCCCATGCCGATGCACATCGTGGACTGGACATGGAGGCTCTACGGCGAGGGGAAGGCGTTACATGCCGCCGACCCGTTGCTCGGCGGCGATTTCGAGCAGGCGCAGGTGGACTGCACAGTGAGGCTGGCGTTGGCGTGCTGCCACCCCAACCCGAGGGACAGGCCGTCCATGAGGGCAGCAGTGCAGGTGTTGATCGATGGAGCCCCAGCACCGGAGCCACCGATGAATAAGCCTGCGTTTGTTTGGCCTCCGGGCGGTAATCAGCCGGAGATGGAGCTGCCAGATGTCGGGTTGCTCTTCACGGGAGGGGCTCGACAGCACAGCAGTTTCTGCTCCATGACCTCCACTTCCCTCATGGGGAGGTGAGTATCATGGAAATTGGTACTATTAGATTGTGAGTGTGGACTACAGTGTGCTTGTGAAGTTGTATGTTACCTTCCACATTGTTTTTCTAGTCCAATAATGTCTGTTGTTTTTGTACATGTATCAGTTCTTTTTAATCACTTAAACAAGACATCCCAGGTAATCTACACATTCCAACTATCATAATTTTTTCCAATGTTTCTCTTAGTAACATGGCTAGTAAAATTCAAAGTTCAAGAAGGCGCTACTAGGCGCTCGCCTAGGCGCGCTTAAGCTCTGGGCGTTGGCATAGCGCCTCGCTTTGGCCCTAGGCGCTCAGAAAAGCGCCCAGCGAGGTCCTCCGGCAAGAAATTGCGTTTCTCAGGCAGGGAATCAATCTCCCCAGCCAGGATTTGACCTCCCCAGCGAGGTTCCATCCTCCCCGACGAGGATTCAACCAATCCAGCGACAAATCGACTGATTCCGGCGAGGGATCGAGCATCTCTGGTGAGAAATCGACTGATTCCGGCGAGGGATCGAGCATCTCCGGCGAGAAATCGAGCTTCACTGGCTGACTGGTTCCCATGTGCAGCAAGGGAGAGAGGAAGGAGAGAGGCGGCGTGAGGAGGATCCCTAACTTTCTGTCGACTGTGCACGTATGGGAGGCTTTAGTAGGAGAATGGGATAGATGGGCCAGTGGTTTAATGGGCCAGGTCAGCCCATCTACCTCATTTCTTCATGCTACAGTGGAAACGCCTAGGCGCGCCTAGGCAACGCATAAGCGGGCTGTGCGCAAGTAGGTCCCAAAACGCATAAGTAACGCCCAGCGCGTTCTTGAACTTTGGTAAAATTGGGGTGACAGTGTGCCTGTGAGTTTTGATTCTTTCTATGCCCTGTTCAAGTGGAAGTAACATGGCTAGTAAAATTGGAAGTAATATTGTTGAGGTAAATAAATCTATTCAAGTGATTAGAGATTTAGAAGCTGCTAGATATAGTGCTTTTATAGCTAGCAAGAAGAAGTCCGACAGTGTGCCTCTGAGTTTTGATTCTTTCTATGCCCTGTCTACATATCTGTGGAGTGTGGTTAGGTGCACACTGAATATTCAAGCTATTCCTGTTTCATTTAACTGTCCGTGCAGTTGGATTTTGAAGTTGATGGCTGTTGAAGATGTTGCTTTAATTCGGACTATATGGAATCTACAAATGCTGCCGTATTTAGAATATCTTTCCTACGGATCCTACTACTATGTGTTTTTAATTGTCACATTGGTTATTGTCATTGGCTGGTTTGCAGAAACTAGGCCTACAAAACAAACAGCGCCTGGGCTCACTGTTGTTGTCTTCGATGGAAACCGAGGTTTTCCATCGAAGAAGTTGATGGGGGGCATTGGTGTGCATCGGTTGGCAGATCCATGATGGATGCTGTTGTTTTGTCTGGAGTGCCCGTGTTTGCAAGCATGGGTCAATCTTGCTCAGGAGTCGGGACAGGACTTAGGTTTGCATTGAGTGTCAGGTTGGCATTTGGTGTTTTAAGTAGCCGTCGCTTCTTGCTTGGGCAACTGGTCTGTCTTTTGATTCCCTTCCATGTTTACATGCTAGTGGTGAATTTCCATGTTCTGCAGCTTGCTACAAGACCATGCCAGACTGATACGGCTATGGTGAAGACGGAAGTGCTTCTGGTAAGCTTTTCCTCTAAGTTTCTACTTGTACTGCAACATAAGTTTACTTTCATGGCTTTCTGCTGTGACAGAGTTCACCATGCATGTTGTTGGATATATATATATATATATATATATTTGGTCCCAGTTGCAAGACCATATATTTTTTCTGTTGTCGACAGTAATACTTGTTCTTGCAATTTGTGGACAGCTTTTCTTGTTGCTTTCCTTTTAACAATTTGATTTCCCATGCTAGTATAAGATAATTACCGTGGAAACTAAGGCTAAAAAAGGAAAGGTTCAAGAGAAAACAGCTTGGTTCTAGATTGTGCTGACCTGTCGGAACCTATGTGCTGGTCACCGAATTCGAAGATGGGCGAAGTTTCCATACCGTCAGGAAGTCAGCTGCGACCGCTAGACCAGAGCTCCACCGAGCAGCAGCAGGGACATCAATGGGCTTGCATCGGAGTTCCTCCCGCACACCTGGCTCTCCCACCTCGCTGGCGTGCTGCATCATCGAGCATCTCATGTTCATTTGACTGATTCATGCTGGGAGCTGTTTGAAGCACCCTGAGGACACAAATTTGTAGTGGTAGGTACCATCATACAAGCAGTTTGGTATGTAAATGAGAAGCTCAAAAGATGATAAGAAAGAAATTAACCATGGCAAAATCCTTGCAACCATCACGCTAATTAGTAGGAGTACTTTTTCATAATGACTTGCAACACATATATCGCTCGCCAGTGAGCACTACCCTTGCCACAACGCGAGCATCACCTGTTGTCCTGTTGGCGACAACGCAAGGTTAGTCGCTGAACCAACCTAGTGGAATCAGCACAACACAAAACAGCAGGTTCGTACAAACATTATTCCTCACCCAATAAATACCTAAATCATCGGCGTCGAAGACAACGGTGGGGTGGACGGATCTGGCTGAAGGGATGACCTCGATTCCGACGGGGGAGACATTTCTGCGGCCAACGTCGCCGCTGAGGGTCTCCTCGACCTCCTCGATGGGCCGCAGATGCTGCTGCGGAGCACCTGCTTACTTATTACTCTACGTCGACGACATCATCCCGACGGCCTTCTCCGCAGCTCTTCTTCAGCAGATTACACTCCGGCTGCGTGACGAGTTCGCCATCAAGGATTTGGGTGCTCTACATTACTTCCTTGGCATTGAGGTCGTTCGGCGACCCGACGGCTTCTTTCTTCATCAACAGAAGTATGCGCATGAGCTGCTTGAGCGTGCTGGTATGCTCAACTGTCATCCTGTCGCTACTCCTGTTGATACGAAGGCCAAGGTTTCTGCTCTGGACGGTTCACCAGCGTCGGACGCCCCATTCTACCGGTCTATTGTTGGTGCTCTCCAGTATCTGACGCTCACCAGACCAGACTTGCAGTATGCTGTTCAGCAGGTGTGTCTCCATATGCACGCCCCACGTGACTCTCATTGGATGCTCGTGAAACGGATTCTCCGATATATCCGTGGCACGACGTCCCTCGGACTCACCCTCATGGCGTCCCCTTCTATGGAGATCGTGGCTTATTCTGATGCTGATTGGGCTGGCTGTCCCGACACCCGTCGCTCCACTTCCGGCTACTGCGTCTACCTCGGTCCCTCCCTCGTCTCGTGGTCGTCTAAACGACAGCCCACAGTGTCGCGCTCTAGCGCGGAGGCCGAGTACCGAGCGGTGGCTAACGCAGTCGCTGAGTGCACCTGGCTTCGACAGCTACTTCAAGAGTTGCATCATGACATCTCACAGGCCACGGTTGTCTATTGTGACAACGTCTCCGCGGTGTACCTTTCCGCCAACTCCGTTCATCATCGCCGGACGAAGCACATCGAACTGGACATTCACTTTGTGCGCGAGCAGGTAGCCCTTGGACGCATTCGGGTTCTTCATGTTCCGACCGCACAATAGTTCGCCGATGTGATGACTAACGGACTGCCTACTTCCACCTTCGAGGAGTTTCGTTCCAGTCTCTGTGTCTCTGGCGACGCTTCGACTGCACGCGGCGGGGGGGGTGTTGAATGTATTTTGTGCATGTATATTGTGTTGTAGGTCCACCTCTTAGTTTTCCTGTATAGTTAAGGTTGTGACCCGTCTTGTACATCATATATACGTGCCTAGCGCACCCGATCAATGCATTGTGAGTTGCACGGCCTAAACCTACGCTTCTACAGTTACATCCACATCAACTTTTTGAGCGGATACATCCACATCAACTAAGTACGTACGAGAGGAGGCTTCAAGAAAAAATCTAAGTATGTACGAGAGGCCTATCAGACTAGCGCCAATTAATTCAGCACGCGGTCCTCCTAATCCGCAAAAAAAAGAGAGGAAAGTCAGATAGTAACAACCTAACGAGTAACAACCCCGCTGTACCCCCCGTACGAGTGCATCGTATATAAATACTCGCACAACTTAACTCAAACCGACTAACCGGCAAGACTTTCGTCACAATATAAAAAATACTCATGGAGCTGCCTCACGTAGTGCTACGCCTTGATGCTCTCCCCGTGGTGATGCTGATCTCCAGATACTACGCCATGGCACTATGGCATCTGGTGTGGCGGCCCTACGCCATCGCCCGGTCGCTGGGATGACAGGGCATCCGAGGGCCACCGTATACGTTCGCCGTCGGGTCCCTGGAAGAGTGCAAGCGGATGATCGTTGCCGGGAGAGCAAAACCTCTCGACGCCGCACTAGTAGAAAACAGGGCATTTGTCCCTGTTCCAGAGGGCCTTTAGTCCCGGTTCTGGAACCGGGACAAAAAGGTCGGGACTAAAGCCTCTAACCTTTAGTCCCGGTTGGCTTACGAACTGGGACTAAAGGGGCTACACGTGGCCGCCGGCTGGAGCGGGGCTGGAGGACCTTTAGTCCCGGTTGGTGAACTAAAGGAATTTTTTCGATTTTTTTTTTGAATTTTTTTTTTGAATTTTTTTTTTGAATTTTTTTTTTGAATTTTTTTTTTGAATTTTTTTTTCAGATTTTTGAATTATTTGACAATTTAATCTCTAATCACCCCTCCTCTAATCACCCCTCCTCACTGCTCCAACGTGGAGCACTGATTCCAAATCGTCTAACTTCCCGGCCGGTCACCCATCCTCTCCTTACCCCAGCCCTGGTTCTATCGCCCCTAGTTTCCAAGTCTGCACTTTTGTTGTTTTCCTGACAATAGTAAGCTATCAATCCTATTAACCCTTAGGTCTTGATGTTACGTGATTTAATTTTTTGAATTCCAAACAATTATTCAAAAAAATTCAGAAATGTCAAAAAATCTCAAACAATTCAAAAAAATTAAAAAAATTCAAATTTTAATTTCCAAAATGCAAAAATTTCAAAAAAAATCAAAAATCTCAAAAATCTCAAAAAATTCAAAAAAATTTAAAAAAATCAAAAAATTCGAAAAATCAATTATTATGAAATTATAATGTCAAAATCTTGTAAAATATCATTTAAAACAAATAAAAAACACTAAAAACCCTAAACCCTAAACCCGGGACTTAAAACGTCCGAAACTCTATTCTAAACAGTAAACACTAAAAGTTCAAACCATAAAACCTAAACCTAAATTTGGAAATCTAAACCCTACCCCTAAACCCTAAAACGTCTAAAACGTCCAAAAGCTCTATTTTCCCTTTGGAATTTTGTGATTTTAAAAAATTGTCCTAAACCCTAAACCCGGGACTTAAAACTTCCAAAATTCTATTCTAAACAGTAAACACTAAGGTTCAAACCATAAAACCTAATACTAAACTTCGAAATCTAAACCATAGCCCTAAACCCCCTAAAACGTCTAAAACGTCCAAAAACTTTATTTTCCCTTTGGAATTTTGTGATTTTAAAAAATTGTCCTAAACCCTAAACCCGAGACTTAAAACGTCTGAAATTCTATTCCAAACAGTAAACACTAAGGGTTCAAACCATAAAACCTAAACCTAAACTTCGAAATCTAAACCCTAGCACTAAACCCCCTAAAACGTCTAAAACGTCCAAAAACTCTATTTTCCTTTTGGAATTTTGTGATTTTAAAAAATTGTCCTAAACCCTAAACCCGGGACTTAAAACGTCTGAAATTCTATTCTAAACAGTAAACACTAAGGGTTCAAACCATAAAACCTAAACCTAAACTTCGAAATCTAAACCCTAGCCCTAAACCCCCTAAAACGTCTAAAACGTCCAAAAACTCTATTTTCCCTTTGGAATTTTGTGATTTTAAAAAATTGTCAAAAAGGAAAACTTATTGTTTCTTCGGATCAATCTTTTTGTTCTGCAAATTTTGATATATTATTTGTATTTTTCTGAATTAGGATGATTTAGTTATGATTTTTCCAAGTTTAATGTGGTAAAAGGCTTTAGTCCCGGTTGGTGTCTTCAACCGGGTCTAAAGACAGACCTTTAGTCCCGGTTGAAGACACCAACCGGGACTAAAGGGGGGGGGGACTTTAGTCCCGGTTTCAGCCACAAAACGGGACTAAAGGTTGTGGGCCAGGAGCGAGGCCCATTGGTCCCGGTTTGTGTCTGGAACCGGGACCAAAGGGGTCATACGAACCGGGACCAATGGCCCCCGAGGCCCGGCCGGCGCCCTGGCCTCACGAACCGGGACTAATGCCACCTTTGGTCCCGGTTCGTGAGTGAACCGGGATTAATGCCCTTATCCTGCCTCAACCAAATCCCTATTTTCTACTAGTGCCGGCTGCCACGACTACACCTTCCTCGTGCAACCCTTCTTCCAGAAATGCACCTCTGTCTATGGTAAATATATATGTTCTAAGGGAGGAACGTTTTTTAAGTCACCTGTAAGAACCATTTGATCCAGACGTCAGATTAAACGCAAACGCAAATGCAAATGCAAATGCAAAATTACCCGCAAAAATATGCAAATGCAAAATGATGAGAATATCTTGATCGAACGGCCATCGCCATTAACTGAGAAACAACTATTTCTAAGTTGACTATACAATAGTTAACTACTTTACTTTTCTACCTGCTTATCATATATTAGTCTAAAGAAATTTTCATATACACAGTCCGTGTCTGCTCTAGCGTCCGAGGGTGCACGGCAGATGGATGAATGGTCCACCAAGATACAAATGAGCACCACATAAAATATTGAGGTAGACATGAGGAGTTACTCCGAAGAGTTTGCTCTAGGAGTCATTGAAGGAGTGATCTTCGGCCAGAAAACAAAGGAATCTGGTGAGGTGTTTGTTACTCTTAAGGAGCTCGAAAAGCTTGCGGTACAAGCACTTTTAGCACCCCCATACCTCGGTTCAGGTAACAAACCTTGATTTTGAACGCGTAAACCAACTTCATGTAGAGAGCTAGATCACCGGACCAATATGTATGCCCGATAAGATTATCTCAAAGAAAATCTTTTGCTAGGTACCTGCGTACTCACCGTAACCATCGAACATGGAAACTCGACAGGTTGGTGACAAGCAAGATCATGCATGTCATCGAGACACGGTTTGGAAACAATGATGCCCACGGAGAAGACCTACTTGGGCTTATGATTCAGGCCCGCGGGTTGGGTGCCAACACACTGAGCAACGAAGAAATCGTCGGGGAATGCAAGACTTTCTTCACCGCAGGGACAATTATCAGCACAACCCTCCTTGCCTGGGCAATGTTCCTGATCTGCATCTACCCACAGTGGCAGGAGAAGATAAGGGAGGAAGTCCTCCGTGAATGCCATGAAGAGGAACAAGGCGAGTTCCCGAGCATCAACACTCTCGGCAAACTGAAGCTGGTACGTATACCCAATTACACATCCGTGTATATATATACACTTCACATTTTTTAACATTACTATAAAGATAACAAACTAATTTTCTTGTCACACTACTAGAAAACGGGATATTAGTCCCGGTTGGAAAGGGCCTTTAATCCTGGTTCACTAACCGAGACTAATAAATCGGGACTAAAGGGTCCCACCCTTTAGTCCCGGTTGGCCACGAACCGGGACTAAATCCCTGCCACGTGGGCGGCCGCGCGCGCCGGGGGCTGGGGACCTTTAGTCCCAGTTGGTGTCACCAACCAGGACTAAATCCGGAGGTAGGCTCCGGCGGCGAGTTGCTGCGGTGGTGGTTGGCCGCGGGCGGCGCCGCCGATGCTTGGCCGCGTCCAATCCAAAGAGGGGAGCGGGGATCGGAGAGGAAAGGCAAGAGATGACAGGTGGGCCCAGCCCATCAGATGACAGGTGGGCCCAGCCCATCAACCTGACTGATGTGGCGCCACCTCGATCAAACCCCGTCCGACGAAAGTCAAAGGGCTAGATCCGCCGGTCAACTGTGTCAGGGTTAGCCGGGACGGGGGACTTGGGGGGGGGGTAGCAATGCCGCCAGGTCTTGCGATGGGCCCTCTTACCCGTTTGGAAGTGTGGTGTCTGGTGCAAGCACCCGACACGTGGCTCCGGGGTGTGACCCCCCTCACGGACGTCGCTGCCGCCGTCTCACGGAGGGGGGAAACGGCCACATCGGGCCGACACAGAGGGAATCTTGCGGTGGGTTGGGCCCGGACCGTGTTCAGGGGTGTACATATGGGCTGGGCTAAGACAACCAGGTGAAAAGGTTCATCAGTCAAACCCCGTCCGGCGAAAGTCAAAGGCCTAGATCCGCTAGTCAACTATGTCAGTGTTAGACGGGACGGGGGACTTGGGGGGGGGTAGCAATGCCGCCAGGTCCTGCGGTGGGCCCTCTTACGCGTCTGGAAGTGTGGTGGCAGGTGCAAGAACCCGGCACATAGCTCCGGGGTGTGACCCCCCTCACGGACGTTGCTGCCGCCGTCTCACGGAGGTGGGAAACGGCCACGTCGGGCCGACACGGAGGGAATCTTGTGGTGGGTTAGGCCCGGACCGTGTTCGGGGGTGTACCTATGGGCTGGCCTATGACAACCAGGTGAAAAGGTCCATCGGTCAAACCCCGTCCGGCGAAAGTCAAAGGCCTAGATCCGCCGGTCAACTGTGTCAGGGTTAGATGGGACGGGGGACGTGGGGGGGGGGGGGGTAGCAATGCCGCCAGGTCTTGCGGTGGGCCCTCTTACGTGTATGGAAGTGTGGTGGCAGGTGCAAGCACCCGGCCCGCGGCTCCGGGGTGTGACCCCCCTCACGGACGTCGCGGCCGCCATCTCACGGAGGGGGGAAACGGCCACGTCGGGCCGACACGGAGGGAATCTTGCGGTGGGTTGGGCCCGGACCATGTTCGGGGGTGTACATATGGGCTGGCCTATGACAACCAGGTGAAAAGGTCCATCGGTCAAACCCCGTCCGGCGAAAGTCAAAGGCTTAGATCCGCCGGTTAACTGTGTCAGGGTTAGACGGGATGGGGGACTTGGGGGTAGCAATGCCGCCAGGTCTTGCGGTGGGCCCTCTTACGCGTCTGGAAGTGTGGTGGCAGGTGCAAGCACCCGGCAGGCGGCTCCGGGGTGTGACCCCCCTCACCGATGTCGCTGCCGCCGTCTCACTGAGGGGGGAAACGTCCACGTCGGGCCGACACGGAGGGAATCTTGCGGTGGGTTGGGCCCGGACCGTGTTCGGGGGTGTACCTATGGGCTGGGCTAGGACAACCAGGTGAAAAGGTCCATCGGTCAAACCCCGTCCAGCGAAAGTTAAGGACCTAGATCCGCCGGTCAACTGTGTCAGGGTTAGACGGGACGGGGGACTTGGGTGGGTAGCAATGCCGCCAGGTCTTGCGGTGGGCCCTCTTACGCGTCTGGAAGTGCGGTGGCAGGTGCAAGCACCCGGCACGCGGCTCCGGGGTGTGACCCCCCTCAAGGACGTCGCTGCCGCCATCTCACGGAGGGGGGAATCGGCCACATCGGGCCGACACGGAGGGAATCTTGCGGTGGGTTGGGTTCAGACCATGTTCGGGGGTGTACCTATGGGCTGGGCTATGACAACCAGGTGAAAAGGTCCATCGGTCAAACCCCGTCCGGCGAAAGTCAAAGGCCTAGATCCGCCGGTCAACTGTGTCAGGGTTAGACGGGACGGGGGACTTGGGGGGGGGGGGGTAGCAATGCCGCCAGGTCTTGCGGTGGGCCCTCTAACGCGTCTGGAAGTGTGGTGGCAGGTGCAAGCACCCGGCACGTGGCTCCGGGGTGTGACCCCCCTCACGCACATCGCTGCCACCGTCTCACGAAGGGGGGAAACGGCCACGTCGGGCCGACACGGATGAGAATCTTGCGGTGGGTTGGGCCCGGACCGTGTTTGGGGGTGTACCTATGGGCTGGGCTATGACAACCAGGTGAAAAGGTCCATCGGTCAAACCCCGTCCGGCGAAAGTCAAAGGCCTAGATCCGCCGGTCAACTATGTCAGGGTTAGACGGGACGGGGAACTTGGGGGGGGGGGTAGCAATGCCGCCAGGTCTTGCGGTGGGCCCTCTGACGCATCTGGAAGTGTGGTGGCAGGTGCAAGCACCCGGCACGCGGCTCCGGGGTGTGCCCCCCTCACGGATGTCGCTGCTGCCGTCTCACGGAGGGGGGAAACGGCCACGTCGGGCCGACACGGATAGGAATTTTGCGGTGGGTTGGGCCCGGACCGTGTTCGGGGGTGTACCTATGGGCTGGGCTATGACAACCAGGTGAAAAGGTCCATCGGTCAAACCCTGTCCGGCGAAAGTCAAAGGCCTTGATCCGCCGGTCAACTGTGTCAGGGTGACGGGACGGGGGACTTGGGGGGATAGCAATGCCGCCAGGTCTTGCGGTGGGCCCTCTTATGCATCTGGAAGTGTGGTGGCAGGTGCAAGCAACCGGCACGTGGCTCCGGTGTGTGACCCCCCTCACGGACGTCGCTGCTGCCGTCTCACGGAGGGGGGAAACGACCACGTCGGGCCGACACGGATGAGAATCTTGCGGTGGGTTGGGCCCGGACCGTGTTCGTGGGTGTACCTATGGGCTGGGCTATGACAACCAGGTGAAAAGGTCCATCGGTCAAACCCCGTCCGGCGAAAGTTAAAGGCCTAGATCCGCCGGACAACTGTGTCAGGCTTAGACGGGACGGGGGACTTGGGGGGGGGGGGTAGCAATGCCGCCAGGTCTTGCGGTGGGCCCTTTTACGCGTCTGGAAGTGTGGTGGCAGGTGCAAGCACCCGACACGCGGTTCCGGAGTGTGACCCCCCTCACGGACATCGCTGCTGTCGTCTCACGGATGGGGGAAACGGCCACGTCGGGCCGACACGGGTAGGAATCTTGCGGTGGGTTGGGCCTGGACCATGTTCGGGGGTGTACCTATCGGCTGGACTATGACAACCAGGTGAAAAGGTCCATCGGTCAAACCCCGTCCGGCGAAAGTCAAAGGCCTAGATCCGCCGGTCAACTGTGTCAGGGTTAGACGGGACGGGGGACTTGGGGGGGGGGGTAGCAATGCCGCCAGGTCTTGCGGTGGGCCCTCTGACGCGTCTGGAAGTTTGGTGGCAGGTGCAAGCACCCGTCACGCGGCTCCGGGGTGTGACCCCCCTCACGGACGTCGCTGCCGCAATATCACGGAGGGCGGAAACGGCCACGTCGGGCCGACACGGAGGGAATCTTGCGGTGGGTTGGGCCCGGACCATGTTCGGGGGTGTACATATGGGCTGGCCTATGACAACCAGGTGAAAAGGTCCATCGGTCAAACCCCGTCCGGCGAAAGTCAAAGGCCTAGATCCGCCGGTTAACTGTGTCAGGGTTAGACGGGATGGGGGACTTGGGGGTAGCAATGCCGCCAGGTCTTGCGGTGGGCCCTCTTACGCGTCTGGAAGTGTGGTGGCAGGTGCAAGCACCCGGCAGGCGGCTCCGGGGTGTGACCCCCCTCACGGATGTCGCTGCCGCCGTCTCACTGAGGGGGGAAACGTCCACGTCGGGCCGACACGGAGGGAATCTTGCGGTGGGTTGGGCCCGGACCGTGTTCGGGGGTGTACCTATGGGCTGGGCTAGGACAACCAGGTGAAAAGGTCCATCGGTCAAACCCCGTCCAGCGAAAGTTAAAGACCTAGATCCGCCGGTCAACTGTGTCAGGGTTAGACGGGACGGGGGACTTGGGTGGGTAGCAATGCCGCCAGGTCTTGCGGTGGGCCCTCTTACGCGTCTGGAAGTGCGGTGGCAGGTGCAAGCACACGGCACGCGGCTCCGGGGTGTGACCCCCCTCAAGGACGTCGCTGCCGCCATCTCACGGAGGGGGGAAACGGCCACATCGGGCCGACACGGAGGGAATCTTGCGGTGGGTTGGGTTCAGACCATGTTCGGGGGTGTACCTATGGGCTGGGCTATGATAACCAGGTGAAAAGGTCCATCGGTCAAACCCCGTCCGGCGAAAGTCAAAGGCCTAGATCCGCCGGTCAACTGTGTCAGGGTTAGACGGGACGGGGGACTTGGGGGGGGGGGGGTAGCAATGCTGCCAGGTCTTGCGGTGGGCCCTCTAACGCGTCTGGAAGTGTGGTGGCAGGTGCAAGCACCCGGCACGTGGCTCCGGGGTGTGACCCCCCTCACGCACATCGCTGCCACCGTCTCACGGAGGGGGAAAACGGCCACGTCGGGCCGACACGGATGAGAATCTTGCGGTTGGTTGGGCCCGGACCGTGTTTGGGGGTGTACCTATGGGCTGGGCTATGACAACCAGGTGAAAAGGTCCATCGGTCAAACCCCGTCCGGCGAAAGTCAAAGGCCTAGATCCGCCGGTCAACTATGTCAGGGTTAGACGGGACGGGGAACTTGGGGGGGGGGGTAGCAATGCCGCCAGGTCTTGCGGTGGGCCCTCTGACGCATCTGGAAGTGTGGTGGCAGGTGCAAACACCCGGCACGCGGCTCCGGGGTGTGACCCCCCTCACGGATGTCGCTGCTGCCGTCTCACGGAGGGGGGAAACGGCCACGTCGGGCCGACACGGATAGGAATTTTGCGGTGGGTTGGGCCCGGACCGTGTTCGGGGGTGTACCTATGGGCTGGGCTATGACAACCAGGTGAAAAGGTCCATCGGTCAAACCCTGTCCGGCGAAAGTCAAAGGCCTTGATCCGCCGGTCAACTGTGTCAGGGTGACGGGACGGGGGACTTGGGGGGATAGCAATGCCGCCAGGTCTTGCGGTGGGCCCTCTTATGCATCTGGAAGTGTGGTGGCAGGTGCAAGCAACCGGCACGTGGCTCCGGTGTGTGACCCCCCTCACGGACGTCGCTGCTGCCGTCTCACTGAGGGGGGAAACGACCACGTCGGGCCGACACGGATGAGAATCTTGCGGTGGGTTGGGCCCGGACCGTGTTCGTGGGTGTACCTATGGGCTGGGCTATGACAACCAGGTGAAAAGGTCCATCGGTCAAACCCCGTCCGGTGAAAGTTAAAGGCCTAGATCCGCCGGACAACTGTGTCAGGGTTAGACGGGACGGGGGACTTGGGGGGGGGGTAGCAATGCCGCCAGGTCTTGCGGTGGGCCCTTTTACGCGTCTGGAAGTGTGGTGGCAGGTGCAAGCACCCGACACGCGGTTCCGGAGTGTGACCCCCCTCACGGACATCGCTGCTGTCGTCTCACGGATGGGGGAAACGGCCACGTCGAGCCGACACGGGTAGGAATCTTGCGGTGGGTTGGGCCTGGACCATGTTCGGGGGTGTACCTATCGGCTGGACTATGACAACCAGGTGAAAAGGTCCATCGGTCAAACCCCGTCCGGCGAAAGTCAAAGGCCTAGATCCGCCGGTCAACTGTGTCAGGGTTAGACGGGACGGGGGACTTGGGGGGGGGGGTAGCAATGCCGCCAGGTCTTGCGGTGGGCCCTCTGACGCGTCTGGAAGTTTGGTGGCAGGTGCAAGCACCCGTCACGCGGCTCCGGGGTGTGACCCCCCTCACGGACGTCGCTGCCGCAATATCACGGAGGGCGGAAACGGCCACGTCGGGCCGACACGGAGGGAATCTTGCGGTGGGTTGGGCCCAGACCATGTTCAGGGGTGTACCTATGGGCTGGGCTATGACACCCAGGTGAAAAGGTCCATCGGTCAAACCCCGTCCGGCGAAAGTCAATGGCTTAGATCCGTTGGTCAACTGTTTCAGGGTGACGGGACGGGGGACTTGGGGGGATAGCAATGCCGCCAGGTCTTGCGGTGGGCCCTCTGACGCGACTGGAAGTGTGGTGGCAAGTGCAAGCACCCGACATGCGGCTCCGTTGTGTGACGCCCCTCACGGACGTCGCTGCTGCCATCTCACGGAGGGGGGAAAAGGCCACGTCGGGCCGACATGGATGGGAATCTTGCGGTGGGTTGGAGCCGGACCGTGTTCGGGGGTGTACCTATGGGCTGCGCTATGACAACCAGGTGAAAAGGTCCATTGGTCAAATCCCGTCCGGTGAAAGTCAAAGGCCTAGATCGGCCGGTCAACTGTGTCAGGGTTAGACGGGACGGTGGACTTGGGGGGTAGCAATGCCGCCAGGTCTTGAGGTGGGCCCTCTTATGCGTCCGGAAGTGTGGTGGCAGCTGCAAGCACCCGGCACGCGGCTTTGGGGTGTGACTCCCCTCACGGACGTCGCTGTCGTCGTCTCACGGAGGGGGGGAACCGGCTACGTCGGGCCGACACCGATGATAATCTTATGGTGGGTTGGGCCCGGACCGTGTTCTGGGGTGTACCTATGGGCTGGGCTATGACAACCAGGTGAAAATGTCCATCGGTCAAACCCCGTTCGGTGAAAGTCAAAGGCCTAGATCCGCCGGTCACTGTGCCAGGTTTAGACGGGACGGGGGACTTGGGGGGGTAGCAATGCCGCCAGGTCTTGCGGTGGGCCCTCTTACGCGTCTGGAAGTGTGGTGGCAGGTGCAAGCACCCAACACGCGGCTTCGGGGTGTGACCCCCCTCAAGGACATCGCTGCTGCCGTCTCACGGATTTGGGAAACGGCCATGTCGGGCCGACACGGATGGGAATCTTGCGGTGGGTTGGCCCCGGACCATGTTCGGGGGTGTACCTATCGGCTGGGCTATGACAACCAGGTGAAAAGGTCCATCGGTCAAACCCCGTCCGGCGAAAGTCAAAGGCCTTGATCCGCCGGTCAACTGTGTCAGGGTTGGACGGGACGGGGGACTTGGGGGGGGGGGTGGGTAGCAATGCCGCCAGGTCTTGCAGTGGGCCCTCTTACGCGTCTGGAATTGTGGTAGCAGGTGCAAGCACTAGGCACGCGGCTCCGGGGTGTGACCCCCCTCACGGACGTCGCGGCCGCCATCTCACGGAGGGGGGAAACGGCCACGTCGGGCCGACACGGAGGGAATCTTGCGGTGGGTTGGGCCCGGACCATGTTCGGGGGTGTACCTATGGGCTGGGCTATGATAACCAGGTGAAAAGGTCCATCGGTCAAACCCCGTCCGTCGAAAGTCAAAGGCCTAGATCCGCCGGTCAACTATGTCAGGGTTAGACGGGACGGGGGACTTGGGGGTAGCAATGCCGCCAGGTCTTGCGGTGGGCCCTCTTACGCGTCTGGAAGTGTGGTGGCAGGTCCAAGCACCCGGCACGCTGCTCCGGGGTGTGACCCCCCTCACGGACGTCGCTGCCGCCGTCTCACGGAGGGGGAAATGGCCACGTCGGGCTGACACGGAGGGAATCTTGCGGTGGGTTGGGCCCGGATTGTGTTCGGGGGGTGTACCTATGGGCTGGGCTATGATAACCAGGTGAAAAGGTCCATTGGTCAAAGCCCATCCGGCGAAAGTCAAAGGCCTAGATCCACCGGTCAACTGTGTCAGGGTTAGACGGGACAGGGGACTTGGGGGGGTAGCAATGCCGCCAGGTCTTGCGGTGGGCCCTCTTACGTGTCCGGAAGTGTGGTGGCAGGTGCAAGCACCCCGCACGCGGCTCCGGGGTGTGACCCCCCTCAGGGACGTCGCTGCCGCTGTGTAACGGAGGGGGGAAACGGCCACGTCGGGCCGACACAGAGGGAATCTTGCGGTTGGTTGGGCCCGGACCATGTTCGGGGGTGTACCTATGGGCTGGGCTATGACAACCAGGTGAAAAGGTCCATTGGTCAAACCCCGTCCGGCGAAAGTCGAAGGCCTAGATCCGCCGGTTAACTGTGTCAGGGTTAGACGGGACGGGGGACTTGGGGGGGGGGTAGCAATGCCGCCAGCTCTTGCGGTGGGCCCTCTTACGCGTCTAGAAGTGTGGTGCCAGGTGCAAGCACCCGTCACGCGGCTCAGGGGTGTGACCCCTGAAGGATCAACACTAGTAGAAAACAGGGCTTTGGTCCAGGCCAGATAAGAGCATCAATCCCGGTTCTGTTACGAACCGGGACCAATGGGTGCATC
This sequence comes from Elymus sibiricus, assembly GCA_039707655.1. NCBI lineage: Eukaryota > Viridiplantae > Streptophyta > Magnoliopsida > Poales > Poaceae > Elymus > Elymus sibiricus. The sequence goes on from CM077675.1 coordinate 24,378,643, forward strand.
AGTCCCGGTTCGTGAGGCCAGGGCGCCGGCCGGGCCACGGCAGGCACCAGTCCCGGTTCGTCTGACCCCTTTGGTCCCGGTTCCAGACACGAACCGGGACTAAAGGGCCTCGCTCCTGGCGCAACCCCTTTAGTCCCGGTTGGTGGCGGAAACCAGGACTAAATGTTTGTCTTCTGTCCCGGTTCTCACCACGAACCGGGACTAAAGAGATGCCTATATATATGCTCTCCCCTGCCCGCTCACTCCTCTGTTTTTTGGCCGGCCGGTGTGGGAGGTGTGTGCTGCTCTGCTCTCACCTCCTATGCACATGAGGTGTTCAATGAAATGCCCGAGTCACACTTAAGCTTTCTCCTCTCCAAGCTCGACCTCCAAGCTCCATTTTCCCAAGATTTGTCTAGGTTTGGCGGTGCACCATTGTCCCCGTCCCCGTCCTCACCGCCGTCGATCACCCGTGCCGATCTCGTCGCCGACACCACCGTGGTGAGCCTCTTGTTCTTATCTTCTTTTTAAAAGAAAAAAAAATTCTTACTTGTTCTATGAGTTATATAGCTCCTTGTATAATTTTCTTACTTTTATTATTGTTTGTTATTATATAGTGCCATGGTTTTGGTATCCGCCCCCGTCGGCTCTCGTCCGGTCTATGATTCGGATGTGGTATATTATCTTTTATAACTATTTGTTTCATTTAGTGTTTATGAGAATTATGCCGACCAACGTGACATAGATGTTTTTATCTAGGAGGTATGTGAACCAGAAATTCCAACCGACCCTCTTGTCGAGAGGTTAAATTTAGTTGAAAAAGAAAACAATTATTTGAAAGAAAAATTGAAAAGAATTGAAGAGGAGAAGATGAAATTGGAGTTGCATGTTGCCGATGTCGTCGATGATCACAAGATGCAGATGGATGCAATGCGCTTGAAGATTAGAAAGATTAGAAAATATGGCATTGATAATGAGGCTTGGTATCATTATGTTGTTGGATCAATTGTCACCTTCGTTGTGATTATGATCGCATTTGTTGTTGCATTTAAATGTTTTACATAGTTGATAATGAGAACTATGTATGAACTTTATGTATTTTTTTTTCAGTAATAACATTTGATCACTACAGTACTTTGGTTAAAATGTGATGATGAACTTGTATTGATTTGGTCATCACTTCTCTATTCATGATGTTCTGTAATGGTTTTTGATATACTTAATTATATAATGCACGCAGATGAACCGACAATGGATGTACGGTGACCGATGCACCTCCGACTACATTGACGGCCTGCATAATTTTCTCGAAGTGGCTGAGGCAACCAAGCAGAATGGTTTTATGTGTTGTCCATGTACTAGCTGTGGGAATACGAAGTCTTACTCTTCGTCGAAAACCCTTCATGTTCACCTGCTTGAGAAGAGTTTCATGCCACACTATAATGTTTGCACCAAGCATGGAGAAAGAGGGGTTATGATGGAAGACAACGAAGAAGAAGAGGATGATGACAACTATCATCCTATGTACCGTGAACACGGTGATACAGCAACGGGGGAAGCTGAAGATGAAGAGGCAACAGACGATGTGCCCGCAGATGATCTTCGTCGGGTCATTGTTGATGCACAGAGAGAATGCAAGAGTGAAAAGGAGAAGTTGAAGTTCGATCGCATGTTAGAGGATCACAAAAAATGGTTGTACCCAAATTGCGAAGATGGCAACACAAAGATCGGTACCACACTGGAATTGCTGGCATGGAAGGTAGAGAATGGTTTATCTGACAAGGGATTTGAGAAGTTACTGAAAATAATGAAGAAGAAGCTTCCAAAGGATAAAGAATTGCCTGACAGTACGTACGGAGCAAAGAAGGTTCTCTGCCCTCTAGGATTAGAGGTGCAGAAGATACATGCATGCCCTAATGACTGCATCCTCTACCGCAGTGAGCAGTACGAGAATTTGAATGCATGCCCGATATGCGGTGCATTGCGGTATAAGATCAGACGAGATGACCCTGGTGATGTTGAGGGCGAGCGCCCCAGGAAGAGGGTTCCTGCCAAGGTGATGTGGTATGCTCCTATAACACCACAGCTGAAATGTCTGTTCAGAAACAAAGAGCATGCCAAGTTGATGCGATGGCACAAAGAAGACCGTAAGAGAGACGGGAAGTTGAGAGCACCCGCTGACGGGTCGCAGTGGAGAAAAATCGAGAGAAGGTGGGGGGACTTTGCAGGTGACGCAAGGAACATATGGTTTGGTTTAAGTGCAGATGGCATTAATCCTTTTGGGGAGCAGAGCAACAATCATAGCACCTGGCCTGTGACTCTATGTATCTATAACCTTCCTCCTTGGTTGTGCATGAAGCGGAAGTTCATTATGATGCCAGTGCTCATCCAAGGCCCTAAGCAACCCGGCAACGACATTGATGTGTACCTAAGGCCATTAGTTGAAGAAATTTTACAGCTGTGGAACAGAAAAGGTGTACGTGTGTGGGATGAGCACAAACAGGAGGAATTTGACCTACATGCGTTGCTGTTTGTAACCATCAATTATTGGCCTGCTCTTAGTAACCTTTCAGGACAGACAAACAAGGGATACCACGCATGCACGCACTGTTTAGATGATACCGAAAGTACATATTTGGACAAATGCAGGAAGAATGTGTACCTGGCACATCGTCGATTTCTTTCGACCAACCATCTCTTAAGAAAGAAAGGCAAGCATTTCAAAGGTGAGGCAGATCACCGGAAGAAGCCCGCCCTCCGTACTGGTGATGCCATACTTGATATGGTCAAGGATTTACAAGTAATCTATGGAAAGGGTCCTGGCGGACAATCTGTTCCGAATGACGCTGAGGGACGCGCACCCATGTGGAAGAAGAAATCTATATTTTGGGACCTACCCTATTGGAAAGACCTAGAGGTCCGCTCTATAATCGACGTGATGCACGTGACGAAGAATCTTTGCGTGAACCTGCTAGGCTTCTTGGGCATGTATGGGAAGACAAAAGATACACTGGAGGCATGGGAGGACCAGCAACGTGTGCACGAAAAAGACGGCATGCATCCAAAGCAGTATGAAGGTCCTGCCAGCTACGCTCTTACCAAAGAAGAGAAGGAAATCTTCTTTGAATGCCTGCTCAGTATGAAGGTCCTGTCTGGCTTATCGTCGAATATAAAGGGAATAATAAATATGGCAGAGAAAAAGTTCCAGAACCTAAAGTCTCATGACTGCCACGTGATTATGACGCAACTGCTTCCAGTTGCATTGAGGGGGCTTCTACCGGAAAACGTTCGATTAGCCATTGTGAAGCTATGTGCATTCCTCAATGCAATCTCTCAGAAGGTAATCGATCCAGAAATCCTACCAAGGTTAAAGAATGATTTGGTGCAATGTCTTGTCAGTTTCGAGCTGGTGTTCCCACCATCCTTCTTCAATATCATGACGCACGTCCTAGTTCATCTAGTCGACGAGATTGCCATTCTGGGTCTTGTATTTCTACACAATATGTTCCCCTTTGAGAGGTTCATGGGAGTCTTAAAGAAATATGTTCATAACCGTGCTAGGCCAGAAGGAAGCATCTCCATGGGACATCAAACAGAGGAGGTCATTGGGTTTTGTGTTGACTTTATTCCTGACCTTAAGCCGATTGGTCTCCCTCAATCGCGGTATGAGGGGAGACTGACTGGAAATGGCACGCTAGGAGCGGATTCAATAATATGTAGGGACGGGCATTCTTGGGCTCAAGCACACTACACAGTTCTACAGAATTCTACCTTGGTGACCCCGTATGTCAATGAACACAAGAATTTTCTGCGCTCCAAACACCCGGAGGAGTCTGACGACTGGATTACATGTGAACACATCAGGACTTTCGACAGTTGGTTGCAAACACATCTCATGGGTAACAACATTGTTGGAGATGAGATGTACTCGTTGGCCAGGGGACCATCTTCGACTGTATTGACTTACCAAGGGTACGAGATAAATGGGAATACATTTTACATGATCGCCCAAGATCAAAAGAGCACCAACCAAAACAGTGGTGTCCGCTTTGATGCAGCAACCAACAGGGGAAAGGACACATATTATGGTTACATAGTGGACATATGGGAACTTGACTATGGACATGATTTTAAGGTCCCTTTGTTTCGGTGCAAATGGGTCAATCTGTCAGGAGGCGGGGTACAGGTAGACCCGCAGTACGGAATGACAACAGTGGATCTCAACAATCTTGGGTACACAGACGAACCATTCGTCCTAGCCAATGATGTGGCGCAGGTTTTCTATGTGAAGGACATGTCTACCAAACCGAGAAAAAGAAAAGATAAGGAAGAGAATACATCATACGATGAGCCAAAGTGCCACATAGTTCTTTTAGGGAAAAGAGACATCGTGGGAGTGGAGGGCAAGACAGACATGTCTAAAGATTATGAAAAGTTTCATGAAATTCCTCCCTTCAAAGTGAAGGCTGACCCAAGCACCCTGCTAAACGATGAAGATTATCCATGGTTACGGCGCAATATGCAAGGGACGCACGCGAAGAAAAAGTGAAGAATTTCTCTCCACAACTATTCTGATGATGGCTTTGATCTAGAATATCACTGCAGTTACATGTCAAGAAATGAAATGCCTTTTGTAACATATGAGTTTTCGTCCGAAACCGTGATACTTCGAAAGAGATTGTCCATTTTGTACACGAAGTGCATCCAGTTTTTGCCATAACCCTCTCAAATGTTTAGCACATGCTATGTGGGTGAAATGATGATACCATGCCAACTTTCAACCTTTTCAGAGTTCATCTGTACTGCTTTTCAATTTCAGGGTCATTTTGCTAAAAAAATCAGGAAATGCATGAAAAATAGCAAATGAAGTCAGAAAGAGTTGAAAATTGATGATGTGGCTTTGAATGGTGCATGTTGAACGCACAAAAAGTCTGGAGTTGAAATAAGTTAAAAAAATGAAATGCCTTTGTAACATATGAGTTTTCGTCTGAAACCGTGATACTTCGAAAGAGATTGTCCATTTTGTACACGAAGTGCATCCAGTTTTTACCGTAACCCTCTCAACATTTTAGCACATGCTATGTGGGTGAAATGATGATACCATGCCAATTTTCAACCTTTTCAGAGTTCATTTGTACTGCTTTTCAATTTCAGGGTCATTTAGCTAAAAAAAATCAGTAAATGCATGAAAAATAGCAAATGAAGTTAGAAAGGGTTGAAAATTGATGATGTGGGTTTGAATGGTGCATGTTGAACGCACAAAAAGTCTGGAGTTGAAATAAGTTAAAAAATGAAATGCCTTTGTAACATATGAGTTTTCGTCCGAAACCGTGATACTTCGAAAGAGATTGTCCATTTTGTACACGAAGTGCATCCAGTTTTTGCCGTAACTCTCTCAACTTTTTAGCACATGCTATGTGGGTGAAATGATGATACCATGCCAATTTTCAACCTTTTCAGAGTTCATTTGTACTGCTTTTCAATTTCAGGGTCATTTAGCTCAAAGAATGAACTATTAGCAAAAAGAATGAATTAAAAAGCTTTTATAAAACTCTAATAGCAAAAAGAATGAACTAAAAAGCTTTTATAAAACTCTAATAGCAAAAAGAATGAACTAAAAAGAATCAATTAAATATAATATTTTTCAATAGCAAAAAAAATCAACTAAAAAGAATCAAAATAATATTAACTAAAATTATCAAAGTGTTTATTTGTTAAAAACTTTAATAGTAAAAATAATTTTCATAAAGTATTTTTTGTTACAAACTTTAATAGAAAACTAAAAAGCTTTTATAAAACTCTAATAGCAAAAGGAATCAACTAAAAAGAATCAATAAAAAATAAAACTTATGCAACTAAAATTAACTAAAATTATCAAAGTATTTATTTGTTAAAAGCTTTAATAGTAAAAAGAATTTTCATAAAGTAATTTTTGTTACAAACTACAATAGAAAACTAAAAAGCTTTTATAAAACTCTAATAGCAAAAGGAATCAACTAAAAAGAATCAATAAAAAATAAAACTTATGCAACTAAAATTATCAAAAATTATCAAAGTATTTATTTGTTAAAATCTTTAATAGTAAAAAGAATTTTCATAAAGTATTTTTTGTTACAAACTTTAATAGAAAACTAAAAAGCTTTTATAAAACTCTAAAGCAAAAGGAATCAACTAAAAAGAATCAATAAAAAATAAAACTTATGCAACTAAAATTATATAAAATTTATGCAACTAAAATTATATAAAATTTATGCAACTAAAATTATATAACTAAAAATAACGTATGCAAAAAATAACATTAAAAATTTAAAAACATAACATATGCAGAAAATAAAAAAAGGCCCACCTACTAGACACAACGGCCTGCATACGACTAGAAATCCTAGAAATGGGCCAGGATGCAGGCCCGCGGTGCAAGCAGGCCCAACAGGGCGTCAGATAGGCATGTACTGCCTGCAGTTGAGAGGAGCTCGAGAGGGTAGTGGCCGCAGCAATTATAAACCACTCCGAGCCCCTCTGAATTAGCGAGGTGGGACTAAACTTATGGATGCGGCAACACAGCCCTTTAGTCCCGGTTGGTGGCTCGCACCGGGACTAAAGGCCCCCCTTTAGTCCCGGTCCGAGCCACCAACCGGGAAGCAAAGGGCTTTAGTCCCGGTTGGTGGCTCGGACTGGGACTAAAGGGGGGCCTTTAGTCCCGGTTGGAGCCACCAACCGGGACTAAAGGTTGGGGTATATAAGCGCGGCCTTAGGAAATTTTCAGAGTTCATCTGCAGTTTCCCCCGACGACGCCGAGCACCTCGACGCCGCCAGGCTGCCCCGACGCTATCCCCCGCTCCCCTCGCCGCGCCCTGCCCCGACGCCGTCGCCGCGCCCCTGCCCCGCCGTCGCCGTCGCCGTCGCCGTTGCCGCCCCCGAGCCCGCGCCCCTGCACCGCCCCCGCCGTCACCGTCGCCGTCGCCGCCCCCGAGCCCGCGCACTCTCCCTCCTCCCCGATCCCTTGCCGCCCCCGCCGTCGCCGTCGCCGCCCCCGGTGTGAGCCGCCGCCACCCCGGCCCGCTGTCCATTTTTTTTATTAATTATGTTTATGTATTTTTTTGTTCATATATAATGTAGATGTATATGTATGTATGTATGGATGGATGAAAATATTGATATGATGATTTTTTTTTGTTCATAGACTTTTTTATGTTCATAGAATTAATATATTTTTTATTAATTTTTTTTGTTCATATATAATGTAGATGTATATGTATGTGTATGTATGGATGGATGGTTGTATGTATATAGAAAATATTGATATGATGAATTTTTTTGTTCATAGAATTTTTTATGTTCATATAGAATTAATATCATGTGGCACTTTTGTTCGTTGAAAATTAACCGTAACTCCGATGAAAATAATTTATATATGAAAATCGATCAGAAAAATATGACAAATCCGAATATACCCTCCATTCGCCTGTCACAAGCAGCTATCATAGCGAACCTGGAACCGTCCCCCTCCGGTTCATCTGTCAAAAAATGCAGACTTCGGGAAAACATTCCCGGATGTTATCCCCCTTCACCTATATCGTGTAGTGCCACGTTAGAACACCCCTAACTCTCTCGAGAATTCAACATATCCCCGATAACTTCGACATGAGGGGGGGGGGGTCCGCAGTTATCGTCGACGACCATGAGAGAGGCGGTCCGCAAAGTATCCTCTCTCGAAAGATAGGACGACTCATCAGACATGAGGGGGGAGGAGTCCTCGACGATCGTCTGAAACTGACTGTCACAAGCAGCTAGCATAGCGAACCTGGAACCGCCCCCCTCCGGTTCATCTGTCCGAAAATGCAGAATTCGGGAAAACATTTCCGGATGTTATCCCCCTTCACCTATATCGTGTAGTGCCGCGTTAGAACACCCCTAACTCTCTCGGGAATTCAACATATCCCCGATAACTCAGACATGAGGGGGGAGGAGTCCTCGACGATCGTCTGAAACTGACTGTTATAAAACTTGTGAAGTTTGCATGATGTTTGCCACTAATCCATTGCTCATATGCATATGATTCCTTGTTGTGATTAAGTCCATGTTTGCCACTAATCCATCTCTCATGTTTGTATATTGCCATGTTGTAACATTTGCAGAAACTATGGACAGAGACTTAGAAAAAGAAGAGTTGTTGGGGGATATAATCTGCGATGGAGGTGATATCACCTTGTCGTTTCTCAATGACACCGATAGTCAAGAAAGAGAGGATGACGGCTCCGGTGATCCAATGGAGGAGGAAGGAGATCATGACGGCTCCGGTGACCGAATGGAGGAGGAAGGAGATCATGACGGCTCCGGTGACCGAACGGAGGAGGGAGCCTTAACTGTTGCAAAGTCCGGCGAGGTATATATACATATATTAATTAAGCCTCTGCTGACTTGATGCATTAATTATTTTGTATGTACATATATTAACGTTTCTTTCTTCTTTTAATTAGCCCTCCGGTCGAGCAAAACTTCCGGAAGGAGACGAGGCCCGAAGAAAAGGTTGCGCCAGGAAGAAAGGTTCACGATCGAAGAAGTCGGTCGAGATGGCCAACCGATTGCTCCCAAGCGGAGCAGGGACACATTTATACATCAGTGCAGCGTTATTGTTAGGGACAACATCCCGATCAGCATCCAAGAATGGAATAAGAAGAAGGACCCTGAAGTTTCTTATGTCCAGGATAGATAGAAAGATGATCTTTGGACCTCGCTGATGACAAATTTCAGCCTACCGCCAGAGGCGGATCCGAATAAGGTCAAGGCATTTACTCTTAAGAAGATGGCAGAACTATTCAAGAACTGGAAGAAAGATTAGAACAAAAAGTTTGTCGAGAAAGACAAGACTCCAGAATTCACCGGTCCATATGAGAAGATAAAAGATCACTGGCCCGCATTTGTGGCCTACAAGAAATCGGACAAGGGCAAGCAAAGGTCAGCGACAAATAAGCTAAATGCTGCAAAGAAGCAGTATCACCATGTTACGGGGTCAGGTGGCTACAGCAAAGCCCGGCCTACATGGGACAAAGCTGAGCAAGACCTGCTTGCTAAAGGGGTCCAACGAGCGACATTGCACTGGGCAGATCGCGGAAAGACTTGATTCTTCGGGGTTGGGGGAACTTTGGACCCAGAAATAGGGAAGTGTGTTTGGACGAAAGCTCAACTTGCAATACCCGTCAAGAAGCTTGAGGAAACAATCAAGGAAGCGCAGGAAGGGAGGTTACATCTCGACAGAGAGAATGATGAGCTGACACATGCCCTTGGGAATCCTGAACACCCTGGACGAACACGAGGCACATCAGGCTCTCTTCCGTGGGTGTATGGGTTTCCCAATAGCGGTGGTTATAGAAGCCGAGAGAGGAAGAATAAAGAGGAAGCAAGCGAAATGCAGAAGATCAATGCAAGATTAGCGAAACTAGAGGAACTTGAGAGCCAGCGAGCTACCGGCCAACCATCTTAGCGGCACGAATATCCTTCGTTCGACCCTGCCCCCGAAGCTAGCCCACCATCTCAGCGGAGAAGCAGCGTGGCTTCCACGGAGCTCGTTCAGCCTGATATCATGGCTCCTCGCTACCCCGTGGATAGTATCACGGAGAATGAACATTGTGTGCTAATGGCGAAATGCCATAACCTGACCTTGAAGGTGGCGCTCGGCTCTGTCTTACCTCCTCGAGCTGAGAGAACTTTCCATTGCCGTCCGATTCCACATGGCTTTGCTATTGTCGGGGTGGATGAAATAATGGAGGGATTTGAGGGGCTGGAGCTTGAGTACCCTACAGGTGAAGGGGAGATGTTTCTGGAAAATGCCTTAAGGAGTACCTGCCTATGGAGAAAGGAGAACATCAAGCTTCCAAACTGGATGCCGCCTCAGCAGACTCAGCCGGAGGAGGCCCCTCAGCAGACTACGCTGCCTCATTTGTCTGCGGCGCGTCAGCTGTCTCCGCCGCCTCAGCTGTCTCCGTCGCGTCAGCCTACTCCGGCGGAGGAGGCCCCTCAGCAGACTCCGCTGCCTCATTCGTCTCCGGCGCGTCAGCTATCTCCACCGCCTCAGCTGTCTCTGTCGCGTCAGCCGACTCCGGCGGAGGAGGCCCCTCAGCAGAATCCTCCTTTGCCTCCTCCGCGGCATCAGTGGATTCCACCTCGTGCGCCGCGTCAGCGGACTCCGCCTCCTCCGTCGCGTCAGCGAACTCCGCCTCGTCAGCAACGGCAGAAGAGAGCCGCCACCGCTCCTGCGGCTAGCAGTACAAGAGGTGGGAAGAAATTCATATTTGGTCCAAGCCTCAAGCCTCTTGCCAAGTTACCATATGAGCTAACTGACAAGGAAACCGATGAGGTCGTGGCTGCCGATGTGAAACGCCAATTTGCACGGAAAGTTCCACCTCAAAAGGAAAAAATAGATCCGGTAAAGGCGAATCGCACTCTGGATGCCCTTACGTGACCACCTCCGCCTCCGCCGCTATCAAACTATGACCGCATTATTGCAAAGACATATGACGAAGTTATGAGTCGGTTGAAAAGTAGCAGTACTGGTGCAAGAAGTGGGAAAACAATTCCCCAGCTCGGCGAACAGGAAAAGCAATCGTGCCCCCCACTCAAGGTGTTTACCGATACCCCGGGGGTAGCGGCCGTTGCTCCTGGTTTCACTCCTGGTGATTACCTAGGCGATGATGTATAGTTTGAAATCGCTAAGGTAGACACCTTTAAATACCAGCACGGGAAGCGTCTCGTCAGAAGTGATGATCTGGAACGGGATCTACCAACGATGATGCGAATATTACATAAATGGTACTTGGAAACCTACAAGGATGGGACGGGCAGTATCTTGGTGGGAATTAAGGATGAGCACGACTTCATTGGAATCGACTCGATCTACGTTGAATTTGACGAACTCTTTCAGTTATACAATCAAGCCGCCCTCGACAAAAGTCTCATCAGTTGTTATTGTCTGTAAGTATTATTTCTGTAATTAAGTCTCTAGCTCAGCTCGTTCATTGCATGTATATAATTATCCTCACTATATTATGCAGATTGAAGATCATCGAATTCAAAAGAGGACAAATCTATGACATTGGGTTCATTAACCCAAATATCGTAAATGAATGGATGGTACAGAACACCCCCGGGGAGACAGAGAAAATCTTGCTTAGGTCGTTCCTTAGACAGCAAAACAAAAGGGACATACTCTTTCCTTACAACTTCAAGTGAGTGTTACTGTCCTCTGCATATTCTGTTTCGCTTACTCGAGGTTAAGTGTAATTGATGAGTTATGCGCGCGCAGGTTCCACTTTATTCTGCTAGCCATTCAGCTTGATGAGGGAGCAGTAACTGTCTTGGACTCGAAACGTAAAGAGGCTACGGAGTATGCGGACATGATTGAAATGCTCCAGAAGTAAGTTCAATCATTATCACACTATATCGGCAACTTTCGTTCATTTCCTGATATCAAGTAATCATTTTCTTTGCCGGGCAGGGTTTGGAAAAAGTTCATCATGCGGGTTAAGGGTGAATGGAGACCGAAGCTACGATTTACACAACCCAGAGTAAGTAGTACTAGCTAGTTCCGCGCATCTCTCATTGATTCTAGTTTCAATACCATTATCATGGTTGATTATCATTTTGATTGAACTATATTCTCATAAAGTGCTTGTGGCAGCAACCCGGAAATGATTTCTGTGGATACTACGTTTGCGAGTTCATCCGCCAAATGACCACTGAGAGGGACTTCACTAAACAACAATTTGAAGTACGTAAACAATATTCACAATTTTATTTTATCACCATCAATTGTGTTGATTTCATTCATATATATATATTGACCCCCCTTCTTTAAATTAGACCTGGCAGAAGTGGGACGTACCCCTACCAGCTAATCGCCTACGCGCAATTCAAGAGGAATTGGCGGGATTCTTTGTTAACCACGTCATTCTAAAAGACGGAGAATGCCATCGGGAATTGCAAACCGATTTTGATCGTCGATGATGTTAGGCATCGTAACAGATGTTATATTGTATATATATGCATCAACATGTACTATATGTAATAGCGTCGAATAGATATATGAAAACTTGTTGTTCGACCAACAAGCACGGAGAAAGAGAGGTCACTTCTCTCTATATATTGATCATGCATGACGATGTTGTGTAATTAATGGTTCCTTCATTGCTTACTAGCTAGCATCGAGTTCTCTCTATATGTAGTAGCGAGCGTCGACCAAGCACGGAGAAAGAGATGTCACTTCTCTCTATATGTAGTAGCTAGCTAACACAATATGAAACCCCTAAACCCTCCAAAACCCCTAAACCCCTCCTTTCAAAAAAAAACCCAGTGCCTGGCAGAAGCTGACGCGTGGCAGCCTTTTAGTCCCGGTTCAAGCCACCAACCAGGACTAAAGGTCCTCCTGCCTGGGCGCCCCACAGCGGCCACGTGGAGCCCCTTTAGTCCCGGTTCGTAAGCCAACCAGGACTAAAGGTGAGGGGCTTTAGTCCCGATCGTTTTATCCCTGTTGCAGAACCGGGACTAAAGGCCCTCTGGAACCGGGACAAGTGCCCTGTTTTCTACTAGTGCGAGGAGATGGGTCTAGAGGGGGGGTGATTAGACCCTTAACAAGCAAAGTTGGCAGTTTTAAAATTCCTTCAAGTTGAGGTAGAGTTTTGTCACAAGTTAAGGCATTCACAATACATTTCAAGCAAGCACGACAAGAGTATGTAGGCAGCGGAAATAGTAAAGTATGCAAGTTGCAAGAATGTAAAGGGAAGGGTTTTGGAGAAGGCAAACGCAATGGAGACACGAAGATTTTTGGCGTGGTTCCGATAGGTGGTGCTATCGTACGTCCACGTTGATGGAGACTTCAACCCACGAAGGGTAACGGCTGCGCGAGTCCACGGAGGGCTCCACCCACGAAGGGTCCACGAAGAAGCAACCTTGTCTATCCCACCAGGGCCATCACCCACGAAGGACTTGCCTCACTTGGGTAGATCTTCACGAAGTAGGCGATCTCCTTGCCCTTAAAAACTTCTTGGTTCAACTCCACATCTCGTCGGAGGCTCCCAAGCGACACCTAACCAATCTAGGAGACACCACTCTCCAAAAGGTAATAAACGGTGTGTTGATGACGAACTCCTTGCTCTTGTGCTTCAAATGATAGTCTCCCCAACACTCAAACAGCTCCTCTCAGATTTGGCTATGGTGGAAGAAAGATTTGAGTGGAAAGCAACTTGGGAAAGGCTAGAGAACAAGATTTATGTGGTAGGAATGGGTTATCTTTATCTCAACACATGAGTAGGTGGTTCTCTCTCAGATCTTGGTTGGTATGAGTGTAGGCACGATCTGATGGCTCTCTCTCTTGTGAAAGAGTGGGTGGAGGGGTATATATAGCCTCCACACAAAATCCAACCGTTACACATTATTGCACAACTCGGTGAGACCGATTGGAATGACTCGGTCAGACCGACTAGTTCAAAATGTGATCGTTAGGCATCTTGGTGGGACCGACTGGAACAAACTCGGTGGGACCGATGTGCTAGGGCTAGGGCAAACCGAATATCGGTGGCGCCGATTGGTTCATCTCGGTGAGACCGAAATAAAACAATAGAGCAACAGAGAGTTGGCAAAGCAAACTTGGTGGGACCGATTGCTATTTCAGTGAGACCGAAATAAATGCAATAGGTAACAGAGAGTTTGCAAGGCCATCTCAGTGAGACCGAAAGCCGCATCGGTGCGACCGATTTGTTAGGGTTTCTGGCTATGGCTATGTCATATGAACTCAGTGGCTCCGGATGAAAGTGAATCGGTGTGGCCGAGTTGGAGTTTAGGATTTTGACATATTTGGATGGAGAAAGTGGTTGAGGGTTTAGGAGCAATATCACTAAGCATTTTGAGCAAGCAAGCCGTTAAGCAACACCTCATCCCCTTTTAATTGTATTGGCTTTCCTATGGACTCAATGTGATCTTGGATCACTAAAATAAAGATGAAGAGTCTTGAGCTTTTGCCAACATTTGTCCTTAGCATTTTGAAGGGTTCCACATCTCCATGTTCTAGCCATGCCACTGTTGAACTTTCCTGAAATATACTAGATGAAAACATTAGTCCAATAACATGTATGTTGGCATGAATTACCAAAACCACCAAGAGAGGAAGTGTTCTTTCAATCTCCCCCTTTTTGGTAATTGATGACAACATACATCAAAGCTTCAAATAAGAATTAGATATGAGAATGAATCAAAGCTTTGAAGAAAGACATGTGACATGTATAAGCTCCCCCTGACAATGTGCATCTAGTGAATGATAGCTTATGGAATGTAGAGGCACAGAGTAAAAGACATACACATGTGACATGTATCTTGGCTATATGCATCAGAGCAAAGAATGTAACACTTAGATGTTCCCATGTTCATGATTGGCTTCTTGCAAATATATAATATGTGCAAAACAAGAAGTTATCATGTCCATGAGTATGATGCATATACTTACCTTGAAGTTCTTGATCCAGTACCTGAAGAAATACACTTGAGAAAATAGGGTTAGATAACACAAGATAATTTCTCCAAGACAGGACATAAGATCAAACAAGAGACCAAGATTGGGATGACATGTGGAAGAAAGTATCACAGGGTGAGTACTTCTTTGAAGCAGACATGTCCCCAAAAGAAAAAGAATAGCTGTCTCCCCCTAAAGAACTTCCTCTCCCCCTGAATTTGACATTGGATATTGGGAGTAGGTAGGGTGAACAAGCTAGCCAAAACTACTCATGTTTCTCCCCTCTTAGAAACATGGAATAATCTTTCCTATTTAAGATGCATCTCTTTCTCCCTTACTCCTTGGATCAAGGAAGAGCATAGAATGAGCATTTGATGTAGCTCTCTTTTTGATGTTCTCTTTGATGTATCTCTCTCTCCCCCTTTGACATCAATTTCCAAGTAGGGCTTCAAGGTCATTGAGAAAGAGAGTGTGGTCCTTGCGAGATAAATCTAGCCAAAAATGGCTTTAGATGCTGGTAGAGGATAAGATTCATTGAGTGGAGCTGGAAAGAATAAATCAATATGAAATGGCAAAGTGTTTTCTCAGTAGTGAAATCGGTTTCGCCGACCTGTTTCCATCGGTGACGCCGAGCTAGCAGTGTCACAGAGGATGCATATCGGTCAGACCGAGGTAGTCCTTGTCGGTTGCACCGATGAACTAGTTACAAGAGGATCTTGTAGTTCGGTCTAGCCGAGAGGCTGGGATCGGTGAGTCTGATTTCAATGCAGAGGAACATTTTGTCATCTCAGCTCACTTGGCAAAGGAAATCTTCCCAAAGATTTGCAAGGAGATTTGCAAGGAATTAACAAACTGTACAAAGGCAAAAGGCTGAAAGAATTTACAGGGACCTAGATGAAGTTTTTTTGAAAGAAGGGAAACACTCTAGCAAGAAGAAATGCAAATAAAAACTACATGGAACACAAGAACACTAGAGAACTTCATCTAGAACTTGTCGGCAACGTAGTCACCTATGTTAGAGTATATTGACTTAGGAGTCAAGTGAGAACACTTGATCATAGGTCATACTCATCGTTTAAGCTCAAAATGGGGTTGCCATTTTTCCTTTAAGCATTTCAATGTTTTCACATCTTGTTGAGTTGCTTTGGCTCATGTCTTTGAGTAAAGCTTCTCGAAGATGTGAGAACTTACCTTGGGATTTGGTGATGTTGTCCATCATGTAGGTGAACTTGAAGTGGATGCTCATTGGTTGGCATTTGGAGCAATCCTATCATTTGTAGTTCATCTTCCTACATGGGTTAGACTTGCAAGGAACAACATGTGTAAGTATATCCAAAGTGTCAAGAATGAAGCATATCTTAAAGGATTGTCAAAGGATATGTGATGTTGTCTTGTTCCTTGTTTCACCAAAGGTTGTCGATACTTGGATTGTGCAAGATTGCTCAAGATAAGAGTGAGATGCAACCTTGTGACTTTAAACTTGTCCAAGTACCTACAAAAGGTTAGATACAATACAAGGGAGCAAAAGTGTCCAAGATGTAAAATGATCATGAAAATATCATGGATTAGTCAAGAATGCTCATGCCCTTGCATGTATCCACATGAACCTCTAGTTCATGTTTGAGGCATCAATGATGTTCAACTCACTTCTCAAGTGGCAAAACACCTTCTCATCAAGGGGTTTGGTAAAGATGTCCACCAATTGCTTATTGGTACGAACATGTTTAAGGTCAATATCCCCTTTCTCAACATGATCTCGAATGAAGTGATGTCGAACTTCAATATGCTTAGTTCGAGAATGTTGCACTGGATTGTGTGCAATCTTAATAGCACTCTCATTATCGCATAGCAATGGTACAAGTCTCACATGCACACCATAGTCTGTAAGAGTTTGGGTCATCCATAGCAATTGAGCACAACATGAACCGGCGGCAATGTATTCCGCTTCGGCGGTAGATAAGGATACCGAGTTTTGTTTCTTGGAGGACCAAGACAGAAGAGATCTACCAAGAAATTGACATGTACCCGAAGTGGATTTTCTATCAATCTTGTTTCCGGCATAGTCCGAATCGGAGTAGCCAACAAGGTCAAAAGAAGATCCTTTGGGATACCATATGCCAAAGTTTGGTGTATGTATCAAGTATCTCACAATTATTTTCACCGCCTTAAGATGACACTCTTTAGGTGCAGCTTGGTATCGTGCACACATGCACACACTTAGCATGATGTCGGGACGTGAAGCACATAGATATAGCAATGAACCAATCATAGATCGATAAACCTTTTGATCAACCGGTTCACCATCTTTTGTGAAGTCAAGATGTCCACTTGTGGGCATGGCGGTTTTCATACCACTACTTTCTTGCATATTGAACTTCTTGAATAAGTCCTTGGTATACTTTGTTTGAGAAACAAAGGCGCCCTCCTTAGTTTGCTTGATTTGCAAACCAAGAAAGAACTTGAGTTCACTCATCATAGACATCTCAAACTTTTCCGACATCAATTTTCCAAACTTTTCACTCAAAGAGGGGTTAGTATAACTAAAGATAATATCATCAACATAGATTTGGCATACAAATAATTCTCCATTAACCCTGTTAGTGAACAAGGTGGAATCAATCTTCCCAATCTCAAATACCTTTTCAAGAAGAAACTTAGTCAAGCATTTGTACCAAGCTCTAGGAGCTTGTTTAAGACCATAAAGAGCTTTACGAAGTTTGTATACATGATTAGATTTCTTGGGATTAACAAAACCGGGTGGTTGCTTAACATAGACCTCTTCCTCAATTTCACCATTTAAGAAAGCACTTTTAATGTCCATTTGGTAAAGAGTGATATCATGGTGATTGGCATAAGCAAGTAAGATGCGAATGGACTCAAGTCTAGCAACGGGGGCGTAGGTCTCACCATAGTCCATACCTTCGACTTGTGTGTAACCTTGTGCTACGAGACGAGCCTTGTTGCGTATAACTTGTCCATCTTCATCTTGCTTATTCTGAAACACCCATTTGGTTCCAATAATGTTTTGCTCTCCTTCCGGCTTCTCAACCAAAGTCCAAACTTGATTCCTTTCGAAGTTGTGGAGCTCTTCATACATTGCATTCACCCAATCAGGGTCCTCAAGGGCTTCTTCTACCTTCATAGGTTCAACACTAGAAATGAATGAGTAATGCTCACAAAAGTTAGCTAAACGAGTTTTAGAGCGAGTAATTCTCCCGGATTGGATGTCTCCAAGTATTTGTTTGACGGGATGA
Organism: Elymus sibiricus; assembly: GCA_039707655.1. NCBI lineage: Eukaryota > Viridiplantae > Streptophyta > Magnoliopsida > Poales > Poaceae > Elymus > Elymus sibiricus. Next base: position 24,396,373 of record CM077675.1, read on the forward strand.
TTCTTGTCGATTCTTTCTCTAACTCATGGTAGCTTTTGCTTGGGTTGAGGTGGAGCATCCTCATCATCATCTTCTTCCTCATTGTTGTTGGCGTTGGTGTTCTCTTGTTGAGGTGGAGAAGGAGGTCGAGGTGGGTCTTCTTGTTGCACTTCCTCATTCCCATCGTCTTGACGTGTTCCACTTGTGGATGCCTCCGTATCAACTTGAGTAGACGATGTACTCTCCTTGACTTCCACGGGACGAATCTTGCCAATAGATAAATCTTGGATTGCTTCCAAAGGTTCTTGAGCTCCTACATCAATTGGCAGTTGCTCGACTTGCGAGCCATTAGTCTCATCAAACTTCACATCTACCGTCTCTTCAACTTTTTGGGTGAAGTTGTTGTAGACACGGTAAGTGTGAGAGTTCGATCCATAACCAAGTAGAAAACCTTCATGAGATTTAGGAGCAAATTTTGAACGACGATGTTTATCAAGAATGTAACATTTTGAGCCAAATTCTCAAAAGTATCCAACTTGTGGTTTGTTACCGGTGAGCAGTTCATACGCCGTTTTTCCAAGAAGCTTGTGAAGATAGAGTCGGTTTGTTGCATGACAAGCTGTCTCAACCGCTTCAGCCCAAAGATGTCTTGGCGTCTTGTATTTATCAAGCATTGTTCTAGCCATCTCAATAAGAGTTTGGTTCTTCCTCTCAACAACTCCATGTTGTTGAGGTGTGTACGTAGCCGAGAACTCATGTGAGATACCCTCCTCATCAAGAAAGGTGTCCACATTTGTGTTCTTGAACTCCGTTCCATTGTCACTCCGAACCTTCTTGATCTTCACTTCAAAATGATTTTGGGCCTTTCTTGCGAAGTTCTTGAAGATCTTTTGTACCTGCGATTTGTCATCGAGAAAGAACACCCACGTAAATCTGGAAAAATCATCAACAATGACCAAACTGAAGGAGTTACCACCAAGACTCTTGTAAGAATTGGGACCAAAAAGATCCATGGGAAGTAGCTCAAGTGGTCTCCATGTGGTTATGATGTTCTTCACGGGATGGCTTCCTCCAACTTGTTTTCCTGCTTGACAAGCACTACAAAGTCGATCCTTATCAAATATAACATCTTTCACACCAAGGATATGATCACCTTTAACAAGTTTATCAAGGTTACGCATACCAACATGTCCTAGTCTTCTATGCCATAACCAACCTTTAGAAGATTTAGCAATTAAGCATGTACGAGGTTGAGCTCTCTTAGTGAAATCAACAATGTAAAGATAACCTCTACGAATGCCGGTAAAGACCATTTTATGATTATCTTGTCGAAACACTTGGCAATCTACTTTGGTAAATAGAACATTGAATCCAAAATCATCTAGTCTAGATATAGAAAGAAGATTGTAGCCAAGAGATTCAACAAGCATAACATTTTGAATGGAGCTATCATTGGATATGGCCACCTTACCAAGGCCAAGTACCTTACCCTTGGAGTTGTCTCCAAAAGTCACATACTTGCGCGGACCATCATTCTTTGTGAGCTCGCGGAACATGTCTCTATCTCCGGTCATGTGATCGGTACATCCACTATCAAGAACCCATTTTTTTCCTCCGGCCATGTAATCTCAAAGATTAGCCATAAGACTAAGATTCCTCATGGTCTTCTCAAATTCATCATCAAAATCTTCATCTTCATCATAATAGCCATGCTCAACATCATCATCATAAATTTGTATATGATCATCACCTAGGGCAATGAGTTCATTAGTTTCATGAGAATGACAATGTTCAAGTTTGTGAATTCTGATGGCTTCCGTGATGATATTGCTAATGGTTCTAACATTTCCTTTGGCACGCATAAGATCACGAAGTTCAAACAAGCATGCATCAAAGTTAGGATCATTGGAACTCATCTTGTGAAAAGCAATAGTCTTATGAAGAATTTCATCAAGACTCTTTAAGGAGTAGTCGAGATATCGCTTTTCTAAGTCATGCTATAGAGTATAAGCACATTTAAAGTTTTGCATGCAACCGAGCACAATATTAGGTAATCCTCTAATGATAAGATTGACGGTTCTAAGATTACGAAGCATGTCAATTTCCTCTTCATGGGTTGGATGCAAGGGATCAATGGGAGGCACATAGGGGTTATGAATGTACTTGCTCAAGTTAAATTCATCAAAGATATCAAGCATTTCATCCCTCCAAAAGTTATAATACTCCCCATTGAGAATAGACACTCTACATCTAAGACTCCCCAAAGTAGACACATCCATCTCCCTCCAATGGTGTTTAAACCAAGGTAAAGGAGACCAAAGCTCTGATACCAATTGAATGATCGAGGAGATGGGTCTAGAGGGGGGTGATTAGACCCTTAACAAGCAAAGTTGGTAGTTTTAAAATTGCTTCAAGTTGAGGTATAGTTTTGTCACAAGTTAAGGCATTCACAATACATTTCAAGCAAGCATGACAAGAGTATGTAGGCAGCGGAAATAGTAAAGTATGCAAGTTGCAAGAATGTAAAGGGAAGGGTTTTGGAGAAGGCAAACGCAATGGAGACACGAAGATTTTGGCGTGGTTCCGATAGGTGGTGCTATCGTACGTCCACGTTGATGGAGACTTCAACCCACGAAGGGTAACGGCTGCGCGAGTCCACGGAGGGCTCCACCCACGAAGGGTCCACGAAGAAGCAACCTTGTCTATCCCACCATGGCCATCGCCCACGAAGGACTTGCCTCACTAGGGTAGATCCTCACGAAGTAGGTGATCTCCTTGCCCTTACAAACTTCTTGGTTCAACTCCACATCTCGTCGGAGGCTCCCAAGCGACACCTAACCAATCTAGGAGACATCACTCTTCAAAAGGTAATAAACGGTGTGTTGATGACGAACTCCTTGCTCTTGTGCTTCAAATGATAGTCTCCCCAACACTCAAACAGCTCCTCTCAGATTTGGCTATGGTGGAAGAAGGATTTGAGTGGAAAGCAACTTGGGAAAGGCTAGAGAAAAAGATTTATGTGGTAGGAATGGGTTATCTTGATCTCAACACATGAGTAGGTGGTCCTCTCTTAGATCTTGGTAGGTATGAGTGTAGGCACGATCTGATGGCTCTCTCTCTTGTGAAAGAGTGGGTGGTGGGGTATATATAGCCTCCACACAAAATCCAACAGTTACACATCATTGCACAACTCGGTGAGACCAATTGGAATGACTCGGTCAGACCGACTAGTTCAAAATGTGAACGTTAGGCATCTCGGTGGGACCGACTGGAACAAACTTGGTGGGACCGATGTGCTAGGTCTAGGGCAAACCGAATCTCGGTGGCGCCGACTGGTTCATCTCGGTGAGACCGAAATAAAACAATAGTGCAACAGAGAGTTGGCAAAGCACCCGGCACGCGGCTCCGGGGTGTGACCCCCCTCACGGACGTCGCTGCCGCCGTCTCACGAAGGGGGGAAACGGCCACGTCGGGCCGACACGGAGGGAATCTTGCGGTGAGTTGGGCCCGGACCGTGTTCGGGGGTGTACCTATGGGCTGGGCTATGACAACCAGGTGAAAAGGTCCATCAGTCAAACCCCGTCCGGCAAAAGTCAAAGGCTTAGATCCGCCGGTCAACTGTGTCAGGGTTAGACGGGACAGGGGACTTGGGGGGGTAGCAATGCCGCCAAGTCTTGCGGTGGGTCCTCTTACGCGTCTGGAAGTGTGGTGGCAGGTTCAAGCACCCGGCACGCGGCTCCGGGGTGTGACCCCCCTCACGGACGTCGCTGCCGCAGTCTCACGAAGGGGGGAAATGCCCACGTCGGGCCGACACGGAGGGAATCTTGCGGTGGGTTGGGTCCGGACCGTGTTCGGGGGTGTACATATGGGCTGGGCTATGACAACCAGGTGAAAAGGTTCATCGGTCAAACCCCATTCGGCGAAAGTCAAAGGCCTAGATCCACCGGTCAACTGTGTCAGCGTTAGACGGGATGGGGGACTTGGGGGGTAGCAATGCTGCCAGGTCTTGCGGTGGGCCCTCTTACGCGTCTGGAAGTGTGGTGGCAGGTGCAAGCACCCGGCACGCGGCTCCGGGGTGTGACCCCCCTCACGGACGTCGCTGTAGCCATCTCACGGAGGGGGGAAACGGCCACGTCGGGCCGACACGGATGGGAATCTTGTGGTCGGTTGGGCCCGGACCGTGTTCGGGGGTCTACCTATGGGCTGGGCTATGACAACCAGGTGAAAAGGTCCATCGGTCAAACCCCGTCCGGCGAAAGTCAAATGCCTAGATCCGCCGGTCAACTGTGTCAGGGTTAGATGGGACGGGGGACTTGGGGGGGGGGGGGTAGCAATGCCGCCAGGTCTTGCGGTGGGCCCTCTTACGCGTCTGGATGTGTGGTCGCAGGTGCAAGCACCCGGCATGCGGCTCCGGGGTGTGACCCCCCTCACGGACGTCGCTGCCACCGTCTCACGGAGGGGGGAAACGGCCACGTCGGGCCGACATGTATGGGAATCTTGCGGTCGGTTGGGCCCGGACCATGTTCGGGGGTGTACCTATGGGCTGGGCTATGACAACCAGGTGAAAAGGTCCATCGGTCAAACCCCGTCCGGCGAAAGTCAAAGGCCTAGATCCGCCAGTCAACTGTGTCAGGGTTAGACGGGACAGGGGACTTGGGGGGGTAGCAATGCCGCCAAGTCTTGCAGTGGGTCCTCTTACGCATCTGGAAGTGTGGTGGCAGGTGCAAGCACCCGGCACGCGGCTCCGGGGTGTGACCCCCCTCACGGACGTCGCTGCCGCAGTGTCACGGAGGGGGGAAATGGCCATGTCGGGCCGACACGGAGGGAATCTTGCGGTGGGTTGGGTCCGGACCGTGTTCGGGGGTGTACATATGGGCTGGGCTATGACAACCAGGTGAAAAGGTCCATCGGTCAAACCCCATCCGGCGAAAGTCAAAGGCCTATATCCACCGGTCAACTGTGTCAGGGTTAGATAGGATGGGGGACTTGGGGGGTAGCAATGCCGCCAGGTCTTGCGGTGGGCCCTCTTACGCGTCTGGAAGTGTGGTGGCAGGTGCAAGCACTCGGCACGCGGCTCCGGGGTGTGACCCCCCTCACGGACGTCGCTGCAGCCGTCTCACGGAGGGGGGAAACGGCCACGTCGGGCCGACACGGATGGGAATCTTGTGGTTGGTTGGGCCCGGACCGTGTTTGGGGGCATACCTATGGGCTGGGCTATGACAACCAGGTGAAAAGGTCCATCGGTCAAACCCCGTCCGGCGAAAGTCAAAGGCCTAGATCCATCGGTCAACTGTGTTAGGGTTAGACGGGACGGGGGACTTGGGGGGGTAGCAATACCGCCAGGTCTTGCGGTGGGTCCTCTTACGCGTCTGGAAGTGTGGTCGCAGGTGCAAGCACCTGGCACGCGGCTCCGGGGTGTGACCCCCCTCACGGACATCGCTGCCGCTGTCTCACGGAGGGGGGAAACAGCCACGTTGGGCCGACACGGAGGAAATCTTGCGGTGGGTTGGGTCCGGACCGTGTTCGGTGGTGTACATATGGGCTGGGCTATGACGACTAGGTGAAAAGGTCCATCGGTCAAACCCCAATGCGGCGAAAGTCAAAGGCCTAGATCCGCCAGTCAACTGTGTCAGCGTTAGACGGGACGGGGGACTTGGGGGGTAGCAATGCCGCCAGGTCTTGCGGTGGGCCTTCTTACGAGTCTGGAAGTGTGGTGGCAGGTGCAAGCACGCAGCACGCGGCTTCGGGGTGTGACCCCCCTCACGGACGTCGCTGCCGCCGTCTCATGGAGGGGGGAAACGGCCATGTCGGGCTGACACGGATGGGAATCTTGCGGTTGGTTGGGCCCGGACCGTGTTCGGCGGTGTACCTATGGGCTAGGCTATGACAACCAGGTGAAAAGGTCCATTGGTCAAACCCCGTCCGGCGAAAGTCAAAGGCCTAGATCCGCCGGTCAGCTGTGTCAGGGTTAGACGGGACGGGGGACTTGGGGGGGGGGGGGGTAGCAAAGCCGCCAGGTCTTGCGGTGGGCCCTCTTACGCGTCTGGAAGTGTGGTGGCAGGTGCAAGCACCCGGCATGCGGCTCCGGGGTGTGACCCCCCTCACGGACGTCGCTGCCGCCATCTCACGGAGGAGGGTAAACGGCCACGTCGGGCCGACACGGAGGGAATCTTGCGGTGGGTTGGGCCCGGACCGTGTTCGGGGTTCTACCTATGGGCTGGGCTATGACAACCAGGTGAAAAGGTCCATCGGTCAAACCCCGTCCGGTGAAAGTCAAAGGCCTAGATCCGCCGGTCAACTGTGTTAGGGTTAGACGGGACGGGGGACTTGGGGGGGTAGCAATGCCGCCAGGTCTTGCGGTGGGTCCTCTTACGCGTCTGGAAGTGTGGTCGCAGGTGCTAGCACCTGGCACGCGGCTCCAGGGTGTGACCCCCCTCACGGACATCGCTGCCGCAGTCTCACGGAGGGGGGAAACATCCATGTCGGGCCGACACGGAGGAAATCTTGCGGTGGGTTGGGTCCGGACCGTGTTCGGGGGTGTACATATGGGCTGGGCTATGACGACTAGGTGAAAAGGTCCATCGGTCAAACCCCAATGCGGCGAAAGTCAAAGGCCTAGATCCGCCGGTCAACTGTGTCAGTGTTAGACGGGACGGGGGACTTGGGGGGTAGCAATGCCGCCAGGTCTGGCGGTGGGCCTTCTTACGAGTCTGGAAGTGTAGTGGCAGGTGCAAGCACGCGGCACGCGGCTTCGGGGTGTGACCCCCCTCACGGACGTCGCTGCTGCCGTCTCACGGAGGGGGGAAACGGCTATGTCGGGCTGACACGGATGGGAATCTTGCGGTTGGTTGGGCCCGAACCGTGTTCGGCGGTGTACCTATGGGCTGGGCTATGACAACCAGGTGAAAAGGTCCATCGGTCAAACCCCGTCCAGCGAAAGTTAAAGGCCTAGATCCGCCGGTCAGCTATGTCAGGGTTAGACGGGACGGGGGACTTGGGGGGGGGGGGGTAGCAAAGCCGCCAGGTCTTGCGGTGGGCCCTCTTACGCGTTTGGAAGTGTGGTGGCAGGTGCAAGCACCTGGCATGCGGCTCCGGGGTGTGACCACCCTCACGGACGTCGCTGCCGCCATCTCACGGAGGAGGGAAACGGCCACGTCGGGCCGACACGGAGGGAATCTTGCGGTGGGTTGGGCCCGGACCGTGTTCGGGGGTGTACATATGGACTGGGCTATGACAACCAGGCGAAAAGATCCATCGGTCAAACCCCATCCGGCGAAAGTCAAAGGCCTAGATCCGCCGGTCAACTGTGTCAGGGTTAGACGGGACGGGGGACTTGGGGGGGTAGCAATGCCGCCAGGTCTTGCGGTGGGCCCTCTTACGCGTCTGGAAGTGTGGTGGCAGCTGCAAGCACCCGGCACTCGGTTCCGGGGTGTGACCCCCTCACGGACGTCGCTGCCGCCGTCTCACGGAGGGGGGAAACGGCCACGTCAGGCCGACACGGATGGGAATCTTGCGGTGGGTTGGGCCCAGACCGTGTTCGGGGGTGTACCTATGGGCTGGGCTATGACAACAAGGTGAAAAGGTCCATCGGTCAAACCCCGTCCGGCAAAAAGTCAAAGGCCTAGATCCGCCGGTCAACTATGTCAAGGTTAGACGGGAGGGGGGACTTGGGGGGGGGGTAGCAACGCCGCCAGGTCTAGCGGTGGGCCCTCTTACGCGTCGGGAAGTGTGGTGGCAGGTGCAAGCACCTGGCACGTGGCTCCGGGGTGTGACCCCCCTCACGGACGTCGCTGCCGCCGTCTCACGGATGGGGGAAACGGCCACGTCGGGCCGACACGGATGGGAATCTTGCGGTGGGCTGGGCCCGGACCGTGTTCGGGGGTGTACCTATGGGCTGGGCTATGACAACCAGGTGAAAAGGTCCATCGGACAAACCCCGTCCGGCGAAAATCAAAGGCCTAGATCCGCCGGTCAACTATGTCACGGGACGGGGGACTTGGGGGGGGGTAGTAATGCAGCCAGGTCTTGCGGTGGGCCCTTTTACGCGTCTGGAAGTGTGGTGGCAGGTGCAAGCACCCGGCACGCATCTCCGGGGGGTGACCCCCTTCACGGACGTCGCTGCCGCCATCTCACGGAGGGGGGAAACGGCCACGTCGGGCCGACACGGAGGGAATCTTGCAGTGGGTTGGGCCCGGACCGTGTTCGGGGGTGTACCTATGGGCTGGGCTATGACAACCAGGTGAAAAGGTCCATCGGTCAAATCCCGTCCGGCGAAAGTCAAAGGCCTAGATCCGCCGGTCAACTATGTCAGGGTTAGACGGGACGGGGGACTTGGGGGGGGGGGTAGCAATGCCGCCAGGTCTTGCGCTGGGCCCTCTTACGCGTCTGGAAGTGTGGTGGCAGGTGCAAGCACCCGGCACGTGGCTCCGGGGTGTGACCCCCCTCACGGACGTCGCCGCCGTTGTCTCACGGAGGGGGAAATGGCCACGACGGGCCGACACGGAGGGAATCTTGCGGTGGGTTGGGCCCAGACCGTGTTCGGGGGTGTACATATGGGCTGGGCTATGACAACCAGGTTAAAAGGTCCATCGGTCAAACCCCGTCCGGGGAAAGTCAAAGGCCTAGATCCGCCGGTCAACTATATCAGGGTTAGACGGGACGGGGGACTTGGGGGGGGGGGGTAGCAATGCCGCCAGGTCTTACGGTGGTCCCTCTTATGCGTCTGGAAGTGTGGTGGCAGGTGCAAGCAGCCGGCACGCGGATCCGAGGTGTGACCCCCCTCACGGACGTCGCTGCCTCCGTCTCACAGAGGGGGGTAAACGGCCACGTCGGGCCGACACGGAGGGAATCTTGCGGTGGGTTTGGCCCGGACCGTGTTCGGGGGTGTACCTATGGGCTGGGCTATGATAACCAGGTGAAAAGGTCCATCGGTCAAACCCCGTTCGGCGAAAGTCAAAGGCCTAGATCCGCCGGTCAACTGTATCAGGGTTAGACGGGATGGGGGGCTTGGGGGGGTAGCATTGCCGCCAGGTCTTGCGGTGGGCCCTATCTGCTGACCTATCGCAACCAGGTGGAAGAGTCCACTGGTCAAAGCCCATCCGGCGAAAGTCAAAGGCCAAGATCTTCGGGTTAACGGGCCTAGGGTTTAGTCCGGTCAGGGGGCGTCCGAGGCTTGCAATGCCACCGAAATATCGCACTGGGTCTTCGGAGGAGAGGAAGGATAGTGGATATTTTAAAAATTGCTAGGACATTAAAAAATAAATGAAAGTTAATGTCAATAAAAAATTAAATTAAAATGAAAAAACACATATGCCTACGGCTTAGCCGTCGGCATAGATGGACACGTGGCCACACAATCTATGCCGACGGCCGGCATAGATATGCCTTATCCACTTGGGCCATCCCCCCATCCACCCGTTCACCCGTCCTCATCCCGACCGGCCCCGATCGCCCCGATCCCGACCCGCACCTCTGCCGCCCAAGTCGCCCCGCCCCAGCCCCGCCGCCGCCACGCCCCAGCCCCGCCACAGCCCCGGTCGCCGCCCCGCCCCAGCCCGCATGAACGTGCAACCCTCACCGCCCGCAGAGACGAACCAGCCGCAGCCGCCCCTTCCGCTTCTTCCCCCGACTTGACGAACCCTAGGCGCCACCACCGCCTGCCGTCGGCGCCGCCCGCCGCCACCGCCTACCGTCGTGCCTGCCAGCTCCGTCCGGCAGCGCCCCCGGGCTCCCCCCTTCCAGTCTTCGCTTGTTTCTGCTTCTGCGGCGTCCCCGCGTCAGGTTGCGCCGCTGCCGGCTGCTGCCCTGTCTGGCGAGGGCACGAGGCGGCGACCCCGGCTAGGCAGCTACGGCGGCTAGGGCGCGAGGCTACATGTCAGTATGATTAGCTCTTTGTGGTTAAATTTTCTGGAGAAGTCTATTGTTAGTCTAATTTGTTACATTTGTTACTTTTTTATGTACTTCTAGGCTTTTGCAAATGCTCTTGTGCTGTTGTGCACATTCATCCCAGCCACTTGGACTCTACTAATTCGACTCTGAAGAAGAACAAGGTCAAATGATATAAGAGGACTCCAAAACTTTTCCAAGTCATTATCTGCACAGGGTTCTGGTCAGTTCTGTAATGCCATGAATAGTATAAATTATGCATTGAGAAACTGTTTCTGCTTTAACTGGAGAAATAACTTAAATGCCAAGAGTGAATACACATTCTATTCATGACCATGTAGTCTTCATAAAGCTGTTGGATAGCAGAGCATACCTTAAACCTTGCAGTAGTCAGGGTAATGACTCTTCTATTTGATCATTTAAATCAGCCGTGGAACAGCGCAAAGCTACGAGTCAAATTCATTACTTGATGAAAAATTGTGATTAAATAGCAGAAGAAGACTTGATGGCCGTTTGGAAAGAAATAAAAGTTGCCTTAATCTATTACTTGTATTTTGCTAGCACACCAAGTTAGGTCTTGCAGAAGTTGGCAACAGCTTAAATTAGTGCTGAAAGATGGTTATAAATGTTCAAATTAGACCCATGTTTCTTTCTTTCTTATGTTACTATAGGACAAAGCTTTGTGCCGAATAGGCAGAAAAGGGAAGCCATGTATTTGGTGATACATGTGGCCGAATAGGATAGTGTAGAACAACCAAGTTCTTTTGTAAGGAAGCATAACTTCAAATCAACTGTTTTGAGTAATTTTTGATGATGATTTTAGTTGCTAGATGCCACTGTTTGTTAGACCCATCATGGGAGGCTCAGATCAACCAATCCTTTGATTTGGTATCGATGAGATGAATCGATGATGATGACGAATAGATGATGATGATGAATATGTGATGATGATGATGATGAATATATTGTTAATATTGTTAGTTTTTTTGCCTACATGATGCAAAAATAAATGAATGCATGCTTAGATGTTTTAAATATGCTCAATGAGTTGTGATGTTCTAAATTTTTGTCGCGGGGGAATTTGCAGGTTTTGTGGTGTTCCATCTCGGTGGAGTGATCGTCGTCGGAGCTGTTGGTCCCCGATTGTCCCTCCGCTGTTCGACTACTTCCTCTATAGCCGAGGGTGAGCTACGAATCCACCTTCACCTCCTACGCTCTTTTAATCATGTCACTAGATTTCATTCTCACGTCAAGTCGCGTAACCTAGACGTCTCCCATCCGAAAGGGTTGCATCGATAAATATGCATTCAATTGCATATTTATCACCGCAGCTTTTTCGGATTGTCCAGCGTTTTCCACGGACAGCCCGAGGATGTGTAGATTGGGTACGTTCTCCATGCTCTACCCCGTTCCGAGATAGGATTTTGGCGGCGCCTCCCTGTTATTCTCCGAAGCACATTCTCTCGGCTATTTGCCGAGACGTGTATCTAGAGAACAGCGGGGAGGTGCTGCCAAAATTTTGTCTCGGAACGGGGTAGAGCATGGAGAACGTACTCAATCAACGCATCCTCGGGTAGGATTAGGACCCATATTTACCTATTAGAGATGTAGGTGGATTCAATGCCGTCAACGCGGTAGAAAATAAAAATTTGATGTGATTGATTTAAATGAATCCTTAATTTTGTTGTGTGGCTCCCAATAAAGCAGAGGATGGCGGATAATCAGTGGATGTACAGTGGTTTTATCCATCGGAATCGAGTAACATCAGAGTGGATCGCGAAAACCGATGTGTATTTGAAGGAGATATTCCGTCGTCCAATGAGAATTATCCCACAATGCCCCTGTGCGAAATGTGCCAGACGTCACCGTAGAAATCAGAAGGACATGACTGACCACCTTCGCACACACGGATATATGCCAAACTTTGACATGCCGCCGATAAACTTAGCCGAGCAGGACCGTGGTAGAGAGGAGGTCATGCGACATCGCATCGATGGTTATGCGGACAACGGGGTCAGAGACATGCTAGATGATGTCATTGCTGCAGAAACGGCACATGCGACACCTTCAGAGAATGAACCTGAGGAGCCGGAGGCAATCGCAAAGGCCTTCTTGGAGGTCTTGGCCTCGTCGAAGAAACCTCTTTATGCGGGTGCCAAAATATCTCAGTTGGATGCCATCTCGCAACTGATTGCAGTCAAGGCTGAGTACGACTGTAGCCAAAAATGCTTCAAAGCATTTCTGGGAGAATGGGCTAACAACCTCCCTGAGGGTCATGAACTGTCGAAAAGCATGCATGCTACAAAGAAAATCATGAAGGCACTCTCTATGGATTATGAGAAAATACATGCTTGTCCGAAGAATTGCCTTTTGTTTAGGCACGAGAATGTGGATGACAAGTACTGTAGGGAGTGCGGTTCCTCTCGGTACCTTGAGATGGTTGGTGAGGACGGTGAGAAAAGGCAGCTAGCCATCCCCGCAAAGGTTCTTCGGTATCTCCATTTCATAGAAAGGCTGTAGCGCCTTTTCATCATGGAGGAGTCTGCCAAAATGATGAAGTGGCACAAGGAAGGTATAAGGTACCATCCAAATAAAATCGTCCATCCATCGGAAGGCGAAGCATGGAAGTCGTTCGATGAAGAATACCCCGAGGAAGCAGCTGAGGCTGGGAATGTCAGAATTGCCATATCAGGTGATCGGTTCAATCCATATGGTATTTCGTCCAATCCATACAGCTGTTGGCCCGTGTTTGTAATTCCACTCAATCTCCCTCCCGGTGCCCTAATGCAACACAAGACCATGTTCTTGTTGCTCAGCATTCCAGGGCCTGAATACCCGGGGAAGAAATTGGGTGTGTTTATGCAACCGCTGGTGGATGATTTGCACCATTCTTGGTACTTTCCGAGGATGACATACGACCGGGATCTGCAAAGAAATTTCTTGATGAAAGTTTGGTTGCACTATTGCATGCATGACTTTGGCTGAATAAGGGTGGCAAGTATGCAGCCTTTGACCTGCATCGACAGTTCCTCCCTCCAGACCATCCAGACAGGGAAGACAAGAAGAATTTCACGAAAGGCCGGGTTATCCATGAAGTAAACGAGACTTCAACGTTTTCGGGGGCAGATGTTCTTGCTTAGCTAAAAGCTCTCAAGCCTAAAGGCAAAGGCAAAGGCAAAGCCAAAGGCTTCGAGGGATATGGTGAGACGCACAACTGGACTCACATTACCCCCTTCATGAAGCTTCCCTATTTCAAGGACCACAAACTTGCTTACAACTTCGATGTGATGCACACCGAAAAGAATGTCGCAGAGTCCCTTTTCCGCACGATCCTCAACATTCCTGATAAGATGAAGGATAACGTTAAATCTAGAGCCGATCAACAGAGAATTTGTGATAGAGTGGGAGGACCTCATGTTCTATGTCTTGCACAACATCAAGGAAGTTGAGGATGTGTGGATGAGGTAATACCACTACCCCATTCCTTTATGTCTTGCACAACATCATGTTCTATGTTCACTTAGTCCCGGTCTAACACCGCTTTTCTTCTTTTAGTGAATTCGTTCAAGAGGAATGGACGGGAATGATTCCTCCTACTGAGGCGGAGGCACTTACTCTTCTCCGGCATGGAAACCTTGGACGTAAATTTTTTGTTGCTTGGTTCATGGAGAAAGTAATTTTCCACATTCCCCTATTAAATACCTAGTTCAATGGATGAACATTTATTAGTTAACCGAACTAATGCACCCAGCAATTTCAATTAAACTTGTAGGGAAAAGATCGGAACATATCTATGGATGACGAATTGAGATGGGTTTCCATGGGTTTTGACCTTGCCGTCATGACATGTAAAAAGTATGATGTGAATGGGTATCGCTTCCATACAGAGGAGCACTAGAACAGCCGGCCTGATCCCAAAACTATAAATACCGGAGTGTACACCCCCGGTCAAATTTCAGTAGACTACTACGGAAGGGTACAAAAAATATACGAGCTTACATTCCGCAAAGGGCGCGAAACCCTAAGTCTCCCTGTGTTCAAATGCCAATGGTTTGACCTGCGGGGGGGGGGGGGGGGGCTGAGACATACGCCTTCCATTGGTTTTGTCGAAGTTAAACCATCAACCGTCTATGCCGGAGCCGATCTCTTTATTGCGGCTACCCAAGCCACACAAGTTTATTATCTGCCTTACCTATGCCAGAAAGAGTACCTAAAGGGTTGGGAAGTTGTGTTCAATTTGTCGCCACATGGTAAGCTATCGGACTCGAACGAAGACGATTACTACAACATTAACCCCATGACATACGAGGGAGTGTTCTATCAAGGGCAACCTGATGATGATGTGGTCAGAAACGATGACGCTGACGCGTTGGGTGATGATGATGTGGATCCAAACGATGACGATGCACGGAATGATGGTGAGACCATTGTTAATGAAAATGACATACTTATGTTAGAAAAGTTAAACGAAGACGCTGACGACGAGGAAGAGCCTCCACCTCCGTCAGAAAACGAAGATGATATGCGTGATAGTGATGATGAGACCGATCGAGGAATCGGTTACAACATTGATGATTCGTATGGGTTCTAGCAGATGTACGTTTCATGTCTTTTTTCTATGGTTTAGAAATATGGCTTTTTATGCTTATTTATTAATGTTTTTTTATTCCTTATTATGCTTTTTTCTTCATTATTAATGTACTAATTGTTTATTCTCTTTTCAATGCAGGTTCACGGAACATGGGCAAGGGGAAGGCCGACGGCACGGGTTTCCTCGCCAAGGTCGTCAACATGGCTAGTCGGAGTGGTCGACCCCGTACTCTTCCCCCCCCTGACTACTTGAGGATGACTCCTCACAGGGAGGTCAAGGGAGAGGTGCCCCTAGAGGAGGAGGGGGTGGGGGAGAGCCCCTAGAGTGGAAGGGGGTGGGGGGAGAGCCAGTAGAGGGGGTCGGGGCCCGAAACAGCGCTCCCTCACCGACTTAGGGGTGTTTTCTTCGAGGTCCTCCTCTAGTGAGGTACCCTCTGCTGAGGAGGAGGAGGAGGAGGTTCGCGAGGAGGTTCAGGACGAGGAGGAGGAGGTTTGCGAGGAGGTTCAGGAGGAGGAGGAGGAGGAGGAGGAGGAGGAGGTTAGGAAGGGGGACGAGGAGGAGGAGGAGGCAGGCGAGGAGGATGGTGGTGGCGGGGAGGATGGTGGTGGCAGCGAGGGGGTTGGCAACAAGGAGGGGTGCCTGCGCGGTAATGCAAAGCTCCCTACCCAGCTTCCTGCTACCAAGGAGCAGAAGTGGCTCATTGAGCCCACGGGGAAAGAGTAAGTGCCACTTAATCATAATCTAATTCTTTTGCTTGTACACATGCTAATATTTTCATTCTTTTGATTCTACACATGCTAATATTTTCATTCTTTATATCTTTTGCAGCAACTGGATAATTCCTAAAGGTGCCCGTCTTCCAAATGGCCTCATCACCGTCTTGCTGAAGACACACTGGCCGGGGCTGTTCTGTCCGGATCCAGTCAGGCAGCCGGAGCGCCGAGTTTTGGCCACGAGCTGGGACCACTGGGAAGCGGTCCCCCACCCGGACCATGATATGCATGCTAAGGCCGTGATCACAAATTTTTGGGTGAGTTCTCTTCAGAAGCATGAGTCTTGACCTTCGTTCGTAGTTCATCATCGAATTGTTTAACTCATGGCTTCTTCCATTCTGGTTTTCTGAATGATTGTAGAAATACTATCGAGTTCTTGAGGAGCACAAGTCCACTGCTAACGAGATCGTGCTGCGCCAAGCGAGGAAGAAGGCCCGCCAGATGCAGTACGAGGTGCGCTGGGTGGCCATCTCGCAATATTTTCACGACGCTCTTGGCCAGAAGATGACCAAGGAAGAAGCACGGAGGGAGAAGCTTACCTTGCAGAGGGAGGAGTACTTGATGGTAACTATGACAGATTTTTCATTCCGACGTTTGTGGTAAATTTCATCGTTTCTTGTTGACATGCCATTATGCTTTCATTATGTAGGTGTGTCCTGCTTGGTGTTATGGAAAAGACGATGGATGGGTGGCATTGGTGGATCTGTGGCTTGGTCAGGATGGAGAGTGGGCTGCTAAGAGCATGAAAAATAGGGCTAACTGAGGGACCGAAGGAGTACATGCTCAGGGAAACCGGAACCACTTTGTCCACAAGAAACTTCAGGTATATCTATGTACATTAAACATTATTCTTCTTCTATTTACCATCACTTTCTTATGTATGACTAACCTCTGTTTGGTGGTGCAGGAGGAGAAACTGAAGCGGCCGCTCTCACACATGGAGGCGTGGGAGATCGCCCATACGCGGAGGAAGCCCAAGCCTGGCGAGGCCGAGTACTACGGCAAGACCGCGCAGAAGAACAAGGCCTACAAGGAGGAGTATCTGAGGTTACATCCTAACACACCTGACCCCATGAAGGCGGCTCTGGATGACAGGGTGGTGGTGGGCATGGGGCGGAAGCTTCATGGTCGGCACCCGGTTCTGGATGACGTGGTCACTCCTTCTATCTCCTACAAACAGCTCCGAGCTACCGACCCGAGCCTGAGCCAGCGCATGAGCACGACCACGACCAGTGCGCAGTCACACTCCCTCCTAGCTGAGCGGCACTCTGTAAGTATTTTCCCTGTTATCTGTAGGGGAATGCGACAGAAAACAAAAAATTTCGGTACAGCGAGCACGCCCAGGGTCGCTATGGAGATGCATACAAGGTTTGATCTGATCGTTACCGACTCGTAGCGCAGCGGAAGTAGAGTCGATGTAGATCGTCGGTGCAGATCCCCGCAGCTAGGATTTACAACCTCCCAACCGCGAGGATTTACTCCCCCATCAGCTCCTCGGACGGATCTCCGGGCAGCCCTTTGGGAGGCCTCGGGACAGTCCCTCGGATAGTCCCACCGGACGGATCCTCGGACATCCCTTCGGGAGGACCTCAGAATCTCAGACGGTCACACGGATAGCCCTTCGGGAGGCACACTCGAACAGCCCCTCGGGCAAAAAAGGACGAACCTACGACCTCTCTATGGGGTTGCACACATACGGTGTCATCTATCCGGTAGGGCTTCGCCGTCCAGAACTAGTTCCCACCGGAACCCAGACAGCCTTTCGGCTCTACGAAACTATTTTGCTGGGAGGGAGAGAGAAGCCAGACAAGTCTATGGCATGTGTATGGGAGCAAGGATGAGGTTTGGGCAGCCCCCTCACCTCCTATTTATAGGAAAACCAAGGGGTAGTGTGCCTCCACAAATTACCAAAAATTCCCATGCATTAGGTCACACATGAGGGTGTTAAGTGCAAAATGGGATGTCATGTGGAGCTCCAAGGAGCTCCACCACTCTTGGCCGGCCACCCCTAGGCCCCCCCCAAATGGGGTTCCTTCCCTTGCAAGCCATTGACTTCTAGAAGCTTTGACAAAGTCCTAAAAGGTGGCTCTCCAAAAAATATCCCAAAAAGCACTTTCACTATTCACGAAGACATTTTTTCTGCGTCCGTTAATTCCGAAAAGTTTCTGTGAGTCTTAGAATAATTCCAGTACCCACTAAAACAATTTTGAATGCATTCCGAAACATTTTCGGAACAATGTTTTTGTTCAGCGAAAAGCAACCAAAGCGGTTCCGGCAGCTCCGGAACACTTCCGGTTTCTTTCTCCGGAAAAATCCCAGAAGTTCCCAGAATCATTCTGGCATCCTCCAAGAATTTCCAAACGTGTGCCGAAACCATTTTGACTTAATGGTATACTCCGAAACAACTTTTTGGTTTTACCGAAACTCTTTCGGTGTTCTCTCTCCGGAACTCTTCCGTTGTCCCCAAAACTTTTTCGGTGAATTTCTCTCAGACCCCCTGTCTAGTATTCAGCAGATAGATGACCCTTAAGTGTGTGACCCTATAGGTTCGGTGAAGTATAGACATGACCCGGAACACCTTCCGATCAATGATCAACATCGGAGCCGTGGACACCCATATTGACCCCTATACCCACACGAATGAATATTCGAGTGAACCTCCAGTTGCTGCGTGCTATTCCTTTTACTTCGCGATATGTTATGAAACCCTAGGTGAGATTTATCGGCATCCCCGTGGATCAACACTTGTCCACAATGCCAGTTACCTCGTTACCGGTTTTGTTCTCTTTTCTCGTTTCCGCATTCCGGCATCCCCGTGATCAAATCACAATGTGTCTAGCCAGACAATGATGGATACCGTAACACCGAGAGGGCCCGAGAATATCTCTCCATCGTCAGAGTAGTAAATCCCAATCTTGAGCTATCAAGTCCCTTGACATACTTTCCCATGAACCCGTAAGCCGCCGTAATTGCCACCCAGTTACGGATGACGTTTAACAAACCCCAAAGTTCATGAAGCAAGCATGAAGAAACCTTATACTCTCGTGGTCTAAGGAATCATGCAAACGTTAACCATCTCTGTGTTATAAACCATTAACTTGTGACGAATGTATCTCTTAGCATAACATCAATTCGGGTCGATTCAACACAAATGTTCTTCTAACATTGTGCCCTCAAAGTTGCTGGCATAGACATGCCCATGATCAGGAAAACAGAGCCATCATGCAACACTTGAGCTAGTCTTAGAGGCCAGACTAGGAATACATTCTACCGTTTATTATTCCACACGTGCATATGAGTGTTCCTCCGAGCCTCGTGTTATTGCAGACTCGAGAACCATAGCAGTTATAGCATGGAACATAAACATAATTATTGAACAGGGAGATAATCAATAACATTTATTATTGCGTCTAGGGCATATCTCCAACATTATCTTCATTGCTCACTTTATTTTCCGCATTGAGATGTTTTATGAGTTCCATCATGTCATATTGTAGGCCTACATGGAGTACACACGCCAGGAGACCATGGCGTGGAGTGCGAGAGTTGCAGCCGTCCAGGACCACAACACTCACACGATTATGGTTAGTTTAGCCCCTTTCATTTCACTTCCATATTTGCACTTTCATTTCTTCTGACATTCGTGTTTGCTTTGTCAATTAACATGCAACGCATTTTTGAGAGCATGGCGGCCCGCACAGTTCCTGTAATGGAACCAGCACCACCACCTGCTGGACCACAACCAATGCTGCTTACCTTTGAGGAATTTCTGGCACAGCACACGGGGACTACGGTGGTTAGTATATCCCCAAACTATTCAACCACCGCTTACCGTTTATTCAACACAATCATATATCCCCTGAACATGTCTTTTCAAACATCCAGGGAACCGGTGGATCATCCGTTGGTGGTGGTGCTGGTCTTGGCATCACTCCCGTGTCACGGAGCCCGGTCACTCCGATCCACCGAGGAGGTGGCGGTGGCGGTCTTGGCGGTAGCACTGCCGCTAGCAGTGACGACCTGGGCTTTGGCGGACTTGGCGGTGACGACCTTGACGGTGGTGGTGGACGTCCTGACGCTTAAGCCTATGGGTGACGGTGGTGGTGATGATAAACTTGTGTGCTTTAGATGACTTGTGGTCTTTTATGCTCCTTTAGATGCCTTGTGTGCTTCTTTAGATGCTTATGTTGTTTGTGATGATGCTTATGTTTGTGATGATACTTATGTTGTTGTGATGGTGGTGGTGTTGGTTGTGAGGATGATACTTATATGTGCTGTGTATGTCTATTTCATCATATATATCTGTTGTGTATTTGAATTGAATTGAATTGAATTCAAATAGAGAAAAGAAAAAAATCAGACAGAAACTATGCCGACGGCTTGGCCGTTGGCATACTGGATACGTAGCGGCCGCTGGGCAATTCCTGGCGTGCATCTATGCCGACGGGGAGGCCGTCGGCATAGACTCAAATCTATGCCGACGGCCCCGCCGTCGGCATACGTGTGCCACGTGGCTCCTTCTGGTTGGGCAGTACTTGACGACGGCGCCATCAGCCGCCGTCCGACATGGAAGTTTGACGACGGTGATTCTATGCCGACGGCCGTACGAAAGCCGTCGGCATAGATGCTTTCCTTTGCCGACGGCCTGCCCGTGGTACGCCGACGCAAACGGTGCCGATGGCCCTATGCCGACGGTGGCCGTCGGCATAGGCCTATCCCGACGGGAATCTGGCCTATGCTGATGGCTCTGGGCCGTCGGCATAGTAGGTCATTCCGGTAGTGACATATATGGCATTGCTATTAGTAGACAGGGCGTTCAACTTTTTGTTCCGTCTCCACGTTCAATTTCCTTCGCTATACTGTATGGGCTAAAAAAAATGGACCGCCATATGCCAGCCACGCTGCTGGTGCATGTAACCATTTTTCCCCATGTACCTATTCATCTTCTCCTCTGGATGCCTTCGCCTCCTCCACTAGACTACCACTTACGGAGAAAATTAAATGTGAAGTTAATAATGCAAAAGAAACTGATGGTGATTAGCAAAAAAAAAACTGATTTTGGAACTGAGGTGTCGTCTGCACTTCTTATGCTACACATCGCCCCTCATGGGATCTCCATACTGGACTCCCGCTTGCAGCCTAACATGTCTTCTCCCCTCTTCATTCACAGCCACATCACAGAAAGGCCACTAAAAATTCCACCTTCTGCTTGGTGTTCCCCTTGCTGGTGTGGTGCCTGCATGGTCTGAGCCGGCGTTTGTGGTGCCTTGCTCCTCCTGGAGTCTTCGTTCCATCGAAGGGAGCAAGATGTGTCGCCGGGGAGGTCAGACCAACCGCTGGGGTCCAGAGTTGCCTTTCTTTCCGGCCTGGGAGGATGCTCTCGTACCGACGCCGACCTTAGCAATGGAGTGGACACGAAGACGGGCAGGAATTCTTTCTGGAATAGATGGTTCGGGTTGTTGGCGATGCCGGCCAGGGCCTCTGTTGACAATGACAGCTTGGAGGCACCTCCTCCCGTGCTTCAGTTCGGGCGGCAGTGGCGAAGAGGAAACGGAACAGGAGGCCGGGCCGAGGCCAGGGTCGACGTGGCTGTGCACCATGATGAACTTGCAGTCGCTGTCCTTGGAGGACCTCTCACGGACGCTGGCGACAACGATCCTGCAGGCTTTCACCCTGGATGAGCTCTCAAAGTCCGGCACCTACTTCTCCACCCTCAACTTTATCGGTGAGGGCGTCTTTGGCCCAGACTACAGGGGCTCCGTCAACAGCGGCCTACGCACGGGCCTCGCCCTGCAGAAGGTCACCGTCAATTACCTTGACCTCGACAACGACGACGTCCAGGGGCAATGCGAGGGGGCTGCTAAATGTCCTCAATACGCCTGGTTCGGTTGACTGGAAAAGGCACACCAACAAAACTACAAAACAGAGGAACAAGAAAAAAGGCAAAGGGCCCCGAGGTCGACAACTAGAGGCAAGAGCTAGCGACCTTTGATCTAGCTGTATGTCTTTCACTTTGGTCAACTGGACGTTGTTAAGACTTGCTATATGTTTTTTAGCTGAATACTTGCTATTTGTTATACTGTGAAGATTCATGGCAACAGAGAGGAATCAGATCCCCTAGGCTGATAGGTCCCTGAATATTTCTGTTCCATGTATGGTCATGCGATATGTGCTTTCTACATGTTGTAAGTCACAATTCAAGAAAAAAATGGAATGATAACGGCATGTCTGTCACATGACCTATTTAGATTGAAAAGGTATGCACGAGGTCTTCACTTTTCAGCAGTAATAGTTAGGTATGCATCTAAACGGAACAATGAGACTAGCTGTACGGAATCAACTTCTAATCTTAGCAAGATGACTTGGGTGCTTCCTTTTTTTAATATAAATCTATATTTACACAAACCATTTTTCCGATGAAACAACAATGAATTTGACACCCTTCTACCCTTACATTTGACCTTGAATATGCACAAAGTTTATATTTTAAATATTCCGCAGCAACGCGCGGGGTATTATCTAGTAGAATATATTGGTTGAGATCAATAAGGGGAAGTCCAAAAAAGAAGATAGTCTCACACCGACGAGTCTAATCAACGGGCTATGGACATGCCCATCAATTGATGTCAATGCAAGGAGTAGGGATTGCCATGCAACGAATGCACTAAGAGCTATAAGTGTATGAAAGCTCAACAATGGAAACTAAGTGGGTGTGCATACAACTTGCTTGCTCATGAAGACCTCGGGCATTTGAGGAAGCCCATCATCAGAATATATAAGCCAAGTTCTATAACAAAACATTCCCACTAGTATATGAAAATGAAAGCATATGAGACTCTCTATATGAAGAACATGGCGTTACTTTGAAGCACAAGTGTGGAAAAAGGATAGTAACATTGCTCCTTCTCTCTTTTTCTCTCTTTTTTTTCTTTCCCTTTTTTTCTTTTTTTATTTTTTATTTTTCTTTTTCTTTTTTCCCTTTTTTTCTTTTTATTTTAATTTTTCTATTTTTCGTCCGGAGTCTCATCCCGACTTGTGGGGAAATCACGGTCTCCATCATCCTTTCCTCACTGGGACAATGCTCTAATAATGATGATCATCACAGTTCTATTTACTTACAACTCAAGAATTACAACTCGATACCAGAACAAAATATGACTCTATTTGAATGTCTCTGGCAGTGTACCAGGATGTGCAATGATACTAGCGTAGCATGTATGAAAAATGATGAACGGTGGCTGAGCCACAAATACTATGTCAGCTATATGATCATGCAAAGCAATATGACAATGACGATGTGTGTCATATAAACGGAACGGTGGAAGTTGCATGGCAATATATCTCGAAATGGCTATGGAAATGCCATAATAGGTAGGTATGGTGGCTGTTTTGAGGAAGATATAAGAAGGTTTATGTGTGATAGAGCGTATCATACCACAGGGTTTGGATGCACCGGCGAAGTTTGCACCAACTTTCAATGTGAGAAAGGGCAATGCACGGTACCGGAGAGGCTAGATAATTGCGGAAAGGTCAGAGTGCGTATAATCCATGGACTCGTATTAGTCATAAAGAACTCACATACTTATTGCAAAAGTCTATTAGCCCTCGAAGCAAAGTACTACTACGCCTGCTCCTAGCACTACTGGAATCAGGGACTTTGCCATCTGCCAGCTCTTTGCCGTCTGCTGGCAGACGGCAAAGACGTTGAAGAAGAAGAAGAAGAAGAAGAAGAAGAGGAGGAGGAGAAGGAGGAGAAGAAAAAAGAAGAAGAGGAAGAAGAAGAAGAAAAAAGAGGAGAGGAGGAGAAGAAGAAGAGGAAAAGGGAAAGAAGGAAGAAGAAGAAGAAGAAGGAAAAAAAGGAAGAAAAGGAAGAAGAGGAAGAAGAAAAAAAAGAGAGGAAAAACCCCGACCCCGACACGGCACCCCGACCCCGACCCGACAACCCGAAAACCCGACCCCGACCCCGACCCGACAATCCGAAAACCCGACCCCGACCCGACACCCCGACCCCGACACGGCACCCCGACCCCGACCCCGACCCCGACCCCGACCCCGACCCGACACCCCGACACCGACACGGCACCCCGACCCCGACACCCCGACCCCGACACGGCACCCCGACACCCCGACCCCGACACGGCACCCCGACACCCCGACCCCGACCCTGACCCCAATACCCCGACCCCGACCCCGACACCACGACAACTAGACACGACAGCCCCCGACACCCCGACCCCGACCCCGACACCCCGACACCACGACAACCAGACACGACACCCCCCGACACCCCGACACCCCCCGACACCCCGACACCCCGACCCCGACCCCGACCCCGACACCCCGACCCCGACCCCGACACCCTGACACCCCGACACCACGACACCCAGACACGACCTCCCCCGACCCGACACCCCGACACCGACACGGCACCCCGACCCCGACACCCCGACCCCGACACGGCACCCCGACACCCTGACCCCGACACGGCACCCCGACACCCCGACCCCGACCCTGACCCCGATACCCCGACCCCGACCCCGACACCCCGACACCACGACAACCAAACACGACACCCCCCGACACCCCGACACCCCCCGACACCCC
Organism: Elymus sibiricus; assembly: GCA_039707655.1. Taxonomy (NCBI): domain Eukaryota; kingdom Viridiplantae; phylum Streptophyta; class Magnoliopsida; order Poales; family Poaceae; genus Elymus; species Elymus sibiricus. The sequence goes on from CM077675.1 coordinate 24,420,205, forward strand.
GACCCCGACCCCGACCCCGACCCCGAGACCCCGACACCCCTGACAACCCGACACCCCGACCCCGACCCCGACACCACGACACCCCTGACACCCCGACACCCCTGACACCCCTGACACCCCGACACCCCGACCCCGACCCCGACACCCCGACACCCCTGACACCCCGACACCACGACACCCAGACACGACCTCCCCCGACCCGACACCCCGACACCGAAACGGCACCCCGACCCCGACACCCCGACCCCGACACGGCACCCCGACACCCCGACCCCGACACGGCACCCCGACACCCCGACCCCGACCCTGACCCCGATACCCCGACCCCGACCCCGACACCACGACAACCAGACACGACACCCCCCGACACCCCGACACCCCGACCCCGACCCCGACACCCCGACACCACGACAACCAGACACGACACCCCCCGACACCCCGACACCCCCCGACACCCCGACACCCCCCGACACCCCGACACCCCGACACCCCGACCCCGACCCCGACCCCGACCCCGACACCCCGACACCCCTGACACCCCGACACCCCGACCCCAACACACCGACACCACTGACACCCCGACACCCCGACCCCGACCCCGACACCCCGACACCCCTGACACCCCGACACCACGACACCCAGACACGACCTCCCCCGACACGACACCCCGACACCACGACACCCCGACACCACGCCACCCAGACACGACACCCCCGACCCCCGACACCTCTTCGGCCTCCTGTTGACCGAAAAGGTGCTCTTCGGCTTTCCAGAGGCCGACGGGGTCATATATTTGTGAATTATGAGTTAGGAAGTATATTTTCCGATTTTGTTAAGAAAAACATCATATATATTTGTGTTGATCGGGTGGATTTAAATGTGCAGTTCTTTCGGGGCTGCGATGGTCTGGTGTTCGACGACCTCCCCGTGCGTTCGACGAGCTCCGCCCCTGCATTCGTGGGTGAGCACAAATGACATCTCCTCCTCCCCCCTTCATTTGCTCTGTTCCGGTATTCGTGCCGATGAAACTTGCTAGCTATAGGTGTCAATCATCAGTATGCGTGACCACTATGCGTCTCCCGTTCGAAAGGGTTACATCTATAAATATGCATGCATTTGCATATTTATAACCGTGATTCTTTCGAATTGTCCAACGTTATCCATGGACAGCCCGAGTATGTGTAGATTGGGTTCGTTTTCCCATATGCTCTGCTCCGGATCCGATGCAGAATTTCGTCAGTGCCTCCCTGTTGTTCTCCGGGTACACAACCTCTTTGCTTATTGCCGAGACGTGTATCAGGAGAACAGCGGGGAGGTGCTGCCGAAATTTTGCGTCGGATCCGGAGCAGAGCATGGGAAAACGAACCCAATCTACACATACTCGGGTGGGATTAGGACCTATCTTTACCTATTAGTCTAGGTTGCATGGACGTAATAAAACTGACAAACTCTATTAACTGATGAATATGGTTTAATGAATTATGTATATATTTCTTGTGTGTCCAGTAGCTAGGCAAGATGAGTGATCGTGCATGGATGTACACCGGTCACACTAGTCAGAAAGACATGACACCTGAATGGCTAAGAAAAACCAAGGGGTTTGTGAGAGCCGCATTTGCAAATGGACAGGAAACAACCTGGTGCCCCTGTGCCAATTGCGACAACTTAAAAAAGAAGTCAGAGTTTGAAATGATCAAACACCTGCAGAAGTTGGGTTTTACGCCTAATTATACGGTATGGACATTGCATGGTGAGTCTGCCCAACGTGCCAGAGCTGAGGAGGGCCGTCGTCGCACCGACGAGCATGGTACCGGGATGGAAGACATGGTGCAAGACTTTGATGATGCTCGGGATTCGGACGATGAGATGGAGGAATCTGCAAAGGCCTTCAATGATATGTTGGAGTCTTCAAAACGTCCTCTCCATGAGCACACTGAGCTTTGTCAGCTGGATGCCATCGCACAAGTAATGGCTCTGAAGGCTCAATTCAACTTGGGCAGAGAATGCTACGACGCGATGATGACACTATTTGGACGCTTTCTACCCAAAGGCCATGTAATGCCTGCAAACCTGTACCAGTCGGACAAAATCCTCCGTGTACTTAAGATGCCCTATGAGAAGATAGATGCCTGTGAGAAAGGATGTGCCTTATTTAGGCTTGAGTATGCGGACTTGAAGTATTGTCCCGTTTGCCAGTCTTCCAGGTATGTTGAGGTAGACAACGGTATGGGTGAGAAGAGTCAGACAAAAATCCCAGTTAATGTTCTTCGGCATATGCCAATCATACCAAGACTTCAACGACTTTTCATGGTCGAAGAGACGGCCAGACAGATGACATGGCACAAATTGGGCAAAAGAACCGAACTAGATGTAGATGGGGAGACGATGTTGGTACACACATCGGACGCTTTTGCGTGGAAGCGCTTCGATGCAATACATCATGCTAAAGCGGCAGATCCAAGGCATCCTCGAATCGCCATAACCACGGATGGGTTCAATGTGTTTGGTATGATGGCAGCCCAATACAGTTGTTGGCCTGTATTTGTCATTCCACTCAATCTCCCCCCCCGGACAGATTATGCAAAGAAAGAACATTTTCCTGACGTTGATAATTCCGGGGCCCAACTATCCGGGGAAGAATATGAATGTGTACATGCAGCCGCTTAAGGATGAACTGCAAGAAGCTTGGGATAATGGGATCAAGACATACGACGCCGCTCCAAAAAAAACTTCCTAATGCGTGTCTGGTACATGTACTCGATGCATGACTTGCCGGCGTATGCGCTATTCGTTGGCTGGTATGTGCATGGAAGGTTCCCGTGCCCCACATGCAAGGCAGCTCTTGAGTTTCGTCGGCTGCAGGCGGGTGGCAAGTTTTCTTGCTTCGACATGCATAGACAGTTCCTGGATCCTCGCCATAAGTTCAGAAAAGACAAGAAGAACTTCATCAAAGGTAGAGTTGTCAAAAACTCTGCACCACCTGCGTTGACGGGCCAACAGACCCTGGATCAGTTAAACTCTCTCGAGCCGGATCCAGAGCGTCCACGGTATTTCAAGGGGTATAATTCGGAACACGCCTGGACTCACAAGACATGCTTGTGGGATCTGCCTTACTTCAAAGACCTCCTTTGCCCACACAACATCGACGTGATGCACACTGAAAAGAATGTCGGCGAGGCCCTCTTTGGTACATTGTTCGGCATAGATGGGAAAACAAAGGATAATCCTAAGGCTAGAGTCGATCAGCAGGCTCTATGTGATAGACCGCTACAAAACATGCGACAACCGAAAGGAAAGAAGAACTGGACGAAGCCAAAGGCATGGTTCAATCTTGGAAGGCCAGTTATGAGGGAAATACTCCTGTGGGTGAAAAAGGAGTTGATGTTCCCCGATGGGTATGCAGCGAATCTAAAGAGGGGAGCGAGCCTTGAAAAATTGAAAATATTTGGTCTCAAGAGTCATGATTGGCACATATGGCTTGAGCGGGTAATGCCGGTGATGTTGCGTGGCTTTATCCCTGAGGATGAATGGCTAGTACTAGCAGAGCTGAGCTATTTCTTCCGTGTTCTTTGTGCGAAAGAACTATCGCCTGGCTTGCTAGAAGAACTGGAAGAGTTGGCGCCGGAGTTGATCTGCAAGTTAGAGAAGATCTTTCCACCGGGCTTCTTTAATCCAATGCAGCATTTGATTTTGCATCTCCCAACCGAGGCACGATTGGGGGGGCCCGTGCAGAATCGTTGGTGCTACGCAACTGAGAGGATGCAGAAGACGCTTCGAGAAAAATGTAAAAATAAACGTCGAATTGAAGCATCGATGGCCGAGGCATTCATTACTGAGGAGGCGGCAAACTTCGTGACAGCACACTACGAAGCCAAAAATTGTCATTTGCATAATCCAAAGCCTCGGTACAATGCTGGCGACCCTAAAAAGGGTGGATCCAACCTCAGCCTATTCAAAGGGAAGCTCGCACCAGCCGGTGCTTATACTTCCTTATCGTTGGATGTCGACGAATGGCGGACCATTACGTTGTATATCTTGAACAACCTAACAGAAGTGCGGCCGTACATCGAGTAAGTTCTCGGTACATTGTTTCGCAACCTCTAATTCCTTTGAACTGCTCTTATTCCCGGATATTTGATACAGTCGATACGTCACCAAATTCTCGTATGGAGCGGTGACCCAAAAGGATTCCATCGAAGAGTATGAGCTTCTGGCAATGCATGGAGGCGGCTATCCCGGTTTCATCTCTTGGTTCAAACAAACGGTAATTTCCATTAGACCTTTTCATTTCTTCTTCTAATTTCCGGCTAATGCAACAATCCTTTCGTATTAAACTTGTAGGCTAGTTCAGAGTCTATGGACCCCGAATTGAGACAAGTCGCTAATGGTTTTGACTATAAGGTCCGTTCATTTGACAAATCCGACATCAACGGGTATCGCTTTCGTACCTATGGCAAAGAGCTATCTATGGCCGACCGAAAGTCTACAAATTGTTGTGTCTCTGCTATCGGCGAAGGAGATACCGAGTATTATGGAAGAATTGAAGCAATTTATGAACTTCTATTCTATGGTGCAAACCCACCGAAAGTAGTAGTCTTCAAATGTTATTGGTTCCAGCCGAAGGAGACTAAAAGGACTCATGAACATCTAGGGCTAGTCGAAATCAAACAAAGCACCCATTTGGATGTTCCCGATGTCTATATTACGGCTCAACAGGCAACCCAAGTTTTCTATCTACCGTGGGCCTGCCAAAATGATCCAAATCTCAAAGGTTGGGATGTCGTTTATGAAGTGCCACCACATGTTAGACCACCTCCCCCCAATGAAGAGGACTATGAACCTCACATTAACCCAGACACATATGAAGGAGAATTCTTCCAAGAAACACGTCTTTCCAAAAAACGTTTCAAGAACCGCTCTACTTCACCTCAGAACATTGAAGTAGACAGCGGCAGTGAATCCGAGCCTGAGCCAGAACAAGAAGAGGTTACTGCTGCGGATGACCTGTCAATGCTTGACCGATTACGTACAGGAGGCCTTCCACATGTTGATGCATTTATTGATGATGATGATGAGCACGTCTTTACTGATAGTGATGATGATGATGCATTTATTGACCCCGAAGCATATATAGACGATGATGATGCATTTATTATTGATGACGAGGAAGATTAATATTATAGTTCATGTCAGGTATTCAATTATTATTATAGTTCATGTCAGGTATTCAATTTTTTATTATGTTCATGATGATGATACACTTAAATTATATTCATGTCAGGTATTCATTTTTTTAATGTTGTACTAACTTCGTTTACTCTTTGTCATTGCAGGTGTTGACAGATGGTGGGCAGTGGTTGAGAGCGCTCCGAGGCTCCTTCCTCGGCGCGTGGTGGGAGGGGTACTTCCATCCCACCCCACCACCTCCGGAGAGCGCTGGATCTCAGTTTGCAGACACCGGCGGGCGCTTCTTCTTCGACCGGGAGAGGTCGGGGGGGGGGAAGAAGGAGAAGGCTGGTAGAGGTGGACGTGGCGGCGGGAGAGGTAGGAAGGCTGCTACTACGCCTTCCTCGCCGCCACCCCCAGCTGATTCACCCGAGCACAGGGGTGCTCCGTCTGAGATGGGGCCGCCTGAGGTGGAGCCGTCTCGGACTCCGGTCCACGAGCCTACTACAGACGAGGCTACGACAGACGCGCCTACGGCCGACGAGCGTGGGGCCGCCGAGCCTTCGTCCCACGAGACTGAGGAGCTCAGCAGGGATCACGTTGAGTCGCAGCCGAACCTAGGTGCGGGCTCGTCGAGTGGCCCTCCTGAGGGTGGCTATAGTTCTGATAGCTATAGCGAGGGTGAGTGGGTTGAGGGGCGCAAAGTATACCAGCGTGGTGGTACAAAGCTCCCGCCCACCCCGGCGACCCCCGACCAGAGGTGGTTGATTGCGCCGCAGGGGGAGAAGTAAGTGCATTTACTCTTTTTTAACCTTTTGTCTTCACGTTTCTTCGAATATCTAATGCGTTGGCCTTGTCATACTGCAGGTCTTGGACACACGGGCCTGGTTGCCGCAGGCCCAACAGTGTCCTTGGTGTGATTTGTCGCCAGAGCTTCCCGGGGTGGGTCACGTTGCCCGGTGAGGGCCGGGTTCGAGAGCTAGGATTGACCTGGGAGCACTACTTGGCTGCCCCGGCCCCGTCGGGGCATAGGATCGGCGATGTCGAGTGCCACACGGTCGCCGACATTGTGATCCAGACGTTTTGGGTAATTTCTCCTTTGCCATCTACGTTGTGTTTTCTTCTTTGATTGGCAACCCTAGTGATTGTACTAATCCGTGTTTTCTTGTTTGATTGCAGACCTTCTACAGGTGTGCTGAGGGACAGGAGGATCACGCGGCTCGGGTTATCGACAATGAGTGCAGGCGCCTATTTCAAAACTTTCGTCACGAGGCTCGGACGCAGGCTATTCGAGACTACTACGCCTCGACTGGTATTCGGAGGGCAAAAGGGAAGTGCCGCCTCAAGTATCTGAGTAAGGAGAAGTACATGAAGTTAATTACCTATTCTTACGGCCTTGTACTTAGTTCCTTGATTTGATTCGTATGCGTAGCGCTCAAATTTCTCTTGCTTAACTTAGGTGCCCCCGAGATGGTGTGCGGATAGGATGGACTGTTGGGAGGCGTTGGTGGATGAGTGGTGCAGTCCCCAATGGCGCAATGTCCACGACGGTGCAAAGGAGAAGCGTGCCCAAATGAAAGGTGTCCCACACCATCTAGGCAGCGTCAACCTACGTGGGTTCGGGGAACTCTGGGTATGTGGTTTGGTTCATGATTCATGCAAATTCATTCTTCATGCTAGCTTGAGCCCTTAACTAATACTCTGTTCCTCTCTTTTAGGCGCGGCACAACAAGGCTCCAGTGCCAGAGCTGTTCGACCTCTATGCCATGTCCAATACTGCCTCGTACAAGAAGGCCAAGGCATTCTCTGAGTCTGACCTCGATGATCCAGAGAAATTCACCAACACCGCCTCCCACAACAAGCTTGTGATGTACAGAGACGAGGGGAAGGCGAGGAAAGGGCCGGAGTTTAACCCGAGCCAGCCTCTTGATCCAGAGCTGGTGATGATATCTGGTGGCGGGAGGTCCCATGGCTCGTTAGCCATTGGGGATGGACTGATACGTTGTACTAGCACTCTCCCGCAGATCAAGAAGCGGCAGACCAGCTCCGATCCTGAGATAAGGCGTCGTGCATGGCCAATGGAGCTCGAATTCCAGGTTAGTTATATGGACTCAGATACCTTTCCTCCATTACATTGTGTGTGCGGCCGTCGATGATTACAATGCTAACGAGTGGTGTTGCAGGCTGCTATTGAGGCAGAGAGAGCGAAGACCCAGGCTGCTCTTGAGGAAGCAGAAGCGAGGACCCAGGCGCTTCTAGAGGAAGAGAGACGGCAGGCGGCGGCGAGGGAGATGGAGGCGGAGGATAGGACGGCTAAGCTATTGGTGGAGGAGAGGTCCCGGAACGACGCGGGTCAACGGGCCCTATATGAGCTCTTCGTGGTAAGTTTCTTCTGCATATTAGCCAAATAATGCACGTAATGTTCCTTTCATTACTAACTAATATGACTGACTCAAGTAAACCAAATGTGCAGAGCATGTGCGTAAAGAATGGCACGACCCCTCCGCCGATGCCAGTCGTTGCTCCGGCGGGCACAGTGAGTTTCATTTGAATGGTTATTAGTTACTAGTCTTCAGATTTGAGTTGCATCATGCTAACGATACATTGCAAATGATCTTTGGTGCAGCATAACTCCCGACAAGCATCGACCGATGCTTCTCCGTCTGCCACTGGCGCGACCGGTCCTTCACCTACACCTAAGTGATGACGGTAAGTTTTCCCAAGTGTTAGCTTAACAAAATGACTCAATATGCTTATACTTAGGATAGCTCTAAAATGACGTATACTTAATTAGCTCCAAAATGACCTATTTAACCTAGGATAGCTCTAAAATGACGTATACTTAGCATTTATTTCTTCAAAACTGGATTTATATGCTTAGCTAGCTCAAAAAGAACATAGCAACCTTAATTAGCTCTCAAACGACCCATTTAACCTAGGAAAGATCTAAAATGACGTGTACTTAGCATTTTTTCCTCCAAAAATGAATTTATATGGTTAGGTAGCTCAAAAATGACATAATAACCTTAATTAGCTCAAAAATGACCTATTTAACCTAGGATAGCTCTAAAGTGACCTATATACTTAGCATTTATTCCTCCAAAATGACTCAATATGCTTAGCTAGCTAAAAAATGACATAACAACCTTAATTAGCTCCAAAATGACCTATTTAACCTAGGATAGCTCTAAAATGACCTACATTTAGCATTTATTCCTCCAAAAATGGATTTATATGCTTAACTAGCTAAAAATGACATAATAACCTAAATTAGCTCTCAAATGACCTATTTAGCTCCAAAATGACCTATTAAGTCATTTAGGAGCATAGTAAGTCATTTAGGAGTATATTAAGTCATTTTGCAGCATATTTAGACATTTTGGAGCTTACTAGGTCATTTTGGAGCATATTAAGTCATTTTGGAGCATATTAAGTCATTTTGGAGCATATTTAGCTCCAAAATGACTTAGTATGCTCCAAAATGACTTAATATGCTCCAAAATGACCTATTTAGCTCCAAAATTACTTAATATGATCCTAAATGACCTAGTTAGCTCCAAAATGACTTAATATGCTCCAAAATGACCTAGTAAGCTCCAAAATGACTTAATATGCTCCATTCTGATTTCTTCTTCTTCTTATTCTTCTTCTTCTTCTTATTCTTCTTCTTCTTCTAGTCTTCTTCTTCTTCTTCTAATTTCTTACTCCAATTTTTGCAGGTTTGCTTCACTTCATGGAAGGGCAGCTTGCTACTGTTTAGTTTTTTGTTTTGATTTGTATTGATGAAGAACTATATATGGTGAAACTATGTATGTATATATAGATGAACATGGTGAAACTATGTATGTATTGGATGTTTTAATACCCTATGCAATTATGGACTGTTATGTATTGGTGTATTGGTGTACTGCTATGCATTGGTGTACTGCTCAAAATATATATCATATTTGTTTGTTGAAAATGCTGTGAAATAACAGAAAACAATAAAAACAGTGGCAGTGCAGGATCTTTGCCGTCTGCTAGCAGACGGCAAAGAGGTTTCACATCTGTTAGCAGACGGCAAAGAGGCCACGTGGCAGCAGCCTGTGCAACCTGGGCTGGCCTATGTGGCCTCTTTGCCGTCTGTTAGCAGACGACAAAGAAGTAAGGTTCTTTGCCGTCTGCCAGCGGACGGCAAAGAGCCTGCCTGGGCCAGCTGACAGCTGACGTCAGCTGTCAGCTCTTTGCCGTCCGCTGGCAGACGGCAAAGAAGTAAGGTTCTTTGCCGTTTGCCAGCGGATGGCAAAGAGCCTGCCTGGGCCCAGCTGAAGGCTGACGTCAACTGCAGCTCTTTGCCGTCCGCCGGCAGACGGCAAAGAAGTAAGGTTCTTTGCCGTCTGCCAGCAGACGGCAAAGAAGGCTTTACCGGCAGCCGTTCGTCCGAAGTGTTTGCCGTCTGCTGGCTGACGGCAAAGCCTTTGCCGTCAGCCAAGCATGCCTTTGCCGTCTGCTATGGTAGACGGCAAAGAAGCTAATTCCAGTAGTGTAGGGGGGAGGTTGGTAGGAGTTAACCATCGCGCGCCCCCGACCGCCACACATAAGGAAGACAATCAATAATAAATCATGCTCCAACTTCATCGCATAACGACAGACCATACGTGCATGCTTCGGGAATCACAAACCTTAACACCAATATTCTTACTAAACCACAATCATTCACTAGTACCTCCCACATATCACCACCTTAATATCGCAAAACTATTGCAAGGAATCAAACTAATCATATTCAGTGATCTACATGAAAGTTTTTATTAGATCCTTCTTGAATACCTATCATATTAACGAGGTTAACAAGGACTACGAGCGTGTGAACAGCCGCAACTTGGTGTGCACTAGGTGGAGGTCCGAGGCGTTCTTGCGAGAGCAAGGGCTCGTCGATGATTTCGCCTGGTTGTGTTGGGGAACGTTGCATGGAAAACAAAAAAAATTCTACGCACACGCAAGATCTATCCACGGAGATGCATAGCTACGAGAGGGGAGAGTGTGTCTACGTACCCTTGTAGACCGTTAGCGGAAGCATTTAGATAACGCGGTTGATGTAGTCGAACAGCTTCGCGATCCAACCGACCAAGTACCGAACGTACGGCACCTCCGCGTTCAGCACACGTTCAGCTCGATGACGTCCTCACCTTCTTAATCCAACAAGACGGGCGAAGTAGTGGATGAGTTCCGACAGCACGACGGCGTGGTGACGGTGGTTGTGCAACTATCTCCGCAGGGCTTCGCCGAGCACTACGGAAAATATGACCGAGGGTGTAAACGGTGGAGGGGGGCGCCGCACACGGCTAAGAGATTGTCGTGGGCTTGTGTGGTGCCCCCCCTCACATATATATAGGTGGAGGGGGGGAGAGAGGAGGCAGCCAGGAGGCATCCCAAGGGGGGCCGAATCCCCCTTGGGCTCCTACTCCTTGTGGCGCCCCCCTTCCATATTTGTGCGGGAGGGAAAGGAAAGGGGGGGAGAGGGAAGGAAGGGGCAGGCCGAATCCCCCTCCTTCATTTCTCCCATGGGCCGGCTGCCATAGGGGGGGGCGCGCCACCCCCTTGTGGGCTGGTGTGCTCCCCTCTAATAGCCCATTAGGCCCATCACCCTGCCGGTACTCCCCGGAACCCATTCTGGTGAACCGATGACTACCCGATACGCCCCGAAACCTTTCCGGTGACCGAATAGTATCGTCCTATATATCAATCTTTACCTCCGGACCATTCTAGAGCTCCTCATCATGTCCGTGATCTCATCCAGGACTCCGAACAACATTCGGTCACCAATTCACATAACTCATATAACACTATATCGTCAACGAACGTTAAGCGTGCGGACCCTACGGGTTCGGGAATGATGTAGACATGACCGAGATGATTCTCCGGTCAATAACCAATAGCGGGACCTGGATGTCCATATTGGTTCCTACATATTCCATGAAGATCTTTATCAGTCAAACCGTTATGACAACATACGTAATTCCCTTTGTCTGTCGGTATGTTACTTGCCCGAGATTCGATCGTCGGTATCTCCATACCTAGTTCAATCTCGTTACCGGCAAGTCTCTTTACTCGTTCCGTAATACATCATCTCGTAACTAACTCCTTAGTCATTTTGCTTGCAAGCTTGTTATGATGTGCATTACCGAGAGGGCCCAGAGATACCTCTCCGAAACACGGACTGACAAATCCCAGTCTCGATCCATGCCAACTCAACAGACACCTTCGGAGATACCTGTAGAGCATCTTTATGATCACCCAGTTACATTGTGATGTTTGATAGCACACAAAGTATTCCTCCAGTATCTGGGAGTTTCATGATCTCATGGTCGAAGGAGCATGTATTTGACATTAAGAAAGCGATAGCAATAAACTGAACGATCATATGCTAAGCTAATGGATGGGTCTTGTCCATCACATCATTCTCCTAATGATGTGACCCCGTTATGAAATGACAACTCATGTCGATGGTTAGGAAACCTTAACCATCTTTGATCAACAGGCTAGTCTAGTAGAGGCTTACTAGGGACGCGATATTTGTTTATGTATTCACACATGTATTTAAGTTTCCGGCAATACAATTCTAGCATGAATAATAAACCTTTATCATAAACAAGGAAATATAAAATAATAACAACTTCATTATTGCCTCTAGGGCATATTTCCAACAGTCTCTCACTTGCACTAGAGTCAATAATCTAGATTACATAGTAATGAATCTAACACCCATGGAGTCTTGGTGCGGATCATGTTTTGCTCGTGGAAGAGGTCTAGTCAACGGGTCTGCCACATTCAGATCCATGTGTATTTGCAAATTTATATGTCTCCATCCTTGACATATTCACGAATGGAGTTGAAGCGTCTCTTGATGTGTTTGGTCTTCTTGTGAAACCTGGGCTCCTTGGCTATGGCAATTGCTCCAGTGTTGTCACAAAAGATTGTCATTGGACCCGGTGCACTAGGTATTACACCCAAATCGGATATGAACTCCTTCATCCAGACTCCTTCATGCGCTGCTTCCGAAGCAGCGATGTACTCCACTTCACACGTAGATCCCGCCACGACGCTCTGCTTGGAACTGCACCAACTGATAGCTCCACCATTCAATATAAATACGTATCCTGTTTGTGACTTAGAGTCATCCGGATCAGTGTGGAAGCTTGCATCGACGTAACCCTTTACGACGAGCTCTTCGTCACCTCCATAAACGAGAAACATGTCCTTGGTCCTTTTCAAGTACTTTAGGATATTCTTGACCGCTGTCCAGTGATCCACTCCTGGATTACTTTGGTACCTCCCTGCCAAACTTATGGCAAGGCACACATCAGGTCTGGTACACAGCATAGCATACATAATAGAACCTATGGCTGAGGCATAGGGAATGACTTTCATTTTCTCTATATATTCTGCTGTGGTCGGGCATTGAGTCTGACTCAACTTCACACCTTGCAACATAGGCAAGAACCCTTTCTTTGACTGGTCCATTTTGAACTTCTTCAGAACTTGTCAAGGTATGTGCTTTGTGAAAGTCCTATCAAGCGTCTCGATCTATCACTATAGATCTTGATGCCTAATATATAAGCAGCTTCACCGAGGTCTTTCATTGAAAAACTCTTATTCAAGTATCCTTTTATGCCATCCATAAATTCTATATCATGTCCAATCAACAATATGTCATCCACATATAATATTAGAAATGCAACAGAGCTCCCACTCACTTTCTTGTAAATACAGGCTTCACCATAAGTCTGTACAAAACCATATGCTTTGATCACCTCATCAAAGCGTATATTCCAACTCCGAGATGCTTGCACTAGTCCATAGATGGATCACTGGAGTTTGCACACTTTGTTAGCACCCTTAGGATCGACAAAACCTTCTGGTTACATCATATACAACTCTTCTTTAAGAAATCCATTAAGGAATGCAGTTTTGACGTCCATTTGCCAGATTTCATAATCATAAAATGCGGTAATTGCTAACATGATTCGGACAGACTTAAGCATCGCTACGGGTGAGAAAGTCTCATCGTAGTCAACCCCTTGAACTTGTCGAAAACCTTTCGCCACAAGTCGAGCTTTGTAGACAGTGATATTACCATCAGCGTTTGTCTTCCTCTTAAAGATCCATTTATTCTCAATGGCTTGCCGATCATCGGGCAAGTCCACCAAAGTCCACACTTTGTTCTCATACATGGATCCTATCTCAGATTTCATGGCCTCAAGCCATTTGTCGGAATCCGGGCTCATCATAGCTTCTTCATAGTTCGTAGGTTCGCCATTGTCTAACAACATAGCTTCCAGGACGGGATTACCGTACCACTCTGGTGCGGAACGTACTCTGGTCGACCTACAAGATTCAGTAGTAACTTGATCTGAAGTTTCATGATCTTTATCATTATCTTCCTCTCTGGTTGGTGTAGACAGCACGGGAACGGTTTTCTCTGATGTGCTACTTTCCAATTCGAGAGAAGGTACAATTACCTCATCAAGTTCTACTTTCCTCCCACTCACTTCTCTCGAGAGAAACTCCTTCTCTTGAAAGGACCCATTCTTGGCAACAAATATCTTGCCTTCGGATCTGTGGTAGAAGGTGTACCCAATTGTTTCTTTAGGGTATTCTATGAAGACGCACTTCTCCGCTTTGGGTTCGAGCTTATCAGGCTGAAGCTTTTTCACATAAGTGTCGCATCCCCAAACTTTAAGAAACGACAGCTTAGGTTTCTTGCCAAACCATAGTTCATACGGTGTCGTCTCAACGGATTTAGATGGTGCCCTATTTAACGTGAATGCAGCTGTCTCTAATGCATAACCCCAAAACGATAGTGGCAGATCGGTAAGAGACATCATAGAACGCACCATATCTAATAAAGTACGGTTACGATGTTCGGACAAACCATTTCACTGTGGTGTTCCAAGTGGCGTGAGTTGTGAAACAATTCCACATTTTCTTACATGAAGGCCAAACTCGTAACTCAAATATTCACCTCCGCGATCAGATTGTAGAAATTTTATTTTCTTGTTACGATGATTCTCCACTTCACTCTGAAATTCTTTGAACTTTTCAAATGTTTCAGACTTGTGTTTCATCAAGTAGATATACCCATACCTACTCAAATCATCTGTGAAGGTTAGAAAATAACGATACCCGCCGCGTGCTTCAACATTCATCGGACCGCATACATCCGTATGTATTATTTCCAATAAATCATTAGCTCGCTCCATTGTTCCGGAGAACGGAGTTTTAGTCATCTTGCCCATGAGGCATGGTTCGCAAGTATCAAATGATTCATAATCAAGAGATTCCAAAAGTCAATCCGCATGGAGTTTCTTCATGCGTTTTACACCAATATGACCTAAACGGCAGTGCCACAAGTATGTTGCACTATCATTATCAACTTTGTATCTTTTGGCATCAATATTATGAATATGTGTATCACTACGATCGAGATTCAACAGGAATAGACCATTCACAAAAGGTGCGTGACCATAAAAGATGTTACTCATATAAATAGAACAACCATTATTCTCTGACTTAAATGAATAACCGTCTCGCAATAAACAAGATCCAGATATAATGTTCATCCTCAACGCTGGCACCAAATAACAATTATTGAGGTCTAAAACTAATCCCGAAGGTAGATGTAGAGGTAGCGTGCCGACGGCGATCACATCAACCTTGGAACCATTCCCGACGCGCATCGTCACCTCGTCCTTAGCCAATCTTCGCTTATTCCGTAGCTCCTGTTTCGAGTTACAAATATGAGCAACCGAACCAGTATCAAATACCCAGGCGCAACTGCGAGCATTAGTAACGAACATATCAATAACATGTGTATCAAATATACCTTTGTTGACTTTGCCATCCTTCTTATCCGCCAAATACTTGATGCAGTTCCGCTCCAGTCCATTTGCAGTAGAAGCACTCACTTTCAGGCTTGGGTCCAGCTTTGGGTTTCTTCGTGCGACCGGCAACTTGCTTGCCGTTCTTCTTGAAGTTCCCCTTCTTTCCCTAGCCCTTTTTCTTGAAACTAGTGGTCTTGTTAACCATCAACACTTGATGCTCCTTCTTGATTTCTACCTCCACCGATTTCAGCATCGCGAAGAGCTCGGGAATTGTTTTCTCCATCCCTTGCATATTGTAGTTCATCACAAAGCCTTTATAGCTTGGTGGCAGTGACTGAAGAACTCTGTCAATAACACTCTCAACCGGAAGATCAATTCCCAGATGAGTCAAGTGGTTGTGGTACCCAGACATTCTGAGTATGTGTTCACTGACAGAACTGTTCTCCTTCATCTTACGGCTAAAGAACTTGTTGGAGACTTCATATCTCTCAAACCGAGCATTAGCTTGAAATATCAATTTCAGCTCTTGGAACATCTCATAAGCTCCGTGGCGTTCAAAACGCTTTTGCAGTCCCGGTTCCAAGTCGTAAAGCATGGCACACTGAACTATTGAGTGGTCATCAGATCGAGCCTGCCAGGCGTTCATAACATCTACTTCAGCTCCTGCAGCAGGTTTATCACCTAGCGGTGCATCAAGGACATAATTCTTTTGTGCAGCAATGAGGATAATCCTCAAGTTACGGACCTAGTCCGTGTAGTTGCTACCATCATCTTTCAACTTAGCTTTCTCTAGGAACGCATTAAAATTCAACGGAACGGTAGCACGGGCCATTGATCTACAACATAGATATGCAAAAACTATCCAGACTAAGTTCATGATAAATTAAGTTCAATTAGTCAAATTACTAATGAACTCCCACTTAAATTAACATCCCTCAATTTATGTAAGTGATACATGATCCAAATCAACTAACCCATGTCCGATCATCACGTGAGATGGGATAGTCATCAATGGTGAACATCTCCATGTTGATCATATCTACTATATGACTCATGTTCGACCTTTCGGTCTCCAGTGTTCCGAGACCATGTCTGTACATGCTAGGCTCGTCAAGTTTAACCCAAGTATTCTGCTTGTGTAAAACTGGCTTACACCCGTTGTATGTGAACGTAGAATCTATCACACCCGATCATCATGAGGTGCTTCGAAACGACGAACTTTAGCAACGGTGCATACTCGGGGAGAACACTTTGATCTTGAAATTTAGTGAAGGGATCATCTTATAATGCTACCTTCGTTCTAAGCAAAATAAGATGCATAAAGGATAAACATCACATGCAATCAAAATTTGTGACATGATATGGCCATCATCATCTTGTGCTTTTGATCTCCATCTCCAAAGCATCGTCATGATCTCCATCATCACCGGCTCGACACCTTGATCTCCATCGTTGCGTCGTGGTCGTCTCGCCAACTATTGCTTCTACAACTTTTGCTAACGCATAGCGATAAAGTAAAGCAATTACATAGTGCTTGCATCTCATACAATAATTAAGAGACAACCCTAAGGCTCCTGCCGGTTGTCGATATATTACAAAACATGATCATCTCATACAACAACGTATATCACATCATGTCTTGACCATATTACATCACAACATACCCTGCAAAAACAAGTTAGACGTCCTCTACTTTGTTGTTGCAAGTTTTACGTGGCTGCTACGGGCTTCTAGCAAGAACCGTTCTTACCTACGCAAAAACAACCAGAACGGTGACTTATCAAGTTTTTTGTTTTAACCTGATTCAAGGACCGGCCGTAGTCAAATTCGATTCAACTAAAGTAGGAGAAACAGACACCCGCCCACCTTTATGCAAAACAAGTTGCACGTCAGTCGGTGGAACCGGTCTCATGTACGTGGACATGTAAGGTTGGTCCGGGCAGCTTCATCCCACAATGCCGCCGAATCAAAATAAGACGTTGGTGGTAAGCAGTATGAACATCACCGCCCACAACTCTTTGTGTTCTACTCGTGCATATCATCTACGCATAGAGCTGGCTCATGATGCCACTGTTGGGGAACATTGCATGGAAAACAAAAAAAAATTCTACGCACACGCAAGATCTATCCATGGAGATGCATAGCTACGAGAGGGGAGAGTGTGTCTACGTACCCTTGTAGACCATTAGCGGAAGCATTTCGATAACGCGGTTGATGTAGTCGAACAACTTCGCAATCCAACCGACCAAGTACCGAACGTACGGCACCTCCGCGTTCAGCACACGTTCAGCTCGATGATGTCCTCACCTTCTTGATCCAGCAAGACGGGCGAAGTAGTCGATCAGTTCCAATAGCACGACGGCGTGGTGACAGTGGTGGTGCAACTATCTCCACAGGGCTTCGCCGAGCACTACGGAAAATATGACCGAGGGTGTAAACGGTGGAGGGGGGCGCCACACACGGCTTGTCGTGGGCTTGTGTGGCGCCCCCCCCTCACATATATATAGGTGGGGGATAGAGGAGGCGGCCAGGAGGCACCCCAAGGGTGGCCGAATCCCCCTTGGGCTCCTACTCCTTGTGGCGCCCCCCTTCCATATTTGTGCGGGAGGGAAAGGAAAGGGGGGAGAGGGAAGGAAGGGGGAGGCCGAATCCCCCTCCTTCCTTTCTCCCATGGGCCGGCTACCATAGGGGGGGTGCGCCACCCCCTTGTGTGCTACTGTGCTCCACTATAATCGCCCATTAGGCCCATCACCCTCCCGGTACTCCCCAGAACCCATTCCGGTGAACCGATGACTACACGATACGCCCCGAAACCTTTCCGGTGACCGAATAGTATCGTCCTATATATCAATCTTTACCTCCGGACCATTCTGGAGCTCCTCATCATGTCCGTGATCTCATCCAGGACTCCGAACAACATTCGGTCACCAATTCACATAACTCATATAACACTATATCGTCAACGAATGTTAAGCGTGCGGACCCTACGGGTTCGGGAATGATGTAGACATGACCGAGATGATTCTTCGGTCAATAACCAATAGCGGGACCTGGATGTCCATATTGGTTATTACATATTCCATGAAGATCTTTACCGGTCGAACCGTTATGACAACATACGTAATTCCCTTTGTCTGTCAGTATATTACTTGCCCGAGATTCGATCGTCGGTATCTCCATACCTAGTTCAATCTCATTACCGGCAAGTCTCTTTACTCATTCCGTAATACATCATCTCGTAACTAACTCCTTATTCATTTTACTTGCAAGCTTATTATGATGTGCATTACCGAGAGGGCCCAGAGATACCTCTCCGAAACACGGAGTGACAAATCCCAGTCTCGATCCATGCCAACTCAACAGACACCTTCGGAGATACCTGTAGAGCATCTTTATGATCACCCAGTTACGTTGTGACGTTTGATAGCACACAAAGTATTCCTCCGGTATCCAAGAGTTGCATGATCTCATGGTCGAAGGAACATGTATTTGACATTAAGAAAGCGATAGCAATAAACTGAACGATCATATGCTAAGCTAATGGATGGGTCTTGTCCATCACATCATTCTCCTAATGATGTGATCCCATTATCAAATGACAACTCATGTCTATGGTTAGGAAACCTTAACCATCTTTGATCAACGAGCTAGTCTAGTAGAGGCTTACTAGGGACACGGTATTTGTTTATTTATTCACACATGTATTTAAGTTTCCGGTCAATACAATTCTAGCATGAATAATAAACCTTTATCATGAACAAGGAAATATAAAATAATAACAACTTTATTATTGCCTCTAGGGCATATTTCCAACAGGTTGGCCCACAATTCTGGCATGGGAGTCTTCAGCAACTTCCACTACTTGATGTACAGGGATATCACGTTCGAGTTCCTTGCCAGCTTCAAGGACACTCTCGAGGACTCCAGCATACCGCCAGGGTGCTCCTTCATGTTGGGAGGAGTGCTACAATCGATGACACTCCAGGAGTGGTGCGACAGCTTTGGGTTCAAGAACCAAGGGTTTCTCGACACCAAGGGGTTGCCCATCGCCGAGCCGCCCAGCACGTGGGACCTCATCTCTGTCAAGGACGAGCACCAGTTCAGTGGTGCCAAGGTAGCTAGCATTCAGAACCCCTCCATTCGCTACTTCATGATTTTTGTTGCTAGCACTATTTTTAGTAGGCAGCACGTAGGGGGCATGTCTAGCTACGACATGTGTTTGATACGCGCAGCACTTCACCCCTAGTCGGATCCCAAACCGAATTTGGGAGCTTTGCTTATGATTCACTTCCGGCGGCAGGCTAAGCAGCCGTCGGGACATATTCTTATTGGTGGTCTTGTCACCCGCCTCGCTGAGCGATTCTTTTATAACTTAGTGGGTGTTGCACATGTCCTGAGGTATATTGAGCTCATCAGGAGGGTTATGATTAACTGCCAGTTTATTGGGCCCGACAAGATTCACGGTGGGGATCACTCTTATAAGGCTGGTTGTAATGGGAGTATCATAAGTAGTATCATGCATGCCAACTAGGCAATTTTGATGAGGTGGCAGAGAATTAATTGAAGAAAGAGAGGGTTGAGTATCATATCATGATACTGTATCGTATTAAATGATGTGCTACTATGTGTCATGCATGACAATAAATGAACTATCCTATGATACTAATATATGATACTATGCACTACGGATGTAGTATCTATCATACACTAGTATCATATGCATGATACTAGTATATGATACTCCCCATTACAACCAGCCTAAGTGCCCCATGCCCGGCACTGAGGCCATGGTTGTTCGCTTGCCATTACTGCAAGCTTTTTCTATGCCAGGATGCAACATGTGGGTGCTCATCATTGATGAGCTTAATGAGTATAGGCACGAGGCTAGGTTCGGGAACAATGTTCACTCCGAACCAGCACCTGAGTGGGACGCCGCAGCTGAGGGCGTCGAGCACGGTTGGGATTCCTGGGATGGGGCAGCACAATTTAACATACCACCTCAGTATGGTGCACAACCGCAGCAGCACTATGGCTATGGTGGTGAGTATGTGCCTAGAGCTGAGTTTTAACAGCTGCAGCAGCAGGTTAGAGGGATCCGCACGAACCTCCAGGAGACTAAAGATAACATACACCTGCTCAACGGGAACATGCAGTCCCTGTTTGGTTTCTGGCAGCCTGGCACAGCGGCACCGTCCTCTAGCGGTCCACCACAGATGCAATGGCCTCATACTGCACCTAGTGACCGTAACAACGAGGACATGGACTAGAGAGAGTTAGGCCAAGATCCTAAGCTTGGGGGAGCTCATCCCCTAGTTATCCTTGCATGCATATTTTACTTTCTTCTTTTTATTTATTTTCTTTTACTTGTCGTCATGTTTATTTTCAGTTTTGCATAATAAATTTGTAGAGTGAACTTTGTTCTTGTTAGTTGGAATTCTCTTCGTTTTTGTGTCTTTCTTTGTTCGAGCCCACAGATTTGTTCACCACTAGCAAGTTGGAAATGAAGAGAACAAAGCGGAGAAGTGACAAGAGGAAAGAGTGAACCAGCGCGAGAAGGTATAATATATTCATACTCACTTTTCTCGCAAGCTTAATTAAGTTAATACTTTTATTTGGCTCGTTGCACTAAAGCTTCGTTCCCCACGATAGTTGAATATCACTTAGTCATAACTCCCAACTTTGAATCTTGCTAGTGAAACTTTGATGTAAAGCATGATTTTGCACCTTAAGAAAAGAAAGAAAATATCTAAAAAGAAATTTAGGAGCTCGGATTTTTTAAGAGAACTAGCACTTAAGTAGTTCAACTCCATATCACTGAATTTGATTGCCTCAATGATACCTACTGCTTGAGTTGTTTAGAGGAAAGAATATTTGAGGTGATCGAGGTTATGCCAAAACTTGTCCGCAATACTAAAATCATGGAACTTCAGCTTCTCACTGGTTTCATGTACTGTTGCTATATGTGCAATAGTGCACGTAAATGCGACTCCGTCACCAATTTGGAGCTTGAGCTGGAATTGATCGACCTTCTCCGAAGAAGTGTGTATGTGGTAAATGCGAGCACTGATCGCTGAGCTCAAAAGAGACAACCTTTTTTATCCATAGGGAACAAAATTAAGCCACAGCGGAAACCCCATTGTATCTATCAAATTTTGGCATAACACTGTCACCAAAGATTGAAGTTCCGATGAATAACGATTGAAGGAAGTATTTAAGAGTCATGACTTGGAAGTACTTGTGGGTATTAATGAAATACTTGAGTACTATGTTTTCTTCTCTTCCGAAACTCCGTGGTTTAATTTGTTTTCAAGAAACTTCAAAGAAAAATCCATTCTCTTAAGAGAATAAAAAGTTTTTGCTTGCCTAGCACTTAGTTAACGATGAAGGTTCAATTTGAGAAATTATAACTTGTGATATGAGACTAGACGTGGCTAGGCAGCGAGCTTAAGTGCAACTATTCAAATGCAAGTATTCTCTTAACTAAGATTGCAGGATTTGTGAGAATGGAAATATTATATCTTCGCGAGACGGTAAACTTCTTTCTACTCATTTGTCAAACTTCCTTTTCTTCCCTTAATTTCTTAGTTGTTCGAGGGCGAACAAGTTTTAAGCTTGGGGGAGTTGATGGCTCGAGAATTTATGATTTTTTACAAAGAGTTTTTCCTCTGGTTTTCATCAGGTTTCCGTTATTTCTTGATTATATCTAACACTAATCCTTCGAGAGAGAATAAAACCCATTTTCCCATTGTTTGGCAGGAAAAACCATATATGCAAGGAAACCAAAGTGAATTACTGCAAATCAAGCCAAATGGAGCAACTTCCAAGTTGGGAGTTTTGTCACCAGGCGCACCAGAACACAAGACGGCCTTCCTCGTATGGCCGGTCGTATGAAGTGCCAGGGGCTCCCTCTCATCTACAGAAGACACTTTCGTGAAGGGACAGAAGGGAGAAAAGAAACCTAGCCGTCGCCGCACCACCCAGAACAGAGAGAGAAGAGATCCGGAGAAGAAGAACCACCGGACATCCTTCTAGTTTTGTTCTTCCATCTTCATACTCATATTCATTTTACATTCACCATTGTAAGAGGATTTCCAAGTTGTAAGATCAGGGTGTAAACTTTATTCATACTTATCTGGAGATTGAGACCTTTTTAATCATTCATCTTATTGTGGATCTTCACTGTATTATCGATATGGTTTTCATGGATTTATTCTCTGAGATGATTGGCTATTCCTTTTCCATGTGTGAGTAATTCCCTCTAGGTGTGGGAGATGTAGGTGAATGGTGATATTCATTTGTGCCCATCCTATATGTCGTCATTCGTGTTTGTAGTCTTATGATCTGCTTAGTAAGTTGTTATTCTGTGGTGCACTCTATGTGTGTTGTCCAATTTAAGGACCCAGGCAACACAATCTCAAGACGTGCACAGGTAACACATATTTTTTAGGGAATATGCGACCTCTGACGTGATAGGTGGAGACATCTATGAGGACCGAAGACAATATGAGATAACGGTGATCCATTGAACTTAATGCATGGCTCCGGTTTAACGACCTTAATTGTGGAGACGACCACGCTGTGGCAACGGCGAAGCAGGACCATAGTATGGAATATAATCCCACGAGCAGGAGTTCCATAACCTTAGGGTGATCCGCCTATTGAACAAGCAAATCAAATACTAAACTCATGATACAAGGTAACTGGTATTACCGTCGCAATGGCACACTTGATGTACACCATGATCCGAAGTCTCTCCGCGCCTAATCTCTCCATTGCATGAAAAACACTTTTACTTTCAGTTTTACTTTTCGTCCTTCACATTCGAATTACTATTACTCTCGCTGCAACAAACTCATCACATTTAATATTCTGGTTTATTTGGCTCTTGGAACACTAATAGCTTCTGCAGAATCACAAGCAGTTACTTCACATAAGAGCTGTGACAACTTGTGTGTGACAGAAACGCTACTCATAAATATTCTCCTCTGCTCTTCGTTGGGACAATTACTATTGGGATACTTACACGAAGCTGCTACACTACCCTGTGTGTCTTGCAGACCATCAGTCTCCAGTCGCGAAACTTCACGTTCTCTTCGCATGGTCGATGTGGAAGGTCGGCGACGTTGCCGACACAACTCGTCTAATTTGCGCTCTTGCGCCTCGACAGCCAGCCGCTGTTGCTGAAGGCAAGCACTCTCAGCCAGGACGGCTTGGCGTTGGGTCTCCAACGCCCTCCGAGTCAGCGAATCGCCCGGGATGGGCATGCGCAGAAGCTCCTCATTCGCCCTGGCCTCCACTGTTCGGGCCTCCTTGGTTCCGGTCTCTGCACCGCAAGCGCCCGGTGCGTCGTTGTTGCCGGCTGAAGCCACAAAAACTTCGGTAAACGAAGAGTGGCTGCCAGAACTCTCATCATCGTCGGACTTGGAATCCAGTACTGCATGAAGAGAGTCGGTGTCGACCACGCCGGCAAGCTGGGAAACAGCACCGCCGGTGCGGGATGCTAGCGATGATCCCAGGGGCTGCCTGGGCTTCGGCTCCTCCACTCGGTAGGGAACCGGGTCCTGAAGGCACAAAGTGCCAGCGTCATTGACACGGAAGTGCGAACTCCTGATCATCAGCGTAGCGCTCTCGGAGAGTGCGCGGGAAGCTGGGTGCCATGCCAAATCGTCGGCGATGAAGTCCAGCGAGCCGAAACAAATGGCTCGCCCAGGTACCAGCCCGCCGCCGATAACCGGAGACGATGCCACTTGATCCATGGTTCCAGGTCTCGCCACCTCTACCTGGCGTGCCAACTGTCGCGGGGATTTCGCGGCAGAAACCATTTGTATCTAGGATTGGGGGAGATTGTGCGTGCTGGGGCAAACATATGGGTTCACACACAAGGGGTTTTACCCAGGTGTGTTACTGTTAAGGGATAACACCCTACTTGTGTTACTGTTTTCTTCCTTGTATGAGAGAGAGTAGAAAGATTGTGAACCTTCGGCCAGGTGCCCTAGCCATGCCTTATATAGGGCTAGCATGGCTTAGAAGCCACAACGGCCGACTGCTTTAATTCCTACTAGTAACGGCTCATTGAATGTCCACTGTTACTACTGCTACTTATTAGAGCAAGTATAATAGGGTCCAGTCAGCTGGCTATAAGCCATTGCACATCATCAAAATCACAGCTGGAAGAGAGAGAAGGCAAGAAAGAGAAGGAAGCGGGCGCTCCATCAATCGCCGGCTACAACACAGGAAACAAGAAAAGAAACCTGCATGCAGGCGTGTGAGCGGGCTCTCCTCTCCTTTCAACCAATCACTTGTGTCTCCTTCCCTTCCTCCACATGCAAGCTTTAAATACTACTCCTAGTAGCTAGTTTAGAGCCAATCTATTATACTAGTGGGCTTTTATGAAGACTTTAGGTGACATGCCATTGGCATATAGTCAGCAGCATGCTTTCTTATTAACCATGCTCTTACGGAGTGTAACGCCTGGACTAACTTCTCGATTGATTACTCTGCAGTGGAGGTGGTAACGCCTGTCTTTATAGCGCCGCTTGACCTCCCGGGTGGACTGCCTGGTTATCTTCCTGTCGGATGGCTTGAGCGTCCTACAGTTGGATGGCCATCTTGTTGGTTACAGCCTGGTCGAGCAGGCTGGGCCTGGTGATTCTTCTGGAATGGGCTTGGCCCACCCCAGGCCTGTTGGGCTGACTCCTCGTCTTGGGCCTATCCGGTAGATATTCCCTGGTCAAGTACGTTGGAGATGAGATTTAGTACAAGTAAAATCTCTTGTAATTCATTCAGATTATTATTTTTTGAAACGGAAGCAAAAGCTTTGCCTCATCTCATTAATAAAGAAAGGGGAACGAACAAGGTTCAAAGAGGTCCATTACACCTCAACAAATGGGAAAAAAAAGTCTACTCTCACGGCATCAAGGAACTCAAGTGTTTCGTCCCAGCGAGGACCCAAAACTTAGCCTCCGCTTTGATGTTGTCGATTATAACAGTGGGCATTGTCAATTTGTTGCGGAAAACTCTTGCATTTCTTTCTTTCCACACCTCCCAAGTGACAAGCATGAGGAGCAAAGAAATTGCCTTCCTCCTGTGACCATGCTGAAGAACCGTCGCAGCCCACCAGGCATGGACCATGTGGAAGCCTCCCCAACTCGTAATGTTCAACTTCGGCGCATCAAGCCAACCCTTGACAGCGGTCCAAATTCTGAGGGAGTATCTACACTTGAAAAGAATGTGCGCCGCGGACTCGGGTTCTCTTTCAGGTTATGACCTCACATGTTTGGGTCCAGTTTTTGTTTTTGCAGGTAAATATATTATATACAAAATCAGACACAGAACCAGCAACCACTCCATCACAGCAGCGACTCCAACAGATCTTTCTTCATCGCTGCTTCCAGCTGTTTTGTCTCCTCTTCAGTGCTTGCTCCACTAAGAGACTGACTTATGCGCTCCCTGCTCATGATATGACCAAAGGAAGGAAGCTGGCTGCTTTGTCTCCTCTTCAGTGCTTGCTTCATCAAGAGACTTACTTATGCTCTCCCTGTTCATGATATGACCAAAGGAAGGAACCTGGCTTTTGGTATTATTTATCCTAAATGACCCTTTTATTAGAAACTTAAGCACCTGGCCCCCTGGAAAACTTATTTGCATCTCTGGCCCCCGAGGAATTACGCCAATCGGAATGTCACTTCTAAGAGGGTGTCGCGCCCAACAAATTGGCGTTTTATGCAGTCGCACCAGTCTCGATGGCGCGTCATGTAAACGTAGTTATGTTGCCTCGTTAGACGGTGGACGGTTGGCACCAAGATATAGTATATATCAAATACTACACCTTATGTTATAGGTTAATAAAGCTACATGGAAGAAAAAATACTTTAGAATAAACTGTATGCACAGGTGCATGGAGCTCACAGGGAAAACAGAAGAAGAAAAGGAGCAAGTGATAACCGAAAGCAAAATAAACGCCGAGTTGTATATATGCGCTCGTCACTCGAAAATTACTTCATCAGCTGCTAGCATATGCTATCTCCGAAAGCAAACTGCTATAATTATAGAGGAAGACCAGTAGGCTAGTTAATTAGCAGCTTTTTTTCTACACTCGGTTTAGGAGGGCCTTTCCGAGCGCCCGACAGGATGCACTCGGCAAAGAGCTCGGCACTCGGCAATCAGGACGATTCCAGTAGTGAGCAATCTAGCATGATATTGTCCTACTTCAGAGTCCAACAACACATAGTTATCAACACTGACTCCTAGTAAAATGCCAACAGAAAGACGAGCAGCAGGTGACCAAATCCAAGAGAAATTCCTACCGCCACTAATGCTATTAAGCAAATGCAAAGAAATCTCACTTTTCTTAGTTTCTTGTTGCCCAACAAAAAGTAAGTTATGCTCTACTATACATTCTTTTCTGAAAAAGGATTTTCTCCATCTTCCCTAGACCTCTAGCATTCCAGAAACATTCCTGCCATCTAATCAGCGCCCTTGTTTAAATTTAAAGCTCTACCTCTACAGACATATCTAGCAACACCTTTACTTTTACTTTTAGAAGAATTTTTACTAGCACTGCCAGTCTCGTACCACTAGACACCCGGCACAGGTGAAATCTCAAAATATTCACACCGTCGACGGAAATGAAAGGCAACCGGCAAGAAAAGGCTATCTCACTACCAGAATCGCCCCCTACGCCGACGGCCAGACCCCGTCGGCGTAGGCCAGAATACCGTCGGCGTAGGGCTACGCCGACGGGGGCCGTCGGCGTAGGCCCGTCGGGATCGCGAACGTCGGCGTACCCGGGCATTTTCGTCGGCATAGGAAAACCGTCGGCGTAGGTCCTTATGCCGACATCCGGTCGTACGACCGTCGGCGTAGATGGGCCGTCGGCGTCCTTTTTCACGTGACGGCGGCTGACGGCGACGTCGGAGTTCGTCCACCAACCGGAAGCTGCCACGTGACAGGGGCTATGCCGACGGTGTAACCGTCGGCATAGGCGAGGAGCTACGCCGACGGTGTAACCGTCGGCGTAGCCCTGCCACGTGGCAGCTCCTGGTGCATCTGAAGGCAGGGCTACGCCGACGGTTACACCGTCGGCATAGGCCAGGAGCTACGCCGACGGTGTAACCGTCGGCGTAGCCCTGCCACGTGGCAGCTCCTGGCGCACTTGAAGTCAGGGCTACGCCGACGGTTACACCGTCGGCATAGGTGCTGTTTTTTTAAATAATTTTTTAATTTTTTCCAATTTTA
Source organism: Elymus sibiricus (assembly GCA_039707655.1). Lineage (NCBI taxonomy): Eukaryota > Viridiplantae > Streptophyta > Magnoliopsida > Poales > Poaceae > Elymus > Elymus sibiricus. The sequence continues at coordinate 24,447,471 of CM077675.1, forward strand.
TTTTATTTTTTTTCTATTTATTTTTTTCTGATTTTCAAATCTTTGAATTATTTGACTGGCAGCTCCTGGCGCACTTGAAGTCAGGGCTACGCCGACGGTTACACCGTCGGCATAGGTGCTGTTTTTTTTAATAATTTTTTAATTTTTTCCAATTTTTTTTTCTATTTATTTTTTTCTGATTTTCAAATCTTTGCATTATTTGACAATTTAATCTGTAATTACCCTGCTCACTGTTCTTGAATTATTTGACAATTTAATCTCTAATCACCCCTCATTCCAAATCGTCTAACTTCCCGACAGGTCACCCATCCTCTCACTGCTCCAACCGCAGCACGCTTAACTTTTGAGTTCTATCACCCTTAGTTTCCAAGTCTGCACTTGTTGTTTTCTTGACAATAGTAAGCTGTCAATTCTATTAACCCTTAGGTCTTGATGTCACATGATTTTATTTTCTAAATTCCAAACAATTATTAAAATAAACAACAATAAATGATTAATAATAATATTGAATTTTAATTAAAATAAAATAAGTAATAATATTATTTTATTCATTTTTTGCCATTTATTCATTTAATATGGCATAATTAATATCTTTAAATACGTAAATTGAAATTCGACAAATAATATATCCATTATTATCAGAAAAATATGAGGAATCCAAATATGACATCATTTATTTATTTTAAATAAAATTATTTTTCATAACACTTTTTTTCGACATCTTATGCAAAAGTTATAGCCATTTTACTTTTTCATAACACTTTTTAAAACTTATTTCAACTCCAGACTTTTTGTGTGTTCAACATGCACTATTCAAAGCCACATCATCAATTTTCAACCTTTTTCCACTTCATTCCCTATTTTTCATGTATTTATTGATTTTTTTGAGCTAAATGACCCCGAAATTGAAAAGCACTACAAATGAACTCTGAAAAGGTTGAAACTTGGCATGGTATCATCATTTCACCCACATAGCATGTGCTAAAAAGTTGAGAGGGTTACGACAAAAGCTGGATGCACTCTGTGTACAAACTGGACAATCTCTTTCGAAGTATCAGGGTTTCGGACGAAAACTCATCTGTTACAAAGGCATTTCATTTTTTTAAACTTATTTGAACTCCAGACTTTTTGTGTGTTCAACATGCACTATTCAAAGCCACATCATCAATTTTCAACCCTTTCCCACTTCATTCCCTATTTTTCATGCATTTATTGATTTTTTTGAGCTAAATGACCCCGAAATTGAAAAGCACTACCAATGTGTAGGGTAACGCAGCAGAAAACAAAAAATTTCCGACCTACGCACCAGCCCAGGACCACTATGGAGACTGCATACAAGGTTTGATCATTTTCGTTACCGACTCGTAGCACAGCGGAAGTAGAGTCGATGACGAACGGCGATGCAGATCCCCGCAGCTAGGATTTTACAACCTCCCAACCGCGAGGATGTATACCCTCATCTGCCCCGCGGACAGCCCTCCGGGAGGCGGTCGCACAGTCCCCCGGATGGTGTCGCGGACAGCCCTTCGGGAGGACCTCCGAAACTCGGACTGTCACTCGGACAGCCCTTCGGGAGGACCTCCAAAACTCGGACGGTCACACGGACAGCCCTTCGGGAGGCACTCTCGAACTAAGACCGAAACTACGATCTCTCTACAGAGTTGCACACATACGATGTCATCTATCCGGCAGGGCTTCGCCGTCCAGAACTAGTTCCCACCGGAACCCAGACAGCCTTTCGGCTCTACGAAACTATTTCGCTGGGAGGGAGAGAAGAAGCTAGATCATTGCAATGGCATGTGTATGAGAGTAAGGATGTGTGAGATGGCAGCCCACTCACCTCCTATTTATAGGAAAACCAAGGGGTAGGGTGGTTTTACAATAAAACCCAAAACCCACATGGAAAGGAGTCCGTCTCAAGGACCTAAAAGTGAAACCAAGGAACAAGTGGGGGCTCCATGTTGGAGCCCCATTGTGGCCGGCCACCATCTCTTGGGGGGCCCCCCAAGGGGGTTTCTTAGCCCCCAAGCCTTCTAGAAACCTTTTGGGAAAATATCCCAAAAGGCACTTTTCCAAAAATATCCAAAAAGTGCTTTCACTATTCACGGTGACATTTTTCAGCGTCTGATCGAACTAGAAATATTCATGTGGGCATAGAACAATTCTAGTACCCACCAAAATAATTTTCAACGTGAGCCGGAACAATTCCGGTTTAGTGATTTTCATCTGCGAAAAGCATCTGAAGCGGTTTCGGCAGCTCCGGAACATTTCCGGTTTTCATCCCGGAAAATTCCAAAAAGTTTCTAGAACGATTCTGGCATCCTCCAAGAATTATCAGGCATGTGCCAAAACCAATTTGACTTCTTGGTATCCCCTGAAACAACTTTTCAGTTTCACCGAAACTGTTCCGGTGTTCTCTCTGCGGAACTTTTCCGCTGTCCGAAACTTTTCCAGTGTCCGAAAACTTTTTCGGTGATTTTCTCTCAGACTCCCTGTCTAGTATTCGGCAGATAGATGACCCTTAAGCGTGTGACCCTATAGGTTCGGTGAAGCAGAGACATGACCCGGAACCCCTTCCGATCAATGATCAACATCGGAGCCGTGGACACCCATATTGATCCCTATACCCACACGAATGAATATTCGAGTGAACCTCGAGTTGCCGTGTGCTATTCCTGTTGCTTCGCGATATGTTACAATTACCCGAGGTGAGACATGTTGGCATCCCTGTGGATCAACACCTTGTCCACTATGCCAGTTACCTCGTTGCCGGTATTGTTCTCTTTTCTCGTTCCCGCGTTCCGGCATCCCCGTGATCAAATCACAAAGTGTCTGGCCAGACGATGATGGATACCGTAACACCGAGAGGGCCCAGAGATATCTCTCCATCGTCGGAGGAGCAAATCCCAATCTTGAGCTATCAAGTTACTTGACATACTTTTCCATGAACCCGTAAGCCGCCGTAATAGCCACCCATTTACGGATGACGTTTAACAAACCCCAATGTTCATGAAGCAAGCATGAAGAAACTCGATACTCTCATGGTCAAAGGAATTATGCAAACATTAACTTCCTGTGTTATTAACCATTAACTTATGACGAATGTATCTCATAGCATAACATCAAGTCGGGTCGATTCAACACAAGTGTTCTACCAACAATTGTGTCCTCAAAATTGCCGGCATAGCCATGCCCATGATCAGGAAAATAGGATCATCATGCAATACTTGAGCCAGTCATAGAGGCTTGACTAGGAATACACACGTGCACATGAGTTTCCCTCCAAGCCTTGTTTATTTGTAGACTCGAGAATCATTGCAGTTATAGCATGGAACATAAACTTTAATTATGAACAGGGAGATAATCAATAACATTTATTATCGCCTCTAGGGCATATCTCCTACAAAATGAACTCTGAAAAGGTTGAAACTTGGCATGGTATCATCATTTCACCCACATAGCATGTGCTAAAAAGTTGAGAGGGTTACGACAAAAGCTGGATGCACTTTGTGTACAAACTGAACAATCTCTTTCGAAGTATTACGGTTTCGGACGAAAACTCATCTGTTACAAATGCATTTCATTTTTCTAAACTTATTTCAACTCCAGACTTTTTGTGTATTCAACATGCACCATCTAACATGTGCCTACGAGCAGAAAAAATTAAATTAAAAACAATTTTTAAACTCAAGTTATTCACAATCTAGGGTTTGAAGGAAATTTGAACAAATTCAAATTTAAACCATTCAAATTTGAAAACTAATTGCACAAACACAAACTAGACAAAAATTTGAAATTAATGCAAAAAGAATCACTCAAAAACATCAAATATCCTAAAAGATATAAGCAATTCAAAACAGAAAACACAAAATTGCACCTATGCCGACGGTTACACCGTCGGCGTAGGTGAAATAAAAAAAAATTGTGCCGACGCCGACGGTTACACCGTCGGCGTAGCCCGAAAGGTATGCCGACGGCATAACCGTCGGCATAGTTACGCCCCCGGATCCGCACCTCCCTCGGATCGATGACGTGGCACCTGCCTCGGATCGATGACGTGGCTCCTGGCCTATGCCGACGGTTACACCGTCAGCGTAGCCCCCTGCCTTCACATGCACCAGGAGCTGCCACGTGGCGGGGCTACGCCGACGGTTACACCGTCGGCATAGGTGCTGTTTTTTTAATATGGCATAATTAATATCTTTAAATCCGTAAATCGAAATTCGACAAATAATATATCCATTATTATCAGAAAGATATGAGGAATCCAAATATGACATCATTTATTTATTTTAAATAAAATTAATTTTTCATAACACTTTTTTTCGACATCTTATGCAAAAGTTATAGCCATTTTACTTTTTCAAAACACTTTTTAAAACTTGTTTCAACTCAAGACTTTTTGTGCGTTCAACATGCACTATTCAAAGCCACATCATCAATTTTCAACCCTTTCCCACTTCATTCCCCATTTTTCATGCATTTATTGATTTTTTGAGCTAAATGACCCCGAAATGGAAAAGCACTACAAATGAACTCTGAAAAGGTTGAAACTTGGCATGGTATCATCATTTCACCCACATAGCATGTGCTAAAAAGTTGAGAGGGTTACGACAAAAGCTGGATGCACTCTGTGTACAAACTGGACAATCTCTTTCGAAGTATCAGGGTTTCGGACGAAAACTCATCTGTTACAAAGGCATTTCATTTTTTTAAACTTATTTCAACTCCAGACTTTTTGTGTGTTCAACATGCACTATTCAAAGCCACATCATCAATTTTCAACCCTTTCCCACTTCATTCCCTATTTTTCATGCATTTCTTAATTTTTTTGAGCTAAATGACCCCGCAATTGAAAAGCACTACCAATGTGTAGGGTAACGCAGCAGAAAACAAAAAATTTCCAACCTACGCACCAGCCCAGGACCACTATGGAGACTGCATACAAGGTTTGATCATTTTCGTTACCGACTCGTAGGACAGCGGAAGTAGAGTCGATGACGAACGGCGATGCAGATCCCCGCAGCTAGGATTTTTCAACCTCCCAATCGCGAGGATGTATACCCTCATCTACCCCGTGGACAGCCCTCCGGGAGGCAGTCGCACAGTCCCCCGGATGGTGTCGCGGACAGCCCTTCGGGAGGACCTCCGAATCTCGGACTGTCACTCGGACAGCCCTTCGGGAGGACCTCCAAAACTCGGACGGTCACACGGACAGCCCTTCGGGAGGCACTCTCGAACTAAGACCGAAACTATGATCTCTCTACAGAGTTGCACACATACGGTGTCATCTATCCGGCAGGGCTTCGCCGTCCAGAACTAGTTCCCACCGGAACCCAGACAGCCTTTCGGCTCTATGAAACTATTTCGCTGGGAGGGAGAGAAGAAGCTAGATCATTGCAATGGCATGTGTATGAGAGTAAGGATGTGTGAGATGGCAGCCCACTCACCTCCTATTTATAGGAAAACCAAGGGGTAGGGTGGTTTTATAATAAAACCCAAAACCCACATGGAAAGGAGTCCTTCTCAAGGACCTAAAAGTGAAACCAAGGAACAAGTGGGGGCTCCATGGAGGAGCCCCATTGTGGCCGGCCACCATCTCTTGGGGGGGCCCCCAAGGGGGTTTCTTAGCCCCCAAGCCTTCTAGAAACCTTTTGGGAAAATATCCCAAAAGGCACTTTTACAAAAATATCCAAAAAGTGCTTTCACTATTCACGACGACATTTTTCAGCGTCTGATCGAACTGAAAATATTCATGTGGGCTTAGAACAATTCTAGTACCCACCAAAATAATTTTCAACGCGAGCCGGAACAATTCCGGTTTAGTGATTTTCATCTGCGAAAAGCATCTGAAGCGGTTTCGGCAGCTCCGGAACATTTCCGGTTTTCATCCCGGAAAATTCCAAAAAGTTTCCAGAACGATTCTGGCATCCTCCAAGAATTATCAGGCATGTGCCAAAACCAATTTGACTTCTTGGTATCCCCTGAAACAACTTTTCAGTTTCACCGAAACTGTTCCGGTGTTCTCTCTGCGGAACTTTTCCACTGTCCGAAACTTTTCCGGTGTCCGAAAACTTTTTCGGTGATTTTCTCTCAGACTCCCTGTCTAGTATTCAGCAGATAGACGACCCTTAAGCATGTGACCCTATAGGTTCGGTGAAGCATAGACATGACCCGGAACCCCTTCCGATCAATGATCAACATCGGAGCCGTGGACACCCATATTGATCCCTATACCCACACGAATGAATATTCGAGTGAACCTCGAGTTGCCGTGTGCTATTCCTGTTGCTTCGCGATATGTTACAATTACCCGAGGTGAGACATGTTGGCATCCCCATGGATCAACACCTTGTCCACTATGCCAGTTACCTCGTTGCCGGTATTGTTCTCTTTTCTCGTTCCCGTGTTCCGGCATCCCCGTGATCAAATCACAAAGTGTCTAGCCAGACGATGATGGATACCGTAACACCGAGAGGGCCCAGAGATATCTCTCCATCATTGGAGGAGCAAATCCCAATCTTGAGCTATCAAGTTACTTGACATACTTTTCCATGAACCCGTAAGCCGCCGTAATAGCCACCCATTTACGGATGACGTTTAACAAACCCCAAAGTTCATGAAGTAAGCATGAAGAAACTCGATACTCTCATGGTCTAAGGAATTATGCAAACATTAACTTCCTGTGTTATTAACCATTAACTTATGACGAATGTATCTCATAGCATAACATCAATTTGGGTCGATTCAACACAAGTGTTCTACCAACAATTGTGTCCTCAAAATTGCCGGCATAGCCATGCCCATGATCAGGAAAATAGGATCATCATGCAATACTTGAGCCAGTCATAGAGGCTTGACTAGGAATACATTTTACCGTTTATTATCCCACACGTGCACATGAGTTATTCACAATCTAGGGTTTGAAGGAAATTTGAACAAATTCAAATTTAAACCATTCAAATTTGAAAACTAATTGCACAAACACAAACTAGACAAAAATTTGAAATTAATGCAAAAAGAATCACTCAAAAACATCAAATATCCTAAAAGATATAAGCAATTCAAAACAGAAAACACAAAATTGCACCTATGCCGACGGTTACATCGTCGGCGTAGGTGAAATAAAAAAAAATTGTGCCTACGCCGACGGTTACACCGTCGGCGTAGCCCGAAAGGTATGCCGACGGCATAACCGTCGGCATAGTTACGCCCCCGGATCCGCACCTCCCTCGGATCGATGACGTGGCACCTGCCTCAGATCGATGACGTGGCTCCTGGCCTATGCCGACGGTTACACCGTCGGCGTAGCCCCCTGCCTTCACATGCACCAGGAGCTGCCACGTGGCAGGGCTACGCCGACGGTTACACCGTCGGCATAGGTGCTGTTTTTTTTAATATGGCATAATTAATATCTTTAAATCCGTAAATCGAAATTCGACAAATAATATATCCATTATTATCAGAAAGATATGAGGAATCCAAATATGACATCATTTATTTATTTTAAATAAAATTAATTTTTGATAACACTTTTTTTCGACAACTTATGCAAAAGTTATAGCCATTTTACTTTTTCATAACACTTTTTAAAACTTGTTTCAACTCAAGACTTTTTGTGCGTTCAACATGCACTATTCAAAGCCACATCATCAATTTTCAACCCTTTCCCACTTCATTCCCCATTTTTCATGCATTTATTGATTTTTTTGAGTTAAATGACCCCGAAATTGAAAAGCACTACAAATGAACTCTGAAAAGGTTGAAACTTGGCATGGTATCATCATTTCACCCACATAGCATGTGCTAAAAAGTTGAGAGGGTTATGACAAAAGCTGGATGCACTTTGTGTACAAACTGGACAATCTCTTTCGAAGTATCAGGGTTTCGGACGAAAACTCATCTATTACAAAGGCATTTCATTTTTTTAAACTTATTTCAACTCCAGACTTTTTGTGTGTTCAACATGCACCATCTAACATGTGCCTACGAGCAGAAAAAATTAAATTAAAAACAATTTTTAAACTCAAGTTATTCACAATCTAGGGTTTGAAGGAAATTTGAACAAATTCAAATTTAAACCATTCAAATTTGAAAACTAATTGCACAAACACTAACTAGACAAAATTTTGAAATTAATGCAAAAAGAATCACTCAAAAACATCAAATATCCTAAAAGATATAAGCAATTCAAAACAGAAAACACAAAATTGCACCTATGCCGACGGTTACCCCGTCGGCGTAGGTGAAAAAAAATATTTGTGCCTACGCCGACGGTTACACCGTCGGCGTGGCCCGAAAGGTATGCCGATGGCATAACCGTCGGCGTAGTTACGCCCCCGGATCCGCACCTCCCTCGGATCGATGACGTGGCACCTGCCGCGGATCGATGACGTGGACCATCGAAGCTATGCCGACGGTGTCCGTCAGGGCCGTCGGCATATCTTTGACGGCGTCAAACGGGTGTTACTCATCGAGTGGCCGGGCCCGCTGATACGCCGACGGGGTGTCTACGCCGACGGCCACCGTAGGCATAGGTGAATCAACGCCGACGGCATTTGTATGCCGACGGTGGCCGTCGGCTTAGGTTGATCTACGCCGACGGTTGTTAGTACGCCGACGGTGAGGCACTGGTGGTCGACGTAGGGTGACGTACGCCGACGGGGGCCGTTGGCATAGTTTAGGCCGTCGGCAACGACCCTGATTCTGGTAGTGTCTCTGTACAGCCACGCCTGATGGCTTTGGGCCTTGGAGCTTTGGTCACTAGTGCAGAATTGGCCTATTGTCCCGGTTCGTAACGGCCTTTAGTGCCGGTTCTACAACCGGCATTAAAGGGTGGGGACTAAAGGCCCCCCCTTTAGTCCCGGTTCAACACGGCCCGGCACTAAAGGCCCACCACGTGGCGCTTGCCGACGCCGTGGGCTGGGGACCTTTAGTCCCGGTTGGTGTTACCAACCGGGACTAAAAGTATTTAATTCTTTTAGTTTTGGTTTATTTTTCCTTTTAATCCTTTAGGGGTTTATGAATTAATTATGGTTTATTTTTCCTTTTAATTTTGTGTTTTCCATTTAATTATTTTTCATTTCAAACATATATTACGCTACTATATACTGTACACGTTGTGCATATACATATAAATAGAATTTCTCGTAGAACCGATCATATATATATCATCGAATTTCGCGTCGACCATTCACATACACATATTCTCCTACAATTTGCGGATCATTACATGCAGGCATTACAGCTTGTAATGGTATTCTCCTTTGGGATCTATGACCTGGTCGAGCAAAAATCCCGCTATTTCCTCTTGAATTGCTAGTACGCGATCCGTTGGTAGGAGCTGGTCCCGCATCTCCGTCAGCTTTAAAGAAGGAGATCAAGATGAATATATTAGTTGTGTGTATATATATTAGATCATGATAAAAAAATTATGGATGGTGTTCTGGCAAACATACCCAACGTAGTCTTTCAGATGTGCTCCTTTCGGACGTGATCATGCGAATGTTCTCGCAAACGTAGTATGCGCATAAATTATTCCCCGACGCCTGGCTCATGCACTTTACGAGAATAAAATTCAATCAGATCATAATTAATCAAGCATGATAATGGTATTGAAACTAGAATTAAAGAGATGCACGGACGTAGCTAGCTAGTACTACTTAATTACCTTGGGTCGCACCCATTTCAGCTGTTGTTTTCATTCGCCGGAGACCTCTTTGGTGAACTTTTGCCAAGCCCTGCCCGCCGGCAAAGAAAATGAATAAAGGAGTTATTAATTAGTTGATATCAGGAAATGAACTAAAGAGGCCGACATAGTGCGATAATGATTGAAATTACCTGTCGACCATCCCCCTCACGCTTGCGTATTCGGATGGGTCTTTATATAGTGATTCCAGTACTTGAACTTTTCCCTCGTCAACTTCAATGATTAACAAGATCCAGTGAAAACTGCATGCGCACACGTTTGTATAGTTAAGCGGGCATGTGCATAATTCATCAACTACACTTATTAACATCTAGTAAGCAAAAATAGAATTTGTAGTACAAAATATAGTAACACTCACCCGAAGTTGTAAGGAAGTAATATTTCTGGTTGGGTGTTTAGTCGCTTCAAAAACTCTAGTAAGCTTCTCTCTGTGTCTTTTCTAGATGTCTCAAGTAACCATGTCTTTTCATTAATGGTATTTGGGTTAATGAACCCAATGCCATAGCGTCCAGCTTTTTTCATTTCATACATCTTCATTCTGCATAATACCACATAAAAGAATATAGTGAGGATAATTACAGGTAATGAACGAGCACAGCTAGCTAGAGACTTAAATTACAGAAATAAATTACTTACAGACAATAGCAACTGACGATAGATTTGTCGAGTGCGTCTTGATTGAATAACTGAAACATCTCTTGAAACTCAACCCACAATTTTTTTGCATGGAAGTAATGCTCTTCCTTGACTTTAACCATGAGGGACTCTCGCTCGGTCTTTGATGCTTCTATCATGTACCACTTATTCAAATTGTACATTCTCGTTGGTAGAAGCGGGACCTGCTCAGGCTTGACCAGAGGTTGGCCGCGGACATATTTCCATCTTAGTTCCTCCTCTTTAAACACGGAGAATTCCTCGATGCCTAGAGTTGTTCAACAGTGACACCGGCCTCTTTAGCCTGCCTTCTATGATCGTCGGTTATTACCAGCTGATCGGCGGTACTCACATGTGTTTGTACAATGAGCGGGGGGATCGATTGCACTGACTATTCACCCAGCTGGAGAACAGTTTTCCCGCTTTTTTTGCCAACTGCTTGGCCCGAGCTCGAGCTTGACTTCTTTTTTGTGCCTCATATGACTTCTTGATAGACCGGACATAGTCTGAGTCCTTATGCTTGACAGCCGGTTGAGCATTATCAATAAAGTGTTGTATCACATGCTCAGGTACTTTCTCTCCTTTGGCGGCGAGGACAGTTTCGGTCCAAAATGGGCCTTCAATTGGGCATCCACTTCGGCCTTGAGTTCCTCCTCAGTCAGGTGGTAAGGCAACTTTGGAAGAGGCTTGAGGCTTGGAACATATTTGAATTTCTGGCCTGTTGTACCGCTAGCCGCCGTAGCTGCGGCCTCTCTCTTCCGCTGTTGCTTAGGCGGCAGAGCACGCTGAGGCGGCGGAGACGGTTGACGCGGTGCCGGACTTGGAGGAGGAGGAGTCGGCTGACGCGGTGCCGTACTTGGAGGAGGAGGAGTCGGCTGACGCGGTGCCGGACTTGGAGGAGGAGGAGTCGACTGATGCGGCGGCGGACTTGGAGGAGGAGGAGTCGGCTGACGCGGTGGAGGACTTGTTGCAGCAGTAGTCGGTGGCCTTGGAAAGACGATGCAATCCTTTTTCCATAGAATGATACGATGTATGGCCTCTCCCAGTGTTCTTTCGTCGTCACCTCCAGGAATGTCAAGCTGTAGCTCGTAATATCCTGACATCACTTCATCAACCCCGACACGAGCATCGCCAGCTGGAATCGGATTTGAATGGAATGTTGCTTCAGGGGGATTTGTTAAAGCATAGCCGTCCGCCACCTTCATGGATAGGTTCTTCACTGTCATGTGTAGCTCACAAGTAGTCCTATCTTTGATATCATCCACAGGGTATCTAGCCAGAAGTGCATCATCGGTCGGGGCGGAACCCACGCTGCTTCTCGGCATAGATGGGACGGTGCTATCCAATGCTAGATCGATCTGCTCATGCTGCCGCTGAGACGCCCTTTCCTGGCTGAGTGAGTCGATCTGCTCCTGCTGCCGCCTGAAAGCGCGTTCCAACTCCAGGTGCTTTGATTCTAGGCCTTCAAGGCGGAGTACTTCCTCCTTCCCCTGCTCCTCCTCCAGCTTCCTCTTCTGCTCCTCCTGCTGCTTCTTTCTCGCACGGCTTCTGTAATTGGCGTTCCAATCCGCAAACCCCTCAAACCACGGAACAACGCTTTGCCTCGTGTTCTTCCCGGGTGTTCAGGATTCTTCAGGGCGCGCGTAAGCTCGTCGTTCTCTCTATTGGGCGTGAACACCCCCATTCGAGCTTCTTCTATTGCAACAACTAAATCATCCTGAGCTTTTTTAAGACTTGCCCGCTCCTTAATCAGCCCTGTCTCTGGGTCCAACTTCCCCCCATGCGCATAAAACCAAGTCCTGCACCTGGGGGGCCAGTTCAATGTAACTGGAGTGACCCCTGCAGCCATCATCTCTTGCTCAGCTTGATCCCACTTAGGCAGGGCCACCTGGTAGCCACCTGGCCCGAGAGTATGGTGCCACAGCTTTTTCGCAACATTAATCTTGTTTTGTCTCGACCGTTCCTTAGCTAGTTCCGATTCCTTGAACTTCACGAAAGCGTCCCAGTGATCTCTTGCCTTCTCCAGTGTTCCCTTGAATTCTGGAGTCTTCTTTCCTGCTTTGAGGTACGCATTCCATGTATTTTTCTTGAAGGTGTTGAATGCGGTCGCCATCTTTTTTAGAGCAAAGTTCCTGACTTTCTTCAGATCTACATCTGTCAAATTATCTGGTAGGGTGAAATGTGACATGAGCGATTCCCAAAGCAGCTCTTTTGCTCTTTCGTCGACAAAAGTAACTCCTGCTCGATCTCCCTTTGCTGGCTTTTTCCATTCTTGAACGGAGATCGGGATTTGGTCCCTGACAATAACTCCGCATTGATTCTTGAACTTGATCACATTCTTCCTAGGTTCAAGCGGTTCGCCATTTGATGTTTTGATGGAATCGATGTTGTACTTTACGCCAGGCTGCAACATTTTGGCCGGGCCTCGAACTGCCCTGTCGCTTGTAGAAGATTTGCTCGATCCGGAGGGCTAAAAGAAGAAAGATCGATTCGTTAATATATACAAATCAATTAATACATGTAATGATCACCGGATGGCTTATATAATAAATATACCTCGCCGGTCTTTGTTATTTGAAGAACGTTTCCTTCGTCATCATTGTTGTCGCCTTCATCTATTCGTTTGTCTTCATCAAACATCATACCCTCACCCGAAGTGTTCAGATATTGCGAGCCGTCATCATGATCATCTGGGCTCGGGGAGCGTATGATGTCGAACAGAGACTCCTCTCCTTCTCTGCCGGTATTGTCCATAGCTTTTATTTAACTAATCCAGAAGAAAGATAAAACAATTTAGTATTCAAATTAGAATGCATGCAATAAATAAGGAAAAACTGAATCATAGTAGATAATATGCATCTCATAAATCCAGATAATATGCATCATCGAATATAATCTCGAATACATCGTCTCGAATATTATCGAATAATATAATCTCGAATACATCGTCTCGAATATTATCGAATATAATCTCGAATACATCTCGAGTATTATCACTAATATATCTCGAATATTATCATATATATAACATCACTAGCTAATACAGCTCGAATATTATCGAAGAATCTAGTTCACTCGCGGTTCCTGAGGCGCGGGCGGTGGACACCCAAAGAGAAGGAACCATCACAGGATCATAGCTCGGGTGAGATCCCTGAAGAACCTGCTAGGTATTGGAGAACCTGACCTCCTCCCTGACACGGCGACGTACCACCTCCGGCGGGGCCGGCTGCCTCCGCACCGAAAGTGGCCCACGCGAATGCCACCAAAGAAGCTCCGGTTCGACGACGGGACCCGGGGCGACGGCGAGGCGAGGCGAGGCGAGTCGAGGGCGGCAACGGCGAAGAGCTCGGGGCCGGAGGAGCGGGCACGGGCGGCGTCCCGGGCGGCGTCGGGCCGGGCTCGGGGAGGAGCGGGCGTGGGTGGCGTCGGGGATCGGCGCGGGCGGCCGGCGTCGGGGGCGGCAACGAGCTCCGGCGTCGGGGAGGCGAGACGGCGACGGCGCGGCGATGTCGAAAAGGTCGAAGAAAGCAGATGAACTGAAATTTTTTGAAGTGCTGCATATATATGCGAAGGGCTTTAGTCCCGGTTGGAGCCACCAACCGGGACTAAAGGTGAATTTCACCAGCCGAAGCGGCGGGAAGCGACCACCTTTAGTCGCGGTTGGTGGCTCCAACCAGGACTAAAGGGGGGCCTTTAGTCGCGGTTGGTGCCACCAACCGCGACTAAAGGCCTGGTGCTGGCTGGCGAGGTGCGCGTCGATGTTTAGTCCCACCTCGCCAAGCGAAGGAGGCTCGGAGCGGTTTATAAGCCCCGCCACTGCAGCAATGTTGAACTCCTCCTAAGCAGGCCTTTGTGGGCCTACCGTGTCTGTGCTGCCCTGGTGGTCCGACTGGGCCGCGCGGGCCTGCATCCTGGCCCAACTATAGGTTGGGTTTCTAGTTGTATGCAGGCCGTTGGGGCCCAGTAGGCGGGCTTTTTTTTAATTTATTTATTTTTCATTTTTTTTGTTTTCTTCTTTATTTATTTTCTTTGTTTCTGAGTTTTTTTTGCTATATTTAGAGTTTCTTTGTGAATCTTTTTGCTTTAGGTAAAAAAAATTATAATCTTTCTGCTAGTGCCAGTATTTTTCAAATTTGAATAGTTTAAATTTGAATTATTTGAAATTTGTGTGAATCTCTAGTTTGTGAATAACTTTACTTTAAAAATAGATTTTTCAGTGATTCTTTTTTCTTCTGTTTAATATTAGTGTGTTTTATCATTATATTCAATTTGGTAATTCTTAGGTTATTTAAAAAATGAAATGCCTTTGTAACAGATGAGTTTTCGTCCGAAACCCTGATACTTTGAAAGAGATTGTCCATTTTGTACCCGAAGTGCATCCAGTTTTTGCCGTAACCCTCTCAACTTTTTTGCACATGCTATGTGGGTGAAATGATGATACCATGCCAACTTTCAACCTTTTCAGACTTCATTTGTAGTTCTTTTCAATTTCGGGGTCATTTAGCTAAAAAAAACCAGTAAATGCATGAAAAATAGCAAATGAAGTCAGAAAGGGTTGAAAATTGTTGACATGGCTTCGAATGGTGCATACTGAACGCACAAAAAGTCTGGAGTTGAAATTAGTTTAAAAAAATGAAATGCCTTTGTAATAGATGAGTTTTCGTCTGAAACCCTGATACTTCGAAAGAGATTGTCCATTTTGTAAACAAAATGCATCCAGTTTTTGCCGTAACCCTCTCAACTTTTTAGCAAATTCTATGTGGGTTAAATGATGATAACATGCCAACTTTCAACCTTTTCAGAGTTCATTTGTAGTGCTTTTCAATTTCAGGGTCATTTAGCTCAAAAAAATCAGTAAATGCATGAAAAATAGCAAATGAAGTCAGAAAGGGTTGAAAATTATCGACGTGGCTTCGAATGGTGCTTACTGAACGCACAAAAAGTCTGGAGTTGAAATAAGTTTAAAAAAATGAAATGCCTTTGTAACAGATGAGTTTTCGTCTGAAACCCTGATACTTCGAAACAGATTGTCCATTTTGTACACGAAGTGCATCCAGTTTTTGCCGTAACCCTCTCAACTTTTTAGCACATGCTATGTGGGTTAAATGATGATACCATGCCAACTTTCAACCTTTTCAGAGTTCATTTTTAGTTCTTTTCAATTTCAGGGTCATTTAGCTAAAAAAAACAGTAAATGCATGAAAAATAGCAAATGAAGTCAGAAAGGGTTGAAAATTGATGACGTGGCTTTGGACATAATATTTTTCGCGTTTCAAATGCCAAAACACATAAGTACACTACTATTACAAAGATTCCCTCCGGTTTGTCCGAAGTGGGACTTTCCAGATATATAAGTCCGGAAACTCACTAGAGAAGCCGGTCACATCCCAGAGTGGGATCTTTGGGTATAAAACTTTTTCTTCGCGTGTGTCACTTTGCGCTGTAACCATGGAGAATCTTCATCATTTAACAGGATGCTTGGGTCAGTCTTCACTCTGAAGGGAGGGATTTCATGAAACTTTTCATAATCTTCTGACATGTCTGTCTTGTCCTCCACTCCCACGGTGTTTCTTTTCCCTGAAAGAACTATGTGGCACTTTGGCTCATCGTATGATGTATTCGCTTCCTTATCTTTTCTTTTTCTCGGCTTGGTAGACATGTCCTTCACATAGAAAACCTGCGCCACATCATTGGCTAGGACGAATGGTTCGTCTGCGTACCCAAGATTGTTGAGATCCACTATTGTCATTCCGTACTGCGGGTCTACCTGTACCCCGCCTCCAGTATATTTGACCCATTTGCACCAAAACAAAGGGACCTTAAGATCAGGTCCATAGTCAAGTTCCCATATCTCCTCTATGTAACCATAATATGTGTCTTGAAAGTTGGTTGCATCATAGCGGACACCACTGTTTTGGTTGGTGCTCTTTTTATCTTGGGCGATCGTGTAAAATGTATTCCCATTTATCTCGTACCCTTTGAAAGTCGTTACAGTCGAACTTGGTGTCTTGGCCAACCAGTACAGTTCATCTGGAACATCGTTGTCATTGATGAGCTTTGTTTGCAACCAACCGGCAAAAGTCTCCATGTGTTTACGTTCAATCCAGGGGTCAGACTGCTCCGGGTTCTTGGACCGTACAATATCCTTGTGTTCCTTCATATATGGAGTCACCAAGGTGGAATTTTGTAAAACCATGTAGTGTGCTTGAGTGAAAGAATGCCCGTCCATATTTATTGCTTCTTTCTTTCCTAATGTGCCTTTTCCACCCAGTCTCCCCTCATGCCGCGATTTAGGAAGACCAATCGGTTTAATGTCAGGAACAAAGTCAACACAAAACTCAATAACCTCCTCTGTTCCATATCCCTTGGCGATGCTTCCTTCTGGCCTAGCACGGTTATGAACATATTTCTTTAAGACTCCCATGAACCTCTCGAAGGGGAACATATTGTGTAGAAATACAGGACCCAGAATGTTAATCTCTTCTACTAGGTGAACTAGAACGTGCGTCCTAATATTGAAGAAGGATGGAGGGAACACCAACTCGAAACTGACAACACATTGGACCAGGTCATTCAGTAACCTTGGTAGGATTTCTGGATCGATTACCTTCTGAGAAATTGCATTGAGGAATGCGCATAGCTTCACAATGGCTAATCGGACATTTTCCGGTAGAAGCCCCCTAAGTGCAACCGGAAGTAATTGCGTCATAATCACGTGGCAGTCATGAGACTTTAGATTTTGAAATTTTTTCTCTGCCATATTTATTATTCCCTTTATATTCGACGAGAAGCCATACGGGACCTTGATACTGAGCAGGCATTCAAAAAAGATTTCCTTCTCTTCTTTCGTAAGAGCGTAGCTGGCAGGACCTTGATACTGCTTTGGAGGCATGCCGTCTTTTTCGTTATTTCTTTGCTTGTCCTCCCGTGCATCCGGTGTATCTTTTGTCTTTCCATACACGCCCAAGAAGCCTAGCAGGTTCACACAAAGATTCTTCGTCACGTGCATCACGTCGATTGCATTGCGGACCTCTAGGGCTTTCCAATATTCAAGTTCCCAAAATATAGATTTCTTCTTCCACATGGGTGCGTGTCCGTTGGCGTCATTCGGAACAGATTGTCCGCCAGGACCCTTTCCAAAGATTACCTGTAAATCCTTGACCATATCAAATATATATTCACCAGTACGGAGGCCAGGCTTCTTCCGGTTATCTGGCTCACCTTTGAAATGGTTGCCTGCCTTTCTTAAGATATGCTTGATCGGTAGAAATCGACGATGTCCCAGGTACACATTCTTCTTACATTTATCCAAATATATACTTTCAGTATCATCTAAACAGTGCGTGCATGCATTGTATCCCTTGTTTGTATGTCCTGAAAGGTTACTAAGAGTAGGCCAATCATTGATGGTTACAAACAGCAACGCTCGTAGGTCAATTTCCTTCTGTGTGTGCGCATCCCACACACGTACACCTGGTTTTTTCCACAACTGTAGAAGTTCATCAACTAGTGGCCTTAGGTATACATCAATGTCGTTGCCGGGTTGCTTAGGGCCTTGGATGAGCACTGGCATCATAATGAACTTCCGCTTCATGCACAACCAAGGAGGAAGGTTGTAGATACATAGAGTCACGGGCCAGGTGCTGTGACTGGAGCTCTGCTCCCCAAAAGGATTCATGCCGTCTGTACTAAGACCAAACCATAAGTTCGTTGCATCAGCTGCAAAGTCCTCGAACTCCCTCTCAATTTTTCTCCACTGCGACCCATCAGCGGGTGCTCTCAACATCCCGTCTTTCTTACGTTCTTCTTTGTGCCATCGCAACAACTTGGCATGCTCTTTGTTTTGGAACAAACGTATCAACCGTGGTATTATAGGAGCATACCACATCACCTTGGCAGGAACCCTCTTCCTGTGGCGTTCGCCCTCCACATCACCAGGGTCATCGCGGGGGATCTTATACCGCAGTGCACGGCATACCGGGCATGGATCCAAATTCTCGTACTCCTCACCGCGGTAGAGGATGCAGTCATTAGGGAATGCATGTATCTTCTGCACCTCTAATCCTAGAGGGCAGACAACCTTCTTTGCTTCGTACGTACTTTCAGGCAATTCGTTATCCTTTGGAAGCATCTTCTTTATCATTATCAGCAATTCTTGAAATCCCTTGTCAGTTACACCATTCTTCGCCTTCCATTGCAGCAATTCCAGCGTGGTACCCAGCTTTTTTTGGTCATCTTCACAATTTGGATACAATAATTTCTTGTGATCCTCTAACATGCGTTTGAACTTCAACCTCTCCTTGTCACTTTCGCAGTTTCTCTTTGCATCAGCAATGACCCGACCCAAATCATCAGCGGGCTCATCTGATGCCTCTTCTTCAGCTTCCCCCATTGATGCCTCTTCTTCAGCTTCCCCCATTGTTGTATCGGCGAAAGGATAGTTGTCATCATCCTCTTCTTCTTCATTGTCTTCCATTATAACCCCTCTTTCTCCGTGCTTGGTCCAACAGCTATAGCCGGACATGAAACCGGACTTCAGCAGGTGGTAGTGAAGGGTTTTTGAGGTAGAGTAATTCCTATCATTCTTACAGTCACGACATGGAGAACACATGAAACCATTCTGCTTGTTTGCCTCAGCCACATGAATAAAATCATGCAGGCCATTAAGAAACCCTGGACTTAGTCGGTCATCGTACATCCATTGCCGGCTCATGTTCACTACACAACATCGAAGTGACCAAATTAATACAACTTCATCATCACATTACAACCAAAAGTAGAGCTAGCAGTGACCAAATGTTATTACTGCAAATAATAGATACTTATAGTTCATACATACATCTCAAAAACAACATACAACTATCTAAAACATGTAAATGCAACAACAAATGCGATCATAATCGCAACTAAAGTAACAATTGAGCCAACGGCATAATGATACCAAGCCTCTTTATCAATGGCATATTTTCTAATCTTTCTAAGCTTCAAGCGCATTCCGGCCATCTTGTTCTTGTGATCATCGACGATATCGGCAACATGCAACTCCAATCCCATCTTCTCATCTTCAGTTCTTTTCAATTTTTCTTTTAAATGATCAATTTCTTTTTCAGCTTGTGTTAATTTCTCGAGCAGAATTGCATAGTCCGTTGGAATTTCTGGTTCAACTACTTCCTATAGATAAAAACATCTACATCAATTTGGTGGCATAATTAATTTTCATAGACATTAGATGATGTGTGAAATAGTTATAAAAGATAACGACATACCACATCTGAATCATAGACTGGATGAGGGCCGACGTGGGCTGATACCATAACCATGACACTATAGAATAACTAACAATAATACAAGTAAGTAAATCGTACACGCAGCTATCTAAGTCATACAAGTAATTTTTTTTAACAAAAAGGTTTTAAGAAGAACAAGAGGCTCACCAAGGTGGTCGGTGCCGCGACGAGACGGTGCGGACGATCGACGGTGGTTAGGACGGGGATGGGAAGGCACCAAATAAACCACACCTACACATATGCAACCTAACAAGTTAATTTGAGCTCAAATTGCATATAAATCAAATAAACTCCCACATAATGATCACTCCTCCAAAACCTAGCTAAAACCCACAAATCACATATCTTTGAGCATAGCACAAGCTAATCTAGCAATGAGAGATGAAGGAGCAAAGTTGCTAACCTTTATGAACACTTGGATAGATGTTGTGCCTTTAAATCTGGACAAATCCTTGGCAAAATGGTGGATGAGCTTTGAGCAAGAAGAAGAACAGGGGAGAAAACAGAGAAATGAGAGCCCCTTCGATCGGCTGCGGACGAAGCGTATATGTAGGAAGTCTTTAGTACCGGCTGGTGACACCAACCGGTACTAAAGGTTTCCCTTTAATACCGGTTGGTATCACCAGCCGGTACTAAAGGTGCAAGCGGGGCCCAAGTCTGACCAACAGCCTGCCACGCCCCTTTTAGTACCGGCTCGTGACACGAACCAGTACTAAAGATCGCTCACGAGCCGGTATTAAAGGTCGCCCTGCTCCTAGCCGTTGGAGCCGGCACGAACCGGGACTAATACCATCTTTAGTACCGGCTCGTGACCAGACCGGGACTAATGCTCGGGATGAAAGGTATGTTTTCTACTAGTGTATATATACCCCTCCACCCACTCTTTCACAAGAGAGAGAGCCTTCAGATCGTGCCTACACTCATACCTACCTAGATCTGAGAGAGAACCACCTGCTCATGTGTTGAGATCAAGATAACCCATTCCTACCACATAAATCTTGTTCTCTACCCTTTCCCAAGTTGCTTTCCACTCATATACCTCTTCCACCATAGACAAATGTGTGAGGAGCTGTTTGAGTGTTGGGGAGACTATCATTTGAAGCATTTGAGCAAGGTGTTCGTCATCAACACACCGTTTATTACCTTTTGGAGAGTGGTGTCTCCTAGATTGGTTAGGTGTCACTTGGGAGCCTCCGACGAGATGTGGAGTTGAACCAAGGAGTTTGTAAGGGCAAGGAGATCGCATACTTCGTGAAGATCTAATCGAGTAAGGCAAGTCCTTCGTGGGCGATGGCCATGGTGGGATAGACAAGGTTGCTTCTTCGTGGACCCTTCGTGGGTGGAGCCCTCCGTGGACTCGCGCAGCCGTTACCCTTCGTGGGTTGAAGTCTCCATCAACGTGGACGTACGATAGCACCACCTATCGGAACCACGCCAAAAATCTCCGTGTCTTCATTGCGTTTGCCTTCTCCAAATCCCTTCCCTTTACATTCTTGCAATTTGCATGCGTTACTTTTCCGCTGCTCATATACTCTTATCATGCTTGCTTGAAATGTAATGTTAACGCCTTAACTTGTGCTAAACTCCACCTCAACACAAAGAAATCTTAAAACTGCCAACTTTGCTTGTTAAGGGTCTAATCACCCCCCCTCTAGACCCATCTCTTCGATCCTTCAACAGCCGAGGCACGGCTGTGCCACCGCCAAGTGGGGGCCGGCATGTTTAATTAGAGATAGATTAATCTTAGGGTTAAATAAGTCGATTATTTAGACTAATGCAAAATTGACATGTGGGTCCCCCCGATAACTAAACCTGTTTAACACTTTAGATAAAATAGCAGTCAATGACAAGTAGGCCCCACTATCACTGGTCACACTTTGACCAAGTCAACAATTGACTGTTAACTTCCTGACTGTGCACGTTGACTCAGCTACTGGACCCCACCTGTCATTCTAATAGGCTAGCTGTCTCTGAGTATAAAAAGTAATTGCACTGTTTCAAATTCGAATTAAATGATTATTATTAATTCTAGAAAATTCAGAAAATCATTTAAACTTTAAAAATCATATAAAATAATCTATAACTCAGATGAAAATAATTTATATATGAAAAATGATCAGAAAAATATAACGAATCTGAATATGCCATCCATATATCTGCCACACCCCTCTAACATAATGAACATGGACAATTTGCCCCTGGATCATCTGACTGAATAATACCTGGAGCTAGGAAATATTACCAGATATTTTCCCTCTTCTTTTAAAATGTTTAGGGATGCATTAGAGCATATCATCATCACACATTGCCTTGACATGCTTCTATGTTGCATTTGTATGCCCGTTATTTATCTGTTTTCCCCCTCTCCTCTATCCTTTCGATATACCCCGAGACTGCCGTTGACCCCGAGTACGACTACGTCGACGACGACCCGTCCTTCTCAGCAGAGTTTCCAGGCAAGCAAAACCCCCTTGATCACCTATTCTTTCTCTCTACTGCTTGCATTAGAATAGTTGTACTGTTACTATTTTATCAGTCGATCCTATATTGTTGCATAGCCTGTCATTGCTACTACTATTGATACCATACCTGTTATCCTATATGCTTACTATAGATATGCTAGTGTCTCATCAATGGCTCTACATCCTTGTCCGTTTGCCATGCTATATTATCGGGCCGTGATCAAGGACATACTATATATTACTACAATACTTATGATACTGTTCGAAATGGGGCACTATAGGAATCAGCTATTTTGCCGTATGTGAAGCACTTTGCCGTCAGCATTTCATCGGGGCAGACGGCAAAGACCAATTTTGCCGACAGCTGCTGACGGCAAAGAACGGCTGACGGCAAAACATACTTTGCCGTCTGCGGTTTTTATTACAGATGGCAAAGTATGCTGTCTGCTGTCTGTAATAAGAAACACAGACGGCAAAAAAGAAGCACACCACACGGATCCACTCCGCGGATCGATGACGTGGCGTCAGATCCACCACCGCGCGGCTGCTCTTGTGCACATGATCCACCCCACCTACCCGCATGATCCACCCCACCTGCCCGCACTCCCCGTGGCCCAGGGCCCACGCAGTCCCCACCTCGCTTGATCCCTTCTTCCACCTCTGCCTCCCATCTCTCGATCCCCCTGCCACCACTCCATCACTCGAGTCCTGCCTCGCCGGACCCTGCCGCCGCCGCCCCTCGCTGGACCCCGCCGCCTCCGCTCGCCGAAACCCCGCCGCCGTCCCTCGTTCCCCCGCAAGGCCTCCCCCTCCCTCCCCCGGCAAGGAGGCAGCGAGTGCAGCGGTGGCTCGAGCACCCCGCCGCCGGGAGGCCACCACCGGACCCGCCGCCGTGCGTCGCGCTCCTCTCCTTCTTCCTTCTCGCCGGAACAACCAGGAACCCCGCCATCGCCATCGACCGCATCTGCTGGAACCCCGCCGCCGCCCCTGTTCCTCAGCAAGGCCTCCCCACTCCCTCCCTTGGCAAGGAGGCCACGAGCGCAGCGGTGGCTCGAGCACCCTGCCGACGGGACGCCGCCACCGGACCCTCTGTTATGCGCCGTGCTCCTCTCCTTCGTCCTTCTCGCCATGCCCCCGAGCCCTTTTGCTTCTCCAACACGCCCGAGCCCCTAATTTTGATGTAAATCGATCTATGGAAATTTCTTTGTAAATCTGATGTAAATCGATCTATGGAAATTTCTCTTTAATTGCTCTTGTTGACTATCGATTTATTTTTTTAAATGAAAAAAAATCTTTGCCATCTGTAGTTTAGTCCGGCTGAGGGCAAAGAGCACTATTGACTGACTGCAAAGACCGCGTTCTTTGCCGTCTGCTATTCTTGTGACTGACGGCAAATCCGGAGATTGGCTGACGGCAAAGTCTTTGCCGTCAGTGCAACGAATGGCTGACGGCAAAGCAGCCTTTGCCGGCATCCTCTTTGCTGACACCATTTGCCGTCAGCTGCCTGACGGCAAACTCTTTGCCGTCTTGTTTTCTCTCTTTGCCGTTTGTAAGCCACTGACGGCAAACTGCCTAATTCCCGTAGTGGGGGCTGAATGGCACTAGTAGAAAACAGGGCATTAGTCCCGGTTCCTAAGGGCCTTTAGTCACGGTTCTGCAACCGGGACTACGCAATCAGGACTAAAGGCCCCCACTTTTAGTCCCAGTTGTGTTACGAACCGGGACTAAAGGAGCTCGACGTGGCCGTTGTGGAGCGCCCAGGCAGGAGGACCTTTAGTCCCGGTTGGTAACACCAACCGGGACTAAAGGAGCTCCACGTGGCCGCTGTGGAGCGCCCAGGCAGGAGGACCTTTAGTCTCGGTTGGTAACACCAACTGGGACTAAAAGGCAGCCACGCGTCAGCACCTGCCAAGCGCTGGGTTTTTTTTTAAAATGAGGGGTTTAGGGTTTTGGAGGGTTTAGGGATTTCATATTGTGTTTCCCCCTTTTCTTTTTGTGTTTACCATTCAATTCTTTTACATTTAGGGTTTTCATTTTTATTTTATGTTTTCCATTCAACTCGACGCTAGCTACTACATATAGCAATGAAGGAACCATTACACAAATCGTCATGAATATAGAGAGAAGTGACCTCTCTTTCTCCGTGCTGGGTCGAACAACAAGTTTTCGTATATCTATTCGACGCTACTACGTATAGTACACATTGATGCATATATACAATGTAACATCTCTTACGATCCCTAATATCTAATTACCAACATTCACTACCAATTCTCGATGATATTCTTCGGTTTTAGCTATGATCTCTTGAAGGAAGAATCCCGCCAATTCCTCTTGAATTGCTCGTTTGCGAGCCTTTGGTAGGAGTTCGTCCCGCTTCCGTTCGATCTAATTTAAAGAAGGGGTCAATATATATATATATATATATATATATATATATATATATATGTGAATGAAACTCAACACAATTGATGGTAATAAAATAAATTTGTGAATATTGTTTACGTACTTCAAGTTGTTGTAAATTTCTGCCCGTCTTAGAGGTCGTCTGGCGAATGAACTCGCAAACGTGGTATCCAGATAAGTTATTCCCAGATCCCTGTCTCGAGCACTTTACGAGAATAGAGTTCAATCAAAATAATAATCAAGCATGATAGTGGTATTGAAACGAGAATCAAAGAGATGCGCGGACCTAGCTAGTACTACTTACACTGAGTTGTTCAAAGAGTAGCTCCTCTCTCCATTCACCCTTAACCTGCTTGGTGAAATCTTTCCAAACCCTGCCCGGCAAAGAAAATGAATAAAGGAGTTATTAATTACTTGATATCAGGAAATGAACGATAGTTGCGATATAGTGCGATAATGATTGAAATTACCTCAGGGTCTTTACATAACGAGTCCATGACAAGTACTTTTCCTGTGTGAAACTGAATGACTAGCAAAATAAAATGGAACCTGCGCTCGCATAGCTCATCAATTACACTTAACATCGAGTAAGCAAAACAGAATGATGTGTACAAGACAGTATAACACTCACTGGAAGTTGTAAGGAAATAGTATTTTCCTTTTGGTTTGTTGTTCAATTAACGCCCTTAGCAAGATCTTCTCTGTATCGTTGGCGTTCCATTTTACCATAGCTTCATGAATAGTATTTGGGTTAATGAACCGAATGTCATAGATTTGTCCTCTCTTGCATTCGAGGATCTTCTTTCTGCATAATATATATAGTGAGGATAATTATACATGCAATGAACGAGCTGAGCTAGAGACTTAATTACAGAAATGATACTTACAAACAATAGCAATTGACGATAGATTTGTCGATGGCGTCTTGATTGTATAACTGAAATAATTCTTCAAAATCAATGTAAATCTCCTCGTCTCCATTGAAGTAATGCTCATCTTTAATTCCCTCAATGATATAGTTGCTCCCTTGCTTTGAGGCTTCCAAGTACCAGTCATGCAATCTTCGCATCATCGTTGGTAGATGCGGGAGCTCCTCAGGTCTAACAAGAGGCTTCTCGTGCTCAAATTTATAGGCTAACTCAGCCATTTCAAACTGTACCTCATCGCCCAAGTAATCATCAAGAGTGAAACCAGGATCAGCGGCCACTATCCCCGGATCATTAGCGATATCGGTAAACACCTTGAGCAGGGGGCACAATTGGTTTTTCTGTTCGCCGAGCTGGGGAATTGTTTTCCCCCTTGCACTACTACTACTTCCCGACCGCTGCTGTGGATCTCTATATGAGTTTACAATAGAGCGGTCATAGTTTGATAGTAGCGGAGGCGGCGGTGGTTTTGTAAGGTTTTCCAGCAAGCGCCTCGCTTTTACCGGATCTATTTTCTCCATTGGATCTGGACGGGTTGGTGCAAGCTGGCGTTTCACGTCGGCAGCCATGATCTCCTTGGTTTCCTTCTCAGTCATGCCGTATGGTAACTTGGCAGGAGCCTTCTTGACGCGACCTGCTCTGGATTTCTTCGCTATTGTACTACTAGCCGCCGGAGCGCCGCTGGTGCTGAGGCGGCGGAGGAGGCGGAGTCAGCTGACGCGGCGGATTCTGCTGAGGGGCCTGCTCCAGCGGAGTCCGCTGACGCGGCGGAGACAGCTGAGGCGATGGAATGTGCTAACGCGGCGGAGACGGCTGATGCAGCGGAGACGGCTGAGGCAGCGGAGATAGAGCTGGACTGTGAGGAGTCTGCTGAGGGGCCTCCTCCGGCTGAGTCTGCTGATGCGGCGTCCAGTGTGGAAGCACGATGTGTTCCTTTCTCCATAGATTGGTAGTCCTTATGGCATCTCCTAGATGAGTCTCCCCTTCACCTATAGGGTACTCAAGCTCCAGCTGCTCAAATCCATTGGTAACTTCATCCACCCCGACAACAACATAGCCATCTGGAATCGGAGAGCACTGGTAAGTTCCATCAGGTACACGAGGTAAGGCATAGCCGACCGCCACCTTCAAGGTTATGTTCATGCATTTCGCATGTAGATCACAATGTTCCCTCTCCGTGATATCATCCACGGGGTAGCGATCAGGAGCCGTGATATCATCTATGGGCGACCGAACGAGCTCCGTGGAAGCCACGCTGCTTTTCCGCTGAGATGGTGGGGTAGCTCCGTGGGAAGTATCGAATGTAGGATCGGTAGCTCGCTGGCTGTTAAGTGCCTCTATTTGCTTCTCCTGCAACGCTAATCTTTCTTCTACCTTCTGCAGCCGGTCTGCATCCTCTTTCTTCTTTCTCCCTCGGCTTCTATAAGTGTCTCTGCTGTCGGGAAACCCAACCTTGCACGGAACGGAGCCTGATGTTCCTCGTGTTCGTCCAGGGTGTTCAGGATACCCAAGGGCGCGTGACAGCTCGTCCTTCTCTCTGTCGGGATGGAACTTCCCTTCCTGCATGGCTTGGATTGCATCCTGAATGTTTTTGACGGGTGTTGCAGGTTGACCTTTCGTATAAACACACTTCCCTGTTTCTGGGTGCAAAGTTCCCCCATGCCCGAAGAACCAAGTCCTTGCCGATTCGGGCCAGTTCAATGTCTCTGGATAGATCCCTTTATCAAGCAGGTCGTTCTCAGCTTTGTCCCACGTAGGCCGGGCAACCTTGTAGCCACCTGACCCCGTAACATGGTGATATTCCTTCTCTGCAGCACTTTGATTATTTATAAGTGACCTTTTCTTAACTTTTTCCGATGTCTTGTATGCCACAAATGCGGGCCAGTGATCTTTCATCTTCTCAAATTGACAGGTGAATGTTGGAGTCTTCTCTTTCAGGACAAACTTTTCGTGCAATCTTTTCTTCCAGTTCTTGAATTGTTCGGCCATCTTCTTAAGAGCCCACGTCTTGACTTTTTGCTCTACAACATTGCTATTTGGATCCACCTCTGGCGGTAGGCTGAAGTTTGTCATGAGCGTATTCCAAAGCTCATCTTTGGATCTATCATCGACATAAGAAACTCCATCGTCCGCCTTTGGCTTATTCCATTCTTGAATGCTGATCGGGATGCTGTCCCTAAGAACAACTCCGCACTGACTTATAAATCGGTCTGCAATCTGCTTGGGAGCAGTCGGTTTGCCATCTGCAGCGATTTCTTCGATCGTGAACCTTTCATTCTCGCCCAACCTTTTCTTCGGGCCTCATCTCTTTACAGAAGTTTGGCTCAATCCGGAGGGCTAAAAGAAGAGAGATGTGTTAATATATGTACATACAAATCAATTAATGCATCTAGTTAGCAGGCTTAATTAATATACTTTGCCGGACTTTGCAACAGTTAAGGCTCCAACACCGCCGGAGCCGTCATCTTCGGAGTCGTTGAGAAACTGAGAGGTGATATCATCATCTCCGTCACGAATTATTTCCCCCCAACATCTCTTCTTGTTCTAAGTCTCTGTCGTGTTCCATAGTTTCTGCAAATATTACAACATGGCAATATACAACCATCAGAGATAAGCTATTTTTCAGACTTGATGAAATCTGGAAATGCAAAACAGTAACATTATGATGACAACTTGAGAGCAAGATTGAGTCATGCTACAGCAACTTTACATGGCAACCAAGGGCATGGCATCAAAGTACACATTACATAGACCAAATCACAAGAAGGAATCATATGCATATGAGCAATGGATTAGTGGCAAACATCATGCAAAGTTGACAAGTTTTATAATAGTCAGTTTTAGACTTAGCAGTTTTTCAGCAAGTGTAAAACAGCAACAGTATCATAGCATGTTTGCAAGCTTGTTACAGTGCCTAAACATGTACCATGGCGATCATCGGGGACTCGTTACCGGCGATCGTCGGGGACTCCTCCGGAGATCGTCGGGGACTCCTCACCGGCGATCGTCGGGGACAACTCCTCCGGCGATCGTCGGGGCCTCCTCCGGCGATCGTCGGGGACGACTACTCCGGCGATCGTCGGGGCCTCCTCCGGCGATCGTCGGGGACGCCTCCGGCGATCTTCGAGGACTCCTCCGGCGATCGTTGGGGACTCCTCCGGCGATGGTCGGGGCCTCTTCCGGCGATCGTCCGGGACGACTTCTCCGACGATCGTCGGAGCCTCCTCCGGCGATCGTCGGGGACTCCTCACCGGCGATCGTCGGGGACGACTCCTCCGACGATTTTCGGGGATGCCTCCGGCGATCGTCGGGGTCTCCTCACCGGCGATCGTCAGGCACGACTCCTCCGGCGATCGTCGGGGCCTCCTCCGGCGATCGTCGGGGACTCCTATGAAATATTGACCAAGTTTATATACAAAATGTTAACATCCACAATACAAAATCAATACCATTAGAATTATCATTCAATATGTTTTCATACCTTATATATTTTTATTGTGAAAATTTAAATAGTTTTCGATAACTTGATCAAACTTTCTGCCCCAAAAAATTTTGGATCAAACTTTATAAATAATATTGAACCTTTTCCCAAATACACATTGTATAATAAATATATTTATTAATACAAGATGAATATATTTCTTAATACAAGATGAACACATTGTGTAATTTTTCTTAATACAAGATAAATACAATATGAAATTTATATTAAAAAAAGAACATATAGCTATAGCGGGCGGCGTCGGCCAGTGCGGGGCAGCGTCGGGGTCGGCGTCGGTGTCGGCACGGGCGGCGGTGATGTTTATGGGGCGGGGGGGGGGGTAGGAGGAGGAGGAGGGGAACGGCGGGGGCTCACAGTGAGGAGGCGAGGAGCGCGCGGGGGAGCGGGGGCGGCGAGGCTCAGGGAGGAGGGCGAGGAGGTCCGGCGACGGTCAGCGGGCTCGGGGACGGCTCGGAGGCGACGACGGTCTCCAGCAGCCTGGCGGCGTCGTGCTACAGGTTCGGCGTCGCGGGTTAGGAGTGGAGAGGAAGATTGGGGGCGAGGGAGAAGGCGCATTACATACCCCAGGGCTTTAGTCCCGGTTGGTGGCTCCAACCGGGACTCCAACCGTTTTTGGCAGCCCAATGGGCGCGAAAGGTCAGGCCCTTTAGTCCCGGTTGGTGGCACCAACCGGGACTAAAGGGCCGCGCTGGGCACAGCTGACGGGTGGTGGGAGTTTAGTCCCACCTCGCCAAGCGAGAGGCGCTCGCATCGGTTTATAAACCTGGCTGTGGGTGAATTGGCAAGCTCCCGAAACTCACAGTCTAACCTGGCCTCTCTCTGCCCTGTGGGGCCTACTAGCAGCAGAAATACCTATCTCACGGGCCTGCATCCTGGCCCATATGGTAGGGCTTCTAGTCGTATGCAGGCCGTGGAGTGTAAATTCTCCTGTTAGTAGGCGGGCTTTTATTTTTTTAATTTTTTTTGCATATGTTACATGTAAATTTTTCATATTCTGTCTATGTAAAGGAACTTCATAAAATTCATATAAAGTCGGAGTTATTCTTTTGCCAAATTATATTATGTTTCGGTTAGTCAACATGACTATATTTTAAATAGGTGTTTTAAAATTATTTTAATGCTTTGATTTAATTCTTTTTTTTATTAAAGTTTTTAACAAAAAATACTTTATGAAAATTTTAGTTGGGTAAATTTTATATAATTTTAAGTTAATATTATTTTGATCATAACTAGAGTTTTATAAAAGCTTTTTAGTTGATTCTTTTGGCTATTGAAGAATATTATAAAATACTTTTTATTAACCTAATAATGTTATATTTTCTTTTCTGTTAAGTTATTAGTTTGGTATTTCGTTTTGTTTTCTATTTGCATTTTTTTATTGTTTTCTTTATTGCTTTATTCATTGATTGTATTTTGATTGCTAGAATGCTTGCTAGAGTGAATGCTTATATGAATGCAATGTTTGATTATATAGATTTTCATCAGATAGTGACAAAAGGTTCTATCAAGTTATTTTTCGTAGGTACCATTTGCATTGATTAATTACACTCTCCTGTTAGTAGGCGGGATTTTTTTATTTTAATTTTTTTTGCATATGTTACATGTAAATTTTTCATATTATGTCTATGTAAAGGAATTTCATAAAATTCAAATAATTTCATAGTTATTCTTTTGCCAAATTATATTATGTTTTGGTTAGTCAACATGAGCATATTTTAAATAGGTGTTTTAAAATTATTTTATTGTTTTGATTTAATTCTTTTTGCTATTAAAGTTTTTAACAAAAAATACTTTATGAAAATTTTAGTTGAATATATTTTATATAATTTTAAGTTAATATTATTTTGATCATAACTAGAGTTTTATAAAAGCTTTTTAGTTGATTCTTTTTGCTATTGAAGAATATTATAAAATACTTTTTGTTAACCTAATAATGTTATATTTTCTTTTATGTTAAGTTATTAGTTTAGTATTTTGTTTTGTTTTCTATTTGCTTTTTTATTGTTTTCTTTATTGCTTTATTCATTGATTGTATTTTGATTGCTAGAATGCTTGCTAGAGTGAATGCTTATATGAATGCAATGTTTGATTATATAGATTTCATCAGATAGTGACAAAAAGTTCTATCAAGTTATTTTTCATAGGTCCCATTTGCGTTGATTAACTCCTCTGTATAATTAAAATACTAAAAGGATATGAATAATTGAAATTTCATAACTTAATAAATAATTATTCTAAAATTATATTTCAAATGCCAAAATGCCATAGCTAGCTCTTACAAAGATTCCCTCCGGTTTCTCCGAAGTGGCACTTTCCAGCTATAAGACTGGAAACTCATAGTAGAGGAAAAGTGATGGCGGTGAAGCCGGTCACATCCCAGAGTGGGATCTTTTGGGGTATAACACTATTTCTTCGCGTGTGTCCCTTGCTTATTACGTCGTAACCATGGATAATCTTCATCATTTAACAGGATGCTTGGGTCAGTCTTCACTGTGAAGGGAGGAATTTCATGAAATTTTCATAATCTTCTGACATGTCTGTCTTGTCCTCCACTCCCACAATGTTTCTTTTCCCTGAAAGAACTATGTGGCGCTTTGGCCCATCGTATGATGTATTCACTTCCTTATCTTTTTTTTTCTCGGTTTGGTAGACATGTGCTTCACATAGAAAACCTGCGCCACATCATTGGCTAGGACGAATGGTTCGTCTGTGTACCCAAGATTGTTGAGATCCACTGTTGTCATTTCGTACCGTGGGTCTACCTGTACCCCGCCTGCTGTTAGATTGAGTCATTTGCACCGAAACAAAGGGACCTTAAAATCACGTCCATAGTCAAGTTCCCATATCTCCTCTATGTAACCATAATATGTGTCCTTTGCCCTATTGGTGTTTGCTGCATCAAAGCGGACACCACTGTTTTGGTTGGTGCTCTTTTTATCTTGGGCGATCGTGTAAAATGTATTCCCATTTATCTCGTACCCTTGGAAAGTCAATACAGTCGAAGATGGTGTCCTGGCCAATAAGTACAGCTCATCTCCAACAGTGGTGTTACCCATGAGTTGTGTTTGCAACCAACCGCCGAAAGTCCCCATGTGTTCACGTGTAATCCAGTCATCAGACTCCTCCGGGTGTTTGGAGCGTAGAATATTCTTGTGTTCATTGATATACGGGGCCACCAAGGTAGAATTATGTAGAACTGTGTAGTGTGCTTGCGCCCAAGAATGCCCGTCCCTACATATTATTGAGTTCGGTCCTAGCGTGCCTTTTCCACCCAGTCTCCTCTCATGCCGCGATTCAGGAACACCAATCGGCTTAAGGTCAGGAATAAAGTCAACACAAAACTCAATGACCTCCTCTGTTTGATGGCTGGTGGAGATGCTTCCTTCTGGCCTAGCACGGTTACGAACATATTTCTTTAAGAGTCCCATGAACCTCTCAAAGGGGAACATATTGTGTAGAAATACAGGAACCAGAATTGCAATCTCGTCGACTAGGTGAACTAGGACGTGCGTCATAATATTGGAGAAGGATGGTGGGAACACCAACTCGAAACATTCTGTAACCTTGGTAGGATTTCTGGATCGATTACCTTCTGAGAAATTGCATTGAGGAATGCACATAGCTTCACAGTGGCTAATCGAACATTTTCTGGTAGAAGCCCCCTCAATGCAACCGGAAGCAGTTGCGTCATAATCACATGGCAGTCATGAGACTTTAGGTTCTGGAATTTTTTCTCTGCCATATTTATTATTCCCTTTATATTCGACGAGAAGCCAGACGTGACCTTGATACTGAGCAAGCATTCAAAAAAGATTTCCTTTTCTGCTTTGGTACGAGCGTAGCTGGCAGGACCTTGATGCTGCTTTGGATGCATGCCGTCTTTTTCGTTCATACGTTGCTGGTCCTCCCGTGCCTCCGATGTATCTTTTGTCTTCCCATACATGCCCAAGAAGCCTAGCAGGTTCATGCAAAGATTCTTCGTCACGTGCATCACGTCGATTGCAGAGCGGACCTCTAGGAATTTCCAATAGGGTAGGTACCAAAATATAGATTTCTTCTTCCACATGGGTGCGTGTCCGTCAGCGTCATTCGGAACAGATTGTCCGCCAGGACCCTTTCCAAAGAATGCTTTTAAATCCTTGACCATATCAAATATATCATCACCAGTACGGGGGACAGGCTTCTTCCGGTGATCTGCCTCACCTTTGAAATGCTTGCCTTTCTTTCTTAAGGCATGCTTGGTCAGAAGAAATCGACAATGTCCCAGGTACACATTCTTCTTACATTTGTCCAAATATATACTTTCAGTCTCATCTAAAGAGTGTGTACATGCATTGTATCCCTTGTTTGTCTGTCCTGAAAGGTTACTAAGAGCAGGCCAATCATTGATGGTTACAAACAGCAATGCTCGTAGGTCAAATTCCTCCTGTTTGTGCTCATTCCACACACGTACACCTTTTATATTCCACAGCTGTAAAAGTTCTTCAACTAATGGCCTTAGGTACTGATACGTCCATTTTGCATCATAATTTATTGCTGTTATTTATAAAGTTTTTATTCAATATAACACTTCATGGAGTATTTCTAATGCCTTTTCTCTCTTAATATGCAAGGTTTACACAAAGAGGGAGAATACCGGCAGCTAGATTTCAGGGCCTGAAAAAGCTACAGCAGAGATACCTATTCTGCACATCTCCAAATGGGCTGAAATTCAATGAAGAATTATTTCAGAATATATGAAAAATATTGGGCCAAGAAGTTACTGGAGGAGGCCAACCAGGTGCCCACATGGCACCTGGGCGCCCCCCCTAGGGCGCGCCCTGGTGCCATGTGGAGGCACTGGCCCACCTCTGGCCTTCTCCTTCTGGTATATAGCTCATTTTACCCTAAAATTTTTATGGGGAGACTTTCGGGATGAGGCGCCACCACCACGAGGCGGAACTAGAGCAGGAGCACTTTTGCTCTCCGGCGGGCAGATTCCGCCGGGGACACTTCCCTCCGGGAGGTCGAAATCGAAGCCTTCGTCATCACCAACAACCCTCTCATCGTGGGAGGACCAATCATCATCATCATCATCATCAACAGCACCATCTCATCTCAAACCCTAGTTCATCTCTTGTAATCAATCTTTGTATCAAAACTATAGATTGTTACTTGTGGGGTGCTAGTAGTGTTGATTACCTATCGTAGTTGATGCTAGTTGGTTTGCTTTGTTATTTACTAAATGTTCATATCCTTTATGTTATTCAATACCCCTCTGATCTTGAACATCATGATGATGAGTGAGTAGTTACTTTTGTTCTTGAGGACATGGGAGAAGTCTTGTCATAAATAATCATGTGAATTCGGTATTCCTTCGATATTTTGATGATATGTATGTTGTGATTCTCTTAGTGGTGTCATGTGAACATCGACTACATGACACTTCACCATTTATGGGCCTAAGGGAA
The DNA here is from genome assembly GCA_039707655.1 of Elymus sibiricus. Lineage (NCBI taxonomy): Eukaryota > Viridiplantae > Streptophyta > Magnoliopsida > Poales > Poaceae > Elymus > Elymus sibiricus. Next base: position 24,481,867 of record CM077675.1, read on the forward strand.
TGCATTGTGGAGTAGTAATTAGATGATGGGTTGCTAGAGTGACAGAAGCTTAAACCCCAGTTTATGCGCTATTCCGTAAGGGACTGATTTGGAGCCACACGTTTATTGCTATGGTTAGACTTTGTCTTAATTCTCTTTTCGTAGTTGCGGACGCTTGCGAGAGGGGGTAATCATAAGTGGGAGGCTTGTTCAAGTAATAACAGCACCCAAGCACCGGTCCACCCACATATCAAATCATCAAAGTAGCGAACGCGATTCGAATGAACATGGTGAAAGTGACTAGATGAAATTCCCGTGTGTCCTCAAGAATGTTTGCATCATTATAAGTACTTGTTCCGGCCTGTCCCTTGCACTCAAAAGGATTGGGCTATCTTGCTGCACCTTATTTACACTTGTCACTTGTTACTCGTTACAAATTATCTTGCTATCAAACTATCCGTTACCGCTCATTTCAGTGCTTGCAGAAACTACCTTACTGAAAACCGCTTGTCATTTCCTTCTGCTCCTCGTTGGGTTTGACACTCTTACTTATCGAAAGGACTACGATTGACCCCCTACACTTGTGGGTCATCAAGACTCTTTTCTAGCGCCGTTGCCGGGGAGTGAAGCGCCTTTGGTAAGTGGAAATTGGTAAGGAAACATTTTTGTTACGTGCTGAAATTTATTGCTACTTGTCACTATGGAAAGTCATCCTTTGAGAGGCTTGTTCGGGGTATCTTCACCTCGACCGGAAACCACTAGACTTTCCTCTCCACCACCTATTGAAGTTACTGAAGATGTTGCTTATGAAATTCCTGTTGGTCTTATTGAGAAACTGTTAGCTAATCCTTATGCAGGCGATGGAACTAAACAACCTGATATGCATTTGATCTATGTGGAAGAAATTTGTGGATTGTTTTAGCTTGCAGGTTTATCTGGAGATAGAGCTAAGAAGAAAGTATTCCCTTTATCTTTGGAGGGAAAGGCATTGATATGGTATAGGCTATGTGATGATACTGACACATGGGATTGGAATCGGTTGAAATTGGAGTTCCACCAGAAATTTTATCCTATGCATTTGGTACATCGTGATCAGAATTACATCTATAATTTCTGGCCTCGTGAAGGAGAAAGTATCGCTCAAGCTTGGGGGAGGCTCATGTATATGCTTCACACATGCCCCAATCATGAGCTCCTAAGAGAAATAATTCTTCAAAACTTTTATGCTTGGCTTTCTCGTAATGATCAAAATATGCTTGATTCTTCTTCGACTGGTTCTTTTACGAAGAAGACTATTGTCAAATGGGATCTTCTTTAGAAAATTAAGCGCAACTATGAGGATTGGGAGACCGACAAAGGTAATGAATCAGGTATAAATCTTTTATGGAAACAGATGCTTTTCAGAAATTTAGCACTAAGTATGGACTTGATTCTGAGATAGTAGCTTTTTTGGTGAATCATTTGCTGCACATGTTGATCTTCCTAAGGAGAAGTGGTTCAAATACCATTCTCCTATAGAAATTAAAGAAAAACTTCCCGAGGTTAAGGAAGAAAAAGTTATTGTTTACAATGTTGATCCAGTTGTTCCTACTACTTATTTTGAGAAACCACCTTTTCCTGTTAGAATTAAGGAACACTCTAAGGTTTCTTCTGTGGTTAGGAAAAGTTATGTTAGAACACCTACACCTTCTGAGCAAATTAAGGTTGAACCTAGTGTTTCTATAGTTAAAGATCTTTTAGTTGATGAACTACATGTGCATGTTATTTATTTCTATGAAAATGCATCTAAAATTGCTAGTCCTGATTCTAAGCATAAGAATAGACCTGTGGTTGGCATGCCTATTATTTCTGTTAAGATTGGAGATCATTGTTATCATGGTTTATGTGATGTGGGTGCTAGTGTCAGTGCTATTCCTTTTACTCTTTATCAAGAAGTCATGAATGATATTGCACCTGTTGAAATTGAGGATATCGATGTTACTATAAAGCTTGCAGATAGGAATACTATCTCACGACTTGGTATTGTCAGAGATGTCAAATACCCTGCTGATTTTCTTGTTCTTGGATCACCGCAAGATGATTTTTGTCCTATAATATTTGGTAGACCTTTCTTGAATACTGTCAATGCTCAAATTGATTGTGCTAAGCAAATTGTTAGTGTTGATTTTGGTGGTGTGTCTCATGAGTTTAATTTCTCTAAGTTTCGTAGACAGCCCCATGATATAGAATTGCCTAGCAAGGATGAAATTGTTAGTCTTGCTTCTATTGCTGTTCCTCCTACTGATCCTTTAGAACAATATTTTCTTGATCATGAGAATGATTTACATATGCATGAAAGGAATGCAATAGATGAAGTCTTCTTTAGTCAGCAGCCTATTCTTAAGCATAATTTGCCTGTTGAAACTCTTGGAGGTCCTCCTCCACCAAAGGGTGACCCTGTTTTTGAATTGAAGCCATTACCTGATACTTTGAAATATGTCTATCTTGATGAAAAGAAAATATATCCTGTTATTATTAGCGCTAACCTTTCAGGACATGAAGAAAGGAGGTTATTGAAAATCTTAAGGAAGCATCGTGCTGCTATTGGATACACTCTGGATGATCTTAAGGGCATTAGTCCCACTCTATGTCAGCATAAGATTAATGTATAGCTAGATGCTAAACCTGTTGTAGACCACTGTCGTGCCCCTTTCCGGAAATAAATCACAGAAGAGCCCTCGAGTCATACCAGCCCCAAGAACAACTGGTGGACTCCCTTGATATAGATAACCAGTACAAATATAATATTACACAGGGTTGAGTCAGGGTGACTCAACAAATTTATTACAAACTTGCCAATATACTACGGTGGCGGAATATGACAGTGGTGTGGTGGTTCTATAACACTCATACAATAAAATAGAGCCGAGCGTCAGTGTGAGGCTTGACTATTTTATTTGTGTAGCGGAAGCTCTACGGATGATACATGTGGTAGACTCCAAGATCACAGGTTGACTGACTGGGAACACTTCTAGGCGTCGGGCTCGCTAGTGTACTCATCCTCCACAAGCTCGTCCTCCTCCAGGTCTGGCCAAGGAAATAGCCAGGGACAAGCCAGTGAGTACGTTGGAATGTACTCGCAAACATAATGAACAAAAGATATATCGAATGCATATGCTCATGGTAGATTATATGAAATGCTCATGCCGAACTATATTATATGTATGCCGACAGAAATTAAATCATGGCATGATAAATTATTAGCATGTGTAGAAGTAAAGTGTTAGTGACAAACAAGGAAAGTTAATGGAGAATCGGGCGAGTCAGGACCGCCCGAGAATCCAAAAGAAAATAAAAGAAATGCCAGTCGGTTGTCAAAAAGTGACGCCACAGTCGGTCTTGAAAAGAAATGCCAAACGGGTATCTGCAAGAGAGTCGGGCGAGACAGGACCGCCAGAAAACTCGAGAGACGCCTCGTAATGTCTTGAAAAAAAAATTGAATGCCCGGGGTAGTCTAGCCAGCCCCTGAGGCACTCCGAAAATAAAAATAAGAGAAATGGGTTAGTCCACAATAATATTCATATCATCAATAATATTCATGATAATATTAGTAGTGACAATAATCATCCTGCAAAAATAATCATGCTTGATTTTAATTATTCCCTCCAAAGACCGACACCGGGACCGACACTTGACCCACCCAGCTAACGTCCTTGACCGTGGACATGGCTATTCGAATAGGTATAACTCTGCAGAGGGTGTACTCTTTACCCACGTGTATGAGGTTTCTTTAGTCAGTACCGTGACACTAACTAATTCCCATTACGGTCTTTGGGTTGAGAACACGCCTGGCCAGCACACACCAGATTAACCGTCCGGATGCCAGGAATCACCCAAAACATCTTTCCAGAAAAACTCTAAGTCAAGGAGACTACAATCTCGAATAGCATGGGATCACTATTCATACACGCGGATTACAAGGGGAAACCCCCTCTCGGCTACAACCGGAAACACCCATGCCCCCTGACCCGATGACGGGATTTAGTCCATGGCCGTGGAAACCCTCATCATGGCCCTCTGTGTGGTGTGTACACGGAAAGGGGTTAACAACTTACTAAGCCGTACCTTCCTTGCGGAAGGACCGTGGCAGCATGGTATCCAGCTAGGTGTAACGGAACAAGACTCGAACTAGGTCGACTCAGGAGGTGTTGCTTATTATCGCCGGTAAATACTATTACTGTCACCGTGACACCACCGTGTCAGAACAAATCCCGTGCCTACCAGCAAGTGCATGGTAGGAGCTGCACTCCTGTCTTTTCAGAACCTTCATGCAAGTCAGAGAGATGGTTGAGTAACATGCATGCAAGAGAAAATATACATGACCGTGCATGCATGCACTTGCGGTATATTTTTCATATGGTGCAAACTCAAAACTAGTGCAGTCATGCAATGCAATCATCATATCCCAGGTTCAAAATGCTTGCCTTGTCCAAAGTAGTCAGGAGAAAACCCCTCCAAATTTCTGGCAAAGTTTTCCCCCTCTTTTTCTGAAAAACACAAATTTGAAATCAAATAAAAATAATTCATCACAGTACAAAAACTTGTCTCAAAATATTTTTAAATAAATACTAAAAAATACTAGAGATAAAAATAAGAATTTCAAAAAAAGAATCAAGTCATTTGGACTTGTGGTTTAAAAGTTATTCAACTTTCAAATCCAGGGGTCTTTCTGCAAAAATACAGTCCCTGTGTGTTTAAAAAGAAAACGCTTCGGGACAAAGTGCGCCTTCCAGCACAGAAAACGTAAAGTGCCAAATATGCTTTCGTTTTAAAAATAGAAAAAAAAGAGAACGCTGATGGGCGGGGTCCACCCGTCAGGTTCATAATTGTACGCGCTCGCGCGTGTGTACAGAGGAGGTGCGGTGATCACCGGCGGCGATCGCCGGCGTTCCAGGGGGCGGCGATGGTCGGGATGTGCTCGGGGTGGGATTCCGCGTCGGTGGGTGGTGTGATGGAAATATGCCCTAGAGGCAATAATAAAATGGTTATTATCATACTTCCTTATTCATGATAAAGATTTATTATTAATGCTAGAATTGTATTGACCGGAAATTTAAATACATGTGTGAATACATAAACAAATACCGTGTCCCTAGTGAGCCTCTACTAGACTAGCTCGTTGATCAAAAGATGGTTAAGGTTTCCTAACCATAGACATGAGTTGTCATTTGATAACGGGATCACATCATTAGGAGAATGATGTGATGGACAAGACCCAACCGTTAGAATAGCATATGATCGTTCAGTTTATTGCTACTGCTTTCTTAATGTCAAATACATGTTCCTTCGACCATGAGACCATGCAACTCCCGGATACCGGAGGAATACCTTGTGTGCTATCAAACGTCACAACGTAACTTTGTGATCATAAAGATGCTCTACAGGTATCTCCGAAGGTGTCTGTTGAGTTGGCATGGATCGAGACTGGGATTTGTCACTCCGTATGACGGAGAGGTATCTCTGGGCCCTCTTGGTAATACAGCATCACAAGAAGCTTGCAAGCAAAGTGACTAAGGAGTTAGTTACGGGATGATGTATTACGGAGCGAGTAAAGAGACTTGCCGGTAACGAGATTGAACTAGGTATGGAGATACCGATGATCGAATCTCGGGCAAGTAACATACCGACAGACAAAGGGAACTACGTATGTTGTCATAAAGGTTCGACCGATAAAGATCTTCGTGGAATATGTAGGAACCAATATGGGAATCCAGGTCCCGCTATTGGTTATTGACCGGAGAAGTGTCTCGGTCATGTCTACATTATTCTCGAACCCGTAGGGTCCGCACGCTTAACGTTCGTTGACGATATAATATTATATGAGTTATGTATGTTGGTGACCGAATGTTGTTCGGAGTCCCGGATGAGATCACGGACATGACGAGGAGCTCCGTAATGGTCCGGAGGTAAAGATTGATATATAGGATGATATGGTTAGGCCACGGAGTAAGGCCCACGGGGTTTTAGGTCGGTGCAAAAGGAAGTTTTGCAGAGGTCAGGGACCATGGCGTCTAGGCCAGATGCCAAGGACTGTGGCGTCTGGTCCTGGAAGTCCGAGAAGGACTCTTCCTTACGGGAAAAACCGACTTTGTGGAGGCTCTTTCTCCAAGTTTTGAACCCAGGGCTCAACATATAAATAGAGGGGCAGGGCTAGCACCCGGAACACATCAAGAATCACCAAGCCGTGTGCCGGCAACCCCGTCCCCTCTAGTTTATCCTCCATCATAGTTTCCATTGTGCTTGGCGAAGCCCTGCGGAGATTGTTCCTCACCACCACCGTCACCACACTGTCGTGTTGCCGGAACTCATCTACTACTTCGCCCGTCTTGCTAGATCAAGAAGGCGAGGACGTCATCGAGCTGAACGTGTGCTGAACACGGAGGTGCCGTACGTTTGGTACTTGATCGGGACGGAACGTGAAGGTGTACGACTACATCAACCGCGTTGATAAACGCTTCCGCTTAACGGTCTATGAGGGTACGTAGACACACTCTCCCCTCTCGTAGCTATGAATCTCCATGGATAGATCTTGCGTGTGCGTAGAAAATTTTTGTTTTCCATGCAACGTTACCCAACAGTGGTATCAGAGCCAGGTCTATGCGTAGATGATATGCACGAGTAGAACACAAAGAGTTGTGGGCGGTAATGTTCATACTGCTTACCACCAACGTCTTATTTTGATTCGGCGGCATTGTGGGATGAAGCGGCCCGGACCAACCTTAAATGTCCACGTACATGAGACCGGTTCCACTGACTGACGTGCAACTTGTTTTGCATAAAGGTGGTTGGCGGGTGTCTGTTTCTCCTACTTTAGTTGAATCGAATTTGACTACGGTCGGTCCTTGAAGAAGGTTAAAACAGCAAACTTGATAAATCACCGTTGTGGTTGTTTTTGCGTAGGTAAGAACGGTTCTTGCTAGAAACCCGTAGCAGCCACGTAAAACTTGCAAACAACAAAGTAGAGGATGTCTAACTTGTTTTTGCAGGGTATGCTGTGATGTGATATGGTCAAGACATGATGTGATATACGTTATTGTATGAGATGATCATGTTTTGTAATTTATCGGCAACCGGCACGAGCCTTATGGTTGTCTCTTAATTATTGTATGAAATGCAAGCGCTATGTAATTGCTTTACTTTATCGCTATGCGTTCGCAATAGTTGTAGAAGCAATAGTTGGCGAGACAACCACAACGCAATGATGGAGATCAAGGTGTCGAGCCGGTGATGATGGAGATCATGACGATGCTTTGGAGATGGAGATCAAAAGCACAAGATGATGATGGCCATATCATGTCACATATTTTGATTGCATGTGATGTTTATCCTTTATGCATTTTATTTTGCTTAGAACGGCGGTAGCATTATAAGATGGTCCCTTCACTTAATTTCAAGATAAAAGTGTTCTCCCTGAGTATGCACCATTGCTAAAGTTCTTCGTTTCGAAGCACCTCGTGATGATCGGGTGTGATAGATTCTATGTTCACATACAACGGGTGTAAGCCAGTTTTACACACACAGAATACTTGGGTTAAACTTGACGAGCCTAGCATGTACAGAAATGGTCTCCGAACACTGGAGACCGAAAGGTCGAACATGAGTCATATAGTAGATATGATCAACATAGAGATGTTCACCATTGATGACTACCCCATCTCACGTGATGATCGGTCATGGGTTAGTTGATTTGGATCATGTATCACTTAGACAACTGCTACTTGTAGACTGCGTTGCATTTTGATCCCAGAAGAGGAGAGGATGATGCAGCACAGTAGAGTAAGTATTTCCCTCAGTTAAGTAACCAAGGTTGTCAATCCAGTAGGAGAACCAAGCAACACCACGTAAACAACACCTGCACACAAAACGCAAACCTTCGCACCCAACGCAAACGAGAGGTTGTCAATCTCTCGGCGGTCAAGAAATGAGATTAAACGATATATGATAGATTGATAGATTGATAAATAAAAGATAAAATATTGTAGCAAGTATTTTTGCTATTTTTGTATAAGTAAACGGAATAGATCTTATAATAAAAGTAGACCCGGGGGCCGTAGGATTCACTAGTGGCATCTCTCTCAAGAAAATAGCATACGGTGGGTAAACAAATTACTGTTGAGCAATTGATAGAAAAGCAAATAATTATGACGCTATCCAAGGCAATGATCATGATATAGGCATCACATCCAAATCAAGTAGACCGACTCCTGCCTGCATCTACTACTATTACTTGACACATTGACCGCTATCCAGCATGCATCTAGTGTATTAAGTTCATAAGAACGAAGTAATGCATTAAGAACGATGACATGATGTAGTCAAGACAAAAGCATATAAGAATTCATCCCAACTTGTTATCCTTAATGGCAACAACACATGCGTATCAACTCCCCTTCTGTCACTAGGACTGAACACCGCAAGATCGAACCCATTACCGAGCACCTCTTCCCATTGCAAGAAGATCTAATCTAGTTGGCCAAACCAAACCAAAACTTCGGAGAAGAAATACAAGGCTATAAGAAATCATGCATAAAAGAGATCAGCAAAGAACTCAAATAAAACAAGGATAGATCTGATCATAAACTCACAATTCATCGGATCTCAACAAACACACCGCACAAAGTCATTACATCGGATGGATCTCCATGAAGATCATGGAGACCACTGTATTGAGATACAAAAAGAGAGAGAGAGCCATCTAGCTACTACCTACAGACCCGTAGGTCTGTGGTGAACTACTCACGGATCATCGGAGAGGCGGCAAGGATGATGTAGAGCCCCTCCGTGATGAGTTCCCCCTTCGGTGGAGTACCGAAAAAGGCCTCCAGATGGGATCTAGCGAGAACAGAGGCTTGCGGCGGCGGAAAAAGTATTTCATGGACTCCCTTGAGGGTTTTGGAATATTTGAGAATTTATAGAGGTGGAAGTAGGTCAAGAGGCGCAAGGAGGGGCCCACACAGCACTGGGGCCCGCCCCCCTGGGGCGCGCCTTGGTGTTCTGTGGGGCCCTCCAGAACCTTCTTCCGTAGCTTCCAAGTTCCTGGTGGTTTCGGGACGATTTGATCTTATCTGATATTGATTTCCTGCGAAACAAAAACAGGGCAGAAAACAGGAACTGGCACGTGGCACTAAGTTAATAGGTTAGTCCCCAAAAATGATATAAAAATATATATAATGATAATAAAAACATCCAAGAACAGTAATATCATAGCATGGAACAAGCAAAAATAATAGATACGTTGGAGACGTATCAAGCATCCCCAAGCTTAACTCCTTCTCGTCCTCGAGTAGGAAAGTGATAAAACAGATTTTTGATTGTGGAATGCTACCCAACATACTTCAAGTTATTTTCATAGCATAGACATGAGGACTTGGATGATTCAAAGCAATACTCTATATTTGACATGAGGACATAAATCCTCAAGTGATGCTAACAAGCAACCATGCCTTTCAAAATAACAATGCTAAAGCAAACTATCCCTAGCCCAATATGCTCAATCATTGATCCATTCATGATGCTCACTCGAATATCAATCATACTCCATGCACACACATGACCACATGACCCCCCTAGTTGGTGCTTTTAAAGAGAAGGATGAGACTCAACATAAAAGTAAATAGAAAGGCCCTTCGCAGAGGGAAGCATTGATTTATAGAGGTGCCAGAGCTCAAGTTTTAAAAGAGAGATGAAAATTTATTTTGGGTGGCATGCTTTTCTCGTCAACGAGAACGACTCAAGGTTCCTAACACTTCTCACATTGGATACATCATAGGCGGTTCCCAAACAGAAAGTAAATATTTTTTTGTATATCTCTTTTCCCCCATCATCGTTTAAGTTTCATCAAGACTTTGGTCTCTCAACCGTCACATCCAAGAGAATGAAATATATTTTTGTTTCCACCATTACTTATCACAATCCATGGCTAACCGTATCCACGGGTGCCCTCCATACCATCACATACCATTTATTTTTGGGACTAGGCATCCCTTATTACCGCCATACTCTCCTGCAATGACAAGTGAATAAACACTCATCTTGAGAATAACATATCCAACATGAGAAATATTAGCCACCCCTCACCGCTTCATGAGCGATACGGGCATACAAAAGAGAATTAGTTTTGAGGTTTTTTAGAGATGGCACATGCAAATTTACTTGGGACGGCAATGAAATACCGCATATAGGTAGGTATGGTGGACACAAATGGCAGAACAAGATTTAAAGATAATGGATGCACAAGCAGTATTCCCGCTTAGTACAAGGTGAAGGCTAGCATAAAGGTTGAGAAGCGCCCAACTAGAAAAATCATGATGATGCACATGCATACATAAAACATAACCAACATCGAACAAAACACCACAAGTAGGATATAACTTCATTGCATAACTACTGACTTTATGTGCTTGCATAGGGAATCATCAACCTTAACATCAATATTCATACTAGAGCATAATTGACTCACTAACATAACTCACATATCGTTATCCACATATCTCAAAACTATTGCAAAGAATCAAGTTTTTCATGTCCCATCCAATGAATAGATTGGAAGTTTTTGGTAGTTATAGAATTCTCGTACTTCTTCGACTCGAAGACCAAAAGGAAGAAAAAAATATGATTAAGTGATTATTAAGTGATTTTAAGTGATTATTAAGTGATTTTAAGTGATTATTAAGTGATTATAGTAGAGGCATATCCTGAATGTGCCTGATAGATCCCATTTTTTCATGAAAATAAAGATAGTCAATTTGACTGGACTTAAGACTTTATTATGTTTTCTGAGAAAAAATAAGATATCATTATTCTCTTTAATAAACTTTTGTCTCATACGGAGTACTATATGATTTCACCGTTTGTTTCATCAGAAACAATCTGGGACGGAAGGATTCGAACCTCCGAGTAACGGAAAATTTTGTATGCTAGTTTTCATTATTCTTCTTGAATATTCATCACATAGGGACTAAGCATCATATTTTGTACCAATTACCAAGACTATTTTCACACTCAAAAAAATATAAGTGAAGCAAGAGAGTGAATTTCTTCAAAATTTCCAAAGTTCTCAAAAAGGTATAAGTGAAGCATGAGAACAAAATTTCTATAAAATTTCTAGCATTCTCAAAAAGATATAAGTGAAGCATGAGAACAAGTTTCTTCAAAACAATTTAGTATTCTCAAAAAGATATAAGTGAAGCATGAGAACAAGTTTCTTCAAAACATTCACACCACCGTGCTCAAAAAGTTTAAGTGAAGCACAAAGAGCAATTCTAACAAATTATGATGACATGAGGCCATCTCAAGCAAATATGTTCAGAGGTAATGATTGTGATAAACTAAAAAGCAAACAAAGCAAAGACTCATATCATACAAGACGCTCCAAGCAAAACTCATATCATGTGACAAATAAAAATATAGCCTCAAGTGTGTTACCGATAGTCGTTAGAAGAAAGAGGGGATGCCTTCCGGGGCATCCCCAAGCTTAGATGCTTGAGTCTCCTTAGATTTTACCTTGGGGTGCCATGGGAATCCCCAAGCTTTGGCTTTTACATCTCTTCATTCCTTCATCCATCGTTGTCACACCCAAAACTTGAAAACTTCAATCACACAAAACTCAACAAAACCTTCGTGAGATCCGTTAGTATAACCAAACAAATTACTACTATAAGTACTGTCCAAAACTCATTCAAATTTTATAATTGCATTATAGGTACTGTATTCTAACTTTCCCATGGCTTGCAACCCCCCGATACAATCCATAGATTCATCAAAATAAGCAAACAATGCAACGAAAACAGAATCTGTCAAAAACAGAACAGTCTGTAGCAATCTTACGAAAAGCCATACTACTGTAACTATAAAAATTCTGAAACATTAGGAATTCGTGGACAATTTGTATATAAATATACTGTAAAAAATTCAGACACATTCGACGGTCTGATGAATTTATAAAATTCCTGGACTGGGCGTCAAATTTTCTGTTTTCCACAGAATTGCATTCACAAGCATCCACATCAACCCAAAGGTCTTACTTGGCACAAACACTAATTAAAATATAAAAACCAATCTCAAAACAGAAGCAAATAAATGGAAATCAAAAGAACAGAAAGAAAAAGAAAAAAATAAAAATTTATTTTATTGGTTGGGTTGCCTCCCAACGAGCGCTATCGTTTTATGCCCTTAGCTAGGCATAAAGCAACACATCAAGTGTTGTCATCCTTGGACTTCAATCCATAGGTAGCCCTCATAATGGATTCATAGGGCGGTTTAATCTTGGTCCTTGGGAAGTGTTCCATGCCTTTTTTTCAAAGGAAACTGAAACTTAATATTTCCCTCTTTCATATCAATCACCGCACCGATGGTGCATAAAAACGGTCTACCAAGAATCAAAGGGCAAGACGGATTGCAATCTACATCAAGAACAATAAAGTTTTGCAGAAGTCAGGGACCATGGCGTCTGGGCCAGACGCCAAGGACTGTGGCGTCTGGTCCTGGAAGTCCGAGAAGGACTCCTCCTTACGGGCAAAACCGACTTTGAGGAGGCTCTTTCTCCAAGTTTCAACCCTAGGGCTCAACACATAAATAGAGGGGCAGGGCTAGCACCGGGAACACATCAAGAATCACCAAGCCGTGTGCCGACAACCCCGTCCCCTCTAGTTTATCCTCTGTCATAGTTTCCGTTGTGCTTGGCGAAGCCCTGCAGAGATTGTTCCTCACCACCACCGTCACCACACAGTCGTGCTACCAGAACTTATCTACTACTTCGCCCGTCTTGCTGGATCAAGAAGGCGAGGACGTCATCGAGCTGAATGTGTGCTGAACACGGAGGTGCCGTACGTTCGGTACTTGATCGGGATGGAACGTGAAGGTGTACGACTACATCAACCGCGTTGATAAATGCTTCCGCCTAACGGTCTACGTGGGTACGTAGACACACTCTCCCCTCTCATAGCTATGCATCTCCATGGATAGATCTTGCGTGTGCGTAGAATTTTTTTGTTTTCCATGCAACGTTACCAAACATGGTGGTGGTGGTCGCCGGCGAGCACCGGAGCGACGGCGAGGTCGACGGCGGCGGACGGCGATTCGGGTGTGTCGGGGTCTCATCGGAGAGAGCTCGGGAGGTGTAATTGGAGTGCGGAATCGGTGAGTGGGTGTGATATGAGGTTACTGGCAAGATTTTATAGGTGGTGGCGGCCTATCGGCGTCGAGCTGGTCGGGGATAGTGGCGGTAGAGCGGTGGTCGGAGTCGGGGAAGAAGGCCTCCCTGAGGTTGGGGAAGTGCACGGGAGGGCGATTGGGAGGTGGTGTGGGTGGTGAGTGGAGAGCACAAGATCGGGGTGCCTTTATATAGGCCGGGCGGCGATGGCCGGAGCGGGGTGGCTCACGGTGGAGTAATTCCGGCCGGTGAGGTAGGTTGGGGGTGGTTGGCGTGGACGGTGGTTATCAGTGAAGTGGATGGAGCTCTCCCGAAGTGCCAGCGTTGATGGAGTTGAGCCCTATCCACCTCCCCGCGGTGGAGCTCCCTTACGGCCATGGCCGCGGCGTGTGGCTACGGCGACTGTCAGGCGGGCTCCAGCAGCTTGGACGGTGCGGCGACGATGCGGAGGAGATGCCGCGTGGGGTAGAGGTAGGTTTGGGTGGGCCGGCGAGTGAATGCTCGTCGGTGGCCGTGGCTTACGGCTGACGCCGCCGCGGATGAGCTCAGAGGTAGCTGCACCGGCCGGGTACTGTGCCGTCGGCGGTGAGCTACTGACCAGAGGGGTCACGGCGGCTCATTAAAGAGGAGAGGAGGCGTGGATGAGGAGGAGGGCGATGGAGTGGCGTGCACGGCACCGATCTCTCCCTCTCTCTGAACTTCTTCAGTTAACTGAACTCTGACAGTGGTGAATAGTGCATAGAAGGTGTTCGAGGAAATGCTAGATGGCCTTGGGCATTTTTTGGAATTTCTGAAATTTTTTGTGGTGATGTACTGATGTAAGACAAAGGTGATGGCAAAGTTTTAGAATTTTTGAAGAAGTTTAGAATAGGTTTTGAGCAAGGAATTTGTTTCTGGTCCAAATTTGAATTGAATAAATTTTGAAAATTTTGAACTAGGGAACCCAACGTTTTTGGTGAGATGGGTTGTGGGTACCCTCTAGTTGCTAGGATAATTTTGGTGCAATCAGAAGTGTTGAGGAAAATATGGTTCCTTTGTAACTCAAAGAAACCATGAATAATGTAAATTCCAACTTGGGAATTTATTTAAAATATGAAAAATATTTTTGTGAGGTCGAAAGGAGTTGGTGGCTGCCCTAGAAGGTGTGAGTGGCTTAGGGGATAATTTAGAAGTGGCAGAAAAATTATTGGATGGATTTTGGAAGTGTTAGAAGGAATGAAAAGGCCATCTCCTTGGAAAATTCTCAACTATTCAAAACTTTTCTAAAAAGAAAATATTTTTGATCTTCCAAAATAATTTTCCAAATAAAACCATCAATCAAAACAGAACCACTTTAGAAAATTGGAAACCCAAATAAAATTTAAAATGATTTTCAGAATAGAAGAAAGAAAATAAGATCAAAATGGTTTCAAAGAATTTTATTTTAAAGGAAAGGTTTTGAAATTCCAGGGAGAATATTTTGTGGTGTTACAACACCTACCCCCCTTAAGAAAAATCTCATCCCTGAGATTTCAGCTGTCCCTCAAATAGGTACGGATATTCCACCTTAAGGTCATTCTCTCTTTCCCATGTTGCTTCTTCCTCGGTGTGATTACTCCACCGAACCTTGTAAAATTTTATCACGCTTTGTCGGGTTCTCCGTTCAGACTCCTCCAAAATCTTAATAGGACGTTCCCTATATGTAACATCTGGTTGGATATCCAGGTCTTGATGTTGGACTTGCTTTTCTGGGTTACTGACACATCTCCTCAGTTTTGACACGTGAAACGCAACGTGAACATCCGATAATTCTGCGGGTAAGTCCAACTGGTAGGCAACCTTGCCTTTCCTTGCAATTATCCTAAATGGTCCAATAAACCTCGGTGCCAATTTTCCTTTGACTTTAAATCTCTGTAGCCCCCTTGTTGGAGATACTCTGAGATATATGTATTCGTCTGGTTCAAAACTAATCTGATGGTGTTTTTGATCGCAGTAGCTCTTCTGACGGCTTTGAGCCGCTCTTAGTCTGTCTTGAATAAGCTTCACTTTTGTTTCAACCTCTTTAGGAATTTCTGGGCCGAAGATTCAGCTATCCCCGGTTTCAGACCAATTGAGTGGGGTATGGCATCGTCGTCCATACAGGGCTTCGAAGGGTGACATCTTCAGACTAGCTTGATAACTGTTGTTCTATGAGAACTCCGCGTATGGTAAACTGTCTTCCCAGCTGACTCCGTAAGTGAGCACACATGCTCTCAGCATGTCCTCCAATATTTGATTTACCCGCTCAGTTTGTCCTCCGGTCTGTGGGTGATATGCTGTGCTGCATGTCAGCTGAGTCCCTAAGGCTTGTTGTAGGTGCTCGCAAAACATAGAGACAAACTGGGTGCCTCTGTCAGAGACTATGGTCTTGGGTACTCCGTGTAAGCAAACGATCCGGGCGAGGTATAACCTAACAAGCCTCTGTGTTGAGTATGTGGTCTTTACCGGAATGAAATGCGCCACCTTGGTTAATAAATCTGTTATAACCCAGATAGCATCATTTCCGTGTCGTGACCTTGGCAATCCGACGATGAAATCCATTCCAATTACATCCCATTACCATTCAGGCACTCTGAGTGGCTGCAATAGTCCTGCTGGCCTCCGATGTTCTGCTTTTACACTCTGGCAAGAATCACAACGTGCGATATACACGGCTATGTCTCTTTTCATCCCGTGCCACCAAAAAATTTCTTGTAGATCCTTGTACATCTTGGTCCCTCCTGGGTGAATGGAGTACAGAGTGGTGTGAGCCTCTGCCATAATTTGTTGCTTTAACTCTTCCTTATTAGGCACGCATAATCTTTTTCCAAACCATAAAATTACCTGACTGTCTATGGTAAATTTGGATGCCTTGCCAAAATTTATTTTCCTCTTAATCCCCTCAATGCTTGGGTGTCCTTTTTGGGCTTCTTTGATCTGATCCTCTAAGGTTGGTTTTATTTCCAAACGGGCAATAGTTCCTTCCGTGACTAGAATCATATTGAGTTTGGCAAATTCTTGGTTGAACTCATGCTGAGAGAATTGCACACTGTTATTGCTGGTGCAGGGGTTTCGGCTGAGGGCGTCTGCCACAACATTTGCTTTACCTGGATGGTAATGAATTCCCACATCATAATCCTTAATTAACTCAAGCCAGCGACGCTGTCGCAAGTTTAATTCTGGCTGGGTGAAGATATACTTGAGACTTTTGTGAACCGTGTATATCTCACATCGATTACCAAGAAGGTAATGTCGCCATTCCTTGAGTGCATGTATCACCGCTGCTAACTCCAAGTCATGGGTAGGATAATTTTCTTCGTGTCGCCGTAGTTGTCGTGAAGCATATGCTACGACATTTCCCCCTTGCATTAACACACATTCAAGGCCTTTCCTGGAGGCGTCACAATATATCTTAAAAAAATTGTGCACATCTGGCATGATCAGAACGGGTGCCGTTGTTAACCTCTTTTTCAACTCTTGAAAACTTTTCTCACAGGCTTCGGTCCATTCAAACTTCTTATCTTTCTTGAGTAGCTGGGTCATGGGTTTGGCTATGCCGGAGAATCCTTCAATAAATCTTCGGTAGTAGCCTACCAAACCAAGAAAACTTCTGACCTCTGTCACGTTTGTGGGTTGCTTCCATCCCAAGACATCTTTTACTTTACTCGGGTCCACTCCTATCCCATCCTGTGCCAGTACGTGTCCCAGAAAACCAACTTCTCGTAACCAAAATTCACATTTACTAAATTTGGCATATAGCTGATTTTTCCGCAATTCTTCCAGAACTATCCGAAGATGCTGCTCATGTTGCTCTGGTGTCTTGGAATAAATAAGTATGTCATCGATAAATACAACCACGAACTTGTCCAAATATTTCATGAAGACGTTGTTCATGAGATGCACAAAATAAGCAGGAGCATTGGTTAAACCGAAGGGCATCACTGTGAACTCATATAATCCATATCTGGTGGTAAAGGCAGTCTTGGGCATGTCTGACGATCGGATTTTTAATTGGTGGTAGCCTGACCTCATGTCTATTTTTGAGAATACCTTGGCTTCTGCCAATTGATCAAACAGGTCATTGATCCGTGGCAGTGGATATTTATTTTTTATGGTAACCATATTGAGTACCCTGTAATCAATACATAATCTTAGGGTACCATCCTTTTTCTTGGCGAATAAAACTGGTGATCCCCATGGTGACGAGCTAGGTCTGACATAACTTTTTTCCAATAATTCCTTGATTTGTTTCTTCAGCTCAACCAACTCTGTCGGAGCCATTCGATACGGCTTCTTGTAAATGAGTGCCGTTCCAGGTGCTAGTTCAATAACAAATTCAATTTCACGGTCCGGTGGCATACCTGGTAGCTCCTGAGGAAATACATCGGGGTATTCGCAGACTACAGGAACCTTACTTAATTCTGCCGCATCCACTTGATTTAATTTTCCCTGTGAGGTAGAAATTCTCCTTGTGCCAAATTTTATTGTTTCCCCTTGGCAATTAGTGAGAGTCACCGTAGTGTTGTAGCAGTCTATGAAACCTTTATTGGTGGTTAACCAATCCAATCCCAAAATAACGTCCAGATCAACTGCTTCCAATATAATAAGATTGGCTAGAAACCTCATCCCTTTTATTTCAATGTTCACATCCTTGCAGTACCATTGTGTGCTTTGCTTCGATCCCGGGGACTGAATAACCATGGAATTTTGCAAAGGCGAAAAAGAAAATTGATTCTCCGAAGCAAATCTTTTGGAAATGCATGAATGGGAAGCTCCAGAATCAAATAAGACTATAGCATTAATTGAGTTGACAGGGAACGTACCAAACACAATATCTGGTGCATTCTATGCCTCCTCAAAGGTCACGTGGTTCACCTGTCCCTTCCTTTGGTTGTTGTTGGGGTTGCTGTGTCGTGGGGCTGCGTTGGTGCTGCGGCCATTGTTGTTAGGCTTGGGAGCATTATTGTTTCCCTGCTTTCGGCATTGTCTGGCATAGTGCCCTTCTTCTCCATAGGCAAAACAGGTAACGCCAGGACGGAACATCGTGTCCTTGGTCCTGTTGTTGGAAGTGCTGCGGCTCTGTTGGGGTCGTGGTGCTATAACTACTGGTCGGGGTAGCGGAGTTGTTGGTCGGGGTGTCATAGGCCTCTGAAATTCATTCCGGGGACTGTTGTTGCGAACTGGTGTTGACTGGTTCATACGGCGTTTGCGAATTTCGTTCATGTTGCGGTGCTCGTTCTCCTGTATAATGGCCTTGTCTACCAGTGTCTTGAAGTCTGGAAAGGTGTGGACCACCAGTTGGCACTTTAGAGACGGAACAAGTCCATCAAGAAATTTTTCCATCTTCTTGCCTTCTATCATGTATTTGTCGTTGGCGTACCGGGCCAGCTGAGTAAACTGGTCCAGGTACTGCGTCAGTGTGGTGCCTCGCTGCTTGAGATCCTCAAACTCCCTTTTCTTCAATTTCATAATACTGTTGGGAATATGTGCTCCACGAAATTTTTCCTTGAATTGCTCTCATGTCATATCTGCTCCGTTGGGATGCGTGTGACATATATTCTCCCACCATGATGCTGCTGTTCCGGAAAAATAGTGCGGAGCATATAGCACCTTTTCCTGGTCCGTACACTGAGTGATAACCAATTTTCTCTCAATATCACGTAGCCAATCGTCTGCCTCCAATGGTTTGTCTGTGTGGGAAAAGACCGTTGGATTGGTCATCTGTAACTCGGATAATTTTGATCTGGGCTGGTGCTGTCCTCGGTGATTCCCTATGTTGATTAAATGCTGCATCATTTCCTCGTGCTGCTGCTGGCTTTGTTCATAAAGACGGCACACTTGTGAAAATGCCGTGTCATTACTTTGCTGGCTTGTCTGTCCTGGTGTAAAATTGTTTCCCATCTGTGTGAAGTTATCCTCTGGCGGACTGGGCATTGAACGAGTCCAGGGACGATGCATTTTCTTTCTGGGGTATTTGTGTAACACCGATGAGAAAATAAATAATAGGGGAAGAAATAAACTTTTAAGAGACTGAAAAAATAATTTCCCTCCCCAAAAATGTAAGTGCATAAGGGTAACAGATTATAACACACATGCAGATTTAATTATACATGCCAGATTTTATCATACAAGCATGGTTTAATCATACAAGATGCTCGCAGAAACTGTATACTACATGACCACTTATTTAAACTAGCGTGCTACTCCGCCCTCTCAGCGTGCTGCGGTCTGAGTCTACTACTCGCCATCTTACAAAAGATGAAAGGAAACAGAAAAAATAAATTTACAACTGCGCTCTCATAAAAGTCGTCTGCGGCGGGGATGCCTCGTCTGCCCTCACGGAGTGTCGGGAACGTTGTAAGTCTGGCCGAGGGTGAGTCCTAGACGAGGTGCTGACGACTCGACCTCCTCCTCCTCCTCCTCGCGAATAGTCTCCAGTCGGGCAGACGTTGATGCCACGCCTGCTGGAGGTGGCACTGTGCTCGTCGGTGGTGAAGCTCTGACCGGGACGGGTGCAGCCAAGCGGCTAGCCTCATCACTCGGGGATGAGCGCCGAATCGCAGAACAGGGAGGAGGATCATATGGTGGGGTCGGAAGGCGGGGAGCGTGTGGTTAGGGGGTACGGAACTCACTCCTGCGAGGGTTCCTCGCACGAGCCAAGTCCATTCGTGGAGCAAGATGGTCATCCACCAGAGAGGTGAAGACTGACTCCAGTGCCATGATATACTGGACAAGGGGCTCGATCGCCTCGTCCCTTTCTCCCGCGGTGCAGGAGAAGGCATAGTGGCTGGTGTATGGAACATGGCATGGTAGGTAGTGATAGGGACGTGTCTGCATGACTGGCAGGATGTCCCTGAGACGAGCGATGGCCTCACGGGCAGCCATCTGAATGGCATGCCTCTCGGACGGCATGACTCTCCCCATAAAGCGATAGTTGCGAAAAGACAAGGCACTTCCACCTCGAATATATACCGAGGCCTGGTACATAGTCAGGGTGTCCGTGATCCTGTCGGGGAAAACGGTGTACTCTCGACAGCCCGGAGATCTCATCGCGTCTCTAGCGATGACGGTGAGAAGACGAGAAAATCCCGCGGGCTCATTGGCGAAAATCTGGGATGAACAGCTGCCACCAGACATCTACAACAGTAGACAAAAATCCAAATAGTCATATCATATGCATATGATGACCAAGGAAAATTTGCTACAATGCATGAGATGCATGCTAAAATGTTAGTACTGACTCTAGTGCTAGCGATCGTGCCTAGGGCTTCCTATAGTCAGCCTGGCTCTGATACCAAGGTTTGTCGGGCCCCTTTCCGGATATAAATCACAGAAGAGCCCTCGAGTCATACCAGCCCCAAGAACAACTGGTGGACTCCCTTGATATAGATAACCAGTACAAATATAATATTACACAGGGTTGAGTCAGGGTGACTCAACAAATTTATTACAAACTTGCCAATATACTACGGTGGCAGAATATGAGAGTGGTCTGGTGGTTCTATAACACTGATACAATAAAATAGAGCCAAGCGTCAGTGTGAGGCTTGACTATTTTCTTTGTGTAGCGGAAGCTCTGCGGATGATACATGTGGTAGACTCCAAGATCACAGGTTGACTGACTGGGAACACTTCTAGGCGTCGGGCTCGCTAGCGTACTCGTCCTCCACAAGCTCGTCCTCCTCCAGGTCTGGCCAGAGAAATAGCCAGGGACAAGCCATTGAGTACGTTGGAATGTACTCGCAAACATAATGAACAAAAGATATATCGAATGAATATGCTCATGGTAGATTATATGAAATGCTCATGCTAAACTATATTATATGTATGCCGACAGAAATTAAATCATGGCATGATAAATTATTATCATGTGCAGAAGTAAAGTGTTAGTGACAAACAAGGAAAGTTAATGGAGAATCGGGCGAGACAGGACCGCCCGAGAATCCAAAAGAAAATAAAAGAAATGCCAGCCGGTAGTCAAAAAGTGACGCCACGGTCGGTCTTGAAAAGAAATGCCAAACGGGTATCAGCAAGAGAGTCAGGCGAGACAGGACCGCCCGAGAACTCGAGAGATGCCTCGTATGGTCTTGAAAATAAAATTGAATGCCCGGGGTAGTCTAGCCAGCCCCTGAGGCACTCCGAAAATAAAAATAAGAGAAATGGGTTAGTCCACAATAATATTCATATCATCAATAATATTCATGATAATATTAGTAGTGACAATAATCATCCTGCAAAAATAATCATGCTTGCTTTTAATTATTCCCTCCAAAGACCGACACCGGGACCGACACTTGACCCACCCAGCTAACGTCCTTGACCGTGGACACGGCTATTCGAATAGGTATAACTCTGCAGAGGGTGTACTCTTTACCCACGTGTATGAGGTTTCTTTAGTCAGTACCGTGACACTGACTAATTCCCATTACGGTCTTTGTGTTGAGAACACGCCTGACCAGCACACACCAGATTAACCGTCCGGATGCCAGGAATCACCCAAAACATCTTTCCAGAAAAACTCTAAGTCGGGGAGACTACAATCTCGAATAGCATGGGATCACTATTCATACGCGCGGATTACAAGGGGAAACGCCCTCTCAGCTACAACCGGAAACACCCATGCCCCCTGACCCGATGACGGGATTTAGTCCATGGCCGTGGAAACCCTCATTGTGGCCCTCTATGTGGTGTGTACACGGACAGGGGTTAACAACTTACTAAGCCGTACCTTCCTTGCGGAAGGACCCGTGGCAGCACGGTATCTAGCTAGGTGTAATGGAACAAGACTCGATCTAGGTCGACTCAGGAGGTGTTGCTTATTATCACCGGTAAATACTATTACTGTCACCGTGACACCACCGTGTCAGAACAAGCCCCGTGCCTACCAGCACGTGCATGGCAGGAGCTGCACTCCTGTCTTTTCAGAACCTTCATGCAAGTCAGAGAGATGCTTGAGTAACATGCATGCAAGAGAAAATATACATGACCGTGCATGCATGCACATGCGGTATATTTTTCATATGGTGCAAACTCAAAACTAGTGCAGTCATGCAATGCAATCATCATATCCCGGGTTCAAAATGCTTGCCTTGTCCAAAGTAGACAGGAGCAAAACCCCTCCAAATTTTTGGCAAAGTTTTCCCCCTCTTTTTCTGAAAAATACAAATTTGAAATAAAATCAAAAAAATTCATCACAGTACAAAAACTTGTCTCAAAATATTTTTAAATAAATACTAAAGCCAACTACAGAGAAAAATAAGAATTTCAAAAAAAGAATCAAGTCATTTGGACTTGTGGTTTAAAAGTTATTCAACTTTCAAATCCAGGGGTCTTTCTGCAAAAATCCAGTCCCTGTGCGTTTAAAAAGAAAATGCTTCGGTACAAAGTGCGCCTTCCAGCGCAGAAAGCGTAAAGCGCCAAATACGCTTTCGTTTTATAAACAGAAAAAAAAGAACGCTGACGGGCGGGGTCCACCCGTCAAGTTCAAAATTGCATGCGCCCGCACGCATGTATAGAGGAAATGCGGTGATCACCGACGGCGATCGCCGGCGTTCCAGGGGGCGGCGATGGTCGGGATGTGCTCGGGGTGGGATTCCGCATCGGTGGGTGCTGGTGGTGGTCGCCGGCAAGCACCGGAGCAACGGCGAGGTCGACGGCGGCGGACGGCGATTCGGGTGTGTCGGGGTCTCGCCGGAGAGAGCTTGGGAGGTGGAATTGGAGTGCGGAATCGGTGAGTGGGTGTGATATGAGGCTACTGGCAAGATTTTATAGGTGGTGGTGGCCTATCGGCGTCGAGCTAGTCAGGGACAGTGGCGGCGGAGCGGTGGTTGGAGTCGGGGAAGAAGTCCTCCCCGAGGTCGGGGGAGTGCACGGGAGGGCGATTGGGAGGTGGTGTAGGTGGTGAGTGGAGAGCACGGGCTCAGGGTGCCTTTATATAGGCCGGGCGGCGATGGCCAGAGCGGGGTGGATCACGGCGGAGTAATTCCGTCCGGTGAGGTAGGTTGGGGGTGGTTGGAGTGGACGGTGGTCATCAGTGAAGTGGATGGAGCTCTTCCGAAGCACCAGCGCGGACGGAGTTGAGCCCTATCCACCTCCCCGCGGTGGACCTCCCGTATGGCCATGGTGGTGGCGTGCGGCTCCGGAGACTGCCAGGCGGGCTCCAGCGGCTTGGACGGTGCGGCGACGATGTGGAGGACACGCCACGTGGGGTAGAGGTAGGTTTGGGTGGGGCGGCGAGTGAATGCTCGTCGGTGGCCGTGGCTTGCGGCTGACGCCGCCGCGGATGAGCTCGGAGGTAGCTGCACCGGCCGGGTACTGTGCTGTCGGCGGTAAGCTACTGACCAGAGGGGTCACGGCGGCTCATTAAAGAGGAGAGGAGGCGTGGATGAGGAGGAGGGCGATGGATTGGCGTGCACGGCGCCGATCTCTCCCTCTCTCTGAACTTCTTCAGTTAACTGAACTCTGACAGTGGTGAATAGTGCACAGAAGGTGTTCGATGAAATGCTAGATGGCCTTGGGCATTTTTTGGAATTTCTGAAATTTTTTGTGGTGATGTACTGATGTAAGACAAAGGTGATGGCAAAGTTTCAGAATTTTTGAAGAAGTTTAGAATAGGTTTTGAGCAAGGAATTTGTTTCTGGTCCAAATTTGAATTGAATAAATTTTGAAGTAGGGAACCCAATTTTTTTGGTGAGATGGGTTGTGGGTACCCTCTAGTTGCTAGGATAATTTTGGTGCAATCATAAGTGTTGAGGAAAATATGGTTCCTTTGTAACTCAAAGAAACCATGAATAATGTAAATTCCAACTTGGGAATTTATTTAAAATATGAAAAATATTTTTGTGAGGTGGAAAGGAGTTGGTTGCTGCCCTAGAAGGTGTGAGTGGCTTAGGGGATAATTTAGAAGTTGGAGAAAAATTATTGGATGGATTTTGGAAGTGCTAGAAGGAATGAAAAGGCCATCTCCTTGGAAAACTCTCAACTATTCAAAACTTTTCTAAAAAGAAAATATTTTTGATCTTCCAAAATAATTTTCCAAATAAAACCATCAATCAAAACAGAACCATTTAATAAAATTTGAAATCGAAATAAAAATTAAAATGATTTTCAGAATAGAAGAAAGAAAATAAGATCAAAATGGTTTCAAAGAATTTCATTTTAAATTAAAGGTTTTGAAATTCCAGGGATAATATTTTGGGGTGTTACAACCACCAACGTCGATTGAATCCAAAAATGAAAGAGGTGGTAAGATCTGAAATATTAACGCTTCTGGAAGCAGGTATAATCTATCACATTGCTGATAGTAGATGGGTAAGTCCAGTTCATTGTGTTCCTAAAAAGGGTGGTTTCACTATTGTTCCTAATGATAAGAATGAGCTTATTCCTCAGAGGATAGTAACTGGTTATAGGATGGTGATTGATTTTAGAAAGTTGAACAAAGCTACTAGGAAAGATCATTATCCTTTGCCTTTTATTGATCAAATGTTAGAAAGGTTGTCCAAGCATACACACTTTTGTTTCTTAGATGGTTATTCTGGTTTTTCTCAAATACCTGTTGCACAATCTGATCAAGAGAAATCCACCTTTACCTGCCCTTTTGGAACTTTTGCTTATAGACGCATGCCTTTTGGTTTATGCAATGCACCTGCTACTTTTCAAAGATGTATGACTGCTATCTTCTCTGACTTTTGTGAAAAGATTGTTGAGGTTTTCATGGATGATTTTTCCGTTTACGGAACTTCTTTTGATGATTGCTTGAGCAACCTTGATCGAGTTTTGCAGAGATGTGAGGAAACAAATCTCGTATTGAACTGGGAGAAGTGCCACTTTATGGTTAATGAAGGTATTGTCTTGGGCCACAAAATCTCCGAAAGAGGTATTGAAGTTGATAAGGCTAAGGTTGATGCCATTGAGAAGATGCCATGCCCGAAGGATAGCAAAGGTATAAGAAGTTTTCTCAGTCATGCTGGTTTCTATAGGAGATTTATTAAGGACTTCTCTAAAATTTCTAGGCCTCTTACCAATCTTTTGCAAAAAGATGTTCCCTTTGTTTTTGATGATGATTATGTAGAAGCCTTTGAAACTCTTAAGTCAGCTTTAATTTCTACACCTATTGTTCAGCCACCTGATTGGAATTTACCTTTTGAAATTATGTGTGATGCTAGTGACTTTGCTGTTGGTGCTGTCCTAGGACAGAGAATTGATAAGAAGTTGAATGTTATTCATTATGCTAGTAAAACTTTGGACACTGCCCAAAGGAATTATGCTACTACTGAAAAGGAGTTTCTAGCAGTTGTGTTTGCATGTGATAAGTTTAGATCTTATATTGTTGATTCCAAAGTTACTATTCATACTAATCATGCTGCTATCAAGTACCTTATGGAGAAGAAAGATGCTAAGCCTAGGCTTATCAGGTGGGTTCTTTTATTACAAGAATTTGATCTTCATATTGTTGATAGGAAGGGGGCTGATAACCCTGTAGCTGATAATCTTTCTAGATTGGAAAATGTGCTTGATGACCCACAACCTATTGATGATAGTTTTCCTGATGAGCAACTAGCTGCTGTTAATGTTTCTCATAGTACTCCTTGGTACGCAGATTATGCTAATTATATTGTTGCTAAATTTATACCTCCTAGTTTTACTTATCAGCAAAAGAAAAAGTTTTTCTATGATTTGAGACATTACTTCTGGGATGATCCACATCTTTATAAAGAAGGTGTGGATGGTATTGTTAGATGTTGTGTGCCTGAGCATGAACAGGAACAAATTCTTCGTAAGTGTCACTCCGAAGAATATGGAGGGCACCACGCTGGAGATAGGACCGCACACAAGGTATTGCAATCCGGTTTTTATTGGCCTACCCTCTTCAAGGATGCACGTAAGTTTGTCTTATCCTGTGATGAATGCCAAAGGATTGGCAATATCAGTAGACGTCAGGAAATGCCTATGAATTATTCTCTTGTTATTGAACCATTTAATGTTTGGGGTTTTGATTATATGGGACCTTTTCCAAAGTCCAATGGGTATACTCATATTCTTGTTGCTGTTGATTATGTTACTAAGTGGGTAGAGACCATCCCCACTAATAGTGCTGATCACAACACTTCTATTAAAATGCTTAAGGAAGTTATTTTCCCTAGATTTGGAGTCCCTAGATATTTGATGACTGATGGTGGTTCACATTTTATTCATGGTGCTTTCCGTAAGTTGCTTGCTAAGTATGATGTTAATCATAGAATTGCATCTCCCTATCATCCTCAATCTAGTGGTCAAGTTGAGTTGAGCAATAGGGAGATAAAATTGATCTTGCAAAAGACTGTCAATAGATCAAGGAAGAATTGGTCTAAGAAATTAGATGATGCTTTGTGGGCTTATAGAACTGCTTATAAGAATCCTATGGGTATGTCTCCTTAAAAAATGGTTTATGGGAAAGCATGTCATTTACCTCTTGAATTGGAACATCAAGCTTTTTGGGATGTTAAAGAACTTAACTATGATTTCAAGCTTGCAGGTGAAAAGAGGTTATTTGATATTAGCTCTCTCGATGAATGGAGGACCCAGGCCTATGACAATGCCAAGTTGTTCAAAGAAAAAGTTAAAAGATGGCATGATAGGAGAATTCAGAAACGCGAATTCAAAGTGGGTGAATATGTTTTATTGTATAATTATCGTCTTAGATTCTTTGCAGGTAAACTCCTCTCCAAATGGGCAGGACCTTATGTTATCGAGGAGGTTTATCGCTCCGGAGCCATCAAGATCAATAATGCCGCGGGAACCAACCCGAAGGTGGTAAATGGACAAAGAATCAAGCACTACATCTCAGGTACACCCATTAATGTTGAAACTAACATTATTGATACTATTACACCGGAGGAGTATATCAAAGAGTCCATCCGGAACACTCCATAATATTGAAAAAGGAATAGGTATGTGATACGGTAAGTAAACCGACTCCACAAATTCCGCAAAAATATCTACAGTCGTTTTGGAATATTTAAAAAATTACAAAAATAAAAGGAAGCCGAGAAGGCCCACCAGGTGCCCACAAGGCACCTGGGCGCCCCCCCCCCCCGGGGCGCGCCCCAGTGCCATGTGGGGCCCTGGTGCACTTTCCCGACTCCGTTTTCCTCTCGTTTACTTGTTATGCAAGATAAAAAAATCTATATATACTCCCCGGATTGATTTGACCACCGTATCTCGAGATATCTTCCGTTCTTGTTTCTTGCTGTTTTCTGGCAGGTCCAACAATATGTCGTCTCAGGAATCTGCTAGGGTGAACCATGTTCCTCCAGTCTATGAAGAAACGGAAGCTGACCCGAAGAGGATGGATGTCACGGAGATGAAGAAGGAGGAGCTCAAGGAATCCAAGGGCAAGAACATCCTGGGAAACCATGATCTGGAAGAAGAGCCATATACCTTCATGGAGGAGACCGTGGGGGAAGAGCATATCCTTCAACCCTACTATCACCAACTATCTCCTCCGCTTATTGAAGCCCTGAGGTTATTCAAAACAGTTTGTGTTCGTAATACTTATCTCACCCGTGAAGTTATTTTGCTGGAGGAACACATCATAGCCCTCCGGAGCGTGAACCGCAGATTGATAACTTTGTTGGAACTAAAGGACGAGATTGATTCACCACCACCATCACCAAAGAAGGAAGCTTGATCACATGGGTATGGGCACTCCCCTTGGCTTGTGCCAAGCTTGGGGGAGGTGCCCCGGTATCGTATCACCATCACTTTTATTATCTTTATCTATTTTTAGTTCGATCCTTAGTATTTCGTGATCTAGTAGAATAAAAGTTTAGTATGATTTATCTTTGAGTGTTAGTTTCGTGATCTATCTACCTATGTAATCGAGTGAGAGTTATATAATAAAGAGTAGTTTGAAGTTTGCATGTTTGTTTCTTTGCATCAATCAAAATCAATGAAAAGAATGGAAATCATGTGCTAATCTTATGGTTAGTAATGACAGCACATAAAGAAAAGTATAAGTGGTAAATTTTATTGAAGGTTGACAAACATAGCATTGGTCATTGGTGCAATTGCATGAAAAAGTTAATAGGGAAGAGAAGATTTACATGCAAATACACTATCTTGGACATCTTTTGTGATTGTGAGCACCCATTAAGTATTGTATGTCAAACAGTTGAGGTTGGACAAGGAAGACAATGTAATGAGTTATGTTTGTTCATATTCACATAGAAGGTATATTGTCATGGATCCTCCAACATGGGGTGCTTGCCCAATATCTATGCTAGCCAAAATTCCGCACTAAGTAGAAATACTACTTGTGCATCCAAAACCCTTTAACCAAATTCATGTCATGAGAGTCCACCATACCTACCTATGGATTGAGTAAGATCCTTCAAGTAAGTTGTCATCGGTGCAATAAGGCAATAAAAATTGCTACTAAATATGTATGATCTTTTATTGTAAGGGAAAACAAGCGTGGTACAAACTTGTGATGGTGAAGAATAAAAGCTACAAACCGCATAATAAAGGTTGCTATCACAAGGGGCAATATCACGTGACGTTCCTTTGCAATAAGAGTTAGTGCATCCAACACTGAAAGCGCATGGCAACCTCTGCTTCCCTCTGCGAAGAGCCTATCTTTTACTTTTATGCAAATTGTCAAAGTTATTCTCTCTATTCCTTTTTATTTTCTCTTTGGCAAGCATCATGTGGTGGGGAAAGATCTAGGCACATATGTCCAGTTGAATGTGGATGTGCATGAGTTATTATTGTTGACATCACCCTTGAGGTGAATAAGTTGGGAGGCAAACTTATAAGCCCCTATCTTTCTATGGGTCTGGCTAAAACTTGATGCTCCATATGTATGGTGTGAGTGTTAGCAATCGTGAAAGACTAAATGATAGTTGAGTATGTGAACTTGCCAAAAGGCTCCTACATGTGACCCTTCCTGAAAATATGATGAATTGCAATTGCATTGTTGACTGAGAACATAGTTTGTTCGTTTTTAAGAAAGTTTATGCTTCATACTTCAATATTGTGATGAATTGTTACTTGCTCATGAGAAGTCCATGATAGTAATCATTGCTGCTATAATTTTGTTCATGATGCTCCCATGTCCGTATTTTATTTTTATCGACACCTCTCTCTCTAAGCATGTGGGCATGTTTTTCGATTTCGTCTTTCGCTTGAGGACAAGCGAGGTCTAAGCTTGGGGGAGTTGATACGTCCATTTTGCATCATGATTTATTGCTGTTATTTATAAAGTTTTTATTCAATATAACACTTCATGGAGTATTTCTAATGCCTTTTTTCTCTTAATATGCAAGGTTTACACAAAGAGGGAGAATACCGGCAGCTGGATTTCAGGGCCTGAAAAAGCTACAGCAGAGATACCTATTCTGCACATCTCCAAATGGGCTGAAATTCAACGGAGAATTATTTCAGAATATATGAAAAATATTGGGCCAAGAAGTTACTGGAGGAGGCCAACCAGGTGCCCACATGGCACCTGGGCGCCCCCCCCCTAGGGCACGCCCTGGTGCCATGTGGAGGCCCTGGCCGACCTCCGCCCTTCTCCTTCTGGTATATAGCTCATTTTACCCTAAAACTTTTATGGGGAGACTTTCGGGATGAGGCGCCACCGCCACGAGGCGGAACTAGAGCAGGAGCACTTTTGCTCTCCGGCGGCAGATTCCACCGGGGACACTTCCCTCCGGGAGGGGGAAATTGAAGCCTTCGTCATCACCAACAACCCTCTCATCGTGGGAGGACCAATCATCATCATCATCATCAACAGCACCATCTCATCTCAAACCCTAGTTCATCTCTTGTATTCAATCTTTGTATCAAAACTATAGATTGTTGCTTGTGGGGTGCTAGTAGTGTTGATTACCTATCGTAGTTGATGCTAGTTAGTTTGCTTTGTGATTTACTAAATGTTCAGATCCTTTATGTTATTCAATACCCCTCTGATCTTGAACATCATAATGATGAGTGGGTAGTTACTTTTGTTCTTGAGGACATGGGAGAAGTCTTGTCATAAGTAATCATGTGAATTCGGTATTCGTTCGATATTTTGATGATATGTATGTTGTGATTCTCTTAGTGGTGTCATGTGAACATCGACTACATGACACTTCACCATTTATGGGCCTAAGGGAATGCATTGTGGAGTAGTAATTAGATGATGGGTTGCTAGAGTGACAGAAGCTTAAACCCCAGTTTATGCGCTATTCCGTAAGGGGCTGATTTGGATCCACACGTTTATTGCTATGGTTAGACTTTGTCTTAATTCTCTTTTCGTAGTTGCGGACGCTTGCGAGAGGGGGTAATCATAAGTGGGAGGCTTGTTCAAGTAAGAATAGCACCCAAGCACCGGTCCACCCACATATCAAATCATCAAAGTAGCGAACGTGAATCGAATGAACATGGTGAAAGTGACTAGATGAAATTCCCGTGTGTCCTCAAGAACGTTTGCATCATTATAAGTACTTGTTCCGGCCTGTCCTTTGCACTCAAAAGGATTGGCTATCTTGTTGCACCTTATTTACACTTGTCACTTGTTACTCGTTACAAATTATCTTGCTATCAAACTATCTGTTACCGCTCATTTCAGTGCTTGCAGAAACTACCTTACTGAAAACCGCTTGTCATTTCCTTCTGCTCCTCATTGGGTTCTACACTCTTACTTATCGAAAGGACTACGATTGACCCCCTACACTTGTGGGTCATCAGGTACACATCAGTGTCGTTGCCGGGTTGCTTAGGGCCTTGGATGAGCACTGGCATCATAATGAACTTCCTCTTCATGCACAACCAAGGAGTAAGGTTATAGATACATAGAGTCACATGCCAGGTGCTATGATTGCTGCTCTGCTCCCCAACAGGATTAATGCCATCTGCACTTATACCAAACCATAATTTCCTTGCGTCACCTGCAAACTCCGGCCACCTTATCTCGATTTTTCTCCACTGCGACCCATCAGCGGGTACTCTCAACATCCTGTCTTTCTTATGGTCTTCTTTGTGCCATCGCAACAACTTGGCATGCTCTTTGTTTCTGAACAGACGTTTCAACCGTGGTATTATAGGAGCATACCACATCACCTTGGCAGGAACCCTCTTCCTGGAGCACACGCCCTCAAGATCACCAGGGTCATCTCGTCTGATCTTATACCGCAATGCACCGCATACCAGACATGCATTCAAATTCTCGTACTCCTCACCGCGGTAGAGGATGCAGTCATTAGGGCATGCATGTATCTTCTGCACCTCTAATCCTAGAGGGCAGAGAACCTTCTTTGCTTCGTACGTACTGTCAGGCAATTCGTTATCCTTTGGAAGCTTCTTCTTCATTATTTTCAGTAGCTTCCCAAATCCCTTGTCGGATAAACCATTCTCTGCCTTCCATTGCAGCAATTCCAGTGAGGTACCGAGCTTTGTGTTGCCATCTTCGCAATTTGGGTACAACTGTTTTTTGTGATCCTCTAACATGTGATCGAACTTCAACCTCTCCCTTTCACTTTCGCATTCTCTCTGTGCATCAACAATGACCTGGCGAAGATCATCAGCGGGCACATCTGGTGCCTCTTGATCTTCAGCTTCCCCCGTTGTAGTATCACCGTATTCAGGGAACATAGGATAGTTGTCATCATCCTCTTCTTCTTCATTGTCTTCCATAATAACCCCTCTTTCTCCATGCTTGGTCCAACAATTATAGTGGGGCATGAAACCCTTCCCAAGCAGGTGGAAGTGAAGGGTTTTCGAGGAAGAGTAATCCTTCGTATTCTCACAGACAACACATGGACAGTACATAAAACCATTCTGCTTGTTTGCCTCAGCCACATCGATAAAATTATGCAGGCCCATAATGTACTCGGAAGTGCGTCGGTCACCGTCCATTGCCGGTTCATCTGCATTATGTAATTAAGTATATCAGAAACCATTACAGAACATCATGAATAGAGAAATGATCCAACAGCATAATGATCCAACAACATTTGATCCAACATCAAATTTGATCCAACAGCATTTGATCCAACAGCATTTAAATGCAACAACGGGGGCGGATACCAAAACCATGGCACTATATAATAATAAACAATAATACAAGTAAGAAAATTATACAAGTAGCTATCTAAATCATACAAGTAAGAATTTGTTTTAAAAAAAGGATAAGAACAAGAGGCTCACCATGGTGGTGCCGACGACGAGATCGGCGCGGGCGATCGACGGCGGTGAGTACGGGGACGGGGACGGGACGGCACCCTACACATGTGCAAACTAAGAAGTTAATTTGAGCTCAAATTGTGCATCTAAATCAAATAAACTCCCACATACACTCCTCCACTAAAACCCACAAACCACTCTACTTCTAGAGCATATGAAATGAGCTAAACTAGCAGTGAGAGATGATAGGATGAAGTTGCTAACATTTTAGAACACTTGGATAGTTGGTGCACCGCCAAATCTAGACAAATCTTGGGGAAAATGGAGCTTGGAGGTCGAGCTTGGAGGAAGAACAGAGGAGAAAGTTTAAGTGTGGCTCGGGCATTTCATCGAACACCTCATGTGCATAGGAAGGCATAACAGAGCAGCACACACACCTCCCACCTTCTACGGCCAAAAAACAGAGGAGAGGGCGGGCAGGGGTGAGGATATATAAAAGCATCTTTTTAGTCCCGGTTGGTGTTTAGAACCGGGACTGAAGACTGACCTTTAGTCCCGGTTCCAGACACCAACCGGGACTAAAGGGGTTGTGCCAGGAGCGAGGCCCTTTAGTCCCGGTTGGTCTCTGGAACCGGGACTAAAGGTCCCAGTCGAACCGGGACTGATGCCTGCCGAGGCCCGGCCGGCGTCCTAGCCGCTTGAACCGGGACTGATGCTCACATTAGTCCCGGTTCGTAACACGACCGGGACTATTGCTCTGATCTGGCCAGAACCAAAGCCCTGTTTTCTACTAGTGGGGACAGGTGGTTCCATCCAGGTAGTAATGGGCATGGGTTCCCGACAGCCCCGACTGATTCATGGTGGCGGAACGACAGGGCAGGTAGAGACCACCTAGGAGAGAGGTGGGCCTGGTGCCTGGTCGGTGTCCGCGGTTATTTCATAATAACACGCTTAACGAGATTGGGTATTTGATCTGAGACTGCCACTGGCATATACGCACTAACCACTGCATGGGATAATGTTTTATGGGGCCCTCGGCGTTGTACATTCTCCCAAAAGCTCTGTTAGATGTCACAGTTCAGAGAGGCGGACTGATTGTTGGGGTGAGCGGCAGGCCTGATACAAAGGTGGGCTTGGTCCCCGACCAGTCTCGCGACGTGCAGGAGTGCTTAGGGCGATTGGCCCATGACCAGCGGGTGACCTCTCTAGAGAGCTTAGGTAGGACTACGTTGTGTCGATTATCCGAGGCCAGGCATTACCCAGAAAAGTGTGTCCGGCCAGAGGTAATTGAGCGCATCGGGCTATGTGGTGCACCCCTGCAGGGAAGACAAAACTATTCGAATAGCCGCGTCCACGGTAACGGACGGCTTGGAAACATATCCTGATCGTATACTAACTTAAACCGGATACTTAATAAAAGACACCCAGATAAAGTTTGTGATATCTCGGTGATCGCTTTCTCGCAAGGAGTCGAGGGAGGATCCCTGAGTATGATGTTAATACATGCTTACTTATATGTTGTTACTATACTCGCTCCCCTCTTCTGATGCTGCAAGAGCGGATAGTCTTCGATAGGATGAGCTTCTCCCCTTTATTCTGACATTTCTGCAGATTAGTCCACAGATATTACCCCATTCCTTTGATACCAATGCATACCTAGTATAGAACTGATGTAAGTCTTGCAAGTATTTTGGATGAGTACTCACCGTTGATTTGCTACTCTTTTCATTCGACCCGGTTGCTGCAACAGCTGGTAGCACCGCGGAGGCAGGTTACCCCGATGGTGGTTACTACTTGGAGTTCGACAACCAGGAGTAGTCCGGAGGTCCCAGGCAGGAGGCCTTGCCTTTCGATCTAGTGTCGTTGTTTTGCTCAACCTTCTTAAGGCAATCTTGTCTAACTATGTCTGTACTTAGATAATATTTGCTTTCATGACTGTTGTATTATGGGTCCTCGTGGCCCTGGCTTGTAATATAAAGATTTATATTTAACATTTGTGTCGTAGAGTTGTGTTGTGATATTGACGTGAGTCGCCGTTCGTGATCGTGCACCATGCGTGTATGATTAGTGCACGATTATAAACGGGGGCGTCACAGTAGGGTATGAGAATAACCTTTGATATTGGCATCGTTTCTCAATATGATCCAGTCACCGGTCCTCAATATGATAAAGACATTTGGGTGGATCTGGACATGATTCCAATTCTACCTCCGTGTGAGTTTGTTAAACAAATTTGTTAAATAATCTATATTGCTTATTTAAAAATAGTTGTTATTCACCCCTAACTTAACTTGTTTATTTAAAATTGACCACTTATTTTTTATCTCCAAGAATAACACGAAATATAGTAGACGAGACCTATTACACTGCTTGCTTAGAGCTTACTTGGGAGGAGAAGAATTATGTTGTTTTTTTTGTTAATGTTGTTCAGTCGTTTAAGCGCACTTATCGAGCTGGCCGAAATACTACACGATATGTGCCACTAGTCGACAAGTTGAGCGATACTGACATTCGTAGAAAATGCATGTTAAGTTTTGTACTATTGTGTCACTAGTCCATCTTTTTCATACATTCTTCTTAAATAAACTGCATTGCTTACTATGTTATCATTATGTTTTTCAACAGAAGCTCCATAAGTGCCCTTAAAATTGAAGGATGGAGGCAAATAGTGAATGAGTGCACGCCAGAAATTGGAGACCGATGGATCTCTGTGGTGCATCATGGAGATGGAGGGGTTTACCTTTTCTTTTCTATTTTCCCTAAAAGAGAGGAGTAGGTCTTAGTACTAACTAACTAGTGGATATTTGTACCGTCTATCGTGTTATGACTACGATGTGCTGGGAAGCTATCTACCTAGGATGATAACAATTAGTTGGTACCGTCGATCGTGCTGGGAAGCTATCTACCTAGGATGATAACAATTAGTTGGTACCATCGATCAAGTTATGACTACTATGTGCTAGTGGTTAATTAACGTATGATGATGATGATGAGACATTGTTATATCACTATGATGATGATGATGATGATGAGACATTGTTGTATCATATACTTTCAATACTATATGTATATATTGGATTGTATAAAAACATGTATAACTGCTGTATAAATACTGCATAAATACGAAAAAAAACATATAGTTAGTAGTGGCGCGGGGTCCGGACCTGCTCTACAGCTAAGTAGTAGTAGCACGGGGTGGTAACCCGCGCTACTACTACTTCTACTAGTAGCAGCGCGCTAGTAGTAGCGCGGCCACCCGCGCTACTACTAGCATTTTACCCCGTGCCACTAATAGGCTTATCCCTAGTAGTGTGTGTGCACGCGCGCATATACACTCTATTTCAACTCCAATTTCGCATCAATATAAACTAAACTTTTTCCGTTTCAACAACATTTCAAATCCATAAATTCAATTCTTCAAATTCAAATTCAAACATAGCATAGGGTCTAAATGCAACAAATGATCCAAAAAAATAAAATGAAGAAACATGAACAATCACCACGAAACTATTGCCCATGTAGCATCCAATGATGCCCACAAATAGCTCCCTTGACATTTGGAAGCGTCGCCGGAAAAGATGCGGAGGATACACGGGCCGATCTTTTTGGGGGAATCTTCACACGTCCCGGACGCTTACTCTTCTTGTTTCCCACTACCCCCCACTGAGTTAGCATCAACACAATCTCCTCTGGGTGATTGTCTTTGAATAAATCATCATCCGAATCATCCGAAGACAAAGAATCCTTGAAATACTCCTCCACAATCGAGCTCATCTACACGAATTGTGAATTCAATGTCATCTACACGAAACGCAAGTTGCATACGACTAAAATCAACGAGTTGGATCCAAAATTACCTCTCGGTTATTGCGTTGGACACCTAGTGGGCATCCTGCTCCTTGCCGTCCGAATCGACTGGTGCTCTGGCCGGGCCGGTGGTACGTTGGCATGGGGCGGCAGATTCCTCAGCAAGTCACGGATGGGAGGCCAGGCGGCGGTTGGGCCGGGAACGGGTTCGGCACATCGAGCGGAGCCGTTTGGCATATTGTATTTATTTGATATTATTATAAATATAGATACTTTTTCTCTATAAACTTCAAAATTTATGAAGGTTGACTATAGAAAAAAAAATCTATACGCACTATGGAACGGAGCCAGTAATACAAGCACACTCCTGTACACACGCACTGTGGCCGCAGCCATGGCCACACCGTGGCTATTCTCCAGTCGGTGTCGCTAGTCGATCCATCACTGTGGCTATTCTCCGGTCAGTGTGGTTCAATTCACCCGTCCCAAGGCAGGCGGCGAGCCTGCAGTCACGTCAGGTGGCAGCGCCTCTGCCGCCGCTGGGGTGGCGCCAGTGGTGGCGGCGCGGCACATGGGGCAGGTGGAGTGCGCGCGCAGCCAGGCGTGGAGGCAGTCGGCGTGGAACAGATGTGCGCACTTGGGGAGCCGACGCAGCTTCTCGCCGGCCTCCACCTGCCCGAGGCACACCGCGCAGTCCATGGGCGCCGCCTGCGTGTCGGCCTGCTCGTACACGATCGCCGCGATCGCCGCGTCGCTCATGCCGACCTCCTGGTCATCCGCACCCGCGCCGCGCTGACGGCGGCAACGGCAACGGCGACGGCGGCGGCTGCAGGCGTACGAGACGGTGAGGTAGAGGAGGAGGGTGAGGATGGCGATCGCGAAGGAGAGTCCCGTGAGCATCACCCGCGAGCGGGTGCTGTTCCTGGAGCTGTCCGCGACCGCGAACAACCATGATGTGTCAGACGCGCTCATGCTGAAAGGTGAGAATGGCTTCCCGGCCGGCCGGCCGGCGTCGGGACCAGCTGATGTACTGTATACTAGTGGTGTGGTGCGACGCGAAGCTGTGGAGGCCGAAGCAAGCGAGGTGTTTGTGTATGCTTACTTTACATCGCGCGACTCCCAGCTGGTGCCTTGGGCAAAGAGGCGTCGATGCAGTATATAAAAGAGCCGGCCACAGCGGGCGGCCGTACGTAGGGTATAGTGGTGATCAGTGAGCTCACTCGCGTCGCTCACGTGCCTCCCGAGATATTTGTGCAACGCGCGACGCCATCGGTTGGGGTCTTTACGTTGTGGGGACAAGGGCACTTGCCTCCCGAGAGTAGTGTTTAGGCCGACTAGAAATTGGAGAGCACTCGCATAGTATTCCTTGTACCAACACGAGCCAACCACTGACTCGATGGTCCACACGGACATGATGAAGTGTTACTTGGATATTTATGTTGTTGCTGAGTACTGTTATGGCCGACTAGAAATTGGAAGGTTAACCCGTCCCTGCCCGGCACTGTTGCTGTATGTCAGTAGCTCTCACCTCAATGCAAAACGTCTCTCGCCTCAATGCAAAACAGCTTTGCTTGTACTCGCTATTACTGCATTTCTCTTCTTTTCGTAAGCAAGAGGGAGCTGACCTGACCTGGCCTGTTGATTGCTCTCAATGCGTTCCAAACTCCGGCTCCTCCAGATCCGGAATGCAGCGGCGGTGGTCGGCAGAATGGCTTGTATGCAGGATGGCCTCCCAGGACCTGGTTGTGTTTTTCATTTAGTTGGGGGATTCTTGATATTTGTGCTGGGACATCTGTACTCTATCGTTTTCTCTCGTAGGTTTGCGTGCGTGCGTCGTGCTTGAACGGACCAGGTGCCACGCACTGCAGCTAGCTCTTCTGCAGGTGGCTAGCTCTGCACCCGGGAGGACAAGGGGCCCGGCCCCACACAAGTGTTGCAAAGCCTGGCTTTCACGTGGTACAGGACAAGCGCCCACACATGCTTGGTCTTTTTTTATCACGTGGTACAGGACACCTGTACTCTCTCGTACGGAGGGATGAGGTCGGCAGCGACCGGTACGTAATCTTCATTTCTCGTACGGAGGGATGAGGTCACAGGGAGCATAAGA
Source organism: Elymus sibiricus (assembly GCA_039707655.1). Classification (NCBI taxonomy): domain Eukaryota; kingdom Viridiplantae; phylum Streptophyta; class Magnoliopsida; order Poales; family Poaceae; genus Elymus; species Elymus sibiricus. The sequence goes on from CM077675.1 coordinate 24,520,092, forward strand.
CTACTAGGGTCTGGTTGATTAGAGCATCTTCAACCAGACTAGGCGATGTGTCCGCGGACAGCTGGGGCCTAAACGCGCCCCCATTTTCGAACTCCCAATTTCATACACATCCATGCAATGTAGATCATCACAGCACATACGATAGATAGCAGTTCATACATAGTCCGCTGACAAAAGGACATAGCAGTTCATAGGACTAGGATCATACAATACTAGATAATATACTAAGCATTTTAGGACCTGTTCGGATCAAAGGGATTGAAAATACAGGTTTGAAACGAAATAGAGGAAACGGAAAGGAAGGGAGATGCAAAACATGGGAACAGAAAATTTTGTAGGAAACTACACAGCCGTGTTCGGAACGCAGGAGAAGGAAACCCACGAAATCAACACATGTGGGTCCCATGCATTGAGTCTTAAATGTCGTTGAATGCTGCGTATGTGGGCCACGATGTGTACAGATCAACAATTTCACAGCCGATGTGGATCCCAGTCAGTGGCGGACCTAGCCCACTGGGCCAGGGTGGGCCAGTAGTGCTACTGTACATATATGTTATTTTTTCCATTTATTTTTTTAGCCTTTCTCCTATGGTATATTAGCTATTTTCAAATCTCAGGGTGGGCCATGGCCCACCCTAGCCACCCTCTACCTCCGCCACTGGTCCCAGTATGCATGGTCCGGTAGCATTTTCCCTTCTACTGTCTCGGGCCTTCGCGAAAATTTTGGCTAGGACCTGATGTTTGGTTTCTTGTGAAAACACGGGCGTAGAAAACTTTTCGGAGGATCAATTACGGGAGATCCCTTGTTCCGAACGGCAGAAAAGGAAACCGTTCCTTAGGAAGAGCTTTCCTTTGGTTTTCCTGTGCTTTTCCTCCGTCCCGAACAGGCCCTTACTAGGCAAATGGGGGAAGATCTTCACCGCTTCGCCTTGCCCTTCCCCTTGTCATCTCCGGGGCGGAGGTAGTACATCGCGAAGACGGCTAGGGGTCGTCGTCCGGGGGGTCGTTGGAGCCGGTGGAGGAGCTAGAGGAGCCGGAGGAGGAGGGGAACCCGGCGAGGCATCGTGCGGCACGGGCCTGCTCCGCGGCGAGGCGTTGGGCTTTAGCGGCGGCGGCGGCATTCTCACGCCTCAGACTTGGGGAGCGGCGTGGAGCGGCTGGATCCGGCCCGGACCGCTTGCTTGGCGCCGCGAGCTGCCCGCGCCTCAGACTCGGGGAGCTGCCGCGGGCTCGGAGAACACGGCACTAGCACCAAGCACCGGCCGGGAGTTCGGGCCGACGCTGACGGCCAGAGCAACGAGTGCCCCGCCGGGCATTCAGGGATGGCGCGAACCTCGACGAGCCGCCGTGGCCGGAGCTACATTCACCTCGCCGCGCCACCGGGGCAGCCGCATAGCTGGAGAGCCCTGCCGGGCCACCGGGGAGGGCGTGCAGCTCGACGAGTCGCCCCTGTCCATCCGCGGCCGTAGGAAGGCGACGCAGAGGGCGAGGTCCTCATCGAAGGGTGCGGAGCTCGACTCTGCCACGAGCGCGTCCCAATCAATGGGGTCTGCCTCGGATCCGGAGTTGGACATGGTGGCACGGCGCTGCGGGGACGGGACCGGATTGGAGCTGAAGAGGAGAGGAGAGAAGAGGAGAGGACATATCGAGAGCGGACTGAGCTAGGGTTTGGTCCGGGTGGGGTGGGGTCCAGTGGGCTAGGTCGGGCTGTCAGATGTGGCGGACGCGTCCGGGCAGCCCGAAATCCGCCCCACATATGGGCTGGGTTTGGGGTGCCGGACAACCCGGACATATGGGCTGAAAATGAAGGGTCCGGTTGGAGACGTGTTTTTTGTGCTGCGCGCCCGGACAAATGGGGACGAATTGGGGGCTCAGTTGGAGAGGCTCTTAGGATTGGGCTAACGCAGTTTAACTTCAATTAAGAGTTAATTACGATTAAAAGACTGAAGTACCATTTTATATTTTTGGGAGGAGGTGTACTGAAGCAGAACCCTTCAGACATTAAGCTAATTAATCAATCAAACCGTTTTGTTGCCTCCTGTGCTTTAGGAGGAATGATTGAACCAACGGTTCAACATGACTCCTCACGTAATCCTGACGCCGGGATGTACTAACTAAATACTCTCTCCATTCCTTTTTACTCTGTCGTGTAATTCACAGCCTGGATAGGAGGATGGCTAGGTCGGGGCTTTGCGGAGTGCCCTGGGAGCCGATGAGGCACCTGCCCGGCCAGCCGGTACGGAACCGGATCCTGCAGGCACAAAGTGTCGGTGCCATTGGCGCGGAAGTGCAGGCTCCCGATCGCCAGCAAAGGGCTCTCGGAGAGCGGGGCAGTCGGGTGCCACGCCGAATCATCAGCGAGGAATTCCAGTGAGCCGAGACGAATGACCTGCCCCGGCACCAGGCCACTGCCGATGATCGAAGACGAAACCACCAGAACCATGGCTCCAGTAGACGCTAGCCCCACGGTGGGCGGCAACTGTCGTCGGTATCTCGCTGACAATACGTAGATGTGGGTGTAGATGGAAGAGTGTAGAGCGTACTGGATGATCAGGTGAGTGTACACGCAAGGAATTTACTCAGGCTCTGGCTCCCTGTACGAGGGATCATACCTTACTCCTGCTGCTAGGTTTTCTTCTTGCGTATATGCATACAAATTTGCGAACCCTCGGCTAGGTGCCCTAGCCATGCTGCCATTGTTTCTACTGTTTCTACTGCTACTTATTAAATCTACAATGGCCGGCTGAATTAAAGCTACCAGTAACAGCTCATTGAATGCCTACTGTTTCTACTGCTACTTATTACATGCCGTAACACCTAATTGAATGCGTAGTGGAGCTCGTGGTTGTGGCGCCCCATTCATAATCGTGCATGCACGCAGCATGCATGATCATGAACGATGACTCCACGTTAATATCACAATACAACTCTACGACATAAATTAAATATAAATCATTATATTACAAACAGGGGTCGTAAGACGCAATATTATATCAAGAGTTAGGTCTGACTATAGACAATTTACAAGGGCGCCTTAAAAAAGCAGAAACAAAACAACGACCCTACCCAAAGGCGCAGGCCTCCTGCCTGGGACCTCCGAACTACTCGGCGACGTCGAACTCCACGTAGTAACCATCGTCGGGGATATCTGCATCTGAGGGGCTATTATCTGATAGCAGCAACCGGGTTGGATGAAAAGAGTAGCAAAGCAACGGTGAGTACTCATTCAAAGTACTCGCAAGACTTACATCAGATCTATGCTAAATATGCACCAGCATCAAGGAAGGGGGTAATATCACTGGACTATACTGCTTAAATGCCAGAGTAGAGGAGAAACTTAGTGTAACATCTAGCGACCAGCATCTTGCAGCAATAGATGAAAAGTAGCTTCTTGCAGCAATATTAGGAGAGAGAGAGAGAGCATACAAGAACAAGTAAACAGTATAGTAATGCGAGTAAACAGTGTAACAAAGCACTACCCTTGGATCCTCACTCGGCTCCCTGTGAGAGAGCGATCCTCGGGCGTGCTACATATTATCTAAGTGAATTTTGTCAAGTGTCCGGTTTAAGTTGTAGAAACTCGGGATACAACACCAAGTCGTTCTATTACCGTGGACACGGCTATTCGAATAGTTTGACTTCCCTGCAGGGGTGCACCACATTTCCCGACACGCTCGATTACCCTAGCCGGACACACCTTTCTGCGGGTCATGCCCGGCCTCAGGCAATCAACACGTTGAAGTCCTACCTCAGCTCTCTAGAGAGGTCAACACGCCGGTCTACATCCTAAGCGTGAAGGGCTGTTTGGCCGCGCACCCTAAGCGCTCCTGCACGTTGCGTGGACGGTCCAGCCTCGCCTCATACAGAGGATATCTGCTGGTCTCCGTGCCGCATCTCTGAACTGTGACATCTGACAGAGTATTCGGGAGGAACTGATGACGCCGAGGACCCATAAACCATTGTCCCGCGTGGCGGTTAGTGCGTATATGCCAGTGGCAATCTCGGATCAGATACCCAGAACTCGTTTAGTCATATTATTTCATTCTCTCGTGGACACGACCAGGGCCCAGCCTCACCTCAGCCGGAGGATATCTGCTGTCCTGCCGTTCCACCAAGTGAATGTCTCGCGCGAACGGTACCAGCCTCACCATCAACCTGTGGAAATCTGCTAGGTTCCCGTGCTGCGTCTTTCAGGACGGCTGTCGAGACTCAGGTCCATCACGTCCTGGATGGTACCACCTGCCCTACCTGCCGCCATAGAACACAAACACAACATAACAATAAAGGTAAATGTCTTCGTCTTCGTCTTCGTCAGCGTCCTGTTGCAGTCCATCTGGCTCCATGTCGAATGCCACCGAAGTCCGAGTCCTCCATGGTGTAACATATAATGTAACAGTACAATATATCCGTGATCATCGCCCAGAGGGATCATGGCATGGTAATAGCATGGCAAACGGACAAGGTTGTAGGGCCAACAGATGGGATGTAGGCATCGCTAAACTAGGCATGCTAGGATAACAGGTAAAGCATCAACGAAGGCGACAAAATCAGGCTATGCATCAGAGTAGGTTCTACCGAAACAACATATCGGAACCACTATCTAATACATGAAGTAGAGAGAAGTATAGGCGATATTGGAATGATCAAGGGGGTTTGCTTGCCTGGTTGCTCTGCAGATGAAACCGGATCCTCAGTGATGTAGTCGCACTTAGGATCTACTGTGGTCTCAGGGTCTACCGGAAAAGAAGCAACGTAGGGGAAACAGATAAACAACGGGCAATCAAATGAACACAAAATGCATGGCATGGCAAAATGTGTTGATGATGTGACCTAATGCATTACTAAGTATTTTAATTGAAGTGGGAAAATATTTAGAATATTTTTCCAGCTCCAATTATTATTCCGTTATTTGATCCGGTAGCAAAAGTTCAATGTTCATTGTGATATCAATGTTTTCCATGCATGTGGATGACATATTCGGATTCGTTATATTTTTCTGATCCTTTTTATATATAAATTATTTTCATCTGAGTTACGGTTTATTTTATATGATTTTTAAGGTTTTTAATGAATTTCTGGAATTTTCTGGATTTAATATTTTCTCAAAATTTAAATAGAAATTGCTACTGGTACCCAAAAGTGTACCCAGCAGAGTGTGCCTGTGACTGATAGTGGGCCCAGTTGACTGCTGAGTCAGCAGTCAACTGTGCACTGTTGACTGGTCAACTGGGTCCATTGGACCCAGCTGTCATTGACTGTGGGGGTTAGTTAGTATTTTAACTAAGTTAATTAAGCACTGGGGTCCACAAGTCAGTGAGTCATTAAACTAATTAACCACCAAATTAATCTAAACATTATCCACTGGAACTGTGTAATGGGCCCCATCTGTAAGTGTCAAGGGGGGTGTTTTATTTAACCCTGTTTTAAATTAAGCCTAATGGCCTTGGGCCCACACGTCAATGTCACACAGGGGGGGCAATTAGCGGCTAATTAATCTGCCAAGTCAGCTTAACCGGCGTTTAGCTGCCGGAGCTAAGCAATACGCGGCGGCCATGCTCGGCCGGCCATTTCCGGCAACGGCGGATGCGTGGCTGTGCTCTACGTGTAGCTGGCGGGGCAGTGCGTCTAAGGGTGGCGCGGGGCTGCCGGAGATGGCCTGTGGTGGCGGCAAGCGGAGCGGAGGCCGGAGCTCAGGGGCGTGCGGCTTCGGTGCCACGACGCACAATAACAGGAGAGGCGAGGAGTGCTACGGCCTCCTGGGATCTCTAGGAGCACAATGCCGTGCTCGGCATCAACGGGCGCGGACTCTGGCCATGGTGACGGCACGGTGCGGTGGCGGCGGAGCTACGGCTATGGCGGGGAGCAATCTAGAGCTCGAAATCGAGCTCGGGAAAATGCAAGGAATGAGGCGAGTCTCCTAGGGAAGGTCGTGAAGGGCTCAGGATAGCCGGAGATGGTCGAGGACGAGCGGATCGACGACGAACAGGGGCGGCCGTAGTTGAAGGGGACGATGCGATGGCAGCGATCCTCGGCGCTCCACTCGAACCCGTGCTTGCAGGTGATTTGTGAGCTTCCTTGAGAACGGCTGGTCTCATATCCTGGTTGTGGGTTTTAGGAACCACTAGGCGACCTTGAAAGAATAAAATGCCCTGATCATCGAGGGTGAAGTCTGAGGAACCACCCTCAGTAAGATCACCCTCGAGTCATATAGCTGCATGGTCCTAATGGTGTGTTCAAGATTTGGTGCAACGACCAATGTGCTCAGATAACCCTGAGGAACAATATTGAGGTTCAGCTTGCGGAGCTCTTCCCAAAGAAGTGGCTGTTCTTGCTGCACCATGAGGTTGTTGCAGTAAGACTTGCGGTTCAAGGCATCAGCCATTACATTAGCATTGCCAGGGGTATAGAAAATACCGAACTCATAGTCTGAAATTCCTTCTATCCATCTTTGTTGACGAAGGTTCATAGCTGGCTGAGTGAACAAGTACTTCAGACTTTGATGGTCTGTGTAGATCTCGCAACGATTACCATGGAGGTAATGCCGCCATAACTTCAGAGCATAAATAACTGCTGCAAGTTTGAGATAATGTGTTGGATAGTTCTTGTTAGGACTGAGAGTATATCGACTAGAGGGGGGGGGGGTGAATGGGAGATTCAAAAATTCTTGCGAATGTTTTGAACTGATCCCAAACACAGCAGCGGAAATAAGGTTCGGTAGAAATGAACTTAATCAAGCACGCTGTAGGGGAACATATCTATCGATGTAGGACGCAATAATAGTTCGAGCGTAGAAGATCACAGGTTTGACAGTTATGAAGATAATGGAATATACGAACAGATGCAGAGGCATGAGGGAAAACAAGGTATGAACTGTGAAGGAAATGCAAGGGAAATAATGACGAGGTGAATGGATACGGCACAGAATGAAATCACGCTAACATACTGAAGTGCGAAGAGATATACATTAGACTGAGACGACATAAATGAATGATGAGAATGCTAATGATAAGTAATGAACTAGTGATAGATCAGATAAAACTATCGACAGAGAGCACGAAAGTAAATTGCTGAAGATAATGCAGTAAAGTAGAATGAACCAGTGGTGCTCGATGGCGATAGATGAATTTGGTAGACCAGTTCGCCCTTCTGCCAAAGGACTATGTCTGGTTGGAGGGGTTGTGATTTAGCACAGAAGATAAACTCTCTTCGCACTATTCTCCTTCAACTCGGAGCTGATCAGACTCCAGTTGATTTCACTCGTGGTAGATACTTATCGGTGATCTCGAAACCTTCAACAGACTTCTTCGGAAACCACAATGACTCTTGGTTGCTGAAGATCTTGCTTGGTGAAGATAATTACTCTTCAACACTCGAGCCGACACCTATCCGTCTAGAGAGTGCGCACCTCTCAAGAGTAATAGGTACAAGAACTCTAACTCAGAACTACTGTGATGCTCAACCACTGTCTATGTTTTGGTTCTTGGTTTTCTCTCGGTGGATCTTAAACTCAAATCACTCGGAGAGGGGATGCTCAATCAATCTTCTCAGAAATCTTCAGCGGAGCAACCAACGGGCAACGTTGGAGCGGGGTGGCTATTTATAGCCGTAGCCTTCCCTGAAGGGAAAAGACCAAATTGGACATGTGGAGCAGCCAATGGCCGAACGACACGAGTCCAACGGTCGGATTTTGAGCACAACGGTAACATTCCTTGTGGAGCAAGTAATGTTAACTCCTCAGTTCGAAAGATATCTCCTGCAACACCGAAGAACAACGTCTTCTGCTGGCAGGTAATCATTCGAAGCATAAAGAGATTTCTCTCAATCTTGCATAGGTTTGGGCTAAGCATCACAGCGGATCTAAGCTTCGAGAACCTATACCCCTCTTAATAGTACGGAGGTCCTATGACTCAAATAAGAGAAAGAAGAACAATGAAACAAATGCTATGTCTTCGCTTCGTCTTCGACCAGCTCGACTGCAGTCATTCTTCTTCGGACACACCGAATGAAAATTGCTTTGCATCAGCAACAAATTTTTGAGGGGTCAACTCCTTCACATCAATCTTCTCGCCTACATGACTTCAATGGATGTAGCTCATTCTTCTCTGCTGCATAGATATTCTTCGGTGAAGTTCCTCGAACTTGACACCGGAGACAACATTCTCTTCGGTGCTGCATGGACCATTTCTCTCTGTGTGCACTAGCAAACAAATCAGTCCATGCCTGTTTCTGTCAATAATCTCCAAAACATAAGAGGGGAAATATTGCACCAACAATCTCCCCCTTTTTGGACGATTGTTGACAAAACAGAACACATGGAAAGATAGATGATAGAATGAAATGGAATGCGAAGGTAAAGAAGGACGAGAAATAATTACGAATATAAAACACGCTCCCCCTGAAGGTATGCATCATTCTGACAGAGTATGCATAGGAGATAAAATGGAAGGTAACAAGGTGAATCTTCGTATGAGTGACATTGACAGATGACCTCATTCGTAGTCTCATCCAATGCACTCGACGGTGTCTGAGGTATTTCCTGCCACACACAACCTTTGAAATAGATTTGTGAGAAAGTGAGGATATTTTGAAATGAGTTGTGGCAATGGATACGCCAGGAAGATTTTCTCAGAACATAGTTTAAATCCACACGAGATATAGGTTCCCTGCAAGTTAGATATTCGAAGAAAATCAGAGCAAGGGAATCACAAGTATATTGCTCGGAGTAGATATGCTTCAGACGAGGTTTTCCTGCAACAAGGATGATAGGAAGGAAATGTGCAAGGAAAAACAGCTTATGAGACAGATAGAAAGAATTCTGTTTTGAATCATGAGTAAATTTACTCTGAAGCAACCTTTCTTCTCGTGCATCGTTAGTTAGCGAAAGATAATCATAGTGGTATATCTAAGTGGAAGATGCATGTAGTTTCAAGGAGTGAGATGTCTCTTTTAGAGAAACATGATTTCCAATCCTCCTTGAAATGCTTTCACTTTGCCCAGCACGATAGATAAGTATCGAGGATAATTATTGCAAGGAAGTAAGCATTCGATAGCACCTACAAACAGATAACTGGAAGCAAATAGCATTGCAGGGGGGTTATTAACGGTACATGACAACGCAGTATACCATCACCACAGGAGGTGAGATATAGTTCCACAAAAGCAAATAGTTCAACGAACGACCCAAACCAAATTGTTTGAAAGAAGAGCAAATGGCGAAAGGAAACACCCTGCAAATATCCCGCTTATCTATCTCTCGATGTTCTTCTCCCCCTTTTTGTCAACAAGTGTCAAAAAGGAAAGAGAATGCATGCGAGGAACTACTCGTCTGAAGAATCCTCAGTGCTCGAACTATTCGGCGAAGCAGAGGGAGCGATGGTTGAGGGCGAAGCAGGAGTTGGAGTCACAGCATGGGCTTCAGGATCAGCTTTGGGAGTAGCAACGCGAGGTGCATCTGGCTTGAAGATAAATGTTCCTGCTGTGTCTTCAAGTTCATCATCTGGTTCAACAAATAGTAGGTCGGTGGAGGCGGAACGCTGAGGAAGCACTGGGGTTTGCCTTCGGATGTGAGGAACTTCAAACATCTCCAGATGATCATAATCTTTCTCAATACCCTCGGCAGATAGTTGTGTGCAAGAATAATGCTTACACAGAAGGGTCCAGGAGCGCTTCTTTTGTTCCTTCTCATATAAATGAGCTTGGCGAGCATAATTGTGAAGCAGATTTATCTCAACCATCATTTCCAACTTCACCTTTCGGTCGAGCTTAATGTGACTTTCCAGGGCTTGCTGAGTGTGAAGACAAATCTCATACAGTGAGGGATTTTCTTCACAAGGGATTTTGACTGTTGCCTTCTTGGCTTTCGGAGCTTTAGCAGAGGCTGAGGCAGTAGCATCAATAGGTGTCTTCCCTTTGCCGATGCCCTTCACGATCCGGAGAGTGTCCCGGACTGGTGGAATGAAAACTTTCGGGACATGTGGGTAGAAAAACTATATCTCAGTAAGCTGCTCAATAGCAAACATGCCCCAAGGTGCATATGGCTTCAAGGCTTGAGGGGTATTAGCTGCATAGGCCAAGTTGCGAATGAAATGATCTGGAATGTCAAACCGAATGCCATGAGCTGTTGGTTAAAGAGCATTTGCTATGATGCCATGAAAGGTTTTTGGCATGTTTGTTGGCGTGAGGGACATGCAGAGGATATAGAACAATATTTTGTTCTCATAGGCCAGATTCTTAGGATTTGCCTCGGTACATTCATCACCAACAAGTTTGGGGTCCATTAGCATATGAAGTTCGGCTTCGGATACATCCCAGGAGTGCAGTCTGTGTTCTCGAGTTGCATCAAATTCGCACAGAGGAAGATTCAACAGTGCTAAGAACTAGTCAGCCGAACATTTGATCTTTTCTTCTTCGGTCATCCATTCGAGAATCCAAGTACTGCTATTTGCAAAGTCCCCTGAGATATAAAGAGTGGCATAGAACTGAAGAATTACTTCACGATTCCAGCCATGATTGAAACGAAGGAAGCTCTTCAGGAAGACTTGTTCAATTTGCTCGATGGTTTGATGGAAGCAAGGTAAGCTTTCAAGCTTAGCAAAATCCATAATCTTGTGCTTGAAGATGCGATTCTTGCCATACAGAATGCGAGCATAGTACACGGCCAGTTCCTTCGTCCAGAATCTTGGTGACAAGGAAGTTCTTTCTCCATCATATGGGCTGGTCCCAAAGAATGCAAGTTTCGAATGATGAAACTGCTTGTTGAAAGCTAGACCATTCTGGCCATCATCGATAGGAAACAAAGGGTAGGTTTCCAAGGGGTTTCTCAGTGGTTCTTCATCGGCCATAAACTGGGTCCGAATGTCATCAGGTGCAGGCACACCTTCTTCAATAGGCTTGAGAGGAGCACGTGGCATCGTCGATTTTTCTTGTGCAGATAGCTTTGAAGAACTGGACTGACTATCGTTTTTGCTCGCTGGAACTCCTTCAGCAGCTTTCTGGCTTTCGGACACAAGGGCCTTTTCTTTCTTTCCACTTTCTTCGGTTGGAGGCACAACGACCTCTTTCTCAGACACTTGAGACACAACTGGTGGTACAATTACATCTCGACCCATCGGCTCATCAGATTTCTTTTCTTCCTCTACCATCTTTGGGGCACTGGTAAGAGGAGCAGGATCAACATCTTTCTGAGTAGGGGTACCAGATGATGCGACCGGGGTTGTTTTCTCTCGGGAAGCATTTAGCTCCCCCTCAATCTTGTCATTCTCCTCCTTATTTGGTTCGGAGGGCTCTGCTTGCAATGTTCTCGGCGGCAATGAATCTGCCTTATCAACTACAATTTCCTCATCAGTCTCATCAGCTGGGGCTCGCTGCTTAAGCAAAGCATTTTCTTCATCGGTCTTTTCCAGGAAAATATCAACAACATCAAGTTGTTCTTGGACTATCGGAGGTGGAATAATAGCTTCCACAGTGCCAGCTTGCTGCATAGGTTCATCTTCGTGAGGTGGAGATGGTGGAACCTGCTGCAAGGGTGCACTGGAGTCCAGTGGAATAGCAACATTCTGAAGGCGGCGGTCCTTGGTTTCTTTCGGTTTGCTGACTCTCGCCCTAGCCTTCTGACGTTTTTTCTTCCTGAATTCTTCTTTGAACAAGATCTGCCTTGTAGTCAATCCCCTCGCTTCTTCTGTCACACAACTGAGATACCTCCATGCGCAAACGCGAGTGAAAATCAATTTTCTCATTGCGCATGACACTGAGTGCCTTGGGGAGTTCAACAATTTCTTTGTTCAGCCTTTTTCTTTCGGATTCAGATTTGGCCTCATTCCTCATTTTCTCGACAGCTTGCTTGTCTTTGATAGCTTTATTTAGCTTCTTGGAGATTTTCCTCAGCTCGATGAAGTGCTTTGTTACCATTTCGGTAACATCATCAGGCAGTCCCAGACCGCTCATATCATCAGATTTTGCATCATATGCAGCACTGTCAATCACATCGATCATGAACCTGAAATCATACTTCTGTTCCTCTGTGGAAGCAGGAACAATGGACCTGGCCTTCTTAGCAGATACATCAGATTTTTCTTCAGACTGTACCTTTCTCTTTGCTACAGTATTTGTCAAAGTTCTCGGAGCCGCAGAACCCGAAGGTTTGTCAGTGAAGGGAATGGGTGCATGCCTTGGTGATCTCCTTGGAGAGGGAAAAGCTTTCAGTGGAGAGGGGCTCTTGGATGGCTTGTTGAGAATGGCAAGTTGATCATACAGTGGAATTTCATCAGGGATATCTTCGCTGGATGACTCATCAGACGAGTCAGATAGTGCCTTCTTGATTCTCTTGGCGACAGTTTTCTTTTGAGGTGCAGGAGGGGAAACTGATTTTCTAGACTTGCTTCCCTTGGAAGTAGATGCACGATCCTTCTTCTTCTGGACATCTTGCTGGGTCAGCGCGACGTTTTTTGCTTCAACTTGGTTTTTCTTCGCTTCCCTAGCATCATGCATGGCTTTGGCCTTCACCCTTTTAGCCACTTCCTCGGGGAAATCAGCGACGGTTTTGAGGGAGTCGGGGTGAGTATTTGGAGGCTGTGGTGGTCTAACTTTTTCATCATCGGGGCCAATGCAGTTTTCCGCAATGCAGTCATTCCACGATGGTGTGAAAGCAAACAGAATTTGGTACTTCTTGCGAACATTTTCATATCTGAACCATTTGCCTGCCCAGTGGCGGTGAATTCTTTGAAGCCTGTTGTTGCGGTCTGTCGTTGATTCAACCCCTGGTGGAGTTCTGTAACTATCCGGATCAGACATTTCTGCAGTGGTATTCTTTTCTCTGCCACGACAGCCCTTCTTAGGATTTCCATCAGAGAAGATGGTAAGGGCGTCTGTGACCAATTCATCCTCGGGCTGACTTTGAGAAGAGGGAATCTCCTCATCATCTTCTTCGGATTCAGGCCCTTGTTTCTTCTTCGGAGCCTTGGGTGTCTTCGAAGATTTTCCTCCTCCAGTCATTCTCATTCGTTCAGACCTTGATTGAAACTGAGGCAATTCTTCTTCAGAATCTGAATAGTCTTGCGAACTCTGTGCCATGACCAACCTGTGAAATAGAATAGATACGAGGGAAAAAGGGCAGGGTCATAAGCACGCACAGAAAGTATTTTGAACGAAAATGATTTTGAGGGAGACCAAAGGGAACTCATGGCAATCCAAAAAGATATCCTCGATAGATTTTACAAGCTAGCCACAGAAAGTACTCGGCAGGTTGATAGCCATCTAATCTTTCTGATAAATACACATGAATCCTAGGTCGAGGAAGACAGCTACGAGGAGGATCTATAAACCGTACAAGTCAAATCCTAGTGATTCCTAAAGATCTACCGCGGTGAAATAAATCACAGAAAATTGCATCGGTAGGAACTGCCCTAAGAACAGAGATACGGAAGGAGCAGTTCCGGATCCAAGCGCCCTAACTTGGCCACTTAGATCAACTACGGCAATGCGGGAGGGAAGATTACCGCACCGGTGTCATCAGCTATGACGAGATTCCACCGGAGTAGCACGGTGGAGCTTCTTGCCGGAGTTGCTTCGAGCACGGGCTCAGGTGGAGGTAGAACGATGGTTTGAGGAACTAAGGAAGAAGACGCGGTGAGGGATATTTATAGCTGGAGAGCTGAACCTCCTCTCCGAAATCTACGACCAACAGTTGCGGGACGTTCCGCATTCGACGGACACGATCACGATTGTGGAGATCGTGGGCACGTGGCAACCGTTCTCTGCGAGAAACTCGGAAAGAGAGCGGGAGTTCGAAAGGTTTGAAGAAGGGCTTAACGCCAAAAATGGATAAAGGTTCGAAGTTGATTTCTTTCGCGACCAAGGACGTTGGAGAGAGATTTTCTTCAGATCAAAGTGCATGCTCATGACGGACATCATAGATTTGGATGAGAAAGAATAGAGGGATAAAAGGGTCTAAAACAAAACACCCAGCCAGAAGAGAAGAAACACCAAACTAGGAGCTATGAGTGAGTTGTTCATCGGACGAAACACAAACACAGCAACTCGAAGACAAACAACAAAATGAAAACAAATAAACACAAAGAACCAGCACCAACAAGATAGATCTCAGGGCTAAGGATAAGCGAATAGGATCCCTGAGAGAGAGTTCCTGCATGAAGAGTTAGTTCTTTCTCGCAACCCACACTCGTGTGGGCAGCACAGACCTCATTTGTCTCGACTGAGCAGGGAAGTTCCTTTGTTGATCTCTGTAGTTCGCCTGTGCGTTTCGAGAGTAATCATATGAATATGCATTGAAATTGTTCCCAGAGACATGAGCATAATGATTCGAGGAAGTGCGCATGTACTCCTTTTGTCGAAGGTCTGACGGATATCCATTCAAGGAAGTTGCAGTGCCAATCAACGAGTGATTATCATTTCCTCGAAGAGAATTACTCTGCATATTCAGGTTAGCAGTGACAGATAAATTTTCAATGATGCACTTCTTCACCCAGATTTGCTTCTTGGGTGAACCAGACATGCAGTTAGTCCCAACATACCGAGCGAAATCCTTACCATTCTGTTGTTTGAAGAATTTGTAGCTTGAGTCGTCAGACTCGTTAGAAACAACAGAAATGGGAGTGTCATATCCAGACAGAAGTGCGGGTTCAAGAGTTTTGCTTTTAGCAAGAACCCAACTCGTTCGAGGATATTGCTCGGGAGTCCAGTATGTTCCATCAATTGAGTTTCCTTTTGAAACCCAATCCTTCCTTTCGGGGATTTTTGTGTAGTATTGACTTCTTGAGCACATCACAGAGAGTTTGATGCCCTTTGAGGCTCTTTAGCATTCCTGTCTCAAGCAAGTTCTTTAACCTGCAATTTTCATCAGAGATAGCAACAAATTCCTCGAAAGAGGGGTTAGAAATATCATTCGTAGTGGTTGCAATATTCTCGATGACAACATTGGATGTTTCAGCATTCGAATCAGCATTGCTACGTTCTAGGTATTTTGAGCAAGGAGACACAAAATCTTCAGGATGTTTTTTAGATTGCTCGGCGAAGAGAGAAGCTTTTTCTTTCGCAAGCACGTTATAGGACTCTTTCAGTGACTCGAGTTCTTGATTCCTGCTAAGGACTTCATCTGATAAACTCTCATAGTCGACTGCAAGAGAATCATATCGGTTGGAAAGATCATCAATCGTTGAAGAAAAAGCATCATGCTCTTCAGTCAACTCTTGATTCTTCTCCATCTCTTCGACCAGAAATCCTTCGGATTTCCTGAGATTCTTCTCAAGTTTTTCAAGCTCATCTTGTTGAGATTTTGTAATCTTAACCAGTTTAGCATATGCAATGTATTCAGAAGAATATTCAGTCATAGATTTTTGGTGCTTTGCTTATACCTCATCCTTTGAGGTTTTTGCCATGAGACACAGTGCTATTGGTTTATCATCACTTGAAGCATTATCATCAGTGTCTGATTCAAGTGATTTCCTGGAAGATTCATAAGCCATGAATGCATTGCCTCTTCCTGGGCTTCTGTGAAGCTCTTCGTCTTCTCATTCGGATTCGGATGTCTCTTCTTCAGATTCCATATTCATTTCAGCACATACTCTAGTTAGCTGCGATATTCTCTTCATATTAGATTCAATGGTTGCTTTGGCTTGCACGTCAGTGACTGCTCTCTTCGAAGAGGATGCGAAAGATTCATCTTTCTTCGAGAGCTTAGTGTGACGGTCCATTCGAGTGAATCCAGAGTAGTGAAGATAAATCCATCTGTTGCTAGGTTTTTCATTCAGTTCCCAGCAAGGACAGTCTGCTATGTAGTGACCGAATTGTTTGCACTTGAAGCACTTTATTTCTTTCGGAGGCAATCTTCTTGAAGATTCAGGCAAGTCAACTTCGTCATCATTTGTGAGACACAGATTCTGTCTTCTGAGATTACATAGTCTTTCTGTGAGCATTTCTAGTTCTCTTGTATTAGAGTGTTGATTCTCGACATCTTCTTCTTGTGAACTGCCATAGTGAGAAAGAATTTCCCCTTCGCTTTCCGAAGAAGATTCTTGATGTCCATTTTCACGTTCCATCTTTTCTTCGTGAATAGACAACAGCGTCTTGACCTCGACGTAGTGAAGTTCTTCATAGTCTGGTCTTTGCTTGATTTCAGCTACGATTGGATCGAAGGTTGCATCAAGAGCACTCAGCAGCTTGTTGACCACATCTCTATTGATGATATCTGTTACTCCTTGTTGATGAAGTCTTTCAACAATATTTGTCAACCGATCAGTGAGTTCCATAGCACTTTCCATACGAAGACTCCTGAAACTAGCAAACATGGCACGAAGCATATTAGTGTGTTGCTCTGTTCTGGTAATGAATGCTTCATGAACATTTTTGATGGCATCCCAGAGTTGCTTGGCAGTGTCAAGCTTTCGGAACCGAATGAAAATGTCTTTTGAGATACTGTCACAGATAATATCTTTTGCTTGAGCATTCAATCGCATTATAGCTTTGTCATCGGGAGTAGGAGCATCAGGGTGCTGAATGGTGTATCCATTTTCTACAATCTGCCAAAGTTCTATATTGATGGCTTGAAGTCTGATTTTCATTCGCTCTTTCCAGTAGACATAGTCATTTCCATCGAAGATAGGAAACCCTTTAGAGTGCGAGGATCTACCTGCATACGACATACTCAAAACTCCAAGGTTGTTAGACCTTTAATAAACAGAGATAGGGAGAACTTGGCTCTGATACCAATTGTTAGGACTGAGAGTATATCGACCAGAGGGGGGGGTGAATGGGAGATTCAAAAATTCTTGCGAATGTTTTGAACTGATCCCAAACACAACAGTGGAAATAAGGTTCGGTAGAAATGAACTTAATCAAGCACGCTGTAGGGGAACATATGTATCGATGTAGGACGCAATAATAGTTGGAATGTAGAAGATCATAGGTTTGACAGTTATGACGATAATGCAATATACGAACAGATGCAGAAGCATGAGGGAAAACAAGGTACGAACTATGAAGGAAATGCAAGGGAAATAATGACGAGGTGAATGGATACGAGACATAATGAAATCATGCTAATATACTTAAGTGTGAAGAGATATACATTAGACTGAGACGACAGAAATGAATGATGAGAATGCGAATGATAAGTAATGAACTAGTGATAGATCAGATAAAACTATCGACACAGAGCACGAAAGTAAACTGCCGAAGATAATGCAGTAAAGTAGAATGAACCAGTGGTGCTCGATGGCGACAGATGAATTTGGTAGACCAGTTTGCCCTTCTGTCAAAGGACTACGTCTAGTTGGAGGGGTTGTGATTCAACACAGAAGATAAATTCTCTTCGCCCTATTCTCCTTCAACTCGGAGCTGATCAGACTCTAGTTGCTTTCACTCATGGTAGATACTTATCGGCGATCTCCAAACCTTCAACAGACTTCTTCGCAAACCACAATGACTCTTGGTTCCTGAAGATCTTGCTCGGTGAAGACAATTACTCTTCAACACTCGAGCCAACACCTATCCGTCTAGAGAGTGCGCAGCTCTCAAGAGTAATAGGTACAAGAACTCTAACTCAGAACTACTGTGATGCTCAACCACTATCGAAGTTTTGGTTCTTGGTTTTCTCTCGGTGGATCTTAAACTCAAATCACTCGGAGAGGGGAGGCTCAATCAATCTTCTCAGAAATCTTAAGCGGAGCAGCCAACGGGCAACGTTGGAGCGGGGTGGCTATTTATAGCCGCAGCCTTCCCTGAAGGGAAAAGACCAAATTGGACATGTGGAGCAGCCAATGGCCGAACGACACGAGTCCAACGGTCGTATTTTGAGCACAACGGTAACATTCCTTGCAGAGCAAGTAATGCTAGCTCCTCAGTTCGAAAGATATCTCCTGCAACATCGAAGAACAACGTCTTCTGCTGGCAGGTAATCATTCAAAGCATAAAGAGATTTCTCTACGTCTTGCATAGGTTTGGGCTAAGCATCATAGCGGTCTAAGCTTCGAGAACCTATACCCCGCTTAATAGTAAGGAGGTCCTATGACTCAAATAAGACACAGAAGAACAACGAAACAAATGCTACGTCTTCGCTTCGTCTTCGACCTGCTCGACTGCAGTCATTCTTCTTCGGAGACACCAAATGAAAATTGCTTTCCATCAGCAATAAATATTCGAGGGGTCAACACCTTCACATCAATCTTCTCGCCTACATGACTTCAGTGGATGTAGCTCATTCTTCTTTGCTGCACAGATATTCTTCGGTGAAGTTCCTTGAACTTGACACCGGAGACAACATTCTCTTCGGTACTGAATGGACTATTTCTCTCTGTGTGCACTAGCAAACAAATCAGTCCATGCCTGTTTCTGTCAACAATCTCCAAAACATAAAAGGGCAAATATTGCACCAACAGTTCTCTTCATGTGGACGTAACTGGCGAGAACCATAAGCAATCACTTTGCGCTCTTGCATCCGGACACATCCTAATCCTTGACGGGATGTGTCACAATAGACCACAAAGTCCTTGCGAGTATCTGGGGGAGCAAGCACTGGGGTACAAGTCAATTTGTCTTTGAGAGTCTGGAAACCTTCCTGACATTGAGGTGTCCACTCAAAGTTCTCTACAAAACAACGGCAATAGCTGGCGAGTCTGAGAAAACTTCTAACTTGCTTGACAGTCTGCGGAGGAGTCCATTCAAGAATAGCCTGAACTCGTTCTGGATTGACAGGAATGCCTTCCACAGAAATCGCATGGCCTTAATAGGTCACTTCAGATAACCAGAACTCACACTTGGAATACTTGGCGTACAACTTGTCGGGGAATGCTGCAGAAAACAAAAATTTCCGGTACTATGAGCACGCCCAGGATCACGATGGAGATGCATACAAGGTTTTTGATCTGATCATTACCGACTCGTAGCGCAGCGGAAGTAGAGTCGATGTAGATCATCGGTGCAGATCCCCGTAGCTAGGATTTATAACGTCCCAACCACGAGGATGTTCTCCCTCGTCTGCCCCTCGGACAGCCCTCCGAGAGGCGGTCGGACAGTCCCTCGGACGGTGTCATGGACAGCCCTTCGGGAGGACCCTCAAAACTCAAACGGTCACTCGGACAGCCCTTTGGGAGGACACTCGAACAGCCCCTCGGGCAAAAGATCGAACCTACGACCTCTCTACGAGGTTAAACACATACGGTGTCACCTATCCGGCAGGGCTTCGCCGTCCAAAACTAGTTCCCACCGGAACCAAGACAGCCTTTCGGCTCTACGAAACTATTTCGCGAGGAGGGAGAGAGAAGGCCAGATCATGCATGGCATTTGTATGTGAGAAAGAGTGTGTGTGGAGAGTGCATCTCCACCTCTATTTATAGGAAAACCCAAGGGGTAGGGTGGCTCTCATCCATCCATGTCATCCCCAAGATATTTTGGAGCAAAGCCCAAAAAGGTGGCTTTCCAAAAAGTAACCAAAAAGTGATTTTCACTATTCACGGAAACATTTTTCCGCGACCGTTAAATCCGAAAATAATTCTGTAGCTCTCAGAACATTTCCAGTACCCACTAAAATAATTTTGGACGCGTTCCGAAACAATTCCGGATTAGTGATTTTCATCTGCGAAAAGCAACCAAAGCGGTTCCGTCAGCTCCGGAGCATTTCCGGGTTTTTTCTCCAGAAAAATCCCAGAAGTTCCCAGAACAATTCTGGCACCCTCTAAGAATTTCCAGGCGTTTGCCGAAACCATTTTGACTTAATCATATACCCTGAAACAACTTTTCAGTTTTACCGAAACTATTCCGGTATTCTCTCTCCGGAACTCTTCCGTTGTCTCCGAAACTTTTCCGGTGACTTTCTCTCAGACTCCCTGTCTAGTATTCAGCAGATAGATGACCCTTAAGCATGTGACCCTATAGGTTCGGTGAAGTATAGACATGAACGGAACACTTTCCGATCAATGATCAACATCGGAGCCATGGACACCCATATTGACCCCTATACCCACACGAATAAATATTCGAGTGAACCTCCAGTTGCCGTGTGCTATTCCTGTTGCTTCGCGATATGTTACAAAACCCGAGGTGAGATTTATCGGCATCCCCGTGAATCAACAACTTGTCCACTATGCCAGTTACCTTGTTACCGGTTTTGTTCTCTTTTCTCGTTCCCGTGTTCCGGCATCCCCGTGATCAAATCACGCTGTGTCTGGCCAGACGATGATGGATACCGTAACACCAAGAGGTCCCAAAGAATATCTCTCCATCGTCGGAGGAGCAAATCCCAATCTTGATCTATCAAGTCCCTTGTCATACTTTCCCATGAACCCATAAGCCGCCGTAATAGCCACCCAGTTACGGATGACGTTTAACAAACCCCAAAGTTCATGAATCAAGCATGAAGAAACTCGATACTCTCATGGTCTAAGGAATTATGCAAATGTTAACTTTCTCTGTGTTATTAACTATTAACTTGTGACTAAAAGTGCAACTAATCCCCGGGTGGTTTTGGTAATTTATAACAACATATATCTCATTGAACTAATAGCCTTCCAAGATTAATATTTCAGGAAAGTTCAATGAATGGCATGGCATGTGTTGGAGATGTGAACCCCTCAAAATGCTAAGGACACACATTGGCAAAAGCTCTAGACTCTTCATATTTATTTTAGTGATCCAAGATCACATTGAGTCCATAGGAAAGCCAATACTATTAAAAGGGGATGAGGTGTTGCTTAACAGCTTACTTGCTCAAACTGCTTTGTGATATGCTCCAAAATCGTCAACCACCTTCTCCATCCACACTTGTCAAAATCCTAAACTCCAACTCAGCCTCACCGATTCTTTCTATCCAGTGCCACCGAGTTCATTTGACTAAGCCATAGCCAGAAACCATAACAGACCGGTCACACTGATATGGCTTTCGGTCCCACCGAGATGGTTCTGCAAACTCTCTGTTGCCTATTGTATTTATTTCGGTTTCACCAAAATTGCAATCGGTCCCACCGAGTTTGCTTTGCCAACTCTCTGTAGCCCAGTTGTTTTGCTTCGGTCTCACCGAGATAAAACAATCGGCGCCACCGAGACTCAGTGTTGCCCTAGCCCTAGCACATCGGTCACACCAAGATGTTTCCATCGGTCCCACCGAGATTCCTACCGTTCACATTATTGAACCAGTCGGTCTGACCGAGTTCTTTGAATCGGTCTCACCGAGTTGGGTCAGTTTTGTGTAACGGTTGGATTTTGTGTGGAGGCTATATATACCCCTCCACCCACTGTTTCACAAGAGAGAGAGCCTTCAGATCGTGCCTACACTCATACCTACCTAGATCTGAGAGAGAACCACCTGCTCATGTGTTGAGATCAAGATAACCCATTCCTACCACATAAGTCTTGTTCTCTAGCCTTTCCCAAGTTGCTTTCCACTCAACTTCTTCTTCCACCATATCCAAATCTGTGAGGAGCTGTTTGAGTATTGGGGAGACTATCATTTGAAGCATTTGAGCAAGGAGTTTGTCATCAACACACCGTTTATTACCTTTGGAGAGTGGTGTCTCCTAGATTGGTTAGGTGTCACTTGGGAGCCTCCAACGAGATGTGGAGTTGAACCAAGGAGTTTGTAAGGGCAAAGAGATCGCCTACTTCGTGAAGATCTACCCGAGTAAGGCAAGTCCTTCGTGGGCGATGGCCATGGTGGGATAGACAAGGTTGCTTCTTCGTGGACCCTTCGTAGGTGGAGCCCTCCGTGGACTCGCGCAGCCGTTACCCTTCGTGGGTTGAAGTCTCCATCAACGTGGACGTACGATAGCACCACCTATTGGAACCACGCCAAAAATCCTCGTGTCTTCATTGCGTTTGCTTTCTCCATATCCCTTCCCCTTTACCTTCATATGCAATGATTTACTTTCCGCTGCTATACTCTTAGAATTGCATGTGTAGGTTGATTGCTTGACTTGTGCTAAATGCTAAAATCTGCCCACAACTTAAAATTGGGAAAAGGATAGATTTTTAATTGGTCAAGTAGTCTAATCACCCCCCCTCTAGACATACTTTCGATCCTATAGTGACGAATGTATCTCATAGCATAATATCAATCGGGTCGATTCAACACAAGTGTTCTTCTAACATTGTGTCCTCAAAGTTGCCGGCATAGTCATGCCCATGATCAGGAAAACAGAACCATCATGCAACACTTGAGCTAGTCTTAGAGGCCAGACTAGGAATACATTTTTCCGTTTATTATTCCACACGTGCATATGAGTTTCCCTCCGAGCCTCGTGGTTATTGTAGACTCGAGAACCATAGCAGTTATAGCATGAAATATAAACATAATTATGAGCACGGAGATAAATAATAACATTTATTATTGCCTCTAGGGCATATCTCCTACAGACCCCCACTAGCACTAGAGTCAATAATCTAGTTAATGCTAATGCACTTCACACCTATGGCATACCGGTGTAAGAATGATTCGCTTGTGGTATAGTCTTCGTCTAACGGACCTAACATCTTCAGTTCCGTGTGTATCTTTTGCATATCCTCGCATTTCACGCTTTCACAAAATACATATTTTGTGTGGACTCGGCTTTGTATATATGCGAATCATAGGTCAAACCTTGATTCCTCAGACTGAGCTATGAAGCAACTATCTGCAATAGTATCCCATTGACCAAAGCCATCTTGGAACCATACTAAGTTCATGAATGAACTATATGATTCAACATCTTCTTAGTCGCTTCCAAAGTGTCAACATACTTAGCCTTTGTTATAGAATTCGCCACAGTAACCTGTTTGGAACAATTTCCAACTACAGTGCCACCATATTGTGTATTACACAAAACCCTTATTTTAAATCGAAAATCGCTTGGAGCATTGATGAAGACTGTATCGATGTATTGCTTACAACGAGCACTTCATAATCTCTTCTTGCGAGAAAACATGTCATCAGTGCTACTTTAGTACTGAACGACATTTTTCACTGTTGTCCCATGATCAGTACTTTGATCATTTTGGTATCTATACTCACAACAGCTTGGGAGTATCGGACATATATGGTTGTTTTACATACCATGGAATACATGATTTATCCAAACACGAAAGTGTGTGGAATCTCCATCATGTATTTTGCTCATCAGTGTTTTGGGAAACCGAGTCTTGCAAAACTCTTTCCATGTGACTTCGGCAAGAATCTCTCCTTGGCGTTTTAATGTTAAACTGTTTTAACATCTTGTTAGTATGTATTTTTGGCTTTAGCCTATTAGGCCATATTTATCTTCATAGATAAATATGCCTAATATCGTGGCTACCTAGCCCAAGCACTTTATCGAAAAACTATTTTCAATGAAGTCCTAATTCATGTCAAGAAATTTATATTATTTACAATCAACAATGTGTCAAGCACACAAGGTTTTTAGAAATATTATTATGCTCCCACTTACTTTCTTGTAACAACAAGCATCTTCGCTATCCATTGATGAAATCAAACTCTTTTGACTATTTCATCAAAAACGAATATTCCAACTCCATTTTGCTCTCTTCTATCCATTGCTGGAACTCTGAAGTTTGCAGACTCACTAGCATCCTCCGGATTGACAAAATACTTTGGACTGTATCACATACAAGTCCTAGTTTGTATTCCCATTTCATGGAAATCCTTTTGTCATCCATGTTTCATATCTCATGATTGAAATATGTATTAATTGCTAGTTTAACCCAAACCGACTTTAAGCATCGCTACGGTGAGACAACCTCATCCTAGTCAACTCCTTGAACTTGTTATTGCAACAAGTTGAGCTTTACGGATAAAACATTTTATCCACATCAGTTTATAGTTCCATTAATGTTCGTTAGACTCTAAGTCTTCCGAAGGGTTTATCAAGATATATCTTGAATCATTTATATGGAAACTATCTTGGATTATATTGGCATTTAGCCAATTCCGGAGTCAGGGCCCATCAACGCTTCCTTGTGTATCGTATGTATACTGTTGTCTATCAACAATATCTCGTCTGCGCACCTAAGAGGTTTGCACAAGTTTTGCCTACGTGGTTCAGCTGCAAGTTCGACCGAAGTCCATACATCTCATGTAAAGGAATCCGTATCAGTCACAGGAGGAAACTCTGGAATCACTTCCAAGGTTTCTTTCCTTTGACCTGATGACGAAGATACTGTTATCTCGTCGAGCTGCACTGTCCTCCCACTCACCTTTTTGCAAGAAACATTTTCTTTTAAAATTATACCATTCTTTGTGGCAAAACCTTTTGCCCCGGTATAGTGATGGAGGAATTCCAATAACTTCGGATAACCTACAAAGTAGCACTTGTCTGATTTGGAATAGGTTTGTAAATATTTTACACAAGCCCCTTATTCCAAATGTTAAGAAAAGTCATAACATGGTTGGGCGTACCATTCCATGGCGTCATTCAACAGATCTGATGGCACTCTTTTCAGTGTAAAAGCCGCAGTCTCTAAAGCATTACTTTAAAAGGAATAATGGCAAATTGATTTATGTCATCTTTGATCTTACCATGTCATAAATGGTTTGATTACATCTTCATGGACATTCCACTCACAGTGGTGCTTCGGGAGGTGTAAGTTATGAAACTCTTTTCACAACTCATCAGACATTCGCTAAACTTGTAACTCAAATATTCCTTTCCGCAATCCAATTGCAGAAACATAATTTTCTTGTTGCAATAATTTATACTTCATTTTGAAAACCTTTTGAATGATTTCAAAAGATCCAGACTTACGTCTCATCAAGCAAATATCCATATATCTACTTGAGTCATTTTTGAAGATAGACAAATCCACTGCTTGCAACAACATTTATCGGACTACACACATCAAAATGTATGATCACCAATAAGTTCATTGCTCGTTCCTTATGGCTTGTGAACGGTATTTCAGTCACTTCACTTTTCGGATGAAAGTTCCAAGTGTCAGATGATTCATAATCAAATGACTTCAAAATCCATCATAATGGAATTTTTCCATGCGGGTTTTCTCCAATGTGACCAAATCCAGTGCCACACATATGTGGTATTCTTTTAGTCTTGCGACATTTAGCGTCATTGTTATGGATGTATCATATTACTATCAGTATTCATAACGTACATTCCATCCATAATGGAAGTATGGCCCTTATGTTATTCATGACATCGAAGAACAATTTGTTCTCTCATGAACAACCTTCTTGCAACAAAACTTTGTGCAATGGGCTAGAGTGTATAAAACTCTAAAATGAATTATGAAAGTAAATACAGAGGTAATATATTATTATCAATATTCATAACATACATCTCATTCATAATGAAAGTATGGCCCTTATGTTATTCATAACACCGAACATCAAAAGTTCTCTTATGAACAACCTTCTTGCAAGATACTTTATGCAATGGGCTAGAGTGAATGAAAACTCTAAAATGAATTATGAAAATAAATACATAGTTAATGTACTGACTGTAGCAACTTTTACTATGTTCCCAATGCATATCTTAACCTCATTTCTGGCAAGTCTTTTAGGCCATAGTAGTTTTTGCATCGAGTCGCAACAGAATGCAATCGAGCGGGTATATCTGTGATCAACTCACAATACCCAAGAATCAGTGATTAACATGTTTAATCATAATTCCCAAGAATTATATTTGAGACCAGCCTTCTATACATCAAGAACTTGTATGACATTCATACATGAGCTGGATATTCCAGTCTTCTCTCTTTTGCCTTTATACTTCTAACAATTTTACTTCCAATATTTCTCCTACTCTCAGAAGAAGCACCCAACTTAAGAGTGGCGTTAGTCCCGGACTTCCTAGGCATGTAGTTTTACCGACACCCTTTGGACACTTCCTTTCTCTTTAAGTTGTTGTTTTATTCACCTTCATTACATGACATGCATTCTTTTGGATCCCTCTCTTATCAGTCAAATGCATAGTAAACACATTACTAATACTTTGCAAACAAACATTTCTTTGGATATCTCATATCTTTTAGCCTTTGTCTGCATCTGAAAACAACTTTCAGTTCCATGGTTATCACATAACTATCCCTAACTTTTGAAGTTCGGGCCTCATGTACACAAGCCCCATATTCCAAATGTTAAGAAAAGATATAACATGGTTGGGCGTACGATACCATGGCGTCATTTCAACAGACCTGATGGAGCTCTTTTCAGTGTAAAAGCCGCAGTCTCTAAAGCATCACTCTTTAAAAGGGATAATGGCAAATTTATTTATGTCATCTTTGATCTTACCATGTCATAAATGGTTCGATTACATCTTCACGGACTTTCCACTTGCAGTGGTGTTCCGGGAGGTGCAAGTTATGAAACCCCTTTCATAACTCATCAGACATTCGCTAAACTTGTAACTCAAATATTCCTTTCTGCAATCGAATTGTAGAAACATAATTTTCTTGTTACAATAACTTCTACTTCATTTTTGAAAACCTTATGAATGAATTCAAAAGATCCAGACTTACGTCTCATCAAGTAAATATCCATATATCTACTTGAGTCATTTCTGAAGATAGATAAATCCACTACTTGCAAAAACATTTATTGGACTACGCACATCATAATGTATGATCACCAATATGTTCTTTGCTCGTTCCTTATGGCCTGTGAACGGTATTTCAGTCACTTCACTTTTCAGAGGAAAGTTGCAAGTATCAGATGATTCAAAATCAAACGACATCAAAATCCATCATAATGGAATTTCCATGCGGGGTTTTCCAATGTGACCAAATGCAGTGCCACACATATGCGGTATTCTTTTAGTCTTGCGACATTTAGCGTCAGTGTTATGGATGTATCATATTACCATCAATATTCACAACATACATCCCATCCTGGATGGAAGCATGGCCCTTCATGTTATTCACAACACCGAACATCAAAAGTTCTCTTATGAATAACCTTCTTGCAAGATACCTTATGCAAAGGGCTAGAGTGTAAAACTCTAAAATGAATTATGAAAGTAAATACATAGGGAATACACCTATGGAAGGCATAGTAACATTTACTATGTTCCCTGTGTGTATCTAACCTCATTCCTGGCTAGTCTTTCAGGCCATAGTAGTTCTTACATCGAGTTGCAACAGAATGCAATCGAGCGGGTATCTTTGTGATTAACTCACAATACCCAAGAATTAGTGATTAACATGTTTAACCATAATTCCCAAGAACTATATCTTTGACCAGCCTTCTATACATCAAAAACTTGTATGACATTCATACATGAGCTGGATATTCCAGTCTTCTTTCCTTTTGCCTTTATACTTCTAACAGTTTAACTTTTAGTATTTCTCCTACTCTCAGAAGAAGCACCCAACTTAAGAGTGGCGTTAGCCCCGGACTTCCTAGGCGTGAAAGTCTTACTAACACCCTTCGGACACTTCCTTTCTCTTTAAGTTGATGTTTTATTCACCTTTCATCATATGATAGGCGTTCTCCTGGATCCCTCTCTTATCAGTCTAATGCATAGTAAACTCCTTTACTAATAGTTTGCAAACAAACATTGCTTTGGATATCTCATATCTTTTAGCCTTTGTCTTTCTCTAAAAATGATTTTCAGATTCCATGAATATCACATAACTATCCAAACTTTCGAAGTTCGGGTCTCATGGAAGCAAACATATTGCACTTTGACTGAAAAGGAATTCTAGCTTTTGGATCGAAGGACGAGAGTCACATGATCCATACCATTAGCGGGGGAATACTGAAAGCATGCGATAGGACAAAGTCCTTCTCGGCACTCTTGAGGACAATCCTCACATTACGTTACCAACCGTAAAGTTTTAACCATATATTTAACAGCTATTCAATTTTAATTGGGAAGGTGGAAACGCGAGCCATTATTCTACAACTATTATGCAAACCACACTTAGACAGTGTTCAAAATTAATTGCACTGAGAATTAAACAAGTTAATTCAACAGTGCGCTCCCACTCAAATCAATATCTCTCATAATTGATTGTGAGCGATTCAAGATCCAAATTACAATTCAACGCCAAGGATGTATCCATCTCAAGTGACGAGAATTGCAATCGGTAGGCCAACTTGCCAATCACATCTCTATGTGACTCTTGTTCATCTTTCGATGCGTGTGTTCCGAGCTCAGTACTTTCAAGCTAGAACGTCAAGACAACCAAGTGATCTCGCTGCGAGGTCTCAACTCACCTGCCTCACACTTCTCTAATCGTTCGTACCCATGTATCCATGTGATACCCCGAAGAGATAGGTGCCGTGACGGTGCTACACTTGGGAGAACACTAACTACTTGATATTTTCTGTGAGAGATCACCCTAATAAAAGCGACTACCGCGCAATCAAAAGGGTGCATCATAAGGGATAAACATCTCAGGCAATTCATAATAGCATGATATGGTATAGCCCTTTCTGACGGAGAAGTCTTGCATTTCTTCGTCTTCGGCATTCGCGTTGGTGTTCACTTCGCGAAGATTGCCACCACCTTGTCGATGCACCAGATAATATTGCTATCTCTATAGCTAATAAAATAAGTGCATTACTGAAGGTTGACACGCAGGTCATTAAAGTGACAATCATATGGCTCCAGCCATCATGCCGAATCATGACACGCAGGTCATGTTAATCAATTTACATTATATAGTCATCTCATACATAATC
This sequence comes from Elymus sibiricus, assembly GCA_039707655.1. NCBI lineage: Eukaryota > Viridiplantae > Streptophyta > Magnoliopsida > Poales > Poaceae > Elymus > Elymus sibiricus. The sequence goes on from CM077675.1 coordinate 24,548,704, forward strand.
AAATTATAATGAGCACTGCTATACCACATCACATGCACATGCAAACCATCCTGCAAAACCAAGTTAGACGCCTCTAATCGGTTCATGCAAAATTTTATTTTACGTGGCTTCTAAGGTTTCGAAACAAACCGAAGCTACCAACGTCCATCAACAAGCATGATAATCCAAGTCGCTAGATTAACATTGCGGGGTGTATGAAACACGACATAATAAAATCTCGAGCCCCATATTAAACTTCGTCATACGCGTGACCCCCGTGCAGATCATATCTGCATTGCCCTTTCGTCTGCGAAACATCCATCTTTCTCAACTATGGTGGAACCCAAAGAACTGTTAGCACTTCGTTGATCTGTCAATCAGCATACTCAGGAGCAGCATGAAAGGATCGCGGATTGCCAGCAATTTGTGGGATTCCACCATGCCGTCAAGATCAGGACTACGCAAATTCAGGGGAAGCAACAGGAACATCGAGTAACAGATTTCATTTGCTACCCGCACAAATAATTTTCAGTAATAGATCTCATCTACTACCTAATTATATTGTGCAACACCCATACATCTCTATGTATTCTAGATCGCAACCTGCATCTACGCATAGCACGGCTCTTGATGCCACTGTAGGGTAACGCAGCAGAAAACAAAAAAATTCCGACCTACGCACCAGCCCAGGACCACTATGGAGACTGCATACAAGGTTTGATCTTTTCGTTACCAACTCGTAGCGCAGCGGAAGTAGAGTCGATGACGAACGGCGGTGCAGATCCCCGCAGCTAGGATTTTACAACCTCCCAACCGCGAGGATGTATACCCTCATCTGCCCCGTGGACAGCCCTCCGGGAGGCGGTCGGACAGTCCCCCGGACGGTCTCGCGGACAGCCCTTCGGGAGGACCTCCGAAACTAGGACTGTCACTCGGACAGCCCTTCGGGAGGACCTCCAAAACTCGGACGGTCACACGGACAGCCCTTCGGGAGGCACTCTCGAACTAAGACCAAAACTACGATCTCTCTACAGAGTTACACACATACGGTGCCATCTATCCGGCAGGGCTTCGCCATCCAGAACTAGTTCCCACCGGAACCCAGACAGCCTTTCGGCTCTACGAAACTATTTCGCTGGGAGGGAGAGAGAATGCCAGATCATGCATGGCTTGTGTATGAGAGCAAGAGTGTATTTTTTGGGCTGCCTCCTCACCCCTATTTATAGGGTGAGAGACTATGGTAAAAATACCAAAATGCCCTCAGATATTTTCACTATTCATAATAGTGATTCCACTATTCATAAATAGTGTTTCCCACTATTCACAATAGTGTTTTCCACTATTTCATAATAGTGTTTTCACTAGTCATGAGATATTTTCTCCCAATAGTGTTTCCCACTATTCATAATAGTGTTTCCACTATTCACGAGATATTTTCTCCCAAAATGCACTTTCACTATTCACGACAACATATTTCAGCGTCTGATCGAACTGAAAATATTCATGTGGGCTTAGAACATTTCCAGTACCCACCAAAATAATTTTCAACGCGAGCCGGAACAATTCCGGTTTAGTGATTTTCATCTGCGAAAAGCATCTGAAGCGGTTTCGGCAGCTCCGGAACATTTCCGGTTTTCATTCTGGAAAATTCCAGAAAGTTTCCAGAATGATTCTGGCACCATCCAAGATTTATCAGGCATGTGCCGAAACCAATTTGACTTAATGTAATCCCCTGAAACAACTTTTTAGTTTTACCGAAACTGTTCCGGTGTTCTCTCTGCGGAAGTTTTCCGCTGTCCGAAACTTTTCCGGTGTCCGAAACTTTTCCGGTGTTTTTCTCTTAGACTCCCTGTCTAGTATTCAACAGATAGATGACCCTTAAGCGTGTGACCCTATAGGTTCGGTGAAGCATAGACATGACCCAGAACCCCTTCCGATCAATGATCAACATCGGAGCCGTGGACACCCATATTGATCCCTATACCCACACGAATAAATATTTGAGTGAACCTCCAGTTGCCGTGTGCTATTCCTATTGCTTCGCGATATGTTACAAATACCCGAGGTGAGACACGTTGGCATCCCCGTGGATCAACACCTTGTCCACTATGCCAGTTACCTCGTTGCCGGTATTGTTCTCTTTTCTCGTTCCCGTGTTCCGGCATCCCCGTGATCAAATCACAAAGTGTCTGGCCAGACGATGATGGATACCGTAACACCGAGAGGGCCCAGAGATATCTCTCCATCGTCGGAGGAGCAAATCCCAATCTTGAGCTATCAGGTTACTTGACATACTTTTCCATGAACCCGTAAGCCGCCGTAATAGCCACCCATTTACGGATGACGTTTAACAAACCCCAAAGTTCATGAAGCAAGCATGAAGAAACTCGATACTCTCATGGTCTAAGGAATTATGCAAACATAAACTTCTCTGTGTTATTAACCATTAACTTATGACGAATGAATCTCATAGCATAACATCAATTCGGGTCGATTCAACACAAGTGTTCTACCAACAATTGTGCCCTCAAAATTGCCGGCATAGCCATGCCCATGATCAGGAAAACAAGATCATCATGCAATACTTGAGCCAGTCTTAGAGGCCAGACTAGGAATACATTTTACCGTTTATTATCCCACACATGCATATGAGTCTTCCTTCAAGCCTCGTGGTTATTGTAGACTCGAGAACCATAGCAGTTATAGCATGGAACATAAACATAATTATGAACAGGGAGATAATCAATAACATTTATTATTGCCTCTAGGGCATATCTCCTACAATAAGTCACCAAGATAATATGTAGTACGCCCGAGGATCGCTCTCTCATAGGGAGCCGAGGGAGGATCCAAGGGTAGTGCATTGCTAAATTGTTTTACTTGTATTCATTGCACTCTTTCTCTTCTAAATGCTGCAAGATGCTCTATTCCCCTTCAATGCCGCAAGATGATGGTAGTCCTAGTTACATTGAGTTCCTCCCCTTTATTCTGGCATTTCTGCAGTATAGTCCACTGATGCTACCCCCTTCCTTTGGTACTGATGCATATGTTACATAGATCTGATGTAAGTCTTGCGAGTACTTTGGATGAGTACTCATCGTTGCTTTGCCCCCTTTTTCTTTGATCCGGTTGCTGCTATCAGATAGTAGCCCCTCGGATGCAGGTTATTCCCGACGATGGTTACTACGTGGTGTTCGATGTCGCCGAGTAGTTCGGAGGTCCCAGGCAGGAGGCCTTGCCTTTTCGATTCAGTGTCGATGTTATGCTCAGCCTTCTTAAGGCAACCCTTGTAATTGTCTATAGTCAGACCTAACTCTTGATGTATTATCGGGTCCTCGCGACCCTGGTTTGTAATATATTGATTTATGTTTAAAATTTGAGTCGTAGAGTTGTGTTGTGGTATTAACGTGGAGTCACCGTTCGTGATCGTGCATGCTGCGTGTATGATTATTGCACGATTATGAATGGGGCATAACATGGTCGATCAGGGAGGAGATTTGCATCTGGAGCCGCATGGTGAGGCACTTGCACAGCTGATACGTCTCCAACGTATCCATAATTTTTGATTGTTTCATGCTATTGTATTATCAATCTTAGATACTTTTTATGCAATTTTATATCATTTTTAGGAACTAACCTATTAACTCAGTGCCAAGTGCCGGTTCCTGTTTTTTGCCAGTTTTTGCATTTTTAGAGAAACAGTACCAAACGAAGTCCAAACATGATGAAACTTTACGGGGGTTATTTTTGGACCAAAAGAGACCATAGAAGATCCGGGAGGTGTCCAGAAGCCTTACGGGAGAGCCACGAGATCACAGGGCGCGCCCCAGGGGGGTAGGCGCGCCCCCTGAGCTCGTGACTCCCACGCAACTCCGTCTGACCTAATTCCACTTCTATATATTCCCATATACCCCCAACCCAACAGAGAGACACCCGAAATAACTTTTCCGCCGCCGCAAGCTTCTGATCCCATCTGGAGGCCTTTTCCGGTAATCTGCCGGAGGGGGAACCGATCATGGAGGGCTTCTTCATCAACCTTGCTGCCCTTCCGATGATGTGTGAGTAGTTTACCACAAACCTACGGGTCCATAGCTAGTAGCTAGATGGCTTTTCCTCTCTCTCCGATCTTCAATACAATGTTCTCCTTGATCCTCTCGGAGTTCTATCCGATGTAATCTTCTTTTGCGGTGTGTTTGTTGGGATCCGATGAATTGTGGGTTTATGATCAGATTATTCATTGAAAGTAATTGAGTCACTTCTGAACTTTATAATGCATAATTGTTATAGCTTTGTATTTCTCTCCGGTCTATCCGTTTGGTTTGGCCAACTAGATTGATTTATCGTGCAATGGGAGAGGTGCTTTGTAGTGGGTTCAATCTTGCGGTGTCCTCACCTCATGACAGAAGGGGTAGCGAGGCACGTATTTGTATTGTTGCCACTAAGGATAAAACGATGGGTTTTATTCATATTGCTTGAGTTTACTTTGTCTACATCATATCATCATACTTCATGCATTACTCTGTTTGTCATGAACTTAATACGTAGAGAGGCAAGCATAGAAGCACTCTAGAGGTGGAGTAATAGTAGTAGATGCAGAATCGTTTCGGTCTACTTGTCACGGACGTGATGCCTATATGCATGATCATTGCGATGAATGACATCATAACTATGCGCTATTCTGTCAATTGCCCAACAGTAATTTGTCTACCCACCGTATGCTATCTTAACGAGAGAGAAGCCTCTAGTGAAAACTATGGCCCCCGGGTCTACTTTTATCATATTGCTAAAACCCTAATTACCTTGCTGCAATTTTACCGTTTTTATTTTACTTTGCAATTTATCTATCTACCATTATCAGATTTAATCCTTGCAAGTAACGAGTCCAAGGGGATTGACAACCCTCTTGCTCGCGTTGGGTGCAAGTATTTGCTCTTGTGTGTGTAGGTGTTGTTAAAGAAGTACTTGTGTGATTCTCCTACTGGTTCGAAAAACCTTGGTTCTCACTGAGGGAAATACTTATCGCTACTATATTGCATCTCCTTTCCTCTTCGGAGAAATCCCAACGCAGCTCACAAGTAGCAGAAAGAATTTCTGGCGCCGTTGCCGGGGAGACATCATCAAATACTTTCGAGGTCCCTTCACACAAATTATCATTTACTTGCATTTGCTTTTATTTACTTTTATTAGTCTCGCTATAAAAAATCAAAAACATAAAAATATTTTACTTTGCTAGTTTGCTAGCTTGCTTGAATTGCCATTATGTCTCAAGAAAAAACTAAACTGTGTGACTTCTCGAACACTAATAACAATGATTTTATTAGTACTCCAATTGCTCCTCCCGCCACTAGTGCGGAGTCATATGATGTTAATGCTGCATTGCTAAATCTTATCATGAAAGATCAATTTTCTGGAAACTCTGATGAAGATGATGCATCCCATCTTAATACCTTCGTTGAATTATGTGCTATGCAAAAGAAAAGAGATGTGGATAATGATATTGTCAAGTTGAAATTTTTTTCTTTCTCATTAAGACACAAAGCTAAAAGTTGGTTCTCATCCTTACCTCGCAATAGTATTGACTCATGGGATAAATGTAAGGATGCTTTTATTGCTATGTATTTTCCTCCCGCTAAGACTATTTCTCTTAGAAATCAAATCATGAAATTTAAGCAACTTGAGCAAGAACATGTTGCATAATCTTGGGAGAGAATGAAATTAATGATTAAAAATTGTCCCACTCATGGATTAAGCTTATGGATGATCATACAAAATTTCTATGCGGGACTAAACTTTGTGCCGAGAAATCTTCTAGATTCTGCTGCAGGTGGTACCTTTATGGGAATTACATTGGGAGAGGCCACGAAGCTTCTTGATAATATGATGACAAATTATTCTCAATGGCACACCGAACGAGCTCCAACTGGTAAGAAGGTAAACTCTGTCGAAGAACGTTGCTACTTTGAGTGATAAAATGGATGCTCTTATGAATATGCTAGCTAATAAAAATGCTCATGTTGATCCTAATGATGTGCCACTATCTACTTTGATTGAGAAAAATAATGATGCTATTGATGTGAACTTTGTTGCAAGAAATAATTTTAATAACAATGCTTATAGAGGGAATTTCAATCCTAGACCGTATCCCGGTAATTCCTCTAATAATTATGGTAATTCCTATGGTAATTCATATAATAATAATAATAGGATACCTACTGATCTTGAGAACAACATTGAAGAATTTATTAGTTCTCAAAAAGTTTTTAATGCCATGGTAGAAGAAAAACTACATAAGGTTGATGATATGGCTAGAAACATGGATAGAATTGCTCATGATGTGGAAACTCTTAAAATTAAAATTATGCCACATAAAAATGATGCTACTGAATCTCTAAAGTCTATTCAAGTCTCCATGAATGAAAGTAGAGAAATAATCGCTAGGTTGAGAGCTAAACGAGAATTCCTAGAAAAAGTGATTCCACCCGGTTTTTATCAAAACCATGATGAAGATATTAAAATGATTGTTGTGTCACCTATTAAAATTTGTTTAGAAATATAAATCTTGATTAAAAAGGGAATGGAGATGAGTCAACTTTAAGTAGAAGGAGTCCCAATTGTTCGGAGGGTGATGATCTTAATGATAAAAATAATAAAAGTGGGTTTGAAGAGGTGAAGACTTTAAATAGTGATGTACCCACTACTTTGGATTACAAGGACTTTAATTATGATAATTGTTCTTTGATTGAATGTATTTCCTTGTTGCAATCCATGATGAATTCACCTAATGCTTATGAAAGAAATAAAGCTTTCACTCAACATATTGTCGAAGCTATGATTAAAGCTCATGAAGAGAAGCTAGAATTGGAAGTATCAATACCTAGAAAATTACAAGATGAATGGGAACCTACTATTAAAGTGAAGATTAAAGATTATGAATGTAATTCTTTATGTGATTTAGGTGCTAGCATCTCTACTATACCAAAAACTTTATGTGATGTGCTAGGCCTCACAGATATGAATGAATGTTCCCTTAACTTGCATCTAGCAGATTCAACTATTAAGAAACCTGTTGGGGAACGTTGCATGGGAAACAAAAATTTTCCTACGCACACACAAGATCTATCCATGGTGATGAGCATCTACGAGAGGGAGAGTGAATCTACATACCCTTGTAGATCGCTAAGCGGAAGCGTTTAAGAAACGCGGTTGATGTAGTCGAACGTCTCCGCGATCCAAATCGCAAGTCGTCCCTCGATCCGATCACGAACTAGCGCCGAACGGACGGCACCTCCGCGTTCAACACACGTACGGCTTGATGACGCCTTCACCTCCTCGATCCAGCGAGCGATGGTGAAGTAGTGGTTGAGTTCCAGCAGCACGACGGCGTGGTGATGGTGGTGAGGAACAATCTCTGCAGGGCTTCGCCAAGCGCTACGGAGATTATGACGGAGGAACTAGAGGGCTAGGGTTGCCGGCACACGGCTTGGGAAATCCTGATGTGTCCCGTGTGCTAGCCCTGCCCCTCTATTTATATGTTGAGCCTTGGGGTCTAAACTTGGAGTAAAAGCCTCCTCTAGGTCGGTTTTGCCCGCACAAGGTCGGTTTGGCCCGCAGGAAAAGAGTCCAATTCGGATCCCTGCCGAACCGTGCACAGCCGCACACAAGCGGTAGTACCGCTTCACACAAGCGGTAGTACCGCTTGGGCGGTAGTACCGCTTCACACAAGCGGTAGTACCGCTCGGGCGGTAGTACCGCTTCACACAAGCGGTAGTACCGCTTACGCGGCAGCAAAACTACTTTTTGCACTTTCCAATACCTCGTGGGCTTTATCCCTTTGGCCCATATAAAGTGTTGCTGCACCCGAACACTTCGGTAAACATCCGGAACCCCTTCCGGTGAACTCCGGAACCCTTCCGGAGATCAAAACACTATTATCACATATATCAATCTTTACCTCCGGACTCTTCCGGAGATCCTCGTCATGTCCGGGATCTTATCCGAGACTTCCGAACAACTTTCGGTCACCAACATAATAACTCAATTATACTAATCGTCACCAAACGTTAAGTGTGTAGACCCTGCGGGTTCGAGAACTATGTAGACATGACCGAGACACCTCTACGGCCAATAACCAATAGCGGGACCTGGATGCCCATATTGGCTCCTACATATTCTACGAAGATCTTTATCGGTCGAACCTCTATGTCAAGGATTCAGTTAATCCCGTATGCTGTTCCCTTTGTTCTTCGGTATGTTACTTGCCCGAGATTCGATCGTCGGTATCACTATACCTAGTTCAATCTCGTTACCGGCAAGTCTCTTTACTCGTTCCGTAATACAAGATCCTGTGGCTAACTATTTAGTCACTTTGCTTGCAAGGCTCAATGTGATGTTGTATTACCGAGTGGGCCCTGAGATACCTCTCCGTCATACGGAGTAACAAATCCCAGTCTTGATCCATGCCAACCCAACAGACACCCTCGGAAATACCTGTAGAGCACCTTTATAGTCACCCAGTTACGTTGCGACGTTTGATACACACAAGGTATTCCTCCGGTGTCAGTGAGTTGTATGATCTCATGGTCAAAGGAACAGATACTTGACATGCAGAAAACAATAGCAATAAACTGACACGATCAAATGCTACGTTTACAGTTTGGGTCTTGTCCATCACATCATTCTCCTAATGATGTGATCCCGTTATCAAATGACATCTCATGTCCATGGCTAGGAAACCTTAACCATCTTTGATCAACAAGCCAGTCAACTAGAGGCTTACTAGGGACAAAGTGTTGTCTATGTACCCACACATGTATTTGAGTTTCCAATCAATACAATTATAGCATGGATAATAAACGATTATCATTAACAAGGAAATATAATAATAACCAATTTATTATTGCCTCTAGGGCATATTTCCAACAGTCTCCCACTTGCACTAGAGTCAATAATCTAGTTCACATCACTATGTGATTTACATTGTAATGAATCGAACACCCATGCAGTTCTGGTGTTGTTCATGTTTAGCCCTTGGAAGAGGTTTAGTCATCGGATCTGCAACATTTAGATCCGTGTGTACTTTGCAAATATTTATGTCGTCCTCCTTGATGTAATCGCGGATGGAATTGAAACGTCGCTTTATGTGTCTGGTCCTCTTGTGAAATCTTGGTTCCTTGGCAAGAGCAATGGCACCAGTATTATCACAAAACAGAGTCATTGGGTTAAGTGCACTTGGCACTACTCCAAGATCTGTCATGAACTCCTTCATCCAGACACCTTCCTTCGCCGCCTCCGAGGCAGCGATGTACTCCGCTTCACATGTAGAATCTGCTACCACGCTTTGCTTGGAACTGCACCAGCTAACCGCACCCCCATTAAGAATAAATACGTATCCGGTTTGCGACTTAGAGTCATCCGGATCAGTGTCAAAGCTTGCATCGACGTAACCCTTTACGACGAGCTCTTGATCACCTCCATAAACGAGAAACATGTCCTTAGTCCTTTTCAGGTACTTCAGGATATTCTTGACCGCCGTCCAGTGTTCCATTCCTGGATCACTTTGAAACCTTCCGACCATACTTATGGCAAGGCTGACATCGGGTCTTGTGCACAGCATTGCATACATAATAGAGCCTATGGCTGAAGCATAGGGGATGACACTCATCTTTCCTCTATCTTCTGCAGTCACTGGGCATTGAGTCTTACTCAACTTCACACCTTGCAAAACAGGCAAGAACCCCTTCTTGGACTGATCCATTTTGAACTTCTTCAAAATCTTATCAAGGTATGTGCTTTGTGAAAGTCCTATTAAGCGTCTCGATCTATCTCTATAGATCTTGATGCCTAATATGAAAGCAGCTTCTCCTAGGTCCTTCATTGAAAAACTCTTGTTCAAATATTCCTTTACGCTTTCCAGCATTTCTATATTGTTTCCAATCAGCAATATGTCATCCACATATAATATTAGAAACGCTATAGAGCTCCCACTCACTTTCTTGTAAATACAAGCTTCTCCGTAAACTTGTATAAACTCGAACGCTTTGATCACCTCATCAAAACGAAGATTCCAACTCCGAGATGCTTGCACCAGTCCATAAATGGATCGCTGGAGTTTGCAAACTTTGTCAGCATTCTCTGGATCGACAAAACCTTCTGGTTGCATCATATACAACTCTTCCTTAAGGTAACCGTTAAGGAACGCTGTTTTGACATCCATCTGCCAAATTTCATAATCGAAAAAGGCAGCTATTGCTAACATGATTCTGACGGACTTAAGCATCGCTACGGGTGAGAAGGTCTCATCGTAGTCAACTCCTTGAACTTGTGAAAAACCCTTTGCCACAAGTCGAGCTTTATAGACGGTGACATTACCGTCCGCGTCCGTCTTCCTCTTAAAGATCCATTTGTTCTGAATGGCCTTACGCCCTTCAGGTAATACTTCCAAAGTCCATACTTTGTTTTCATACATGGATCCCATCTCGGATTTCATGGCCTCTAACCACTTCTCGGAATCCGGGCCCATCATCGCTTCTCCATAGCTCGTAGGTTCATCGTTGTCTAACAACATGATTTTTAAGACAGGGTTGCCGTACCACTCAGGAGTAGTACGCGTCCTTGTCGACCTACGAGGTTCGATAGCAACTTGATCCAAAGCTTCATGATCATCATCATTAACTTCCTCTTCAGCTAATGTAGGCTCCACAGAAACAACTTTCTGCGCTGCGCTACTCTCAGGTTGAAGTAAAGGTTCAACAACCTCATCAAGTTCTATCTTCCTCCCACTCAATTCTTTCGAGAGAAACTCTTTCTCAAGAAATGTTCCGTTTTTAGCGACAAACACTTTGCCTTCGGATCTGAGATAGAAGGTATACCCAACTGTCTCTTTTGGGTATCCTATGAAGACGCATTTCTCCGCTTTGGGTTCCAGCTTTTCAGGCTGAAGCTTTTTGACATAAGCATCACATCCCCAAACTTTAAGAAACGACAGCTTTGGCTTCTTGCCAAACCAAAGTTCATATGGCGTCGTCTCAACGGATTTCGATGGTGCCCTATTTAAAGTGAATGCAGCTGTCTCTAATGCATAACCCCAAAACGATAGTGGCAAATCGGCAAGAGACATCATAGATCGCACCATATCCAATAAGGTTCGATTACGACGTTCGGACACACCATTACACTGTGGTGTTCCAGGCGGTGTTAATTGTGAAACAATTCCACACTGTCTTAAGTGACTGCCAAACTCATAACTCAGATATTCTCCTCCTCGATCAGATCATAGGAATTTAATCTTCTTGTTACGATGATTCTCAACTTCACTCTGAAATTGTTTGAACTTTTCAAATGTTTCAGACTTGTGTTTCATTAAGTAAATATACCCATATCTACTTAAGTCATCAGTGAAGGTGAGAAAGTAACGATAACCACCGCGCGCCTCAATGCTCATCGGACCGCACACATCAGCATGTATGATTTCCAATAAGTCACTTGCCCGTTCCATTATTCCAGAGAACGGCGTTTTAGTCATCTTGCCTCTGAGGCATGGCTCACATGTGTCAAGTGATTCAAAATCAAGTGACTCCAAAAGTCCATCAGCATGGAGCTTCCTCATGCGTTTTACGCCAATATGACCTAAACGGCAGTGCCACAAGAAAGTGGTATTATCATTATCAATTCTACATCTTTTGGCATCAATGTTATGAACATGTGTATCATTACTATCGAGATTCAATAAGAATAAACCCCTCACATTGGGTGCATGACCATAAAAGATATTACTCATATAAATAGAACAACCATTATTCTCTGATTTAAATGAGTAACCGTCTCGCAATAAACAAGATCCAGATATAATGTTCATGCTTAACGCAGGCACCAAATAACACTTATTTAGGTTCATCACTAATCCCGACGGTAATCGAAGAGCGAGCGTGCCGACGGCGATCACATCAACCTTGGAACCATTTCCCACGCGCATCGTCACTTCGTCCTTTGCCAGCCTCCGTCTATTCCGCAGTTCCTGTTTTGAGTTGCAAATATGAGCAACCGCACCGGTATCAAATACCCAGGCACTACAACGAGAGTTGGTAAGGTACACATCAATAACATGTATATCATATATACCTTGTTTGTTGTTGGCCGCCTTCTTGTCAGCCAAATACTTGGGGCAATTCCGCTTCCAGTGTCCAGTTCCCTTGCAATGAAAACACTCAGTTTCTGGTTTGGGTCCAGCCTTGGGTTTCTTCACGAGAGGAGCAACTGCTTTGCCACTCTTCTTAGAGTTACCCTTCTTACCCTTGCCATTTTTCTTGAAACTAGTGGTTTTATTGACCATCAACACTTGATGCTCCTTCTGAATTTCAGACTCAGCGATTTTCAGCATCGCAAACAGCTCGGCGACTGACTTGTTCATCCCGTGCATGTTATAGTTCAACACGAAGCTCTTGTAGCTAGGTGGCAATGATTGAAGAACTCTGTCAGTGATAGCCTCTGGCGGAAGGGGCATCCCTAACTCAGCCAGACGGGTGGAGTACCCAGACATTCTGAGCACGTGATCACTGATAGACCCGTTCTCCTCCATCTTGCAAGCATAGAACTTATCGGAGATCTCATATCTCTCGATCCGGGCATTCTTCTGAAAGATAAACTTCAACTCCTGGAACATCTCATATGCTCCATGACGTTCAAAACGTCTTTGAAGTCCCGGTTCTAAGCCATACAACATTGCACATTGAACTATTGAGTAATCATCAGAACGAGCCTGCCAGGCGTTCACAACGTCTAGAGACTCAACTGGAGCGGGTGGATCACCAAGCGGTGCATCAAGGACATAAGCCTTCTGGGAAGCCGTAAGGATAATCTTTAGATTACGGGCCCAGTCCACAAAGTTACTTCCATCATCTTTCAACTTAGCTTTCTCTAGGAACGCATTAAAATTCAGGGGTGCTACTGCGCGAGCCATGATCTACAACATAAATATAGCAAAGACAACTTAGACTATTGTTCTAGATAATGAGTTTAGTTAATCATATTACTTAAAAAACTCCCACTCAAATTGACATCCCTCCGGTCATTCGAGTGTAACATGATCCAAATCCACCAACTCAAGTCCGATCATCACGTGAGTTGAGGTGGTTTCAATGGTGAACATCTTCATGTTGATCATATCTACTATATGACTCATGTTCGACCTTTCGGTCTCTTGTGTTCCGAGGCCATGTCTGTACATGCTAGGCTCGTCAAGTTTAACCCGAGTGTTCCGCACGTGCAACATGGCTTACACCCGTTGTATGCGAACGTAGAGTCTATCACACCCGATCATCACGGCGTGTCTCGAAACGACGAACTTTCGCAACGGTGCACACTTGGGGAGAACACAATTTATCTTGAAATTTAAGTGAGGGATCACCTTATAATGCTACCGTCGTCCTAAGCAAAATAAGATGCATAAAAGGATTAACATCACATGCAAATCATAAGTGACATGATATGGCCATGAACTTGTGCTTTTGATCTCCATCTCCAAAGCACCGGCATGATCTCCATCGTCACCGGCATGACACCATGATCTCCATCATCTTGATCTCCATCAACGTGTCGCCATGAGGTTGTCGCGCCGACTGTTGCTTCCACGACTATTGCTAACGTTTAGCGATAAAGTAAAGCATTACATAGCGCTTAATGATAGACACGCAGGTCATACAATAATTAAAGACAACTCTATGGCTCCTGCCAGTTGCCGTATTCATCGACATGCAAGTCGTGATATTCTATACAACACATGATCATCTCATACATCACATATATCTCATCATGTAATTGGCCATATCATATCACATCATACCCTGCAAAAACAAGTTAGACGTTCTCTAATTGTTGTTGCAAATTTTACGTGGCTGCTATGGGTTTGCAAGAACCGTTCTTACCTACGCAAAACCACAACGTGGTGTAGTGATTGCTTTTTGATCTTCTAAAAGAACCCTCTTCATTGAAATCGATTCAACTAAAGTGAGAGAGACAGACACCCGCTAGCCATCTTTATGCAACGAAGTTACATGTTAGTTGAAGGAACCTGTCTCGCGTAAGTGTACGCGTAATGTCGGTCCGGGCCGCTTCATCTCACAGTACCGCCGAATCAAATATCAACTAGTAACGGCAAGCAATATGTATACATCCACGCCCACAACTCGTTTGTGTTCTACTCGAGATCTCATCTACGCATAGACCTAGCTCTGATACCACTGTTGGGGAACGTTGCATGGGAAACAAAAAATTTCCTACGCACACACAAGATCTATCCATGGTGATGAGCATCTACGAGAGGGAGAGTGAATCTACATACCCTTGTAGATCGCTAAGCGGAAGCATTTAAGAAACGCGTTTGATGTAGTCGAACGTCTCCGCGATCCAAATCGCAAGTCGTCCCTCGATCCGATCACGAACTAGCGCCGAACGGACGGCACCTCCGCGTTCAACACACGTACGGCTTGATGACGCCTTCACCTCCTCGATCCAGCGAGCGATGGTGAAGTAGTGGTTGAGTTCCAGCAGCACGACGGCGTGGTGATGGTGGTGAGGAACAATCTCTGCAGGGCTTCGCCAAGCGCTACGGAGATTATGACGGAGGAACTAGAGGGCTAGGGTTGCCGGCACACGGCTTGGGAAATCCTGATGTGTCCCGTGTGCTAGCCCTGCCCCTCTATTTATATGTTGAGACTTGGGGTCTAAACTTGGAGTAAAAGCCTCCTCTAGGTCGGTTTTGCCCGCACAAGGTCGGTTTGGCCCGCAGGAAAAGAGTCCAATTCGGATCCCTGCCGAACCGTGCACAGCCGCACACAAGCGGTAGTACCGCTTCACACAAGCGGTAGTACCGCTTGGGCGGTAGTACCGCTTCACACAAGCGGTAGTACCGCTCGGGCGGTAGTACCGCTTCACACAAGCGGTAGTACCGCTTACGCGGCAGCAAAACTACTTTTTGCACTTTCCAATACCTCGTGGGCTTTATCCCTTTGGCCCATATAAAGTGTTGCTGCACCCGAACACTTCGGTAAACATCCGGAACCCCTTCCGGTGAACTCCGGAACCCTTCCGGAGATCAAAACACTATTATCACATATATCAATCTTTACCTCCGGACTCTTCCGGAGATCCTCGTCATGTCCGGGATCTTATCCGAGACTTCCGAACAACTTTCGGTCACCAACATAATAACTCAATTATACTAATCGTCACCAAACGTTAAGTGTGTAGACCCTGCGGGTTCGAGAACTATGTAGACATGACCGAGACACCTCTACGGCCAATAACCAATAGCGGGACCTGGATGCCCATATTGGCTCCTACATATTCTACGAAGATCTTTATCGGTCGAACCTCTATGTCAAGGATTCAGTTAATCCCGTATGCTGTTCCCTTTGTTCTTCGGTATGTTACTTGCCCGAGATTCGATCGTCGGTATCACTATACCTAGTTCAATCTCGTTACCGGCAAGTCTCTTTACTCGTTCCGTAATACAAGATCCTGTGGCTAACTATTTAGTCACTTTGCTTGCAAGGCTCAATGTGATGTTGTATTACCGAGTGGGCCCTGAGATACCTCTCCGTCATACGGAGTAACAAATCCCAGTCTTGATCCATGCCAACCCAACAGACACCCTCGGAAATACCTGTAGAGCACCTTTATAGTCACCCAGTTACGTTGCGACGTTTGATACACACAAGGTATTCCTCCGGTGTCAGTGAGTTGTATGATCTCATGGTCAAAGGAACAGATACTTGACATGCAGAAAACAATAGCAATAAACTGACACGATCAAATGCTACGTTTACAGTTTGGGTCTTGTCCATCACATCATTCTCCTAATGATGTGATCCCGTTATCAAATGACATCTCATGTCCATGGCTAGGAAACCTTAACCATCTTTGATCAACAAGCCAGTCAACTAGAGGCTTACTAGGGACAAAGTGTTGTCTATGTACCCACACATGTATTTGAGTTTCCAATCAATACAATTATAGCATGGATAATAAACGATTATCATTAACAAGGAAATATAATAATAACCAATTTATTATTGCCTCTAGGGCATATTTCCAACAGATATGAATGGGAACCTACTATTAAAGTGAAGATTAAAGATTATGAATGTAATTCTTTATGTGATTTAGGTGCTAGCATCTCTACTATACCAAAAACTTTATGTGATGTGCTAGGCCTCACAGATATGAATGAATGTTCCCTTAACTTGCATCTAGCAGATTCAACTATTAAGAAACCATTGGGTAGAATTAATGATGTCCTTATTATAGAAATAGAAATTATGTGCCCGTGGATTTCATTGTGCTAGATATTGAATGCAATCCGTGTTGTCCTATAATACTTGGTAGGCCTTTCCTATGAACCATAGGTGCTATTATTGATATGAAAGAAGGAAATATAAGGTTTCAATTTCCATTAAAGAAAGCGATGGGACATTTCCCAAGGAAGGAAATTAAACCACCATACGAATCTATTATGAGGGCAACCTATGGAATTAATTTGAAAGATGACAATACTTGAAACAATGCATTATGCCTAGCTAGGGGCATAAAACAATAGCGCTTGTTGGGAGGTAACCCAATAGTTATCTTAAATTTTTGCTTTTACTTTCTATTTTGTGTGTTCACACAATTATTGCTACTGTAATGGTTGTGTTTTTATGTTTTAATTAGTGTTTGTGCCAAGTAAAGCCTTTGGGATGATTTGGATGATAGTTGACTTGATTCTGTGAAAAAACAGAAAGTTTGGCGTTCAGTGTAGAAAATGCTATAAATTACTGGAACGTGGGAATTAGCTGAATTTTTTACACATGATTGATATATAAATTTTCTACGTTTTCCTAATTTTTCAGAATTTTTAGAGCTACATAAGTATGGTTTTTATTCAGATCATTACAGACTGTTCTGTTTTAGACAGATTCTGTTTTATATTGCATAGGGTGCTTATTTTAATGATGATATGGATTATATCGGGGGGTATAAGTCATGGAGAAATTATCATACAGTAGGTATTATGCAAGAATAATTATGAATGAGTTTACAACAGTACCTAAAGTTTATGATTTGTCTATTATACTAACGGATCTCACGAGGTTTCTGTTGAGTTTTGTGTGCTGAAGTTTTCATGTTTTGGGTGAGATCACGATGGGTAAAGGAATAAGGAGCGGCAAGACACTAAGCTTGGGGATGCCCAAGGCACCCCAACGTAATATTCAAGGAAGATTCAAGCGTCTAAGCTTGGGGATGCCCCGGATGGCATCCCCTCTTTTGTCCACAATTCATCGGTATGTTACCTGGAGCTATATTTTTATTCATCACATGATATGAGTTTTACTTGGAGCGTCTTGTGCTATAGTTTTATTTTGTTTTATTGTTAGTTTGCCACAATCATTGTTTGCTGGACAAACCTTTTTGAGAGAGACACACATTCATCATAATTTGTTAGAATACTCTATGTGCTTCACTTATATCTTTTGAGCTGGGCAGTTGCTCTTGTGCTTCACTTATACTTGTTAGAGGACGGCGGTGGTTATATTTTATAGAAATGATTGCACTCTCATGCTTCACTTAAATCTTTTTTAGAGTCTTAAATAGGAAGTGGTAATGAGCACGGGTTATAAAACTAGTCGGAAAATGATTGGTATCTAAGAGGGATATAATAAAAACTTTCATGTAGATCACTAAATATGAAACGTGTGATCTAATTATATTGATGTAGTAATATGAAAGGGTATTGATTCATGATCATTGGTTAGTAAAAATATCAATATTAAAGCTTGTTATGACTACTCATTTAAGTGTCTGACATGGCATGACGGGGATGCATGAGCATTTTTATGTCTGATTGAAATCCTTTGTGCTATTTGAATCGGGGGCGCGCGATGGTTAAGTCCTACCAACCTCCTCCCTAGGGGTATGCGAGTAGTACTTTGCTTCGAGGGCTCATAAAACTTTCACAATAAGTATATGAGTTCTTTATGACTAATGTGAGATCATGGACAATTACGCACTCCCACCTTTTCGCATATTGCTAGCCTCTTCAGTACCGTGCATTGTCCTTTCTCACCTCGAGAGTCGGTGCATACTTCGCCAGTGCATCCAAACCCCGTGATATGATACGCTCTATCACACATAAGCCTCCATGTATCTTCCTCAAAACAGCCACCATACCTACCTATCATGGCATTTTCATAGCCATTCCGAGATATATTGCCATGCAACTTTCACCGTTCCGTCCTATTACTTGTGTGTTCATCATCATATTGCTTTGCATGATCATATAGAGCTGACATGATATTTGTGGCAAAGCCACCGTTCATCATTGTTATACATGTTACGCTAGATCATTGCACATCCTGGTACACTGCCAGAGGCATTCATATAGAGTCATATTGTTCCAGTTATCGAGTTGTAATATCGAGTTGTAAGTAAATAAAAGTGTGATGATCATCATTATTAGAGCATTATCCCAGTGAGGTAAAGAATGATGGAGACTAATGAGTCCTTACAAAAGTGGGGATGAGGTTCATGATATTGTTCTAAAAATGAAAAAAATGAGAGAAAAAAGAGAGAAGGGGCAATGCTACTATCCTTTTACCACACTTGTGCTTCAAAGTAGCACCATGTTCTTCATATAGAGAGTCTCCTGAGTTATCACTTTCATATACTAGTGGGAATTTTTCATTATAGAACTTGGCTTGTATATTCCAACGATGGGCTTCCTCAAATGCCCGAGGTCTTCATGAGCAAGCAAGTTGGATGCACACCCACTTAGTTTCATTCGAGCTTTCATACACTTATAGCTCTAGTGCATCCACTGCATGGCAACCCCTACTCCTCGCATTGATATCGATTGATGGGCCTCTCCATTGCCTATTGATCCACTGAGTTGATGCGAGCCTTTCTTCCTATATGACTTCTCCTATCACTACTAGAGAAATGCTTATAGGTAGACATTTAGTAGTAGCGTGGGTTAGAGACCCCACGCTACTGCTATTTAGCAGTAGCGCCTGGCAAAACCAGCGCTGCAAGCCCAAGTTAGCAGTAGCGTGGGCCTGCCTGGCCAGCGCTGCTGTTAATGGGCCACGCCCTCGGCCCCCTGTTGCAGCTTTAGCTATAGCGCTGGCCCTTCTCCCCCGTGCTGCTGCTAAGCCCACCTCTGCTTCCTCTCCCCGCGCCGGCCCGCCCCCCTCTCTCACTCACTCACACTCACACACTCACACTCACTCTCTCCCTCAATCCCCCGCTCCGGCCGCCCTCCCCCGCGCCGGCCCTCCTTCCCCGCCGGCCGCCCTCCCCCGCGCCGGCCCTCCTCCCCCGCCGGCCGCCCCCCCCGCGCCGGCCCTCCTCCACCGAGAGGTACTCCTCCCTCCTTCCTCCTCCTCCCTCCCTCCCTAGTTATTAGAGAGTTGTTATTTTGAACCCTAGCTAGTTGAAAAAATGTAGGTTCTTAGAATAATGTAGGTTATGATCGAACCCTAGCTAGGACAGATTAGGTAGTATGAACCCTAGTTAATTCGTATGAACCCTAGGTTTTTAAATTAGGACCGAAATTTAGCTAGGTTTTTAAATTAGGACAGAAATTTATCTAGGTTTTTAATTAGGTGTAGTTAATAGAATTTAGGTGTTTTAGGTGTATTGAACAGAATTCTAGGTGTTTTAGGTGTTTTAGGTGCAGTTAACAGAATTCTAGGTATATTTTTTTAGTTAAAGCAATTGTTGTTATTTTTTAGTTAAAGAAAGTTTTCCTGTTATATGCAAATTTGAAGTGGACATGTCATATTTTGAACATGTCACATTTTCGACATGTCATATTTTTCCGAGTGGCCTATGTTTTGCCAGAATGTTGATTCGTTTACGTTCCGGCAAATTTCAGGCGCTCGATATGTCCTGCTTTTAGCAAAGGTCATGCCGAATTTTGCTAAGTGTTTATTAATTTTGTTTTCATAATTAAGCATTTGTTCTCGACGTCGACGATGCCTGGCCCGCATCCTCGTTGTCGACTCGGCGGAGTAGGCCTGCTTGATTATAGGGGCCATGTCCGGGACTGGGCTCCGCCGGGCTGGTACTGGGAGGTGCTACCTTCCGGGGCGCGCAGCTTGGTGAGGAGGTAGCCCGTCGTCGACCCGGACCTTCTTTGGTGGCGGTCGCGTGGGCCAGTGACGGTGCGGAGGCTTTCGTCCCCCGCGGAGGTGGTACGTCACCGTGTCAGCGAGGAGGACGAGCACGTCCGTCGCTACATGGTTGCGTTGGAGGGCAGCTTCGACAATACCTGGCAGGTTCTTCAGGGATCTCACTGGAGCTATGATCCTGTGATGGTTCCTTCTCTTTGGGTGTCCACCGCCCACGCCGATACCCGTCGTTCGCTAGGGTTCTAGCTGTATTAGTGATGTTATATGTATGATACTATTCAAGATGTATTAGTGATAATATTCGATGATGTACGGACGCAAGAGATGATTTAGTTTTGCTTATTTAATGCATGCTAATTTGAATACTAATTTGTTTTATGATTTAGTTTTGCTTATTGAATGCACGTCTGTTTCAACTATGAACATAGGAAATGTCTGACGACGATAGCGAAAGGGAATTCGGTATGTGCGAATACTGCAAAGACGAGCGCGGTCTGTGCGACAGGCCTCACCTAGAAGATGGTAGGCGATTCAGCATCATGCTGGATGAGACCTTCGAAGTGGATACAGTAAGTCACAACGACAAGTCTTTTTTCGTAATTAAGCATGACTTCTGCTTCTTTTGCTTCAACTTATAATTTTAATTTTTTACAATTCTACTAGCATATCCCCTGCCATGCAAGACATTATGTCTTGGATAAGATTGGTTTCTCAGATATGTGCAGTATGGAGGTAAAGAGAGTTAACTTGAGGACCGAGCATGGCTATGCTTTTTCCGTAAAATTATACAATGCAGAGAACTACTCCTATTTTGAATGCTCAAATTGGAGAGCACTATGCAAGGCGTATGCATTTGAGCCTAATATGCTTATCACCTTTGATATTCGTCCTGAAGATGAAATTGAAGGTAATATCGACATCTGGGTCGATGTGCAGACGCCTCCAGTTCTATCTCTATGTGAGTTTCTCAACCATATTTATTAAGTAAATTATATTGTTTATTTGAAAATAGTTGACAACTAATTTCTATTGACAGCTTATTTCTATTAAAGCAAACATGTCCGGCTCTTGGTAGACAACACCTACTACTGTCCCGGGGCTGAACTAAACTGCGAGGAGATAAGTCATTATGTTTCATGACTTGAGGATCTTGATCTTCTCAAGACAAATTATTTTCCTAGACTTGGAGATATCAGTACTCGATACGTGCGACCACTAGTGTGCGTATTGAACTACGGTCACATCCATCTAGGAAAGATGGTTAGATTTTTACTATTTGTCCTCAGTGCATCTTTTGCATACATTATTATTTAAGCTAAACTTCATTGCTAAGTATATTACTACGATGTTCTTCAACAGGGACTCCAGATGAATGTTGTGCCTCGTTGGATCGAGCCTAAAGGTCGCATGAGAATGATTAGCTTACGACCAAGATATCCTACAATTCACATGAGTGCATTCTGGATTTCTCAAAGCGAGCAAGTCTTAATAGTCAAAGACTGGAGCAAAATTGTGAAGGATCGCAGAGAAGTACTAGGGGGCAGCAATCAGAAGCGCAGCCCACAATTAGAAGACAGGTTCATCTGTGTTCTGCAATATGATGAAGTAGGAGTGCTACACATGTTTTATGCTATTTTACCTAAGAGAGAGCAGCTGGAGTGATTAGCTAGCTAGAATGAGTTTGAAGATGATGATGTGCTACACTATGACTATGATGATTAGACAATGTTGGTGGTAATGACTATGATGATTAGACAATGTTGGTGGTAATGACTATGATGATTATTAGCTAGTGTTGGTGGTAATTTTCCCTTGCTTGCAACTCCTATGCTGAATTAGAGGGTATGTTGATGCTACTACTAATCATTGTTGGTGAAGCAAATGTCATTTGAGAAACCATTGTTCTTGTTAATGAAGACTGTTACCAACATTATCCTTTCCTGTGTCTCAAAACTGTCAACCTGGCTCATAAAATGATCTTAGTTTATTTTGCATTGGACGTGTCTTGATTTCCATCCATGAATACTGCATCTGAATTTTATTTTATTTTATTTCTAATTAGTTAGCTGTAGCGTGTGGGGAAAATACAGCGCTACTAGTACATAGGATAGTAGTAGCGTAGGAGGAAAAAGAAGCGCTACTAGTAATTAGGATAGCTGTAGCACGGGGTTATAAACGAGCTACTACTAAAATTTAGCTGTTCCGCCGTAGCAGTAGCGCGGGCACCAGCGCTACTGGTATGCAAAAAACCCACGCTACTGGTAAGGTTTTTCCTAGTAGTGTATATATCTCTACCACCGCAATTCTATTCCACCCGTAGTGCTAATGTCCATGTCTCACGCTCATGTATTGAGTGGAGTTGAAAATGCTGAAGCGCGTTAAAAAGTATGATACAATTGCCTGGTTTGACACCGGGGTGCTCAAGATTTATATTTATGCGATGAGGGCGGAGTCATGCCATGCTTACATAATTCAATGAGTAGGGATAACATTCGTTGAGCATCGTATATTTTGAAAAAGTAATGATTATGTTCTTATATTCATGGATATTATTATGTTGATATCAATTGATTCATCATTTCCAAATACTTATATCGTAAAAGAGATTACATGATAAACATGCTAGGTAGCATTCAACATCAAAAATTCTATTTTTATCATTTACCTACTCGAGGACGAGCAGGAATTAAGCTTGGGGATGCTTGATACGTCTCCAACGTATCTAAATTTTTTATTGTTTCATGCTATTATATTATAAATCTTAGATACCTTTTATACAATTTTATATCATTTTTGAGAACTAAGCTATTAACTCAGTGCCAAGTGCCAGTTCCTGTTTTTTGCCTGTTTTTGCCTTTTTGGAGAAACAGTACCAAACGAAGTCCAAACATGATGAAACTTTACGGGGGTTATTTTTGGACCAAAAGAGACCCTAGAAGATTCGGGAGGTGGCCAGAAGCCATACGGGAGAGCCACGAGCTCACAGGGCACCCCCCAGGGGGGTAGGCGCGCCCCTTGAGTTCGTGACTCCCACGCAACTCTGTCTGACCTAATTCCACTTCTATATATTCCCATATACCCCCAAACCAACACAGAGACACCCGAAATAAAATTTTCGCTGTCGCAAGCTACTGATCCCATCTGGAAGCATTTTCCGGTAATCTGCCGGAGGGGGAACCGATCACGGAGGGCTTCTTCATCAACCTTGCTACCCTTCCGATGATGTGTGAGTAGTTTGCCACAAACCTAAGGGTCCATAGCTAGTATCTAGATGTCTTTTCCTCTCTCTCCGATCTTCAATACAATGTTCTCCTTGATCCTCTCGGAGTTCTATCCGATGTAATCTTCTTTTGCGTTGTGTTTGTTGGGATCCGATGAATTATGGGTTTATGATCAGATTATTCATTGAAAGTAATTGAGTCACTTCTGAACTTTATTATGCATGATTGTTATAGCTTTGTATTTCTCTCCGGTCTATCCATTTGGTTTGGCCAACTAGATTGATTTATCTTGCAATGGGAGAGGTGCTTTGTTGTGGGTTCAATCTTGCTGTGTCCTTACCTCGTGACAGAAGGGGTAGCGAGGCACGTATTCGTATTGCTTCCACTAAGAATAAAACGATGGGGTTTATTCATATTGCTTGAGTTTACTTTGTCTACATCATGTCATCATACTTCATGCATTACTCTGTTTGTCATGAACTTAATACGTAGAAAGGCAAGCATAGAAGCGCTCTCGAAGTGGAGTAATAGTAGTAGATGCAGAATCATTTCAATCTACTTGTCACGGACATGATGCCTATATACATGATCATTGCCATGAATAACATCATAACTATGCGCTATTCTGTCAATTGCCCAACAGTAATTTGTCTACCCACCGTATGCTATCTTAACGAGAGAGAAGCCTCTAGTGAAAACTATGGCCCGCGGGTCTACTTTTATCATATTGCTAAAACCCTAATTACCTTGCTGCAATTTTACCTTTTTATTTTACTTTGCAATTTATCTATCTACCATTTTCAGATTTAATCCTTGCAAGTAACGAGTCCAAGGGGATTGACAACCCTCTTGCTCACGTTGGGTGCAAGTATTTGCTCTTGTGTGTGTAGGTGCTATTAAATAAGTACTTGTGTGATTCTCCTACTGGTTCGATAAACCTTGGTTCTCACTGAGGGAAATACTTATCGCTACTATATTGCATCTCCCTTCCTCTTCGGGGAAAATCCCAACGTAGCTCACAAGTAGCAACAGCCCCTTCAGGTCGTAGTTTTTTAGGTAGGTGCCCGCCGTTTTGGGTAGGAGGACGATGTGAGCGCAGTTTAGGCACCCGAGGTCGGTGGTGCCATCGTAGAAGTTGTCGAAGAGGCATTGGACATCACTGCCCATGGCAGACCAGGCCGCCTGGTAAAAACTGGGCCTGAGCCCATCAGGGCCAGGGGCACTGGTCGGGTCCAGGCTCTCAAACACAACCTTAATCTCCACAGAGGAGAAAGGTTCCACCAGGCCTGGCCCATCAGCCCGAGGCTCGTTGTCGTAGAGGGCCGCGAGCCTGAAAGCCTAGTTTGTCGGTCTCTCCTTGCCCAACATTAGCTTGTTAAAAGCATGTAGGGCGTTGGCCGTCACGTCATGCGACACGGCGATCTCCGTCCCCAGGTCGAGCGCTGGATGTTGTTGAAGCGATGGCCATGGGAGGCCATGGCATGGAAGAATCTGGTGTTTTCATCCCCATCCATGACCGCCTGGTACTTTCCCCATTGTTTCCAGAAAGTTGCCTGCTTTCTGATCGACACAGAGAACTCGGTCCTCGCGTCGGTGCGAAGACAGTTTTCTGTAGCGAAAAGTGCCCTGGAGTCTTCAAACAAATCAAGCAAGTCAATGATAAACTTGCAGTCATTGTCATGGTGTGGGATAAACCGGTGAGCCCGTTTCCAAACCCTGGCAGCAAACCTGAAGGATTTTTTCCTGGCGGCGATGGTGGCAGTAGCATTCTGGCCAGGGTTAGGGAGCGACCAGGCAAGGGTGGTGGTAGGGAAGAAAAGAGGGTCAAGAAGCCATGCATTCTCGAACCGGAAGTGCGAGGAGCAGGGAATGGAAGTGGACGCGGAGACTAGGAGAGGGGTGTGATTGGAGGCCGGACGGGGAAGACATCTAAGAGCGGAGTTTGGGAGAGCGGAATCCCACTGGATGTTGACGAAAGCACAATCAAGGCGAGCTAGGTTTGGGGGGTCCCGCTGGTTAGTCCATGTGAAACGCCAATCGGAGAGGGGCAGTTCGATGAGAGGCAGACTATGGATAAGGGCATTGAAATCTGTGGCAAGCCACCGGTCGAACCGGTCGTTGTTTTTCTCTTGCGGGTATCTAATGAGGTTAAAATTCCCAGTACTAACCAAGGTCCTTGGATCAAGAGGAAAACGTCAGACATCTCAGCAAGGAAAATGGTGTTCAAAGCGTGACTAGCTGGCGTGTAAACATTGGTGACATAGAAGGAGAGATCAGAGGTAGTGGAGGAGAACCACGCGGTGAGGGTGTAAGCTCGGGCGTCGACATGCAGGAGGGTGAGAACGTTCTGGGTCCCAGGCGGTGATTATGCCGCCATGAGAACCATCCGCGTCGCGAGTGCAGTAAGTGGCGAGGCGAGAGGGGAGGAAAACACGAGATTTGAGAGAGTCAAGGTTCTCAGACTTGCTCTCCTGGATGCAGACGACATCAGGGCAAGCATTAGAGATAGCATCACGGACAAGAACACACTTATCGTTGTCTCTGAGACCTTGCTCATTCCAAGAGAAAATAGATATACACTTGGTGGCTGTTCTATCCATCCCTAGAGCGGCCACCGATAGATGATAACACAGACGAAGAAGACCTAGCTAGACAAAGGAAGTGGCATGCATGCCACACAGGGAAGCAGAACATAGGCCTGAGATAGACCCATAGGAAACACTGGACATCAGCAGGTAACAAACTAGCATAGAACATAAGGAGACAGATCGCGGCCACGCTTAGTCTCTAAACACGTGCACCATCGGCCACCGCGGCGGAGGGGATCATGGCGGCAACCCGCAGCCTAGACACCGGCTTCATTTCGAGCGGCGAAGAAGGAGCTGAAATGATGTTGTGCTTCGCGACCACCGCCTGCAGGTTCTTGGAGCAGCCATTGAGCACATCCTTCATGGCCCAGAGCTTGACGGCCCTGTCGGTCATGTTAACAAACTCATCCAGCTCCTTCCCGGCGAGGCGTACACTGCAGCGCTGGATAATGGCAATGTGGATGGCCGTCGCCCCCTTGCGGATCATGGTCAGACGTCGGACCATGGCCTCAGTGGAAGACGTGGAGTCGGAGCACGACGAAGCCACGAGAAGCGGGACCGACTCATTGTCCAGGACCTCAGATATGATGATAGAGCTCGACCGCCCGGACGCGGAGGAGCGTGTGGATGCCAGTGAAGCAAGAGGGGTGAGCACCCTGGCCGGCATGCGAGAGCTGAGCGACGGGGGGCAAGGGAGAGCCCCATGCAGAGCCAGCAGGTGGGCGAGCGGCCTGAAAGCGCCCCCAGCCAAGGGCTGGCCAGAGTTCATCAAATGGCTGCCCAGCTGGCCATAGACGGGCGCACCTGGGGCGGGCGCATTGTGGCGGAAAGGCGGTGGAGGAGGAGGGGTGAAGTAGCACTGGTAGATCCCCTCCTCGTTGTATGAGTCCTTGACGGGCCAGACATTGTCGATGGAGATGCGGATGATGCGAGTATCCAAAGGGAGGCGATTTGGCCACACGTTGCATGGGGTGTCCCGCGCATGCAGCATGGGCACGACCACTCAAACAGGGGAGAGATCATTATCGATAAGGGGGGTGTGCTCAATCTCGATGACGTCGCCGAAGCCACTGAAGACAGCCGGGATCCCAACCGGGTTGATGTCGTCCACCGGAAAATGAGTGGCAGTGAGGGCCACCATGACATGCGGGCGGGGCGGCACCCTCTCCACCTCTTCCTCCCGAGCAACAGAGATCACCGCCCCCTCGTGACGGAAAGGCTCAGAGCGCATGGCCACTTCCCTGGCCTCGAATGAGGCGAAGCAGACGTACATGATGCCCGTGGAAGACTGGACGAGCTTGAAAGAAATCCGGGGCAGCTGCTCCAGCAGAGCGTGCTTCGCCTTGAGCACAGGAGAGAAAACAGAATCATGCGGCTCGACGTAGGGGACAGCCAGGCGGCGGGCCGCGTCCAGGTCCCCCACCGGTATGAAGACCTCCACAAAGTCCAGGCGCTCATCTTCATCAGGGATAGCGGACGAGGAGGCCAAGGAGCTCTCCACGCCGGACGAGAAGCCGGGATCATAGGCAGAGGGAGAAGCATGGTACGTGGCTGGGGAGGCACGGTATGGTGGCGATGGCGGTGGAAGTGGTGGGGATGGATGATACGTCTCCAACGTATCTATAATTTTTGATTGTTCCATGTTGTTATATTATCAATCTTGGATGTTTTTATAATCATTTACAGCAATTATATATCATTTTTGGAGACTAACCTATTAACTTAGTGCCCAGTGCCAGTTGTTGTTTTCTGCCCTGTTTTTGTTTTACAGAAAATCAATAACAAATGAAGTCCAAATGCCACGAAACTTTTTGGAGATTTTTTTCTGGACAAGATAAACACTAGAAGCTTCGGGAGAGGGCCAGAAGACCCAGGAGGTGGCCACGAGCCACCAGGGCGCGCGTGGGGGGGGGGCAGGCGCGCCCTGGTGCCTCGTGGACCCCCCTTCGCTGTATTTGACCTAATTCCACCACTATAAATTCAGGAAAAATCAGAAACCCTCAGGGGAGTCCACGAAATACTTTTTCCACCGCTGCAAGTTTCTGTTCCAGAGAGATCCCATCTGGAGGCCTTCTCCGGTACTCCGTCGGAAGGGGGATAGATCAAGGAGGGGTTCTACATCAACCTTGCTGCCCTTCCGATGATGCGTGAGTAGTTTACCACAGACCTTCAGGTCCATAGGCAGTAGCTAGATGGCTTCTTCTCTCATTTTGATCTTCAATACAATGTTCTCCTAGATGTTCTTGGAGTTCTATCCGATGTAATCACTTTTTGCGGTGTGTTTGTTGGGATCCGATGAATTGTGAGTTTATGATCAGATTATCCATGAATATTATTTGAGTCTTTGCTGCACTCTTTTATGCATGATTATTATAGCCTCGTATTTCTTCTCCGATCTATTGATTTGATTTGGCCAACTAGATTGATTTATCTTGCCATGGGAAGAGGTGCTTTGTAATGGGTTCGATCTTGCGGTGCTCAATCCCAGTGACAGAAAGGGACATGACACGTATGTATCATTGCTATTAAGGGTAAAGTAGGTATAATGCAAAAATAAAATATGAATGGGTTTGCAACAGTACTTAAAGTAGTGATTTATTTTGTTATACTAACGGATCTCACGAAGGATTTGTTGAGTTTTGTGTGATTGAAGTTTTCAAGTTTTGGGCGAGATCACGATGGATGAAGGAATAAGGAGTAGCAAAAGCCTAAGCTTCGGGATGCCCGAGGCACCCCAAGGTAATATTCTAGGAAGACTCAAGCGTCTAAGCTTGGGGATGCCCCGGAAGGCATCCCCTCTTTCTTCTACCAACCATCGGTAATTTTACTTGGAGCTATATTTTTATTCGTCACATGGTATGAGTTTTGCTTGGAGTGTCTTGTATTATATGAGTCTTTGCTTTGTTTGCTTTTTAGTTTGTCACAATCATCTTTGCTGAACACACCTATCTTGAGAGAGCCACACGTTTATCTTCATTTGTTAGAATACTCTATGTGCTTCACTTAAATTTTTTGAGCTAGGCAGTTGCTCTAGTGCTTCACTTAAATCTTTTCGAGCACGGTGGTGACTATATTTTGAAGAAATAAACTCTCATGCTTCACTTATATTATTTTGAGAGTTGATTAAAATTTTGAAGAA
Source organism: Elymus sibiricus (assembly GCA_039707655.1). Classification (NCBI taxonomy): domain Eukaryota; kingdom Viridiplantae; phylum Streptophyta; class Magnoliopsida; order Poales; family Poaceae; genus Elymus; species Elymus sibiricus. Next base: position 24,577,793 of record CM077675.1, read on the forward strand.
ATGATTCTCATGCTTCACTTATATTATTTTGAGAATTGATAAGATTAAAATTTTCAAGAAATGAATTCTCATGCTTCACTTATATTATTTTGAAAATTGATAAGATTTGAAATTTTGAAGAAATATTTGCACTCTCATGCTTTACTTATATCTTTTTGAGAGTTGACAATAGTAACGGTAATTTGCACAAGATATGAATTTGGTCCCAAAGTGATGAATATTCAAGAGGGATATAAATAAAAACTTTCATATAAATCATTGGATATGATAAGTGTGATTCCTTGCAATAGTTTTGCGATATGGAAATGATAATATGTGAGTCATGTTAGTGAGTAATTGTGATTTAGTAATAATATTAATGTTAAGGTTTGTGATTCCCTATGCATGCACATTAAGTCAATAGTTATGCAATGAAATTATATCCTACTTATGGTGCATTATTAGGTGTTAGTTATGTTCAATGCATGTTTATGACCATTTTCGTTTTTTGGTTGGTTGCTTCTCAATCTTTTGCTAGCCTTCATTTGTACTAAGCGGAAATACTGCATGTGCATCCAAAATCCTTAAACCCAAGTTGTGCCAAATGAGTCCACTATATCTACCTATATGCGGTATTTCAATGCCATTCCAAGTAAATTTGCGTGTGCCAACTCTAATTTTCAAACTAATTTTTCCGTTTTGTTTGCCCGTACCACTCATGAAGCGGCAGGGGGTCGCCATTATTTTCCATGCTAGGTGTGTTATTCTCACGTTGAGTGTTTGTTCACTTGTCATTGCACGAGAGAGTGGCTGGTAATAGGGATGCCCAGTCCCACAATGAAATCAAAATTAATAACAACAAAATTCCTTGGAAAGTGTTGGTATGGAGGGCACCCGTGGATACGGCTAGCCATGGATTGTGAAAGAAATGGTGGAAAGGAAATAAACTTTACTTTCTGTTTGGGAACCGCCTATGATGTGTCTAGCATGGAAAATATTGGGAATTCTTGGTCGTTCTCGTTGACAGGAAAAGCATGCCTCTCAAAATATTTTTATCTCTTTAATTTCAGCTTTGAGCTCTGGCACATTTGACAAATCTCTGCTTCCCTCTGCGAAGGGCCTATCTATTTACTTTTATGCAATTTTTATTTTTATTTGAGTCTCCATCTTCTCTTTCAAAAGCACCAACTAGAGAGCACTATTGTCATACTTGTGCATTGGATGTAGCTAATATTTGAGTGTGTTTCATGAATGGATCAATGATTGAGCATAATGGGCTAGGGATAACTTTCTTTAGTGTTGATATTTTGAAAGACATGGTTGCTTGTTAGCATGCTTGAGTATTTATATTTTCATGTCAAATTATAGACTATTACTTTGAATCATTCAAGTCCAATGTCCATGCTATAAAAGAAAAGAATATGTGATGAATATGTTAAGCAGCATTCCACATCAAAAATTCTGTTTTTATCATTTACCTACTCGAGGACGAGCAGGAATTAAACTTGGGGATGCTGATACGTCTCCAACGTATCTATAATTTTTTATTGTTCCATGCTGTTATATTACCATTCTTGGATGTTTTTATAATCATTTACAGCAATTATATATCATTTTTGGAGACTAACCTATTAACTTAGTGCCCAGTGCCAGTTGTTGTTTTCTGCCCTGTTTTTGTTTTACAGAAAATCAATACCAAACGAAGTCCAAATGCCACGAAACTTTTTGGAGATTTTTTTCTGGACAAGATAAACACTAGAAGCTTCGGAAGAGGGCCAGAAGACCCAAGAGGTGGCCACGAGAAACCAGGGCGCGCCTGGGGGGCCTCATGGGCCCCCCTTTGCTCCGTTTGACCTAATTCCACCACTATAAATTCAGGAAAAATCAGAAACCCTCAGGGGAGTCCACGAAATACTTTTTCCACCACCGCAAGTTTCTGTTCCAGAGAGATCCCATCTGGAGGCCTTCTCCGGTACTTCGCCGGAGGGAGGATCGATCATGGAGGGGTTCTACATCATCCTTGCTGCCCTTCCGATGATGCGTGAGTAGTTTACCACAGACCTTCGAGTCCATAGGCAGTAGCTAGATGGCTTCTTCTCTCTTTTTGATCTTCAATACAATATTCACCTCGATGTTCTTGGAGTTCTATCCGATGTAATCACTTATTGCGGTGTGTTTGTTGGGATCCGATGAATTGTGAGTTTATGATCAGATTATCCATGAATATTATTTGAGTCTTTGCTGCACTCTTTTATGCATGATTATTATAGCCTCGTATTTCTTCTCCGATCTATTGATTTGGTTTGGCCAACTAGATTGATTTATCTTGCCATGGGAAGAGGTGCTTTGTAATGGGTTCGATCTTGCGGTGCTCAATCCCAGTGACAGAAAGGGACATGACACGTATGTATCATTGCTATTAAGGGTAAAAAGATGGGGTTTATTCATACGTGAGTTTATCTTGTCTACATCATGTCATCGTTCTTAAAGTGTTACTCCGTTCTTTATGGACTTAATATACTAGATGCATGCTGGATAGCGGTCGATGTGTGAAGTAATAGTAGTAGATGCAGGCAGAAGTCAGTCTACTTGTATTGGACGTGATGCCTATATACATGATCATTGCCTTGGATATCGTCATGATTATTTGCTTTTCTATCAATTGCCCAACAGTAATTTGTCTACCCACCGTATGCTATTTTTTTGAGAGAAGCATCTAGTGAAACCTATGGCCCCCGGGTCTATCTAAATCATATTAGTAAAACCTTAAAAATATTGCTGCCATTTTCTTTTATTTATTTTATTTTGTATTTTTGTTTCAATCTATCTATCTATCAAATACAATTTAATCTTGCAATTGACCGACGAGAAATTGACAACCTCTCGTTTGCGTTGGGTGCAAGGATTTGTTGTTGGTGTGCAGGGGCTGCTAACGAGGTGTTGCGTGATTCTCCTGCTGGTTCGATAACCTTGGTTTCATAAGTGAGGAAAATACTTATCTCTATTGTGCTGCATCATCCCTTCCTCTTCGGGGAAATACCAACGCAAGCTACAAGTAGCAATGGAGGGCTAGGGTGTTAGCGGCGAGGCGAGGAGGTGTCAGCGGTGGGAGAGGCAGCCCTAGGGGGGAGTGGTCTAACACGGTATGGACATCGTGGAGGCGAGGAGGGGAGCTCATATCCCAGGCCAGCCCAGGAGAGGAGCTCGATGACGACGCACCTCCCACAAAGATGTGAAAGGGGGAAAGGGTGATCCAATCGAGAGGGGTGAGAGTGGCATTGGAAGAAGGCAAGCGAGGAGAGCCCGATGACATGGCAGAAGGGAAAGGGGAGGGGTGGGACGGGAGCGAGAGGGAGGGGTTGGCAGGAGAGGCGGACGCATTCCGGGAAGGGCGAGAGGCGGGAAAGGCGCGGAGCGGCATCATGACGATGGTGCACTCCTTGAGCCGGTGGCCAGACCCACTGCACCGGCAGCAGCAAATGGGGTCTCGGCAGTCCTTCACAAAGTGGCGAGTGGAGAGGCACCGAAAGCAGCCGTCGAGGGAGTGCAAAGTGTGCTTGGGGGAAGGAGGGGGGGAGGTGGTGGTGAAGTAGGTGGAGCGAGGAGGGGTTGCAGGTACGAGAGGGCTGGTGGAGAGTTACGAACAGGAGTGAATGGGGGAGAAGACTCGTCTGCTGCAGGTCGCAGAGGCATGGTCTCGCAGTGCTCGAGGCAAGCAAAACCCATGAGCAACAAATGCGAAGGATCTACTGCGGGAGAGGGATCTGCGGTGTAGCTGGTTGAGGGGACATTCGGGCAAGATAGGGCATTGGTGGGTTGTGAAGCAGGGGGCAGCTCAGGCAAAGGAAGCAAGCCAGGTGCGGTGCAATTGATGCAAACAGTACGCAGGTGCTGTCTTGCCCCCTTTACACCATGCTTGCATGTAAATTCATTAGGTGGGGAAGGAGTTGCCGTTTGAATCAGAGCCGAGTTGAGCCGCTCAGCCAAGCGGAGGGCGTTACCCAGGAAGAGTGGATGGCCAGCTTGATCTTGCCCATCTACGATCCACCCGCCGTGACAAGGTAGCCGGCGATGTTGGGGCTAGCCACCTGAGCATGGAAAATGAAGTTGCCTACACGCTGCACAGGGATGCATTCCGGAGGAGCATAGAAGAAGAACGAGAGGAGAAGGCTAACGCAGGAAGGAGAAAAGCACGGATCCTTGGAGGGGGGAGGAGGTGACCCTGATTTCCCCAAGCGGCGGACCGGAGCCGGAGATGGGTTTGTAGGAGACAACAGACGAGAAAAGCTTAAGAGCAAGGGCTTGGAACCGAGTACCTGGAGGAGGAATGATAACCACGCCCGTGAAGCTGCCATGCACCCGAGAGCCGCCGCCAGAAACGCCTTCATGGGAGCTGCCATTACTGGTCAAGGCATCCGTGAGGTGGAGGGGGGGGGGGGGGGGGGGGGTTGTGGTGGCTAGTCCTAGGGTCGGGACTGGGTGGGGGGCTTGGTGAACGCCGGTGGGTGCGCCGGGGCCGGCGCCACAACGGCCTTCTCCGCAGTCACCCTGGTCGTCGCGAGAGCCCATCCGCTCCCCGGTTCCTTCTTCTCTGTCTATTCTCTTTGGCTCCTACACCTAATACCTCCATCCTCCATCCTCCACTACTACTCCCTCCGTTCCTTTATGTAAGGTGTATTTTTTGACCACGGTGACCAAGGCACATAATTGAGAAGAATTTTGGACGAAAATACACTGAACTAATTAGGTAGTTAGCAGCTTAATTAGCGGCAACTAAATAATCAACGACCTAATAAAAGGCAACTGAATCTCGCTGCACCAGAATAAAATCAATCGGTGGGATGGGAGAGAGAGAAATGTGAGTGCATGCAATCAGGGAGAGAGATTCTTTTTTTACTACCTTCCTAGTGGGGACTATTTACTAGTTTTTATCTAAGGCATGTACTGGATGGTGGAAGGGCATGCACGGAAAGCTAAGAGGAAAAGAGAAATACACCTTACATTGTGGAATTTTTGGAAAAAATAAATACACCTTACATAAATGAACGGAGGGAGTATTAAACAAGTGAGTTGAGGCAGAAACATTGGATCTCAGCCACATATCCACCATTCATCAATGGACCAGATTACCCCAATGTTGTATCGCATCAAATTCACATAATTTACTTATTAATTATAATCAATTCTAAATCATCACCTACCTAATATATTGCCTAAAAAATCTGCATGCAGCGCTTCTCTACCATTTATGGCACGGGTCCCAACAATTACGCCCATCAATCACGATCGTAAACTGCCACCTCTGACCCCATTGCCGCTAGGACAATATCTGCATCGAGGCCGCTAGGGCAGCAATTCAGACGTTAACGCAGCACCTTGTCTGCCAGGAAATCAAACAGCCGGAGCAAACGGGCCCTCTCCCAGCCTAGCCGCCCTGCCTCAAAGCACACGCCGCCACGGAGCCCTGTCGTAACCCTAGTCGCCGCCACGCCCCATCTGCCAAGTAGGAGACGAGGAGGCAAATGGCGGCAGCACAAACTCAGCGGCGCCCGGCGCCACATCAACCGTGTCCTCACCGGTGAGCTTATCCTTCTCCTCCTTCCTTCCCCTCCACGTCCAAATCAAAGTTCTTGGCTTGTCCTGGAAGTCCAGCATGTCTGATAAGATATCAGTAGCAATTCAAACCAAAATATGTTGCTTTGAATGGCACTGGCGGCCTGATAACTTGCACTACGGGTGCACTTAAACTACGGGTGCACTTAAGTCACAGAACTTGCAAACCAGAAAAACCCGTCACAGAACTTGCATTGCGGGTGCATTTAAGTCACAAAGGCGAGCTGAACCGGTCGGACGCCCGTTTTTCTCTGTTTTGTGGTCACGCGCGCCACACGTGACGCCTCTGGGTGGCCTCTTTTTTTTCACAAAGACCCCTGGATCCTTAGCTAATGTCGCATTGATACTCTGCTCTGTTCTCTATCTGTTCGTGTTCGTTGCCGATGGCACTACAGGAATCAGCTAATTTGCCGTCAGTGAACCGCTTTGCCGTCAGCTTTTCATCGGGGCTGACGGCAAAGATCACTTTTGCCGTCACCTGCTGACGGCAAAGAAAGGCTGACGGCAAAATAGGCTTTGATGTCTGTCAAAAAACCATAGACGGCAAAGAGCTCACTTTGCCGTCTGTAAAAAAAACACAGACGGCAAAGAGCTCACTTTGCCGTCTGCCGAAAAAGCACAGACGGCAAAGAGTTCACTTTGCCGTCTGTAAAAAAAACACAGACGGCAAAGAAGTCTTTGCCGTCTATGTTTTTTTTTACAGACGGCAAAGTGTGCTATTTGTCGTCTGTGTTTTTTTGGCATACGGCAAAGCGAAAGCACATCACGCGGATCAATCACGCGGATTGATGACTTGGCAAGATCTTAGACGCACGCCCCCACCCACCAAGCCCGTCGGATGCACGCCCCCACCCACGACGCACGCGCCCCCACGACCAGCCCCCACCCACCTCTCCTTCTCCTTTCTCTCTTCCTGATTCTGTCCTTCTCCCTCCTCTCTCCTACGCCCACCCATCTCCTTCTCCCCCGAGCAACCGTATGGCGACGGCCCCGTCCCCCGTCGCCACCGAGCAGCCGCGCCCAGCGCCCGCCCGTCCACTGTGGCCAGCCGCCTCGCCGCGTGAAGCTCCGGCGCCATGGTCAGCGACCTCGCCGCTTGAAGCTCTAGTGCCCACGCATGCAGTTCCGTCGTCGTCGCCGCATGAAGCTCCGCCACCTTGCCAGCGCCGCGTGAAGCTCCGCCGCGCCGGGCCTGCTGTCCATCGCGCCCAGCGCTGCCCACGCGTGCAGCTCCGCCACCGTCGCCGTAGCGTCGGGCCAGCCGTCCACCTGCACGCTGTCACCACCGCAGCGCCGCGCCGCCTTGGGCCAGCTGGCATGCCCTGCCTCGCATCGACCATCTCCGGCGCCTCCTCCCTTCGGCGGCTCCTCCTCCCTTCGGCGCATCCAAGACACGTCGGCGGCCCGCTAGCGTCATTTAAAAAAAATATTTGCCGTCTGTAAAGTGGTATGGCTGACGGCAAAGACCAGCGTCCGGCAGACGGCAAAGATACTTTGCCGTCTTTTATTATTTGGCTGACAGCAAAGACGAAGATTGGCTGACGGCAAAATCTTTGCCGTCAGTGCAACGAATTGCTGACGGCAAAGCGCTCTTTGCTGACATAGTCTTTGCCTGCAAACTTTGCTGTCAGCAGACTGGCGGCAAATTCTTTGTCGTCTGTTTTCGGGCCTTTGCCGTCTATTTCCCATAGACGGCAAATTAACTGATTCCTATAGTGTGGGAGAGGAGATTGGCGGCGATGCTGGCACTTTGAGCTCATCGGCGGCAAGTCAGCCATCGCCGACAGTGGTGAATCCGACAATGGAGTTGCCGCACCTGAGGACCGAAGGGCATGGGCGGCCGATCTACAGTGAGTTTTTCCCCCAATTTTAGTTAGGGTTTTCTCCCGCAGGCGATAGATGATGATCTCTGGTCCATCTTAGTAGTTTTAGGATGTGAACTTGCGCTGCGGGTGCACTTTAGTCACGGAACTTGCAAACCGGAAAAACTCGTTACAGAACTTGCGTTGCGGGTGCTTTTAATTCCGAGCTGAACCGGTCGGACGCCCGGTTTTCTCTGTTTTGCGGTCACGTGTGCCGCATGTGACGCCTCTGGGGATTCGTATGTTTGCAGAGAAGTCCTTATTGTTTTAGTGCGACGGCCGTATTGCAAAATCGCCAGTTTTATAACCGAATCAAGCCGGATCGGATCGAAACCCTTGTTCCCAAATTGAAACCAAATTCCGAGATCTCCTCTCAGTTTACGTAAGAACGGCGCATTGACGGCAGCGCGCAATGGGCGGGGGAGTTGACGGCAGCGAGACATCGAGCTGTGGCGCCGTGTCTTCTGGCTGGAGTGCTTCCTCCTCCCTCGTCAGAAGTAGACGCGTCGCCGTCATCGTGGCAGGCAGTGTGGCAGTCTCGGGCGGGAGTGATGAGAGCGTGGCTCTGGCTAGCCGCGGCGGCGTCCGTGGGGGGAGGTCTTCGGCGCCCGCAGTGGCATGGTCTCGCATCCCGGACTCTCATGTATTTCCGCAAGAGGTCCGGAAGCACAGCGAGCCAGAGATGAGGCCCGAGCGCGGCCATGTTGTCATTGCTCGCACGGCTGGCATGGCGGCGCGCGAGCAGGATTTTCGCGGGCGTATCTTGTATGCCACCATCATTGGACAGCCGCGGAGCGTGGTGACGCCGGAGGCACTAGCGGCGGCGATGGAGTCATAGTGCGCTGTCCAGCGGACGGCCACGAAGGTGGAGGTCACTTTCCCACCATTCAACTTTTTCATGCGCTTCGACTCACAGGAGAATTGGACTCGTGTGGTGCATGCGTCGGAGCAGTTGCGTTGTGGCGGCACTAGAATTGCTTTTCAGCGCTGGTCAAGCTTCTCGCGTGGTATGCCAAGGAAGCTTGATTACAAGACGATGCTACTTGTTATCTGCGTTGGTTTTCCCCCGAAGAGGAGAGGATGATGCAGTACAGTAGAGATAAGTATTTCCCTCTGTTATGACACCAAGGTTATCAATTCAGTAGGGGAATCATGCCACAACTCGTTAGCAGAACCTGCACACAAAACAACAAATCCTCGCACCCAACGCGAACAAGGGGTTGTCAATCCCTTGGCGGTCAATTGCAAGATTAAATTGTATGGTGATAGATAGATAGATCAAACAAAAATACAAAATAAAATAAATAAAGTAAAATTGCAGCAAAGTATTTTAGGGTTTTAGTATATGATAAAGATAGACCCGGGGGCCATAGTTTTCACTAGAGGCTTCTCTCTTGAAAATAGAATACGGTGGGTAGACAAATTACTGTTGGGCAATTGATAGAAAAGCAAATAATCATGACGATATCCAAGGCAATGATCATGTATATAGGCATCACGTCCGAGACAAGTAGACCGACTCCTGCCTGCATCTACTACTATTACTCCACACATCGACCGCTATCCATGTGACAGCCCAAGACCGAGACCTCCATTTTTATTGTGATATGTTCATGCTTGCATGCTTATATGATATGTGTTTTATTTTATTTTGGCATCATGCATCATGCATCATCTCCATCATATGGTTGTGATTGCTCCCTTTATTTTGTTCATGTGTTTCTGCTACTCCTAGTCCCTCCTTGATCCTTTCTTTTCCCATGCTCAACTTATTTCAATTCATGGCAACCTTGTGTGCTCTCCAAATCCTTCTCTTCATCCCCATTCATTTTGCATCTTGATCTTCTCAAAAACCATCTCTAGTTCAAAACTCCAACTCTAGCTCCCTTCTTTCTTTTATTCCATTTATTCAAGTGACATTATTTCTGGTCCAGAAAAATGTTCAATCTTTTCCTATAAATCTTAGGCCATTCCAGTATGCCTCTCCACAAATTTCAGCACTTTTGAAAATGGTTTGGACAGATTCAAAAATGGCTCAAGTTTGAATTAAATTGAAACTTGATTTATTTTTGTGTCTTTAAAGATTTCCAGGGCATTTTATTCTAATTTTGCATATCTCCAGCACCCCAGATATATTCTTACTTCATCCACCTCCCTTCTCTATATCTCTATGCATTTCTTACTTTTTCCTGTTTGAGGGAAATTGAGAAAAGAAAGAATAGAGGAGAGAAGAGAGCAGCAGCAGCTCAGCGTAGCCCACAGTGCCATAGCCCAGCTCACTAACCTGCCAGCCCAGCCCGCAGCCCAGCCTAGCCTTCCCCCTGGTAATTTCCCTCCAGTGCAACCTTCGGCCCCACATGTCATCCTCCCTCCTTCCTCCTTTCTTCCACCTTGGCACTTTTCTCCTCTCACAGTAAAACCGCGCCAAGGCCACCGAGGCACCCCGTGGACGCGCTGAGCTCCCGTACACCTCCTATAAGACCCCCGCTTGGCGTCCGTGCCCCCCTAGGGTTTCCCTCTCGCCGCCGCCACCCTTTTTCCTTCCCTCTGTTTCCCCTTCTTCCTCAAGAAACAGAGGAGCAGGGAACCACCGAGCGCGCTCCGCCGCGTTTGCGAGGTCATCTCCTTCTTCCAACACCGCAGACACGTCCAGTAGCTTCACCTATCCCCGCTCGACCGATTCGCGTGAACAAATTGGGCGGAGGCCGCCCATGATCGACGCCCGCTTACCCGAGCTCTTCTTCCCCTGCATCGTCTTCTTCACGGATCCGAGGTCGACAAGTACAGCAAGTCGCCTCCGTCACTGCACAACGACTCCGGCCTCGTCTTCGTGTTCTAGGGACCCTTGGTGAGCAACCGCTCCTCCCCAGCTCTCCCCCGGCTTGAATTCATCCCGTAGCCGTCGTTTCGATCTTGACTGAGGCCTCGTTCGCTATGGCCACGCGCAGCACCCGCAGCTCGCTCGCATCACACTCACAGCTCCTGTACACGAGCACACCCTAGCATGTTTTCCGCAAGCCACGCCGTGCCGGCCAGCTCTTGTCGCCGCCGTACCCGAGACGAGCATGAGCTCGCACTCGAGCATCCGCACGCACATGCCCCGGCAAGCAGCAGCCGCTCACTCACGCGCGCGCCCCACCGCAGCCTCCCTCGCCTGTTTCCGCACCCCCGCCGGTACTCTGCTGCTGCAGAAGCCGCCGCCTTTGCTCGCCGCCGTCGTCGTCGGTTGTCGCCGTGCTTCCATGGCCAAGGCTGGGGCGTTTTGTGTTTGATTCTTGTTACGTAGCATGCTGTTTTTTACCGTAAACACTTCACAGCCAAGCTGGTCAGCGCTCTCGTTTTCAACCAAGAGGTACTGCGCTGCATTTAGCCCAACCCCTCTGTTATTCTTTTCTGTTGCATGCATTGCTGCACTTTTTTTTACAGATTAATATAGCATCTTGCAAAATTCATAGTAAAATAACCGTGCATCATATGTAAAAAATTTATATGTGTAACTTGCACAGATTTTCATGTAGTTTCATAATGTCCAACTTTCATCCATGTTAAAAATGTTTAAAATTGTTGTTTGCATTAAAATTGCTAAATGACATGCTAAAATGGTTTATTTCATAATTAAATAACCCTAGCTCCGAATTAAATAAACTATATATGTAAATGGGGTAGAAAAATGTGTAGATTAACATGGTGCACTTTATTTTCATGTTTAACAACAATTAAATTGCGTTTTAGGCAGAACAGTACCAAATTCAAAAATTGCATATGAGGATTTTCCGGAATTGTTATGTGTTGTTTCCGGCCTCATTTAAATTGCCTAGATAGGTAGATTAATTATGCTTCACCTCTTGCCATGTTTAACAACATTTAATCTTGCCATGTACATAAACGGGAGTGAACTAAATAATTGTTGTGGAGTTTCGTCAATATGTAACTCGTTGCGTATTGAGCTTCACTTAATGTGTAGTATTTGGTTGTTGCATTTTGCCATGCCATGCATCCTTGAACTTGACATGCATTATACTTGGTTGTGCATCATGTCATGATCCTGCTTGTTTGTTTACCATGTTGTTTGTTTCTTTCCGGTTGTGCTTCTTCTCGATAGTCCGGTTACGTTGCGAAGTGTGAGGATTCGTTCGACTACGCGTGTTCGTCTTCTTCATGGATTCGATCTTCTTCCTAGTGGGATTTCAGGCAAGATGACCAATACCTTGGATATCACTACTATCTTTACTTGCTAGTTGTCTCGATGCTATCGATGTGTCTCGCTACCTACCACTTATTTGTTCAGCCTTCCATATGCCATGATACAGCCTCTAACCTTCCACCATCCCCGCAAACCGTTGTTTGGCTATGTTACCGCTTTGCTCAGCCCCTCTTATAGCGTTTCTAGTTGTAGGTGCAGTTGCAGTTTGTTCCATGTTGGGACATGGATATCATGGGATATCACAATATCTCTTATTTAATTAATGTATCTATATATTTGGTAAAGGATGGAAGGCTCGGCCTTTTGCTTGGTGTTTTGTTCCACTCTTGCCGCCCTAGTTTCCGTAATACCGGTGTTATGTTCCATGATGAGCGCTTCTAACACATGTGGGGTATTATGGGGCCCCCCTGATCATTCATTAGGATAAGACTTCTCCAGCAAGGCCCAACATTGATACTCCATTTGCCTAATAACAACTAAAACTTGCATAGGGACTTTCCGGACCCCGTGGATAATTTAATCAACAACCCGGGTCAGTGCTCCTCATGAGTGTTGGTCCAAAACTAGAGCACTGTGCGGGGCCGCCCCTAGGCAACTTGGGGTCTTTGGTACCTGTACGCGTAGCTTATCCGGTCGTGGCCTGAGAACGAGATACGTGCGGCTCCTATCGGGGCGTCGGCACGCCGGGAGGTCTTGCTGGTTTAGTTTTACCTTTTACGAGTGGCTTGTCCACCGGAATTCCTTATCGTAAGCATCGTGTTATCATGGTGTGAGGATGTTCCATCGGATGCATGTGGTAATTTATAATGGACTACTTGGAGCACCCCTGCAGGGTTATATCTTTCGGAGAGCCGTGCCCGCGGTTATGTGTCGACTTGGAAATTTATAACCTCCGGTTGTAGAGAACTTGACACTAAATTTAATTAAAATACACCAACCGTGTGCGTAACCGTGATCGTCTCTTCTTGTGAGGTTTGAACCAAGAAGTGAACACGGTGGGGTTATGTTTGTACTCGTAAGTAGGTGTTCAAGATCACTTCTTGATCATTATTAGTTTGCAACTGATTATGCGTAGTTTACTCTTCTTATTCTTGGACTCGTAAGTTAGCCACCATACAATGCTTAGTGCTTGCTGCAACCTCACCACTTAACCATTCCATACCCATTAAGCTTTGCTAGTCTTGATACCCATGGTAATGGGATTGTGAGTCCTCGTGGCTCACAGATTACTACAACAACAGATGCAGGTATAGGTAAAGCGATGATTTGACGTGAGAGCGATGTTTGTTCTATTTGGAGTTCTTCTTCTGCTTCTTCTTCTTCGTCGATTATAGGATGGGTTCCCGGTTGGCAGCCTGGGACTAGCAGGGTGGATGTCGTTCTTCTTTTTCGTTTGATTTCATCCGTAGTCGGATCCTGCTCTTCTGTATGATGATTGCTATGTATTGATATATTCATGTATTCATGTTGTAGCTTGTGGCGAGTGTAAGCCTTTATCTGGTATTCTCATCTATTCAGTACATGGTATGTTGTAATGATATCCACCTTGCAAAGCGTCTTCGATATGCGCTTTTTTCCTTAGTGGAACTTCCGAGCTCCTTGAGGATAGGACCGCATATTGGGCGTTACAATCCAGCATGCATCTAGAGTATTAAGTTCATAAAGAACGGAGTAACGCCTTAAGCAAGATGACATGATGTAGACAAAGTAAACTCACGCATGAATAAACGCCATCTTTTTATCCTTAATAGCAACGATACAATACGTGTCATGTCCCTTTCTGTCACTGGGATTGAGCACCACAAGATCGAACCCATTACAAAGCACCTCTCCCATTGCAAGATAAATCAATTTAGTTGGCCAAACAAAATCAATAGATCAGAGAGAAATATGAAGCAATAACAATCATGCATAAAAGAGTTCATTGAAAACTCAAATAATATTCATGGATAATCTGATCATAAACTCACAATTCATCGGATCCCAACAAACACACCGCAAAAAGTGATTACATCGGATAGAACTCCAAGAACATTGAGGAGAACATTGTATTGAAGATCAAATAGAGAGAAGAAGCCATCTAGCTACTAACTATGGACCCGAAAGTCTGTGGTAAACTACTCACGCATAATCGGAAGGGCAGCAAGGTTGATGTAGAGCCCCTCCGTGGTCGATTCCCCCTCCGGCAGAGTACCGGAAAAGGCCTCCAGATGGGATCTCTCGAGAACAGAGACTTGCGGCGGCGGAAAAAGTATTTCGTGGACTCCTCTGTTGGTTTTCCGATTTTAGAGAATTTATAGAGGTGGAATTAGGTCAAAAGGAGCCACGTGGGCCCCACAAGCCACCAGGGCGTGCCTGCCCCCCCCCCCCAGGCACGCCCTGGTGCCTTGTGAGCCACTGCTCCATCTTCTGGCCCTCTCCCGAAGCTTCCAGGTTCTCTTATGTCCAGAAAAAATCTTCAAAAAGTTTCGTGGCATTTGGACTTCGTTTGGTACTGATATTCTGGAAAACCAAAAACAGGCAAAAAACAGCAACTGGCACTGGGCAGTAGTTAATAGGTTAGTCCCAAAAAATGATATATAATTGCTTGTAAATGTATATAAAACATCCAAGATTGATAATATAATAGCATGGAACAATCAAAAATTATAGATACGTTGGAGACGTATCAGACGACGCTGAGTTTGGAGGGGCTCCCAGAAGAGGCTTGGGATCCGAACACCGTCAACCTGGTGCTCGCCGGTGTCGACGGCGAGCTCATCGACATGCTCCCGGCTATCGACAAGTGGGTGCTGCCGGTCAGCGTGTGGCTACGCGACCCTAGTGGGGTGCCAAAGGTGCTCACTGTCTCTGTTCCGGCACCTCCTCCGCAGCCATGGAAGCCAGATTCCAACAACGAGAATGCACATTCACTGCCGCCTCCGAATTCTCCAACAGAGAGTGTCACCATAGATTTTCCAGTGACTATGCATCTGAAAGAGGTTATCGACCGTGGCCCATTGCTAAGTGAAGAGTTGACTGGTGAATTTCTCCCCGACGAAGGCGTAGACCTTAGTCGCAAGCACCCTTTCACCACCTGGTGTAGCAAGAGAGATGGAACTGGCCCTGGTCAGTATGGCAAAGCTTAAGCGATGAAGCACTGAAGCTGGAGTATTAGAGAGTCATTGGAGCTGGAGTGTTATATTGTCAGTTTGGTTATTTGTATTTGAACTTGCTGAACTGTAGTCTGTTATGTGAACTTGCTGTGTGTTGTTGTCAGTTTGGTTATTGTCAGTTTGGATGCTGTAATGTTGGATGCTGAAGCAATTTGTGACCCTTCTGTTTGTTATGTTGTAATGTAATCTTGGCTGCTGTGTCTTTTGTTAAAAACATGTCCTGCTCATATGCATGCAAATGAGTGTCATATATGGGAGCTGGCATGAACTTTGCTGATTTCACATATGCAAATTCACTGTGGTACATAATTTTACCAAGTAGTTCAGCAAGTTCATAACTACCAAAAGACCAGTACAGAAATTCATACATTTTGTGGCCACTTCTGAATAAACAAAAGACCATAGCAAATGCAGTTCACACAGACCGTCAGGATGTAGTTCATCACTTAATACTACTACTTCTAGACAAGAGAATATAAAGCATCTCATTCTTCATCTCATTCAGCATGTCCAGTTCTTCTTGTCCCTTCCCCAAGTAAAATCCAGGCAATTCCCCTAGTTTTTGTTTTCCTGTTCCTTGTATGACCCCTTGTTCTTGTTGCACCACCCCTTGTTCTTCTTGAATTAGTTCTTCCTCTTCTTCTTGGTTGTTCTGGTTCATGTTGATCTTCTGGTCCTCTGTCGGCTGCTTGTGGCCTTCCTGCTGCTCCTCTAGCTCCTCTTCCTCCTTCATCTCCTCTTCCTCTGCCTGCTGCTTCTACTGGTTATGCAGCAGTAGCAACTGGTATGTTGGCTTTGTGCTCAGCTACAAATGCACTTTCTTCTGGAATTGGGTGCACCCTAGTAAGAGGAACTCCTTGTGCTGGTCCCTATACACAGAAATAAGTTAACGATAGTGTCATTTTCATCATACATCAGTTAAATGGCAGTTTACTTAAAAATACATAATAAAATATTAAATTGTGTTATAAGTACCTCATGTGATAAAATATGTACCATGCTGTCATCTACCTGTGTTGGGTCCTACTGTGGCTTCAAAGTTCTATTTTGAATGTGCTGACAACATAAAGAAAGAGTATGTAAGTTAATGTTTAATTAATTTCCTTATATTAAGTACTAATGTAGAACTTCTTTGCTTTTTCCATCATTTGCTTTATTTGCTCCCTCATTTTGTCAGTGGGCTTTTTCTTCCTTCCCCTTGAACTTTGTGCTCTAGCTTGTTCAGTTTGCTCACTTGCAACATGTGTTGCTTGCTCAGTTGCACCATGCCCTGTTTGCTCACTTGCAACTTGTGCTGCTTGCTCAGTTGTACCATGCTCTATTTGCTCACTTGCAACATGTCGTGTTTCATCTGCTTGCTCATTTTCAACTTTCTCTTCCTCCTCATCCTCTCTTGTTTCTCTTAGTACAGCAGTTTCAACTGTGAGAAGCCACTTCTATTATGACCAGCTGCTTTGTAGTAACCACAATGCATAATAGCACCATGCCTGCTGAGTTTGGTGCCATCTTCACTCTCATCTAGTTGCATTCTTCTGTTCTTCCTTTGCCTTCCAGCTCTTTTCTCATACAGTGGTGGCAATATAGGTGCTGCAGCTACTGTTGGGGAACGTTGCATGGGAAACAAAAATTTCCTACGCTCACCAAGATCAATCTAGGAGATGCACATCTACGAGAGGAGAGGTTGGATCTACATACCCTTGTAGATCGCTAAGCGGAAGCGTTAAGAAACGTGGTTGATGTAGTCGAACGTCTTCGCGATCCAATCACGATCCGTCCACGATCTCCTGATCAAGTGCCGAACGGACGGCACCTCCGAGTTTAGCACACGTGCGGCTCGGCGGCGTCCTCTCCTTCTTGATCCAGCAAGTGAGAGACAGGGGGTAGATGAGATCGGGACCAACACGACGGTATGGTGGTGGTGGTGGCAGCGGAATTCCGGACAAGGGTCCAAGCGGTGGCTGCCCCCAATGCCTCCCCACCTTTATATAGGCTTGGACGGGGCTGGTGGCTTGCCCTCCAAGGCCCTAGGATCGTTGGCCAAAGGGGGAGGAAGGAAATCCCTCCTTTCCTTCCCCACCGATCGCTATCCCCCTTTTTTAGGGATCCTGATCTTATCCCTTTGGGATATGATACTATTCCTTTTAAGGGAGGATCTTGGTGCGCCTAGACCAGGCTTGTGGGGACTTTCCCCACTACCCACGTTCATGTGGGTCCCCCATGCAGGTGGGCCCCACTTCGGAACCTTCTAGAACCTTCCCGGTACAATACTGAAAAAACTCGAACTTTTTCCGGAACCCGATAACAACTTTCCATATATGAATCTTTACCTCCGGACTATTCCGGAGCTCCTCGTGATGTCCCGGATCCCATCCGGGACTCCGAACAACCTTCATACTTCCCACTATTAATATCTCAATACTACCCTAGCGCTACCAAACGTTAAGCATGCGACCCTACGGGTTCGGGAATATGCAGACATGACCGAGACTCCTCTCCTGTCAATAACCAATAGCGGGACCTGGATGCCCATATTGGTTCCTACATATTCAATGAAGATCTTTATCGGTTGAACCACGATGTCAAGGATTCAGTCAATCTCGTATGCAATTCCCTTTGTCCGGCAATATGTTACTTGCCCGAGATTTGATCGTCGGTATCTCCATACCTAGTTCAATCTCGTTACCGACAAGTCTCTTTACTCGTTCCGTAATACAAGATCCCGTGGCTAACTCTTTAGTCACATTGCTTGCAAGCTCATTGTGATGCTGTATTACCGAGTGGGCCCTGAGATACCTCTCCGTCATACGGAGTGACAAATCCCAGTCTTGATCCATGCCAACTCAACAGACACCCTCGGAGATACTTGTAGAGCATTATTTATAGTCACCCAGTTACGTTGCGACGTTTGATACAAACAAGGTACTCCTCCTGTGTCAGTGAGTTGCAAGATCTCATGGTCATAGGAACAGATACTTGACATGCAGAAAATGATAGCAATAAACTTGATACGATCATATGCTACGTTCATAGTTTGGGTCTTGTCCATCACATCATTCTCCTAATGATGTGATCCCGTTATCAAATGACAACTTATGTCTATGACCAGGAAACCATGGCCATCTTTGATCAACGAGCTAGTCCGGTAGAGGCTCACTTGGGACATGTTGTTTTCTACGTATCCACATATGTATTTGTGTTTCCAACCAATACAATTATAACATGGATAATAAACGATTATCATGAACAAGGAAATATAATAATAACCATTTTATTATTGCCTCTAGGGCATATTTCCAACAATCTCCCACTTGCACTAGAGTCAATAATCTAGCATTACATGGTTATGAATCTAACACCCATAGAGTTCTGGTGTTGATCATGTTTTGCCCGATGAAGAGGTTTAGTCAACGGATCTGCAACATTCAGATCCGTGTGCACTTTGCAAATGTTTATGTCCTCCTCCTTGCTCGCATCGCGGATGGAATTGAAGCAACGCTTTATGTGTCTGGTCCTCTTGTGAAACCTTGGTTCCTTGGCTAGAGCAATGGCACCAGTGTTGTCACAGAACAGAGTCATCGGGTCCAGTGCACTGGGCACAACTCCAAGATCTGTCATGAACTGCTTCATCCAGACACCTTCCTTCGCCGCCTCCGAGGCAGCTATGTACTCCGCTTCGCATGTAGAATCAGCTACCACGCTTTGCTTGGAACTGCACCAGCTTACCGCTCCCCCATTTAGAATATATACGTATCTGGTTTGAGACTTAGAGTCATCTGGATCAGTGTCAAAGCTTGCATCGACGTAACCCTTTACGACGAGCTCTTGATCACCTCCATAAACGAGAAACATTTCCTTAGTCCTTTTCAGGTACTTAAGGATATTCTTGACCGTCGTCCAGTGTTCCACTCCTGGATCACTTTGAAACCTTCCGGCCATACTTATGGCAAGGCTGCCATCTGGTCTTGTGCACAGCATCGCATACATGATAGAGCCTATGGCAGAAGCATAGGGGATGACACTCATCTTTTCTCTATCCTCTGTAGTCGCTGGGCATTGAGTCTTACTCAACTTCACACCTTGCAAAATAGGCAAGAACCCCTTCTTGGACTGATCCATTTTGAACTTCTTCAAAACTTTATCAAGGTATGTGCTCTGTGAAAGTCCTATTAAGCGTCTCGATCTATTTCTATAGATCTTGATGCCTAATATGAAAGCAGCTTCTCCTAGGTCCTTCATTGAAAAACTCTTGTTCAAATATTCCTTCACGCTTCCCAAAAGTTCTATATTGTTTCCAATCAGCAATATGTCATCCACATATAATATTAGAAACGCTATAGAGCTCCCACTCACTTTCTTGTACATACAAGCTTCTCCGTAAACTTGTATAAACCCAAACGCTTTGATCACCTCATCAAAGCGAAGATTCCAACTACGAGACGCTTGCACCAGTCCATAAATGGATCGCTGGAGTTTGCAAACTTTGTCAGCATTCTCTGGATCGACAAAACCTTCTGGTTGCATCATATACAACTCTTCCTTAAGAAAACCGTTAAGGAACGCTGTTTTGACATCCATCTGCCAAATTTCATAATCGAAATATGCAGCTATTGCTAACATGATTCTGACGGACTTAAGCATCGCTACGGGTGACAAAGTCTCATCGTAGTCAACTCCTTGAACTTGTGAAAAACCATTTGCCACAAGTCGAGCTTTATAGACGGTGACATTACCGTCCGCGTCTGTCTTCTTCTTGAAGATCCATTTATTCTGAATGGCCTTTCTCCCTTCAGGTAATACTTCCAAAGTCCATACTTTGTTTTCATACATGGATCCCATCTCGGATTTCATGGCCTCTAACCATCTGTCGGAATCTGGGCCCACCATCGCTTCTCCATAGCTCGTAGGTTCATCGTTGTCCAACAACATGACCTTTAAGACAGGGTTACCGTACCACTCAGGAGCAGTACGTATCCTTGTCGACCTACGAGGTTCGATAGTAACTTGATCCGAAGTTTCATGATTACCATCATCAGCTTCCTCTTCAACTGACGTAGGTTCCACAGAAACATATTTCTGCGTAGTGCTACTCTCTAGTTGAAGTAAAGGTTCAACAACCTCATCAAGTTCTATCTTCCTCCCACTCAATTCTTTCGAGAGAAACTCTTTCTCGAGAAAGGACCCGTTCTTAGCGACAAACACTTTGCCTTCGGATCTGAGATAGAAGGTATACCCAACCGTCTCTTTTGGGTATCCTATGAAGACGCATTTGTCCGCTTTGGGTTCAAGCTTTTCTGGCTGAAGCCTTTTGACATAAGCATCGCATCCCCAAACTTTAAGAAACGACAACTTTGGTTTCTTGCCAAACCACAGTTCATACGGTGTCGTCTCAACGGACTTAGATGGTGCCCTATTTAAAGTGAATGCAGCTGTCTCTAACGCATAACCCCAAAAACATAGTGGCAGGACGGCAAGAGACATCATAGAATGCACCATATCCAATAAGGTTCGATTACGACGTTCGGACACACCATTACACTGTGGTGTTCCAGGTGGCGTCAACTGTGAAACAATTCCACATTGTCTTAAGTGACAGCCAAACTCATAACTCAGATATTCTCCCCCTCGATCAGATCGTAGGAATTTGATCTTCTTGTTACGATGATTCTCAACTTCATTCTGAAATTGCTTGAACTTTTCAAACGTTTCAGACTTGTGTTTCATTAAGTAAATATACCCATATCTACTCAAATCGGCAGTGAAGGTGAGAAAGTAACGATATCCACCGCGCGCCTCAATGCTCATCGGACCGCACACATCAGTATGTATGATTTCCAACAAGTCACTTGCCCGTTCCATTGTTTCGGAGAACGGGGTCTTAGTCATCTTGCCCATGAGGCATGGTTCGCATGTGTCAAGTGATTCAAAATCAAGTGACTCCAAAAGTCCATCAGCATGGAGTTTCTTCATGCGTTTTACACCAATATAACCTAAGCGGCAGTGCCACAAGAAAGTGGTACTATCATTATCAACTCTACATCTTTTGGCATCAATGTTATGAACATGTGTATCATCACTATCGAGATTCAATAAGAATAAACCCCTCACATTGGGTGCATGACCATAAAAGATATTACCCATATAAATAGAACAACCATTATTCTCTGATTTAAATGAGTAACCATTTCGCATTAAACAAGATCCAGATATAATGTTCATGCTCAACGCAGGCACTAAATAACAATTATTCAAGTTCATCACTAATCCCGATGGTAATCGAAGAGCGAGCATGCCGACGGCGATCACATCAACCTTGGAACCATTTCCCACGCGCATCGTCACTTCGTCCTTGGCCAGCCTCCGTCTATTCCGTAGTTCCTGCTTTGAGTTGCAAATGTGAGCAACCAAACCGGTATCAAATACCCAGGCACTACAACGAGAGTTGGTAAGGTACACATCAATAACATGTATATCATATATATCTTGTTTGGCGTTGGCCCCCTTCTTGTCGGCCAAATACTTGGGGCAATTCCGCTTCCAGTGGCCAGTTCCCTTGCAATAGAAGCACTCAGTTTCCGGCTTGGGCCCAGCCTTGGGTTTCTTCACGGGAGGGGCAACTACTTTGCCACTCTTCTTGGAGTTTCCCTTCTTGCCCTTGCCATTCTTCTTGAAACTAGTGGTTTTATTGACCATCAACACTTGATGCTCCTTCTGGATGTCTGACTCAGCAACTTTCAGCATCGCAAATAGCTCGGCAACTGACTTGTTCATCCCTTGCATGTTATAGTTCAACACAAAGCTCTTGTAGCTAGGTGGTAGCGATTGAAGAACTCTGTCAGTGATCGCCTCTGGCGGGAGCACAACTCCCAACTCAGCCAGACGGTTGTAATACCCAGACATTTTGAGTATGTGTTCACTGACAGACCCATTCTCCTCCATCTTGCAAGCCTAGAACTTATCGGAGGTCTCATACCTCTCGATCTGGGCATTCTTTTCAAAAATAAACTTCAACTCCTGGAACATCTCATATGCTCCATGACGTTCAAAACGCCTTTGAAGTCCCGGTTCTAAGCCATACAACATGGCGCACTGAACTATTGAGTAGTCATCAACACGCGCCTGCCAGGCATTCATAACGTCCACAGACGCTGGAGGGGGTTGCTCAACAAGCGGTGCATCAAGGCCATAAGCCTTTTGGGCAGCCATGAGGATAATCCTCAGATTACGGGCCCAGTCTACAAAGTTACTTCCATCATCTTTCAGCTTGGCTTTCTCTAGGAACGCATTGAAATTCAGGGAAGCTACTGCGCGAGCCATTGATCTACAACATAATTTGCAAAGATAACTTAGACTATTGTTCAAGATAATGAGTTCAGTTAATCATATTACCTAAGAACTCCCACTCAAATCAACATCCCTCCGGTTGTTCGAGTGTAACATGATCCAAATTCACCAACCCAAGTCCGATCATCACGTGAGATGAGGTGGTTTCAATAGTGAACATCTCCATGTTGATCATATCTACTATATGACTCATGTTTGACCTTTCGGTCTCTTGTGTTCCGAGGCCATGTCTGTACATGCTAGGCTCGTCAAGTTTAACCCAAGTGTTCCGCATGTGCAAAACTGGCTTGCACCCGTTGTATGTGAACGTAGAGTCTATCACATCCGATCATCACGTGGTGCTTCGAAACGATGAACTTTCGCAACGGTGCACACTTGAGGAGAACACAATTTTATCTTGAAATTTTAGAGAGGGATCACCTTATAATGCTACCGTCGTCCTAAACAAAATAAGATGCATAAAAAGATTAACATCACATGCAAATCATAAGTGACATGATATGGCCATGAACTTGTGCTTTTGATCTCCATCCCCAAAGCACCGGCATGATCTCCATCGTCACCGGCATAACACCATGATCTCCATCATCATGATCTCCATCATTGTGTCGCCATCGGGGTTGTCACGCCAACCATGCTTCTACTACTATTGCTACCGTTTAGCGATAAAGTAAAGCATTACATAGCGCTTAATGATTGACACGTAGGTCATACAATAATTAAAGACAACCCTCTGGCTCCTGCCGGTTGCCGTATTCATCGACATGCAAGTCGAGATAAACAATTACAAAACATGATCATCTCATACATCAGATATATTTCATCATGTCTTTGGCCATATCATATCACAACATACCCTGCAAAAACAAGTTAGACGTCCTCTAATTTGTTGTTGCATGTTTTACGTGGCTGCTATGGGTATCTAGCAAGAATGATTCTTACCTACGCAAGACCACAACAGTGATATGCAAGTTGCTATTTAACCTTCTACAAGGACCGCCTTCGTCGAATCCGATTCAACTAAGGTGGGAGAGACAGACACCCGCCAGCTATCTTATGCAACAAAGTCGCATGTCAGTCGATGGAACCGGTCTCATGTACATGGACATGTAAAGTTGGTCCGGGCCGCTTCATCCCACAATACCGCTGAATCAAGAAAAGACCAAGGAAGGAAGCAATCTGAACATCAATGCCCACAAATTCCTTTGTGTTCTACTCGTGATGTCATCTACGCAAAGACCTAGCTCTGATACCACTGTTGGGGAATGTTGCATGGGAAACAAAAATTTCCTACGCTCACCAAGATCAATCTAGGAGATGCACATCTACGAGAGGAGAGATTGGATCTACATACCCTTGTAGATCGCTAAGCGGAAGCGTTAAGAAACGTGGTTGATGTAGTCGAACGTCTTCGCGATCCAATCACGATCCGTCCACGATCTCCCGATCAAGTGCCGAACGGATGGCACCTCCGAGTTTAGCACACATGCGGCTCGACGGCGTCCTCTCCTTCTTGATCCAGCAACCGAGAGAGAGGGGGTAGATGAGATCGTGACCAACACGACGGTATGGTGGTGGTGGTGGCAGCGGAATTCCGGCAGAGCTTCGCCAAGCGCGTACCAGTGAAACGTGGGAGGAGTTGGGAGTGGTAACGGGCAAGGGCCCAAGCGGTGGCTGCCCCCAATGCCTCCCCACCTTTATATAGGCATGGAGGGGGCTGGCGGCTTACCCTCCAAGGCCCTAGGGTCGTTGGCCAAAGGGGGAGGAAGGAAATCCCTCCTTTCCTAACCCACCGATCGCTATCCTCTTTTTTAGGATCCTGATCTTATCCCTTTGGGATATGATACTATTCCTTTTAAGGGAGGATCTTGGTGCGCCTAGACCAGGCTTGTGGGGACTTTCCCCACTACCCACGTTCATGTGGGTCCCCCATGCAGGTGGGCCCCACTCCGGAACCTTCTAAAACCTTCCCGGTACAATACCGAAAAAACTCGAACTTTTTCCGGAACCCGATAACAACTTTCCATATATGAATATTTACCTCCGGACTATTCCGGAGATCCTCGTGATGTCCCGGATCCCATCCGGGACTCCGAACAACCTTCGGACTTTCCACTATTAATATCTCAATACTACCCTAGCGCTACCGAACGTTAAGCGTGCGACCCTACGGTTTCGGGAATATGCAGACATGACTGAGACTCCTCTCCGGTCAATAACCAATAGCTGGACCTGGATGCCCATATTGGTTCCTACATATTCAACGAAGATCTTTATCGGTTGAACCACAATGTCAAGGATTCAGTCAATCCCGTATGCAATTCCCTTTGTCCGGCGATATGTTACTTGCCCGAGATTCGATCGTCGGTATCTTCATACCTAGTTCAATCTCGTTACCGGCAAGTCTCTTTACTCGTTCCGTAATACAAGATCCCGTGGCTAACTCTTTAGTCACATTGCTTGCAAGCTCATTGTGATGCTGTATTACCGAGTGGGCCCTGAGATACCTCTCCGTCATACGGAGTGACAAATCCCAGTCTTGATCCATGCCAACTCAACAGACACCCTTGGAGATACCTGTAGAGCATCTTTATTGTCACCCAGTTACGTTACGACGTTTGATACACACAAGGTACTCCTTCGGTGTCAGTGAGTTGCATGATCTCATGGTCATAGGAACATATACTTGACATGCAGAAAACGATAGCAATAAACTTGATACGATCATATGCTACGTTCATAGTTTGGGTCTTGTCCATCACATCATTCTCCTAATGATGTGATCCCGTTATCAAATGACAACTCATGTCTATGACCAGGAAACCATGGCCATCTTTGATCAACGAGCTAGTCCGGTAGAGGCTCACTAGGGACATGTTGTTGTCTACGTATCCACACATATATTTGTGTTTCCAACCAATACAATTATAGCATGGATAATAAACGATTATCATGAACAAGGAAATATAATAATAACCATTTTATTATTGCCTCTAGGGCATATTTCCAACAGCTACTGGAGCCCACTCATCTTTATCTCTAGTTGGATATACCTGAACTCCATAATCTAGTATATATGATTGCAAAGAGTAACAAGAAGACACCATTTGTTCAGGTCTAATCCTTTCATGTCTGCAACAGGCACATGCATGGCTACAAGGAATTCTAGTGAGTTGCCACCTTTTGCAAGTGCATGCATCCATATTCAACTCCACTATGTAGTTCTTGTCATTTGACAAAACACCAAAGACACCCATGCCTGACTCCTCAGGGTGACAAGTGGCTGACAACTCTACATTTTTTCTTCATTTGTCTCTAATTTTGGGAGTTATATTGCCTGTCCATTTTTGAATAGCCTCTTTTTTCTTTGACATATGCCTATGCATGATCTGTGATTTTATCCTCTCATACATGGACAAGATAGGTAGCTCTCTAGCTTCTAATATATACCTAGTGGAATTCAGTTAAAATAACAGTCAGTTATTGTTAAGATTCAGACAAAGGTACTGTTTAAATTCAGACAAAGATGCAGTTACTGTTAAGATTCAGACAAAGTATTAATACCTGTTGAAAACTTCACATGTGTTATTCAACAGAATGTCACATTTAGGAAAATCACTAAAAAAGGCCCTTGACCATTGATTTGGAGGCTTTTCTTCCAACCAAGCATAAGCTTCAGGGTTATCTTGCTTCAACTCTCCATGTTTAAGTCAAACATTGTGGCTGTGGTGGATTTGGCACAAGCCCATAGTTGTTGTCAGATTGTCTCACCTCTGTGGATTGAATGCAAGTTTTGGTACAGGTGTCTCACACAGAGCTTGTGCTCTGAGTTAGGGAACTGCTCATTTACAGTTTTGATGAGCCCCTATGTGAGAAAACAACAAAATTAGAACATAGGTATAGTCTGAATTTTAATAGTGACTGAATTTAAACAGTTACTGAACTTAAACAGTAACTGAACTTACTTAAACAGTAACTGAACTTAAACAAAAACTGAATTTAAATAGTAGCTTTGACATAATTTAAACAGTAGATTTGACTAAATTTAAATAGTAGCACAATATACCTTCTGTTTGTCACGCATAATAGTGAATGTGGATGTGTTCATTATGTTGAGATCTTGCTTCAGTGTAGCAAGGAACCAGGACCAAGATCCATGACATTCTGTCTCCACCACTGCCATTGCAATATGATATATAGAGTCATTGCCATCTATACCTACTACAGTGAGTAATTGGCCACCATACTTTGTCTTTATGAATGTGCCATCAATACATATGATTGGCCTGCAGCCCTTTAGCCACCCTACTTTGCAAGCTGCCAAACTGAAGTAG
This sequence comes from Elymus sibiricus, assembly GCA_039707655.1. Classification (NCBI taxonomy): domain Eukaryota; kingdom Viridiplantae; phylum Streptophyta; class Magnoliopsida; order Poales; family Poaceae; genus Elymus; species Elymus sibiricus. The sequence goes on from CM077675.1 coordinate 24,604,281, forward strand.
CAAGTACTAAATAGCCTATTCTCTAGGTTCAGATAGAAAGATGACCCTGGATTGCTATGTCTCAGTTCCTCTGCATATCTCCAAAGCAGTGAGTACTGCTTCACCCCATCCCCATGCACCACTTCCAATGCTACTTTCCTAGCTCTGCCAAGCTTGTGCCTGCTAACTTCCATGTTGAATTTCTTCCTAACTTTCCTTGAAAATGTAGATAATGACATCTTGTCATTGTCTCTGAACATCTCTACATATTTCTTAGCAAGAAAGGGGGCTATTACTTCTTTAACATCCCAAACTTTTTCACATGTGTGCTGTCCAACAAAAGTCTTCACAAGAAAAGATTGTGTCCTGTTGTCATTCACATCCACTAGGTTCCAAGGGCAACCCTCTGAACACACAGCCTCAAACCTTTGCTTATTATTTCTTTTCTTCTTAATTTGCACTCTGTTCTTTACTGCATATTGTGCTACCACTTTCCTAAGTAGCTCCACTGAATCAAACACCATGCCTAGCTTGAATTGAGGGTTATCCATCTCAACAACTGGGTTAAATGTTTTAAACCTATATATGGGTTTCTCCTTCTTATTTTTCTTCTTATACTCCTCATCATCAGAGTCACTTTTATGTTTTTTCTCCCAGTCATCCTCTTCTGGCAATTGCAGATCATCGTCATGAACATCATCTGTCCTACGAACATGCCTATACTCAGCTCCTATGTTTTTACCCTTCTCAAACAAAGCATCTTGCACAGCATCATCTATATTCTTATCATACTCCTCATCATCCTCCTCCATTCCATAATCACTGTCATACCAAGTAGGATCTATGTCTGAATCACATTCATACTCTTCTTCTGAAACTTCTGAATTCTCTGATATATTTGAATTTTCTGCATCCTCTGTACCAGCTGCATCTGCATGCTGCTCTGAATTCTGTGCATTAGCCGCATTGTCTGAACTAGCTGCCACTTTCTCTGATTTCATCTGCCTAATCTTATCCTTGCTAAGCGGGCTCATTATAACTTTAGGTAGTTCAGGGCAACCTTACATTACAATGTCATCTTCCTCCTTCTTCATCTCAGTTTTTTTGATATGCTTGACAAACAAAACCAGGACCTTTGAGTGAACAGAGGCTCTGGCCATCTTCAGACAGTCAGCCTCAAAGTTTATTTCCACCAGATCTGCAATTGTTTTACCAGGTGGGCACCAAAACATAATTTTCTTCTGACCAGGATAATTCAATTGTCCTTGCATGTAGTCGATCATGTCATTACACAAATTATTTCTGTCCAGGTTATCAAACCACGATATCTTCTCATCCAAATATGTCAGATTCACACCCTTCCCCACGAAAAACCCACCATGATGCACCTCCACACTGAATTTCACTTATTCAAACACTACATTGGACAATGCATCGATTATTATCGGAGGCAATATCGACTAACCCTAGCAGGCAGCCCCAAAAATGAAAATTGGTACAAATCGTAGAAGAATACCAACATACACTAACTACTACTGCCGATTCACGTCCTAAAACTACTAAGATGCACCGGAGATCATCATCTATCGCCTGCGGCAGAAAACCCTAACTAAAATTGGGGGGAAAAACTCACTGTAGATCGGCCGCCCATGCCCTTCAATCCTCAGGTGCGGCAACTCCAGCGTCGGATTCACCACCGTTGGCGATGGCTGACTTGCCGCCGCCGAGCTCAAAGCGCCAGCATCGCCGCCTGTCTCCTCTCCCATCGGCAACGAACACGAACAGACAGAGAACAGAGGAGAGTATCAATGCGACATTAGCTAAGGATCCAGGGGTCTTTGTGCAAAAAAAGAGGCCGCCCAGAGGCGTCACGTGCGGCGCGCGTGACTGCAAAACAGAGAAAAACGGGCGTCCGACCGGTTCAGCTTGCCTTTGTGACTTAAATGCACCCGCAACGTAAGTTCTGTGACGGGTTTTTCCGGTTTGCAAGTTCCGTGACTTAAGTGCACCCGCAGCGCAAGTTCTCAGACAGCCAGTGCCATTTAAATCTCCAGCGTGCCTTCGATTTCTGAAAAAGAATTTCGTTTTGGCTTTTTGCTGTAGGGGTTCCGTCAGCAGTGCAGAATCATGTGCACACCATGAGATTTGATAACCACCAGAGTGCGACAGTGGAGGGAGTAAAATCTGCATCAGAGACGACCATGAACACGTACCGGAGGAAACAGAGGGTCATCAAGAACATCATGGGAGCCCCTAACCAGCACCTGGCTGTGAGCAAGAAGGTGACTTTTGTGGAAGGTCGATATTTAATATTAACTGATTTGTGATTATTCCATGTTTTTTGTTTAAGTGCATATTTTCACCCCCACGCTCACCCCCACCGCACCGGACGGCCCCGCCTCCTCTCTGGTCTGAGTGAGGCGTCTGAGCCGCCGTCGCACCCGTTGCTCGGACACCCTGGCCATCCTCGCCGTTTGAGGGAGTCGTCGTCGCCGATTACCATGCGCGCCCGTCTGCCATTGTTCGTTTGTTTCCTTGCTTCTGAAACCACCGTACAGCCTGTAATCGCCTGTTCAGGAAACCACCGTATAGCCTGTAATCGTTTGTTTTCTAAATGATCGGTCATTGAGAAGCCATTGAGAAACTTATGAATTGCCTGAAGCTTCTGAATTTTGCCATTGAGAAACCAAACGTCATAATCGGTCATTCTGATTGAACCTAATCGGCCAGAGATAATAATAGTACTGCTAACACATGTGGAACTTACATTGCTACTTGACAGAGATACGGAAGAGAGCTAACTAATTATCAGTTATTTCCATCTTGTATTTTCACTTTCAGAGAATACATAGGACCTCTTGTATTATCAGCTACTTTCAGAGAATACATAGGACCTCTTGACGTTCAGAGAATACATAGGACCACTTTCAGTTATTTCCATCTTGTATTATCAGTTACTCACATATGTCTGACTAAATTGCCTTGCTGGGACCTCTCCATTCACCTTCAGAAAATACACTTTCTCTTCTTAGCAGATGAATACCAAGTTTCTCTGGCCACGTAAATTTAATCCATAGGTCTTACCACAAATAGGACTACTGTGTTGGGACAAACCCAGATAGCCCCCTAGCTCACACTCTCGTCTCTCTCACCCCGGACCAGCTCTCTCTCTCTCACTCGCTCAGACGAAGGTGGAAAAGAAAGAGAGGAGCACGGTGGACACTGTTTTTTCCTGCGCACAAACGCCTCGTCGCACAAACGGCGCCACGCCGACGAACGGCGCCTCGGCCGCACGCATGGCCTCTTCTATTTTCTGCAGCTCGAACTGCGGTGGGCACATACCACCACTCGGCAACACACCGTGGCTCGGCTCATACCGACGCACATCGATCGGTACATGGGGTGGGTCTTTATACCCGGTGCACACACACTAGCTAGCTACCACGCACGCACGCACGCACTAATCGGCCACAGCCACATGACCCAGCAGCTAACCAACTAACTAGCCTACATGCACGTTCATATCCATCCGATGCATGCACGTAGCTAACAACCTGGACGTGGCCCGGCTTTGTAGCCCTCGGCTACCCACGCACGGAGCGCCTGAGGAGTCGGTCTCCCAGCGGCTGATGGGGGGGGGGGGGGGGGCGCCACGGGCCCCCGAAATCCAGGGGCCCCTCCCCAGCATGCAGGTAGCTATTGGGCTAGTGCTAAAAAACCATGGGCCTTGGGCCGTGGCTAGGAAGGCAGCCAGGCGTGGACGCCGGCAGATTAGCTATTCATTTCTATTCCTTTCGTTTTAGTGAATCGCTTCCTTCCTATTACATCACGTACCAATCCTCTAATTCTGCGTCTCACAAAAAAAAGCCCTCTAATTCTGCGCCGTACATTTTTTCTAGTACGCCGCTGTCCTGCTCCTTTTCTCCTAATTCCGATCGCCAGTTCGTCCTTTCGTCAATTTCTATTCCCGAGGCCCTAGATTGCCAGACTCTAGCCAGTACCTAGTACGCGACGGCGCTCTGCTCTCCTGCCTTCAGGCGCTAGACAAGCGCACACTCATCGCTGATTCGTTGAGATCTAGATCCAGACGCGAACGAGTACACATCGCGTCAATCCAAGGTACGTTACCGTTCCCTAATCCCTACTCTCTATACATATATTACTATAATTAAGTAATTTACCGCTCACATGTATTTTCACCACGGTGAAAACTGAATAAAATATGTGGATGACCCGATACAATCATAAAGAGAAGCTATTAATAATTTGTTCAAGAGCAATACTAGTGCTTCGATGAACCCAGATAATGAGTTGGTGATAGTTGTTGTGTAGGAAGAGAAACATATTAAAGGAAATTCTGAATCTGAGCAAGGAAAAAATGTTGGCATCAAGATCAGTGAAAATAATGTAAGTGGTCCTGAGAATACACTAAATTCATTAGGAGCACATGCACAATCTGCTAGTGTTGATGCACATCTAGTTTTACCTTTTTCTGAGTTAAAGATTGTAAAATTCACTTTGCCGGATGGTGTAATTCTATGAGTATTTTTGACTATGTAAGAGAATTTGATTGTTATCCTAATGTTTCTGTTGTTTATCACATCTTATTTATAGTGCCCATGATTTTCGCATCGGCTGAAAGAAAATTTTCTAAGTTCAATTATTGAGGAGGTCAACAATGACTCATGAATTTAAATGGTTTGGCAACAATGTGTATCGAGAATAAATTACTGAAAGAGATTGACATCAACCATATCATAAGTGAATTTGCATCGGGCAATGACCAAAAAACATTAAGGTAATATGTATAATTACTTGATACGTATACTGTTTTTGCATACGTTTAAGTGCTTATTGATAACATTTCATATATACATATATTCATTTTTGTTGCTTATACTAAGGGCCTCAAGTTTAAATTTCGCCCCGGGCCCCCAAAATCTCAGGACCGGCCCTGCACGCGAGACCTGGCCCTCAACGCTTCCGCTGCGCTGCTGCACCCACGACGCACCAGACGCGCCCGACGTGGCCTTCGCCACAGCCACGGACACGTGCCACGGACTCGACCTGGTCGCGCTCACGCCGGTCGCCACCGTGCCCACGCCCGCCATGGACTCGACCTAGACGCGCTGACGCCGGTCGCCACCCACTAGTACATAACAGGGCATTGGTCCAGGCCGGGCCAGCCCATGAGTCCCGGTTCACTCACGAACCGGGACCAATGGAGGCATTGGTCCCGGTTCGTGAGGCCAGGGGGCCGGCCGGGCCTCGTGGGGCATTGGTCCCGGTTCGTATGACCCCTTTGGTCCCGGTTCCAGACACTAATCGGGACCAATGGGGGTCGCTCCTGGCCCACGACCATTGGTCCCGGTTCGTGGCTGGAACCGGGACCAAAGGGGGTCCTTTGGTCCCGGTTCCAGCCACGAACCGGGACCAATGAGATGCCTATATATACCCCCTCGCCAGCGAGCAGAGCACTCCACACTGCTCTGTTTTTCTGGCCGGCGAGGGGGGAGCTTTGTGGTGCTCTAGCTCACCTCCTATGCACATGAGGTGTTCGATGAAATGCCCGAGCCACACTTAAGCTTTCTCCTCTCGAAGCTCCTTGTCCAAGCTCCATTTTTCTCAAGATTTGTTTAGGTTTGGCGGTCCGTCCTGTCCCGTCCCCGTCCTCACCGCCGTCGATCGCCCGCGTCCATCTCGGCACCGGCACCACCGTGGTTAGCCTCTTATTCTTATCTTCTTTCTAAAAGAAAAAAGTTCTTACTTGTATCATTTAGATAGATACTTGTGTAATTTTCTTACTTTTATTATTGTTTGTTATTATATAGTGCCATGGTCATGGTATCCGCCCACGTCGGCCCTCGTCCGGTCTATGATTCGGATGTGGTATATATTATCTTTTATAACTATTTGTTTTATTTAGTGTTTATGACAATTATGCCGACCAACGTGACATAGATTTTTTAATCTAGGAGGTATGTGAACCGGAAATTCCAACCGACCCTCTTGTCGAGAGGTTAAATTTAGTTGAAAAAGAAAACGAGGATTTGAAAGAAAAAATGAAAAGAATTGAGGAGGAGAAGATGAAATTGGAGTTGCATGTTGCCGATGTCGTCGATGACCACAAGATCAAGATGGATGCAATGCGCTTGAAGATTAGAAAGATAAGAAAATATGCCATTGATAATGAGGCTTGGTATCATTATGCTGTTGGATCAATTGTTACCTTAGTTGCCATTATGATCGCATTTGTTGTTGCATTTAAATGTTTTACATAGTTGTATGTTAGTTTCAATTTATGTTTTAATTAGATGCTCTAGAGAGCTGTATGTTGTTCTATGAGAACTATGTGTGAACTTTATGTATTTATTTTTTCAATAATAACATTTGATCACTTCTCTATTCACTTCTCTATTCATTTGCCCTCGTCCGGTCTATGATTCGGATGCCGACCAACGTGACATAGATTTTTTAATCTAGGAGGTATGTGAACCGGAAATTCCAACCGACATAGAAATTCTTGTCGAGAAGTTAAATTTGGTTGAAAAAGAAAACAATTACTTGAAAGAAAAATTACAAAGACTTGAAGAGGAGAAGATGAAGTTGGAGTTGCATGTTGCCGATGTCGTCGCCGATCACAAGATCAAGATGGATGCAATGCGCTTGAAGATTAGAAAGATTAGAAAATATGCTCTAGAGAGCTATATGTTGTTCAATAATGAGAACTATGTATGAACGTTATGTATTTATTTTGGTCACTACTGTACTTTGGCTTTAATGTGATGATGAATTTCTATTAATTTGGTCACTTCTCTATTCATGATATGCACGCAGATGAACCGGCAATGGATGTACGGTGACCGACGCACCTCCGAGTATATTGAGGGCCTGCATAATTTTCTCGAAGCGGCTGAGGCAAACAAGCAGAATGGTTTTATGCATTGTCCATGTACTGTCTGTGAGAATACGAAGGCTTTCTCCAACTATAAAACCCTTCACTTCCACCTGCTTCAGAAGGGTTTTATGCCACACTATAATGTTTGGACCAAGCACGGAGAAAGAGGGATTATGATGGAAGACAACGAAGAAGAAGAGGATGACGACAACTACCCGCCCCCTGAATACGGTGATGCTGCAATGGGGGAAGCTGAAGATCAAGAGGAACCAGACGATCTGCCCGATGATGATCTTCGCCGGGTCATTGTTGATGCACAGAGAGAATGCGAAAGTGAAAGGGAGAAGTTGAAGTTCGATCGCATGTTAGAGGATCACAAAAAAGGGTTGTACCCAAATTGCGAAGATGACAACAGAAAGCTCGGTACCACACTGGAATTGCTGCAATGGAAGGCAGACAATGGTGTATCTGACAAGGGATTTAGTTTGCTTCTGAAAATAATGAAGAATAAGCTTCCAAAGGATAACGAATTGCCCGGCAGTACGTACGAAGCAAAGAAGGTTCTATGCCCTCTAGGATTGGAGGTGCAGAAGATACATGCATGCCCTAATGACTGCATCCTCTACCGCGGTGCGTACGAGGATTTGAACGCATGCTCGGTATGCGGTGCCTTGCGGTATAAGATCAGAAGAGATGACCCTGGTGATGTTGAGGGCCAGCGCACCGGGAAAAGGGTTCCTGCCAAGGTGATGTGGTATGCTCCTATAATACCACGGTTGAAACGTCTGTTCAGAAACAAAAAGCATGCCGAGTTGATGCAATGGCACGAGAGAAAGTGGAGCGACTTTACAGGTGACCCGAGGAACGTATGGTTTGGTTTAAGTGCAGATGGCGTTAATCCTTTTGGGGAGCAGAGCAGCAAGCATAGCACATGGCCTGTGACTCTATGTATGTATAACCTTCCTCCTTGGTTGTGCATGAAGCGTAAGTTCATTATGATGCCAGTGCTCATCCAAGGCCCTAAGCAACCCGGCAATGACATTGATGTGTACCTAAGGCCATTAGTTGATGAACTTTTACAGCTATGGCATGGAAGAGGTGTACGTGTGTGGGATGAGCATGCACAAGAGGAATTTGACCTACGAGCATTGCTGTTTGTAACCATCAACGATTGGCCTGCTCTCAGTAACCTTTCAGGACAGACAAACAAGGGATACCACGCATGCACACACTGTTTAGATGACACCGACAGTATACATTTGGACAAATGCAGGAAGAATGTGTACCTGGGGCATCGTCGATTTCTTCCGACCAACCATCAATGTCGAAAGAAAGGAAAGCATTTCAAAGGTGAGGCAGATCACCGGAAGAAGCCCGCCCTCCGTACTGGTGATCACATACTTGATATGGTCAATGATTTACAAGTAATATTTGGAAAGGGTCCTGGCGGACTATCTGTTCCGACTGACGATGCGGGACGCGCACCCATGTGGAAGAAGAAATCTATATTTTGGGACCTACCCTATTGGAAAGACCTAGAGGTCCGCTCTGCAATCGACGTGATGCACGTGACGAAGAATCTTTGCGTGAACCTGCTAGGCTTCTTGGGAGTGTATGGGAAGACAAAATATACACCGGAGGCACGGGAGGAACAGCAACGTGTGCATGAAAAAGACGACATGCATCCAAAGCAGTATGAAGGTCCTGCCAGCTACGCTCTTACCAAAGAAGAGAAGGAAATCTTCTTTGAATGCCTGCTCAGTATGAAGGTCCCGTCAGGGTTCTCGTCGAATATAAAGGGAATAATAAATATGGCAGAGAAAAAGTTCCAGAACCTAAAGTCTCATGACTGCCACGTGATTATGACGCAACTGCTTCCAGTTGCATTGAGGGAGCTTCTACCTGAAAACGTTCGATTAGCCATTGTGAAGCTATGTGCATTCCTCAATGCAATCTCTCAGAAGGTGATCGATCCAGAAATCCTGCCAAGGTTAAGGAGTGATTTGGTGCAATGTCTTGTTAGTTTCGAGTTGGTGTTCCCACCGTCCTTCTTCAATATCATGACGCACGTCCTAGTTCATCTAGTCGACGAGATTGTCGTTCTGGGCCCTGTATTTCTACACAATATGTTCCCCTTTGAGAGGTTCATGGGAGTGTTAAAGAAATATGTTCGTAACCGCGCTAGGCCAGAAGCAAGCATCTCCATGGGCCATCAAACAGAGGATGTCATTGGGTTTTGTGTTGACTTCATTCCTGACCTTAAGAAGATTGGTCTCCCTCAATCACGGTATGAGGGGAGACTGACTGGAAAAGGCACGCTAGGAGCGGACTCAATAATATGTAGGGACGGGCATTCTTGGTCTCAAGCACACTACACAGTTCTACAGAATTCTACCTTGGTGACCCCGTATGTCGATGAACACAAGAATATTCTGCGCTCCAAACACCCGGAGCAGTGTGACGACTGGATTACATATGAACACATCAGGACTTTTGGCAGTTGGTTGCAAACACGTCTCATGGGTGACAACACTGTTTCTGATGAGTTGTACTCGTTGGCCAGGGGACCATCTTCGACTGTATTGACTTACAAAGGGTACGAGATAAATGGGAATACATTTTACACGATCGCCCAAGATCAAAAGAGCACCAACCAAAACAGCAGTGTCCGCTTTGATGCAGCAACCAATAGGGGAAAGGACACATATTATGGTTACATAGTGGACATATGGGAACTTGACTATGGACATGATTTCAAGGTCCCTTTGTTTCAGTGCAAATGGGTCAATCTGTCTGGAGGCGGGGTACAGGAAGACCCACAGTACGGAATGACAACAGTGGATCTGAACAATCTTGGGTACACAGACGAACCATTCGCCCTAGCCAATGATGTGGCGCAGGTTTTCTATGTGAAGGACATGTCTACCAAACCGAGAAAAAGAAAAGATAAGGAAGCGAATACATCATACGATGAGCCAAAGCGCCACATAGTTCTTTCAGGAAAAAGAGACATCGTGGGATTGGAGGGCAAGACAGACATGTCTGAAGATTATGAAAAGTTTCATGAAATTCCTCCCTTCAAAGTCAAGGCTGACCCAAGCACCCTCTTAAACGATGAAGATTATCCATGGTTACGGCGCAATAAGCAAAGGACACAAGCGAAGAAAAAGTGAAGACTTTCTCTCCACAACTATATCATTGCAGTTACATGTGAAGAAATGAAATGCCTTTTGTAACAGATGAGTTTTCGTCCGAAACCCTGATACTTCGAAAGAGATTGTCCGTTTTGTACACGAAGTGCATCCAGTTTTTGCCGTAACCCTCTCAACTTTTAAGGACATGCTATGTGGGTGAAATGATTATACCATGCCAACTTTCAACCTTTTCAGAGTTCATTTGAAGTGCTTTTCAATTTCAGGGTTATTTAGCTCAAAAAAATCAGTAAGTGCATGAAAAATACCAAATGAAGTCAGAAAAGGTTGAAAATTGATGATGTGGCTTTGAATGGTGCATTTTGAACACACAAAAAGTATGGAGTTCAAATAAGTTCAAAAAAATGAAATCCCTTTGAAACAGATGAGTTTTCGTCTGAAACCATGATACTTCGAAAGAGATTGTCCGTTTTGTACACGAAGTGCATCCAGTTTTTGCCGTAACCCACTCAACTTTTTAGCACATGCTATGTGGGTGAAATGATGATACCATGCCAACTTTCAACCTTTTCAGAGTTCATTTGAAGTGCCTTTTAATTTCTTTCAAAACATCGTGGGAGTGGAGTTCAAAAAAGAATCAACTAAAAAGTTTTTATAAACCTCTAGTATTTTTGAAACTATAATTATATAAAAATTATGCAACTAAAATTATCAAAGTATTTTTTGTTCAAAACATTAATAGCAAAAAGAATATAATGATAAAACACACTGGAAATAAATAAAGCAAAAAATAAAACAAAAATAAATAAAGAAAAAAACAAAACAAAAATAAATAAATGCAACTAAAATTATCAAAGTATTTATTTGTTTAAAAGAATGAACTAAAATAGTAGAAGAAAAATACTTGAAAAAAATTAAAAAAATAAATAAAGCAAAAAACAAAACAAAAAACTGGATTTTTTTAAAAAAAAATGCCACCTACTGGGCCCGCAGAAGGCCCAATAGGCCCACACGCAGTGACAGATTAGGCCCGGAGGCCTGCAGATGAGAGGAGCTCGAGAGGGTATGCGCAGCAGCGCTTATAAACCACTCTCGAGCTCTCTCGGCTAGCGAGGTGGGACTAAAAATTTGGCCCCGGGCAGCACCACCCTTTGGTCCCGGTTGGTGCCACTAACCGGGACCAATGCCCGCCTTTGGTCCCGGTTGGTACCACTAACCGGGACCAATGCCCCCTTTGGTCCCGGTTGGTGCCACCAACCGGGACCAAAGGTCCCTGTTTCCCGCCCTTTGGGCTGACGAAAAGAGACCTTTGGTCCCGGTTGGTGGCACCAACCGGGACCAAAGGTGTGCATTGGTCCCGGTTGGTGGCACCAACCGGGACTAAAGGCTTTGCTATATAAGCCACCGCTTAGGAATTTTTCCCCAAATTCTCAGATCTCCCCCGACGCCGCCCGGCTGCTCCTCGTCGCTGTCGCCGTCGCCGCCCGCTCCTCGTCGCCGTCGCCCTCTCCCATCGTCGCTGTCGCCGTCGCCCTCTCCCATCGTCGCTGTCGCCGTCGCCCTCTCCCATAGTCGCTGTCGCCGTCGCCCTCTCCCATCGTCGCTGTCGCCGTCGCCGCCCAGCCCCGTCGCCGCCCGCTCCTCGTCGCCGCGCCTCCTCGTCGCCGTCGCCCTCTCCCATCGCCGCCCCCAGTGAGCACCCCGCCTTCCCCCGAGCCCTCGCCGCCGCGCCCTCCTCGCCGTCTCCGCGCGCGTGCCCCCCCGAGCCCGCCGTCCTCGTCGCCGGCCTCGTCGCCGGCCTCAAGCCATCGCCGCCCCCCCCCAGTGAGCCCCCTTTCCCATGGTCGCATGCTCCCCGTCGCTGCGTGCCCCCGAGCACACCTCGGCGCCGGCCTCAAGCCATCTGCCACTGCTCCATGGTCGCCGGCCCCCGAGTATATTTTCATGTGGAGATAGATGATGATGTTGATAGATAGATAAATGATTTTGTTGATATATATATAGTTCATTATGTTAGATAATTTGATGAAATGATGATATATATAGATAATATGATGATATATATGATGCTCTGTTGGAAACAATTAATTTTTCTGTTGTTTATATGATGATATATATATATATATGATATGATGATATATATATATATATAAATGAGATGTATGTTCATGTGGAGATGAGATAGATAGATAAATGGTCATGTGGAGATGAGATGTATGTTCATGTAGAGATGAGATAGATGTATGTCCTCGTGAATATAGAAGGGTAGATGAGATAGATGTATAGTATGTCCTCGTCGCCGGCCTCCAGCCATCGCCGCCCACCCCAGTGAGCCCCCCCCCCCCTTTCCGGCCATGTATATGTTTTTTTCATGTCTATGTATATGTTCATGTATATGTGTGTATATGTTCATGTAATTAAAAAGTCATGTATATGTTTTTTTCATGTATATGTATATGTTCATGTATATGTTCATGTAATTAAAAAGTCATGTATATGTTTTTTTCATGTATATGTATATATGTTCATGTATATGTGTGTATATGTGTGTATATGGTATCCGGAATGTATGTCGTTGTCGATATACCCCCTCCCCGATAACTTTGACATGAGGGGGGAGGGGGGGGTCGATCGATAGGCCATCCAAACCCTAGAAAAAAAAATCATACAGAAAACTCCGGTAATTGTGGCCTCCCGTCCCTCGATACCAACTCTCGAGGCCTCCCGTCCCTACCCGATAAACTCTCGAGGCCACCCAAACCCTAGAAGAAAGGCGTTGTCGATCTCCTACCCCCTCCCGTCCCTACCCTAGAAGTGTTGTCGAGGCCACCCCAAACCGGACGTCGGACATTCATGAGAGAGGCGGTCCGGACGTCGGACATTCATGTTTGTATATTAATTGCCATGTTGTAATATTTGCAGAAACTATGGATCCAAGAGACTTGGAACAAGAACAGTTGTTGGGGGACATAATCAACGGCGGCGGACGTGATATCTTGTCGTTTCTCAACGACACCGATGGTCTGGAAGGAGAGGATGAAGGCTCCGGTGATCGAACAATGGAGGAGGAAGGACATGATCATGATGGCTCCGGTGACCGAATGCCGGAGGAAGAAGGAGACCATGATGACGGCTCCGGTGACCGAACGGAGGAGGGAGCTGTTGCAAAGTCCGGCGAGGTATATATATTAATTAAGCCTGTGCTGACTAGCTAATTGATGCATTAATTGTTTTGGTATGTACATATATTAATTAACTCTTTTTTCTTCTTTTATAGCCCTCCGGATCGAGCCAAACTTCGGTAACGAGACGAGGCCCGAAGAAGAGGTTGCGCAAGGAAGAAAGGTTCACGATCACAGCACTCGCGCGGGATGGCCATCCGATTGAACCCAAGCGGACCAAGGACGCATTTTCTGCTCAGTGCGGAGCTATTGTTAGGAACTACATCCCGATCAGCATCAAGCAATGGAATAAGCCTAAGGACGGCGCCCCTGATGGTGATTATGTCACCGATAGACAGAAAGATGATCTTTGGACTGCTCTGAAGGCAAATTTCACCCTACCGCCAGAGGAGGATCCGAATAAGCCAGTTATAGAGCCACTGGTCAAGGCGTGTGCTCTTAAGAAGATGGCAGATCTATTCAGGAGGTGGAAGAATGAGTTGAAATCAAAGTTTGTCGACAAAGGGAAGACTCCAGAATTCACCGGCCGATTTGAGAAGATAGGTGATCACTAGCCCGCATTTGTGGCCTACAAGACATCGGACAAGAGTAAACAAATGTCAGAGACAAACAAGATCAATGCCGCAAAGAAGCAGTATCACCATCACACGGGGTCAGGTGGCTACCTCAAAGCCCGACCGTTGTGGGACAAAGCTGAGAATGACCTGATGGCTAAAAACGTCGTACCACAGACATTCAACTGGCCAGACCGTTCAAGGACTTGGTTCTTCGGGGTTGGGGGAACTTTGGACCCTGAAACAGGGAAGTGCCGTTGGACGAACGAGCAACTTGCCATACCCATGAACAAGCTTCAGGAGTATATCACCGCAGCGCAGGAAGGGACGTTCATTCCCGACAGAGAGAAGGACGAGCTGACTGAGGCCCTAGGGAATGCTGAGCACCCTGGACGAACACGAGGCACACCAGGCTCCGTTCCGTGGAAGGTTGGGTTTCCCGACGCAGGCGGTTACAGAAGCCGGGAGAGAAAGAGGAAAGCGGAGCTGAGCGAAATTCAGAAGCTGAATGCAAGACTACAAAAGCTAGAGGAAGCTGAGAGCCAGCGAACTATCGGCCAACCATCTCAGCGGCACGAAGCTACCCCAGAAGCTACCCCGCCATCTCAGCGGAGAAGCAGCGTCGCTTCCACGGAGCCCGTTCAGCCTGACTTCACGGCTCCTATCTACCCCGTGGATACTATCACGGAGGCTCAACATTGCGAGCTCATGACGAAATGGCGGAACCTCACTTTGAAGGCGGCTGTCGGCTCTGTTGCACCTCCTCAACCCAACGGAACTTTTCACTGCTCACCGATTCCACGTGGCTATGCTGTTGTGATGGTGGATGAAGTAATTGAGGGATTTGAGGAGCTCGAGCTTGACCGGCCTACAGGTGAAGGAGAGAATAAGCTGGCTCGTGCTCTGAGGAGTACATGTCTATGGCAGAAGGAGTACATCAAGCTTCCAAACTGGACGCCTCCTCCGCCTCCTCCTCCTCCTCAGGCGAATCAGGGCTCTCCGCCTCCTCCTCCTCCTCCTCCTCTGGCGAGTGATCAGGGCACACCGCCTCCTTCTCCGGCTCCTCCGACGCGTGAGGGCACTCCGCCTCCTCCTTCGCCTACTCCGGCACGTCGGAGCAGTACGCCTCCTCCTCAGCCTCGTCGGCAACGGCAGAAGACAGACGCCGCCGCTCCGGCTCCTCCGGCGCGTCGGAGCACTCCGCCTCCTGCTCCGCCTCGTAAGCAACGACGGAAGAGAGACGCCGCCGCTCCGGCGGCTAGAAGTACAAGAAGAGGCGGGAGGGGATACAGATACGGTCCATCTCTCAAGCCTCTGGAAAAGTTACCATATGAGAGGACCGAGTCTGAAAACGAGAGGATATGTCAGGCCGAATTGAGGGCCCATTTTGCAAAGAAAACTCCACCTCCGAAGGAGAAGCTAGATCCGGTGAAAGTGATGCGCACTATCGATGCCCTGAAGCGACCACCACCGCCGCCGCCGGATTCCAACTATGACCGCTGTGTTAAAAAGACATATCAAGACGCGCGGCGGTCGGGAAGTACTTCCAGTGATGCAAGGTTAGCAAAACGAAGAAGTGGGAAAAAAATTCCCCAGCTCGGCGAACAGGCGAACCAATCGTGCCCCCCGCTCAAGGTGTCCAGCGATATCGTCGCTAATCATCCGGGGATGCTGCCCGGTACCAATCCTGGTGATTACCTGAGCGATGATGTACAGTTTGAGCCGTTGGAGGTGGACGAATTCAAGTACCGGTACGGGCATCCTCTCGTCAAACCTGATCATCCTCCTCTAACAACGATGATGCGAACATTGCATGAATGGTACATGAAAACCTGCCGCGAGTCAGGGAGGGATTTTTGACGCTGAAGATTAAAGAGGAGCACGACCTTGTTGGAATGGATCAGTTGAATGTTGATTTTGAGGAGATATTCCAGTTATACAATCAAAAGGCCATCGACAAAACAATCGTGACTTGCTACTGTCTGTAAGTACTACTTCTGTAATTAAGTCTCTCTCTATATATAGCTCAGCTCTTTCATTGCATGTATATATAATTATCCTCACTATATTATGCAGATTGAAGATCGTCGAATGCAGAAAAGCACAAATGTATGACATTGGGTTCATTAACACAGATATCATACATGAGTATACGGTTAAAAACAATGTCACAGACACCGAGGACAACTTGCTACAATCGTTGCTTAAAAATCAAAACAAAGGGACAATACTCTTTCCTTATAACTGCAAGTGAGTGTTACTATCTTGTGCATATTCGGTTTCCCTTATTACTCGAGGTTATAGTAATGTAATTGATGAGTTATGCATGCGTGCGCAGGTACCACTTTATTCTGCTAGAGATTAAGCTTGAGCGGGGAGTAGTAATCGTCTTACACTCGAAACGAAAAGATCCCCAGGAATATGCGGGCATAACTGAAATGCTCCAGAAGTAAGTTCAATCGATCATTATCGCGTCATATCGGCAACTTTGTTCATTTCCTGATATCAAGTAATTATTTTGTTTGTCTGGCAGGGTTTGGAAAGAGTTCACCGCAATTGTTCCGGCACTGCCGAGGGAGCTGCGATTTACACACCCGAAAGTAAGTACTACTAGCTAGTTCCGCGCATCTCCCATTGATTCTAGTTCCATCAATACCATTTATCATGCTTGATTATCAGTTTGATTGAACTCTATTTCTCGTAAAGTGCTTGTGGCAGGAAAAAGGGAATGATTTTTGTGGATACTACGTTTGCGAGTTCATCTACAACGCGACGACCCCTAAGCGGGGCTACTCTGAAAAACAATTTCAAGTGCGTAAGCAATAATATTCACAACTTTATTTTATTACCATGATTTGTGTTGAGTTTCATTCATATATATGTATTGACTCCCTTCTTCAAATTAGACGTGGCAGATGTGGGATGAACTCCTACCACATGATCGCATACGAGCAATTCAAGAGGAATTGGCGGGATTCTTTCTTGACCACGTCATAAATAAAGCCGGAGAATACCATCTGGAATTTGAAATTAAATGTTAGGGATTGTAAGAGATCTTATATTGTATATATGTAGCTAGTAGCGTCGTATAGATATACGAAAACTTTTTGTTCGACCAATCTCTCGGAGAAAGAGAGGTCGATCACTTCTCTGTGTATATGTTCATGACGATCTTGTGTACTTAATGGTTCCTTCATTTGCTTACTAGCTAGCGTGTCGAGTTCTCTCTATAGTAGCTAGCGTCGACCAAGTACGGAGAAAGAGAGGACACTTCTCTCTATTAGCTAGCTAACATAATATGAAACACCTCAATTAACCCTACAACCCCCCCCCCCCTAAACCCCCCTTTCAAAAAAAAAAAAACCCCAGTGCCTTTTGGTCCCGGTTGGTGTTACAAACCGGGACTAAAGGTCCTCCTGCCCGGGCTCCCCGCGGCGGCCGCGTGGACGGCCTTTGGTCCCGGTTCGTAAGCGAACCGGGACTAAAGGTTTTGGGCTTTAGTCCCGACCCTTTAGTCCCGGTTCCAGAACCGGGACAAAAGGCCCTTACGAACCAGGACAAATGGGGGTTTTCCTACTAGTGACCGCCACGGACTCGACCTGGCGCGCTGACGCCGGTCGCCACCGTGCCTGCTCGCGGCTTATTCCCAACATACTGCACCAGACGAGTAGTTCACGATCTAGATCGGGGCAGTATCTCGACGCCGCTGCACCATCTTGGCTGCCGCAATGGCGGACACCACGTCCTGACCAACGCCGCCGTCGTTCTAATGACCAACTCCACGCGGACGCTACATCCTGGACGGAGGCCCCTTCGTTGCCTGGGACTATTTAGGTAATTTGAATTTTCTTCCAATCCCACATGAATGACAGTAATGAGTACGATACCGGTAATGGTAATGCAAACCTTCAATGTCCAATTTTTTGTGGTTATGGAACTTTTCAACCTACATATATAAATGGATTCTGGGAAAACATGTTGTCAGCAGCACCGACGAACGCATGTGTGGTTGGATATGTCCACTTGTTTGTTCGGAGGAATCGCTGCAAGAACATGTGAAAGAACCAGGTTGGGAAGGAAGTGAATGGAAGTATGGATTGGTTGGTTACCTTTTTGTACTTCCACAATGTGTGAAGTGCAAAATGGGGAGAGCTATGCCCATGTTAGCCCACTACTTTAGCCTGTCCATATGGCTCTGAAATTGCAGGAACAATAAAAACAGGTCAACAATCGGCATGTATGTGTTAGTCTGTCTACTCCCCACCAAGTTTTTGGTATGTGACTTGGACATGTTATGCCTAGATGCTCTTCTTATTTTCTCTCATGCTTATATAATTTTTTATTGATTTACAATTAATTTGTACTGCAGCCTGAATATTGATCTCATGCATTCTTATACATAACACTACATATTCTAATTCTCGGTGCGATTCTTTTCTCTAGATTTTCGGAGTTTTTCTTGCATTGGAAATCGAGCAATCCAGCGTTGAGGCGTGCAATAATTTGGGAAATAGCGGGGTGCGTTTCTGGGGTGGCTCTAGAGATTTTGTAGGGGATTCCGCGTGAGATCTGAGACATGCCTTTTGTTCTGGGAAAACACTTCTGCTCACCCGACCGATCTTTCTGCGTGCGTCGATCACCTCTGGGGCCATTGGATCTTTCTTTAATCGGATGGCTCGGAAGCATCCTCTTTCCACAGCCTAGGTTTGCAACTGGGCCATTGTTGCAATTTTCTCCCCCACAACAACTAGCTTGTTGCAAGATTTGGATCCCCAGGGCCTCTCCAGACACGCGTGCCACCAGACGCGTCGGCGCCGGCGCGGACGAGCATGCTCTCCTCCTCCCTCTCCTCTGTCATCGGCCCTCCGCTCTCTCCTCCTCCTTTCTCTCCTCCGTCGTCGGGCCCGACCCTCTCTCCTGCTCCATCTCCTCGGTCGTCAGTCGCCTCTCCACCGGCCGCCCGAAGACCTTGCCCGAGCCGCCTCCCGCCGGATCTTTGCCGCTTCGGCGAGATCGACGCAGCATTAATTACCTTGGCAGCCTCCGCCCCTCGGTGGTCCCCGACCTCGCCCGTATCTGACGTTGCTGCTGGACGGTGTGGAGTGGGATCCGCACTTGATTTTTGTTTTCTGCAACACGGTGTTTTTGCAAAAAGACACTTGTTGCAAAAAGGCTCTTGCTGCAACAGGTTCAGAGGAAAATAACAAACAGTTTTTGAAATTTCTGCAATATGACCTCTGTTGCAAAAAAAATCTGCAACTAGACCTCTGTTGCAGAAAATACTGCAACAAGACTTTTGTTGCAAAGATGATGGATCAGGTAGATCACACGGCCATCCGCAGCTTCATCCAGTGGTCACGGAGGCGACCGATCTTTTAATTTTACTCGCCGGCGGATGCGTACCGTCGTCCTTTGTTCTGTGTCGTTTTGTGCATGCAGTTGATTTGACCACGTTTGTTCCTTGGAGCGTTGCATGTGGTGGGTCCCGCGGATGTGATTTGCGTGGCACTGGTTGCATGCGGCTGCTTTTTTTTTTTAACACAGTACAGACGCAAGCGCTCATACATACGCATATACACTCACCCCTATGAAACGCACACACGCACACCCTACCCCTATGAGCACCTCCGAGAGACTGAGCCGGCATATCATCTTGAGATTTACGAAGTCACCGTAGGCGCCTCGTCGTCGACGGGAACGTCTCTTCCCACTGAAAGCGCGTCGCCAGAAATCCTGAAATAAATCCAGGAATAATGCGAGCACCAGGACTTGAACATTGGTGGGCTGGGGATACCACTGTCCCTCTAACCATCCAACCATAGGTTGGTTCGCGTTGCATGCGGCTGTTGGTACGTGTACTCGGCTGGAGGTCCCATCTAATTTTAAAAGGCGATAAAGTGCACGTGACTACCGTGGAATCTGGTCTCTTCGGGCCGCCGCTTACCGCAGAGGCGGAGGCAGTGGGGGGGCGAGCAGGGGCCAGACCCCCCCCCCCCCCCCCCCTATGGATCGGCCCCCCTCAATAGATTACAGGGGGACTGTTCTGTACCTCTGATGCTAATCGTAACAATACCTGAACATTAGCAGGATAATGCGGCACGTAGAAGCATACAGGCTAATTGCCGTGTAGTACTTGTTAGGATTTAATTAATCCTATTAATTCCTACTTTTTCTAACCGAGGCGGTTGCCTCGTGTCCCTTCGGACGCATCCCTTCGGGGTCTATATATATATGTGTAATCCCATCATCAATGCGAATAATGATTCACTTTTACATCTGGTCTCTGTCTCTCTCGTTTACATCTAACACGTTATCAGCACGCTCTCTGGCCAGGGGCGGATCCACCATGGGGCATGGGTGTACAAATGTACACCCAAATTTTTTGGGAAAAAAATTATAAGTACGCAGTAGGCCCGGTTCACGTAATTAGGAGCAGCCCACTACCACGGCAGGCAACTACTTCTCGTAATTCACTCAAAAAAAAGAAAAAACTACTTCTCGTAATTAGGAGCACACGCTCGCACCAGACTAGAGAGAATCATGGAGCCAGCTTTTCTTCGACACAATTTCCGCAGCTCCGTGATTCTCTGCTGATGGCGACTAGTCTCATAATTTACGCCGCTAGCACACGCTCGTAATTTTCCCACGGACGAGCTAGCGGCGTGACCCTCTGCTGATGGCGACTGGCGGGCCACGGCCAGGCGAGGGAGCCACTGTCGCGGGAGTAGCGCATGTCCGCATGCTTTCTGCGGAGGATACGGACAAGCTCCGCAGTGCCGTTGGGGAGGAGCGACGGGAATGTGATGCACAGAGGGTGGGGACGAGCGACGCTGCTGCGGCCGCTACAGACGTCCACGTCGGGGAGGAAAACATACCAGTGCAACAATGGGCTCCAACCACCTCAATCTCTAAGCCTAACGTGAAGCCCCATCCAACTCTTAAAATGCAATCGTTGCTTTGTTGGTTCAATTTTGTTGTGAAATCTCTAACTGAATGTGTAGCCGCTATCCGGATTCAGAAAGAAATAGCCATGGGTGACATTGAGGAGTGAGGATCTGCTTGATTTCGTAAATAGAAAAGCAACAATTAAATGAATTATCTTTGAATTGGTGGTTGTTTATCAGTTTCATGGAAATGAAAATGGGAAGCTTGAGCTCCTTTGATAAAAAAAATTCTTTAAAAGGTAGGAGTATGCAGTAGAGCATTCTATATTAGGGTGAAAAAAAAAATTGAACACCCAATATTGAATTCCTGGATCCGCCACTGTCTCTGGCGGAGCAATTTCACGGCCAGACTTGCGGCAGCCAGCGCGTATGCGCGCAGCGTGGCGATGCCCTTCGGCCCTGCGATGCCCAGCGCTCCAGCGGTCGCAACGGCAGCGCATGGCGCAGCGGGACGGTAATTGCGGCCTCAGCCCGGTCCTCCTGCAGTAGCCAAGGCCCTCGGCCACGACGCTTTTTCTCTCGGCGCCCGGCGTGGCAACCGCTGGCCGGAACAAGCGCGTTGTCCGTGGCCTTTGCCCTGGATTCACGCGGCAGACAAGGCTTGACGCGACAGCGTTGGCAGAAGCGACGGTTACAGAGACGCTTGGACATCGAACGCTCCCCCATGCCATCAACGACTCGAGCATGCTTTTGCATGAATGCATTCCATCCAAAAACGGATCTGCATGCATGCATCTGCACATGAGAAATCAATCAGGTGCACACTAATTTGATTTCCTCTCTGTGATTAAACAAGGAACTTCCATGGATTCCGGTGGTGCAGGAGTCGGCCGGCCACCGTCCGAGTGCGACTTGTACTTGGCGTCTGCACGTGTACCCGCTGATTCCGGTGGCACGTCATCAGCGGCTCTGTCCAGCACGCCGAGGCGACGTTTCGCTTGACCCTGGCAAGGTCGTCGGCACCGGCACATGTGGTTGGCGACTTGTTCGCATGCAGCCTGTACAGCCTACGAGACAGCGGTGGCCATCAACTGGCACGCGACGCTGCAGCCCTCCACCAGCGAAGGCACAGCCAGCGCGGAGGCACCCCACGAGGCGCCCTTCAGTGCATGGACGCGCCAGCCGAAGTACAGCACGACGGCGCCATGCAGCAGCGCCCGCCGCCACGCCTCCTCTTACGGCGGCAACGGCGAGGCCGGCGGCGACCGATCCGGGACGGCCACGCCTCCTCGGACTTTATCTTAATGCTAAATGGGTCCAGTAAATTCTGATTCGATCCTCAGGCTTACGAATCTTTGCAGTTTACAATCGAGCCATCTGGCTCCTTGGACTTTGCATTTTTAGCCCTTTTTCTGTTGAGTTTCAAAATTCCAGATATATGTGGCTACTAATGCTTAACATGTTGATTTGCGATTGAGAATTATTATTTTCTCGCAAAACAACTCATTGCGATTGAGATCAATTTTCTCTCGCAAAATATTAATTCACTTTGCTGAATTATCATGCAACTTGATACAAGATCATCTCATTTTCATTTGATGTCTATACAATTCAAGTTTTCACTTGAGTGTCAAGTTTGCAACATCATTACTATTCATTACAATAGTAGTGTATATCTGTTGAGTACTGAGATGTATTCCAGATCTTAAGTTGATGTAATATTTTTCCACGTTTATCATGTGTCGAGATTTATTACGTCCATTTGCAATTGAGATTTTTAATCTCTTGCAAAGACAAATTTAGTACATCAGTACTGTTCTGTTGAGTACCGGATTTTCATCTGGGAAGAATGACATGTTCTATGTGTTTACCACATATCAAGTTCTCTTGAACATGTTTTTGCGATTGAGATCATCTTTTCTCGCATATCAAACTTGCAAATTTTTGAATATTTCTCCCTCATTATATTTGGAATCACAAGGTAATGAGTTGGGATCTACTGCTCATTTGCAGACTATCCCCTCTTACTGTGAGGTCTACGCTTTGTCAAACTCGACAAGCGATTACCTTCAACGTGTATTCCTTATATCTAAATTGTAGCATACACAAGGTAATGGCCATGCAGCCTATTACTGTGAGATCTAAGTGATCTTCAATGTGTTATGTTCACACAATTGAGGTTGAGAATTTTTCAAGTTTACACTTGAGTATCAAATTTTTGCATTCTTATTACACAACCATGATGGTTTTTAATTTACCGCCCGTAAATTAATTATCTCTGGTAATCGGTGGCTAGAGAATTTGAGGCATTCGCCCTCAATGGCCACCACTGCCCTTCCTGGGCCATGGACATCATGATCACTCTTGTGTCTCGTGGGATAATGTGTGCAATCCAGGATTCACTTCTGGTCAGGATCACACTGCTAACAGAAAAATGTTGTCTTATACATCATAAGGCACTATATTGATTCAGATCTCAGCATCTGGTTATTCTGTATCAGCAATTCATGGGATACAATGAACTCAAGGGCAAAGGTTTGAAGCTCACTTCAACCTTCAACCCGACATCACCAGTGATGACGGGACCCTATGGGCACGGAGAACGTGATGGTTGAATATGCCTCAACCGACATGTTTGGAGACTATGAATAGTCTCTTAATCTCTTGAATGGTCAATATTAATTTATGTCCATTTATGATGTTGTATCAACAACATAAGTATTGTTGTCATCATATATTGTATATCACAATATATTGTATCAGCACTTTGGTACAAATTCATTTGTATGAATTCTATATATCTGACAGTGATTTCCTTGAGAATCTTCATGTCTATATATAGATTTCTACGGGAGTCAATCCGATGAAAGATGATATGTGCCGTGTGGGCATATGCACCACAAACTCTATACTCAGGGAAGTCCAATGTTTCCACTCTCATTGAGAGAAAGGAGATATTTTAAAATCGCTGGACGCGATGAGGTATTTGTTGGCTCAACCCGAGTCATATTTACTATCCCCGTGGGTACTCGAGTAATGTCGGGATGCTTTATTGCTTCCCAAGTTTAACTCGTACCCTACTAAACTATAGAGGTATCCGTTCAAATAGTTTCCATAGCGAAACTTATGATGACAGCAAAGAGGAATACATTCTCTTTACCATATGCAACGGATATGGGAAACACATTCTCTATGTATCATCTGGATTGTACTACACATACTACAAATCCCGTAGCACATGTTGCACCCAAGATAGTTTTCCAAAATGTCTTGTACATGACAAACTTGGCATACCCGCCTTGGTCATCGAGACATTGGGTTGAAACCGAAACTATCAGCAATTCCAATAGTTTATGATTATTATGATGCTAAATTCTAACAACATTTGGATTTTATGTGCACTACATGTGACACAGGGAAGCTAATTTTAAGGCTCGCGCACCTTAAAGTCTACGCTGAACCACTCAGACTCCTTGAATGCATCAAGTTGAGGTAAGTGGCTCTTCCCATCCATTGACTAGACTATTCAGGTGTTCCATGGTTATGAAAGACACATCTATACGATGGTCTCAAGTGTGGTTTATCCACACGAAACCATTGGCTCATTATCCTGACATCGATTTCAAGCAAATCGAATGGACAAGTTACAGAATTCTCCTTGTGTGCCTTCACTTTGGCCCTAGGATTGAATTTTTTGCACTCTGTCCTATTTGTCTAGACTCAAAATGGTTTGGTAGAATCCTATCCAAAGAATTAAGCTCATTGCATGATCTTTACTTTGAAATTGCAACTTGCCAACTTTACGTTGGAGTCATGCAGTTTTACACGCTCATGACCAAACTGCATACTATTATTCCCCTATATCTTTGATACGTGGAAATCTACCAAGTATTTCCCATCTGCGGTATTTCGGTTGCATACTGATATCACCACCCCAACATACATCATTGGCCCCTCAACATATAGTTGGGATCTATGTGAGGAATAACTGTATTTCCGTCAATACCTCAAGCCCCTCGCATGGGGAGTTATTCAAGGCCAGTATGCTGATTCATGAGGAATATTTCCAGGCATTAGGGGGAGATTTCAAGTACCATAAAGAATGCCAGGAAATTAGTGGAATGTTCAACACATTTCTGCCTCAATTCCACATACTCAAAGATCTGAACCATGCGTTCAGAAGATTTGCAACACATTGCAAATAACCTGCCAGATTCATTTACTGACTATAAAGGTGTCACACAATCCTACAATCCTGCAAAAAATATGTCGGAAAGAGTGGAGGTACCAACTAAAACCACTCAACTCCCCGTTCAAAGCAACAGGGGGAGAAGTACGACGATGGTATATCAGGATTCAGCTTCTCGCAAGCAAGGATATCAAGGCCTGTGAATCAGTAAATGCAAGTCAACTTCACGTTGACAGACACCTAATGGGTAGTATACCCAGTGGATGGGAAACCTCCACCAACCCAGGTCATAGTGCACACAATGACCGGGACATCGGAATACCCGACTCAATCGCATTGGGAAATCGCGAGCAGTCACCATGGGTAACGATATTTCCATCAACTATATATTGATATATAGATTCTGGAGAATCATATAACCGGAAGTCTACAATTGTCGACATATATTTCTCAACTAGATTGCAAAAACCTTTCAAATGATTCAGATCCAAAGACCATGGCCATGGCAAAGTGTGAACAACACTCGGACTGAACTCAAGGAAAGGGTATAATCTAGGTAGAAATAATCTTGCTCAATAATGGGAAGGTATTCATAAGCAATACCTACACCACTTTTCTTCTGGAAACAGAATTGAGAACAATGAGGTGGTGAAACAAAGAGCAAGTATTGTAGCACAAGGGTTCACGCAGATACCCAACTATTCTCCAGAGGTGGAATCTCTTTCCGATAACTTATATCATTGGCAGTATAAAATCATCTATCTCTGCAGTTGATAGATGTAATGATCACATATCCATGTGGATCACTAGATTCAGACACGAATGATTGATTCCCGATGGAATTTCACTTCTGAATCGAAATGCAAAACGCAACATACATTGTGTAAAATCAGTAAGTCACCATAAGACTTATTGTTGTCGGTACGTATGGTACAACCGACGTAGTGAGATCCTTATACACAAGGATTACTCCTACAATGATGATTATCCATGTTTGTGTGTCTGCAATGGCGACACGTGTAATCATCTAAATGACGGAGTTTAAAATGAAGGATTTGGGTAAACCAAAATACCGCTCGTTACGACAACTTGAGCACCTTCATTCATACATTATGGTATACTATGTTGTCTATATCCAAAATATATTGGAGAAATTCATTGTGGACAAATCTTATCCATCCATAACTCTCATGGTAGTTCATTCTCTAGACGTAGAGAAAGATCTATTTAGATCAAGAGATGATGGAAATGAGATATTGGGACTCAACGTTCCATAATGCCATTGGATCCACCAAACACAATTGGTTGGTACTCAAGAATATCTTTCGATATCTCCAAGGCATCAAACATCTTGTCCTGGTTTTTCAGTTTCACACAAATGTGAACACCGATATCATTGGATACATCGATCAGATCCCCACTATATCGGATCGTAGACAAGCTTAGTGTTCCTACTAGGTGAGGTAGCCCTCTCATGAAGAGTCTTCGAAACAGACCTCATGGCTACATCCACGAACCATTATCTCGACGATAATGTTTCTTGTGTTGCCCGGATGCAAACAGGTTACATAATAAGCAATATCACTATATTGCATATCTTGCAAGTCAAATCATGCGACTGATTTGTTCATCGGGTCTCTACCAACCTCTATGTTCCAGAAATGTGTTCATGGAATTGGTATGTGACGGCTTCGAATTTTGCAAGAATCAGGGGGAGTATCTTCCTGAATTGTTCCTGTTCTGTGCATCATATTATACTCTTTTTCCCTTCATGAGTTTACTTTACAGGTTCTCATAAAGGTTTTTAATGAGGTAATATCAACATGAGATCATATGTCATACTTTCTGTTTTCCCCACCGGGTTTTTTAGGAAAGTATATAAGACATATTTATTGTCCTCTAAGCTCTATGGGTTTTCTCGTATTGAGTTAAAAGAGACAATAACCATTATATGTTGCATCATTTTCTCCTTATTTTTTCCCATTGGGTTTGAAGGAGTTTTAGCAACATATCAAACATCTATCTCCTCATATTTTTCCCACAGGGTTTTTGGAGGAGCTTTTTCAAGATGATGATACTTACACTAACAAGCATGGATTAGAGAGAGTGTTAGGATTTAATTAATCCTATTAATCCCTACTTTTCCTAACCGAGGCGGTTGCCTCGTGTCCCTTCGGACGCACCCCTTCGGGGTCTATATATATATGTGTAATCCCATCATCAATGCGAATAATGATTCACTTTTACATCTGGTCTCTGTCTCTCTCGTTTACATCTAACAGTACTTAAGCCCGTCCAATGCTTATGTACGAGCCGAAACCCAACAACAGGCATCAGCCCATCTACATGATTGCCCGATCGTGCGTTTTCGCCTCATCTCGCCTCAAATTCAGATCGATGGATTGACCTCACCAGGGTGTGGATAACTGCCGCCGCTCTAATCCCGTTCGTAAGCCGCCGCCGCTCTGCTCGCAACGCCGCTCTTCGATGTACATGCAGCCGAGTAGCGACAAATACGGCCGCCGCTGCTGGCCGTCGGCGCCTCCTCGCCGCACGTCTGTACCACCACCCCATTAACTGACCACCATATTATTCTGTCAACACACACGGTAAACTTCATGTACCTACTGCTATTCTAATCCAATTTCGTATTTTCTTCAAGTTTAGCTATATTTCATTGGCCACAAACGAAGAGAAAGAGCGCAAGTGGGTGTTATTTATGCCTGTTGTTATAATCTCAAACTACTGTACTGGAGATTGATCAGATCTAAGTCATTTGTAACAATAGATCTGAAATTAATTTATAAAATGGTAACTTTCTTTTGTTGAGGTTTGCTTAACTATCTAAATTAATGTCTAAAAAAAATTATATTCATTTAATGCTAGTGCATACATTTGCTGGACTTGATATCTTGCTATACTGTATTTCACCTGCGACATCGCTTGCCCCCCCCCCCCCCCCCCCTATGTCGAAATCCTGGATCAGCCCCTGCCGCTTAGAGCATCTCCAACAGGCGCGCGAAATTTGGGGCGCGCTCGAAAAACCGCCAGTTTGGCGCGTGAGAGGCCGCGCGGTACGCTCCAGCAGGCACGCGGAATTTTGATGTGCGAAATAAATTGGCGCGCGGGCGGGGAAAAGCGGTAGCGCGCGGTAGTTTTGCCGCGCGACGCCCAGCGCGCGGGTTAAAAGCCGCGCGCCTGCACCCGCCAACCGCCAGAAACTTCCCTCCCGCCGCGCCTTCTTCCCCCGCCTCTTCCAGCGCCCCGCCGCCGCCGCGCCTTCTCCCCCCGCCTCTTCCAGCGCCCCGCCATGCCGCCGCGCCCCCGGAGCAGCTCGGGCTACCGCGGCGTCCGCCTCCGCCCCTCCGGCATGTATTACGCGGAGATTCGCTCCGGCGATACACACCTCGGGCTCGAAACATTCGACACCGCCCACGAGGCCGCCTGCGCGTACGACGCGGCTGCGTGGCGCCTCGGGCGGCCTCGGTCGCAGATGAATTTCCCTGACGTGCGGACGCGCCAGCAGGCAAAGGATCTCGCGCCTCCCCCGCGACTAATCAGCGACGAGGATCGCCGCCTCAGGCGGAGGCAGGAGCGCCGCCTCCTCATCGCCGAGGTGGACGAGCACGCCATGGCGGTGTGGCGCGAGCGCTTCCCGCAGGATGTCGCCGCCGAGAACGAGTTCTGGGCGCAGAGGACGGTCGAGCGAGCCGTGCGTCGGGCAGACAAGCGTGCGCGGAAGGAACTGGCGGAAGCCCAGATCGACCTGGGACATGCGTCGACCTGGGACGTTGAAGATCCTCGGTGGCTCGACGCGTTTACGTCGTCGGACTACACCACCGAGGAGGAAGAGGAGTAGTCTAGCATCGTTTTATCTATTTTTTCCAAGCGCGCGCTGGATTTTACCGCGTCTGGTGAAGCGCTACAGAGGCGCGCTGAATTTTGCAGCGCCTGGAAAAGCAACCACCCTCCTGCGCGCGCTAAAACGCTATTTCGGCGCTGCAAAATTTTTTTAGCGCGCCGCGCTACCGCGCGCCTGTTGGAGATGCTCTTAGATTCGGCGGTTCTAATTTTTTTTCCTTATCTTTATTGCCTACGTGCCAAGTGAAATAGTTACGTGTTGCCGTTCTGTTAGTTGCGTGCTGATTTTTTTGCACCGCCCGCGTGGTTCCTTCTCGATGCTTGGCCGCTTGAGTTTCTCGCCGCTTAATCGTGTGTATAAATAGGAGGGTTAACCGTAAGTTTGTTTCACGTTTCGTGCACGTGGTTCTTCTTCTCATGGTTCGTAAGGAGGCAATGGTTTCGCTGATGGCAGAAATCGTGGTGGGGGTGCTCGCGGTTCTTCTGGCCTCGCCGCCGACCTGCCCGACGAGCGACATGGGCCCCTAGCCGAGCCCAAGCAGACCGGCCGCCCCGACGAAGAGGTCGCGGTTGCGGTGGTCGCAGCCGACGATGACGCCGTGCAGCGGTGTGCTGTCCCCGAAGGTGAGAATCTCCATCGCGAGCACGCCCTGGGGGTACGAGCCGTGGTCGTCCGACACCTGCTACCGGCACGTTCCGGAGTCGGCGCGGCCGGAGTATTCTCCGAGCAGCGGCCGGCAGACACCGGAGCCACACGACAAGGCTGCGAAGGACGCCGACGTGGCCGGGTCAAAGAACTGGTCAGCCTGCTGGTAGCACTCCACGCAGGGGAGGCACTGCACCCAGATGGCGTCGCTCCCGGACTCCATGGCCAGGTACTGCTTCGTGGGAGGTGATCCCACGCCGACGCGGATGAGGTACTCGCCGCAGCCCTCGGAGATGCCCCACACCACCTCCGACTCCACCTGTGTCGTTGTCGATGGTGAGAGGTGACGCTGGAGGTACTCCGCCCGTGCGCCGTCCCTTGCCGCGAGGCCGAGCATGACGTGGCGCCTCAAGACGGCGAGATTTGTCTTTGTTTTCATATGGTGTTGGCAAACGAAGGTACGAGAAAATGGAGATGACCATCGACCGGGCGATGTTGGACAAGGTGTTCTCGAGCACGCTCGCATGGTGGGCGGCGGCGACAACAGTAAACTTCACGAAGGCGGCGTCGGCGTCTCACGCCGATATCACGATCGGGTTCCATAGGACGGCGGGGCATTCAACGAGCCCTGGGCACGCTTGCGCGCGCCTTCTCGCCTATCGACGGGAGGTTCCACCTGGACGCCTCGGAGGCGTGGGTGGCCAGCGGCAACATGTCGCGCGCGTCGCTGGACGCGGCCGTCAAGCTGGAGTCGGGGGCGGTGCATATGATCGGCCACCTGCTCGGGCTATCCCAATGGGGCTTCGCCTTCGACATGCACGGCGAGAAAGCCCAGAAGAGGGTCGAGGCACAGAAGAGCGAGCTGCTGCAGTAACAGGTGGCGAAGAAAAATGGGGGACCTGGAGCTGCTTGAACCTCCTCTCCTTGCTCCAACTTCGTGATGGCACACGTAAATCTGGGGATCCAGGGTAGTACGGTTCCTGTGTGCACGTAGCGATTTTCTCAGCGATTTGTTTTCTGGGTTGAACTGCAGTCTGTCCGGCGGCATGGGATTGGTTGGTTTCGATTTTGTCGCTGGTGGGCGCATGCAGCGGTCGGGCGTGGTTTTCGGGGATTTGTTTTTTTTGGATGTGACTACGTGCATGAAAAATCGGGTTGATGTGACTACGTGCATTCCATTCGAATATATTTTTGAATATTTGTTTATTTCCTGGATATTCCATTCGAATATATTTTTGAATATTTGTTTATTTCCTGGATTAATGTAGATGGTTCTAATCCTATTTCTTTTTCTGTTTGCATTGACGTGTGGTGTTCGAGAGATTTTTCCTCACCTGTTTAACGTGGGCGGTTCTTCCCTTTAATTATTTTTTTACGTTTGCGTGCGTGGACTATATTGGTGTTGACATGTAATAGAGTATATGATTGTGGTCGTGTTCGTTTCGCTAATGTAGCGTATTGGTTTTTCTTTGTTTTAAGTTAGCTCTGGGTGCTTCATGATATATTATAGTTATTTTTGAATACTAGAATGTGGATTGTGGTTTGGAACTGCATCCATCTCAAAAGTTTCGAATGATGATGTGTCTTAACTTTTAACGTTTCTCAAAAGTTTGGAACTTGCAAGGAGCTAATTCCGGTGCTGCATATTGTGTTACTTCTCTTTACATGTCACACCATGCACGACCTTAATGAAAGAACATAGATGGCATAATCTTCAACTCTGCTATTATATTTTGTTAATACAACTCTGTTTTTCATACAGAAGTTGTGTGCTTGAGTTCATTTTCTGACCTCTAACTGATTTATTTTTTGTTAATACAACTCTGTTTTTCATAGAGAAGTTGTGTGCTTGGAATCCATTTCCTGGCCTCTAGCTGATTTATATATTTGTTAATACAACTCTACTTTTCATTGAGAAGTTGTGTGCTTGGAATTCATTTTCTGGTCTCTAGCTGATTTATATTTTGTTAATACAACTGTGTTTTTCATCGAGAAGTTGTGTGTTTGGAGTTCATTAGCTTAGAGCATCTCCAACAGGCGCGCAACCGCGCGGCGCACTAAAACCATTTTACAGCGCCGAGAAAGCCTTTTTTTGCGCGCAGCATGGCGCTGGTTCCAGCGGCTGCTGCAAAAGATGGCGCGCGCGAGCAGCTCCGGCAGGCGCGGTAAATATACAGCACTCGCACCCAGCACAAACAACATATACACACTCACACAAAATAGAACCAAGAAGATCAAACACTCAAAAATAAATCAACAATAAATAGTTCAATTTATACAACTCAAACAAATAGTTTATCTACCAATACAACAATTAGTTCAACAATACAACATCAAACATACAACATCACTAGTTTTGTCGGCCATTCCATGCCCACCACTCCTCGATTAGATCCTTCTGAAGATCATCATGCGTTTCGGCACGTCGAATGGCATGATAGGAGGCAACAAATCGGGCCACCCTTGCAGCCCTCCTCCGCACTCGCACGGGACGTCCCAAGAGCTCATACTGAGAATAGTCTAAATCTTGTCCACGCTCATTCTCGATGATCATGTTATGCATGATCACACAAGCGTTCATGATGTACCAAAGGATCTTTTGATCCCAAAATCTAGTCGGTCCTCTCACAATAGCAAATTGGGCTTGCAAAATCCCGAAAGCTCTCTCCACATCTTTCCTAGCCGCCGCCTGAGCATTGTGGAAATCAAGATTTTTCTTACCTTCCGGTTTTTTCAACGGCTTCACAAATGTTTGCCACTTTGGGTAGATGCCATCCGCAAGATAGTAGCCATAGTTGTATGTATGGCCATTTGCTACAAACTCCACCGGTGTAGTTTCACCATTTGTAATC
This sequence comes from Elymus sibiricus, assembly GCA_039707655.1. Lineage (NCBI taxonomy): Eukaryota > Viridiplantae > Streptophyta > Magnoliopsida > Poales > Poaceae > Elymus > Elymus sibiricus. Next base: position 24,636,478 of record CM077675.1, read on the forward strand.
TTATTCATGAGGTGGAGGAAGGAGCGGCGGCGCGCGGGGATAGGTGGGGAAGTGCCGACGGGTCGCTGGAGCAAATGGGGAAGGTGCGGGCGGCGGCGCCAGCGCCTGGATCTGGTGGTTGGCGAAGTCGCACGCGAGTCGTCGCTGTCCAGCACGCGGGAGCGGGCGCACGAAATAAGCGGCGCGCGATGCCGTTTTCCTCCGCGCGATGAACCGATTATACCGTGCGCACGTTTTTTGCGCGTCTGTTGGAGCGCCCGTTTTGGCTGCGCGCGCGCAAAAAAGGCGTTGTTTCTAGCGCGCCGCTAAGATTGCGCGCCTGTTGGACATGCTCTTAATTGGTAGGCTGTCCTGAATTGCTCTCCTCCTTTGGGCACGTTGGTTGGTCGGCACAACATCTCCTGTTTGATATGACTACGTGTGTGCGTGCAGTACCGCTTGCCTTCTTTTTTTACTGCATGGGGGTACCGCTTGCGTTGCATGCTGTGGAATTTCCTGGTGTTGGGTGGGCATGTGTAGCGTGGAGGCGTGATGGGATTAATTTTTGGGTGTGCCTAGGGCACATCTAGATGTGACATAAACTATGTCACATCTTTTTTTTTTTTTTTTTTTTAGCACAAACTATGTCACATCTAAGTATGATATCAGGGCCATCTCACCAAAGAACAAGCCCACCTTGTACTTGTTTTTTTTCCTTTCTTTTTTTATTGGGAAAATCTGAGTAGTGTGCATGCTGGCTGTCCCGTGCGGAGCAATGGTAGCGAGCAATCCTTTTTACTATGGTCTATAGGCACAACGAAGCTACCGGGCGTACTTTCCTCTCGCTAGAGCTATGCATCCATTCACTAATGTCAGCTACAGTAATCATTATAGTATATGCTACAGCGAACATGCATTCTCTTTTGCACAAAAGGCTGATATAGTACCTTGCTCACGCCAGATGCTTATCTCAAAAGCAAAAGAGGTTGACTAAGTAAAAACTCACTTCTAGTCTACATGGCTATTATTATTTCGAAAAATTGGTTATTTAACCAGGTAGGCAAGCACAACATATAATTCCGGCATCTAGGTGTAATTTTTTTTGGAAAACCGGCCGGATTTCAGAAATTTCGGTGAATCCCGAAATTTTGTGATACCGTCTGAAAAAATAAATTTCGAAAAGGCGGGCACCCCAACTACATTAGTGATACAAATTCGACTTTGGAAAAAAAAATCATGATTCTTAAAAAATCAGGAATTTGAAAAATATAATGATTTCTAAAAAAGCTCATAATTTTAAGAAAAATGTTTGCGAATTTTTAATAAAAATATGAAAATAATAAATAAATAAATAATGATGATTTTTTTTAAATGTGGAGATCCAACTGGCCGACAACCCTCCTCCCGTCCTTAATTGCAGTCTCATTGCGGCATGCAGTTGCGTGTTGTGGGTTCCACTACGGGAGGTGAAGAGTGACAACGTCATCAACTTCATAGAGCGAAATATCATATATCGCTTTGGGATACCACACCGCATCACCTCCGACAACGGAAAGTCATTCAAGTCCAACAAGATGTACAAGTTCATGTAGAAGTACAAGGTCAAGTGGAACTACTCCACCAGCTACTAGCCTCAAGCCAACGGGGCAAGATACCGAAGAAGACGTTGACATGGCACAGGAGAGACAGGATGATCATCCCTTCGAGTCCTTATGGGTGTACCGCGTTACAGTCCGTACCCCAACACATTCTACTCCATTTTCTCTTGTTTATGGGAGTGAAGCAATCCTGGCTTTGGAGCTCCAGCTACCCTCTTTGTGGTTGGCTATCCATGAAGAATTCACCCAAGATGAACAGGTACAACTGCGGTTCCAGGAGCTCGCCGCCCTTGAAGAGTGGAGACTTCATGCCTTGCAAAACCTAGAGCTTTACCACCAAAACAGGGTGAGAGCCTACGCCAAGCTCGTCAAGCAACGCGTGTTTCAGAAGGGCGAGTTGGTCCTTGTTCTCAGGCGGCCCATTGTCGTCATGCACAAGATGAAGGGGAAGTTCGAGCCAAAGTGTGAAGGACCATACATCATCGAGCAAGTCTATGATGGGGGTGCATACCAGCTTGTCGATTCCTAGGGAGCCCGGTGACGGAGTCGAATCCGACAGATCTCGGGTAGTGGGTCCCGAGCTGGTGATCTTGGCACGATGGTAACAGGACAAAGAGGGGACACGATGTTTACCCAGGTTTGGGCCCTCTTGAAGAGGTAAAACCCTACGTCCTGCTCATATTGTATTGATTGTGGATGGGGTACAGAGTACAGGTTGATCTACCTCGAGATCGTATGTGTGAATGAATCTACCTCTACGGGCTAAACCCCTTGGCTTATATAGATGCCGGGGGTACCTAGGGTTACACATAGGTCGGTTACATCCGAGGATAAACATGCTGAAGATTGCATTCGTGTCTTGGAGTATGCGCCAAGTCTTTAGGAGAGTCCACCTTGAGTACTCCACGTGGCCTGACAAACATGGTCCACTAGTTGGTCGTCAGGGGTCCACGGCCCAGCCCATGTCTGGCAGCCGACGTGGTTAGCACCCCCTTATCTAGGCCACCATCAGTAGCCCCTGAACCGGTCTTCAAGCCGAGGACTGTCGGACGGCTTGTTCTTCATTTCTGGTCTTCGACCTTGCAAACTGGTTCGATACCTTATTCACGCGACTATCTTCGAGGCGACCAGAACTTCGTTCGAGGAATAATATACCTCGGATATCCGAGGAACCCCAGACAAGCTCCCCGAGATGCATTCCTCCTTTTGTCGGGCCCGAAGACCATTCCATTGTTCGGTTAGCTTAATAGCGAAGTATTCCTCTGCCAGGGTGGGGCGCGGGTTGGTTGTCTTCTGACAACTTTTGACAGTACCTGAACCGCCACCACGTACTGTAGAACTGAAAGGTCCTGTCAATAGTCATTATGCCGTGTTTAGCGCAACTTGAGGTCGCTGCTATTGGCACATCTTATCAATAAAGAGATCATGCCCCGGATTTTCGGTGGCATCATCAGTAAAAACTCCTCGATTCATGCGCGTACGTAACACACGTCGCGTCGGGAACTCGTGAAATTACTGCCACGCAATCCATCTGTTGGGTGTTTTTACCAACTGATAAAAGGAAAATGATGGATGTAATCCATTTTCACGCCTTCCCTCTCGCTCTTCGCTCCTGCAGTCCCAAGCTCCAACGCTCAGAGCTCAGAGCCCTAGCAAAGTCCTTCAATCCCTTTCTCCTCCTTCCTTCCGATCTCTAGAGAGATTCTTATCTTTCTTTGCATTTCTTTTTATGCAGGCTTCTACCTCTTCCTCTGCCTCCAACTTAGCAGAGTTGCAGGAGCTGAAGCGCAAACTTCCGCGATCCGAAGAGGATTCTCTTCGGCTCCAGGAGTGGGCGGAGAAAGCGCAAGGTAAAAAATTGATACACTTACTATCAATTTGACTGTCGAACAATTCTATTTCTAATCCGAGTGTACCTTTGGAAATTGACAGCGCCCAAGAAGGACCTGGCTGACTTGCAAGCCGAGCTTGAAAAGGCTCGGTCTGAAGCTGAGCGGCAGAAGGCTACTGCGCTGAAAAGCGCAAAAGAACTTGCCGAGGAGCAGAGGACTCGGCAGTCTACTCAATCTCGGATTTCTGAGGTTGAGGAGGATCTGAAGAGCATTGTCACTGAACGTGACACTCTGAAGTCCTCAAAGGAGAAGGACGCTGCGGAGCTCAAGAACCTCATGTCGGAACGTCAAGATGCCATCTCCTGAGCAAATGCTACAAAGGAGGAACTGCAGCAGGCAACCAATATAGCCGTCGGTAAGCCATATTTACTATAGTGCATCTTCGGCACTCAAGCTTTCCCCGAGCTGACGCAAAATTGGCGTGTATTAATCGCCTTTTCGGACCTCCCACGGAGTGTGGAGGATGCGTGCCAGTACTTCGGCGGGCGCGATAACGCGGCCGAGCAGAAGTCCTTCTGGATGCAGCTCCAGGAACGGGTGCATTGCCCATTCCTCGGCGACCAGCTGAAGCAGCTGGCCGAGTTGCACCGAGCAGCCAAGCCAGCCATGTAGGATCTTTGCATAGCGCTTTGGCCGAGCGACCCGCTGCCGACCAGTTTCTTCGGGTTGGTGCACCGCCTCCAGGAAGCTGGTGCTCAGGCCGAACTGTGGAAGCGGTCAGCCTGCTTGAAGGGTGCTTGGCAGGCTTTTGCGGGCGTCCAGGCTCATTATCCGAGGCTTGACTTTGAGCCGGTTGCGCAGCGAGGGTCCGAATGGAAGAAGCGGGAGGCGAAGGACTACCTTGAGGTGGTGATGCCAGCTGCTCGGGTGGCCGACAAGAACTGCAAGAAGGAAATGATTCTAACGAATCTTGACTAGTCTTGCTGTATATCTCCTTGGTATGCCGAGATGTATTTTTGTAAAAAAGACAAGTTTTTTAAGTCAAATGAGAAGTGCCTTTCTTTTTCTGCTTTATGCTTATTTTGACTCAACACTACTAGGAAATACCTTATAGGTGGAGGCTTAACAGTAGCGAGGGGAAAACACCAGCGCTACTAGTAATTAACAGTAGCACGTTCTAAGGACAGGCACTACTGGTATCAACTCAGCAGTAGCGCGGGTGCACGTGACATCACTGCTGGTAAATGGGCCACACCGTACCCACCAGGCCACGAATAGTAACAGCGCGGGCTAGGGAAAAGGCGCTACTGCTATTGCTATTAGCAGTAGCGCGGGTCAGGTACCCACCGCTGCAACTACGGCTGCACTGTCCCACGTGGTGGTCCCCGCTTAGCAGTAGCACGGTTTGAGGACCAGCGCTGCTGCTATTGATCTTAGCAGTAGCGCCGTTCGCCGACACGCGCTACTGCTAAGCCACAGCTCGCACCTTTTGCAGCCCCCTTTCCCCCCTCCCCCTCCTCTCTCCCTCACTTCTTCTCCCTCACTTGCTTTCCCCATTAGCATTTCTTCTCTCTTCTCTCTACTTTAATGCCCCCTCCACCATCTCCATTAATGCACCACTTTTCTCTCTTAGCTTCCTCACTCTTCTCTCCTCCCTCCACTAGTTAGAGCTAGCCATTTCCTTCCCCTACTAGCTATAGATCTATCCATTTAGTGGAACCTATCAACTCCCCAAATAGATCTATTCTTTAATGGAGTAAAGCCATCTAGTCACCGTGCTTCTCTCTCGAGATAGCTAGGTTAGTAAAAAATTGTGCTTTTTGGAAGAATTAATGGAAAATATGTGTGCGATATGACCGAATCGGGCGATATGATGGAAATTTTGCGTGTGGCATGAGTTGCCGCCTATATGTTTATTTGCTGAATTGTGTGTGACATGAGAGTTGCTTATGTTTTGCCGAAATGTCGATTTATTTCCGTTTCGGCGAATTTCGGGCAAACTCTATATGTCCTTTTTTTAGGGAAGGTCATGTCGAATTTTTGTATGACTTTGATGCATGCATGCATGGATGCATTTATAATCCTTTTGCTTATTAATTATACCACGCAGGCGATCATGAAGGTCAGTGGAACGATGGTGGAAAGATGGTTGCGATCCGCGGTGCACGACATATATGAAAATAACCGGAAGGAGATTTTCTGTCCGTGTCGAAGATGCAAAGGAGGAGTCTTGCTCGCCCCCTTTAAGGAAGGCCGTTTGAAAGCGCACCTGCTCATGACTGGTTTCATGGATGGCTATACTCGGTGGATAAGTGAAGATGATGACGTCGATGGGGCAGCCAATGACGACATTGGACCAGATGAAGAGATGACCGATAATGGTGGCGAAGAAGAGGTCGGACATGGGGGCGGAGAAGAGGCCGGACATGGGGGCGGAGAAGTGGCCGGACATGACAGAGAAGACGCGGACACGCTGGAGCATTTGTCGCTACTAAGTTCAGTCGTGCAGGACCCTCATGTTCGAGACCTGCTTCGCAAGAAGACGACTAACGACAGAGCTGCTTGTAGAGAGGAGGCCAAGCTGGAGCAACTGGAGGTAGACTCTCATACTCCATTGTATGATGGTTGCGATCCCGAGGTGACCCGCTTGAGTTTCATGCTCGAACTTCTAAAGACAAAGGCTAAAAACAAATGGACCGACAGAAGCCTCGATGAGCTTCTCAAGTATCTAAAGAAAGTTCTTCCCGCGGGGAACCTGTGTCCTACTAGTGTCGATGAGGCCAAGAAGATCGTGTGCCCTCTTGATCTGCTGCACATTAGATACCATGCATGGATCAACGATTGCATCATTTATCGGAAGGAGCACGCGAAAAAAAACAACTGTCCGGTGTGCAATGCTTCTCGATACAAGAAGGCCGGAAAGAAATCTCCCTAGAAAGTTGTATGGTACCTACCGATCACTCCCTGTCTGCAGCGTTATTTCGTAGATCCTAAGGAAGCAAAGCTCATGCGCTGGCACGCGGAGAGGGTGAAGCCCGACGATGGAGATGATCCGAAGCTGAGACACCTCGCGGATGCAAGACAGTGGAGAGCGTTCAACGCCGAATATCGATTTTTTGCAGGTGATCCAAGGAACATCGTGCTTGGCGCGAGTACCGATGGCATGGATCCGTTTGGCAACCAGAAGACCAACCATAGCACATGGCCCGTGTTTATATGGATGTACAACCTTCCCCCCTGGAAGTGCATGAAGACAAAGTACATACACATGAGCATGCTGATTCAAGGGCCGAAACAACCGGGAAATAATATTAATCTGTATCTGGGGCTACTTCAAGAGGAGTTAGACACGTTATGGAAAACACCGGCCAAGACATGGGACGCCAGCAAAGGCGAGTATTTCTATATGAGAGCCGCGCTGATGACGACGGTGCACGACTATCTCGGTTACGGATATGTCGCAGGCCAGGTGTGCCACGGATATTGCGGATGCACGCGGTGCATGGATGATACAACGTCTCAGCAGCTAACGAAAGATGGCGGGTCTGGGAAAATCGTGTACATGGGGCATCGAAGATGGCTCGCGAAGGACGACCCGTGGAGAAACCATGGAGATCTATTCAATGGTGAGGCTGAGCATCGAGGACCTCCACGTAAGAGGAGCGGCGCCGAAATCGATGAGCTGTTGAAAAACTGGGAACAGTGCCCCGCGCCGGGAAAGATGAAAAAGGTTTCGGAGCCGATGCTGAAGGTATGAAAAACGAGGTCTGTTTTCTGGGACTTGGAGTACTGGCCCAAACTCGACACGCCTCATTGCCTTGATCAAATGCATATCACGAAGAATGTCCTTGAGAGCTTGCTTGCAACACCGATGAACATGCCGGATAAGACCAAGGATGGGCCGAAGGCAAGAAGAGACTTGTGTAGGATCGAAGTATGTCTACCAGAGGGGGGGGGGGGTGAATGGGAGTTTTAAATTTTTCTCTGAAATATCAAAACTCTCGGAACCCAGCAGCGGAACGAATGAGAATACAGTAAACAGTGAGCGAATACAAACTACCGAACGGAAATTAACTACATGTATCGAGGTAAATCACATGATTGAAATATGACATTGTCACAGTTCGAATGTAAATAGGGTAGCAGAAGTGACCAGTGATGCTCGATGGTGACAAGGTGTTTGGTAGACCAGTTCGCCCTTCTGCACAAGGACTACGTCTGGTTGGAGGGGTTGTGATTTAACACAGAAGATAAACTCTCTTCGCCCGTTTCTCCTCGACAATTGGTTCGTCAACCAATGCCGATTACTCGTGGTAGATACTTGACGGCGATCTCCAAACCTTCACTGAAGATAAACTCTCTTCAGCTCTCTTCGCGAACCACAATACTCTTGGTTGCTGAAGATTTTGCTCGGTGAAGACAATACTCTTCGACACTCGAGCCGACACCTATCCGTCTAGAGAGTTGCAGCTCTCAAGAGTAATAGGCGGAGCGTACTGGACTTAGATTCTAGTGATGCTGAACCACTATCTAATTTTTCGGCTCTAGAGTTTTTCTCTCGGTGGATTTTAAACTCAAATCATTTAGAGAGGGGGTTGCTCAACAATCTTCTCAGAATCAAACGGAGCAGCCACCGGACAACGCCAGCGCGGGGTGGCTATTTATAGCCGCAGCCTTCCCTGATGGGAAATGACCATTTTGGACACGCGGTCCAGCCAATGGCCAATCGACACGTCCACAACGGTCGGATTTGGGAGCAACGATAACATTACTTGCGGAGCAAGAAATGCTAACTCCTCGGTCAGAGTCAAATCTCTGGCAGCGAAGAAGATCACAGTCTCTTGCTGGCAAGTATTTGCTCGGAACACAAAGAGATTTCTCTCGCATCTTTCATAGGATTTGGGTTTAGCATCAGAGAATCCAAGCTTCGAACGCTACACCCCTCTTAATAGTACGGTGGTCCTATGACTCAATGAAAAGAAACGAAACAACGAAAAGAATGCTACGTCTTCTATTCGTCCTCAATTTCCTCGGCTGCAGTCACTTCCTTCGGACAGGCACCGAACCAATTGCTTCACGTCATCAATTTTTTGAGGGTCACTCTTATGGTCATATCCTTCGGTGATAACATTCACTGCTACGCAGGGGATATTCTTCGGAGTTATGAATCCAAAGTCCTCTCAACTCCAGGGACCTGTTACTCTGTGTGCACTAGCAAACACATCAGTCCCTTACTGTTTGTTAATCAATCTCCAAAACACAAGGAGGCAATATCATTGCACCAACAATCTCCCCCTTTTTGGACGATTGATGACAAAAAAGATAATCATCGAAGTGAAGATAGATAAATGTAAAATGAGTTAAACAAGAGTGAGTACGCGTTACTTGCTCGAATATGAAATGAACTCCCCCTAAATGTATGCAGGGATGAAAAATATGAGATGGATTCTCCTGCAATAATTGAAATATATGGAGGGAATTTCAATCATTCGAGACATTTGATTCACACTGATGAGATATAATCCATTGAGATCTTAGTGCAATCAAAGATAACTTCCGATAATAATTCCACCTACAAGACAAATACTTCGAGAGAAATGGTGCAGCAGCAGGGGTTATTAACATTATAGCACAGAAGTTAACGAGTTTTACAACATAGTACGGATAGGATATAGACCAAAAGTTGCAAACTCGAATCGAAACCAAACTCAAAAGAAACACCAAAAGAAATCTATTGAGACTCGATGTAATTCTCCCCCTTTTTGTCAACAAGTGTCAAAAAGGTGACGAATGACATGAGTGAAGAACTGCAGAACTTGGATCAATCGGTGGCATCGCCAGATGAGCTGTCCGAGGAGATTTCATCTTCGGAAGTGACTGGAACAGCTTCGTCTTCAGCAGCAACAGATTTTCTTTCAAGAATGAGAGCTTGAGGCTGAGCAGACGAAGGAATAGCTGGAGTGGCCATAGGAACACGAGACTGCACATTGCCTTCGGTTGGTTTCTCTGTTGGTGATGTGGCTTCAGATTCATCAAGCAATTTTCGCAGCCTTAGATGAAGAAGATCAGTGGTAGGCTCACGAGCAGGTAGCGAAGGAGTTCTATCTTGAAAATCTTCGATTGTGAAGCCTTTGTCAAGATAGTCATAGAGCTCTTGGAGATTAACGTTCAGGAGTTGTTTCTCGGTAAAGAACTTGCGAAGCAATTTCCAGAGTCTTTTCATATTTTCATCAGCAATCAGATGCATTATCCTCGTGCGATTGTTAATTGCATACAGCTCGGAGGCAAGATGTTCTTTCTCACGTCTATCTTCTGCAATATGTTGCATGAGCAGCTGTTGAGTACGCAAACTGACTTCGAGTTGCGATGGAGGTTGAGGCGTAATCTTTCGGTCGCGCTGAGGCAGACGAGGCCCATCAAAGTGCTTGTGATAGTCGCCGGAGCTTGAAGCAGTCGACTTGCCCAAAGAAATATCTTGCATAACTTGCAGAGTATCGCGAACTAGAGGAATGAAGCTTTTGTGGCTTTCCTTCGCAAGATACACTGTTCGCATCGCATGATCAATAACTTTCTGTATCCAGGGTGCATATACCTTGATGCAAAATGGATACTGAGCAGAATCATTCAGGATATGCAGGAACATGTCTTCGACATTGAAAATGTAGCGCTCAGAGATAGCGTAAATCGCATTGCGAAGAACATCTGATAGTGACTTGTCTGGATTCATGCCAGCCATAGGACAGATGGTGTAAGAAAGCATGTGAAACAATGTCTGATTCTCGAATGTCAAATGTTCAGGACGAGGAGGACCAGAGTAGTCACGAATCTTGTCTTTATCCATAGTGCACTGAAAAACTTCATCTGAGATAACGTCAATGTTATGAACTTGAATGTTAGTGTTACCGTGCTCAAAGCGAGGGAAATGGAAGTGCGAGACAAAATCTGTCGAAGTGCACTTGATGCGTTTTCCTTTGGTCATCCATTCCATGATCCATTTTGAGCTATCATTTTCATCACCAGAGATGTACAAAGTTGCATAGAATTGAAGAATGATTTCTCTGTTCCACGGGTGCTCGAACTCAAAGACTTTTGTGAGGCAGAAATCATCTAGATCCTGTAGCAATTGATTAAAGCAGCCAATTGTTCGCATAGCAGGAATATCTAGAAATTCATGAGGAAAAATCTTCTTGCTCTCATAAAGGACCCAAGAATAATAAATGGCTTGTTCCTTGGTCCAGAACTGAGGTGATTCAGAAGTGCGCGGGCCATCATACGGACTGGCCTGAAAGAATTTTGGATGCGCATTCCGATTGAAAAGCGGTCCTTTTGCGCCTTCGCCTGTCGACAACAATGGCAATTCTTCGCGAGGATATGGATATTTAAGTTCTTCTTCGGGACAAAGAACTTCACAACTGAGTCAGACCGGCGGACAGAGACAGATTTGCGCTCGGAGGGACCAACATCTGCAATCCGTGCGACTGTATCGATGGATAACTTTAGTGGAGAGGGAGCATGAGGCACAACAGTTGGTGCAGCAGGGGGACTTGGCACTCGAGCAGGTTCATCAACTTTGGGCACCGAGGCCGAAACATCCATTGGAAGAGGCTGAGACTGTTCCACAGTAACTTGTTTTTGCTCGTCGATAGATGGAACTAGGACTTGCGGCGCTTCATGAGCTGGAGAAGCTTGGTGTTCGGAGCGAGTAATTTCACCTTCCTCCGAAACAACGTGTTGCGAAGGAATTTCAGCCTGAGCAGGGGAGGCCACAGGCACTGATTCAGTTGGCCTTGGCGAGGGAGGAGCATCCGTGATCCTAACAGGTGGTGGCGAAGGAATAGTAGGCTCAGGAGATTTTTCTTTCTGAGACTGAGCATCTTGACGGACAGGCGACGGTTCCTTCGGAGCAGGAGGTACATTTTTCTTCGCTGTTTTCTTTCTATGCTTGATCTTTTGCTTTGCAACTTGATCAATATGGCCTTTAACCAGATCATTGTAGCCAGTTACTTTGGCTTGATGTTCATCACAAATTTTTCGAACAATCTCATCAAGATCTGTGTGAAAGCGCAACCTTTGGTTACGTAGAAGACTCATGGCTCGGTTGATATCCTTGTAGGAATCTTCGAGTGTGTTGATGATAAACTTTGATGAGGCAGTTTTCATTCGCTCATTTAGATCCATTAGTTCGGCAGAGAGGGAATTAATCTCAACTGCATCATCTCTCAGTTCTTGCACTACTGATGTTGCTTGAGCAATAACTTCAGCCGGAATAGGCAAAGATGCAACTTCTCCATCGAAAGGGTTCTCCACAAACTTATCGAGCTGCTCCATGATGAATATGTGATCATAATAATGAGGTGCATCTGACTTGACAGAGGGAGCAGTCTGAACAGGAACATGAACTTGCTCTGAAGGTGGCTTAGAAGCCAATGGTTGAGTCAGTGTTGGTGCAAATTTAGCAACCTCTTCCTTCGGAGCAGAGGATTGAGAAGCATCTTGCTCGGTAGACGTCTTAATCTTCCTTACTTCAGGTATGGGAATGTTTTCGCCAGGCTTTGTAGTATTCACTGGAGCATCAACTACCAAATCCTTCAAATTAATTGCATCTGGATGAGGAGTTGTGTTCACGTGTTGTTTCATGGTGACAGTGGTAGCTGGTGTTTTTCTGGCAGGCATCTTCTTCGATGGTGCCAAATTGATCCGAAGATCAGGCAGCACGGTTGAGGTGGTAATGTTCACATCTTCGCTGAGAGCAGCAGCAATCTCTTCTTTGGTGAGCGGAGGATCATCTTCATCAGCCGAGGAATCATCCATATTTGCTTCATCTGCTGGTACAGCCTTTTTCTTCTTCGGTGCACGCTTTCTCTTCGGAGCAGCAGCATTGGGATCATGCTTATGTTTGGTGCGTCCTTCAGATATCCCTTCGGCCCTTTTCTTTTCCATATCATCTTTGAGAAGACGAAGGTTTTCTTCTTCACGAGCCTTTTTCTTTTCTGCCCTCTCAGCCCTTTTTGCAGCATTGCGTTGACGCTTAGCAAGTTCATCGGGATATGAGGCCGGAGTGCGAAGAGAGGACTCATGAGCATTTGCCGGAGGAGGTGGTCTCTCTTGAGGTCCATTTGACTTCATTAGAGAAAGTTCTCGGCAGTCACCCCACGGTGGATGGAATGCAAAGTTCTGAGCAAAACGAGGAGCAAAAAACTCATAATTGAACCATTTTCGCACCCAGTGGCGTCGAATCCATTGCTGTCGTGTATCTCGTTCATGTTTTGATTCGCCTGGAACTGTGTTGTATCGATCATGAGAGATATATTGTGCTGTGTTTGTGAGAGCCTGTCTGCCACCCCTCTTCTTTTTCGGAGCAGTTTCTACTTGCTCGTCGTCATTCTGTTCGGCCCTTTTTCTCTTGCTGGTTGACGGGCCTACCGTTGGGCCCTTAGCATTCGGAGCTTTTGATTCATCAGCAGTGCCCAATACAATATCATCTCTTTCAGGCTGGCTTCGCTGAGCTGAATCTGCAACTGACTGCATTTTCCTGTGAACATAGATAGATGCGAGGGAAAATGGGGACATGGTTACGAATGCACACAGCTAAGATTTGGAAAAACAGAAATCGTTTTCGATGAAGAGGTAGATGCAGACTTTGAGAAATGTTTCGGGCGAAAGAAATGTAGAGAACGAACTAGTAGGTTCGAAGAAAATACTAGTAAGCATGCTAAGCATTCCTTTCGGACGAGACACAACACAAACCCTAGATCTGAAGTTTTTTGGATGCGAGGGACAACTACAAACCACATCCACAGAGATTACCTAGCAGTAAAGATCTTAGAAATTGCAGTAAAACTCGGCTATTTCTACCGCGGACGAACTTGAACTGGATGAATGGAAGAACAAGTTCGCACTGCACATACTCTAACTCGGTGATGAGCAGCAGCTACGGCGGCGCGGAGACGAAGATGATCCGCGGCGGCGAGGAAAGATTCCGGCGACCCCTTTCCGGCAGTGAAGCGGCGAAGGTGGTCGGCGTCGTCGAGCTCGAGGAGGAGCAGTACGGTAGGGCTTCGGAGAGTGGAGATGGTGGAGACGCGAAGTGAAACGAGGAAGGGGGTGGCACAGTATTTATATGCGAGGGGAAAATGACCGTACCCTGAATCTGATCGGACGGACGGAGTCAAGAGACGCTTGCGATTCAACGGATAGGATAAGCTGGCAGTTGATGATCAGTACGTGGCAACCGTCATCGAGAACGTGGTCCAGACCTGGGCGGGAAACCCCAAATTTTGGACGGCTTTCGCCAAAACAGATTAAGTTCGGACCAAAACTTTAACGTGGTCAAGGACACCAGATAAAGTTTCGTTCACAGATGAAGTTTGTGCATTCATAACGGAACAGCATAGACTGGAAGAGTTAGAATAGAGGGAAAACAGGGTCCTAGAGATTTCACTCAGACGAAGAAACACAAATACCCAAAAGAGAAGCTATGAGTGAAATTCATTCGGACAAACACAAAATCTTCCAATCGCAACTCATCGAAGAAAAGTTGTGGTGGCGAAACCCACCGTATAAGAACTGTATGACCCCGAGCAACGCACATTTATCGTGGCACCCGGTTAGTCTAGTTTTTCGTTAATATATTCACTCTCAGAAAGAAAAATTCACTTTGTCGAAATTTTCAAACTCTTCGAGTGTTATGCACCCATTCCATTTAAGATGTGGAAGTGTTGGTACGGGTGCCGCGTCCAGCTTACTGCACGTTTGCGGAATCTAGGATATTTAGCTCACACCGTAACGCACAGAATCTTTTCTCGTCGAGAGGCTTGGTGAAGATATCGGCGAGATTCTATTCGGTGTTGACGTGACTGATAACAATATCCTCTCGAGCAACATGATCGCGAAGGAAATGATGTCTGATCTCAATATGCTTGGTGCGTGAGTGCTGCACAGGATTGTGTGCAATTTTGATCGCACTCTCATTGTCGCACAATAGAGGGATCATCTTGACCTTGATGCCATAGTCCTTCAGAGTCTGCTTCATCCATAGCAACTATGTACAACATGCGCCAGCAGTAATATATTCAGCCTCGGCCATAGAGAGTGAGACACAATTCTGCTTCCTTGACGACCAACAAACCAATGATCTACCGAGGAAATGACATGTCCCCGAAGTAGATTTCCTGTCAACCCGGTCACCTGCATAATCTGAGTCTGAATAGCCAACGAGGTCAAACTGTGCTCCCTTAGGATACCATAAACCTAAGGTGGGGGTGTGAGCCAAATATCTCAGAATACGCTTGACCGCTTGGTGATGCGATTCTTTCGGTGCAGCTTGAAAACGAGCACACATACAAACACTCAACATAATATCAGGTCTGGATGCACATAAGTAAAGCAAGGAACCAATCATCGAACGATAAGCTTTCTGATCGTAATCTTTACCGTACAAGTCTGCGTCCAGCTGGCCATTTGTGGGCATGGGAGTTTTGTAACCCTTCTGTTTGCAATCTTGCATTTTGAACTTCTTAAGACAGTCTCTCAGGTATTTTTCCTGAGATATGAAAGTTCCATTTTCCTGTTGACGAATTTGCAGTCCGAGAAAGAACTTAAGTTCACCCATCATAGACATTTGGTACTTCTCGGACATCATTCGCCCAAATTCCATGCTGTAAGTATTGTTAGTACATCCGAAAATAATGTCATCCACATAAATTTGACACACGAATAGATCGCCATCGATAGAATGAGTGAAAAGAGTGGAATCAGTGGATCCTAGTTTGAACCCTTTGTCGAGCAAAAACCTCTTCAGAGTGTCATACCAAGCTCGAGGGGCTTGCTTCAACCCATACAACGCCTTTTTCAACCTGAAAACTTTGTTAGGAAACTGAGGATTTTCAAAGCCAGGTGGCTGCCTAACATATACTTCCTCATCAATTTCACCATTGAGAAAAGCACTTTTCACACCCATTTGATAAAGCAGAATATCATTGTAATTTGCATAAGCGAGAAGAATACGAATTGCCTCAAGGCGAGCAATAGGAGCATAAGTTTCACCGAAATCAATACCTTCTACCTGTGTATACCCTTGAGAGACAAGACATGCTTTGTTCCTCACAACAATACCATTTTCATCTTGCTTATTTCGGAAAATCCATTTTGTGCCGATGATATTGTGCTTCTTAGGATTCGGTTTGTCAACCAATTTCCACACATCATTTAATTCAAATTGCACCAACTCTTCTTGCATGGCATTCATCCAATCGGGATTATTCATGGCTTCCTCATACTTGGTAGGTTCTGTCAATGAAACGAAAGAGAAACTGCCACAGTAGTTAGCCAAACGAGTGCGAGAACGAGTTGTGGGTCTGTAACCTGGATTAATGCAGGGTCAACTCGATTTGCCACTCGTAGGTGAGGATTTTCTTCTTGATTTTCATTTTCCTTAGTATCAGCATCAGGATTGGCATTAGTGTCGCCATTTCCATCATGATTGCCATTTTGGTCGGTATTAGTATTTGGATTTGGGTTGCCATTTGAGTTCGGTGCGGCATTTGCTTCGGCAGTAGCTTGGCGTGTTCGTCGAGCTATGGGAGCATCAACATCGGACGAATCAGGTACATTTTCTTCGACTGGCCTGACATCTCCAATAGCCATTTGCCGAATAGCATCCGAAATCGGAGGTTCATCTATCACATTAGGCAGGTGCTCCTTTTGGGAGCCGTTAGATTCATCAAACCGCACATTTACCGTTTCCATAACTTTCCCGTGGTGAGAGTTATAGACACGATAAGTATGCGAGTTCGAGCCATAACCAAGAAGAAAACCTTCATGTGCCTTGGGTGCAAACTTGGAATTATGATTCATGTCACGAATATAGCAAGGTGCACCAAAAACACGTAAATAAGAAACATTCGGTTTCTTGCCAGTGATAAGTTCATATGAAGTTTTCTTAAGGAATTTGTGAAGATAAACGCGATTCACAATATGGCAAGCAGTATTAATAGCATCAGCCCAGAAACGAATAGGAGTTTTATACTCACTGAGCATTGTTCTCGCCATTTCAATAAGAGTTCTATTCTTTCGCTCAACAACTCCATTCTGTTGGGGAGTGTATGCGGCAGAGAATTCATGAGTAATACCATTCTCATCGAGAAAATCTTCGATATAAGTATTTTTGAACTCAGTGCCATTGTCGCTTCTGACATGTTTAATACGCATTTCATATTCATTTTCAGCTTTCTTGGCGAATCTTTTGAAGATGTCTTGGGTGCAAGTTTTGTCTTCAAGAAAGAATACCCAAGTGTATTGAGAAAAATCATCAACAATAACCAGACCATAATGACTGCCTCCGAAACTTGCATAGTTTTGAGGCCCGAATAAATCCATATGAAGAATTTCCAGTGGTCTTGTTGTGGTCATGACAGTTTTTGATGAATGATCCTTCTTGGCCAATTTACCAGCCTCACAAGCAGCACAGAGACGATCCTTGTCGAATTTCACATCAGGAATACCACGGAGATGATTCTTCTTCATGAGAGTCTGCAAGTTTCTCATACCTGCATGACCAAGTCTTCGGTGCCACAGCCATCCTTCGGTTGCTTTTGCAAGCAAACAAGTTCGGACTAAGGGACCCTTAGAGAAATCCACAATATATAAATCACCTTTTCTATTTCCTTCGAACACGAAGGAATTGTCAGTGGCCATGAAGACAATGCATTTGAATTTAGAAAATAGAACTAGCATGCCTAGATCACAAAGCTTGCCAACAGACATAAGATTGAATCCAAGAGACTGAACAAGTAAAACATCATCAATGTTCTTATCCTTGGATATAGCAATTTTACTTAACCCAAGTACCTTTCCTTTGTTGTTGTCGCCGAAAGTAATGTACTTTTCAGATGAAGCAGTTAAATTTGGGTCGACAAACAACGACTTGTCTCCGGTCATATGACTAGTGCATCCACTATCCATTATCCATTCGGTACACCCGGAGACATAGTCCTGCAGAGAAATCATGCTTTCTTAACCACCCACATCATTGTAGGTGGCTTCGAAACATATGAGCGAGCAGGATATGATTTCTTTCGAAAATTATGCGAATTGTAACTTGAATCAGTACGAGTATATTCGAAAGAATAAGCATTGAAGTTTCTTCCTGACGAATGAGTATAGTGGTTAGGTGAAGCAAGTATGTACTCATTCCGTCGAATCTTTTCAAGGATATATCGAGCATTTTCTTCTTGCATGGTTAGTAGTCTAGTGACAGGTAATGCCTCGATAGTTTTCCTGGGCACCCAGATAGATTCCTTTGGGGGGCCATTCCTGCTGTTTGGGCCAACATAGCGAGCAACAGCCTCACGACGTTGGTTTTTGAACAACTTATAGTTGTCCAGAGAATCATCATATGAGTATTCGGGGATCGGCGAGTCATATCCCGAAAGTAAAGCTGGATCGAGCGTTTTGCTCTTAGCAGGCACCCACACAGTGCGAGGATATTGATCCGGTTCCTAGTAGGAGCCATTCTCATTCAGTTTCCTTTCGAAACCAATACCTTCCTTCCTGGGTTTTTTGTGAAGAATGGATTTGTTCAGAACATCACACAGGGTTTGATGCCCTTTGAGAGACTTGAACATTCCTGTCTGAAGAAGATCCTTCAACCTAGCATTTTCATCGAGGGGTTAGCATTCACAGAAGATTCAGCATTACTGCGTTCGAGACATTTTAAGCAGGGAGGTACAAACACTTCAGGTTTCTCTTTGAGTTGTTGGGTGAGAAGAGAATTTTCTCTGATCAAATCATCATGAGCTTCTCTCAGCGACTCGAGTTCCTGTTTCCGTTTCAGGTAATCATAAGGCAATCTTTCGTGGTCAGCTGAGAGGGAATCATGACGGTCTGAGAGTTCTTTCATTCGAGACTCGAGAGTGGAATACTCTTCGGTCAACGACTGATTTTTCTCCATCTCCTCAACCAACAACCCTTCAGACTTCCTGAGGGTTTTCTCAATTTTCTCGAGAGAGTTTTGTTGTATATTAGCAATTTTGATCAGTTTAGCATAGTCATCCTCATCAGAAGAATATTGATCACTGGAGTGAACCTTGTGATGTTTGGAGGATACCTTTTCTTTCGAAGCTTTGGCCATGAAGCAGTACGCAGGAGACTTGTCGGGGATATACCCCGCGATATAACCCGGCAAGAAGTATGACCCGGCCAGGGACTTGGCGACTGACTGGTGACCCGGTCGAGACTTGGCGGTTCATTGGTAACCCGGTGGGCGGGTCAGACTAGTGACAAGGCCCAAGGCCCAACGAGCAAGCCGGCGCTAGGCGGCTCGTGGACGGGCTCTGGATGGGCGGCTCACAAGAGAAGGCCCAGTGTGTAAGCCGGCGGAGGCAGCTTACAAGAGAAGGCCAAAGAAGAGAAAGGATTCCCTCACGAAGGAAGCAAGACCCGGATGAGACTAGTCCTAGTCCTACTCTCAGTAGGACTCTACATGTAAGCTTACCCCTTCCACCTATATAAGGAGGGGTAAGGCGCCCCAAGAGGAGGGGTTTTTTAGACGTCTCAATTGACAAGTTGAGATAGACAGATTAGACGCCACAATAGACAGATTAGAGGCTAGACATCACCCTTGTAACCAAGAGGTCTTCCTCATCATCAATGCCAGATAAGCAGGACGTAGGCTTTTACCTCCATCGGAGGGGCCGAACCTGGGTAAACCGCCTCGCGTCTCTCGATTCCGACCAACCCCTCCAAGCCGCCACATAGTTGCCACGCCTCGAACCTAAAGTCCGCTAACCCGGACATCTGCCGTGACAAAACCACGACAAGACTCGTTATCGCTCGAATGCTTTTCGAAGAAGTTCGATGCAGGAGTAGAGCCACATGCTATGCCAGCCATGCCAGAGTCGGAATCCTCCTCTGATTCATCAACCTCTTCGTCGTCAGAGGATGCTTCTTCTTCGGAATCCATTTCCTTGCTGATGTACGCCTTGGCCTTGCATGAAGTGTTCTTGCAGTTGGACGAGGACTTGGAGGGATTCTTCGAGGAAGATCTTGACGAGGACTTGGAGGAATCCTTCTTCTTGAAGAACTTCTTTGTTTTCTTCTCATCATTGGAGTCGTAGCTCTTGCTCTTGCTTTTCCCATGGTTTCCTGAATCATATCTTCCACTAGCACGGATTTCAGCTTCCCAGAGAGGGCAGTCCGAAATGAAATGACCTGGCTTTCTACATTTGAAGCAAGTGTAGTCTCCTGTTGGCTTTGATGAAGATTTGGAGCCGCCAGAGTTGCTGGATCCTTTCTTCTGAAACTGATTTTTCTTATGAAGGCGCTGGAATCTTTTCGTGATCAATGCGAGATCCTGACTAATCCTTTCGGTGTCATCTGAATATTCATCGGCATTTCCTTTTGAGGAAGAATCAGGCACAGCCTTGAGAGCATGACTTTTTCGGTGACGTGAGCCATAGAGATCTCTCTTCTCTTCTTCTTGTTCTTCGTGGATGTTTAGCCTTTCCATGATATCAGCAGAGTCGAGAACTTTGAAATCAGCCCTTTCCCGAATAATCAAAACAAGTGTGTCGAACGAACTGTCAAGTGACCGGAGCAACTTCTTCACAACTTCATGATCAGTGATGTCTTTGGTGCCGAGACCTTGTAGCTCGTTTGCAATGTCACTCAGACGATCGAAAGTTTGCTGACAGCTTTCATTTCCAATTCGCTTGAACCGATTGAACTTGGCCCGAAGTGTATCAATGCGAGCTTCTTCCTGAGTTAAAACACCCTCGTTTATCTTTTCGAGAATGTCCCACAATTCCTTTGCAGTTTCACACTAACGGTAGCGAAGAAATTGAGCACGAGAGAGATGGCAACCAATTTCATCTTTAGCTTGAGCATCCATTTGAATGAGTTTCTTCTCGTGGTCAGTGGGGACCTGGGGCACTTCAACTATGAATCCATTCTGCACCACATTCCACATATCATCATCAATAGCTCGGAAACGGATCTTCATCTTCTCCTTCCAGAAGGGGTAGTCCGTCCCATCAAAGATGGGAATCTTGAGGTGCGACTTGTAGCTCACTGAAGACATACTTAAACTCCAAGGTGGTTAGACCAAAATGAGCAGAGTCAAGGAGTACCTCGCTCTGATACCAATTGTAGGATCGAAGTATGTCTACCAGAGGGGGGGGGGGGGTGAATGGGAGTTTTAAATTTTTCTCTCAAATATCAAAACTCTCGGAACCCAGCAGCGGAACGAACAAGAATACAGTAAACAGTGAGTGAATACAAACTACCGAACGGAAATTAACTACATGTATCGAGGTAAATCACATGATTGAAATATGACATTGTCACAGTTCGAATGTAAATAGGGTAGCAGAAGTGACCAGTGATGCTCGATGGCGACAAGGTGTTTGGTAGACCAGTTCGCCCTTCTGCACAAGGACTACGTCTGGTTGAAGGGGTTGTGATTTAACACAGAAGATAAACTCTCTTCGCCCTATTCTCCTCGACAATTGGTTCGTCAACCAATGCCGATTACTCGTGGTAGATACTTGACGGCGATCTCCAAACCTTCACTGAAGATAAACTCTCTTCAGCTCTCTTCGCGAACCACAATACTCTTGGTTGCTGAAGATTTTGCTCGGTGAAGACAATACTCTTCGACACTCGAGCCGACACCTATCCGTCTAGAGAGTTGCAGCTCTCAAGAGTAATAGGCGGAGCGTACTGGACTTAGATTCTAGTGATGCTGAACCACTATCTAATTTTTTGGCTCTAGGGTTTTTCTCTCGGTGGATTTTAAACTCAAATCATTCGGAGAGGGGGTTGCTCAACAATCTTCTCAGAATCAAACGGAGCAGCCACCGGACAACACCGGCGCGGGGTGGCTATTTATAGCCGTAGCCTTCCCTGATGGGAAATGACCATTTTGGACACGCGGTCCAGCCAATGGCCAACCGACACGTTCACAACGGTCGGATTTGGGAGCAACGGTAACATTACTCGCGGAGCAAGAAATGCTAACTCCTCGGTCAGAGTCAAATCTCTCACAGCGAAGAAGATCACAGTCTCTTGCTGGCAAGTATTTGCTCAGAACACAAAGATATTTCTCTCGCATCTTTCATAGGATTTGGGTTTAGCATCAGAGAATCAAAGCTTCAAACGCTACACCCCTCTTAATAGTACGGTGGTCCTATGACTCAATGAAAAGAAACGAAACAACGAAAAGAATGCTACGTCTTCTCTTCGTCCTCAATTTCCTCGGCTGCAGTCACTTCCTTCGGACAGGCACCGAACCAATTGCTTCACGTCATCAATTTTTTGAGGGTCACTCTTATCGTCATATCCTTCGGTGATAACATTCACTGCTACGCAGGGGATATTCTTTGGAGTTATGAATCCAAACTCCTCTCAACTCCAGGGACCTGTTACTCTGTGTGCACTAGCAAACACATCAGTCCCTTACTGTTTGTCAATCAATCTCCAAAACACAAGGAGGCAATATCATTGCACCAACAACTTGGAAGATTTGAACATCAGGGCAGATCTCCACATGCCGCCCCGTAAAAAGTCGGAGGAGACGGAGACGGAGACGAAGGCGCGGGACCAGGGCAAAAAAGTCAACAAGAAGGAAGAGAATTGTTGCCCCCCCCCTTCTTGCTTTACCTTAAGTCCGAAGGAGATCGATCAATTCTTCAACTGCCTTACCGAAATCAAAGTTAGTTCCGGTTACTGTGGGAAGATAAGCAGATTTCTAGACACCAAGAAGAAAAGGTTCAGTGGGATGAAGTCTCATGACTGTCATGTGATAATGACGCAGATACTTCCTGTTGCCTTAGAGGGATAATGGACAAGCACATCCGTGACACGCTTATTAGTCTCTGCAACTTTTTCGATGTTATCTCTCGAAAGTCGATCAGTGTGAAGCAGCTCCGAAGGCTATAGGAAGAGATCATTGTGATACTAAATGAGCTTGAGATGTACTTCCCGCCCGCGTTCTTTGACGTCATGGTGCATCTGTGTGTCCACATTGTGGACGACATCATAGACCTCGGGCCGACATTCCTGCAGAACATGATGTCGTTCGAGAGGATGAATGGGGTCATCAATGGATTCGTTCATAACATGTCCCGTCCGGATGGAAGCATCATCTAGGGCTATCTGACCCAAGAGTGCACCTCTTTCTGCGAGAATTATCTATATGGCGGAGACCCTGTTGTTGGTTTGCCCGTTAACAAGCACCTTGGGAGGCTCGGAGGAGAACGTCACACCAACGGCCGGAGGGAACTGCATGTGGACCACTCGGGTCGACGCAATGACTTTGATAGAGCAAACTTAGTAGTGCTACATCACCTAGACGTGGTAGATCCTTTCGCGACACTGCACAAAGAAACCATCGCAAAGAAGTACCGTGACCGGGGGCTATGCAAGACGAACGCCGAAGTTATTAGAGAGCACAACTCCACTTTCCTGCCTTGGTTTAAAGAGCATGTTCTTGCTAATCCCCCGGAAGAGGGCTCTACGGACGGATTGCTCATATACGCCTTAGCACATGGCCCCGCGGCCAACCTCGCGACCTATCAGGCATACGATATCAATGGATACACGTTCTACACGGAGGCCAAAGATATAAACAGTGATTTTCAAAACTCAGGGGTGACGATGGAATGCATGACGGGTGACAACGCCGCAACTGAAAGATTCTACGGAAGGGTCAAAGAGATCTGGGAGCTTGACTACTCAGGACTGCACGATGCGACGATGTTCCGTGTCAGATGAGCTAAGAACGTCGAAAGAGAAAACCGGTATTTCACTACCATGTCTATACCCGACGCCAAGAGCGCTACCGTGAACGCCATGGCAAAAAACGAGCCATGGGTACACGCTAAGCACGTGACACAATGCTTCTTCATAACCAACCCGAGCAATCCCAACCGTGTTGTCGTGAGGAGAGGCAAAAGGAACATCATCGGAATGGATGGAGTCGCCAACGAGGAAGACTACGACCAGTACGACAACCCGATGAGGGAAGATGACGATGAAGATGAAGCATACGTCAAAAGAAGAATCAATACTACATTACCTAAGAAAGATTGTACTCCATGGAAAAGGAAAAGTCACAACGAGGGGCTCAATTATTCCATAGCGAACAAGAAGGGAAAGAAGCTCACTCAGAAACGAAAATGTCGACGCTGAGAAACCATCATTTATATATATGTATTTATTTTGTGTACGCACTTAATCGTTATCGGTCAAATGATATGTAATATATATCGTCGCCTGAGTTATATACATTGTATCCGACCCCCTTCTTCCCGGCTCGGTCGTCTTTCGAAAAATAAAATAAAATGAAAAGAAATAGAAAAATGAGAAAGGAAAGAAGAAAATGAAAGGATTAGAAAAGGAAATTAAAAGAAAAAGAAAAAGGAGAAAGGAAATAAGAAAAATAAAATGAAAAGAAAAATCAAAAGGAGAAAATGAAAAGAAAAATCAAAGGAATAGCAGTAGCGCGTTTATGGACCCGCGCTATAGTTAACTTATCTGTAGCGCGGGCTGCCCAAACCGGCGCTACAGCTAAGGTAGCTATAGCAGTAGCGCGGTTCCACACCCGTTCTATAGCTAAGTTATCTGTAGCGCCGGTTTGGGTAGCCCGCGCTACAGCTAAGTTAGCTATAGCGCGGGTCCATAAACGCGCTACTGCTATGTTTGAGTTAACCGCACCGCGTGGGCCTTTCTTCCCCAATTCCACCCATTCCATCCCCTTACCCTCCTCCACGCCGTCGTCGGAGCCCTTGTCGCCCTTGCCTCCTCGCGCCGTCGCCGGAGCCCGTCCTCCCCGCGCCAGCCTCCTCCTCGACGTCGCCGCGTGCCTGCCTCCTCCTCCTCGACATCGCCGCAAGTCCAACCTCCTCCTCCTCCATCGACCTCGCCACCCTGTAAGCCCCTCCTCTCCCCTCCCCTCTTGTCTCTCTCTGCTCTCTCTCTCTCTGCCATATGTATGAACCCTAGGTTATTTAGTGCTGGATTAGTTCCATATGAACCCTAGGTTAATTAGTGCTAGATTAGTGCCATGAATACCCTAGGGTTAGTGCTAGATTATGAAATCTAGGTGCCATTTGAACCCTAGGTTAGTGTTATGAACCCTAGTAAAAAATTGTTGCTATTTACATTTTTTTAGTTCAAACAGAATTGTTGCTATTTTTTTTTAGTTAAAGCAACTGTGCTAGATTATGAACCCTAGCTAGTTAAAACAGAATTATTGCTAGGTTAGTGCTAGATTATGAACCCTAGTTAAAACAGAATTGTTGCTATTTAAAAAATCTTAGTTCAATCAATTGTTGCTATTTAAAGAAAAAACAGAAGTTCCTTGTTTGCATTAATCAATTGTTGGCTAGGGTTTTTTGAGAAGTAGCTATTGTTTTGTTTAGTTAACCCTAGTAGATAGGAATTTAACTAGGGTTCTTTATGGTGAATTTCTTTGAATAATTAAAGTGCGTGAATTTCTTTGATATACATGATGTTGGTTGTTGATGGTGAACATATTTTGAATAATTGAATTGCCAAATGATGTTGGCTGCTGTTGTTGCCATATGATGTGCCAAATGATGGAGATGATGTGCTATTGTTGCCTATGTTGGCTTTTCTTGTTTGCAGGGAAATGATCCGAGTGGCCTATGTTTTGCCGGAATATTGATTCATTTCCGTTCTGGCGAATTTCAGGCGCTCGATATGTCCACTTTTTAGCAAAGGTCATGCCAAAATTTCCCGTGAATTTCGGCATGACTTGTGCTAGAAAGTAGGCATATCGAGTGCCCGGCATTTGCTTGGATGGGAATGAAACGGCATTCCAGCAAACCATAGGCCTTTTTTATGTCATTACTCATTTTATTATAGTTTAAGAATTAAACGAGCAGACTTAATCGTAGGAAACATGTCGAACAACGACGAGACCGGGGCTTCTGACCAAGCTGCCGACGACATAGAATATGACCGTGAAGATGATTACCACGACTTTTTGTCTAGTCAGCAAACAGAAGGTTTGCAGGGCGACCTGGTCATAGCGAACAATGGTACTGCCGCCGACATCGACACCGATGGCACCAGCACCGATGGCGGCGCCGAGACCGGCGCCGAAGGTACCGGCGCCGAAGGCGGTAACGAAAAGAAGAAGCAGAAGAAGCAGAGGACATGACGCCCTAACAAACTCGGCATCGGAAGAATCCAGGTCACAGAGATGCACCCCGGCAAATTCGAGCCAATAGCGCCGGATGAACCTCGCAAGTGCTATGGCAACCAAGTCGGATGCATCCTACGGGAAACCGCGAGCATCAACGCTGCACTTGCTCCTAACGAAGCTGCACAAGAGATTCCAGTTCCCCGGCTGGGATGACCGCATAGAAAACCCGTGGGATGATGCTTCCATGAAAGATATCAATAACCACGCCATGGGCATGTTCAGCAACGATTTGGCCGCCTGGAAAGGGAGGGTGAAACGAGTGATTGATGCTAACGAACCCCTGCCCAAGATTTTGGCGGACAATCCGACACTTACGGCAGAGGAGTTCAAAAAGTTCAAGGACACTTCCGCTACCGAGGCAGCCAAGATTAAGTCTGAGAAATACAAGGGCCTTCAGCAAAGGAACACGGGGAACCAACGCCTAGGAAGCCGTGGCTACATTGGCAAGAGGCCCATATGGGATAAGGAGGATGCAGAACGTGAAGCCGCGGGGATCCCAGACCCCTACGCGGAGTTCACCGACCCGCAAGAGCGTGACTTCATGAGGGCCCGGTACAAGTGGGACAAGGAAAAGAAGGTTTGGTACACGGACCCGATCATGAGGAAATTGATTAGATTACTGGTAATTATTCTTTTACCACCTTACATTTAGCTTCTGATCAACTGGACTACACGTTGTAGTAACATTCGTAAACGGTTCACGTTCCTTTTGCAGAAGGAGCAACACATGCTTGCGGCCCAAAGCGACTCGTCGTCTCAGTTGTCGATGAGGCCCAAGTGGGACACCCCTCTCAACCGGGCCTTAAACCAACTGAAGGGACACCCTTTGGACCAACGGCTGCAATATGGACGTGTGCATGGAGTCGGAGACGGCGCCACGTGGAAGTACTACTACAACGAGGACCCGGAGGCTAAAAAGCAGAAAAAGAAGTTCAGTCAGTTGAACATCGACGAGAAGGTGAAGCTTGCGGTCGAGAAAAATGCAGCTGAGGCCGAGAAAAAACCGGCTGAGGCCACAGAAGTGAACAAAAATGAGTTGGTCCAGTAGGTAGTCAATGCAGTTGTAGCTGCCTGCAGAAATGATTTCGCTACTAACTTGATTCCGGCTATTATCGACTGGACGAAGCAAAATCTAGACAAGACGACACAGGATTTTCCCATGCCCAGCTTCGTCGGGACCAACTCGGTGAACATCGCACCACCACCACCTGCTGCCGCTACCGCACAAGGTCCTGCTCCCGCACCCGCTCATAGCAGCCCGTCCTCTGTCTCTGGCTTGCTAGGCGGGCCTTCGTCTTTTGCTGACCTGCCCTCACGGTAATTACACGTCGCACCAACATATATATAATCTTCCATTTTTCGTTGCCTTTTGGATGTCTTACGCCGTAGACATGTCTTCGCAGGCCGACGAAACCCCTTGCACCGTACTCTACATGATCAACGGCCGGAAGGTGGACGTGGGAAAGGCAGTGATAACGAAGCCCTTGGAACTCATGTTCCACGGCCAGCCGATCCCCGTTGGCACCTTCAGGGTTACCTTGTCGAGTGTGAAAGCGGGCCACGAGGATTTGACTCCTCTAGTACGGCTCGGGGGAGAGGAGGATGAGACCCCGATGTGGCTTGGAGAATGCAAGAGTTGAATGCTGCTGTGGCCGAAGAATCTTCTTCGTCTGGAGGCGGCCGAGAGCACACCAATGACCACACATCAGCAAGGTATGAACACCACCACCCCGCCTACGCAATTACCAGCGCCTCTCGTGCCGGGTGAGAGCGGCGGACGACGCGAGGAAGGGGGTCCAATAGTGGATGATGTAGTCGGCGCCGTGGAACAAGGAATGGATGATGAGTTGGAGGAGGAGGACCCTCTCCGGTTCCTCAATACCGATGCCGCCTATGACGACGGACAAATGATGAGTCAGCCATATGACTCGGGCTATGAGCATGCGGATGAGGAGATGGATGATGTGCCCGGGCGGGAACGTCCTAGAGTTGATTGCAAGAAGTCTCTCTTCATGCAATCCTCACAGGACACGCCTCCAGATGCCGCCTCAACGCAGGGTCATCTAGCCGAGGGTCGTAAAGTGCTTAGCCCGACGACACAGGTGGTGGGGGTAAGGAAGGGTCTGGACGGTGAACCCAAGAAAAAGGAGAGGAAGAGACCGCCGAAGAGAGGCACTGCTGCCGCCAAAGCTTCTAGCAGCCAGCCGACCGATTTTGCAGACCGTGTACCGGTCAAAGGTGTGGCGATGTACCATGTCTTGGGCGAGCCGATCCTACCGCCGAAACCGCTAGAGGCCATATCAGGGGATCTCAGGAGACTGCACGACCATGTGCTGTCGACTGAGAAAAGCCTTCTTGCCTCGGAGGATCCAGGATATCCGCTTTACGCGGTTCGTGTGCCTCAGGCCAAGTGCTACGTCGACACACTGCCCGCGGAGGTGTTCTTCCTGCGGCTCGATTTTACGATCGTCCGCCTTTTTGCGCTACATATGAACTTTGTCATCAGGAGAGAACAAATCTCGCAAATCTCGGTGGCGGATCCATACTACATGCATGAGTCCTTCTTGAGTCTCGGCGAGTTTGAACGTAAAGCTGCTAGGGACTACATCGAATACTTCATGGTAACGAATAAGGACAAGGAAACGATTCTCCTGCCTTATCATCCAATGTAAGTCATTGTCGGACAACCCTTTCGTACGTTTCAATCACTTCTTCGCTCATATGGAGACTAATTTGAGGTGTCTTTATTTTCCGCAGCAACGAGCGCCGTCCTTATCGTTCTTTTCCCGCGAGTCTCCCACGCCGTGTATTTCGACTCGTCCAGAAACTTCGAGAAGAAAGACTACACCCACATAATGGATATTCTGGATGATGCTCTCCACGGCTTCAGCATGAGGGGTGGCCACATGGAGATCAGGAAACAAAGGAAGAACAAGCCGGGTTTCTCGCATAAAACTACCTTTTGCTCCGTCCAGCAACCGACAACAAGCAAGAACGATGGATTCTACCTCCTCCATCTCATGATGGAGTTCAGAAGGGATCAGCAACATCTTCGCATGACAACAAGAAATGATGAGCATATCCGCAAATGGGCAGAATCCTTAGGACACGAACTAGATTATAAAGTCAGAGATGACTTCTTTCGCATCCAGAAGGACATTGCAACGATCATCATGAAAGAAGTTGTCGAAGAGAAGGGGATGTTCCACCACGGCCCTATATCGCGAGTTGACATCAGAACTCGCATAGGCATGCAACGTCAAGACCTGATGCCTTTCACGAAGCTAGGGTGCATCCTCCCGGATATGGATGGGTGGAACTTCCAGTGATTGCCGATGCCGATGATGATGTGTCGGTTGAACTTGTAGTTTCTGTAGCGATGAAACTTTGTGATGTCAACGGTCCTGCTGAACTTGCATAACGCTAGTTTGTTAGTTTGGGTACGATGACCTGCGTACATCTAGTTAATTAGTTTGGGTACGGTGAACCTGCGTTGATTAATTATGTTTACTATATGTTGCATCTATTAGCTAACTCTTTCTTTTCATGTTGCTCAAATATATTATGTTGCATCTCTAACAGGTACATAGGTCCTTGATGGTGAAGAAGTGCTATGCCGTGTACATAGGGAGGGTTCCGGGAGTGTACGATGAGTGGCCCGAGTATCAGGCCCAAGTGTCACGGTTCTCGGGCGGCAGCCATAAAGGGTTTGATAGCAGACAAGAAGCAGAAGCTAGTTACATGAGGTTCACGCTAGCGCGAGAGAGGAGTCACAACCGGCGCCTCATGTACTGCATAATTCCGCTCTTACTCATAGTGATAGCTCTTCTCTTCTATATCATCGTTTTAGATGGATGATGAAACATGTGTATGGGATGACGATGTAGTTGCATGTATTCGAGACATATCATAACTTGTATCGCTATTTCGAGATCGATGATGATGAGAGACATCATTTGTGTTGGATGATGATGGCATGATTTGATGAGAATATTTGCGTGTGTATGATATGATGAGACTATTGTGTGTATGATATAACAGGCTATTGTATAAACCTATTAAAAAACAGAGAAAAAACCCTGCAGATTTTTTTTACAGACAATAGTAACAGTAGCGCGGGGTATGTGTGTAGCAGTACCGCTTCCTTAGTAGTAGCGCGTGTTAAATAGGCGCGCTGCAGCTTTTAGCAGTAGCGTGGTTCACCTAAACGCGCTACTGCTAAACTCTGTTAGCAGTAGCGCGGGTGGAACAACGCTACTGCTAATAGTTAGCTGTAGCGCCCTAGCAGTAGCGCGCCCACCCGCGCTACTGATATTACAAAACCCCGCGCTACTGCTAGGGTTTTCCCTAGTAGTGTGCAACCTTAACTGTTTGAAGATGTAGTTGGCCAGTCGTCGGCTTCTGCCCCCTTAGTAGATACTACTTAGGGTGTATCAGTAGAAACAAGGCAATCAGACCTTAGGGCTAAAACATACACTTAATCTCAGGAGCATTTTCTTGGGGGCAAGTTAATAGCCCCCGGTATATGTCGAGTTCTCGGATCATGCGAGATCGAGCCACCTACACTTCGGCTCTTTCGAAAAAAGAAAACCCATCATTTTACATGGATAGCCGCTATCGGCTATGTGTAGTTTAACACTACCTATGGTTCACCGACCAATTTACGCGTGTTGTGACAGTCAGCTTTCGGCTTTCCCCAACTGAGGTACTTGATCGGTTAAAACAGAAGTAATAATCGGAGTGGTTCTCCCTTTACACCCTTAGCCGAATAGAGTGAAAACATAAGGGGTAAGCACAGGAGCCGGGCAACCCAACTATTGACTAAAGACACAAGTCGAAATCGATGCATATATATGCGAGGCACCGAGGACATTGGGCCAAGGACTTAATAGAGTACCATGGAGTTTGGGTGGGCCAAGTCGCAGCCCCCCGTTGATGCTTTAAAGGCATATGATATTTGTATCGCGATAGTTATGCTCGGTGTATGAATCAAAAGAGAAAAAGGATGCACCATGTGTGTATACGTGGCCCGACACGTCGGGTCTTCTCTTTATTCATTAAAAAGGATCGAATCTAACAATCTGAGCTCTATATAACTTTGAAATATACATGCTTTGAAAAAGAGGATAACCGAGGAGGAGACGCACCGAGCTCTGGTCGTCTAGTTTTACACCTGCTACTGCCTTCCTGTCGTGCATCCTCCATGATGTCTATCAGCAATCCGTCATCTAGTCCGAGGATGGTCATCTCCGCCTATGATGGAGCCCTTTGTTTGCTTCATGGCACTTGAATGGCGATCACTTTTAGGAGTGGAAATCGATGGAGGTTCATTGCGATTAGCTTGAAGCAGTTAGTCTGCCCCCGGTCGAGCCGCCTATGCTTTAGAACAGGGCACGACCTGATTGCCAGGGGTCTTTAGACACACATTAGTTTATCCGTACAGTGCCCTATTATTTGCCTGTGGTCTGCTACCCCCCATGGAATTTTCAACGCAAAGTTGTGCACCCGAGGAACATAGTCCTCGGTCATGTAAAGGGGACAGTAGAGCGCGTACCCCTATTTAGGGGCACCAGTCGTTTGCCCCGAGGAGAAGTTTATAGTCCTCCAACACTTTATGTGGTCCTGTCTGCTTAATGCAGCTCGGGCCCTTAATGCGTCCTCGGCGGTTTGTACTTCAGCCGCGAAGGCCGCGGTCTGCTCCTCTGTTCACAGGGAGCGTTCCGTGTTGCCATTGACTATGATAACGCCATTCGGCCCCGGCATCTTAAGGTTTAGATAAGCATAGTGTGGGACAGTGTGGAAGCGAGCTAAAGCAGTCCGCCCGAGGAGTGCATGATAACCACTTCGAAAGTGTACTATATCGAAGATTAACTCTTTGCTTCGAAAATTCTCGGTTGTGACGAAGACTACGTCTAAGGTCACGCTTCTCGAACATTGCGCCTCAACACCTGGTATGATACCCTTGAATGTGGTACTACTGGGCTTGATTCTTGCCGGATCAATATGCATCTTCTTGACTATAACGGCATATATCAAATTGAGGCTGCTACGTACCTCCGTCCATAAGGACTCGGGTTAGATGAAAATCGTCCACTATGGGATCGAGTACCAGTGCCACTGTGCCTCCGTGATGGATGCTTGTCGGATGGTCTCTTCGGTCGAAGATGATCAAAATTTCCGACCATGGGTTATACTTGGGCGCCGCTGGCTCTACGGCATAAACTTCTCGAAGCGCCCGTTTCCTCTCTTTCTTGGTGACGTGAGTAGCATATATCATGTCCACGTCCTTTACTTCAGGGGGGAATTGTTTCTGGTCGCCTGTGCTCGGCCCGTGTTGGTCACCGTCCTCATTACGAGGTTGGCTCTTGCCTTGATTTTCAGCTGCTATCTTGCCGGCTTGCTTGATCACCCAGCAATTCCGGTGAGGATGGGTAGCAGGCTTATCCGGTGTGCCATGGATAGCGCATGGCTTGTCCAATATTTTGTCCAACGTTGACGGGCTGTCTCTATTCCCTTGAAAGGGTTTCCTTTTCTTGCTGCTACATTGATTGCTGAATCCGGCATTGACTGCCGCCTCCTCGGCATCGCTGCTATTTCCTCTATTGCGGCGCTTGTTGTTCTTGTTGTGCCAAGGTTTTTGATTTTTGTCGCACACCTCGGAGGTGCCTGGGTCGCCATTATAGTTGCTTCTACGAGCCAGCCAACTGTCCTCACTTGCGCAAAATTGAGTCATCAAGTGTGTGAGCACTGCCATCGACCGAGGCCTTTCCTGTCCGAGCTCTCTAGCGAGCCATTCATCGTGGATACTATGCTTTTAAGGTAGTTATCGCCTCCGCGTCTGGACAATCGACTATTTGATTTTTCTTGGTCAAGAACTGATTCCAGAATTTCCTGGCTGATTCCCCTAGTTGTTGCATAATATGACCGAGGTCATCAACATCCGGGGGTCGGACATAAGTGCCTTGGAAATTTGCTCGGAAGGCATCTTCAAGGTCCTCCCAATTACCAATGGAGTTCTCGGGCAAGCTGTTGAGCCAATGTCGTGCCGATCCTTTGAGCTTTAACGGTAAGTATTTAATGGCATGGAGGTCATCACCTCGGGCCATGTGGATGTGCGTGAGGAAATCCTCAATCGATATAGCGGGGTCCGTAGTTCCGTCATATTGTTCAATGTTGATGGGTTTAAACCCTTCTGGGAACTGGTGCCGCATGACCTCGTCCGTAAAGCACATGGGGTGAGCAGCTCCTCGGACCCGAGTTGTGGCATGCCGGACGTCAGATGTCGTCATGGTCTGATCGCGTGTATAATCACGCGTGTCACCGTTCTTGGCTAACCAAGCCAGGTATCCCGCCTGTCCAGCAGGTGGGTGCCCCCTGGACCCATTAATGGATCATGATTGGGCGGCTGGTATTGATGCCAATTTCTTCCGCAGATCATAAGGTTTCAACGGCGGGAGTGGATCTTTGCGGTAACAGCTAGGTATTTTGGGGGGGGGGGGGGTTAGGATATCCACCTCCTGGCCTATCTTGGCCCCGAGGAGGGCAGTCAGGGTTCTTAGCCCATTCGCGCTTTGACAGCAAACTACCATCAACCTCCTCGTCGAACTTTGGGAGCAGCCTTCTTCGGGGGTAGTACTTGTTATTCCCTGCGACTCTTTCCTTGATTTCTTGTTCGGCGTTGAGGACCTCGGTCCATTTATCGTTGAGCCTGTCCTATTCAGCACGAAGTTACTGGGACATTTGCTTCATGCTCTTGGCAGTACTGATTAACTACCGGCAGAAAGCCTGAAGCTGAGGATCCTCAAGAGGTTCCTCGGGAATGTCAAATTCATCGGGTCTGAGGCTTACGTCCTCCTCGGACTCTGGATAGTAGTTATCGTCCTCAGGGTCATCATCATCCCTGTTTGTCATGGTGCCATCAATATTTCCATCGCCGGCGTTACCACCTGCGTTTTGGTCCTCGGCACAGTCTGGAGTATTGCCATTGTCGGTGGCACCGCCGTTATCGGTGGCGTCATTGCTGGCGTCCCCGTTGCATGCGCCTTTACCACGGCATCTTCTACGTCGGGGCTTGGGGGGCTCTTTATCTCCTTCATCCTCCGTAGGGATGTCCACCATGTAGACATCGTAGGTGGAGGTAGCCGCCCACTTGCCAGTGTTAGAGGTGGCTAGGGGTGATGCGGTGTATGACATGTCATCGGCATCTTCATCCATGTCGATGGCCTCTTCGGAGGCATAGTCCAGTATGTCGGTTAAATCCTCGACAGTAGCGACTAGGTGGGTGGAGGGTGGGACAAAAATTTCCGCTCCTCCGCATTTATCTACGATCCGATCATAGACCGAGGTCTGATCATTCGAAATTTCAAGGCTCTAAATCCGATCTAATATCTCGTTCAGGGACGTGAGGTCGGCCTCGCCCATCTCTTGATAGTAGGCGGGGCTCACATGGAGAGTGCCCAAGGTGCCACCTGACATAGCCTCGTGATCTTTGCTAGTTGGGATTGATGCCTGATCCAGCAATGCGGTGTTCGGATCTGAGCTCAAAGCCAGATCCGAGGTACAGATTGATCCACGGTCCTATTCTGAGATTGAATCTGGTGCTGGGACGGTGGTGTTTGTTAGATCTTCGGGCTGGCTTGACACCCAACCCGAAAAGGCGAGTTCACCACGGGAGTCCGCGGCATACTCCAGGTTCCCAAACCTGATGGTTTGGCCTGGGGAAAGGTTCTTGATTTGGCCGAGGTGACCAGTCGAGTTGGCATGCAGCACGATGCTGCCGAAGGCGAAGAGCTAGCTGGGGACAAAGGTATTCCCACAGCCGATGCTGTTGTCGATCCAAAGATGAGCCATCGAGCCTTTGTGACTAGGCAGCGGGACCTGTATGGGCCACCAATGTCGATGCTAAAACCGGCGGATCTCGGGTAGGGGGTCCCGAGCTGGTGATCTTGGTGTCGGTGTCAAAGCCGGCATATCTCGTAGTAGGGGTCCTAAGCTAGGCGTCTTGGAGCGATGGTAACAAAGGGACGAAGGAGACGATGTTTACCCAGGTTCGGGCCCTCCTATGGAGGTAAAACCCTACGTCCTGCTTGATTATATTCATATGGGGATAGTACAGAGTACATGTGTCTACCACGAGATTATGATATGTAATGTCATCATCTATCGACTAGCCTAGCCTCGGTTTATATATGCACCGTCGGCCTAGGGTTTAGAGGAGTCCTTGTCTTGTGCGCCAAGTCTTGTGGAATCCTCCTTGTATTCGGCATCGTGGGCTGTCCGGACTGGCCCATTAGTAAACCGCCATGGGGGTCCTCGGCCCGACCCATAGGTCGGGAGACGACGTGGTGAGTACCCCCTAGTCCAAGACACCGTCAGTAGCCCCCTGAACCGGTCTTCAAGTTGGGGACGCTCCTCGGTTCTTCCGAACAGTTTTTTGTCTTCGGTCGTCGGCCTTGGAAACTGCTTCAACAAATCTTCCCATCTTCGATCTTGAGGATCGCCGAGCTGAATCCAGAGAGTTCACACGTCGGGCATCCGAGGAGCCCCTTTAAGTTATCGGCTTTTATCAATGCCTTATTATTTTTTATCCCACACCTCGGGTTTGAAGTGTTTCCCGTGCGGCGGTGTCCTCTTGCGTCCGAGCTCCAACGCCGAACTATATCCGAGGTGTCTTTTTACAACTGAGTTCCAATGCCGGACTATGTCCGAGCTCTAACGCCGGACTGTGTCCGAGCTCCAACGCCGGACTGTGTCCGAGCTCCAACACCGGACTGTGTCCGAGCTCCAACGCCGGACTGGGTTCGAGGTGTACTTTTAGCCGAGCTCCAACGCTGGTCGGCATCCGAGGTGTCATAGACTACCTCGGTCATGAAAAGTTTGAAGGAGTTCAACCGAACATAATGCCGGAAAAACCCTCTAGGGAGACAACCACTCGCGTCCGAGCTGTCCTTTTGTAGCCGAAGTCTAATGATGTTCGGCATCCGAAGTGTCATAGATTACCTCGGTCTTGGAAAGTTTGGAGGACTTCATCCGAGCTTAAATGCCGGAATAGTCTTTTATGGAGCCAGCCATTCACATCCGAGCTTTATGCCGGACTGCTTCTGAGGCGTCTCCGATCTTGAGCTTTATGCCGGACTGCTTCCGAGCTCCAACGCCGGACTGCATCTGAGCTCCAATGATGATCGGCGTCCGAGGTATCATAAACTACCTTGGACCTTAAAAATTAAAGGAATTCATCCGGGCTTAATGCCGGAAATGCTCTCTATGGAGCCAGCCACTTGCGCCCGAGCTTTATGCCGGACTGCTTCCGAGGTGGTGCACCACTTCGGCCATGGGCTGATTTTTGTAAATTTAATTCCGAATTGTGCAATTTATTCTCTGCCGAGATATATAGCCAGTAGCCCTCAAGGTGTGTGTCGGTCTAAAACCCGAGATGCACCTGAAGAATGACATAAAACCGCTGATCCCAGTAGCCCCTGAGACTCAGGTCGATTCGCAAAATCGGCCTGAGGATCAACTCCTATCTCGGCAGCATACTTCGGAACACAAAAGCGGTGTGCACAGACCTCGAGACTCAGGTTGGGTGCGGCCGACCAACCCAAGGATCATAATCTCCTCGGAAACTGTATTGCACTGGAATTTTCTGCATTGAATTGTCAATGCAGTAGCCCCCGAGACTTGGGTTGGGCAACATGGCCGACCCTAGGATCGTACCTCCTCGGGAACTAGTTCAACCATCATGTACGTTTTGACAACGCCGAGGTGGAGTTCGGCAGGAAAGATGCCGAACCATAGTTCGGAAAAGAGTTTCCGGACAAGACCATCACGCCGAACACCTCAACCAAGAGGATGTCCTGCTTCCTGAAAGGAAAACATAAAACCGCTGATCCCAGTAGCCCCTGAGACTCAGGTTGATTCACAAAATCGGCCTGAGGATCAACTCCAAGCCATGCAGCGTACTTAGGAATAGAAACGCGGTGTAATATATTAGAGGAAATAGTGATCGGCAAGCGGGCCCTTGAGAGAGGGTCTTGAGAAGTTGCCATAATATATTAGCTTGATGCCGGGTAGGTCCAGATGGTACCTATTATTGTCCAAAGACACGTTTTCCCATAGCTCGGTCAAGCCGAACACTGAGCATTTTTGAATTTTCTGCATTGAATAGGCAATGCAATAGCCCCCGAGCCACGGGTCGGGTGGCAACACCAGATCAGGGGATCGATGTGATAAGCGCGAATAGTGTTCGGCATCAGCCGAGGTCAAACCAGTAACACTTCGGCCAATCTTATGAAAGGACCATCGTTTAACACGGGGTGACCTCTATCGATCTGTAGTTTGACACAGTCATCGGATCGATGACCAGTTTACGCCCATTGTGACAGTCAGTTTTCGGCTTTCTCCACTGAGGCGCTTAACCATGCGAGCTGGAAGCACAATCGCAGTGATTCTCCCTTTACACACCTAGCCGAACAAAGCGGAACATAGGAGGCAAGCACAGGAGCAGGGCAACCCAACTATTGACCAAAGACACAATTCGAAACGGATGCATATAAAGCAATATCCGAGAATGTTTTGCCGAGGACTATTCGGAGTACCTTGGCTTTTGGTGGGTTCGGCTCTAGTCGGAGCTCCCCGTTGATATTGCCGATGCTTTAAAAGTGTACTGCGAGAGTTATGCTCGGAAAAAACAAAAAAACTTATGCAAAAAGGGTTTATGTTTAGATAAAATAAAATTGTGCAAATACGAAAGCGGTATAAAATTTAATATGTGCTTCGGTCGTGCTTTAACATGATACATCCGATCTCTAGATTTCAAGTGGGTCAGCCTTCGGCTTCAACCTCCCTATCCCGAAGGCGGAGTGTTTCTCAGGCCAGTTTAGCGAACTAAACGCGAGCGGCTTTAGAGAGAAAACAGGCTACCCGGCTATTGATCATACACTTGAGTCGAGAAAGGAGTGGTAGAAGAAGACTGTGCAACGACTGAGAAGAAAACATCTATTATAAAACGGCTCA
Organism: Elymus sibiricus; assembly: GCA_039707655.1. Classification (NCBI taxonomy): domain Eukaryota; kingdom Viridiplantae; phylum Streptophyta; class Magnoliopsida; order Poales; family Poaceae; genus Elymus; species Elymus sibiricus. The sequence goes on from CM077675.1 coordinate 24,674,127, forward strand.
TATTAATTTAAAAGCCCCCAAGTGACTTGGGTAAAATAATTTTATGTATAATGTTTGTATGTACCGAAGTACTTATATAATATCTATGTTCGCCCGAACTTTGAATGCGTCTTAACCGACCGTCGGCTTCTCCCTCTTCGGCCAAGGGCCGAAGAGTGTTATCTACTCTGCCTACCAAGAATATCGGCAGTGTTTCGGATAACCAGGCAATCAGGCCATGAGGCTGTAACAGACAAAGCGCGCCCAGGTAACTTATGCTATATTACTTATGTAATGCAAGAAGCATCTTCAAAGAAAATAGTGCCCCCAACGGTACCTTTCTTTGGTCGCTCATGATAACTATGAGACTTGTGCAATAGATTTGTGTACGCGTGAGTTCCGTCGTGTGCCGACCATAGTTGAAAATAATAAGAGCGCTAGCTTTCGGCTTCACCCGTCTGAGGTACGAGTTCGGATGACCCGATCGTAACAATCGCAGAGGTGCTTCCTTTACTCCCTAGCCGAACAATCGGGAACGTAGGGGTAAGCACAGGAGCCAGGCAACCCAGCTTTGCGGAACACTTAAGTCAACATGATGCATATTTTGGCATAATACACGAGCAAGGAAAGAAGCCGTACAATAATAATCGCATGCAAAGAGAAAATGTTTCATAAAGGAAGCCCCCAAGTAAACGGGGTATTTGAATTTGTTTGTATCAAACAAAGTTTTGACAAAGAAAGTTTTTCACAAACAACGTTTTGTCAAAAAAGTATAATGCTTGGCCGAACCGAACAAAAAGTAAAATTCTAAAGAGAGCTGAGCACGAAAACGACTTAGCTGGTTAATGTGCTCGGTGCGGTCCGGGGTTGTGGCGGGACAAAGACGTAGTCCTCGGCCTGGCCGAGGTCCCAGCCCCCAAGTCCGAGGTAACCGAGCGAAGAGCTCGGGTCGAGAAGTAGCAACGCAGCACGGTTGCTGCGGCGAGGCAAAGCCCCCGGTCCAGCCGAGGAGACAGAGTAGTTCGGCAGCGTGACGACGAAGCCCCCAGTTATCATGGGAAAAGGAAGTGTTGTTAACGAACAAACTTTTTTATTTAACATAAATATAATGCTCGGTAGAACCGAACAAAAATTTAGAAATTTGAGCATTAAAGCGACTTAGCTGGTTAATGTGCTCGGTGTTGACGACGCGGGCCGAGCTTATAGCGGGTCAAGGTCCCAGCCCCCAAGCCGGTCCCTAGGTGACCGAACGAGGAGTTCGGCACTCTGAAGTAGTGTCATGGCTCGGCCGTTGTGGCGAGGCGAAGCACCCAGTCCAGCCGAGATGTCGGAGCTGGTCGGCTGGTGCCGCCGAAGTGATTGTGTTTACACAGTCGAAATAGATTTCCTGCACATATAAGACAGTGCAGACAAGAAATAATAACAATAATAATGGTTAAAAATGATTATTTGCATAATTAAGTTTACGCAAAGTAGATAAAAGAAAAACAGCCTGGCGACGAGGTCAATAAAAATGGAAGAGGGACGACAACAGATCCGGTGCGTAGTCTTCGGCATGAACGAGGTCCCAGCCCCCAAGCCCGTGCTGAGGTGGCCGAACAAGGAGTTCGGCATTCCGAAGTAGTGTCACGGCTCGGCCGATGTGGCGAGGCGAAGCCCCCGGTCCAGCCGAGGTGGCGGAGTAGATCGGCAAAGTGACGTCGAACTGATCGCGCGACGCAGCTGAAGCCGATTACCTACACACATAAAATAGTGCGGGCAAAAGATAATAATAACAGATAAAGGTAATAATATAAAAAAAATTCTTCTACTTAGTTAATTTAAGTGAAGCAAATAAGTGAAGGAATATGGCCTGGGCGCCGAGGTGCCTGAACGAAGAGTTCGGCTTGACGAAGTGGCGACTCTGCACGGTTGATGTGGCGAGATGAAGTCCTCGGTCCAGTTGACATGGCAAAGCTGTGATCGGCGGACGCCGAAGTCTCATGCAGGTCGACTAGTGACGCCGAAGTCTCATGCCAGCTGAGGCGTTGAAGCAGGTCGGCTGGTGACGCCGAAGTCACCGGAGCAGGTTGATGAAGGGATGCCAAAGCCCCGGTCTAGCCGAGGTGACGGAGCAGGTCGGCTGGTGACGCCGAAGTATTAGGCCAGCCGAGATGTTGAAGCAGGTCGGCTGGTGACGCCGAAGTATTAGGCCAGCCGAGGTGTTGAAGCAGGTCGGCTGGTGACGCCGAAGTATTAGGCCAGCCGAGGTGTTGAAGCAGGTCGGCGTGGCGGACGTCAGCTTGAAAAAGTAACGGCGCGGCGATGTCGACGCAGGTCGGAATTTGTGACGAGGTCAATGCAGGCTTTGATGAAACCACGGAGCGCCCGACCCGTACAACCCGCGGATGACGAGGTTCGAGTGATGATTATTCGGCCCTCGCGATGCCGAACTCTTTGTCGGCTAGCCGAACTATTGGTCGGCTCACTAAGGTGATGATCCGATGAGATTGACCTCAGCTCGGCGGAGTGACGAGCTGTCTAATGCAGGTCGGCAGCCGTGGAGCAATGTTGTCGGTCTGCTTTGACACCATCGCGACGGCGAAGATTACCTCAAAAAAGGCTTTAAGATCTGTGGGTACGTGTTTGAGAACAACACACAGTACCCTAGGAGAAAAATTCCTTAGAAAGGATGTATAATATCCCGTTCATGAAAAAGATGAATTCGGGTCGGATTCGTTCTCGCGCAGAAAACAGATCCGAAAATTGGTGCACTCGTCGGACGTTTCCCAGAGTTTGAACGGTCAGATCGAGCTGAAATTTTGAGGGGTGATCGGTATGAGGATTCCGTAGCCGATGAACGGTGGGATCTTGCAAACAATGTCCGAGCTGGGAGCTGGACACCTCACCCTAAACTCGTCCCGATTCACGTCCAGATTTAACAGGGCTCCGGTATTTCTTAGATCGCCGAAGATTCCTCCATCGGAATACGACGAAATTTTACGAGGTCATTATAGACTCAATTCCGCACAATTCCACCGAAGCAATCGTTAAGGCGACGCTCGAGGAAGCGGGGACGACGAACACGAGTCGCTGTCCAGAAAAACTGCATGGTTGCTCGAGGACGATGTCAACATCGAGCCCCCGAGCTCCATGGATGATTTCTCGTGATCTTGATAGAGATCAGAGATGATGACGATGAAAGTATCCGTCCGATCTTGACGATCCGGTACGGAGCACAGTCCTCGGTCCAGCCGAGGTGACCAGTCGAGCCGGCGACGAGGACGCGGACATCGACAACAAAGCTTGGTTCCAACGCGTAGATCGCGATGGAGACGATCTGAATTCCCATCGCACCGCGGCGACCGCCAGCAGTCTCTCAATGAAAGCACCAATGTCGGTGTCAAAGCCGGCATATCTCGTAGTAGGGGTCCTAAGCTAGGCGTCTTGGAGCGATGGTAACAAAGGGACGAAGGAGACGATGTTTACCCAGGTTCGGGCCCTCCTATGGAGGTAAAACCCTACGTCCTGCTTGATTATATTCATATGGGGATAGTACAGAGTACATGTGTCTACCACGAGATTATGATATGTAATGTCATCATCTATCGACTAGCCTACCCTCGGTTTATATATGCACCGTAGGCCTAGGGTTTAGAGGAGTCCTTGTCTTATGCACCAAGTCTTGTGGAATCCTCCTTGTATTCGGCATCGTGGGCTGTCCGGACTGGCCCATTAGTAAACCGCCATGGGGGTCCTCGGCCCGACCCATAGGTCGGGAGACGACGTGGTGAGTACCCCCTAGTCCAGGACACCGTCACTTGGGACGATGTTAACAGGAAGTAACAGGGACACAGTTTTACCCAGGTTCGGGCCCTCTCTAAGAGGTAAAACCCTACACCCTGCTTGTATTATATTGATTGTGGATGGAGTACAAAGTACAAGATGATCTACCTCGAGATCGTATGAGTGAGTTCTAACCTCAAACTTTCAATGTGTCCCTGTGGACTAAACCCCTCGGCCTATATAGGCACCAGGGGTATCTTGGGTTAAAAATATGCCAGCTACACCTAGGGATAACATGTCGATCATTTAAACACACCTTGAAGTGTACGCCAAGTCTTCGGAGGATTCCATCTTGAGTACGCCAAGGGCCATGGTATGCACGACCCATTCTCCATTTGTTGGTGGGTCCTCAGTTCGACCCATGAATGGTGGGCCGACGTGGTGTACACTCCCTAATCCGGGACACCATCACCCGTGCCTCCATTACCTTGGCTCTTCGGATTTCCTCCCCCTCCTCCGTTCTTGGGGATGTCTAACATGTAGACATCGTAGGTGGAGGTCGCGGTCCACTTGCCGGTGTGGTTGACGGCAGGTGGCGGGGTGGTGTCTGAAGTTTCACCAACATCTTCATCCATCTCGGTTGCCTCCTCGGATGCACTTGCTAAGACATCGGTTAGGTCCTCGACGGTAGCGACTAGGTAGGTGGAGGGTGGGCTGAAAATTCCAACTTCCTCTGGTCTTTCCCAGATCTGATCATATACCGAATTGCGATCGTCCGAGATAGCGAGGCTCTGAATTTGATCTAACATCTCGTTCAGGAGTACCTTGTTGGCCTCGCCCATAACCTGAGTATAGGCCAGGCTTGGCTGTAGTTTGCCTCAGATCTGATCTGACATGGTCTTGGGGTCTTCATCGGTCAAGCTAGATGCCTGACCCGTTGTGGTGGCGCTCGGCTCCGAGCTCAAGGCTAGATCCGAGTCATGATCCTCATCCTGGTCCTGAGCTGGGATCGAATCCGAGGTCTAGACAGGAATGCTGGTGTGGTCCTCGGCCTGGTCTGACACCTGGCCCAAGAATGCAAGTTCGCCGCGGGAGTCCGCGGCATATTCCTTGTTGCCGAATCTAATGATCCGACCTGGAGCGAAGTTTTCCATCTGGCAGAGGTGGCTAGTTGAATCAGCGTGAAGCGTGACGCTGCTGAAGACAAAGAGCTATGCAGGCTAAAAAGTCATGTCGTAGCCGACGCTATCGTTGATCAAGAGGTGAGGCATCGAGCCACTTCGACCACAAAGAGGGACCTGTATGGGCCACCAATGACGGAGTTGAATTCGGCAGATCTCGGGTAGGGGGTCCCGAGCTGGTGATCTTGGCACGATGGTTACTAGAAAAAGAGGGGACACGATGTTTACCGAGGTTTGGGCCCTCTTGAAGAGGTAAAACCCTACGTCCTGCTCGTATTGTATTGATTGTGGACGGGGTACAGAGTACAGGTTGATCTACCTCGAGATCGTATGTGCGAATGAATTTACCTCTACGGGCTAAACCCCTCGGCTTATATAGGAGCTGGGGGTACCTAGGGTTACACATAGGTCGGTTACATTCGGGGATAAGCATGCCAAAGATGGCATTTGTGTCTTGGAGTATGCTCCAAGTCTTCGGGAGAGTCCACCTTGAGTACTCCACGGGGCCTGACGAACGCGGCCCACTGGTTGGTCGTCTGGGGGTCCTCGGCCCAGCCAATGTCTGGGAGCCGACGTGGTTAGCCACCCCTTATTCAGGACACCATCACCTGGCCTATGCCCCCAATCAATGGAAGGTTCCTCAAAAAACATTTTTGTTAAAATATTTCCTCTTTCGTTGCCTTTTTGGTTTTCACTGGGGAATCTTTTTTAGTCGGCTATCGGATCCATGATGCATTCTCCTTTGCATATTGTGGATATTTTGTTTTCCCCAATTTTTAATGGACCAAGTCCAACAACAACAAAAACGGCTTTCCCATATCACACTACGCTGTTGATTGAAGATTTGGCTGCCCTAGGACTTGACAAAGGGTGGCACAATGTGTCAAGTTGCAGGTGGAGCGGCTCCTACACTCACAATGCACGACAAGTACCAGGTGTATGCTTTCGAAGGCAGCGGAGATGATTACTTGGGCACTTCTGAGTATTGAGACCCCATGCCCTTCTTGTTTCCTAGCATGTCTCAGGTTCACAGAGCCTCACACATCAAGGAAGACTATAGGATAAGATGGAAAGGATGCCTGACCCAACACACGTTGGCTTGGTACGTAGCCACATGGCAACCCCGGGGTGTGCCACTAGAAGCTCCAGAAAAAGTGCCAGAGGGTTTCTTAGTCCACAGAGGTGAACGGTTGCTTTCTAAGTTCTCAAGGTGGGTACCCGAGAAAACCTGGAACAAGAATCCCCAAGAAGATCAAGCAATTTCATGAAATCTGCGGCCAATCAATTAGCCTGTGCAAGCAATCCTCATAAGAAAAAAAATCCCTGAAGCTCCAAGAAGCATTCAAGTGGTCCCAAGCAGTAAGGGAACTGCTGGAAAGAAGGCGGAAGGTACCTGTTCACCACCCCTCAATAAGGCATGAAGAAAAATTGTCAAGCCATTGTCCCAAAACCATTTACCCTAAACCTATCACACCCAAGTCTCTAGGTTCATGAGGCATGTGCAGGGGGCATGTTGAGCTGTGGGGCCTCTTAGTACTACGATGGGCTAGAGTATGAATTTTTGTTACCTCTCAGAAAAGTCTCGAAACACGGCGTCTTCATACACGTGCACCGAAGCTTATGCAGTTGTTGAGTTGCAATCGCATGGTCTTTCGATAGTTCCCAATGACAAGTCCTTTGGCAGGCTTCTCGGATATCACACCTATAGATGGTGTATAACGGGAAAGCCAACATTTTAAAAAAGTCACAACAAAAACTTTTTTCTCTTTTCTCGCCTTGTTTTGTTTGGTGTTTCTAGTTGTTGTGTCTCGCCGACGTCTTTGTAGTCATGAAGAGGCACTTCTCTATGTTACTGGCGACATCCCAACACCGATTCTCTACACCGACAAACATCATAGGCATCTAGGGCAACTACACAGTGCACCCATTGTGATGTCGAGGACATTCTGACATCAAACATCTGCACCGACCTACATCGTGGGCGTTTTGGGGTCAGGGTGGACGCCGGTCCAGGCTGGTCTGGTCCCTGACCGAGCTATGCTTTGGACCGGCCATGGCCGGCTCAGACCGGACCGGACCGAACACTCCAGCGGTCCATTTTATGTGGACCAGACCGGTTGGACACCAGGTCAGTTAGGACCGAGAGGACCGAATGGTTTCTGGCTGGGATGTTGCTTGGAGTGCTTATGTTGATCGCTTCTAGCTCTGTTTAGCCATCTTTTGATTTTGTATAGCAAATGGATCAAAAGTGCAACATGTAGGTGCTAAAAAATGAACATATAGATCATTTGGTCGCAAAAGAGGTTCAAACGGACGAAAAATAAGCAAGTTTTGATACATGTTCAACGACTAGTTTACGAATGAATCATATATGACATAACTAAAATTTGGACATCATTTCCTTCGAATTTTGGACATCAAACATTGAATTTTGATAGCAACAATAGCAAGTATCACATCCACAAACATGAGTTCATATCATCATTGAACGACATGATTACAAACTTGCAATGACAATTCATAATTCATGACAATTGACAAGTTCCAACATAACACAAATGAGTGGGTTCAAACAAACACAAATGAGTGGTTCATCTCCAAACTTGCAATGACAATTCATAGTTCATGACAATATGCAAGTTCCAACATAACACAAACGCAAGAGTAGCAATGTAGCATCCACATGAGAAGATCGCTTTGGCATCCATCTCCAAAATAGCAAGACCAACATACACATGTCTACAATTAAGAAAAGCAACATCCACATAAATATATTGGGTGTCATATGACAAGTCAAACATGTAGGAATAATTGTTACCAATTGTTGCTCTTCGCCACACTCTAGGAGGGTAACTTTATGGTCTCACCATCCTCCTCCTTCTCATCCTCCCTCGGCTACAAGTGTGGAAGTTAGCCAAATGCTCACATCACATATGACAAACAAAATAGGAGAAAATGTAAGGAAAAGATAGCAAACATACCACCACATTTAAGTCGACGTGCGCACCCTTGATATAACTTGCACTACAAACCAAGGCGTCCACCGTAGCTGGTTTTATAAAACTCCTATAGTCATCTAATATGACACAAGTTGACAAATCTTAGTTCGAGGGTGAGAAGTTGACAAGTTCATATCCAAAGTTAAAAAGGACAAGTTGACATACCTAAAATCTTTCCGGTCGTGCTAAAAGTTGATTCCGAAGACACGGAGGTAGCCGGGATAGTTAGGAACCTTTTTGCTATCTTGGCCATCATTGGGTACCTAGAAGCATGCACCTTCCACCAACCAAGAAGATCAAGAGGAACAAGGGGAGGCTCACAACGATCCTCTAGATATTTTCTCAACTCACTCTTTGATATTTTTGTTGAATGGGCCGATAAGAAGGACTCATACCCAGCTTGAATTGGGATGCTTGTAGACAAAGATGCACTTGCTTCTTTTCCACCTCCATTATGTTGGGCAACACATTTGTCATACAAGGTCTCCAACTCTTTCATTACAAGGTCGAACTCTGTTTTACTTCTCACCGGTGCATAAAGTTCCCCAAAGGCCCACTCTATGTAATTCATCTTGTAACTTGTATCAAAGATGGTAGCAAGCATATGAGTTAAAAACAGTAAGCATACCTCTCCGAACCAAGCATATCTTCAAAAACAGCAAGCATATGTTAAAATCCTCATCTATATTCAACTTCTATATGAGCATATGAGTCAAAAACAGAAAGCGTATGTTCAAAACAGCAAGCATATGTTCAAAACCAGCAAGCTTACGTACAAAAACAGCAAGCATATGTTCAAATCCTCATCTATATTCAACTTCTATATGAGCATATGAGTCAAAAACAGCAAGCATATGTTCAAAACAGCAAGCATATGTTCAAAAATAGCAAGCTTATGTAGAAAAGCAGCAAGCACACGTACCTTGGATCAAAGATGGTAGCAATCACCATGGCATTGTTCTTTTCTTCCCAATATTTGTCAAACTTCTCCAACATTACTTCATGCATTACCCTGTAGTGTTCACTTGTGCACGAGTATTCATTTAGAATGGTTGAACATAAGTGGTTCAACATTCTAATGAAGAGCATGAATCCAAATTATCAACCCATTGGAAGGAAGGCAATACGAAACGAGTGCACGCAGGTTTTCAAGAGAGAAAAGGAGGTGCTTAAATCTCTCCTAAAGGGCGTGGGCTCCATTAGCCTAACTACGGATTTGTGGACAAGTAACCAGACCATATCTTACATGTGTGTGGTCGCACACTATATAGATGGGGATTGGAAGATGCAAACCCGTGTGCTTGCTTTCATAAAGTTGGATCCTCCTCACTCTGGAAAAATGTCATTGCCGATGCTCTCTATGCGTGTGTGACTGAATGGAAGATTGAGAACAAAATCACGTCTGTCACACTCGACAATGTTTCTAACAATGATGGTGCAGTCGATGCTTTGAAGGCAAAGTTCTTGGTTTGTAGAGGTATGCTTCCTGTTTTTGAACATATGGTTGCTGTTTTTGACTCGTATGCTCATATAGAAGTTGAATATAGATGAGGATTTGAACATATGCTTGCTGTGTTTGAACATATCCTTTTTGTTTTTGAACATATTCTTGCTGTTTTTGACTCGCATGCTCATATAGAAGTTGAATATATATGAGGATTCGAACATATGCTTGCTGTGTTTGAACATATGCTTGCTGTTTTTGAACATATGCTTGGTTCGGAGAGGTATGCTTGTTGTTTTTAACTCGTATACTCCTATTCGTTTGTAGGTACGGACTTCGAAGGCCAATATTTCATGTCCGGTGTTGTGCACACATCCTCAACTTGGTGGTGCAAGATGGGATAGAGGTCTTAGAACCTTTGATAAAGAGCTTGAGACAAACGGTGAAATACTTCAAGAGGTCACCTACTCGTCTCCACGCATTTGTTGGCACTTGCAAAAGCTTGGGTGTCAAGGTTGATAAGCGTTTGCACCTAGATTGTCAAATAAGGTGGAGTTCAACCTATAAGATGATTAAAACTGCCCGTAAATACAAGGGAGCCTTGACCTCTCATGCGGGTTCCGATGCCAACTATGCTTGGGTGCCGTCAGAACTAGAGTGGGATATGTATGACCTTATTGCTCCATTGCTTGGGAGTTTGGCTTTCGTGACAACCGCATTTTCATGAAGTTTATATCCCACTTTGAACACCTTCTACCCACACATTGTTGGCGTGAAGATTGCAATAAAAAATGCAATGGCAAGTACACATATCATCTTAGCAACAAGCTCCTTGATGATTCTTGTTGAACCTCTTTATTTTAGTTTAGGGTTGTAAAGAATCATGATTGTTATCATTGATGTGAAACAGGGTTGAATATTTAAGGCCCTTAGAAATATCTTGTTAGATGAAGTCAAATTAAGATTTTCGTTATATTTTAGTTTATGTGCCTCACATCTATCTCTTTTTTTTTCCTTTTGCACCTCTTATGTATTTAATGTTTCGTGCTATTTTCAGAGCTAGAATAAATAATTAAGCATTTAGTTCCACAGTTTGTCTTCTTATAACCTCTAATCCTATTTACAGAAGCATCTAACCTGTTGAAGTTTATCTTCTGAAAAGGTATGTCTCTGTTATGTAAGTGCAATCTTTTTTTTTTTTGAAAAGCCTACGGGGGGCGATCGCCCATCTGAACATTTTCATTAAGCCGCGGTTCTCACGGCAAGGATGGAGTGAAGCATACAAGGTGTCCAGGTGCCGGGGGCGGCACGCCCGCCGGCGGAGTGTTACAACACAGATTCACACTACAGCAGAGAAATTTTGCACCCAAGCTTCCAGGATGGATTTGCAGATAGATCGAGAGCAACGCCAACGCCACAGCAGCACGTCAGCAGGGATGCTTCGTGCCATGACCGGGGGGGTGGTCATCGCGAAAGACCTTGGAGTTCCGGCTCTTCCAGATCCCCCAGAGGGCGGCAATCGCCACCGTGGACCGAAGACGAGGGGGGGAGGGCAGGCCGGGCATGAGCACACCACAGCTAAGGCCCTCTACCAAGGAGGGGCTGGGCATGGCGGCAGGGAGCACCACGTCCCAAATGGCGCGCGCGTGCGCGCAGCCGAAGAAAAGGTGCAAGGTGTCTTCCACAGCACCGCAGAAAGCACAGTCCGGCGAGTCAATGATGTGCCGGTGGTGCAGGAGCGATGCACAGGGGAGGCGTCTGCGTTGACAGAGCCAGAGGAAGAGCTTGCATCTGCTCGGCGCGAAGGACCTCCAGAAGGTAAGTGCAATTGTTGTTTCTGTGGGGCTGCTAATACTGAGCTAATTGTCCCAGGCAACTCTTCAAGGTATGTTTTATTAAACCTTGTGCTCCTATTATTTATTGTGTCTAATCTGCAATATATATCTAGACTCAACAGGCTAAACCATGGCTGTCATGCAGAATTTTATTATTCCCCTCTATCTTGCCTAGGATGTAACCTTTTGCTCTCCTTGGGCTGACAAAGAAGACCCATACCTAAGGCAAAAGCTGACAGAGAATAAGATTTTTAGATTAAGTGCAGGAATATTTGTGAGTACTGTGCCAGGCGGTATCAACAGGCTGGTGCCATGGATTTTTAATCTTTCCATGCTGAAGACTAGTGCATATATAGTAAGTGGATGCGAGTGCTCTGAGTGGAGCCAATGGTAGGATACAACAGATTTGAATTCCTTAGAGATTGAATTGCAATGTTAATAATATCCAACTGAATTAGTTGCGTTATCTCATTCTGCGTGGACAGTAGCACAGTTGCAGCTACTCCTACAGTGGTATTGTTGGCTAGTGGCTACATGTATTTACCTTGCGTTTTGGAATTTGAGCTATGCAGCGTAGCCTGTTGAAAACGAGGTATAGCACAATAATATGCTCGGAACTGCCTGGTGATCACCAGAATGTTCAGGTAGACGTAAGTGCAGCTGAACCACAACAAGTGCCACACGATTGAGATCAAAATCCTGGTGATGGTCTGATGACTGCTCGATCTTACATCAATTTGCTGACTCCAATGGTGATGGGGCTGCACTAGAGAATATTTTGCTGAAGTCTGTATATGTGAAACTATTGAGACTATTTTCTTCAACGATATTCAGTTTGGAGCTCTGAAGTTGTCTTTGCTTTACTTAAAACTCAGTCTAATATGCTACACGTAGTTTCGAAGGCACTGGAGTGAAGCTGGTTAGACGCAGGTGGTGCATCAGGTGCTTACACATTTTTCCGATTTATGACATGGATCAATCATATGTACGGTAAAAATCATCCACTGTACCCCTTTCTGAAGTTTTATTTGTATCCCTCACGTAAATATCAATAACATCTGGAAAAGCAGATAATCACTTTTCATCATTTTTCTTATGCACAAATAACCTTTGTATCTATGGTGTACACTGGTACCTGATTACTGTTCTTGATAGAGAACATACCAGCCATTTGAGATTTCCAAACAAGCATGTAATAATGCTTCACTACAGGAAAAATAAATAAAGCCGAGTATGAAACATACTCTGCGAAGCCCAATTTAACCTCGACTTAACGTAAGCCGAGTGTTGCACTCGGTTTAGGGCTCTCGGCTTCATTTCGACCGGCGTAAGCCATGTAAGCCGAGTTCCACTTCACGGGTACTCGGCTTACATATAAGCCGAGGTTAAAACAGCGGCTCTCGGTGAAAAAAAAGGGTATGATGACCGGCCGACGCTAACGGAGGTGCCATGTGGCACCTCGGTAAGCCGAGTGTGCCACTCGGCTTACTTTTCCAACCAGATCTATAGCGTGCTGACACGTGTCCGCTATTAGCCGCATGTGAAGCCTAAGCCGTGTGCCGGGGTGGCACCCTGGTGTATATGTAAGCCGAGTGTCTCCTGTAAGCCAAGGGCCCCGCTCGGCATACTTCCTGCGCCATGAGGCTCCCTGGGCCTGCCACGTGTACTCTCTAAGCCGAGTACAATCCTAAATACACTCGGCCTATATGGAAACTGGCGGTGCCATTTGGTCCTGGCCGTTTCGGCTTACTGGGTGTAAGCCGAGTGTTTTTCCTGGGCGTTTCGGCTTACAATGGGTAAGCCGAGTGTTGCACCCGGCTTAGAGGCCATAAATTTTTTTTTTGGGTTGCTTGTTGGAACAACCCTGCATTTCAAACAGCAATATATATATATATATATATATATATATATATATATATATATAACTATATCCAACATGTCCAGGAAGTTCACGACCATATATATAGAACCAAGCATGCATACATACCACCGTACAACCTTATGGAACCAAGATGCAAGTTCATAACCATATCTAGTTCCAAGCATGGGTTCCAAGTTCGTAAGTAAACAGCCAGGGCCGGGCCCACAGTGGTGCCAACTGTGCGGCCCGCACAGGACCCACGATTCGGGGGGGCCCCAAAAAAATTACATAGGCCTAGTATTGGAAAAAAAACCTAAACTCTACTGGGCCGGTGTGCATCCTCCCGCGGAGCTGGGCCGTAGCAGCGACCGACGAGGGGCCAGGCCTCGACCGCTCGCGAGGGCGAGGCCATCGAGGGCGGTGCGCTATTTCCGATCACGACAGGAATAGGGAATCGGGACTCGGGAGCGACGGGATCCCTCGATCGTGGCTCGTCTCGTGCGACAGGAATAGGAAACGAAGCCGAACGCCGCCGCCTCCTGTCGCCTAGTACGCTCGGTCGCTCGTCTCGTGGCCTCGACTCCTCGTCTTGTCGCTGTCGCCTCGAGGCTTGTGCAGCAGTTGTCCTCGTTGGCTGACGCCCTGCTCGTTCCTGCCGCTACACCCCGCTCCCGTGAATTGGAAGTTACGATTCGTGCTGTTCCAGCCTCCAGCTTCAGGGTCCAGGTGCTTAGCGCTTTTTTTTTTATTATCTTTGGGTCTTACTCCTAATTTCTAATTTTGTAATTAACTATTGACATGACAGGAATCGTTACTTCGTTAGAGATTGATTTTTACCTTCTCGAATCTCGATTAAAGATTACAGTGTAGCCGTTTTATCGGACAGGACCCAAAGCTAGGTGAGTTAGACAATTCGTCTAATTATCAAACATTGACACATGATCTCCAATTAATATAAGCTAATGTATAAGTTCAAGTTTATTTAATTCATCTTCCTTATCTTGTGTTTCAATAATGCAGATTTGAGTCATCATGGGAAAACATCAGTCCGGTGCCTATAAGCGCAAGAGAAAAGCACATGAAGAAAATTTAATTAATACATCTTATAAAGGTGGTATGGATAAATTTGTTACAAAAAAAGCACCGCAAGTGTCATCTGGTAATCAGTCTGTTGATCCTTCTACCCTTGCACTTGCAATTGTTCCTTACAATGATTCTAGAGATGCTCGGACAGAGACAGATAATATAGAGGTAGAGGAAGATAATATTGATGTTGACTTAAATAGTTCACCTAGCGAGGATGTTGATGATTCTTTTCGGTCTGATATATTTGATCCAAGAAACAGGGATTCTCTTGATTCTAAACAGATTGATATCTTAGCACAGAAGGGTCCAAAAAGAGATGAATCAATTAAGAAAGGTCCCAAAGATAGATACCGTAAAAGGTTTACTGCGGTATTCTATACTAGATTCCTATCAAATGGAGAGTATTGTGACAGAGACTGGCTTGTCTATTCTAAACAACTTGATAGAGTCTTTTGCTTTGGTTGTAAATTATTTACAAAAGGTCATCGGAAAGGTCAGTTGGCAAATGAGGGTTGTAATGATTGGTCACATATGACCAATAGACTAAAAGATCACGAGACAAGTGTGGATCATGTTTTGAGCATGACTAATTGGTATGAGTTGCGAAGTAGATTGGAAAAACATCAAACTATCGATAAAGCAGCTCAACGACAACTTGAGAAAGAGAAGGATCATTGGAGAAAGGTATTATTCAGAATTGTTTGCATTGTACAATTTCTTGCCAAGCATAATCTAGCATTTCGTGGTACGAATGGCAAGCTGTATGAAGATAGCAATGGTAATTTCTTGGGTTTGGTAGAGATGTTGGCTGAATTTGACCCCGTCATTCAGGAGCATGTTCGTCGTATTACAAACGAAGAAACTCATGCTCATTATCTTGATCATAAGATTCAGAATGAATTGCTACACTTGCTTGCTTCTTGTATTAGGTCTGAAATTATCAAGAAAATAAAGAGCTCAAAGTATTTCTCTGTCATACTTGATTGTACCCCTGATGCAAGTCACCAAGAGCAAATGTCCTTAATTATAAGATATGTGGATTCATCTTCAAGTCAAGTTTGCATAGAAGAGTCCTTTCTTGGATTTCTAGATGTAAATGATACAACTGGCCAAGGACTTTTTGAGGTGATACAAAATGAGCTAAAACTTCTTGATCTTGATATAAATGATGTGCGAGGACAAGGTTATGATAATGGATCAAATATGAAAGGAACGCATCAAGGGGTGCAAAGGAAATTTTTGGATTTAAATCCTAGAGCTTTTTATTCTGCTTGTGGTTGTCATAGCCTTAATTTAACACTTTGTGATATGGCCCAGACTTGTGGTAGAGCAAAAGACTTTTTTGGAATCATCCAACGCATCTATACAATTTTTGCCAATTCTACAAAGAAGTGGCATATTTTGAAAGAAAACATATCAGGATTGACTCTCAAGTCTGTGTCAGCTACGCGTTGGGAGAGTCGTGTTGAAAGTGTTAAAGCAATTAGATTTCAATGTTCAGACATTAGGGAGGCTCTACTTCAGGTAACCAATATGTTCATATTGATAATGATGTAATTCATTCAGGCTTTGACTAGATCCAACCATAACGTTTATGAACTTTCTTTTAATTTCAGGTAGCTGAAGCTGATAGTGATCCAAAGGCAAGCAGTGAGGCTCTAGGTTTGGCAAACAATGAACTTGGAGAGTATGAATTTATCGTGGCAATAGTCATTTGGTATGAGGTATTGTCTGCTATTAATTTAGTAAGCAAAAATTTGCAAACAAAAGATATGCTTATTGATGTTGCAATTGAGAAAGTGAAAGGGCTTATTTCTTTCTTCGAGGGGTACAGACAAACTGGTTTCGTGGAAGCATTAGCGATAGCCAAAGAAATTGCACTTGAGATGGATATTGATGCAACTTTTCGTAGAAGGAGAGAAATTAAAAGAAAGAAACAATTTGATGAGAACCCAGATGACAGTAATATTGCCACACAGTCTGCAGAGGAATCATTTAGAATCAACTATTTTATACGTGTTGTTGATCAAGCAATTTCCTCACTCACAAGGAGATTTGAGCAATATGAAGGTTACCAGAAAATATTTGGTTTCTTATTTACCTCTGAAACATTGTGTTCATTGGATAACGATAGTTTGAAATCTTCTTGTGTTAATCTTGAGGCTGCCCTTATGATGGATAAACAATCTGATATTGATGCCAACGATCTATTTGTTGAGTTGAAGTTTCTTCAAAATTTCATGCCAAAAGAAAACATGGGACCTGTTGAAATTCTTAATTTTCTGAAGCGGCATGATTGTTTTCCCAATGCAAGTATTGCATATAGAGTTCTGTTGACCATTCCTGTAACAGTTGCATCGGCAGAAAGAAGTTTTTCTAAATTAAAGCTATTGAAGTCCTATATGCGTACTACTATGACACAGCAAAGACTCAATGATTTGGCCACAATAGCACTTGAGAGTGAAGTGTTGGAGAAGATTGATTATGAGGATATCATTGAAGATTTCATTTCAAAGAATACTAAAAGAATGAGGATATTCAAATAAATAGCAACCGCGAGTTGAATAGGTATGACTTTTTATATGTCCAATTATTATCATGTTATGTAAGACATTATATTACATAAATTATAAATCTTTTCTGCGACATATATATACATTATAATTGTTCGTTAGTTTTTTTTAAAAAAGGGCCCCAATTTTTAGTTTGGCACAGGGCCCCGGATTTTGCCGGCCCGGCCCTGTAAACAGCCATACAAGTCCATATACTAGCATAAGTTCACAACCAAGCTTGAGTTCGAAGTTCACAAATAAGAATAAGATAAGAAGTTCATGAACACCAATCACCACACACTCGGAGTAGATGATGACCTCCGTGGACACGAGCTGCGGATATGCTTCATCATAGCATTCATATTTTGCTGGAGCATCTGCAAAAGAATCATAGGAGATAATTTCATCAGTTAATGGTGTTGGTTATGTCTTATAGAAAAGAAGTAACATTCGACCCGATTTATGAACCGTGGACACGATAACATTAACACCACAATGACGACAAACTGGACGAAGATTATCAAGTTCTTCAGCCCACCAAACCCGATCTGACCTGCACCCTTGCCTACTCCAACATCGCTCTTAGTTCTGAGCATGGACTTGGAGTAAGCATCCTCTGCCTCCTTCCTATTATTAAACCCTTGAAAGGAGCTATTGTTTTAACTGGACACCTGATCATTGCATGCCTGCCATGAATCGTACACTCCTGGAGACCTCCCTCTATACACCACATACCACCTCATCTACCAAGACAGAAGAACAAGATTTGAACAAGCAGGAGAAGCAACAGAAGGTACGAAGAACACATGGAACATAAGCAACGTAAGCATTAATGATTCTTATACCCAAAAGCATCATCACAAGTTCTACTCCGAGTAGACATCAGCAGCCACATTCACTACATCAACATCAAACTATCTAACTAAGGCTACTCCGAGAATGGAGCTCTACTCAAACTGCAAGTCAGTGAAGCCGGTGATCGTGGAGTCGGAGCAGGTGGCCATCTCGCCGCTAGTGGAAGAGCCAGCATCCTCGACACTCGCGGTCGGCGGACTCGGCGGGATCGGGTCATCGCTCTCCTCAGGCGGTGCTTCTTTCTTGGCGAGCTCGTCAAAAAACTTCTGCTGCTATGCACGGAGGGGGACCATCATCTGGCGAATGCCCTCGGCCTTTCGCTTGTCCTGAATGGACTCATAGACCGCACGGTCCTCGGCGAGGAGCTGCGGGTTCGCCTGAACAAGCATGGACAAGTAGTCCTCACTGGCACGCTCGGCCACGACATGCGCCATGCAGTCCACATCCTCCTCTCCCAGGGAGTCGACCCTAAAGGAAGTGGAATCATAGGAGGACACCATGTCCGTGAGGTCGGTGCTAACACCTAATAATTCATTAATGAAAAATGTGTCACAAAGGAAATATAATTTAACATAGAAGACTCGTTTATTCAGCATGTGGGTTGACTTTTGGTCTGTCGAGCCTCCCTTCAACAACTCTCATCTCTTAAGTGGTGGTGTATATGTTGGGCACTCGCTCACTGGTACTTCGACTGTCGGTGATGGTCGTTGTTGTACTTCCCCTCCTACTTTACCAATGTCTCACAGGAGGAGAAGTACAACATCGACCCCCTACGACAACAGTCGGTATCCTCCTCTCAAAACATCTCTCATCTCTCAAGTGGTGGTATAAATGGTGGACACTCCCTCACTGGTATTTTGACCGTCGGTGATGGTTTTTACTCCTCCTTCCCCTCCTGCATTACCAAGGTCTAGCACAAGGAGAAGAAGGAGAAACGACCCCCCCCCCCCCCCCCCACGACAATAGTCGGGATCCTTCCTTGAAGAACATTGATCTATCACACAGGGAGCCCCATTGGGCTGAAAGTCAATCCTAAACCTAGAAGGCTTGCCTTCAACGACTCGAGACAATTTCACCATAACCATAACCCTTTCCATACATATATCATCAGTACTATGGCATAATTAAATGACTACATTGTTCAACAATACTAAGACATAATTATGCAGTACATAGATCAACATTACATAATTAAACAGTACTAGGATAGGCCGCCATTACTACGGACAGACTACTCTAATAGATCAAAAGAAACCATAACGCCTAAGGAGCTCGATGGTTTCTGGGTCCGCGTCAAGTTCTTCCTCGTCCTCGTCCTCGTCCTCGGAGACGAGGTCGATCAGCTCTGGAGGTCCGCCGGAGGGGCCTGCCTCACCGTCATTGCGGGTAGCCAGCTGCACCACCTCCCCATCATCGTCGACAAAGTAAACCTCCCCATGGAGCTCGTCGAAAGTCTTGTCGACCTGCGTGGAAATTATGGCATCCATCTCGGCGTCCACCTTCTTCCATTGCTCCTTCTGCTTATTGGCCCAAAATTCAAGCTCCGCCGCCAAGAGGTGGGGATTAGCCTCGGCGTACTTAGCCATGGCCACCTCATCCATCTTGGCCAGGCGGTGTAACTTCTCCTCTTTGCGGGAATACATCCGGTAAGGAGGGGCAAGGAATGCCGCATGCTTGGCATCTTCGTGGAAGTTGAGGTCGGCCGGGCCCCGGCCATACATGCAAGGCACCGCGTCGTACGCACACATGGAGAGCTCGGGGGTATCGAACATGCCGAGCCACAGCCGATCACCGTCGTAGGTCATCTCGGCGGCGTAGCGGCGCGACTCCTGGAGTTGAACGCCACGAAACCCGCTAGCGGTAGGGCAATGCGGTGCCATCCTCCTATAAAACAGCGGTAGCATATGAACTATACACAGGAGCCTATCAACATCAGCAGAAAACTACGTACTTGTATAAAAAGCAAACAATCTCTCATCTCACCGTTCTTTTTTAAAAACGGAGCAAGTCGAGAAAAATGAGGCTTAGTTTGGCAGCACAATTTTTAGAAAGCACAGCATGTTGTTTTATCATGGGTTTGACCAGCAATTACGCATGGGTGACCGCTGAACCTAGCAAGCAACAGTGAATAGTAGTATCCAGAGGCCATAGCAAAGCAACAATGAGTATTTAGCACAATCTAATCAACCTTAAACAGTAACCAATTGAGCTAATTGAGCTCAAACATACAGTTTTTCCCCCAACAAACGCATGAAAGGAAGTGAATATAGGACAAGAACAATCTAGCCTAGAGCAGCATATATACACACAATCAACCATAAAAACAACAAATAGATAGTTGTTCAGTCTTGACAAGTAAAAATTTCATGCCGTGAAAGAAAACAGCCCAACATTCTCTAAGCTCATGCGCTTCTTGGATGTACACAAGGGGAATAATTCAAACATGCAGTGGTAGACTGAAATTATTAGGATATCTACTAGTCATCTAGTACATGGAGGTCATCAAAACGTATAACACTCATGATTAGTGCTGCTATCAAGGGAAAGAAATTTTTGATGATTTGAAACAAAGCTTTCACTTGACATCCATACACATAAGCATCAAGGGACTGAAAATTTAGATGTTTTCAGTCGAACGACTTTGACTGACACAATTATTCTGCTTCACCTCTTAACTAAATACATCTATAATAAAAATGTTGAACATGCTAAATTCTCCATGTTCTTGGTTTTGCACCTTTCTGTTGTTCGTGCTACCGGCTGCCGGTGCCTCTACCTACCTAAGCCGGTGCCTACCTACCTAAGCCGGTGAGGCAGCACAACAAGATGCATGGCCAGCGAGCGGCTGCCGGTGCCTCTACCATAGCCTCACTAGTACAAAACAGGGCTTCGGTCCACCCCAGAAAAGCCCATTAATCCCGGTTCACTCACGAACCGGGACCTATGAGGGCATCGGTCCCGGTTCGTGAGGCCAGGGCGCCGGCCGGGGCTCGTGGGCCATTGGTCCCGGTTCATCTGACCCCTTTGGTCCCGGTTCCAGACATGAACCGGGACCAATGCGCCTCGCTCCTGGCCCACAACCATTGGTCCCGGTTCGTATCTGGAACCGGGACTAAAGGGACACCTTTGGTCCCGGTTCCAGACACGAACCGGGAGCAATGCGCCTCGCTCCTGGCCCACAACCATTGGTGGCAACCGTTCGCCTGGCGCGAGCCCTTTTAGTCCCGGTTCGTGTCTCAAACCGGGACTAAAGGTTCCAACCGTTCAAATCCCACGCCTTGGAAGTTGTTGCGCGGGACGCTACAGTAACGCGGCACTACAGTAAACGTGGCCAGTCTCCATTTCTGTTCGTCTCCCTCTCCTCTCTTCTTTCCCATCCTCCACCATGAATCCAAAAACTCGCTACGGGAACGTGCTCGCACATGGCACGACCAATCTCCATGTCGTCTACACGAACAACACCGCCAAAGTGGAGGGTTTTCTTTCCATGTTCGAGGAATGGCTTCAAGAGGAGGAACACAAGTTCATGGGCCTCGATCTCGAGTACACGGCCGATGGTCGCAATGTTGCCGTCGTCCAACTTTGTTTCAAGAAACATGTCATGGTCTTCCAGTGGGCAAGGTAATACGAAACTTGTCATGGTTTTTATTGGGGCTTTTCTTTGATTCATAGGATAGGAAAATTGCATAGGAATAGGAGGATTGGGAATGTCGAGAACATGTCATAGTTTCCTTGATTCATAGGAAAAATGCATAGGAAAATTGGGGCTTTTCTTTGATTCATAGGAAAATTGCATAGGAATAGAAAATTGCATAGGAATAGGAGGATTAGGAAAATTGCATAGGAATAGGAATAGGAGGATAGGGAATAGGATAGGAAAATTGCATAAGAATTTTCCTTGTAGTTGCATATTGGCCATCGTGGGAGAACATGTCTTAGTTTAGGGGCTTCTTTTGATTCATAGGATAGGAAATGCCTAGGAATAGGAAAGTTGCTATGATTCTTATTATACTTGTTATGATTCTTATTATACTTGTGCCGAATTATACTTGTTATGATTCTTAATTATTATACTTGTTCTAAATTATACTTGTTATGATTCTTATTATACTTGTTCTAAATTATACTTGTTATGATTCTTATTATACTTGTTATGATTCTTATTATACTTGTGCCGAAATATACTTGTTATGATTCTTATTATACTTGTTTTAAAATATACTTGTTGC
This sequence comes from Elymus sibiricus, assembly GCA_039707655.1. Taxonomy (NCBI): domain Eukaryota; kingdom Viridiplantae; phylum Streptophyta; class Magnoliopsida; order Poales; family Poaceae; genus Elymus; species Elymus sibiricus. The sequence goes on from CM077675.1 coordinate 24,695,913, forward strand.
AGCAGTATTTAACACATTTGTTCAATTTTGTTGTTGCAGTAGTAACAAGCACTGTCCAAAACTTATGGAGTTCCTTCGCAGCGGCATATATTTTGCTAGCGTTGATATAATGAATGACAAGATCAAGATGAGGCGCACCTGGGTATTGAGATACCAGCTGAATGCCACATTGATCTTCAGGGCAGGTTCAGGCTTGAGCATGACAAGACTTCAATGGCTGATATGGCAGCCGCCCTGATCGACGAGCACTACGCTGATATGAAGACAAAATTCCCCAAGTCAGGGCACAAACATTGGGAGAAGACCCCACTTGACCCTATCAACATTGAGTATGCAGCAATAGATGGGTACGTTGCATACGAGTTGTACCGCAGGATTCGAATCTTCAATTATGGGCAGCGTCACATCGTACCGCTAGTACCACCACCAGTGCCCCATGGGTCTCCTACTTGCGGGTATTCTGATCCGGACGATGAGTAGTGTTTGCAATGGCAAACACTTTTATCTCTATTATGTAGTGCTTGGGGGTCTACTGATCCGGACGAGTAGTGTTTGCAATCCGGAAGAGTAGGATTGGTATCTTCAATTATGCAGTACTTTCTATAATGGATATCTGAACTATTATTTCTATTATGTCCCTGTTTAAGTACGGTTTGTGTGTAAGAATATTTAGTATGATGTGAGCAAGCTTCCTGAAGCATTGTGATGTATGTGATGAAGATTGTCCATGGTTACGGCGCAATAAGCAAGGGACACACGCGAAGAAAAAGTTTTATACCCCAAGATCCCACTCTGGTGAAATGATGATACCATGCCAACTTTCAACCTTTTCAGAGTTCATTTGTAGTGCTTTTCAATTTCAGGGCCATTTAGCTCAAAAAAATCAGTAAATGCATGAAAAAAAGGAAATGAAGTCAGAAAGGGTTGAAAATTGATGATGTGGCTTTGAATGGTGCATTTTGAACACACAAAAAGGCTGGAGTTCAAATAAGTTCAAAAAAATGAAATCCCTTTGTAACAGATGAGTTTTCGTCCGAAACCCTGATACTTCGAAAGAGATTGTCCATTTTGTACACGAAGTGCATCCAGTTTTTGCCGTAACCATCTCAACTTTTTAGCACATGCTATGCGGGTGAAATGATGATACCATGCCAACTTTCAACCTTTTCAGAGTTCATTTGTAGTGCTTTTCAATTTTAGGGCCATATAGCTGAAAAAAATCAGTAAATGCATGGAAAAAAGGAAATGAAGTCAGAAAGGGTTGAAAATTGATGATGTGGCTTTGAATTGTGCATTTTGAACACACAAAAAGGCTGGAGTTCAAATAAGTTCAAAAAAATGAAATCCCTTTGTAACAGATGAGTTTTCGTCCGAAACCCTGATACTTCGAAAGAGATTGTCCGTTTTGTACACGAAGTGCATCCAGTTTTTGCCGTAACCCTCTCAACTTTTTAGCACATGTTATGCGGGTGAAATGATGATACCATGCAAACTTTCAACCTTTTCATAGTTCATTTGAAGTGCTTTTCAATTTCAGGGTTATTTAGCTCAAAAAAATCAGTAAGTGCATGAAAAATACCAAATGAAGTCAGAAAGGGTTGAAAATTGATGATGTGGCTTTGAATGGTGCATTTTGAACACACAAAAAGTATGGAGTTCAAATAAGTTCAAAAAAAATGAAATCCCTTTGTAAGAGATGAGTTTTCGTCTGAAACCCTGATACTTCGGATGAGATTGTCCGTTTTGTACACGAAGTGCATCCAGTTTTTGCCGTAACCCACTCAACTTTTTAGCACATGCTATGTGGGTGAAATGATGATACCATGCCAACTTTCAACCTTTTCAGAGTTCATTTGAAGTGCTTTTTAATTTCTTTCAAAACATCGTGGGAGTGGAGTTCAAAAAATAATCAACTAAAAATCTTTTATAAACCTCTAGTATTTTTGAAACTATAATTATATAAAAATTATGCAACTAAAATTATCAAAGTATTTTTTGTTCAAAACATTAATAGCAAAAATAATTTTCATAAAGAATTTTTTTGTTAGAAACTTTAATAGCAAACTAAAATAACCAAATCTGTTTTTGATTAAAACAGACATTTAAAATAACCTAAAACTTACGAAATTGAATATAATGATAAAACACAGTAACATTAAATAGCAGGAAAAAGAATCACTCAAAAATCTATTTTTTTAGTAAAGTTCTAATTTAAACTAGTGATTCACACAAATTTGAAAAAATTCTAATTTAAACTATTCAAATTTGAAAACTAAAGGCACTAACAGAAATTTTATAATTTTTGTGACCTAAAAGCAAAAGGAATCACTGAAAAACTGTAAGTATTTAGCTGTAAGTAGAAACAAAAAAAATAAAGCAAAAGAGAAAAAAAAGAGAAAAAAAAATGCCACCTACTGGGCCACCACGGCCTGAATACGACTAGGAACCCAGCCAGTTGGGCCAGGATTCAGGCCCGCAACAGGCCCAGTAGGCCAACGGGCATAGCAGTGTGAGATTAGGCCCGCAGGCCTGCAGTTCAGAGGAATTCGAGAGAGATGGCGTAACCGCGCTTATAAACAAGTGCCGAAGCCTCTCAGCTAGCGAGGTGGGACTAAACATCCAACCGCACCGCGGCTGTGCCAGGCGCAGGCCATTGGTCCCGGTTGGTTCCACCAACCGGGACCAATGCCTACCTTTGGTCCCGGTTGGTGCCACCAACCGGGACCAATTCCGCCTTTGGTCCCGGTTGGTGCCACCAACCGGGACCAAAGATCCCTGTTTCCCGCCCTTTGGGCTGACGAAAAGAGACCTTTGGTCCCGGTTGGTGGCACCAACCGGGACCAAAGGGCGGCATTGGTCCCGGTTGGTGCCACCAACCGGGACTACAGGTGTGTGTGTATAAGCAACACTTGTGAAAAATTTCAGATTTCATCTACCATTTGCCCCCGACGACGCCAAGCACATCGACGCCGCCAGGCTGCCCCGACGCCGTCCGCCGCCCCCGCCGTCGCCGTCGCCGTCGTCACCGTCGCCCGCGCCCCTGCCCCCGGGCCGCCCCCGCCGTCGCCGTCGTCACCGGCGCCCGCGCCCTTGCCCCCGGGCCGCCCCCGCCGTCGCCGTCGCCGTCGTCACCGTCGCCCGCGCCCCTGCCCCCGGCCCGCCCCCGCCGTCGCCGTCGCCCCTGCCCCGAGCCCGCGCCCCTGCCCCGCCCCCGATCAGCCCGGCCGCGCCCCTGCCCCGGCCCGTCCCCGCCGTCGCCGGCCGCGCCCCTGCCCCGTCGTCGCCGGCCGCGCCCCTGCCCCGTCGTTGCCGTCGACGTCCTCGCCCCCGACCCCGCGCCCCTGCCCCGTCGTCGCCCGAGCCCCGCTGTGAGCCGCCGCGCCGCCCCGGCCTTTTTTTATAATGTTTATGTATATGTTTATATGTAATGTATGTGTGTGTCAAAAAAAAATTGTTTATAGCATTTTTTGGTCAAAAAAAATAGATGTGATCATTGTCACACCAAAATGCTATACTTATTTTTGATATGATGAATTTTTTAGTCATGTTCATATGATGTTTTTTTTTTGTTCATAGAATATTTTTTTGTTCATAGCAGTTTTTGGTCCATGTATATATGTATGTGTATGTATGGATGGATGAATGGATGGATGTAACTATATGGATGCATGTAACTCTAAGTTAAAATTATTAGGAGTCTTAGGAAAAAATTAGTATGTGTATGTTAGATTACAGAAAAAAAATTGGTTTTATGAAAAATTAGTGATTAAACGATAAGAAAACGTTCTCATAGGAATTTGTCTCGACGTCGACGATGCCCGGCCCTCATCCTCGTCGTCGAGTGGTCCGCGAGAGCCTGCTTGATAGGCGCCATGTCCGGGACTGGGCTCCGCCGGGCTGGCACTGGGAGGTGCTACCTTCCCGGGCTCGGAGGTTGGTGAGGAATCCAGGTCTCGTCGTCGACCCGGAGCTTCTGTGGTGGCGGTCACGCGGGCCACTTTCGGTGCGGAGGGAGCGGGCCCCCGCGGAGGTGGTACGTCGCCGTGTCAGGGAGGAGGACGAGCACGTCCGTCGCTACATGGCGGCGTTGGACGCCCGGTTCGACAATACCTGGCAGATTCTTCAGGGATCTCACCCGAGTTATGATCCCGTGATGGTTCCTTATCTTTGTGTGTCCACCGCCGGCGACTCAGAGACCGCTAGTGAACCTAGTTCACCGTCCTCCACTTTGGATTCTAGGATATTCGATCTGTATTAGTGATCTTATATGATAATATTCGAGATGTATTAGTTAATATTTGATGATGCATTAACTGGATTGTTTGGGATGATGTATTAGTTAATATCGAGTGCTTGTGATTTGCCAGTCATTCCGGCAAAACATAGGGAATTTTTTCTATGTCATTGCTCGATATATGGAACGGGTTGACTTCAGGTCTGTTTCGGCTCCTTGTGTGTCTTTCAGTGAGGGAGAGTGTCCACCATATATATATATATATATATATATATATATATATATATATATATATGAGAGAGAGGAAGAATCCCGACTGTTGTCGTGAGGGTCGCTTCTCCTTCGTTCCCGTGTGCTAGACCAGGGCCGGGCCGGCAAACTCCGGGGCCCTGTGCCAAACTAAAAATTGGGGCCCTTTTTTTAAAAAAACTAACGAGCAATTATAATGTATATATATGTCGCAGAAAAGATTTATAATTTATGTAATATAATGTCTTACATAACATGATAATAATTGGACATATAAAAAAGTCATACCTATTCAACTCGCGGTTGCTATTTATTTGAATATCCTCATTCTTTTAGTATTCTTTGAAATGAAATCTTCAATGATATCCTCATAATCAATCTTCTCCAACACTTCACTCTCAAGTGCTATTGTGGCCAAATCATTGAGTCTTTGCTGTGTCATAGTAGTACGCATATAGGACTTCAATAGCTTTAATTTAGAAAAACTTCTTTCTGCCGATGCAACTGTTACAGGAATGGTCAACAGAACTCTATATGCAATACTTGCATTGGGAAAACAATCATGCCGCTTCAGAAAATTAAGAATTTCAACAGGTCCCATGTTTTCTTTTGGCATGAAATTTTGAAGAAACTTCAACTCAACAAATAGATCGTTGGCATCAATATCAGATTGTTTATCCATCATAAGGGCAGTCTCAAGATTAACACAAGAAGATTTCAAACTATCGTTATCCAATGAACACAATGTTTCAGAGGTAAATAAGAAACCAAATATTTTCTGGTAACCTTCATATTGCTCAAATCTCCTTGTGAGTGAGGAAATTGCTTGATCAACAACACGTATAAAATAGTTGATTCTAAATGATTCCTCTGCAGACTGTGTGGCAATATTACTATCGTCTGGGTTCTCATCAAATTGTTTCTTTCTTTTAATTTCTCTCCTTTTACGAAAAGTTGCATCAATATCCATCTCAAGTGCAATTTCTTTGGCTATCGCTAATGCTTCCACGAAACCAGTTTGTCTGTACCCCTCGAAGAAAGAAATAAGCCCTTTCACTTTCTCAATTGCAACATCAATAAGCATATCTTTTGTTTGCAAATTTTTGCTTACTAAATTAATAGCAGACAATACCTCATACCAAATGACTATTGCCACGATAAATTCATACTCTCCAAGTTCATTGTTTGCCAAACCTAGAGCCTCACTGCTTGCCTTTGGATCACTATCAGCTTCAGCTACCTGAAATTAAAAGAAAGTTCATAAACGTTATGGTTGGATCTAGTCAAAGCCTGAATGAATTACATCATTATCAATATGAACATATTGGTTACCTGAAGTAGAGCCTCCCTAATGTCTGAACATTGAAATCTAATTGCTTTAACACTTTCAACACGACTCTCCCAACGCGTAGCTGACACAGACTTGAGAGTCAATCCTGATATGTTTTCTTTCAAAATATGCCACTTCTTTGTAGAATTGGCAAAAATTGTATAGATGCGTTGGATGATTCCAAAAAAGTCTTTTGCTCTACCACAAGTCTTGGCCATATCACAAAGTGTTAAATTAAGGCTATGACAACCACAAGCAGAATAAAAAGCTCTAGGATTTAAATCCAAAAATTTCCTTTGCACCCCTTGATGCGTTCCTTTCATATTTGATCCATTATCATAACCTTGTCCTCGCACATCATTTATATCAAGATCAAGAAGTTTTAGCTCATTTTGTATCACCTCAAAAAGTCCTTGGCCAGTTGTATCATTTACATCTAGAAATCCAAGAAAGGACTCTTCTATGCAAACTTGACTTGAAGATGAATCCACATATCTTATAATTAAGGACATTTGCTCTTGGTGACTTGCATCAGGGGTACAATCAAGTATGACAGAGAAATACTTTGAGCTCTTTATTTTCTTGATAATTTCAGACCTAATACAAGAAGCAAGCAAGTGTAGCAATTCATTCTGAATCTTATGATCAAGATAATGAGGATGAGTTTCTTCGTTTGTAATACGACGAACATGCTCCTGAATGACGGGGTCAAATTCAGCCAACATCTCTACCAAACCCAAGAAATTACCATTGCTATCTTCATACAGCTTGCCATTCGTACCACGAAATGCTAGATTATGCTTGGCAAGAAATTGTACAATGCAAACAATTCTGAATAATACCTTTCTCCAATGATCCTTCTCTTTCTCAAGTTGTCGTTGAGCTGCTTTATCGATAGTTTGATGTTTTTCCAATCTACTTCGCAACTCATACCAATTAGTCATGCTCAAAACATGATCCACACTTGTCTCGTGATCTTTTAGTCTATTGGTCATATGTGACCAATCATTACAACCCTCATTTGCCAACTGACCTTTCCGATGACCTTTTGTAAATAATTTACAACCAAAGCAAAAGACTCTATCAACTTGTTTAGAATAGACAAGCCAGTCTCTGTCACAATACTCTCCATTTGATAGGAATCTAGTATAGAATACCGCAGTAAACCTTTTACGGTATCTATCTTTGGGACCTTTCTTAATTGATTCATCTCTTTTTGGACCCTTCTATGCTAAGATATCAATCTGTTTAGAATCAAGAGAATCCCTGTTTCTTGGATCAAATATATCAGACCGAAAAGAATCATCAACATCCTCGCTAGGTGAACTATTTAAGTCAACATCAATATTATCTTCCTCTACCTCTATATTATCTGTCTCTGTCCGAGCATCTCTAGAATCATTGTAAGGAACAATTGCAAGTGCAAGGGTAGAAGGATCAACAGACTGATTACCAGATGACACTTGCGGTGCTTTTTTTGTAACAAATTTATCCATACCACCTTTATAAGATGTATTAATTAAATTTTCTTCATGTGCTTTTCTCTTGCGCTTATAGGCACCGGACTGATGTTTTCCCATGATGACTCAAATCTGCATTATTGAAACACAAGATAAGGAAGATGAATTAAATAAACTTGAACTTATACATTAGCTTATATTAATTGGAGATCATGTGTCAATGTTTGATAATTAGACGAATTGTCTAACTCACCTAGCTTTGGGTCCTGTCCGATAAAACGGCTACACTGTAATCTTTAATCGAGATTCGAGAAGGTAAAAATCAATCTCTAACGAAGTAACGATTCCTATCATGTCAATAGTTAATTACAAAATTAGAAATTAGGAGTAAGACCCGAAGATAATAAAAAAAAATCGCTAAGCACCTGGACCCTGAAGCTGGAGGCTGGAACAGCAGGAATCGTAACTTCCAATTCACGGGAGCGGGGTGCAGCGGCAGGAACGAGCAGGGCGTCAGCCAACGAGGACAACTGCTGCACAAGCCTCGAGGCGACAGCGACAAGACGAGGAGTCGAGGCCACGAGACGAGCGACCGAGCGTACTAGGCGACAAGAGGCGGCGGCGTTCGGCTTCGTTTCCTATTCCTGTCGCAAGGGGACGAGCCACGATCGAGGGATCCCGTCGCTCCCGAGTCCCGATTCCCTATTCCTGTCGTGATCGGAAATAGCGCACCGCCCTCGATGGCCTCGCCCTCGTGAGCGGTCGAGGCCTGGCCCCTCGTCGGTCGCTGCTATGGCCCAGCTCCAGCGGGAGGATGCACACCGGCCCAGTAGAGTTTAGGTTTTTTTTCCAATACTAGGCCTATGTAATTTTTTTGGGGCCCCCCAGAATCGTGGGCCCTGTGCGGGCCGCACAGTTCGCACCACTGTGGGCCCGGCCCTATGCTAGACATTTTGGTGTAATGCACTCGGGGACGAATGGAGGAGCCACCATCACCGACGGTCACAATATCAGAGGGAGAGCCCACCATATACGTGAGATGAGAGTTTAGGAAGCAAAGACTCGACAGACCTAAAGTCAACCCGTTGCATATTTTGAGTAATAGTGATCTGTGTGTTGATCAGTTTCCTGGTAGTTGCCTTCGATCGATTTTAAATGTTTCAACTATGAACATAGGAAATGTCTGACGACGATAGCGAAAGGGAATTCGGTATGTGCGAATACTGCGAAGACGAGCGCGGTCTGTGCGACACGACTCACCTAGTTGATGGTAGGCGCTTCAGCATCGTGCTGGATGAGACCTTCGAAGTGGATACAGTAAGTCACAACGACAAGTCTTTTTTCATAATTAAGCATGACTTCTGCTTCTTTTGCTTGAACTTATAATTTTAATTTTTTACTATTCGACTAGCGTATCCCCTGCCATGCAAGAATTTATGTCTTGGATAAGATTGGTTTCAATACTAAAAAAAATATGGAGGTAAAGAGAGTTCACTTGAGGACCGAGCATGGTTATACTTTTGCCGTAAAATTGTACAATGCAGACACCTACTCCTATTTTGAATGCAAAAGTTGGCAAGCACTATGCAAGGCTTATGCATTTGAGCCTAATATGCTTATCACCTTTGATATTCATCTGGAAGATGAAATTGAAGGTAATATCGACATCTGGGCCGATGTGCAGACACCTCCAGTTCTACCATTATGTGAGTTTCTCAACCATATTTATTATGATTCCGATTCTGCCTCCTTGTGAGTTTGTTAAACATATTTATTATGTAATTTATATTGTTTATTTCAAAATAGTTGACAGCTTATTTTCATTGACAGCTTATTTTCATTCTTCAAAAAATGTACGGAAGATGGTAGACAGAACCTACTACACCGATGGCGCAGAATTAACTTGTCAGGAGAAAAATCATCTTATCGCATTTATTAATGATCTTCAGAATTACAATACCTATTATCAAACTCCTACACATTATGGTCAATACGTGCCACTAGTGCACGTGTTGAACTACGGTAACATCCATGGAGATCGCATGGTAAGATTTTTTACTATTACGACATCCGTGCATCTTTTGCATAAATTATTTTTAAAACTAAACTACATTGCTAACTACGAAGTTATTACTATGTTTTTCAAAAGAAAATCCCGAATGATTGTGTGCCTCATCTGATGTTTCCGAAAGGTCACCTTGATGTTATGAGCTTACTGCCACCAGGTCATCATATGCATCACTGTTGTCCATACCGGATTTCTAAAACCGATGAAGACATGACAATCAAAGATTGGAAAAAATGTATGGTCGATCGTCGGGAGCTACTTGGAAGCAACATTGTGCGACGTGCAAGAATTGGAGACAGGATAATCTCCATTCTCCATAATGGAGAGTCAGGGCCTATCTTGTTTTATGCTATTTTACCTAAGAGAGGCCGGGTAGTTAGGTCCTAGCTAATACTCATGATCATGTGCTAAGAACAATTAAGTATGGTTGGTTAGATGACTATGGTGATGATGATCTAGTATGACTTGTTATTATGATAACGAGTAGTTCTAAGAACAATTAAGTATGGTTGGTTAGATGACTATGATGATGATGATCGAGTATGACTTGTTATTATGATAACGAGTAGTTCTAAGAACAATTAAGTATGGTTGGTTAGATGACTATGATGATGATGATCGGGACACTTCTCTCTATTAGCTAGCTAACACAATATGAAACCCTAAATTAACCCTCCAAACACCCCCCCCCCCCCCCCCCCCCCAATTTGAAAAAAACAAAAACCCCAGTGCCTTTTGGTCCCGGTTGGTGTTACCAACCGGGACTAAAGGTCCTCCTGCCTGGGCTCCCAGCACCAGCCACGTGGAGGGCCTTTAGTCCCGGTTCGTAAGCCAACCGGGACTAAAGGTTTTGGGCTTTAGTCCCGACCCTTTAGTCCCTATTCCGCAATCGGGACAAAAGGCCCTTACGAACCGGGACAAATGGGGGTTTTCCTACTAGTGATTTCATATTATTCTTACGACTACACGCTTACTAGTAAGACAAAACCAATGTACATGCTGTACTTTTAAGTAAACAAAGTTGTTCTTTACCTGCATGCTTGTATTACTCGGCCCTACCGAACTGTTAATTTCCTTGCTCCAAGCTGGCTAAGTGGGCTCTAGGGGACAAAACAAATATGCTGATGCAACAAGTATGAGGGCTTGGCAGATCGAAATAAGGCTCCAACTTAAACTATCTTGTATATTAAGCTATGTATGTTTTTAAATAGTTTTTTGCAACTCTGCTTGCTGAATGGTCACGGGTATTTCTCCTGATGCTTTTGCAACCATGATTTGCTGAATCATCATCTCTCTGCTATGTGATGTTATTTTTGCAACCTTGACTGCGGGATGTTCACGGGCCTTTCTGCAGTTTTGTTACTGTATGTTTTGTACGTTGTACCTCTATCAAACATGGTTGCTGTTTCCTTGTGTTGATTCAATTGGAATTACTAAAATGTACTATTTTGCAGGCATTTGATGACTCACCATACGTGCATTGAGGCAGATTCATGTGCTGTAACTTGAAGAAGGGAGCGATCTGAAACGAAGATTCATGTCCGCTACTAAGCTCCTGAGGCAGGGCTGCTGTTGAGGGCGCATTATGCGTGCAATGGACCCTTGCTGCAGCCGGCTCCAGGTCATCCAGACCACGCATAGCGCAGGATGATCGACTATCACCTATGAATATGATGGAATAAAGATTATGTTCCCGTTAGATAGACTACTGGAAAATTTTCCGAGTTCCTTTGAGAGAATCAGATACTATCAAACGATCGAGATCTTCTTTGTATAAGAATTAATGACACATCCAAGATCATTGGAGATTAAGAATTTACATGTTAGAACATGTAAATCAAGGTGATCCAATCAGTTCCATTAGAGTGTGTCTTAGTAAGCCATTTAGAGCCATAAAGAGGCGTCTTAGTAAGCCCTTTAGGGGGGGGGGGGGGGGGGTAATATTGTAACAACAACAAAAGGGAGAAGGTAACATCTCTATGTATATACTTCGCTGTGATTTGTTCTTTTCTTGTCATTGCTGGATTCAGTTAAAAAATGGCCAGAAAATCAGGAATGAATGTAGAATTCTATGGTCCATAAATTAAAAAAAATGGTTAATGAAAACATGAACATCTCCTTTTTCCATTCAAGGTGAGTACAGTAACAAAACAGTTGAAGCAGACAGAAATAACCAGTGCTGTACACCAGAGTTTTCTGATTGGGTCACTCTTGTACAAATAGCACCATGTAGGTGAAAATTCAAGACACCTGAGTTTTACTGACAGACATAGCCACAGTTTTGTAGAGATGCAGTTTTATAGGGCTCACTTTTCTTTTTTTGGGTCTGCGCACTCTGTTTTATGATCTGCATTGGATCAGGGGAACAAGGGACCAGTCACTCTTACTCTCAAATACTTTGACAAGTCGAAGCCGTACGTCGCACTTGAGAGTGAACAAGTGCGACATCACGTCGGCGTCGGATGGGCTAAGGTGACCCCGTTCGCGACGGCATGCAGGACCTCGAGGCCCTGGTCGATGTCTACGGCGTGGGTGTTCTTCGACCCTAGCTAGAGATGCATGCGTGGTGCGGGCGGTGACATCTTAGTTGACGCGGGGCGCCGAGGAGGAAGATATTGTTGTGTTGGGGAGTCATGGTTTGAGTAATAAAGGTCTACGTCTAGCATTTGACTCGAATTTTTTTGGAAAAGAAAAAGGTATAGGTCTTTTTTTTTTGGATTAGCTGCAGATGGTAGTGCGCGTACATACCCAAAATTCAAATCAAAAAAGGAAAAAAGGGAAAAGAAAAAGCTAGCTAAGTGCACGTACCGAAACGTACAGCGGCAGAATTAGGGGATCGGAGGGCGTTTTTTCTTTTCTTTTTATTTTTTGCTTAAAACTCAAACGCACGCGTGATTAGCGGCTTCAATTAAACGCACGCGCGGAATCAGCGTGCGTTCACACAGACGGGATCACCCTACACGCATGCATGCAGATCCACTTCCTCTCTCCATTTTTGCAGATCGATCCCACCTGACCTGACCCCGTCCCGCTTCCGCTTGGTTCCATTTCCATGGAGGAGGCAGAGAAGGAGGGGAGCGTCGGGAGGAACACCAAGCCGAGGCATCCGGGAGCGACGGCGGCCAGCCTGCTCACCGACGACCTCATCCTGTGTTTGTTGGCGGCTTGCTCTATGTTTTGGGCAACCTTAATTACATCAGCAACGATCATGTGTTGATGGGGGTAGACATGGAGGGGAAAGTGCAGAAGACCATCAGTGTGCCATACAGCCGAGGATTTGGTACGATTGGATCGTCGCAGGGGTGCTTACTCTATGCTATACCTTTGGTGGATGATAATAAGCAAATCTCTGGGATAGAACTCTGGTACCTCCAGGATTGTGATAGTAAAGAACTGGTCCTGAAGCATACTGCCAACATCGATAAGCTTATGAGCATGACTAGGAAGAAGTACAAGGTGGTCGAGATTCATCCAGATTGCGACACCATTTTCCTGCTTCCACGTGGACGTGGTGATACCTTGGTAGCGTACGATATGCGACATCAGACAATTGGCTGTATCCTTAATCTTGAGAAAGACAATGAAAAACAAATTCTACCCTATGTTCCTCTGTTCTCAGAGGTATTAGCAGATGCAAATGAGCAGTAGTTATTTATCTTAAAACCACCGCTTGAATTATACTGTAATCCTCCAAGAATTGGTTGTAGCCTGCCAGAATTGACTCTTCTGTCAGCTGAAGTATTTGTCTGTGTAATCTGCCTGAATCATGCCGCTCAATTTGCTGGTGCTTACACTCCTGCTTGCTTCATTTTCAGTTCTCAGCAAATGCCTAAGGGCATTTCTAACCGATCCCCTAAAAATAGTAGAGTATCCGGTGGAGTAACCCTTAGTGGAGTAAATTTACTCCACTAAGTTTTGGCCGGACCTAGCCGATCCCCTATATATAACGGAGTAAAACAAAATTCATTTGCATTTCATTTTCTGCCACCGAAACACATTTCTTTACTTCTTTATTTCATTCAACGACATTGTAGTACATAATAATTCACCAATCTTTGCTACAAAAGCAAGACCAAAGAAAACAAGAACCACAATTAGACATTTTAAAAGATATCCAATTTCCCTAACTGCTCCCACTAGTTGGATTAATATCTTCTCTATGTCTTCATCGTTGATCTGCTTCTCGAGCTTGAACACTTCTCTGTTCTTTGATTTTAAAGAAGTAGACGTTGCTTTCGCATCATCTCTAGTCTCATCTCTAGCCTCTATCCTAGCAACGAGGGCACAAACATCTATCAATTTTCATGCTATCAGTAGATCAATGTATTCTTCTTCCCAATACCAAAACTTGCATCCATCCTACACAAAAATTTGAGCAAACAATGAGCTACCGAAATTGCGCCGAATCCGGTGAATAACTGAATGAAAAGAAGCACATACCCCATCATTTGTGCACTTGAAGAACACCCATCCAAGATGTTGCGGCGTGGTAAAAACTTGGTGCACCACCTGCCGCAGGCAGTCGTCGCACTGTATGACCGGCAACGGCGAGCCGACGAGCCGCTGGGCCAGCACCGAGCCCGGGCGACAGTCGGGCGTGTCTTTGCCGGCAAACCGCCGATGGGAGAGATTCGAGTGGATAGAGGCGGAGTCGGTACCTGCATGCGGCGCGGAGGCGTTGCCGGGGCTATGCGGTCCGCTTCCCGGCCAATCCATGGCAAGGCACAGTCGCTGGCGGCCGGAAACACCAAATCCGGCGGCGGCAGCAGTAGCCGCAGATCCACCGGTTCTTCACCGGCAACGGGACGAGGAGGCACAAATTGAAGTGGTAGAGGACAGCGGCGGAGCCTACGGAGCGTCCGCGGTGGCGGGGGGCGGGAGGGGCGGCGCTGGCGCAGATGCGGCGCGGGAGTGGAGGGGGAGCCAGTGGAGGAGAGGCGCAACTTTTACTCAGCCGCCTAGCGGTGAGGTATATTTAGGGAGAAGTTTGGGGCCGGAGTATAATTTATACTCCCTTACGACGGATTGGGGATCAGCTAGGTGCCGGTTAGAGGAGCAAAATCGAATTTTTACTCCTCTAACCGGTTATAAGGGATCGGTTAGAAATGCCCTAAAGAACATTGTTACTCTTGCTCTTTTTTGCCTAGCACTGGTTGTTGTTCTGGGCATGTGTTAGTTCCATGTGGCTAAATTCTACTGTAATTGCTCTTCCTTTCCATAACAATCAGTTTATTATGGTTATCCCAAATCCTGCTGCAGATTGTGAACCTGGTAGTGTTGTGAAAGGGTCAATCAGACTGGTTACTGTTGCAAATGTCTAGTTGACATTATTCATTCAGTATTTTCATAAAACACTGCCTTTGAGCAAGTTCTTTTTATGTATGTTTGCTGTAGCTAATGAATTCAGTAGAGCTTTGGATCTGTTAATCACAGAGAAATTGCATCAATGTCAATGAAATAAAATTGGAGTGCGTACTCTTGTACAAATACGCCAGAGTTTTACTGGCAGTGGTAACGACAATTTTATATATATTCAGCTTCATACACGATATTAGTTTGTGAACACGACTGAATGGCTACCAAAAATAAGATCTCTTGGTGTGGTTGATTGCTTTGGCTGTGTTGCTACCCTGTTTGAGTCGGCTCAACAAGTTTTGTTTCTGTGTATGTTTGTGATGTGGTGATTCCCGATTCTTGAATGTTCTTTTTAGGACTCTTGAATGCCATTTTATTCCAAGAAAACCTCTGAGCTGCTCCAGAACTGATGATGTATTTATTTTAAAATTGGCATGGAATGAGCCAGACGCGTGTAGCAGTTTTATATTCATAAAGAGCCGGCCATCCATTTGTCAGTCTGAACATTTGCCGCAGTGAGCAGAGGATTGAATCCCAACTAGTATCATACATAACCTTGGTCTAGTGATTTTTGTTTTTTCCCGACCTGTATAGATCATACATAATCTTGGTCAAGTGATTTTAGTTTTCCCTACCTGTAAAGATCATGCATAATCTTGGTCTAGTGATTTTTGTTTTATCCCTACCTGTATAGATCATACATAATCTTGGTCTAGTGATTTTTGTTTTATCCCTACCTGTATATCTTCAGTTCCTTGGATTGGATCCAAAGTGAAGTCCAGTATCCTTCTCTTTTTAGATAGCATCGGTGAATTAATTAAACAAGAACAGAAGGTGTCTTTCTGGAGACCTTCCCTACATGAAATGGCAGCAAAGATTCAACAAGAGTGGTAGCTACAGAATGGAAGCTGGGAAAACTGCTCATCATATATATGTCAAACTTGTTCTTTTCAGGTGCCTGAGAAGAACATGGCACACTCCAGGTACCACACAGCTGCCTTGAGAAAATAGTAGTACGGCAGAAGAATTATCGTTTGTTCTCAGATCATTTGTTTTCAACTAAACTAGAGCTGTCTGGAGTTAAATATTCTGCCAGTTGGCTGCTGTTTGGAGTTTCTTGTTTCATAAACTTGCTTAGTTGGTCGATATGAAAGGGAAGGTGTAGATATGACAGGCTTCTGATCTTTAAGCAAAACAAGTTTGGTTTAGATTTTCTGATAAACTGCCGGTCTCTAATGCCTGTAATCCTGATGATTAATGGATGAATGCTCCTCTTTGATCTCCCTTGAAAAAACCGATCCTGCAGGTTGTGTTTGCATTGTTCTGATTATCTTGATCATGACTGGAGATTCGCGAAGGATTCAGGCTGCGTCTGGTCTAGTACGTAGTACCATGCTTGCTTACTTGACCTCATTATAAACCCCTTGGTGTTAAAATTGCTAGGTTAAATAGTTAACATTTTAAGCATGTGTACATAAACTGGGATTGGACCGGAATTGATACAACTCTTCAAGCCCAAAAATGGATCTCTATTCTCTCAGGTTTTGTTTTTTTGACTTTTGGAGAGAATCTTGCCAAGTGAAAGCTTGTCTGATCTATTCATTTCACTTGTCCGATCTATTTGTTCTTGAATTCTGCACTTGATGTTCTTCAGAACCGGGCTCAAGTCTAATAAATAATGGGAAGATGGTAGTAACTGCAAGAAGCTTTCGCTTGTGCAAACTGTGCGCCCGACGTAGGATGGAACAATTTTGTATATTACTACCATGTATCTGAATATTGCAATGTCACAAGCTTTTGACCAGGGAACAACTCTGCCTTGCGTATCATTTGTTGGAACACCTCCTTGTTTGGTTGGCCATCATCTAGAGCAGGTCGAGCGCCAGCTGACCTATCCAATTTTAGCAGAAGCTCTGAGAATTTCTGAAGTTCCTTTCAGAGAAGAATCGACATGTCACAACAGATGACGTTCAGCCCTCTCTTTATACTTCGCTGTGATCTCTTCTTTTCTTGTCACTGCTGTCATCTCCCGGCTGGGTTCACTTCAAACATGGCCTAGAACTCGGAAATAACCACATCCCATTTTTGTCCATTCAAGGTGGCTGACAAAGCAGCTGAAGCGGACAGAGATAACGAGTGAACATAACGCACTAGAGTTCTCTAATCAGGGCACGTACTCTTGTACAAATAGCAGCATGTAGTTGAAAGAAATCAATACACCAGTGTTCACTGACAGTGGCAACACCAGTTTTACAGGAGAAGCAGCTTGGTGAACAAGCACAATGTTTGTCTGTCAACACGGCTGAATGACCACCAGAAATAAGGTCCCTTGGTGTGGTTGATTGCGGGGGAGGAATGTGGACATGCTTTGGAGCGACCATCTTGCTCTGTCCGAGAAGGTGAAGGATGAGCATGTCCTTGAAGGCATCGAAATCCAGCTCGTCTCCCGCTCCGCAACACTTATCAACCAGGTGAATCAATACGATCTATCCCCCTTTTTCCTTATATATGTACATGGTGGTGATACCTGTATAATTTGGTTTTGTGATGCAAAAGACCATGGATCTTCGGGCTGCAATTTTTAATTTTCCAAGAAAGAATTTGGTAGTGGGGTTAATTAAGATGTGAAATGGAATACCGAAGAGTAGGTACTTGTGAGAGTAGGTACTCTGTTTATATTTCGCTGAAACCGAAGATGAATGAAAGTAAAGTATATGTTGTTGAAACGAACATATGTGCCCCAAATGTTATATTGTTGGATGACTAGATTGTGCTGCTACCCTAAAATGATTCGGTTAAATCAGCATTGTTTTCTATACGTTTGTGATGTGATGATCATGATTCTGGAATGAGAATAGACTGTATGAGCTGAGAACAGTCTAGATGAATTAATCAAGAATGCCATTTTATTCCAAAAACAGCTCCGAGCTGGTTGAGAACTGATGTTTTTTTTTTAAAGTTGGCATGACTTAGTCATATGCATGTAACAGTTTTAATTTCATAAAGAGCTGGCCATTCATTTGTCCTTGGTCTGAACATTTGACACAACAAGCAGAGGACTCAACATTTATATATGTGCCCTTATGTTCTGCTAGGGCAGTTTGCTCGGTTTGCATTTGTGAATTGTGATGTTTGCTGGGAGGAGCTTGAGTGGCAATCTTGTTAGCTTTTCTGGTGAAGTAATCTTTGAGCAATGGAGCTGTGTATACATGCGTTTTTACCAAATGGCATGTGCAGTCCTCTGATCATGCATCCTGATGGTACGGGGTTGCTTCCTATGTGTTCTACTGACACTGATTTCGTATGTAAAATGCCCAAGATTCCAATAGCGCTTCCAGCATTTGTCTTATATGTATCAGTCTGTTATCGAAAAAGTTGTGAATCACACCTATTTTCAGTTTCAGTGTTGTTTCACACCTATTTTCAGTGTTGTTTCAGTTTCAGTGTCTGTCAGTAGAATAATTTGGCTGAACACCATTATCAACCATTTGGACAAGTCACTCTGCGTTGCCATGTTTTGATCATCTTGTTATTGGAGGTTCAGGAATGCTAGGATTCAGGCTGCGTTTGGTCTGGTACACATAGTGCTATGCTTGCTTACTTAGCCGAACTAAACCCTTTGGTGTGTTTTTTAAGCTAACATTTCAATCCTGTTTACATACCTGGGTTTGGACACAGGAAATGGTCCCCTTTTATTGTATACTTAAGTTCATTGCTCTACTTCTTCTTTTCTTGTCTTTGCTGTGATCTCACGGCTGGGTTCAGTCAAACAAGGCCTAAAAGTCAGAAATAAATAAAAGTTGCGAATAAGAACATCCCTTTTTCCATTCAGCTTGCGAACCCAGAACAGTTGAAGCAGGCAGAGATACCCAGTGTTGTACGCAATAGTTTTCTGATTGGGGTAGCGTGCAGGTTTAGATGTCAAATACACCAGAGTGATTAATATATGCAGAGATAACTAGAGTGTTGTGGAGATCACGAAGTCTGTTGTAAGTTGCTTGGAGGACATGCAATTTTCAGAAACTAAAATGGTTAACCCAGTTGAATGGGTTTTCACAGACACAGACTGAAACTTTGCTTCATGATCTTCCTTGAACCACAGCAGTTTGTAGCAAGTGGCCAACATCTGTGAATAACATGGCACACTCCAGATACCACCCAGCTGCCTTGAGGAAATATTATGACAGAAGAAAATCTTTTGTTCCCTGAAAAAAAAATACTATTTTGAGTCAGCAGCAGACTTTCAGATATTTTGGCATGGTTGGCTTTAAGAGATGCCTTCAAAAGAAACAAACAATTTATTCTTTTTACGCAAGTTGGTACACATATATATTTGATGCAGGAATGCAGGCAGCTTGTAAATGGTGCTGCGGTGCAACTTCATGCTAGAGTTGACTTGGCTATCACCAACTATGCAAATTTATCATATCAATGTTAGTAGACCATGTAAAAAAACATATGATGGAATAAAGAGCAGTGCAGATAAGGCTTATTTGAGTCAAATCCAAACCATGAACTTATCCCCTTAGAGATTGTTTAGAATACAATATCTCCAAGTGTAGGGCAATCAAATTTTTGTCAAGATCTCCACACCAGCATAAAAGACAGAAACAAAAGCACCAAGTCCAAATCAAACGCGTGAATAAGATCATCAAGTTTAACATTCCACAGTATTACATGCCAGTGGAAACTACTTGAGGGATGGCAGCATCACTCACCAAAAAAAAAGAGATGGCACCATCAAGTTGTCTCATCAGTTTCTTCTACCTCTTAGCGTTTTTCTATGTTACACTGTTTTACTCGTTCAACAGCCTCGTTATTCCCACTAGTACATAACAGGGCTTTCGTCACAGCTCAATCTGCACATTAGTCCCGGTTGCATTACGAACCGGGACTAATGTGAGCATTAGTCCCGGTTCGAGCGGCGCAGGCATCAGTCCCGGTTCGAACGGGACCTTTAGTCCCGGTTGGAGACACCAACCGGGACTAAAGGGTTTGTGACCGGCTTCGAACGGTGCCAGTCCCTTTAGTCCCGGTTGGTATCTCCAACCGGGACTAAAGGCCCCCCCTTTAGTCCTGGTTGGAGATACCAACCGGGACTGAAAAAAAAAATTAATTTTTTTTTTTTTTCAAAATTTTGTAAAGGAATTTTTTTTTCAATTTTTTCCCCCAGCCCTTTAGTCCCGGTTGGTGTCTCCAACCGGGACTAAAGGTCTATCTTTAGTCCCGGTTGGAGATACCAACCGGGACTAAAGGGGGGCCCCTAAACCCTAAACCCCTTTACCACATTAATCTTAGAAAAATCATAACTAAATCATTCTAATTCAGAAAAATACAAATAATATATCAAAACGTAGAGAAAAAAAAGATTTCTCCAAAGAGGGGAAAGTGCAGAAGACCATCAGTGTGCCATACAGCCGAGGATTTGGTACGATTGGATCGTCGCAGGGGTGCTTACTCTATGCTATACCTTTGGTGGATGATAATAAGCAAATCTCTGGGATAGAACTCTGGTACCTCCGGAATTGTGATAGTAAAGAACTGGTCCTGAAGCATACTGCCAACATCGATAAGCTTATGAGCATGACTAGGAAGAAGTACAAGGTGGTCGAGATTCATCCAGATTGCGACACCATTTTCCTGCTTCCACGTGGACGTGGTGATACCTTGGTAGCGTACAATATGCGACATCAGACAATTGGCTGTATCCTTAATCTTGAGAAAGACAATGAAAAACAAATTCTACCCTATGTTCCTCTGTTCTCAGAGGTATTAGGAGATGCAAATGAGCAGTAGTTATTTATCATAAAACCACCGCTTGAATTATACTGTAATCCTCCAAGAATTGGTTGTAGCCTGCAAGAATTGACTCTTCTGTCAGCTGAAGTATTTGTCTGTGTAATCTGCCTGAATCATGCCGCTCAATTTGCTGGTGCTTACACTCCTGCTTGCTTCATTTTCAGTTCTCAGCAAATGCCTAAGGGCATTTCTAACCGATCCCCTAAAAATAGTAGAGTATCCGGTGGAGTAAACCCTTAGTGGAGTAAATTTACTCCACTAAGTTTTGGCCGGACCTAGCCGATCCCCTATATATAACGGAGTAAAACAAAATTCATTTGCATTTCATTTTCGGCCACCGAAACACATTTCTTTACTTCTTTATTTCATTCAACGACATTGTAGTACATAATAATTCACCAATCTTTGCTACAAAAGCAAGACCAAAGAAAACAAGAACCACAATTAGACATTTTAAAAGATATCCAATTTCCCTAACTGCTCCCACTAGTTGGATTAATATCTTCTCTATGTCTTCATCGTTGATCTGCTTCTCGAGCTTGAACACTTCTTTGTTCTTCGATTTTAAAGAAGTAGACGTTGCTTTCGCATCTAATCTCATCTCTAGTCTCATCTCTAGCCTCTATCCTAGCAACGAGGGCACAAACATCTATCAATTTTCGTGCTATCAATAGATCAATGTATTCTTCTTCCCAATACCAAAACTTGCATCCATCCTACACAAAAATTTGAGCAAACAATGAGCTACCGAAATTGCGCCGAATCCGGTGAATAACTGAATGAAAAGAAGCACATACCCCATCATTTGTGCACTTGAAGAACACCCATCCAAGATGTTGCGGCGTGGTAAAAACTTGGTGCACCACCTGCCGCAGGCAGTCGTCGCACTGTATGACCGGCAACGGCGAGCCGACGAGCCGCTGGGCCAGCACCGAGCCCGGGCGACAGTCGGGCGTGTCTTTGCCGGCAAACCGCCGATGGGAGAGATTCGAGTGGCTAGAGGCGGAGTCGGTACCTGCATGCGGCGCGGAGGCGTTGCCGGGGCTGTGCGGTCCGCTTCCCGGCCAATCCATGGCAAGGCACAGTCGCTGGCGGCTGGAAACACCAAATCCGGCGGCGGCAGCAGTAGCCGCAGATCCACCGGTTCTTCACCGGCAACGGGACGAGGAGGCACAAATTGAAGTGGTAGAGGACAGCGGCGGAGCCTACGGAGCGTCCGCGGTGGCGGGGGGCGGGAGGGGCGGCGCTGGCGCAGATGCGGCGCGGGAGTGGAGGGGGAGCCAGTGGAGGAGAGGCGCGACTTTTACTCAGCCGCCTAGCGGTGAGGTATATTTAGGGAGAAGTTTGGGGCCGGAGTATAATTTATACTCCCTTACGACAGATTGGGGATCAGCTAGGTGCCGGTTAGAGGAGCAAAATCGAATTTTTACTCCTCTAACCGGTTATAAGGGATCGGTTAGAAATGCCCTAAAGAACATTGTTACTCTTGCTCTTTTTTGCCTAGCACTGGTTGTTGTTCTGGGCATGTGTTAGTTCCATGTGGCTAAATTCTACTGTAATTGCTCTTCCTTTCCATAACAATCAGTTTATTATGGTTATCCCAAATCCTGCTGCAAATTGTGAACCTGGTAGTGTTGTGAAAGGGTCAATCGGACTGGTTACTGTTGCAAATGTCTAGTTGACATTATTCATTCAGTATTTTCATAAAACACTGCCTTTGAGCAAGTTCTTTTTATGTATGTTTGCTGTAGCTAATGAATTCAGTAGAGCTTTGGATCTGTTAATCACAGAGAAATTGCATCAATGTCAATGAAATAAAATTGGAGTGCGTACTCTTGTACAAATACGCCAGAGTTTTACTGGCAGTGGTAACGACAATTTTATATATATTCAGCTTCATACACGATATTAGTTTGTGAACACGACTGAATGGCTACCAAAAATAAGATCTCTTGGTGTGGTTGATTGCTTTGGCTGTGTTGCTACCCTGTTTGAGTCGGCTCAACCAGTTTTGTTTCTGTGTATGTTTGTGATGTGGTGATTCCCGATTCTTGAATGTTCTTTTTAGGACTCTTGAATGCCATTTTATTCCAAGAAAACCTCTGAGCTGCTCCAGAACTGATGATGTATTTATTTTAAAATTGGCATGGAATGAGCCAGACGCGTGTAGCAGTTTTATATTCATAAAGAGCCGGCCATCCATTTGTCAGTCTGAACATTTGCCGCAGTGAGCAGAGGATTGAATCCCAACTAGTATCATACATAACCTTGGTCTAGTGATTTTTGTTTTTTCCCGACCTGTATAGATCATACATAATCTTGGTCAAGTGATTTTAGTTTTCCCTACCTGTAAAGATCATGCATAATCTTGGTCTAGTGATTTTTGTTTTATCCCTACCTGTATAGATCATACATAATCTTGGTCTAGTGATTTTTGTTTTATCCCTACCTGTATATCTTCAGTTCCTTGGATTGGATCCAAAGTGAAGTCCAGTATCCTTCTCTTTTTAGATAGCATCGGTGAATTAATTAAACAAGAACAGAAGGTGTCTTTCTGGAGACCTTCCCTACATGAAATGGCAGCAAAGATTCAACAAGAGTGGTAGCTACAGAATGGAAGCTGGGAAAACTGCTCATCATATATATGTCAAACTTGTTCTTTTCAGGTGCCTGAGAAGAACATGGCACACTCCAGGTACCACACAGCTGCCTTGAGAAAATAGTAGTACGGCAGAAGAATTATCGTTTGTTCTCAGATCATTTGTTTTCAACTAAACTAGAGCTGTCTGGAGTTAAATATTCTGCCAGTTGGCTGCTGTTTGGAGTTTCTTGTTTCATAAACTTGCTTAGTTGGTCGATATGAAAGGGAAGGTGTAGATATGACAGGCTTCTGATCTTTAAGCAAAACAAGTTTGGTTTAGATTTTCTGATAAACTGCCGGTCTCTAATGCCTGTAATCCTGATGATTAATGGATGAATGCTCCTCTTTGATCTCCCTTGAAAAAACCGATCCTGCAGGTTGTGTTTGCATTGTTCTGATTATCTTGATCATGACTGGAGATTCGCGAAGGATTCAGGCTGCGTCTGGTCTAGTACGTAGTACCATGCTTGCTTACTTGACCTCATTATAAACCCCTTGGTGTTAAAATTGCTAGGTTAAATAGTTAACATTTTAAGCATGTGTACATAAACTGGGATTGGACCGGAATTGATACAACTCTTCAAGCCCAAAAATGGATCTCTATTCTCTCAGGTTTTGTTTTTTTGACTTTTGGAGAGAATCTTGCCAAGTGAAAGCTTGTCTGATCTATTCATTTCACTTGTCCGATCTATTTGTTCTTGAATTCTGCACTTGATGTTCTTCAGAACCGGGCTCAAGTCTAATAAATAATGGGAAGATGGTAGTAACTGCAAGAAGCTTTCGCTTGTGCAAACTGTGCGCCCGACGTAGGATGGAACAATTTTGTATATTACTACCATGTATCTGAATATTGCAATGTCACAAGCTTTTGACCAGGGAACAACTCTGCCTTGCGTATCATTTGTTGGAACACCTCCTTGTTTGGTTGGCCATCATCTAGAGCAGGTCGAGCGCCAGCTGACCTATCCAATTTTAGCAGAAGCTCTGAGAATTTCTGAAGTTCCTTTCAGAGAAGAATCGACATGTCACAACAGATGACGTTCAGCCCTCTCTTTATACTTTGCTGTGATCTCTTCTTTTCTTGTCACTGCTGTCATCTCCCGGCTGGGTTCACTTCAAACATGGCCTAGAACTCGGAAATAACCACATCCCATTTTTGTCCATTCAAGGTGGCTGACAAAGCAGCTGAAGCGGACAGAGATAACGAGTGAACATAACGCACTAGAGTTCTCTAATCAGGGCACGTACTCTTGTACAAATAGCAGCATGTAGTTGAAAGAAATCAATACACCAGTGTTCACTGACAGTGGCAACACCAGTTTTACAGGAGAAGCAGCTTGGTGAACAAGCACAATGTTTGTCTGTCAACACGGCTGAATGACCACCAGAAATAAGGTCCCTTGGTGTGGTTGATTGCGGGGGAGGAATGTGGACATGCTTTGGAGCGACCATCTTGCTCTGTCCGAGAAGGTGAAGGATGAGCATGTCCTTGAAGGCATCGAAATCCAGCTCGTCTCCCGCTCCGCAACACTTATCAACCAGGTGAATCAATACGATCTATCCCCCTTTTTCCTTATATATGTACATGGTGGTGATACCTGTATAATTTGGTTTTGTGATGCAAAAGACCATGGATCTTCGGGCTGCAATTTTTAATTTTCCAAGAAAGAATTTGGTAGTGGGGTTAATTAAGATGTGAAATGGAATACCGAAGAGTAGGTACTTGTGAGAGTAGGTACTCTGTTTATATTTCGCTGAAACCGAAGATGAATGAAAGTAAAGTATATGTTGTTGAAACGAACATATGTGCCCCAAATGTTATATTGTTGGATGACTAGATTGTGCTGCTACCCTAAAATGATTCGGTTAAATCAGCATTGTTTTCTATACGTTTGTGATGTGATGATCATGATTCTGGAATGAGAATAGACTGTATGAGCTGAGAACAGTCTAGATGAATTAATCAAGAATGCCATTTTATTCCAAAAACAGCTCCGAGCTGGTTGAGAACTGATGTTTTTTTTTTAAAGTTGGCATGACTTAGTCATATGCATGTAACAGTTTTAATTTCATAAAGAGCTGGCCATTCATTTGTGCTTGGTCTGAACATTTGACACTACAAGCAGAGGACTCAACATCTATATATGTGCCCTTATGTTCTGCTAGGGCAGTTTGCTCGGTTTGCATTTGTGAATTGTGATGTTTGCTGGGAGGAGCTTGAGTGGCAATCTTGTTAGCTTTTCTGGTGAAGTAATCTTTGAGCAATGGAGCTGTGTATACATGCGTTTTTACCAAATGGCATGTGCAGTCCTCTGATCATGCATCCTGATGGTACGGGGTTGCTTCCTATGTGTTCTACTGACACTGATTTCGTATGTAAAATGCCCAAGATTCCAATAGCGCTTCCAGCATTTGTCTTATATGTATCAGTCTGTTATCGAAAAAGTTGTGAATCACACCTATTTTCAGTTTCAGTGTTGTTTCACACCTATTTTCAGTGTTGTTTCAGTTTCAGTGTCTGTCAGTAGAATAATTTGGCTGAACACCATTATCAACCATTTGGACAAGTCACTCTGCGTTGCCATGTTTTGATCATCTTGTTATTGGAGGTTCAGGAATGCTAGGATTCAGGCTGCGTTTGGTCTGGTACACATAGTGCTATGCTTGCTTACTTAGCCGAACTAAACCCTTTGGTGTGTTTTTTAAGCTAACATTTCAATCCTGTTTACATAACTGGGTTTGGACACAGGAAATGGTCCCCTTTTATTGTATACTTAAGTTCATTGCTCTACTTCTTCTTTTCTTGTCTTTGCTGTGATCTCACGGCTGGGTTCAGTCAAACAAGATCTAAAAGTCAGAAATAAATAAAAGTTGCGAATAAGAACATCCCTTTTTCCATTCAGCTTGCGAACCCAGAACAGTTGAAGCAGGCAGAGATACCCAGTGTTGTACGCAATAGTTTTCTGATTGGGGTAGCGTGCAGGTTTAGATGTCAAATACACCAGAGTGATTAATATATGCAGAGATAACTAGAGTGTTGTGGAGATCACGAAGTCTGTTGTAAGTTGCTTGGAGGACATGCAATTTTCAGAAACTAAAATGGTTAACCCAGTTGAATGGGTTTTCACAGACACAGACTGAAACTTTGCTTCATGATCTTCCTTGGACCACAGCAGTTTGTAGCAAGTGGCCAACATCTGTGAATAACATGGCACACTCCAGATACCACCCAGCTGCCTTGAGGAAATATTATGACAGAAGAAAATCTTTTGTTCCCTGAAAAAAAAAATACTATTTTGAGTCAGCAGCAGACTTTCAGATATTTTGGCATGGTTGGCTTTAAGAGATGCCTTCAAAAGAAACAAACATTTTATTCTTTTTACGCAAGTTGGTACACATATATATTTGATGCAGGAATGCAGGCAGCTTGTAAATGGTGCTGCGGTGCAACTTCATGCTAGAGTTGACTTGGCTATCACCAACTATGCAAATTTATCATATCAATGTTAGTAGACCATGTAAAAAAAACATATGATGGAATAAAGAGCAGTGCAGATAAGGCTTATTTGAGTCAAATCCAAACCATGAACTTATCCCCTTAGAGATTGTTTAGAATACAATATCTCCAAGTGTAGGGCAATCAAATTTTTGTCAAGATCTCCACACCAGCATAAAAGACAGAAACAAAAGCACCAAGTCCAAATCAAACGCGTGAATAAGATCATCAAGTTTAACATTCCACAGTATTACATGCCAGTGGAAACTACTTGAGGGATGGCAGCATCACTCACCAAAAAAAAAAGAGATGGCACCATCAAGTTGTCTCATCAGTTTCTTCTACCTCTTAGCGTTTTTCTATGTTACACTGTTTTACTCGTTCAACAGCCTCGTTATTCCCACTAGTACATAACAGGGCTTTCGTCACAGCTCAATCTGCACATTAGTCCCGGTTGCATTACGAACCGGGACTAATGTGAGCATTAGTCCCGGTTCGAGCGGCGCAGGCATCAGTCCCGGTTCGAACGGGACCTTTAGTCCCGGTTGGAGACACCAACCGGGACTAAAGGGTTTGTGACCGGCTTCGAACGGTGCCAGTCCCTTTAGTCCCGGTTGGTATCTCCAACCGGGACTAAAGGCCCCCCCTTTAGTCCCGGTTGGAGATACCAACCGGGACTGAAAAAATTAAATTAAATTTTTTTTTTCAAAATTTTGTAAAGGAATTTTTTTTTCAATTTTTTTCCCCAGCCCTTTAGTCCCGGTTGGTGTCTCCAACCGGGACAAAAGGTCTATCTTTAGTCCCGGTTGGAGATACCAACCGGGACTAAAGGGGGGGCCCCTAAACCCTAAACCCCTTTACCACATTAATCTTAGAAAAATCATAACTAAATCATTCTAATTCAGAAAAATACAAATAATATATCAAAACGTAGAGAAAAAAAAGATTTCTCCAAAGAGGGGAAAGTGCAAAAGACCATCAGTGTGCCATACAGCCAAGGATTTGGTACGATTGGATCGTCGCAGGGGTGCTTACTCTATGCTATACCTTTGGTGGATGATAATAAGCAAATCTCTGGGATAGAACTCTGGTACCTCCAGAATTGTGATAGTAAAGAACTGGTCCTGAAGCATACTGCCAACATCGATAAGCTTATGAGCATGACTAGGAAGAAGTACAAGGTGGTCGAGATTCATCCAGATTGCGACACCATTTTCCTGCTTCCACGTGGACGTGGTGATACCTTGGTAGCGTACAATATGCGACATCCGACAATTGGCTGTATCCTTAATCTTGAGAAAGACAATGAAAAACAAATTCTACCCTATGTTCCTCTGTTCTCAGAGGTATTAGCAGATGCAAATGAGCAGTAGTTATTTATCTTAAAACCACCGCTTGAATTATACTGTATTCCTCCAAGAATTGGTTGTAGCCTGCAAGAATTGACTCGTCTATCAGCTGAAGTATTTGTCTGTGTAATCTGCCTGAATCATGCCACTCAATTTGCTGGTGCTTACACTCCTGCTTGCTTCATTTTCAGTTCTCAGCAAATGCCTAAGGGCATTTCTAACCGATCCCCTAAAAATAGTAGAGTATCCGGTGGAGTAAACCCTTAGTGGAGTAAATTTACTCCACTAAGTTTTGGCCGGACCTAGCCGATCCCCTATATATAACGGAGTAAAACAAAATTCATTTGCATTTCATTTTCCGCCACCGAAACACATTTCTTTACTTCTTTATTTCATTCAACGACATTGTAGTACATAATAATTCACCAATCTTTGCTACAAAAGCAAGACCAAAGAAAACAAGAACCACAATTAGACATTTTAAAAGATATCCAATTTCCCTAACTGCTCCCACTAGTTGGATTAATATCTTCTCTATGTCTTCATCGTTGATCTGCTTCTCGAGCTTGAACACTTCTCTGTTCTTCGATTTTAAAGAAGTAGACGTTGCTTTCGCATCTAATCTCATCTCTAGTCTCATCTCTAGCATCTATCCTAGCAACGAGGGCACAAACATCTATCAATTTTCGTTCTATCAATAGATCAATGTATTCTTCTTCCCAATACCAAAACTTGCATCCATCCTACACAAAAATTTGCGCAAACAATGAGCTACCGAAATTGCGCCGAATCCGGTGAATAACTGAATGAAAAGAAGCACATACCCCATCATTTGTGCACTTGAAGAACACCCATCCAAGATGTTGCGGCGTGGTAAAAACTTGGTGCACCACCTGCCGCAGGCAGTCGTCGCACTGTATGACCGGCTTCGAACGGTGCCAGCCCCTTTAGTCCCGGTTGCTATCTCCAACCGGGACTAAAGGCCCCCCCTTTAGTCCCGGTTGAAGATACCAACCGGGACTGAAAAAAAATATTTAATTTTTTTTTTCAAAACTTTGTAAAGGATTTTTTTTTTCAATTTTTTTCCCGAGCCCTTTAGTCCCGGTTGGTGTCTCCAACCGGGACTAAAGGTCTATCTTGAGTCCCGGTTGGAGATACCAACCGGGACTAAAGGGGGGGCCCCTAAACCCTAAACCCCTTTACCACATTAATCTTAGAAAAATCATAACTAAATCATTCTAATTCAGAAAAATACAAATAATATATCAAAACGTAGAGAAAAAAAAGATTTCTCCAAAGAGGGGAAAGTGCAGAAGACCATCAGTGTGCCATACAGCCGAGGATTTGGTACGATTGGATCGTCGCAGGGGTGCTTACTCTATGCTATACCTTTGGTGGATGATAATAAGCAAATCTCTGGGATAGAACTCTGGTACCTCCAGAATTGTGATAGTAAAGAACTGGTCCTGAAGCATACTGCCAACATCGATAAGCTTATGAGCATGACTAGGAAGAAGTACAAGGTGGTCGAGATTCATCCAGATTGCGACACCATTTTCCTGCTTCCACGTGGACGTGGTGATACCTTGGTAGCGTACAATATGCGACATCAGACAATTGGCTGTATCCTTAATCTTGAGAAAGACAATGAAAAACAAATTCTACCCTATGTTCCTCTGTTCTCAGAGGTATTAGCAGATGCAAATGAGCAGTAGTTATTTATCTTAAAACCACCGCTTGAATTATACTGTAATCCTCCAAGAATTGGTTGTAGCCTGCAAGAATTGACTCTTCTGTCAGCTGAAGTATTTGTCTGTTTAATCTGCCTGAATCATGCCGCTCAATTTGCAGGTGCTTACACTCCTGCTTGCTTCATTTTCAGTTCTCAGCAAATGCCTAAGGGCATTTCTAACCGATCCCCTAAAAATAGTAGAGTATCCGGTGGAGTAAACCCTTAGTGGAGTAAATTTACTCCACTAAGTTTTGGCCGGACCTAGCCGATCCCCTATATATAACGGAGTAAAACAAAATTCATTTGCATTTCATTTTCGGCCACCGAAACACATTTCTTTACTTCTTTATTTCATTCAACGACATTGTGGTACATAAAAATTCACCAATCTTTGCTACAAAAGCAAGACCAAAGAAAACAAGAACCACAATTAGACATTTTAAAAGATATCCAATTTCCCTAACTGCTCCCACTAGTTGGATTAATATCTTCTCTATGTCTTCATCGTTGATCTGCTTCTCGAGCTTGAACACTTCTCTGTTCTTCGATTTTAAAGAAGTAGACGTTGCTTTCGCATCTAATCTCATCTCTAGTCTCATCTCTAGCCTCTATCCTAGCAACGAGGGCACAAACATCTATCAATTTTCGTGCTATCAATAGATCAATGTATTCTTCTTCCCAATACCAAAACTTGCATCCATCCTACACAAAAATTTGAGCAAACAATGAGCTACCGAAATTGCGCCGAATCCGGTGAATAACTGAATGAAAAGAAGCACATACCCCATCATTTGTGCACTTGAAGAACACCCATCCAAGATGTTGCGGCGTGGTAAAAACTTGGTGCACCACCTGCCGCAGGCAGTCGTCGCACTGTATGACCGGCTTCGAACGGTGCCAGCCCCTTTAGTCCCGGTTGGTATCTCCAACCGGGAGTAAAGGCCCCCCCTTTAGTCCCGGTTGGAGATACCAACAGGGACTGAAAAAAAAATTATATTTTTTTTTTCAAAATTTTGTAAAGGAATTTTTTTTTCAATTTTTTCCGCAGCCCTTTAGTACCGGTTGGTGTCTCCAACCGGGACTAAAGGTCTATCTTTAGTCCCGGTTGGAGATACCAACCGGGACTAAAGGGGGGGCCCCTAAACCCTAAACCCCTTTACCACATTAATCTTAGAAAAATCATAACTAAATCATTCTAATTCAGAAAAATACAAATAATATATCAAAACGTAGAGAAAAAAAAAGATTTCTCCAAAGAGGGGAAAGTGCAGAAGACCATCAGTGTGCCATACAGCCGAGGATTTGGTACGATTGGATCGTCGCAGGGGTGCTTACTCTATGCTATACCTTTGGTGGATGATAATAAGCAAATCTCTGGGATAGAACTCTGGTACCTCCAGAATTGTGATAGTAAAGAACTGGTCCTGAAGCATACTGCCAACATCGATAAGCTTATGAGCATGACTAGGAAGAAGTACAAGGTGGTCGAGATTCATCCAGATTGCGACACCATTTTCCTGCTTCCACGTGGACGTGGTGATACCTTGGTAGCGTACAATATGCGACATCAGACAATTGGCTGTATCCTTAATCTTGAGAAAGACAATGAAAAACAAATTCTACCCTATGTTCCTCTGTTCTCAGAGGTATTAGCAGATGCAAATGAGTAGTAGTTATTTATCTTAAAACCACCGCTTGAATTATACTGTAATCCTCCAAGAACTGGTTGTAGCCTGCAAGAATTGACTCTTCTGTCAGCTGAAGTATTTGTCTGTGTAATCTGCCTGAATCATGCCGCTCAATTTGCTGGTGCTTACACTCCTGCTTGCTTCATTTTCAGTTCTCAGCAAATGCCTAAGGGCATTTCTAACCGATCCCCTAAAAATAGTAGAGTATCCGGTGGAGTAAACCCTTAGTGGAGTAAATTTACTCCACCAAGTTTTGGCCGGACCTAGCCGATCCCCTATATATAACGGAGTAAAACAAAATTCATTTGCATTTCATTTTCGGCCATCGAAACACATTTCTTTACTTCTTTATTTCATTCAACGACATTGTAGTACATAATAATTCACCAATCTTTGCTACAAAAGCAAGACCAAAGAAAACAAGAACCACAATTAGACATTTTAAAAGATATCCAATTTCCCTAACTGCTCCCACTAGTTGGATTAATATCTTCTCTATGTCTTCATCGTTGATCTGCTTCTCGAGCTTGAACACTTCTCTGTTCTTCGATTTTAAAGAAGTAGACGTTGCTTTCGCATCTAATCTCATCTCTAGTCTCATCTCTAGCCTCTATCCTAGCAACGAGGGCGCAAACATCTATCAATTTTCGTGCTATCAAAAGATCAATGTATTCTTCTTCCCAATACCAAAACTTGCATCCATCCTACACAAAAATTTGAGCAAACAATGAGCTACCGAAATTGCGCCGAATCCGGTGAATAACTGAATGAAAAGAAGCACATACCCCATCATTTGTGCACTTGAAGAACACCCATCCAAGATGTTGCGGCGTGGTAAAAACTTGGTGCACCACCTGCCGCAGGCAGTCGTCGCACTGTATGACCGGCTTCGAACGGTGCCAGCCCCTTTAGTCCCGGTTGGTATCTCCAACCGGGAGTAAAGGCCCCCCCTTTAGTCCCGGTTGGAGATACCAACAGGGACTGAAAAAAAAATTATATTTTTTTTTTCAAAATTTTGTAAAGGAATTTTTTTTTCAATTTTTTCCGCAGCCCTTTAGTACCGGTTGGTGTCTCCAACCGGGACTAAAGGTCTATCTTTAGTCCCGGTTGGAGATACCAACCGGGACTAAAGGGGGGCCCCTAAACCCTAAACCCCTTTACCACATTAATCTTAGAAAAATCATAACTAAATCATTCTAATTCAGAAAAATACAAATAATATATCAAAACGTAGAGAAAAAAAAAGATTTCTCCAAAGAGGGGAAAGTGCAGAAGACCATCAGTGTGCCATACAGCCGAGGATTTGGTACGATTGGATCGTCGCAGGGGTGCTTACTCTATGCTATACCTTTGGTGGATGATAATAAGCAAATCTCTGGGATAGAACTCTGGTACCTCCAGAATTGTGATAGTAAAGAACTGGTCCTGAAGCATACTGCCAACATCGATAAGCTTATGAGCATGACTAGGAAGAAGTACAAGGTGGTCGAGATTCATCCAGATTGCGACACCATTTTCCTGCTTCCACGTGGACGTGGTGATACCTTGGTAGCGTACAATATGCGACATCAGACAATTGGCTGTATCCTTAATCTTGAGAAAGACAATGAAAAACAAATTCTACCCTATGTTCCTCTGTTCTCAGAGGTATTAGCAGATGCAAATGAGTAGTAGTTATTTATCTTAAAACCACCGCTTGAATTATACTGTAATCCTCCAAGAACTGGTTGTAGCCTGCAAGAATTGACTCTTCTGTCAGCTGAAGTATTTGTCTGTGTAATCTGCCTGAATCATGCCGCTCAATTTGCTGGTGCTTACACTCCTGCTTGCTTCATTTTCAGTTCTCAGCAAATGCCTAAGGGCATTTCTAACCGATCCCCTAAAAATAGTAGAGTATCCGGTGGAGTAAACCCTTAGTGGAGTAAATTTACTCCACCAAGTTTTGGCCGGACCTAGCCGATCCCCTATATATAACGGAGTAAAACAAAATTCATTTGCATTTCATTTTCGGCCATCGAAACACATTTCTTTACTTCTTTATTTCATTCAACGACATTGTAGTACATAATAATTCACCAATCTTTGCTACAAAAGCAAGACCAAAGAAAACAAGAACCACAATTAGACATTTTAAAAGATATCCAATTTCCCTAACTGCTCCCACTAGTTGGATTAATATCTTCTCTATGTCTTCATCGTTGATCTGCTTCTCGAGCTTGAACACTTCTCTGTTCTTCGATTTTAAAGAAGTAGACGTTGCTTTCGCATCTAATCTCATCTCTAGTCTCATCTCTAGCCTCTATCCTAGCAACGAGGGCGCAAACATCTATCAATTTTCGTGCTATCAAAAGATCAATGTATTCTTCTTCCCAATACCAAAACTTGCATCCATCCTACACAAAAATTTGAGCAAACAATGAGCTACCGAAATTGCGCCGAATCCGGTGAATAACTGAATGAAAAGAAGCACATACCCCATCATTTGTGCACTTGAAGAACACCCATCCAAGATGTTGCGGCGTGGTAAAAACTTGGTGCACCACCTGCCGCAGGCAGTCGTCGCACTGTATGACCGGCTTCGAATGGTGCCAGCCCCTTTAGTCCCGGTTGGTATCTCCAACCGGGACTAAAGGCCCCCCCTTTAGTCCCGGTTGGAGATACCAACCGGGACTGAAAAAAAAAATTAAATTTTTTTTTCAAAATTTTGTAAAGGAATTTTTTTTTCAATTTTTTCCCCAGCCCTTTAGTACCGGTTGGTGTCTCCAACCGGGACTAAAGGTCTATCTTTAGTCCCGGTTGGAGATACCAACCGGGACTAAAGGGGGGGCCCCTAAACCCTAAACCCCTTTACCACATTAATCTTAGAAAAATCATAACTAAATCATTCTAATTCAGAAAAATACAAATAATATATCAAAACGTAGTGAAAAAAAAGATTTCTCCAAAGAGGGGAAAGTGCAGAAGACCATCAGTGTGCCATACAGCCGAGGATTTGGTACGATTGGATCGTCGCAGGGGTGCTTACTCTATGCTATACCTTTGGTGGATGATAATAAGCAAATCTATGGGATAGAGCTCTGGTACCTCCAGAATTGTGATAGTAAAGAACTGGTCCTGAAGCATACTGCCAACATCGATAAGCTTATGAGCATGACTAGGAAGAAGTACAAGGTGGTCGAGATTCATCCAGATTGCGACACCATTTTCCTGCTTCCACGTGGACGTGGTGATACCTTGGTAGCGTACAATATGCGACATCAGACAATTGGCTGTATCCTTAATCTTGAGAAAGACAATGAAAAACAAATTCTACCCTATGTTCCTCTGTTCTCAGAGGTATTAGCAGATGCAAATGAGCAGTAGTTATTTATCTTAAAACCACCGCTTGAATTATACTGTAATCCTCCAAGAATTGGTTGTAGCCTGCAAGAATTGACTCTTCTGTCAGCTGAAGTATTTGTCTGTGTAATCTGCCTGAATCATGCCGCTCAATTTGCTGGTGCTTACACTCCTGCTTGCTTCATTTTCAGTTCTCAGCAAATGCCTAAGGGCATTTCTAACCGATCCCCTAAAAATAGTAGAGTATCCGGTGGAGTAAACCCTTAGTGGAGTAAATTTACTCCACCAAGTTTTGGCCGGACCTAGCCGATCCCCTATATATAACGGAGTAAAACAAAATTCATTTGCATTTCATTTTCGGCCATCGAAACACATTTCTTTACTTCTTTATTTCATTCAACGACATTGTAGTACATAATAATTCACCAATCTTTGCTACAAAAGCAAGACCAAAGAAAACAAGAACCACAATTAGACATTTTAAAAGATATCCAATTTCCCTAACTGCTCCCACTAGTTGGATTAATATCTTCTCTATGTCTTCATCGTTGATCTGCTTCTCGAGCTTGAACACTTCTCTGTTCTTCGATTTTAAAGAAGTAGACGTTGCTTTCGCATCTAATCTCATCTCTAGTCTCATCTCTAGCCTCTATCCTAGCAACGAGGGCACAAACATCTATCAATTTTCGTGCTATCAAAAGATCAATGTATTCTTCTTCCCAATACCAAAACTTGCATCCATCCTACACAAAAATTTGAGCAAACAATGAGCTACCGAAATTGCACCGAATCCGGTGAATAACTGAATGAAAAGAAGCACATACCCCATCATTTGTGCACTTGAAGAACACCCATCCAAGATGTTGCGGCGTGGTAAAAACTTGGTGCACCACCTGCCGCAGGCAGTCGTCGCACTGTATGACCGGCTTCGAATGGTGCCAGCCCCTTTAGTCCCGGTTGGTATCTCCAACCGGGACTAAAGGCCCCCCCTTTAGTCCCGGTTGGAGATACCAAACGGGACTGGAAAAAAAAATTTAAATTTTTTTTTTCAAAATTTTGTAAAGGAATTTTTTTTTCAATTTTTTTCCCCAGCCCTTTAGTCCCGGTTGGTGTCTCCAACCGGGACTAAAGGTCTATCTTTAGTCCCGGTTGGAGATACCAACCGGGACTAAAGGGGGGGCCCCTAAACCCTAAACCCCTTTACCACATTAATCTTAGAAAAATCATAACTAAATCATTCTAATTCAGAAAAATACAAATAATATATCAAAACGTAGAGAAAAAAAAGATTTCTCCAAAGAGGGGAAAGTGCAGAAGACCATCAGTGTGCCATACAGCCGAGGATTTGGTATGATTGGATCGTCGCAGGGGTGCTTACTCTATGCTATACCTTTGGTGGATGATAATAAGCAAATCTCTGGGATAGAACTCTGGTACCTCCAGAATTGTGATAGTAAAGAACTGGTCCTGAAGCATACTGCCAACATCGATAAGCTTATGAGCATGACTAGGAAGAAGTACAAGGTGGTCGAGATTCATCCAGATTGCGACACCATTTTCCTGCTTCCACGTGGACGTGGTGATACCTTGGTAGCGTACAATATGCGACATCAGACAATTGGATGTATCCTTAATCTTGAGAAAGACAATGAAAAACAAATTCTACCCTATGTTCCTCTGTTCTCAGAGGTATTAGCAGATGCAAATGAGCAGTAGTTATTTATCTTAAAACCACCGCTTGAATTATACAGTAATCCTCCAAGAATTGGTTGTAGCCTGCAAGAATTGACTCTTCTGTCAGCTGAAGTATTTGTTTGTGTAATCTGCCTGAATCATGCCGCTCAATTTGCTGGTGCTTACACTCCTGCTTGCTTCATTTTCAGTTCTCAGCAAATGCCTAAGGGCATTTCTAACCGATCCCCTAAAAATAGTAGAGTATCCGGTGGAGTAAACCCTTAGTGGAGTAAATTTACTCCACTAAGTTTTGGCCGGACCTAGCCGATCCCCTATATATAACGGAGTAAAACAAAATTCATTTGCATTTCATTTTCGGCCACCGAAACACATTTCTTTACTTCTTTATTTGATTCAACGACATTGTAGTACATAATAATTCACCAATCTTTGCTACAAAAGCAAGACCAAAGAAAACAAGAACCACAATTAGACATTTTAAAAGATATCCAATTTCCCTAACTGCTCCCACTAGTTGGATTAATATCTTCTCTATGTCTTCATCGTTGATCTGCTTCTCGAGCTTGAACACTTCTCTGTTCTTCCATTTTAAAGAAGTAGACGTTGCTTTCGCATCTAATCTCATCTCTAGTCTCATCTCTAGCCTCTATCCTAGCAACGAGGGCACAAACATCTATCAATTTTCGTGCTATCAATAGATCAATGTATTCTTCTTCCCAATACCAAAACTTGCATCCATCCTACACAAAAATTTGAGCAAACAATGAGCTACCGAAATTGCGCCGAATCCGGTGAATAACTGAATGAAAAGAAGCACATACCCCATCATTTGTGCACTTGAAGAACACCCATCCAAGATGTTGCGGCGTGGTAAAAACTTGGTGCACCACCTGCCGCAGGCAGTCGTCGCACTGTATGACCGGCTTCGAACGGTGCCAGCCCCTTTAGTCCCGGTTGGTATCTCCAACCGGGACTAAAGGCCCCCCCTTTAGTCCCGGTTGGAGATACCAACCGGGACTGAAAAAAAAAATTTAAATTTTTTTTTTTCAAAATTTTGTAAAGGAATTTTTTTTCAATTTTTTTCCCCAGCCCTTTAGTCCCGGTTGGTGTCTCCAACCGGGACTAAAGGTCTATCTTCAGTCCCGGTTGGAGATACCAACCGGGACTAAAGGGGGGGGCCCTAAACCCTAAACCCCTTTACCACATTAATCTTAGAAAAATCATAACTAAATCATTCTAATTCAGAAAAATACAAATAATATATCAAAACGTAGAGAAAAAAAAGATTTCTCCAAAGAGGGGAAAGTGCAGAAGACCATCAGTGTGCCATACAGCCGAGGATTTGGTATGATTGGATCGTCGCAGGGGTGCTTACTCTATGCTATACCTTTGGTGGATGATAATAAGCAAATCTCTGGGATAGAACTCTGGTACCTCCAGAATTGTGATAGTAAAGAACTGGTCCTGAAGCATACTGCCAACATCGATAAGCTTATGAGCATGACTAGGAAGAAGTACAAGGTGGTCGAGATTCATCCAGATTGCGACACCATTTTCCTGCTTCCACGTGGACGTGGTGATACCTTGGTAGCGTACAATATGCGACATCAGACAATTGGCTGTATCCTTAATCTTGAGAAAGACAATGAAAAACAAATTCTACCCTATGTTCCTCTGTTCTCAGAGGTATTAGCAGATGCAAATGAGCAGTAGTTATTTATCTTAAAACCACCGCTTGAATTATACTGTAATCCTCCAAGAATTGGTTGTAGCCTGCAAGAATTGACTCTTCTGTCAGCTGAAGTATTTGTCTGTGTAATCTGCCTGAATCATTCCGCTCAATTTGCTGGTGCTTACACTCCTGCTTGCTTCATTTTCAGTTCTCAGCAAATGCCTAAGGGCATTTCTAACCGATCCCCTAAAAATAGTAGAGTATCCGGTGGAGTAAACCCTTAGTGGAGTAAATTTACTCCACTAAGTTTTGGCCGGACCTAGCCGATCCCCTATATATAACGGAGTAAAACAAAATTCATTTGCATTTCATTTTCGGCCACCGAAACACATTTCTTTACTTCTTTATTTCATTCAACGACATTGTAGTACATAATAATTCACCAATCTTTGCTACAAAAGCAAGACCAAAGAAAACAAGAACCACAATTAGACATTTTAAAAGATATCCAATTTCCCTAACTGCTCCCACTAGTTGGATTAATATCTTCTCTATGTCTTCATCATTGATCTGCTTCTCGAGCTTGAACACTTCTTTGTTCTTCGATTTTAAAGAAGTAGACGTTGCTTCCGCATCTAATCTCATCTCTAGTCTCATCTCTAGCCTATATCCTAGCAACGAGGGCACAAACATCTATCAATTTTCGTGCTATCAATAGATCAATGTATTCTTCTTCCCAATACCAAAACTTGCATCCATCCTACACAAAAATTTGAGCAAACAATGAGCTACCGAAATTGCGCCGAATCCGGTGAATAACTGAATGAAAAGAAGCACATACCCCATCATTTGTGCACTTGAAGAACACCCATCCAAGATGTTGCGGCGTGGTAAAAACTTGGTGCACCACCTGCCGCAGGCAGTCGTCGCACTGTATGACCGTCTTCGAACGGTGCCAGCCCCTTTAGTCCCGGTTGGTATCTCCAACTGGGACTAAAGGCCCCCCCTTTACTCCTGGTTGGAGATACCAACCGGGACTGAAAAAAAAATATAATTTTTTTTTTCAAAATTTTGTAATGGAATTTTTTTTCTATTTTTTTCCCCAGCCCTTTAGTCCCGGTTGGTGTCTCCAACCGGGACTAAAGGTCTATCTTTAGTCCCGGTTGGAGATACCAACCGGGACTAAAGGGGGGGGCCCTAAACCCTAAACCCCTTTACCACATTAATCTTAGAAAAATCATAACTAAATCATTCTAATTCAGAAAAATACAAATAATATATCAAAACGTAGAGAAAAAAAAGATTTCTCCAAAGAGGGGAAAGTGCAGAAGACCATCAGTGTGCCATACAGCCGAGGATTTGGTACGATTGGATCGTCGCAGGGGTGCTTACTCTATGCTATACCTTTGGTGGATGATAATAAGCAAATCTCTGGGATAGAACTCTGGTACCTCCAGAATTGTGATAGTAAAGAACTGGTCCTGAAGCATACTGCCAACATCGATAAGCTTATGAGCATGACTAGGAAGAAGTACAAGGTGGTCGAGATTCATCCAGATTGCGACACCATTTTCCTGCTTCCACGTGGACGTGGTGATACCTTGGTAGCGTACAATATGCGACATCCGACAATTGGCTGTATCCTTAATCTTGAGAAAGACAATGAAAAACAAATTCTACCCTATGTTCCTCTGTTCTCAGAGGTATTAGCAGATGCAAATGAGCAGTAGTTATTTATCTTAAAACCACCGCTTGAATTATACTGTATTCCTCCAAGAATTGGTTGTAGCCTGCAAGAATTGACTCGTCTATCAGCTGAAGTATTTGTCTGTGTAATCTGCCTGAATCATGCCACTCAATTTGCTGGTGCTTACACTCCTGCTTGCTTCATTTTCAGTTCTCAGCAAATGCCTAAGGGCATTTCTAACCGATCCCCTAAAAATAGTAGAGTATCCGGTGGAGTAAACCCTTAGTGGAGTAAATTTACTCCACTAAGTTTTGGCCGGACCTAGCCGATCCCCTATATATAACGGAGTAAAACAAAATTCATTTGCATTTCATTTTCGGCCAACGAAACACATTTCTTTACTTCTTTATTTCATTCAACGACATTGTAGTACATAATAATTCACCAATCTTTGCTACAAAAGCAAGACCAAAGAAAACAAGAACCACAATTAGACATTTTAAAAGATATCCAATTTCCCTAACTGCTCCCACTAGTTGGATTAATATCTTCTCTATGTCTTCATCGTTGATCTGCTTCTCGAGCTTGAACACTTCTCTGTTCTTCGATTTTAAAGAAGTAGACGTTGCTTTCGCATCTAATCTCATCTCTAGTCTCATCTCTAGCCTCTATCCTAGCAACGAGGGCACAAACATCTATCAATTTTCGTGCTATCAATAGATCAATGTATTCTTCTTCCCAACACCAAAACTTGCATCCATCCTACACAAAAATTTGAGCAAACAATGAGCTACCGAAATTGCGCCGAATCCGGTGAATAACTGAATGAAAAGAAGCACATACCCCATCATTTGTGCACTTGAAGAACACCCATCCAAGATGTTGCGGCGTGGTAAAAACTTGGTGCACCACCTGCCGCAGGCAGTCGTCGCACTGTATGACCGGCTTCGAACGGTACCAGCCCCTTTAGTCC
This sequence comes from Elymus sibiricus, assembly GCA_039707655.1. NCBI lineage: Eukaryota > Viridiplantae > Streptophyta > Magnoliopsida > Poales > Poaceae > Elymus > Elymus sibiricus. Next base: position 24,736,680 of record CM077675.1, read on the forward strand.
CGGTTGGTATCTCCAACCGGGACTAAAGGCCCCCCCTTTAGTCCCGGTTGGAGATACCAACCGGGACTGAAAAAAAAAATTAATTTTTTTTTTCAAAATTATGTAAAGGAATTTTTTTTTTCAATTTTTTTCCCCAGCCCTTTAGTCCCGGTTGGTGTCTCCAACCGGGACTAAAGGTCTATCTTTAGTCCCGGTTGGAGATACCAACCGGGACTAAAGGGGGGGCCCCTAAACCCTAAACCCCTTTACCACATTAATCTTAGAAAAATCATAACTAAATCATTCTAATTCAGAAAAATACAAATAATATATCAAAACGTAGAGAAAAAAAAATTTCTCCAAAGAGGGGAAAGTGCAGAAGACCATCAGTGTGCCATACAGCCGAGGATTTGGTACGATTGGATCGTCGCAGGGGTGCTTACTCTATGCTATACCTTTGGTGGATGATAATAAGCAAATCTCTGGGATAGAACTCTGGTACCTCCAGAATTGTGATAGTAAAGAACTGGTCCTGAAGCATACTGCCAACATCGATAAGCTTATGAGCATGACTAGGAAGAAGTACAAGGTGGTCGAGATTCATCCAGATTGCGACACCATTTTCCTGCTTCCACGTGGACGTGGTGATACCTTGGTAGCGTACAATATGCGACATCAGACAATTGGCTGTATCCTTAATCTTGAGAAAGACAATGAAAAACAAATTCTACCCTATGTTCCTCTGTTCTCAGAGGTATTAGCAGATGCAAATGAGCAGTAGTTATTTATCTTAAAACCACCGCTTGAATTATACTGTAATCCTCCAAGAATTGGTTGTAGCCTGCAAGAATTGACTCTTCTGTCAGCTGAAGTATTTGTCTGTGTAATCTGCCTGAATCATGCCGCTCAATTTGCTGGTGCTTACACTCCTGCTTGCTTCATTTTCAGTTCTCAGCAAATGCCTAAGGGCATTTCTAACCGATCCCCTAAAAATAGTAGAGTATCCGGTGGAGTAAACCCTTAGTGGAGTAAATTTACTCCACTAAGTTTTGGCCGGACCTAGCCGATCCCCTATATATAACGGAGTAAAACAAAATTCATTTGCATTTCATTTTCGGCCACCGAAACACATTTCTTTACTTCTTTATTTCATTCAACGACATTGTAGTACATAATAATTCACCAATCTTTGCTACAAAAGCAAGACCAAAGAAAACAAGAACCACAATTAGACATTTTAAAAGATATCCAATTTCCCTAACTGCTCCCACTAGTTGGATTAATATCTTCTCTATGTCTTCATCGTTGATCTGCTTCTCGAGCTTGAACACTTCTCTGTTCTTCCATTTTAAAGAAGTAGACGTTGCTTTCGCATCTAATCTCATCTCTAGTCTCATCTCTAGCCTCTATCCTAGCAACGAGGGCACAAACATCTATCAATTTTCGTGCTATCAATAGATCAATGTATTCTTCTTCCCAACACCAAAACTTGCATCCATCCTACACAAAAATTTGAGCAAACAATGAGCTACCGAAATTGCGCCGAATCCGGTGAATAACTGAATGAAAAGAAGCACATATCCCATCATTTGTGCACTTGAAGAACACCCATCCCAGATGTTGCGGCGTGGTAAAAACTTGGTACACCACCTGCCGCAGGCAGTCGTCGCACTGTATGACCGGCTTCGAACGGTGCCAGCCCCTTTAGTCCCGGTTGGTATCTCCAACCGGGACTAAAGGCCCCCCCTTTAGTCCCGGTTGGAGATACCAACCGGGACTGAAAAAAACAATTACATTTTTTTTTTCAAAATTTTGTAAAGGAATTTTTTTTCAATTTTTTTCCCCAGCCCTTTAGTCCCGGTTGGTGTCTCCAACCGGGACTAAAGGTCTATCTTTAGTCCCGGTTGGAGATACCAACCGGGACTAAAGGGGGGGCCCTAAACCCTAAACCCCTTTACCACATTAATCTTAGAAAAATCATAACTAAATCATTCTAATTCAGAAAAATACAAATAATATATCAAAACGTAGAGAAAAAAAAGATTTCTCCAAAGAGGGGAAAGTGCAGAAGACCATCAGTGTGCCATACAGCCGAGGATTTGGTACGATTGGATCGTCGCAGGGGTGCTTACTCTATGCTATACCTTTGGTGGATGATAATAAGCAAATCTCTGGGATAGAACTCTGGTACCTCCAGAATTGTGATAGTAAAGAACTGGTCCTGAAGCATACTGCCAACATCGATAAGCTTATGAGCATGACTAGGAAGAAGTACAAGGTGGTCGAGATTCATCCAGATTGCGACACCATTTTCCTGCTTCCACGTGGACGTGGTGATACCTTGGTAGCGTACAATATGCGACATCAGACAATTGGCTGTATCCTTAATCTTGAGAAAGACAATGAAAAACAAATTCTACCCTATGTTCCTCTGTTCTCAGAGGTATTAGCAGATGCAAATGAGCAGTAGTTATTTATCTTAAAACCACCGCTTGAATTATACTGTAATCCTCCAAGAATTGGTTGTAGCCTGCAAGAATTGACTCTTCTGTCAGCTGAAGTATTTGTCTGTGTAATCTGCCTGAATCATGCCGCTCAATTTGCTGGTGCTTACACTCCTGCTTGCTTCATTTTCAGTTCTCAGCAAATGCCTAAGGGCATTTCTAACCGATCCCCTAAAAATAGTAGAGTATCCGGTGGAGTAAACCCTTAGTGGAGTAAATTTACTCCACTAAGTTTTGGCCGGACCTAGCCGATCCCCTATATATAACGGAGTAAAACAAAATTCATTTGCATTTCATTTTCGGCCACCGAAACACATTTCTTTACTTCTTTATTTCATTCAACGACATTGTAGTACATAATAATTCACCAATCTTTGCTACAAAAGCAAGACCAAAGAAAACAAGAACCACAATTAGACATTTTAAAAGATATCCAATTTCCCTAACTGCTCCCACTAGTTGGATTAATATCTTCTCTATGTCTTCATCGTTGATCTGCTTCTCGAGCTTGAACACTTCTCTGTTCTTCCATTTTAAAGAAGTAGACGTTGCTTTCGCATCTAATCTCATCTCTAGTCTCATCTCTAGCCTCTATCCTAGCAACGAGGGCACAAACATCTATCAATTTTCGTGCTATCAATAGATCAATGTATTCTTCTTCCCAATACCAAAACTTGCATCCATCCTACACAAAAATTTGAGCAAACAATGAGCTACCGAAATTGCGCCGAATCCGGTGAATAACTGAATGAAAAGAAGCACATACCCCATCATTTGTGCACTTGAAGAACACCCATCCCAGATGTTGCGGCGTGGTAAAAACTTGGTACACCACCTGCCGCAGGCAGTCGTCGCACTGTATGACCGGCTTCGAACGGTGCCAGCCCCTTTAGTCCCGGTTGGTATCTCCAACCGGGACTAAAGGCCCCCCCTTTAGTCCCGGTTGGAGATACCAACCGGGACTGAAAAAAACAATTACATTTTTTTTTTCAAAATTTTGTAAAGGAATTTTTTTTCAATTTTTTTCCCCAGCCCTTTAGTCCCGGTTGGTGTCTCCAACCGGGACTAAAGGTCTATCTTTAGTCCCGGTTGGAGATACCAACCGGGACTAAAGGGGGGCCCTAAACCCTAAACCCCTTTACCACATTAATCTTAGAAAAATCATAACTAAATCATTCTAATTCAGAAAAATACAAATAATATATCAAAACGTAGAGAAAAAAAAGATTTCTCCAAAGAGGGGAAAGTGCAGAAGACCATCAGTGTGCCATACAGCCGAGGATTTGGTACGATTGGATCGTCGCAGGGGTGCTTACTCTATGCTATACCTTTGGTGGATGATAATAAGCAAATCTCTGGGATAGAACTATGGTACCTCCAGAATTGTGATAGTAAAGAACTGGTCCTGAAGCATACTGCCAACATCGATAAGCTTATGAGCATGACTAGGAAGAAGTACAAGGTGGTCGAAATTCATCCAGATTGCGACACCATTTTCCTGCTTCCACGTGGACGTGGTGATACCTTGGTAGCGTACAATATGCGACATCAGACAATTGGCTGTATCCTTAATCTTGAGAAAGACAATGAAAAACAAATTCTACCCTATGTTCCTCTGTTCTCAGAGGTATTAGCAGATGCAAATGAGCAGTAGTTATTTATCTTAAAACCACCGCTTGAATTATACTGTAATCCTCCAAGAATTGGTTGTAGCCTGCAAGAATTGACTCTTCTGTCAGCTGAAGTATTTGTTTGTGTAATCTGCCTGAATCATGCCGCTCAATTTGCTGGTGCTTACACTCCTGCTTGCTTCATGTTCAGTTCTCAGCAAATGCCTAAGGGCATTTCTAACCGATCCCCTAAAAATAGTAGAGTATCCGGTGGAGTAAACCCTTAGTGGAGTAAATTTACTCCACTAAGTTTTGGCCGGACCTAGCCGATCCCCTATATATAACGGAGTAAAACAAAATTCATTTGCATTTCATTTTGGGCCACCGAAACACATTTCTTTACTTCTTTATTTCATTCAACGACATTGTAGTACATAATAATTCACCAATCTTTGCTACAAAAGCAAGACCAAAGAAAACAAGAACCACAATTAGACATTTTAAAAGATATCCAATTTCCCTAACTGCTCCCACTAGTTGGATTAATATCTTCTCTATGTCTTCATCGTTGATCTGCTTCTCGAGCTTGAACACTTCTCTGTTCTTCGATTTTCAAGAAGTAGACGTTGCTTTCGCATCTAATCTCATCTCTAGTCTCATCTCTAGCCTCTATCCTAGCAACGAGGGCACAAACATCTATCAATTTTCGTGCTATCAATAGATCAATGTATTCTTCTTCCCAATACCAAAACTTGCATCCATCCTACACAAAAATTTGAGCAAACAATGAGCTACCGAAATTGCGCCGAATCCGGTGAATAACTGAATGAAAAGAAGCACATACCCCATCATTTGTGCACTTGAAGAACACCCATCCAAGATGTTGCGGCGTGGTAAAAACTTGGTGCACCACCTGCCGCAGGCAGTCGTCGCACTGTATGACCGGCTTCGAACGGTGCCAGCCCCTTTAGTCCCGGTTGGTATCTCCAACCGGGACTAAAGGCCCCCCCTTTAGTCCCGGTTGGAGATACCAACCGGGACTGAAAAAAAAAATTTAAATTTTTTTTTTCAAAATTTTGTAAAGGAATTTTTTTTTCAATTTTTTTTCCCCAGCCCTTTAGTCCTGGTTGGTGTCTCCAACCGGGACTAAAGGTCTATCTTTAGTCCCGGTTGGAGATACCAACCGGGACTAAAGGGGGGGCCCCTAAACCCTAAACCCCTTTACCACATTAATCTTAGAAAAATCATAACTAAATCATTCTAATTCAGAAAAATACAAATAATATATCAAAACGTAGAGAAAAAAAAGATTTCTCCAAAGAGGGGAAAGTGCAGAAGACCATCAGTGTGCCATACAGCCGAGGATTTGGTACGATTGGATCGTCGCAGGGGTGCTTACTCTATGCTATACCTTTGGTGGATGATAATAAGCAAATCTCTGGGATAGAACTCTGGTACCTCCAGAATTGTGATAGTAAAGAACTGGTCCTGAAGCATACTGCCAACATCAATAAGCTTATGAGCATGACTAGGAAGAAGTACAAGGTGGTCGAGATTCATCCAGATTGCGACACCATTTTCCTGCTTCCACGTGGACGTGGTGATACCTTGGTAGCGTACAATATGCGACATCAGACAATTGGCTGTATCCTTAATCTTGAGAAAGACAATGAAAAACAAATTCTACCCTATGTTCCTCTGTTCTCAGAGGTATTAGCAGATGCAAATGAGCAGTAGTTATTTATCTTAAAACCACCGCTTGAATTATACTGTAATCCTCCAAGAATTGGTTGTAGCCTGCAAGAATTGACTCTTCTGTCAGCTGAAGTATTTGTCTGTGTAATCTGCCTGAATCATGCCGCTCAATTTGCTGGTGCTTACACTCCTGCTTGCTTCATTTTCAGTTCTCAGCAAATGCCTAAGGGCATTTCTAACCGATCCCCTAAAAATAGTAGAGTATCCGGTGGAGTAAACCCTTAGTGGAGTAAATTTACTCCACTAAGTTTTGGCCGGACCTAGCCGATCCCCTATATATAACGGAGTAAAACAAAATTCATTTGCATTTCATTTTCGGCCACCGAAACACATTTCTTTACTTCTTTATTTCATTCAACGACATTGTAGTACATAATAATTCACCAATCTTTGCTACAAAAGCAAGACCAAAGAAAACAAGAACCACAATTAGACATTTTAAAAGATATCCAATTTCCCTAACTGCTCCCACTAGTTGGATTAATATCTTCTCTATGTCTTCATCGTTGATCTGCTTCTCGAGCTTGAACACTTCTCTGTTCTTCGATTTTCAAGAAGTAGACGTTGCTTTCGCATCTAATCTCATCTCTAGTCTCATCTCTAGCCTCTATCCTAGCAACGAGGGCACAAACATCTATCAATTTTCGTGCTATCAATAGATCAATGTATTCTTCTTCCCAATACCAAAACTTGCATCCATCCTACACAAAAATTTGAGCAAACAATGAGCTACCGAAATTGCGCCGAATCCGGTGAATAACTGAATGAAAAGAAGCACATACCCCATCATTTGTGCACTTGAACAACACCCATCCAAGATGTTGCGGCGTGGTAAAAACTTGGTGCACCACCTGCCGCAGGCAGTCGTCGCACTGTATGACCGGCTTCGAACGGTGCCAGCCCCTTTAGTCCCGGTTGGTATCTCCAACCGGGACTAAAGGCCCCCCCTTTAGTCCCGGTTGGAGATACCAACCGGGACTGAAAAAAAAAATTTAAATTTTTTTTTTCAAAATTTTGTAAAGGAATTTTTTTTTCAATTTTTTTCCCCAGCCCTTTAGTCCTGGTTGGTGTCTCCAACCGGGACTAAAGGTCTATCTTTAGTCCCGGTTGGAGATACCAACCGGGACTAAAGGGGGGGCCCCTAAACCCTAAACCCCTTTACCACATTAATCTTAGAAAAATCATAACTAAATCATTCTAATTCAGAAAAATACAAATAATATATCAAAACGTAGAGAAAAAAAAGATTTCTCCAAAGAGGGGAAAGTGCAGAAGACCATCAGTGTGCCATACAGCCGAGGATTTGGTACGATTGGATCGTCGCAGGGGTGCTTACTCTATGCTATACCTTTGGTGGATGATAATAAGCAAATCTCTGGGATAGAACTCTGGTACCTCCAGAATTGTGATAGTAAAGAACTGGTCCTGAAGCATACTGCCAACATCAATAAGCTTATGAGCATGACTAGGAAGAAGTACAAGGTGGTCGAGATTCATCCAGATTGCGACACCATTTTCCTGCTTCCACGTGGACGTGGTGATACCTTGGTAGCGTACAATATGCGACATCAGACAATTGGCTGTATCCTTAATCTTGAGAAAGACAATGAAAAACAAATTCTACCCTATGTTCCTCTGTTCTCAGAGGTATTAGCAGATGCAAATGAGCAGTAGTTATTTATCTTAAAACCACCGCTTGAATTATACTGTAATCCTCCAAGAATTGGTTGTAGCCTGCAAGAATTGACTCTTCTGTCAGCTGAAGTATTTGTCTGTGTAATCTGCCTGAATCATGCCGCTCAATTTGCTGGTGCTTACACTCCTGCTTGCTTCATTTTCAGTTCTCAGCAAATGCCTAAGGGCATTTCTAACCGATCCCCTAAAAATAGTAGAGTATCCGGTGGAGTAAACCCTTAGTGGAGTAAATTTACTCCACTAAGTTTTGGCCGGACCTAGCCGATCCCCTATATATAACGGAGTAAAACAAAATTCATTTGCATTTCATTTTCGGCCACCGAAACACATTTCTTTACTTCTTTATTTCATTCAACGACATTGTAGTACATAATAATTCACCAATCTTTGCTACAAAAGCAAGACCAAAGAAAACAAGAACCACAATTAGACATTTTAAAAGATATCCAATTTCCCTAACTGCTCCCACTAGTTGGATTAATATCTTCTCTATGTCTTCATCGTTGATCTGCTTCTCGAGCTTGAACACTTCTCTGTTCTTCGATTTTAAAGAAGTAGACGTTGCTTTCGCATCTAATCTCATCTCTAGTCTCATCTCTAGCCTCTATCCTAGCAACGAGGGCACAAACATCTATCAATTTTCGTGCTATCAATAGATCAATGTATTCTTCTTCCCAATACCAAAACTTGCATCCATCCTACACAAAAATTTGAGCAAACAATGAGCTACCGAAATTGCGCCGAATCCGGTGAATAACTGAATGAAAAGAAGCACATACCCCATCATTTGTGCACTTGAAGAACACCCATCCAAGATGTTGCGGCGTGGTAAAAACTTGGTGCACCACCTGCCGCAGGCAGTCGTCGCACTGTATGACCGGCTTCGAACGGTGCCAGCCCCTTTAGTCCCGGTTGGTATCTCCAACCGGGACTAAAGGCCCCCCCTTTAGTCCCGGTTGGAGATACCAACCGGGACTGAAAAAAAAAATTAATTTTTTTTTTTCAAAATTTTGTAAAGGAATTTTTTTTTCAATTTTTTTCCCCAGCCCTTTAGTCCCGGTTGGTGTCTCCAACCGGGACTAAAGGTCTATCTTTAGTCCCGGTTGGAGATACCAACCGGGACTAAAGGGGGGGGCCCTAAACCCTAAACCCCTTTACCACATTAATCTTAGAAAAATCATAAATAAATCATTCTAATTCAGAAAAATACAAATAATATATCAAAACGTAGAGAAAAAAAATATTTCTCCACAGAGGGGAAAGTGCAGAAGACCATCAGTGTGCCATACAGCCGAGGATTTGGTACGATTGGATCGTCGCAGGGGTGCTTACTTTATGCTATACCTTTGGTGGATGATCATAAGCAAGTCTCTGGGATAGAACTCTGGTACCTCCAGAATTGTGATAGTAAAGAACTGGTCCTGAAGCATACTGCCAACATCGATAAGCTTATGAGCATGACTAGGAAGAAGTACAAGGTGGTCGAGATTCATCCAGATTGCGACACCATTTTCCTGCTTCCACGTGGACGTGGTGATACCTTGGTACCGTACAATATGCGACATCAGACAATTGGCTGTATCCTTAATCTTGAGAAAGACAATGAAAAACAAATTCTACCCTATGTTCCTCTGTTCTCAGAGGTATTAGCAGATGCAAATGAGCAGTAGTTATTTATCTTAAAACCACCGCTTGAATTATACTGTAATCCTCCAAGAATTGGTTGTAGCCTGCAAGAATTGACTCTTCTGTCAGCTGAAGTATTTGTCTGTGTAATCTGCCTGAATCATGCCGCTCAATTTGCTGGTGCTTACACTCCTGCTTGCTTCATTTTCAGTTCTCAGCAAATGCCTAAGGGCATTTCTAACCGATCCCCTAAAAATAGTAGAGTATCCGGTGGAGTAAACCCTTAGTGGAGTAAATTTACTCCACTAAGTTTTGGCCGGACCTAGCCGATCCCCTATATATAACGGAGTAAAACAAAATTCATTTGCATTTCATTTTCGGCCACCGAAACACATTTCTTTACTTCTTTATTTCATTCAACGACATTGTAGTACATAATAATTCACCAATCTTTGCTACAAAAGCAAGACCAAAGAAAACAAGAACCACAATTAGACATTTTAAAAGATATCCAATTTCCCTAACTGCTCCCACTAGTTGGATTAATATCTTCTCTATGTCTTCATCGTTGATCTGCTTCTCGAGCTTGAACACTTCTCTGTTCTTCGATTTTAAAGAAGTAGACGTTGCTTTCGCATCTAATCTCATCTCTAGTCTCATCTCTAGCCTCTATCCTAGCAACGAGGGCACAAACATCTATCAATTTTCGTGCTATCAATAGATCAATGTATTCTTCTTCCCAATACCAAAACTTGCATCCATCCTACACAAAAATTTGAGCAAACAATGAGCTACCGAAATTGCGCCGAATCCGGTGAATAACTGAATGAAAAGAAGCACATACCCCATCATTTGTGCACTTGAAGAACACCCATCCAAGATGTTGCGGCGTGGTAAAAACTTGGTGCACCACCTGCCGCAGGCAGTCGTCGCACTGTATGACCGGCTTCGAACGGTGCCAGCCCCTTTAGTCCCGGTTGGTATCTCCAACCGGGACTAAAGGCCCCCCCTTTAGTCCCGGTTGGAGATACCAACCGGGACTGAAAAAAAAAAATTAAATTTTTTTTTTTCAAAATTTTGTAAAGGAATTTTTTTTTCAATTTTTTTCCCCAGCCCTTTAGTCCCGGTTGGTGTCTCCAACCGGGACTAAAGGTCTATCTTTAGTCCCGGTTGGAGATACCAACCGGGACTAAAGGGGGGGCCCCTAAACCCTAAACCCCTTTACCACATTAATCTTAGAAAAATCATAAATAAATCATTCTAATTCAGAAAAATACAAATAATATATCAAAACGTAGAGAAAAAAAATATTTCTCCAAAGAGGGGAAAGTGCAGAAGACCATCAGTGTGCCATAAAGCCGAGGATTTGGTACGATTGGATCGTCGCAGGGGTGCTTACTCTATGCTATACCTTTGGTGGATGATAATAAGCAAATCTCTGGGATAGAACTCTGGTACCTCCAGAATTGTGATAGTAAAGAACTGGTCCTGAACCATACTGCCAACATCGATAAGCTTATGAGCATGACTAGGAAGAAGTACAAGGTGGTCGAGATTCATCCAGATTGCGACACCATTTTCCTGCTTCCACGTGGACGTGGTGATACCTTGGTAGCGTACAATATGCGACATCAGACAATTGGCTGTATCCTTAATCTTGAGAAAGACAATGAAAAACAAATTCTACCCTATGTTCCTCAGTTCTCAGAGGTATTAGCAGATGCAAATGAGCAGTAGTTATTTATCTTAAAACCACCGCTTGAATTATACTGTAATCCTCCAAGAATTGGTTGTAGCCTGCAAGAATTGACTCTTCTGTTAACTGAAGTATTTGTCTGTGTAATCTGCCTGAATCATGCCGCTCAATTTGCTGGTGCTTACACTCCTGCTTGCTTCATTTTCAGTTCTCAGCAAATGCCTAAGGGCATTTCTAACCGATCCCCTAAAAATAGTAGAGTATCCGGTGGAGTAAACCCTTAGTGGAGTAAATTTACACCACTAAGTTTTGGCCGGACCTAGCCGATCCCCTATATATAACGGAGTAAAACAAAATTCATTTGAATTTCATTTTCGGCCACCGAAACACATTTCTTTACTTCTTTATTTCATTCAACGACATTGTAGTACATAATAATTCACCAATCATTGCTACAAAAGCAAGACCAAAGAAAACAAGAACCACAATTAGACATTTTAAAAGATATCCAATTTCCCTAACTGCTCCCACTAGTTGGATTAATATCTTCTCTATGTCTTCATCGTTGATCTGCTTCTCGAGCTTGAACACTTCTCTGTTCTTCGATTTTAAAGAAGTAGACGTTGCTTTCGCATCTAATCTCATCTCTAGCCTCTATCCTAGCAACGAGGGCACAAACATCTATCAATTTTCGTGCTATCAATAGATCAATGTATTCTTCTTCCCAATACCAAAACATGCATCCATCCTACACAAAAATTTGAGCAAACAATGAGCTACCGAAATTGCGCCGAATCCGGTGAATAACTGAATGAAAAGAAGCACATACCCCATCATTTGTGCACTTGAAGAACACCCATCCAAGATGTTGCGGCGTGGTAAAAACTTGGTGCACCACCTGCCGCAGGCAGTCGTCGCACTGTATTACCGGCTTCGAACGGTGCCAGCACCTTTAGTCCCGGTTGGTATCTCCAACCGGGACTAAAGGCCCCCCCTTTAGTCCCGGTTGGAGATACCAACCGGGACTGGAAAAAAAATTTAAATTTTTTTTTTCAAAATTTTGTAAAGGAATTTTTTATTCAATTTTTTTCCCCAGCCCTTTAGTCCCGGTTGGTGTCTCCAACCGGGACTAAAGGTCTATCTTTAGTCCCGGTTGGAGATACCAGCCGGGACTAAAGGGGGGGCCCCTAAACCCTAAACCCCTTTACCACATTAATCTTAGAAAAATCATAACTAAATCATTCTAATTCAGAAAAATACAAATAATATATCAAAACGTAGAGAAAAAAAAGATTTCTCCAAAGAGGGGAAAGTATAGAAGACCATCAGTGTGCCATATAGCCGAGGATTTGGTACGATTGGATCGTCGCAGGGGTGCTTACTCTATGCTATACCTTTGGTGGATGATAATAAGCAAATCTCTGGGATAGAACTCTGGTACCTCCAGAATTGTGATAGTAAAGAACTGGTCCTGAAGCATACTGCCAACATCGATAAGCTTATGAGCATGACTAGGAAGAAGTACAAGGTGGTCGAGATTCATCCAGATTGTGACACCATTTTCCTGCTTCCACGTGGACGTGGTGATACCTTGGTAGCGTACAATATGCGACATCAGACAATTGGCTGTATCCTTAATCTTGAGAAAGACAATGAAAAACAAATTCTACCCTATGTTCCTCTGTTCTCAGAGGTATTAGCAGATGCAAATGAGCAGTAGTTATTTATCTTAAAACCACCGCTTGAATTATACTGTAATCCTCCAAGAATTGGTTGTAGCCTGCAAGAATTGACTCTTCTGTCAGCTGAAGTATTTGTCTGTGTAATCTGCCTGAATCATGCCGCTCAATTTGCTGGTGCTTACACTCCTGCTTGCTTCATTTTCAGTTCTCAGCAAATGCCTAAGGGCATTTCTAACCGATCCCCTAAAAATAGTAGAGTATCCGGTGGAGTAAACCCTTAGTGGAGTAAATTTACTCCACTAAGTTTTGGCCGGACCTAGCCGATCCCCTATATATAACGGAGTAAAACAAAATTCATTTGCATTTCATTTTCGGCCACCGAAACACATTTCTTTACTTCTTTATTTCATTCAACGACATTGTAGTACATAATAATTCACCAATCTTTGCTACAAAAGCAAGACCAAAGAAAACAAGAACCACAATTAGACATTTTAAAAGATATCCAATTTCCCTAACTGCTCCCACTAGTCGGATTAATATCTTCTCTATGTCTTCATCGTTGATCTGCTTCTCGAGCTTGAACACTTCTCTGTTCTTCGATTTTAAAGAAGTAGACGTTGCTTTCGCATCTAATCTCATCTCTAGTCTCATCTCTAGCCTCTATCCTAGCAACGAGGGCACAAACATCTATCAATTTTCGTGCTATCAATAGATCAATGTATTCTTCTTCCCAATACCAAAACTTGCATCCATCCTACACAAAAATTTGAGCAAACAATGAGCTACCGAAATTGCGCCGAATCCGGTGAATAACTGAATGAAAAGAAGCACATACCCCATCATTTGTGCACTTGAAGAACACCCATCCAAGATGTTGCGGCGTGGTAAAGACTTGGTGCACCACCTGCCGCAGGCAGTCGTCGCACTGTATGACCGGCTTCTAACGGTGCCAGCCCCTTTAGTCCCGGTTGGTATCTCAAACCGGGACTAAAGGCCCCCCCTTTAGTCCCGGTTGGAGATACCAACCGGGACTGAAAAAAAAAATGAATTTTTTTTTTCAAAATTTTGTAAAGGAATTTTTTTTCAATTTTTTTCCCCAGCCCTTTAGTCCCGGTTGGTGTCTCCAACCGGGACTAAAGGTCTATCTTGAGTCCCGGTTGGAGATACCAACCGGGACTAAAGGGGGGGCCCCTAAACCCTAAACCCCTTTACCACATTAATCTTAGAAAAATCATAACTAAATCATTCTAATTCAGAAAAATACAAATAATATATCAAAACGTAGAGAAAAAAAAGATTTCTCCAAAGAGGGGAAAGTGCAGAAGACCATCAGTGTGCCATACAGCCGAGGATTTGGTACGATTTGATCGTCGCAGGGGTGCTTACTCTATGCTATACCTTTGGTGGATGATAATAAGCAAATCTCTGGGATAGAACTCTGGTACCTCCAGAATTGTGATAGTAAAGAACTGGTCCTGAAGCATACTGCCAACATCGATAAGCTTATGAGCATGACTAGGAAGAAGTACAAGGTGGTCGAGATTCATCCAGATTGCGACACCATTTTCCTGCTTCCACGTGGACGTGGTGATACCTTGGTAGCGTACAATATGCGACATCAGACAATTGGCTGTATCCTTAATCTTGAGAAAGACAATGAAAAACAAATTCTACCCTATGTTCCTCTGTTCTCAGAGGTATTAGCAGATGCAAATGAGCAGTAGTTATTTATCTTAAAACCACCGCTTGAATTATACTGTAATCCTCCAAGAATTGGTTATAGCCTGCAAGAATTGACTCTTCTGTCAGCTGAAGTATTTGTCTATGTAATCTGCCTGAATCATGCCGCTCAATTTGCTGGTGCTTACACTCCTGCTTGCTTCATTTTCAGTTCTCAGCAAATGCCTAAGGGCATTTCTAACCGATCCCCTAAAAATAGTAGAGTATCCGGTGGAGTAAACCCTTAGTGGAGTAAATTTACTCCACTAAGTTTTGGCCGGACCTAGCCGATCCCCTATATATAACGGAGTAAAACAAAATTCATTTGCATTTCATTTTCGGCCACCGAAACACATTTCTTTACTTCTTTATTTCATTCAACGACATTGTAGTACATAATAATTCACCATTCTTTGCTACAAAAGCAAGACCAAAGAAAACAAGAACCACAATTAGACATTTTAAAAGATATCCAATTTCCCTAACTACTCCCACTAGTTGGATTAATATCTTCTCTATGTCTTCATCGTTGATCTGCTTCTCGAGCTTGAACACTTCTCTGTTCTTCCATTTTAAAGAAGTAGACGTTGCTTTCGCATCTAGTCTCATCTCTAGTCTCATCTCTAGCCTCTATCCTAGCAACGAGGGCACAAACATCTATCAATTTTCGTGCTATCAATAGATCAATGTATTCTTCTTCCCAATACCAAAACTTGCATCCATCCTACACAAAAATTTGAGCAAACAATGAGCTACCGAAATTGCGCCGAATCCGGTGAATAACTGAATGAAAAGAAGCACATACCCCATCATTTGTGCACTTGAAGAACACCCATCCAAGATGTTGCGGCGTGGTAAAAACTTGGTGCACCACCTGCCGCAGGCAGTCGTCGCACTGTATGATCGGCTTCGAACGGTGCCAGCCCCTTTAGTCCCGGTTGGTATCTCCAACCGGGACTAAAGGCCCCCCCTTTAGTCCCGGTTGGAGATACCAACCGGGACTGAAAAAAAAATTTAATTTTTTTTTTTCAAAATTTTGTAAAGGAATTTTTTTTTCAATTTTTTTCCCCAGCCCTTTAGTCCCGGTTGGTGTCTCCAACCGGGACTAAAGGTCTATCTTTAGTCCCGGTTGGAGATACCAACCGGGACTAAAGGGGGGGCCCCTAAACCCTAAACCCCTTTACCACATTAATCTTAGAAAAATCATAACTAAATCATTCTAATTCAGAAAAATACAAATAATATATCAAAACGTAGAGAAAAAAAAGATTTCTCCAAAGAGGGGAAAGTGCAGAAGACCATCAGTGTGCCATACAGCCGAGGATTTGGTACGATTGGATTGTCGCAGGGGTGCTTACTCTATGCTATACCTTTGGTGGATGATAATAAGCAAATCTCTGGGATAGAACTCTGGTACCTCCAGAATTGTGATAGTAAAGAACTGGTCCTGAAGCATACTGCCAACATCGATAAGCTTATGAGCATGACTAGGAAGAAGTACAAGGTGGTCGAGATTCATCCAGATTGCGACACCATTTTCCTGCTTCCACGTGGACGTGGTGATACCTTGGTAGCGTACAATATGCGACATCAGACAATTGGCTGTATCCTTAATCTTGAGAAAGACAATGAAAAACAAATTCTATCCTATGTTCCTCTGTTCTCAGAGGTATTAGCAAATGCAAATGAGCAGTAGTTATTTATCTTAAAACCACCGCTTGAATTATAATGTAATCCTCCAAGAATTGGTTGTAGCCTGCAAGAATTGACTCTTCTGTCAGCTGAAGTATTTGTCTGTGTAATCTGCCTGAATCATGCCGCTCAATTTGCTGGTGCTTACACTCCTGCTTGCTTCATTTTCAGTTCTCAGCAAATGCCTAAGGGCATTTCTAACCGATCCCCTAAAAATAGTAGAGTATCCGGTCGAGTAAACCCTTAGTGGAGTAAATTTACTCCACTGAGTTTTGGCCGGACCTAGCCGATCCCCTATATATAACAGAGTAAAACAAAATTCTTTTGCATTTCATTTTCGGCCACCGAAACACATTTCTTTACTTCTTTATTTCATTCAACGACATTGTAGTACATAATAATTCACCAATCTTTGCTACAAAAGCAAGACCAAAGAAAACAAGAACCACAATTAGACATTTTAAAAGATATCCAATTTCCCTAACTGCTCCCACTAGTTGGATTAATATCTTCTCTATGTCTTCATCGTTGATCTGCTTCTCGAGCTTGAACACTTCTCTGTTCTTCGATTTTAAAGAAGTAGACGTTGCTTTCGCATCTAATCTCATCTCTAGCCTCTATCCTAGCAACGAGGGCACAAACATCTATCAATTTTCGTGCTATCAATAGATCAATGTATTCTTCTTCCCAATACCAAAACTTGCATCCATCCTACACAAAAATTTGAGCAAACAATGAGCTACCGAAATTGCGCCGAATCCGGTGAATAACTGAATGAAAAGAAGCACATACCCCATCATTTGTGCACTTGAAGAAGACCCATCCAAGATGTTGCGGCGTGGTAAAAACTTGGTGCACCACCTGCCGCAGGCAGTCGTCGCACTGTATGACCGGCTTCGAACGGTGCCAGCACCTTTAGTCCCGGTTGGTATCTCCAACCGGGACTAAAGGCCCCCCCTTTAGTCCCGGTTGGAGATACCAACCGGGACTGAAAAAAAAATTTAAATTTTTTTTTTCAAAATTTTGTAAAGGAATTTTTTTTTCAATTTTTTTCCCCAGCCCTTTAGTCCCGGTTGGTGTCTCCAACCGGGACTAAAGGTCTATCTTTAGTCCCGGTTGGAGATACCAACCGGGACTAAAGGGGGGGCCCCTAAACCCTAAACCCCTTTACCACATTAATCTTAGAAAAATCATAACTAAATCATTCTAATTCAGAAAAATACAAATAATATATCAAAACGTAGAGAAAAAAAAGATTTCTCCAAAGAGGGGAAAGTGTAGAAGACCATCAGTGTGCCATATAGCCGAGGATTTGGTACGATTGGATCGTCGCAGGGGTGCTTACTCTATGCTATACCTTTGGTGGATGATAATAAGCAAATCTCTGGGATAGAACTCTGGTACCTCCAGAATTGTGATAGTAAAGAACTGGTCCTGAAGCATACTGCCAACATCGATAAGCTTATGAGCATGACTAGGAAGAAGTACAAGGTGGTCGAGATTCATCCAGATTGTGACACCATTTTCCTGCTTCCACGTGGACGTGGTGATACCTTGGTAGCGTACAATATGCGACATCAGACAATTGGCTGTATCCTTAATCTTGAGAAAGACAATGAAAAACAAATTCTACCCTATGTTCCTCTGTTCTCAGAGGTATTAGCAGATGCAAATGAGCAGTAGTTATTTATCTTAAAACCACCGCTTGAATTATACTGTAATCCTCCAAGAATTGGTTGTAGCCTGCAAGAATTGACTCTTCTGTCAGCTGAAGTATTTGTCTGTGTAATCTGCCTGAATCATGCCGCTCAATTTGCTGGTGCTTACACTCCTGCTTGCTTCATTTTCAGTTCTCAGCAAATGCCTAAGGGCATTTCTAACCGATCCCCTAAAAATAGTAGAGTATCCGGTGGAGTAAACCCTTAGTGGAGTAAATTTACTCCACTAAGTTTTGGCCGGACCTAGCCGATCCCCTATATATAACGGAGTAAAACAAAATTCATTTGCATTTCATTTTCGGCCACCGAAACACATTTCTTTACTTCTTTATTTCATTCAACGACATTGTAGTACATAATAATTCACCAATCTTTGCTACAAAAGCAAGACCAAAGAAAACAAGAACCACAATTAGACATTTTAAAAGATATCCAATTTCCCTAACTGCTCCCACTAGTTGGATTAATATCTTCTCTATGTCTTCATCGTTGATCTGCTTCTCGAGCTTGAACACTTCTCTGTTCTTCGATTTTAAAGAAGTAGACATTGCTTTCGCATCTAATCTCATCTCTAGTCTCATCTCTAGCCTCTATCCTAGCAACGAGGGCACAAACATCTATCAATTTTCGTGCTATCAATAGATCAATGTATTCTTCTTCCCAATACCAAAACTTGCATCCATCCTACACAAAAATTTGAGCAAACAATGAGCTACCGAAATTGCGCCGAATCCGGTGAATAACTGAATGAAAAGAAGCACATACCCCATCATTTGTGCACTTGAAGAACACCCATCCAAGATGTTGCGGCGTGGTAAAAACTTGGTGCACCACCTGCCGCAGGCAGTCGTCGCACTGTATGACCGGCTTCGAACGGTGCCAGCCCCTTTAGTCCCGGTTGGTATCTCCAACCGGGACTAAAGGCCCCCCCTTTAGTCCCGGTTGGAGATACCAACCGGGACTGGAAAAAAAATGTAATTTTTTTTTTCAAAATTTTGTAAAGGAATTTTTTATTCAATTTTTTTCCCCAGCCCTTTAGTCCCAGTTGGTGTCTCCAACCGGGACTAAAGGTCTATCTTTAGTCCCGGTTGGAGATACCAACCATGACTAAAGGGGGGGCCCCTAAACCCTAAACCCCTTTACCACATTAATCTTAGAAAAATCATAACTAAATCATTCTAATTCAGAAAAATACAAATAATATATCAAAACGTAGAGAAAAAAAAGATTTCTCCAAAGAGGGGAAAGTGCAGAAGACCATCAGTGCGTCATACAGCCGAGGATTTGGTACGATTGGATCGTCGCAGGGGTGCTTACTCTATGCTATACCTTTGGTGGATGATAATAAGCAAATCTCTGGGATAGAACTCTGGTACCTCCAGAATTGTGATAGTAAAGAACTGGTCCTGAAGCATACTGCCAACATCGATAAGCTTATGAGCATGACTAGGAAGAAGTACAAGGTGGTCGAGATTCATCCAGATTGCGACACCATTTTCCTGCTTCCACGTGGACGTGGTGATACCTTGGTAGCGTACAATATACGACATCAGACAATTGGCTGTATCCTTAATCTTGAGAAAGACAATGAAAAACAAATTCTACCCTATGTTCCTCTGTTCTCAGAGGTATTAGCAGATGCAAATGAGCAGTAGTTATTTATCTTAAAAGCACCGCTTGAATTATACTGTAATCCTCCAAGAATTGGTTGTAGCCTGCAAGAATTGACTCTTCTGTCAGCTGAAGTATTTGTCTGTGTAATCTGCCTGAATCATGCCGCTCAATTTGCTGGTGCTTACACTCCTGCTTGCTTCATTTTCAGTTCTCAGCAAATGCCTAAGGGCATTTCTAACCGATCCCCTAAAAATAGTAGAGTATCCGGTGGAGTAAACCCTTAGTGGAATAAATTTACTCCACTAAGTTTTGGCCGGACCTAGCCGATCCCCTATATATAACGGAGTAAAACAAAATTCATTTGCATTTCATTTTCGGCCACCGAAACACATTTGTTTACTTCTTTATTTCATGCAACGACATTGTAGTACATAATAATTCACCAATCTTTGCTACAAAAGCAAGACCAAAGAAAACAAGAACCACAATTAGACATTTTAAAAGATATCCAATTTCCCTAACTGCTCCCACTAGTTGGATTAATATCTTCTCTATGTCTTCATCGTTGATCTGCTTCTCGAGCTTGAACACTTCTCTGTTCTTCGATTTTAAAGAAGTAGACGTTGCTTTCGCATCTAATCTCATCTCTAGTCTCATCTCTAGCCTCTATCCTAGCAACGAGGGCACAAACATCTATCAATTTTCGTGCTATCAATAGATCTGTGTATTCTTCTTCCCAATACCAAAACTTGCATCCATCCTACACAAAAATTTGAGCAAACAATGAGCTACCGAAATTGCGCCGAATCCGGTGAATAACTGAATGAAAACAAGCACATACCCCATCATTTGTGCACTTGAAGAACACCCATCCAAGATGTTGCGGCGTGGTAAAAACTTGGTGCACCAACTGCCGCAGGCAGTCGTCGCACTGTATGACCGGCTTCGAACGGTGCCAGCCCCTTTAGTCCCGGTTGGTATCTCCAACCGGGACTAAAGGCCCCCCCTTTAGTCCCGATTGGAGATACCAACCGGGACTGAAAAAAAAATTTAATTTTTTTTTTCAAAATTTTGTAAAGGAATTTTTTTTTTCAATTTTTTCCCCCAGCCCTTTAGTCCCGGTTGGTGTCTCCAACCGGGACTAAAGGTCTATCTTTAGTCCCGGTTGGAGATACCAACCGGGACTAAAGGGGGGGGCCCTAAACCCTAAACCCCTTTACCACATTAATCTTAGAAAAATCGTAACTAAATCATTCTAATACAGAAAAATACAAATAATATATCAAAACATAGAGAAAAAAAAGATTTCTCCAAAGAGGGGAAAGTGCAGAAGACCATCAGTGTGCCATACAGCCGAGGATTTGGTACGATTGGATCGTCGCAGGGGTGCTTACTCTATGCTATACCTTTGGTGGATGATAATAAGCAAATCTCTGGGATAGAACTCTGGTACCTCCAGAATTGTGATAGTAAAGAACTGGTCCTGAAGCATACTGCCAACATCGATAAGCTTATGAGCATGACTAGGAAGAAGTACAAGGTGGTCGAGATTCATCCAGATTGCGACACCATTTTCCTGCTTCCACGTGGATGTGGTGATACCTTGGTAGCGTACAATATGCGACATCAGACAATTGGCTGTATCCTTAATCTTGAGAAAGACAATGAAAAACAAATTCTACCCTATGTTCCTCTGTTCTCAGAGGTATTAGCAGATGCAAATGAGCAGTAGTTATTTATCTTAAAACCACCGCTTGAATTATACTGTAATCCTCCAAGAATTGGTTGTAGCCTGCAAGAATTGACTCTTCTGTCAGCTGAAGTATTTGTCTGTGTAATCTGCCTGAATCATGCCGCTCAATTTGCTGGTGCTTACACTCCTGCTTGCTTCATTTTCAGTTCTCAGCAAATGCCTAAGGGCATTTCTAACCGATCCCCTAAAAATAGTAGAGTATCCGGTGGAGTAAACCCTTAGTGGAGTAAATTTACTCCACTAAGTTTTGGCCGGACCTAGCCGATCCCCTATATATAACGGAGTAAAACAAAATTCATTTGCATTTCATTTTCGGCCACCGAAACACATTTCTTTACTTCTTTATTTCATTCAACGACATTGTAGTACATAATAATTCACCAATCTTTGCTACAAAAGCAAGACCAAAGAAAACAAGAACCACAATTAGACATTTTAAAAGATATCCAATTTCCCTAACTGCTCCCACTAGTTGGATTAATATCTTCTCTATGTCTTCATCGTTGATCTGCTTCTCGAGCTTGAACACTTCTCTGTTCTTCGATTTTAAAGAAGTAGACGTTGCTTTCGCATCTAATCTCATCTCTAGCCTCTATCCTAGCAACGAGGGCACAAACATCTATCAATTTTCGTGCTATCAATAGATCAATGTATTCTTCTTCCCAATACCAAAACTTGCATCCATCCTACACAAAAATTTGAGCAAACAATGAGCTACCGAAATTGCGCCGAATCCGGTGAATAACTGAATGAAAAGAAGTACATACCCCATCATTTGTGCACTTGAAGAACACCCATCCAAGATGTTGCGGCGTGGTAAAAACTTGGTGCACCACCTGCCGCAGGCAGTCGTCGCACTGTATGACCGGCTTCGAACGGTGCCAGCCCCTTTAGTCCCGGTTAGTATCTCCAACCGGGACTAAAGGCCCCCCCTTTAGTCCCGGTTGGAGATACCAACCGGGACTGGAAAAAAAAATCAAAATTTTGTAAAGGAATTTTTTTTTCAATTTTTTCCCCAGCCCTTTTGTCCCGGTTGGTGTCTCCAACCGGGACTAAAGGTCTATCTTTAGTCCCGGTTGGAGATACCAACCGGGACTAAAGGGGGGCCCCTAAACCCTAAACCCCTTTACCACATTAATCTTAGAAAAATCATAACTAAATCATTCTAATTCAGAAATATACAAATAATATATCAAAACGTAGAGAAAAAAAAGATTTCTCCAAAGAGGGGAAAGTGCAGAAGACCATCAGTGTGCCATACAGTCGATGATTTGGTACGATTGGAAAGTCGCAGGGGTGCTTACTCTATGCTATACCTTTGGTGGATGATAATAAGCAAATCTCTGGGATAGAACTCTGGTACCTCCAGAATTGTGATAGTAAAGAACTGGTCCTGAAGCATACTGCCAACATCGATAAGCTTATGAGCATGACTAGGAAGAAGTACAAGGTGGTCGAGATTCATCCAGATTGCGACACCATTTTCCTGCTTCCACGTGGACGTGGTGATACCTTGGTAGCGTACAATATGCGACATCAGACAATTGGCTGTATCCTTAATCTTGAGAAAGACAATGAAAAACAAATTCTACCCTATGTTCCTCTGTTCTCAGAGGTATTAGCAGATGCAAATGAGCAGTAGTTATTTATCTTAAAACCACCGCTTGAATTATACTGTAATCCTCCAAGAATTGGTTGTAGCCTGCAAGAATTGACTCTTCTGTCAGCTGAAGTATTTGTCTGTGTAATCTGCCTGAATCATGCCGCTCAATTTGCTGGTGCTTACACTCCTGCTTGCTTCATTTTCAGTTCTCAGCAAATGCCTAAGGGCATTTCTAACCGATCCCCTAAAAATAGTAGAGTATCCGGTGGAGTAAACCCTTAGTGGAGTAAATTTACTCCACTAAGTTTTGGCCGGACCTAGCCGATCCCCTATATATAACGGAGTAAAACAAAATTCATTTGCATTTCATTTTCGGCCACCGAAACACATTTCTTTACTTCTTTATTTCATTCAACGACATTATAGTACATAATAATTCACCAATCTTTGCTACAAAAGCAAGACCAAAGAAAACAAGAACCACAATTAGACATTTTAAAAGATATCCAATTTCCCTAACTGCTCCCACTAGTTGGATTAATATCTTCTCTATGTCTTCATCGTTGATCTGCTTCTCGAGCTTGAACACTTCTCTGTTCTTCGATTTTAAAGAAGTAGACGTTGCTTTCGCATCTAATCTCATCTCTAGTCTCATCTCTAGCCTCTATCCTAGCAACGAGGGCACAAACATCTATCAATTTTCGTGCTATCAATAGATCAATGTATTCTTCTTCCCAATACCAAAACTTGCATCCATCCTACACAAAAATTTGAGCAAACAATGAGCTACCGAAATTGCGCCGAATCCGGTGAATAACTGAATGAAAAGAAGCACATACCCCATCATTTGTGCACTTGAAGAACACCCATCCAAGATGTTGCGGCGTGGTAAAAACTTGGTGCACCACCTGCCGCAGGCAGTCGTCGCACTGTATGACCGGCTTCGAACGGTGCCAGCCCCTTTAGTCCCGGTTGGTATCTCCAACCGGGACTAAAGGCCCCCCCTTTAGTCCCGGTTGGAGATACCAACCGGGACTGGAAAAAAAAAAAAAAATTCAAAATTTTGTAAAGGAATTTTTTTTTCAATTTTTTTCCCCAGCCCTTTAGTCCCGGTTGGTGTCTCCAACCGGGACTAAAGGTATATCTTTAGTCCCGGTTGAAGATACCAACCGGGACTAAAGGGGGGGCCCCTAAACCCTAAACCCCTTTACCACATTAATTTTAGAAAAATCATAACTAAATCATTCTAATTCAGAAAAATACAAATAATATATCAAAACGTAGAGGAAAAAAAGATTTCTCCAAAGAGGGGAAAGTGCAGAAGACCATCAGTGTGCCATACAGCCGAGGATTTGGTACGATTGGATCGTCGCAGGGGTGCTTACTCTATGCTATACCTTTGGTGGATGATAATAAGCAAATCTCTGGGATAGAACTCTGGTACCTCCAGAATTGTGATAGTAAAGAACTGGTCCTGAAGCATACTGCCAACATCGATAAGCTTATGAGCATGACTAGGAAGAAGTACAAGGTGGTCGAGATTCATCCAGATTGCGACACCATTTTCCTGCTTCCACGTGGACGTGGTGATACCTTGGTAGCGTACAATATGCGACATCAGACAATTGGCTGTATCCTTAATCTTGAGAAAGACAATGAAAAACAAATTCTACCCTATGTTCCTCTGTTCTCAGAGGTATTAGCAGATGCAAATGAGCAGTAGTTATTTATCTTAAAACCACCGCTTGAATTATACTGTAATCCTCCAAGAATTGGTTGTAGCCTGCAAGAATTGACTCTTCTGTCAGCTGAAGTATTTGTCTGTGTAATCTGCCTGAATCATGCCGCTCAATTTGCTGGTGCTTACACTCCTGCTTGCTTCATTTTCAGTTCTCAGCAAATGCCTAAGGGCATTTCTAACCGATCCCCTAAAAATAGTAGAGTATCCGGTGGAGTAAACCCTTAGTGGAGTAAATTTACTCCACTAAGTTTTGGCCGGACCTAGCCGATCCCCTATATATAACGGAGTAAAACAAAATTCATTTGCATTTCATTTTCGGCCACCGAAACACATTTCTTTACTTCTTTATTTCATTCAACGACATTGTAGTACATAATAATTCACCAATCTTTGCTACAAAAGCAAGACCAAAGAAAACAAGAACCACAATTAGACATTTTAAAAGATATCCAATTTCCCTAACTGCTCCCACTAGTTGGATTAATATCTTCTCTATGTCTTCATCGTTGATCTGCTTCTCGAGCTTGAACACTTCTCTGTTCTTCCATTTTAAAGAAGTAGACGTTGCTTTCGCATCTAATCTCATCTCTAGTCTCATCTCTAGCCTCTATCCTAGCAACGAGGGCACAAACATCTATCAATTTTCGTGCTATCAATAGATCAATGTATTCTTCTTCCCAATACCAAAACTTGCATCCATCCTACACAAAAATTTGAGCAAACAATGAGCTACCGAAATTGCGCCGAATCCGGTGAATAACTGAATGAAAAGAAGCACATACCCCATCATTTGTGCACTTGAAGAACACCCATCCAAGATGTTGCGGCGTGGTAAAAACTTGGTGCACCACCTGCCGCAGGCAGTCGTCGCACTGTATGACCGGCTTCGAACGGTGCCAGCCCCTTTAGTCCCAGTTGGTATCTCCAACCGGGACTAAAGGCCCCCCCTTTAGTCCCGGTTGGAGATATCAACCGGGACTGAAAAAAAAATTAAATTTTTTTTTTCAAAATTTTGTAAAGGAATTTTTTTTCAATTTTTTTCCCCAGCCCTTTAGTCCCGGTTGGTGACTCCAACCGGGACTAAAGGTCTATCTTTAGTCCCGGTTGGAGATACCAACCGGGACTAAAGGGGGGGGCCCTAAACCCTAAACCCCTTTACCACATTAATCTTAGAAAAATCATAACGAAATCATTCTAATTCAGAAAAATACAAATAATATATCAAAACGTAGAGAAAAAAAAGATTTCTCCAAAGAGGGGAAAGTGCAGAAGACCATCAGTGTGCCATACAGCCGAGGATTTGGTACGATTGGATCGTCGCAGGGGTGCTTACTCTATGCTATACCTTTGGTGGATGATAATAAGCAAATCTCTGGGATAGAACTCTGGTACCTCCAGAATTGTGATAGTAAAGAACTGGTCCTGAAGCATACTGCCAACATCGATAAGCTTATGAGCATGACTAGGAAGAAGTACAAGGTGGTCGAGATTCATCCAGATTGCGACACCATTTTCCTGCTTCCACGTGGACGTGGTGATACCTTGGTAGCGTACAATATGCGACATCAGACAATTGGTTGTATCCTTAATCTTGAGAAAGACAATGAAAAACAAATTCTACCCTATGTTCCTCTGTTCTCAGAGGTATTAGCAGATGCAAATGAGCAGTAGTTATTTATCTTAAAACCACCGCTTGAATTATACTGTAATCCTCCAAGAATTGGTTGTAGCCTGCAAGAATTGACTCTTCTGTCAGCTGAAGTATTTGTCTGTGTAATCTGCCTGAATCATGCCGCTCAATTTGCTGGTGCTTACACTCCTGCTTGCTTCATTTTCAGTTCTCAGCAAATGCCTAAGGGCATTTCTAACCGATCCCCTAAAAATAGTAGAGTATCCGGTGGAGTAAACCCTTAGTGGAGTAAATTTACTCCACTAAGTTTTGGCCGGACCTAGCCGATCCCCTATATATAACGGAGTAAAACAAAATTCATTTGCATTTCATTTTCGGCCACCGAAACACATTTGTTTACTTCTTTATTTCATTCAACGACATTGTAGTACATAATAATTCACCAATCTTTGCTACAAAAGCAAGACCAAAGAAAACAAGAACCACAATTAGACATTTTAAAAGATATCCAATTTCCCTAACTGCTCCCACTAGTTGGATTAATATCTTCTCTATGTCTTCATCGTTGATCTGCTTCTCGAGCTTGAACACTTCTCTGTTCTTCGATTTTAAAGAAGTAGACGTTGCTTTCGCATCTAATCTCATCTCTAGCCTCTATCCTAGCAACGAGGGCACAAACATCTATCAATTTTCGTGCTATCAATAGATCAATGTATTCTTCTTCCCAATACCAAAACTTGCATCCATCCTACACAAAAATTTGAGAAAACAATGAGCTACCGAAATTGCGCCGAATCCGGTGAATAACTGAATGAAAAGAAGCACATACCCCATCATTTGTGCACTTGAAGAACACCCATCCAAGATGTTGCGGCGTGGTAAAAACTTGGTGCACCACCTGCCGCAGGCAGTCGTCGCACTGTATGACCGGCTTCGAACGGTGCCAGCCCCTTTAGTCCCGGTTGGTATCTCCAACCGGGACTAAAGGCCCCCCCTTTAGTCCCGGTTGGAGATATCAACCGGGACTGAAAAAAAAATTAAATTTTTTTTTCAAAATTTTGTAAAGGAATTTTTTTTTCAATTTTTTTCCCCAGCCCTTTAGTCCCGGTTGGTGACTCCAACCGGGACTAAAGGTCTATCTTTAGTCCCGGTTGGAGATACCAACCGGGACTAAAGGGGGGGGCCCTAAACCCTAAACCCCTTTACCACATTAATCTTAGAAAAATCATAACTAAATCATTCTAATTCAGAAAAATACAAATAATATATCAAAACGTAGAGAAAAAAAAGATTTCTCCAAAGAGGGGAAAGTGCAGAAGACCATCAGTGTGCCATACAGCCGAGGATTTGGTACGATTGGATCGTCGCAGGGGTGCTTACTCTATGCTATACCTATGGTGGATGATAATAAGCAAATCTCTGGGATAGAACTCTGGTACCTCCAGAATTGTGATAGTAAAGAACTGGTCCTGAAGCATACTGCCAACATCGATAAGCTTATGAGCATGACTAGGAAGAAGTACAAGGTGGTCGAGATTCATCCAGATTGCGACACCATTTTCCTGCTTCCACGTGGACGTGGTGATACCTTGGTAGCGTACAATATGCGACATCAGACAATTGGCTGTATCCTTAATCTTGAGAAAGACAATGAAAAACAAATTCTACCCTATGTTCCTCTGTTCTCAGAGGTATTAGCAGATGCAAACGAGCAGTAGTTATTTATCTTAAAACCACCGCTTGAATTATACTGTAATCCTCCAAGAATTGGTTGTAGCCTGCAAGAATTGACTCTTCTGTCAGCTGAAGTATTTGTCTGTGTAATCTGCCTGAATCATGCCGCTCAATTTGCTGGTGCTTACACTCCTGCTTGCTTCATTTTCAGTTCTCAGCAAATGCCTAAGGGCATTTCTAACCGATCCCCTAAAAATAGTAGAGTATCCGGTGGAGTAAACCCTTAGTGGAGTAAATTTACTCCACTAAGTTTTGGCCGGACCTAGCCGATCCCCTATATATAACGGAGTAAAACAAAATTCATTTGCATTTCATTTTTGGCCACCGAAACACATTTCTTTACTTCTTTATTTCATTCAACGACATTGTAGTACATAATAATTCACCAATCTTTGCTACAAAAGCAAGACCAAAGAAAACAAGAACCACAATTAGACATTTTAAAAGATATCCAATTTCCCTAACTGCTCCCACTAGTTGGATTAATATCTTCTCTATGTCTTCATCGTTGATCTGCTTCTCGAGCTTGAACACTTCTCTGTTCTTCGATTTTAAAGTAGTAGACGTTGCTTTCGCATCTAATCTCATCTCTAGTCTCATCTCTAGCCTCTATCCTAGCAACGAGGGCACAAACATCTATCAATTTTCGTGCTATCAATAGATCAATGTATTCTTCTTCCCAATACCAAAACTTGCATCCATCCTACACAAAAATTTGAGCAAACAATGAGCTACCGAAATTGCGCCGAATCCGGTGAATAACTGAATGAAAAGAAGCACATACCCCATCATTTGTGCACTTGAAGAACACCCATCCAACATGTTGCGGCGTGGTAAAAACTTGGTGCACCACATGCCGCAGGCAATCGTCGCACTGTATGACCGGCTTCGAACGGTGCCAGCCCCTTTAGTCCCGGTTGGTATCTCCAACCGGGACTAAAGGCCCCCCCCTTTAGTCCCGGTTGGAGATACCAACCGGGACTGAAAAAAAAATTAAATTTTTTTTTTCAAAATTTTGTAAAGGAATTTTTTTTTCAATTTTTTTCCCCAGCCCTTTAGTCCCGGTTGGTGTCTCCAACCGGGACTAAAGGTCTATCTTTAGTCCCGGTTGGAGATACCAACCGGGACTAAAGGGGGGGCCCCTAAACCCTAAACCCCTTTACCACATTAATCTTAGAAAAATCATAACTAAATCATTCTAATTCAGAAAAATACAAATAATATATCAAAACGTAGAGAAAAAAAAGATTTCTCCAAAGAGGGGAAAGTGCAGAAGACCATCAGTGTGCCATACAGCCGAGGATTTGGTACGATTGGATCGTCGCAGGGGTGCTTACTCTATGCTATACCTTTGGTGGATGATAATAAGCAAATCTCTGGGATAGAACTCTGGTACCTCCAGAATTGTGATAGTAAAGAACTGGTCCTGAAGCATACTGCCAACATCGATAAGCTTATGAGCATGACTAGGAAGAAGTACAAGGTGGTCGAGATTCATCCAGATTGCGACACCATTTTCCTGCTTCCACGTGGACGTGGTGATACCTTGGTAGCGTACAATATGCGACATCAGACAATTGGCTGTATCCTTAATCTTGAGAAAGACAATGAAAAACAAATTCTACCCTATGTTCCTCTGTTCTCAGAGGTATTAGCAGATGCAAATGAGCAGTAGTTATTTATCTTAAAACCACCGCTTGAATTATACTGTAATCCTCCAAGAATTGGTTGTAGCCTGCAAGAATTGACTCTTCTGTCAGCTGAAGTATTTGTCTGTGTAATCTGCTTGAATCATGCCGCTCAATTTGCTGGTGCTTACACTCCTGCTTGCTTCATTTTCAGTTCTCAGCAAATGCCTAAGGGCATTTCTAACCGATCCCCTAAAAATAGTAGAGTATCCGGTGGAGTAAACCCTTAGTGGAGTAAATTTACTCCACTAAGTTTTGGCCGGACCTAGCCGATCCCCTATATATAACGGAGTAAAACAAAATTCATTTGCATTTCATTTTCGGCCACCGAAACACATTTGTTTACTTCTTTATTTCATTCAACGACATTGTAGTACATAATAATTCACCAATCTTTGCTACAAAAGCAAGACCAAAGAAAACAAGAACCACAATTAGACATTTTAAAAGATATCCAATTTCCCTAACTGCTCCCACTAGTTGGATTAATATCTTCTCTATGTCTTCATCGTTGATCTGCTTCTCGAGCTTGAACACTTCTCTGTTCTTCGATTTTAAAGAAGTAGACGTTGCTTTCGCATCTAATCTCATCTCTAGCCTCTATCCTAGCAACGAGGGCACAAACATCTATCAATTTTCGTGCTATCAATAGATCAATGTATTCTTCTTCCCAATACCAAAACTTGCATCCATCCTACACAAAAATTTGAGAAAACAATGAGCTACCGAAATTGCGCCGAATCCGGTGAATAACTGAATGAAAAGAAGCACATACCCCATCATTTGTGCACTTGAAGAACACCCATCCAAGATGTTGCGGCGTGGTAAAAACTTGGTGCACCACCTGCCGCAGGCAGTCGTCGCACTGTATGACCGGCTTCGAACGGTGCCAGCCCCTTTAGTCCCGGTTGGTATCTCCAACCGGGACTAAAGGCCCCCCCTTTAGTCCCGGTTGGAGATACCAACCGGGACTGAAAAAAAATTTAAATTTTTTTTTTTCAAAATTTTGTAAAGGAATTTTTTTTTCAATTTTTTTCCCCAGCCCTTTAGTCCCGGTTGGTGTCTCCAACCGGGACAAAAGGTCTATCTTTAGTCCCGGTTGGAGATACCAACCGGGACTAAAGGGGGGGCCCCTAAACCCTAAACCCCTTTACCACATTAATCTTAGAAAAATCATAACTAAATCATTCTAATTCAGAAAAATACAAATAATATATCAAAACGTAGAGAAAAAAAAGATTTCTCCAAAGAGGGGAAAGTGCAGAAGACCATCAGTGTGCCATACAGCCGAGGATTTGGTACGATTGGATCGTCGCAGGGGTGCTTAATCTATGCTATACCTTTGGTGGATGATAATAAGCAAATCTCTGGGATAGAACTCTGGTACCTCCAGAATTGTGATAGTAAAGAACTGGTCCTGAAGCATACTGCCAACATCGATAAGCTTATGAGCATGACTAGGAAGAAGTACAAGGTGGTCGAGATTCATCCAGATTGCGACACCATTTTCCTGCTTCCACGTGGACGTGGTGATACCTTGGTAGCGTACAATATGCGACATCAGACAATTGGCTGTATCCTTAATCTTGAGAAAGACAATGAAAAACAAATTCTACCCTCTGTTCCTGTGTTCTCAGAGGTATTAGCAGATGCAAATGAGCAGTAGTTATTTATCTTAAAACCACCGCTTGAATTATACTGTAATCCTCCAAGAATTGGTTGTAGCCTGCAACAATTGACTCTTCTGTCAGCTGAAGTATTTGTCTGTGTAATCTGCCTGAATCATGCTGCTCAATTTGCTGGTGCTTACACTCCTGCTTGCTTCATTTTTAGTTCTCAGCAAATGCCTAAGGGCATTTCTAACCGATCCCCTAAAAATAGTAGAGTATCCGGTGGAGTAAACCCTTAGTGGAGTAAATTTACTCCACTAAGTTTTGGCCGGACCTAGCCGATCCCCTATATATAACAGAGTAAAACAAAATTCATTTGCATTTCATTTTCGGCCACCGAAACACATTTATTTACTTCTTTATTTCATTCAACGACATTGTAGTACATAATAATTCACCAATCTTTGCTACAAAAGCAAGACCAAAGAAAACAAGAACCACAATTAGACATTTTAGAAGATATCCAATTTCCCTAACTGCTCCCACTAGTTGGATTAATATCTTCTCTATGTCTTCATCGTTGATCTGCTTCTCGAGCTTGAACACTTCTCTGTTCTTCGATTTTAAAGAAGTAGACGTTGCTTTCGCATCTAATCTCATCTCTAGTCTCATCTCTAGCCTCTATCCTAGCAACGAGGGCACAAACATCTATCAATTTTCGTGCTATCAATAGATCAATGTATTCTTCTTCCCAATACCAAAACTTGCATCCATCCTACACAAAAATTTGAGCAAACAATGAGCTACCGAAATTGCGCCGAATCCGGTGAATAACTGAATAAAAAGAAGCACATAACCCATCATTTGTGCACTTGAAGAACACCCATCCAAGATGTTGCGGCGTGGTAAAAACTTGGTGCACCACCTGCCGCAGGCAGTCGTCGCACTGTATGACCGGCTTCGAACGGTGCCAGCCCCTTTAGTCCCGGTTGGTATCTCCAACCGGGACTAATTTCAAAATTTTGTAAAGGAATTTTTTTTTCAATTTTTTTCCCCAGCCCTTTAGTCCCGGTTGGTGTCTCCAACCGGGACTAAAGGTCTATCTTTAGTCCCGGTTGGAGATACCAACCGGGACTAAAGGGGGGGCCCTAAACCCTAAACCCCTTTACCACATTAATCTTAGAAAAATCATAACTAAATCATTCTAATTCAGAAAAATACAAATAATATATCAAAACGTAGAGAAAAAAAAGATTTCTCCAAAGAGGGGAAAGTGCAGAAGACCATCAGTGTGCCATACAGCCGAGGATTTGGTACGATTGGATCGTCGCAGGGGTGCTTACTCTATGCTATACCTTTGGTGGATGATAATAAGCAAATCTCTGGGATAGAACTCTGGTACCTCCAGAATTGTGATAGTAAAGAACTGGTCCTGAAGCATACTGCCAACATCGATAAGCTTATGAGCATGACTAGGAAGAAGTACAAGGTGGTCGAGATTCGTCCAGATTGCGACACCATTTTCCTGCTTCCACGTGGACGTGGTGATACCTTGGTAGCGTACAATATGCGACATCAGACAATTGGCTGTATCCTTAATCTTGAGAAAGACAATGAAAAACAAATTCTACCCTATGTTCCTCTGTTCTCAGAGGTATTAGCAGATGCAAATGAGCAGTAGTTATTTATCTTAAAACCACCGCTTGAATTATACTGTAATCCTCCAAGAATTGGTTGTAGCCTGCAAGAATTGACTCTTCTGTCAGCTGAAGTATTTGTCTGTGTAATCTGCCTGAATCATGCCGCTCAATTTGCTGGTGCTTACACTCCTGCTTGCTTCATTTTCAGTTCTCAGCAAATGCCTAAGGGCATTTCTAACCGATCCCCTAAAAATAGTAGAGTATCCGGTGGAGTAAACCCTTAGTGGAGTAAATTTACTCCACTAAGTTTTGGCCGGACCTAGCCGATCCCCTATATATAACGGAGTAAAACAAAATTCATTTGCATTTCATTTTCGGCCACCGAAACACATTTCTTTACTTCTTTATTTCATTCAACGACATTGTAGTACATAATAATTCACCAATCTTTGCTACAAAAGCAAGACCAAAGAAAACAAGAACCACAATTAGACATTTTAAAAGATATCCAATTTCTCTAACTGCTCCCACTAGTTGGATTAATATCTTCTCTATGTCTTCATCTTTGATCTACTTCTCGAGCTTGAACACTTCTCTGTTCTTCGATTTTAAAGAAGTAGACGTTGCTTTCGCATCTAATCTCATCTCTAGCCTCTATCCTAGCAACGAGGGCACAAACATCTATCAATTTTCGTGCTTTCAATAGATCAATGTATTCTTCTTCGCAATACCAAAGCTTGCATCCATCCTACACAAAAATTTGAGCAAACAATGAGCTACCGAAATTGCGCCGAATCCGGTGAATAACTGAATGAAAAGAAGCACATACCCCATCATTTGTGCACTTGAAGAACACCCATCCAAGATGTTGCGGCGTGGTAAAAACTTGGTGCACCACCTGCCGCAGGCAGCCGTCGCACTGTATGACCGGCTTCGAACGGTGCCAGCCCCTTTAGTCCCGGTTGGTATCTCCAACCGGGACTAAAGGCCCCCCCTTTAGTCCCGGTTGGAGATACCAACCGGGACTGGAAAAAAAATTAAATTTTTTTTTTCAAAATTTTGTAAAGGAATTTTTTTTCAATTTTTTCCCCCAGCCCTTTAGTCCCGGTTGGTGTCTCCAACCGGGACTAAAGGTCTATCTTTAGTCTCGGTTGGAGATACCAACCGGGACTAAAGGGGGGGCCCCTAAACCCTAAACCCCTTTACCACATTAATCTTAGAAAAATCATAACTAAATCATTCTAATTCAGAAAAATACAAATAATATATCAAAACGTAGAGAAAAAAAAGATTTCTCCAAAGAGGGGAAAGTGCAGAAGACCATCAGTGTGCCATACAGCCGAGGATTTGGTACGATTGGATCGTCGCAGGGGTGCTTACTCTATGCTATACCTTTGGTGGATGATAATAAGCAAATCTCTGGGATAGAACTCTGGTACCTCCAGAATTGTGATAGTAAAGAACTGGTCCTGAAGCATACTGCCAACATCGATAAGCTTATGAGCATGACTAGGAAGAAGTACAAGGTGGTCGAGATTCATCCAGATTGCGACACCATTTTCCTGCTTCCACGTGGACGTGGTGATACCTTGGTAGCGTACAATATGCGACATCAGACAATTGGCTGTATCCTTAATCTTGAGAAAGACAATGAAAAACAAATTCTACCCTATGTTCCTCTGTTCTCAGAGGTATTAGCAGATGCAAATGAGCAGTAGTTATTTATCTTAAAACCACCGCTTGAATTATAATGTAATCCTCCAAGAATTGGTTGTAGCCTGCAAGAATTGACTCTTCTGTCAGCTGAAGTATTTGTCTATGTAATCTGCCTGAATCATGCCGCTCAATTTGCTGGTGCTTACACTCCTGCTTGCTTCATTTTCAGTTCTCAGCAAATGCCTAAGGGCATTTCTAACCGATCCCCTAAAAATAGTAGCGTATCCGGTGGAGTAAACCCTTAGTGGAGTAAATTTACTCCACTAAGTTTTGGCCGGACCTAGCCGATCCCCTATATAACGGAGTAAAACAAAATTCATTTGCATTTCATTTTCGGCCACCGAAACACATTTCTTTACTTCTTTATTTCATTCAACGACATTGTAGTACATAATAATTCATCAATCTTTGCTACAAAAGCAAGACCAAAGAAAATAAGAACCACAATTAGACATTTTAAAAGATATCCAATTTCCCTAACTGCTCCCACTAGTTGGATTAATATCTTCTCTATGTCTTCATCATTGATCTGCTTCTCGAGCTTGAACACTTCTCTGTTCTTCGATTTTAAAGAAGTAGACGTTGCTTTCGCATCTAATCTCATATCTAGTCTCATCTCTAGCCTCTATCCTAGCAACGAGGGCACAAACATCTATCAATTTTCGTGCTATCAATAGATCAATGTATTCTTCTTCCCAATACCAAAACTTGCATCCATCCTACACAAAAATTTGAGCAAACAATGAGCTACCGAAATTGCGCCGAATCCGGTGAATAACTGAATGAAAAGAAGCACATACCCCATCATTTGTGCACTTGAAGAACACCCATCCAAGATGTTGTGGCGTGGTAAAAACTTGGTGCACCACCTGCCGCAGGCAGTCGTCGCACTGTATGATCGGCTTCGAACGGTGCCAGCCCCTTTAGTCCCGGTTGGTATCTCCAACCGGGACTAAAGGCCCCCCCTTTAGTCCCGGTTGGAGATACCAACCGGGACTGAAAAAAAAATTAAATTTGTTTTTTTCAAAATTTTGTAAAGGAATTTTTTTTTCAATTTTTTCCCCAGCCCTTTAGTCCCGGTTGGTGTCTCCAACCGGGACTAAAGGTCTATCTTTAGTCCCGGTTGGAGATACCAACCGGGACTAAAGGGGGGGCCCCTAAACCCTAAATCCCTTTACCACATTAATCTTAGAAAAATCATAACTAAATCATTCTAATTCAGAAAAATACAAATAATATATCAAAACGTAGAGAAAAAAAAGATTTCTCCAAAGAGGGGAAAGTGCAGAAGACCATCAGTGTGCCATACAGCCGAGGATTTGGTACGATTGGATCGTCGCAGGGGTGCTTACTCTATGCTATACCTTTGGTGGATGATAATAAGCAAATCTCTGGGATAGAACTCTGGTACCTCCAGAATTGTGATAGTAAAGAACTGGTCTTGAAGCATACTGCCAACATCGATAAGCTTATGAGCATGACTAGGAAGAAGTACAAGGTGGTCGAGATTCATCCAGATTGCGACACCATTTTCCTGCTTCCACGTGGACGTGGTGATACCTTGGTAGCGTACAATATGCGACATCAGACAATTGGCTGTATCCTTAATCTTGAGAAAGACAATGAAAAACAAATTCTACCCTATGTTCCTCTGTTCTCAGAGGTATTAGCAGATGCAAATGAGCAGTAGTTATTTATCTTAAAACCACCGCTTGAATTATACTGTAATCCTCCAAGAATTGGTTGTAGCCTGCAAGAATTGACTCTTCTGTCAGCTGAAGTATTTGTCTGTGTAATCTGCCTGAATCATCCCGCTCAATTTGCTGGTGCTTACACTCCTGCTTGCTTCATTTTCAGTTCTCAGCAAATGCCTAAGGGCATTTCTAACTGATCCCCTAAAAATAGTAGAGTATCCGGTGGAGTAAACCCTTAGTGGAGTAAATTTACTCCACTAAGTTTTGGCCGGACCTAGCCGATCCCCTATATATAACGGAGTAAAACAAAATTCATTTGCATTTCATTTTCGGCCACCGAAACACATTTCTTTACTTTTTTATTTCATTCAACGACATTGTAGTACATAATAATTCACCAATCTTTGCTACAAAAGCAAGACCAAAGAAAACAAGAACCACAATTAGACATTTTAAAAGATATCCAATTTCCCTAACTGCTCCCACTAGTTGGATTAATATCTTCTCTATGTCTTCATCATTGATCTGCTTCTCGAGCTTGAACACTTCTCTGTTCTTCGATTTTAAAGAAGTAGACGTTGCTTTCGCATCTAATCTCATCTCTAGTCTCATCTCTAGCCTCTATCCTAGCAACGAGGGCACAAACATCTATCAATTTTCGTGCTATCAATAGATCAATGTATTCTTCTTCCCAATACCAAAACTTGCATCCATCCTACACAAAAATTTGAGCAAACAATGAGCTACCGAAATTGCGCCGAATCCGGTGAATAACTGAATGAAAAGAAGCACATACCCCATCATTTGTGCACTTGAAGAACACCCATCCAAGATGTTGCGGCGTGGTAAAAACTTGGTGCACCACCTGCCGCAGGCAGTCGTCGCACTGTATGACCGGCTTCGAACGGTGCCAGCCCCTTTAGTCCCGGTTGGTATCTCCAACCGGGACTAAAGGCCCCCCCTTTAGTCCAGGTTGGACATACCGACCGGGACTGAAAAAAAAATTAATTTTTTTTTTTCAAAATTTTGTAAAGGAATTTTTTTTTCAATTTTTTCCCCATCCCTTTAGTCCCGGTTGGTGTCTCCAACCGGGACTAAAGGTCTATCTTTAGTCCCGGTTGGAGATACCAACCGGGACTAAAGGGGGGGCCCCTAAACCCTAAACCCCTTTACCACATTAATCTTAGAAAAATCATAACTAAATCATTCTAATTCAGAAAAATACAAATAATATATCAAAACGTAGAGAAAAAAAAGATTTCTCCAAAGAGGGGAAAGTGCAGAAGACCATCAGTGTGCCATACAGCCGAGGATTTGGTACGATTGGATCGTCGCAGGGGTGCTTACTCTATGCTATACCTTTGGTGGATGATAATAAGCAAATCTCTGGGATAGAACTCTGGTACCTCCAGAATTGTGATAGTAAAGAACTGGTCCTGAAGCATACTGCCAACATCGATAAGCTTATGAGCATGACTAGGAAGAAGTACAAGGTGGTCGAGATTCATCCAGATTGCGACACCATTTTCCTGCTTCCACGTGGACGTGGTGATACCTTGGTAGCGTACAATATGCGACATCAGACAATTGGCTGTATCCTTAATCTTGAGAAAGACAATGAAAAACAAATTCTACCCTATGTTCCTCTGTTCTCAGAGGTATTAGCAGATGCAAATGAGCAGTAGTTATTTATCTTAAAACCACCGCTTGAATTATACTGTAATCCTCCAAGAATTGGTTGTAGCCTGCAAGAATTGACTCTTCTGTCAGCTGAAGTATTTGTCTGTGTAATCTGCCTGAATCATGCCGCTCAATTTGCTGGTGCTTACACTCCTGCTTGCTTCATTTTCAGTTCTCAACAAATGCCTAAGGGCATTTCTAACCGATCCCCTAAAAATAGTAGAGTATCCGGTGGAGTAAACCCTTAGTGGAGTAAATTTACTCCACTAAGTTTTGGCCGCACCTAGCCGATCCCCTATATATAACGGAGTAAAACAAAATTCATTTGCATTTCATTTTCGGCCACCGAAACACATTTCTTTACTTCTTTATTTCATTCAACGACATTGTAGTACATAATAATTCACCAATCTTTGCTACAAAAGCAAGACCAAAGAAAACAAGAACCACAATTAGACATTTTAAAAGATATCCAATTTCCCTAACTGCTCCCACTAGTTGGATTAATATCTTCTCTATGTCTTCATCGTTGATCTGCTTCTCGAGCTTGAACACTTCTCTGTTCTTCGATTTTAAAGAAGTAGACGTTGCTTTCGCATCTAATCTCATCTCTAGTCTCATTTCTAGCCTCTATCCTAGCAACGAGGGCACAAACATCTATCAATTTTCGTGCTATCAATAGATCAATGTATTCTTCTTCCCAATACCAAAACTTGCATCCATCCTACAGAAAAATTTGAGCAAACAATGAGCTACCGAAATTGCGCCGAATCCGGTGAATAACTGAATGAAAAGAAGCACATACCCCATCATTTGTGCACTTGAAGAACACCCATCCAAGATGTTGCGGCGTGGTAAAAACTTGGTGCACCACCTGCCGCAGGCAGTCGTCGCACTGTATGACCGGCTTCGAACGGTGGCAGCCCCTTTAGTCCCGGTTGGTATCTCCAACCGGGACTAAAGGCCCCCCCTTTAGTCCCGGTTGGAGATACCAACCGGGACTGAAAAAAAAATTTAAATTTTTTTTTCAAAATTTTGTAAAGGAATTTTTTTTTCAATTTTTTTCCCCAGCCCTTTAGTCCCGGTTGGTGTCTCCAACCGGGACTAAAGGTCTATCTTTAGTCCCGGTTGGAGATACCAACCGGGACTAAAGGGGGGGCCCCTAAACCCTAAACCCCTTTACCACATTAATCTTAGAAAAATCATAACTAAATCATTCTAATTCAGAAAAATACAAATAATATATCAAAACGTAGAGAAAAAAAAGATTTCTCCAAAGAGGGGAAAGTGCAGAAGACCATCAGTGTGCCATACAGCCGAGGATTTCTTAAGATTGGATCGTCGCAGGGGTGCTTACTCTATGCTATACCTTTGGTGGATGATAATAAGCAAATCTCTGGGATAGAACTCTGGTACCTCCAGAATTGTGATAGTAAAGAACTGGTCCTGAAGCATACTGCCAACATCGATAAGCTTATGAGCATGACTAGGAAGAAGTACAAGGTGCTCGAGATTCATCCAGATTGCGAAACCATTTTCCTGCTTCCACGTGGACGTGGTGATACCTTGGTAGCGTACAATATGCGACATCAGACAATTGGCTGAATCCTTAATCTTGAGAAAGACAATGAAAAACAAATTCTACCCTATGTTCCTCTGTTCTCAGAGGTATTAGCAGATGCAAATGAGCAGTAGTTATTTATCTTAAAACCACCGCTTGAATTATACTGTAATCCTCCAAGAATTGGTTGTAGCCTGCAAGAATTGACTCTTCTGTCAGCTGAAGTATTTGTCTGTGTAATCTGCCTGAATCATGCCGCTCAATTTGCTGGTGCTTACACTCCTGCTTGCTTCATTTTCAGTTCTCAGCAAATGCCTAAGGGCATTTCTAACCGATCCCCTAAAAATAGTAGAGTATCCGGTGGAGTAAACCCTTAGTGGAGTAAATTTACTCCACTAAGTTTTGGCCGGACCTAGCCGATCCCCTATATATAACGGAGTAAAACAAAATTCATTTGCATTTCATTTTCGGCCACCGAAACACATTTCTTTACTTCTTTATTTCATTCAACGACATTGTAGTACATAATAATTCACCAATCTTTGCTACAAAAGCAAGACGAAAGAAAACAAGAACCACAATTAGACATTTTAAAAGATATCCAATTTCCCTAACTGCTCCCACTAGTTGGATTAATATCTTCTCTATGTCTTCATCGTTGATCTGCTTCTCGAGCTTGAACACTTCTCTGTTCTTCGATTTTAAAGAAGTAGACGTTGCTTTCGCATCTAATCTCATCTCTAGTCTCATCTCTAGCCTCTATCCTAGCAACGAGGGCACAAACATCTATCAATTTTCGTGCTATCAATAGATCAATGTATTCTTCTTCCCAATACCAAAACTTGCATCCATCCTACACAAAAATTTGAGCAAACAATGAGCTACCGAAATTGCGCCGAATCCGGTGAATAACTGAATGAAAAGAAGCACATACCCCATCATTTGTGCACTTGAAGAACACCCATCCAAGATGTTGCGGCGTGGTAAAAACTTGGTGCACCACCTGCCGCAGGCAGTCGTCGCACTGTATGACCGGCTTCGAACGGTACCAGCCCCTTTAGTCCCGGTTGGTATCTCCAACCGGGACTAAAGGCCCCCCCGTTTAGTCCCGGTTGGAGATACCAACCGGGACTGGAAAAAAAAATTCAAAATTTTGTAAAGGAATTTTTTTTTCAATTTTTTCCCCAGCCCTTTAGTCCCGGTTGGTGTCTCCAACCGGGACTAAAGGTCTATCTTTAGTCCCGGTTGGAGATACCAACCGGGACTAAAGGGGGGGCCCCTAAACCCTAAACCCCTTTACCACATTAATCTTAGAAAAATCATAACTAAATCATTATAATTCAGAAAAATACAAATAATATATCAAAACGTAGAGAAAAAAAAGATTTCTCCAAAGAGGGGAAAGTGTAGAAGACCATCAGTGTGCCATACAGCCGAGGATTTGGTACGATTGGATCGTCGCAGGGGTGCTTACTCTATGCTATACCTTTGGTGGATGATAATAAGCAAATCTCTGGGATAGAACTCTGGTACCTCCAGAATTGTGATAGTAAAGAACTGGTCCTGAAGCATACTGCCAACATCGATAAGCTTATGAGCATGACTAGGAAGAAGTACAAGGCGGTCAAGATTCATCCAGATTGCGACACCATTTTCCTGCTTCCACGTGGACGTGGTGATACCTTGGTAGCGTACAATATGCGACATCAGACAATTGGATGTATCCTTAATCTTGAGAAAGACAATGAAAAACAAATTCTACCCTATGTTCCTCTGTTCTCAGAGGTATTAGCAGATGCAAATGAGCAGTAGTTATTTATCTTAAAACCACCGCTTGAATTATACTGTAATCCTCCAAGAATTGGTTGTAGCCTGCAAGAATTGACTCTTCTGTCAGCTGAAGTATTTGTCTGTGTAATCTGCCTGAATCATGCCGCTCAATTTGATGGTGCTTACAATCCTGCTTGCTTCATTTTCAGTTCTCAGCAAATGCCTAAGGGCATTTCTAACCGATCCCCTAAAAATAGTAGAGTATCCGGTGGAGTAAACCCTTAGTGGAGTAAATTTACTCCACTAAGTTTTGGCCTCACCTAGCCGATCCCCTATATATAACGGAGTAAAACAAAATTCATTTGCATTTCATTTTCGGCCACCGAAACACATCTCTTTACTTCTTTATTTCATTCAACGACATTGTAGTACATAATAATTCACCAATCTTTGCTACAAAAGCAAGACCAAAGAAAACAAGAACCACAATTAGACATTTTAAAAGATATCCAATTTCCCTAACTGCTCCCACTAGTTGGATTAATATCTTCTCTATGTCTTCATCGTTGATCTGCTTCTCGAGCTTGAACACTTCTCTGTTCTTCGATTTTAAAGAAGTAGACGTTGCTTTCGCATCTAATCTCATCTCTAGTCTCATCTCTAGCCTCTATCCTAGCAACGAGGGCACAAACATCTATCAATTTTCGTGCTATCAATAGATCAATGTATTCTTCTTCCCAATACCAAAACTTGCATCCATCCTACACAAAAATTTGAGCAAACAATGAGCTACCGAAATTGCGCCGAATCCGGTGAATAACTGAATGAAAAGAAGCACATACCCCATCATTTGTGCACTTGAAGAACACCCATCCAAGATGTTGCGGCGTGGTAAAAACTTGGTGCACCACCTGCCGCAGGCAGTCGTCGCACTGTATGACCGGCTTCGAACGGTGCCAGCCCCTTTAGTCCCGGTTGGTATCTCCAACCGGGACTAAAGGCCCCCCCGTTTAGTCCCGGTTGGAGATACCAACCGGGACTGGAAAAAAAATTCAAAATTTTGTAAAGGAATTTTTTTTTCAATTTTTTTCCCCAGCCCTTTAGTCCCGGTTGGTGTCTCCAACCGGGACTAAAGGTCTATCTTTAGTCCCGGTTGGAGATACCAACCGGGACTAAAGGGGGGGCCCCTAAACCCTAAACCCCTTTACCACATTAATCTTAGAAAAATCATAACTAAATCATTCTAATTCAGAAAAACACAAATAATATATCAAAACGTAGAGAAAAAAAAGATTTCTCCAAAGAGGGGAAAGTGCAGAAGACCATCAGTGTGCCATACAGCCAAGGATTTGGTACGATTGGATCGTCGCAGGGGTGCTTACTCTATGCTATACCTTTGGTGGATGATAATAAGCACATCTCTGGGATAGAACTCTGGTACCTCCAGAATTGTGATAGTAAAGAACTGGTCCTGAAGCATACTGCCAACATCGATAAGCTTATGAGCATGACTAGGAAGAAGTACAAGGTGGTCGAGATTCATCCAGATTGCGACACCATTTTCCTGCTTCCACGTGGACGTGGTGATACCTTGGTAGCGTACAATATGCGACATCAGACAATTGGATGTATCCTTAATCTTGAGAAAGACAATGAAAAACAAATTCTACCCTATGTTCCTCTGTTCTCAGAGGTATTAGCAGATGTAAATGAGCAGTAGTTATTTATCTTAAAACCACCGCTTGAATTATACTGCAATCGTCCAAGAATTGGTTGTAGCCTGCAAGAATTGACTCTTCTGTCAGCTGAAGTATTTGTCTGTGTAATCTGCCTGAATCATGCCGCTCAATTTGCTGGTGCTTACACTCCGGCTTGCTTCATTTTCAGTTCTCAGCAAATGCCTAAGGGCATTTCTAACCGATCCCCTAAAAATAGTAGAGTATCCGGTGGAGTAAACCCTTAGTGGAGTAAATTTACTCCACTAAGTTTTGGCCGGACCTAGCCGATCCCCTATATATAACGGAGTAAAACAAAATTCATTTGCATTTCATTTTCGGTCACCGAAACACATTTATTTACTTCTTTATTTGATTCAACGACATTGTAGTACATAATAATTCACCAATCTTTGCTACAGAAGCAAGACCAAAGAAAACAAGAACCATAATTAGACATTTTAAAAGATATCCAATTTCCCTAACTGCTCCCACTAGTTGGATTAATATCTTCTCTATGTCTTCATCGTTGATCTGCTTCTCGAGCTTGAACACTTCTCTGTTCTTCGATTTTAAAGAAGTAGACGTTGCTTTCTCATCTAATCTCATCTCTAGGCTCATCTCTAGCCTC
Organism: Elymus sibiricus; assembly: GCA_039707655.1. NCBI lineage: Eukaryota > Viridiplantae > Streptophyta > Magnoliopsida > Poales > Poaceae > Elymus > Elymus sibiricus. The sequence continues at coordinate 24,780,139 of CM077675.1, forward strand.
TATCCTAGCAACGAGGGCACAAACATCTATCAATTTTCGTGCTATCAATAGATCAATGTATTCTTCTTCCCAATACCAAAACTTGCATCCATCCTACACAAAAATTTGAGCAAACAATGAGCTACCGAAATTGCGCCGAATCCGGTGAATAACTGAATGAAAAGAAGCACATACCCCATCATTTGTGCACTTGAAGAACACCCATCCAAGATGTTGCGGCGTGGTAAAAACTTGGTGCACCACCTGCCGCAGGCAGTCGTCGCACTGTATGACCGGCTTCGAACGGTGCCAGCCCCTTTAGTCCCGGTTGGTATCTCCAACCGGGACTAAAGGCCCCCCCTTTAGTCCCGGTTGGAGATACCAACCGGGACTGAAAAAAAAAATTCAAAATTTTGTAAAGGAATTTTTTTTTCAATTTTTTTCCCCAGCCCTTTAGTCCCGGTTGGTGTCTCCAACCGGGACTAAAGGTCTATCTTTAGTCCCGGTTGGAGATACCAACCGGGACTAAAGGGGGGGCCCCTAAACCCTAAACCCCTTTACCACATTAATCTTAGAAAAATCATAACTAAATCATTCTAATTCAGAAAAATACAAATAATATATCAAAACGTAGAGAAAAAAAAGATTTCTCCAAAGAGGGGAAAGTGCAAAAGACCATCAGTGTGCCATACAGCCAAGGATTTGGTACGATTGGATCGTCGCAGGGGTGCTTACTCTATGCTATACCTTTGGTGGATGATAATAAGCAAATCTCTGGGATAGAACTCTGGTACCTCCAGAATTGTGATAGTAAAGAACTGGCCCTGAAGCATACTGCCAACATCGATAAGCTTATGAGCATGACTAGGAAGAAGTACAAGGTGGTCGAGATTCATCCAGATTGCGACACCATTTTCCTGCTTCCACGTGGACGTGGTGATACCTTGGTAGCGTACAATATGCGACATCCGACAATTGGCTGTATCCTTAATCTTGAGAAAGACAATGAAAAACAAATTCTACCCTATGTTCCTCTGTTCTCAGAGGTATTAGCAGATGTAAATGAGCAGTAGTTATTTATCTTAAAACCACCGCTTGAATTATACTGTATTCCTCCAAGAATTGGTTGTAGCCTGCAAGAATTGACTCGTCTATCAGCTGAAGTATTTGTCTGTGTAATCTGCCTGAATCATGCCACTCAATTTGCTGGTGCTTACACTACTGCTTGCTTCATTTTCAGTTCTCAGCAAATGCCTAAGGGCATTTCTAACCGATCCCCTAAAAATAGTAGAGTATCCGGTGGAGTAAACCCTTAGTGGAGTAAATTTACTCCACTAAGTTTTGGCCGGACCTAGCCGATCCCCTATATATAACGGAGTAAAACAAAATTCATTTGCATTTCATTTTCGGCCACCGAAACACATTTCTTTACTTCTTTATTTCATTCAACGACATTGTAGTACATAATAATTCACCAATCTTTGCTACAAAAGCAAGACCAAAGAAAACAAGAACCATAATTAGACATTTTAAAAGATATCCAATTTCCCTAACTGCTCCCACTAGTTGGATTAATATCTTCTCTATGTCTTCATTGTTGATCTGCTTCTCGAGCTTGAACACTTCTCTGTTCTTCGATTTTAAAGAAGTAGACGTTGCTTTCGCATCTAATCTCATCTCTAGCCTCTATCCTCGCAACGAGGGCACAAACATCTATCAATTTTCGTGCTATCAATAGATCAATGTATTCTTCTTCCCAATACCAAAACTTGCATCCATCCTACACAAAAATTTGAGCAAACAATGAGCTACCGAAATTGCGCCGAATCCGGTGAATAACTGAATGAAAAGAAGCACATACCCCATCATTTGTGCACTTGAAGAACACCCATCCAAGATGTTGCGGCGTGGTAAAAACTTGGTGCACCACCTGCCGCAGGCAGTCGTCGCACTGTATGACCGGCTTCGAACGGTGCCAGCCCCTTTAGTCCCGGTTGGTATCTCCAACCGGGACTAAAGGCCCCCCCATTAGTCCCGGTTGGAGATACCAACCGGGACTGAAAAAAAAAATTAAAATTTTTTTTTCAAAATTTTGTAAAGGAATTTTTTTTTCAATTTTTTTCCCCAGCCCTTTAGTCCCGGTTGGTGTCTCCAACCGGGACTAAAGGTCTATCTTTAGTCCCGGTTGGAGATACCAACCGGGACTAAAGGGGGGGCCCCTAAACCCTAAACCCCTTGACCACATTAATCTTAGAAAAATCATCACTAAATCATTCTAATTCAGAAAAATACAAATAATATATCAAAACGTAGAGAAAAAAAAGATTTCTCCAAAGAGGGGAAAGTGCAGAAGACCATCAGTGTGCCATACAGCCAAGGATTTGGTACGATTGGATCGTCGCAGGGGTGCTTACTCTATGCTATACCTTTGGTGGATGATAATAAGCAAATCTCTGGGATAGAACTCTGGTACCTCCAGAATTGTGATAGTAAAGAACTGGTCCTGAAGCATACTGCCAACATCGATAAGCTTATGAGCATGACTAGGAAAAAGTACAAGGTGGTCGAGATTCATCCAGATTGCGACACCATTTTCCTGCTTCCACGTGGACGTGGTGATACCTTGGTAGCGTACAATATGCGACATCAGACAATTGGATGTATCCTTAATCTTGAGAAAGACAATGAAAAACAAATTCTACCCTATGTTCCTCTGTTCTCAGAGGTATTAGCAGATGTAAATGAGCAGTAGTTATTTATCTTAAAACCACCGCTTGAATTATACTGTAATCCTCCAAGAATTGGTTGTAGCCTGCAAGAATTGACTCTTCTGTCAGCTGAAGTATTTGTCTGTGTAATCTGCCTGAATCATGCCGCTCAATTTGCTGGTGCTTACACTCCTGCTTGCTTCATTTTCAGTTCTCAGCAAATGCCTAAGGGCATTTCTAACCGATCCCCTAAAAATAGTAGAGTATCCGGTGGAGTAAACCCTTAGTGGAGTAAATTTACTCCACTAAGTTTTGGCCGGACCTAGCCGATCCCCTATATATAACGGAGTAAAACAAAATTCATTTGCATTTCATTTTCGGTCACCGAAACACATTTATTTACTTCTTTATTTGATTCAACGACATTGTAGTACATAATAATTCACCAATCTTTGCTACAAAAGCAAGACCAAAGAAAACAAGAACCACAATTAGACATTTTAAAAGATATCCAATTTCCCTAACTGCTCCCACTAGTTGGATTAATATCATCTCTATGTCTTCATCGTTGATCTGCTTCTCGAGCTTGAACACTTCTCTGTTCTTCGATTTTAAAGAAGTAGACATTGCTTTCTCATCTAATCTCATCTCTAGGCTCAACTCTAGCCTATATCCTAGCAACGAGGGCACAAACATCTATCAATTTTCGTGCTATCAATAGATCAATGTATTCTTCTTCCCAATACCAAAACTTGCATCCATCCTACACAAAAATTTGAGCAAACAATGAGCTACCGAAATTGCGCCGAATCCGGTGAATAACTGAATGAAAAGAAGCACATACCCCATCATTTGTGCACTTGAAGAACACCCATCCAAGATGTTGCGGCGTGGTAAAAACTTGGTGCACCACCTGCCGCAGGCAGTCGTCGCACTGTATGACCGGCTTCGAACGGTGCCAGCCCCTTTAGTCCCGGTTGGTATCTCCAACCGGGACTAAAGGCCCCCCCTTTAGTCCCGGTTGGAGATACCAACCGGGACTGAAAAAAAAATTCAAAATTTTGTAAAGGAATTTTTTTTTCAATTTTTTTCCCCAGCCCTTTAGTCCCGGTTGGTGTCTCCAACCGGGACTAAAGGTCTATCTTTAGTCCCGGTTGGAGATACCAACCGGGACTAAAGGGGGGGCCCCTAAACCCTAAACCCCTTTACCACATTAATCTTAGAAAAATCATAACTAAATCATTCTAATTCAGAAAAATACAAATAATATATCAAAACGTAGAGAAAAAAAAGATTTCTCCAAAGAGGGGAAAGTGCAGAAGAACATCAGTGTGCCATACAGCCGAGGATTTGGTACGATTGGATCGTCGCAGGGGTGCTTACTCTATGCTATACCTTTGGTGGATGATAATAAGCAAATCTCTGGGATAGAACTCTGGTACCTCCAGAATTGTGATAGTAAAGAACTGGTCCTGAAGCATACTGCCAACATCGATAAGCTTATGAGCATGACTAGGAAGAAGTACAAGGTGGTCGAGATTCATCCAGATTGCGACACCATTTTCCTGCTTCCACGTGGACGTGGTGATACCTTGGTAGCGTACAATATGCGACATCAGACAATTGGCTGTATCCTTAATCTTGAGAAAGACAATGAAAAACAAATTCTACCATATGTTCCTCTGTTCTCAGAGGTATTAGCAGATGCAAATGAGCAGTAGTTATTTATCTTAAAACCACCGCTTGAATTATACTGTAATCCTCCAAGAATTGGTTGTAGCCTGCAAGAATTGACTCTTCTGTCAGCTGAAGTATTTGTCTGTGTAATCTGCCTGAATCATGCCGCTCAATTTGCTGGTGCTTACACTCCTGCTTGCTTCATTTTCAGTTCTCAGCAAATGCCTAAGGGCATTTCTAACCGATCCCCTAAAAATAGTAGAGTATCCGGTGGAGTAAACCCTTAGTGGAGTAAATTTACTCCACTAAGTTTTGGCCGGACCTAGCCGATCCCCTATATATAACGGAGTAAAACAAAATTCATTTGCATTTCATTTTCGGCCACCGAAACACATTTCTTTACTTCTTTATTTCATTCAACGACATTGTAGTACATAATAATTCACCAATCTTTGCTACAAAAGCAAGACCAAAGAAAACAAGAACCACAATTAGACATTTTAAAAGATATCCAATTTCCCTAACTGCTCCCACTAGTTGGATTAATATCTTCTCTATGTCTTCATCTTTGATCAGCTTCTCGAGCTTGAACACTTCTCTGTTCTTCGATTTTGAAGAAGTAGACGTTGCTTTCGCATCTAATCTCAGCTCTAGTCTCATCTCTAGCCTCTATCCTCGCAACGAGGGCACAAACATCTATCAATTTTCGTGCTATCAATAGATCAATGTATTCTTCTTCCCAATACCAAAACTTGCATCCATCCTACACAAAAATTTGAGCAAACAATGAGCTACCGAAATTGCGCCGAATCCGGTGAATAACTGAATGAAAAGAAGCACATACCCCATCATTTGTGCACTTGAAGAACACCCATCCAAGATGTTGCGGCGTGGTAAAAACTTGGTGCACCACCTGCCGCAGGCAGTCGTCGCACTGTATGACCGGCTTCGAACGGTGCCAGCCCCTTTAGTCCCGGTTGGTATCTCCAACCGGGACTAAAGGCCCCCCCTTTAGTCCTGGTTGGAGATACCAACCGGGACTGAAAAAAAAAATTAAATTTTTTTTTTTCAAAATTTTGTAAAGGAATTTTTTTTTCAATTTTTTTCCCCAGCCCTTTAGTCCCGGTTGGTGTCTCCAACCGGGACTAAAGGTCTATCTTTAGTCCCGGTTGGAGATACCAACCGGGACTAAAGGGGGGGCCCCTAAACCCTAAACCCCTTGACCACATTAATCTTAGAAAAATCATAACTAAATCATTCTAATTCAGAAAAATACAAATAATATATCAAAACGTAGAGAAAAAAAAGATTTCTCCAAATAAACTTCTGTTTTCCGTTTCGACAATTTTTTAAATCACCAAATTCCAAAGGGAAAATAGAGTTTTTCGACGTTTTAGACGTTTTAGGCTTAGGGGCTAGGGTTTAGATTTCTAAGTTTAGGGTTAGGTTTTAGGGTTTGAACATACAATTTTACTGTTTGTAACAGAGTTTCGGACGTTTTAAATCCCGGGTTTAGGGTTTTCGGACGTTTTAAGTCCCGGGTTTAGTGCTTTTCAATTTCAGGCTAATTTAACTCAAAAAATCATTAAATACATGAAAAATAGCAAATGAAGTCAAAAAGGGTTGAAATTTAAGGATGTGGCTTCGAACGGTTCATATTGAACACACAAAAATTCTGGAGTGGAAATAAGATTAAAAAGATGAAATGTCTTTATAACAGCTGAGTTTTCGTCTGAAACCCTGTTACTTCGAAAGAGATGGTCCAGTTTGTACACAAAGTGCATCCAGTTTTTGCCATAACCCTCTCAACTTTTTAGCACATGCTATGTGGGTGAAATTATGATACCATGCCAAGTTTCAACCTTTTGAGAGTTCATTTGCAGTGCTTTTCAAATTTAGGGTCATTTAGCTCCAAGAATGAACTAATAGCAAAAAGAATGAACTAAAAAACTTTTTTAAAAGTCTAATAGGAAAAAGAATGAACTAAAAAGATTTTATAAAACTCTAATAGCAGAAAGAATGAACTAAAAAGATTTTATAAAAAAGTCTAATAGCACAAGATATTTGGGTGAAATGATGATACCATGTCAAGTTTCAACCTTTTCAGAGTTCATTTGTAGTGCTTTTCAATTTCGGGATAATTTAGCTCAAAAAATCAATAAATGCATGAAAAAATGGCAAATGAAGTCAGAAATGGTTGAAATTTGAGGATGTGGCTTTGAATGGTTCAGATTGAACACACTAAAATTCTTCAGTTAATATAAGTTTAAAAAAATGAAATGTGGTCAAACTCTGATCAAACAGTGGTCAAACTGTGGTCAAACGACTAAATAATTATTGTTCTTCAGAATAATAGTTTCAAACTCAAACGGTGAAGCGTGTGACATCATGGTCACATTTTTCTGATAATAATGGATATATTATTTGTCGAATTTCGATTTACAGATTTAAAGATATTAATTATGCCATATTAAATGAATAAACGGCATAATAATAATAATAATAATAATAATACTTATTTTATTTGCATTGAAATTCAATATTATTATTACTTATTTTATTTTGAACTTTTTGTATTATTTTGGATTTTTGGATTTTTTTTGTTTTTTGAGAATTTTTTATTTTTTTGAATTTTTTTCCTTTTTTTGAAGTATTTTTTAGTTTTTAAATTAATCATTGTTGTTTGTTAATCATTGTTGTTTATTTTAATAATTGTTTGGAATTCAAAAAATTAAATCATGTGTGATATCAAGACCTAAGGGTTAACAGGATTGATTGCTTACTATTGTCAGGAAAACAACAAGTGCAGACTTGGAAACTAGGGGGAATAGAACCTGAAAGTTAAGCGTGCTGGGGCTGGAGTAGAGAGAGGATGGGTGACCGGCCGGGAAGTTAGACGATTTGGAATGAGTGCTGATTAGAGATTAGAGATTAAATTCTGAAGCAATGAGGAGGGGTGATTAGAGATTAAATTGTCAAATAATTCAAAGATTTGAAAATCAGAAGAAAAAAATTGAAAAAAAAAATTTGAAATTTTTTTTTGAATTTTTTTTTTGATCCTTTAGTCCCGGTTGGTGTTACCAACCGGGACTAAAGGCTCACCTTTAGTCCCGGTTGGTAACACCAACCGGGACTAAAGGTTCTCCAGCCCACGCACAGAGAGCGGCCACGTGGAGACCCTTCTGTCCCGGTTCGTAAGCGAACCGGGACTAAAGGGGGGGGGCCTTTAGTCCCGACCCTTTAGTCCCGGTTCCAGAACCGGGACTAAAGGCCCTCTGGAACCGGGACTAAAGGCCCGTTTTCTACTAGTGTCCTCATGTAAGCCCCTCTTTTAATCAACCTCTAGAGAGAGAAAAAAGAGATGATTGCGTAGTCAAACGTAGTACTCTGAACATTTTGTCAGCACTGGTTACTAATTTAACAGTTGGTAGCTTCTCTGCAGCTGCAGAAATATTGTTGGCAACTATATATGACGATTCCCATTGACTATGTCTCTTCCAAGTATAACTTACAATATTTGAAGTGGGTCGAGTGACAATTACTGTTTTGTTTGACTACATCATGTGGTACACTTGTAAGTTTTAAGACCTCTGGAGACAAGTTCTGCATTGACGAGGAATCTTGATCAATATAAAGAATTATTAGATGAAAGGGATTTATGTCCAAGTTCTTCATAGCTGTCACTATCATGCTGTCACTGATCAGTTTCTTCCACCTCTGAATGTTTTTGTATGATAATGTCATTGTTCCACTTGTTAAACAGCCCTCATTGTTCCTCCCAGATGTCCCTCTTTTTCATCCCTCTCTAGCGAAAAGAAGGTTGGAGATCTCATAGTCAAACATATTGCTGGTGAGTAGCATCTGTCCCAACATTTTGCCCACGCCGCTTCTTAGTCTAACAATAGGCAGTTTCTCTGCAGCTGCTCAAATATTATCCCAGGCTGTATCTGACGATTCCCATGCATTGACTATGTCTCTTCCGAGTATTTTGTCAACTCCTCCCCTCGTCCGTATTGAAAAGCGGCGAAGTACGAGGATCATATAAACTGGCACCTTCCCCTTTCTTGAAAAGGTTGCAGGAAGCTAATTAATAGGAACCATTAATTTAGCCATGACAATGCCCAATGCCAAGTTGCCAACACAGCATGTCTAGTTTTTGCTGTATAGCTTCTGCAGCTGTTGTCGTCCTAGCCCTAGGCAGTAGAACCTGCAGCTGCTTGCAGTTCACTTATTCCAACTTCACCACAATCAATAGGGACGATTTCACCTTCAGCCCAGTCTCAGCAATTGCAAATGGTGCCTTGCAGATCACCCCAAATACTGGAAACATGCGCCACCGGTCGGGGAGAGTGGTCTATGCAAGAGAAACTCTCAAGCTGTGGAATAGAAACAGCTACCTGCTACCACCTTGATTAGTTGCTGTGCATGACAGCTTCGATAGGACTATGTAATTATGTACCCCCTCTGTAACTTTTTATAAGACGTTTTTAGAGCGAAAATGGTCTTTGGTGGCCGAGCTACCTGCAGGCCGGAATCAGCCCCGTCAGTGCTCGCCGCGATCGGTGCCCAGCAGGTATCCAGCTACTGTATTCAACCGTATTCCATGGTATACGCCGCTCAACGCTGCCGGTATTCCTACCTAATAAAAAGTGCGGGCTCACGTATACTTAGCAGGCACAAGTGTGCTGCACAGCGGCACGTCCTGTCCCACGCGCGAACACGTCATTACCCCACGTACACGGCAATGGGTGGACTCCGTCAACATGTGCTATGGCAGGGAGGCGTTTTGAACCGAACGTTTGATGATCCAGCCGTTGCACAGTACTCACCGTTTATTTATAGGAGAGATGATCCAGCCCGAACCAACTCAAAGCACTTTCGCCATGGCTTCATCTTCATCCTCAGTTCGTTCCAGGGTAAGGGGAGAGCACCTGCCGCTCATCATGTGTCCGGATTTGCCATGAGGATGTGTTTGTGTTTGTGTTTGAATTAGAGACTATCCGTTTTTCATTTTTTCTTCTTTGTTTGAATGAACCTTGTGTTCCAGGAAGCCTGCATACTGAACCACCCGATATACCAATTAAAAGCCACACATCTTGATGACAAAAACAACAGTTCCTGCACTGGAAATGCAAGCATCTATAAATAATTCTGTCACAACAACAACAACAGAGATACACAGTTTTCACTACGAACGATGATCAGTCTACAACAGTTGTCGAGACCTTTCTACCACATGAGCACTTATAAAGCAAATGAAATCAACCATAGAAATCTGCCTTGGGCGCGTTGGCGCAGGTGTTCCTCCTATGGCCTGTCAGGCTGAGCAACGAGGCGATTTCCGGGGTGCCTTCGGAATATCACTGCGCTGAGGACATGCAGTGCTCTTGTGCCCTTGCCCCCAGCAGATTGAACAAAACCTAGTCCTTTTAGGCGGCTGTTCATATGGCGCTTTGTCGCGACTTGTCGCAGGGCGCCCCGCTGGCCTCTTCTTTGACGGTGCTGCAAAGCTATCTGAACATTGGGAGCCACTTTGCGCCTGTGCGGCTGCCCCAAAATGTTGCTTCCGCGCTACAGCTGATCCTGCAGAATCAGAAGCCATCTCTCGGTCCGACAACCCCATGCCGTCTCGTATAGCAGCCACCGGCTCCAGTGTTGTCTTCACATTTCTCAATTGATCCATGGCAATAGTATATGCATCCACGTTGCTGTCACCTAGTCTAACAATCTCAAGGCAAAGCAGATGCAAGTAGTTATGCCGCCAAGAGGAGTACTTCAGAGGACCCTAATCTTTCTAGTAACGTAAAAACTCTGGAGGGAGTATATCCCTTGCGTCCCTTGTCCAGCGCTTCAGCACATGTTTGGACGGGACCTCTTGCAGACCAAGCTGAATCATCACCTGAGAAACAAGAAATGGAAAAATTAAAATGATCATTTTTTCCTTAACAGTAGTCATTCATGTTACATGTACACAGCATAACAGCATAAAAAGGCGTGATACCTTGAGGGCATGGCTGCACACCATGCCGAAATGCTCAAACATCCCACACTCGCATTTGAATTCGTCAGCAAGCTCGCTCACCCGGACCTGGAATTCATTTTTGCACCACGTGTCCCTGGAATCTTTCTTCAGGTGCATGGCTATGTATTCGTGACGAGGCACAACTTCAGTCAGAACATACGACCCACAATCATACAACATTTCGCCGAATTTCTCGAACATAGCTCTTGTGTAAATTTTGGATGCATGTACCTCGATAGGTAAGTTCTGAGCCAGCACAACCCCCCCCCCCCCCCCCCCCCCCGGCAGGTGGAGACACATCATTAGCATTTGTTATAACCGTTATTGTTTGGAAGCACAATACAATATTAACGGTGAAGTTACTTCTATGCGGGACATCTCCAAAAAAAACTGCATTCTCACCAGTTTGGTTCTCTTCTCCTGGTAACTTTCTTCCGAATCTCTGTCGAATTGCATCTTCTCATATTGCCTGGCAAACAGGTGCATTGGGGAGCCCGGCAGAACATATCCTTTTAGCAAATGGTTTGCACTTTCACTCCTCTGCGTGCTGGTCATCTTCGCACAGAAAACATCCATGAAATATGGTTTAGCCCACTTCATCCGGGTCTCATATATCTGGGCGAGAAACGTATTTCCCTGTAGCTTCTCAACCATACAACCCCAACCGTCCTCAAACTCCTTCACACTGACCATGTGATGCACCATATTGTTGAACTCTTGTTTGAATTCACTACCCTTGCCTAGGAGTGGTCCAAGGCACTCTTTTGCTTTCTTCAAGACATGACATTTTTGCACCATCGATGTGTTGTATGTGGCATGACATCTTCTATGGCAACCTCCATCGCACGGGCTTGGTCTGAAACCAACCGATTTTTTTTTGTAAACATACAATCAGAGGGGAAAAATCTATCCACACCATTGTTAAAATAGAAGACGAGACGAGTAAGAACTAAAAAAACGGCACCCACTTCCATACCTGTGAGGATTGTCTGTGGCTGCGGAGCTCCTATCATTTGGACGAACTCCGTGAATATCCACTTGAAAGTGTCGATTTTCTCATCGCTCATCAGCACGCCGCCGAAAATGATGCTCTGGAAGTGATTGTTGACACCAACAAAAAGACGAAAAGACATGTCGTATAGATTTGTCTTGTATGTGGTATCAAACGTGACAACGTCACCAAAACACTTAAACTGCTCGATGCTTCGTCCAGTTGTCCACATCAAAGTCTTAACTCGACCATCACAACACTACTAGAAAAAGGGCTGTTAGTGGCGCACATGTTTTTGCTATTAATGGCGCACTACAGGTGCGCCACTATTATCACGCCATTAGTAACAAATAGTAATGGCGCACCTCTGGTGCGCCATTAGTAATCCAAATACTAGTGGCGCACCATGTGGTGCGCCATTACTATTGCTACAGGTGCGCCACTGGTAAATTTTTTTTATTGAATTTTTTTTTTGAAATTTGAAGGCGGGAAAATAGTAGTGGCGCACCATGCACTGGTGCGCCATTGCTAACTTTTTTTTTGAATTCTAGATCCGGATCTGGCACGATTTTTTTTTGCGATTTTGTTTGTGATATTTTTTCAAATTTCGTTCTGCTACGTTCTTTGTGCCGGGGAGCTCCACATGTGGCCGGAGAGGAGGTCGCCGGAGAGGAGGGAGGAGAGACCATGAGGAGGAGAGGAGGGAGGAGGAGGTCGCCGGAGAGGAGCTCGCCTAGGTCGACGGAGAGGAGGAGGAGGTCGCCGTAGAGGACCGGAGAGGAGGAGGAGGAGGTCACCTAGGTCGCCGGAGAGGAGGAGGAGGAGGTCGCCGGAGAGCACCGTGAGGAGGTCGCCGGAGAGGATGTCGCCGGAGAGGAGGTCGCCGGAGAGGAGGAGGGGAGTATGGTGGAGGAGAGGAGGAGATGGAGTGGAGGAGAGGAGGAGAGGAGTGGAGGAGAGGAGGAGAAGAATGAAGAGGTAAGGAGGAGAAGGAGGCCGACCGGGTTTATATATGGCTTAGCAGTGGCGCACCTTGTACTGGTGCGCCATTGCTAACCCTTTTTTTATTTTTTTGAATTTTTTTGAATTTTGAAGGCGGGAAAATAGTAATGGCGCATCTAGGTGTGGTGCGCCATTGCTATGTACCTTAGTAATGACGCACCTATGTGTGGTGCGCCATTGCTATGGTACATAGCAGTGGCGCACCTAGGTGTGGTGCGCCATTACTATTTATAACTTTTTTTGAATTTTGAAGGCGGGAAAATAGTAGTGGCGCACTATGCACTGGTGCGCCATTGCTAACTTTTTTTAAAAAAAAAAATTTGCCTCTCCAGATTTTGAAAGCAACGTAACTTTTTTCTGTTAGGTTTTTGAGGATTCTAAAAATCTTCAACGGGGTTCCCCCAGTTGAATTCGGATGTAACTTTTCGAGTAGATGCTTTTTCATATAAAAAACTTTTTCATCCGAGTTCGTATTCAAAAGTTATGCCCATTTTACAAATTCTCGAGAGATTTTGCAAAAAAAGTCGAAATTCATATTTGTAAATTTTCCCAACAACTAGACCACATATCACATGGGAAACTTATTTTCTTTTATTTTTTTGACATTTCCATCATTTTCTTTTATTTTTTTTGAAACTGAAAAGGCGGTCCACGTAGTAATGGCGCACCCTCCCTGGTGCGCCATTGCTCAGGTAGCAATGGCGCACCAGGGAGGGTGCGCCATTACTAACCTCCCACACACGCAGGCACACACCCCCACCTTCAGCCCGCATCGCGTTGAAGACCTCTATTGTTTTGGTTGCATCATTTTCCGATTGTTCTCTGTTAAGCTTTCCACAAAGAGTTTTTAAAGATCTCTTTGTAAATGGTACCTCCTTGACGGATCCGAAAAAACTGCCCACTACGCTGTAAACCTTGCTCAGGCTTATATTGTTTTCTCTCAGCTGCTTCACCAAGTCCCTGGTGTACCTATCTATGTGCCGGTGTGACTTCCAGTGCAACTTCTCCATACAGTTAACCAAGAGCGCATGGTTGTGATCTGTCTTGTGTTCACATATGTACCATCCCTTGTCATCAGACCTAAGGACTCGCATCAACGCACCGCAGCCACACCTCGTTGAGCGACTGTTGGATTGCAACGGCTTACTCTACAGAGTTGTCCGGAAACATAGATATTAGAAGAATAGCACAGCAAGAGCAATCGCAAAATAGTTTTTTAGAAGATGAATAATACTCACCGCGCACGCGCACACAAATTCCTGCATGCATTTTGTCCGGTGGACATTCAGCCTGCTTTTGGCGTACCTGACCCCAAAGCCGGTTTCCCAAGAGTATAGGTTGTAAAACTCATAAGCTTCTTCAACTAAATCAAAGGTAGTTCCGAGTGCTAGATTAACAACAGTACCAGCTTTGTTGTCTACATAAGCCCTCATTGAGGCCTCAAGTGCAGGGATTCTGCTTGGGTTGGCATCCCTCTACTCGGGCGCATTGCCAATTCGAACACTGCAGTTTTCCGATATATGTTTTTTAAAAGTGTTTCATTCTTCTCCGGACCGGGATAAAGAAGATCAATTCTAAAAAAAAAACAGTTCTACAAGCCAAATACCGATATAACATAGAAATTATTAAAAACACGTGCACCTCTCAAAAACTTATTACATGATCCCAAACATATCACACGATCAGCAGTCACACAAAATCAAATATAAATTGTGTGCTACTACGTAAACGCTGACTGAAAATTTTATTAGTGTCAAATGCAAGAAAAGCTATAAATTTTTCTTTTCTTGTGCTATATTTTTTATCATCGTCCAGTGCGTCTATAAATTGTGTGCTACTAAGTAATCAAATATAAATTTTTCTTTTCTCGTGCTATATTTTTTATTATCGTCCAGTGCGTCTATAAATTGTGTGCTACTACGTAATCAAATATAAATTCTTCTTTTCTCGTGCTATATTTTTTATTATTGTTCAGTGCAAGAAAAGCTGCTACGGTAGCACTAACTGAAAATTTTACTAGTGTCAAACTGGCATCACTGGCGCTAGCTCTGGAAGTTTTCTCTACAGAGATGTGTTTTATTTTTTGTGCAGTCCAAGCAAATTTTCAGAGACATCCAACAAATAAATGAAATGATAGAACAAGCGCGCGCTTGTTACCGGCGAGTCCAGCACGAGCCCTTTGAGTTGTTGACGACGACACCTTCTGCATCTCCATCCTCCCTCGCATCTGCAGCGGTAGTATCCCCGGGAGCGAAATCATTTGAGTCGGCAATGACCTCACTCTCGTCCAGCTCTCGGATTTGGTCTCCGCCGCCACCGCCATCCACGGGCTGAGAAGAAATCACATCATCGGAGCGCCCTCGAGTTCCATGGATGGAACCAACCAGAGACTCGACAACATCGATTCCGCCACCCAAAATTTCACCCGCATCGACCCCTAGGGACGAGTCTGCAGCACGCACAAGATACTCACACCCGTCAGATCCGTGCAACATGGGAAGAAGAAGTACGCAAGGACGAAACAAAATCAGAACGAATCAACATAAATCCAAACACAGAATAGCCCCCCCCCCCCCCCCCCCCCCCCCCCCCGCGCTTGCATACGTAAGAGCAAGAGAAAAGTACATGGCAGATCGGTCCTCACCCTGACTCTGCTTCCTCAAAAAAGAACTCGAGGCCATCCATGACAAATCGTCGCTCCGCCCAGCTACTGACGGGGAAGGGGATGAATGGTCGAACGAGAGGGGAAAAAACACGGCCTTTTTGTGAGTTATAAGTCACCTATACAGCTCCATACGGGCCCATCAAACCGGAATTTAATATCCCACCAGCCCAACCTACCGCCAGCTGCAAGTTGATTTTTCAACCCAGCCCACGAGGCTCATCACGTCCTAGCACATGTACGCGCAGGCGAGTCCCACGTACAGCGATGGCACGGCAGCGGTGGCACAGGCGTATTTCGAGTTACTGCCGAGCGTATAGACGCATGCAACAGTGACCAGCACAAATCGCGTCGCTACATTGCACGGCGCGAGATTTCGGCCTGCAGGTAGCTCGGCCACCAAAACGCCACACTCGTTTTTAGAGTCCATGACAGTTCCACAGTATGTACTACTACTATCATACCAGCCTGAAAAACAAAACGAAGGAAACTGATTCTTGAACTAATCTGCACACGTCTTGATCTAATTTCTGGGCAAATAATAGCCGGTTTCTGCATCTTCTTTGGTGAAATTTTGGAGTTCTCTCTCGAATGTGGAAACAGCAAAGAATGAACACGCGCAGGAAAAAAATGAGAAGTCTAGAAATCTGCACAGATGATAAACCCAAGGCTAAGGAGAAAATGTTCGAGAAAAAACATGTTGGTGGTAGTTTGGACTGACTGTTGGAATTGATCTTGGTCAAAACAGACCGAGAGAAAAGGGGGGAGCTCAACCCCACGTACGTGCCCTGATCGGGGGCACCGGACACAACTATTGGTCTCGGTCCCGGCTCCCTAGCACCTACTCCCTCTGTACCGAAATAGTTGTCGTTAAAGGAATCCTAGTCAAAAAAATTTAGGCTACGAAATTTTCGGAGTTTCCAAATTTGCCCTCGCTCGCGACACGAACAGATCACCTCTGACGGGTCGCGGACAGCTCACCCTCTTCCTCGCTCTCCTTCTTCCTCTCGTATCCACCGCCGTCGGCGTCTTCCTCACTGCGCCCCACCACGTCGCTGCCGCCTTGCTCCCCCATGCCGCCGCCGCCTTGCTCCCGCACGCCTTGTATCCCTCCTCTATTCTACTGCCGCGCTACCACCTCAGTTGGTTCCGTGGAGAAGATGGTGAGGCCAAGGTTAGATTTTTCTGGCCATGGGCGGCGGATCTGCAAGCGGCAGGGCTGGATCCTTCGCATCTTCTATCGGAGTGCAGAGGCGAGGACGGCGGCGGCGGCGCCCACGAACACGACTCAGAGTCTCAGCCCAGATGCGCGAGCAGGGCTTCGACCGCTCCCTGACCATGTGCACCGACGACAAGTGGCGAACCCTCATCAAGGAGTTCAAGAAGGCGTGCAGCCACGCCCGAAGCAGCGCCGCTGCCGGAGGGAACGGCTCCGCCAAGATGGCGTACTACAAGGAGTCGACGAGCTACTCAAGCGCCAAGGGAAGGCGGCAGGCTGGCAACGCCGCCAAGAGCCCAACGCCAACCTCCAAGATCGAGTCCTACCTGAAGTCTGCAATTCATGGATAGGGGTATGGGTTAAGCTACTCCTGCCCTTCTGATTGATTAAGATGGCTGTTGATGCTTGTGCTAGCTTGCTAGGCCCTTCTGGTTAAGCTACTCCTTAATCTTAGTACTCCAACCTCCAAGATCGAGTAGTTTGCTTGCTGAAATGAATGCGGGCATTTCAATTCCTTATGTTAGTACTCCGGGTTTTAGTCATAGAGCAAGGAATTCAGTATAAATTTAGAAGTACTTCAAGGGATTGTCGTCTGTCCAACGCCAATTGCTGAAATGAATGTGGGCATTTCAATTCCTTATCTTAGTACTCCGGGTTTTAGTCAATTGCCTGTTTACAGTGTTGTTTTCTGTTGAGATATTACTCTGCTGCAGAAAATTCAGAGAAAGAAAGTTAAAATTCAGAGTAGAACTTCATGAATGTACTGCTCTCATAAATTCACTTTAAGATTGGTGTTCTAGGCCAAGTTATTTAGCCAATTTGATGTTGTTCAGGATTTCTCGGACCACCACTATGCAAAGACTAATGTACTCCGAGCATGCAAGCTAATGTACCTCGAGCATATTGTTTTCATCAGACTAGGGTACCTCGAGTACTATCAAATTTTGGTGCCCACATTGGACAAGCAAGCTGGAGTACTATCAAATTTTGGTGCCCACATTGGACAAGTAACAGGAAAGTAGAGATAAAAAAAGCTTGATATTTACAGCACAAATAGGAGCACCTAAGATAACAATTCAACTTGACAGCAAAACTAGAAAGCCAGAGAGACCTACTCCCTACATGTTGGAGTACAGTAGCTACATGTTGGAGTACTTTTCTGTGACAGCAAAACTTGATTGTATCAAAACAGTTAATTTTGTTAAGTTGGAGAATGTTCAGAATGGTACTCCTACTTTGTCAAATGGAGTACTCCTACTTTGCTCTGACAAATGGAGTACTCCTACTTTGCTCTACAGTAATCTTTTCTATTACTGTAGAGTACTTAAAATTAGGATTAGCTAGGAGCAAAATTAAAATTAGGATTAGGAGTAGGAGTAGGAGTAGCTCTTCTCTCTTCTTGCAAGCAGTAGTTTCTCTCTTCTTCTCTCTTGTCTCTTCTTGCTCTCTTCTTCTCTTTCTCTTCTCTTCTCTCTCTCTTCTCTTCCCTTTCTTCTCTCTTCTTGTCTCTTCTTGCTCTCTTCTTCTCTTTCTCTTCTCTTTCTCTTCTCTTCCCTTTCTTCTCTCTTCTCTTTCTCTTTTGCCCTCCGGTAGTGCCCTCTTGCAGCAATACTCACACACAATTGAGTGCTGTCTATCACACACAATTGAGTGCTGTTTATCCAGTAGGAGTAGTTCTTGGAGAGGAGAGGAGAGGAGAGCAGTAGTTTAGTGTAGGATAGCAGTGGTACTCCAGTACTCCAGTTCTTGCTCTTCTCTTTCTCTTGTTTGCTGTACATAGAATTGCAATATCTTGCACTTTCCATATGCTTAGCTAAATAAAACTAAATGAATTTTTCACTATACAACAAAATGAAATTATGCACTATACAATAGAATGAACTAAATGAATCTTTTGCATTAATTAAATTTAAATGAAACCTTTTCAGTAAATAAAACTAAATGAATTTTTCAGTAAATGAACTTTTGAGCAGCAGTATGAGTAGTTCTTGGAGTAGGACTTGATAGTCCTCTTCTCTTTCTCTTCTTGCATCATTTGTCAGTAGTTTAGTGTAGGGTTTAGTGTAGGACTTGCAAGTACTACCCTCTTGCCCTCCATCATTTTCAGTTAATTAACTGAAACTTTTTTCAGTTACTCCTTGCTTGTAGGAGTAGCAGCACTACTTTCCTTGTTCTCTTCTCTAAATTCTCTTCTCTTCTTCTCTTCTCTTCTCTAAATTCAGCAAAGTGCTTTTAAAAGCACTTAACTGAATTTAAAGCACTTAACTAGGTGCATATAAATTCAGCAAAGTGCTTTTAAAAGCACTTAGCATTCATTTTAAATCAAGAATGACAATAAGCATTCATTTTAAATCAAGAATGACAATAAGCATTCCATTTTCAAAAGAATGACAATAAGCATTCATTTTAAATCAAGAATGACAATAAGCATTCCATTTTAAAAAGAATGACAATAAGCATTCATTTTAAATCAAGAATGAAAAAGTTATGTACTGTCTACAATTACTGTTAAAGTACGTGCAAGCACTGTTACTGTCAATTACTGTCAAAGTTACTCCTAAATGGAGTATTACAAGCATGAGTACTAAAATTACTGTCTACAGTACAGATTACTGTCAAATTGCTATCTACAGTACAGGTTACTGCCTAATTACTGTCGATTATTGTCTACAGTGCATATTACTGTCAATTATTGTCTACAGTACAGATTACTGTCTAATTACTTTCAATTATTGTCAGATTGTTGTCTACAGTACAGATTACTGTCAATTATTGTCTGCAGTACATTTACAAGCATGAGTACACAGAATTTCTTGTAGCAAATGGAGTAGCTCACCTACTGTTGATCTGCTGATTTGTCAATTTTCTGCTCTAGCAAATGAAGTACTCCTTGCTGATTTATGAGTGTGATCTGACAGTCCTCACAGTGCTCATTTCCTTGCTGATTTGTGCAGAGCAGCACAGCAGCACAACCTTCAAGGACTGTGGCGATCAATTCAATTCAAACTTCTGATCAATTCAAACTTTTGATCAATTCAAACTTCTGATCAATTCAAACTTGTTGTGGCGATCAATTCAATCTTGCTGTGACTGTGGTGATCAACACAGACAGGTCATCCTGCGGGTACAGAGAGAGACGTGAGAAGAGAGAGGCCATAACAGAGGGAGTAGTATATAAGGAAAAGGACCCCCTCCGTTTGGCTAATGGTCGTACACGGCAGGCAAGGATCCACTCTAACAACCGATTCTAATGAGGTGCTAAAGGAGACGAAGGCCGTTTCCATCGCCATCCGCTGCAAGGTCAGTGCTGGCAGCGTTGCTGCTGCTCACTACGTAACCCAGGTGCTGCCCTTCTTCCCCGGCCATCTCCTCACTGCTGGAGGCCCCAAGGTGCAGCCATGGGCTACCCCCTATTGGACTCATCCGATTCTGGTTAGTACGTAATCTTCTGCACATGCATAGCCAGCATAGGTGCTCTAATCACGAGATTAAGATCATGTTATGTTAATCCTAAAGGGATATTTCTATCACTGACCAGTCGGAACCTGAACCTATTCCGTTTCCCAGTGAAACTGGAAGCTTTTCTATTCTTCCCATGCCTGCTTCAAACGAGCTGTGCTGTGTCCCACCATCGAATAGCCGCTGTTACACCGCCACGCACTCTCGACCCAGATCCACCTCTGCCCCGCCCATCTGGCCTCCTCACCAACCACCCGCACCCCGCCATCACCAACAACGATCCTTGCACGCGTGATCCACGGCCTCGTGATCCAGCATCTTCATTCGACTAATCCTTGTTCGGAGCTGTTTGACATACTCTGAGGACACAAATTTGAAGTAGTAGCTACCATCAAACGAGCTGTTTGGCATGCAAATGAGAAGCTCAAAAGATGATAAGCAAGAAATTAACCATGTAAAAATTCCTGCAGCCAGCACGTCGATTCGTACTCATAATGAAAATCTCTTGCCTGTTGGAATTAATACCAGGGCAAGGTTAGTCGCTGAACCTAATGGAACGGAACAAGCATTAGGACAAGCAGACCATCTATGTCCATTGTTTGAGACCATGAACTTTTCTAGACTGACAGCAAGCGGGAAAATTAGACCAACTGGCTACTGTTATACCAGCCGAAAGATGAACAGTGTGTGTGTGTCAAGAACAGTTTTATTAACTAATAAAGTTCAGATACAAAAATCCCTAAATCACAGAGCACACAAACCAGTCGTGGCAGGGGATGATGAAGACCTCCAGGAGCTTGCGGAGGCGCTGGCTGAGGAGATTCCGACGGAGGAGCCACTTCCTGAGACTAAGAGATCTGCCACCGGCGGTGCATGGAGCGCGGCCTGCGCAGGTGATGGCGGCGGCGGTGCTTGTGGACATTGCGCGTGCGACCTTCTTAGAAGGAGCGAGCTGGAACCAGCGGGGATGTGCCACCGCCGTCGCCGGCACTGAGCCCCGGATACGGGGGAGAGGGGCGGCGGTCGCTGGACTATTTTCTTTTTTCAGAAATTCGCTGGACTAATAGCACGCGGCCCTTTTGGCTAAGAAGGGCCTCACGATCTATTTCTCGTGAGCCCGTCTTAAGTGGGCCTCTACAAATCTGCCTCAACATTTAACATTTTGAAGCCCTACACATGGAGCTTTTTCTCTTGGCACTAAAACCACATTTTCAAGCCATTTTCAAACCACTGCAAATAGATCTCGGTGATGCCCCTTGAATCAAAATTGCTTGCATCAAGCACGGTTTCATCTCAAGATCATTTTTATGTACTCAAATTAATTATGCTTTGTCCTACGTAATCTTAAAATCAACTAGCAAAGATTTGTTGGTTGATGCAGGTTCGCATTTTTGGTGTAGTGCGGTCAACTTTACGGATAGTGTGATAACACCCAGGAAATCGGTAAAAACATGGAAAGTTATGCTTGGACGCAAAAATCTCCCCCACTCGTTGACATAAAAATACATGCTAAACACACGCAAAATCAGTACAAGGTAAAAAATATATTAGGAACAAAAAAGACATCCTCATGTGGAAAATGCCCGAAGATATCCAGATAATACCTTCGGTTTCAGTAGACCGTGAAATCGAGGTCTCAGCATAAGCATCTTCTGGTTTGGAAAAAAAAAATTGTCCACTACATCGAAATTTATATGCTAAACACCCAAAGAATTTGGTGAAAAGATCCATGAAATCAATAAAAAAAACCTTAAAATTAGGTCTATGAAAAAAAAATGTATCAAAACTGAGCTGAAAATCGTGCTAAGACATACACTATCTGTAAACACTGGAAAATGAGGTACCGATTTGAGAACTCTCCAGTGAAAATATGCATACAACCTAAAATTCCGTGGGCTAACACATATGTGAAACGTCAAAAAGGACATTTTTTTATCTTTGAAGTTCTATGATGTCTTCCTGTCATTACTTAATTGTAGATTTTTATTCTGACGGGCAACCGTTTTTCTCATTTATTTCATAAACGCATGCAAAACAACGCGATATATTAAAAAAATCAGTGTATTCTAGATTTAGTATGGAGGTTGATTGTGTCGCACGACTCCGCCACCGAGAAACTTTTCACGTGAAATACATATCTTCAATAGAAATGGAGGAGGCGAGATGAATAAAAGGGAAGAGAGGCGGCCAGATATTTGCAACGAGTTTTTTAATCCCTCCATTTCAATATACTCCATGTATTAGTTTTGTGTTAATTCCTTTGTGAAGTTTGACTAAGTTTATAAAAAAAATATCAACACTCACAATACCAAATCAATGTCATCAAATTCATCATGGAATATATTTTTTCATATTATATTTTTTGGTATTATGGATATTGATATTTTTATATAAATTTAATCAGATTGTCGTGTAGTCCCAATCGTACACCACCACTGCGTGGGTCTTCCACGGGGAGGACGGGGGACACATCGGGCCGCGGCGGCATGTGAGGGGTCAACACACACACACAGAGGAAGGGAGGTCGCGGGTGGCGGGGAGGTGCGGGAGAGAGGGTGGTCGCGGGGCGGTGTCGTCGGGCGCGCCGCGGGGGGGTGGGGGGGGGGGGAGGGGAGTGGTGGAAGGCACTGTAAATTTCCTGCGTGCTGGTCTGTTTTTACCAATCCACCTTTTGGGTACGAGGCTATAGGAAGTTGTAAACTCAGGCAACATAACATCACCAGTAAAGCAAGTTACGTATTCTTTGACAAATCTGGCCCCCTTTGGGCGACTTCACGCACATCCGGCCCTGGGCAAAACTAATTCGGAATCTAACCCTGGGTCGGCGCCACACAACATGGCGCCGAAGTTATACACAACAAAGGCCTCATTGCCGCGCTTTTGATCACCCAAGGGTTGTGTCGCCTTATCAATGGGAAGCAGATGAAGAAGGCAGTTGGTAAGTGTCGCCGTGAGGGACAACCTTGCAAATGTTAGTCGCTAGAAAGTGTTTCCTTCTCCGATGCATTTTATTTTGGGAGTAGTCTGCATGTGGTTTCGCGGATTGAGGCTTGCCATCTGTGGAGTCTTCACTGGCTGTTTGTGTTGTTATGTGAGCTTGGCCCTGGTTGTATCGGTTTTTGCTCGGTTTTCCGCCAATTAACCGGGCAAACTATTTTCTTCTTAATTAATAAAAAAGGCAGAGCTTTTGCCTCTGTTTAAAAAAAATTGATGCTGAGGATCTTCTGCTCATAAACGACGCATAAATGCCAGGTACATCTATACGGGCATGAGGATGTGTATTATATGTTTGCTTCGCTTAAATAACCGTTTTTTTTAACACAGTACAGACGCAGACGCTCATACAAACGCACATACACTCACCCCTATGAACGCACGCACGCACACCCTACCCCTATGAGCACCTCCGAGAGGCTGAATCGGCACATCATCTTGAGATTGACGAAGTCGCCACAGACACCTTCGTAGTCAACGGGAACGTCTCCTCCCACTAAAGGCACATCGCCGGAAAGTCTGGAATAAATTCAGGAAATTGCGAGCACCAGTGTCAAGTATGGAACTTGAACTCTGGTGGGCTGAGGATACCACTGTTCTCCTAACCATCCAACCACAGATTGGTTCGCTTAAATTACCGCTTTCTGTTAGTCCCTGCGATATTAATTGGTGTCGTTGCCTGTGGGATTCGTAGGAGTGGAATTTTCCGGCATTATATAAAAGAGTTACACGCCATAGCCGCTCTCACCAGCAGTGAACCGCAACTAGCTTGCTTATTTTCCTTCAGTTGTTATGAATAATGCTCCGTAACAAAAACATCCGTCTTCAGTAAGTAAGAAAATGAGAAGAGGAAGAGCGTTACAGAAAGAACTAGAAGCAGATCGATCGAGCATGGCCTTGCGCACACGACGCTGCTTGCTTGACCATCAACTCCCCACCTCGCTGGCCAACAGATCCAGCACGGGACGGACGCCGGCGAGACGGCCCACAGCACGATGGACGGAAGATGCAGTCAGTGATTCATTTCCAGCGTGGTGGTGGGAGGCGGCGGCGTATCGGCTGGGGGTGCGACACCAGAAATGACGGGCTGGACTCGTTTTCGCAACATGGACTTTTTTTTTTCCAAGTACAAATCGTGGCATGCCGGATGAGTCGTCACGAGTAGCTTTTTTTTTTTTTTTTTTTTTTTGCGGGGAGTCACGAATTGCTTTACCCCATTGTACATTTCATTTTCCTCTAGTACCAACATTCTGCTTGAAATAATATGGCTGCACTGCACCTACTTTTTCTTGCAGGAGCAATACGAGGTGGCATACCATCCAACAACATGTCTCCGGTGGCAACGATCCAGCTATGGACGATGACGATACTGCTATTTGCAGCAGCAAGCCTGCAGGCAGCAATTGATGACCAAGCGCCGCCCATCACGATCGGTCCAAACTGCCTCACCGAGTGCGGCAACGTTAGCATCCCCTACCCCGTTGGAACGGGACCTGGCTGTTTCCTCCCGGGCTTCCAGGTCATCTGCAACCACACGTTCTCTCCACCCCGCCTCTTTCTGGCGGATTCCTTGGGCGACACTTTTGCACTCCAGATTTTCACCGGTGGGACTTACAGAGCGGACGGCGTCAACCATACAAGCAACTTTAGCGACCGGTGGGATATGATACCGATGGAGGTAATGGACATCTCGGTCTCCCAGGCTCAAGTCCGGCTATATGCCGCGATGAGCTCCGACTGCATCTCAAGACAACCCTACCATTCCTTCACTCAAGTAACAACAGTTCTCCCCTATAAAGGGCCTTTTCTCATCTCAACGAGCCGAAATGTTCTCATCGGTGTTGGCTTGAACGTCGAGGTTGAGTTGTCTACATCAACGCGTGGTTCAGATGGAGGCTTTTTAATTCAGTGCACTTCCCAGCCCGGTGGTGCAGCCAAAGATGGCCCTTGCAGCGCACAAGGCTGTTGTGAGGCCCGCTTCGACGCAAGTAGAAGATTTAATCAACTGGCAGTGTTTGCTGATAAAAAGAGAACTGACTGGATGTCCGGCAGGGTGGGCAACGAAACCTGTTCCTTCGGCATGCTGGTGGAGAAGGGATGGTACAACTACTCCTTGGAGGATGTCTACGGGGATGAGTACTACTTCTCCAAGAAATTCCCCAAGGGCGTCCCCCAAGTCCTGGACTTCGCCATCGGCAATTCTACGTGCCCGGCGCAAGGTCAGCCGCCACCCCAAGGCTATGCCTGTCTCAGTGGCAACAGCTCATGCATCGATGCGTCCAATAGGACCGGCTATGTCTGCAAGTGTTGGGAGCACTACGATGGCAACCCTTACATCCCTGGTGCTGGTGGATGCCAAGGTTAGTTCGTGAAACGTCACAATAGCATACATGCCTGTTATAATTAGGCACCTGACTGATATATATTCCGATGGCACTGCAGACATCGACGAGTGTCAACTCCGAGAACGGTATTCTGAAATGCGAACTCGGTATCCTTGCTCGAGTGGCGGGATCTGCAAGAACAGGTTACTAGGCTACGACTGTCCATGTAAGCCCGGAATGAAAGGCGACGGCAAGACAGGAGTCTGCACCGAGAAATTCCCCCGGCCAGCTAAGGTAGCTGTAGGTAAGTCAACATGCACCAGAATAAAACTCACCTCTGCTGCTCCTTTGCTCCTGTTTGTTTTCCATATGGAAAGTTGAATTTGTACATATCTATACTCCCATTTATTTGTTTTGATTCCTCTCAACTTGAGGTACAAGCTGTTGTTAGTATCTGAACTCATGCACAAGACGCACACCCCACATGCATTTCTTGTGCGCAAGCTAGAACAACACCCACACGTTTCTACGCGTTCTGTTGATCCCAGTGTCTAGACTCCGTTGGCAACGGACACGTACGTGCATGCACTGCACTACAGGAAAATCACATGTCGGCGTGTTGCTCGACGTAAGTCAAGTGAAAAAACACGGGTACTCGGCTTACTTCCTCATAACCGAGGACTGAATAAAGGACGCACTGGAAAGAAACAGTACTCGGCTTAATAGCCGATAGGCCGAGTGCGAGAGAAAAAAAAAAGAGCTGGGCTTATAAGATGTACTCGGCATACAGATACAAAAGCTCTCGGCTTACAACTAGGGAACAATCAAAAGCATGTCCAAGCCGGACAGGTCGCTCTCATGCGCCCTCCGCATTGGCAACGCCGCCGGTTTGGACTTTGAAGAATCTGTCCTCTGCTCTCTACGCCAGCCAACCATCTGCTCAGACCTGAGACACTCTACTCCGCTGCTGGCATCCTTTGCCGGCTCGTCCTTCCCTCTTGATGAAACCCTTGCTGCTGCTTTCCTCCAAGCTTGCTGCAGAGGCATTGCCCACGAGTATTACGTTCACAAGATCTCTGATCACCTCTTTCGTCGTTTCCATATCGCCTACGACGAGGTGGCTAATCTCTTTCTTCTCCATATCAAAATACAACGCCGACTCATCTCGCTCGTCGTGCTGCCGTATGACCGGCAGATGGCCACTCCATCGCCATCTAGCTTCCTCTACAAGTCCACTTGCCACCACTTGACAGCTGATCTCCACGTTCCGTTCGACCTCGGCCTCGCCTTCGAGCGTCTGGTTTGGTCAAGGCTAGGCTCCCGGGTTACCTTCCAAACCGGGCTGGCTTCCCACGGATGCCGCTCCTACGCACGCATCGTTCAATTCCCATATGATCTTGGAGCGGTTTCTCTAGGCTCAGTTATGTCATGCCTCTTTGGTGGTGACCATGAGGCATACAATGTCACCGTGGAGGACGTCGGGTGTTTCTCCTTCACCGTCGCCAGCAGGGCGGTAGCCTGCCTCATCGCCAGCTTCGGTGACTTCCAGCGCCGGGGCATTCTTCTTTGGTTCCACTCACCTCCGTCGTCAATGGCTGGGGAGTGCAGCTTTGTGGCTGGGCCTCTGGCGGCCTGCCCTCCCACCACGCCATGGTCCTCCTCTGGCTCTGAGACTTCTGCGACTATCGGAGGGTCGTGACCTCCCCTGGCTCCAGGGTACGTCATGTAAGCCGAGTGCTCGTGAAGTGGATCTCGGCCTACAGGGTATAAGCTGGTCTAATATAAACCTAGAATGTGTAGTACTCATCTTACAGTAAGCTAAGGTTAAACTGGCCGTTGGTGCGCGCGACGCACGCACGCGCGCGCGCTCGGCAAATGTGAAACTTGGGATGAAATCGTAAACAATATACTACTAGTAGTTTTATCAATACTAGCAAATATGCCCGTGCGATGCAACGGGAGAATAAACATCATATGCCCCTAACCAATAAACATGGATCGATCAAGCCTCTCTCTCCCAGATCCATGTCTTATATTTTAACATGGCATCCTATAAGACCCATCTTATTCGTGTTGTTGTTTATCCTCCTGTCCGTCCTCGTCAACAGTGGTCGTAGTAGTCACCGAACATGGTCAATCATCTCAAGGCGATGAGCACGTCCAACGCACGGCACATGTGTCGCTTAACCGCGCTAGCGCAAGAGAATGTTTAAAATCGAATCTAATCTCATCGAGCTGGATGAACCATGCCAGAGCAAGAAAATGTTTAAAACTTTAAAAAATAATATAGTCAAGCTGAGAGAAAAAATAATATCAACCTGCGAGCGAGGCGGAACCGAAGGCAACCCGGCTACCACTGTCCTCTGCCAGCGAGTCGAGGTGTTCCTCCTCTCTACGCTGGCCACTCCGACGACGGCGGGAGAGGGAGGAACCTCGCCATCTCGTCGATGGCGCGTAAGTTAGGTTAGGGCTAGGTTTTCTTCCTTCCACCGGTTCTGTCTTGATGGTTATGGTGGTGGCGGCATGAAAAATCTGTGGCGCAGTTCCGTTCTGGCTTATCTCCGGCGTGCTGGTCCTCCTAGACTGAGGATGGTGATTTCCCGACGTCTTTATTCTGTGCGCACAACCAAGGGCTATCCCCGTTTAACTAAAGCAGTTATTTGTGTTCTTTTTTACTTGCACATGCAAGTAGGCACCCAAGACTCCCTGCCTTCTTTCGTATACTTGAGGCATCTCCCTCTTTAATTGGTCGTTCATGCATGCGTACTTTTGCTCCCGTCGTTTTCCCAGGTCGCCTCATGACTGCTTTTCCTCTTGCTGTTTTCCCACGTCTCAGATGCCACGTGAGCGCTAGTTTCCTAGAGGTATATTAGGCTAGTCATAGTGGAAGTAACATAAGTAGTAACATACATGCCACATAAGCAAAAAAATATGATGTGACAAGTAATTAAAGAGGAGAGAGATGATTAGAGTAACATAATATGTTACCATCACATAGCGATTCCCAATGCAAAATGAGTCTACAAAGTAATAAATGAAGTGATGCATGACACTACACATATTACTATCCACTATAGAGGTAGTAACATAGACTAGTAACATATGCATGTTACTAGTCTAAATTACTCCCCACTATGACCAGCCTTAACCGGTCTAGGTGGATGCGAAAGACCGAGGTGGTACTCTTAATAAATACGTTAAGCCATCGATGCGACTCAGGCACAGGCATGTATTTTAGCGAGGATCAGGATGGACGAACATTGCGTATGCTTATTTGGGCCAAGGCCCAGCCGGACGTACAAAAATAGGGAGGCGACGTATTTTCTAGCAGACGGACGCATACAATTTTAGTACCACCTCAGATGGAAAATAAATCTGAATTCGTTTCAGCGGTAGACGGGCGAGGTGGACGGACGAAATTATGGTGGTAAGAAGCAATAGCCCCTTTATTATTAGGTAAAGATTTGGTCAAAATTGTAGCAGATTAGATATTCCATTTATTGATGACATACAGGACAGATTAGATATTCCATTTATTGATCATAAAAAAATTATTTTTTTTCACATGCAGGCGTTGTAGGTGGTATTTCCGTCATTGTTGTGCTTGCACTATTTGTGCTTTTCCTGAGTGAGAAGAAAAGGATGAGAGAATTCTTCATAAGAAATGGCGGTCCTATGCTGGAGAAAATAAACAACATAAAGATCTTCAAGGAGGAGGAACTGAAGCGGATTACAAAGAACTATAGCCATATTCTTGGAAGCGGTGCCTTTGGTGTGGTATACATGGGGTTTCTTGATGATAAACAACGTATTGCAGTGAAGAAGTCCTGCTAATAAAGCACAGATAGACCAATTCACAAATGAGGTCATTATCCAATCACGAGTCATCCACAAGAACATTGTGAGGCTCCTGGGTTGCTGTCTTGAGGTTGAAGTTCCTATTTTGGTTTATGAGTTTGTCCCCAATGGCAGCCTCGAAGACATTCTCCATGATAAAAATAGGGTTCCTCTCAGAACTGATCAACGTTTAGCCATTGCGGCAGAATCCGCAGAAGGACTCTCTTATATGCACTCTAAGACCTCTACCAATATCCAACATGGTGATGTTAAGCCTGCAAATATACTTTTGGATGATGATTTTGTACCAAAAATATCAGATTTCGGAATATCAAGGCTAATTGCGAGAGGTAATGATCAACATAGTGACGAGGTCATTGGCGACAACAATTATATGGACCCAGTCTATCGAGAAACTGGCCTGTTGACCAACAAAAGCGACGTTTATAGTTTTGGTCTTGTGCTCTATGAGCTCATTACTGGAAAGAAGGCAATTGGTGGTGATAACTGTGGCTACACTATATATCATCTTGGGACCTACACAAAAGAGAACAGAGCAAATGTGATGTCTGGCATACAACTCGGAGAGGATGAGAACTTTGGACTTCTCCAAAGTCAACTCAGAGAAGGTAAGGACTTTGAGGTTCTCCAAAGTCTTGCTGAGATTGCGAGAGAGTGCTTGCACCGTAATGTGGATCAAAGGCCAGAGATGACGGATATAGCAGAACGTCTCCAGAATATCAGAAAGCGTTATGCCTGCAAATCGCCATCTCCCTAGTTGACAGGTGTATCAACAGTCGGCACAATTGCTATTTGAGTCTCATCCCTTCTCCATCGACATGAAGCTCATGCCCTGCAAATTTATATTTCAATTGTATTTCCATTCTGCTAGTTGAAGGACCATTGAATATCTAGGTTGTCGCCCTCCTGATGCCCATGATGAACTATGCCTTTCTCTTATTGTTTTGTATGGATGTCATGCAAGCTGTAATGCAGGATTTTCTTTCCCTAATAATTTCGTTCGAGTTGTGCTCCATATAGAAGATGCACATTCTGTCCCGAATCTATTGCAATTTTCTTCGGCTGTTCCCTAATTTCTTTCACAATTGTTTTTTGATACAAAGGGTAAGGACTCTAAATATCATAGGCGGGTCTTCTAGTGGATCATATGTAATGTGCACCTCTTTAAAATCTACTGGTCAGATGGAATTTCCGAGAAAGACAGTACGACGCCGTGTTGGTTTGAGGCAGGGGTTATGCCCAACTGATGAACGTCTCAGTGTGGTCAGCTGGGGCGGCGCCGTACTATACCAGTCGGCATGTAGCACCGTCAATAGTTGTGGATCATAGCCAGGTGCCTGCAAGTCTTAATTTCCGTTCTTTCACGATATGAAAGGGACGGTGCAGATAAGTCAGTCAAATTAAACAACACTTCTGCTTGGGTACACCCCTCTAAATACATCAACAGCTGTGATTACTCCATACCCTCTTCATAATAAAGGGCATGACGATCATTTTTAAAACTATACGTCGTCGGCATCAATACGCGGCTTGCGTACACGACCCACAGAGACCACGCACATTTGGGCCGGCCCACCAGGCGCCAGGCCACTTGCTATTTAAAGGACATAAAAAAAACTAGAAAAAGAAACGAGTTCGCACCAGGGATCGAACTCGTAACCTCATCCTTGAGTTTACCCTGCTTACCTTGGATTACGTTACCACGAAATCACTAATTAAGAAGTACTCATTCCAAAGATCACTTCCACCTTCTCGGGTTGTGACAAGTGACGCACTGCTTGCGCGTCACTTGTCGCAACATGGGAGTTTTTCTTTTTTTCATAAATTCGTTTATTCAAAACGTTTTATCTCTCAAACCGTGCGTCCAAATCTTGAACCGTTTTCACCGTTGGATTCCTCGCGTCGAGATCTTCAAAACTAGATCCTATGTTGATAGGTTTTGACGAACTTTTTTTTCACAAAAAAAACCAATCGAAAAAACCGGACGAAAAAACCCAACCGGAAGCACGTTTTTTTTCCTTTTCGAAAGAGGCATGACAGTGCCTCTCGTGAAAGCATACCGTGCCTCTCGCGGAAGCAAAACCGTGCCTCTCGCGGAAAAAAAACCCAGAAAACGTGTTTTCTTTTTTCATTTCCGAGAGGCATGGCCGTGCCTCTCGCGAAAGCAAAACCGTGCCTCTCGCAGAAGCAAAACCGTGCCCCTCGTGGAAGAAAAAAAAACAGAAAACGCGTTTTTTTCCGTTTCAGAGAGGCATGGTCATGCCTCTCGCGAAGGCAAAACCGTGCCTCTCGCAGAAGCAAAACCGTGCCTCTCGCAGAAGCAAAACCGTGCCTCTCACGGAATACAATATCTCCAAGTGTAGGGCAATCAAATTTTTGTCAAGATCTCCACACCAGCATAAAAGACAGAAACAAAAGCACCAAGTCCAAATCAAACGCGTGAATAAGATTATCAAGTTTAACGTTCCACAGTATTACATGCCAGTGGAAACTACTTGAGGGATGGCATCATCACTCGCCAAAAAAAAAGAGATGGCACCATCAAGTTGTCTCATCAGTTTCTTCTACCTCTTAGCGTTTTTCTATGTTACACTGTTTTACTCGTTCAACAGCCTCGTTATTCCTCCTGTAAGCCCCTCTTTTAATCAACCTCTAGAGAGAGAAAAAAGAGATGATTGCGTAGTCAGACGTAGTACTCTGAACATTTTGTCAGCACTGGTTACTAATTTAACAGTTGGTAGCTTCTCTGCAGCTGCAGAAATATTGTTGGCAACTATATATGACGATTCCCATTGACTATGTCTCTTCCAAGTATAACTTACAATATTTGAAATGGGTCGAGTGACAATTACTGTTTTGTTTGACTACATCATGTGGTACACTTGTAAGTTTTAAGAGCTCTGGAGACAAGTTCTGCATTGACGAGGAATCTTGATCGATATAAAGAATTATTAGATGAAAGGGATTTCTGTCCAAGTTCTTCATAGCTGTCACTATCATGCTGTCACTGATCAGTTTCTTCCACCTCTGAATGTTTTTGTATGATAATGTCATTGTTCCACTTGTTAAACAGCCCTCATTGTTCCTCCCAGATGTCCCTCTTTTTCATCCCTCTCTAGCGAAAAGAAGGTCGGAGATCTCATAGTCAAACATATTGCTGGTGAGTAGCATCTATCCCAACATTTTGCCCACGCCGCTTCTTAGTCTAACAATAGGCAGTTTCTCTGCAGCTACTCAAATATTATCCCAGGCTGTATCTGACGATTCCCATGCATTGACTATGTCTTTTCCGAGTATTTTGTCAACTTCTCCCCTCGTCCGTATTGAAAAGCGGCGAAGTACGAGGATCATATAAACTGGCATCTTCCCCTTTCTTGAGAAGGTTGCAGGAAGCTAATTAATAGGAACCATTAATTTAGCCATGACAATGCCCAATGCCAACACAGCATGTCTAGTTTTTGCTGTATAGCTTCTGCAGCTGTTGTCGTCCTAGCCCTAGGCAGTAGAACCTGCAGTTGCTTGCAGTTCACTTATTCCAACTTCACCACAATCAATAGGGACGATTTCACCTTCAGCCCAGGCTCAGCAATTGCAAATGGTGCCTTGCAGATCACCCCAAATACTGGAAACATGCGCCACCGGTCGGGGAGAGTGGTCTATGCAAGAGAAACTCTCAAACTGTGGAATAGAAACAGCTACCTGCTACCACCTTGATTAGTTGCTGTGCATGACAGCTTCGATAGGACTATGTAATATGTACCCCCTCTGTAACTTTTTATAAGACGTTTTTAGAGTCCATGACAGTTCCACAGTATGTACTACTACTATCATACCAGCCTGAAAAACAAAACGAAGAAAACTTATTCTTGAACTAATCTGCACACGTCTTGATCTAATTTCTGGGCAAATAATAGCCGGTTTCTGCATCTTCTTTGGTGAAATTTTGGAGTTCTCTCTCGAATGTGGAAACAGCAAAGAATGAACACGCGCAGGAAAAAATGAGAAGTCTAGAAATCTGCACAGATGATAAACCCAAGGCTAAGGAGAAAATGTTCGAGAAAAAACATGTTGGTGGTAGTTTGGACTGACTATTGGAATTGATCTTGGTCAAAACAGACCGAGAGAAAAGGGGGGAGCTCAACCCCACGTACGTGCCCTGATCGGGGGCACCGGACACAACTATTGGTCTCGGTCCCGGCTCCCTAGCACCTACTCCCTCTGTACCGAAATAGTTGTCGTTAAAGGAATCCTAGTCAAAAAATTTTAGGCTACGAAATTTCCGGAGTTTCCAAATTTGCCCTCGCTCGCGACACGAACAGATCACCTCTGACGGGTCACGGACAGCTCACCCTCTTCCTCGCTCTCCTTCTTCCTCTCGTATCCACCGCCGTCAGCGTCTTCCTCACTGCGCCCCACCACGTCGCTGCCGCCGCCGCCTTGCTCCCGCACGCCTTGTATCCCTCCTCTTTTCTACTGCTGCGCTACCACCTCAGTTGGTTCCGTGGAGAAGATGGTGAGGCCAAGGTCAGATTTTTCTGGCCATGGGCGGCGGATCTGCAAGCGGGAGGGCTGGATCCTTCGCATCTTCTATCGGAGTGCAGCGGCGAGGACGGCAGCGGCGGCGCCAACGAACACGACTCAGAGTCTCAGCCCAGATGCGCGAGCAGGGCTTCGACCGCTCCCCGACCATGTGCACCGACGACAAGTGGCGAACCCTCATCAAGGAGTTCAAGAAGGCGTGCAGCCACGCGCAAAGCAGCGCCGCTGCCGGAGGGAACGGCTCCGCCAAGATGGCGTACTACAAGGAGTCGACGACCTACTCAAGCGCCGAGGGAAGGCGGCAGGTTGGCAGCGCCGCCAAGAGCCCAACGCCAACCTCCAAGATCGAGTCCTACCTGAAGTCTGCAATTCATGGATAGGGGTATGGGTTACGCTACTCCTGCCCTTCTGATTGATTAAGACGGCTGTTGATGCTTGTGCTAGCTTGCTAGGCCCTTCTGGTTAAGCTACTCCTTAATCTTAGTACTCCAACCTCCAAGATCGAGTAGTTTGCTTGCTGAAATGAATGCGGGCATTTCAATTCCTTATGTTAGTACTGCGGGTTTTAGTCATAGAGCAAGGAATTCAGTATAAATTTAGAAGTACTTCAAGGGATTGTTGTCTGTCCAACGCCAATTGCTGAAATGAATGCGGGCATTTCAATTCCTTATCTTAGTACTCCGGGTTTTAGTCAATTGCCTGTTTACAGTGTTGTTTTCTGTTGAGATATTACTCTGCTGCAGAAAATTCAGAGAAAGAAAGTTAAAATTCAGAGTAGAACTTCATGAATGTACTGCTCTCATAAATTCACTTTAAGATTGGTGTTCTAGGCCAAGTTATTTAGCCAATTTGATGTTGTTCAGGATTTCTCGGACCACCACTATGCAAAGACTAATGTACTCCGAGCATGCAAGCTAATGTACCTCGAGCATATTGTTTTCATCAGACTAGGGTACCTCGAGTACTATCAAATTTTGGTGCCCACATTGGACAAGCAAGCTGGAGTACTATCAAATTTTGGTGCCCACATTGGACAAGTAACAGGAAAGTAGAGATAAAAAAAGCTTGATATTTACAGCACAAATAGGAGCACCTAAGATAACAATTCAACTTGACAGCAAAACTAGAAAGCCAGAGAGACCTACTCCCTACATGTTGGAGTACAGTAGCTACATGTTGGAGTACTTTTCTGTGACAGCAAAACTTGATTGTATCAAAACAGTTAATTTTGTTAAGTTGGAGAATGTTCAGAATGGTACTCCTACTTTGTCAAATGGAGTACTCCTACTTTGCTCTGACAAATGGAGTACTCCTACTTTGCTCTACAGTAATCTTATATGTTACTGTAGAGTACTTAAAATTAGGAGTAGCTAGGAGCAAAATTAAAATTAGGATTAGGAGTAGGAGTAGGAGTAGGATTAGGAGTAGCTCTCCTCTCTTCTTCTCTCTTCTTGCAAGCAGTAGTTT
This sequence comes from Elymus sibiricus, assembly GCA_039707655.1. Lineage (NCBI taxonomy): Eukaryota > Viridiplantae > Streptophyta > Magnoliopsida > Poales > Poaceae > Elymus > Elymus sibiricus. Next base: position 24,815,040 of record CM077675.1, read on the forward strand.
CTCTCTTCTTCTCTCTTGTCTCTTCTTGCTCTCTTCTTCTCTTTCTCTTCTCTTCTCTTTCTCTTCTCTTCCCTTTCTTCTCTCTTCTTGTCTCTTCTTGCCCTCTTCCGGTAGTGCCCTCTTGCAGCAGTACTCCTTGTGTGTGGTCTATCACACACAATTGACTGCTATTTATCCAGTAGGAGTAGTTCTTGGAGAGGAGAGGAGAGCAGTAGTTTAGTGTAGGATAGCAGTGGTACTCCAGTACTCCAGTTCTTGCTCTTCTCTTTCTCTTGTTTGCTGTACATAGAATTGCAATATCTTGCACTTTCCATATGCTTAGCTAAATAAAACTAAATGAATTTTTCACTATACAACAAAATGAAATTATGCACTATACAATAGAATGAACTAAATGAATCTTTTGCTTTAATTAAATTTAAATGAAACCTTTTCAGTAAATAAAACTAAATGAATTTTTCAGTAAATGAACTTTTGAGCAGCAGTATGAGTAGTTCTTGGAGTAGGACTTGATAGTCCTCTTCTCTTTCTCTTCTTGCATCATTTGTCAGTAGTTTAGTGTAGGGTTTAGTGTAGGACTTGCAAGTACTACCCTCTTGCCCTCCATCATTTTCAGTTAATTAACTGAAACTTTTTTCAGTTACTCCTTGCTTGTAGGAGTAGCAGCACTACTTTCCTTGTTCTCTTCTCTAAATTCTCTTCTCTTCTTCTCTTCTCTTCTCTAAATTCAGCAAAGTGCTTTTAAAAGCACTTAACTGAATTTAAAGCACTTAACTAGGTGCATATAAATTCAGCAAAGTGCTTTTAAAAGCACTTAGCATTCATTTTAAATCAAGAATGACAATAAGCATTCATTTTAAATCAAGAATGACAATAAGCATTCCATTTTCAAAAGAATGACAATAAGCATTCATTTTAAATCAAGAATGACAATAAGCATTCCATTTTAAAAAGAATGACAATAAGCATTCATTTTAAATCAAGAATGAAAAAGTTATGTACTGTCTACAATTACTGTTAAAGTACGTGCAAGCACTGTTACTGTCAATTACAGTCAAAGTTACTCCTAAATGGAGTATTACAAGCATGAGTACTAAAATTACTGTCTACAGTACAGATTACTGTCAAATTGCTATCTACAGTACAGGTTACTGCCTAATTACTGTCGATTATTGTCTACAGTGCATATTACTGTCAATTATTGTCTACAGTACAGATTACTGTCTAATTACTTTCAATTATTGTCAGATTGTTGTCTACAGTACAGATTACTGTCAATTATTGTCTGCAGTACATTTACAAGCATGAGTACACAGAATTTCTTGTAGCAAATGGAGTAGCTCACCTACTGTTGATCTGCTGATTTGTCAATTTTCTGCTCTAGCAAATGAAGTACTCCTTGCTGATTTATGAGTGTGATCTGACAGTCCTCACAGTGCTCATTTCCTTGCTGATTTGTGCAGAGCAGCACAGCAGCACAACCTTCAAGGACTGTGGCGATCAATTCAATTCAAACTTCTGATCAATTCAAACTTTTGATCAATTCAAACTTCTGATCAATTCAAACTTGTTGTGGCGATCAATTCAATCTTGCTGTGACTGTGGTGATCAACACAGACAGGTCATCCTGCGGGTACAGAGAGAGACGTGAGAAGAGAGAGGCCATAACAGAGGGAGTAGTATATAAGGAAAAGGACCCCCTCCGTTTGGCTAATGGTCGTACACGGCAGGCAAGGATCCACTCTAACAACCGATTCTAATGAGGTGCTAAAGGAGACGAAGGCCGTTTCCATCGCCATCCGCTGCAAGGTCAGTGCTGGCAGCGTTGCTGCTGCTCACTACGTAACCCAGGTGCTGCCCTTCTTCCCCGGCCATCTCCTCACTGCTGGAGGCCCCAAGGTGCAGCCATGGGCTACCCCCTATTGGACTCATCCGATTCTGGTTAGTACGTAATCTTCTGCACATGCATAGCCAGCATAGGTGCTCTAATCACGAGATTAAGATCATGTTATGTTAATCCTAAAGGGATATTTCTATCACTGACCAGTCGGAACCTGAACCTATTCCGTTTCCCAGTGAAACTGGAAGCTTTTCTATTCTTCCCATGCCTGCTTCAAACGAGCTGTGCTGTGTCCCACCATCGAATAGCCGCTGTTACACCGCCACGCACTCTCGACCCAGATCCACCTCTGCCCCGCCCATCTGGCCTCCTCACCAACCACCCGCACCCCGCCATCACCAACAACGATCCTTGCACGCGTGATCCACGGCCTCGTGATCCAGCATCTTCATTCGACTAATCCTTGTTCGGAGCTGTTTGACATACTCTGAGGACACAAATTTGAAGTAGTAGCTACCATCAAACGAGCTGTTTGGCATGCAAATGAGAAGCTCAAAAGATGATAAGCAAGAAATTAACCATGTAAAAATTCCTGCAGCCAGCACGTCGATTCGTACTCATAATGAAAATCTCTTGCCTGTTGGAATTAATACCAGGGCAAGGTTAGTCGCTGAACCTAATGGAACGGAACAAGCATTAGGACAAGCAGACCATCTATGTCCATTGTTTGAGACCATGAACTTTTCTAGACTGACAGCAAGCGGGAAAATTAGACCAACTGGCTACTGTTATACCAGCCGAAAGATGAACAGTGTGTGTGTGTCAAGAACAGTTTTATTAACTAATAAAGTTCAGATACAAAAATCCCTAAATCACAGAGCACACAAACCAGTCGTGGCAGGGGATGATGAAGACCTCCAGGAGCTTGCGGAGGCGCTGGCTGAGGAGATTCCGACGGAGGAGCCACTTCCTGAGACTAAGAGATCTGCCACCGGCGGTGCATGGAGCGCGGCCTGCGCAGGTGATGGCGGCGGCGGTGCTTGTGGACATTGCGCGTGCGACCTTCTTAGAAGGAGCGAGCTGGAACCAGCGGGGATGTGCCACCGCCGTCGCCGGCACTGAGCCCCGGATACGGGGGAGAGGGGCGGCGGTCGCTGGACTATTTTCTTTTTTCAGAAATTCGCTGGACTAATAGCACGCGGCCCTTTTGGCTAAGAAGGGCCTCACGATCTATTTCTCGTGAGCCCGTCTTAAGTGGGCCTCTACAAATCTGCCTCAACATTTAACATTTTGAAGCCCTACACATGGAGCTTTTTCTCTTGGCACTAAAACCACATTTTCAAGCCATTTTCAAACCACTGCAAATAGATCTCGGTGATGCCCCTTGAATCAAAATTGCTTGCATCAAGCACGGTTTCATCTCAAGATCATTTTTATGTACTCAAATTAATTATGCTTTGTCCTATGTAATCTTAAAATCAACTAGCAAAGATTTGTTGGTTGATGCAGGTTCGCATTTTTGGTGTAGTGCGGTCAACTTTACGGATAGTGTGATAACACCCAGGAAATCGGTAAAAACATGGAAAGTTATGCTTGGACGCAAAAATCTCCCCCACTCGTTGACATAAAAATCAGTGAAAAAAATAGCGCGCTATAGCGCCGCTAATAGCACGCTATAGCATATTGAGAATCGTCTCGCTAAATTGATATATGTACAATGTCTCGCTAATAGCACGCTATAGCGCGCTATAGCACGCTAATAGCATATTTTCAGGGGCGCCGCTATTTTGTATAGCGCGCTATTTTTTTTCTTGATAAAAATACATGCTAAACACACGCAAAATCAGTACAAGGTAAAAAATATATTAGGAACAAAAAAGACATCCTCATGTGGAAAATGCCCGAAGATATCCAGATAATACCTTCGGTTTCAGTAGACCGTGAAATCGAGGTCTCAGCATAAGCATCTTCTGGTTTGGAAAAAAAAATTGTCCACTACATCGAAATTTATATGGTAAACACCCAAAGAATTTGGTGAAAAGATCCATGAAATCAATAAAAAAAACCTTAAAATTAGGTCTATGAAAAAAAAATGTATCAAAACTGAGCTGAAAATCGTGCTAAGACATACACTATCTGTAAACACTGGAAAATGAGGTACCGATTTGAGAACTCTCCAGTGAAAATATGCATACAACCTAAAATTCCGTGGGCTAACACATATGTGAAACGTCAAAAAGGACATTTTTTTTATCTTTGAAGTTCTATGATGTCTTCCTGTCATTACTTAATTGTAGATTTTTATTCTGACGGGCAATCGTTTTTCTCATTTATTTCATAAACGCATGCAAAACAACGCGATATATTAAAAAAACTAGTAGAACGCCCGTGCGTTGCCACAGGCTTTTTGTTTCATGATTGCACCTATAAATGTAGTGCATATAGCTAGGTGAAAGTCCGCCATAGTACCCTGTCCAAACAATAAGGGCTCTTTTGATTCAAACGAATTCTATAGGATTTTTAAAGGATTGAAATGTTTTGGAATTTCTCCTACGATTGGCCTTTGATTCGTAGTATTGAATTCCATAGGATTTTTTTTCATATGGAATCTTTTGTATTACATCTCATAGGAAATCTGACATCCACTTCGACCTCTTCTTACAATTCCTTCGTTTTTACCGTGACATCAAACACTCTTTGTTAATCCTATAGGATTCAAGTGGGCATGCCAAGCCTATACTTTTCCTTCCCGCGTTTTCAAAATTCTGTGAATCAAAGAGGCCCTAAATATATAACTCGCTACTCAAATTTCACATGTATAGAAAAATGAAAATCCACTCCGCTTGCAATGTAGAAAAATGAAAATCCACTCCACTTGCAATGTAATTCGATGATGTATACAAAGATGGCACTGATAATTATCTGTTACAAACTAAAATCTACTTGATGCGCTTGAGATATTCCTATTGGATGATGTATGAATATGCAACATTACTTATCACGCATTTTATACATAACCTTGTTATATATTTTGTGACCATATTTATATTTGCGCGTCTCACTTTATCTGGATGCCCATCGATGACTCTTCCATGGCTGAGCCTAAACTTTAATCTCCTAACATTTCAACACATGACTAAGGAAATTAAATTGTTGGTGAACGTTGCATGGGAAACAAAAAATTTCCTACGCACACGCAAGACCTATCCATGGTGATGAGCATCTACGAGAGGGAGATTGTATCTACATACCCTTGTAGATCGCTAAGCGGAAGCGTTAAGAAACGCGGTTGATGTAGTCGAACGTCTTCGCGATCCAAATTGCCGAGCGTCCCGCGATCCAATCACGATCCTTCCGATCTAGTGCCGAACGGACGGCACCTCCGCGTTCAACACACGTGCGGCTTGATGACGCCTTCAACTCCTCGATCCAGCGAGCGATGATGAAGTAGTAGATGAGTTCCAGCAGCACGACGGCGTGGTGATGATGATGAGTAGCAATCTCAGCAGGGCTTCGCCAAGCACTACGGAGATTATGACGGAGGAACTAGAGGGCTAGGGTTGCCGGCACACGGCTTGGGAAATCCTGATGTGTCCCGTGTGCTAGCCCTGTCCCTCTATTTATATGTTGAGCCCTGGGGTCTAAACTTGGACAAAAAGCCTCCACCAGCTCGGTTTTGCCCGCACAAGGTCGGTTTGGCCCGCAAGGAAAGAGTCCAACTCGGATCCCTGCAGCACCGCGCACAAGCGGTAGTACCGCTCGGGAGCGGTAGTACCGCTTCACCCAAGCGGTAGTACCGCTTTACACAAGCGGTAGTACCGCTTAAGCGGCAGTACTGCCTTACTGCTTAAGGCAGCAGCAAAACTCCCTTTTGCACTTTCCAATACCTCGTGGGTTTTATCCCTTTGGCTCATATAAAGTGTTGCTGCACCCGAACACTTCGGTAAACATCCGGAACCCCTTCCGGTGAATTCCGGAACCCTTCCGGAGATCAAAACACTATTATCACATATATCAATCTTTACCTCCGGACTCTTCCGGAGATCCTCGTCATGTCCGGGATCTTATCCGAGACTCCGAACAACCTTCGGTCACCAACAATAACTCAACTATACTAATCGTCACCAAACGTTAAGTGTGTAGACCCTGCGGGTTCGAGAACTATGTAGACATGACCGAGACACCTCTACGGTCAATAACCAATAGCGGGACCTGGATGCCCATATTGGTTCCTACATATTCTACGAAGATCTATATCGGTTGAACCTCTATGTCAAGGATTCAGTTAATCCCGTTTGTTGTTCCTTTTGTTCTTCGGTATGTTACTTGCCCGAGATTCGATTGTCGGTATCTCTATACCTAGTTCAATCTCGTCACCGGCAAGTCTCTTTACTCGTTCCGTAATACAAGATCCCGTGGCTAACACCTTAGTCACATTGCTTGCAAGGCTTATAGTGATGTTGTATTACCGAGTGGGCCCTGAGATACCTCTCCGTCACACGGAGTAACAAATCCCAGTCTTGATCCATGCCAACTCAACGGACACCTTTGGAGATACCTGTAGAGCATCTTTATAGTCACCCAGTTACGTTGCGACGTTTGATACACACAAGGTATTCCTCCGGTGTCAGTGAGTTGCATGATCTCATGGTCATAGGAACAGATACTTGACATGCAGAAAACAATAGCAATAAACTGACACGATCATATGCTATGTTTATAGTTTGGGTCTTGTCCATCACATCATTCTCCTAATGATGTGATCCCGTTATCAAATGACATCTCATGTCCATGGTCAGGAAACCTTTACCATCCTTTGATCAACGAGTTAGTTAACTAGAGGCTTACTAAGGACACAGTGTTGTCTATGTACCCACACATGTATTTGAGTTTCCAATCAATACAATTATAGCATGGATAATAAACGATTATCATGAACAAGGAAATATAATAATAACTACTTTTATTATTGCCTCTAGGGCATATTTCCAACAGTCTCCCACTTGCACTAGAGTCAATAATCTAGTTCACATCACTATGTGATTTACATTGTAATGAATCGAACACCCATGCAGTTCTGGTGTTGTTCATGTTTAGCCCTTGGAAGAGGTTTAGTCATCGGATCTGCAACATTCAGATCCGTGTGTACTTTGCAAATATTTATGTCGTCCTCCTTGATGTAATCGCGGATGGAATTGAAACGTCGCTTTATGTGTCTGGTCCTCTTGTGAAATCTTGGTTCCTTGGCTAGAGCAATGGCACCAGTATTATCACAGAACAGAGTCATTGGGTTAAGTGCACTAGGCACTACTCCAAGATCTGTCATGAACTCCTTCATCCAGACACCTTCCTTCGCCGCCTCCGAGGCAGCGATGTACTCCGCTTCGTATGTAGAATCAGCTACCACGCTTTGCTTGGAACTGCACCAGCTAACCGCACCCCCATTAAGAATAAATACGTATCCGGTTTGCGACTTAGAGTCATCCGGATCAGTGTCAAAGCTTGCATCGATGTAACCCTTTACGACGAGCTCTTGATCACCTCCATAAACGAGAAACATGTCCTTAGTCCTTTTTAGGTACTTCGGGATATTCTTGACCGCCATCCAGTGTTCCACTCCTGGATCACTTTGAAACCTTCCGGCCATACTTATGGCAAGGCTGACATCGGGTCTTGTGCACAGCATTGCATACATGATAGAACCTATGGCTGAAGCATAGGGGACGACACTCATCTTTTCTCTATCTTCTGCAGTCACTGGGCATTGAGTCTTACTCAACTTCATACCTTGCAAAACAGGCAAGAACCCCTTCTTGGACTGATCCATTTTGAACTTCTTCAAAATCTTATCAAGGTATGTGCTTTGTGAAAGTCCTATTAAACGTCTTGATCTATCTCTATAGATCTTGATGCCTAATATGAAAGCAGCTTCTCCTAGGTCCTTCATTGAAAAACTCTTATTCAAATATTCCTTCACGCTTTCCAACATTTCTATATTGTTTCCAATCAGCAATATGTCATCCACATATAATATTAGAAACGCTATAGAGCTCCCACTCACTTTCTTGTAAATACAAGCTTCTCCGTAAACTTGTATAAACCCGAACGCCTTGATCACCTCATCAAAGCGAAGATTCCAACTCCGAGATGCTTGCACCAGTCCATAAATGGATCGCTGGAGTTTGCAAACTTTGTCAGCATTCTCTGGATCGACAAAACCTTCTGGTTGCATCATATACAACTCTTCCTTAAGAAAACCGTTAAGGAATGTTGTTTTGACATCCATCTGCCAAATTTCATAATCGAAAAAGGCAGCTATTGCTAACATGATTCTGACAGACTTAAGCATCGCTACGGGTGAGAAGGTCTCATCGTAGTCAACTCCTTGAACTTGTGAAAAACCCTTTGCCACAAGTCGAGCTTTATAGACGGTGACTTTACCGTCCGCGTCCGTCTTCCTCTTAAAGATCCATTTGTTCTGAATGGCCTTACGCCCTTCAGGTAATACTTCCAAAGTCCACACTTTGTTTTCATACATGGATCCCATCTCGGATTTCATGGCCTCTAACCATTTCTCGGAATCCGGGCCCACCATCGCTTCTCCATAGCTCGTAGGTTCATCGTTGTCCAACAACATGACCTCTAAGACAGGGTTGTCGTACCACTCAGGAGCAGTACGCGTCCTTGTCGACCTACGAGGTTCGATAGCAACTTGATCCGAAGCTTCATGATCTTCATCATGAACTTCCTCTTCAACTGATGTAGGCTCTACAGAAACATCTTTCTGCGCTGCGCTACTCTCTGGTTGAAGTAAAGGTTCAATAACCTCATCAAGTTCTATCTTCCTCCCACTCAATTCTTTCGAGAGAAACTCTTTCTCAAGAAATGTTCCATTTTTAGCGACAAACACTTTGCCTTCGGATCTGAGATAGAAGGTATACCCAACTGTCTCTTTTGGATATCCTATGAAGACGCATTTCTCCGCTTTGGGTTCCAGCTTTTCAGACTGAAGCTTTTTGACATAAGCATCACATCCCCAAACTTTAAGAAACGACAATTTTGGCTTCTTGCCAAACCATAGTTCATATGGCGTCGTTGAAAGTGCATGTAGTCCCCATGTGTGGTTTTGGTAATTAATGACAATCCTTATGGACTAATATGTTTGCATTGAGATATACATTTGAAGGTTAGTCCCATTAGAAAATGATTGAAGAATAATGGAAGACAACTCCTTTGAAGCAACAATTACATCGAGATGATCAAAATGGAGTTCATTGGAGTATCTCAAGGGTTGCCATGCTTAGTGCTATGGTTTGAGCCATAACGGATCAAGATCTTGAAAGGATGATTTGAATGATGAATTCTAGGAGTAGCTCGAAGATATGATCATAATGGACTCATGTGTTGAGTCATGATTGATCAAGTATTCAAGCAAGCTATTCAAGTGAAGAATTCAATATACCCTTCAAGACATCAAGATTAAACATGGAGTAGAGATATCGGTTGACCAAGATGAAGCTCGAAGATCGAACTCTAAATGGTCAACACACGAGCGCAAATGATGCACCACATAGGATCTTGTGGTATGATATCAATCGCACTCTGTGTACTAACCCATACTATGTGTTGTCTATGTTTTTGAGGGTTAGGTGATTCTCATGGGCTCGCATCGAGAGTGAGATCTCAAGTGTCCATGAGAGGATGACATCAAGTGTCGATGATCATGATTGACAAGGGCAAGTTCAAGAAAACCATCCCGAAGGATTACATGCTTGAAGCTTGTGGATGATCACATGATGGACAAGTGAAGATGAATACAAAGCAAAGCTTCCCACATTGTGTATGGGGGAGCTACTTGAAGACTCCACTAATGTCTTGCCTTCAACTTGAGCCAAGAAGAAACATCAACATCAAGCTCAAGTGAAAGGTTCGAGTCAAAGGTATTAGTTCCTTTGGCGTTAGTGTTGTGGAGAGATGACCACCGAAGAAACATATACACTCAAGAATGGATTCCCGATAGCTATGTAGTATAGCTCTTTTATGATTCTTGAGTTATAGGGATCCCGCACTATTAAGAGGGGATCAAAGGGGTTAGTGATAGATTTGCTCAAGTCAACATCTTCTATTTCTACTTCCTCACATCATATTCGAACATAGGCATATTTCACTCCTATCCAGTACAAATACAATATGCCTATACATCTATCAAAGAAAATCCAAAGCCAAATAGGTTACCCAAATACATGATAAAAGCTTTGCATAATTTGCATCCTCCATTTTGGTTCATCTTGGGTGGTTCTCTATTTGAGGACCTGGGCTTTTTCCATAGCTTCAAAACGAGCCCAAGATCATCAAAATCGGAGTCCGGATGAGAAAGTTATGCATGTTTTAGTTTTGGGGTTCCTGCTGTTTTTCTTTGGCCGGATATCCGGGACTTGGCCGGATGTCCGGGCCCCGGATATCCGGGATCCTCCCGGAAATCCGGCTCGCTATGTCCAGAACCTGTGCGTAAATGGTTGTTGTGCCTGCCGGATGTCCGGCACTTGGCCAGATGTCCGGGGCCTGAAGGTTGGCCGGATGTCCGGGCCTTCCCCGGATATCCGGGCCCCCTGTTTTTCTACTACGCATGTGTTCTTCGTGTGTGTTTTCTTCAGCCGCCGGATGTCCGGCCCTTGCCCGGATGTCCGGCCCGTCTCAGCCACTTTCTCAAAAACGGCTAGTTTTCTTGGCTTGCTATATATACCCCTCTACCAATCCGGTAGAGGGTTGACCACTTCATCCAAAATAGCCCCAAGAACACAAGTGGCTCCCTCTCACTTCTCCTACACCAAATCTTAGATCCCGGAGAGATCCGTGAGAGTTCTTGAGAGATTTTCCAATCAAAAGATAGATCCACTCCCTCTCCCTCTCTTGACCAAAGGAATTCGTGATTTGAGCAAGTCTTGAGCATTTCCCCCTTGATCTTGTTACTCTTGGAGGTTGGAGACTCCTAGGCGGTAGGAGTGCTCCGGTGAGGAATCAACTTGTGATTTGTCCCCCGGAAAGTTTGTGAAGGTTTGGAGGCCGCCTCAAGGTCTACCACTAGTGGTTGAGAATCGCCTTCGTGGTGATATCTCAAGGGGAGAATAGGGTGAGCCTTCGTGGCGTTGGTGTGCCTTCGTGGTAACATCCACCTCTCTAACGGTGACTTGCTTCCCTCCAAGGAAGTGAACATCGGGATACATCCTCGTCTCCGTGTCTTCGGTTATTTCTAACCCTAGCCACTACTTGTGGTTTACTTTGGTCACTTGACCGTGCATTCACTATATATATTGTTGTCCTCATTATATTGTGTTGGTTACCATATCGTAGAGATTATTTAGGACAACACTTTATAGTTCGCAATTCATACTTGCTACTATTGATATATCTTGTGCTTAGTGTGAATTGCTAGCTTGTAACATTCATTTCCATATCTTGTGACACAACTTGTGTAAGCTTGTAGTGATTACTTGAGTCTGCTTGTATCGTTCAATTCCATATATTGTGATACAATTTGTGTAAGCTTATATTGCTTACTTGTGGTTGTGTGTATTATTCATTTCCATATCTTGTGATATACATTGAGTAAGTTTGTGTAACTTACTTGTGCTTACTTATATCCTCGTTGTTCTCATCTTGTTTATCCTATGTTGTTGGTGCACTTAGTGAGCCTAGTATATTTAGGATTTGTGCTTGAAAAGTATCCGCTTAGTTAATTTCCGCATTAGGATATAGCCAAATCCGTAAAAGATTTTAAAACGCCTATTCACCCCCCCTCTAGGCGACATCGTGGTCCTTTCAATTGGTATCAGAGCGAGGTCTCTCCTTATTAGGCTTCACCGCCTAGAGAGTAACGATGTCGACTAGTGAACTAGTGCACGATGACACATTTTGTTTTAATGGCACAAATTACATTATGTGGAGATTACGCATGCTTTGTCACTTTCGGGCCATGGGTCCAAATGCTTTGCGGATTGTTGTTGTAGGGGATTCAAATCTAAAGGATGGACAATCTCCATCACTTGAGGATATGCATCTTGATAGTGAAGCTTTAAGTGTCATTCACCAAGCTATAACCTTCGAGGTGTTCAAGTCAATCTCGACGTGTTCGTTGGCTCATGAGGCTTGGACCAAACTTGAAGTTACATATGGTGGGTCCAACCTTGTGGGAGCCAATGCTATTTGGGACGAAGTGATGGAAGAGCTCTCCATTGCCTCCACCTCCGATTGCTTGGACACTTCAACATCTTCCACTTTGTCACAGGGTAATGACATGGTAAGTGGAGATATCTCATGGAGTGATGGTGTCAAGCTCATCATTGACGATCTGTCATATAGAAATGCTAGTATTGTAGGTTCCATGGACACGAGCATATCTAACACCGAAAACATTGTACATTCTTGTGTAGATAGTCCATGCATATCATCTAATGATTCACTCATAAATTCTTGTGATGATATGCTTGGTCGTTTGTGTTGCCATATTCAAAATGCCTTGATTTCCTCTAGTTCTCTTTGTGAAACTAACCATGTTGAGGAAATCAAGAAAAATGAGGCACACTTGATTGATGAAGAACCCTCTTCTCCAAAAGAATCATCATCAACCCCCTTTGTTCACATGTGCCTCATGGCAAGAGGTAATGACAAGGTATCATCTTCTCTTAGTGATAATGATGATAGTTGTAATGAGGAAGATGATGATGATGACTTGACCCAAAATCTCTATGAGATTGGGAAAACTCTTCATAGAGCTAAAAATAACACTTATAAAAGGTTCCAAGATGTTCTTGCTTGCTTTAAAAAACGTAATGACTTATTTCTTTACGAGCAAGCGAAAAGTGAACAACTTGAACATGAACTTGCTATGGCTCATCAATGTGTTAGTGACTTGAGGTCTTTAAAAGAAGAGATTGAAGTTACTCATTGTAAACTTAAAGAGGATTTTGAGCACCTTGACCTTGGCTACAAGAATGTCAAAGGAGAGCTCACCAAACTCTCTAAGTCTCATGAGGAACTTCAAGCTACTCATGCGGAGTCTCTAGTTTCTACATGCTCCTCTCATATTGATAATGATGCTTGTGCTACTAACTCTATCTTGTGTGAAGCATCGATATTAAAAGAAAATGTTGAGCTAAGGACTCAACTTGATTTGCTAACTACCAATTATGGGAAATTGGAAGAAAGTCATAAAAAGCTCTTAGGCACTCATGAGGATCTTCTAATCTCTCATGATGGGTTAAAATTAGCTCATGAGGCTATGGTCACCAAGGTAAAATCATGTGAGCCTCATGTGGATATTAGCACATCTTCTACTCGAAATGCCTTATTGCCATGTGCTAGTCCTTGCAATTCCTCTCTACATGATATTGGTACATCTTGTGATGAATTGCTCACCATGCCTTGTTGCTCTAACAATGAAGCTTCTACTTCCTCTAGTTCTTCTGTTAATACTAACCTTGTAGAGGAAAATAAAGAGCTCAAGGCCCAAGTCACTAGTTTGAAGAAAGACTTGGAAAAATGTTGTGATAATATCTTGAGTATGCAAAAGGACCCTCAAGACAAAATAGGACTTGATTTCATCTCCAACAAGAAGAAGTCCAAGAACAAGAAGAAGGGACAAGATCAAGTCAAGAATTCGGCCAACATTATTTGCTTCAAGTGCAAGAATGTTGGACACCATGTGAGATCTTGTCCATTGAAGAAGAAGGCTTCAAGTGTGAAGCATCAAGGGAAGTGGCCTCAAGCTCAATCTCAAGTTCAACCTCAAGTTGAAGAACGGCCACTATCCATGATGAACCATGTTAATGCTCCCCAAGTTGAGAAAGTAAAGAAGAAGAGAAGGGGGAGTACATGTTGCTATATTTGTCGTAAGAAGGGACACATAGCTTCATCATGTCCCAACGGTAACATATCTAAGCCTCCTATAGTCAATAATCATTATTCGCTAAGGAAGGATATTGTTGGCAATTTGTTTGCCAAGTTTGTGGGCACCCAAAGTGGTTTGAGTAAAGAAAAGACCATTTGGGTTGCCAAGCCTATTGTGACTAATTTCTTAGGACCCAACTTGATTGGGGACCATCAAGCTCTAACTTGACCAATAGGTGTGTGGAGGGCATTGGAGACTTGGCTAGTTCATGAAGAAAAATGATTCTCACCATTCATTATGGTTCAAACCAAGTCAAGTGAATTATCATCATATTTGTCATTCCAATGCTCCTCGTGGCGGTAACTTGTATTTATATTGTCTACATTGAAAGTTACTAGCCCCATGCATGTTTAGGTTTTGTACCTAGCATGTGTTTGTATATGTTGTGCCTCCTAAATATGCTTGATTCGTGTTATCTAGCATGTGTAGGTTGCAATGCACGTCATATATTTGTGTGTGTAGTCTCGAGCCTTTATTGCTTCATTAGTTGAATCTTATTTGGCTCTTTTGAGATATTAATGGATCATCACATTATGGGGGAGTGCTATGTTTTACGCATATCACAAACCTTAAATGTGTAAATATGCATGATACCACCTAGTATGATTTCTATGAGATTATCTAGTTACTTTGTGGTATGTCACACTCATGTGAAATTCAAATAACTATCCGTTAAACTTATTTCTAATTAGATTTCACTTGCCTCCTATGAATAAAACATGGATTATCACATTATGGGGGAGTGATATACTTTGTGCATATTACTTCTCGTGTGAACATTAACAATAGAGGTTTGCCAGTTTGCCACTTAGAATATATATTTGAGATTATCTTATATCTCTGTGGCATGCAATGCCTTGTTTACGTATGGCATTTTTGTGCGGTTGTGCCCATGGTCATCTTAAAAATCGTATTTGGAAAATCGTTTGATTAAAGCTATTCCAATTGTTGCTTTGCATGATGATCTATCTAATTGGAATGTTAATAATATACTATCCAAGCATTGTGTTTATTTCTAAACTCTCATGTTATGCTTGTGTTAGTATAGATGATCATGTACTTATGTGGTTTCTACACCGAATGATAACTCGAAATACCATTTTGTTTGAGTTCATCTTATTGGTTTGTATGGAGTTATGGGAGTTTGTTATCTCATTTTTTATAGTGTCCTATATCTACTTGAGTGATATATTCCTATGAGTATGTGTGCAATGCATATCTTATATGCTCATTGGTTTTCCTTGGTTCATATGTTGAACTTTGTGTGCTATCATATGTTGATTTGTCACTTTGATTCATTTTGGACAACATGAATGACTAGTGATGTTATTGGAAGTATTAACGGTTATGTGTTCATTTGTCCATTTTGTATCTCCCTGGATTTTGGTAGGCATGTGCATGCATATTTACTATGTGTAAATTCACATGCCTTGCTTGCTTTATTTGATCCACTATATAAGGGCAACTCCATCATGTCCTTAATGGTTAATATGTGCATGATATTCAAAGTCATATCCATATGCACATAGTGTTGGTGAACGTTGCATGGGAAACAAAAATTTTCCTACGCACACACAAGATCTATCCATGGTGATGAGCATCTACGAGAGGGAGAGTGAATCTACATACCCTTGTAGATCGCTAAGCGGAAGCGTTTAAGAAACGCGGTTGATGTAGTCGAACGTCTTTGCGATCCAAATCGCAAGTCGTCCCTCGATCCGATCACGAACTAGCGCCGAACGGACGACACCTCCGCGTTCAACACACGTACGGCTTGATGACGCCTTCACCTCCTCGATCCAGCGAGCGATGGTGAAGTAGTGGTTGAGTTCCAGCAGCACGACGGCGTGGTGATGGTGGTGAGGAACAATCTCTGCAGGGCTTCGCCAAGCGCTACGGAGAATATGACGGAGGAACTAGAGGGTTAGGGTTGCCGCACACGGCTTGGGGAAATCTTGATGTATCCCGTGTGCTAGCCCTGCCCCTCTATTTATATGTTGAGCCTTGGGGTCTAAACTTGGAGTAAAAGCCTCCTCTAGGTCGGTTTTGCCCGCACAAGGTCGGTTTGGCCCGCAGGAAAAGAGTCCAACTCGGATCCCTGCCGAACCGTGCACAGCCGCGCACAAGCGGTAGTACCGCTCACAAGCGGTAGTACCGCTTGGGCGGTAGTACCGCCTCACACAAGCGGTAGTACCGCTCGGGCGGTAGTACCGCTTCAGACAAGCGGTAGTACCGCTTACGCGGCAGCAAAACTACTTTTTGCACTTTCAAATACCTCGTGGGCTTTATCCCTTTGGCCCATATAAAGTGTTGCTGCACCCGAACACTTCGGTAAACATTCGGAACCCCTTCCGGTGAACTCCGGAACCCTTCCGGAGATCAAAACACTATTATCACATATATCAATCTTTACCTCCGGACTATTCCGGAGATCCTCGTCATGTCTGGGATCTTATCCGGGACTCCGAACAACTTTCGGTCACCAACATAATAACTCAATTATACTAATCGTCACCAAACGTTAAGTGTGTAGACCCTGCGGGTTCGAGAAATATGTAGACATGACCGAGACACCTCTACGGCCAATAACCAATAGCGGGACCTGGATGCCCATATTGGCTCCTACATATTCTACGAAGATCTTTATCGGTCGAACCTCTATGTCAAGGATTCAGTTAATCCCGTATGCTGTTCCCTTTGTTCTTCGGTATGTTACTTGCCCGAGATTCGATCGTCGGTATCACTATACCTAGTTCAATCTCGTTACCGGCAAGTCTCTTTACTCGTTCCGTAATACAAGATCTCGTGGCTAACACTTTAGTCACATTGCTTGCAAGGCTCATTGTGATGTTGTATTACCGAGTGGGCCCTGAGATACCTCTCCGTCATACGGAGTAACAAATCCCAGTCTTGATCCATGCCAACCCAACAGACACCCTTGGAGATACCTGTAGAGCACCTTTATAGTCACCCAGTTATGTTGCGACGTTTGATACACACAAGGTACTCCTCCGGTGTCAGTGAGTTGCATGATCTCATGGTCAAAGGAACAGATACTTGACATGCAGAAAACAATAGCAATAAACTGACACGATCAAATGCTACGTTCTTAGTTTGGGTCTTGTCCATCACATCATTCTCCTAATGATGTGATCCCGTTATCAAATGACATCTCATGTCAATGGCTAGGAAACCTTAACCATCTTTGATCAACGAGCTAGTCAACTAGAGGCTTACTAGGGACACAGTGTTGTCTATGTACCCACACATGTATTTGAGTTTCCAATCAATACAATTATAGCATGGATAATAAACGATTATCATGAACAAGGAAATATAATAATAACCAATTTATTATTGCCTCTAGGGCATATTTCCAACAGTCTCCCACTTGCACTAGAGTCAATAATCTAGTTCACATCACTATGTGATTTACATTGTAATGAATTGAACACCCATGCAGTTCTGGTGTTGTTCATGTTTAGCCCTTGGAAGAGGTTTAGTCATCGGATCTGCAACATTTAGATCCGTGTGTACTTTGCAAATATTTATGTCGTCCTCCTTGATGTAATCGCGGATGGAATTGAAGCGTGGCTTTATGTGTCTGGTCCTCTTGTGAAATCTTGGTTCCTTGGCTAGAGCAATGGCACCAGTGTTATCACAAAACAGAGTCATTGGGTTAAGCGCACTAGGCACTACTCCAAGATCTGTCATGAACTCCTTCATCCAGACACCTTCCTTCGCCGCCTCCGAGGCAGCGATGTACTCCGCTTCGCATGTAGAATCTGCTACCACGCTTTGCTTGGAACTGCACCAGCTAACCGCACCCCCATTAAGAATAAATACGTATCCGGTTTGCGACTTAGAGTCATCCGGATCAGTGTCAAAGCTTGCATCGACGTAACCCTTTACGACGAGCTCTTGATCACCTCCATAAATGAGAAACATATCCTTAGTCCTTTTCAGGTATTTCAGGATATTCTTGACCGCCGTCCAGTGTTCCATTCCTGGATCACTTTGAAACCTTCCGACCAGACTTATGGCAAGGCTGACATCGGGTCTTGTGCACAGCATTGCATACATGATAGAGCCTATGGCCGAAGCATAGGGGATGACACTCATCTTTTCTCTATCTTCTGCAGTCACTGGGCATTGAGTCTTACTCAACTTCACACCTTGCAATACAGGCAAGAACCCCTTCTTGGACTGATCCATTTTGAACTTCTTCAAAACTTTGTCAAGGTATGTGCTTTGTGAAAGTCCTATTAAGCGTCTCGATCTATCTCTATAGATCTTGATGCCTAATATGAAAGCAGCTTCTCCTAGGTCCTTCATTGAAAAACTCTTGTTCAAATATTCCTTCACGCTTTCCAGCATTTCTATATTGTTTCCAATCAGCAATATGTCATCCACATATAATATTAGAAACGCTATAGAGCTCCCACTCACTTTCTTGTAAATACAAGCTTCTCCGTAAACTTGTATAAACTCGAACGCTTTGATCACCTCATCAAAACGAAGATTCCAACTCCGAGATGCTTGCACCAGTCCATAAATGGATCGCTGGAGTTTGCAAACTTTGTCAGCATTCTCTGGATCGACAAAACCTTCTGGTTGCATCATATACAACTCTTCCTTAAGGTAACCGTTAAGGAACGATGTTTTGACATCCATCTGCCAAATTTCATAATCGAAAAAGGCAGCTATTGCTAACATGATTCTGACGGACTTAAGCATCGCTACGGGTGAGAAGGTCTCATCGTAGTCAACTCCTTGAACTTGTGAAAAACCCTTTGCCACAAGTCGAGCTTTATAGACGGTGATATTACCGTCCGCGTCCGTCTTCCTCTTAAAGATCCATTTGTTCTGAATGGCCTTACGCCCTTCAGGTAATACTTCCAATGTCCATACTTTGTTTTCATACATGGATCCCATCTCGGATTTGATGGCCTCTAACCACTTCTCGGAATCCGGGCCCATCATCGCTTCTCCATAGCTCGTAGGTTCATCGTTGTCTAACAACATGACCTCTAAGACAGGGTTGCCGTACCACTCAGGAGCAGTACGCGTCCTTGTCGACCTACGAGGTTCGATAGCAACTTGATCCAAAGCTTCATGATGATCATCATTAACTTCCTCTTCAGCTAATGTAGGCTCCACAGAAACAACTTTCTGCGCTGCGCTACTCTCAGGTTGAAGTAAAGGTTCAACAACCTCATCAAGTTCTATCTTCCTCCCACTCAATTCTTTCGAGAGAAACTCTTTCTCAAGAAATGTTCCGTTTTTAGCGACAAACACTTTGCCTTCGGATCTGAGATAGAAGGTATACCCAACTGTCTCTTTTGGGTATCCTATGAAGACGCATTTCTCCGCTTTGGGTTCCAGCTTTTCAGGCTGAAGCTTTTTGACATAAGCATCACATCCCCAAACTTTAAGAAACGACAGCTTTGGCTTCTTGCCAAACCAAAGTTCATATGGCGTCGTCTCAACGGATTTCGATGGTGCCCTATTTAAAGTGAATGCAGCTGTCTCTAATGCATAACCCCAAAACGATAGTGGCAAATCGGCAAGAGACATCATAGATCGCACCATATCTAATAAAGTTCGATTACGACGTTCGGACACACCATTACGCTGTGGTGTTCCAGGCGGTGTCAGTTGTGAAACAATTCCACATTGTCTTAAGTGACTGCCAAACTCATAACTCAGATATTCTCCTCCTCGATCAGATCGTAGGAATTTAATCTTCTTGTTACGATGATTCTCAACTTCACTCTGAAATTGTTTGAACTTTTCAAATGTTTCAGACTTATGTTTCATTAAGTAAATATACCCATATCTACTTAAGTCATCAGTGAAGGTGAGAAAGTAACGATAACCACCGCGCGCCTCAATACTCATCGGACCACACACATCAGTATGTATGATTTCCAATAAGTCACTTGCCCGTTCCATTGTTCCAGAGAACGGCGTTTTAGTCATCTTGCCCATGAGGCATGGCTCACATGTGTCAAGTGATTCAAAATCAAGTGACTCCAAAAGTCCATCAGCATGGAGCTTCCTCATGCGTTTTACGCCAATATGACCTAAACGGCAGTGCCACAAGAAAGTGGTATTATCATTATCAATTCTATATCTTTTGGCATCAATGTTATGAACATGTGTATCATTACTATCGAGATTCAATAAGAATAAACCCCTCACATTGGGTGCATGACCATAAAAGATATTACTCATATAAATAGAACAACCATTATTCTCTGATTTAAATGAGTAACCGTCTCGCAATAAACAAGATCCAGATATAATGTTCATGCTTAACGCAGGCACCAAATAACACTTATTTAGGTTCATCACTAATCCCGACGGTAATCGAAGAGCGAGCGTGCCGACGGCGATCACATCAACCTTGGAACCATTTCCCACGCGTATCGTCACTTCGTCCTTTGCCAGCCTCCGTCTATTCCGCAGTTCCTGTTTTGAGTTGCAAATATGAGCAACCGCACCGGTATCAAATACCCAGGCACTACAACGAGAGTTGGTAAGGTACACATCAATAACATGTATATCATATATACCTTGTTTGTTGTTGGCCGCCTTCTTGTCAGCCAAATACTTGGGGCAATTCCGCTTCCAGTGTCCAGTTCCCTTGCAATGAAAACACACAGTTTCTGGTTTGGGTCCAGCCTTGGGTTTCTTCACGAGAGGAGCAACTGCTTTGCCACCCTTCTTGGAGTTACCCTTCTTACCCTTGCCATTTTTCTTGAAACTAGTGGTTTTATTGACCATCAACACTTGATGCTCCTTCTGAATTTCAGACTCAGCGACTTTCAGCATCGCAAACAGCTCGGCGACTGACTTGTTCATCCCGTGCATGTTATAGTTCAACACGAAGCTCTTGTAGCTAGGTGGCAATGATTGAAGAACTCTGTCAGTGATAGCCTCTGGCGGAAGGGGCATCCCTAACTCAGCCAGACGGGTGGAGTACCCAGACATTCTGAGCACGTGATCACTGATAGACCCGTTCTCCTCCATCTTGCAAGCATAGAATTTATCGGAGATCTCATATCTCTCGATCCGGGCATTCTTCTGAAAGATAAACTTCAACTCCTGGAACATCTCATATGCTCCATGACGTTCAAAACGTCTTTGAAGTCCCGGTTCTAAGCCATACAACATTGCACATTGAACTATTGAGTAATCATCAGAACGAGCCTGCCAGGCGTTCACAACGTCTAGAGACTCAACTGGAGCGGGTGGATCACCAAGCGGTGCATCAAGGACATAAGCCTTCTGGGAAGCCGTAAGGATAATCCTTAGATTACGGGCCCAGTCCACAAAGTTACTTCCATCATCTTTCAACTTAGCTTTCTCTAGGAACGCATTAAAATTCAGGGGTGCTACTGCGCGAGCCATGATCTACAACATAAATATAGCAAAGACAACTTAGACTATTGTTCTTAGATAATGAGTTTAGTTAATCATATTACTTAAAAACTCCCACTCAAATTGACATCCCTCCGGTCATTCGAGTGTAACATGATCCAAATCCACCAACTCAAGTCCGATCATCACGTGAGTTGAGGTGGTTTCAATGGTGAACATCTTCATGTTGATCATATCTACTATATGACTCATGTTCGACCTTTCGGTCTCTTGTGTTCCGAGGCCATGTCTGTACATGCTAGGCTCGTCAAGTTTAACCCGAGTGTTCCGCACGTGCAACATGGCTTGCACCCGTTGTATGCGAACGTAGAGTCTATCACACCCGATCATCACGGCGTGTCTCGAAACGACGAACTTTCGCAACGGTGCACACTTGGGGAGGACACAATTTATCTTGAAATTTAAGTGAGGGATCACCTTATAATGCTACCGTCGTCCTAAGCAAAATAAGATGCATAAAAGGATTAACATCACATGCAAATCATAAGTGACATGATATGGCCATGAACTTGTGCTTTTGATCTCCATCTCCAAAGCACCGGCATGATCTCCATCGTCACCGGCATGACACCATGATCTCCATCATCTTGATCTCCATCAACGTGTCGCCATAAGGTTGTCGCGCCGACTGTTGCTTCCACGACTATTGCTAACGTTTAGCGATAAAGTAAAGCATTACATAGCGCTTAATGATTGACACGCAGGTCATACAATAATTAAAGACAACTCTATGGCTCCTGCCAGTTGCCGTACTCATCGACATGCAAGTCGTGATATTCTATACAACACATGATCATCTCATACATCACATATATCTCATCATGTAATTGGCCATATCACATCACAACATACCCTGCAAAAACAAGTTAGACGTCCTCTAATTGTTGTTGCAAATTTTACGTGGCTGCTACGGGTTTGCAAGAACCGTTCTTACCTACGCAAAACCACAATGTGGTGTAGTGATTGCTTTTTGATCTTCTAAAAGAAACCTCTTCATTGAAATCGATACAACTAAAGTGAGAGAGACAGACACCCGCTAGCCATCTTTATGCAACGAAGTTACATGTCAGTTGAAGGAACCTGTCTCGCGTAAGTGTACGCGTAATGTCGGTCCGGGCCGCTTCATCTCACAGTACCGCCGAATCAAATATCAACTAGTAACGGCAAGCAATATGTATACACCCACGCCCACAACTCGTTTGTGTTCTACTCGAGATCTCATCTACGCATAGACCTGGCTCTGATACCACTGTTGGTGAACGTTGCATGGGAAACAAAAATTTTCCTACGCACACACAAGATCTATCCATGGTGATGAGCATCTACGAGAGGGAGAGTGAATCTACATACCCTTGTAGATCGCTAAGCGGAAGC
Source organism: Elymus sibiricus (assembly GCA_039707655.1). Taxonomy (NCBI): domain Eukaryota; kingdom Viridiplantae; phylum Streptophyta; class Magnoliopsida; order Poales; family Poaceae; genus Elymus; species Elymus sibiricus. Next base: position 24,837,647 of record CM077675.1, read on the forward strand.
GTTTAAGAAACGCGGTTGATGTAGTCGAACGTCTTCGCGATCCAAATCGCAAGTCGTCCCTCGATCCGATCACGAACTAGCGCCGAACGGACGGCACCTCCGCGTTCAACACACGTACGGCTTGATGACGCCTTCACCTCCTCGATCCAGCGAGCGATGGTGAAGTAGTGGTTGAGTTCCAGCAGCACGACGGCGTGGTGATGGTGGTGAGGAACAATCTCTGCAGGGCTTCGCCAAGCGCTACGGAGAATATGACGGAGGAACTAGAGGGTTAGGGTTGCCGCACACGGCTTGGGGAAATCTTGATGTATCCCGTGTGCTAGCCCTGCCCCTCTATTTATATGTTGAGCCTTGGGGTCTAAACTTGGAGTAAAAGCCTCCTCTAGGTCGGTTTTGCCCGCACAAGGTCGGTTTGGCCCGCAGGAAAAGAGTCCAACTCGGATCCCTGCCGAACCGTGCACAGCCGCGCACAAGCGGTAGTACCGCTCACAAGCGGTAGTACCGCTTGGGCGGTAGTACCGCCTCACACAAGCGGTAGTACCGCTCGGGCGGTAGTACCGCTTCACACAAGCGGTAGTACCGCTTACGCGGCAGCAAAACTACTTTTTGCACTTTCCAATACCTCGTGGGCTTTATCCCTTTGGCCCATATAAAGTGTTGCTGCACCCGAACACTTCGGTAAACATCCGGAACCCCTTCCGGTGAACTCCGGAACCCTTCCGGAGATCAAAACACTATTATCACATATATCAATCTTTACCTCCGGACTATTCCGGAGATCCTCGTCATGTCTGGGATCTTATCCGGGACTCCGAACAACTTTCGGTCACCAACATAATAACTGAATTATACTAATCGTCACCAAACGTTAAGTGTGTAGACCCTGCGGGTTCGAGAACTATGTAGACATGACCGAGACACCTCTACGGCCAATAACCAATAGCGGGACCTGGATGCCCATATTGGCTCCTACATATTCTACGAAGATCTTTATCGGTCGAACCTCTATGTCAAGGATTCAGTTAATCCCGTATGCTGTTCCCTTTGTTCTTCGGTATGTTACTTGCCCGAGATTCGATCGTCGGTATCACTATACCTAGTTCAATCTCGTTACCGGCAAGTCTCTTTACTCGTTCCGTAATACAAGATCTCGTGGCTAACACTTTAGTCACATTGCTTGCAAGGCTCATTGTGATGTTGTATTACCGAGTGGGCCCTGAGATACCTCTCCGTCATACGGAGTAACAAATCCCAGTCTTGATCCATGCCAACCCAACAGACACCCTTGGAGATACCTGTAGAGCACCTTTATAGTCACCCAGTTACGTTGCGACGTTTGATACACACAAGGTACTCCTCCGGTGTCAGTGAGTTGCATGATCTCATGGTCAAAGGAACAGATACTTGACATGCAGAAAACAATAGCAATAAACTGACACGATCAAATGCTACGTTCTTAGTTTGGGTCTTGTCCATCACATCATTCTCCTAATGATGTGATCCCGTTATCAAATGACATCTCATGTCAATGGCTAGGAAACCTTAACCATCTTTGATCAACGAGCTAGTCAACTAGAGGCTTACTAGGGACACAGTGTTGTCTATGTACCCACACATGTATTTGAGTTTCCAATCAATACAATTATAGCATGGATAATAAACGATTATCATGAACAAGGAAATATAATAATAACCAATTTATTATTGCCTCTAGGGCATATTTCCAACACATAGTTAAGTGGAGTTTGCACTTTGTATTATAGTTGTGCTAACTACTTTGGACCCAATAAGTTTGGGGACCATATTGTACTTAAAAGTGATTTAGGTACATTAAAGAAGCTTTGTGTGCTTGGCTTATTCATGAAGAAGGTGGTGTCACCATGAGGAAATTAGAGCCAAGCTTGGATATTTTATTGATCTACGACTTCATACCAATGCTCTCGGTAACAAGTATTTACTTCAAGCATATATATAGAATTGGAGTCAACCTTGTGTAGGTTGCATCGTGGCATGAATTTCTTGACTTGTTCTTGTGTTACTTGTTTCCATTCTTAAAGCATCCCAACAATGATCTATTGTTGCTAGTTGTGATGTCTTTGATGGTTGTGTGTTTGGAGTTCATTAATATACAATAAGATAATATTAAGCCATGTGCTATGCTTTCAAGCAAATATCTCATTGGTATATTTTATGACTCCCGTTTGGATATCTTATTCTTTCTTTTTGTAACTATTTCATGTGTACATCGTTCTTTGTGGATATATATATCACCATGATTGTCATCTACCTAGAATCTTATACACGTGAGAGAAGATACATCTCTAGTTGATATCCCTATTCTTTCATGTCCACCGTTTCATTCTCTTTTTATATCTTTGGTGGCTCCGTGGAAGCATTTGTCGTATGAGTGCGTGTCTTACCTCTTTACATCTTAGTGCACTCATGTTTGGTGAAGATTGTTATCCTCGTGCTTGTCTTGACAAGCCTATTATTTCCTATCTTCACCATGGGTTGTCACAAGCTTTGATTTTTAATTTGCATATTAGTGAGCTTGTGAACCCATTTGCTTGATGTGTGTGTGTGGCCTTCTTAACTTCGTGTGTGTGGGAAGGACATGTCTTGCACCTTGTATCTCATTTACTCAAGACTATGCTGATGCTTAATTCTCATCCTTATATTAGTCTTCTCAAGTGCTTTGACATGACTCACACACATCATTTTGGTTGAGCCTATTCTTAGGTTGCCTCATTTACATGTTGCTCAACCATGTGTTTGTTGCAAATGCTAGGCTTCTTTTCTTATCTATGCTTGCTTGCAATTGTTTTGTGTTCCTATTGATTTTGGGGGAGTGATGATCCTATTTTGTGCACTTGTATCCAAATACAAAAATTCTAAATAGTGCACAAATCATGGGGAGCTTCTCTATTTTCCTTAGAACACTTCTTTGCCCAAATCATAATATTCTTTTATCCTTTTGGCTCGTCGAATCTTTTGATTGCTTGCTTCGCTTCATTATTATGCAAATGAGATCAATTTGTGCCATGTGCTTTGTGCCATATGCCTTGCTCTTATGCTAGGATCACAATTGTATAATAATGGATTCACTTGTGGATATCATGTTCTTGTAAACTGCGTCTATTTTGTGTATGCAAATTTCTTTGTGGATACATATCATGATTATTATTAGCCACTTAGAAATTTTTATACATGAGAAAGTTCATATCTTTCCTTGATATCATTTATTCCTTCCCGGCCACCTTGTTTGTTTCCATTTATTCTTATGGTGGCTTTGGTAAGAGGTTGTGACGTGAGTGGTTGTATGTTTTGCATATAATGATGCGCACTCATGTGTTTTGAATGTATTTTGGACCTATGCTTGACATGATGATCATTGAATATTCCTATTATATCTTGTCCAAAATATGTTCTTTGGATCTTTTGAATGTCTATATGCTTATTTTTCATATCATAGTATCTTGTTGCATTCTAGATCCTGAGCTCCTCCCATTATTCATCATAGAATAGGTGCATTTGATTTCACTCACATTTTGTGATATGCACACATCAAGGAGGAACTCATAATAATTATGGGTCTTCTAGATTCTTCCATTTTGGCATTTGTTGCCAATGGGGGAGAAGTTTAGAGGATTTAAGATAGGTATTTTTAAAACGCTTATTGTCCTTCATGCTTACCTATCTTTGTTATATATGTTTGTTGCATGGATGAGTATTGTGTATAGAGATAACTTCACCTAGTTTGTGTCAACCAATATATGCAATGACATTCAAAGTTCATTCATAAATGCATATATTGTGGGGGAGTTTAACCTCAAGTATCTTTGTGACACGTGATGCTATCAAAACCATCCCAAGTATGAAATTTGTCCAAGGATAAATTGCATGCTTGTTTTAAAAATTCATTATATAAACCCTCTTGTTGAGATTGTCATCAATTACCAAAATGGGGGAGATTGAAAGTGCATGTAGTCCCGATGTGTGGTTTTGGTAATTAATGACAATCCTTATGGACTAATATGTTTGCATTGAGATATACATTTGAAGGTTAGTCCCATTAGAAAATGATTGAAGAATAATGGAAGACAACTCCTTTGAAGCAACAATTACATCGAGATGATCAAAATGGAGTTCATTGGAGTATCTCAAGGGTTGCCATGCTTAGTGCTATGGTTTGAGCCATAACGGATCAAGATCTTGAAAGGATGATTTGAATGATGAATTCTAGGAGTAGCTCGAAGATATGATCATAATGGACTCATGTGTTGAGTCATGATTGATCAAGTATTCAAGCAAGCTATTCAAGTGAAGAATTCAATATACCCTTCAAGACATCAAGATTAAACATGGAGTAGAGATATCGGTTGACCAAGATGAAGCTCGAAGATCGAACTCTAAATGGTCAACACACGAGCACAAATGATGCACCACATAGGATCTTGTGGTATGATATCAATCGCACTCTGTGTACTAACCCATACTATGTGTTGTCTATGTTTTTGAGGGTTAGGTGATTCTCATGGGCTCGCATCGAGAGTGAGATCTCAAGTGTCCATGAGAGGATGACATCAAGTGTCGATGATCATGATTGACAAGGGCAAGTTCAAGAAAACCATCCTGAAGGATTACATGCTTGAAGCTTGTGGATGATCACATGATGGACAAGTGAAGATGAATACAAAGCAAAGCTTCCCACATTGTGTATGGGGGAGCTACTTGAAGACTCCACTAATGTCTTGCCTTCAACTTGAGCCAAGAAGAAACATCAACATCAAGCTCAAGTGAAAGGTTCGAGTCAAAGGTATTAGTTCCTTTGGCGTTAGTGTTGTGGAGAGATGACCACCGAAGAAACATATACACTCAAGAATGGAATCCCGATAGCTATGTAGTATAGCTCTTTTATGATTCTTGAGTTATAGGGATCCCGCACTATTAAGAGGGGATCAAAGGGGTTAGTGATAGATTTGCTCAAGTCAACATCTTCTATTTCTACTTCCTCACATCATATTCGAACATAGGCATATTTCACTCCTATCCAGTACAAATACAATATGCCTATACATCTATCAAAGAAAATCCAAAGCCAAATAGGTTACCCAAATACATGATAAAAGCTTTGCATAATTTGCATCCTCCATTTTGGTTCATCTTGGGTGGTTCTCTATGTGAGGACCTGGGTTTTTTACATAGCTTCAAAACGAGTCCAATATCATCAAAATCGGAGTCCGGATGAGAAAGTTATGCATGTTTTAGTTTTGGGGTTCCTGCTGTTTTTCTTTGGCCGGATATCCGGGACTTGGCCGGATGTCCGGGCCCCGGATATCCGGGATCCTCCCGGAAATCCGGCTCGCTATGTCCAGAACCTGTGCGTAAATGGTTGTTGTGCCTGCCGGATGTCCGGCACTTGGCCAGATGTCCGGGGCCTGAAGGTTGGCCGGATGTCCGGGCCTTCCCCGGATATCCGGGCCCCCTGTTTTTCTACTACGCCTGTGTTCTTCGTGTGTGTTTTCTTCAGCCGCCGGATGTCCGGCCCTTGCCCGGATGTCCGGCCCGTCTCAGCCACTTTCTCAAAAACGGCTAGTTTTCTTGGCTTGCTATATATACCCCTCTACCAATCCGGTAGAGGGTTGACCACTTCATTCAAAATAGCCCCAAGAACACAAGTGGCTCCCTCTCACTTCTCCTACACCAAATCTTAGATCCCGGAGAGATTCGTGAGAGTTCTTGAGAGATTTTCCAATCAAAAGATAGATCCACTCCCTCTCCCTCTCTTGACCAAAGGAATTCGTGATTTGAGCAAGTCTTGAGCATTTCCCCCTTGATCTTGTTACTCTTGGAGGTTGGAGACTCCTAGGCGGTAGGAGTGCTCCGGTGAGGAATCAACTTGTGATTTGTCCCCCGGAAAGTTTGTGAAGGTTTGGAGGCCGCCTCAAGGTCTACCACTAGTGGTTGAGAATCGCCTTCGTGGTGATATCTCAAGGGGAGAATAGGGTGAGCCTTCGTGGCGTTGGTGTGCCTTCGTGGTAACATCCACCTCTCTAACGGTGACTAGCTTCCCTCCAAGGAAGTGAACATCGGGATACATCCTCGTCTCCGTGTCTTCGGTTATTTCTAACCCTAGCCACTACTTGTGGTTTACTTTGGTCACTTGACCGTGCATTCACTATATATATTGTTGTCCTCATTATATTGTGTTGGTTACCATATCGTAGAGATTATTTAGGACAACACTTTATAGTCCGCAATTCATACTTGCTACTATTGATATATCTTGTGCTTAGTGTGAATTGCTAGCTTGTAACATTCATTTCCATATCTTGTGACACAACTTGTGTAAGCTTGTAGTGATTACTGGAGTCTGCTTGTATCGTTCAATTCCATATATTGTGATACAATTTGTGTAAGCTTATATTGCTTACTTGTGGTTGTGTGTATTATTCATTTCCATATCTTGTGATATACATTGAGTAAGTTTGTGTAACTTACTTGTGCTTACTTATATCCTCGTTGTTCTCATCTTGTTTATCCTATGTTGTTGGTGCACTTAGTGAGCCTAGTATATTTAGGATTTGTGCTTGAAAAGTATCCGCTTAGTTAATTTCCGCATTAGGATATAGCCAAATCCGTAAAAGATTTTAAAACGCCTATTCACCCCCCCCCCTCTAGGCGACATCGTGGTCCTTTCAGTCGTCTCAACGGATTTCGATGGTGCCCTATTTAAAGTGAATGCAGCTGTCTCTAATGCATAACCCCAAAACAATAGTGGCAAATCGGCAAGAGACATCATAGATCGCACCATATCCAATAAGGTTCGATTACGACGTTCGGATACACCATTACGCTGTGGTGTTCCAGGCGGTGTCAATTGTGAAACAATTCCACACTGTCTTAAGTGACTGCCAAACTCATAACTCAGATATTCTCCTCCTCGATCAGATCACAGGAATTTAATCTTCTTGTTACGATGATTCTCAACTTCACTCTGAAATTGCTTAAACTTTTCAAACGTTTCAGACTTGTGTTTCATTAAGTAAATATACCCATATCTACTTAAATCATCAGTGAAGGTGAGAAAGTAACGATAACCACCGCGTGCCTCAATGCTCATCGGACCGCACACATCAGTATGTATGATTTCCAACAAGTCACTTGCCCGTTCCATCGTACCAGAGAACGGCGTTTTAGTCATCTTGCCCATGAGGCATGGCTCACATGTGTCAAGTGATTCAAAATCAAGTGACTCCAAAAGTCCATCAGCATGGAGCTTCTTCATGCGTTTTACGCCAATATGACCTAAACGGCAGTGCCACAAGAAAGTGGTATTATCATTATCAATTCTACATCTTTTGGCATCAATGTTATGAACATGTGTATCATTACTATCGAGATTCAATAAGAATAAACCCCTCACATCGGGTGCATGACCATAAAAGATATTACTCATATAAATAGAACAACCATTATTCTCAGATTTAAATGAGTAACCGTCTCGCAATAAACAAGATCCAGATATAATGTTCATGCTTAACGCAGGCACTAAATAACAATTATTTAGGTTCATCACTAATCCCGATGGTAATCGAAGAGCGAGCGTGCCGACGGCGATCACATCAACCTTGGAACCATTTCCCACGCGCATCGTCACTTCGTCCTTTGCCAGCCTCCGTCTATTCCGCAGTTCCTGTTTTGAGTTGCAAATGTGAGCAACCGCACCGGTATCAAATACCCAAGCACTACAACGGGAGTTGGTAAGGTACACATCAATAACATGTATATCATATATACCTTGTTTGTTGTTGGCCGCCTTCTTGTCAGCCAAATACTTGGGGCAATTCCGCTTCCAGTGACCAGTTCCCTTGCAATGAAAGCACTCAGTTTCTGGCTTGGGTCCAGCCTTGGGTTTCTTCACGGGAGGGGCAACTGCTTTGCCACTCTTCTTGGAGTTACCCTTCTTACCCTTGCCATTCTTCTTGAAACTAGTGGTTTTATTGACCATCAACACTTGATGCTCCTTCTGAATCTCAGACTCAGCGACTTTCAACATCGCAAACAGCTCGGCGACTGACTTGTTCATCCCGTGCATGTTATAGTTCAACACGAAGCTCTTGTAGCTAGGCGGCAATGATTGAAGAACTCTGTCAGTGATAGCCTCTGGTGGAAGGGGCATCCCCAATTCAGCCAGACGGGTGGAGTACCCAGACATTCTGAGTATGTGATCACTGACAGACCCGTTCTCCTCCATCTTGCAAGCATAGAACTTATCGGAGGTCTCATACCTCTCGATCCGGGCATTCTTCTGAAAGATAAACCTCAACTCCTGGAACATATCATATGCTCCATGACGTTCAAAACGTCTTTGAAGTCCCGGTTCTAAGCCATACAACATTGCACATTGAACTATTGAGTAATCATCAGAACGAGCCTGCCAGGCGTTCACAACGTCTGGAGACTCGACTGGAGCGGGTGGATCACCAAGCGGTGCATCAAGGACATAAGCCTTCTGGGAAGCCGTAAGGATAATCCTTAGATTACGGGCCCAGTCCACAAAGTTACTTCCATCATCTTTCAACTTAGCTTTCTCTAGGAACGCACTAAAATTCAGGGGTGCTACTGCGCGAGCCATGATCTACAACATAAATAGTGCAAAGACAACTTAGACTATTGTTCAAGATAATGAGTTTAGTTAATCATATTACTTAAAAACTCCCACTCAAATTGACATTCCTCCGGTCATTCGAGTGTGACATGATCCAAATCAACCAACTCAAGTCCGATCATCACGTGAGTTGAGGTGGTTTCAATGGTGAACATCTCCATGTTGATCATATCTACTATATGACTCATGTTCGACCTTTCGGTCTCTTGTGTTCCGAGGCCATGTCTGTACATGCTAGGCTCGTCAAGTTTAACCCGAGTGTTCCGCACATGCAACACTGGCTTGCACCCGTTGTATGCGAACGTAGAGTCTATCACACCCGATCATCACGTGGTGTCTCGAAACGACGAACTTTCGCAACGGTGCACACTCGGGGAGAACACAATTTTATCTTGAAATTTAAGTGAGGGATCACCTTATAATGCTACCGTCGTCCTAAGAAAAATAAGATGCATAAAAGGATTAACATCACATGCAAATCATAAGTGACATGATATGGCCATGAACTTGTGCTTTTGATCTCCATCTCCAAAGCACCGGCATGATCTCCATCGTCACCGGCATGACACCATGATCTCCATCATCTTGATCTCCATCAACGTGTCGCCATGAGGTTGTCGCGCCGACAGTTGCTTCCATGACTATTGCTAACTCATAGCGATAAAGTAAAGCAAAACGGCGAAAATAATTAAAGACAACTCTATGGCTCCTGCCAGTTGCCGTACTCATCGACATGCAAGTCGTGATATTCTATACAACACATGATCATATCATACATCACATATATCTCATCATGTAATTGGCCATATCACATCACAACATACCCTACAAAAACAAGTTAGACGTCCTCTAATTGTTGTTGCAAGTTTTACGTGGCTGCTACGGGTATCTAGCAAGAACGATTCTTACCTACGCAAAACCACAACGTGGTGTAGTGATTGCTTTTTGATCTTCTAAAAGAACCCTTTTCATTGAACCGATTCAACTAAAGTGAGAGAGACAGACACCTGCCAGTCACCTTTATGCAACAAGTGCACGCAGCGGTGAAACCAGTCTCGCGTAAGCGTACGCGTAATGTCGGTCCAGGCCGCTTCATCTCACAATACCGCGGAATCAAGTATCAACTAGTAACGGCAAGCAATATGTATACACCCATGCCCACAACTCCTTTGTGTTCTACTCGAGATCTCATCTACGCATAGACCTAGCTCAGATGCCACTGTTGGTGAACGTTGCATGGGAAACAAAAAAATTCCTACGCACACGCAAGACCTATCCATGGTGATGAGCATCTACGAGAGGGAGATTGTATCTACATACCCTTGTAGATCGCTAAGCGGAAGCGTTAAGAAACGCGGTTGATGTAGTCGAACGTCTTCGCGATCCAAATCGCCGAGCGTCCCGCGATCCAATCACGATCCTTCTCATCTAGTGCCGAACGGACGGCACCTCCGCGTTCAACACACGTGCGGCTTGATGACGCCTTCACCTCCTCGATCCAGCGAGCGATGATGAAGTAGTAGATGAGTTCCAGCAGCACGACGGCGTGGTGATGATGATGAGTAGCAATCTCAGCAAGGCTTCGCCAAGCACTACGGAGATTATGACGGAGGAACTAGAGGGCTAGGGTTGCCGGCACACGGCTTGGGAAATCCTGATGTGTCCCGTGTGCTAGCCCTGTCCCTCTATTTATATGTTGAGCCCTGGGGTCTAAACTTGGACAAAAAGCCTCCACCAGCTCGGTTTTGCCCGCACAAGGTCGGTTTGGCCCGCAAGGAAAGAGTCCAACTCGGATCCCTGCAGCACCGCGCACAAGCGGTAGTACCGCTCGGGAGCGGTAGTACCGCTTGGGCGGTAGTACCGCTTCACCCAAGCGGTAGTACCGCTTTACACAAGCGGTAGTACCGCTTAAGCGGCAGTACTGCCTTACTGCTTAAGGCAGCAGCAAAACTCCCTTTTGCACTTTCCAATACCTCGTGGGTTTTATCCCTTTGGCTCATATAAAGTGTTGCTGCACCCGAACACTTCGGTAAACATCCGGAACCCCTTCCGGTGAATTCCGGAACCCTTCCGGAGATCAAAACACTATTATCACATATATCAATCTTTACCTCCGGACTCTTCTGGAGATCCTCGTCATGTCCGGGATCTTATCCGAGACTCCGAACATCCTTCGGTCACCAACAATTACTCAACTATACTAATCGTCACCAAACGTTAAGTGTGTAGACCCTGCGGGTTCGAGAACTATGTAGACATGACCGAGACACCTCTACGGTCAATAACCAATAGCGGGACCTGGATGCCCATATTGGTTCCTACATATTCTACGAAGATCTATATCGGTTGAACCTCTATGTCAAGGATTCAGTTAATCCCGTATGTTGTTCCCTTTGTTCTTCGGTATGTTACTTGCCCGAGATTCGATCGTCGGTATCTCTATACCTAGTTCAATCTCGTCACCGGCAAGTCTCTTTACTCGTTCCGTAATACAAGATCCCGTGGCTAACACCTTAGTCACATTGCTTGCAAGGCTTATAGTGATGTTGTATTACCGAGTGGGCCCTGAGATACCTCTCCGTCACACGGAGTAACAAATCCCAGTCTTGATCCATGCCAACTCAACGGACACCTTTGGAGATACCTGTAGAGCATCTTTATAGTCACCCAGTTACGTTGCGACGTTTGATACACACAAGGTATTCCTCCGGTGTCAGTGAGTTGCATGATCTCATGGTCATAGGAACAGATACTTGACATGCAGAAAACAATAGCAATAAACTGACACGATCATATGCTATGTTTATAGTTTGGGTCTTGTCCATCACATCATTCTCCTAATGATGTGATCCCGTTATCAAATGACATCTCATGTCCATGGTCAGGAAACCTTTACCATCCTTTGATCAACGAGTTAGTTAACTAGAGGCTTACTAAGGACACAGTGTTGTCTATGTACCCACACATGTATTTGAGTTTCCAATCAATACAATTATAGCATGGATAATAAACGATTATCATGAACAAGGAAATATAATAATAACTACTTTTATTATTGCCTCTAGGGCATATTTCCAACATAAATGAAGTAAAAAATAGACTTTTTAGTGATGTTTCCTTAAAAACAATTATGGGTAAACAATAGGGGAACCCCTACTGTGTAATTTTCATTAATAAAAGGAGGAAAATGGGAGGATTGTACAAAGTTACATACTTACATAGGGGTAGAGGATACCCCTAAAAGAAAAAGAAAAATCAAAGTCTGAGGATCAAGAGCTCAAGATAGAGGAGATCCAAGCACTCACAGTGGACTTTGGTTTATCTCTATGTTCTCGACGAAGTTCCTGAGCCATCCAGACAAAAATGCCTGCTTCCCTTAAAAAACCCAAGCATTCATCCGTTTCCAAATATTCCATAGCGGAAAAGAGATGATCTCCAAGAAATAAGAGCCAAGAAAACGAGTATGGCGTTTTGGTGACCGAGCTCCATCGAGCCCTTTATTTTCGAATAATTCAAAATTTAAACTTTTCGACTTCAAAAAATTCCGAAAACAATTATGCAACTATACAAGGATGAAATGTAAATGTGTGTAAAAATTCAGGATGAAATACCTTTAAATGCAACCTGTATAAAAAAGATAAATTTCTGAACTTTGAGGATGAATAGTATCATGTGTTAAAAAGCCTTATATTTGTCTTTTTTGCATAGCCCTCGTTTGAACGTAAAAAGTTACACACATGTACATTATGCCTCCACGTATATCTGTAATAGTTTTCAAAAAAAATTGAATTGTAAAAATATGAATTTTGGCAAATTGGGAATTTTAGAAAAGAAGACATCCATGGAGCTCGGTCTCCAAAGGCAATTTTCGCAGGAAAACTATCTTTAGTTATCTGAGAAACAGCCATCATACTTGAACTTGCCCCCCAGGAAATATCAATACGTCACCAACACTGCTGAGAAAATCTGCAATTAAGAGATCACCGTTTACCATCATCGCTCTGAGTGTTTGACTTCCAGGAAAATCCGACAAATGTATCCACTTATATGTTTCTATTAGATGCGGCGATGCCAGCTAAAAAAATGATGCGGCGGCTTATTATTTGGCCACAACAAAGATAATGATTTGTGTGACAGCAATAAACATAAATAAGAACACCTACAATGTATATATGAGAAAATCAACTCTAAAACAAAGAAATGATTAACCGCCCTCTTCATTAAACTTCTCTTATTTCATTACGCTACAGATGTAACTATAGCACATGGTTGACGAACCCATAATCATGGCACTTCCCTAGACCATGTCACTTCACTAAACACCTCACACGGTGTTCATATTCAAGCTATTTATCACATGCATAATGCTCATCGTTTGCTAAACAAACCGTTGTATTGCCTTCTCCAATAATTATAAATATAGTCTTTGCTCAGGGAAGGTTACTCACCCGGTTAATATCTCGAGCAATATAATGCCATACTGATACACAATGAAATATAGCATGACGCAATCATCGGTGACAGAATTAGATCCCTTGTTGCCATTCCAGATATCAAGATCTGAAACCGTTGCAACAAATCTGTTGAGATGAGGTTCCTTGGTCCAGCAGGTGGATTCAGCTTAAGCATGTGCTCTCAACATTAAGCTATCCCTATGGGTCATCCAGTCCAGGTCGTGTCTGACGGCAACATAATTGCGGAACAAAAGACTGCTAAATAATCCAAAGCATTGTCAAATACTGATTATTAGTAATTGTTGGCTTCCAACACATGCTATAATTGCTGAAGTGGTTTTATGTTATAGGAACCATTATGTTCACAGAAAGAAAATTAATAGAATCAGTTCACACTTACCATGGAGATGCTCGAAGAGAGAGTCCCATTTCGAGCTTATTCAAACACCGTACCTCTGACGAAAGGATTTTGTACTTCACCAGTAGCCAAGCAGATTCACAAAATTCTTGTGGCCCACTTTGAATAAACTTGAGATCAAATAAACATATGCCCCTATGCCAAATGTAATGTGCACGATCTGAAGCCATTAAGTGCAACTTTTCCCTTCCTAGAACTTGAAGTTGCTACTCTGGGAATGTGCAAGAATCCCTGAACCAAGAGTGAAGCAACCATGGGAAATATTTTTTCAGCAGTTACCTGCTGTTCTTGCCCCTTAAATGTACTCAACTAATTTTTTTGAATCTTTTGTTCGTGAATCATCACTCACTAACTGTCTTACCAGTATATCATGTGTCGTGGTTTCATGCTGCCACTATCAAGAAGTCAGTAAAATGTGGCAAAATGTTATTCTGATGTTTTTTTGTCAGGAATATCTTTTCATAGGGAATCTTCTTATCTACTCATCTTCGTAGTAACCCGCATGTTTGCGGACAAACATGTGATATCACAATATATTCTTAATAATGTTTCTCATACTGATTTATCTAAGAAACATTTCAAACTACTAAATTGTGTTCAAGGGGGTTTAGGATCTCAACACATCAATTTCCCTGATAAAATAAAACACTAACAATAAATCATGTATGAGTAAGTTTGCGTGTTACCGGCAACAGTTCGCAACATCCTTCTGCATGGGACCATTGATCTGCAGTAAGCAATGATCAGGAGTAAATAACAGAAGTTCAGAGGATTTTCTTGCTAATATAGATGTATTATACCTGTTGAAGTAGAGAAAACGCTTCAGAAAAATAGTGCATACGCCTCATTTAGGGTTCCCTGAAATATATACCTCAGACATCCGGATTTTCCCAGCTTCCATAAGCTTCCTTGCATCAGTACAGGTAGGAACCGAGTGCTTAACAACTGGTTCCAACCTATTAACTGGAGAATATTTGGTATGTCAAATAAATTAGATGGCACCATAATTTTGACAGGCACTACATAGTACATCGAACATGATTCTAAAAACGGGTAAATATTTTGTAAAAGAGAGAGTGGCAAGAAGAGCAAGGGATACTCATAACAACATAAATTTTTCTGAACGTAGCTAACCTTTTGGCAAAAAATATAAATTTTTCTCTTTGTCAAGACCAAACCAAGCATCATTCGACAAATATAATTATCTTGTAAGTCTGAATGTAGCTAACCTTTTGGCAAAGATTGCGGAGAACTGCAACTCTTTTAGCCCCAACCCCAACATCATCGGGAGCTTCAAACTAATTATCATGTAAGTTTATTAGTAATGGTGTTCGATAAAAAACTGAAAACATAAAGAAATAGTAACTGGCCATACCTGGTATTTTTGTTTTGCGAACTCCTTAATGTCAGACCAAACTCCATCAGATGTTAGCTGGGAATATGCAGATTGACATTTTCTTGAATAAGTTGATTGACTTAGCATTACCTGATAATTATGTCGCTTTCTTTCTGGGCCAAGTAGTACAGCTTCTGGTTCAGATCGGAACTGCATAGCTTAATCTGCCGCGGCACGATGGCTGCGTCCTGGTGATCCGTGGCGGCGGCGCGATGGCCGCGTCCTGGTGATCCGCCGCGGCGCGATGGCTGCGTCGTGGTGATCCGTGGCGGCGGCTGCGTCATGGTGATCCGCGGCGGCGCGATGGCTGCGTCCTGGTGATCCGCGGCGGCGGCTGGGTCATGGTGATCGGAGCGGTCCTGGTGGGTCGCCTCGATCGATGTCTGGTGATCCACGGCGCACCTGGTGGGTAGCCTCGATCAGGACCCGCGTCCTGGTGGGTATCCGTGATCACTGCCTCTCGGACGGGAGAGGAGGAGCAGCGGTTTGGGATCGAGATCGGGACATGTGTGATGGGAGGTGTGACTAAAAGAAACCGTACGAAAAAAAACCGTACGAAAAAAACCCAGTGGTACACTAGTAGAATGTCGATCTGTAGTCCCGGTCGGGATGTACCTTTAGTACCGGTTCCCCAACCGGTACTAAAGGGTCGGGACTAAAGGTCCAGACCTTTAGTACCGGTTGGACCACGGACCGGTACTAAAGGCCCACCACGTGGCTGCCTGCGTGGGCTGGTGGTGGAAGACCTTTAGTACCGGTTGGTGATACCAACCGGTACTAAGTGTTCTGTTTTTTTTTCGCTTTTAATTAGGTTTTAGTTTTCCTCTCTATTTATTGTGTTTTCCATTCATTTCAAATTTATTTTACGGTGCTACATACTGTAAACATTAATTACACAAGTTGATGCATATATATATGTAATATAATATACAATATCTCATACACAGTATATATACAAATGGAATTACACATCCATATATATTCTGGACTTATAACTTAATTAAGGCCCAAAACCCAGCCGGGACTAGCTAGCTAGTGCTCCGGATGAAATCTCAGTTTTCTACTACTGATTTGCTAGCATTATTGAGGCGGCGGTAAGTAATAGTACTCTCCGTTTACATCAATGACATGTTGAAGAAGAAATGCCGCAAATTCCTCTTCAAGTGCTATAAAGCGTTGCTCGGGTGAGAGCTTCGACATCATCTGCCAAACCTGGAGTTGTCTTTCACGTGCTCCTCTGCGACGTATACGGCCTTCGGTCTGGAGGCGAATGTTCTCGCAGAGGAAGTATCCACATAAATTTGTCCCCTGCTCTTGCTTCGCGCACTTTGCAAAAAGAATATAATTCAATAAGATAATTAATAATCAAGCATGATAATGGTATTGAAACTAGAATTAAAGAGATGAGTGGACCTAGTAGTACTACTTAATTACCTGCATCTTTTTCCACTTTAGCTTCGGTTTCCATTGACGACCGTGATGGTTTTTTTCTATCATCTTTTTCCAAACACTACGCGGCAAAGAAAAAGAACGAAAGAGTTATTATAATTACTTTTGATATCAGGAAATAATGAAAGAAAGCGAGGTCGATAAAGATTGAAATTACCGGTCTATCATAAAATACAAGTCCACGTATGATTGTTCTCGTGTATCTAGTGAGTCGTACACATGAACAAGTCCATCCGCGAGGATAATATTTAGGAGGATATAGTGGTCTCTGTGCAGAAGTTTATATAATAAAGCAGGCATGCATATAACTCATCAACTACACTTGACAGCGAGCTAGTAAGCAAAAATAGAATTTGTAGTATACAAGAGAGTAAACACTCACCCCATGTTGTAAGGAAATATTATAGTAGATTTGGTATTCATTAGTGCCTCTAGAAAATTTTCCAAGAGATCTTCTGTGTCCTTGGCATAATGTTTTACCACATGACCATTAACGGTATTTGGGTCGATGAACCCAATGTCATCGATTCCCTCTTGTTTCAATTCCCACATCTTCAATCTGCATAATAGCGTAGAAAAGAACATATATAGTGAGGATAAGCCAATGAACGATATCTTAGCTAGAGACTTAAATTATTAAAGATATAAATCACTTACAGACAATAGCAACTGATGAGACTTTTGTCGATAGAGTCCATGTGGTATAACTGGAAAAGTTCTGAGAATTCAAGACATATGTCACATGCATTGACGTAATGCTCTTTCCTTACTTTGACCATGACCGCCGTCTCCCCTCGCTCTACTTCACGCAGGTACCAATCATGCAACCGTCGCATCGCAGTTGGTAGTTCCTTGTACTCCTCGGGTGTGACAAGTGGTTTTCCTTTGGCATATTGCATTGCGTACTCAGTTGCACTGTACCGGCGGAATTCCTCGGTGCCAAGGATTTGGCCAAGAGTGAGACCTGCAGCCTCTACTTCTTCGAGGTCGATTGGGTTGCCTTGCACGTCGACTGGTTGGATCGATTGCTTGCTTGGATTGGTACTCACCTTGAGCGGAGAGATCGATTGCTTGGATTGTTCTCCGAGCTGGGGAACTATTTTCCCGGTAGTAGTACCACCTGTCGTTGATGCCGTACTTCCCGACTTCTTCCTTGGGCTGTGCCGACTTCTCTGCTCACTTGCCTTCTGAATCTGTCGCTCATAGTGTGTCGGCATACGCTCGACATATGCCGGGGGTCGATCAATAAAGTGTTCCATAAAGTGCTCTTGGACTTCCTTGGGTATTACCTCCTTTGGCGTCACGGTCTTCTTTGCAAAAAAGGCTTTCAATTGGCGATCGCATTCAATTTCGTTTCCCTCTGGTGTCATGTCGTAAGGCAGCTTCCTTTTGGACGGAGGCTCGGGTTTCTTCTTTGCTTTCCTCCAAAGAGGACTGCTGGTGGCCTTCCTCTTTTGGGAGCCCTGCTGGCGGGACCGCTGCCGGGGTGGAGTCGGCTCACGCGGCGGAGATCGATATCGATGATATGGACTCGCGTCGTGCTACGTCCCGAGGTTGGGAGGACTGCTGGCGAGGTGGGGAGGACTGCTGGCGAGGTGGGACGCCTCTCGAGGTGGGAGGACTGCTGGCGAGGTGGGGAGGACTGCTGGCGCTGCGATGCCTCTGGCTGGGATCCCTCGCGCTGGACATCGATACTCGGCGGAGCCGGTGGCCTTAGCGTCGTTTGTGGAAAGACGATGCAGTCCTTACTCCATAGAATGAGACCACGGCCGGCTTCTGCCAGTGTGGACTCCCCCTCACCTCCAGGGATGTCAAGCAATAGGTCATCATATGCTGGCTCTATTGCATCCACCGCAACACGAGCATACCCAGCTGGAACCGGATTGCAATGCCAGAGAACACCAGGTGTATTTGGTAAAGCATAGCCCGTCGCGACCCGCACGGGTATGTTCTTCATTTTCTGGATTAGCTCACAAGATGTCTTCTCGGTGATATCATCCACGGGGGTGTGACCCAGCGGTGCCCCCGTGGAACCCACGCTGCTTTTCGGCAGTGTAGATGGGACGGGTTCCCCTGCCTCCTGCTGCGGAGTTTCCCTTTGCTGGGTCAGTAACTATATCTGCCTGTGCTGCTGCTCGTACTTCTGTTCCAACTTTGAAAGTCGGTCTGCTTCCACCTTCTTTTTTCTCGAACGGCTTTTATAACTGTCCTTCCATCCCGCAAACCCCTCGTACCACGGAACAACGCCCATGCCTCGTGTTCGTCCTCCGTGTTCGGCATTCCCGAGGGCGAGTGTAAGCTCGTCATTCTCTCTATCGGGGTGAAACCGTCCTTCTTGGGCAGCTTTTATTGCTTCAATCAACTCAGCTGATGCATGCTTCAGACTGGCCAGTGCAATAATCTTCCCTGTTGCTGGGTCCAACTTTCCCCCATGCGCAAAAAACCAATTCCTGCACCTCTTGGGCCACTTGAAGGTTACTGGAGTGATCCCTTCAGCAAGCATCTTATTCTCTAATGCATCCCACTTAGGAATGGCTGAGTTGTATCCACCTGTCCCTAGTTTATGGTGATACTTTTTTTCTTCGCATTTATCTGATTCTTTGCTGACTTCTCCATAGCAGCTTCCGATGTCTTGTACTCGATAAATGCGTCATAGTGATTCCTTACCTTCTCGTATATTCCTATGAATTTAGGCGCCTTCTGGCCTCTAGCGTTGTACTCGGTCCATAATCTTTTCTTCCAAGTCTGGAACGCGTCGGCCATCTTATGGAGAGCAAACTCCTTGACTTTGTTCCTTTGGCGCTCCGAGAGAGAATCTGGTAGGATGAAATGCTCCATGAGATCTCGCCAAAGGGCATCTTTAATTCTTGTATCGACATAATTCACTCCTGGTTTTGGGTTGTTTGGTTGAATCCATTCTTGCATTGTGATCGGGACTCCATCCCTAACAACCACTCCGCATTGACGCACAAATGTCCTGGCATTGGCATCAGGGTGAGTCGGTGCGCCATTAGGTTTGAAAGCATCAAGATTGAGCTTTACGGTGCCGTCCAATATTTTGGCACCGCCTCGTACCTTTCTACTAGATTGGCTCGATCCGGAGGGCTGATAATTAAAAGAAAAAAGATTTGTTAATATATATATATATATATATATATATATATATATATATATATATATATAAATCAATTAATACACATGTAATGATCACCAGAGGCTAATATGTGTATATACCTCGCCGGACATTGTTAGTTGTTCCGGATTTTGGAACATAAGTTGTTCTTCCTCGACCTCACATCCATCACCGTAATCGTTCAGATATTGTGAGCCGTCATCATCATGTGATTCACCATGAAGGTCCGCTGGGTTTTCGGAGCAGCGTATCATGTCGAAGATGTCCTCTTCATGAGCTCTACCGGTATTGTCCATAGCTTAATAACTAATCCATAATAATATAGATAAAACAAATTAGTATTCAAATTAGCATGCATTCAAGAAGCAAAATAACTGATAGTTAATTAATAATGCATCATCGAATACATATATAGTAGTTCTTAGAAAAGATCTCATCTCATAATCTCGGATAATTGTTAATACATCGGCTAATCCATCGATCTAGCTAATACATCATAATAATACATATATGGTAGCTAATATATCGATCTAGCTAGAACCCTAGCGCCCGGCGGATATCGGGGCGGGCGGTGGACACCCAAAGAGAAGGAACCATCACAGGAACATAGCTCCAGTGAGATCCCTGGAGAATCTGCCATGTATTGTCGGACCTGGCCTCCAAAGCTGCCATGTAGCGACGGACGTGCTCGTTCTCCTTGCTGACATGGTACTGTACCACCTCCGCGGGGGACTCAAGCCTCCGAATCATCCGTGGCCCATGCGGCCGCCACCACAGAACCTCCGGGTCGACGACGGGCTGGCTCCTCACCAAGCTGCGCCGCCCGGAAGGCAGCACCTCCCAGTACCAGCCCGGCGGAGCCCAGTCCCTGACAGGGCCCCTCGGCTCAAGCAAGTGACCTCCTCCGGCGACTCGACGACGAGGATGCGGGATCGGCATCGTCGACGTCGAGAAGAAACACTTAATTATGAAAACAAATTAAATAAAACTTAGCAAAATTAACACTTAGCATCTAACAAATTAAATAACACTTAGCATCTAACAAAATTAACAAAATTAACACATACCCTAATAACCTAAGAACCTAACTAACTAACTGTTGGGGAACGTTGCATGGGAAACAAAAATTTTCCTACGCACACGCAAGATCTATCCATGGTGATGAGCATCTACGAGAGGGAGAGTGAATCTACATACCCTTGTAGATCGCTAAGCGGAAGCGTTAATAAACGCGGTTGATGTAGTCGAACGTCTTCGCGATCCAAATCGCCGAGCGTCCCGCGATCCAATCACGATCCTTCCGATCTAGTGCCGAACGGACGGCACCTCCGCGTTCAACACACGTACGGCTTGATGACGCCTTCACCTCCTCGATCCAGCGAGCGATGATGAAGTAGTGGTTGAGTTCCAGCAGCACGACGGCGTGGTGATGGTGGTGAGGAACAATCTCTGCAGGGCTTCGCCAAGCGCTATGGAGATTATGACGGAGGAACTAGAGGGCTAGGGTTGCCGGCACACGGCTTGGGAAATCCTGATGTGTCCCGTGTGCTAGCCCTGCCCCTCTATTTATATGTTGAGCCTTGGGGTCTAAACTTGGAGTAAAAGCCTCCTCCAGGTCGGTTTTGCCCGCACAAGGTCGGTTTGGCCCGCAGGGAAAGAGTCCAACTCGGATCCCTGCCGAACCGTGCACAGCCGCGCACAAGCGGTAGTACCGCTTCACACAAGCGGTAGTACCGCTTGGGCGGTAGTACCGCTTCACACAAGCGGTAGTACCGCTCGGGCGGTAGTACCGCTTCCAACAAGCGGTAGTACCGCTCCGGCGGTAGTACCGCTTCACCAAGCGGTAATACCGCTTACGCGGCAGCAAAACTACTTTTGCACTTTCCAATACCTTGTGGGTTTTATCCTTTGGCCCATATAAAGTGTTGCTGCACCCGAACACTTCGGTAAACATCCGGAACCCATTCCGGTGAACTCCGGAACTCTTCCGGAGATCAAAACACTATTATCACATATATCAACTTTTACCTCCGGACTATTCCGGAGATCCTCGTCATGTCCGGGATCTTATCCGAGACTCCGAACAACTTTCGGTCACCAACATAATAACTCAATTATACTAATCGTCACCAAACGTTAAGTGTGTAGACCCTGCGGGTTCGAGAACTATGTAGACATGACCGAGACACCTCTACGGCCAATAACCAATAGCGGGACCTGGATGCCCATATTGGCTCCTACATATTCTACGAAGATCTTTTATCGGTCGAACCTCTATGTCAAGGATTCAGTTAATCCCGTATGCTGTTCCCTTTGTTCTTCGGTATGTTACTTGCCCGAGATTCGATCGTCGGTATCTCTATACCTAGTTCAATCTCGTTACCGGCAAGTCTCTTTACTCGTTCCGTAATACAAGATCCTGTGGCTAACTCTTTAGTCACTTTGCTTGCAAGGCTCAATGTGATGTTGTATTACCGAGTGGGCCCTGAGATACCTCTCCGTCACACGGAGTAACAAATCCCAGTCTTGATCCATGCCAACCCAACAGACACCCTCGGAGATACCTGTAGAGCACCTTTATAGTCACCCAGTTACGTTGCGACGTTTGATACACACAAGGTATTCCTCCGGTGTCAGTGAGTTGCATGATCTCATGGTCAAAGGAACAGATACTTGACATGCAGAAAACAATAGCAATAAACTAACACGATCATATGCTACGTTCGTAGTTTGGGTCTTGTCCATCACATCATTCTCCTAATGATGTGATCCCGTTATCAAATGACATCTCATGTCAATGGCTAGGAAACCTTAACCATCTTTGATCAACGAGCTAGTCAACTAGAGGCTTACTAGGGACACAGTGTTGTCTATGTACCCACACATGTATTTGAGTTTCCAATCAATACAATTATAGCATGGATAATAAACGATTATCATGAACAAGAAAATATAATAATAACCAATTTATTATTGCCTCTAGGGCATATTTCCAACACTAACTAACTAAACTAACCTAACCTAACTAACTAAACTAACTAAACTAACCTGATAACCTAACTAACTAACTAACTAACTAAATAGGGGTGATGTGTCATGGTCGGGGTCGGGGTGTCGGGGTGTCGTTTTCTTCTTCTTCCCCTCTTCTTCTTTTTTTCATCTTTTTCCTTTTCTTCTTCTTCCTCTTCTTCCTTTTCTTCCTTTTCTTCTTCTTCTTCTTCTTCTTCTCCTCCTCCTCCTCTCCTCTCTTTTTTTTCTTCTTCTTTTTCTTCTTCTTTTTTTCTTCTCCTCCTCCTCTTCTTCTTCTCCTCCTCTCCTCTTTTTTTCTTCTTCTTCTTCTTCTTCTTTTTTCTTCTCCTCCTCCTCTTCTTCTTTTTCTTATTCTTATTCTTCTTCTTCTTCTTATTTTTTCTTCTTTTCCTTTTTTCTTTTTCCTTTTTTTCCTTCTTCTTTTCTTCTTTTTTTTCTTCTAGGTTTTTTTTACATTAACATTTTATTTTTCCTTTAAGCTAAGTAACCCTATCATAGACACGGAGTTAATCTAGAGTTAAAATAAACTAAAACTAATTAGCTAGGGGGCGGCCCCACTTGTCATTGACTAGGGCCTGCCCAGTCAGCATAGTTGACTGGGTCAACAGGTCAACTGGGGCCCGCGGGCCCACTGGCCAGCTACCCTGGGGGTGGGGCTGGCCGGCCACGTCAGTAGGCCGCGCCGGAGTTGCTCCGGCGAGCCGCGCCGGAGTTGACTGGATCGGGTGGGCGCGCGGAGGGGCAAGGGGGAGGGGAGAGGCTCACCGAGGGAGCTCGCCGGAGGGAGGAGGACGCGTCGGGGCGGCGAGGTCGGGGCGGCGCGCGGCGTCGGGGCGGCGGCGTCGGGGCGGCGGGCTCGGGGCGGCGTGCGGCGTCGGGGCGGCGGGGTCGGGGCGGCGGGCTCGTGCGCGACGGGCGGCGGCGATGGCGACGGGCGGCGGCGATGGCGACGGGCGCCGGCGACGGCAGATTTCGGCAGCCTGACGGCGTCGTTTTGTCCTTGTCCCGGTGCGTGGGTCGGCCCGGGACGAAGGGATAGTATTTATACTTAGGCACCCTTTAGTACCGGTGCGTGGCTCGCACCGGTACTAAAGAACCTTTAGTGCCGGTGCGAGACACGCACCGGTACTAAAGGTCCTCCCCAAAAAATGCGCAGGGCGGTGGACCTTTAGTACCGGTGCGTGGCTCGCACCGGTACTAAAGGTTTTTTAATTCAATATTCATTATTATTTTCAGGAAAACCCCTAAACTTTAAAAAATCATAGAAAAAATTTATGACTCCAATGGAAATAAATAATATATGAAAAAATATCAGAAAAATATAAAGAATCTGTTTATGGCATTTCCATGCATGTTTGAACAACTTCAACTGCTGTATAAGACAATTTGACTAAATGGCATTTGAAATGTCATATCTCGAGTTTGAAAAGCACTACAAATGGACTCTGAAAAGGCTGTAACTTGGCATGACATCATAATTTCGCCCACATAGCAACTTCTAAAGAGTTGAGAGGGTTACGGTAAAAACTGGATGCACTTCGTGTACAAATTGGACAATCTCTTTCGAAGTATGAGGGTTTCGGACGAAAACTCATCTATTACAAAGGGATTTCATTTTTAATAACTTATTTGAACTCCATACTTTTTGTGTGTTCAATATGCACCATTCAAAGGCACATCATCAATTTTCAACCATTTCTGACTTCATTTGATATTTTTCATGCATTTAATGATTTATTTTGAGCTAAATGACCCTGAATTTGAAAAGCACTACAAATGGACTCTGAAAAGGCTGTAACTTGGCATGACATCATAATTTCACCCACATAGCAACTTCTAAAGAGTTGAGAGGGTTATGGCAAAAACTGGATGCACTTCGTGTACAAATTGGACAATCTCTTTCAAAGTATGAGGGTTTCGGACGAAAACTCATCTATTACAAAGGGATTTCATTTTTAATAACTTATTTGAACTCCATACTTTTTGTGTGTTCAATATGCACCATTCAAAGGCACATCATCAATTTTCAACCATTTCTGACTTAATTTGATATTTTTCATGCATTTAATGATTTATTTTGAGCTAAATGACCCTGAATTTGAAAAGCACTACAAATGGACTCTGAAAAAGTTGAAAGTTGGCATGGTATCATCATTTCACCCACATAACATGTTATAAAAAGTTGAGAGGGTTACGGCAAAAACTGGATGCACTTCGTGTACAAAACGGATAATTGAGCATCATCCTTTCCCCTGCACAAAGCCCGACGGTGGCTCGTGAGTGCCCGCATATGAAATGCACCGTCGGACCGTATGCAGGGAATCCGAATGATTTGTATTCGGTCGATGAACTAAAGGATTTCTAGATAGATCAACAAAACACACGGTTTCCCCTGCATACAGCCCGACGGTGGCTCGTGAGTGCCCGCATATGAAATGCACCGTCGGACCGTATGCAGGGAATCCGAATGATTTGTATTCGGTCGATGAACTAAAGGATTTCTAGATAGATCAACAAAACACACGGTTTTCCCTGCATACAGCCCGACGGTGGCTCGTGAGTGCCCGCATATGAAATGCACCGTCGGACCGTATGCAGGGAATCCGAATGATTTGAATCCGAATGAGTACACACACTAAGTGTCGAACATGTCCGAGAGGTGGGTTATATATAGGGTCGTGTGCCTCTTTAGTCCCGGTTGCTAGCACGAACCGGGACTAGTTATAGTGCTGATCCAACAGCTCACAAGCGCTTGAAAGAAACACACGATCCGTGTGCTTCTTCCTGATTGGTACGACCTCGGTCCTGGGAGTGGCTAAAATTTAGTCCCACCTCGCCAAGCGAGAGGGACTCGCAGCGGTTTATAAGCCCTGAGTGCAGAGATGATGAAGCGAGAAGCGCAATGCTCACCTGCACGTTAGCTTCAGGCCTTGAGGAAATGGTGTAGACTGCACGGAGCTATCTGCAGTTTCTCAAGGCCTGAAGCTAAGCAACGTGTAGGTGAGCATTGCGCCTCTCCATTTTTAATAACTTATTTTAACTCCGGACATCATAATTTGGCATGACATCATAATTTCACCCACCCACATCCCTGAATTGGTTACTGTTACACTTCGTGTACAAACTGGTTACTATTACAAACTGTTACACTTCGTGTACAAACTGGTGGATGCACTTCGTGTACAAACTGTTACAAAGATACCATGCTAGAAAATGCATGCATGTCCTTCACATAGAAAGTGATGACGGTGAAGCCGGTCACATCCCAGAGTGGGATCTCGCGGTGTAAGACTTTTTCTGCGTGTTTGTCCCTTGCTTATGATTGCGCCGTAACCATGGAGAATCTTCATCATTTAACAGGATGCTTGGGTCAGTCTTCACTCTGAAGGGAGGGATTTCATGAAACTTTTCATAATCTTCTGACATGTCTGTCTTGTCCTCCACTCCCACAATGTTTCTTTTCCCTGAAAGAACTATGTGGCGCTTTGGCTCATCGTATGATGTATTCGCTTGCTTATTTTTTTTTCTCCTCGGTTTGTTAGACATGTCCTTCACATAGAAAACCTGAGCCACATCATTGGCTAGTACGAATGAGTCGTCTGTGTATCCAAGATTGTTGAGATCCACTGTTGTCATTCCGTACTGTGGGTCTGCTAGCTGTACCCCGCCTCCAGTATATTTGACCCATTTGCACCGAAACAAAGGGACCTTAAGATCAGGTCCATAGTCAAGTTCCCATATCTCCTCTATGTAACCATAATATGTGTCTTGAAAGTTGGTTGCATCATAGCGGACACCACTGTTTTGGTTGGTGCTCTTTTTATCTTGGGCGATCGTGTAAAATGTATTCCCATTTATCTCGTACCCTTTGAAAGTCGTTACAGTCGAACTTGGTGTCTTGGCCAACCTGTACAGTTCATCTGGAACATCGTTGTCATTGATGAGCTTTGTTTGCAACCAACCGGCAAAAGTCTCCATATGTTTACGTTCAATCCAGGGGTCAGACTGCTCCGGGTTCTTGGACCGTACAATATCCTTGTGTTCCTCCATATATGGAGTCACCAAGGTGGAATTTTGTAGAACCGTGTAGTGTGCTTGAGTGAAAGAATGCCCGTCCATATTTATTGCTTCTTTCTTTCCTAATGTGCCGACCCAAATCATCAGCGGTCTCATCTGATGCCTCTTCTTCAGCTTCCCCCATTGATGCCTCTTCTTCAGCTTCCCCCATTGTTGTATCGGCGAAAGGATAGTTGTCATCATCCTCTTCTTCTTCATTGTCTTCCATTATAACCCCTCTTTCTCCGTGCTTGGTCCAAACATTATAGTGTGGCATGAAACCCTTCTCAAGCAGGTGGACGTGAAGGGTTTTTGAGTTAGAGTAATTCCTATCATTCTTACAGTCAAGACATGGACAACACATGAAACCATTCTGCTTGTTTGCCTCAGCCACACGAAGAAAATCATGCAGGCCATTAAGAAACCCTGGACTTAGTCGGTCATCGTACATCCATTGCCGGCTCATGTTCACTACACAACATCGAAGTGACCAAATTAATACAACTTCATCATCACATTACAACCAAAAGTAGAGCTAGCAGTGACCAAATGTTATTACTGCAAATAATAGATACTTATAGTTCATACATACATCTCATAAAACAACATACAACTATCTAAAACATGTAAATGCAACAACAAATGCGATCATAATCGCAACTAAAGTAACAATTGAGCCAACGGCATAATGATACCAAGCCTCTTTACCAATGGCATATTTTCTAATCTTTCTAAGCTTCAAGCGCATTCCAGCCATCTTGTTCTTGTGATCATCGACGATATCGGCAACATGCAACTCCAATCCCATCTTCTCATCTTCAGTTCTTTTCAATTTTTCTTTCAAATGATCAATTTCTTTTTCAGCTTGTGTTAATTTCTCGAGCAGAATTGCATAGTCGGTTGGAATTTCTGGTTCAACTACTTCCTATAGATAAAAACATCTATGTCAATTTGGTGGCATAATTAATTGTCATAGACATTAGATGATGTGTGAAATAGTTATAAAAGATAACGACATACCACATCGGAATCATAGACTGGACGAGGGCCGACGTGGGCTGATACCATAACCATGACACTATAAAATAACTAACAATAATACAAGTAAGTAAATCGTACACGCAGCTATCTAAATCATACAAGTAATTTTTTTTAACAAACAGGTTTTAAGAAGAACAAGAGGCTCACCAAGGTGGCCGGTGCCGCGACGAGACGGTGCGGACGATCGACGGTGGTTAGGACGGGGATGGTAAGGCACCAAATAAACCACACCTACACATATGCAACCTAACAAGTTAATTTGAGCTCAAATTGCATATAAATCAAATAAACTCCCACATAATGACCACTCCTCCAAAACCTAGCTAAAACCCACAAATCACATATCTTTGAGCATACCACAAGCTAATCTAGCAATGAGAGATGAAGGAGGAAAGTTGCTAACCTTTATGAACACTTGGATAGATGGGGTGCCTTTAAATCTTGACAAATCCTTGGCAAAATGGAGGATGAGCTTCGAGCAAGAAGAAGAACAGGGGAGAAAACAGAGAATGAGAGCCCCTCTTCGATCTGGGCTGCGAACGAAGCGTATATGTAGGAAGTCTTTAGTACCGGCTGGTGACACCAACCGGTACTAAAGGTTGCACTTTAGTACCGGTTGGTGTCACCAGCCGGTACTAAAGGTGCAAGCGGGGCCCAAGTCTGACCAACAGCCTGCCACGCCCCCTTTAGTACCGGCTCGTGACACGAACCGGTACTAAAGATCGCTCACGAGCCGGTACTAAAGGTCGTCCTGCTCCTAGCCGTTGGAGCCGGCACGAACCGGGACTAATACCATCTTTAGTACCGGCTCGTGACCAGACCGGGACTAATGCTTGGGACGAAAGGTCTGTTTTCTACTAGTGGTAGGAGGTGGGACGAAAAAAGACCCGCGTACGAGGCTACCAACTACCAGGTGTGATTGGTAAGGAAAGTTCTGATTTGAAAGATTTTTGCAAGTTATTTTATCGGAATGTAAATTTACCGGAATGTTAATTAATGCAATTTGGTGATGTATGGAAATATTAATTAATGCGATTGAGCAACTTATGGTAAGATTAATTAATTCAGATTTGATTTTTAAAGATTCATTACAAATTAATCTTGATTGATTCTTTCACATAAATACGTTACTAAATATATGACGAATGAAGGAGGGACAAAAAAAAGAGGACGAAAAAAACCGGACGAAAATAAACCCAGACAAAAGTGGGAGGGGAGACGAAAAAAACCCGAGAAAGAAGCTACCAACTCCCCCTTTAGGAGTAGAGATCAGTGTATTCTAGATTTAGTATGGAGGTTGATTGTGTCGCACGACTCCGCCACCAAGAAACTTTTCACGTGAAATACATATCTTCAATAGAAATGGAGGAGACGAGATGAATAAAAGGGAAGAGAGGCGGCCAGATATTTGCAACGAGTTTTTTAATCCCTCCATTTCAATATACTCCATGTATTAGTTTTGTGTTAAGTCCTTTGTGAAGTTTGACTAAGTTTATAAAAAAAATATCAACACTCACAATACCAAATCAATGTCATCAAATTCATCATGGAATATATTTTTTCATATTATATTTTTTGGTATTATGGATATTGATATTTTTATATAAATTTAATCAGATTGTCGTGTAGTCCCAATCGTACACCACCACTGCGTGGGTCTTCCATGGGGAGGAGGGGGGACACATCGGGCCACGGCGGCATGTGAGGGGTCAACACACACACACACACACACAGAGGAAGGGAGGTCGTGGGTGGCGGGGAGGTGCGGGAGAGAGGGTGGTCGCGGGGCGGTGTCGTCGGGCGCGCCGCCGGGGGGGGGGGGGGGGGGGGGCTGGTGGAAGGCACTGTAAATTTCCTGCGTGCTGGTCTGTTTTTACCAATCCACCTTTTGGGTACGAGGCTATAGGAAGTTGTAAACTCAGGCAACATAACATCACCAGTAAAGCAAGTTACGTATTCTTTGACAAATCTGGCCCCCTTTGGGCGACTTCACGCACATCCGGCCCTGGGCAAAACTAATTCGGAATCTAACCCTGGGTCGGCGCCACACAACATGGCGCCGAAGTTATACACAACAAAGGCCTCATTGCCGCGCTTTTGATCACCCAAGGGTTGTGTCGCCTTATCAATGGGAAGCAGATGAAGAAGGCAGTTGGTAAGTGTCGCCGTGAGGGACAACCTTGCAAATGTTAGTCGCTAGAAAGTGTTTCCTTCTCCGATGCATTTTATTTTGGGAGTAGTCTGCATGTGGTTTCGCGGATTGAGGCTTGCCATCTGTGGAGTCTTCACTGGCTGTTTGTGTTGTTATGTGAGCTTGGCCCTGGTTGTATCGGTTTTTGCTCGGTTTTCCGCCAATTAACCGGGCAAACTATTTTCTTCTTAATTAATAAAAAAGGCAGAGCTTTTGCCTCTGTTTAAAAAAAATTGATGCTGAGGATCTTCTGCTCATAAACGACGCATAAATGCCAGGTACATCTATACGGGCATGAGGATGTGTATTATATGTTTGCTTCGCTTAAATAACCGTTTTTTTTAACACAGTACAGACGCAGACGCTCATACAAACGCACATACACTCACCCCTATGAACGCACGCACGCACACCCTACCCCTATGAGCACCTCCGAGAGGCTGAATCGGCACATCATCTTGAGATTGACGAAGTCGCCACAGACACCTTCGTAGTCAACGGGAACGTCTCCTCCCACTAAAGGCACATCGCCGGAAAGTCTGGAATAAATTCAGGAAATTGCGAGCACCAGTGTCAAAGTATGGAACTTGAACTCTGGTGGGCTGAGGATACCACTGTTCTCCTAACCATCCAACCACAGATTGGTTCGCTTAAATTACCGCTTTCTGTTAGTCCCTGCGATATTAATTGGTGTCGTTGCCTGTGGGATTCGTAGGAGTGGAATTTTCCGGCATTATATAAAAGAGTTACACGCCATAGCCGCTCTCACCAGCAGTGAACCGCAACTAGCTTGCTTATTTTCCTTCAGTTGTTATGAATAATGCTCCGTAACAAAAACATCCGTCTTCAGTAAGTAAGAAAATGAGAAGAGGAAGAGCGTTACAGAAAGAACTAGAAGCAGATCGATCGAGCATGGCCTTGCGCACACGACGCTGCTTGCTTGACCATCAACTCCCCACCTCGCTGGCCAACAGATCCAGCACGGGACGGACGCCGGCGAGACGGCCCACAGCACGATGGACGGAAGATGCAGTCAGTGATTCATTTCCAGCGTGGTGGTGGGAGGCGGCGGCGTATCGGCTGGGGGTGCGACACCAGAAATGACGGGCTGGACTCGTTTTCGCAACATGGACTTTTTTTTTTCCAAGTACAAATCGTGGCATGCCGGATGAGTCGTCACGAGTAGCTTTTTTTTTTTTTTTTTTTTTTTGCGGGGAGTCACGAATTGCTTTACCCCATTGTACATTTCATTTTCCTCTAGTACCAACATTCTGCTTGAAATAATATGGCTGCACTGCACCTACTTTTTCTTGCAGGAGCAATACGAGGTGGCATACCATCCAACAACATGTCTCCGGTGGCAACGATCCAGCTATGGACGATGACGATACTGCTATTTGCAGCAGCAAGCCTGCAGGCAGCAATTGATGACCAAGCGCCGCCCATCACGATCGGTCCAAACTGCCTCACCGAGTGCGGCAACGTTAGCATCCCCTACCCCGTTGGAACGGGACCTGGCTGTTTCCTCCCGGGCTTCCAGGTCATCTGCAACCACACGTTCTCTCCACCCCGCCTCTTTCTGGCGGATTCCTTGGGCGACACTTTTGCACTCCAGATTTTCACCGGTGGGACTTACAGAGCGGACGGCGTCAACCATACAAGCAACTTTAGCGACCGGTGGGATATGATACCGATGGAGGTAATGGACATCTCGGTCTCCCAGGCTCAAGTCCGGCTATATGCCGCGATGAGCTCCGACTGCATCTCAAGACAACCCTACCATTCCTTCACTCAAGTAACAACAGTTCTCCCCTATAAAGGGCCTTTTCTCATCTCAACGAGCCGAAATGTTCTCATCGGTGTTGGCTTGAACGTCGAGGTTGAGTTGTCTACATCAACGCGTGGTTCAGATGGAGGCTTTTTAATTCAGTGCACTTCCCAGCCCGGTGGTGCAGCCAAAGATGGCCCTTGCAGCGCACAAGGCTGTTGTGAGGCCCGCTTCGACGCAAGTAGAAGATTTAATCAACTGGCAGTGTTTGCTGATAAAAAGAGAACTGACTGGATGTCCGGCAGGGTGGGCAACGAAACCTGTTCCTTCGGCATGCTGGTGGAGAAGGGATGGTACAACTACTCCTTGGAGGATGTCTACGGGGATGAGTACTACTTCTCCAAGAAATTCCCCAAGGGCGTCCCCCAAGTCCTGGACTTCGCCATCGGCAATTCTACGTGCCCGGCGCAAGGTCAGCCGCCACCCCAAGGCTATGCCTGTCTCAGTGGCAACAGCTCATGCATCGATGCGTCCAATAGGACCGGCTATGTCTGCAAGTGTTGGGAGCACTACGATGGCAACCCTTACATCCCTGGTGCTGGTGGATGCCAAGGTTAGTTCGTGAAACGTCACAATAGCATACATGCCTGTTATAATTAGGCACCTGACTGATATATATTCCGATGGCACTGCAGACATCGACGAGTGTCAACTCCGAGAACGGTATTCTGAAATGCGAACTCGGTATCCTTGCTCGAGTGGCGGGATCTGCAAGAACAGGTTACTAGGCTACGACTGTCCATGTAAGCCCGGAATGAAAGGCGACGGCAAGACAGGAGTCTGCACCGAGAAATTCCCCCGGCCAGCTAAGGTAGCTGTAGGTAAGTCAACATGCACCAGAATAAAACTCACCTCTGCTGCTCCTTTGCTCCTGTTTGTTTTCCATATGGAAAGTTGAATTTGTACATATCTATACTCCCATTTATTTGTTTTGATTCCTCTCAACTTGAGGTACAAGCTGTTGTTAGTATCTGAACTCATGCACAAGACGCACACCCCACATGCATTTCTTGTGCGCAAGCTAGAACAACACCCACACGTTTCTACGCGTTCTGTTGATCCCAGTGTCTAGACTCCGTTGGCAACGGACACGTACGTGCATGCACTGCACTACAGGAAAATCACATGTCGGCGTGTTGCTCGACGTAAGTCAAGTGAAAAAACACGGGTACTCGGCTTACTTCCTCATAACCGAGGACTGAATAAAGGACGCACTGGAAAGAAACAGTACTCGGCTTAATAGCCGATAGGCCGAGTGCGAGAGAAAAAAAAAAGAGCTGGGCTTATAAGATGTACTCGGCATACAGATACAAAAGCTCTCGGCTTACAACTAGGGAACAATCAAAAGCATGTCCAAGCCGGACAGGTCGCTCTCATGCGCCCTCCGCATTGGCAACGCGGCCGGTTTGGACTTTGAAGAATCTGTCCTCTGCTCTCTACGCCAGCCAACCATCTGCTCAGACCTGAGACACTCTACTCCGCTGCTGGCATCCTTTGCCGGCTCGTCCTTCCCTCTTGATGAAACCCTTGCTGCTGCTTTCCTCCAAGCTTGCTGCAGAGGCATTGCCCACGAGTATTACGTTCACAAGATCTCTGATCACCTCTTTCGTCGTTTCCATATCGCCTACGACGAGGTGGCTAATCTCTTTCTTCTCCATATCAAAATACAACGCCGACTCATCTCGCTCGTCGTGCTGCCGTATGACCGGCAGATGGCCACTCCATCGCCATCTAGCTTCCTCTACAAGTCCACTTGCCACCACTTGACAGCTGATCTCCACGTTCCGTTCGACCTCGGCCTCGCCTTCGAGCGTCTGGTTTGGTCAAGGCTAGGCTCCCGGGTTACCTTCCAAACCGGGCTGGCTTCCCACGGATGCCGCTCCTACGCACGCATCGTTCAATTCCCATATGATCTTGGAGCGGTTTCTCTAGGCTCAGTTATGTCATGCCTCTTTGGTGGTGACCATGAGGCATACAATGTCACCGTGGAGGACGTCGGGTGTTTCTCCTTCACCGTCGCCAGCAGGGCGGTAGCCTGCCTCATCGCCAGCTTCGGTGACTTCCAGCGCCGGGGCATTCTTCTTTGGTTCCACTCACCTCCGTCGTCAATGGCTGGGGAGTGCAGCTTTGTGGCTGGGCCTCTGGCGGCCTGTCCTCCCACCACGCCATGGTCCTCCTCTGGCTCTGAGACTTCTGCGACTATCGGAGGGTCGTGACCTCCCCTGGCTCCAGGGTATGTCATGTAAGCCGAGTGCTCGTGAAGTGGATCTCGGCCTACAGGGTATAAGCTGGTCTAATATAAACCTAGAATGTGTAGTACTCATCTTACAGTAAGCTAAGGTTAAACTGGCCGTTGGTGCGCGCGACGCACGCACGCGCGCGCGCTCGGCAAATGTGAAACTTGGGATGAAATCGTAAACAATATACTACTAGTAGTTTTATCAATACTAGCAAATATGCCCGTGCGATGCAACGGGAGAATAAACATCATATGCCCCTAACCAATAAACATGGATCGATCAAGCCTCTCTCTCCCAGATCCATGTCTTATATTTTAACATGGTATCCTATAAGACCCATCTTATTCGTGTTGTTGTTTATCCTCCTGTCCGTCCTCGTCAACAGTGGTCGTAGTAGTCACCGAACATGGTCAATCATCTCAAGGCGATGAGCACGTCCAACGCACGGCACATGTGTCGCTTAACCGCGCTAGCGCAAGAGAATGTTTAAAATCGAATCTAATCTCATCGAGCTGGATGAACCATGCCAGAGCAAGAAAATGTTTAAAACTTTAAAAAATAATATAGTCAAGCTGAGAGAAAAAATCATATCAACCTGCGAGCGAGGCGGAACCGAAGGCAACCCGGCTACCACTGTCCTCTGCCAGCGAGTCGAGGTGTTCCTCCTCTCTCCGCTGGCCACTCCGACGACGGCGGGAGAGGGAGGAACCTCGCCATCTCGTCGATGGCGCGTAAGTTAGGTTAGGGCTAGGTTTTCTTCCTTCCACCGGTTCTGTCTTGATGGTTATGGTGGTGGCGGCATGAAAAATCTGTGGCGCAGTTCCATTCTGGCTTATCTCCGGCGTGCTGGTCCTCCTAGACTGAGGATGGTGATTTCCCGACGTCTTTATTCTGTGCGCACAACCAAGGGCTATCCCCGTTTAACTAAAGCAGTTATTTGTGTTCTTTTTTACTTGCACATGCAAGTAGGCACCCAAGACTCCCTGCCTTCTTTCGTATACTTGAGGCATCTCCCTCTTTAATTGGTCGTTCATGCATGCGTACTTTTGCTCCCGTCGTTTTCCCAGGTCGCCTCATGACTGCTTTTCCTCTTGCTGTTTTCCCACGTCTCAGATGCCACGTGAGCGCTAGTTTCCTAGAGGTATATTAGGCTAGTCATAGTGGAAGTAACATAAGTAGTAACATACATGCCACATAAGCAAAAAAATATGATGTGACAAGTAATTAAAGAGGAGAGAGATGAATAGAGTAACATAATATGTTACCATCACATAGCGATTCCCAATGCAAAATGAGTCTACAAAGTAATAAATGAAGTGATGCATGACACTACACATATTACTATCCACTATAGAGGTAGTAACATAGACTAGTAACATATGCATGTTACTAGTCTAAATTACTCCCCACTATGACCAGCCTTAACCGGTCTAGGTGGATGCGAAAGACCGAGGTGGTACTCTTAATAAATACGTTAAGCCATCGATGCGACTCAGGCACAGGCATGTATTTTAGCGAGGATCAGGATGGACGAACATTGCGTATGCTTATTTGGGCCAAGGCCCAGCCGGACGTACAAAAATAGGGAGGCGACGTATTTTCTAGCAGACGGACGCATACAATTTTAGTACCACCTCAGATGGAAAATAAATCTGAATTCGTTTCAGCGGTAGACGGGCGAGGTGGACGGACGAAATTATGGTGGTAAGAAGCAATAGCCCCTTTATTATTAGGTAAAGATTTGGTCAAAATTGTAGCAGATTAGATATTCCATTTATTGATGACATACAGGACAGATTAGATATTCCATTTATTGATCATAAAAAAATTATTTTTTTTCACATGCAGGCGTTGTAGGTGGTATTTCCGTCATTGTTGTGCTTGCACTATTTGTGCTTTTCCTGAGTGAGAAGAAAAGGATGAGAGAATTCTTCATAAGAAATGGCGGTCCTATGCTGGAGAAAATAAACAACATAAAGATCTTCAAGGAGGAGGAACTGAAGCGGATTACAAAGAACTATAGCCATATTCTTGGAAGCGGTGCCTTTGGTGTGGTATACATGGGGTTTCTTGATGATAAACAACGTATTGCAGTGAAGAAGTCCTGCTAATAAAGCACAGATAGACCAATTCACAAATGAGGTCATTATCCAATCACGAGTCATCCACAAGAACATTGTGAGGCTCCTGGGTTGCTGTCTTGAGGTTGAAGTTCCTATTTTGGTTTATGAGTTTGTCCCCAATGGCAGCCTCGAAGACATTCTCCATGATAAAAATAGGGTTCCTCTCAGAACTGATCAACGTTTAGCCATTGCGGCAGAATCCGCAGAAGGACTCTCTTATATGCACTCTAAGACCTCTACCAATATCCAACATGGTGATGTTAAGCCTGCAAATATACTTTTGGATGATGATTTTGTACCAAAAATATCAGATTTCGGAATATCAAGGCTAATTGCGAGAGGTAATGATCAACATAGTGACGAGGTCATTGGCGACAACAATTATATGGACCCAGTCTATCGAGAAACTGGCCTGTTGACCAACAAAAGCGACGTTTATAGTTTTGGTCTTGTGCTCTATGAGCTCATTACTGGAAAGAAGGCAATTGGTGGTGATAACTGTGGCTACACTATATATCATCTTGGGACCTACACAAAAGAGAACAGAGCAAATGTGATGTCTGGCATACAACTCGGAGAGGATGAGAACTTTGGACTTCTCCAAAGTCAACTCAGAGAAGGTAAGGACTTTGAGGTTCTCCAAAGTCTTGCTGAGATTGCGAGAGAGTGCTTGCACCGTAATGTGGATCAAAGGCCAGAGATGACGGATATAGCAGAACGTCTCCAGAATATCAGAAAGCGTTATGCCTGCAAATCGCCATCTCCCTAGTTGACAGGTGTATCAACAGTCGGCACAATTGCTATTTGAGTCTCATCCCTTCTCCATCGACATGAAGCTCATGCCCTGCAAATTTATATTTCAATTGTATTTCCATTCTGCTAGTTGAAGGACCATTGAATATCTAGGTTGTCGCCCTCCTGATGCCCATGATGAACTATGCCTTTCTCTTATTGTTTTGTATGGATGTCATGCAAGCTGTAATGCAGGATTTTCTTTCCCTAATAATTTCGTTCGAGTTGTGCTCCATATAGAAGATGCACATTCTGTCCCGAATCTATTGCAATTTTCTTCGGCTGTTCCCTAATTTCTTTCACAATTGTTTTTTGATACAAAGGGTAAGGACTCTAAATATCATAGGCGGGTCTTCTAGTGGATCATATGTAATGTGCACCTCTTTAAAATCTACTGGTCAGATGGAATTTCCGAGAAAGACAGTACGACGCCGTGTTGGTTTGAGGCAG
The DNA here is from genome assembly GCA_039707655.1 of Elymus sibiricus. Classification (NCBI taxonomy): domain Eukaryota; kingdom Viridiplantae; phylum Streptophyta; class Magnoliopsida; order Poales; family Poaceae; genus Elymus; species Elymus sibiricus. The sequence goes on from CM077675.1 coordinate 24,874,919, forward strand.
GGGTTATGCCCAACTGATGAACGTCTCAGTGTGGTCAGCTGGGGCGGCGCCGTACTATACCAGTCGGCATGTAGCACCGTCAATAGTTGTGGATCATAGCCAGGTGCCTGCAAGTCTTAATTTCCGTTCTTTCACGATATGAAAGGGACGGTGCAGATAAGTCAGTCAAATTAAACAACACTTCTGCTTGGGTACACCCCTCTAAATACATCAACAGCTGTGATTACTCCATACCCTCTTCATAATAAAGGGCATGACGATCATTTTTAAAACTATACGTCGTCGGCATCAATACGCGGCTTGCGTACACGACCCACAGAGACCACGCACATTTGGGCCGGCCCACCAGGCGCCAGGCCACTTGCTATTTAAAGGACATAAAAAAAAACTAGAAAAAGAAACGAGTTCGCACCAGGGATCGAACTCGTAACCTCATCCTTGAGTTTACCCTGCTTACCTTGGATTACGTTACCACGAAATCACTAATTAAGAAGTACTCATTCCAAAGATCACTTCCACCTTCTCGGGTTGTGACAAGTGACGCACTGCTTGCGCGTCACTTGTCGCAACATGGGAGTTTTTCTTTTTTTCATAAATTCGTTTATTCAAAACGTTTTATCTCTCAAACCGTGCGTCCAAATCTTGAACCGTTTTCACCGTTGGATTCCTCGCGTCGAGATCTTCAAAACTAGATCCTATGTTGATAGGTTTTGACGAACTTTTTTTTCACAAAAAAAACCAATCGAAAAAACCGGACGAAAAAACCCAACCGGAAGCACGTTTTTTTTCCTTTTCGAAAGAGGCATGACAGTGCCTCTCGTGAAAGCATACCGTGCCTCTCGCGGAAGCAAAACCGTGCCTCTCGCGGAAAAAAAACCCAGAAAACGTGTTTTCTTTTTTCATTTCCGAGAGGCATGGCCGTGCCTCTCGCGAAAGCAAAACCGTGCCTCTCGCAGAAGCAAAACCGTGCCCCTCGTGGAAGAAAAAAAAACAGAAAACGCGTTTTTTTCCGTTTCAGAGAGGCATGGTCATGCCTCTCGCGAAGGCAAAACCGTGCCTCTCGCAGAAGCAAAACCGTGCCTCTCGCAGAAGCAAAACCGTGCCTCTCACGGAATACAATATCTCCAAGTGTAGGGCAATCAAATTTTTGTCAAGATCTCCACACCAGCATAAAAGACAGAAACAAAAGCACCAAGTCCAAATCAAACGCGTGAATAAGATTATCAAGTTTAACGTTCCACAGTATTACATGCCAGTGGAAACTACTTGAGGGATGGCATCATCACTCGCCAAAAAAAAAGAGATGGCACCATCAAGTTGTCTCATCAGTTTCTTCTACCTCTTAGCGTTTTTCTATGTTACACTGTTTTACTCGTTCAACAGCCTCGTTATTCCTCCTGTAAGCCCCTCTTTTAATCAACCTCTAGAGAGAGAAAAAAGAGATGATTGCGTAGTCAGACGTAGTACTCTGAACATTTTGTCAGCACTGGTTACTAATTTAACAGTTGGTAGCTTCTCTGCAGCTGCAGAAATATTGTTGGCAACTATATATGACGATTCCCATTGACTATGTCTCTTCCAAGTATAACTTACAATATTTGAAGTGGGTCGAGTGACAATTACTGTTTTGTTTGACTACATCATGTGGTACACTTGTAAGTTTTAAGAGCTCTGGAGACAAGTTCTGCATTGACGAGGAATCTTGATCGATATAAAGAATTATTAGATGAAAGGGATTTCTGTCCAAGTTCTTCATAGCTGTCACTATCATGCTGTCACTGATCAGTTTCTTCCACCTCTGAATGTTTTTGTATGATAATGTCATTGTTCCACTTGTTAAACAGCCCTCATTGTTCCTCCCAGATGTCCCTCTTTTTCATCCCTCTCTAGCGAAAAGAAGGTCGGAGATCTCATAGTCAAACATATTGCTGGTGAGTAGCATCTATCCCAACATTTTGCCCACGCCGCTTCTTAGTCTAACAATAGGCAGTTTCTCTGCAGCTACTCAAATATTATCCCAGGCTGTATCTGACGATTCCCATGCATTGACTATGTCTTTTCCGAGTATTTTGTCAACTTCTCCCCTCGTCCGTATTGAAAAGCGGCGAAGTACGAGGATCATATAAACTGGCATCTTCCCCTTTCTTGAGAAGGTTGCAGGAAGCTAATTAATAGGAACCATTAATTTAGCCATGACAATGCCCAATGCCAACACAGCATGTCTAGTTTTTGCTGTATAGCTTCTGCAGCTGTTGTCGTCCTAGCCCTAGGCAGTAGAACCTGCAGTTGCTTGCAGTTCACTTATTCCAACTTCACCACAATCAATAGGGACGATTTCACCTTCAGCCCAGGCTCAGCAATTGCAAATGGTGCCTTGCAGATCACCCCAAATACTGGAAACATGCGCCACCGGTCGGGGAGAGTGGTCTATGCAAGAGAAACTCTCAAACTGTGGAATAGAAACAGCTACCTGCTACCACCTTGATTAGTTGCTGTGCATGACAGCTTCGATAGGACTATGTAATATGTACCCCCTCTGTAACTTTTTATAAGACGTTTTTAGAGTCCATGACAGTTCCACAGTATGTACTACTACTATCATACCAGACTGAAAAACAAAACGAAGAAAACTTATTCTTGAACTAATCTGCACACGTCTTGATCTAATTTCTGGGCAAATAATAGCCGGTTTCTGCATCTTCTTTGGTGAAATTTTGGAGTTCTCTCTCGAATGTGGAAACAGCAAAGAATGAACACGCGCAGGAAAAAATGAGAAGTCTAGAAATCTGCACAGATGATAAACCCAAGGCTAAGGAGAAAATGTTCGAGAAAAAACATGTTGGTGGTAGTTTGGACTGACTATTGGAATTGATCTTGGTCAAAACAGACCGAGAGAAAAGGGGGGAGCTCAACCCCACGTACGTGCCCTGATCGGGGGCACCGGACACAACTATTGGTCTCGGTCCCGGCTCCCTAGCACCTACTCCCTCTGTACCGAAATAGTTGTCGTTAAAGGAATCCTAGTCAAAAAAATTTAGGCTACGAAATTTCCGGAGTTTCCAAATTTGCCCTCGCTCGCGACACGAACAGATCACCTCTGACGGGTCACGGACAGCTCACCCTCTTCCTCGCTCTCCTTCTTCCTCTCGTATCCACCGCCGTCGGCGTCTTCCTCACTGCGCCCCACCACGTCGCTGCCGCCGCCGCCTTGCTCCCGCACGCCTTGTATCCCTCCTCTATTCTACTGCTGCGCTACCACCTCAGTTGGTTCCGTGGAGAAGATGGTGAGGCCAAGGTCAGATTTTTCTGGCCATGGGCGGCGGATCTGCAAGCGGGAGGGCTGGATCCTTCGCATCTTCTATCGGAGTGCAGCGGCGAGGACGGCAGCGGCGGCGCCAACGAACACGACTCAGAGTCTCAGCCCAGATGCGCGAGCAGGGCTTCGACCGCTCCCCGACCATGTGCACCGACGACAAGTGGCGAACCCTCATCAAGGAGTTCAAGAAGGCGTGCAGCCACGCGCAAAGCAGCGCCGCTGCCGGAGGGAACGGCTCCGCCAAGATGGCGTACTACAAGGAGTCGACGACCTACTCAAGCGCCGAGGGAAGGCGGCAGGTTGGCAGCGCCGCCAAGAGCCCAACGCCAACCTCCAAGATCGAGTCCTACCTGAAGTCTGCAATTCATGGATAGGGGTATGGGTTACGCTACTCCTGCCCTTCTGATTGATTAAGACGGCTGTTGATGCTTGTGCTAGCTTGCTAGGCCCTTCTGGTTAAGCTACTCCTTAATCTTAGTACTCTAACCTCCAAGATCGAGTAGTTTGCTTGCTGAAATGAATGCGGGCATTTCAATTCCTTATGTTAGTACTGCGGGTTTTAGTCATAGAGCAAGGAATTCAGTATAAATTTAGAAGTACTTCAAGGGATTGTTGTCTGTCCAACGCCAATTGCTGAAATGAATGCGGGCATTTCAATTCCTTATCTTAGTACTCCGGGTTTTAGTCAATTGCCTGTTTACAGTGTTGTTTTCTGTTGAGATATTACTCTGCTGCAGAAAATTCAGAGAAAGAAAGTTAAAATTCAGAGTAGAACTTCATGAATGTACTGCTCTCATAAATTCACTTTAAGATTGGTGTTCTAGGCCAAGTTATTTAGCCAATTTGATGTTGTTCAGGATTTCTCGGACCACCACTATGCAAAGACTAATGTACTCCGAGCATGCAAGCTAATGTACCTCGAGCATATTGTTTTCATCAGACTAGGGTACCTCGAGTACTATCAAATTTTGGTGCCCACATTGGACAAGCAAGCTGGAGTACTATCAAATTTTGGTGCCCACATTGGACAAGTAACAGGAAAGTAGAGATAAAAAAAGCTTGATATTTACAGCACAAATAGGAGCACCTAAGATAACAATTCAACTTGACAGCAAAACTAGAAAGCCAGAGAGACCTACTCCCTACATGTTGGAGTACAGTAGCTACATGTTGGAGTACTTTTCTGTGACAGCAAAACTTGATTGTATCAAAACAGTTAATTTTGTTAAGTTGGAGAATGTTCAGAATGGTACTCCTACTTTGTCAAATGGAGTACTCCTACTTTGCTCTGACAAATGGAGTACTCCTACTTTGCTCTACAGTAATCTTATATGTTACTGTAGAGTACTTAAAATTAGGAGTAGCTAGGAGCAAAATTAAAATTAGGATTAGGAGTAGGAGTAGGAGTAGGATTAGGAGTAGCTCTCCTCTCTTCTTCTCTCTTCTTGCAAGCAGTAGTTTCTCTCTTCTTCTCTCTTGTCTCTTCTTGCTCTCTTCTTCTCTTTCTCTTCTCTTCTCTTTCTCTTCTCTTCCCTTTCTTCTCTCTTCTTGTCTCTTCTTGCCCTCTTCCGGTAGTGCCCTCTTGCAGCAGTACTCCTTGTGTGTGGTCTATCACACACAATTGACTGCTATTTATCCAGTAGGAGTAGTTCTTGGAGAGGAGAGGAGAGCAGTAGTTTAGTGTAGGATAGTAGTGGTACTCCAGTACTCCAGTTCTTGCTCTTCTCTTTCTCTTGTTTGCTGTACATAGAATTGCAATATCTTGCACTTTCCATATGCTTAGCTAAATAAAACTAAATGAATTTTTCACTATACAACAAAATGAAATTATGCACTATACAATAGAATGAACTAAATGAATCTTTTGCTTTAATTAAATTTAAATGAAACCTTTTCAGTAAATAAAACTAAATGAATTTTTCAGTAAATGAACTTTTGAGCAGCAGTATGAGTAGTTCTTGGAGTAGGACTTGATAGTCCTCTTCTCTTTCTCTTCTTGCATCATTTGTCAGTAGTTTAGTGTAGGGTTTAGTGTAGGACTTGCAAGTACTACCCTCTTGCCCTCCATCATTTTCAGTTAATTAACTGAAACTTTTTTCAGTTACTCCTTGCTTGTAGGAGTAGCAGCACTACTTTCCTTGTTCTCTTCTCTAAATTCTCTTCTCTTCTTCTCTTCTCTTCTCTAAATTCAGCAAAGTGCTTTTAAAAGCACTTAACTGAATTTAAAGCACTTAACTAGGTGCATATAAATTCAGCAAAGTGCTTTTAAAAGCACTTAGCATTCATTTTAAATCAAGAATGACAATAAGCATTCATTTTAAATCAAGAATGACAATAAGCATTCCATTTTCAAAAGAATGACAATAAGCATTCATTTTAAATCAAGAATGACAATAAGCATTCCATTTTAAAAAGAATGACAATAAGCATTCATTTTAAATCAAGAATGAAAAAGTTATGTACTGTCTACAATTACTGTTAAAGTACGTGCAAGCACTGTTACTGTCAATTACAGTCAAAGTTACTCCTAAATGGAGTATTACAAGCATGAGTACTAAAATTACTGTCTACAGTACAGATTACTGTCAAATTGCTATCTAAAGTACAGGTTACTGCCTAATTACTGTCGATTATTGTCTACAGTGCATATTACTGTCAATTATTGTCTACAGTACAGATTACTGTCTAATTACTTTCAATTATTGTCAGATTGTTGTCTACAGTACAGATTACTGTCAATTATTGTCTGCAGTACATTTACAAGCATGAGTACACAGAATTTCTTGTAGCAAATGGAGTAGCTCACCTACTGTTGATCTGCTGATTTGTCAATTTTCTGCTCTAGCAAATGAAGTACTCCTTGCTGATTTATGAGTGTGATCTGACAGTCCTCACAGTGCTCATTTCCTTGCTGATTTGTGCAGAGCAGCACAGCAGCACAACCTTCAAGGACTGTGGCGATCAATTCAATTCAAACTTCTGATCAATTCAAACTTTTGATCAATTCAAACTTCTGATCAATTCAAACTTGTTGTGGCGATCAATTCAATCTTGCTGTGACTGTGGTGATCAACACAGACAGGTCATCCTGCGGGTACAGAGAGAGACGTGAGAAGAGAGAGGCCATAACAGAGGGAGTAGTATATAAGGAAAAGGACCCCCTCCGTTTGGCTAATGGTCGTACACGGCAGGCAAGGATCCACTCTAACAACCGATTCTAATGAGGTGCTAAAGGAGACGAAGGCCGTTTCCATCGCCATCCGCTGCAAGGTCAGTGCTGGCAGCGTTGCTGCTGCTCACTACGTAACCCAGGTGCTGCCCTTCTTCCCCGGCCATCTCCTCACTGCTGGAGGCCCCAAGGTGCAGCCATGGGCTACCCCCTATTGGACTCATCCGATTCTGGTTAGTACGTAATCTTCTGCACATGCATAGCCAGCATAGGTGCTCTAATCACGAGATTAAGATCATGTTATGTTAATCCTAAAGGGATATTTCTATCACTGACCAGTCGGAACCTGAACCTATTCCGTTTCCCAGTGAAACTGGAAGCTTTTCTATTCTTCCCATGCCTGCTTCAAACGAGCTGTGCTGTGTCCCACCATCGAATAGCCGCTGTTACACCGCCACGCACTCTCGACCCAGATCCACCTCTGCCCCGCCCATCTGGCCTCCTCACCAACCACCCGCACCCCGCCATCACCAACAACGATCCTTGCACGCGTGATCCACGGCCTCGTGATCCAGCATCTTCATTCGACTAATCCTTGTTCGGAGCTGTTTGACATACTCTGAGGACACAAATTTGAAGTAGTAGCTACCATCAAACGAGCTGTTTGGCATGCAAATGAGAAGCTCAAAAGATGATAAGCAAGAAATTAACCATGTAAAAATTCCTGCAGCCAGCACGTCGATTCGTACTCATAATGAAAATCTCTTGCCTGTTGGAATTAATACCAGGGCAAGGTTAGTCGCTGAACCTAATGGAACGGAACAAGCATTAGGACAAGCAGACCATCTATGTCCATTGTTTGAGACCATGAACTTTTCTAGACTGACAGCAAGCGGGAAAATTAGACCAACTGGCTACTGTTATACCAGCCGAAAGATGAACAGTGTGTGTGTGTCAAGAACAGTTTTATTAACTAATAAAGTTCAGATACAAAAATCCCTAAATCACAGAGCACACAAACCAGTCGTGGCAGGGGATGATGAAGACCTCCAGGAGCTTGCGGAGGCGCTGGCTGAGGAGATTCCGACGGAGGAGCCACTTCCTGAGACTAAGAGATCTGCCACCGGCGGTGCATGGAGCGCGGCCTGCGCAGGTGATGGCGGCGGCGGTGCTTGTGGACATTGCGCGTGCGACCTTCTTAGAAGGAGCGAGCTGGAACCAGCGGGGATGTGCCACCGCCGTCGCCGGCACTGAGCCCCGGATACGGGGGAGAGGGGCGGCGGTGGCTGGACTATTTTCTTTTTTCAGAAATTCGCTGGACTAATAGCACGCGGCCCTTTTGGCTAAGAAGGGCCTCACGATCTATTTCTCGTGAGCCCGTCTTAAGTGGGCCTCTACAAATCTGCCTCAACATTTAACATTTTGAAGCCCTACACATGGAGCTTTTTCTCTTGGCACTAAAACCACATTTTCAAGCCATTTTCAAACCACTGCAAATAGATCTCGGTGATGCCCCTTGAATCAAAATTGCTTGCATCAAGCACGGTTTCATCTCAAGATCATTTTTATGTACTCAAATTAATTATGCTTTGTCCTATGTAATCTTAAAATCAACTAGCAAAGATTTGTTGGTTGATGCAGGTTCGCATTTTTGGTGTAGTGCGGTCAACTTTACGGATAGTGTGATAACACCCAGGAAATCGGTAAAAACATGGAAAGTTATGCTTGGACGCAAAAATCTCCCCCACTCGTTGACATAAAAATCAGTGAAAAAAATAGCGCGCTATAGCGCCGCTAATAGCACGCTATAGCATATTGAGAATCGTCTCGCTAAATTGATATATGTACAATGTCTCGCTAATAGCGCGCTATAGCACGCTAATAGCATATTTTCAGGGGCGCCGCTATTTTGTATAGCGCGCTATTTTTTTTCTTGATAAAAATACATGCTAAACACACGCAAAATCAGTACAAGGTAAAAAATATATTAGGAACAAAAAAGACATCCTCATGTGGAAAATGCCCGAAGATATCCAGATAATACCTTCGGTTTCAGTAGACCGTGAAATCGAGGTCTCAGCATAAGCATCTTCTGGTTTGGAAAAAAAAATTGTCCACTACATCGAAATTTATATGCTAAACACCCAAAGAATTTGGTGAAAAGATCCATGAAATCAATAAAAAAAACCTTAAAATTAGGTCTATGAAAAAAAAAATGTATCAAAACTGAGCTGAAAATCGTGCTAAGACATACACTATCTGTAAACACTGGAAAATGAGGTACCGATTTGAGAACTCTCCAGTGAAAATATGCATACAACCTAAAATTCCGTGGGCTAACACATATGTGAAACGTCAAAAAGGACATTTTTTTATCTTTGAAGTTCTATGATGTCTTCCTGTCATTACTTAATTGTAGATTTTTATTCTGACGGGCAATCGTTTTTCTCATTTATTTCATAAACGCATGCAAAACAACGCGATATATTAAAAAAACTAGTAGAACGCCCGTGCGTTGCCACAGGCTTTTTGTTTCATGATTGCACCTATAAATGTAGTGCATATAGCTAGGTGAAAGTCCGCCATAGTACCCTGTCCAAACAATAAGGGCTCTTTTGATTCAAACGAATTCTATAGGATTTTTAAAGGATTGAAATGTTTTGGAATTTCTCCTACGATTGGCCTTTGATTCGTAGTATTGAATTCCATAGGATTTTTTTTCATATGGAATCTTTTGTATTACATCTCATAGGAAATCTGACATCCACTTCGACCTCTTCTTACAATTCCTTCGTTTTTACCGTGACATCAAACACTCTTTGTTAATCCTATAGGATTCAAGTGGGCATGCCAAGCCTATACTTTTCCTTCCCGCGTTTTCAAAATTCTGTGAATCAAAGAGGCCCTAAATATATAACTCGCTACTCAAATTTCACATGTATAGAAAAATGAAAATCCACTCCGCTTGCAATGTAGAAAAATGAAAATCCACTCCACTTGCAATGTAATTCGATGATGTATACAAAGATGGCACTGATAATTATCTGTTACAAACTAAAATCTACTTGATGCGCTTGAGATATTCCTATTGGATGATGTATGAATATGCAACATTACTTATCACGCATTTTATACATAACCTTGTTATATATTTTGTGACCATATTTATATTTGCGCGTCTCACTTTATCTGGATGCCCATCGATGACTCTTCCATGGCTGAGCCTAAACTTTAATCTCCTAACATTTCAACACATGACTAAGGAAATTAAATTGTTGGTGAACGTTGCATGGGAAACAAAAATTTTCCTACGCACACGCAAGACCTATCCATGGTGATGAGCATCTACGAGAGGGAGATTGTATCTACATACCCTTGTAGATCGCTAAGCGGAAGCGTTAAGAAACGCGGTTGATGTAGTCGAACGTCTTCGCGATCCAAATCGCCGAGCGTCCCGCGATCCAATCACGATCCTTCCGATCTAGTGCCGAACGGACGGCACCTCCGCGTTCAACACACGTGCGGCTTGATGACGCCTTCAACTCCTCGATCCAGCGAGCGATGATGAAGTAGTAGATGAGTTCCAGCAGCACGACGGCGTGGTGATGATGATGAGTAGCAATCTCAGCAGGGCTTCGCCAAGCACTACGGAGATTATGACGGAGGAACTAGAGGGCTAGGGTTGCCGGCACACGGCTTGGGAAATCCTGATGTGTCCCGTGTGCTAGCCCTGTCCCTCTATTTATATGTTGAGCCCTGGGGTCTAAACTTGGACAAAAAGCCTCCACCAGCTCGGTTTTGCCCGCACAAGGTCGGTTTGGCCCGCAAGGAAAGAGTCCAACTCGGATCCCTGCAGCACCGCGCACAAGCGGTAGTACCGCTCGGGAGCGGTAGTACCGCTTCACCCAAGCGGTAGTACCGCTTTACACAAGCGGTAGTACCGCTTAAGCGGCAGTACTGCCTTACTGCTTAAGGCAGCAGCAAAACTCCCTTTTGCACTTTCCAATACCTCGTGGGTTTTATCCCTTTGGCTCATATAAAGTGTTGCTGCACCCGAACACTTCGGTAAACATCCGGAACCCCTTCCGGTGAATTCCGGAACCCTTCCGGAGATCAAAACACTATTATCACATATATCAATCTTTACCTCCGGACTCTTCCGGAGATCCTCGTCATGTCCGGGATCTTATCCGAGACTCCGAACAACCTTCGGTCACCAACAATAACTCAACTATACTAATCGTCACCAAACGTTAAGTGTGTAGACCCTGCGGGTTCGAGAACTATGTAGACATGACCGAGACACCTCTACGGTCAATAACCAATAGCGGGACCTGGATGCCCATATTGGTTCCTACATATTCTACGAAGATCTATATCGGTTGAACCTCTATGTCAAGGATTCAGTTAATCCCGTATGTTGTTCCTTTTGTTCTTCGGTATGTTACTTGCCCGAGATTCGATTGTCGGTATCTCTATACCTAGTTCAATCTCGTCACCGGCAAGTCTCTTTACTCGTTCCGTAATACAAGATCCCGTGGCTAACACCTTAGTCACATTGCTTGCAAGGCTTATAGTGATGTTGTATTACCGAGTGGGCCCTGAGATACCTCTCCGTCACACGGAGTAACAAATCCCAGTCTTGATCCATGCCAACTCAACGGACACCTTTGGAGATACCTGTAGAGCATCTTTATAGTCACCCAGTTACGTTGCGACGTTTGATACACACAAGGTATTCCTCCGGTGTCAGTGAGTTGCATGATCTCATGGTCATAGGAACAGATACTTGACATGCAGAAAACAATAGCAATAAACTGACACGATCATATGCTATGTTTATAGTTTGGGTCTTGTCCATCACATCATTCTCCTAATGATGTGATCCCGTTATCAAATGACATCTCATGTCCATGGTCAGGAAACCTTTACCATCCTTTGATCAACGAGTTAGTTAACTAGAGGCTTACTAAGGACACAGTGTTGTCTATGTACCCACACATGTATTTGAGTTTCCAATCAATACAATTATAGCATGGATAATAAACGATTATCATGAACAAGGAAATATAATAATAACTACTTTTATTATTGCCTCTAGGGCATATTTCCAACAGTCTCCCACTTGCACTAGAGTCAATAATCTAGTTCACATCACTATGTGATTTACATTGTAATGAATCGAACACCCATGCAGTTCTGGTGTTGTTCATGTTTAGCCCTTGGAAGAGGTTTAGTCATCGGATCTGCAACATTCAGATCCGTGTGTACTTTGCAAATATTTATGTCGTCCTCCTTGATGTAATCGCGGATGGAATTGAAACGTCGCTTTATGTGTCTGGTCCTCTTGTGAAATCTTGGTTCCTTGGCTAGAGCAATGGCACCAGTATTATCACAGAACAGAGTCATTGGGTTAAGTGCACTAGGCACTACTCCAAGATCTGTCATGAACTCCTTCATCCAGACACCTTCCTTCGCCGCCTCCGAGGCAGCGATGTACTCCGCTTCGCATGTAGAATCAGCTACCACGCTTTGCTTGGAACTGCACCAGCTAACCGCACCCCCATTAAGAATAAATACGTATCCGGTTTGCGACTTAGAGTCATCCGGATCAGTGTCAAAGCTTGCATCGACGTAACCCTTTACGACGAGCTCTTGATCACCTCCATAAACGAGAAACATGTCCTTAGTCCTTTTCAGGTACTTCAGGATATTCTTGACCGCCATCCAGTGTTCCACTCCTGGATCACTTTGAAACCTTCCGGCCATACTTATGGCAAGGCTGACATCGGGTCTTGTGCACAGCATTGCATACATGATAGAACCTATGGCTGAAGCATAGGGGACGACACTCATCTTTTCTCTATCTTCTGCAGTCACTGGGCATTGAGTCTTACTCAACTTCATACCTTGCAAAACAGGCAAGAACCCCTTCTTGGACTGATCCATTTTGAACTTCTTCAAAATCTTATCAAGGTATGTGCTTTGTGAAAGTCCTATTAAACGTCTTGATCTATCTCTATAGATCTTGATGCCTAATATGAAAGCAGCTTCTCCTAGGTCCTTCATTGAAAAACTCTTATTCAAATATTCCTTCACGCTTTCCAACATTTCTATATTGTTTCCAATCAGCAATATGTCATCCACATATAATATTAGAAACGCTATAGAGCTCCCACTCACTTTCTTGTAAATACAAGCTTCTCCGTAAACTTGTATAAACCCGAACGCCTTGATCACCTCATCAAAGCGAAGATTCCAACTCCGAGATGCTTGCACCAGTCCATAAATGGATCGCTGGAGTTTGCAAACTTTGTCAGCATTCTCTGGATCGACAAAACCTTCTGGTTGCATCATATACAACTCTTCCTTAAGAAAACCGTTAAGGAATGTTGTTTTGACATCCATCTGCCAAATTTCATAATCGAAAAAGGCAGCTATTGCTAACATGATTCTGACAGACTTAAGCATCGCTACGGGTGAGAAGGTCTCATCGTAGTCAACTCCTTGAACTTGTGAAAAACCCTTTGCCACAAGTCGAGCTTTATAGACGGTGACTTTACCGTCCGCGTCCGTCTTCCTCTTAAAGATCCATTTGTTCTGAATGGCCTTACGCCCTTCAGGTAATACTTCCAAAGTCCACACTTTGTTTTCATACATGGATCCCATCTCGGATTTCATGGCCTCTAACCATTTCTCGGAATCCGGGCCCACCATCGCTTCTCCATAGCTCGTAGGTTCATCGTTGTCCAACAACATGACCTCTAAGACAGGGTTGTCGTACCACTCAGGAGCAGTACGCGTCCTTGTCGACCTACGAGGTTCGATAGCAACTTGATCCGAAGCTTCATGATCTTCATCATGAACTTCCTCTTCAACTGATGTAGGCTCTACAGAAACATCTTTCTGCGCTGCGCTACTCTCTGGTTGAAGTAAAAGTTCAATAACCTCATCAAGTTCTATCTTCCTCCCACTCAATTCTTTCGAGAGAAACTCTTTCTCAAGAAATGTTCCATTTTTAGCGACAAACACTTTGCCTTCGGATCTGAGATAGAAGGTATACCCAACTGTCTCTTTTGGATATCCTATGAAGACGCATTTCTCCGCTTTGGGTTCCAGCTTTTCAGGCTGAAGCTTTTTGACATAAGCATCACATCCCCAAACTTTAAGAAACGACAATTTTGGCTTCTTGCCAAACCATAGTTCATATGGCGTCGTTGAAAGTGCATGTAGTCCCCATGTGTGGTTTTGGTAATTAATGACAATCCTTATGGACTAATATGTTTGCATTGAGATATACATTTGAAGGTTAGTCCCATTAGAAAATGATTGAAGAATAATGGAAGACAACTCCTTTGAAGCAACAATTACATCGAGATGATCAAAATGGAGTTCATTGGAGTATCTCAAGGGTTGCCATGCTTAGTGCTATGGTTTGAGCCATAACGGATCAAGATCTTGAAAGGATGATTTGAATGATGAATTCTAGGAGTAGCTCGAAGATATGATCATAATGGACTCATGTGTTGAGTCATGATTGATCAAGTATTCAAGCAAGCTATTCAAGTGAAGAATTCAATATACCCTTCAAGACATCAAGATTAAACATGGAGTAGAGATATCGGTTGACCAAGATGAAGCTCGAAGATCGAACTCTAAATGGTCAACACACGAGCGCAAATGATGCACCACATAGGATCTTGTGGTATGATATCAATCGCACTCTGTGTACTAACCCATACTATGTGTTGTCTATGTTTTTGAGGGTTAGGTGATTCTCATGGGCTCGCATCGAGAGTGAGATCTCAAGTGTCCATGAGAGGATGACATCAAGTGTCGATGATCATGATTGACAAGGGCAAGTTCAAGAAAACCATCCCGAAGGATTACATGCTTGAAGCTTGTGGATGATCACATGATGGACAAGTGAAGATGAATACAAAGCAAAGCTTCCCACATTGTGTATGGGGGAGCTACTTGAAGACTCCACTAATGTCTTGCCTTCAACTTGAGCCAAGAAGAAACATCAACATCAAGCTCAAGTGAAAGGTTCGAGTCAAAGGTATTAGTTCCTTTGGCGTTAGTGTTGTGGAGAGATGACCACCGAAGAAACATATACACTCAAGAATGGATTCCCGATAGCTATGTAGTATAGCTCTTTTATGATTCTTGAGTTATAGGGATCCCGCACTATTAAGAGGGGATCAAAGGGGTTAGTGATAGATTTGCTCAAGTCAACATCTTCTATTTCTACTTCCTCACATCATATTCGAACATAGGCATATTTCACTCCTATCCAGTACAAATACAATATGCCTATACATCTATCAAAGAAAATCCAAAGCCAAATAGGTTACCCAAATACATGATAAAAGCTTTGCATAATTTGCATCCTCCATTTTGGTTCATCTTGGGTGGTTCTCTATTTGAGGACCTGGGCTTTTTCCATAGCTTCAAAACGAGCCCAAGATCATCAAAATCGGAGTCCGGATGAGAAAGTTATGCATGTTTTAGTTTTGGGGTTCCTGCTGTTTTTCTTTGGCCGGATATCCGGGACTTGGCCGGATGTCCGGGCCCCGGATATCCGGGATCCTCCCGGAAATCCGGCTCGCTATGTCCAGAACCTGTGCGTAAATGGTTGTTGTGCCTGCCGGATGTCCGGCACTTGGCCAGATGTCCGGGGCCTGAAGGTTGGCCGGATGTCCGGGCCTTCCCCGGATATCCGGGCCCCCTGTTTTTCTACTACGCATGTGTTCTTCGTGTGTGTTTTCTTCAGCCGCCGGATGTCCGGCCCTTGCCCGGATGTCCGGCCCGTCTCAGCCACTTTCTCAAAAACGGCTAGTTTTCTTGGCTTGCTATATATACCCCTCTACCAATCCGGTAGAGGGTTGACCACTTCATCCAAAATAGCCCCAAGAACACAAGTGGCTCCCTCTCACTTCTCCTACACCAAATCTTAGATCCCGGAGAGATTCGTGAGAGTTCTTGAGAGATTTTCCAATCAAAAGATAGATCCACTCCCTCTCCCTCTCTTGACCAAAGGAATTCGTGATTTGAGCAAGTCTTGAGCATTTCCCCCTTGATCTTGTTACTCTTGGAGGTTGGAGACTCCTAGGCGGTAGGAGTGCTCCGGTGAGGAATCAACTTGTGATTTGTCCCCCGGAAAGTTTGTGAAGGTTTGGAGGCCGCCTCAAGGTCTACCACTAGTGGTTGAGAATCGCCTTCGTGGTGATATCTCAAGGGGAGAATAGGGTGAGCCTTCGTGGCGTTGGTGTGCCTTCGTGGTAACATCCACCTCTCTAACGGTGACTAGCTTCCATCCAAGGAAGTGAACATCGGGATACATCCTCGTCTCCGTGTCTTCGGTTATTTCTAACCCTAGCCACTACTTGTGGTTTACTTTGGTCACTTGACCGTGCATTCACTATATATATTGTTGTCCTCATTATATTGTGTTGGTTACCATATCGTAGAGATTATTTAGGACAACACTTTATAGTCCGCAATTCATACTTGCTACTATTGATATATCTTGTGCTTAGTGTGAATTGCTAGCTTGTAACATTCATTTCCATATCTTGTGACACAACTTGTGTAAGCTTGTAGTGATTACTTGAGTCTGCTTGTATCGTTCAATTCCATATATTGTGATACAATTTGTGTAAGCTTATATTGCTTACTTGTGGTTGTGTGTATTATTCATTTCCATATCTTGTGATATACATTGAGTAAGTTTGTGTAACTTACTTGTGCTTACTTATATCCTCGTTGTTCTCATCTTGTTTATCCTATGTTGTTGGTGCACTTAGTGAGCCTAGTATATTTAGGATTTGTGCTTGAAAAGTATCCGCTTAGTTAATTTCCGCATTAGGATATAGCCAAATCCGTAAAAGATTTTAAAACGCCTATTCACCCCCCCTCTAGGCGACATCGTGGTCCTTTCAATTGGTATCAGAGCGAGGTCTCTCCTTATTAGGCTTCACCGCCTAGAGAGTAACGATGTCGACTAGTGAACTAGTGCACGATGACACATTTTGTTTTAATGGCACAAATTACATTATGTGGAGATTACGCATGCTTTGTCACTTTCGGGCCATGGGTCCAAATGCTTTGCGGATTGTTGTTGTAGGGGATTCAAATCTAAAGGATGGACAATCTCCATCACTTGAGGATATGCATCTTGATAGTGAAGCTTTAAGTGTCATTCACCAAGCTATAACCTTCGAGGTGTTCAAGTCAATCTCGACGTGTTCGTTGGCTCATGAGGCTTGGACCAAACTTGAAGTTACATATGGTGGGTCCAACCTTGTGGGAGCCAATGCTATTTGGGACGAAGTGATGGAAGAGCTCTCCATTGCCTCCACCTCCGATTGCTTGGACACTTCAACATCTTCCACTTTGTCACAGGGTAATGACATGGTAAGTGGAGATATCTCATGGAGTGATGGTGTCAAGCTCATCATTGACGATATGTCATATAGAAATGCTAGTATTGTAGGTTAGGACACGAGCATATCTAACACCGAAAACATTGTACATTCTTGTGTAGATAGTCCATGCATATCATCTAATGATTCACTCATAAATTCTTGTGATGATATGCTTGGTCGTTTGTGTTGCCATATTCAAAATGCCTTGATTTCCTCTAGTTCTCTTTGTGAAACTAACCATGTTGAGGAAATCAAGAAAAATGAGGCACACTTGATTGATGAAGAACCCTCTTCTCCAAAAGAATCATCATCAACCCCCTTTGTTCACATGTGCCTCATGGCAAGAGGTAATGACAAGGTATCATCTTCTCTTAGTGATAATGATGATAGTTGTAATGAGGAAGATGATGATGATGACTTGACCCAAAATCTCTATGAGATTGGGAAAACTCTTCATAGAGCTAAAAATAACACTTATAAAAGGTTCCAAGATGTTCTTGCTTGCTTTAAAAAACGTAATGACTTATTTCTTTACGAGCAAGCGAAAAGTGAACAACTTGAACATGAACTTGCTATGGCTCATCAATGTGTTAGTGACTTGAGGTCTTTAAAAGAAGAGATTGAAGTTACTCATTGTAAACTTAAAGAGGATTTTGAGCACCTTGACCTTGGCTACAAGAATGTCAAAGGAGAGCTCACCAAACTCTCTAAGTCTCATGAGGAACTTCAAGCTACTCATGCGGAGTCTCTAGTTTCTACATGCTCCTCTCATATTGATAATGATGCTTGTGCTACTAACTCTATCTTGTGTGAAGCATCGATATTAAAAGAAAATGTTGAGCTAAGGACTCAACTTGATTTGCTAACTACCAATTATGGGAAATTGGAAGAAAGTCATAAAAAGCTCTTAGGCACTCATGAGGATCTTCTAATCTCTCATGATGGGTTAAAATTAGCTCATGAGGCTATGGTCACCAAGGTAAAATCATGTGAGCCTCATGTGGATATTAGCACATCTTCTACTCGAAATGCCTTATTGCCATGTGCTAGTCCTTGCAATTCCTCTCTACATGATATTGGTACATCTTGTGATGAATTGCTCACCATGCCTTGTTGCTCTAACAATGAAGCTTCTACTTCCTCTAGTTCTTCTGTTAATACTAACCTTGTAGAGGAAAATAAAGAGCTCAAGGCCCAAGTCACTAGTTTGAAGAAAGACTTGGAAAAATGTTGTGATAATATCTTGAGTATGCAAAAGGACCCTCAAGACAAAATAGGACTTGATTTCATCTCCAACAAGAAGAAGTCCAAGAACAAGAAGAAGGGACAAGATCAAGTCAAGAATTCGGCCAACATTATTTGCTTCAAGTGCAAGAATGTTGGACACCATGTGAGATCTTGTCCATTGAAGAAGAAGGCTTCAAGTGTGAAGCATCAAGGGAAGTGGCCTCAAGCTCAATCTCAAGTTCAACCTCAAGTTGAAGAACGGCCACTATCCATGATGAACCATGTTAATGCTCCCCAAGTTGAGAAAGTAAAGAAGAAGAGAAGGGGGAGTACATGTTGCTATATTTGTCGTAAGAAGGGACACATAGCTTCATCATGTCCCAACGGTAACATATCTAAGCCTCCTATAGTCAATAATCATTATTCGCTAAGGAAGGATATTGTTGGCAATTTGTTTGCCAAGTTTGTGGGCACCCAAAGTGGTTTGAGTAAAGAAAAGACCATTTGGGTTGCCAAGCCTATTGTGACTAATTTCTTAGGACCCAACTTGATTGGGGACCATCAAGCTCTAACTTGACCAATAGGTGTGTGGAGGGCATTGGAGACTTGGCTAGTTCATGAAGAAAAATGATTCTCACCATTCATTATGGTTCAAACCAAGTCAAGTGAATTATCATCATATTTGTCATTCCAATGCTCCTCGTGGCGGTAACTTGTATTTATATTGTCTACATTGAAAGTTACTAGCCCCATGCATGTTTAGGTTTTGTACCTAGCATGTGTTTGTATATGTTGTGCCTCCTAAATATGCTTGATTCGTGTTATCTAGCATGTGTAGGTTGCAATGCACGTCATATATTTGTGTGTGTAGTCTCGAGCCTTTATTGCTTCATTAGTTGAATCTTATTTGGCTCTTTTGAGATATTAATGGATCATCACATTATGGGGGAGTGCTATGTTTTACGCATATCACAAACCTTAAATGTGTAAATATGCATGATACCACCTAGTATGATTTCTATGAGATTATCTAGTTACTTTGTGGTATGTCACACTCATGTGAAATTCAAATAACTATCCGTTAAACTTATTTCTAATTAGATTTCACTTGCCTCCTATGAATAAAACATGGATTATCACATTATGGGGGAGTGATATACTTTGTGCATATCACTTCTCGTGTGAACATTAACAATAGAGGTTTGCCAGTTTGCCACTTAGAATATATATTTGAGATTATCTTATATCTCTGTGGCATGCAATGCCTTGTTTACGTATGGCATTTTTGTGCGGTTGTGCCCATGGTCATCTTAAAAATCGTATTTGGAAAATCGTTTGATTAAAGCTATTCCAATTGTTGCTTTGCATGATGATCTATCTAATTGGAATGTTAATAATATACTATCCAAGCATTGTGTTTATTTCTAAACTCTCATGTTATGCTTGTGTTAGTATAGATGATCATGTACTTATGTGGTTTCTACACCGAATGATAACTCGAAATACCATTTTGTTTGAGTTCATCTTATTGGTTTGTATGGAGTTATGGGAGTTTGTTATCTCATTTTTTATAGTGTCCTATATCTACTTGAGTGAGATATTCCTATGAGTATGTGTGCAATGCATATCTTATATGCTCATTGGTTTTCCTTGGTTCATATGTTGAACTTTGTGTGCTATCATATGTTGATTTGTCACTTTGATTCATTTTGGACAACATGAATGACTAGTGATGTTATTGGAAGTATTAACGGTTATGTGTTCATTTGTCCATTTTGTATCTCCCTGGATTTTGGTAGGCATGTGCATGCATATTTACTATGTGTAAATTCACATGCCTTGCTTGCTTTATTTGATCCACTATATAAGGGCAACTCCATCATGTCCTTAATGGTTAATATGTGCTTGATATTCAAAGTCATATCCATATGCACATAGTGTTGGTGAACGTTGCATGGGAAACAAAAAATTTCCTACGCACACACAAGATCTATCCATGGTGATGAGCATCTACGAGAGGGAGAGTGAATCTACATACCCTTGTAGATCGCTAAGCGGAAGCGTTTAAGAAACGCGGTTGATGTAGTCGAACGTCTTCGCGATCCAAATCGCAAGTCGTCCCTCGATCCGATCACGAACTAGCGCCGAACGGACGACACCTCCGCGTTCAACACACGTACGGCTTGATGACGCCTTCACCTCCTCGATCCAGCGAGCGATGGTGAAGTAGTGGTTGAGTTCCAGCAGCACGACGGCGTGGTGATGGTGGTGAGGAACAATCTCTGCAGGGCTTCGCCAAGCGCTACGGAGAATATGACGGAGGAACTAGAGGGTTAGGGTTACCGCACACGGCTTGGGGAAATCTTGATGTATCCCGTGTGCTAGCCCTGCCCCTCTATTTATATGTTGAGCCTTGGGGTCTAAACTTGGAGTAAAAGCCTCCTCTAGGTCGGTTTTGCCCACACAAGGTCGGTTTGGCCCGCAGGAAAAGAGTCCAACTCGGATCCCTGCCGAACCGTGCACAGCCGCGCACAAGCGGTAGTACCGCTCACAAGCGGTAGTACCGCTTGGGCGGTAGTACCGCCTCACACAAGCGGTAGTACCGCTCGGGCGGTAGTACCGCTTCACACAAGCGGTAGTACCGCTTACGCGGCAGCAAAACTACTTTTTGCACTTTCCAATACCTCGTGGGCTTTATCCCTTTGGCCCATATAAAGTGTTGCTGCACCCGAACACTTCGGTAAACATCCGGAACCCCTTCCGGTGAACTCCGGAACCCTTCCGGAGATCAAAACACTATTATCACATATATCAATCTTTACCTCCGGACTATTCCGGAGATCCTCGTCATGTCTGGGATCTTATCCGGGACTCCGAACAACTTTCGGTCACCAACATAATAACTCAATTATACTAATCGTCACCAAACGTTAAGTGTGTAGACCCTGCGGGTTCGAGAACTATGTAGACATGACCGAGACACCTCTACGGCCAATAACCAATAGCGGGACCTGGATGCCCATATTGGCTCCTACATATTCTACGAAGATCTTTATCGGTCGAACCTCTATGTCAAGGATTCAGTTAATCCCGTATGCTGTTCCCTTTGTTCTTCGGTATGTTACTTTCCCGAGATTCGATCGTCGGTATCACTATACCTAGTTCAATCTCGTTACCGGCAAGTCTCTTTACTCGTTCCGTAATACAAGATCTCGTGGCTAACACTTTAGTCACATTGCTTGCAAGGCTCATTGTGATGTTGTATTACCGAGTGGGCCCTGAGATACCTCTCCGTCATACGGAGTAACAAATCCCAGTCTTGATCCATGCCAACCCAACAGACACCCTTGGAGATACCTGTAGAGCACCTTTATAGTCACCCAGTTACGTTGCGACGTTTGATACACACAAGGTACTCCTCCGGTGTCAGTGAGTTGCATGATCTCATGGTCAAAGGAACAGATACTTGACATGCAGAAAACAATAGCAATAAACTGACACGATCAAATGCTACGTTCTTAGTTTGGGTCTTGTCCATCACATCATTCTCCTAATGATGTGATCCCGTTATCAAATGACATCTCATGTCAATGGCTAGGAAACCTTAACCATCTTTGATCAACGAGCTAGTCAACTAGAGGCTTACTAGGGACACAGTGTTGTCTATGTACCCACACATGTATTTGAGTTTCCAATCAATACAATTATAGCATGGATAATAAACGATTATCATGAACAAGGAAATATAATAATAACCAATTTATTATTGCCTCTAGGGCATATTTCCAACAGTCTCCCACTTGCACTAGAGTCAATAATCTAGTTCACATCACTATGTGATTTACATTGTAATGAATTGAACACCCATGCAGTTCTGGTGCTGTTCATGTTTAGCCCTTGGAAGAGGTTTAGTCATCGGATCTGCAACATTTAGATCCGTGTGTACTTTGCAAATATTTATGTCGTCCTCCTTGATGTAATCGCGGATGGAATTGAAGCGTCGCTTTATGTGTCTGGTCCTCTTGTGAAATCTTGGTTCCTTGGCTAGAGCAATGGCACCAGTGTTATCACAAAACAGAGTCATTGGGTTAAGCGCACTAGGCACTACTCCAAGATCTGTCATGAACTCCTTCATCCAGACACCTTCCTTCGCCGCCTCCGAGGCAGCGATGTACTCCGCTTCGCATGTAGAATCTGCTACCACGCTTTGCTTGGAACTGCACCAGCTAACCGCGCCCCCATTAAGAATAAATACGTATCCGGTTTGCGACTTAGAGTCATCCGGATCAGTGTCAAAGCTTGCATCGACGTAACCCTTTACGACGAGCTCTTGATCACCTCCATAAATGAGAAACATATCCTTAGTCCTTTTCAGGTATTTCAGGATATTCTTGACCGCCGTCCAGTGTTCCATTCCTGGATCACTTTGAAACCTTCCGACCATACTTATGGCAAGGCTGACATCGGGTCTTGTGCACAGCATTGCATACAAGATAGAGCCTATGGCCGAAGCATAGGGGATGACACTCATCTTTTCTCTATCTTCTGCAGTCACTGGGCATTGAGTCTTACTCAACTTCACACCTTGCAATACAGGCAAGAACCCCTTCTTGGACTGATCCATTTTGAACTTCTTCAAAACTTTGTCAAGGTATGTGCTTTGTGAAAGTCCTATTAAGCGTCTCGATCTATCTCTATAGATCTTGATGCCTAATATGAAAGCAGCTTCTCCTAGGTCCTTCATTGAAAAACTCTTGTTCAAATATTCCTTCACGCTTTCCAGCATTTCTATATTGTTTCCAATCAGCAATATGTCATCCACATATAATATTAGAAACGCTATAGAGCTCCCACTCACTTTCTTGTAAATACAAGCTTCTCCGTAAACTTGTATAAACTCGAACGCTTTGATCACCTCATCAAAACGAAGATTCCAACTCCGAGATGCTTGCACCAGTCCATAAATGGATCGCTGGAGTTTGCAAACTTTGTCAGCATTCTCTGGATCGACAAAACCTTCTGGTTGCATCATATACAACTCTTCCTTAAGGTAACCGTTAAGGAACGATGTTTTGACATCCATCTGCCAAATTTCATAATCGAAAAAGGCAGCTATTGCTAACATGATTCTGACGGACTTAAGCATCGCTACGGGTGAGAAGGTCTCATCGTAGTCAACTCCTTGAACTTGTGAAAAACCCTTTGCCACAAGTCGAGCTTTATAGACGGTGATATTACCGTCCGCGTCCGTCTTCCTCTTAAAGATCCATTTGTTCTGAATGGCCTTACGCCCTTCAGGTAATACTTCCAAAGTCCATACTTTGTTTTCATACATGGATCCCATCTCGGATTTCATGGCCTCTAACCACTTCTCGGAATCCGGGCCCATCATCGCTTCTCCATAGCTCGTAGGTTCATCGTTGTCTAACAACATGACCTCTAAGACAGGGTTGCCGTACCACTCAGGAGCAGTACGCGTCCTTGTCGACCTACGAGGTTCGATAGCAACTTGATCCAAAGCTTCATGATCATCATCATTAACTTCCTCTTCAGCTAATGTAGGCTCCACAGAAACAACTTTCTGCACTGCGCTACTCTCAGGTTGAAGTAAAGGTTCAACAACCTCATCAAGTTCTATCTTCCTCCCACTCAATTCTTTCGAGAGAAACTCTTTCTCAAGAAATGTTCCGTTTTTAGCGACAAACACTTTGCCTTCGGATCTGAGATAGAAGGTATACCCAACTGTCTCTTTTGGGTATCCTATGAAGACGCATTTCTCCGCTTTGGGTTCTAGCTTTTCAGGCTGAAGCTTTTTGACATAAGCATCACATCCCCAAACTTTAAGAAACGACAGCTTTGGCTTCTTGCCAAACCAAAGTTCATATGGCGTCGTCTCAACGGATTTCGATGGTGCCCTATTTAAAGTGAATGCAGCTGTCTCTAATGCATAACCCCAAAACTATAGTGGCAAATCGGCAAGAGACATCATAGATCGCACCATATCCAATAAAGTTCGATTACGACGTTTGGACACACCATTACGCTGTGGTGTTCCAGGCGGTGTCAGTTGTGAAACAATTCCACATTGTCTTAAGTGACTGCCAAACTCATAACTCAGATATTCTCCTCCTCGATCAGATCGTAGGAATTTAATCTTCTTGTTACGATGATTCTCAATTTCACTCTGAAATTGTTTGAACTTTTCAAATGTTTCAGACTTATGTTTCATTAAGTAAATATACCCATATCTACTTAAGTCATCAGTGAAGGTGAGAAAGTAACGATAACCACCGCGCGCCTCAATACTCATCGGACCACACACATCAGTATGTATGATTTCCAATAAGTCACTTGCCCGTTCCATTGTTCCAGAGAACGGCGTTTTAGTCATCTTGCCCATGAGGCATGGCTCACATGTGTCAAGTGATTCAAAATCAAGTGACTCCAAAAGTCCATCAGCATGGAGCTTCCTCATGCATTTTACGCCAATATGACCTAAACGGCAGTGCCACAAGAAAGTGGTATTATCATTATCAATTCTATATCTTTTGGCATCAATGTTATGAACATGTGTATCATTACTATCGAGATTCAATAAGAATAAACCCCTCACATTGGGTGCATGACCATAAAAGATATTACTCATATAAATAGAACAACCATTATTCTCTGATTTAAATGAGTAACCGTCTCGCAATAAACAAGATCCAGATATAATGTTCATGCTTAACGCAGGCACCAAATAACACTTATTTAGGTTCATCACTAATCCCGACGGTAATCGAAGAGCGAGCGTGCCGACGGCGATCACATCAACCTTGGAACCATTTCCCACGCGTATCGTCACTTCGTCCTTTGCCAGCCTCCGTCTATTCCGCAGTTCCTGTTTTGAGTTGCAAATATGAGCAACCGCACAGGTATCAAATACCCAGGCACTACAACGAGAGTTGGTAAGGTACACATCAATAACATGTATATCATATATACCTTGTTTGTTGTTGGCCGCCTTCTTGTCAGCCAAATACTTGGGGCAATTCCGCTTCCAGTGTCCAGTTCCCTTGCAATGAAAACACACAGTTTCTGGTTTGGGTCCAGCCTTGGGTTTCTTCACGAGAGGAGCAACTGCTTTGCCACTCTTCTTGGAGTTACCCTTCTTACCCTTGCCATTTTTCTTGAAACTAGTGGTTTTATTGACCATCAACACTTGATGCTCCTTCTGAATTTCAGACTCAGCGACTTTCAGCATCGCAAACAGCTCGGCGACTGACTTGTTCATCCCGTGCATGTTATAGTTCAACACGAAGCTCTTGTAGCTAGGTGGCAATGATTGAAGAACTCTGTCAGTGATAGCCTCTGGCGGAAGGGGCATCCCTAACTCAGCCAGACGGGTGGAGTACCCAGACATTCTGAGCACGTGATCACTGATAGACCCGTTCTCCTCCATCTTGCAAGCATAGAATTTATCGGAGATCTCATATCTCTCGATCCGGGCATTCTTCTGAAAGATAAACTTCAACTCCTGGAACATCTCATATGCTCCATGACGTTCAAAACGTCTTTGAAGTCCCGGTTCTAAGCCATACAACATTGCACATTGAACTATTGAGTAATCATCAGAACGAGCCTGCCAGGCGTTCACAACGTCTAGAGACTCAACTGGAGCGGGTGGATCACCAAGCGGTGCATCAAGGACATAAGCCTTCTGGGAAGCCGTAAGGATAATCCTTAGATTACGGGCCCAGTCCACAAAGTTTCTTCCATCATCTTTCAACTTAGCTTTCTCTAGGAACGCATTAAAATTCAGGGGTGCTACTGCGCGAGCCATGATCTACAACATAAATATAGCAAAGACAACTTAGACTATTGTTCTTAGATAATGAGTTTAGTTAATCATATTACTTAAAAACTCCCACTCAAATTGACATCCCTCCGGTCATTCGAGTGTAACATGATCCAAATCCACCAACTCAAGTCCGATCATCACGTGAGTTGAGGTGGTTTCAATGGTGAACATCTTCATGTTGATCATATCTACTATATGACTCATGTTCGACCTTTCGGTCTCTTGTGTTCCGAGGCCATGTCTATACATGCTAGGCTCGTCAAGTTTAACCCGAGTGTTCCGCACGTGCAACATGGCTTGCACCCGTTGTATGCGAACGTAGAGTCTATCACACCCGATCATCACGGCGTGTCTCGAAACGACGAACTTTCGCAACGGTGCACACTTGGGGAGGACACAATTTATCTTGAAATTTAAGTGAGGGATCACCTTATAATGCTACCGTCGTCCTAAGCAAAATAAGATGCATAAAAGGATTAACATCACATGCAAATCATAAGTGACATGATATGGCCATGAACTTGTGCTTTTGATCTCCATCTCCAAAGCACCGGCATGATCTCCATCGTCACCGGCATGACACCATGATCTCCATCATCTTGATCTCCATCAACGTGTCGCCATAAGGTTGTCGCGCCGACTGTTGCTTCCACGACTATTGCTAACGTTTAGCGATAAAGTAAAGCATTACATAGCGCTTAATGATTGACACGCAGGTCATACAATAATTAAAGACAACTCTATGGCTCCTGCCAGTTGCCGTACTCATCGACATGCAAGTCGTGATATTCTATACAACACATGATCATCTCATACATCACATATATCTCATCATGTAATTGGCCATATCACATCACAACATACCCTGCAAAAACAAGTTAGACGTCCTCTAATTGTTGTTGCAAATTTTACGTGGCTGCTACGGGTTTGCAAGAACCGTTCTTACCTACGCAAAACCACAACGTGGTGTAGTGATTGCTTTTTGATCTTCTAAAAGAACCCTCTTCATTGAAATCGATACAACTAAAGTGAGAGAGACAGACACCCGCTAGCCATCTTTATGCAACGAAGTTACATGTCAGTTGAAGGAACCTGTCTCGCGTAAGTGTACGCGTAATGTCGGTCCGGGCCGCTTCATCTCACAGTACCGCCGAATCAAATATCAACTAGTAACGGCAAGCAATATGTATACACCCACGCCCACAACTCGTTTGTGTTCTACTCGAGATCTCATCTATGCATAGACCTGGCTCTGATACCACTGTTGGTGAACGTTGCATGGGAAACAAAAATTTTCCTACGCACACACAAGATCTATCCATGGTGATGAGCATCTACGAGAGGGAGAGTGAATCTACATACCCTTGTAGATCGCTAAGCGGAAGCGTTTAAGAAACGCGGTTGATGTAGTCGAACGTCTTCGCGATCCAAATCGCAAGTCGTCCCTCGATCCGATCACGAACTAGCGCCGAACGGACGGCACCTCCGCGTTCAACACACGTACGGCTTGATGACGCCTTCACCTCCTCGATCCAGCGAGCGATGGTGAAGTAGTGGTTGAGTTCCAGCAGCACGACGGCGTGGTGATGGTGGTGAGGAACAATCTCTGCAGGGCTTCGCCAAGCGCTACGGAGAATATGACGGAGGAACTAGAGGGTTAGGGTTGCCACACACGGCTTGGGGAAATCTTGATGTATCCCGTGTGCTAGCCCTGCCCCTCTATTTATATGTTGAGCCTTGGGGTCTAAACTTGGAGTAAAAGCCTCCTCTAGGTCGGTTTTGCCCGCAGGAAAAGAGTCCAACTCGGATCCCTGCCGAACCGTGCACAGCCGCGCACAAGCGGTAGTACCGCTCACAAGCGGTA
Organism: Elymus sibiricus; assembly: GCA_039707655.1. NCBI lineage: Eukaryota > Viridiplantae > Streptophyta > Magnoliopsida > Poales > Poaceae > Elymus > Elymus sibiricus. The sequence goes on from CM077675.1 coordinate 24,902,768, forward strand.
GTACCGCTTGGGCGGTAGTACCGCCTCACACAAGCGGTAGTACCGCTCGGGCGGTAGTACCGCTTCACACAAGCGGTAGTACCGCTTACGCGGCAGCAAAACTACTTTTTGCACTTTCCAATACCTCGTGGGCTTTATCCCTTTGGCCCATATAAAGTGTTGCTGCACCCGAACACTTCGGCAAACATCCGGAACCCCTTCCGGTGAACTCCGGAACCCTTCCGGAGATCAAAACACTATTATCACATATATCAATCTTTACCTCCGGACTATTCCGGAGATCCTCGTCATGTCTGGGATCTTATCCGGGACTCCGAACAACTTTCGGTCACCAACATAATAACTCAATTATACTAATCGTCACCAAACGTTAAGTGTGTAGACCCTGCGGGTTCGAGAACTATGTAGACATGACCGAGACACCTCTACGGCCAATAACCAATAGCGGGACCTGGATGCCCATATTGGCTCCTACATATTCTACGAAGATCTTTATCGGTCGAACCTCTATGTCAAGGATTCAGTTAATCCCGTATGCTGTTCCCTTTGTTCTTCGGTATGTTACTTGCCCGAGATTCGATCGTCGGTATCACTATACCTAGTTCAATCTCGTTACCGGCAAGTCTCTTTACTCGTTCCGTAATACAAGATCTCGTGGCTAACACTTTAGTCACATTGCTTGCAAGGCTCATTGTGATGTTGTATTACCGAGTGGGCCCTGAGATACCTCTCCGTCATACGGAGTAACAAATCCCAGTCTTGATCCATGCCAACCCAACAGACACCCTTGGAGATACCTGTAGAGCACCTTTATAGTCACCCAGTTACGTTGCGACGTTTGATACACACAAGGTACTCCTCCGGTGTCAGTGAGTTGCATGATCTCATGGTCAAAGGAACAGATACTTGACATGCAGAAAACAATAGCAATAAACTGACACGATCAAATGCTACGTTCTTAGTTTGGGTCTTGTCCATCACATCATTCTCCTAATGATGTGATCCCGTTATCAAATGACATCTCATGTCAATGGCTAGGAAACCTTAACCATCTTTGATCAACGAGCTAGTCAACTAGAGGCTTACTAGGGACACAGTGTTGTCTATGTACCCACACATGTATTTGAGTTTCCAATCAATACAATTATAGCATGGATAATAAACGATTATCATGAACAAGGAAATATAATAATAACCAATTTATTATTGCCTCTAGGGCATATTTCCAACACATAGTTAAGTGGAGTTTGCACTTTGTATTATAGTTGTGCTAACTACTTTGGACCCAATAAGTTTGGGGACCATATTGTACTTAAAAGTGATTTAGGTACATTAAAGAAGCTTTGTGTGCTTGGCTTATTCATGAAGAAGGTGGTGTCACCTTGAGGAAATTAGAGCCAAGCTTGGATATTTTATTGATCTACGACTTCATACCAATGCTCTCGGTAACAAGTATTTACTTCAAGCATATATATAGAATTGGAGTCAACCTTGTGTAGGTTGCATCATGGCATGAATTTCTTGACTTGTTCTTGTGTTACTTGTTTCCATTCTTAAAGCATCCCAACAATGATCTATTGTTGCTAGTTGTGATGTCTTTGATGGTTGTGTGTTTGGAGTTCATTAATATACAATAAGATAATATTAAGCCATGTGCTATGCTTTCAAGCAAATATCTCATTGGTATATTTTATGACTCCCGTTTGGATATCTTATTCTTTCTTTTTGTAACTATTTCATGTGTACATCGTTCTTTGTGGATATATATATCACCATGATTGTCATCTACCTAGAATCTTATACACGTGAGAGAAGATACATCTCTAGTTGATATCCCTATTCTTTCATGTCCACCGTTTCATTCTCTTTTTATATCTTTGGTGGCTCCGTGGAAGCATTTGTCGTATGAGTGCGTGTCTTACCTCTTTACATCTTAGTGCACTCATGTTTGGTGAAGATTGTTATCCTCGTGCTTGTCTTGACAAGCCTATTATTTCCTATCTTCACCATGGGTTGTCACAAGCTTTGATTTTTAATTTGCATATTAGTGAGCTTGTGAACCCATTTGCTTGATGTGTGTGTGTGGCCTTCTTAACTTCGTGTGTGTGGGAAGGACATGTCTTGCACCTTGTATCTCATTTACTCAAGACTATGCTGATGCTTAATTCTCATCCTTATATTAGTCTTCTCAAGTGCTTTGACATGACTCACACACATCATTTTGGTTGAGCCTATTCTTAGGTTGCCTCATTTACATGTTGCTCAACCATGTGTTTGTTGCAAATGCTAGGCTTCTTTTCTTATCTATGCTTGCTTGCAATTGTTTTGTGTTCCTATTGATTTTGGGGGAGTGATGATCCTATTTTGTGCACTTGTATCCAAATACAAAAATTCTAAATAGTGCACAAATCATGGGGAGCTTCTCTATTTTCCTTAGAACACTTCTTTGCCCAAATCATAATATTCTTTTATCCTTTTGGCTCGTCGAATCTTTTGATTGCTTGCTTCGCTTCATTATTATGCAAATGAGATCAATTTGTGCCATGTGCTTTGTGCCATATGCCTTGCTCTTATGCTAGGATCACAATTGTATAATAATGGATTCACTTGTGGATATCATGTTCTTGTAAACTGCGTCTATTTTGTGTATGCAAATTTCTTTGTGGATACATATCATGATTATTATTAGCCACTTAGAAATTTTTATACATGAGAAAGTTCATATCTTTCCTTGATATCATTTATTCCTTCCCGGCCACCTTGTTTGTTTCCATTTATTCTTATGGTGGCTTTGGTAAGAGGTTGTGACGTGAGTGCTTGTATGTTTTGCATATAATCATGCGCACTCATGTGTTTTGAATGTATTTTGGACCTATGCTTGACATGATGATCATTGAATATTCCTATTATATCTTGTCCAAAATATGTTCTTTGGATCTTTTGAATGTCTATATGCTTATTTTTCATATCATAGTATCTTGTTGCATTCTAGATCCTGAGCTCCTCCCATTATTCATCATAGAATATGTGCATTTGATTTCACTCACATTTTGTGATATGCACACATCAAGGAGGAACTCATACTAATTATGGGTCTTCTAGATTCTTCCATTTTGGCATTTGTTGCCAATGGGGGAGAAGTTTAGAGGATTTAAGATAGGTATTTTTAAAACGCTTATTGTCCTTCATGCTTACCTATCTTTGTTATATATGTTTGTTGCATGGATGAGTATTGTGTATAGAGATAACTTCACCTAGTTTGTGTCAACCAATATATGCAATGACATTCAAAGTTCATTCATAAATGCATATATTGTGGGGGAGTTTAACCTCAAGTATCTTTGTGACACGTGATGCTATCAAAACCATCCCAAGTATGAAATTTGTCCAAGGATAAATTGCATGCTTGTTTTAAAAATTCATTATATAAACCCTCTTGTTGAGATTGTCATCAATTACCAAAATGGGGGAGATTGAAAGTGCATGTAGTCCCGATGTGTGGTTTTGGTAATTAATGACAATCCTTATGGACTAATATGTTTGCATTGAGATATACATTTGAAGGTTAGTCCCATTAGAAAATGATTGAAGAATAATGGAAGACAACTCCTTTGAAGCAACAATTACATCGAGATGATCAAAATGGAGTTCATTGGAGTATCTCAAGGGTTGCCATGCTTAGTGCTATGGTTTGAGCCATAACGGATCAAGATCTTGAAAGGATGATTTGAATGATGAATTCTAGGAGTAGCTCGAAGATATGATCATAATGGACTCATGTGTTGAGTCATGATTGATCAAGTATTCAAGCAAGCTATTCAAGTGAAGAATTCAATATACCCTTCAAGACATCAAGATTAAACATGGAGTAGAGATATCGGTTGACCAAGATGAAGCTCGAAGATCGAACTCTAAATGGTCAACACACGAGCGCAAATGATGCACCACATAGGATCTTGTGGTATGATATCAATCGCACTCTGTGTACTAACCCATACTATGTGTTGTCTATGTTTTTGAGGGTTAGGTGATTCTCATGGGCTTGCATCGAGAGTGAGATCTCAAGTGTCCATGAGAGGATGACATCAAGTGTCGATGATCATGATTGACAAGGGCAAGTTCAAGAAAACCATCCCGAAGGATTACATGCTTGAAGCTTGTGGATGATCACATGATGGACAAGTGAAGATGAATACAAAGCAAAGCTTCCCACATTGTGTATGGGGGAGCTACTTGAAGACTCCACTAATGTCTTGCCTTCAACTTGAGCCAAGAAGAAACATCAACATCAAGCTCAAGTGAAAGGTTCGAGTCAAAGGTATTAGTTCCTTTGGCGTTAGTGTTGTGGAGAGATGACCACCGAAGAAACATATACACTCAAGAATGGATTCCCGATAGCTATGTAGTATAGCTCTTTTATGATTCTTGAGTTATAGGGATCCCGCACTATTAAGAGGGGATCAAAGGGGTTAGTGATAGATTTGCTCAAGTCAACATCTTCTATTTCTACTTCCTCACATCATATTCGAACATAGGCATATTTCACTCCTATCCAGTACAAATACAATATGCCTATACATCTATCAAAGAAAATCCAAAGCCAAATAGGTTACCCAAATACATGATAAAAGCTTTGCATAATTTGCATCCTCCATTTTGGTTCATCTTGGGTGGTTCTCTATGTGAGGACCTGGGTTTTTTACATAGCTTCAAAACGAGTCCAATATCATCAAAATCGGAGTCCGGATGAGAAAGTTATGCATGTTTTAGTTTTGGGGTTCCTGCTGTTTTTCTTTGGCCGGATATCCGGGACTTGGCCGGATGTCCGGGCCCCGGATATCCGGGATCCTCCCGGAAATCCGGCTCGCTATGTCCAGAACCTGTGCGTAAATGGTTGTTGTGCCTGCCGGATGTCCGGCACTTGGCCAGATGTCCGGGGCCTGAAGGTTGGCCGGATGTCCGGGCCTTCCCCGGATATCCGGGCCCCCTGTTTTTCTACTACGCCTGTGTTCTTCGTGTGTGTTTTCTTCAGCTGCCGGATGTCCGGCCCTTGCCCGGATGTCCGGCCCGTCTCAGCCACTTTCTCAAAAACGGCTAGTTTTCTTGGCTTGCTATATATACCCCTCTACCAATCCGGTAGAGGGTTGACCACTTCATCCAAAATAGCCCCAAGAACACAAGTGGCTCCCTCTCACTTCTCCTACACCAAATCTTAGATCCCGGAGAGATTCGTGAGAGTTCTTGAGAGATTTTCCAATCAAAAGATAGATCCACTCCCTCTCCCTCTCTTGACCAAAGGAATTCGTGATTTGAGCAAGTCTTGAGCATTTCCCCCTTGATCTTGTTACTCTTGGAGGTTGGAGACTCCTAGGCGGTAGGAGTGCTCCGGTGAGGAATCAACTTGTGATTTGTCCCCCGGAAAGTTTGTGAAGGTTTGGAGGCCGCCTCAAGGTCTACCACTAGTGGTTGAGAATCGCCTTCGTGGTGATATCTCAAGGGGAGAATAGGGTGAGCCTTCGTGGCGTTGGTGTGCCTTCGTGGTAACATCCACCTCTCTAACGGTGACTAGCTTCCATCCAAGGAAGTGAACATCGGGATACATCCTCGTCTCCGTGTCTTCGGTTATTTCTAACCCTAGCCACTACTTGTGGTTTACTTTGGTCACTTGACCGTGCATTCACTATATATATTGTTGTCCTCATTATATTGTGTTGGTTACCATATCGTAGAGATTATTTAGGACAACACTTTATAGTCCGCAATTCATACTTGCTACTATTGATATATCTTGTGCTTAGTGTGAATTGCTAGCTTGTAACATTCATTTCCATATCTTGTGACACAACTTGTGTAAGCTTGTAGTGATTACTGGAGTCTGCTTGTATCGTTCAATTCCATATATTGTGATACAATTTGTGTAAGCTTATATTGCTTACTTGTGGTTGTGTGTATTATTCATTTCCATATCTTGTGATATACATTGAGTAAGTTTGTGTAACTTACTTGTGCTTACTTATATCCTCGTTGTTCTCATCTTGTTTATCCTATGTTGTTGGTGCACTTAGTGAGCCTAGTATATTTAGGATTTGTGCTTGAAAAGTATCCGCTTAGTTAATTTCCGCATTAGGATATAGCCAAATCCGTAAAAGATTTTAAAACGCCTATTCACCCCCCCCCCCCTCTAGGCGACATCGTGGTCCTTTCAGTCGTCTCAACGGATTTCGATGGTGCCCTATTTAAAGTGAATGCAGCTGTCTATAATGCATAACAACAAAACGATAGTGGCAAATCGGCAAGAGACATCATAGATCGCACCATATCCAATAAGGTTCGATTACGACGTTCGGATACACCATTACGCTGTGGTGTTCCAGGCGGTGTCAATTGTGAAACAATTCCACACTGTCTTAAGTGACTGCCAAACTCATAACTCAGATATTCTCCTCCTCGATCAGATCACAGGAATTTAATCTTCTTGTTACGATGATTCTCAACTTCACTCTGAAATTGCTTAAAATTTCAAACGTTTCAGACTTGTGTTTCATTAAGTAAATATACCCATATCTACTTAAATCATCAGTGAAGGTGAGAAAGTAACGATAACCACCGCGTGCCTCAATGCTCATCGGACCGCACACATCAGTATGTATGATTTCCAACAAGTCACTTGCCCGTTCCATCGTACCAGAGAACGGCGTTTTAGTCATCTTGCCCATGAGGCATGGCTCACATGTGTCAAGTGATTCAAAATCAAGTGACTCCAAAAGTCCATCAGCATGGAGCTTCTTCATGCGTTTTACGCCAATATGACCTAAACGGCAGTGCCACAAGAAAGTGGTATTATCATTATCAACTCTACATCTTTTGGCATCAATGTTATGAACATGTGTATCATCACTATCAAGATTCAATAAGAATAAACTCCTCACATTGGGTGCATGACCATAAAAGATATTACTCATATAAATAGAACAACCATTATTCTCAGATTTAAATGAGTAACCGTCTCGCAATAAACAAGATCCAGATATAATGTTCATGCTTAACGCAGGCACTAAATAACAATTATTTAGGTTCATCACTAATCCCGATGGTAATCGAAGAGCGAGTGTGCCGACGGCGATCACATCAACCTTGGAACCATTTCCCACGCGCATCGTCACTTCGTCCTTTGCCAGCCTCCGTCTATTCCGCAGTTCCTGTTTTGAGTTGCAAATGTGAGCAACCGCACCGGTATCAAATACCCAAGCACTACAACGGGAGTTGGTAAGGTACACATCAATAACATGTATATCATATATACCTTGTTTGTTGTTGGCCGCCTTCTTGTCAGCCAAATACTTGGGGCAATTCCGCTTCCAGTGACCAGTTCCCTTGCAATGAAAGCACTCAGTTTCTGGCTTGGGTCCAGCCTTGGGTTTCTTCACGGGAGGGGCAACTGCTTTGCCACTCTTCTTGGAGTTACCCTTCTTACCCTTGCCATTCTTCTTGAAACTAGTGGTTTTATTGACCATCAACACTTGATGCTCCTTCTGAATCTCAGACTCAGTGACTTTCAACATCGCAAACAGCTCGGCGACTGACTTGTTCATCCCGTGCATGTTATAGTTCAACACGAAGCTCTTGTAGCTAGGCGGCAATGATTGAAGAACTCTGTCAGTGATAGCCTCTGGTGGAAGGGGCATCCCCAATTCAGCCAGACGGGTGGAGTACCCAGACATTCTGAGTATGTGATCACTGACAGACCCGTTCTCCTCCATCTTGCAAGCATAGAACTTATCGGAGGTCTCATACCTCTCGATCCGGGCATTCTTCTGAAAGATAAACCTCAACTCCTGGAACATATCATATGCTCCATGACGTTCAAAACGTCTTTGAAGTCCCGGTTCTAAGCCATACAACATTGCACATTGAACTATTGAGTAATCATCAGAACGAGCCTGCCAGGCGTTCACAACGTCTGGAGACTCGACTGGAGCGGGTGGATCACCAAGCGGTGCATCAAGGACATAAGCCTTCTGGGAAGCCGTAAGGATAATCCTTAGATTACGGGCCCAGTCCACAAAGTTACTTCCATCATCTTTCAACTTAGCTTTCTCTAGGAACGCACTAAAATTCAGGGGTGCTACTGCGCGAGCCATGATCTACAACATAAATAGTGCAAAGACAACTTAGACTATTGTTCAAGATAATGAGTTTAGTTAATCATATTACTTAAAAACTCCCACTCAAATTGACATTCCTCCGGTCATTCGAGTGTGACATGATCCAAATCAACCAACTCAAGTCCGATCATCACGTGAGTTGAGGTGGTTTCAATGGTGAACATCTCCATGTTGATCATATCTACTATATGACTCATGTTCGACCTTTCGGTCTCTTGTGTTCCGAGGCCATGTCTGTACATGCTAGGCTCGTCAAGTTTAACCCGAGTGTTCCGCACATGCAACACTGGCTTGCACCCGTTGTATGCGAACGTAGAGTCTATCACACCCGATCATCACGTGGTGTCTCGAAACGACGAACTTTCGCAACGGTGCACACTCGGGGAGAACACAATTTTATCTTGAAATTTAAGTGAGGGATCACCTTATAATGCTACCGTCGTCCTAAGAAAAATAAGATGCATAAAAGGATTAACATCACATGCAAATCATAAGTGACATGATATGGCCATGAACTTGTGCTTTTGATCTCCATCTCCAAAGCACCGGCATGATCTCCATCGTCACCGGCATGACACCATGATCTCCATCATCTTGATCTCCATCAACGTGTCGCCATGAGGTTGTCGCGCCGACAGTTGCTTCCATGACTATTGCTAACTCATAGCGATAAAGTAAAGCAAAACGGCGAAAATAATTAAAGACAACTCTATGGCTCCTGCCAGTTGCCGTACTCATCGACATGCAAGTCGTGATATTCTATACAACACATGATCATCTCATACATCACATATATCTCATCATGTAATTGGCCATATCACATCACAACATACCCTGCAAAAACAAGTTAGACGTCCTCTAATTGTTGTTGCAAGTTTTACGTGGCTGCTACGGGTATCTAGCAAGAACGATTCTTACCTACGCAAAACCACAACGTGGTGTAGTGATTGCTTTTTGATCTTCTAAAAGAACCCTTTTCATTGAACCGATTCAACTAAAGTGAGAGAGACAGACACCTGCCAGTCACCTTTATGCAACAAGTGCACGCAGCGGTGAAACCAGTCTCGCGTAAGCGTACGCGTAATGTCGGTCCAGGCCGCTTCATCTCACAATACCGCGGAATCAAGTATCAACTAGTAACGGCAAGCAATATGTATACACCCATGCCCACAACTCCTTTGTGTTCTACTCGAGATCTCATCTACGCATAGACCTAGCTCAGATGCCACTGTTGGTGAACGTTGCATGGGAAACAAAAAAATTCCTACGCACACGCAAGAGCTATCCATGGTGATGAGCATCTACGAGAGGGAGATTGTATCTACATACCCTTGTAGATCGCTAAGCGGAAGCGTTAAGAAACGCGGTTGATGTAGTCGAACGTCTTCGCGATCCAAATCGCCGAGCGTCCCGCGATCCAATCACGATCCTTCTGATCTAGTGCCGAACGGACGGCACCTCCGCGTTCAACACACGTGCGGCTTGATGACGCCTTCACCTCCTCGATCCAGCGAGCGATGATGAAGTAGTAGATGAGTTCCAGCAGCACAACGGCGTGGTGATGATGATGAGTAGCAATCTCAGCAAGGCTTCGCCAAGCACTACGGAGATTATGACGGAGGAACTAGAGGGCTAGGGTTGCCGGCACACGGCTTGGGAAATCCTGATGTGTCCCGTGTGCTAGCCCTGTCCCTCTATTTATATGTTGAGCCCTGGGGTCTAAACTTGGACAAAAAGCCTCCACCAGCTCGGTTTTGCCCGCACAAGGTCGGTTTGGCCCGCAAGGAAAGAGTCCAACTCGGATCCCTGCAGCACCGCGCACAAGCGGTAGTACCGCTCGGGAGCGGTAGTACCGCTTGGGCGGTAGTACCGCTTCACCCAAGCGGTAGTACCGCTTGAGCGGTAGTACCGCTTTACACAAGCGGTAGTACCGCTTAAGCGGCAGTACTGCCTTACTGCTTAAGGCAGCAGCAAAACTCCCTTTTGCACTTTCCAATACCTCGTGGGTTTTATCCCTTTGGCTCATATAAAGTGTTGCTGCACCCGAACACTTCGGTAAACATCCGGAACCCCTTCCGGTGAATTCCGGAACCCTTCCGGAGATCAAAACACTATTATCACATATATCAATCTTTACCTCCGGACTCTTCTGGAGATCCTCGTCATGTCCGGGATCTTATCCGAGACTCCGAACAACCTTCGGTCACCAACAATAACTCAACTATACTAATCGTCACCAAACGTTAAGTGTGTAGACCCTGCGGGTTCGAGAACTATGTAGACATGACCGAGACACCTCTACGGTCAATAACCAATAGCGGGACCTGGATGCCCATATTGGTTCCTACATATTCTACGAAGATCTATATCGGTTGAACCTCTATGTCAAGGATTCAGTTAATCCCGTATGTTGTTCCCTTTGTTCTTCGGTATGTTACTTGCCCGAGATTCGATCGTCGGTATCTCTATACCTAGTTCAATCTCGTCACCGGCAAGTCTCTTTACTCGTTCCGTAATACAAGATCCCGTGGCTAACACCTTAGTCACATTGCTTGCAAGGCTTATAGTGATGTTGTATTACCGAGTGGGCCCTGAGATACCTCTCCGTCACACGGAGTAACAAATCCCAGTCTTGATCCATGCCAACTCAACGGACACCTTTGGAGATACCTGTAGAGCATCTTTATAGTCACCCAGTTACGTTGCGACGTTTGATACACACAAGGTATTCCTCCGGTGTCAGTGAGTTGCATGATCTCATGGTCATAGGAACAGATACTTGACATGCAGAAAACAATAGCAATAAACTGACACGATCATATGCTATGTTTATAGTTTGGGTCTTGTCCATCACATCATTCTCCTAATGATGTGATCCCGTTATCAAATGACATCTCATGTCCATGGTCAGGAAACCTTTACCATCCTTTGATCAACGAGTTAGTTAACTAGAGGCTTACTAAGGACACAGTGTTGTCTATGTACCCACACATGTATTTGAGTTTCCAATCAATACAATTATAGCATGGATAATAAACGATTATCATGAACAAGGAAATATAATAATAACTACTTTTATTATTGCCTCTAGGGCATATTTCCAACATAAATGAAGTAAAAAATAGACTTTTTAGTGATGTTTCCTTAAAAACAATTATGGGTAAACAATAGGGGAACCCCTACTGTGTAATTTTCATTAATAAAAGGAGGAAAATGGGAGAATTGTACAAAGTTACATACTTACATAGGGGTAGAGGATACCCCTAAAAGAAAAAGAAAAATCAAAGTCTGAGGATCAAGAGCTCAAGATAGAGGAGATCCAAGCACTCACAGTGGACTTTGGTTTATCTCTATGTTCTCGACGAAGTTCCTGAGCCATCCAGACAAAAATGCCTGCTTCCCTTAAAAAACCCAAGCATTCATCCGTTTCCAAATATTCCATAGCGGAAAAGAGATGATCTCCAAGAAATAAGAGCCAAGAAAACGAGTATGGCGTTTTGGTGACCGAGCTCCATCGAGCCCTTTATTTTCGAATAATTCAAAATTTAAACTTTTCGACTTCAAAAAATTCCGAAAACAATTATGCAACTATACAAGGATGAAATGTAAATGTGTGTAAAAATTCAGGATGAAATACCTTTAAATGCAACCTGTATAAAAAAGATAAATTTCTGAACTTTGAGGATGAATAGTATCATGTGTTAAAAAGCCTTATATTTGTCTTTTTTGCATAGCCCTCGTTTCAACGTAAAAAGTTACACACATGTACATTATGCCTCCACGTATATCTGTAATAGTTTTCAAAAAAAATTGAATTGTAAAAATATGAATTTTGGCAAATTGGGAATTTTAGAAAAGAAGACATCCATGGAGCTCGGTCTCCAAAGGCAATTTTCGCAGGAAAACTATCTTTAGTTATCTGAGAAACAGCCATCATACTTGAACTTGCCCCCCAGGAAATATCAATACGTCACCAACACTGCTGAGAAAATCTGCAATTAAGAGATCACCGTTTACCATCATCGCTCTGAGTGTTTGACTTCCAGGAAAATCCGACAAATGTATCCACTTATATGTTTCTATTAGATGCGGCGATGCCAGCTAAAAAAATGATGCGGTGGCTTATTATTTGGCCACAACAAAGATAATGATTTGTGTGACAGCAATAAACATAAATAAGAACACCTACAATGTATATATGAGAAAATCAACTCTAAAACAAAGAAATGATTAACCGCCCTCTTCATTAAACTTCTCTTATTTCATTACGCTACAGATGTAACTATAGCACATGGTTGACGAACCCATAATCATGGCACTTCCCTAGACCATGTCACTTCACTAAACACCTCACACGGTGTTCACATTCAAGCTATTTATCACATGCATAATGCTCATCGTTTGCTAAACAAACCGTTGTATTGCCTTCTCCAATAATTATAAATATAGTCTTTGCTCAGGGAAGGTTACTCACCCGGTTAATATCTCGAGCAATATAATGCCATACTGATACACAATGAAATATAGCATGACGCAATCATCGGTGACAGAATTAGATCCCTTGTTGCCATTCCAGATATCAAGATCTGAAACCGTTGCAACAAATCTGTTGAGATGAGGTTCCTTGGTCCAGCAGGTGGATTCAGCTTAAGCATGTGCTCTCAACATTAAGCTATCCCTATGGGTCATCCAGTCCAGGTCGTGTCTGACGGCAACATAATTGCGGAACAAAAGACTGCTAAATAATCCAAAGCATTGTCAAATACTGATTATTAGTAATTGTTGGCTTCCAACACATGCTATAATTGCTGAAGTGGTTTTATGTTATAGGAACCATTATGTTCACAGAAAGAAAATTAATAGAATCAGTTCACACTTACCATGGAGATGCTCGAAGAGAGAGTCCCATTTCGAGCTTATTCAAACACCGTACCTCTGACGAAAGGATTTTGTTCTTCACCAGTAGCCAAGCAGATTCACAAAATTCTTGTGGCCCACTTTGAATAAACTTGAGATCAAATAAACATATGCCCCTATGCCAAATGTAATGTGCACGATCTGAAGCCATTAAGTGCAACTTTTCCCTTCCTAGAACTTGAAGTTGCTACTCTGGGAATGTGCAAGAATCCCTGAACCAAGAGTGAAGCAACCATGGGAAATATTTTTTCAGCAGTTACCTGCTGTTCTTGCCCCTTAAATGTACTCAACTAATTTTTTTGAATCTTTTGTTCGTGAATCATCACTCACTAACTGTCTTACCAGTATATCATGTGTCGTGGTTTCATGCTGCCACTATCAAGAAGTCAGTAAAATGTGGCAAAATGTTATTCTGATGTTTTTTTGTCAGGAATATCTTTTCATAGGGAATCTTCTTATCTACTCATCTTCGTAGTAACCCGCATGTTTGCGGACATACATGTGATATCACAATATATTCTTAATAATGTTTCTCATACTGATTTATCTAAGAAACATTTCAAACTACTAAATTGTGTTCAAGGGGGTTTAGGATCTCAACACATCAATTTCCCTGATAAAATAAAACACTAACAATAAATCATGTATGAGTAAGTTTGCGTGTTACCGGCAACAGTTCGCAACATCCTTCTGCATGGGACCATTGATCTGCAGTAAGCAATGATCAGGAGTAAATAACAGAAGTTCAGAGGATTTTCTTGCTAATATAGATGTATTATACCTGTTGAAGTAGAGAAAACGCTTCAGAAAAATAGTGCATACGCCTCATTTAGGGTTCCCTGAAATATATACCTCAGACATCCGGATTTTCCCAGCTTCCATAAGCTTCCTTGCATCAGTACAGGTAGGAACCGAGTGCTTAACAACTGGTTCCAACCTATTAACTGGAGAATATTTGGTATGTCAAATAAATTAGATGGCACCATAATTTTCACAGGCACTACATAGTACATCGAACATGATTCTAAAAACGGGTAAATATTTTGTAAAAGAGAGAGTGGCAAGAAGAGCAAGGGATACTCATAACAACATAAATTTTTCTGAACGTAGCTAACCTTTTGGCAAAAAATATAAATTTTTCTCTTTGTCAAGACCAAACCAAGCATCATTCGACAAATATAATTATCTTGTAAGTCTGAATGTAGCTAACCTTTTGGCAAAGATTGCGGAGAACTGCAACTCTTTTAGCCCCAACCCCAACATCATCGGGAGCTTCAAACTAATTATCATGTAAGTTTATTAGTAATGGTGTTCGATAAAAAACTGAAAACATAAAGAAATAGTAACTGGCCATACCTGGTATTTTTGTTTTGCGAACTCCTTAATGTCAGACCAAACTCCATCAGATGTTAGCTGGGAATATGCAGATTGACATTTTCTTGAATAAGTTGATTGACTTAGCATTACCTGATAATTATGTCGCTTTCTTTCTGGGCCAAGTAGTACAGCTTCTGGTTCAGATCGGAACTGCATAGCTTAATCTGCCGCGGCACGATGGCTGCGTCCTGGTGATCCGTGGCGGCGGCGCGATGGCCGCGTCCTGGTGATCCGCCGCGGCGCGATGGCTGCGTCGTGGTGATCCGTGGCGGCGGCTGCGTCATGGTGATCCGCGGCGGCGCGATGGCTGCGTCCTGGTGATCCGCGGCGGCGGCTGGGTCATGGTGATCGGAGCGGTCCTGGTGGGTCGCCTCGATCGATGTCTGGTGATCCACGGCGGACCTGGTGGGTAGCCTCGATCAGGACCCGCGTCCTGGTGGGTATCCGTGATCACTGCCTCTCGGACGGGAGAGGAGGAGCAGCGGTTTGGGATCGAGATCGGGACATGTGTGATGGGAGGTGTGACTAAAAGAAACCGTACGAAAAAAAACCGTACGAAAAAAACCCAGTGGTACACTAGTAGAATGTCGATCTGTAGTCCCGGTCGGGATGTACCTTTAGTACCGGTTCCCCAACCGGTACTAAAGGGTCGGGACTAAAGGTCCAGACCTTTAGTACCGGTTGGACCACGGACCGGTACTAAAGGCCCACCACGTGGCTGCCTGCGTGGGCTGGTGGTGGAAGACCTTTAGTACCGGTTGGTGATACCAACCGGTACTAAGTGTTCTGTTTTTTTTTCGCTTTTAATTAGGTTTTAGTTTTCCTCTCTATTTATTGTGTTTTCCATTCATTTCAAATTTATTTTACGGTGCTACATACTGTAAACATTAATTACACAAGTTGATGCATATATATATGTAATATAATATACAATATCTCATACACAGTATATATACAAATGGAATTACACATCCATATATATTCTGGACTTATAACTTAATTAAGGCCCAAAACCCAGCCGGGACTAGCTAGCTAGTGCTCCGGATGAAATCTCAGTTTTCTACTACTGATTTGCTGGCATTATTGAGGCGGCGGTAAGTAATAGTACTCTCCGTTTACATCAATGACATGTTGAAGAAGAAATGCCGCAAATTCCTCTTCAAGTGCTATAAAGCGTTGCTCGGGTGAGAGCTTCGACATCATCTGCCAAACCTGGAGTTGTCTTTCACGTGCTCCTCTGCGACGTATACGGCCTTCGGTCTGGAGGCGAATGTTCTCGCAGAGGAAGTATCCACATAAATTTGTCCCCTGCTCTTGCTTCGCGCACTTTGCAAAAAGAATAGAATTCAATAAGATAATTAATAATCAAGCATGATAATGGTATTGAAACTAGAATTAAAGAGATGAGTGGACCTAGTAGTACTACTTAATTACCTGCATCTTTTTCCACTTTAGCTTCGGTTTCCATTGACGACCGTGATGGGTTTTTTCTATCATCTTTTTCCAAACACTACGCGGCAAAGAAAAAGAACGAAAGAGTTATTATAATTACTTTTGATATCAGGAAATAATGAAAGAAAGCGAGGTCGATAAAGATTGAAATTACCGGTCTATCATAAAATACAAGTCCACGTATGATTGTTCTCGTGTATCTAGTGAGTCGTACACATGAACAAGTCCATCCGCGAGGATAATATTTAGGAGGATATAGTGGTCTCTGCGCAGAAGTTTATATAATAAAGCAGGCATGCATATAACTCATCAACTACACTTGACAGCGAGCTAGTAAGCAAAAATAGAATTTGTAGTATACAAGAGAGTAAACACTCACCCCATGTTGTAAGGAAATATTATAGTAGATTTGGTATTCATTAGTGCCTCTAGAAAATTTTCCAAGAGATCTTCTGTGTCCTTGGCATAATGTTTTACCACATGACCATTAACGGTATTTGGGTCGATGAACCCAATGTCATCGATTCCCTCTTGTTTCAATTCCCACATCTTCAATCTGCATAATAGCGTAGAAAAGAACATATATAGTGAGGATAAGCCAATGAACGATATCTTAGCTAGAGACTTAAATTATTAAAGATATAAATCACTTACAGACAATAGCAACTGATGAGACTTTTGTCGATAGAGTCCATGTGGTATAACTGGAAAAGTTCTGAGAATTCAAGACATATGTCACATGCATTGACGTAATGCTCTTTCCTTACTTTGACCATGACCGCCGTCTCCCCTCGCTCTACTTCACGCAGGTACCAATCATGCAACCGTCGCATCGCAGTTGGTAGTTCCTTGTACTCCTCGGGTGTGACAAGTGGTTTTCCTTTGGCATATTGCATTGCGTACTCAGTTGCACTGTACCGGCGGAATTCCTCGGTGCCAAGGATTTGGCCAAGAGTGAGACCTGCAGCCTCTACTTCTTCGAGGTCGATTGGGTTGCCTTGCACGTCGACTGGTTGGATCGATTGCTTGCTTGGATTGGTACTCACCTTGAGCGGAGAGATCGATTGCTTGGATTGTTCTCCGAGCTGGGGAACTATTTTCCCGGTAGTAGTACCACCTGTCGTTGATGCCGTACTTCCCGACTTCTTCCTTGGGCTGTGCCGACTTCTCTGCTCACTTGCCTTCTGAATCTGTCGCTCATAGTGTGTCGGCATACGCTCGACATATGCCGGGGGTCGATCAATAAAGTGTTCCATAAAGTGCTCTTGGACTTCCTTGGGTATTACCTCCTTTGGCGTCACGGTCTTCTTTGCAAAAAAGGCTTTCAATTGGCGATCGCATTCAATTTCGTTTCCCTCTGGTGTCATGTCGTAAGGCAGCTTCCTTTTGGACGGAGGCTCGGGTTTCTTCTTTGCTTTCCTCCAAAGAGGACTGCTGGTGGCCTTCCTCTTTTGGGAGCCCTGCTGGCGGGACCGCTGCCGGGGTGGAGTCGGCTCACGCGGCGGAGATCGATATCGATGATATGGACTCGCGTCGTGCTCCGTCCCGAGGTTGGGAGGACTGCTGGCGAGGTGGGGAGGACTGCTGGCGAGGTGGGACGCCTCTCGAGGTGGGAGGACTGCTGGCGAGGTGGGGAGGACTGCTGGCGCTGCGATGCCTCTGGCTGGGATCCCTCGCGCTGGACATCGATACTCGGCGGAGCCGGTGGCCTTAGCATCGTTTGTGGAAAGACGATGCAGTCCTTACTCCATAGAATGAAACCACGGCCGGCTTCTGCCAGTGTGGACTCCCCCTCACCTCCAGGGATGTCAAGCAATAGGTCATCATATGCTGGCTCTATTGCATCCACCGCAACACGAGCATACCCAGCTGGAACCGGATTGCAATGCCAGAGAACACCAGGTGTATTTGGTAAAGCATAGCCCGTCGCGACCCGCACGGGTATGTTCTTCATTTTCTGGATTAGCTCACAAGATGTCTTCTCGGTGATATCATCCACGGGGGTGTGACCCAGCGGTGCCCCCGTGGAACCCACGCTGCTTTTCGGCAGTGTAGATGGGACGGGTTCCCCTGCCTCCTGCTGCGGAGTTTCCCTTTGCTGGGTCAGTAACTATATCTGCCTGTGCTGCTGCTCGTACTTCTGTTCCAACTTTGAAAGTCGGTCTGCTTCCACCTTCTTTTTTCTCGAACGGCTTTTATAACTGTCCTTCCATCCCGCAAACCCCTCGTACCACGGAACAACGCCCATGCCTCGTGTTCGTCCTCCGTGTTCGGCATTCCCGAGGGCGAGTGTAAGCTCGTCATTCTCTCTATCGGGGTGAAACCGTCCTTCTTGGGCAGCTTTTATTGCTTCAATCAACTCAGCTGATGCATGCTTCAGACTGGCCAGTGCAATAATCTTCCCTGTTGCTGGGTCCAACTTTCCCCCATGCGCAAAAAACCAATTCCTGCACCTCTTGGGCCACTTGAAGGTTACTGGAGTGATCCCTTCAGCAAGCATCTTATTCTCTAATGCATCCCACTTAGGAATGGCTGAGTTGTATCCACCTGTCCCTAGTTTATGGTGATACTTTTTTTCTTCGCATTTATCTGATTCTTTGCTGACTTCTCCATAGCAGCTTCCGATGTCTTGTACTCGATAAATGCGTCATAGTGATTCCTTACCTTCTCGTATATTCCTATGAATTTGGGCGCCTTCTGGCCTCTAGCGTTGTACTCGGTCCATAATCTTTTCTTCCAAGTCTGGAACGCGTCGGCCATCTTATGGAGAGCAAACTCCTTGACTTTGTTCCTTTGGCGCTCCGAGAGAGAATCTGGTAGGATGAAATGCTCCATGAGATCTCGCCAAAGGGCATCTTTAATTCTTGTATCGACATAATTCACTCCTGGTTTTGGGTTGTTTGGTTGAATCCATTCTTGCATTGTGATCGGGACTCCATCCCTAACAACCACTCCGCATTGACGCACAAATGTCCTGGCATTGGCATCAGGGTGAGTCGGTGCGCCATTAGGTTTGAAAGCATCAAGATTGAGCTTTATGGTGCCGTCCAATATTTTGGCACCGCCTCGTACCTTTCTACTAGATTGGCTCGATCCGGAGGGCTGATAATTAAAAGAAAAAAGATTTGTTAATATATATATATATATATATATATATATATATATATATATATATATAAATCAATTAATACACATGTAATGATCACCAGAGGCTAATATGTGTATATACCTCGCCGGACATTGTTAGTTGTTCCGGATTTTGGAACATAAGTTGTTCTTCCTCGACCTCACATCCATCACCGTAATCGTTCAGATATTGTGAGCCGTCATCATCATGTGATTCACCATGAAGGTCCGCTGGGTTTTCGGAGCAGCGTATCATGTCGAAGATGTCCTCTTCATGAGCTCTACCGGTATTGTCCATAGCTTAATAACTAATCCATAATAATATAGATAAAACAAATTAGTATTCAAATTAGCATGCATTCAAGAAGCAAAATAACTGATAGTTAATTAATAATGCATCATCGAATACATATATAGTAGTTCTTAGAAAAGATCTCATCTCATAATCTCGGATAATTGTTAATACATCGGCTAATCCATCGATCTAGCTAATACATCATAATAATACATATATGGTAGCTAATATATCGATCTAGCTAGAACCCTAGCGCCCGGCGGATATCGGGGCGGGCGGTGGACACCCAAAGAGAAGGAACCATCACAGGAACATAGCTCCAGTGAGATCCCTGGAGAATCTGCCAGGTATTGTCGGACCTGGCCTCCAAAGCTGCCATGTAGCGACGGACGTGCTCGTTCTCCTTGCTGACATGGTACTGTACCACCTCCGCGGGGGACTCAAGCCTCCGAATCATCCGTGACCCATGCGGCCGCCACCACAGAACCTCCGGGTCGACGACGGGCTGGCTCCTCACCAAGCTGCGCCGCCCGGAAGGCAGCACCTCCCAGTACCAGCCCGGCGGAGCCCAGTCCCTGACAGGGCCCCTCGGCTCAAGCAAGTGACCTCCTCCGGCGACTCGACGACGAGGATGCGGGATCGGCATCGTCGACGTCGAGAAGAAACACTTAATTATGAAAACAAATTAAATAAAACTTAGCAAAATTAACACTTAGCATCTAACAAATTAAATAACACTTAGCATCTAACAAAATTAACAAAATTAACACATACCCTAATAACCTAAGAACCTAACTAACTAACTAACTAAACTAACCTAACCTAACTAACTAAACTAACTAAACTAACCTGATAACCTAACTAACTAACTAACTAACTAAATAGGGGTGATGTGTCATGGTCGGGGTCGGGGTGTCGGGGTGTCGTTTTCTTCTTCTTCCCCTCTTCTTCTTTTTTTCATCTTTTTCCTTTTCTTCTTCTTCCTCTTCTTCCTTTTCTTCCTTTTCTTCTTCTTCTTCTTCTTCTTCTCCTCCTCCTCCTCTCCTCTCTTTTTTTTCTTCTTCTTTTTCTTCTTCTTTTTTTCTTCTCCTCCTCCTCTTCTTCTTCTCCTCCTCTCCTCTTTTTTTCTTCTTCTTCTTCTTCTTCTTTTTTCTTCTCCTCCTACTCTTCTTCTTTTTCTTATTCTTATTCTTCTTCTTCTTATTATTTTTTCTTCTTTTCCTTTTTTCTTTTTCCTTTTTTTCCTTCTTCTTTTCTTCTTTTTTTTCTTCTAGGTTTTTTTTACATTAACATTTTATTTTTCCTTTAAGCTAAGTAACCCTATCATAGACACGGAGTTAATCTAGAGTGAAAATAAACTAAAACTAATTAGCTAGGGGGCGGCCCCACTTGTCATTGACTAGGGCCTGCCCAGTCAGCATAGTTGACTGGGTCAACAGGTCAACTGGGGCCCGCGGGCCCACTGGCCAGCTACCCTGGGGGTGGGGCTGGCCGGCCACGTTAGTAGGCCGCGCCGGAGTTGCTCCGGCGAGCCGCGCCGGAGTTGACTGGATCGGGTGGGCGCGCGGAGGGGCAAGGGGGAGGGGAGAGGCTCACCGAGGGAGCTCGCCGGAGGGAGGAGGACGCGTCGGGGCGGCGAGGTCGGGGCGGCGCGCGGCGTCGGGGCGGCGGCGTCGGGGCGGCGGGCTCGGGGCGGCGTGCGGCGTCGGGGCGGCGGGGTCGGGGCGGCGGGCTCGTGCGCGACGGGCGGCGGCGATGGCGACGGGTGGCGGCGATGGCGACGGGCGCCGGCGACGGCAGATTTCGGCAGCCTGACGGCGTCGTTTTGTCCTTGTCCCGGTGCGTGGGTCGGCCCGGGACGAAGGGATAGTATTTATACTTAGGCACCCTTTAGTACCGGTGCGTGGCTCGCACCGGTACTAAAGAACCTTTAGTGCCGGTGCGAGACACGCACCGGTACTAAAGGTCCTCCCCAAAAAATGCGCAGGGCGGTGGACCTTTAGTACCGGTGCGTGGCTCGCACCGGTACTAAAGGTTTTTTAATTCAATATTCATTATTATTTTCAGGAAAACCCCTAAACTTTAAAAAATCATAGAAAAAATTTATGACTCCAATGGAAATAAATAATATATGAAAAAATATCAGAAAAATATAAAGAATCTGTTTATGGCATTTCCATGCATGTTTGAACAACTTCAACTGCTGTATAAGACAATTTGACTAAATGGCATTTGAAATGTCATATCTCGAGTTTGAAAAGCACTACAAATGGACTCTGAAAAGGCTGTAACTTGGCATGACATCATAATTTCGCCCACATAGCAACTTCTAAAGAGTTGAGAGGGTTACGGTAAAAACTGGATGCACTTCGTGTACAAATTGGACAATCTCTTTCGAAGTATGAGGGTTTCGGACGAAAACTCATCTATTACAAAGGGATTTCATTTTTAATAACTTATTTGAACTCCATACTTTTTGTGTGTTCAATATGCACCATTCAAAGGCACATCATCAATTTTCAACCATTTCTGACTTCATTTGATATTTTTCATGCATTTAATGATTTATTTTGAGCTAAATGACCCTGAATTTGAAAAGCACTACAAATGGACTCTGAAAAGGCTGTAACTTGGCATGACATCATAATTTCACCCACATAGCAACTTCTAAAGAGTTGAGAGGGTTATGGCAAAAACTGGATGCACTTCGTGTACAAATTGGACAATCTCTTTCAAAGTATGAGGGTTTCGGACGAAAACTCATCTATTACAAAGGGATTTCATTTTTAATAACTTATTTGAACTCCATACTTTTTGTGTGTTCAATATGCACCATTCAAAGGCACATCATCAATTTTCAACCATTTCTGACTTAATTTGATATTTTTCATGCATTTAATGATTTATTTTGAGCTAAATGACCCTGAATTTGAAAAGCACTACAAATGGACTCTGAAAAAGTTGAAAGTTGGCATGGTATCATCATTTCACCCACATAACATGTTATAAAAAGTTGAGAGGGTTACGGCAAAAACTGGATGCACTTCGTGTACAAAACGGACAATTGAGCATCATCCTTTCCCCTGCACAAAGCCCGACGGTGGCTCGTGAGTGCCCGCATATGAAATGCACCGTCGGACCGTATGCAGGGAATCCGAATGATTTGTATTCGGTCGATGAACTAAAGGATTTCTAGATAGATCAACAAAACACACGGTTTCCCCTGCATACAGCCCGACGGTGGCTCGTGAGTGCCCGCATATGAAATGCACCGTCGGACCGTATGCAGGGAATCCGAATGATTTGTATTCGGTCGATGAACTAAAGGATTTCTAGATAGATCAACAAAACACACGGTTTTCCCTGCATACAGCCCGACGGTGGCTCGTGAGTGCCCGCATATGAAATGCACCGTCGGACCGTATGCAGGGAATCCGAATGATTTGAATCCGAATGAGTACACACACTAAGTGTCGAACATGTCCGAGAGGTGGGTTATATATAGGGTCGTGTGCCTCTTTAGTCCCGGTTGCTAGCACGAACCGGGACTAGTTATAGTGTTGATCCAACAGCTCACAAGCGCTTGAAAGAAACACACGATCCGTGTGCTTCTTCCTGATTGGTACGACCTCGGTCCTGGGAGTGGCTAAAATTTAGTCCCACCTCGCCAAGCGAGAGGGACTCGCAGCGGTTTATAAGCCCTGAGTGCAGAGATGATGAAGCGAGAAGCGCAATGCTCACCTGCACGTTAGCTTCAGGCCTTGAGGAAATGGTGTAGACTGCACGGAGCTATCTGCAGTTTCTCAAGGCCTGAAGCTAAGCAACGTGTAGGTGAGCATTGCGCCTCTCCATTTTTAATAACTTATTTTAACTCCGGAGATCATAATTTGGCATGACATCATAATTTCACCCACCCACATCCCTGAATTGGTTACTGTTACACTTCGTGTACAAACTGGTTACTGTTACAAACTGTTACACTTCGTGTACAAACTGGTGGATGCACTTCGTGTACAAACTGTTACAAAGATACCATGCTAGAAAATGCATGCATGTCCTTCACATAGAAAGTGATGACGGTGAAGCCGGTCACATCCCAGAGTGGGATCTCGCGGTGTAAGACTTTTTCTGCGTGTTTGTCCCTTGCTTATGATTGCGCCGTAACCATGGAGAATCTTCATCATTTAACAGGATGCTTGGGTCAGTCTTCACTCTGAAGGGAGGGATTTCATGAAACTTTTCATAATCTTCTGACATGTCTGTCTTGTCCTCCACTCCCACAATGTTTCTTTTCCCTGAAAGAACTATGTGGCGCTTTGGCTCATCGTATGATGTATTCGCTTGCTTATTTTTTTTTCTCCTCGGTTTGTTAGACATGTCCTTCACATAGAAAACCTGAGCCACATCATTGGCTAGTACGAATGAGTCGTCTGTGTATCCAAGATTGTTGAGATCCACTGTTGTCATTCCGTACTGTGGGTCTGCTAGCTGTACCCCGCCTCCAGTATATTTGACCCATTTGCACCAAAACAAAGGGACCTTAAGATCAGGTCCATAGTCAAGTTCCCATATCTCCTCTATGTAACCATAATATGTGTCTTGAAAGTTGGTTGCATCATAGCGGACACCACTGTTTTGGTTGGTGCTCTTTTTATCTTGGGCGATCGTGTAAAATGTATTCCCATTTATCTCGTACCCTTTGAAAGTCGTTACAGTCGAACGTGGTGTCTTGGCCAACCTGTACAGTTCATCTGGAACATCGTTGTCATTGATGAGCTTTGTTTGCAACCAACCGGCAAAAGTCTCCATATGTTTACGTTCAATCCAGGGATCAGACTGCTCCGGGTTCTTGGACCGTACAATATCCTTGTGTTCCTCCATATATGGAGTCACCAAGGTGGAATTTTGTAGAACCGTGTAGTGTGCTTGAGTGAAAGAATGCCCATCCATATTTATTGCTTCTTTCTTTCCTAATGTGCCGACCCAAATCATCAGCGGTCTCATCTGATGCCTCTTCTTCAGCTTCCCCCATTGATGCCTCTTCTTCAGCTTCCCCCATTGTTGTATCGGCGAAAGGATAGTTGTCATCATCCTCTTCTTCTTCATTGTCTTCCATTATAACCCCTCTTTCTCCGTGCTTGGTCCAAACATTATAGTGTGGCATGAAACCCTTCTCAAGCAGGTGGACGTGAAGGGTTTTTGAGTTAGAGTAATTCCTATCATTCTTACAGTCAAGACATGGACAACACATGAAACCATTGTGCTTGTTTGCCTCAGCCACACGAAGAAAATCATGCAGGCCATTAAGAAACCCTGGACTTAGTCGGTCATCGTACATCCATTGCCGGCTCATGTTCACTACACAACATCGAAGTGACCAAATTAATACAACTTCATCATCACATTACAACCAAAAGTAGAGCTAGCAGTGACCAAATGTTATTACTGCAAATAATAGATACTTATAGTTCATACATACATCTCATAAAACAACATACAACTATCTAAAACATGTAAATGCAACAACAAATGCGATCATAATCGCAACTAAAGTAACAATTGAGCCAACGGCATAATGATACCAAGCCTCTTTACCAATGGCATATTTTCTAATCTTTCTAAGCTTCAAGCGCATTCCAGCCATCTTGTTCTTGTGATCATCGACGATATCGGCAACATGCAACTCCAATCCCATCTTCTCATCTTCAGTTCTTTTCAATTTTTCTTTCAAATGATCAATTTCTTTTTCAGCCTGTGTTAATTTCTCGAGCAGAATTGCATAGTCGGTTGGAATTTCTGGTTCAACTACTTCCTATAGATAAAAACATCTATGTCAATTTGGTGGCATAATTAATTGTCATAGACATTAGATGATGTGTGAAATAGTTATAAAAGATAACGACATACCACATCGGAATCATAGACTGGACGAGGGCCGACGTGGGCTGATACCATAACCATGACACTATAAAATAACTAACAATAATACAAGTAAGTAAATCGTACACGCAGCTATCTAAATCATACAAGTAATTTTTTTTAACAAACAGGTTTTAAGAAGAACAAGAGGCTCACCAAGGTGGCCGGTGCCGCGACGAGACGGTGCGGACGATCGACGGTGGTTAGGATGGGGATGGTAAGGCACCAAATAAACCACACCTACACATATGCAACCTAACAAGTTAATTTGAGCTCAAATTGCATATAAATCAAATAAACTCCCACATAATGACCACTCCTCCAAAACCTAGCTAAAACCCACAAATCACATATCTTTGAGCATACCACAAGCTAATCTAGCAATGAGAGATGAAGGAGGAAAGTTGCTAACCTTTATGAACACTTGGATAGATGGGGTGCCTTTAAATCTTGACAAATCCTTGGCAAAATGGAGGATGAGCTTCGAGCAAGAAGAAGAACAGGGGAGAAAACAGAGAATGAGAGCCCCTCTTCGATCTGGGCTGCGGACGAAGCGTATATGTAGGAAGTCTTTAGTACCGGCTGGTGACACCAACCGGTACTAAAGGTTGCAATTTAGTACCGGTTGGTGTCACCAGCCGGTACTAAAGGTGCAAGCGGGGCCCAAGTCTGACCAACAGCCTGCCACGCCCCCTTTAGTACCGGCTCGTGACACGAACCGGTACTAAAGATCGCTCACGAGCCGGTACTAAAGGTCGTCCTGCTCCTAGCCGTTGGAGCCGGCACGAACCGGGACTAATACCATCTTTAGTACCGGCTCGTGACCAGACCGGGACTAATGCTTGGGACGAAAGGTCTGTTTTCTACTAGTGGTAGGAGGTGGGACGAAAAAAGACCCGCGTACGAGGCTACCAACTACCAGGTGTGATTGGTAAGGAAAGTTCTGATTTGAAAGATTTTTGCAAGTTATTTTATCGGAATGTTAATTTACCGGAATGTTAATTAATGCAATTTGGTGATGTATGGAAATATTAATTAATGCGATTGAGCAACTTATGGTAAGATTAATTAATTCAGATTTGATTTTTAAAGATTCATTACAAATTAATCTTGATTGATTCTTTCACATAAATACGTTACTAAATATATGACGAATGAAGGAGGGACAAAAAAAAGAGGACGAAAAAAACCGGACGAAAATAAACCCAGACAAAAGTGGGAGGGGAGACGAAAAAAAACCGAGAAAGAAGCTACCAACTCCCCCTTTAGGAGTAGAGATCAGTGTATTCTAGATTTAGTATGGAGGTTGATTGTGTCGCACGACTCCGCCACCAAGAAACTTTTCACGTGAAATACATATCTTCAATAGAAATGGAGGAGACGAGATGAATAAAAGGGAAGAGAGGCGGCCAGATATTTGCAACGAGTTTTTTAATCCCTCCATTTCAATATACTCCATGTATTAGTTTTGTGTTAAGTCCTTTGTGAAGTTTGACTAAGTTTATAAAAAAAATATCAACACTCACAATACCAAATCAATGTCATCAAATTCATCATGGAATATATTTTTTCATATTATATTTTTTGGTATTATGGATATTGATATTTTTATATAAATTTAATCAGATTGTCGTGTAGTCCCAATCGTACACCACCACTGCGTGGGTCTTCCATGGGGAGGAGGGGGGACACATCGGGCCACGGCGGCATGTGAGGGGTCAACACACACACACACACACAGAGGAAGGGAGGTCGTGGGTGGCGGGGAGGTGCGGGAGAGAGGGTGGTCGCGGGGCGGTGTCGTCGGGCGCGCCGCCGGGGGGGCTGGTGGAAGGCACTGTAAATTTCCTGCGTGCTGGTCTGTTTTTACCAATCCACCTTTTGGGTACGAGGCTATAGGAAGTTGTAAACTCAGGCAACATAACATCACCAGTAAAGCAAGTTACGTATTCTTTGACAAATCTGGCCCCCTTTGGGCGACTTCACGCACATCCGGCCCTGGGCAAAACTAATTCGGAATCTAACCCTGGGTCGGCGCCACACAACATGGCGCCGAAGTTATACACAACAAAGGCCTCATTGCCGCGCTTTTGATCACCCAAGGGTTGTGTCGCCTTATCAATGGGAAGCAGATGAAGAAGGCAGTTGGTAAGTGTCGCCGTGAGGGACAACCTTGCAAATGTTAGTCGCTAGAAAGTGTTTCCTTCTCCGATGCATTTTATTTTGGGAGTAGTCTGCATGTGGTTTCGCGGATTGAGGCTTGCCATCTGTGGAGTCTTCACTGGCTGTTTGTGTTGTTATGTGAGCTTGGCCCTGGTTGTATCGGTTTTTGCTCGGTTTTCCGCCAATTAACCGGGCAAACTATTTTCTTCTTAATTAATAAAAAAGGCAGAGCTTTTGCCTCTGTTTAAAAAAAATTGATGCTGAGGATCTTCTGCTCATAAACGACGCATAAATGCCAGGTACATCTATACGGGCATGAGGATGTGTATTATATGTTTGCTTCGCTTAAATAACCGTTTTTTTTAACACAGTACAGACGCAGACGCTCATACAAACGCACATACACTCACCCCTATGAACGCACGCACGCACACCCTACCCCTATGAGCACCTCCGAGAGGCTGAACCGGCACATCATCTTGAGATTGACGAAGTCGCCACAGACACCTTCGTAGTCAACGGGAACGTCTCCTCCCACTAAAGGCACATCGCCGGAAAGTCTGGAATAAATTCAGGAAATTGCGAGCACCAGTGTCAAGTATGGAACTTGAACTCTGGTGGGCTGAGGATACCACTGTTCTCCTAACCATCCAACCACAGATTGGTTCGCTTAAATTACCGCTTTCTGTTAGTCCCTGCGATATTAATTGGTGTCGTTGCCTGTGGGATTCGTAGGAGTGGAATTTTCCGGCATTATATAAAAGAGTTACACGCCATAGCCGCTCTCACCAGCAGTGAACCGCAACTAGCTTGCTTATTTTCCTTCAGTTGTTATGAATAATGCTCCGTAACAAAAACATCCGTCTTCAGTAAGTAAGAAAATGAGAAGAGGAAGAGCGTTACAGAAAGAACTAGAAGCAGATCGATCGAGCATGGCCTTGCGCACACGACGCTGCTTGCTTGACCATCAACTCCCCACCTCGCTGGCCAACAGATCCAGCACGGGACGGACGCCGGCGAGACGGCCCACAGCACGATGGACGGAAGATGCAGTCAGTGATTCATTTCCAGCGTGGTGGTGGGAGGCGGCGGCGTATCGGCTGGGGGTGCGACACCAGAAATGACGGGCTGGACTCGTTTTCGCAACATGGACTTTTTTTTTTCCAAGTACAAATCGTGGCATGCCGGATGAGTCGTCACGAGTAGCTTTTTTTTTTTTTTTTTTTTTTTGCGGGGAGTCACGAATTGCTTTACCCCATTGTACATTTCATTTTCCTCTAGTACCAACATTCTGCTTGAAATAATATGGCTGCACTGCACCTACTTTTTCTTGCAGGAGCAATACGAGGTGGCATACCATCCAACAACATGTCTCCGGTGGCAACGATCCAGCTATGGACGATGACGATACTGCTATTTGCAGCAGCAAGCCTGCAGGCAGCAATTGATGACCAAGCGCCGCCCATCACGATCGGTCCAAACTGCCTCACCGAGTGCGGCAACGTTAGCATCCCCTACCCCGTTGGAACGGGACCTGGCTGTTTCCTCCCGGGCTTCCAGGTCATCTGCAACCACACGTTCTCTCCACCCCGCCTCTTTCTGGCGGATTCCTTGGGCGACACTTTTGCACTCCAGATTTTCACCGGTGGGACTTACAGAGCGGACGGCGTCAACCATACAAGCAACTTTAGCGACCGGTGGGATATGATACCGATGGAGGTAATGGACATCTCGGTCTCCCAGGCTCAAGTCCGGCTATATGCCGCGATGAGCTCCGACTGCATCTCAAGACAACCCTACCATTCCTTCACTCAAGTAACAACAGTTCTCCCCTATAAAGGGCCTTTTCTCATCTCAACGAGCCGAAATGTTCTCATCGGTGTTGGCTTGAACGTCGAGGTTGAGTTGTCTACATCAACGCGTGGTTCAGATGGAGGCTTTTTAATTCAGTGCACTTCCCAGCCCGGTGGTGCAGCCAAAGATGGCCCTTGCAGCGCACAAGGCTGTTGTGAGGCCCGCTTCGACGCAAGTAGAAGATTTAATCAACTGGCAGTGTTTGCTGATAAAAAGAGAACTGACTGGATGTCCGGCAGGGTGGGCAACGAAACCTGTTCCTTCGGCATGCTGGTGGAGAAGGGATGGTACAACTACTCCTTGGAGGATGTCTACGGGGATGAGTACTACTTCTCCAAGAAATTCCCCAAGGGCGTCCCCCAAGTCCTGGACTTCGCCATCGGCAATTCTACGTGCCCGGCGCAAGGTCAGCCGCCACCCCAAGGCTATGCCTGTCTCAGTGGCAACAGCTCATGCATCGATGCGTCCAATAGGACCGGCTATGTCTGCAAGTGTTGGGAGCACTACGATGGCAACCCTTACATCCCTGGTGCTGGTGGATGCCAAGGTTAGTTCGTGAAACGTCACAATAGCATACATGCCTGTTATAATTAGGCACCTGACTGATATATATTCCGATGGCACTGCAGACATCGACGAGTGTCAACTCCGAGAACGGTATTCTGAAATGCGAACTCGGTATCCTTGCTCGAGTGGCGGGATCTGCAAGAACAGGTTACTAGGCTACGACTGTCCATGTAAGCCCGGAATGAAAGGCGACGGCAAGACAGGAGTCTGCACCGAGAAATTCCCCCGGCCAGCTAAGGTAGCTGTAGGTAAGTCAACATGCACCAGAATAAAACTCACCTCTGCTGCTCCTTTGCTCCTGTTTGTTTTCCATATGGAAAGTTGAATTTGTACATATCTATACTCCCATTTATTTGTTTTGATTCCTCTCAACTTGAGGTACAAGCTGTTGTTAGTATCTGAACTCATGCACAAGACGCACACCCCACATGCATTTCTTGTGCGCAAGCTAGAACAACACCCACACGTTTCTACGCGTTCTGTTGATCCCAGTGTCTAGACTCCGTTGGCAACGGACACGTACGTGCATGCACTGCACTACAGGAAAATCACATGTCGGCGTGTTGCTCGACGTAAGTCAAGTGAAAAAACACGGGTACTCGGCTTACTTCCTCATAACCGAGGACTGAATAAAGGACGCACTGGAAAGAAACAGTACTCGGCTTAATAGCCGATAGGCCGAGTGCGAGAGAAAAAAAAAAGAGCTGGGCTTATAAGATGTACTCGGCATACAGATACAAAAGCTCTCGGCTTACAACTAGGGAACAATCAAAAGCATGTCCAAGCCGGACAGGTCGCTCTCATGCGCCCTCCGCATTGGCAACGCGGCCGGTTTGGACTTTGAAGAATCTGTCCTCTGCTCTCTACGCCAGCCAACCATCTGCTCAGACCTGAG
Organism: Elymus sibiricus; assembly: GCA_039707655.1. NCBI lineage: Eukaryota > Viridiplantae > Streptophyta > Magnoliopsida > Poales > Poaceae > Elymus > Elymus sibiricus. Next base: position 24,933,498 of record CM077675.1, read on the forward strand.
ACACTCTACTCCGCTGCTGGCATCCTTTGCCGGCTCGTCCTTCCCTCTTGATGAAACCCTTGCTGCTGCTTTCCTCCAAGCTTGCTGCAGAGGCATTGCCCACGAGTATTACGTTCACAAGATCTCTGATCACCTCTTTCGTCGTTTCCATATCGCCTACGACGAGGTGGCTAATCTCTTTCTTCTCCATATCAAAATACAACGCCGACTCATCTCGCTCGTCGTGCTGCCGTATGACCGGCAGATGGCCACTCCATCGCCATCTAGCTTCCTCTACAAGTCCACTTGCCACCACTTGACAGCTGATCTCCACGTTCCGTTCGACCTCGGCCTCGCCTTCGAGCGTCTGGTTTGGTCAAGGCTAGGCTCCCGGGTTACCTTCCAAACCGGGCTGGCTTCCCACGGATGCCGCTCCTACGCACGCATCGTTCAATTCCCATATGATCTTGGAGCGGTTTCTCTAGGCTCAGTTATGTCATGCCTCTTTGGTGGTGACCATGAGGCATACAATGTCACCGTGGAGGACGTCGGGTGTTTCTCCTTCACCGTCGCCAGCAGGGCGGTAGCCTGCCTCATCGCCAGCTTCGGTGACTTCCAGCGCCGGGGCATTCTTCTTTGGTTCCACTCACCTCCGTCGTCAATGGCTGGGGAGTGCAGCTTTGTGGCTGGGCCTCTGGCGGCCTGTCCTCCCACCACGCCATGGTCCTCCTCTGGCTCTGAGACTTCTGCGACTATCGGAGGGTCGTGACCTCCCCTGGCTCCAGGGTATGTCATGTAAGCCGAGTGCTCGTGAAGTGGATCTCGGCCTACAGGGTATAAGCTGGTCTAATATAAACCTAGAATGTGTAGTACTCATCTTACAGTAAGCTAAGGTTAAACTGGCCGTTGGTGCGCGCGACGCACGCACGCGCGCGCGCTCGGCAAATGTGAAACTTGGGATGAAATCGTAAACAATATACTACTAGTAGTTTTATCAATACTAGCAAATATGCCCGTGCGATGCAACGGGAGAATAAACATCATATGCCCCTAACCAATAAACATGGATCGATCAAGCCTCTCTCTCCCAGATCCATGTCTTATATTTTAACATGGTATCCTATAAGACCCATCTTATTCGTGTTGTTGTTTATCCTCCTGTCCGTCCTCGTCAACAGTGGTCGTAGTAGTCACCGAACATGGTCAATCATCTCAAGGCGATGAGCACGTCCAACGCACGGCACATGTGTCGCTTAACCGCGCTAGCGCAAGAGAATGTTTAAAATCGAATCTAATCTCATCGAGCTGGATGAACCATGCCAGAGCAAGAAAATGTTTAAAACTTTAAAAAATAATATAGTCAAGCTGAGAGAAAAAATCATATCAACCTGCGAGCGAGGCGGAACCGAAGGCAACCCGGCTACCACTGTCCTCTGCCAGCGAGTCGAGGTGTTCCTCCTCTCTCCGCTGGCCACTCCGACGACGGCGGGAGAGGGAGGAACCTCGCCATCTCGTCGATGGCGCGTAAGTTAGGTTAGGGCTAGGTTTTCTTCCTTCCACCGGTTCTGTCTTGATGGTTATGGTGGTGGCGGCATGAAAAATCTGTGGCGCAGTTCCATTCTGGCTTATCTCCGGCGTGCTGGTCCTCCTAGACTGAGGATGGTGATTTCCCGACGTCTTTATTCTGTGCGCACAACCAAGGGCTATCCCCGTTTAACTAAAGCAGTTATTTGTGTTCTTTTTTACTTGCACATGCAAGTAGGCACCCAAGACTCCCTGCCTTCTTTCGTATACTTGAGGCATCTCCCTCTTTAATTGGTCGTTCATGCATGCGTACTTTTGCTCCCGTCGTTTTCCCAGGTCGCCTCATGACTGCTTTTCCTCTTGCTGTTTTCCCACGTCTCAGATGCCACGTGAGCGCTAGTTTCCTAGAGGTATATTAGGCTAGTCATAGTGGAAGTAACATAAGTAGTAACATACATGCCACATAAGCAAAAAAATATGATGTGACAAGTAATTAAAGAGGAGAGAGATGAATAGAGTAACATAATATGTTACCATCACATAGCGATTCCCAATGCAAAATGAGTCTACAAAGTAATAAATGAAGTGATGCATGACACTACACATATTACTATCCACTATAGAGGTAGTAACATAGACTAGTAACATATGCATGTTACTAGTCTAAATTACTCCCCACTATGACCAGCCTTAACCGGTCTAGGTGGATGCGAAAGACCGAGGTGGTACTCTTAATAAATACGTTAAGCCATCGATGCGACTCAGGCACAGGCATGTATTTTAGCGAGGATCAGGATGGACGAACATTGCGTATGCTTATTTGGGCCAAGGCCCAGCCGGACGTACAAAAATAGGGAGGCGACGTATTTTCTAGCAGACGGACGCATACAATTTTAGTACCACCTCAGATGGAAAATAAATCTGAATTCGTTTCAGCGGTAGACGGGCGAGGTGGACGGACGAAATTATGGTGGTAAGAAGCAATAGCCCCTTTATTATTAGGTAAAGATTTGGTCAAAATTGTAGCAGATTAGATATTCCATTTATTGATGACATACAGGACAGATTAGATATTCCATTTATTGATCATAAAAAAATTATTTTTTTTCACATGCAGGCGTTGTAGGTGGTATTTCCGTCATTGTTGTGCTTGCACTATTTGTGCTTTTCCTGAGTGAGAAGAAAAGGATGAGAGAATTCTTCATAAGAAATGGCGGTCCTATGCTGGAGAAAATAAACAACATAAAGATCTTCAAGGAGGAGGAACTGAAGCGGATTACAAAGAACTATAGCCATATTCTTGGAAGCGGTGCCTTTGGTGTGGTATACATGGGGTTTCTTGATGATAAACAACGTATTGCAGTGAAGAAGTCCTGCTAATAAAGCACAGATAGACCAATTCACAAATGAGGTCATTATCCAATCACGAGTCATCCACAAGAACATTGTGAGGCTCCTGGGTTGCTGTCTTGAGGTTGAAGTTCCTATTTTGGTTTATGAGTTTGTCCCCAATGGCAGCCTCGAAGACATTCTCCATGATAAAAATAGGGTTCCTCTCAGAACTGATCAACGTTTAGCCATTGCGGCAGAATCCGCAGAAGGACTCTCTTATATGCACTCTAAGACCTCTACCAATATCCAACATGGTGATGTTAAGCCTGCAAATATACTTTTGGATGATGATTTTGTACCAAAAATATCAGATTTCGGAATATCAAGGCTAATTGCGAGAGGTAATGATCAACATAGTGACGAGGTCATTGGCGACAACAATTATATGGACCCAGTCTATCGAGAAACTGGCCTGTTGACCAACAAAAGCGACGTTTATAGTTTTGGTCTTGTGCTCTATGAGCTCATTACTGGAAAGAAGGCAATTGGTGGTGATAACTGTGGCTACACTATATATCATCTTGGGACCTACACAAAAGAGAACAGAGCAAATGTGATGTCTGGCATACAACTCGGAGAGGATGAGAACTTTGGACTTCTCCAAAGTCAACTCAGAGAAGGTAAGGACTTTGAGGTTCTCCAAAGTCTTGCTGAGATTGCGAGAGAGTGCTTGCACCGTAATGTGGATCAAAGGCCAGAGATGACGGATATAGCAGAACGTCTCCAGAATATCAGAAAGCGTTATGCCTGCAAATCGCCATCTCCCTAGTTGACAGGTGTATCAACAGTCGGCACAATTGCTATTTGAGTCTCATCCCTTCTCCATCGACATGAAGCTCATGCCCTGCAAATTTATATTTCAATTGTATTTCCATTCTGCTAGTTGAAGGACCATTGAATATCTAGGTTGTCGCCCTCCTGATGCCCATGATGAACTATGCCTTTCTCTTATTGTTTTGTATGGATGTCATGCAAGCTGTAATGCAGGATTTTCTTTCCCTAATAATTTCGTTCGAGTTGTGCTCCATATAGAAGATGCACATTCTGTCCCGAATCTATTGCAATTTTCTTCGGCTGTTCCCTAATTTCTTTCACAATTGTTTTTTGATACAAAGGGTAAGGACTCTAAATATCATAGGCGGGTCTTCTAGTGGATCATATGTAATGTGCACCTCTTTAAAATCTACTGGTCAGATGGAATTTCCGAGAAAGACAGTACGACGCCGTGTTGGTTTGAGGCAGGGGTTATGCCCAACTGATGAACGTCTCAGTGTGGTCAGCTGGGGCGGCGCCGTACTATACCAGTCGGCATGTAGCACCGTCAATAGTTGTGGATCATAGCCAGGTGCCTGCAAGTCTTAATTTCCGTTCTTTCACGATATGAAAGGGACGGTGCAGATAAGTCAGTCAAATTAAACAACACTTCTGCTTGGGTACACCCCTCTAAATACATCAACAGCTGTGATTACTCCATACCCTCTTCATAATAAAGGGCATGACGATCATTTTTAAAACTATACGTCGTCGGCATCAATACGCGGCTTGCGTACACGACCCACAGAGACCACGCACATTTGGGCCGGCCCACCAGGCGCCAGGCCACTTGCTATTTAAAGGACATAAAAAAAAACTAGAAAAAGAAACGAGTTCGCACCAGGGATCGAACTCGTAACCTCATCCTTGAGTTTACCCTGCTTACCTTGGATTACGTTACCACGAAATCACTAATTAAGAAGTACTCATTCCAAAGATCACTTCCACCTTCTCGGGTTGTGACAAGTGACGCACTGCTTGCGCGTCACTTGTCGCAACATGGGAGTTTTTCTTTTTTTCATAAATTCGTTTATTCAAAACGTTTTATCTCTCAAACCGTGCGTCCAAATCTTGAACCGTTTTCACCGTTGGATTCCTCGCGTCGAGATCTTCAAAACTAGATCCTATGTTGATAGGTTTTGACGAACTTTTTTTTCACAAAAAAAACCAATCGAAAAAACCGGACGAAAAAACCCAACCGGAAGCACGTTTTTTTTCCTTTTCGAAAGAGGCATGACAGTGCCTCTCGTGAAAGCATACCGTGCCTCTCGCGGAAGCAAAACCGTGCCTCTCGCGGAAAAAAAACCCAGAAAACGTGTTTTCTTTTTTCATTTCCGAGAGGCATGGCCGTGCCTCTCGCGAAAGCAAAACCGTGCCTCTCGCAGAAGCAAAACCGTGCCCCTCGTGGAAGAAAAAAAAACAGAAAACGCGTTTTTTTCCGTTTCAGAGAGGCATGGTCATGCCTCTCGCGAAGGCAAAACCGTGCCTCTCGCAGAAGCAAAACCGTGCCTCTCGCAGAAGCAAAACCGTGCCTCTCACGGAATACAATATCTCCAAGTGTAGGGCAATCAAATTTTTGTCAAGATCTCCACACCAGCATAAAAGACAGAAACAAAAGCACCAAGTCCAAATCAAACGCGTGAATAAGATTATCAAGTTTAACGTTCCACAGTATTACATGCCAGTGGAAACTACTTGAGGGATGGCATCATCACTCGCCAAAAAAAAAGAGATGGCACCATCAAGTTGTCTCATCAGTTTCTTCTACCTCTTAGCGTTTTTCTATGTTACACTGTTTTACTCGTTCAACAGCCTCGTTATTCCTCCTGTAAGCCCCTCTTTTAATCAACCTCTAGAGAGAGAAAAAAGAGATGATTGCGTAGTCAGACGTAGTACTCTGAACATTTTGTCAGCACTGGTTACTAATTTAACAGTTGGTAGCTTCTCTGCAGCTGCAGAAATATTGTTGGCAACTATATATGACGATTCCCATTGACTATGTCTCTTCCAAGTATAACTTACAATATTTGAAGTGGGTCGAGTGACAATTACTGTTTTGTTTGACTACATCATGTGGTACACTTGTAAGTTTTAAGAGCTCTGGAGACAAGTTCTGCATTGACGAGGAATCTTGATCGATATAAAGAATTATTAGATGAAAGGGATTTCTGTCCAAGTTCTTCATAGCTGTCACTATCATGCTGTCACTGATCAGTTTCTTCCACCTCTGAATGTTTTTGTATGATAATGTCATTGTTCCACTTGTTAAACAGCCCTCATTGTTCCTCCCAGATGTCCCTCTTTTTCATCCCTCTCTAGCGAAAAGAAGGTCGGAGATCTCATAGTCAAACATATTGCTGGTGAGTAGCATCTATCCCAACATTTTGCCCACGCCGCTTCTTAGTCTAACAATAGGCAGTTTCTCTGCAGCTACTCAAATATTATCCCAGGCTGTATCTGACGATTCCCATGCATTGACTATGTCTTTTCCGAGTATTTTGTCAACTTCTCCCCTCGTCCGTATTGAAAAGCGGCGAAGTACGAGGATCATATAAACTGGCATCTTCCCCTTTCTTGAGAAGGTTGCAGGAAGCTAATTAATAGGAACCATTAATTTAGCCATGACAATGCCCAATGCCAACACAGCATGTCTAGTTTTTGCTGTATAGCTTCTGCAGCTGTTGTCGTCCTAGCCCTAGGCAGTAGAACCTGCAGTTGCTTGCAGTTCACTTATTCCAACTTCACCACAATCAATAGGGACGATTTCACCTTCAGCCCAGGCTCAGCAATTGCAAATGGTGCCTTGCAGATCACCCCAAATACTGGAAACATGCGCCACCGGTCGGGGAGAGTGGTCTATGCAAGAGAAACTCTCAAACTGTGGAATAGAAACAGCTACCTGCTACCACCTTGATTAGTTGCTGTGCATGACAGCTTCGATAGGACTATGTAATATGTACCCCCTCTGTAACTTTTTATAAGACGTTTTTAGAGTCCATGACAGTTCCACAGTATGTACTACTACTATCATACCAGACTGAAAAACAAAACGAAGAAAACTTATTCTTGAACTAATCTGCACACGTCTTGATCTAATTTCTGGGCAAATAATAGCCGGTTTCTGCATCTTCTTTGGTGAAATTTTGGAGTTCTCTCTCGAATGTGGAAACAGCAAAGAATGAACACGCGCAGGAAAAAATGAGAAGTCTAGAAATCTGCACAGATGATAAACCCAAGGCTAAGGAGAAAATGTTCGAGAAAAAACATGTTGGTGGTAGTTTGGACTGACTATTGGAATTGATCTTGGTCAAAACAGACCGAGAGAAAAGGGGGGAGCTCAACCCCACGTACGTGCCCTGATCGGGGGCACCGGACACAACTATTGGTCTCGGTCCCGGCTCCCTAGCACCTACTCCCTCTGTACCGAAATAGTTGTCGTTAAAGGAATCCTAGTCAAAAAAATTTAGGCTACGAAATTTCCGGAGTTTCCAAATTTGCCCTCGCTCGCGACACGAACAGATCACCTCTGACGGGTCACGGACAGCTCACCCTCTTCCTCGCTCTCCTTCTTCCTCTCGTATCCACCGCCGTCGGCGTCTTCCTCACTGCGCCCCACCACGTCGCTGCCGCCGCCGCCTTGCTCCCGCACGCCTTGTATCCCTCCTCTATTCTACTGCTGCGCTACCACCTCAGTTGGTTCCGTGGAGAAGATGGTGAGGCCAAGGTCAGATTTTTCTGGCCATGGGCGGCGGATCTGCAAGCGGGAGGGCTGGATCCTTCGCATCTTCTATCGGAGTGCAGCGGCGAGGACGGCAGCGGCGGCGCCAACGAACACGACTCAGAGTCTCAGCCCAGATGCGCGAGCAGGGCTTCGACCGCTCCCCGACCATGTGCACCGACGACAAGTGGCGAACCCTCATCAAGGAGTTCAAGAAGGCGTGCAGCCACGCGCAAAGCAGCGCCGCTGCCGGAGGGAACGGCTCCGCCAAGATGGCGTACTACAAGGAGTCGACGACCTACTCAAGCGCCGAGGGAAGGCGGCAGGTTGGCAGCGCCGCCAAGAGCCCAACGCCAACCTCCAAGATCGAGTCCTACCTGAAGTCTGCAATTCATGGATAGGGGTATGGGTTACGCTACTCCTGCCCTTCTGATTGATTAAGACGGCTGTTGATGCTTGTGCTAGCTTGCTAGGCCCTTCTGGTTAAGCTACTCCTTAATCTTAGTACTCTAACCTCCAAGATCGAGTAGTTTGCTTGCTGAAATGAATGCGGGCATTTCAATTCCTTATGTTAGTACTGCGGGTTTTAGTCATAGAGCAAGGAATTCAGTATAAATTTAGAAGTACTTCAAGGGATTGTTGTCTGTCCAACGCCAATTGCTGAAATGAATGCGGGCATTTCAATTCCTTATCTTAGTACTCCGGGTTTTAGTCAATTGCCTGTTTACAGTGTTGTTTTCTGTTGAGATATTACTCTGCTGCAGAAAATTCAGAGAAAGAAAGTTAAAATTCAGAGTAGAACTTCATGAATGTACTGCTCTCATAAATTCACTTTAAGATTGGTGTTCTAGGCCAAGTTATTTAGCCAATTTGATGTTGTTCAGGATTTCTCGGACCACCACTATGCAAAGACTAATGTACTCCGAGCATGCAAGCTAATGTACCTCGAGCATATTGTTTTCATCAGACTAGGGTACCTCGAGTACTATCAAATTTTGGTGCCCACATTGGACAAGCAAGCTGGAGTACTATCAAATTTTGGTGCCCACATTGGACAAGTAACAGGAAAGTAGAGATAAAAAAAGCTTGATATTTACAGCACAAATAGGAGCACCTAAGATAACAATTCAACTTGACAGCAAAACTAGAAAGCCAGAGAGACCTACTCCCTACATGTTGGAGTACAGTAGCTACATGTTGGAGTACTTTTCTGTGACAGCAAAACTTGATTGTATCAAAACAGTTAATTTTGTTAAGTTGGAGAATGTTCAGAATGGTACTCCTACTTTGTCAAATGGAGTACTCCTACTTTGCTCTGACAAATGGAGTACTCCTACTTTGCTCTACAGTAATCTTATATGTTACTGTAGAGTACTTAAAATTAGGAGTAGCTAGGAGCAAAATTAAAATTAGGATTAGGAGTAGGAGTAGGAGTAGGATTAGGAGTAGCTCTCCTCTCTTCTTCTCTCTTCTTGCAAGCAGTAGTTTCTCTCTTCTTCTCTCTTGTCTCTTCTTGCTCTCTTCTTCTCTTTCTCTTCTCTTCTCTTTCTCTTCTCTTCCCTTTCTTCTCTCTTCTTGTCTCTTCTTGCCCTCTTCCGGTAGTGCCCTCTTGCAGCAGTACTCCTTGTGTGTGGTCTATCACACACAATTGACTGCTATTTATCCAGTAGGAGTAGTTCTTGGAGAGGAGAGGAGAGCAGTAGTTTAGTGTAGGATAGTAGTGGTACTCCAGTACTCCAGTTCTTGCTCTTCTCTTTCTCTTGTTTGCTGTACATAGAATTGCAATATCTTGCACTTTCCATATGCTTAGCTAAATAAAACTAAATGAATTTTTCACTATACAACAAAATGAAATTATGCACTATACAATAGAATGAACTAAATGAATCTTTTGCTTTAATTAAATTTAAATGAAACCTTTTCAGTAAATAAAACTAAATGAATTTTTCAGTAAATGAACTTTTGAGCAGCAGTATGAGTAGTTCTTGGAGTAGGACTTGATAGTCCTCTTCTCTTTCTCTTCTTGCATCATTTGTCAGTAGTTTAGTGTAGGGTTTAGTGTAGGACTTGCAAGTACTACCCTCTTGCCCTCCATCATTTTCAGTTAATTAACTGAAACTTTTTTCAGTTACTCCTTGCTTGTAGGAGTAGCAGCACTACTTTCCTTGTTCTCTTCTCTAAATTCTCTTCTCTTCTTCTCTTCTCTTCTCTAAATTCAGCAAAGTGCTTTTAAAAGCACTTAACTGAATTTAAAGCACTTAACTAGGTGCATATAAATTCAGCAAAGTGCTTTTAAAAGCACTTAGCATTCATTTTAAATCAAGAATGACAATAAGCATTCATTTTAAATCAAGAATGACAATAAGCATTCCATTTTCAAAAGAATGACAATAAGCATTCATTTTAAATCAAGAATGACAATAAGCATTCCATTTTAAAAAGAATGACAATAAGCATTCATTTTAAATCAAGAATGAAAAAGTTATGTACTGTCTACAATTACTGTTAAAGTACGTGCAAGCACTGTTACTGTCAATTACAGTCAAAGTTACTCCTAAATGGAGTATTACAAGCATGAGTACTAAAATTACTGTCTACAGTACAGATTACTGTCAAATTGCTATCTAAAGTACAGGTTACTGCCTAATTACTGTCGATTATTGTCTACAGTGCATATTACTGTCAATTATTGTCTACAGTACAGATTACTGTCTAATTACTTTCAATTATTGTCAGATTGTTGTCTACAGTACAGATTACTGTCAATTATTGTCTGCAGTACATTTACAAGCATGAGTACACAGAATTTCTTGTAGCAAATGGAGTAGCTCACCTACTGTTGATCTGCTGATTTGTCAATTTTCTGCTCTAGCAAATGAAGTACTCCTTGCTGATTTATGAGTGTGATCTGACAGTCCTCACAGTGCTCATTTCCTTGCTGATTTGTGCAGAGCAGCACAGCAGCACAACCTTCAAGGACTGTGGCGATCAATTCAATTCAAACTTCTGATCAATTCAAACTTTTGATCAATTCAAACTTCTGATCAATTCAAACTTGTTGTGGCGATCAATTCAATCTTGCTGTGACTGTGGTGATCAACACAGACAGGTCATCCTGCGGGTACAGAGAGAGACGTGAGAAGAGAGAGGCCATAACAGAGGGAGTAGTATATAAGGAAAAGGACCCCCTCCGTTTGGCTAATGGTCGTACACGGCAGGCAAGGATCCACTCTAACAACCGATTCTAATGAGGTGCTAAAGGAGACGAAGGCCGTTTCCATCGCCATCCGCTGCAAGGTCAGTGCTGGCAGCGTTGCTGCTGCTCACTACGTAACCCAGGTGCTGCCCTTCTTCCCCGGCCATCTCCTCACTGCTGGAGGCCCCAAGGTGCAGCCATGGGCTACCCCCTATTGGACTCATCCGATTCTGGTTAGTACGTAATCTTCTGCACATGCATAGCCAGCATAGGTGCTCTAATCACGAGATTAAGATCATGTTATGTTAATCCTAAAGGGATATTTCTATCACTGACCAGTCGGAACCTGAACCTATTCCGTTTCCCAGTGAAACTGGAAGCTTTTCTATTCTTCCCATGCCTGCTTCAAACGAGCTGTGCTGTGTCCCACCATCGAATAGCCGCTGTTACACCGCCACGCACTCTCGACCCAGATCCACCTCTGCCCCGCCCATCTGGCCTCCTCACCAACCACCCGCACCCCGCCATCACCAACAACGATCCTTGCACGCGTGATCCACGGCCTCGTGATCCAGCATCTTCATTCGACTAATCCTTGTTCGGAGCTGTTTGACATACTCTGAGGACACAAATTTGAAGTAGTAGCTACCATCAAACGAGCTGTTTGGCATGCAAATGAGAAGCTCAAAAGATGATAAGCAAGAAATTAACCATGTAAAAATTCCTGCAGCCAGCACGTCGATTCGTACTCATAATGAAAATCTCTTGCCTGTTGGAATTAATACCAGGGCAAGGTTAGTCGCTGAACCTAATGGAACGGAACAAGCATTAGGACAAGCAGACCATCTATGTCCATTGTTTGAGACCATGAACTTTTCTAGACTGACAGCAAGCGGGAAAATTAGACCAACTGGCTACTGTTATACCAGCCGAAAGATGAACAGTGTGTGTGTGTCAAGAACAGTTTTATTAACTAATAAAGTTCAGATACAAAAATCCCTAAATCACAGAGCACACAAACCAGTCGTGGCAGGGGATGATGAAGACCTCCAGGAGCTTGCGGAGGCGCTGGCTGAGGAGATTCCGACGGAGGAGCCACTTCCTGAGACTAAGAGATCTGCCACCGGCGGTGCATGGAGCGCGGCCTGCGCAGGTGATGGCGGCGGCGGTGCTTGTGGACATTGCGCGTGCGACCTTCTTAGAAGGAGCGAGCTGGAACCAGCGGGGATGTGCCACCGCCGTCGCCGGCACTGAGCCCCGGATACGGGGGAGAGGGGCGGCGGTGGCTGGACTATTTTCTTTTTTCAGAAATTCGCTGGACTAATAGCACGCGGCCCTTTTGGCTAAGAAGGGCCTCACGATCTATTTCTCGTGAGCCCGTCTTAAGTGGGCCTCTACAAATCTGCCTCAACATTTAACATTTTGAAGCCCTACACATGGAGCTTTTTCTCTTGGCACTAAAACCACATTTTCAAGCCATTTTCAAACCACTGCAAATAGATCTCGGTGATGCCCCTTGAATCAAAATTGCTTGCATCAAGCACGGTTTCATCTCAAGATCATTTTTATGTACTCAAATTAATTATGCTTTGTCCTATGTAATCTTAAAATCAACTAGCAAAGATTTGTTGGTTGATGCAGGTTCGCATTTTTGGTGTAGTGCGGTCAACTTTACGGATAGTGTGATAACACCCAGGAAATCGGTAAAAACATGGAAAGTTATGCTTGGACGCAAAAATCTCCCCCACTCGTTGACATAAAAATCAGTGAAAAAAATAGCGCGCTATAGCGCCGCTAATAGCACGCTATAGCATATTGAGAATCGTCTCGCTAAATTGATATATGTACAATGTCTCGCTAATAGCGCGCTATAGCACGCTAATAGCATATTTTCAGGGGCGCCGCTATTTTGTATAGCGCGCTATTTTTTTTCTTGATAAAAATACATGCTAAACACACGCAAAATCAGTACAAGGTAAAAAATATATTAGGAACAAAAAAGACATCCTCATGTGGAAAATGCCCGAAGATATCCAGATAATACCTTCGGTTTCAGTAGACCGTGAAATCGAGGTCTCAGCATAAGCATCTTCTGGTTTGGAAAAAAAAATTGTCCACTACATCGAAATTTATATGCTAAACACCCAAAGAATTTGGTGAAAAGATCCATGAAATCAATAAAAAAAACCTTAAAATTAGGTCTATGAAAAAAAAAATGTATCAAAACTGAGCTGAAAATCGTGCTAAGACATACACTATCTGTAAACACTGGAAAATGAGGTACCGATTTGAGAACTCTCCAGTGAAAATATGCATACAACCTAAAATTCCGTGGGCTAACACATATGTGAAACGTCAAAAAGGACATTTTTTTATCTTTGAAGTTCTATGATGTCTTCCTGTCATTACTTAATTGTAGATTTTTATTCTGACGGGCAATCGTTTTTCTCATTTATTTCATAAACGCATGCAAAACAACGCGATATATTAAAAAAACTAGTAGAACGCCCGTGCGTTGCCACAGGCTTTTTGTTTCATGATTGCACCTATAAATGTAGTGCATATAGCTAGGTGAAAGTCCGCCATAGTACCCTGTCCAAACAATAAGGGCTCTTTTGATTCAAACGAATTCTATAGGATTTTTAAAGGATTGAAATGTTTTGGAATTTCTCCTACGATTGGCCTTTGATTCGTAGTATTGAATTCCATAGGATTTTTTTTCATATGGAATCTTTTGTATTACATCTCATAGGAAATCTGACATCCACTTCGACCTCTTCTTACAATTCCTTCGTTTTTACCGTGACATCAAACACTCTTTGTTAATCCTATAGGATTCAAGTGGGCATGCCAAGCCTATACTTTTCCTTCCCGCGTTTTCAAAATTCTGTGAATCAAAGAGGCCCTAAATATATAACTCGCTACTCAAATTTCACATGTATAGAAAAATGAAAATCCACTCCGCTTGCAATGTAGAAAAATGAAAATCCACTCCACTTGCAATGTAATTCGATGATGTATACAAAGATGGCACTGATAATTATCTGTTACAAACTAAAATCTACTTGATGCGCTTGAGATATTCCTATTGGATGATGTATGAATATGCAACATTACTTATCACGCATTTTATACATAACCTTGTTATATATTTTGTGACCATATTTATATTTGCGCGTCTCACTTTATCTGGATGCCCATCGATGACTCTTCCATGGCTGAGCCTAAACTTTAATCTCCTAACATTTCAACACATGACTAAGGAAATTAAATTGTTGGTGAACGTTGCATGGGAAACAAAAATTTTCCTACGCACACGCAAGACCTATCCATGGTGATGAGCATCTACGAGAGGGAGATTGTATCTACATACCCTTGTAGATCGCTAAGCGGAAGCGTTAAGAAACGCGGTTGATGTAGTCGAACGTCTTCGCGATCCAAATCGCCGAGCGTCCCGCGATCCAATCACGATCCTTCCGATCTAGTGCCGAACGGACGGCACCTCCGCGTTCAACACACGTGCGGCTTGATGACGCCTTCAACTCCTCGATCCAGCGAGCGATGATGAAGTAGTAGATGAGTTCCAGCAGCACGACGGCGTGGTGATGATGATGAGTAGCAATCTCAGCAGGGCTTCGCCAAGCACTACGGAGATTATGACGGAGGAACTAGAGGGCTAGGGTTGCCGGCACACGGCTTGGGAAATCCTGATGTGTCCCGTGTGCTAGCCCTGTCCCTCTATTTATATGTTGAGCCCTGGGGTCTAAACTTGGACAAAAAGCCTCCACCAGCTCGGTTTTGCCCGCACAAGGTCGGTTTGGCCCGCAAGGAAAGAGTCCAACTCGGATCCCTGCAGCACCGCGCACAAGCGGTAGTACCGCTCGGGAGCGGTAGTACCGCTTCACCCAAGCGGTAGTACCGCTTTACACAAGCGGTAGTACCGCTTAAGCGGCAGTACTGCCTTACTGCTTAAGGCAGCAGCAAAACTCCCTTTTGCACTTTCCAATACCTCGTGGGTTTTATCCCTTTGGCTCATATAAAGTGTTGCTGCACCCGAACACTTCGGTAAACATCCGGAACCCCTTCCGGTGAATTCCGGAACCCTTCCGGAGATCAAAACACTATTATCACATATATCAATCTTTACCTCCGGACTCTTCCGGAGATCCTCGTCATGTCCGGGATCTTATCCGAGACTCCGAACAACCTTCGGTCACCAACAATAACTCAACTATACTAATCGTCACCAAACGTTAAGTGTGTAGACCCTGCGGGTTCGAGAACTATGTAGACATGACCGAGACACCTCTACGGTCAATAACCAATAGCGGGACCTGGATGCCCATATTGGTTCCTACATATTCTACGAAGATCTATATCGGTTGAACCTCTATGTCAAGGATTCAGTTAATCCCGTATGTTGTTCCTTTTGTTCTTCGGTATGTTACTTGCCCGAGATTCGATTGTCGGTATCTCTATACCTAGTTCAATCTCGTCACCGGCAAGTCTCTTTACTCGTTCCGTAATACAAGATCCCGTGGCTAACACCTTAGTCACATTGCTTGCAAGGCTTATAGTGATGTTGTATTACCGAGTGGGCCCTGAGATACCTCTCCGTCACACGGAGTAACAAATCCCAGTCTTGATCCATGCCAACTCAACGGACACCTTTGGAGATACCTGTAGAGCATCTTTATAGTCACCCAGTTACGTTGCGACGTTTGATACACACAAGGTATTCCTCCGGTGTCAGTGAGTTGCATGATCTCATGGTCATAGGAACAGATACTTGACATGCAGAAAACAATAGCAATAAACTGACACGATCATATGCTATGTTTATAGTTTGGGTCTTGTCCATCACATCATTCTCCTAATGATGTGATCCCGTTATCAAATGACATCTCATGTCCATGGTCAGGAAACCTTTACCATCCTTTGATCAACGAGTTAGTTAACTAGAGGCTTACTAAGGACACAGTGTTGTCTATGTACCCACACATGTATTTGAGTTTCCAATCAATACAATTATAGCATGGATAATAAACGATTATCATGAACAAGGAAATATAATAATAACTACTTTTATTATTGCCTCTAGGGCATATTTCCAACAGTCTCCCACTTGCACTAGAGTCAATAATCTAGTTCACATCACTATGTGATTTACATTGTAATGAATCGAACACCCATGCAGTTCTGGTGTTGTTCATGTTTAGCCCTTGGAAGAGGTTTAGTCATCGGATCTGCAACATTCAGATCCGTGTGTACTTTGCAAATATTTATGTCGTCCTCCTTGATGTAATCGCGGATGGAATTGAAACGTCGCTTTATGTGTCTGGTCCTCTTGTGAAATCTTGGTTCCTTGGCTAGAGCAATGGCACCAGTATTATCACAGAACAGAGTCATTGGGTTAAGTGCACTAGGCACTACTCCAAGATCTGTCATGAACTCCTTCATCCAGACACCTTCCTTCGCCGCCTCCGAGGCAGCGATGTACTCCGCTTCGCATGTAGAATCAGCTACCACGCTTTGCTTGGAACTGCACCAGCTAACCGCACCCCCATTAAGAATAAATACGTATCCGGTTTGCGACTTAGAGTCATCCGGATCAGTGTCAAAGCTTGCATCGACGTAACCCTTTACGACGAGCTCTTGATCACCTCCATAAACGAGAAACATGTCCTTAGTCCTTTTCAGGTACTTCAGGATATTCTTGACCGCCATCCAGTGTTCCACTCCTGGATCACTTTGAAACCTTCCGGCCATACTTATGGCAAGGCTGACATCGGGTCTTGTGCACAGCATTGCATACATGATAGAACCTATGGCTGAAGCATAGGGGACGACACTCATCTTTTCTCTATCTTCTGCAGTCACTGGGCATTGAGTCTTACTCAACTTCATACCTTGCAAAACAGGCAAGAACCCCTTCTTGGACTGATCCATTTTGAACTTCTTCAAAATCTTATCAAGGTATGTGCTTTGTGAAAGTCCTATTAAACGTCTTGATCTATCTCTATAGATCTTGATGCCTAATATGAAAGCAGCTTCTCCTAGGTCCTTCATTGAAAAACTCTTATTCAAATATTCCTTCACGCTTTCCAACATTTCTATATTGTTTCCAATCAGCAATATGTCATCCACATATAATATTAGAAACGCTATAGAGCTCCCACTCACTTTCTTGTAAATACAAGCTTCTCCGTAAACTTGTATAAACCCGAACGCCTTGATCACCTCATCAAAGCGAAGATTCCAACTCCGAGATGCTTGCACCAGTCCATAAATGGATCGCTGGAGTTTGCAAACTTTGTCAGCATTCTCTGGATCGACAAAACCTTCTGGTTGCATCATATACAACTCTTCCTTAAGAAAACCGTTAAGGAATGTTGTTTTGACATCCATCTGCCAAATTTCATAATCGAAAAAGGCAGCTATTGCTAACATGATTCTGACAGACTTAAGCATCGCTACGGGTGAGAAGGTCTCATCGTAGTCAACTCCTTGAACTTGTGAAAAACCCTTTGCCACAAGTCGAGCTTTATAGACGGTGACTTTACCGTCCGCGTCCGTCTTCCTCTTAAAGATCCATTTGTTCTGAATGGCCTTACGCCCTTCAGGTAATACTTCCAAAGTCCACACTTTGTTTTCATACATGGATCCCATCTCGGATTTCATGGCCTCTAACCATTTCTCGGAATCCGGGCCCACCATCGCTTCTCCATAGCTCGTAGGTTCATCGTTGTCCAACAACATGACCTCTAAGACAGGGTTGTCGTACCACTCAGGAGCAGTACGCGTCCTTGTCGACCTACGAGGTTCGATAGCAACTTGATCCGAAGCTTCATGATCTTCATCATGAACTTCCTCTTCAACTGATGTAGGCTCTACAGAAACATCTTTCTGCGCTGCGCTACTCTCTGGTTGAAGTAAAAGTTCAATAACCTCATCAAGTTCTATCTTCCTCCCACTCAATTCTTTCGAGAGAAACTCTTTCTCAAGAAATGTTCCATTTTTAGCGACAAACACTTTGCCTTCGGATCTGAGATAGAAGGTATACCCAACTGTCTCTTTTGGATATCCTATGAAGACGCATTTCTCCGCTTTGGGTTCCAGCTTTTCAGGCTGAAGCTTTTTGACATAAGCATCACATCCCCAAACTTTAAGAAACGACAATTTTGGCTTCTTGCCAAACCATAGTTCATATGGCGTCGTTGAAAGTGCATGTAGTCCCCATGTGTGGTTTTGGTAATTAATGACAATCCTTATGGACTAATATGTTTGCATTGAGATATACATTTGAAGGTTAGTCCCATTAGAAAATGATTGAAGAATAATGGAAGACAACTCCTTTGAAGCAACAATTACATCGAGATGATCAAAATGGAGTTCATTGGAGTATCTCAAGGGTTGCCATGCTTAGTGCTATGGTTTGAGCCATAACGGATCAAGATCTTGAAAGGATGATTTGAATGATGAATTCTAGGAGTAGCTCGAAGATATGATCATAATGGACTCATGTGTTGAGTCATGATTGATCAAGTATTCAAGCAAGCTATTCAAGTGAAGAATTCAATATACCCTTCAAGACATCAAGATTAAACATGGAGTAGAGATATCGGTTGACCAAGATGAAGCTCGAAGATCGAACTCTAAATGGTCAACACACGAGCGCAAATGATGCACCACATAGGATCTTGTGGTATGATATCAATCGCACTCTGTGTACTAACCCATACTATGTGTTGTCTATGTTTTTGAGGGTTAGGTGATTCTCATGGGCTCGCATCGAGAGTGAGATCTCAAGTGTCCATGAGAGGATGACATCAAGTGTCGATGATCATGATTGACAAGGGCAAGTTCAAGAAAACCATCCCGAAGGATTACATGCTTGAAGCTTGTGGATGATCACATGATGGACAAGTGAAGATGAATACAAAGCAAAGCTTCCCACATTGTGTATGGGGGAGCTACTTGAAGACTCCACTAATGTCTTGCCTTCAACTTGAGCCAAGAAGAAACATCAACATCAAGCTCAAGTGAAAGGTTCGAGTCAAAGGTATTAGTTCCTTTGGCGTTAGTGTTGTGGAGAGATGACCACCGAAGAAACATATACACTCAAGAATGGATTCCCGATAGCTATGTAGTATAGCTCTTTTATGATTCTTGAGTTATAGGGATCCCGCACTATTAAGAGGGGATCAAAGGGGTTAGTGATAGATTTGCTCAAGTCAACATCTTCTATTTCTACTTCCTCACATCATATTCGAACATAGGCATATTTCACTCCTATCCAGTACAAATACAATATGCCTATACATCTATCAAAGAAAATCCAAAGCCAAATAGGTTACCCAAATACATGATAAAAGCTTTGCATAATTTGCATCCTCCATTTTGGTTCATCTTGGGTGGTTCTCTATTTGAGGACCTGGGCTTTTTCCATAGCTTCAAAACGAGCCCAAGATCATCAAAATCGGAGTCCGGATGAGAAAGTTATGCATGTTTTAGTTTTGGGGTTCCTGCTGTTTTTCTTTGGCCGGATATCCGGGACTTGGCCGGATGTCCGGGCCCCGGATATCCGGGATCCTCCCGGAAATCCGGCTCGCTATGTCCAGAACCTGTGCGTAAATGGTTGTTGTGCCTGCCGGATGTCCGGCACTTGGCCAGATGTCCGGGGCCTGAAGGTTGGCCGGATGTCCGGGCCTTCCCCGGATATCCGGGCCCCCTGTTTTTCTACTACGCATGTGTTCTTCGTGTGTGTTTTCTTCAGCCGCCGGATGTCCGGCCCTTGCCCGGATGTCCGGCCCGTCTCAGCCACTTTCTCAAAAACGGCTAGTTTTCTTGGCTTGCTATATATACCCCTCTACCAATCCGGTAGAGGGTTGACCACTTCATCCAAAATAGCCCCAAGAACACAAGTGGCTCCCTCTCACTTCTCCTACACCAAATCTTAGATCCCGGAGAGATTCGTGAGAGTTCTTGAGAGATTTTCCAATCAAAAGATAGATCCACTCCCTCTCCCTCTCTTGACCAAAGGAATTCGTGATTTGAGCAAGTCTTGAGCATTTCCCCCTTGATCTTGTTACTCTTGGAGGTTGGAGACTCCTAGGCGGTAGGAGTGCTCCGGTGAGGAATCAACTTGTGATTTGTCCCCCGGAAAGTTTGTGAAGGTTTGGAGGCCGCCTCAAGGTCTACCACTAGTGGTTGAGAATCGCCTTCGTGGTGATATCTCAAGGGGAGAATAGGGTGAGCCTTCGTGGCGTTGGTGTGCCTTCGTGGTAACATCCACCTCTCTAACGGTGACTAGCTTCCATCCAAGGAAGTGAACATCGGGATACATCCTCGTCTCCGTGTCTTCGGTTATTTCTAACCCTAGCCACTACTTGTGGTTTACTTTGGTCACTTGACCGTGCATTCACTATATATATTGTTGTCCTCATTATATTGTGTTGGTTACCATATCGTAGAGATTATTTAGGACAACACTTTATAGTCCGCAATTCATACTTGCTACTATTGATATATCTTGTGCTTAGTGTGAATTGCTAGCTTGTAACATTCATTTCCATATCTTGTGACACAACTTGTGTAAGCTTGTAGTGATTACTTGAGTCTGCTTGTATCGTTCAATTCCATATATTGTGATACAATTTGTGTAAGCTTATATTGCTTACTTGTGGTTGTGTGTATTATTCATTTCCATATCTTGTGATATACATTGAGTAAGTTTGTGTAACTTACTTGTGCTTACTTATATCCTCGTTGTTCTCATCTTGTTTATCCTATGTTGTTGGTGCACTTAGTGAGCCTAGTATATTTAGGATTTGTGCTTGAAAAGTATCCGCTTAGTTAATTTCCGCATTAGGATATAGCCAAATCCGTAAAAGATTTTAAAACGCCTATTCACCCCCCCTCTAGGCGACATCGTGGTCCTTTCAATTGGTATCAGAGCGAGGTCTCTCCTTATTAGGCTTCACCGCCTAGAGAGTAACGATGTCGACTAGTGAACTAGTGCACGATGACACATTTTGTTTTAATGGCACAAATTACATTATGTGGAGATTACGCATGCTTTGTCACTTTCGGGCCATGGGTCCAAATGCTTTGCGGATTGTTGTTGTAGGGGATTCAAATCTAAAGGATGGACAATCTCCATCACTTGAGGATATGCATCTTGATAGTGAAGCTTTAAGTGTCATTCACCAAGCTATAACCTTCGAGGTGTTCAAGTCAATCTCGACGTGTTCGTTGGCTCATGAGGCTTGGACCAAACTTGAAGTTACATATGGTGGGTCCAACCTTGTGGGAGCCAATGCTATTTGGGACGAAGTGATGGAAGAGCTCTCCATTGCCTCCACCTCCGATTGCTTGGACACTTCAACATCTTCCACTTTGTCACAGGGTAATGACATGGTAAGTGGAGATATCTCATGGAGTGATGGTGTCAAGCTCATCATTGACGATATGTCATATAGAAATGCTAGTATTGTAGGTTAGGACACGAGCATATCTAACACCGAAAACATTGTACATTCTTGTGTAGATAGTCCATGCATATCATCTAATGATTCACTCATAAATTCTTGTGATGATATGCTTGGTCGTTTGTGTTGCCATATTCAAAATGCCTTGATTTCCTCTAGTTCTCTTTGTGAAACTAACCATGTTGAGGAAATCAAGAAAAATGAGGCACACTTGATTGATGAAGAACCCTCTTCTCCAAAAGAATCATCATCAACCCCCTTTGTTCACATGTGCCTCATGGCAAGAGGTAATGACAAGGTATCATCTTCTCTTAGTGATAATGATGATAGTTGTAATGAGGAAGATGATGATGATGACTTGACCCAAAATCTCTATGAGATTGGGAAAACTCTTCATAGAGCTAAAAATAACACTTATAAAAGGTTCCAAGATGTTCTTGCTTGCTTTAAAAAACGTAATGACTTATTTCTTTACGAGCAAGCGAAAAGTGAACAACTTGAACATGAACTTGCTATGGCTCATCAATGTGTTAGTGACTTGAGGTCTTTAAAAGAAGAGATTGAAGTTACTCATTGTAAACTTAAAGAGGATTTTGAGCACCTTGACCTTGGCTACAAGAATGTCAAAGGAGAGCTCACCAAACTCTCTAAGTCTCATGAGGAACTTCAAGCTACTCATGCGGAGTCTCTAGTTTCTACATGCTCCTCTCATATTGATAATGATGCTTGTGCTACTAACTCTATCTTGTGTGAAGCATCGATATTAAAAGAAAATGTTGAGCTAAGGACTCAACTTGATTTGCTAACTACCAATTATGGGAAATTGGAAGAAAGTCATAAAAAGCTCTTAGGCACTCATGAGGATCTTCTAATCTCTCATGATGGGTTAAAATTAGCTCATGAGGCTATGGTCACCAAGGTAAAATCATGTGAGCCTCATGTGGATATTAGCACATCTTCTACTCGAAATGCCTTATTGCCATGTGCTAGTCCTTGCAATTCCTCTCTACATGATATTGGTACATCTTGTGATGAATTGCTCACCATGCCTTGTTGCTCTAACAATGAAGCTTCTACTTCCTCTAGTTCTTCTGTTAATACTAACCTTGTAGAGGAAAATAAAGAGCTCAAGGCCCAAGTCACTAGTTTGAAGAAAGACTTGGAAAAATGTTGTGATAATATCTTGAGTATGCAAAAGGACCCTCAAGACAAAATAGGACTTGATTTCATCTCCAACAAGAAGAAGTCCAAGAACAAGAAGAAGGGACAAGATCAAGTCAAGAATTCGGCCAACATTATTTGCTTCAAGTGCAAGAATGTTGGACACCATGTGAGATCTTGTCCATTGAAGAAGAAGGCTTCAAGTGTGAAGCATCAAGGGAAGTGGCCTCAAGCTCAATCTCAAGTTCAACCTCAAGTTGAAGAACGGCCACTATCCATGATGAACCATGTTAATGCTCCCCAAGTTGAGAAAGTAAAGAAGAAGAGAAGGGGGAGTACATGTTGCTATATTTGTCGTAAGAAGGGACACATAGCTTCATCATGTCCCAACGGTAACATATCTAAGCCTCCTATAGTCAATAATCATTATTCGCTAAGGAAGGATATTGTTGGCAATTTGTTTGCCAAGTTTGTGGGCACCCAAAGTGGTTTGAGTAAAGAAAAGACCATTTGGGTTGCCAAGCCTATTGTGACTAATTTCTTAGGACCCAACTTGATTGGGGACCATCAAGCTCTAACTTGACCAATAGGTGTGTGGAGGGCATTGGAGACTTGGCTAGTTCATGAAGAAAAATGATTCTCACCATTCATTATGGTTCAAACCAAGTCAAGTGAATTATCATCATATTTGTCATTCCAATGCTCCTCGTGGCGGTAACTTGTATTTATATTGTCTACATTGAAAGTTACTAGCCCCATGCATGTTTAGGTTTTGTACCTAGCATGTGTTTGTATATGTTGTGCCTCCTAAATATGCTTGATTCGTGTTATCTAGCATGTGTAGGTTGCAATGCACGTCATATATTTGTGTGTGTAGTCTCGAGCCTTTATTGCTTCATTAGTTGAATCTTATTTGGCTCTTTTGAGATATTAATGGATCATCACATTATGGGGGAGTGCTATGTTTTACGCATATCACAAACCTTAAATGTGTAAATATGCATGATACCACCTAGTATGATTTCTATGAGATTATCTAGTTACTTTGTGGTATGTCACACTCATGTGAAATTCAAATAACTATCCGTTAAACTTATTTCTAATTAGATTTCACTTGCCTCCTATGAATAAAACATGGATTATCACATTATGGGGGAGTGATATACTTTGTGCATATCACTTCTCGTGTGAACATTAACAATAGAGGTTTGCCAGTTTGCCACTTAGAATATATATTTGAGATTATCTTATATCTCTGTGGCATGCAATGCCTTGTTTACGTATGGCATTTTTGTGCGGTTGTGCCCATGGTCATCTTAAAAATCGTATTTGGAAAATCGTTTGATTAAAGCTATTCCAATTGTTGCTTTGCATGATGATCTATCTAATTGGAATGTTAATAATATACTATCCAAGCATTGTGTTTATTTCTAAACTCTCATGTTATGCTTGTGTTAGTATAGATGATCATGTACTTATGTGGTTTCTACACCGAATGATAACTCGAAATACCATTTTGTTTGAGTTCATCTTATTGGTTTGTATGGAGTTATGGGAGTTTGTTATCTCATTTTTTATAGTGTCCTATATCTACTTGAGTGAGATATTCCTATGAGTATGTGTGCAATGCATATCTTATATGCTCATTGGTTTTCCTTGGTTCATATGTTGAACTTTGTGTGCTATCATATGTTGATTTGTCACTTTGATTCATTTTGGACAACATGAATGACTAGTGATGTTATTGGAAGTATTAACGGTTATGTGTTCATTTGTCCATTTTGTATCTCCCTGGATTTTGGTAGGCATGTGCATGCATATTTACTATGTGTAAATTCACATGCCTTGCTTGCTTTATTTGATCCACTATATAAGGGCAACTCCATCATGTCCTTAATGGTTAATATGTGCTTGATATTCAAAGTCATATCCATATGCACATAGTGTTGGTGAACGTTGCATGGGAAACAAAAAATTTCCTACGCACACACAAGATCTATCCATGGTGATGAGCATCTACGAGAGGGAGAGTGAATCTACATACCCTTGTAGATCGCTAAGCGGAAGCGTTTAAGAAACGCGGTTGATGTAGTCGAACGTCTTCGCGATCCAAATCGCAAGTCGTCCCTCGATCCGATCACGAACTAGCGCCGAACGGACGACACCTCCGCGTTCAACACACGTACGGCTTGATGACGCCTTCACCTCCTCGATCCAGCGAGCGATGGTGAAGTAGTGGTTGAGTTCCAGCAGCACGACGGCGTGGTGATGGTGGTGAGGAACAATCTCTGCAGGGCTTCGCCAAGCGCTACGGAGAATATGACGGAGGAACTAGAGGGTTAGGGTTACCGCACACGGCTTGGGGAAATCTTGATGTATCCCGTGTGCTAGCCCTGCCCCTCTATTTATATGTTGAGCCTTGGGGTCTAAACTTGGAGTAAAAGCCTCCTCTAGGTCGGTTTTGCCCACACAAGGTCGGTTTGGCCCGCAGGAAAAGAGTCCAACTCGGATCCCTGCCGAACCGTGCACAGCCGCGCACAAGCGGTAGTACCGCTCACAAGCGGTAGTACCGCTTGGGCGGTAGTACCGCCTCACACAAGCGGTAGTACCGCTCGGGCGGTAGTACCGCTTCACACAAGCGGTAGTACCGCTTACGCGGCAGCAAAACTACTTTTTGCACTTTCCAATACCTCGTGGGCTTTATCCCTTTGGCCCATATAAAGTGTTGCTGCACCCGAACACTTCGGTAAACATCCGGAACCCCTTCCGGTGAACTCCGGAACCCTTCCGGAGATCAAAACACTATTATCACATATATCAATCTTTACCTCCGGACTATTCCGGAGATCCTCGTCATGTCTGGGATCTTATCCGGGACTCCGAACAACTTTCGGTCACCAACATAATAACTCAATTATACTAATCGTCACCAAACGTTAAGTGTGTAGACCCTGCGGGTTCGAGAACTATGTAGACATGACCGAGACACCTCTACGGCCAATAACCAATAGCGGGACCTGGATGCCCATATTGGCTCCTACATATTCTACGAAGATCTTTATCGGTCGAACCTCTATGTCAAGGATTCAGTTAATCCCGTATGCTGTTCCCTTTGTTCTTCGGTATGTTACTTTCCCGAGATTCGATCGTCGGTATCACTATACCTAGTTCAATCTCGTTACCGGCAAGTCTCTTTACTCGTTCCGTAATACAAGATCTCGTGGCTAACACTTTAGTCACATTGCTTGCAAGGCTCATTGTGATGTTGTATTACCGAGTGGGCCCTGAGATACCTCTCCGTCATACGGAGTAACAAATCCCAGTCTTGATCCATGCCAACCCAACAGACACCCTTGGAGATACCTGTAGAGCACCTTTATAGTCACCCAGTTACGTTGCGACGTTTGATACACACAAGGTACTCCTCCGGTGTCAGTGAGTTGCATGATCTCATGGTCAAAGGAACAGATACTTGACATGCAGAAAACAATAGCAATAAACTGACACGATCAAATGCTACGTTCTTAGTTTGGGTCTTGTCCATCACATCATTCTCCTAATGATGTGATCCCGTTATCAAATGACATCTCATGTCAATGGCTAGGAAACCTTAACCATCTTTGATCAACGAGCTAGTCAACTAGAGGCTTACTAGGGACACAGTGTTGTCTATGTACCCACACATGTATTTGAGTTTCCAATCAATACAATTATAGCATGGATAATAAACGATTATCATGAACAAGGAAATATAATAATAACCAATTTATTATTGCCTCTAGGGCATATTTCCAACAGTCTCCCACTTGCACTAGAGTCAATAATCTAGTTCACATCACTATGTGATTTACATTGTAATGAATTGAACACCCATGCAGTTCTGGTGCTGTTCATGTTTAGCCCTTGGAAGAGGTTTAGTCATCGGATCTGCAACATTTAGATCCGTGTGTACTTTGCAAATATTTATGTCGTCCTCCTTGATGTAATCGCGGATGGAATTGAAGCGTCGCTTTATGTGTCTGGTCCTCTTGTGAAATCTTGGTTCCTTGGCTAGAGCAATGGCACCAGTGTTATCACAAAACAGAGTCATTGGGTTAAGCGCACTAGGCACTACTCCAAGATCTGTCATGAACTCCTTCATCCAGACACCTTCCTTCGCCGCCTCCGAGGCAGCGATGTACTCCGCTTCGCATGTAGAATCTGCTACCACGCTTTGCTTGGAACTGCACCAGCTAACCGCGCCCCCATTAAGAATAAATACGTATCCGGTTTGCGACTTAGAGTCATCCGGATCAGTGTCAAAGCTTGCATCGACGTAACCCTTTACGACGAGCTCTTGATCACCTCCATAAATGAGAAACATATCCTTAGTCCTTTTCAGGTATTTCAGGATATTCTTGACCGCCGTCCAGTGTTCCATTCCTGGATCACTTTGAAACCTTCCGACCATACTTATGGCAAGGCTGACATCGGGTCTTGTGCACAGCATTGCATACAAGATAGAGCCTATGGCCGAAGCATAGGGGATGACACTCATCTTTTCTCTATCTTCTGCAGTCACTGGGCATTGAGTCTTACTCAACTTCACACCTTGCAATACAGGCAAGAACCCCTTCTTGGACTGATCCATTTTGAACTTCTTCAAAACTTTGTCAAGGTATGTGCTTTGTGAAAGTCCTATTAAGCGTCTCGATCTATCTCTATAGATCTTGATGCCTAATATGAAAGCAGCTTCTCCTAGGTCCTTCATTGAAAAACTCTTGTTCAAATATTCCTTCACGCTTTCCAGCATTTCTATATTGTTTCCAATCAGCAATATGTCATCCACATATAATATTAGAAACGCTATAGAGCTCCCACTCACTTTCTTGTAAATACAAGCTTCTCCGTAAACTTGTATAAACTCGAACGCTTTGATCACCTCATCAAAACGAAGATTCCAACTCCGAGATGCTTGCACCAGTCCATAAATGGATCGCTGGAGTTTGCAAACTTTGTCAGCATTCTCTGGATCGACAAAACCTTCTGGTTGCATCATATACAACTCTTCCTTAAGGTAACCGTTAAGGAACGATGTTTTGACATCCATCTGCCAAATTTCATAATCGAAAAAGGCAGCTATTGCTAACATGATTCTGACGGACTTAAGCATCGCTACGGGTGAGAAGGTCTCATCGTAGTCAACTCCTTGAACTTGTGAAAAACCCTTTGCCACAAGTCGAGCTTTATAGACGGTGATATTACCGTCCGCGTCCGTCTTCCTCTTAAAGATCCATTTGTTCTGAATGGCCTTACGCCCTTCAGGTAATACTTCCAAAGTCCATACTTTGTTTTCATACATGGATCCCATCTCGGATTTCATGGCCTCTAACCACTTCTCGGAATCCGGGCCCATCATCGCTTCTCCATAGCTCGTAGGTTCATCGTTGTCTAACAACATGACCTCTAAGACAGGGTTGCCGTACCACTCAGGAGCAGTACGCGTCCTTGTCGACCTACGAGGTTCGATAGCAACTTGATCCAAAGCTTCATGATCATCATCATTAACTTCCTCTTCAGCTAATGTAGGCTCCACAGAAACAACTTTCTGCACTGCGCTACTCTCAGGTTGAAGTAAAGGTTCAACAACCTCATCAAGTTCTATCTTCCTCCCACTCAATTCTTTCGAGAGAAACTCTTTCTCAAGAAATGTTCCGTTTTTAGCGACAAACACTTTGCCTTCGGATCTGAGATAGAAGGTATACCCAACTGTCTCTTTTGGGTATCCTATGAAGACGCATTTCTCCGCTTTGGGTTCTAGCTTTTCAGGCTGAAGCTTTTTGACATAAGCATCACATCCCCAAACTTTAAGAAACGACAGCTTTGGCTTCTTGCCAAACCAAAGTTCATATGGCGTCGTCTCAACGGATTTCGATGGTGCCCTATTTAAAGTGAATGCAGCTGTCTCTAATGCATAACCCCAAAACTATAGTGGCAAATCGGCAAGAGACATCATAGATCGCACCATATCCAATAAAGTTCGATTACGACGTTTGGACACACCATTACGCTGTGGTGTTCCAGGCGGTGTCAGTTGTGAAACAATTCCACATTGTCTTAAGTGACTGCCAAACTCATAACTCAGATATTCTCCTCCTCGATCAGATCGTAGGAATTTAATCTTCTTGTTACGATGATTCTCAATTTCACTCTGAAATTGTTTGAACTTTTCAAATGTTTCAGACTTATGTTTCATTAAGTAAATATACCCATATCTACTTAAGTCATCAGTGAAGGTGAGAAAGTAACGATAACCACCGCGCGCCTCAATACTCATCGGACCACACACATCAGTATGTATGATTTCCAATAAGTCACTTGCCCGTTCCATTGTTCCAGAGAACGGCGTTTTAGTCATCTTGCCCATGAGGCATGGCTCACATGTGTCAAGTGATTCAAAATCAAGTGACTCCAAAAGTCCATCAGCATGGAGCTTCCTCATGCATTTTACGCCAATATGACCTAAACGGCAGTGCCACAAGAAAGTGGTATTATCATTATCAATTCTATATCTTTTGGCATCAATGTTATGAACATGTGTATCATTACTATCGAGATTCAATAAGAATAAACCCCTCACATTGGGTGCATGACCATAAAAGATATTACTCATATAAATAGAACAACCATTATTCTCTGATTTAAATGAGTAACCGTCTCGCAATAAACAAGATCCAGATATAATGTTCATGCTTAACGCAGGCACCAAATAACACTTATTTAGGTTCATCACTAATCCCGACGGTAATCGAAGAGCGAGCGTGCCGACGGCGATCACATCAACCTTGGAACCATTTCCCACGCGTATCGTCACTTCGTCCTTTGCCAGCCTCCGTCTATTCCGCAGTTCCTGTTTTGAGTTGCAAATATGAGCAACCGCACAGGTATCAAATACCCAGGCACTACAACGAGAGTTGGTAAGGTACACATCAATAACATGTATATCATATATACCTTGTTTGTTGTTGGCCGCCTTCTTGTCAGCCAAATACTTGGGGCAATTCCGCTTCCAGTGTCCAGTTCCCTTGCAATGAAAACACACAGTTTCTGGTTTGGGTCCAGCCTTGGGTTTCTTCACGAGAGGAGCAACTGCTTTGCCACTCTTCTTGGAGTTACCCTTCTTACCCTTGCCATTTTTCTTGAAACTAGTGGTTTTATTGACCATCAACACTTGATGCTCCTTCTGAATTTCAGACTCAGCGACTTTCAGCATCGCAAACAGCTCGGCGACTGACTTGTTCATCCCGTGCATGTTATAGTTCAACACGAAGCTCTTGTAGCTAGGTGGCAATGATTGAAGAACTCTGTCAGTGATAGCCTCTGGCGGAAGGGGCATCCCTAACTCAGCCAGACGGGTGGAGTACCCAGACATTCTGAGCACGTGATCACTGATAGACCCGTTCTCCTCCATCTTGCAAGCATAGAATTTATCGGAGATCTCATATCTCTCGATCCGGGCATTCTTCTGAAAGATAAACTTCAACTCCTGGAACATCTCATATGCTCCATGACGTTCAAAACGTCTTTGAAGTCCCGGTTCTAAGCCATACAACATTGCACATTGAACTATTGAGTAATCATCAGAACGAGCCTGCCAGGCGTTCACAACGTCTAGAGACTCAACTGGAGCGGGTGGATCACCAAGCGGTGCATCAAGGACATAAGCCTTCTGGGAAGCCGTAAGGATAATCCTTAGATTACGGGCCCAGTCCACAAAGTTTCTTCCATCATCTTTCAACTTAGCTTTCTCTAGGAACGCATTAAAATTCAGGGGTGCTACTGCGCGAGCCATGATCTACAACATAAATATAGCAAAGACAACTTAGACTATTGTTCTTAGATAATGAGTTTAGTTAATCATATTACTTAAAAACTCCCACTCAAATTGACATCCCTCCGGTCATTCGAGTGTAACATGATCCAAATCCACCAACTCAAGTCCGATCATCACGTGAGTTGAGGTGGTTTCAATGGTGAACATCTTCATGTTGATCATATCTACTATATGACTCATGTTCGACCTTTCGGTCTCTTGTGTTCCGAGGCCATGTCTATACATGCTAGGCTCGTCAAGTTTAACCCGAGTGTTCCGCACGTGCAACATGGCTTGCACCCGTTGTATGCGAACGTAGAGTCTATCACACCCGATCATCACGGCGTGTCTCGAAACGACGAACTTTCGCAACGGTGCACACTTGGGGAGGACACAATTTATCTTGAAATTTAAGTGAGGGATCACCTTATAATGCTACCGTCGTCCTAAGCAAAATAAGATGCATAAAAGGATTAACATCACATGCAAATCATAAGTGACATGATATGGCCATGAACTTGTGCTTTTGATCTCCATCTCCAAAGCACCGGCATGATCTCCATCGTCACCGGCATGACACCATGATCTCCATCATCTTGATCTCCATCAACGTGTCGCCATAAGGTTGTCGCGCCGACTGTTGCTTCCACGACTATTGCTAACGTTTAGCGATAAAGTAAAGCATTACATAGCGCTTAATGATTGACACGCAGGTCATACAATAATTAAAGACAACTCTATGGCTCCTGCCAGTTGCCGTACTCATCGACATGCAAGTCGTGATATTCTATACAACACATGATCATCTCATACATCACATATATCTCATCATGTAATTGGCCATATCACATCACAACATACCCTGCAAAAACAAGTTAGACGTCCTCTAATTGTTGTTGCAAATTTTACGTGGCTGCTACGGGTTTGCAAGAACCGTTCTTACCTACGCAAAACCACAACGTGGTGTAGTGATTGCTTTTTGATCTTCTAAAAGAACCCTCTTCATTGAAATCGATACAACTAAAGTGAGAGAGACAGACACCCGCTAGCCATCTTTATGCAACGAAGTTACATGTCAGTTGAAGGAACCTGTCTCGCGTAAGTGTACGCGTAATGTCGGTCCGGGCCGCTTCATCTCACAGTACCGCCGAATCAAATATCAACTAGTAACGGCAAGCAATATGTATACACCCACGCCCACAACTCGTTTGTGTTCTACTCGAGATCTCATCTATGCATAGACCTGGCTCTGATACCACTGTTGGTGAACGTTGCATGGGAAACAAAAATTTTCCTACGCACACACAAGATCTATCCATGGTGATGAGCATCTACGAGAGGGAGAGTGAATCTACATACCCTTGTAGATCGCTAAGCGGAAGCGTTTAAGAAACGCGGTTGATGTAGTCGAACGTCTTCGCGATCCAAATCGCAAGTCGTCCCTCGATCCGATCACGAACTAGCGCCGAACGGACGGCACCTCCGCGTTCAACACACGTACGGCTTGATGACGCCTTCACCTCCTCGATCCAGCGAGCGATGGTGAAGTAGTGGTTGAGTTCCAGCAGCACGACGGCGTGGTGATGGTGGTGAGGAACAATCTCTGCAGGGCTTCGCCAAGCGCTACGGAGAATATGACGGAGGAACTAGAGGGTTAGGGTTGCCACACACGGCTTGGGGAAATCTTGATGTATCCCGTGTGCTAGCCCTGCCCCTCTATTTATATGTTGAGCCTTGGGGTCTAAACTTGGAGTAAAAGCCTCCTCTAGGTCGGTTTTGCCCGCAGGAAAAGAGTCCAACTCGGATCCCTGCCGAACCGTGCACAGCCGCGCACAAGCGGTAGTACCGCTCACAAGCGGTAGTACCGCTTGGGCGGTAGTACCGCCTCACACAAGCGGTAGTACCGCTCGGGCGGTAGTACCGCTTCACACAAGCGGTAGTACCGCTTACGCGGCAGCAAAACTACTTTTTGCACTTTCCAATACCTCGTGGGCTTTATCCCTTTGGCCCATATAAAGTGTTGCTGCACCCGAACACTTCGGCAAACATCCGGAACCCCTTCCGGTGAACTCCGGAACCCTTCCGGAGATCAAAACACTATTATCACATATATCAATCTTTACCTCCGGACTATTCCGGAGATCCTCGTCATGTCTGGGATCTTATCCGGGACTCCGAACAACTTTCGGTCACCAACATAATAACTCAATTATACTAATCGTCACCAAACGTTAAGTGTGTAGACCCTGCGGGTTCGAGAACTATGTAGACATGACCGAGACACCTCTACGGCCAATAACCAATAGCGGGACCTGGATGCCCATATTGGCTCCTACATATTCTACGAAGATCTTTATCGGTCGAACCTCTATGTCAAGGATTCAGTTAATCCCGTATGCTGTTCCCTTTGTTCTTCGGTATGTTACTTGCCCGAGATTCGATCGTCGGTATCACTATACCTAGTTCAATCTCGTTACCGGCAAGTCTCTTTACTCGTTCCGTAATACAAGATCTCGTGGCTAACACTTTAGTCACATTGCTTGCAAGGCTCATTGTGATGTTGTATTACCGAGTGGGCCCTGAGATACCTCTCCGTCATACGGAGTAACAAATCCCAGTCTTGATCCATGCCAACCCAACAGACACCCTTGGAGATACCTGTAGAGCACCTTTATAGTCACCCAGTTACGTTGCGACGTTTGATACACACAAGGTACTCCTCCGGTGTCAGTGAGTTGCATGATCTCATGGTCAAAGGAACAGATACTTGACATGCAGAAAACAATAGCAATAAACTGACACGATCAAATGCTACGTTCTTAGTTTGGGTCTTGTCCATCACATCATTCTCCTAATGATGTGATCCCGTTATCAAATGACATCTCATGTCAATGGCTAGGAAACCTTAACCATCTTTGATCAACGAGCTAGTCAACTAGAGGCTTACTAGGGACACAGTGTTGTCTATGTACCCACACATGTATTTGAGTTTCCAATCAATACAATTATAGCATGGATAATAAACGATTATCATG
Organism: Elymus sibiricus; assembly: GCA_039707655.1. Taxonomy (NCBI): domain Eukaryota; kingdom Viridiplantae; phylum Streptophyta; class Magnoliopsida; order Poales; family Poaceae; genus Elymus; species Elymus sibiricus. The sequence continues at coordinate 24,966,658 of CM077675.1, forward strand.
AACAAGGAAATATAATAATAACCAATTTATTATTGCCTCTAGGGCATATTTCCAACACATAGTTAAGTGGAGTTTGCACTTTGTATTATAGTTGTGCTAACTACTTTGGACCCAATAAGTTTGGGGACCATATTGTACTTAAAAGTGATTTAGGTACATTAAAGAAGCTTTGTGTGCTTGGCTTATTCATGAAGAAGGTGGTGTCACCTTGAGGAAATTAGAGCCAAGCTTGGATATTTTATTGATCTACGACTTCATACCAATGCTCTCGGTAACAAGTATTTACTTCAAGCATATATATAGAATTGGAGTCAACCTTGTGTAGGTTGCATCATGGCATGAATTTCTTGACTTGTTCTTGTGTTACTTGTTTCCATTCTTAAAGCATCCCAACAATGATCTATTGTTGCTAGTTGTGATGTCTTTGATGGTTGTGTGTTTGGAGTTCATTAATATACAATAAGATAATATTAAGCCATGTGCTATGCTTTCAAGCAAATATCTCATTGGTATATTTTATGACTCCCGTTTGGATATCTTATTCTTTCTTTTTGTAACTATTTCATGTGTACATCGTTCTTTGTGGATATATATATCACCATGATTGTCATCTACCTAGAATCTTATACACGTGAGAGAAGATACATCTCTAGTTGATATCCCTATTCTTTCATGTCCACCGTTTCATTCTCTTTTTATATCTTTGGTGGCTCCGTGGAAGCATTTGTCGTATGAGTGCGTGTCTTACCTCTTTACATCTTAGTGCACTCATGTTTGGTGAAGATTGTTATCCTCGTGCTTGTCTTGACAAGCCTATTATTTCCTATCTTCACCATGGGTTGTCACAAGCTTTGATTTTTAATTTGCATATTAGTGAGCTTGTGAACCCATTTGCTTGATGTGTGTGTGTGGCCTTCTTAACTTCGTGTGTGTGGGAAGGACATGTCTTGCACCTTGTATCTCATTTACTCAAGACTATGCTGATGCTTAATTCTCATCCTTATATTAGTCTTCTCAAGTGCTTTGACATGACTCACACACATCATTTTGGTTGAGCCTATTCTTAGGTTGCCTCATTTACATGTTGCTCAACCATGTGTTTGTTGCAAATGCTAGGCTTCTTTTCTTATCTATGCTTGCTTGCAATTGTTTTGTGTTCCTATTGATTTTGGGGGAGTGATGATCCTATTTTGTGCACTTGTATCCAAATACAAAAATTCTAAATAGTGCACAAATCATGGGGAGCTTCTCTATTTTCCTTAGAACACTTCTTTGCCCAAATCATAATATTCTTTTATCCTTTTGGCTCGTCGAATCTTTTGATTGCTTGCTTCGCTTCATTATTATGCAAATGAGATCAATTTGTGCCATGTGCTTTGTGCCATATGCCTTGCTCTTATGCTAGGATCACAATTGTATAATAATGGATTCACTTGTGGATATCATGTTCTTGTAAACTGCGTCTATTTTGTGTATGCAAATTTCTTTGTGGATACATATCATGATTATTATTAGCCACTTAGAAATTTTTATACATGAGAAAGTTCATATCTTTCCTTGATATCATTTATTCCTTCCCGGCCACCTTGTTTGTTTCCATTTATTCTTATGGTGGCTTTGGTAAGAGGTTGTGACGTGAGTGCTTGTATGTTTTGCATATAATCATGCGCACTCATGTGTTTTGAATGTATTTTGGACCTATGCTTGACATGATGATCATTGAATATTCCTATTATATCTTGTCCAAAATATGTTCTTTGGATCTTTTGAATGTCTATATGCTTATTTTTCATATCATAGTATCTTGTTGCATTCTAGATCCTGAGCTCCTCCCATTATTCATCATAGAATATGTGCATTTGATTTCACTCACATTTTGTGATATGCACACATCAAGGAGGAACTCATACTAATTATGGGTCTTCTAGATTCTTCCATTTTGGCATTTGTTGCCAATGGGGGAGAAGTTTAGAGGATTTAAGATAGGTATTTTTAAAACGCTTATTGTCCTTCATGCTTACCTATCTTTGTTATATATGTTTGTTGCATGGATGAGTATTGTGTATAGAGATAACTTCACCTAGTTTGTGTCAACCAATATATGCAATGACATTCAAAGTTCATTCATAAATGCATATATTGTGGGGGAGTTTAACCTCAAGTATCTTTGTGACACGTGATGCTATCAAAACCATCCCAAGTATGAAATTTGTCCAAGGATAAATTGCATGCTTGTTTTAAAAATTCATTATATAAACCCTCTTGTTGAGATTGTCATCAATTACCAAAATGGGGGAGATTGAAAGTGCATGTAGTCCCGATGTGTGGTTTTGGTAATTAATGACAATCCTTATGGACTAATATGTTTGCATTGAGATATACATTTGAAGGTTAGTCCCATTAGAAAATGATTGAAGAATAATGGAAGACAACTCCTTTGAAGCAACAATTACATCGAGATGATCAAAATGGAGTTCATTGGAGTATCTCAAGGGTTGCCATGCTTAGTGCTATGGTTTGAGCCATAACGGATCAAGATCTTGAAAGGATGATTTGAATGATGAATTCTAGGAGTAGCTCGAAGATATGATCATAATGGACTCATGTGTTGAGTCATGATTGATCAAGTATTCAAGCAAGCTATTCAAGTGAAGAATTCAATATACCCTTCAAGACATCAAGATTAAACATGGAGTAGAGATATCGGTTGACCAAGATGAAGCTCGAAGATCGAACTCTAAATGGTCAACACACGAGCGCAAATGATGCACCACATAGGATCTTGTGGTATGATATCAATCGCACTCTGTGTACTAACCCATACTATGTGTTGTCTATGTTTTTGAGGGTTAGGTGATTCTCATGGGCTTGCATCGAGAGTGAGATCTCAAGTGTCCATGAGAGGATGACATCAAGTGTCGATGATCATGATTGACAAGGGCAAGTTCAAGAAAACCATCCCGAAGGATTACATGCTTGAAGCTTGTGGATGATCACATGATGGACAAGTGAAGATGAATACAAAGCAAAGCTTCCCACATTGTGTATGGGGGAGCTACTTGAAGACTCCACTAATGTCTTGCCTTCAACTTGAGCCAAGAAGAAACATCAACATCAAGCTCAAGTGAAAGGTTCGAGTCAAAGGTATTAGTTCCTTTGGCGTTAGTGTTGTGGAGAGATGACCACCGAAGAAACATATACACTCAAGAATGGATTCCCGATAGCTATGTAGTATAGCTCTTTTATGATTCTTGAGTTATAGGGATCCCGCACTATTAAGAGGGGATCAAAGGGGTTAGTGATAGATTTGCTCAAGTCAACATCTTCTATTTCTACTTCCTCACATCATATTCGAACATAGGCATATTTCACTCCTATCCAGTACAAATACAATATGCCTATACATCTATCAAAGAAAATCCAAAGCCAAATAGGTTACCCAAATACATGATAAAAGCTTTGCATAATTTGCATCCTCCATTTTGGTTCATCTTGGGTGGTTCTCTATGTGAGGACCTGGGTTTTTTACATAGCTTCAAAACGAGTCCAATATCATCAAAATCGGAGTCCGGATGAGAAAGTTATGCATGTTTTAGTTTTGGGGTTCCTGCTGTTTTTCTTTGGCCGGATATCCGGGACTTGGCCGGATGTCCGGGCCCCGGATATCCGGGATCCTCCCGGAAATCCGGCTCGCTATGTCCAGAACCTGTGCGTAAATGGTTGTTGTGCCTGCCGGATGTCCGGCACTTGGCCAGATGTCCGGGGCCTGAAGGTTGGCCGGATGTCCGGGCCTTCCCCGGATATCCGGGCCCCCTGTTTTTCTACTACGCCTGTGTTCTTCGTGTGTGTTTTCTTCAGCTGCCGGATGTCCGGCCCTTGCCCGGATGTCCGGCCCGTCTCAGCCACTTTCTCAAAAACGGCTAGTTTTCTTGGCTTGCTATATATACCCCTCTACCAATCCGGTAGAGGGTTGACCACTTCATCCAAAATAGCCCCAAGAACACAAGTGGCTCCCTCTCACTTCTCCTACACCAAATCTTAGATCCCGGAGAGATTCGTGAGAGTTCTTGAGAGATTTTCCAATCAAAAGATAGATCCACTCCCTCTCCCTCTCTTGACCAAAGGAATTCGTGATTTGAGCAAGTCTTGAGCATTTCCCCCTTGATCTTGTTACTCTTGGAGGTTGGAGACTCCTAGGCGGTAGGAGTGCTCCGGTGAGGAATCAACTTGTGATTTGTCCCCCGGAAAGTTTGTGAAGGTTTGGAGGCCGCCTCAAGGTCTACCACTAGTGGTTGAGAATCGCCTTCGTGGTGATATCTCAAGGGGAGAATAGGGTGAGCCTTCGTGGCGTTGGTGTGCCTTCGTGGTAACATCCACCTCTCTAACGGTGACTAGCTTCCATCCAAGGAAGTGAACATCGGGATACATCCTCGTCTCCGTGTCTTCGGTTATTTCTAACCCTAGCCACTACTTGTGGTTTACTTTGGTCACTTGACCGTGCATTCACTATATATATTGTTGTCCTCATTATATTGTGTTGGTTACCATATCGTAGAGATTATTTAGGACAACACTTTATAGTCCGCAATTCATACTTGCTACTATTGATATATCTTGTGCTTAGTGTGAATTGCTAGCTTGTAACATTCATTTCCATATCTTGTGACACAACTTGTGTAAGCTTGTAGTGATTACTGGAGTCTGCTTGTATCGTTCAATTCCATATATTGTGATACAATTTGTGTAAGCTTATATTGCTTACTTGTGGTTGTGTGTATTATTCATTTCCATATCTTGTGATATACATTGAGTAAGTTTGTGTAACTTACTTGTGCTTACTTATATCCTCGTTGTTCTCATCTTGTTTATCCTATGTTGTTGGTGCACTTAGTGAGCCTAGTATATTTAGGATTTGTGCTTGAAAAGTATCCGCTTAGTTAATTTCCGCATTAGGATATAGCCAAATCCGTAAAAGATTTTAAAACGCCTATTCACCCCCCCCCCCCTCTAGGCGACATCGTGGTCCTTTCAGTCGTCTCAACGGATTTCGATGGTGCCCTATTTAAAGTGAATGCAGCTGTCTATAATGCATAACAACAAAACGATAGTGGCAAATCGGCAAGAGACATCATAGATCGCACCATATCCAATAAGGTTCGATTACGACGTTCGGATACACCATTACGCTGTGGTGTTCCAGGCGGTGTCAATTGTGAAACAATTCCACACTGTCTTAAGTGACTGCCAAACTCATAACTCAGATATTCTCCTCCTCGATCAGATCACAGGAATTTAATCTTCTTGTTACGATGATTCTCAACTTCACTCTGAAATTGCTTAAAATTTCAAACGTTTCAGACTTGTGTTTCATTAAGTAAATATACCCATATCTACTTAAATCATCAGTGAAGGTGAGAAAGTAACGATAACCACCGCGTGCCTCAATGCTCATCGGACCGCACACATCAGTATGTATGATTTCCAACAAGTCACTTGCCCGTTCCATCGTACCAGAGAACGGCGTTTTAGTCATCTTGCCCATGAGGCATGGCTCACATGTGTCAAGTGATTCAAAATCAAGTGACTCCAAAAGTCCATCAGCATGGAGCTTCTTCATGCGTTTTACGCCAATATGACCTAAACGGCAGTGCCACAAGAAAGTGGTATTATCATTATCAACTCTACATCTTTTGGCATCAATGTTATGAACATGTGTATCATCACTATCAAGATTCAATAAGAATAAACTCCTCACATTGGGTGCATGACCATAAAAGATATTACTCATATAAATAGAACAACCATTATTCTCAGATTTAAATGAGTAACCGTCTCGCAATAAACAAGATCCAGATATAATGTTCATGCTTAACGCAGGCACTAAATAACAATTATTTAGGTTCATCACTAATCCCGATGGTAATCGAAGAGCGAGTGTGCCGACGGCGATCACATCAACCTTGGAACCATTTCCCACGCGCATCGTCACTTCGTCCTTTGCCAGCCTCCGTCTATTCCGCAGTTCCTGTTTTGAGTTGCAAATGTGAGCAACCGCACCGGTATCAAATACCCAAGCACTACAACGGGAGTTGGTAAGGTACACATCAATAACATGTATATCATATATACCTTGTTTGTTGTTGGCCGCCTTCTTGTCAGCCAAATACTTGGGGCAATTCCGCTTCCAGTGACCAGTTCCCTTGCAATGAAAGCACTCAGTTTCTGGCTTGGGTCCAGCCTTGGGTTTCTTCACGGGAGGGGCAACTGCTTTGCCACTCTTCTTGGAGTTACCCTTCTTACCCTTGCCATTCTTCTTGAAACTAGTGGTTTTATTGACCATCAACACTTGATGCTCCTTCTGAATCTCAGACTCAGTGACTTTCAACATCGCAAACAGCTCGGCGACTGACTTGTTCATCCCGTGCATGTTATAGTTCAACACGAAGCTCTTGTAGCTAGGCGGCAATGATTGAAGAACTCTGTCAGTGATAGCCTCTGGTGGAAGGGGCATCCCCAATTCAGCCAGACGGGTGGAGTACCCAGACATTCTGAGTATGTGATCACTGACAGACCCGTTCTCCTCCATCTTGCAAGCATAGAACTTATCGGAGGTCTCATACCTCTCGATCCGGGCATTCTTCTGAAAGATAAACCTCAACTCCTGGAACATATCATATGCTCCATGACGTTCAAAACGTCTTTGAAGTCCCGGTTCTAAGCCATACAACATTGCACATTGAACTATTGAGTAATCATCAGAACGAGCCTGCCAGGCGTTCACAACGTCTGGAGACTCGACTGGAGCGGGTGGATCACCAAGCGGTGCATCAAGGACATAAGCCTTCTGGGAAGCCGTAAGGATAATCCTTAGATTACGGGCCCAGTCCACAAAGTTACTTCCATCATCTTTCAACTTAGCTTTCTCTAGGAACGCACTAAAATTCAGGGGTGCTACTGCGCGAGCCATGATCTACAACATAAATAGTGCAAAGACAACTTAGACTATTGTTCAAGATAATGAGTTTAGTTAATCATATTACTTAAAAACTCCCACTCAAATTGACATTCCTCCGGTCATTCGAGTGTGACATGATCCAAATCAACCAACTCAAGTCCGATCATCACGTGAGTTGAGGTGGTTTCAATGGTGAACATCTCCATGTTGATCATATCTACTATATGACTCATGTTCGACCTTTCGGTCTCTTGTGTTCCGAGGCCATGTCTGTACATGCTAGGCTCGTCAAGTTTAACCCGAGTGTTCCGCACATGCAACACTGGCTTGCACCCGTTGTATGCGAACGTAGAGTCTATCACACCCGATCATCACGTGGTGTCTCGAAACGACGAACTTTCGCAACGGTGCACACTCGGGGAGAACACAATTTTATCTTGAAATTTAAGTGAGGGATCACCTTATAATGCTACCGTCGTCCTAAGAAAAATAAGATGCATAAAAGGATTAACATCACATGCAAATCATAAGTGACATGATATGGCCATGAACTTGTGCTTTTGATCTCCATCTCCAAAGCACCGGCATGATCTCCATCGTCACCGGCATGACACCATGATCTCCATCATCTTGATCTCCATCAACGTGTCGCCATGAGGTTGTCGCGCCGACAGTTGCTTCCATGACTATTGCTAACTCATAGCGATAAAGTAAAGCAAAACGGCGAAAATAATTAAAGACAACTCTATGGCTCCTGCCAGTTGCCGTACTCATCGACATGCAAGTCGTGATATTCTATACAACACATGATCATCTCATACATCACATATATCTCATCATGTAATTGGCCATATCACATCACAACATACCCTGCAAAAACAAGTTAGACGTCCTCTAATTGTTGTTGCAAGTTTTACGTGGCTGCTACGGGTATCTAGCAAGAACGATTCTTACCTACGCAAAACCACAACGTGGTGTAGTGATTGCTTTTTGATCTTCTAAAAGAACCCTTTTCATTGAACCGATTCAACTAAAGTGAGAGAGACAGACACCTGCCAGTCACCTTTATGCAACAAGTGCACGCAGCGGTGAAACCAGTCTCGCGTAAGCGTACGCGTAATGTCGGTCCAGGCCGCTTCATCTCACAATACCGCGGAATCAAGTATCAACTAGTAACGGCAAGCAATATGTATACACCCATGCCCACAACTCCTTTGTGTTCTACTCGAGATCTCATCTACGCATAGACCTAGCTCAGATGCCACTGTTGGTGAACGTTGCATGGGAAACAAAAAAATTCCTACGCACACGCAAGAGCTATCCATGGTGATGAGCATCTACGAGAGGGAGATTGTATCTACATACCCTTGTAGATCGCTAAGCGGAAGCGTTAAGAAACGCGGTTGATGTAGTCGAACGTCTTCGCGATCCAAATCGCCGAGCGTCCCGCGATCCAATCACGATCCTTCTGATCTAGTGCCGAACGGACGGCACCTCCGCGTTCAACACACGTGCGGCTTGATGACGCCTTCACCTCCTCGATCCAGCGAGCGATGATGAAGTAGTAGATGAGTTCCAGCAGCACAACGGCGTGGTGATGATGATGAGTAGCAATCTCAGCAAGGCTTCGCCAAGCACTACGGAGATTATGACGGAGGAACTAGAGGGCTAGGGTTGCCGGCACACGGCTTGGGAAATCCTGATGTGTCCCGTGTGCTAGCCCTGTCCCTCTATTTATATGTTGAGCCCTGGGGTCTAAACTTGGACAAAAAGCCTCCACCAGCTCGGTTTTGCCCGCACAAGGTCGGTTTGGCCCGCAAGGAAAGAGTCCAACTCGGATCCCTGCAGCACCGCGCACAAGCGGTAGTACCGCTCGGGAGCGGTAGTACCGCTTGGGCGGTAGTACCGCTTCACCCAAGCGGTAGTACCGCTTGAGCGGTAGTACCGCTTTACACAAGCGGTAGTACCGCTTAAGCGGCAGTACTGCCTTACTGCTTAAGGCAGCAGCAAAACTCCCTTTTGCACTTTCCAATACCTCGTGGGTTTTATCCCTTTGGCTCATATAAAGTGTTGCTGCACCCGAACACTTCGGTAAACATCCGGAACCCCTTCCGGTGAATTCCGGAACCCTTCCGGAGATCAAAACACTATTATCACATATATCAATCTTTACCTCCGGACTCTTCTGGAGATCCTCGTCATGTCCGGGATCTTATCCGAGACTCCGAACAACCTTCGGTCACCAACAATAACTCAACTATACTAATCGTCACCAAACGTTAAGTGTGTAGACCCTGCGGGTTCGAGAACTATGTAGACATGACCGAGACACCTCTACGGTCAATAACCAATAGCGGGACCTGGATGCCCATATTGGTTCCTACATATTCTACGAAGATCTATATCGGTTGAACCTCTATGTCAAGGATTCAGTTAATCCCGTATGTTGTTCCCTTTGTTCTTCGGTATGTTACTTGCCCGAGATTCGATCGTCGGTATCTCTATACCTAGTTCAATCTCGTCACCGGCAAGTCTCTTTACTCGTTCCGTAATACAAGATCCCGTGGCTAACACCTTAGTCACATTGCTTGCAAGGCTTATAGTGATGTTGTATTACCGAGTGGGCCCTGAGATACCTCTCCGTCACACGGAGTAACAAATCCCAGTCTTGATCCATGCCAACTCAACGGACACCTTTGGAGATACCTGTAGAGCATCTTTATAGTCACCCAGTTACGTTGCGACGTTTGATACACACAAGGTATTCCTCCGGTGTCAGTGAGTTGCATGATCTCATGGTCATAGGAACAGATACTTGACATGCAGAAAACAATAGCAATAAACTGACACGATCATATGCTATGTTTATAGTTTGGGTCTTGTCCATCACATCATTCTCCTAATGATGTGATCCCGTTATCAAATGACATCTCATGTCCATGGTCAGGAAACCTTTACCATCCTTTGATCAACGAGTTAGTTAACTAGAGGCTTACTAAGGACACAGTGTTGTCTATGTACCCACACATGTATTTGAGTTTCCAATCAATACAATTATAGCATGGATAATAAACGATTATCATGAACAAGGAAATATAATAATAACTACTTTTATTATTGCCTCTAGGGCATATTTCCAACATAAATGAAGTAAAAAATAGACTTTTTAGTGATGTTTCCTTAAAAACAATTATGGGTAAACAATAGGGGAACCCCTACTGTGTAATTTTCATTAATAAAAGGAGGAAAATGGGAGAATTGTACAAAGTTACATACTTACATAGGGGTAGAGGATACCCCTAAAAGAAAAAGAAAAATCAAAGTCTGAGGATCAAGAGCTCAAGATAGAGGAGATCCAAGCACTCACAGTGGACTTTGGTTTATCTCTATGTTCTCGACGAAGTTCCTGAGCCATCCAGACAAAAATGCCTGCTTCCCTTAAAAAACCCAAGCATTCATCCGTTTCCAAATATTCCATAGCGGAAAAGAGATGATCTCCAAGAAATAAGAGCCAAGAAAACGAGTATGGCGTTTTGGTGACCGAGCTCCATCGAGCCCTTTATTTTCGAATAATTCAAAATTTAAACTTTTCGACTTCAAAAAATTCCGAAAACAATTATGCAACTATACAAGGATGAAATGTAAATGTGTGTAAAAATTCAGGATGAAATACCTTTAAATGCAACCTGTATAAAAAAGATAAATTTCTGAACTTTGAGGATGAATAGTATCATGTGTTAAAAAGCCTTATATTTGTCTTTTTTGCATAGCCCTCGTTTCAACGTAAAAAGTTACACACATGTACATTATGCCTCCACGTATATCTGTAATAGTTTTCAAAAAAAATTGAATTGTAAAAATATGAATTTTGGCAAATTGGGAATTTTAGAAAAGAAGACATCCATGGAGCTCGGTCTCCAAAGGCAATTTTCGCAGGAAAACTATCTTTAGTTATCTGAGAAACAGCCATCATACTTGAACTTGCCCCCCAGGAAATATCAATACGTCACCAACACTGCTGAGAAAATCTGCAATTAAGAGATCACCGTTTACCATCATCGCTCTGAGTGTTTGACTTCCAGGAAAATCCGACAAATGTATCCACTTATATGTTTCTATTAGATGCGGCGATGCCAGCTAAAAAAATGATGCGGTGGCTTATTATTTGGCCACAACAAAGATAATGATTTGTGTGACAGCAATAAACATAAATAAGAACACCTACAATGTATATATGAGAAAATCAACTCTAAAACAAAGAAATGATTAACCGCCCTCTTCATTAAACTTCTCTTATTTCATTACGCTACAGATGTAACTATAGCACATGGTTGACGAACCCATAATCATGGCACTTCCCTAGACCATGTCACTTCACTAAACACCTCACACGGTGTTCACATTCAAGCTATTTATCACATGCATAATGCTCATCGTTTGCTAAACAAACCGTTGTATTGCCTTCTCCAATAATTATAAATATAGTCTTTGCTCAGGGAAGGTTACTCACCCGGTTAATATCTCGAGCAATATAATGCCATACTGATACACAATGAAATATAGCATGACGCAATCATCGGTGACAGAATTAGATCCCTTGTTGCCATTCCAGATATCAAGATCTGAAACCGTTGCAACAAATCTGTTGAGATGAGGTTCCTTGGTCCAGCAGGTGGATTCAGCTTAAGCATGTGCTCTCAACATTAAGCTATCCCTATGGGTCATCCAGTCCAGGTCGTGTCTGACGGCAACATAATTGCGGAACAAAAGACTGCTAAATAATCCAAAGCATTGTCAAATACTGATTATTAGTAATTGTTGGCTTCCAACACATGCTATAATTGCTGAAGTGGTTTTATGTTATAGGAACCATTATGTTCACAGAAAGAAAATTAATAGAATCAGTTCACACTTACCATGGAGATGCTCGAAGAGAGAGTCCCATTTCGAGCTTATTCAAACACCGTACCTCTGACGAAAGGATTTTGTTCTTCACCAGTAGCCAAGCAGATTCACAAAATTCTTGTGGCCCACTTTGAATAAACTTGAGATCAAATAAACATATGCCCCTATGCCAAATGTAATGTGCACGATCTGAAGCCATTAAGTGCAACTTTTCCCTTCCTAGAACTTGAAGTTGCTACTCTGGGAATGTGCAAGAATCCCTGAACCAAGAGTGAAGCAACCATGGGAAATATTTTTTCAGCAGTTACCTGCTGTTCTTGCCCCTTAAATGTACTCAACTAATTTTTTTGAATCTTTTGTTCGTGAATCATCACTCACTAACTGTCTTACCAGTATATCATGTGTCGTGGTTTCATGCTGCCACTATCAAGAAGTCAGTAAAATGTGGCAAAATGTTATTCTGATGTTTTTTTGTCAGGAATATCTTTTCATAGGGAATCTTCTTATCTACTCATCTTCGTAGTAACCCGCATGTTTGCGGACATACATGTGATATCACAATATATTCTTAATAATGTTTCTCATACTGATTTATCTAAGAAACATTTCAAACTACTAAATTGTGTTCAAGGGGGTTTAGGATCTCAACACATCAATTTCCCTGATAAAATAAAACACTAACAATAAATCATGTATGAGTAAGTTTGCGTGTTACCGGCAACAGTTCGCAACATCCTTCTGCATGGGACCATTGATCTGCAGTAAGCAATGATCAGGAGTAAATAACAGAAGTTCAGAGGATTTTCTTGCTAATATAGATGTATTATACCTGTTGAAGTAGAGAAAACGCTTCAGAAAAATAGTGCATACGCCTCATTTAGGGTTCCCTGAAATATATACCTCAGACATCCGGATTTTCCCAGCTTCCATAAGCTTCCTTGCATCAGTACAGGTAGGAACCGAGTGCTTAACAACTGGTTCCAACCTATTAACTGGAGAATATTTGGTATGTCAAATAAATTAGATGGCACCATAATTTTCACAGGCACTACATAGTACATCGAACATGATTCTAAAAACGGGTAAATATTTTGTAAAAGAGAGAGTGGCAAGAAGAGCAAGGGATACTCATAACAACATAAATTTTTCTGAACGTAGCTAACCTTTTGGCAAAAAATATAAATTTTTCTCTTTGTCAAGACCAAACCAAGCATCATTCGACAAATATAATTATCTTGTAAGTCTGAATGTAGCTAACCTTTTGGCAAAGATTGCGGAGAACTGCAACTCTTTTAGCCCCAACCCCAACATCATCGGGAGCTTCAAACTAATTATCATGTAAGTTTATTAGTAATGGTGTTCGATAAAAAACTGAAAACATAAAGAAATAGTAACTGGCCATACCTGGTATTTTTGTTTTGCGAACTCCTTAATGTCAGACCAAACTCCATCAGATGTTAGCTGGGAATATGCAGATTGACATTTTCTTGAATAAGTTGATTGACTTAGCATTACCTGATAATTATGTCGCTTTCTTTCTGGGCCAAGTAGTACAGCTTCTGGTTCAGATCGGAACTGCATAGCTTAATCTGCCGCGGCACGATGGCTGCGTCCTGGTGATCCGTGGCGGCGGCGCGATGGCCGCGTCCTGGTGATCCGCCGCGGCGCGATGGCTGCGTCGTGGTGATCCGTGGCGGCGGCTGCGTCATGGTGATCCGCGGCGGCGCGATGGCTGCGTCCTGGTGATCCGCGGCGGCGGCTGGGTCATGGTGATCGGAGCGGTCCTGGTGGGTCGCCTCGATCGATGTCTGGTGATCCACGGCGGACCTGGTGGGTAGCCTCGATCAGGACCCGCGTCCTGGTGGGTATCCGTGATCACTGCCTCTCGGACGGGAGAGGAGGAGCAGCGGTTTGGGATCGAGATCGGGACATGTGTGATGGGAGGTGTGACTAAAAGAAACCGTACGAAAAAAAACCGTACGAAAAAAACCCAGTGGTACACTAGTAGAATGTCGATCTGTAGTCCCGGTCGGGATGTACCTTTAGTACCGGTTCCCCAACCGGTACTAAAGGGTCGGGACTAAAGGTCCAGACCTTTAGTACCGGTTGGACCACGGACCGGTACTAAAGGCCCACCACGTGGCTGCCTGCGTGGGCTGGTGGTGGAAGACCTTTAGTACCGGTTGGTGATACCAACCGGTACTAAGTGTTCTGTTTTTTTTTCGCTTTTAATTAGGTTTTAGTTTTCCTCTCTATTTATTGTGTTTTCCATTCATTTCAAATTTATTTTACGGTGCTACATACTGTAAACATTAATTACACAAGTTGATGCATATATATATGTAATATAATATACAATATCTCATACACAGTATATATACAAATGGAATTACACATCCATATATATTCTGGACTTATAACTTAATTAAGGCCCAAAACCCAGCCGGGACTAGCTAGCTAGTGCTCCGGATGAAATCTCAGTTTTCTACTACTGATTTGCTGGCATTATTGAGGCGGCGGTAAGTAATAGTACTCTCCGTTTACATCAATGACATGTTGAAGAAGAAATGCCGCAAATTCCTCTTCAAGTGCTATAAAGCGTTGCTCGGGTGAGAGCTTCGACATCATCTGCCAAACCTGGAGTTGTCTTTCACGTGCTCCTCTGCGACGTATACGGCCTTCGGTCTGGAGGCGAATGTTCTCGCAGAGGAAGTATCCACATAAATTTGTCCCCTGCTCTTGCTTCGCGCACTTTGCAAAAAGAATAGAATTCAATAAGATAATTAATAATCAAGCATGATAATGGTATTGAAACTAGAATTAAAGAGATGAGTGGACCTAGTAGTACTACTTAATTACCTGCATCTTTTTCCACTTTAGCTTCGGTTTCCATTGACGACCGTGATGGGTTTTTTCTATCATCTTTTTCCAAACACTACGCGGCAAAGAAAAAGAACGAAAGAGTTATTATAATTACTTTTGATATCAGGAAATAATGAAAGAAAGCGAGGTCGATAAAGATTGAAATTACCGGTCTATCATAAAATACAAGTCCACGTATGATTGTTCTCGTGTATCTAGTGAGTCGTACACATGAACAAGTCCATCCGCGAGGATAATATTTAGGAGGATATAGTGGTCTCTGCGCAGAAGTTTATATAATAAAGCAGGCATGCATATAACTCATCAACTACACTTGACAGCGAGCTAGTAAGCAAAAATAGAATTTGTAGTATACAAGAGAGTAAACACTCACCCCATGTTGTAAGGAAATATTATAGTAGATTTGGTATTCATTAGTGCCTCTAGAAAATTTTCCAAGAGATCTTCTGTGTCCTTGGCATAATGTTTTACCACATGACCATTAACGGTATTTGGGTCGATGAACCCAATGTCATCGATTCCCTCTTGTTTCAATTCCCACATCTTCAATCTGCATAATAGCGTAGAAAAGAACATATATAGTGAGGATAAGCCAATGAACGATATCTTAGCTAGAGACTTAAATTATTAAAGATATAAATCACTTACAGACAATAGCAACTGATGAGACTTTTGTCGATAGAGTCCATGTGGTATAACTGGAAAAGTTCTGAGAATTCAAGACATATGTCACATGCATTGACGTAATGCTCTTTCCTTACTTTGACCATGACCGCCGTCTCCCCTCGCTCTACTTCACGCAGGTACCAATCATGCAACCGTCGCATCGCAGTTGGTAGTTCCTTGTACTCCTCGGGTGTGACAAGTGGTTTTCCTTTGGCATATTGCATTGCGTACTCAGTTGCACTGTACCGGCGGAATTCCTCGGTGCCAAGGATTTGGCCAAGAGTGAGACCTGCAGCCTCTACTTCTTCGAGGTCGATTGGGTTGCCTTGCACGTCGACTGGTTGGATCGATTGCTTGCTTGGATTGGTACTCACCTTGAGCGGAGAGATCGATTGCTTGGATTGTTCTCCGAGCTGGGGAACTATTTTCCCGGTAGTAGTACCACCTGTCGTTGATGCCGTACTTCCCGACTTCTTCCTTGGGCTGTGCCGACTTCTCTGCTCACTTGCCTTCTGAATCTGTCGCTCATAGTGTGTCGGCATACGCTCGACATATGCCGGGGGTCGATCAATAAAGTGTTCCATAAAGTGCTCTTGGACTTCCTTGGGTATTACCTCCTTTGGCGTCACGGTCTTCTTTGCAAAAAAGGCTTTCAATTGGCGATCGCATTCAATTTCGTTTCCCTCTGGTGTCATGTCGTAAGGCAGCTTCCTTTTGGACGGAGGCTCGGGTTTCTTCTTTGCTTTCCTCCAAAGAGGACTGCTGGTGGCCTTCCTCTTTTGGGAGCCCTGCTGGCGGGACCGCTGCCGGGGTGGAGTCGGCTCACGCGGCGGAGATCGATATCGATGATATGGACTCGCGTCGTGCTCCGTCCCGAGGTTGGGAGGACTGCTGGCGAGGTGGGGAGGACTGCTGGCGAGGTGGGACGCCTCTCGAGGTGGGAGGACTGCTGGCGAGGTGGGGAGGACTGCTGGCGCTGCGATGCCTCTGGCTGGGATCCCTCGCGCTGGACATCGATACTCGGCGGAGCCGGTGGCCTTAGCATCGTTTGTGGAAAGACGATGCAGTCCTTACTCCATAGAATGAGACCACGGCCGGCTTCTGCCAGTGTGGACTCCCCCTCACCTCCAGGGATGTCAAGCAATAGGTCATCATATGCTGGCTCTATTGCATCCACCGCAACACGAGCATACCCAGCTGGAACCGGATTGCAATGCCAGAGAACACCAGGTGTATTTGGTAAAGCATAGCCCGTCGCGACCCGCACGGGTATGTTCTTCATTTTCTGGATTAGCTCACAAGATGTCTTCTCGGTGATATCATCCACGGGGGTGTGACCCAGCGGTGCCCCCGTGGAACCCACGCTGCTTTTCGGCAGTGTAGATGGGACGGGTTCCCCTGCCTCCTGCTGCGGAGTTTCCCTTTGCTGGGTCAGTAACTATATCTGCCTGTGCTGCTGCTCGTACTTCTGTTCCAACTTTGAAAGTCGGTCTGCTTCCACCTTCTTTTTTCTCGAACGGCTTTTATAACTGTCCTTCCATCCCGCAAACCCCTCGTACCACGGAACAACGCCCATGCCTCGTGTTCGTCCTCCGTGTTCGGCATTCCCGAGGGCGAGTGTAAGCTCGTCATTCTCTCTATCGGGGTGAAACCGTCCTTCTTGGGCAGCTTTTATTGCTTCAATCAACTCAGCTGATGCATGCTTCAGACTGGCCAGTGCAATAATCTTCCCTGTTGCTGGGTCCAACTTTCCCCCATGCGCAAAAAACCAATTCCTGCACCTCTTGGGCCACTTGAAGGTTACTGGAGTGATCCCTTCAGCAAGCATCTTATTCTCTAATGCATCCCACTTAGGAATGGCTGAGTTGTATCCACCTGTCCCTAGTTTATGGTGATACTTTTTTTCTTCGCATTTATCTGATTCTTTGCTGACTTCTCCATAGCAGCTTCCGATGTCTTGTACTCGATAAATGCGTCATAGTGATTCCTTACCTTCTCGTATATTCCTATGAATTTGGGCGCCTTCTGGCCTCTAGCGTTGTACTCGGTCCATAATCTTTTCTTCCAAGTCTGGAACGCGTCGGCCATCTTATGGAGAGCAAACTCCTTGACTTTGTTCCTTTGGCGCTCCGAGAGAGAATCTGGTAGGATGAAATGCTCCATGAGATCTCGCCAAAGGGCATCTTTAATTCTTGTATCGACATAATTCACTCCTGGTTTTGGGTTGTTTGGTTGAATCCATTCTTGCATTGTGATCGGGACTCCATCCCTAACAACCACTCCGCATTGACGCACAAATGTCCTGGCATTGGCATCAGGGTGAGTCGGTGCGCCATTAGGTTTGAAAGCATCAAGATTGAGCTTTATGGTGCCGTCCAATATTTTGGCACCGCCTCGTACCTTTCTACTAGATTGGCTCGATCCGGAGGGCTGATAATTAAAAGAAAAAAGATTTGTTAATATATATATATATATATATATATATATATATATATATATATATAAATCAATTAATACACATGTAATGATCACCAGAGGCTAATATGTGTATATACCTCGCCGGACATTGTTAGTTGTTCCGGATTTTGGAACATAAGTTGTTCTTCCTCGACCTCACATCCATCACCGTAATCGTTCAGATATTGTGAGCCGTCATCATCATGTGATTCACCATGAAGGTCCGCTGGGTTTTCGGAGCAGCGTATCATGTCGAAGATGTCCTCTTCATGAGCTCTACCGGTATTGTCCATAGCTTAATAACTAATCCATAATAATATAGATAAAACAAATTAGTATTCAAATTAGCATGCATTCAAGAAGCAAAATAACTGATAGTTAATTAATAATGCATCATCGAATACATATATAGTAGTTCTTAGAAAAGATCTCATCTCATAATCTCGGATAATTGTTAATACATCGGCTAATCCATCGATCTAGCTAATACATCATAATAATACATATATGGTAGCTAATATATCGATCTAGCTAGAACCCTAGCGCCCGGCGGATATCGGGGCGGGCGGTGGACACCCAAAGAGAAGGAACCATCACAGGAACATAGCTCCAGTGAGATCCCTGGAGAATCTGCCAGGTATTGTCGGACCTGGCCTCCAAAGCTGCCATGTAGCGACGGACGTGCTCGTTCTCCTTGCTGACATGGTACTGTACCACCTCCGCGGGGGACTCAAGCCTCCGAATCATCCGTGACCCATGCGGCCGCCACCACAGAACCTCCGGGTCGACGACGGGCTGGCTCCTCACCAAGCTGCGCCGCCCGGAAGGCAGCACCTCCCAGTACCAGCCCGGCGGAGCCCAGTCCCTGACAGGGCCCCTCGGCTCAAGCAAGTGACCTCCTCCGGCGACTCGACGACGAGGATGCGGGATCGGCATCGTCGACGTCGAGAAGAAACACTTAATTATGAAAACAAATTAAATAAAACTTAGCAAAATTAACACTTAGCATCTAACAAATTAAATAACACTTAGCATCTAACAAAATTAACAAAATTAACACATACCCTAATAACCTAAGAACCTAACTAACTAACTAACTAAACTAACCTAACCTAACTAACTAAACTAACTAAACTAACCTGATAACCTAACTAACTAACTAACTAACTAAATAGGGGTGATGTGTCATGGTCGGGGTCGGGGTGTCGGGGTGTCGTTTTCTTCTTCTTCCCCTCTTCTTCTTTTTTTCATCTTTTTCCTTTTCTTCTTCTTCCTCTTCTTCCTTTTCTTCCTTTTCTTCTTCTTCTTCTTCTTCTTCTCCTCCTCCTCCTCTCCTCTCTTTTTTTTCTTCTTCTTTTTCTTCTTCTTTTTTTCTTCTCCTCCTCCTCTTCTTCTTCTCCTCCTCTCCTCTTTTTTTCTTCTTCTTCTTCTTCTTCTTTTTTCTTCTCCTCCTACTCTTCTTCTTTTTCTTATTCTTATTCTTCTTCTTCTTATTATTTTTTCTTCTTTTCCTTTTTTCTTTTTCCTTTTTTTCCTTCTTCTTTTCTTCTTTTTTTTCTTCTAGGTTTTTTTTACATTAACATTTTATTTTTCCTTTAAGCTAAGTAACCCTATCATAGACACGGAGTTAATCTAGAGTGAAAATAAACTAAAACTAATTAGCTAGGGGGCGGCCCCACTTGTCATTGACTAGGGCCTGCCCAGTCAGCATAGTTGACTGGGTCAACAGGTCAACTGGGGCCCGCGGGCCCACTGGCCAGCTACCCTGGGGGTGGGGCTGGCCGGCCACGTTAGTAGGCCGCGCCGGAGTTGCTCCGGCGAGCCGCGCCGGAGTTGACTGGATCGGGTGGGCGCGCGGAGGGGCAAGGGGGAGGGGAGAGGCTCACCGAGGGAGCTCGCCGGAGGGAGGAGGACGCGTCGGGGCGGCGAGGTCGGGGCGGCGCGCGGCGTCGGGGCGGCGGCGTCGGGGCGGCGGGCTCGGGGCGGCGTGCGGCGTCGGGGCGGCGGGGTCGGGGCGGCGGGCTCGTGCGCGACGGGCGGCGGCGATGGCGACGGGTGGCGGCGATGGCGACGGGCGCCGGCGACGGCAGATTTCGGCAGCCTGACGGCGTCGTTTTGTCCTTGTCCCGGTGCGTGGGTCGGCCCGGGACGAAGGGATAGTATTTATACTTAGGCACCCTTTAGTACCGGTGCGTGGCTCGCACCGGTACTAAAGAACCTTTAGTGCCGGTGCGAGACACGCACCGGTACTAAAGGTCCTCCCCAAAAAATGCGCAGGGCGGTGGACCTTTAGTACCGGTGCGTGGCTCGCACCGGTACTAAAGGTTTTTTAATTCAATATTCATTATTATTTTCAGGAAAACCCCTAAACTTTAAAAAATCATAGAAAAAATTTATGACTCCAATGGAAATAAATAATATATGAAAAAATATCAGAAAAATATAAAGAATCTGTTTATGGCATTTCCATGCATGTTTGAACAACTTCAACTGCTGTATAAGACAATTTGACTAAATGGCATTTGAAATGTCATATCTCGAGTTTGAAAAGCACTACAAATGGACTCTGAAAAGGCTGTAACTTGGCATGACATCATAATTTCGCCCACATAGCAACTTCTAAAGAGTTGAGAGGGTTACGGTAAAAACTGGATGCACTTCGTGTACAAATTGGACAATCTCTTTCGAAGTATGAGGGTTTCGGACGAAAACTCATCTATTACAAAGGGATTTCATTTTTAATAACTTATTTGAACTCCATACTTTTTGTGTGTTCAATATGCACCATTCAAAGGCACATCATCAATTTTCAACCATTTCTGACTTCATTTGATATTTTTCATGCATTTAATGATTTATTTTGAGCTAAATGACCCTGAATTTGAAAAGCACTACAAATGGACTCTGAAAAGGCTGTAACTTGGCATGACATCATAATTTCACCCACATAGCAACTTCTAAAGAGTTGAGAGGGTTATGGCAAAAACTGGATGCACTTCGTGTACAAATTGGACAATCTCTTTCAAAGTATGAGGGTTTCGGACGAAAACTCATCTATTACAAAGGGATTTCATTTTTAATAACTTATTTGAACTCCATACTTTTTGTGTGTTCAATATGCACCATTCAAAGGCACATCATCAATTTTCAACCATTTCTGACTTAATTTGATATTTTTCATGCATTTAATGATTTATTTTGAGCTAAATGACCCTGAATTTGAAAAGCACTACAAATGGACTCTGAAAAAGTTGAAAGTTGGCATGGTATCATCATTTCACCCACATAACATGTTATAAAAAGTTGAGAGGGTTACGGCAAAAACTGGATGCACTTCGTGTACAAAACGGATAATTGAGCATCATCCTTTCCCCTGCACAAAGCCCGACGGTGGCTCGTGAGTGCCCGCATATGAAATGCACCGTCGGACCGTATGCAGGGAATCCGAATGATTTGTATTCGGTCGATGAACTAAAGGATTTCTAGATAGATCAACAAAACACACGGTTTCCCCTGCATACAGCCCGACGGTGGCTCGTGAGTGCCCGCATATGAAATGCACCGTCGGACCGTATGCAGGGAATCCGAATGATTTGTATTCGGTCGATGAACTAAAGGATTTCTAGATAGATCAACAAAACACACGGTTTTCCCTGCATACAGCCCGACGGTGGCTCGTGAGTGCCCGCATATGAAATGCACCGTCGGACCGTATGCAGGGAATCCGAATGATTTGAATCCGAATGAGTACACACACTAAGTGTCGAACATGTCCGAGAGGTGGGTTATATATAGGGTCGTGTGCCTCTTTAGTCCCGGTTGCTAGCACGAACCGGGACTAGTTATAGTGTTGATCCAACAGCTCACAAGCGCTTGAAAGAAACACACGATCCGTGTGCTTCTTCCTGATTGGTACGACCTCGGTCCTGGGAGTGGCTAAAATTTAGTCCCACCTCGCCAAGCGAGAGGGACTCGCAGCGGTTTATAAGCCCTGAGT
Organism: Elymus sibiricus; assembly: GCA_039707655.1. NCBI lineage: Eukaryota > Viridiplantae > Streptophyta > Magnoliopsida > Poales > Poaceae > Elymus > Elymus sibiricus. Next base: position 24,988,521 of record CM077675.1, read on the forward strand.
GCAGAGATGATGAAGCGAGAAGCGCAATGCTCACCTGCACGTTAGCTTCAGGCCTTGAGGAAATGGTGTAGACTGCACGGAGCTATCTGCAGTTTCTCAAGGCCTGAAGCTAAGCAACGTGTAGGTGAGCATTGCGCCTCTCCATTTTTAATAACTTATTTTAACTCCGGAGATCATAATTTGGCATGACATCATAATTTCACCCACCCACATCCCTGAATTGGTTACTGTTACACTTCGTGTACAAACTGGTTACTGTTACAAACTGTTACACTTCGTGTACAAACTGGTGGATGCACTTCGTGTACAAACTGTTACAAAGATACCATGCTAGAAAATGCATGCATGTCCTTCACATAGAAAGTGATGACGGTGAAGCCGGTCACATCCCAGAGTGGGATCTCGCGGTGTAAGACTTTTTCTGCGTGTTTGTCCCTTGCTTATGATTGCGCCGTAACCATGGAGAATCTTCATCATTTAACAGGATGCTTGGGTCAGTCTTCACTCTGAAGGGAGGGATTTCATGAAACTTTTCATAATCTTCTGACATGTCTGTCTTGTCCTCCACTCCCACAATGTTTCTTTTCCCTGAAAGAACTATGTGGCGCTTTGGCTCATCGTATGATGTATTCGCTTGCTTATTTTTTTTTCTCCTCGGTTTGTTAGACATGTCCTTCACATAGAAAACCTGAGCCACATCATTGGCTAGTACGAATGAGTCGTCTGTGTATCCAAGATTGTTGAGATCCACTGTTGTCATTCCGTACTGTGGGTCTGCTAGCTGTACCCCGCCTCCAGTATATTTGACCCATTTGCACCAAAACAAAGGGACCTTAAGATCAGGTCCATAGTCAAGTTCCCATATCTCCTCTATGTAACCATAATATGTGTCTTGAAAGTTGGTTGCATCATAGCGGACACCACTGTTTTGGTTGGTGCTCTTTTTATCTTGGGCGATCGTGTAAAATGTATTCCCATTTATCTCGTACCCTTTGAAAGTCGTTACAGTCGAACGTGGTGTCTTGGCCAACCTGTACAGTTCATCTGGAACATCGTTGTCATTGATGAGCTTTGTTTGCAACCAACCGGCAAAAGTCTCCATATGTTTACGTTCAATCCAGGGATCAGACTGCTCCGGGTTCTTGGACCGTACAATATCCTTGTGTTCCTCCATATATGGAGTCACCAAGGTGGAATTTTGTAGAACCGTGTAGTGTGCTTGAGTGAAAGAATGCCCATCCATATTTATTGCTTCTTTCTTTCCTAATGTGCCGACCCAAATCATCAGCGGTCTCATCTGATGCCTCTTCTTCAGCTTCCCCCATTGATGCCTCTTCTTCAGCTTCCCCCATTGTTGTATCGGCGAAAGGATAGTTGTCATCATCCTCTTCTTCTTCATTGTCTTCCATTATAACCCCTCTTTCTCCGTGCTTGGTCCAAACATTATAGTGTGGCATGAAACCCTTCTCAAGCAGGTGGACGTGAAGGGTTTTTGAGTTAGAGTAATTCCTATCATTCTTACAGTCAAGACATGGACAACACATGAAACCATTGTGCTTGTTTGCCTCAGCCACACGAAGAAAATCATGCAGGCCATTAAGAAACCCTGGACTTAGTCGGTCATCGTACATCCATTGCCGGCTCATGTTCACTACACAACATCGAAGTGACCAAATTAATACAACTTCATCATCACATTACAACCAAAAGTAGAGCTAGCAGTGACCAAATGTTATTACTGCAAATAATAGATACTTATAGTTCATACATACATCTCATAAAACAACATACAACTATCTAAAACATGTAAATGCAACAACAAATGCGATCATAATCGCAACTAAAGTAACAATTGAGCCAACGGCATAATGATACCAAGCCTCTTTACCAATGGCATATTTTCTAATCTTTCTAAGCTTCAAGCGCATTCCAGCCATCTTGTTCTTGTGATCATCGACGATATCGGCAACATGCAACTCCAATCCCATCTTCTCATCTTCAGTTCTTTTCAATTTTTCTTTCAAATGATCAATTTCTTTTTCAGCCTGTGTTAATTTCTCGAGCAGAATTGCATAGTCGGTTGGAATTTCTGGTTCAACTACTTCCTATAGATAAAAACATCTATGTCAATTTGGTGGCATAATTAATTGTCATAGACATTAGATGATGTGTGAAATAGTTATAAAAGATAACGACATACCACATCGGAATCATAGACTGGACGAGGGCCGACGTGGGCTGATACCATAACCATGACACTATAAAATAACTAACAATAATACAAGTAAGTAAATCGTACACGCAGCTATCTAAATCATACAAGTAATTTTTTTTAACAAACAGGTTTTAAGAAGAACAAGAGGCTCACCAAGGTGGCCGGTGCCGCGACGAGACGGTGCGGACGATCGACGGTGGTTAGGATGGGGATGGTAAGGCACCAAATAAACCACACCTACACATATGCAACCTAACAAGTTAATTTGAGCTCAAATTGCATATAAATCAAATAAACTCCCACATAATGACCACTCCTCCAAAACCTAGCTAAAACCCACAAATCACATATCTTTGAGCATACCACAAGCTAATCTAGCAATGAGAGATGAAGGAGGAAAGTTGCTAACCTTTATGAACACTTGGATAGATGGGGTGCCTTTAAATCTTGACAAATCCTTGGCAAAATGGAGGATGAGCTTCGAGCAAGAAGAAGAACAGGGGAGAAAACAGAGAATGAGAGCCCCTCTTCGATCTGGGCTGCGGACGAAGCGTATATGTAGGAAGTCTTTAGTACCGGCTGGTGACACCAACCGGTACTAAAGGTTGCAATTTAGTACCGGTTGGTGTCACCAGCCGGTACTAAAGGTGCAAGCGGGGCCCAAGTCTGACCAACAGCCTGCCACGCCCCCTTTAGTACCGGCTCGTGACACGAACCGGTACTAAAGATCGCTCACGAGCCGGTACTAAAGGTCGTCCTGCTCCTAGCCGTTGGAGCCGGCACGAACCGGGACTAATACCATCTTTAGTACCGGCTCGTGACCAGACCGGGACTAATGCTTGGGACGAAAGGTCTGTTTTCTACTAGTGGTAGGAGGTGGGACGAAAAAAGACCCGCGTACGAGGCTACCAACTACCAGGTGTGATTGGTAAGGAAAGTTCTGATTTGAAAGATTTTTGCAAGTTATTTTATCGGAATGTTAATTTACCGGAATGTTAATTAATGCAATTTGGTGATGTATGGAAATATTAATTAATGCGATTGAGCAACTTATGGTAAGATTAATTAATTCAGATTTGATTTTTAAAGATTCATTACAAATTAATCTTGATTGATTCTTTCACATAAATACGTTACTAAATATATGACGAATGAAGGAGGGACAAAAAAAAGAGGACGAAAAAAACCGGACGAAAATAAACCCAGACAAAAGTGGGAGGGGAGACGAAAAAAAACCGAGAAAGAAGCTACCAACTCCCCCTTTAGGAGTAGAGATCAGTGTATTCTAGATTTAGTATGGAGGTTGATTGTGTCGCACGACTCCGCCACCAAGAAACTTTTCACGTGAAATACATATCTTCAATAGAAATGGAGGAGACGAGATGAATAAAAGGGAAGAGAGGCGGCCAGATATTTGCAACGAGTTTTTTAATCCCTCCATTTCAATATACTCCATGTATTAGTTTTGTGTTAAGTCCTTTGTGAAGTTTGACTAAGTTTATAAAAAAAATATCAACACTCACAATACCAAATCAATGTCATCAAATTCATCATGGAATATATTTTTTCATATTATATTTTTTGGTATTATGGATATTGATATTTTTATATAAATTTAATCAGATTGTCGTGTAGTCCCAATCGTACACCACCACTGCGTGGGTCTTCCATGGGGAGGAGGGGGGACACATCGGGCCACGGCGGCATGTGAGGGGTCAACACACACACACACACACAGAGGAAGGGAGGTCGTGGGTGGCGGGGAGGTGCGGGAGAGAGGGTGGTCGCGGGGCGGTGTCGTCGGGCGCGCCGCCGGGGGGGCTGGTGGAAGGCACTGTAAATTTCCTGCGTGCTGGTCTGTTTTTACCAATCCACCTTTTGGGTACGAGGCTATAGGAAGTTGTAAACTCAGGCAACATAACATCACCAGTAAAGCAAGTTACGTATTCTTTGACAAATCTGGCCCCCTTTGGGCGACTTCACGCACATCCGGCCCTGGGCAAAACTAATTCGGAATCTAACCCTGGGTCGGCGCCACACAACATGGCGCCGAAGTTATACACAACAAAGGCCTCATTGCCGCGCTTTTGATCACCCAAGGGTTGTGTCGCCTTATCAATGGGAAGCAGATGAAGAAGGCAGTTGGTAAGTGTCGCCGTGAGGGACAACCTTGCAAATGTTAGTCGCTAGAAAGTGTTTCCTTCTCCGATGCATTTTATTTTGGGAGTAGTCTGCATGTGGTTTCGCGGATTGAGGCTTGCCATCTGTGGAGTCTTCACTGGCTGTTTGTGTTGTTATGTGAGCTTGGCCCTGGTTGTATCGGTTTTTGCTCGGTTTTCCGCCAATTAACCGGGCAAACTATTTTCTTCTTAATTAATAAAAAAGGCAGAGCTTTTGCCTCTGTTTAAAAAAAATTGATGCTGAGGATCTTCTGCTCATAAACGACGCATAAATGCCAGGTACATCTATACGGGCATGAGGATGTGTATTATATGTTTGCTTCGCTTAAATAACCGTTTTTTTTAACACAGTACAGACGCAGACGCTCATACAAACGCACATACACTCACCCCTATGAACGCACGCACGCACACCCTACCCCTATGAGCACCTCCGAGAGGCTGAACCGGCACATCATCTTGAGATTGACGAAGTCGCCACAGACACCTTCGTAGTCAACGGGAACGTCTCCTCCCACTAAAGGCACATCGCCGGAAAGTCTGGAATAAATTCAGGAAATTGCGAGCACCAGTGTCAAGTATGGAACTTGAACTCTGGTGGGCTGAGGATACCACTGTTCTCCTAACCATCCAACCACAGATTGGTTCGCTTAAATTACCGCTTTCTGTTAGTCCCTGCGATATTAATTGGTGTCGTTGCCTGTGGGATTCGTAGGAGTGGAATTTTCCGGCATTATATAAAAGAGTTACACGCCATAGCCGCTCTCACCAGCAGTGAACCGCAACTAGCTTGCTTATTTTCCTTCAGTTGTTATGAATAATGCTCCGTAACAAAAACATCCGTCTTCAGTAAGTAAGAAAATGAGAAGAGGAAGAGCGTTACAGAAAGAACTAGAAGCAGATCGATCGAGCATGGCCTTGCGCACACGACGCTGCTTGCTTGACCATCAACTCCCCACCTCGCTGGCCAACAGATCCAGCACGGGACGGACGCCGGCGAGACGGCCCACAGCACGATGGACGGAAGATGCAGTCAGTGATTCATTTCCAGCGTGGTGGTGGGAGGCGGCGGCGTATCGGCTGGGGGTGCGACACCAGAAATGACGGGCTGGACTCGTTTTCGCAACATGGACTTTTTTTTTTCCAAGTACAAATCGTGGCATGCCAGATGAGTCGTCACGAGTAGCTTTTTTTTTTTTTTTTTTTTTTTTGCGGGGAGTCACGAATTGCTTTACCCCATTGTACATTTCATTTTCCTCTAGTACCAACATTCTGCTTGAAATAATATGGCTGCACTGCACCTACTTTTTCTTGCAGGAGCAATACGAGGTGGCATACCATCCAACAACATGTCTCCGGTGGCAACGATCCAGCTATGGACGATGACGATACTGCTATTTGCAGCAGCAAGCCTGCAGGCAGCAATTGATGACCAAGCGCCGCCCATCACGATCGGTCCAAACTGCCTCACCGAGTGCGGCAACGTTAGCATCCCCTACCCCTTTGGAACGGGACCTGGCTGTTTCCTCCCGGGCTTCCAGGTCATCTGCAACCACACGTTCTCTCCACCCCGCCTCTTTCTGGCGGATTCCTTGGGCGACACTTTTGCACTCCAGATTTTCACCGGTGGGACTTACAGAGCGGACGGCGTCAACCATACAAGCAACTTTAGCGACCGGTGGGATATGATACCGATGGAGGTAATGGACATCTCGGTCTCCCAGGCTCAAGTCCGGCTATATGCCGCGATGAGCTCCGACTGCATCTCAAGACAACCCTACCATTCCTTCACTCAAGTAACAACAGTTCTCCCCTATAAAGGGCCTTTTCTCATCTCAACGAGCCGAAATGTTCTCATCGGTGTTCGCTTGAACGTCGAGGTTGAGTTGTCTACATCAACGCGTGGTTCAGATGGAGGCTTTTTAATTCAGTGCACTTCCCAGCCCGGTGGTGCAGCCAAAGATGGCCCTTGCAGCGCACAAGGCTGTTGTGAGGCCCGCTTCGACGCAAGTAGAAGATTTAATCAACTGGCAGTGTTTGCTGATAAAAAGAGAACTGACTGGATGTCCGATAGGGTGGGCAACGCAACCTGTTCCTTCGGCATGCTGGTGGAGAAGGGATGGTACAACTACTCCTTGGAGGATGTCTACGGGGATGAGTACTACTTCTCCAAGAAATTCCCCAAGGGCGCCCCCCAAGTCCTGGACTTCGCCATCGGCAATTCTACGTGCCCGGCGCAAGGTCAGCCGCCACCCCAAGGCTATGCCTGTCTCAGTGGCAACAGCTCATGCATCGATGCGTCCAATACGACCGGCTATGTCTGCAAGTGTTGGGAGCACTACGATGGCAACCCTTACATCCCTGGTGCTGGTGGATGCCAAGGTTAGTTCGTGAAACGTCACAATAGCATACATGCCTGTTATAATTAGGCACCTGACTGATATATATTCCGATGGCACTGCAGACATCGACGAATGTCAACTCCGAGAACGGTATTCTGAAATGCGAACTCGGTATCCTTGCTCGAGTGGCGGGATCTGCAAGAACAGGTTACTAGGCTACGACTGTCCATGTAAGCCCGGAATGAAAGGCGACGGCAAGACAGGAGTCTGCACCGAGAAATTCCCCCGGCCAGCTAAGGTAGCTGTAGGTAAGTCAACATGCACCGGAATAAAACTCACCTCTGCTGCTCCTTTGCTCCTGTTTGTTTTCCATATGGAAAGTTGAATTTATACATATCTATACTCCCATTTATTTGTTTTGATTCCTCTCAACTTGAGGTACAAGCTGTTGTTAGTATCTGAACTCATGCACAAGACGCACACCCCACATGCATTTCTTGTGCGCAAGCTAGAACAACACCCACACGTTTCTACGCGTTCTGTTGATCCCAGTGTCTAGACTCCGTTGGCAACGGACACGTACGTGCATGCACTACAGGAAAATCACATGTCGGCGTGTTGCTCGACGTAAGTCAAGTGAAAAAACACGGGTACTCGGCTTACTTCCTCATAACCGAGGACTGAATAAAGGACGCACTGGAAAGAAACAGTACTCGGCTTAATAGCCGATAGGCCGAGTGCGAGAGAAAAAAAAAAAGAGCTGGGCTTATAAGATGTACTCGGCATACAGATACAAAAGCTCTCGGCTTACAACTAGGGAACAATCAAAAGCATGTCCAAGCCGGACAGGTCGCTCTCATGCGCCCTCCGCATTGGCAACGCGGCCGGTTTGGACTTTGAAGAATCTGTCCTCTGCTCTCTACGCCAGCCAACCATCTGCTCAGACCTGAGACACTCTACTCCGCTGCTGGCATCCTTTGCCGGCTCGTCCTTCCCTCTTGATGAAACCCTTGCTGCTGCTTTCCTCCAAGCTTGCTGCAGAGGCATTGCCCATGAGTATTATGTTCACAAGATCTCTGATCACCTCTTTCGTTTCCATGTCGCCTACGACGAGGTGGCTAATCTCTTTCTTCTCCATATCAAAATACAACGCCGACTCATCTCGCTCGTTGTGCTGCCGTATGACTGGCAGATGGCCACTCCATCGCCATCTAGCTTCCTCTACAAGTCCACTTGCCACCACTTGACAGCTGATCTCCAGGTTCCGTTCGACCTCGGCCTCGCCTTCAAGCGTCTGGTTTGGTCAAGGCTAGGCTCCCTGGTTACCATCCAAACCGGGCTGGCTTCCCATGGATGCCGCTCCTACGCACGCATCGTTCAATTCCCATATGATCTTGGAGCGGTTTCTCTAGGCTCAGTTATGTCATGCCTCTTTGGTGGTGACCATGAGGCATACAATGTCACCGTGGAGGACGTCGGGTGTTTCTCCTTCACCGTCGCCAGCAGGGCGGTGGCCTGCCTCATCGCCAGCTTCGGTGACTTCCAGCGCCGGGGCATTCTTCTTTGGTTCCACTCACCTCCGTCGTCAATGGCTGGGGAGTGCAGCTTTGTGGCTGGGCCTCTGGCGGCCTGCCCTCCCACCACGCCACGGTCCTCCTCTGGCTCTGAGACTTCTGCGACTATCGGAGGGTCGTGACCTCCCCTGGCTCCAGGGTACGTCATGTAAGCCGAGTGCTCGTGAATTGGATCTCGGCCTACAGGGTATAAGCTGGTCTAATATAAACCCAGAATGAGTGTAGTACCCATCTTACAGTAAGCCAAGGTTAAACTGGCCGTTGGTGCACGCGACGCACGCACGCGCGCGCGCTCGGCAAATGTGAAACTTGGGATGAAATCATAAACAATATACTGTTAGTAGTTTTATCAATATTTGGTCAAAGTTGTAGCAGATTACATATTCCATTTATTGATGACATACAGGACAGATTAGATATTTCATTTATTGATCATAAAAAAATTACTTTTTTTTCACATGCAGGCGTTGTAGGTGGTATTTCCGCCATTGTTTTGCTTGCACTATTTGTGCTTTTCCTGAGTGAGAAGAAAAGGATGAGAGAATTCTTCATAAGAAATGGTGGTCCTATGCTGGAGAAAATAAACAACATAAAGATCTTCAAGGAGGAGGAACTGAAGCGGATTACAAAGAACTATAGCCATATTCTAGGAAGCGGTGCCTTTGGTGTGGTATACATGGGGTTTCTTGATGATAAACAGCGTATTGCAGTGAAGAAGTCCAAAAATGCTAATAAAGCACATATAGACCAATTCACAAATGAGGTCATTATCCAATCACGAGTTATCCACAAGAACATTGTGAGGCTCCTGGGTTGCTGTCTTGAGGTTGAAGTTCCTATTTTGGTTTATGAGTTTGTCCCCAATGGCAGCCTCGAAGACATTCTCCATGATAAAAATAGGGTTCCTCTCAGAATTGATCAACGTTTAGCCATTGTGGCAGAATCCGCAGAAGGACTCTCTTATATGCACTCTAAGACCTCTACCAATATCCAACATGGTGATGTTAAGCCTGCAAATATACTTTTGGATGATGATTTTGTACCAAAGATATCAGATTTCGGAATATCAAGGCTAATTGCCAGAGGTAATGATCAACATAGTGATGAGATCATTGGCGACAACAATTATATGGACCCAGTCTATCGAGAAACTGGCCTCTTGACCAACAAAAGTGACGTTTATAGTTTTGGTCTTGTGCTCTATGAGCTCATTACTGGCAGGAAGGCAATTGGTGGTGATAACTGTGGCTACACTATATATCATCTTGGGACTTACACAAAAGAGAACAGAGCAAATGCGACGTCTGGCATACAACTCGGAGAGGATGAGAACTTCGAGCTTCTCCAAAGTAAACTCAGAGAAGGTAAGGACTTTGAGGTTCTCCAAAGTCTTGCTGAGATTGCGAGAGAGTGCTTGCACCGTAATGTGGATCAAAGGCCAGAGATGACGGATATAGCAGAACGTCTCCAGAATATCAGAAAGCGTTATGCCTGCAAATCGCCATCTCCCTAGTTGACAGGTGTATCAGCAGTCGGCACAATTGCTATTTGAGGCTCATCCCTTCTCCATCGACATGAAGCTCATGCCCTGCAAATTTATATTTCAATTGTATTTTCCATTCTGCCAGTTGAAGGAACATTGGATATCTAGGTTGTCGCCTTCCTGATGCCCATGATGAACTATGCCTTTCTCGTATTGTTTTGTAAGGATGTCATATAAGCTGTAATGCTGGTTTTTCTTTCCGTAATAATTTCGGTTGTGTCGTGCTCCATATAGAAGATGCAAAAACATTCTGCCCCGAATCTATTGCAATTTTCTTCGGCCGTTTCCCAATTTGTTTCACATTTGTTTTTTGATACAAAGGGTAAGGGCTCTAAATATCATAGGCGGGTCTTCTAGTGGATCATATGTAATGTGCACCTCTTTAAAAATCTACTGGTCAGATGGATTTTCTGAGAAGGACAGTACGACGTGTGTAGGTTTGAGGCAGGGGTTATGCCCAACTGATGAACGTTTCAGTGTGGTCAGCTGGGGCGGCGCCATACTATACCAGTCTGGCATGTAGCACCGTCAATAGTTGTGGATCACAGCCAGGTGCCTGCAAATCTTGATTTCCGTTGTTTCATGAACTTGTTTAGTAGGTCGATATGAAAGGGACGGTGCAGATAAGTCAGTCAAATTAAGCAAAGGAAACACACTTGTTTGTTTCAGAACAGTCGAACTGGTGGTCAGCATGCGTAGTAATTTGCGGGGCTATAGACAGGAAATTTCCACTCATGTTCCTACAAGTTCCCACACATTAATTAAACTAAACAGAAACAGCTACCTGCTACCGTCTTGTTTAGTTGCCGTGCATAATCCTCACCGGACTATATAATTATGCAGAGCTAACCTGCATACAACCAATCAATTTGAAAACAAAATGAAGGAAAATGACTCTTGAACTAACCTGCATTATTCTAGAAGAATAATGGCCAGCTACTACATCTTGTTTGGTGAAATTTTGGAGTTATCTGTCTCACACCTGGAAACATCGTAGAAAGATAATGCATATCAAAAAACAATCAGACGTCTAAAAACCTCCACCGAGGATGATTCCAAGCTTAACGGAATGAAGTTTTTGAGAGATAACAGCTTGGTGCTAGTTTGCATCTTACTGATCTGCCGGAACTTATGTGGCGGTCACCGGAAGTGCAGACCGGAAGCTCTTCAGTCTGCACTTCCTCGCGCTCCTGCTTCAAACGAGCAGTGCCTGCTTCCTGCAGCTAGCATGCCAATTAGCACTCATAATGGAATTGAACTGTAGTGCGCAGACTTGGCATTGAGCACCTGAGCGGCTGAGCCTGGTATGCACGCAAGGAGGCGGCCCCCTCTCTGAATCTCTCTGGCCTGCTGGAAATTCCAGTGCAAGGTTCGCCGCTTAACTGGAAATTCTGACACCATATGCAAGTTGCATCACGTCCAACCATTTATTGGTCATTTTTCACCGAGAAAATTTGAGAAAATGTAAGAATTGTCGAAAACTAAAAACAATTGGCATGGTTCCTTGAATAGGCCATATAATTTCATGGAAAAATTTTGGGGTCATTTGACAGATGCCAAAAAAACATGCTCTCAAACAAAACCTTCTAGCCTATAAGGACACCCTACGTTGAACATGGTGTTTTTTTGGACTTCCTTGAAATGACCCCAACTTTTGCAAGCTGGTGGGCATGCCGATGGTAGGCATCCATGCCAACTTTGAACAAATTCCGACACCGTATGCAAGTTGCGTCACGTCCGGCCATTTATCACGCTTTTTTCACCGAGAAAACTCCAGAAAATGCAAAACTTTTTAAAAACCCAAACAACTTGGCATAGTGCCTTGAATTGGTGATACAAGACCAGGAAAAAATTGGGGCCCTTTCAAGGATGTCAAGAACAACGTGCTATCAGACGGAACCTTCTCGCCTACCCGGAAACACTCTGTTGAAACTGGTCTAGTTTTGGACATTCTTGAAATGACCCCAACTTTTGCAAGCAGGTGGACATGCCCATGGTAGGCATCCATGTCTGGTTTGAACGATTTCCGATATCCTATGCAAGTTGCGACACGTTTGGCCATTTATCGCCTTTTTTGACAGAGAAAACTCCAGAAAATACAAAATATGTCGAAAAACAAAACAACTTGGCATGGTGTCTTGAATTCATCGTATAAGCCACTGGAAAACAAATTGGGGTCATTTCAGGGATGTCGAAAAACAACGTGCTCTCGAACGGAGCCTTGTGGCCTACTCGGACACCCTACAATGAACATTGTGTTTTTTCTACACAAATAGAAAATAATGTTTGGGGGAAATTCAAATAAAAATTGGTTTCAATTTTTATTTCGCATTTTATGTTTTTTAATTCCAAATTTGTTAGTGCATTTCATAAAATGTTCAAAAATTCAAAAAAAATTGTCAAAATTTTGTTTGCTCCTTTTAAAAAAATGTCCATGTTTGGACACTCTGAGCAATTTTGAAAGACACGAACATTTTATTGAAATTTCTGTACAATTTTGTAAAATATGAATATTTGTATTTAGTGATTTTTTTTGAAAATGTGAATATCTATCTATCTTCTATCTATCTATTATATACTAAAAGGAAAATACGGATGAAAAATAGAGGAATTAGCTAGAAAATCCCACGTTAATCAGAGATATCTAGCCATTCATTTTTTATTTGATAATTTTTATGAACAAATCTCAACCGATCAATTCCAGTAAACCTGTGATTGGATGGTTAGAGGGACAGTGGTATCCCCAGCCCACCGGGGTTAAAGTCCTGGTGCTCGCATTATTCCTGGATTTATTTCGGTATTTCCGGCGATGCGCTTTCAGTGGGAGGAGACGTTCCATCGACGTGGCGCCTACGGTGACTTCGTAAATCTCAAGATGATATGCCGGCTCAGTCTCTCGGAGGTGCTCATAGGAGTAGGGTGTGCGTGTGTGTATTCATAGGGGTGAGTGTATGCACGTATGTATGAGCGCTTGTGTCTGTACTGTGTTCAAAAAATTCCACTAAACGTATCCAGGCCCACAAGTAAAAACAGCACGCCCACGTCTCTTCCACGTTCCTATCACGCCATAAAAAAACTTTCCTCACAGCTATTCAATTCCCTTGATCAATCAAAGGTGCGGCCACTGCATCTTCACGCCGCCGCCACATCCGGCTCCAGGTTATCCGTACGCTCTGCTTTCCACAACCCTCCCCGCTGCACACACACCCTCTCCTTAGGCCGCTGCCATGTAGCTCCGGCGTCCTAATATCAATTAGCACGTAGATCCGCTGATTTCTCCATGAATTCACATGCATGCAGCTGCTTGCAGATTAGGAAGAACTTATCGATTCTTTCTCAGGTGATCAGTCAAATCAAATCGAGACTGCGAGGGTTGAAGATAGCTTGGATGAGGCGCATTCTTTCACAGGTTATCAGTCAAATCGTATCGAGGTCACAAAGGTTGACGATGGCCTGGACCTTGACTCCTTGAGGTGTGCTGTACCGGTGGAGTCGCTGGTACACTGGCCCACAAAGCTCCAGTGTTGTCTCGCCGCCGGCGACCATCCACTGCCAGCTCACTCCTCCGGGATATGCAGATGAAAGCATGTGTATTTCCTGGCTTAATCTACAAGAGGCAGAAGATTAGAGGGAGAGGGTGTGCACAAGTAAGCAGTCAAACGCTGGTGGCCTGCATGCCCCAGTTGTTTCCACTACAACAAGACCCCCACTCTAGCAATGCTTTTTTCCGTATCTAAATGCTCATATATGCGTTGCGAGTGTCTTTACCAACGGTTTGAGATGCGTTGCCTTATCCAGTGTTGCTAGCGTATCATACAACGCTTATATTGCAGTTGGTAAAAGGAACCGTTGCAAGACTACAACAGATAAAGCGGACTTCTACAACAGTTCTATATGTTGGTGGTTAATGTACAAGAATCAAATTCTCATTACTTGGCAACGGAGAATTTCCAACGCTTCAAGTGTTGGCATAGATATATTATTATTATTATTATTATTATTATTAACATTATTATATTTATATAGAGATGTATTTATGTAATAAATGCTCAGTGTAATTACGTATTTCAAGCGAAGCAAAAACAAGAGAATATACTGATAAGAGGAAGAAATCATATATGAGATAAAATTGTTGGATTATAATAGTGGATATTACAAGAGGAACATCATCAAATGTGATGCATAATCTAACTATTTTCTTGACAATGAAACTTAAACCGAAAGCATCCATCAACATCCCTACAACTTCACTAAAACTTAATTGAGGAACAACATCCAACATGAATGTCATCCGCACAACATAACTAAAACTGAAAGAATCCATCATCATCCCCATCATGAAACAGAACATCAAAATCATCATTGCAGTACACTTGCCACGCATCCATATACTCATCCATTTATCTTTTTAATCTACAAACAAGAAAACAAAATGAACTGTTAACACATAATGCATTGACATGATGCAAGTAGTAATAGAGGCAAGATATTAGTCACGTACAAAGGTTGAGGGCCATGCAATCTTTGTTTTTTCCGCATTACCGAGAGTATGGCAGTTTTTGCGACTCCGTACCAAATTTTCAGTTTTCACAAGTGCCATATCAACATGCACCGCCCAAAATTCATTTCCAATTTCAGCACCATCAAGTTTTAATTTAGGATCACAACTTACAATTGTAGCAAGAGCTACGTCCCTGTTATGTTTTTTCAGGCTCTTCAAGAATACTTTAGTTCCTACCTGTTCGAGAAAATCAAAGTAACCATATGAAAAAACAGAAACAAAACATAGGAACATATGAAATGAATGAGCACTCTTACAGGTAATTCACTGGCACCCAACCAGCTCAACGAACCACTCTGAGCACTCTTACTGTTTGCATTAGCACCTTTTGTTGTTGTTTTGGTCTGGACAAGAGTTTGATAGCAAAGAAGAAGTAATGAGCAAATAAACAAGCTAGCACTATAGTTTGAACATAAATGTGTATGCGATTATGAAAGGATACCAGTTTGTTTGCAGCAAACGTTTTTTCTCCCTGCCGTGTACTGACATTCTCAAGCAAAGTTTCTTTGTTCTGAACAACATTCTGATAGCAAGATGACCAATAGATACAAAACCATCGGAGCAATATATTTTGAACATTTTGTGTATAGTAACGGAAACATACCTTATGTGCAGCAGAATTTATCTCCCCTTGCTGAGCACTGTAACTATGATCCAAAGTTTCTTGGTTTTGCACAACATTCTGATAGCAACAAGTAAACACATAAACATGGGAGCACTGTAGTTTGATCATGATTTTGTATATGGGACTATGATGATACCTTGTGTCCAGCAAAACATTTTTCTAGTTGTCGCGCACTGCCACCATTATGAACCATAGTTTCTTTGTTCTAGGATAAAAAGATACACATCAAGTTTTGGGTATTATATATCCACTTTGCAAAAAGTGCAAGCACAACAACTTAAAACTCAGCAATGACAGGTTCTAAAGATTATTTAAGACTTTAAGTAGACAAACCTTATCTGAAACAGAATTCTTGTTTGATGCTTGCAAATCTGAATCGTTTGACACACTTGTCTTGTTGTGTAAATTAGATGGTTTTTTAACACGTTGGAGTCCATCAACCGGAGGAGCAAGCACTCTCTACAGATAGCATAACATAAATATTAATTGACAAATAATTTCTGGAGTGAAATTTGAGGAATTTTATTGTGTACTTTGACAAGATACAAACTTTTCTGTTTGAGTTGTGTCCATCAACCGAAGGTTCAAGCCCAATTGTAGCCATTGAATCTGAAATTTCCTATGATAGGAATACATAAAGGTTAGTCCACAAAATAAATGAAGGTTATAGTTGTTAGAAATTTACCTGATTTTGTTGTCTTTCCATTCTTCTCATCTGCTCCTCGAGTTCCATAATTTTAGCATCTTGATTTTTATTTACTTGTTGTAATTTTTCCATTTGAACTCTAAAAGCTAGCATATCTTCATTTGGTGTATCCCCCACCGAAGTAAAATGTGTATTCTGGAATGCACGTGAAGTAGAAACATCAAAAAGTTTTTTTTTGGAACTTGTCCCAAACCATGTACATGGCCAGGCTTGTCATCCCCTAATACTTTGTTCAACGCATCTCCTTTCCATGCAGTCTTTCCATCACTGTTATCTGCTAATTCAGGGTTCTTATCCATAATATCCTTCAACTCCTCCTAAATACAAGAACAATGTAAATAATAAGAATATATATAATATCAAATTCAAATACGAGTGGTTGAGAGTTGTAAATGTACCACATGAGCATTAATGATTTTGTTCTTGCAAGTTTTCGGCTTGTGCGTATGGATGAACAGGTGAGCCCTATGAGGGTACTTCTTTTCAGGATCTGCATCTTTCTGTTGATAAGTAATGTAAACATGAATTACATTACAAGACATGAATGGAAGAGAGGCGCATGAAGTTAGTATATTTTACCATTTCTTCCCTCATACGAGGGAAACTTTTTGTCCCACTAGTATGTGTAGACTTCCTCATTGAACAATTGTTTCTATTTGTAGCACTAACCCCCTACCAAAGAATGAATCGAAGCAATTATGTGCATATCTTTTATGGTATCCACACAACAATATATAAAGTCCAACAAGGAAAGTTGAAAATGGAATTCTTTTAAGTACCTTCGCTTTCTCGGTTGTCCAATGATTAACTAGAGATCTCCACTGATCCGGAGTCACCGATTTTGGTTTATTGTTGTAATTGGATTCGGTGCTTTTTTTTCTCATCAAAATACATTGCTTTCAGATCAGACTTATGTTGCCTCCATCTGTCTCCAATTGTCTTCAATATATATTTTTCCATGCGAGGAGGGTAAAGGAACCTCATCTACAAAACAATTACAACATAAATAGGGTGAGTGCAATGTAAGGCAACATAGAATAAGCTAGTAAAGGATATTCAATGGACTAAATTTTACCTTCACTTAATCTAGTATAGCCGTTACATTTGTTTTAGTTTTGAGCAATCTCCAATCCTTGTAGCTCAAGCAACACAATGATCCATTCCTTGCAACTGAGCCAAGAAAGTCCCCAAGGTGTTTAGCCTCTTTTCCAATTGGCTGATCTATTTCATTGCAGCGAACCATTATCCTTTTCCCTTTTGGAAGGTTCCAAATATATTTCAGCTTCCTCTTCTTACGCTCTTTTGTTTCTGCATTTTCAGCTGAATATATAGAACCATGAATTATATGTTACGATGATGAATAATCATATATTGTAGACGGTGAGTAATGAGCAACAAACTTACCATCTTCATTTTCATCCGCATCAGCATCATCACAATCGGTGAAGCCTTCTTCATCATTAGTGGTTCTTTCATGGACACCGGATGATTAGAGATCTTTTTCAGCAGAATTATGATGTTCAATCGGTTCTTCCATCATATATTCATCATTGGATTCAACAACGTTAACTCTTGTCCGTGACATATCTGCATAGTAAATAACCTGATATTCGTTAAAAAAAACCTGATACAGTATAGACTGTATACTAATGGAAACCGGAACAAAACGATTCACAAAATGTAGACTCTGCAGGCTATAAAAACAGAACATATATACTCAGGTGTAGGTTGTTGGGTAACGTTGCATGGGAAACAAAAATTTTCCTACGCACACACAAGATCTATCCATGGTGATGAGCATCTACGAGAGGGAGAGTGAATCTACATACCCTTGTAGATCGCTAAGCGGAAGCGTTTAAGAAACGCGGTTGATGTAGTCGAACGTCTCCGCGATCCAAATCGCAAGTCGTCCCTCGATCCGATCACGAACTAGCGCCGAACGGACGGCACCTCCGCGTTCAACACACGTACGGCTTGATGACGCCTTCACCTCCTCGATCCAGCGAGCGATGGTGAAGTAGTGGTTGAGTTCCAGCAGCACGACGGCGTGGTGATGGTGGTGAGGAACAATCTCTGCAGGGCTTCGCCAAGCGCTACGGAGATTATGACGGAGGAACTAGAGGGTTAGGGTTGCCGCACACGGCTTGGGGAAATCTTGATGTATCACGTGTGCTAGCCCTGCCCCTCTATTTATATGTTGAGCCTTGGGGTCTAAACTTGGAGTAAAAGCCTCCTCCAGGTCGGTTTTGCCCGTACAAGGTCGGTTTGGCCCGCAGGAAAAGAGTCCAACTCGGATCCCGGCCGAATCGTGCACAGCCGCGCACAAGCGGTAGTACCGCTCACAAGCGGTAGTACCGCTTGGGCGGTAGTACCGCTTCACACAAGCGGTAGTACCGCTTGGGCGGTAGTACCGCTTCACACAAGCGGTAGTACCGCTTACGCGGCAGCAAAACTACTTTTTGCACTTTCCAATACCTCGTGGGCTTTATCCCTTTGGCCCATATAAAGTGTTGCTGCACCCGAACACTTCGGTAAACATCCGGAACCCCTTCCGGTGAACTCCGGAACTTTTCCGGAGATCAAAACACTATTATCACATATATCAATCTTTACCTCCGGACTATTCCGGAGATCCTCGTCATGTCCGGGATCTTATCCGGGACTCCGAACAACCTTCGGTCACCAACAAAATAACTCAATTATACTAATCGTCACCAAACGTTAAGTGTGTAGACCCTGCGGGTTCGAGAACTATGTAGACATGACCGAGACACCTCTACGATCAATAACCAATAGCGGGACCTGGATGCCCATATTGGCTCCTACATATTCTACGAAGATCTTTTATCGGTCGAACCTCTATGTCAAGGATTCAGTTAATCCCGTATGCTGTTCCCTTTGTTCTTCGGTATGTTACTTGCCCGAGATTCGATCGTCGGTATCTCTATACCTAGTTCAATCTCGTTACCGGCAAGTCTCTTTACTCGTTCCGTAATACAAGATCTCGTGGCTAACACTTTAGTCACATTGCTTGCAAGGCTCATTGTGATGTTGTATTACCGAGTGGGCCCTGAGATACCTCTCCGTCATACGGAGTAACAAATCCCAGTCTTGATCCATGCCAACCCAACAGACACCCTCGGAGATACCTGTAGAGCACCTTTATAGTCACCCAGTTACGTTGCGACGTTTGATACACACAAGGTATTCCTCCGGTGTCAGTGAGTTGCATGATCTCATGGTCAAAGGAACAGATACTTGACATGCAGAAAACAATAGCAATAAACTGACACGACAAATGCTACGTTTACAGTTTGGGTCTTGTCCATCACATCATTCTCCTAATGATGTGATCCCGTTATCAAATGACATCTCATGTCCATGGCTAGGAAACCTTAACCATCTTTGATCAACAAGCTAGTCAACTAGAGGCTTACTAGGGACACAGTGTTGTCTATGTACCCACACATGTATTTGAGTTTCCAATCAATACAATTATAGCATGGATAATAAACGATTATCATGAACAAGGAAATATAATAATAACCAATTTATTATTGCCTCTAGAGCATATTTCCAACAGTCTCCCACTTGCACTAGAGTCAATAATCTAGTTCACATCACTATGTGATTTACATTGTAATGAATCGAACACCCATGCAGTTCTGGTGTTGTTCATGTTTAGCCCTTGGAAGAGGTTTAGTCATCGGATCTGCAACATTCAGATCCGTGTGTACTTTGCAAATATATATGTCGTCCTCCTTGATGTAATCGCGGATGGAATTGAAACGTCGCTTTATGTGTCTGGTCCTCTTGTGAAATCTTGGTTCCTTGGCTAGAGCAATGGCACCAGTATTATCACAAAACAGAGTCATTGGGTTAAGCGCACTAGGCACTACTCCAAGATCTGTCGTGAACTCCTTCATCCAGACACCTTCCTTCGCCGCCTCCGAGGCTGCGATGTACTCCGCTTCGCATGTAGAATCAGCTACCACGCTTTGCTTGGAACTGCACCAGCTAACCGCACCTCCAAGAATAAATACGTATCCGGTTTGCGACATAGAGTCATCCGGATCAGTGTCAAAGCTTGCATCGACGTAACCCTTTACGACGAGCTCTTGATCACCTCCATAAACGAGAAACATATCCTTAGTCCTTTTCAGGTACTTCAGGATATTCTTGACCGCCGTCCAGTGTTCCATTCCTGGATCACTTTGAAACCTTCCGACCATACTTATGGCAAGGCTGACATCGGGTCTTGTGCACAGCATTGCATACATGATAGAGCCTATGGCTGAAGCATAGGGGATGACACTCATCTTTTCTCTATCTCCTGCAGTCACTGGGCATTGAGTCTTACTCAACTTCACACCTTGCAAAACAGGCAAGAACCCCTTCTTGGACTGATCCATTTTGAACTTCTTCAAAATCTTATCAAGGTATGTGCTTTGTGAAAGTCCTATTAAGCGTCTTGATCTATCTCTATAGATCTTGATGCCTAATATGAAAGCAGCTTCTCCTAGGTCCTTCATTGAAAAACTCTTGTTCAAATATTCCTTTACGCTTTCCAGCATTTCTATATTGTTTCCAATCAGCAATATGTCATCCACATATAATATTAGAAACGCTATAGAGCTCCCACTCACTTTCTTGTAAATACAAGCTTCTCCGTAAACTTGTATAAACTCGAACGTTTTGATCACCTCATCAAAACGAAGATTCCAACTCCGAGATGCTTGCACCAGTCCATAAATGGATCGCTGGAGTTTGCAAACTTTGTCAGCATTCTTTGGATCGACAAAACCTTCTGGTTGCATCATATACAACTCTTCCTTAAGGAAACCGTTAAGGAACGCTGTTTTGACATCCATCTGCCAAATTTCATAATCGAAAAAAGCAGCTATTGCTAACATGATTCTGACGGACTTAAGCATCGCTACGGGTGAGAAGGTCTCATCGTAGTCAACTCCTTGAACTTGTGAAAAACCCTTTGCCACAAGTCGAGCTTTATAGACGGTGACATTACCGTCCGCGTCCGTCTTCCTCTTAAAGATCCATTTGTTCTGAATGGTCTTACGCCCTTCAGGTAATACTTCCAAAGTCCATACTTTGTTTTCATACATGGATCCCATCTCGGATTTCATGGCCTCTAACCACTTCTCGGAATCCGGGCCCATCATCGCTTCTCCATAGCTCGTAGGTTCATCGTTGTCTAACAACATGACCTCTAAGACAGGGTTGCCGTACCACTCAGGAGCAGTACGTGTCCTTGTCGACCTACGAGGTTCGATAGCAACTTGATCCAAAGCTTCATGATCATCATCATTAACTTCCTCTTCAGCTAATGTAGGCTCCACAGAAACAACTTTCTGCGTTGCGCTACTCTTAGGTTGAAGTAAAGGTTCAACAACCTCATCAAGTTCTATCTTCCTCCCACTCAATTCTTTCGAGAGAAACTCTTTCTCAAGAAATGTTCCGTTCTTAGCGACAAACACTTTGCCTTCGGATCTGAGGTAGAAGGTATACCCAACTGTCTCTTTTGGGTATCCTATGAAGACGCATTTCTCCGCTTTGGGTTCCAGCTTTTCAGGCTGAAGCTTTTTGACATAAGCATCACATCCCCAAACTTTAAGAAACGACAGCTTTGGCTTCTTGTCAAACGAAAGTTCATATGGCGTCGTCTCAACGGATTTCGATGGTGCCCTATTTAAAGTGAATGCAGCTGTCTCTAATGCATAACCCCAAAACGATAGTGGCAAATCGGCAAGAGACATCATAGATCGCACCATATCCAATAAGGTTCGATTACGACGTTCGGACACACCATTACGCTGTGGTGTTCCAGGCGGTGTCAATTGTGAAACAATTCCACACTGTCTTAAGTGACTGCCAAACTCATAACTCAGATATTCTCCTCCTCGATCAGATCGTAGGAATTTAATCTTCTTGTTACGATGATTCTCAACTTCACTCTGAAATTGTTTGAACTTTTCAAATGTCTCAGACTTGGGTTTCATTAAGTAAATATACCCATATCTACTTAAGTCATCAGTGAAGGTGAGAAAGTAACGATAACCACCGCGCGCCTCAATGCTCATCGGACCGCACACATCAGTATGTATGATTTCCAACAAGTCACTTGCCCGTTCCATTGTTCCAGAGAACGGCGTTTTAGTCATCTTGCCCATGAGGCATGGCTCACATGTGTCAAGTGATTCAAAATCAAGTGACTCCAAAAGTCCATCAGCATGGAGCTTCCTCATGCGTTTTACGCCAATATGACCTAAACGGCAGTGCCACAAGAAAGTGGTATTATCATTATCAATTCTACATCTTTTGGCATCAATGTTATGAACATGTGTACCATTACTATCGAGATTCAATAAGAATAAACCTCTCACATCGGGTGCATGACCATAAAAGATATCGCTCATATAAATAGAACACCATTATTCTCTGATTTAAATGAGTAACCGTCTCGCAATAAACAAGATCCAGATATAATGTTCATGCTTAACGCAGGCACCAAATAACACTTATTTAGGTTCATCACTAATCCCGACGGTAATCGAAGAGCGAGCGTGCCGACGGCGATCACATCAACCTTGGAACCATTTCCCACGCGCATCGTCACTTCGTCCTTTGCCAGCCTCCGTCTATTCCGCAGTTCCTGTTTTGAGTTGCAAATATGAGCAACCGCACCGGTATCAAATACCCAGGCACTACAACGAGAGTTGGTAAGGTACACATCAATAACATGTATATCATATATACCTTGTTTGTTGTTGGCCGCCTTCTTGTCAGCCAAATACTTGGGGCAATTCCGCTTCCAGTGTCCAGTTCCCTTGCAATGAAAACACACAGTTTCTGGTTTGG
Organism: Elymus sibiricus; assembly: GCA_039707655.1. Lineage (NCBI taxonomy): Eukaryota > Viridiplantae > Streptophyta > Magnoliopsida > Poales > Poaceae > Elymus > Elymus sibiricus. The sequence continues at coordinate 25,011,143 of CM077675.1, forward strand.
GTCCAGCCTTGGGTTTCTTCACGAGAGGAGCAACTGCTTTGCCACTCTGCTTGGAGTTACCCTTCTTACCCTTGCCATTTTTCTTGAAACTAGTGGTTTTATTGACCATCAACACTTGATGCTCCTTCTGAATTTCAGACTCAGCGGCTTTCAGCATCGCAAACAGCTCGGCGACTGACTTGTTCATCCCGTGCATGTTATAGTTCAACACGAAGCTCTTGTAGCTAGGTGGCAATGATTGAAGAACTCTGTCAGTGATAGCCTCTGGCGGAAGGGGCATCCCCAATTCAGCCAGACGGGTAGAGTACCCAGACATTCTGAGCACGTGATCACTGATAGACCCGTTCTCCTCCATCTTGCAAGCATAGAATTTATCGGAGATCTCATATCTCTCGATCCGGGCATTCTTCTGAAAGATAAACTTCAACTCCTGGAACATCTCATATGCTCCATGACGTTCAAAACGTCTTTGAAGTCCCAGTTCTAAGCCATACAACATTGCACATTGAACTATTGAGTAATCATCAGAACGAGCCTGCCAGGCGTTCACAACGTCTAGAGACTCAACTGGAGCGGGTGGATCACCAAGCGGTGCATCAAGGACATAAGCCTTCTGGGAAGCCGTAAGGATAATCCTTAGATTACGGGCCCAGTCCACAAAGTTACTTCCATCATCTTTCAACTTAGCTTTCTCTAGGAACGCATTAAAATTCAGGGGTGCTACTGCGCGAGCCATGATCTACAACATAAATATAGCAAAGACAACTTAGACTATTGTTCTAGATAATGAGTTTAGTTAATCATATTACTTAAAAACTCCCACTCAAATTGACATCCCTCCGGTCATTCGAGTGTAACATGATCCAAATCCACCAACTCAAGTCCGATCATCACGTGAGTTGAGGTGGTTTCAATGGTGAACATCTTCATGTTGATCATATCTACTATATGACTCATGTTCGACCTTTCGGTCTCTTGTGTTCCGAGGCCATGTCTGTACATGCTAGGCTCGTCAAGTTTAACCCGAGTGTTCCGCACGTGTAACATGGCTTACACCCGTTGTATGCGAACGTAGAGTCTATCACACCCGATCATCACGGCGTGTCTCGAAACGACGAACTTTCGCAACGGTGCACACTTGGGGAGAACACAATTTATCTTGAAATTTAAGTGAGGGATCACCTTATAATGCTACCGTCGTCCTAAGCAAAATAAGATGCATAAAAGGATTAACATCACATGCAAATCATAAGTGACATGATATGGCCATGAACTTGTGCTTTTGATCTCCATCTCCAAAGCACCGGCATGATCTCCATCGTCACCGGCATGACACCATGATCTCCATCATCTTGATCTCCATCAACGTGTCGCCATAAGGTTGTCGCGCCGACTGTTGCTTCCACGACTATTGCTAACGTTTAACGATAAAGTAAAGCATTACATAGCGCTTAATGATTGACACGCAGGTCATACAATAATTAAAGACAACTCTATGGCTCCTGCCAGTTGCCGTATTCATCGACATGCAAGTCGTGATATTCTATACAAAACATGATCATCTCATACATCACATATATCTCATCATGTAATTGGCCATATCACATCACAACATACCCTGCAAAAACAAGTTAGACGTCCTCTAATTGTTGTTGCAAATTTTACGTGGCTGCTACGGGTTTGCAAGAACCGTTCTTACCTACGCAAAACCACAACGTGGTGTAGTGATTGCTTTTTGATCTTCTAAAAGAACCCTCTTCATTGAAATCGATTCAACTAAAGTGAGAGAGACAGACACCCGCTAGCCATCTTTATGCAACGAAGTTACATGTTAGTTGAAGGAACCTGTCTCGCGTAAGTGTACGCGTAATGTCGGTCCGGGCCGCTTCATCTCACAGTACCGCCGAATCAAATATCAACTAGTAATGGCAAGCAATATGTATACACCCACGCCCACAACTCGTTTGTGTTCTACTCGAGATCTCATCTACGCATAGACCTGGCTCTGATACCACTGTTGGGTAACGTTGCATGGGAAACAAAAATTTTCCTACGCACACACAAGATCTATCCATGGTGATGAGCATCTACGAGAGGGAGAGTGAATCTACATACCCTTGTAGATCGCTAAGCGGAAGCGTTTAAGAAACGCGGTTGATGTAGTCGAACGTCTCCGCGATCCAAATCGCAAGTCGTCCCTCGATCCGATCACGAACTAGCGCCGAACGGACGGCACCTCCGCGTTCAACACACGTACGGCTTGATGACGCCTTCACCTCCTCGATCCAGCGAGCGATGGTGAAGTAGTGGTTGAGTTCCAGCAGCACGACGGCGTGGTGATGGTGGTGAGGAACAATCTCTGCAGGGCTTCGCCAAGCGCTACGGAGATTATGACGGAGGAACTAGAGGGTTAGGGTTGCCGCACACGGCTTGGGGAAATCTTGATGTATCACGTGTGCTAGCCCTGCCCCTCTATTTATATGTTGAGCCTTGGGGTCTAAACTTGGAGTAAAAGCCTCCTCCAGGTCGGTTTTGCCCGTACAAGGTCGGTTTGGCCCGCAGGAAAAGAGTCTAACTCGGATCCCGGCCGAATCGTGCACAGCCGCGCACAAGCGGTAGTACCGTTCACAAGCGGTAGTACCGCTTGGGCGGTAGTACCGCTCACAAGCGGTAGTACCGCTTGGGCGGTAGTACCGCTTCACACAAGCGGTAGTACCGCTTGGGCGGTAGTACCGCTTCACACAAGCGGTAGTACCGCTTACGCGGCAGCAAAACTACTTTTTGCACTTTCCAATACCTCGTGGGCTTTATCCCTTTGGCCCATATAAAGTGTTGCTGCACCCGAACACTTCGGTAAACATCCGGAACCCCTTCCGGTGAACTCCGGAACTTTTCCGGAGATCAAAACACTATTATCACATATATCAATCTTTACCTCCGGACTATTCCGGAGATCCTCGTCATGTCCGGGATCTTATCCGGGACTCCGAACAACCTTCGGTCACCAACAAAATAACTCAATTATACTAATCGTCACCAAACGTTAAGTGTGTAGACCCTGCGGGTTCGAGAACTATGTAGACATGACCGAGACACCTCTACGATCAATAACCAATAGCGGGACCTGGATGCCCATATTGGCTCCTACATATTCTACGAAGATCTTTTATCGGTCGAACCTCTATGTCAAGGATTCAGTTAATCCCGTATGCTGTTCCCTTTGTTCTTCGGTATGTTACTTGCCCGAGATTCGATCGTCGGTATCTCTATACCTAGTTCAATCTCGTTACCGGCAAGTCTCTTTACTCGTTCCGTAATACAAGATCTCGTGGCTAACACTTTAGTCACATTGCTTGCAAGGCTCATTGTGATGTTGTATTACCGAGTGGGCCCTGAGATACCTCTCCGTCATATGGAGTAACAAATCCCAGTCTTGATCCATGCCAACCCAACAGACACCCTCGGAGATACCTGTAGAGCACCTTTATAGTCACCCAGTTACGTTGCGACGTTTGATACACACAAGGTATTCCTCCGGTGTCAATGAGTTGCATGATCTCATGGTCAAAGGAACAGATACTTGACATGCAGAAAACAATAGCAATAAACTGACACGATCAAATGCTACGTTTACAGTTTGGGTCTTGTCTATCACATCATTCTCCTAATGATGTGATCCCGTTATCAAATGACATCTCATGTCCAATGCTAGGAAACCTTAACCATCTTTGATCAACAAGCTAGTCAACTAGAGGCTTACTAGGGACACAGTGTTGTCTATGTACCCACACATGTATTTGAGTTTCCAATCAATACAATTATAGCATGGATAATAAACGATTATCATGAACAAGGAAATATAATAATAACCAATTTATTATTGCCTCTAGAGCATATTTCCAACATAGGTTCTTCAAAATAACTTTAATTCATTGCATCTTTACTCAGATCAAATACAAAGTATTATAGCTGCATTTGTTCAGAACAAAGAATGAAACACTCGTACATTTGCTGCCCTTTGGTTCAGTTAAATAATACGTGCTAGCTTGCTTGTTGGATGTGCCCAAAAAATTCAGAGTGAACAAATCTGAACCTGACTCTGGCTAAAAGAACAAAATCATTGTCTTGGTTTAACTTATGTGTTCTGTATTATGGAGACTGTGACATGAGTGGCAACTTGAGTAAAGCTTTCCTGAAAGAATAACATCACAGAGGCCTCTCACCATGGGCCCGAGAAACACGTGTAAAGTAAAACTGATGCTCCTTTCCATATGAGAAATATAAGTGAACTGACAATCAACTATTCTAGTCATCCATGCTTATGTGCTAAAAAACTGTACTGCCCAACTGTACTGCCCAACAAGAATAGGATAGTCAGAATTGGAGTTCCATAAAGTAAGTCTATGAAGAGATTGAACTCACCAAGTATGTAGTGGTGCAGAACTAGATTGAGATATTGCACGTGTCCACACCCGACAGCCCAACAGTTACCAGATTTAAGCTAGCTATTATGTTCCGCTAAATCTGCAGACACCAAAACAAACAAGCGTCAGTATAGTAATGAATAAAACCTAGAAAGCTAATTTCAATCGAGTATAGGGAAGGTGTAACCTTATAGAAGAAAAGGTAGCAAGAATCAGAAACATGCCCCTCTATCTGAAGGGCCCCCAAAATTATAAACCAATAACAGAGGACAACTATCAAACACTTGGTGTGCATTATCAAATTCACTAAGAGAAGAGTAATTAGAAAGCATAGAAGGGATAGATCTGAACCGGCGCAATTTCGAGAACGGTTCATGCTGCAGAGGGGTTTGGTGGGACCGCATTTATTAGCATGAGAACGGACGCCCGCAAACTTCCCCGGATTTGGTGACTTAATTATACTTCCTTCGTTTCTAAATATAAGTCATTTTAGAGATTTACTACGGACTACATACGGATGTATATAGACATATTTTTAAATGTAGATTCACTCATTTTGCTTCGTCTGCAGTTTATAGTAAAATCTTTAAAAAGACTTATATTCAGAAACGGAGGATATGTATGTACATTTATGGTCACAACATTTATTTATTTTCTCTTGCATCGACGGGAGAAAAGAAAATAAGGAACCAGGGAGGTCGCGCCTCCAACCAGACACACAACAGCGAGGCTGTCTGGTCTCGCGCGTGACCCCTCCAGCCTCCCTCTTGGTCGCGCGTGACACCAGACACAGGAGGCAGCGGTGTCTGATCCACCGCGCGAGGCCTCTGCTCCACCACACAAGGAGATCGTGAGGTCTGATCCCCCGCGAAGCTCCGTTGTTGAGATACAGTGGTGTGCTGGATTATCCACTGCTGGGACCATCTTTATTTTTCACATTTATGTAACTATATGCTTCTTATTTCTCACTCTTTTCCTCTTTCTCAGTCTCAGTCTCGTGGAACCAACCTATTTAACACTACTATGTTGTTTAAGAGACAAGAATCAACCCATATGTAGGTACATATTACATTTGTAACAATAATGTGTAATTATCAATAGCCTACAAAACTTTAGGCCTGTCACACCTACAAATCTTCTTGTCCTAATTAGAAAGTACATACACATCAAAGAAAAATATCAATAACACTAATGAATTCGTCACTTTAACTAGGCTCCGCATTTTCAGATAGGTGACTTCTACATTATCCATCAAACCTACATTCAGAAGCAATATATTAGTAAGTTTCTTGTCCAAAATGGCATAAGTTACATCAATGATACTACGAATGTAAATAATAAAATCAGATTGTAACCTGACCTTTATTTAGGTACTGTGTCATCACTTGACACTATAGGAGCATCTACAATTTCTCCCTCTATATCTCTTCTCATCCAATTTTGTTTCTGATGGGCAGTATCAAAAAGCTGAAAGAATTTACTGACATGATAAGGTTATGTTTCCACATCATTCCATTCTTCACCCATATCAAAATTATCTCGAGGCATCATCTTCAAAACAATTGACCATCCTGGATAAAGATGGTCATCCACGTAGAATACTTGGTCAACTTGATTGGCAAATACAAAAGGTTCATCCTCTGCCTTTTTACCAGTGTGAGTTAGACTAGAGAAATTCACAAGTCTACACCCATACTTATCTATCTGCATACCTTTTCCTTCGGTAACATCAACCCATTCACATTTAAATAGCACCACTGAAATTTTTCGAAAATAGTCTAACTCAATTATGTCCACAATCCTTCCAAAGTACATGACATCTCCAAGAATAGGATTTCTATCACGTGCAGAAGAGTAGCTTGATGTTTTTGCTGTCACAACAACTCCACTATTTTGAGTTATCTTGTCATACCGCTTTGGTCTAAATCTGTATTCTTGAATATTGAATGACCTATGTTTCGTTGCAACCTCAAGTGGACCACGGGCCAACCATCTAATTTCCTCACCAATGCTATCACTACCTTTCTCCCTCTCCAACTGCATCACCTATACGAACACAAAATAATAGAGTGCATAAGATACATTCTAATCCTAAATAAATTGAATCATTGTACTTACATGATCCTTGAACCATTCAGGAAATTGCTCATGCTGCATCTTCTCAAAGGTCCTTGGATCTATGCGTTTCTTGTGATTCTTCCTTCTCAAATAAGCGCCATGTTCTCTACAAAATAGAAACAACCACTATTTCAGTTCAAAACTTATTAACTAACAAAGGCAGAGGTAGTGGCGTGACATTTACTCCAAATATGGCTTCACAGCATCACAGTTGAACAACACATATCTGTGGGCTTGTGCTGCCTCCTTATCCATTAAAGTGTATACCATTGGTCTTCCCAATGGTTTCCCTACTGGAGGAAACAACATAGATTGTTGTAAAGATAGTGAAGGTTCAGAGTCCTCTGGGTTGTCATCATTCCTTAATGGTTGGTTATGTTTGGTGGAGAAACCCTGTAGATATCTTGAACAAAAGGTCATGCACTCATCCGCTAAAAAAGATTCTGCTATTGAACCCTCTGGACGAGCTTTGTTCTGAACAAAGGACTTTATCTCACCAAGATACCTATGCACATATATATCCAATAAGTTATAAATGTATGTGCAAAAAAAAGATTGTAATAAGTTTAGGAGTGAAGATTGTAATAAGTTATCAATGTATATGCAATAAATTACCTTTCAATGAAGTACATCCACCGATATGCAACTGGTCCTCCTATTTTACATTCACTTGCTAAATGGACAACTAAGTGCACCATAACAGTGAAAAAACCAGGAGGAAATATCATCTCCATTTTGCAGAGTGTAAGTTTGATTCTTTCTTCCAAACGGTCAAGCTCATCAACATGAAGAACTTTTGAACATATGCCTCGAAAATATGATGACAGTTCAAATAGTACTGCTGTAACGTCATCTGGAAGAATACCTCTCGCAGCAATTGGCAAAAATTGATGCAATAGGACATGACAATCATGTGTTTTGAGGCCACTAATTTTTCCTTTAGTAAAATTCACACATTTCGATATATTTCCACAATATCCATCAGGAACTTTTATACTATAAATAATCTTGCAGAATAATTGCTTTTCTTTCTTAGACATGGTAAAGATAGCTGGTGGCAAGTAATACTTGCCTGAAGGTTTTTTCTGTGGATGGAGCTCCCCTCTATTATTCATATCTTCAAGATCTTGACGAGCCTGTACATTATCTTTTGACTTCTCATCCAAATTGAGAAGTGTGCCTAAAATATCATCACACACATTCTTATCTATATGCATCACATCTAGATTATATCGAAGGAGATTACTGTCCCAATATGGTAATGTGAATAGACTACTTTTTCCTTTGTAAGTTTTTGAGGTACTAAAATCTCCACATGCAGCTATGTCATCTAATATGGAACGACCATAATAGGTTATAGGCTCTGTTCTATTCTCAGTTGTTCCATCAAAAGCAGAAGCATCATTACGAAATTCATGATCAGGTGGCAGAAATCGCCGGTGACCCATAAAACAAGCTTTCTTGCCATATTTCAAGCGCTTGGTCCATACATTTGCACCGCAAGGTGGACATGCATAACCTCCATGCACCATATGTGAAGCAAGCATTCCTAATGCTGGGAAGTCATTTATGGTCCACAAGACAGCCGCCCTGAGTTTAAATGTTCTCTGTTCGGATGCATCATAGGTTGTCATCCCATTCACGAAAAGATCTCTCAAATCTTCCAAAAGAGGCTGCATAAAAACATGAATCTTATCTCCAGGGCTCTTAGGTCCAGGAATAATTAAAGGCAATGACAGATAAGATTTCTTCATGCATAGCCATGGAGGCAGGTTATACATGACTAGCACAACTGGCCAACAACTATATTTATTGCTCAGCATCCCATATGCATTAAATCCATCTGTTGCTAGGCCAAACCGGATATTACGACAATCATCTGCAAATCCATGCTTCTCATCAAATTTCTTCCATGCCTCGGAATCTGCTGGATGTCGTACCACTCCATGCTGCTTGGTGCGCCCTTCATCGTGCCATCGAGCTAGAGTTGCTATTTCTTTGCACATGAATATCCTTTTCAGCCACTCTTTGATTGGAAAGTATCTCGGAACTTTCATTGGCGTAGCTCTCTTTCTTTCCTTTTTAGTTAACTTGGTTTCGGGCATTTTATCTTTCCACCTAGAAGCCTTGCATTTAGAGCAAAAATCATCATTTTCTGTCTCTTTCCAGAACAATTAACAGTTATTTGGACAGACATGAATTTTTTGATATCCTAATCCAAACTTCGATATGATCTTCTTGGCCTCATAAATTTTTTGGGGCAGAGCTTTTCCATTTGGAATAGCCATGTGCAGAATATTAAGTAGATCTCCAAATGACTTATCAGACCATTTGTTCATGGATTTTGTATTGAACAAAAGTGCAAGTAAGGAAAGATGAGACAATTCACATCCTGGCCACAAAGGCTTCTCTGAATCATGAATTAATTTGTACAATGCTTCTGCTTCTTTAGTTGCTCCATCCGGAAGTGGATTTGAAAAATCTGTACTATCACTCATAGGCACATCACCATCATATATTTTCCTAATTGAATCCATAATCATTTCATGCATATTAGCATTTCCTTCAGTTTCAGGTTGTGGTTGTCGATCATCATTGTGATCGGGTGAAGACTCACCATGAAAAACCCATTTGTCATAGCTCTGAAGCATTCCGTTCCACATCAAATGGCCATGAACATCATCCCTTGATAGTACTGAAGTGTGAACACAATCTTCACATGGACATCGGATCATTGTATCTGCTGGTATATCTTTATATGCAAACTCCAGAAATTCATCTACACCAGCTGAGTACTGTGTACTTTCTCTTGGAAATCGCAATAGTAATTTGGTGGATTCTAAATCCATTGCACACTGCATAAAAATAACAAATATTAGGACCCATTTGGACACAAAGTATTATCAGAATACTATGGTTTCTAGAAAATCTTTTAAATACTGCGAGGTGTTTTGCTAAACCAGCAACTGTAGTTTCATAATCAGTTGTATTCCTGATATAGTGTTTTTTATGTTTTATAAAAAGAGGTCCAGACCTCTTTTTTCTCAAACTGAGAAAAACAACACTCGTGTCATCCTGTCCTTGACTACCAAGCAGCTTGATTTATAACTTGTAAGCACAATTAACAATGGCAGTATCTCTTTTGTATTAGTGATCCATTCCTCTGCACAGCATGATCCACACTAGTTAAACATGATACCGATTCCTATTCTTCGTCCGATTAATCGCGTCCGCAAGTTCCTAGGTCATCGCCGCATGCACTTATTGATCCGGTCGCGTAGCTCCTTAGGTATACCTAGCTAAGTCAGATTCAGTTGGGTAAGAAGTCAAAAACTACTGTAATTAAAACAGTACCAGCCAAACATATTGGTAGTTTCATTAAAACTGAGAAAATTGATGTTTTCAGAAACTATATAGTATTCATTGACCATACATTATAATAGCGAAGTTTTGGAATACTGCGGTATTTCAAAAAGGGTGTGTCTAGGACACATCTAGATGTGACATAGTTATGTCACATCTAAGTTTTGTTTATGGCCCTCTTATTTGTTTTTTTTTGTTTGATGATGTATTTTTTTCCGTTCACCCTGGGTGCCCTGCTGTGTTTTCCTTCGTATAGGGTCCATTTTGCACTCCGAACAATAAAAATAAGAAAAAGGTGAGGGCACATGGATCGAACAAGGAACCTAACAACTCATCTGCGCTCCTGGCTAACAATTTGACGTGATTAGACTACGTGTACCAAGTGGAACGCACAACATTAAGAAAGCATCAGCAACGACAGATTAGAGATCGGTTTTTGAAACTTCAAAACACGATTTTTTTTTTGAAAAAAGTGAGTATTTTTTAAACTCAGACAATTTTTTTAAATTGTAAATACTTTGTAAAAGCTCGGACATTTTATGAAAATGCAAACCTTTATTATTATTATTATTATTATTATTATTATTATTATTATTATTATTATTATTATTATTATTATTATTAAATGGGAATATTGTTTGAAACTTGAACAAAATTTCAGACCATGAACATGAACATTTTTTAGGACCATGAATATCTTTATAAAAACTCCGAACAAAATTTGAAAGATGCGAAGATTATTTGGATTTGTGTACAAACTTTTTTAGAACCATGAACATGAACATGATTTTTTTTTCAAATTTGCGTACATTTTTTGAAACACAAGCATTTTTAAAATTTGAAAATAGGAATAATTTCTGACGGATGGCTTGTTGTTTGTTTTCAGCCCTCAATGATAGAGCCATGATAATATCAGGCATGGTTGCACAAAAAATCATTTTATTTTCAAATATTTTGTATCAATGATTGCCTTGGAGAGAAATAAAAAAGGTTGAATTTAACGTGAAGATAAAAGAGTTGCGAGTCGATGGTTGACATGGCATCCCAGTTGCGAATCGATGGCTGACTCGCAACTGGGCGCCTACAAACATACGCCCCCTCCCTGTAGTTGCGAGTCGATGGTTGACAAGCAATCGGGGCCACTACAAAAAAGTACGATACGTTCTAGTTACGAGTCGATGGTTGACTTGCAATTGAGGTAACTATAAAAAGTATTACGCATCCCGGTTGCGAATCGATGGCTAACTTGCAACCGGGCCCCTACAAACATACGACACCCTCCCTAGTTGTGAGTTGATGGTTGACATGCAAATGGGGCCACTATAAAAAAGTATGACGCGTAGTTGCGAGTCGATGGTTGACTTGCAACTGGGCCCCTACAAACATATGCCCCCCTAGTTGCGAGTCTATGGTTGACATGCACCTTGGGCCACTACAAAATATTACGACGCTTCCTAGTTGCGAGTCGATGGTTGAGTTGCAATTGGGCCCCTACAAACATACGTCCCCCCTAGTTGCGAGTCGATGGTTGACTCGCAACTAGGCCCCGACAAACACACGTCCCCCCTAGTTGCGAGTCGATGGTTGACTTGCAACTGGGCCCCTACAAACATACGCCCCCTAGTTGCGAGTCGATGGTTGATATGCAACTCGGGTCACTACAAAAAGTATGACGCGTCCTAGTTGCGAGTCGATGGTTGACTTGCAACCGGGCCCCTACAAACATACGTTCCCCCTTCTAGTTGCGAGTCGATGGTGGCATGCAACTGGGGCCATTACAAAAAAGTATGATGCGTCCTAGTTTTGATTCGATGGTTGACTTGCAACTGGACCCCTACAAGCATACATCCCATGCCTAGTTGCGAGTCGATGGTTGACTTGCAACTGGGCCCCTACAAGCATACATCCCACGCCTAGTTGCGAGTCGATGGTTGACTTGCAACTGGCCCCCTACAAGCATACAAGTCGATGGTTGACTTGCAACTAGGCCCTTAGAAACATACGCCCCATAGTTGCGAGTCTACGGTTGACATGCAACTCGGGACACTACAAAAAAGTATGATGCGTACTAGTTGCAAGTCGATGGTTCACTTGCAACCGGGCCCCTACAAACATACGCTCACCCTAGTTGTGACTCGACGGCTGACTTGCAACTAGGCACCTACAAACATAGCCCCCCTAGTTGCGAATCGATGGTTGACATGCAACTGGGCCCCTACAAAACATATGCCTCCCCTAGTACAAAAAAGTACTAGTTGTGAGTCGATGGTTGACATGGAACGGGGGCCACTACAAAAAAGTATGAAGCGTCCTAGTTGTGAGTCGATGGTTGACATGCAACCAGGCCCCCCTAGTTGCGAGTCGATGGTTGACATGCAACTGGCCCCCTACAAAACATATGCCTCCCTTAGTACAAAAAAGTACTAGTTGTGAGTCGATGGTTGACATGGAACGGGGGCCACTACAAAAAAGTACGAAGCGTCCTAGTTGTGAGTCGATGGTTAACATGCAACCAGGCCCCCCTAGTTGCGAGTCGATTGTTGACATGCAAATGGGCCACTATAAAAAAGTATGACGCGTCCTAATCGTTGGTTGACTTGCAACTGGACCCCTACAAACATACGACCCCCCTAGTTGCGAGTCGATGGTTGATTTGCAACTGAGGGCCCTGCAAACATACGCTCCCTAGTTGCGAGTCGATGGTTGGCTTGCAAGTGCCCCCTCCCCCCCCCCCCCCCCCCCCCCCCACACACACACACACACCAACATACCCTCCCCCATATTTGCAAGTCGGTGATTGACTTGCAACTGGGGCAACTACAAAAAAATCAATTTTCAAGATGACTACTTGCAAATGAGGCGACTACAAAAACTACAAATAGCACTATTCCGGAGTCGAGGGGTTTACATACAAACTAAAATTGGGAAAATTTTATTTTGTGAAAAAACAACTAGGCAAACACTTGCATATGCAGTACACAAAAAAATTCACATGGAAAAAGAGTGCATGGAAAAATAGGGGGAAAATGTGCCCTGCCATCTCTGAGCCCCAGACCCGCCAGGTGAGGTCGTCTCCTTCGGATTCGAAACAAAACAATAGAAATGAAAGAACAGGGGAAGGGAGTGATGACTCGAGGGAGGCTGCCGTATCGATGTAATATACTCTCTGCTAGACCCGTCGTATTTAAAAAAAAGCCCAACACAAACAATATCAACGCCGGACCAACAAAAAAATAAAAAAAAAAGGCAACAAATAGTCCCGCTCCGCTGTAGGCCTCCAGGCCCAACAGACACTACAACGCGGCGTGGATCGATCACACCACGAGCGATCACTCGAGCGCGAAAAGTAAAGACACAATAGATCGGATGGCTGGACATCTAGATGTGAGATCACTAAATTTCATCTAGATGTGTTTTAGCAATCCCGGTAAAAAAAACTAAAAAAAAGAAACACAAACACGGAAATCACCGAAAAACACATGGACAAGGATGTGCAGATCACTCGTGCTGGGATATACAACAACACGTGAGCCGTGCTAAAAAAATACGAATCTTGGAGATTGCATATATATAGAGAGAGGAAAAAAAATGAACATCACAGCCTAAAAACAAAAGGCAAAACCAAGACTAAAACACACAAGAGAGGGCAAAAAAAAAAACGCCTGCAGCTCACATAGAGATGGCAAAGAGCAGCATTTTTTTTTTTTTGAACAGAAGAAGGCACCAACCGGTGCCAAATTTCATTCAGCTGAAAGAGCATCATACAGCAGGCCAACAGGGGCAACGACGGCGCCGTGCAACAGGAGAAGGCCGACATCAGCATAGAGCAGCACACATGCAGCCCACGCACAAACAAAACCACGGCCGTGCAAAGACAACAGATGGCAAGAAAAAAACAAATGCAGTACGAATCTTAGAGCCTTCAGATCATGTGGTGGAGAGGTTAGATGTGACATAGTTAATTTTCATCTAGATGTGAGTTAGCCAATCTGTTTCAAAAACTACACTGCCAGACTAGGCGATCTCTGATTATCTCTGCCAAACTAGGCCGCTACTGCACATAAGATTTAGAGATCAGGGGACGACGGGATGAGGTACCTCTCTGAGCTGAGCAGGGGATGGGGATTGGGTAGGACCGGATGATCAGCAGTTGAGGAGGTAACCGCCGAGCGCACTCGGCGGCTCCGGCAGTCCGGTCAGTAGGGCGCGATCCTGCGCGTTGGTGCGCCGTGCGCGCCTGCGCGAACAGCAGTCGGCCGGCGCCAAGCGGGGCAGGCAGCGGCAGGTCGCGGGAGTCAGCCTTCAGGACGGTCAGAGTCACAGGGCGGTCTACCGGTGGCTCTGGGCGGCCGGGCAGGGATGGCGAGGCGGGCGGCTCGGTTGGCTCCAGGCGACGGGTCGAGTATTCGCGAGATTGGAGAAAGAGAGTTGACCGACGGTGCGTGGTTTTTTTTTTTGATCTGAGTCTATCGACCTGCCTTTTTTTTAGGTAAGTCTATCGAGTATCGACCTGCGTGGTTGCGTTCGCTTCGGCACGATGAGCGGAGTAGGTTGTTACTGGGCTGATTCTTTTCTCCAAGGCCATCTCCTATTACCTACGTGGTATACATGCCAGGCCGAATTCCTAGCGAGGAACGTTGCCCATCCTGTACCTTCGCCAATGTTATGGATCGAGAATAAAAGGAAGAAACCATACACAATTTGATTTTTGCTCTAGTACAGTTTTTTGCGCCACATTCCATGCGCACCGCCGTGTATAATAAATATTAATTTTTAATAGTAGAGGTATTTGCAGTCTTATAACAAATATAATTTACAACACATACATGGCAACATGTAAGATCTGTTGCAGTCCGTGTAGCAGTGGCGGAGACAGGACCCAGGCCGGGGGGGGGGGGGGCCTGGGCCCTGGGCGTGAGGACTTGTTCCTGTGTTGACTGTAGCGATTTTTACACTGTTGATCACTGTTAATCACTGTAGCAACGAAGCAGGCCTGGGGCCCGATGCTAGCCTGGCTCCGCCCCTGCCGTGTAGGACATTATGGTCATGAGTTGCACCTCTACAACGCATATGCTACAACACTTATATGCGTATCTCTTGTGAATTTTGCAACTTATAGTCAAAACGTTGTAAAATATGTGTTGCTTTATAGGGGGTATCCTTGTAGTGTTCACATCAGATGCGTCCATGCATCCAAACTCTAAATGAGGTGCAGCCGGAACACCAGATCAGCTGCAGAGGTGTAGCAGCGACATCACATCAGACAAGTGTCTAGCAATGGAGTAGCCGCGTGAGGCGAGATGGAAGACTTATGCGCATATACATCCCCAAGCTAGAAACGGGTACGTATTCAAGAATCAAGATACAAGACTTCATGCACGTACGCAACATAGAGCTATTGGTCCCATCGATTTCTAGGCATGATGGTGTTTAAATATTTACGTATTTGATCCATTCGTACTTTTTAAATTTCTTAGGTTTAGCGATTACTGAATACACAACAAATAGAATATAGCCTCTGCTGAAAAGAAGTACTTAGATAAGACAAGTAGTTCTCCATTCGTACTTTTTAATTTCTTAGGTTTAGCGATTACTGAATACACAACAAATAGAATATAGCCTATACTGAAAAGAAGTACTTAGACAAGTAGTTCTGGTCACAAATACATATTTAGTTAATACAATACTATTAATCATGAAAAAATATCAAGTTATTCTCGAAAATTGAAACTAATATATTACACATTTAAGGATCAATCATACCCTCTAATAATAATAATAAAGATCAATCAGTAAATAGTAGATGACGGTTAAATTAACTTGACCCATATACTTTACATTGGAGGAATTCCTAGATTCTAAGTCATCGAAGCCAACATAACTGTAAATTCTAAACCAAAAATAAAATAGAGGTGGGTAATATAAACTCACAATTTTTTAAAAAGGTTTATCATTTTTAAAATACTTTTGTCTCAACAAGCTCTAACTTACATATCTAAAATTTATGGTTTTCTCCTGGATTAGTTTGTTTCTCTAAGAAATATAAACCAATATTTTTTAGTAAAATAATTTATTAATTACCAAAATCAATAGATCTTTATGTATTTTAGAATGTATCTACTCTTACTTCATATAAGCATCGAAAAATGAATAACATGCAATTATGATGTCGCTCACGCACAAAGAAATTTGCTCAACCCTTCTCTCAAAAGGAAAAATCGTGCAGTCTAAACTCAAACAGCTTAACATGAAAATATATGTGCATGTACTAAACAACCTCTTTCACTGATTATCAAATCCATAGCATGTCATTTGTATATGTTAACACGCTAGCACACCCCTGCAAAGAAAAAAAAACCGTAATACCTTCCGACCTATACCACAGCCAGTTTGTGGGTATTTGGAGCATGCATACCTACAAATCAACACCAGCATATGTTATAGCGAGCATCAGAGCTATGCCTGGACCTAATTAGGAGATGTTGGAGCATGCATGCATGCCTGATACATAAAATAAGATTTTACGAATTTGAGCCAAGAAGTAGGCACACAAAAGAGGCAAACAAAGAGAGAAATATATGTTAGGGTAGAGAGGAATATGTGTTTGTTAAAAAAAAGTCATGCAAATGTGTTTATTTTGCTACAAGTCATCCACGGAGTCTAAGATTTCAATACCAAATCCACACATTGTGAGGATTGGAAGTAAGTCACCTCTCCGACATTACGAGCCCCATAAAATGTAGTTCATTTACATTAATATTTTTAATAGAAATGATTTGAGTTTGATTCATCGCAATTGATTGCTTTCAAAGGTGTACAATTACATTTTAGGATTTCCTACACAGTGATGTTCATATACGATCTATCTTTCTATTTATTAGAAATATTTATATGATAGACCGGATGATGGTTAGATCTATATAATTATAAAAAATCTTAAAGGCTATATATTTTTAAAATATGTGTTACCTTTTATAATGCAATACTATAGAAAACAAAATAATTTAACATAATCCATGATGCCTAATCCGTTTCCAAGTATTGGTAGAATTAATCACTATATAAAACTAATTCATAGACAGTTTGGAGGTCTTAGTTATCTACGCAAAGAGCAGCCATAAAGAAAAATACTCCAAAAAATCCTCCATTGCTAATAAGGTCTTTAATAATTAATATGAAATATTGACAGTTCTGAAGCGCAATCATATTTGAAAAAGTATAGTTTCAAATATACTATATAAAATAATTTCAGATGTAAATAAACAAACTATTAAAACAATGCGTGCACATTTGTGTGGCCCACTACGGGTTCTATTCGAGACACCATACATAATTGATATTGTCAGCAATGTGCAAGGAAAAGTTTTGGATGATCCTGAAAAATGATGATTATGCACCAACATGAGCATCCACGAAATACATAAATAGTTAGACATCACTAGAACCGAAGGCTCAAGGGCGTGATGGTCATTTATTTATTAAAAATTTCTTTAAAAGATAGATCCAATTGTATATGAAAATAACAAGCATGAGAGAAGGCTAGACATGGATTACACTGTGTAGCCATGCCTAAAATGGCAAAGAGGCGCAGAGATGGAGACATATACGAGATCTTGCGACAATCGATCTAGCAGGCACAAAGGTTGTGGGTAGTATCATTAGTGTACTAGCAACTCAACGTCTGACTATATAAACATATTATTGGAAGCAAACCAATATCATTACATTACATTTATCATAAATAATATTTTTGCAATTCTTTCGTTTTATGCATTAGCACCATAATCATATGTTAACATACAAAAAGGCTCAATGTTACACCTTACATGCATCGATGCCTAGAATGTTGTTTATTAATTCTGCAATTAAATCATAAATATAAGTAAAATAATAATTTATTAGAAAAAAAGGCTTAACACCTTCGACAGGTTATGAAATGTTGCCCTCGCATTTGCGAGGGCCATCTTGCTAGTTATATACTAAAAGGAAAATAAGGAGGAAAATATAGAGATTTGCTGGAGAAAACCCCACGTTAATCAGAAAATATCAGCCCTTCATCTGATGGACCGTTATATATTGAAGTATTGCAGCCGTTTGATCTTTGTAACGTGTAAAGTTAAAGAAAATTACCAACCTCTGCCATCAAGCGTGAAACACATCCGACATATGGGCCCGTCTTCATTAGCGTACATCTGATCTATGGTGCTGCAGGTCAAGGGCTCTAAACCTAACGGAGCTAGCGAACCCACCCGCGGACGGCCGGACGGCGAGAAGAGCACCAATACCTACGTGGCTAGATCTGTGGGAAACTTGAGGAGGCCCTCAACCAATGCAATCGATCCAGTTACCGTCCAAAGCAAGCCTCCTGTATGCTAATCGATTCTGCTGCCATGCAAAGCTAGCTAGCTGAATGTTGGCCGCCGGCCAAACGTAATCGATTCTGCTCTCATGCAAAGCTAGCTAGCTGAATGATTGGCCGCCGGCCAAACGTACAACACACACACGCGGCACGCGAGAAACGATCGGGATTGCAATAGGCAGCCGAGGTTGCCGTACATGTACGTGCATGTTCAGGTCACTGCAGTGAGCTCTATGTGATAGAGGGTCGATCAGGAGGTTGGCTACGTGCATGTTGTTGCTGTACAAAGCATCCACAAGTAGCAATCCACCATTGGAAATCCGTTTTGATTCTAGATATGCATGCACACACACATGGGCAAATGGGATTTAGCAGAAAAACGCAAAGTGCGTATTCATCACTTGATCAACAATATGCATGGGACCGGTGTACTCCCTTGCTATTCAACACAAAGTGCGCTATTTTAGTGTTACGGATAAGCATGGTACACAATGCTACGCCCTTGCTTTTCATCACTTGGTCAGCAATATGGACAAATACGTTTGTATTTCTATCCCTCGCAATCAGAAGTACTTTTTAGGTTTCTATTTTTTTGGGACTCGGGAAAATAAAGAGCACAACTAAGGTTCAATTCCTACCAATACTCTTAGTTATCGTGTACAATATATTTTGATATATTATAGGTCATATTGAAGATTTAATCAGAAAATACTGGCCGTTGATCCGGTGGATCGATCTATTAAAACTATTAATCTGTGACCTTTAATATACGTAACATAACAAATGTATTTTACAAGACCCCCACGCCCAAATAGGGAACAAATGGAACATGTCGAGAGAGTAATACGATGCAACTTTGGACATGGAGGAAGTGTAAAAAACAATTATTTGCGAAAATAAGAGAGGAATTACACAACTAACTATAAATTAGTGCGTGAATGACTATAGGGTTCATCGTTCAACTTATTTTATTGGTCATAATCAAATATTTTTGGATAGTCCAGATTGGCGGGGTCGAACTCATACATTTTTGTTAGTTTAGGAAGGAGTTGCTTCACAAGCTTTAAGAATACTATATTATTCTGGGTAGTATATAGTAAATATTTTATCAAATCAAGATATCATTTATACGATATGGAGTAGATTCAAACTACTGCCCACACATTGGTGCAAGCGACTATGGTCTTTGGGTTTATAAATCATAGGAACTTTTTCTATATATCACGATAAATCTCAAACAAATTTATTTTTGGGAGTAATACCTTTTGAATTTTATTGTTGGAAAAAATGACTACGGTTCATGGGTCCCGCGCCTCTTCTACAACATCATGAACTGCACAATTTCTTTGCAAAGGTGTACTAGCCGTAAGTAGTGTTCTCGACCCAAATACTTCAACATATTAGCATATACATATATAAACTAATAGTCAAAGTTGCATCTTAGATATCCTATATATCTTTGTCTTAAAACTCACGTGTTTGAAATCGAGGAAGAATGCCATGCATATCAAAACAACCGGAGTAAACGAGGTTGAATAAACATCTGGAAATGGTAAAATGAAATCCTCACAAATTCCTCGCGATATGTGTCCTCAACGATAATTTTGATTTACTTTACATGTTCTCACTCAAGAATAATACACCCAACATATCCATCATATGTGATAACGAACAGTCTTGCTCTTACCAGTAGCCTACAAACTATTCGTTTCTAATTTTGTGATGAGAGTATCTAGAGAAGAATCGTGATTTAAGCACTTCATGTTTTAATCACACAAATAAGATGATGCCCTCGCATTTGCGAGGGCCACCTTGCTAGTTTTTTAAAATTTTGAACAAATTTTTAGAAGCGCGAGCATTTTTTGAAAAAGAAACAAAAAACTGAAAATGAAAACGAGAAAAAACCGAATAGAAAAAAGATAAAGAAATAGTGGGAAGAAGACTGGTTTGCTACAGTACCAGTCGCTAAGGGATAGTTCTGGAGTGTGCATTTTTGTAGTTAGACACTGAAGCTTATCAGTTCATGTGCCTAGCGACGAGAACGAGAGGTCACCAAGGAGTTAGAGGGTTTGATCCCTCGCTCTGCCATTTGTTTTTTGATGAAAATTTCCCTTTTTCCGCATGCGACAATGGGCCGGCCCAGTCGGTCGGTCTCCTGTGCGTGGTGCCGTCTATATGACTCTACTCCCCGAACGACAAATCCTATTTGCCGCCCGTGAGCGTCAAACCATCGCGGCTTCGCTGTAGCGACGCAACCGACCGACACGGGCCAATGCACTTCGAGCAAGCAACCGGTTTTGGCAACCTTTCAGAAACTTTCCTAAGTTTTTTTACTGTTTTGTTTTCTTTTATAGTTTTTTTTTTTCAGTTTTCTTCATGTTTTTATTTTTCCCTTTTTTCTGCTTATTTCTTCGTTTTATTTTATTTTTTACCTTATTCTGTTTCTTTTCACTGTTTCCTTTTTGTTTTCCATAAATTAAAAACTTTCACAAATTGTTCAGAATTTTCTATATTTGTTTGAATTTTCAAAAAATCTTTGAAATTCCAAATTTTGTTCTCGTTTTCAAAAACAGTTCATATTTTGAAAATTTATTCCGTTTTAAAAAAAAATGGAATTCCAAATTCCAATAAAATTTCTAAATTCCAAGTTTGTTCATTTTCCAAAATTTGTTCAGTTTTTTAATATAAAATCACCTTATTGAAAAAATTGTTCATCATACATTGAAAAAATGTTCACTATATATAAAATGGTGATTTTGTTCAGCGTGCATTTGCAAAAAGTTCACTGTATAATTAGAAATGTTCAGTGTGTATTTGAATAAAGTTCTCCGTATACTAAGAAAATTAACAGTGTGTACTTTAGATTCCTTTTTATAAAAGTTGTTCAGATTTCAAAATTTGTTCACAATTAAAGGAAATGTTCACAATAAAAAAATATTCAAAATTTGTTTAAGATTTCGAAACATTGTTCGCATTTTTAAAAAAATTGTTCACATTAGTTTTTCAAGAAATATTGAAAGAAAAGGATATGCCGTTTTAATTAGCACTTTAAATTTAGCGCTGCATTTAAGGTGTGATCCGTCTCTAACTCGGTTGGCTAGCATCGCTAGCATGCATGACGAGGTTGGGGGTTCGACTTCTGTGGAAATACTTCGAACGACCCACCATACATATGAAAATACATATAATTTGTGAAAGGTCTATATTGCCCTTTATACGTTTAATGAGGGGGGTTGTACGAAAGTGGGACTCTTATACTAAACATTTTTATTTTTTACATCTCATTATCACAAAATTTAGTATTTAGATTATATTTAACACATGTTCACATAGTAATACTTAAAAAATTAGACATTTCTAGCAAACAACACAAACTTCCATCTTGAAAATTATATTGTAATTTTCAAAAAATATTCCATGTTGTTTTGTTGAAATAAATTATGTCGATCTAAATATAAAGAAACCAAACAAAAAAATCGCATGCATTCATCAATGGAGTATTTTATTCCATTTGTTTAGAGATAAGAGAAGCAGGACATATGTTGGATCTAGTTTGGATGGCCTGCACACGCAATGTGCCTGGCGTTTCTATATATATTATAGCGCGTTTGTACATGTTTTATCTATAAATATCTTGATGGAGGATCCTACACAATGCATGAGTATAAGAAATATGTTGTGATTATTTTGTCACCAATTTCAATATTAGCCTATTTATTAGTTTCGTCATCTTTGCTTCTATTCTTGAACCGGGAGGATGTTTAGTGATGTTTCATTGACGTTTGGTTACATTCTACTTTATGTAGTGGACGGGTTCTTTTGTATACAAGAACAAAAATTGTCATGTCTTGGTAGGTATGCGGCAATCATATCATCGGAGTCCAGACTTTAGAATTGACATACGAGATTAAATAAGGCAATCTAGTCGAATCCAAATGCAGTTCCAAGAGAGCATGCAATACACAAAATATCTATCAAACTCTAAAGAAGAGTTAGCCCCAAACTGCTCGTGGTAGTATAAAAGATGAAATAAATGGTACTGCTAAAGTCTTAGCAAGAACAAAAGGAAACTAAAAGTGAGCAGAGCAAAAACCTTTCTCAATGCATATATACAGATTCACCCCTGTACCTACTTCCTATAATCTAACCTATTTCCTGTTGTGTATATATCCTCTTATTCTTCATGGTGTATGGATTTTACTGTGGAGACCAAATCCATTAGAGTGAAATCCAAATTAACTAAAGCTTGAACAACGAACTAATCCCCATCCTGGGGATGGTATTGTGATAATCTCTCCAAAGGAGGGGCCGCTCGGAAAATATTTCAACACCTCTCTGCCATGGCCTCCTTAGCCCATACTGTGGGTTGGGTTTGATTTCATAAAAGCCTAACCGGAAGCGAGAATTCGGAACTTCTCAGGATTCGCCAGCAGCAGTCGTGAAATTACGCAAACAACTCCCCGTGGGAATCACGACGCCGGGGGCGGCACGAGCAGGAGGAAGGGCGGGAGGAACGGAGCCCGGCAGAGCGGGCAGGTGCGGTGGCCGTGAGCGGCCCAGCGGTCGAGGCAGCCAAAGTGGAAGACGTGCTGGCACCCCCGCGCCCGGCGCACACGCGCGGCGCCGTGGAAGTCGCTGAGGCACACCACGCATCCCTCTGGGAGGATGGGCGTCCCGGCGCTGGTGCCGGCGTTGGATACGGAGAGCTCGTCGAAACGCACGCCCGGGCAGTGCTCCCCCAGCTCCTTGAGGCCGTGGTCGTCGTGGTACTGCCCCTGGTGGTGGTCGGCGAAGTCCGAGTTGTTTGGGTGGTCGATGCTGATGCCGAGCAGCCATGAGGAGAGGCGGCGGAGGTGGGCGAGCAGGAAGAGGAGGTTGGGCAGCAGCCTGGGCACCGCCGCCGGGAACTCCATTAGCTAGCTGGTCTCGATCGTGCAATCGAGCTAGAGAGAGATGCATGGCAGTGGCACACAAAGATTGCTCCGGCCTTTATAAGGAGAAGCAGATGTAGACAGACATCCTTGTGTGCAGAGCAGCTAGACATGTACCGTGCAGTCGACAGACACAGACACGTACAGAGTGTACGTGCTTAGCTAATCAACTGTTGAGGCATGACTGGGCATAATATGTCCACCGTCCAGATTAATGCGTGGTTAATCATCGGCCCGGTGGGGTGGGGTGGGTCGATCGATGATCGTGCATGTGTTGCCACTGTGTCGGTACACGGAGGCAGGTCAGGTGCGCCTGTCGTTCGACTGACCAGTGTTTTTTTTTTTAACACAGTACAGACGCAAGCGCTCATATACACGCGTACACACTCACCCCTATGAACGCACACACGCACACCCTACCCCTATGAGCACCTCCGAGAGACTGAGCCGGCATATCATCTTGAAATTTACGAAGTCACCGTAGGCACCTCGTCGTCGACGGGAACGTCTCCTCCCACTGAATGCGCATCGCCGGAAATCCTGAAATAATTCCAGGAATAAATGCGAGCACCAGGATTTGAACCCTGGTGGGCTGGGGATACCACAGTCCCTCTAACCATCCAACCACAGGTTGGTTCGCACTGACCAGTGTTTGTTATTCTCTACCTAATAATAAAGCACGGATAACTTCTGGTCGTACGTCGTGGCGTTTTTGCAAAAAAGCCCCTGCTGTTTTGGGTATTCAACCCGCACTCCTGACTTAAGTGAAGAAGAAAAACGTTTCAGTTTTATTAAAAAAAAACCCAGCTCACCTTATCCACCCCGTCCTCCACCGCGGGATCCCCTCTCCGGCGATCCGCCGCGCCGCCGCTTGCCGTCGGCGTCCACGCCGCAGGAACAAAGGAATGGCAGGCTTCGCTGCGCCTCTTGCCGCCGGCGTCCCACCGCAGCAGCCATGCAAATGGCGAGGCGGCGCGGACGGCCTCCTCCATCCCAGGCGGCCCTCTCCGGCGAGGTGAGCCCAGGAATGGGGCGAAGAAGGCGGCCGGACCGCCGTGAGGCGAGCACAGGAATTTGGCGCTGCCGTGCTTGCGCGCGAGAAGGGCGCCGTGCCTCGTCGGCGTTGCGATGGGGGCACAACTGAGGTTGGTACGCCGTCGGTCGGCGCCGGCCACGAGCACGCTCCTCCGCAGCCAGTCCTCTCCCGCCTCCCCCGACGTAACCTTCTCAACCTCTCCATCATCTCCCGTTTCTGATTTGGATAGAAATTGCACTTTCCATGTCCAACATATCTCGATTTGGCTGGCGTCACGGAGCTTGCAGATGGAGGCGGAGCAGCCGAGCTGCGTCTGCTTCTTGGACTTCTTCTTGCACCTCTGGCCGCGTCATCTGCCGGCGCCGGCGTCGGCTGCGGCGGGGCGGCGCGCTGGTTGTGCTGGTGCTGCGCCGCGTGGCTGTTCCGGTAGGAGAAGAGGCTCTTGAGAGCCAGCTTGTAGGAAGGGCTCTCCACAGCCGCAGCAGCGGCCCCTGTGGCGACATGGCTGCTCTGCTGATTCTTGCCGCCTTGATCCGCCGGCTTCTCCTTATCCTGCTTGGGGGTGGCTGGCGATGTTGCCATCAGCTCCTTCTTCCTCACGGCAGTGGTGGTGGTGGAGCTCTTAGCACCGGCCGATATTCTTAGTTCCACTATTGTCATCCTCTGAATCAAGTGAGCTCTTGGATTCCTATAGCAAATTCTATCAGTTTTTATATATGTCTGCAAGTTGTCTGAGAGCAGCAAGTGAGAGAGAGATCTCAGGGAAAAGGGGCGCGAGCTACCAGCTCACCACATTGAGTGTCCAACGAGGAAGGAAAGACACACACAATTGTCGACTCCGTCGTGATGCGATCCATAGGTTATATGGATGAAGGTATCTATTGGCGGCTTTGATCTACAGCACCCCAGTCTGCTGGGATACAGGGATGAGAAGAAGTCCAACATGTGGCTTTGCAAACAGTGATCACGGAGGAAGAATGTTAGGGACGAGATGAATTCAAACACACAGCGGCCATAGCCAGCAGGAGGTTACGTTTGGACGTGGCTGGGCTTTGTTCCCACAAGAGGTGGAAGACGGCCGAGGCTAGCTGCAGGTTGTGGACTAGCCAGCCAGGTTGAACATCGCAACTGGATGCCGACGTGGACGGAGGGCTCCTCCTCTTCATCTACCCTGCTGGGTCTTACCGCCCGTCCCCTCTCCTCAACTAAGCTGTGGAACAACCGCATCCAAGTTGATAGAAGGCATTCAGTTCTGAAGTGTGCAGTGATGTGGAGGAAATTGTTCTGCCCCATGGCGATCAGCACGCCATAACCTGTAACTGATCCCCTCCTCCTCACCTTTGTTCTTCTTAATCACTACTATTGGCTGCCCATTGTTCCGATTTATCAGCTACAATTTGGCCTTGGTGTTTCTTAATCACTACTGTTGGCTGCCCATTGTTCCGATTTATCAGCCACGATTTGGCCTTGGTGCTTCTTAATCGGTACTGGTGGCTGCTCTTTAATCAAATTTTTTATCTATGATCTGGTCGATCAAAGTAGTTGATCAGAGTACAAGAATATAATCCTTCACGTGAGAAGGAAGAAAGCCATGTACGATCTAACATAAAACAAATCTTCAATAGACACATAGATCACAACAAGGGAACTGAAGTACATCATCACTTCAGTACATGTTCACCGTAAGTATGTACCCCTGCTCTTCCCTAATTACTTTAATCATATATCACATTTCTGTTTAGTGCAGATAAGCTGCTTGATGATATCTACAGGGCCAAACAGTTTATGCTATCCCTTCCCAGCTACAACATATAGCAGTTGTTTCACCTGAAATAATCAAAAAATAGATGATTCTTGGAGTTTGTAACATAATGTTTTACTGAAGCACATTTTTTTTGTTCTTCACACAATTTCCCTTTTAATTCTGTGGAAATAATTTTACGAACACCGACCACCTGTACGTGCAAGTTGGTCTCAAGGAGCTTAATTAACCATTATCATCTTTCACTATTTGCCTAAAGGCTAAGGCCCTGGAGTTAGTTGGCTCCTTATTAGTATGATTAAATGTCAGGTTAAAAATTCTATGCTATTAAAAAATGTAGGGCATTTTAGCATTTTGACAAGCAACAAATTTCTAAGCTTGCCATATATAATTAAATAATTACTGCAAGCATCCACAACATGAAATTGGTATTACTAGACTTATGGCTACCTTGATTGGACCTAAAATTCCCATAATCTTATTATAATTATTGACTTGATTTGTAAAATGATGGTGGATTAGTGCAATTTTATTGAATCTGATTTGTTTTTGTTTTGGGGAGTAAAATTTCATGTCTTTTTTGTTGTTCACCCGTTGCAACGCACGGGCACTTTCGCCCGTTGCAACGCACGGGCATTTGTACTAGTAGTAAGAAAAAGATCAACAAGCCGTGCACATGTGTGTTGAAAGCAACCAGCTTGGACACCAACTAATCACCGACTAGGAATAGGATATGTACCTGTTGCCATAAAATCTCGTGTCTCGTGTTCGCGTGCGTCTGTTTTACCCTTGCGTGATAGATCCGGCCGGCTTTGTATGGAACAAGTACGCGGAGAGAGGAACATGTGTTGTATGGCGTGGCCGTCGGGGTGATAGCATTCCCACGGTAAGCAGAGCACGGCGACATAGAACGGAGAATATCAAAGACATTTTAGCTAAGGTAAACTGTTTAGGCTCTCAAATTGGCTGCAGTTGGAAATAATCTGGAGGAAAGTGATGGAGATCAAGAGGAGGACGAGACACGGAGAACATGATGGAGTCAATGACGAGGGAGCTAATGAGGACATTGAGCGAATCTGTTAATTATGAACCTAGCTAGTCAGGATTCAAATGTGTCATTTGGTACCCTGTTTAGTAAAGCTCGGAAAGAGGAATTAAACACTAGGAAAATATGGAGGAACAGCCCTACCGGTTGAAGGATAAAGAGGACCACATAGTGGAAGATATTGCCAAGGAAAGAGTTGCAACCAAGAATGATTATGGTGAGTCTCACATTCCTAAAATTGTGACATACTCCAATAATAGTCTTGCTAATAAGGCTTCATGTGTGGGAGTGGATTTGGGGTGCTCTCCAGACATGATTGATTATATATATAAACCTTGTTAAATCTACAGAACAAACTAGACTTGATCTTGGGATACAAGCTAGTCTGCAACAACTGTTAGATGCATTAGTAATATAATTGAAACAGGAGAACATGCCTTAGAGGATTTGCTGACTAATGATAAAAATAGTCATGTTGATACTAAGGGTGATAGTTGGGAACACCTCAGGCAGGTTTTTTCTGACAAAAAAAGAAGAAGAACATATCACCGCAGAATTCTGGTCAGAGAGATGTTTCCATTGTCAAAGGTTTGCATAAATATGATAAAGAAGAAAAAAACATAAGTAAAATTAAGACGTACACCGGTCAAGACGTACTTTGGACAACCAACTCTTGATTTAGGTCGCGCACCGGTCAAGACGTACTTTCACTAGTAGAAAACAGGGCTTTGGTTGAGCCAGGATAAGAGCATTAATCCCGGTTCACTCACGAATTGGGACCAAAGGTGGCATTAGTCCCGGTTCGAGCGGCGCAGGCATCAGTCCCGGTTCGAACGGGACCTTTAGTCCCGGTTGGAGACACCAACCGGGACTAAAGGGTTTGAGACCAGCTTCGAACGATGCCAGCCCCTTTAGTCCCGGTTGGTATCTCCAACCGGGATTAAAGATACCTTTAGTCCCGGTTGGAGATACCAATCTCCAACCGGGACTGGAAAAAAAAATTCAAATTTTTTTTTTTCAAATTTTTTTTTTCAAAATTTTTTCCAGATTTTTTTTTCCTAGCCCTTTAGTCCCGGTTGGTGTCTCCAACCGGGACTAAAGGCTATCTTTAGTCCCGGTTGAAGACACCAACCGGGACTAAAGGGGGCCCCTACCACGTTAATCTTACAAAAATCATAACTAAATCATTCTAATTCAGAAAAATAGAAATAATATATCAAAATTTGCAGAAAAAAAAGATCTCTCCGAAGAAACAACAAGTTTTCCGTTTCGATTTTTTTTTAAAATCACCAAATTCCAAAGGGATAATAGAGTTTTTGGACGTTTTAGACGTTTTAGGGTTTAGGGGCTAGCGTTTAGATTTCTAAGTTTAGGGTTAGGTTTTAGGGTTTGAACCTTTAATTTTACTGTTTATAATAGAGTTTCGGACGTTTTAAGTCCCGGGTTTAGGGTTTTCGGACGTTTTAAGTCCCGGGTTTAGTGCTTTTCAATTTCAGGCTAATTTAGCTCAAAAATCATAAAATCCATGAAAAAATAGCAAATGAAGTCAAAAATGGTTGAAATTTAAGGATGTGGCTTTGAACGGTTCATATTGAACACACAAAAATTCTGGAGTTGAAATAAGATTAAAAAAATGAAATGTCTTTATAACAGCTGAGTTTTCGTCTGAAACCCTGTTACTTCGAAAGAGATGGTCCAGTTTGTACACAAAATGCATCCAGTTTTTGCCATAACCCTCTTAACTTTTTAGCACAAGCTATTTGGGTGAAATGATGATACCATGCCAAGTTTCAACCTTTTCAGAGTTCATTTGTAGTGCTTTTCAATTTCGGCCTAATTTAGCTCAAAAAATCATTAAATACATGAAAAATAGCAAATGAAGTCAGAAAGGGTTGAAATTTGAGGATGTGGCTTTGAATGGTTCATATTGAACACACAAAAATTCTTCAGTTAATATAAGTTTAAAAAAATGAAATGTGGGTAAACTCTGGTCAAACAGTGGTCAAACTACTTATTCAATAAATATTAGTGTTACTAAATAATTATTGTTTTTTAGAATAATAGTTTCAAACTCAAACGGTGAAGCGTGTGACATCATGCTCATATTTTTCTGATAATAATGGATATATTATTTGTCGAATTTTGATTTACAGATTTAAAGATATTAAATGAATAAATGGCATAATAATAATAATAATAATAATAATAATACTTATTTTATTTTCATTGTAATTCAATATTATTATTACTTATTTTATTTTGAACTTTTTGTATTATTTTGGATTTTTGGATTTTTTTTGTTTTTTGAGAAAAAAAAATTGTAATTTTATTTTGAAGTATTTTTGAGTTTTTAAATTAATCATGGTTGTTTGTTAATCATTGTTGTTTATTTTAATAATTGTTTGGAATTCAAAAAATTAAATCATGTGACATTAAGATCTAAGGGTTAACATGATTGATAGCTTACTATTGTCAGGAGAACAACAAGTGCAGACTTGGAAACTAGGGGAGATAGAACCTGAAAGTTAAGCGTTAAGCGTGCTGGGGCTGGAGTAGTGAGAGGATGGGTGACCGGCCGGGAAGTTAGACGATTTGAAATGAGTGCTGATTAGAGATTAGAGATTAAATTCTGAAGTAGTGAGGAGGGGTGATTAAAGATTAAATTGTCAAATAATTCAAAGATTTGAAAATCAAGGAAAAATTAAAAACAAATCAATTTTATTTTTGAAAACTGTTGTCTTCCAGAGCACAGTTTAATATTATTATGATCCCGAGCACAAATATAAGGTTGTGAAAGTAAAACCTCATAGCCATGCTTGTTTTTAATACTATTGTTCACCCTCAGAATGTTGTTAAAGGTCCGGATGAAAACTTAAATTTAATTCGTTAGCAATAACTTATGAGAGGCTTTGTCGTAGTGCACATCCTCTTACGAGTTCGATAAATCAGGGTCACTTGTTGGGAAAAGGCACGGGACCTTTTGCTAACCGGATCTCAAAGCGCATAAACTTAGCCGACTAGGATATGTAACCCTACTACTCTTGCTACGTTATATAATCCCTTGGTATTCATCTATACTTTATACATCCCTATCGCAGTATACACGAGCAGAAGTAAGGTATTATTTCAATCATGAGAGCACAAACCTGGGTAAATCTGTGCCTCCTGTTGTCATCTAGCCCAATCGTCTAGCCGGGATACCCTACCGAGGGATCTGCTAGATTTGGCTCTGACAACAGGCAAGCATGTGTGCGTCGTTGATCGTCTGGACATGGAAGTCGATGACCGACAACACCTTGCCGGAGATAGCGAATTTGTGCGCCTGACCAAGATCATCCAGATCATCGATCACTATGATACGCTTCTTCGCCTCTCCGAGATGGAGGGACTACAACATCTCATCCATACCAAAAGCATGATATTTCCTCGTCTCATCTGCCTAATTTACATTCGTCTCATCACGGCCTTTGTCTGCCATCTCCCTGCGCCAAGGGAGGACAGAGACGCGATGTTCCTCCCCTGGTTGAAGTCGAGCTCGATCCATGGACCGGTCGTCGGAGCGAGGTAGTGCAAGATCATGCCGCGGTGATCGGGAATCTCCCGCGTGTCACCCTACCACTCAAGCCCTAGAAAGTGGTTCGGGGTTGGCATTTCCCCCCTCTCGGAAGCCTTATTATATTTACCGTCATTACTTCACTATAGATTATTGTGCTGGCCAAATTTTAGTCCTATTCCTTTTACAAATGCAGGAAAAACAATTGCGATAAATAAAAATAGAAAAGTAGTGTATCCCAAATCATTGTGGGGGATGGATGTGTCATGCGACTTCACCACCAGCCTGCTTCCATGCCTAGATGCATAGTGTCTCTTAGAGGATTGATTCGGTACCTCCTCATCAGAGAAGATAGGTGGCGAAACAGATCATGTCGGAACTATTTGCTCGCAAACCACCGTCTTAGATTGTGTAGTCGTTGAAAAAAATGTAATATTAGTATTTGGAAAACAATAAATCCTGAAATTTGTGAAATGTTTATAGACAAAACAACACACACTCCCCTAAAAAAACAAAAAGAACGCACACTTCCCTGAAAAACAAAAACAACGCACACACAACACAAGCATCCCCATTTCCCTTCCTCATTTCCTGGAAAAAGGATCAGCGGCCGTCCTTGTGTTACCCACTGTCCTCCGAGAAGGGAAGCGCCGCCGCCGGCGTCCCCGTTAACCGCCGCCTCCCGTCGCCGCCGTAAACCAATCCAAGGTACCCATCCCGACTCACCGACTACCCGGGGAGATTTTTCCCAACCAGATCGATTATTTCCTCTCTCATTTTGCAGATCCCCTGCCTACGCCCTCCAGATTCAGCTCCATGGAGGCGGAGAGGAGCCTCGAGAAGAAGACCAAGTCAGGGCTGGGCAGCCATCAGGGGCCGACGGCGGAGGCGGCCAGCCGGTTCACCGACGACCTCATCCTGGAGATCCTCTCCCGCCTCCCCGCCAGATCCCTCCACCGCTTTAAGTGCGTCTCCGTGCCCTGGCGCCACCTCATCGCCGACCCCGCCAACCGCAACAAGCTGCCCCAGACCCTCGCCGGCTTCTTCTACATGAGCATGAGCAACAGCGGGCGCGGCCACCACTTCGCCAGCGTCTCAGGCGCCGCCGCCCCGTTCGACCCTTGCCTGCGGCCTAACAAGTACAAGGACATGGCCCAGGTGGACTCCTGCAATGGCCTCCTCCTCTACCGTGGCTGCAACGACAAGTTGTCCCCTTGGGATTGGAAAGAAGACAATTTCCGCTTTGCCGTGTGCAATCCGGTCACCGGGAGGTGGGTGGAGCTGCCTCCTCAGCCACCGGCGCAAGTCGGGGGGCCAGCAAACAGATATAGCTGTACAGTAGGTCTAGCTTTCGATCCGTCAGTCTCGTCGCATTTCCACGTTATTTATTTCGAGGAGAACTATCTGGCAACTTACATGACAGGAGTGAGCATCTACTCGTCGCGGACAGGAGCCTGGAGTTGCAGGGACAGTGTGATGGCTGAGAAAGTGGTGCTGTTCTTCTCTAGTAAATGTGTTTTTGTTGGCGGTATGATGTACGTGATTGGCAACCTTGAGAACTTCAACAACGACAACGAGTATGTGCTGGTAGGGGTGGACGTGGAGGGGAAAGTGTGGAAGACTATCCGCCTGCCATACAGTTCGAGAGTTGGTACGATTGGATCGTCGCAGGGGTGCTTACACTATGCTATAGCTTCTGATGATGATAACAATAAAATCCTAGTTTCTGAGATAGAACTTTGGTGCCTCAAGGATTGTGATAGTGAAGAATTGGTCCTGAAGCATACTGCCAGCATCAATAAGCTTATGAGCATGACTGGGAAGAAGTACTTGGTGGTTGAGTTTCATCCGGATTGCGACACCATTTTCTTGGTTTCATTTGGAGGTGATACCTTGGCAGCGTACGATATGCGGCATCAGAAAGTTAGCAGTATAATTAATCTTGTGAAAAGCAATACACAATGGCAACGGTTTCTACCCTATGTGCCTCTGTTCTCAGAGCCATCGGCAGATGCAGATGGGCAATAGTGTTACCTTCAAACCAACCTTGTGCTTCCTCCGAATTGGCTCTTCTGTCGGCTGAAGTATTTTACTTCATGCTGCTCAATTTGCTTGTGCTTACTGTCCTGCTTGCTTGATTTCCAGTTCAGAGCAAATGCCTGGTAAACCTACTGATGAAGCATAATGTCATTTCCAAAGAACATTTTACGCTTGTTTTTGTTTACCTAGCACTGGTTGTTATTCTGGACATGTATTAGTTCCATGGGGCTAAATTATACTGTAATCGGTCTTCCTTTCCATAACAATCAGTTATTATGGTTATCCTAAATCCTATTGCAGATTGTGAACCTGCTAGTGTACTAAAAAGTTCAATCAGACTGGTTACTGGTGTGATGTCTAGTTGACTTTATTCTTCAATATTGGTAAAACACTGCCTTTTAGCAAGTTCTTTTTGTGTATGTTTGTTGTAGCTAATGAATTCAGTAGCCTCTGGATGTGCTAACCACAGAGAAATTGCATTAATGCCAAAAAATGAAATAAAGTTGCAAGCTTTGATGGAAAGTTTTGTGCTCGGTCTGTGTGTGTGCGCTCCGTTCTTGTTACTTCAGGTGATAAACCAAAGGTACATTGAACATTGCAAGTGCTAGATATGTAGTGCCCATAACATATAGGCTTGTCTGTTGGTTTAGGGCCAGTTCTTTTGTAGCTTATTTGGAGCTGTGGAAATAAGCTGCCTCCTACCCAGCTTATTCTAGAAGCTCAAACTAAAATTTTATTTTAGAAGCCTACTAATTAAAGGTCAACTAGTAGGCTTCTAAAATAAATTTTAAGTTTCAACTTTTAGAATAAGCTGGGTGGGGGGCAGCTTATTCTAGAAGCCCAAAATAAGCTACAAAAGAACTGGCCCTTAGACACTTGGCGTTGTGCGCTCTTAGCAGCCATAAATTGAAGCCCTGGTAATGTAGTGTCGATGTGCCTTATGGCTGTATGCATCGAAACGGTACCCGGCTAGGAAGTCAAATCTCAGTGTACATCGTCGGACCCCAAAATTCTGTCAAAAATGAAAATCCTGATGTCAATATCTTACCGTGCACGAACTACAATGGAAACCTGCAAGGTTGTAAGAACCATCTTTGGGAAAAGCAAAACAAATCAGCTTATTGTCAGTGCTTCATGGTTCGGTAAAGAAGCAAAAAAGTAGCCTGAAGCAAAGGGCCCTGCAGACAGTATGAAGGCAACAGGAAACGGATCGTTCATTCCTTACTTGAGGAGGAAAATTGCCTAAGTCTTCTTGCATCTTCAGAACTGCATACTCTTGTATAATCTCCATTTCTGCTCTAATTTCGGGGAGTGCAGTAGCAGTGTAGCAGAAGCAGATCTGACTACTTAAGAGGTTTCAGTCCAAGTTTCTGTTTCTGAATGTGCTCAAGGTACGTGGGTACTAGTAACAAATAGCAGCATTTGCTAGCTTCCTTTATTCGTGCCCTCTATTTATTCTGCCAAAACCTGCATGTAATTAAGTAGTACTAATGGTTAACAGTGCCGGAGCACAAACATAACATGGTTTCCATGTTGGCAGTGGCAAGAAGTCATTAGCCCATGGGTTCGATTGATTCAGTTTGCTGCTGTGCATTAATCACGAGTCTTCCTGAATGTGTAGTACTCATGTTCACTGTATGTCGGATGGTTTCCTTTTAGCTAGGTGTCATTCAGTTGAGCAATTCATGGTCGTTTATGCCAATATTTTCACATCATACATGTATATATTGTTAGATATCACTGATTGGAGTAATATCCATCACCCATACATACCATCTCTCTTGGCTAGAGTCATGTATGCCAGAGGGGTCCTGGAGCAGGTTTATTCATTTTTGCATGTGGAATGTGTAGGGTGTAGGATTGATGTTACATCCCTGATCCCATGGTTCTGTTGTGTTAGTCGCATTTGATGATGCTTACAGAGAAAAAACTATCAGGGATGCATGATTCGTCAGATGTTTTTTCAGCCCTACAAGATGCTTCAAATTCAGAAGTGTTTACTGGAGTACTTTTACAGGCAACAAACATAACCACTATTTACCATTGGCTGATCCCTCCAGCGGCTCTTGTGTTTCGATGCTGCATGCAGCTTTGATACCCTTTCGGTAGATAACCATGTTTTTTCTAAAGCACTATTTGGGTTGCTCTTGTTTGTAGACTAAACTCAAAAGTTGTTCCACCTGCTGATGCTCTCTACAAAATAATCTGCTTCATGCAGCAACAGAAGGTCCTTTGGCCCCCTGTGGACCACACCAGGACTGAGGGTGTTGTCTAAGTCAGTCTTCAGATATAAAGCTTGCGAAATGTACAATATTTTTACTAGGTAGTACTACTGTAGAAGACAATAAGGTGTTTGTTAGTAGTTGAATTTCTTTTCTACTACACTTGGATGTTAGTTTTAATCTATTTTGTTTAGTTGGTATTGGTGGTTTGTCACTTCACTTTTAGCTCATTTTCCCTTGCATTTTCTCGTCTCCATTCTTATGTTATTTTGATTCAGGTGCCTGTAACTGTGTTCAATACAGTATGAGCATTTTGCAATAAAAAATGCTTAATCTGATGCACTTCGTTGAGGCATGTTGGAGGTGTACTGAACCGCCAAGCCTGATAACTAGCCTCAAGAACGGAGATCTTAATCTGAGGCCGCTGTGCTTGATGCCTTTCTTGGTTTCTTGGCTGGGTTTCTCTTGGGAGTAAATTACAAAACCCACAACATGCACACACACTAAATGGGATCCAGGAATGGATGTGTAGAAACAAAAGTTATGAAGGCTTTGGAAGATCGGATGAATGCCTCACTAGATTCATGGTATTTTCTTAAGGAGTATTTGTTATTAGTTTGAGGTTGCTCACTATCATTGATTTACCGCTAGAGGTTTTGCTCTAGAAATCATCATGAATAGATTTGTTGGAATCTGCAAGGTTGTTTTTGGGTCTTTTCATTGATAAGACCTGACAAATTTGTGAATTAAAGTACTTGCCATCTTTCACACGAGCAAGATTAGCAGATGATGAGAAGCAAGACAAGAATGTCTCATTAATCAAATCAGGAACATCGTGTGCTCAGCCAGACTGATGATTACCTTTGCACTATGAATTGAGATCTGAATACACTTCTCTGCTCCGTTGGAGCTAGCTTGGCTGTTGTCGTGCATTACTCCCCTCTGTTTCTAAATAGCTATGAAATTTCCTCCTAGGAGTAAATTAGATCATGTATGCATATATATCTCTGACCTTCCGCCAACGCAGCTAGGCGGGCTCCGGTGAGAGTATATTTGAAGATAAAAAAAGGTATGAAGTCTTTGGTGAATGCACATAATGCTCAGTTATGTAGTACTACCTCTGTAACTAAATACACGACGTTTTTGCAGTTCAAATTTGAAGTGCAAAAACGTCTTATATTAAGTTACAGAGGTAGTATATTATTCACTAGTTGTAATTTGTTTGTGGACCCATGCAACTCTCTCAGGTTGACGATTTCTCGCAAATAGTTGTGATGTTTTTGTTTCGTGTTGAGACATGCAGTTGAATATGTTGGCTTTCCCGTTGGGGCACTAGTTCTGATCTAGGTGCCTGATGATTACCATTGTTTGCATTAAGATGGAGGTCTGAATGCACTTCCCTGTTGAAGCCTGCTATTAGCCTGCTGCTGCTACTAGCAGTAGTACTGTAACCACCACCA
Source organism: Elymus sibiricus (assembly GCA_039707655.1). Taxonomy (NCBI): domain Eukaryota; kingdom Viridiplantae; phylum Streptophyta; class Magnoliopsida; order Poales; family Poaceae; genus Elymus; species Elymus sibiricus. The sequence continues at coordinate 25,047,456 of CM077675.1, forward strand.
CCACCACTGTCCCGTCCATGCTTGAACTACTCGACCCTCCTGGATTCTCAATTTCCTTCCACCAGGTTGGCTAAGTGGGCTCCAGGGAACAAATATGCTGATACAAGAATTATGAAGGCTTGCCAGATTGAAATAGGCAACTTACCACCATCTTGTATTATAAAACTATGTTTTTATGTCGTTTTTCATAGCCCTGATTGCTGAATGGTTTATGGGTCTTTCTGCTCATGCTTTTTCAACCTTGATTTGCTGAATTGTCATACATCTTTCTGCTATATATTATAGATTGTGATGTTACTTTTGCAACCTTGATTGTTGGATGTTCATGGGTCTTTCTGCAGTTTTGTTACAGTGAGTATTTCTGCTGTGTGCACGTTGAGGTATCCTTTCGTAACTCTATAAAACATGGTTGCCGATTCCTTCTTGTGTTAACCCAATTGAGGTTACTAAATTCTATTATTTTGGAGGCATTTGATGGTTCTGCTTACTGCATGTAACTTGAAGAAGGGAGCGATCTGAGAAGCAAAGATTCATGTCTCTGTTATTTAGATTAAAAAAGGTGAGCTAAAGCTGCCTATTGCCTACCTGTTGTGTTATTAAATTTCAGACAAGCAACACAAAGAAAGGAAGAAAGTCAAGGATGGTACGGCTGCTGTCGGGGTGCAACCGGCTGTAATGGGGGATGATCGGAAATGAAGAAGAAAGTCTAAGGCAGGTGCCCAGTGAGTCCTGAGGACGCAGGGCCGCTGTTAAGGGTGCATCGCGAAGGCAATGTCACCTTGCCGCAATGGGCACTTCGGGCAAAGTCATCCAGAGTTCCAGACTCTGCGCAGGACGATCAACAAATATTGGGGAATGTTTGTGAAGAAGATTAGCTGTTGATACTTTCTGAGGGGAGGCTAATGTAGTACTCCAGCACATGTTCTTGCTTGTAAAGGATAAAATATTTGCACTGTTTATTTGGTTGGATTGTCCTCTTGTTTTTATTTTATAAATGTTGGCGGACCATGTAACAACAACATGTGATGGAACGAAGACTATTCCTGCAAAATAAAGTATGAAAAACAAGAAGAGTTAATTCATGATCACTTCACCGAGGTCATGGGAAAAGGGAGCCCAAGTGCAAAGGATTTTAATTCTTTTTTTTTTTTTGGAACAGGGAATGGGATCCCGAAATTTTATTCAACTGGATAACGAACATCACATATTACAGATAGGACCCTGAAGAAACTGCAAAATATAAGCAAGTCCCTGGACTTTTGCAAGAAGGACCCTTGACTGAAAGATAAAAAGCGATCGGGTCCTCAGCCGCCGATTGAGCACCACCTCGCCGTCGCCGGGGACGAGGCCACTGGGGGCGACAAGGCTGCCATCATGGCCAGGAGGAAAAGAAACGGCCGCCCTTCGGCCAGAAGAAACGATGGCTCGCCGGTGATGGCCGGCCTTCGACCGCTACTGCAGGCGCCAGCACCATATGTCGGAGAAATCCATCGCTGATGAGCTCGGACCCAATCCGCAAGCAGCAGCCTACTGCCTCCTCCTTGCTTCAATCCCGCCACCATGACGGCGTCAAAGACAAGGTCGAAGCAGCCGACCCTTCCCGGGACCAGGGACATGAGCGACGAGCTTATTCGAGGACGAGGCAACGAATCTTGTAGCAACCACTCGCACCTTGCCACCATCGCCAGAAGAGCCGCCGCCACAGGCCACCACGCGCTGCTCGCACACGCCGGCAGCACTTTCCCCATCGGCATCACGCCAGACTCTGGCATCTCGCCAAACTCCACTGAGGAAACAACTACCCTAAGGCTACTATCTACATAGATGCACCGAGCTCCTCTCCCATCTTCTCTCCAACCGGCAGCGCTGGCGGCGAGAGTCTGGGATCGGGCCGGGCAGAGGAGCTCCCAGGACGCCCTTCTTTCGCCTCTCTCCAACAGTAGTAGGGAAAGGGGAAAAGAGAGCTTCCTTGATGACAAGGATTTTAATTCGGAGGAGCTCAACTTTGAGACCCATGCATGACTTGAGTGACTTGGAGGAGTCGATAACCAAGGAGGAGGTGAAGGTGGCCATTGATGCTATGCAGTGCGACAAGGCCCCCGGCTTGGCTGGCTTCACGTGGCGTTTCTTTTAGAAGTGTTGCCCATCGCCAAGCATGACATCATGAGGGTCATCGATCTTTTTGGCATCTTGCACAACGCCAACCTTCATTGGATCAATTCGGCTAAGTTGTGCTATTGCCAAAGAAGGAAATGCAGAAGTGCTTGGTTCTCGGCTTGGCCATCACATGAATCACCTCATCTCCAACGCCCAAAGTGCTTTCATAAAGAGAGGAAGTATACACAACAACTTCATGTATGTCTGAAATCTCATGCGTAAATTTCACAAGAGCAAGACACCATCCCTCCTCTTCAAACTTGATATCCATAAAGCTTTCATCTCGGTGAAGTGGGAATACATCATTGACCTCCAAAAAAGAGGGTTCCCGAGCAAGTTCCATGACTGGAGCACCGCCTTGCTTTGCACCTCCTCGTCCAGGATTCTTTTGAATGGTGTGGCTAGCTCACCCATTAAGCACAGTTGAGGTCTTCGGCAAGGATACACTTTATCTCCACTCCTCTGTCATTGCTATCAACCCCCCTCCCCCCCAACAACTCCTAGAATTGACAACTAGAAAGGGCTTCTCCACAAGATTAGGGGCCGGGCAACCATGATGCGAACTTCTCTCTATGAAGATGATGTGGCGGTGTTCATGGCACCCATCAAGAGAGACAATGACAATCTCTCCACCATCTTGAGATACTTTGGGGAGGTGATGTGCCTCGCTACCAATTTCAACAAGAGCTCGATGGTTCCCATTGGGTGTGGTCTTCTCAACCTTGAGTTTATGCTTCAAAATTTGTCGGCCACGAGCTCTTCCTTTCCGATGCGCTATTCGGGTCTCCCGCTTTCGGTTTAGCAACTCAATAAAGTGGAATTTCAATTCCTTGAGGACAAGGTGGCGACCAAGCCGCACCACCCTTTTCATTGTTCTGCCAAGCACCCTCCACAACACAAACAATATCGAAGGGGTGTTCTTATGGGGCGTATCTAACTAGACAATGGTGGCTAAGTGCAAGGTTAATTGAGATATCATGTGCCGATCTCTCAACCATGGGGGGTCTTGGGTGCTCAACACCGACAAGTTTGCTCGGGCACTAAGATTGCGGTGGCCATGGTACAAATGGAAAGACCCGACCAAATATTGGGTTGGAATGGGCAACCATTGTGATGAGACGGATCTGAACCTTTTCTATGCCTCCACAATTATCACGGTTGGCGATGGTGCGAGAACCCCTTTCTGGGACGCACCTTGGGTGCACTACTGGGAAAAGGCTTATAGGTGAGGCGGCATTAGTGGCAGGCATATTCTAGAACTCTAGATCCCGCCACGAGTATTTTGGCCTGATAGTTGTGGCGGGCGCGAGACGATGCCTGCCACTGCAGGCACGAGATGATGCCTGCCACTGGTTCTCTAGGTCAAGGTTAGCCGTGGGACAAACGTCCAGTGGTTGGCAAAATGTCAGTGCCCGTCGCAGGGGAAATTCTGATAGTAGAGAGGGGTTCGAAGGAAGCTGGATCTTGTAGAATGGAAGTGGGTGACACAGAGGGATTTTGCAGGTTCAGGCCTCTCACGGTGGAGGTAAATACCCTATGTCCTGTACTCCGTGGGGAGCTTTCTATGCGTATGTGTGTCTGATTACCAAATATGTGAACCCATAACCTAGTGCTGAAGGGTAGATTATATAGAGTGCGCTAACCCTTCCACTCTTGATAGCCTGCAAGTGCACATGGTTTAGTTGTAGCCTTTTCGAAGTAAGAGTATCGATCCCACAGGGAGCATAGGAATAAGGCTTTTGCCCTTTGTAAAGAATTATGTGACTTTGTGCCTGTAGATAATTGTAGACCTGAAGCAGAGTGAGGGCGGATTTAAATAAGAATTGAGTAAAATGGTGACTTGTAACTAAATAACATAAAAGTAAATTAAAGACAAGGATGGTAAATAACGGTGAAACAACAGAATTAAAAGGGAGTTCTCAGGGAGTCTGGAATCCCCGTTGGTATGTTTCTAGTACTACTATGCATACACATAGCATGGAGCGGATACTTGAGCCACCGTTGACGATTATGCTGGGCGGAGCCGGGTACAAAACACGTTCTACTCGTGGTAAACTTCGTGCCACGCATTTCACCATCATAGTCTCCCCCTGAGGGTTACAACTCATGATAATTAAGGGTTTCCCCGTGGACGCAGCATCACTAAGGGTTCTCCGTGATCCCCGGTCACTTGTAAAGGTTAGGAGCAGTAGGCTTTACTGTCACCTCGAATTACCTCCACATCCTAAACCTATGCAATGACAGTGATATACTTCGTGGCCAAAAAGGCACAAATGCTGAGTGGGGCCCCTTCACAACATCCACGAAGTTATTAAACTAAGCATTCAACAGGTGATCTCATATCCATAATAAACATTTGAGATCCTACACATACCAATGTTCATCCATATCCCCAAGAACTAGGGGTCTACTCACACATAGGAACAACAATCATCATGGAGATGGTAAAGGAATACATGGGTGAATGATTCAACCGATACACCAAAGGATCCTCTAGGGTTCTTGATGTTGCAGATGATAAGGATGTGGATGATGATGATGATGAAGGTGGTGATGATGTGGGTGATGATGATGATGTCGTTCCTCACGCGGTGAGAGGAATCCCCTTCTTCTCCCGGTCGATCCTCCCTCCGGATGAACTTCAGAGGCTAGGGTTCTGCCTTCTGGATGTGTTTCTGGCATCTCTGTTCGTCCCCCCACGATCCGTTTCGACGGGGTGAAAATAGCTGATCCCCCGTGATACGTCCCAAACGTATCTACTTTTCCAAACACTTTTGCTCTTGTTTTGGACTCTAATTTGCATGATTTGAATGGAACTAACCCGGACTGACGCTGTTTTCAGCAGAATTGCCATGGTGTTGTTTTTGTGCAGAAATAAAAGTTCTCGGATGGAGCTGCAAATTTACGGAGAATTATTTCAGAATTAATAAAAAATACTGGCGAAGATAAATACCAGAGGGGGGCCACCAGGGCTCCACAAGCCCAGGGGGCGCGCCTGGCAGGCTTGTGGGCCCCTGGCAGCTCCCGCAACCCTATCTCCAACTCCATAAGTACCTATTCGTCCAAAAAAACCAGAGAGAAGGAATCATCACGTTTTACGATACAGAGCCGCCGCCACCTCCTGTTCTTCATCGGGAGGGCTGATCCGGAGTCCGTTCTGGACTCCGGAGAGGGGGATTCGACGCCGTCGTCGTCATCAACCATCCTCCATCACTAATTTCATGATGCTCACCGCATCAATATGAGAAGAATGAGGAGAGGCAAGAGTTCAAGCTTGGGGATGCCCAAGTAACCCCAAGTAAATATCCAAGGAGACTCAAGCGTCTAAGCATGGGGATGCCCCGGAAGGCATCCCATCTTTCTTCTTCCACAATTATCGGTATGTCTCGGTTTTTGTTTTGTTCACATGATATGCGTAAATTCTTGAAGTGTCGTGTGCTTTTTCTATTTCTTTTAATAATGCACCATACTGGTATGAGATAGTCCTTGGTTGATTTATAGAATGCTTCATGCACTTCACTTATATCTTTTGAGTATGGCTTTATAGAATGCTTCATCTGCATCACTTACATCATTTGAAGTTTGGATGCCTGTTTCTCTATATATAGAAAACCGTTATTTGTAGAATGCTCTTTTGCTTCACTTATATTTATTAGAGCATGGTCTTTTGTTAAATAATTAAACTCTCATGCTTCACTTATATCTGTTTAGAGAGTCAACAGGAATTGGTCATTTGCTTGGTTAGTCATAAAATCCTACATAAAACTTGTAGATCACTGAATATGATATGTTTGATTCCTTGCAATAGTTTTGCGATATTAAGATGGTAATATGTAGGAGGTACTAGTGAATGATTGTGGTTTAGTAAGAATATTGGTGTTAAGGTTTGTGATTCCCGAAGCATGCACGTATAGTCTCTATTTATGCTAAGAAGTTGTAGCATGATTTATTATTGATTGTCTTCCTTATGAGTGGCGGTCGGGGACGAGCGATGGTCTTTTCCTACCAATCTATCCCCCTAGGGGCATGCGTAGTAGTACTTTGCTTCGAGGGCTAATAAACTTTCGTAATAAGAATGTGAGTTCTTTATGACTAATTTGAGTCCATGGATTATACGCACTCTCCCCTTTCCGCAATTTGCTAGCCTCTTCGGTACCGTGCATTGCCCTTTCTCACCTCGAGCGTCGGTGCAAACTTCGCCGGTGCATCCAAACCCCGTGATATGATACGCTCTATCACACATAAGCCTCCTTATATCTTCCTCAAAACAGCCACCATACCTACCTATCGTGGCATTTCCATAGCCATTCCGAGATATATTGCCATGCAACTTCCACCGTTCCGTTATTATGACATACACCTTCATTGTCATATGGCTTTGCATGATCATATAGCTGACATAGTATTTGTGGCTCAGCCACCGTTCATCATTATCATACATGTTACGCTAGCATCATTGCACATCCTGGTACACTGCTAGAGGCATTCATATAGAGTCATATGTTTCAGTTTTATCGAGTTGTAATATCGAGTTGTAAGTAAATAGAAGTGTGATGATCATCACTATTAGAGCATTGTCCCAGTAAGGAAATAAAAAAAGAGGCCAAAAAGAACCCAACAAAAAACAAAAAAAAAGAGGCCAAAAAGAGCCCAATAAAAAAAGAAAAAAAGAAGAAGAAAAAGAAAAAAAGAAAAAAATGAGAGAAAAAGAGAGAAGGGGCAATGTTACTATCCTTTTCCACACTTGTGCTTCAGAGTAGCACCATGTTTTTCATATAGAGAGTCTCCTATGTTGTCACTTTAATATACTAGTGGGAATTTTTCATTATAGAACATGGCTGGCATATTCCGATGATGGGCTTCCTCAAATGCCCGAGGTCTTCATGAGCAAGCAAGTTGGATGCACGCCCACTTAGTTTTTAGTTCGAGCTTTCATACACTTATAGCTCTTAGTGCATCCGTTGCATGGCAATCCCTACTCCTCACATTGACATCAATTGATGGGCATCTCCATAGCCCGTTGATTAGCCACGTCGATGTGAGACTATCTTTTTTTTTGACTTCCCCTTATTAATCTCTATCACCGCATTCCATTCCACCCATAGTGCTATGTCCAGGGCTTACGCTCATGTATTGCGTGGGGGTTGAAAAAACTGAAGCGCGTTAAAAAGTATGAACCAATTGCTTGGCTTGTCACCGGGGTTAAGAAGATGGAGCATGACAACACTATATGATTTTGTAGGGATATCATTCTTTAGCATTTTTATTTTGAAAGACATGATTGTTTGTTGGTATGCCTGAGTATTCATGTCTTTATATCAAATTATAGAATATTGCATTGAATCACTCGTATCTTAATATTCATGCCATGATTCGATGATATAATAAAGATTATGTTAGGTAGCATTCCACATCAAAAGTTATCTTTTTATCATTTACCTACTCGAGGACGAGCAGGAATTAAGCTTGGGGATGCTGATACGTCTCCATCATATCTATAATTTTTGATTGTTTCTTGCCATTATTTTACAACTTTCACATACTTTTGGCAACAATTTATATGATTTGATTTTCTTGGACTAACATATTGATCCAGTGCCCAGTGCCAGTTCCTGTTTGTTGCATGTTTTTTGTTTCGCAGAAAATCCTTATCAAATGAAGTCCAAACGCGATAAAAATTTTCGGAGATTTATTTTGGAATATATGTGATTTTTGGAAAGAAGAATCAATGCGAGACGATGCCCGAGGGGGGCACAAGCTAAGAGGGCGCGGGCCCCTACCCTGGCGCGCCTAGAGGGCTTGTGGCGTCCCTGTAAGGCGGTTGGTGTCCTTCTTTCTCCGCGAGAAAGATAATTTCCGAATAAAAATCCCCTCAAAATTTCAGCCCAATCAGAGTTACGGATCTACGGGAATTTAAGAAACGGTGATGAGCCAAAAAACAAGAATGTGAAACAGAAGAGAAACAGAGAGAGATCCAATCTCGGAGGGGCTCCTGCCCTCCGGGAGCCATGGAGGCCAAGGACCAGAGGGGAAACCCTCCTCCCATCTAGTGGGGAGGCCAAGCAAGAAGAAGAAGAAGGAGGGGGGCTCTCTCCCCCTCTCTTCCGGTGGCGCCAGAGAGCTGCGCGGGGGAACCATTGTGACGACGATCTACACCAACAACTTCGCCGCCGTTGTCACAAACTTTCTCCCCCTCTATGCAGCAGTGTAACACCTCTTCTACCTGCTGTAATCTCTACTTAAAATGGTGCTTCATGCTATATATTATTGCCCAATGATGTATGGCCATCCTATGATGTTTTAGTAGATTCGTTTTGTCCTATGGGTTGATTGATGATCGTGATTGGTTTGAGTTGTATGTTTTATTTTGATGTTGTCCTATGGTTCCCTTCGTGTCGCGCAAGCGTGTGGGATTAACGCTGTAGGGTGTTGCAACACGTTTATAATTCGCTTATAGTGGGTGGCGAGAGTGACAAAAGCTTATACCCGAGTAAGGGGTTGTTGCGTATGGGAGTAAAGAGGACTTGATATTTAATGATATGGTTGGGTTTTACCTTAATGATCTTTAGTAGTTGCGGATGCTTGCTAGAGTTCCAATCATAAGTGCACATGATTCAAGTACGGAAAGTATGTTAGCTCATGCCTCTCCCACATATAAAATTGCAATAATGATTACCGGTCTAGTTATCAATTGCCTAGGGACAAATCCTTCTCTTGTGTTACAAAAAGCTATCTACTAAATAACTAACTTTTATTATCTTGCAAATTACTTGTAGTTTTATTCTTGCTAAGTAGATCTAGTTTTATTCTCGCAAACTTATCCTATTACACCTACAAAGTAGTTTCATACTTGTTCTAGGTAAAGCGAACGTTAAGTGTGCGTAGAGTTTTATCGGTGGTCAATAGAACTTGAAGGGAATATTAATTCTACCTTTAGCTCCTCATTGGGTTTGACACTATTACTTATCGAGAAAGGCTACAATTGATCCCCTATAATTGTGGGTTATCAAGACACCCCCACCTTTGGTTTATGGTATCCTAAGGGAGCATAGTTTGACCTCCTTGGATATTCAGACTCAGATTATGCAGGTGACCGAGTTGACCGGAAATCTACTTCGGGGACATGCCATTTCCTCGGTAGATCTTTGGTGTGTTGGTCATCAAGGAAGCATAACTGTGTGTCATTATCTACGGCTGAGGCCGAATACATTGTTGCTAGTGCTTGTTGAACTCAGTTGTTGTGGATGAAGCAGACTTTGAAGGATTATGGCGTCAAGGTCAAGAAGATTCCTTTATTGTGCGACAATGAGAGTGCGATCAAAATTGCACACAATCCAGTGCAACATTCTCGCACCAAGCATATCGAGATCAGACATCATTTCCTTCGTGATTGATGCGTCTCCAACGTATCTATAATTTTTGATTGTTCCATGCTGTTATATTATCATTCTTGAATGTTTTACAATCATTTTATCGCAACTTTATATCATTTTTTGGGACTAACCTATTGACATAGTGCCCAGTGCCAGTTGCTGTTTTCTGCCCTGTTTTTGTTTTACAGAAAATCAATATCAAACGGAGTCCAAACGCAGCGAAACTTTTTGGTGATTTTTTCTGGGCCAGAAGACACCGTATGGGCCAAGGAAGTACCAGAGTGGCTGCCCATGGTGAGCACAATACACCAGGGCGCGCCAGGAGGCCCAGGCGCGCCCTGGTGGGTTGTGCCCACCACGGAGCTGCCCTGCACCGCCTCTTTGCCCTATAAATTCACAAATATTCCAGAAACCACAAGATCCAATCTACACCATCACGGAGGGGTTCATCATCCTCATTGGTGCCTCTCCGATGATGCGTGAGTAGTCCACCATAGACCTTAGGGTCCGTAGACAGTAGCTAGATGGCTTCCTCTCTCTCTTTTGATTCTCAATACAATGGTCTCTTGGAGATCTATTTGATGTAACTCTTTTTGCGGTGTGTTTGTTGGGATCCGATGAACTTTGAGTTTATGATCAGATTTATATCCATGAATATTATTTGAGTTTCCTTTGATCTCTTATATGCATGATTACTTATAGCCTCGTATTTCTTCTTTGAATCTTTGGTTTAGTTAGGCCAACTAGATCGATTTTTCTTGCCATGGGAAGAGGTGCTTTGTGATGGGTTTGATCTTGCGGTGTTCTTTCCCAGTGACAGAAGGGGCAGCAAGACACGCATGTATCGTTGCTATTAAGGATAACAAGATGGGGGCTATTCCTACATGAATAGATATTGTCTACATCATGTCATCGTTCTTATTGCATTACTCCGTTTCTCCATGAACTTAATACATTAGATGCATGCTGGATAGCAGTCGATGTGTGGAGTAATAGTAGTAGATGCAGGCAGGAGTCGGTCTACTAATCTTGGACGTGATGCCTATATAATGATCATTGCCTTGGATATCGTCATAATTATTCGATCTTCTATCAATTGCCCAACAGTAATTTGTTCACCCACCGTGTTGCTATTTTCTCGAGAGAAGCCACTAGTGAAATCTACGGCCCCCGGGTCTATCTTTTATTATAATTGCTTTCCGATCTATTTTTATTCGCGTTTGTTTTCAGATCTATTATTCCAAAAACCCAAAAATACCTTGCTGCACTTTTTTGTTATTTATTTTATTTCACGTTCTATCAAGATCTATTCATCCAAACTCATACAAAACAATCTATCTTTTTACCGAGGAGGGATTGACAACCCCTCTTACGCGTTGGGTTGCGAGAATTTGTTCTTTGTGTGCAGGTACCGTTTACATAGTGTTGCTTGGTTCTCCTACTGGATTGATACCTTGGTTTCATAACTGAGGGAAATACCTACCGTAGCTGTACTGCATCATCCCTTCCTCTTTGGGGAAATACCGACGCAGTTTCAAGCGACATCAGAAGGAATTTCTGGCGCCGTTGCCGGGGAGACATCATCAACATCTATCAGGTTCCTTATCACAAATCTCATCTCCTCGCAATTTACATTATTTGCCATTTGCCTCTCGTTTTCATCTCCCCCACTTCACAAAATTTGCCGTTTTATTCGCCATCTTTTTCGTTCGCCTTTTTCTCGTCAGATCTATCTTGCTTGAACTCATCGTCATGAGTGATTTTGGTATGGCAGAAACAGATGACGACCTAACTCCTAAAATTGGACGATCTGGCAATCTGGATGCTAAAACTTTTGTTTTGGGGCAAGGGAATGTTATGGGGAAAGAACATATCCAAGAATTTTTTAATTGTGTTGGAAATTTGACTTTTGATGATGCCCCTATACTTAAAAGAACTAAAACTTATGCGGAGGCTATTTCAGCACTAGTTCGGAAACTTGAAAGTAGATTTATCCATACCCATCCTACTTTGCAAAGATTGTTTTATGAGCTACTCATCATAAAAGACCCAAAAGCTAAAAAGATTGCTACCCATGTTCTTATGAATGAATTTGATTACATAATACGGGAAGCTAGGGAAATTTTTGATTTTTATGGCATGAACCGTGAAAAACCGGTGATAGATGAGATCCTTTACAATAGTGACTATATGTTGAGACATTTGCTTGGAAATAACCAAATTTTTGATGAGAACCCTAAAAAGGAAATCCCCGTTTTAGATGTGATCCAACAAGTTTTCAATGATGTTAATCAACAATACTCTTGGATCGTAGCCGGAAATCAAAGGGGTTACATAGATAGACAACTTGATATTGCTAAAATTTCTATGGATAATGTGTTTCAAGTTATATTTGCAAAACTTCCCGACAAAAACACATCTATGGAAGATAAGAAGAAAGATGATAATACTTGAATCTATGCGTTATGCCTAGCTAGGGGCGTAAAACGATAGCGCTTGTTGGGAGGCAACCCAATGAATAAAATTTATTTTTGCCTTTTTCTTTATGTTCTTGAGTGTTTGCACAATTATGCCTCTGTTATGATTGTGTTTTTTATGTTTTAATTAGTGTTTGTGCCAAGTTAAGCCTTTAGGATCATGTTGGGTGATAGTTGATTTGATCCTGTTGAAAAACAGAAACTTTTGCGTCCAGTAGCAGAATTATGTAAAATCACAGACGCGACTAAAAATTCTGAACTTTTTACACAAGATTGATATACAAATTTCCCACGTTGTCCTAATTTTGTAGAATTTTTGGAGTTACAGAAGTATGGTTAGAGTTCAGATTACTACAGACTGTTCTGTTTTTGACAGATTCTGTTTTCGTTGCATTGTGTGCTTGTTTTGATGAATCTATGGATTGTATCGGGGGGTATAAGCCATGGTAAAGTTGGAATACAGTAGGTATAATGCAATAATAAAATATGAATGGGTTTTCAACAGTACGTAAAGTGGTGATTTGCTTTGTTATACTAATGGATCTTACGAAGGTTTTGTTAAGTTTTGTGTGATTGAAGTTTTCAAGTTTTGGGTGAGATCCCGATGGATGAAGGAATAAGGAGTGGCAAGAGCCTAAGCTTGGGGATGCCCCATGGCACCCCAAGTTAATATTCAAAGAGAACCAAGCAACTAAGCTTGGGGATGCCCCGGAAGGCATCCCCTCTTTCTTCTAACGACCATCGGTATTTTACTTGGAGCTATATTTTTATTCGTCACATATCATGAGTTTTGCTTGGAGCGTCTTGTATTATATGAGTCTTTGCTTGTTTTGCTTTTTAATTTGTCACAAGTATCCTTGCTGGACACACCTATTTGAGAGAGCCAAAATTATGCTATGATTTGTTAGAATTGCTCTTTATGCTTCACTTAAATTTTTTGAGCTATGGAATTGCTCTAGTGCTTCACTTATATCTTTTTGAGCACGGTGTGCTTTAATATTTTTGGAGAAATTCTCTCATGCTTCACTTAGATTTATTTGAGAGTTATTAAATCTTTGAAGAAATTCTCTCATGCTTCACTTATATTATTTTGAGAGAAGAAAATTTTTATGCTCATGTTCTTCACTTAAATTTGTTTGAGCTTGTCAAAAGCAATCGCAACATATGAAACTAGTCCCAAAGTGATAGATATTCAAGAGGGATATAATAAAAACTTTCATGAAGATCATTGGACAGAATAAACTTGATTCTTTGTAATAGTTTTGAGACATGATGATAGTAACATATGAGTCATGTTGATGGGTAATTATGCTTTAGTAAGAATATTGGTGTTAAGGTTTGTGATTCCCTATGCAAGCATGAAAGTCAATAGTTATGCAATGAAATTACATCCTACTTATGGTGCATTATTCGGTGTTAGTTATGCTCAATGCTCGCTTATGTGAATTTTCGTTTTTTGGTTGGTTGCTTCTCAATCTTTTTGCTAGCCTCCACTTGTACTAAGTAGAAATACTACTTGTGCATCCAAAATCCTTAAACCCAGTTTTGCCATATGAGTCCACCATATCTACCTATATGCGGTATTTCCGTGCCGTCCTAAGCAAATTTGTATGTGCCAACCCTAATTTTTCAAAATGAATTTCCCTTTTTGTGTGACTGTACCGCTCATGAAGCGGCAGGGGGTGGCTAATATTTTCCATGCTAGATGTGTTATTCTCAAGATGAGTGTTTATTCACTTGTCATTGCACGAGAGTATGGCGGTAATAGGGATGCCCAGTCCCGAAATGAAAAAGAAATTTACTTTATGTTGTCAAATAATAAATTCCTTGGAAAGTGTTGGTATGGACGGTACCCGTGGATTCGGCTAGCCATGGAGTGTGAAAGTATGGTGGAAAAAGGAATAAACTTTATTTTCTGTTTGGGAACCGCCTATGATATATCTAGCATGGAAAGTGTTGGGAACTACTCGGTCGTTTTCGTTGACAGGAAAAGCATGTCTCTCAAAAAATTTTATCTCTCAATTTTTTTTGCTTTGAGCTCTGGCACCTCTACAAATCCCTACTTCCCTCTGCGAAGGGCCTATCTATTTACTTTATGCAATTTTTATTTTTTATTTGAGTCTCATCTTCTCTTATAAAGCACCAACTAGGGAGCACTATGATCATACTTGGGCATTGGATGTAGCTAATATTTGAGTGTGTTTCATGAATGGATCAATGATTGAGCATGATGGGCTAGGGATAACTTTCTTTAGTGTTGATATTTTGAAAGACATGGTTGCTTGTTGATATGCTTGAGTATTGAAATTATCATGTCAAATATAGACTATTGCTTTGAACCATCTAAAAGTCCAAATGTCCATGCTACAAAAGAAAAGAATATGTGATGCACATGTTAGGCAACATTCCACATCAAAAATTGTGTTTTTATCATTTACCTACTCGAGGACGAGCAGGAATTAAGCTTGGGGATGCTGATACGTCTCCAACGTATCTATAATTTTTGATTGTTCCATGCTGTTATATTATCATTCTTGGATGTTTTACAATCATTTTATAGCAACTTTATATCATTTTTTGGGACTAACCTATTGACATAGTGCCCAGTGCCAGTTGCTGTTTTCTGCCCTGTTTTTGTTTTACAGAAAATCAATATCAAACGGAGTCCAAACGCAGCGAAACTTTTTGGTGATTTTTTCTGGGCCAGAAGACACCGTATGGGCCAAGGAAGTGCCAGAGTGGCTGCCCGTGGTGAGCACAATACACAAGGGTGCGCCAGGAGGCCCAGGCGCGCCCTGGTGGGTTGTGCCCACCACGGAGCTGCCCTGCACCGCCTCTTTGCCCTATAAATTCACAAATATTCCAGAAACCACAAGATCCTATCTACACCATCACGGAGGGGTTCATCATCCGCATTGGTGCCTCTCCCATGATGCGTGAGTAGTCCACCATAGACCTTAGGGTCCGTAGACAGTAGCTAGATGGCTTCCTCTCTCTCTTTTGATTCTCAATACAATGGTCTCTTGGAGATCTATTTGATGTAACTCTTTTTGCGGTGTGTTTGTTGGGATCCGATGAACTTTGAGTTTATGATCAGATTTATATCCATGAATATTATTTGAGTTTCCTTTGATCTCTTATATGCATGATTACTTATAGCCTCGTATTTCTTCTTCGAATCTTTGGTTTAGTTAGGCCAACTAGATCGACTTTTCTTGCCTTGGGAAAAGGTGCTTTGTGATGGGTTTGATCTTGCGGTGTTCTTTCCCAGTGACAGAAGGGGCAGCAAGACACGCATGTATCGTTGCTATTAAGGATAACAAGATGGGGGCTATTCCTACATGAATAGATATTGTCTACATCATGTCATCGTTCTTATTGCATTACTCCGTTTCTCCATGAACTTAATACATTAGATGCATGCTGGATAGCGGTCGATGTGTGGAGTAATAGTAGTAGATGCAGGCAGGAGTCGGTCTACTAATCTTGGACGTGATGCCTATATAATGATCATTGCCTTGGATATCGTCATAATTATTTGATCTTCTATCAATTGCCCAACAGTAATTTGTTCACCCACCGTGTTGCTATTTTCTCGAGAGAAGCCACT
Source organism: Elymus sibiricus (assembly GCA_039707655.1). Lineage (NCBI taxonomy): Eukaryota > Viridiplantae > Streptophyta > Magnoliopsida > Poales > Poaceae > Elymus > Elymus sibiricus. The sequence continues at coordinate 25,063,073 of CM077675.1, forward strand.
AGTGAAATCTACGGCCCCCGGGTCTATCTTTTATTATAATTGCTTTCCGATCTATTTTTATTCGCGTTTGTTTTCAGATCTATTATTCCAAAAACCCAAAAATACCTTGCTGCACTTTTTTGTTATTTATTTTATTTCATGTTCTATCAAGATCTATTCATCCAAACTCATACAAAACAATCTATCTTTTTACCGAGGAGGGATTGACAACCCCTCTTACGCGTTGGGTTGCGAGAATTTGTTCTTTGTGTGCAGGTACCATTTACATAGTGTTGCTTGGTTCTCCTACTGGATTGATACCTTGGTTTCATAACTGAGGGAAATACCTACCGTAGCTGTACTGCATCATCCCTTCCTCTTTGGGGAAATACCGACACAGTTTCAAGCGACATCAGTGATCATATTGCTCGAGAGGATATTGTGATCAGTCACGTCAAGACCGAAGAAAATCTCGCTAATATCTTCACCAAGCCTCGCGATGAGAAAAGATTCTGTGCGTTACAGTGTGGGCTAAATATCCTAAATTCCGCAAACGTGCAGTAAGATGGACTCGGCACCCATACCAACACTTCCACATCTTAGAAGGAAACGGGCATAACACTCGAGGAGTTTGAAAATTTTGACAAAGTGAAATTTTCTTTCTGAGAGTGAATATATTAAGGAAGAACTAGACTAACCGGGTGTCATGACCAGTTGTGCGATGCTCGGGGTCATACAGTTCTTATACGGTGGGTTACGCCACCACATTTTCTTCGTCTCTTTTCCCTTTCGTGTTGTTCTTGGTTGTGTTGTGTTTCTGTCCGAATGCATTTCACTCATAGCTTTATGTTCAGTTGTTGCGTTTCTTCGTCTGAGTGAATTGTGCAGGACCCTGTTTTTCATTCTTATCTATCATCTTCTAGTCTATGCTGATCTGTTATGAATGCACAAAGTTTATCTGGAACGAAACTTATCTCGTGTCCTTGACCACGATTTTGTTTCGGTCAGAACCATATCTTCTTTGGCAAAAGCCGTTCAAAATTTGGGTTTCCCGCCCAAGTCAGGATCACGTCTTTGATGACGGTTACCACGTGCCATTCAACAACTGCCATCAAATCTGGGCCGTTGAATCACAAAAGTCCTCTGACTGTGGCCATCCGATCAGATTCATCAGGAGCTGCCGGAAGGTGGTCGCCAAAGTCCTTCCTCGCCGCCGCCTGTCATCCTCCACCCCGCACCGCGGTAGTGGCTGCAAATCACCAAGCTATAGTATATGCAGCACGAACTCATGCTTCCGTTTATCTGTTCAAGTTCATCCGCGGTACTTTCCATGAAATTTTACTGTATTTCTCAGATCCTCACCACTAGATAAAATCTTTGGATGCGGTTTGTAGTTGTTCCTCGCTCCTTGTTCAGATCTAGGGTTTGTGTTCTGTCTTGAACGAACGAAATGCTTAGCACGATATCTAGTATCTTTCGATATACTAGTTCGACCTAGTCATTTCCTTCCTTCGATACTTTATTCAAAGTCTGCATCTACTTCTTCGAAAAATGTTTTCCCTTCAAAAACTTCGCTGTGTGCAGTCGTAACCCTACCCCATTTTCCCTCGCGTCTATTCTTATTCACAGGAAAATGTAGTCTATCGAAGATTCTGCCCAACCAGTGGGTCGCACTGACAGAGAAGAAGATCTGTTTTTGAGCAGAGTAGATGAATCAAAGGCACCGAATGCAAAGGGCCCAATGGTAGGCACCTCCTCAAGCAAGCGAAAGAAAACTGATGATCCAAACAACGAGCAAGAAGAGACTACTCCGAAGAAAAAGAGGAAGGGTGGTCGACAGCCATACACAAACAATGCAAAATATATCTCTCATGACAAGTACAATACCGTCGAAGGAGAAACCAAAACTGAAAGAGATTTGCGTCTGCAATGGATTTGGCGCCATTGGGTGCGAAAGTGGTTCAACTATAAGTTTGTTCACCCTCGGTTTGCTCAGAACTTTGCTTTTCATCCACCTTGGGGTGACTGCCGGGAGATTTCTCTCATATCTTGCCAGGGTCCCAAAGCAAGACCTCCTCGTCCACCAGATGCTGATGAATCATCACTGCATACACCTGCTGACTATCCCGATGAACTTCTAAAGCGTCAAAGAAACACAGTCAAGCGCACCAAGCAGGCTGAAAAGAAAAAGGTTCAAGAAGCTGAAAACCTTTGCCTTCTCAAAGATGATGTCGAGAAGAAAAAGGCTGAAGGAAAATCTAAAGGGCGCACTAAACGAAAGCATGATCCCAGCTCTGCTTAAAAAAGAAAGAGTGCACCGAGGAAAAAGAAGGCTCCACTTATTGATGAATATGGAATGAGTGATCCCTCGGATGCTGATGATCCTCCTATCTCAAAAGAGGAAGTTGCAGCTCGTAGTGATCAAGTGAACATCAGCACCTCCACCATGTTGCCTGATCTTCGAACTCAAGTTGTTCCTCAAGTGCCACTGAAGAAAATCACTGTTAAAAGGAAAACTCCTCCTACAACTGTCACAATGCAACATCATGTCAATACCACTCCTCATCCAGATGCTATTGATTTGAAGGATTTGGTTGTTGATGCACCTATGAAATCTGACAAACTAGGCCAACGCATTCCAAAGCCTACTCTGAAGAAAATCAAGGGAGCTCCGACCGATCGAAATGCTCCGTAAACACAAGCTGATGATGCTCCAAAAGAAAAATCTGCAAAGTTTGCACCGACCCTGACTCAGCCTCTGCCTTCAATGCCTCCAACTGAGCAAGTTGCAACGCAACCTGATCCCGCTCATGAATCAACAGAAGCTCCTCACTACTTCAATCACACATTCGTTATGGAGCAGCTTGACAAATTTGTGGAAAATCCATTCGATGGAGAAGTGGCATCCTTGCCCATTCCAGCTAAGGTCATTGCCCAGGCAGGATCCCTTGTCAATGATATGAGAGAAGACGCTGTTGAAATCAACACCCTGTCTACTGAGCTGCTTGACTTAGATAATCGCATGAGGTCTGCCTCTTCAAAATTTGTCATTCGTGAGCTCGAGCACTCCTACAAGGATGTTAATCGGCGATTGAGATTTCACTCGGATCTAGATACAATCATTCGTAAGATCTGTGATGAACATCAAGCTCAGGTTACTGGCTACAATGATCTGGTCAAGGGTCACATCGATCAAGTTTCTCAACAAAAGAGGAAGCAACGAAAGAAAACTTCCCGAAAGCCAGTACCTACTACACATGAAGAAAATCCACCAAGTCCTTCACCTCCCACGAAAGAAAAGACTCCCGAGCCTGTCATTCACTCTGAGCAACCCGCTCAGGCATCCGAAGCTCAACTTTCACAAAGGCCAACTAAACTAGTGCCTATGGCCTTATCTGGTCGTCAAATATCTCCCACCAAGTCTGCTCCTAAGGAAGGTGAACTCATCCGTTCTGAGATTTCTGTTCCTCCTCCTGTAGCCCAAATTTCTTCAGAACCGCTGGTGGTCGAGCAACAACAACCCAAGCTGCCCAAGCAAAATCAGGCAACACCTTCTGAGAAGGAATCTGCTCCTATGATTTCTGAAGCTCAACCTACTGCAATAGTAGCTCCTCCGATTGTGGCCTCCGCTCCGTCGATACTTCAGTTAACAATTGATACCAATGCTCGTGCCACTGAACCTGGTCCATCTGCTTGTCGATCCCATTCTGAATGCCATCCTCACTCTGTTTTGTATGGTGATGAGTTTCTTTCTCCCGAAGAAGAACTCAAATATCTCAAACTCAAATATCCCAATCCTCAAGAGAAATTGCCTGTATTTTCGGTGGGTGTTGGTGCTAAAGGTCCTCTGTTCAACAGGCATACACATTCAAAGTTCTTTCAGACTAGCCCCTATGATGTTCCTCGCACTTCTGATTCCCCTTGCTTCTGGACCAAGGAACATGCTACCAATTACTCTCGTGTGCTCTATGACAACAAGAAGATTTTCCCTCATGAATTTCCCAATATCCCTGCGATGAGAAATATTGGCTGCTTCAATCAATTGCTTCAAGACTTGGATGATTTCTGCCTCACCAAGGTGTTTGAATTCGAGCATCCTTGGTATCGAGAGACTATTCTTCAGTTTTATGCCACATTATATATCTCTGGTGATGAGAATGATAGCTCCAAGTGGATCTTCGAATGGATGACTAAAGGAAAAAGATTAAGTGCACCTCCACTAATTTTACCTTGCACTTCGATTTTCCTCGTTTTGAGCATGGTAACACTGCATTGATGTTATCTCGGATGAAGATTTCAAGTGCACAATGGACAAAGAGAAGATTCGAGATTATTCTAGTTCTCCACTTCCTGAACACTTGACCTTCGAGAATTAGACTCTCTACCATCTGCTCACCTACACCATCTGCCCTCTAGTTGGCATGAATGCTGACAGGTCCATATCTGATATCCTTCGGAATGCTATCTATGCTATCTCCGAACGATATATATTCGATGTTGAAGACCTGTTCCTTCGCATTCTGAAAGATGCTTCCCTATTTCCATTCTGTGTCGAGGTCTATGCTCCCTGGATTCAAAATGTCATTGATCATGCCATGCGGACTGTATATCTTGCTAAGGCTAGCCACAAAAGCTTCATTCCTCCTGTGCGTGACACAGTGAAAGCCATGGAAGAATTTTCATCAGGAAAACCATCATCATCCCTTGATGATTATCACCAAACTTTTGATGGTCCTCGGCTTCCTCAGCCTAAGCGAATGCCAACCTCTCAGCCGCCATCCCATTTGGAAGTTAGCATGCGAGCACAATAGTTGATTCAGCAACATATTGCTGATGACAGGCGTGAAAAAGAGCACCTTGCCAATGAGATAAATCTCATCAACAATCGCACCCGGTTGGTTCATCTGATAGCCGATGAAAATAAGAAAAGACTCTGGAAATTGGTTTGCAAGTTCTTCACCGAAAAACAACTTCTGAATGTGAACCCCCCAAGAGCTCTATGATTATATTGACAAAGGCTTCAGTGTGACTGATTTCCAAGAAGCACTCCGCCTTTAGCAGCTCGAGAGCTTCCAACCGATACTCTTCACTTGCAAAGTTGCAAGTTGCTCAAAGAATCTAAAGACACCTCTCCCACAGTTAAACCTATCGAAGGCAATCTGATTTCCACTATTCCTCCAATGGCTGATCCTAGTGCGCCAAGTACATCTGCTCAGCAACCTGTCACTATGCCTGAAGAAAATCCTGTTGCTGCCGAAGCCGAAGGAATTCCTGTCACCTCTGAAGAAGATGTTACTTCGGACAACTCATCTGGCGGTGCCTCGGAGTGATCTTCATATCGCTTTCTTGACTCATGTAATTCGTCACCTTTTTTCCACTTGTTGACAAAAAGGGGGGGAATTCCATCGAGTTCGATAGATTTGCTTTCTGGTGTTTATTCGAACTGGTTTTCTCTTGAGTTTGCAATTGTCGTGTCTGGCTTATATGTATCTTGTTGCAAAACTCTAAGTAACTTCTGTGCCGTAATGTTAATAACCCCTTGCGACGACTATTCTCTCAAAGTATCTGTTTTGTAGGTGGTTCTTTTATCGGAAGTTATGAATGATTGCACTCTGCTATCAATGGATCTTATCTCATCAGTACAAATCATTATCTCGAATGAATGAAAATTCCTCCATATACTCTATTCACTGCAGGAATATATTATCATAAATTAAAATTCCCGCATACACTCAGGGGAGCATATTTCATCTTCAATATTAGTAACACTTTATCACTCTCACCATGTTTATTATCGCATATCTCTCTCTCTTCGATGAATATCTGTTTTGTCAACAATCGTTCAAAAAGGGCGAGATTGTTGGTGCAATGATTTGCCTCCTTATGTTGTGAAGATTGTTGACATAAATAGTAAGGGGCTAATGTGTTTGCTAGTGAACGCAGAGTAACAGGTCCTTGAATTCATGAGGAGTTTGGTATAAACTCCAAAGAATATGCCCTGCGTGGCAGCGAGCATTATTCACAAAGTTTATGCTGTGAAGATTGACCCCTAAAATTGCTGACGTAAAGCAATTGGTTTGGTGGCATCCGAAGGAAGTGACTGCAGCCGAAAGAAGTCGAAGACAAAGTGAAAACGTAGCACGCTTTTCGTTCTTCTTCTTTTCTTTCATTGAGTCATAGGCAAAGTTCTAAATAGCGGGCTATAGCTGCGCTATAGCCCACCTATAGCGTTTTGAGGGACCTCCCGCTACAGCTACAATGTTTTAATGTTGCAGGGAAATAGCCGCTAATAGCGACGCTAAACATCAATAGAGCTAAAATTGGACCTCATTTAGCGCTATCTGTCCCGCCGGCCGGCCCAAAACATCGGCCCAACATCGCGTTCATGGGCCCAATAGTCTAACCTAGCCACCCTAAATCACACCACGCTACAAAACGGCGATGGCAGCGGCCACGAACGGCGGCCACGCTTGGCTACTGCTCAGGGTGACGCAGCAGCTCGGCCAACCTGCTTCCGGCTGCTCCTGGTCGCCCATTCTCCCGTTGCTACCGAGCTCGGTCGCCCCTTCTCCCGCAGCTCCGGCGACGCATCTTGGCGGGCGGTGGCTGGCTGGCGCGGCGGCTCGCTCGGCCACGCTACTCCTGGCGATGCGGCTGCCTCTCCTCGCAGCTTCTGCATCTAACTGATTAAAATCCAAATCGATCCATGTTTATTTCCTTGTTCATTAGTGTTCTTTTTCTGAATCTGTAATCTGTAAACATGTTGTATTCAGAGTTGGACTGGTGTTGCAGCATACCAGTTTCCACGGCCCGGCTAGATGGCAGATAACATGGTAAATCTAGTAATTAAGTTCAATACCATCTGACTACATTGATCAAACAATGATGTTCATGTGCATGTTGTCAAGACTTCACAATACTTAGCAGTAGTTTTCAGAGGGGAATTATATTACATGGTTCAAAAGTAGTCAAGTTTTTGATAACTAGAAGATTGTGACCTATTATAAATATACATGATGCCTAATTGTAGTATAATTTTTGATTTTTTCATGATTTATGCAAAACCGCTAAATGGGGCTTAGCCCGCTATAGCTTCGCTATAGCTTCTCATAGCTCCTGGAGAAGCCGCCGCTAAATGTCATAGCCCGCTATTTAAAACATTGGTCATAGGACCACCATACTATTAAGAGGGGTATAGTATTCAAAGCTTTGGTTCTCCGATGCTAAACTCAATCCTATGGAAGTTGTGAGAGAAATCTCTTTGTGCTCCAAGCAAATACTTGCCGGCAAGAGACTGTGATCTTCTTCCTCAAGTAATGTTACCGTTGCTTTCAAATCTGACCGTTGTAAACGTGTCCGTTGGCCATTGGCTGGACCGCGTGTCCAAAATGGTCATTTCCCATGAGGGAAGGCTGCGGCTATAAATAGCGACCCCACACCGGTTTTGTCCGGTGGCTGCCCCCTTTGATTCTGAGAAGATTGTTGAGCAACCCCCTCTCCAGAGTGATTTGAGTTTAAAATCCACCGAGAGAAAAACCCTAGAGCGAAAAAAATTAGATAGTGGTTTAGCATCACTCGAATCTAAGTCCAGTACGCTCAACCTATTATTCTTGAGAGCTGCAAACTCTCTAGATGGTTAGGTGTCAATTTCTTCAGAGACCAAGAGTGATTGTTGTTCTTGAAGAAGAAGTCTGTAAAGGTTCGGAGATCGCCTCAAGTATCTACCACGAGTTATCGGCATTGGTTGACGAACAAATTGTCGAGGAGAATAGGGCGAAGAGAGTTTATCTTCTGTGTTAAATCACAACCCCTCCAACCAGACGTAGTCCTTATGCAGAAGGAAGAATTGGTCTATCAAACTCTCTGTCGCCATCGAGCATCACTGGTTATTTCTTCGCATATTATCATTTGAATTGCTTTGCATAACTGATTACAACCATGTGATTATCATCGTTGACCGCATATAGTCTCAGCTCGTTAGTTTACTTTCGCTCACTGCAATCTATTATCCTTCATTCCGTTGCTGGGTTCTGAGAGTTTTGATGTTTCCAAGAGAAATTTTAAAACTCCCATTCACCCCCCCTCTGGTAGACATACTTTGTTCCTACAAGAGGCATTCTCAAAAGAAAAGAAAAAGAGCAGGGAGAAGCAAGACAAAGTATAGGTACGCTCCGTGAGTTATAGGGCGCTAGGGTGCCAACTTGTAGTTCTGTTTGGCTTTGGAACAAGGCTCTTCAAATTTTTCCTTGTTTGTTTTTTCATTTTTTTCTTTTGGTTTTTAAAATTTTTCCTTTTGTTTCCTCTTTGTTTTGGTGTTTTTAAAATCCATGGTTTTTAAAATTTTATAAGTCTATTTTAAATTCACTGTTTGACTTAGTTCTCATAATTTTCGTACAAGCGCTCTATTTTCCACCTCACTTGTCGCTGGTTGCTTGTTGGGTATCATGTTGTTGGCCTAGGCCTGTTTAGCTCCGCTTTTGTCGGCCCTCGACTCGCAACTTGGGCCTGACCTTTTTTTGTCACAGCTGCAAGTCCACCCTCGACTCGCAACTGGGACCCGACCATTTTTTCTGTCCTAGTTGCAAGTCCACCCTCGGCTCGCAACTGGGGCATGGCATTTTTTTTGTCTGAATTGCAAGTCCGCCCTCGGCTCACAGCTGGGACCCGGCCTTTTTTGTCCTAGTAGCAAATCTACCCTCCACTCGCAACAGGATCCTGGCCTTTTTTTGTCCCAGTTGCAAGTCCGCCCCCGACTCGCAACTGGGACCCGACCTTTTTTGTCCGAGTTGCTGATGTCTACTACGCAACTTTATTCTTGTAGACTCGTGTTGGGCCTCCAAGCGCAGAGTTTTGTAGGACAGTAGCAAATTTCCCTCAAGTGGATGACCTATGGTTTATCAATCCGTGGGAGGCGTAGGATGAAGATGATCTCTCTCAAACAACCCTGCAATCAAATACAAGAAATCGCTTGTGTCCCCAACACACCCAATACAATGGTAAATTGTATAGGTGCACTAGTTCGGTGAAGAGATGGTGATACAAGTGTAGTACGGATAGTAGATATAGGTTTTTGTAGTGCAAACAATAAAAAACAGCAAGGTAGCAAATAACAAACGTGAGCACAAACGGTATTGCAATGCTTAGAAACATGGCCTAGGGTTCATACTTTCACTAGTGCAATCTCTCAACGATGCTAACATAATTGGATCATATAACAATCCCTCAATGTGCAACAAAGAATCACTCCAAAATTCCTATTAGTGGAGAACATAAGATAGAAATTGTTGTAGGGTACGAAACCACCTGAAAGTTATCCTTTCCGATCGATCTATTGAGCCATTCCTATAAGTGTCACAAATAGCTCTAGAGTTCGTACTAAAATAACACCATATGATACGCATCAACCAACTCTAATGTCACCTAGATACTCCAATGTCACCACAAGTATCCGTGAGTTGATTATTCGATATGCATCAAACAACTTCAGATTCATAATATTCAATCCACACAAAGAACTTCAAAGAGTGCCCCAAGATTTCTACCGGAGAAAGTAGGACGAAAACGTGCTTCAACCCCTATGCATAGATTACCCCAATGTCACCTCGGGAATCCGCGAGTTGAGTGCCAAAACATACATCAAGTGAATCAATAGAACACCCCATTGTCACCACGGGTGTCCGTATGCAACACATACATCAAGTGTTCTCAAATCCATAAAAGTATTCAATCCGATAATAGTGAAACCTCAAAGGTAAAAACTCAATTCATCACAACAAGATAGAGAGGGGAAAACACCATATGATCCAACTATATTAACAAAGCTCGCGGTACATCAAGATCCTGCCAAATCAAGAACATGAGAGAGAGAGAGAGATAAAACACATAGCTACTGGTACAAACCCTCAGCCCCGAGGGTGAACTACTCCCTCCTCGTCATGGAGACCGCCGGGATGATGAAGATGGCCTCCGGTGATGATTCCCCCCTCCGGCAGGGTGCTGCAAAAGGGCTGTAGATGAGATCGTGGAGGTACAGAGGCTTACGGCGGCGGAGTCTAAGTTCTAGGGTTATTTCTAGGGGTTTCTCTATTTATAGGATTTTTTGGCGTTGGAATCACGCGAAGATGGGCCACAGGGGGCCCACGAGGCACCAGGGCGCGCCTGGGGGGGGGGGGGTGGCGCACCCTGGTTGCTCGTGGGGCCCCTGTGGGTCTTTTGCTGCTCCCCCGAAGCTTCCTGGGTCTGTTTCCTTCTAGAAAAAATCGTCAAAAAGTTTCACTGCATTTGGACTTCATTTGATATGGATTTTCTGGAAAACCAAAAACAAGCAGAAAACAGCAACTGGCACTGGGCACTAGGTCAATATGTTAGTCCATGAAAATCATATAGAAGAGATATAAAAATGCACCAAAATCATACAAAACTATAATAAACATGGCATGAATACTTCATAAATTATAGATACGTTGGAGACGTATCAGTTGCAAGTCCATCGTCGACTTGCAACTGGGTCCCGACCTTTTTTTCTCTAGTTGCAAGTCCGCCCTCGATTCGCAACTGGGCCCGACCTTTTTGTTGGGTTCTACGCTAGGTGCGTCGGCTGCAAAATAAAATTTTCCTATACGTAGAACAACCAGGGACATGCTACAGGAGATGGATCACGGATCGTTACCACTAGACACGCAGTGCCGTGCAACGGAAGTAGAGTTGGGGCAGCTCGTCCAGAGTCGTTTCCTTCTCGTCCGATCTCCCTCGAACAGTCGGTCGTCAGATCCCATGTACAGGTTTGCCGGATCGGCGCAAGCGCACCGCCTCTAAAGGTATCCGCGCGTGCAAGAGGAACACCGTGCGGCGGACTGCTAGGTCCGATCACACAGCCGGCGACGAGTGGAGGTGGCTAGTTGCAACACATGTAAAGCCGTAGTGACGGTGCCAAAGCGATCAACCAAATGAGTGTGCCGCACCACCACTATATATAGGCACCCGTCGTGGGCTCAACACTTGGGCCTCGCATGGATCCTAAAGCCCAAAGTCTACTCGGTCACGATCCAAGTCCAGCTCAGATCACAACTAACTAGTGTCCTCGGATCTGACCTCATAGCTTCCTTCCATTAAGCGCGCGACCCCTTAGGTTCAAGTCGGCTTGTTCACAGGTTGGATCACATCCAACCTGCTCGGCTAGTAGTGGCCTCTAGCAAGGCGTGCCAACCACCAAGTAGACAATGAAGCCGGTTGGCGAACCTGTACAACATGTCACACTTCTGTTCCCTTTGCCACACGATATATGTGCTACTTGTGAGCTGCATTGGGATTTCCTCAAAGGGGAGAGGATGATGCAATCAGTAGATATAAGTATTTCCCTTAGTTAAGAACCAAGGTTATCAATCCAGTAGGAGAACCACAAAGAACCTCATTAGAAGTACCTGCACACACAAAAGCGAATACTTGCACCCAACGCGATCAAGGGGGTTGTCATTCCCCTTGGCAGTTAATAGGTTAGTCCCAAAAAATGATATATAATTGCATATAAAACATTCAAGATTGATACTATAATAGCATGGAACAATAAAAAATTATAGATACGTTGGAGATGTATCAAGCATCCCCAAGCTTAATTCCTGCTCGTCCTCAAGTAGGTAAATGATAAAAACAGAATTTTTGATGTGGAATGCTACCTAACATGTTCATCATGCAATCTCTGTTTTATGATATGAATATTAAGATCTGAATGATTCAAAGCAATAGTCTATAATTTGATATAAAGACATCAATACTCAGGCATACTAACAAACAGTCATGCGTTTTAAAATAAAAATGCTAAAGAAAGTTATCCCTACAAAATCATATAGTCTTGTCATGCTCCATCTTCTTAACACAAAGTATTTATCATGCACAACCCCGATGACAAGCCGAGCAATTGGTTCATACTTTTTAACGCGCTTCAGCTTTTTCAACCCCCACGCAATACATGAGCGCAAGCCATGGATACAGCACTATGGGTGGAATAGAATGCAGTGGTAGAGATTAATAAAGAGAAGTCACAAAGGAAGATAGTCTCACATTAACGCGGCTAATCAACGGGCTATGGAGATGCCCATCAATTGATGTCAATGCAAGGAGTAGGGATTGCCATGCAACGGATGCACTAAGAGCTATAAGTGGATGAAAGCTCAAACTGAAAACTATGTGGGTGTGCATCCAACTTGCTTGCTCATGAAGACCTCGGGCATTTGAGTAAGCTGATACGTCTCCAACATATCTATAATTTTTTGATTGTTCCATGCTATTATAATATCAATCTTGGATGTTTTTATATGCAATTATACATCATTTTTTGGGACTAACTGCTACTTGTAAACTGCGTTGGATTTTTATCCCCGAAGAGGAGAGGATGATGCAGCATAGTAGAGTAAGTATTTGCCTCAGTTAAGAAACCAAGGTTATCAATCCAGTAGGAGAACCAAGCAACACCGGCACCTGCACACACAACCCAAACCTTCGCACCCAACGCAGACGAGAGGTTGTCAATCTCTCGGCGGTTAAGAAGCGAGATTAAATGATATATGATAGATTGATAAATAAATAAAAGATAAAAAAGTGCAGCAAGTATTTTTGGTATTTTTGTATAAGTAAATGAGATAGATCTTATAATAAAAGTAGACCCGGAGGCCGTAGGATTCACTAGTGGCATCTCTCTCAAGAAAATAGCATACGGTGGGTAAACAGATTACTGTTGGGCAATTGATAGAAAAGCAAATAATTATGACGCTATCCAAGGCAATGATCATGATATAGGCATCACATCCAAATCAAGTAGACCGACTCCTGCCTGCATCTACTACTATTACTTCACACATCGACCGCTATCCAGCATGCATCTAGTGTATTAAGTTCATAAGAATGAAGTAATGCATTAAGAACGATGACATGATGTAGTCAAGACAAAAGCATATAAGAATTCATCCCAACTTGTTATCCTTAATGGCAACAACACATGCGTATCAACTCCCCTTCTGTCACTAGGACTGAACACCGCAAGATCGAACCCATTACCGGGCACCTCTTCCCATTGCAAGAAGATCTAATCTAGTTGGCCAAACCAAACCAAAACTTTGGAGAAGAAATACAAGGCTATACTAAATCATGCATAAAAGAGATCAGCAAAGAACTCAAATAAAACAAGGATAGATCTGATCATAAACTCACAATTCATCGGATCCCAACAAACACACCGCACAAAGTCATTACATCGAATGGATCTCCATGAAGATCATGGAGACCGTTGTATTGAGATACAAAGAGAGAGAGAGAGAGCCATCTAGCTACTACGTACAGATCCGTAGGTCTATGGTGAACTACTCACGCATCATCGGAGAGGCGGCAAGGTTGATGTAGAGCCCCTCCGGCGGAGTACCGGAAAATGCCTCCAGATGGGATCTGGCGAGAACAGAGGCTTGCGGCGGCGGAAAAAGTATTTCGTGGACTCCCCTGAGGGTTTTGGAATATTTCTGAATTTATAGTGGAGGAGGTAGGGCAAATGGAGCATGGAGGGGCCCACACAACAGCAGGGCGCGCCCCCCCTAGGGCGCGCCCTGGTGTTGTGTGGGGCCCTCCGGCAAGATCTTCCATAGCCTCCAAGTTCCAGGTGATCCTTATCTTCAATAAAAAATCCTCAAAAAGTTTCGGGACGATTTGATCTTATCTGATATTGATTTCCTGCGAAACAAAAACAGGGCAGAAAACAGGAACTGGCACTTGGCACTAAGTTAATAGGTTAGTCCCCAAAAATGATATAAAAAGGTATAAAATGATAATAAAATCATCCAAGAATAATAATATCATAGCATGGAACAAGCAAAAATAATAGATACGTTGGAGACGTATCAAGCATCCCCAAGCTTAACTCCTGCTCGTCCTCGAGTAGGAAAGTGATAAAACATATTTTTGATTGTGGAATGCTACCCAACATACTTCAAGTTATTTTCATAGCATAGACATGAGGACTTAGATGATTCAAAGCAATAGTCTATAATTGACATGAAAATATAGATACTCAAGTGATGCTAACAAGCAACCATGCCTTTCAAAATAACAATGCTAAAATAAATTATCCCTAGCCCATTATGCTCAATCATTGATCCATTCATGATGCACACTCGAATATCAATCATACTCCATGCACACACATGACCACATGATCCCCTAGTTGGTGCTTTTTAAAGAGAAGGATGAGACTCAACATAAAAATTAAATGGAAAGGCCCTTCGCAGAGGGAAGCATTGATTTACAGAGGTGCCAGAGCTCAAGCTTTAAAAGAGATGAAAAACTATTTTGGGTGGCATGCTTTTCTCGTCAACGAGAACGACTTAAGGTTCCCAACACTTCTCACATTGGATACATCATAGGCGGTTCCCAAACAGAAAGTAAATATATTTTTTTGTATCTCTATCCCCTCATCATCGTTTCAGTGTCATCAAGACTTTGGTCTTTCTATTGTCACATCCAAGAGAACAATTTTTTTTTGTTTCCACCATTACTTTTCACAATCCATGGCTAGCCGAATTCACGGGTGCCTTCCATACCATCACATTCAATTTATTTTTGGGACTGGGCATCCCTTTTACCGCCCCACTCTCGTGCAATGACAAGTGAATAAACACTCATCGTGAGAATGACATATCCAACACAAAAAATATTAGCCACCCCTCACTGCTTCATGAGCAATACGGGCATACAAAAGAGAAAATATTTTTGAGATTTTTTAGAGATGGCACATGCAAATTTACTTGGAACGACACTGAAAGGCCGCATATAGGTAGGTATGGTGGACACAAGTGGCAAAACAAGATTTAAGGATAATGGATGCACAAGCAGTATTCCCGCTTAGTACAAATGAAGGCTAGCAAAAAGATTGAGAAGCGCCCAACTAGAAAATCATAATGATGCACATGCATACATAAAACATAACCAACACCGAACAATACACCACAAGTAGGATATAACTTCATTGCATAACTATTGACTTTTCGTGCTTGCGTAGGGAATCATAAACCTTAACATCAATATTCATACTAGAGCATAATTGACTCACCAACATAACTCACATATCATCATCTACATATCTCAAAACTATTACAAAGAATCAAGTTTTTCATGTCCCATAAAATTTTTGTATGCTAGTTTTCATTATTCTACTTGAATATTCATCACAAAGGGACCAAACATCATATCTTGTACCAATTACCAAGACTATTTCCACACTCTCAAAAAGATATAAGTGAAGCAAGAGAGTGAATTTCTTCAAAATTTTCTAACATTCTCAAAAAGATATAAGTGAAGCAAGAGAACAAGTTTCTTCAAAACATTCGCACCACTGTGCTCAAAAAGATATAAGTGAAGCACTAGAGCAACCGCCTAGCTTAACAAATTTAAGTGAAGCACAAGAAGCAATTCTAACAAATTATGATGACGTGAGGCCATCTCAAGCAAATGTGTTCAGAGGTGATGATTGTGAAAAACTAATAAACAAAGACTCATATCATACAAGACGCTCCAAGCAAAACACATATCATGTGACGAATAAAAATATAGCCTCAAGTGTGTTACCGATAGTCGTTAGAAGAAAGAGGGGATGCCTTCCGGGGCATCCCCAAACTTAGATGCTTGAGTCTCCTTAGATATTACCTTGGGGTGCCTTAGGCATCCCCAAGCTTTGGCTTTTGCATCTCTTCATTCCTTCATCCATCGACGTCACACCCAAAACTTGAAAACTTCAATCACACAAAACTCAACAAAACCTTCGTGAGATCCGTTAGTATAACCAAGCAAATTACTACTATAAGTACTGTTGCAAACCCATTCAAATTTTATAATTGCATTATAGGTACTGTATTCTAACTTTCCCATGGCTTGCACCCCCCGATACAATCCATAGACTCATCAAAATAAGCAAACAATGCAACGAAAACAGAATCTATCAAAAACAGAACAGTCTGTAGCAATCTGTCGAAAAGCCATACTGCTGTAACTCCAAAAATTCTGAAAAATTAGGAAAACGTGGACAATTTGTATATCAATCACATGTAAAAAATTCAGACACTTTCGACGCTCTGATGTATTTATAAAATTCCTGGACTGGGCGTCAAAGTTTCTGTTCTTCACAGAATTGCATTCACAAGCATCCATATCATCCCAAAGGTCTTACTTGGCACAAACACTAATTAAAATATATAAAACCAACTCAAAACGGAAGAAAATAAAGGAAAATAAAAAGAACAGAAACAAAAAGCAAAAAATTATTTTATTCGTTGGGTTGCCTCCCAACAAGCGCTATCGTTTTACGCCCTTAGCTAGGCATAAAGCAACACATCAAGTATTGTCATCCTTGGATTTAACTCCATAGGTAGCCCTCATAATGGATTCATAGGGCGGTTTAATCTTGGTCCTTGGGAAGTGTTCCATTCCCTTTTTCAAAGGAAACTGAAACTTTATATTTCTCTCTTTCATATCAATCACCGCACCTATGGTGCGTAAAAACGGTCTACCAAGAATCAAAGGGCAAGACGGATTGCAATCAATGTCAAGAACAATAAAGTCCATGGGTACATAGTTCCTATTTGAAATAATAAGAACATCATTGATCCCCTACAATGGCTTTTTAATAGTGGAATCCGCCAAATGCAAATTAAGAGAACACTCATCCAATTTGGAAAAACCAAGAACATCACAAAGAGATTTCGGAATAGTAGAAACACTTGCACCCAAATCACACAAAGCATTGCACTCAAATTTTTTAATCTTAACTTTAATAGTAGGTTCCCACTCATCATATAATTTTCTAGGAATAGAAATTTCTAACTCAAGTTTTTCTTCCAAAGTTTTCATTAAGGCATCTACGATATGTTTAGTAAAAGCCTTATTTTGTTCATAAGCATTTGATGAGTTCAACATAGATTGCAACATGGAAATACATTCAACCAAAGAGCAACTATCATAATTAAAGTCCTTGTAATCCAAAATGGTGGGTGCATCACTAGCTAAAGTTTTAACCTCTTCAAACCCACTTTTAACAATTTTTGCATCAAGATTTTCACCCTCCGAATCATGGAGACGCCCTCTATCTAAAGTTGACTCTTCTTCAGTCTCCTTTTCAACAAGATTAATATTACTAAACAAAGAATCAATATAGGACACACCAATCATCTTTAGATCCTCGTCCTTACCAATTGGTTCCAAGGATTCTGGCTTAGCGGCCATTTGATTTACTAAGGTAGATTGTGCATCAGAAAGTTTTTCAAGCAAATTTTCAGTAAGAGCAAATTGTGTCTGGAGGTGAGAAACCTGCTCACTGACATCATCAAGTTGTTTAGAAATAGCATCAAGCAAAATTGAATGAGCCTTGAGTTCTTCGGTGAAGAAGTTATTATGCTCAAATTGTGCCGTCATGTAATCTTTGGTATTTTCTCGATCTCATTCAAGATCCTATGATAGTAGGTATCTTGGATATTTTCACGAGACATCATGATTGGAAAATAATGGGCGAATAAGAAAAACGGCGAAGAAAAAGAGACAAATAAAAGATGGCAAAGAAAAGGCAAATATTTTTTGTAAATTTTTTTTTAGAAGTGGGGGAGAGGAAAACGAGAGGCAAATGGCAAATAAAGTAAATGCAAAGATGAGAGTTGATAGTGTAGGTACTTGGTAGTTGATGATGTTGGCTTGATCCTCCCCGGCAACGGCGCCAGAAATTCTTCCTGCTACTTGTAAACTGCGTTGGATTTTTATCCCCGAAGAGAAGAGGATGATGCAGCACAGTAGAGTAAGTATTTCCCTCAGTTAAGAAACCAAGGTTATCAATCCAGTAGGAGAACCAAGCAACACCGGCACCTGCACACACAACCCAAACCTTCGCACCCAACGCAGACGAGAGGTTGTCAATCTCTCAGCGGTCAAGAAGCAAGATTAAATGATATATGATAGATTGATAGATTGATAAATAAATAAAAGATAAAAAAGTGCAGCAAGTATTTTTGGTATTTTTGTATAAGTAAACGAGATAGATCTTATAATAAAAGTAGACCCGGAGGCCGTAGGATTCACTAGTGGTATCTATCTCAAGAAAATAGCATACGGTGGGTAAACAAATTACTGTTGGGCAATTGATAGAAAAGCAAATAATTATGACGCTATCCAAGGCAATGATCATGATATAGGCATCACATCCAAATCAAGTAGACCGACTCCTGCCTGCATCTACTACTATTACTTCACACATCGACCGCTATCCAGCATGCATCTAGTGTATTAAGTTCATAAGAACAAAGTAATGCATTAAGAACGATGACATGATGTAGTCAAGACAAAAGCATATAAGAATTCATCCCAACTTGTTATCCTTAATGGCAACAACACATGCGTATCAACTCCCCTTCTGTCACTAGGACTGAACACCGCAAGATCGAACCCATTACCGAGCACCTATTCCCATTGCAAGAAGATCTAATCTAGTTGGCCAAACCAAACCAAAACTTCGGAGAAGAAATACAAGGCTATACTAAATCATGCATAAAAGAGATCAGCAAAGAACTCAAATAAAACAAGGATAGATCTGATCATAAACTCACAATTCATCGGATCCCAACAAACACACCGCACAAAGTCATTACATCGAATGGATCTCCATGAAGATCATGGAGACCGTTGTATTGAGATACAAAGAGAGAGAGAGAGCCATCTAGCTACTACCTACGGACCCGTAGGTCTGTGGTGAACTACTCGCGCATCATCGGAGAGGCGGCAAGGTTGATGTAGAGCCCCTCCGTGATGAGTTCCCCCTCCGGCGGAGTACCAGAAAAGGCCTCCAGATGGGATCTAGCGAGAACAGAGGCTTGCGGCGGCAGAAAAAGTATTTCGTGGACTCCCCTGAGGGTTTTGGAATATTTCTGAATTTATAGTGGAGGAGGTAGGGCAAATGGAGCATGGAGGGGCCCTCACAACAGCAGGGCGCGCCCCCCTGGGGCGCGCCCTGGTGTTGTGTGGGGCCCTCCGGCAAGATCTTCCATAGCCTCCAAGTTCCAGATGATCCTTATCTTCAATAAAAAATCCTCAAAAAGTTTCGGGATGATTTGATCTTATCTGATATTGATTTCCTGCGAAACAAAAACAGGGCAGAAAACAAGAACTGGCACTTGGCACTAAGTTAATAGGTTAGTCCCCAAAAATGATATAAAAAGGTATAAAATGATAATAAAATCATCCAAGAATAATAATATCATAGCATGGAACAAGCAAAAATAATAGATACGTTGGAGACGTATCAGTAACCTATTAACCTACTGCCCAGTGCCAGTTGCTGTTTTCTGCTTGTTTTTGGCTTTTCAGAGAAACAGTACCACATGAAGTCCAAATGCCACGAAACTTTTTGGAGATTTTTTCTGGACAAAAGAAACACTGGAAGCCAGGGGAGGAGGCCAGAAGCCCCACAGGGGCTTCACAAGGCACCAGGGCGTGCCCCAGGGTGGGCGCGCCGTGCTGCCTTGTGGGGCCCACGTGACTCCGTCTGACCTAATTCCACTCCTATAAATTCACAAATATTGGGAAACCCCCAGAGAGCCAGAAGAAATAACCTTTCTGCCGCTGCAAGCCTCTGTTCTTCCGTGATCCCATCTGGAGGCCTTTTTCGGTACTCTGCCGGAGGGGGAATCGATCATGGAGGGCTTCTACATCAACCTTGCTGCCCTTCCAATGATGTGTGAGTAGTTTACCACAGACCTACGGGTCCATAGCTAGTAGCTAGATGGCTTATTCTCTCTCTTTGATCTTTAATACAATGTTCTCCTCGATGTTCTTGGAGTTCTATCCGATGTAATCTTCTTTTGCGGTGTGTTTGTTGGGATCCGATGAATTGTGATTTTATGATCAGATTATTCATGAGAAATATTTGAGTCTTCTCTGAACTCTTTTATGCATGATTATTATAGCTTTGTATTTCTCTCCGATCTATCGGTTTAGTTTGGCCTACTAGATTGATTTATCTTGCAATGGGAGAGGTGCATTGTGATGGGTTCAGTCTTGCGGTGTTCAATTCCAGTGACAGAAGGGGACATGACACATATTTGTATTGCTGCCATTAAGGATAAAAAGATGGGGTTTATTCATATTGCTTGAATTTGCTTCTCTACATCATGTCATCTTGCTTAAGGCGTTACTCTGTTTCATACTTAATACTCTAGATGCATGCTGGATAGCTCGATGTGTGGAGTAATAGTAGTAGATGCAGGCAGGAGTCGGTCTACTTGTCTCGGACGTGATGCCTATATACATGATCATTGCCATGAATCCGTCATAATTATTTGCTATTCTGTCAATTTCCCAACAGTAATTTGTTTACCCACCGTATGCTTATGTGCTCAAGAGAGAAGCCTCTAGTGAAAATTATGGTCCCCGGGTCTATCTTAATCATATAAAAAACCTAAAAATAGTTGCTGCAATTTATTTACTTTTATTTTAATTAGAATTTTAGTTTATCAATTTATCTCGATAAGACTTAATCCTTGCAACATACCGCTAAGGGGATTGACAACCCTCTTATTTGCGTTGGGTGCAAGTGTTTGCTTTTCTGTGTGCAGGTGCGCTTAACGGAATTTTGCTTGGTTATCCTACTGGATTGATAACCTTGGTTCTTAACTGAGGGAAATACTTATCTCTACTGTACTGCATCATCCTCTCCTCTTCGGGGAAATACCAACGCAGACTACAAGTAGCAGGAAGAATTTCTGGCGCCGTTGCCGGGGAGACATCATCAAAATTACCAAGTACGTTTGCACAAACTATTAATCACTTGCATTTACTTTATTTGCTTTTTATAAAAGATTTACAAAAACTCAAAATTATTTTATTTGCTTGTTTGCTTGCTTGCTTTTATTGCCATGTCAACACTCAAGAACAGAAAGTAAAAGCAAAATTTAAGACCACTATGGATCCTCATCCACTTGCTAATCTTTTCAAAAGATCCAATTATAATGAACCAATTGCTAGTGATTTGAGTGCTCTTGATTTTCTCTATAAAGTTTTGCTTGAAAATCATGAATCTGAAAATTGTGATGAAGTGTTAGAAGAAGAAAATTATAATGTGATTCATGATAGCTCCTTGATTGAAAAGCATGATTGCAATGATGTTACTATAAATTCTATTAAT
The DNA here is from genome assembly GCA_039707655.1 of Elymus sibiricus. NCBI lineage: Eukaryota > Viridiplantae > Streptophyta > Magnoliopsida > Poales > Poaceae > Elymus > Elymus sibiricus. The sequence goes on from CM077675.1 coordinate 25,084,245, forward strand.
GTGAATTGTGCTAATAATATGCAAAACTACAAGCTTGGGGATGATAATTTTGTTATGTCCACTACTTATTGTAATGATCATGATTGGGGTGATAATGCTTCTTATGATCTTGAAAATTTATTTAAGCCTCATGATGAATATGATATTGATAATAATATTGGCAATACTATTAAAAGTGGGTTTGGAAGAGCGTTAACTTTAGGTAAAAATGATCCCACTACTTTGGAGAGTGTTCAATCTTATGAAATTTTTGATAAAGTGGGTTTGGAGAGGTCATGACTTTAGTTGATGATAATCCCAATATTTTGGAAGATTGTAAAACTTTTATGCATATGGATCATAGAGAGAATATTGTTTATGATAGCTATATTGTTGAGTTTTATTATGATCCTACATATAATTATTATGAGAGAGGAAAATATGGTTATAGAAATCTTCATGTTACTAAATTGCCTCTCGTGATGTTGAAACTATTCATGCTTCATTCTTCCTATTTGCATATGCTAGAGATTGCTTGTCTCGATAATTTGTTCTCCTATAAAATGCCTATGCATAGGAAGTATGTTAGACTTATGTGTGTTTTTCATATGCTTCATGATGCTCTCTATGTGTTTCTATTATTATCTTTCATGAGAGCATCATTGAAATCTCAAGCCTATCTTAATGGCTATAAAGAAAGAGCTTGTTGGGAGACAACTCAATGGATAAAATAAGTTCTTGAGTTGCATGATTATAGCTTCTGTTATGATTGTTTTTTTATGTTTTAATTAGTGTTTGTGCCAAGTAATGCCTTTGGGATGATTTGGAAGATAGTATGATAGATGCTGTTGGAAAACAGAAACTTTTGCGTCCAGTACTGGAATTTCGAATTTTCGCTGGAATGTCAGAACCTTCTGAATTTTTTACACAGTATTGATATTTGAATTTCCCACGTTTTCCTAAATTTTCAGAATTTTTTGGAGTTACATAAGTTTGACCATAATTCAGATCTTTACAGACTGTTCTGTTTTAGACAGATTCTGTTTTTGTTGCATAGTTTGCTTATTTTGATGAATCTATCGTATCGGGGGGTATGAGTCATGGAGAAGTTGGAGTACAGTAGTATTATGAAAATATTAAATATGAATCAATTTACTACAGTATCTAGAGTTAAAGATTTATTTGTTATACTAATGGATCTCACGAGGTTTCTGTTGAGTTTTGTGTGCTGAAGTTTTCAAGTTTTGGGTGAGACTACGATGGATAAAGGAATAAGGAGTGGCAAGAGCCTAAGTTGGGGATGGCCAAGGCACCCCAAGGTAATATTCAAGGAAGACTCAAGTGTCTAAGCTTGGGGATGCTCTGGAAGGCATCCCCTCTTTCGTCTACAATCTATCGGTAACTCACTTGGAGTTATATTTTTATTCATCACATGATATGTGTTTTACTTGGAGTGTCTTGTGAAATAGTTTGTTTTCTTTTGTTTTATTTTTAGTTTGTCACAATCATCTTTGCTGGACACACCTTTTTGAGAGGGACACACATTATTCGTGATTTGTTAGAATACTCTTTGTGCTTCACTTATATCTTTTGAGCTAGGCAGTTGCTCTAGTGCTTCACTTATATCTTTTAGAGCACGGTGGTGATGATATTTTAAAGAAATAGTTGCACTCTCATGCTTCACTTATATCTTTTTGAGAGTCTCATGATAGCAATGGTAATATGCACGGGTTATGAATTTGGTCCTGATATGAAAGGTATTCAAGAGGGATATAATAAAAACTTTCATGTAGATCACTGAATATGATAAATTTGATTCCTTGCAATAGTTTTGCGATATTAAGATGGTAATATGTGGGAGATATTAGTAGATAATTGTGGTTTAGTAAGAATAATTGTGTTAAGGTTTGTGATTCCCGAAGTATGCACGTATGATCTGTCGTTATGCTAGGAAGTTGGAGCATGATTTATTATTGATTGTCTTCCTTTCTATGGCGGTCGGGGGCGCACGATGGTTAACTCCTCCCAACCTCCCCCTAGGGGCATGCGTAGTAGTACTTTGCTTCGAGGGCTAATAAATTTTTGCAATAAGTATGTGAGTTCTTTATAACTAATGTGAGTCCATGGATTATACGCACTCTCACCCTTCCGCAATTTGCTAGCCTCTTCGGTACCGTGCATTGCCCTTTCTCACATCGAGAGTTGGTGCAAACTTCGCCGGTGCATCCAAACCCCGTGATATGATACGCTCTATCACACATAAGCCTCCTTATATCTTCCTCAAAACAGCCACCATACCTACCTATCATGGCATTTCCATAGCCATTCCGAGATATATTGCCATGCAACTTCCACCGTTCCATTTTTATGACATACATCATCATTGTCATATTGCTTTGCATGATCATATAGCTGACATAGTATTTGTGGCTCAGCCACCATTCATCATTGTCATACATGTTACGCTAGCATCATTGCACATCCTGGTACACCGCTAGAGGCATTCATATAGAGTCATATTTTGTTCTAGTTTCGAGTTGTAATGTTGAGTTGTAAGTAAATAAAAGTGCGATGATCATCATTATTAGAGCATTGTCCCAGTGAGGAAAGGATGATGGAGACTATGATTCCCCCACAAGTCGGGATGAGACTCCGGACGAAAAAAAAGAGAAAAAAGAAGAAGGCCAAAAAGAGCCATGAAAAATGAAAAAGAAAAAAGAAAAAAAAGAAAAAGAAAAGAAAAAGAAAAAAAATAAATGAGAGAAAAAGAGAGAAGGGGCAATGTTACTATCCTTTCCACACTTGTGCTTCAGAGTAGCACCATGTTTTTCATATAGAGAGTCTCCTATTTTGTCACTTTCATATACTAGTGGGAATTTTTCATTATAGAACTTGGCTTGTATATTCCGATGACGGGCTTCCTCAAATGCCCGAGGTCTTCATGAGCAAGCAAGTTGGATGCACACGCACTTAGTTTTCATTGTTGAGCTTTCATACACTTATAGCTCTTAGTGCATCCGTTGCATTGCAATCCCTACTCCTCGCATTGACATCAATTTATGGGCATCTCCATAGCCCGTTGATTAGCCTCGTTGATGTGAGACTTTCTTAATTTTTGACTTCTCCTATTTATCCCTATCACCATGCTCTATTCCACCCAAAGTGCTATATCTGTGGCTTGCGCTCATGTATTGAGTGGGAGTTGAAAAAGCTGAAGCGCGTTAAAAAGTATGAACCAATTGCTTGGCTAAAACCGGGGTTGTTCATGATAAATATTTTGTGTGAAGAAGATGGAGCATGACAGGATTGTATGATTTTGTAGGGATAACGTTCTTTAGCATTTTTATTTTAAAAGGCATGATTGTTTGCTAGTATGCCTGAGTATTGATGTCTTTATGTCAAATTATAGACTATTGCTTTGAATCATTTGGATCTTATTATTCATACCGTAAGAGAGAGATTACATGATGAAACATGATAGGTAGCATTCCACATCAAAAATTCTGTTTTTATCATTTACCTACTCAAGGACGAGCAGGAATTAAGCTTGGGGATGCTTGATACGTCTCCAACGTATCTATAATTTTTGATTGTTCCATGCTATTATAGTATCAATTTTGGATGTTTTTATATGCAATTGTATGCAATTATACATCATTTTTTGGGACTAACCTATTAACCTAGTTCCCAGTGCCAGTTGCTGTTTTCTGCTTGTTTTTGGCTTTTCAGAGAAACAGTACCACATGAAGTCCAAATGCCACGAAACTTTTTGGAGATTTTTTTGGACAAAAGAAGCACTGGAAGCCAGGGGAGGAGGCCAGAAGCCCCACAGGGGCTTCACAAGGCACCAGGGCGTGCCCCGAGGGGCGCCGTGCTGCCTTGTGGGGCCCACATGACTTCGTCTGACCTAATTCCACTCCTATAAATTCACAAATATTGGGAAACCCCAGAGAGCCAGAAGAAATAACCTTTCCGACGCCGCAAGCCTCTGTTCTTCTATGATCCCATCTGGAGGCCTTTTCCGGTACTCTGCCGGAGGGGGAATCGATCACGGAGGGCTTCTACATCAACCTTGTTCCCTTCCGATGATGTGTGAGTAGTTTACCACAGACCTATGGATCCATAGCTAGTATCTAGATGGCTTCTTCTCTCTCTCTTTGATCTTCAATACAATGTTCTCCTCGATGTTCTTGGAGTTCTATCCGATGTAATCTTCTTTTGCGGTGTGTTTGTTGGGATCCGATGAATTGTGAGTTTATGATCAGATTATTCATGAGAAATATTTGAGTCTTCTTTGAACTCTTTTATGCATGATTATTATAGCTTTGTATTTCTCTCTGATCTATTGGTTTAGTTTGGCCTACTAGATTGATTTATCTTGCAATGGGAGAGGTGCATTGTGATGGGTTCAATCTTGTGGTGTTCAATTCCAGTGACAGAAGGGGACATGACACGTATTTGTATTGCTGCCATTAAGGATAAAAAGATGGGGGTTATTCATATTGCTTGAATTTGCTTCTCTACATCATGTCATCTTGCTTAAGGCGTTACTCTGTTTCATACTTAATACCCTAGATGCATGCTGGATAGCGGTCGATGGGTGGAGTAATAGTAGTAGATGCAGGCAGGAGTCGGTCTACTTGTCTCGGACGTGATGCCTATATACATGATCATTGCTATGAATCCTTCATAATTATTTGCTATTCTGTCAATTGCCAAACAGTAATTTGTTTACCCACCGTATGCTTATGTGCTCAAGAGAGAAGCCTCTAGTGAAAACTATGGTCCCCGGGTCTATCTTAATCATATAAAAAACCTAAAAATAGTTGCTGCAATTTACTTACTTTTATTTTAATTAGTATTTTAGTTTATCAATTTATCTCGATAAGACTTAATCCTTGCAACTTACCGCTAAGGGGATTGACAACCCTCTTATTTGCGTTGGGTGGAAGTGTTTGCTTTTCTGTGTGCAGGTGCGCTTAACAGAATTTTGCTTGGTTCTCCTACTGGATTGATAACCTTGGTTCTTAACTGAGGGAAATACTTATCTCTACTATACTGCATCATCCTCTCCTCTTCGGGGAAATACCAACGCAGACTACAAGTAGCATAAGCCCATCATCGGAATATACAAGGCAAGTTCTATAATGAAAAATTCCCACTAGTATATGAAAGTGACAACATAGGAGACTCTCTATATGAAAAACATGGTGCTACTTTGTAGCACAAGTATGGAAAAGGATAGTAAAATTGCCCCTTCTCTCTTTTTCTCTCATTTTTTTGGTGGGCTCTTTTTTTCTCTTTTTTTCACTGGGACAATGCTCTAATAATGCTGATCATCATACTTCTATTTACTTACAACTCGATATTAGAACAAAATATGACTCTATATGAATGCCTTTGGCAGTGTACCAGGATGTGCAATGATGCTAGTGTAACATGTAAAAAAATGATGAATGGTGGCTGAGCCATAAATACTATGTCAGCTATATGATCATGCAAAGCAATATGACAATGATGATGTGTGTCATATAAATGGAACGGTGGAAGTTGCATGGCAATATACCTCGGAATGGCTATGGAAATGCCATAATAGGTAAGTATGGTGGCTGTTTTGAGGAAGATATTAGAAGGCTTATGTGTGATAGAGCGTATCATATCACGAGGTTTGGATGCACCGACGAAGTTTGCGCCAACTCTCGAGGTGAGAAAGGGCAATGCACGGTACCAAAGATGCTAGCAAATTGCGGAAAGGTGAGAGTTTGTATAATCCATGGACTCACATTAGTCATAAAGAACTCACATACTTATTGTGAAAGTTTATTAGCCCTCGAAGCAAAGTACTACTACGCATGCACCTAGGGGGATATATTGGCAGGAAAAGACCATCGCTCGTCCCCGACCGCCACTCATAAGGAAGACAATCAATAATAAATCATGCTCCAACTTCTTAGCATAACTAGAGACTATACGTGCATGCTTCGGGAATTGCAAACCTTAACACCAATATTATTACTAAACCACAATCATTCACTAGTACCTCCCACATATTACCATCTTAATATTGCAAAACTATTGCAAGGAATGAAACTTATCATATTCAGTGATCTACATGAAAGTTTTTATTATATCCCTCTTGAATACCTATCATATTAGGATCAATTTCATAACCCATGCATATTGCCATTACTATTTATCAAGCTCCCAAATATATAAGTGACATGAGAGTGCAACTATTTCTTTAAATATAACCACCGCCGTCCTCGAAAAGATATAAGTGAAGCACTAGAGCAACTGCCCAGCTCAAAAGATATAAGTGAAGCACAAAGAGTATTCTAACAAATCACAAATAAATGTGTGTCCCTCTCAAAAGGTGTGTCCAGCAAAAGATGATTGTGGCAAACTAAAAAGCAAACAAAGAAAAGACCACTATAATACACGACGCTCCAAGCCAAACTCATATCATGTGATGAATAAAAATATAGCTCCAAGTAATTTACCGATGGTTTGTAGACGAAAGAGGGGATGCCTTCTGGGGCACCCCCAAGCTTAGATGCTTGGGTATCCTTGAATATTACCTTGGGGTGCCTTGGGAATTCCCAATATTAGGGTCTTGCAACTCCTTATTCCTTCATCCATCGCGATCTCACTTAAAACTTGAAAACTTCAGCACACAAAACTCAACAGAAACCTCGTGAGATCCGTTAGTATAACAAGCAAATCATAAACTTTAGGTACTGTTATGAACCCATTCATATTTTATTATTGCATAATACCTACTGTATTCCAACTTCTCCATGACTTGTACCCCCGATACAATACATAGATTCAACAAAACAAGCAAACTATGCAACGAAAACAGAATCTGTCTAAAACAGAACAGTCTGTAAAGATCTGAATTATGGCCATACTTCTGGAACTCTAAAAATTCTGAAACATTAGGAAAACGTGGGCAATTTGTATATCAATCATTTGTACAAAATTCAGATCAAAAGCACGTTCCAGTGATTTTTAAGAATTTCTAGACTGAGCGCAAAAGTTTCTGTTTTTTCACATAATCAAATCAACTATCAACCAAATCATCCCAAAGGCTTTACTTGGCACAAACACTAATTAAAACATAAAAACACAATCATAACAGTATCATAATTGTGTGAACACTCAAAAACAGAAAAGAAAAAGGAAAAATAAGATAACTATTGGGTTGCCTCCCAACAAGCGCTATTGTTTTACGCCCCTAGCTAGGCGTAAGGCATTGTTTCAAGTATTGTCATCTTTCAAATTAATTTCATAGGTGGCCCTCATAATAGATTCATATGGTGGCTTTTCAAATTAATTCCATAGGTGGCCCTCATAATAGATTCATATAGTGGCTTAATTCTCTTTCTAGGGAAGTCTTCCATTCCTTTCTTTAAAGGAAATTGGAATCTTATATTACCTTCTTTCATATCAATAATAGCACCTATGGTACGTAGGAAAGGCCTACCAAGTATTATAGGACAAGACGGATTGCAATCAATATCAAGCACAATGAAATCAACAGGCACATAATTTCTATTTGCAAGAATAAGAACATCATTTATTCTACCCAAAGGTTTCTTAATACTGGAATCCGCTAGATGCAAATGAAGGGAACAATCATCCATATCGGTAAGCCCTAGCACATCACATAAAGATTTTGGTATAGTGGAAACGCTAGCACCCAAATCACATAGAGCATTACATTCATAATTTTTAATCTTCACTTCAATAGTAGGTTCCCATTCATCATGTAATTTTCTAGGTATTGAAACCTCCAACTCTAGCTTTTCTTCATGAGCTTTTATCATAGCTTCTACAATATATTTAGTAAATGCTTTATTTTGTTCATAGGCATTGGGTGAATTTATCATGGATTGCAACAAGGAAATACATTCAACTAAAGAGCAATTATCATAATTAAAGTCCTTGTAATCCAAAGTAGTGGGTACATCACTAGCTAAAGTCTTGACCTCTCCAAACCCACTTTTATCATTTTTTTCATTAAGATCATCACCCTCCGAACAATTAGGATGCCTTCTAGCTAAAGTTGACTCATCTCCAGTCCCTTTTTCATCAAGTTTTATATTACTAAACAAAGAATCAATAGGTGAGACACCAATCATTTTAATATCTTCATCATGATTACGATAAAAACCGTGCGGAATAGCTTTCTCTAGAAATTCTCGCTTAGCTCTCAACCTAGCGGTTCCATATTTACTTTCATTAATGGAGACATAGATAGCTTCAATAGACTCATTAATATCATGCTTGGCTAGTTTTTTTTAATTTTGAGAGTATCCACATCATGAGCAATTCTATCCATGTTCCTAGCCATATCTACAACTTTATTCAGTTTTTTTCTAACATAGCATTAAAAATCTTTTGAGAATTGATGAATTCTTTAATATTATTCTCAAGATCAGAGGGTATCCTATTATTATTATAAGAATTACCATAATTATTAGTGGAATTTCTGAGAAACGATCTAGGATTAAAATTACCTCTATAAGCATTGTTGTTGAAATTATTTCTAGAGACAAAATTCACATCAATAGCATCATTATTTTGCTCAATCAAAGTAGATAATGGCATCTCATTAGGATCAACACGAGCACTTTTACTAGCTACCATTTTCATAAGAGAATCCATTTTATCACTCATAGTATTAATTTCTTCGAGAGAATTTACCTTCTTACCAGTTGGAGTTCTTTTGGTCTGCCATTGTGAATAATTTGTCATAATATTATCAAGGAGTTTTGTAGCTTCTCCTAACGTAATTTCCATAAAGGTACCACCTGCGGCAGAGTCTAGAAGATTTCTAGAAACAAAGTTTAGTCCCGCATAATTTTTTTGTATGAACATCCATAAGCTTAAACCATGAGTGGGACCATTCCTTATCATGAATTTCATTCACTCCCAAGATTGTGCAACATGTTCATGTTCAAGTTGCTTAAAATTCATAATTTGATTTCTAAGAAAAATAATCTTAGCGGGAGGAAAATATTTGACAATAAAAGCATCCTTACACTTATCCCAAGAATCAATACTATTTCAAGACAAGGATGAAAACCAAGTTTTAGCCCGATCTCGTAGTGAGAATGGAAATTATTTCAACTTGAAAATATCGTTATCCACATCTTTTTTCTTTTGCATGTCACAAAATTCAACGAAAGTATTAAGATGGGATGCAACATATTCATTAGGACTACCAGAAAATTGTTCTTCCATAACAAGATTTAGCAAAGCAGCATTAATATCACACGACTCCGCACTAGTGGCGGGAGGAGCAATTGGAGTACTAATAAAATCATTATTATTAGTGTTGGAAAAATCACAAAACTTGGTGTGTTCTTGAGACATAGGGGCAAAGCAAGCAAACAAGCAAACAAGCAACCAAAAAATATTTTTGTGTTTTTGTAAAATTGTTTTAGAAGTGAGGGAGATGAAAACGAGAGGCAAATGCAAATAAAAAGGCAAATTAAAGTAAGAGCAAGTAGATGATAGTTTATGCGAAGGTACTTGACAGGTTTTGGTGATGTCTCCCCGGCAACGGTGCCAGAAATTATATCCTGCTACTTGTGAGCTACGTTGGGATTTCCTCGAAGAGGAGAGGATGATGCAGTACAGTAGAGATAAGTATTTCCCTCAATTAAGAACCAAGGTTATCAATCTAGTAGGAGAACCACACAGAACCTTGTTAGCAGCACCTGCACACACAAAAGCAAATACTTGCACCCAACGCGATCAAGGGGGTTGTCAATCCCCTTGGCGGTTATTAGTGGTAGATAGATAAAATAAAATACAAAATAAAAGAAAGAAAATAAAATTGCAGCAAAGTAGACCTAGGGGCCATAGTTTTCACTAGAGGCTTCTCTCTCAAACACATAGCATACGGTGGGTAAACAAATTACTATTGGGAAATTGATAGAAAAGTGCATGCTTATGATGATATTCAAGGCAATGATCATGTAGATAGGCATCACGTCCGAGACAAGTAGACCGACGCCTGCCTGCATCTACTACTATTACTCCACCCATCGACCGCTATCCAGCATGCATCTAGGGTATTAAGTATAAAACAGAGTAACTCCGTAAGCAAGATGACATGATGTAGACAAAGTAAATCCAACCAATATGAATAAACCCCATCGTTTTCCCCTTAATGGCAACAATACAAATATGTGTCTTGTCCCCTTCTGTCACTGGGATATAGAGCAATGCAAGATTGAACCCATTACAAAGCACCTCTCCCATTGCAAGATAAATCAATCTAGTTGGCCAAACCAAACTGATAGATCAGAGAGAAAAACAAAGCTATAACAATCATGCATAATAAAGTTTGGAAAAGACTCCATTAATATTCATAAATATTCAGATCATAAACCCACAATTCATCGGAACCCAACAAACACAACAAAAGAGAATTACATCGGATAGAACTACAAAAAGATCGTGGAGAACATGGTATTGAAGATCAAAGAGAGAGAAGAAGCCATCTAGCTACTAGCTATGGACCCGTAGGACTGTGGTGAACTACTCATGCATCATCGAAATGGCTGTAAGGTTGATGTAGAAGCCCTCTGTGATCGATTCCCCCTACGGTAGAGTACCAGAAAAGGCCTCCAGATGGGATCACGGAAGAACAGAGACTTGCGGCGATGGAAAAAGTGTTTCGGGTGGCTCTCTGTTGGTTACCCAATATTTGAGAATTTATAGAAGTGGAATTAGGTCAGACGGAGCCACGAGGGGCCCACAAGGCATCAGGGCACGCCTAACCCCCCGGGCATGCCGTGTTGCTTTGCCGTCTCCTCGTTTGCCTTCTGGTCTCCTCCCAAAGCTTCTAGGGTCTCTCTCATAGCGTTTGGACTCCGTTTGGTACCGATTTCCTGGAAAACCAAAAACAGGCAAAAAAACAGCAACTGACATTGGGTTAATAGGTTAGTCCCAAAAAATGATATATAATTGCATATAAAACATCCAAGATTGATACTATAATAGCATGGAACAATCAAAAATTATAGATACGTTGGAGACGTATCAATATGTTGTCGGGCTCAAGCCGAGTCTGTCATCCTTGTGCTAGCCCGACCTCTTTCTCGTTCCAGTGATACCGACCATAAACCGGATTATCTCATAATCCTTGTCGCATGGCCATGCTTATCTTGGTCAGATCACATGAGGGGCCCAAAGTATATCTCTCCTGGTCGACCATGTCTCGTAGCATGGGTCTGGACAAGCCCGAAACCTACCTTTGTAACTACCCAGTCACGGAGTAGCGTTTGGCCCGCCCAAAGCAGGTCTATCACCACCCCGAGTACATGCGCCAGCTCAAGTCTTAGGACATAGAAAGTAGGTTGCACTAGAGACTCACAGATGACCTATCGCTGCGTCTCATAGTCGGGTCTATCCGACTCGGACCTTATCTCGACTCGGATCCGACTACGTCGAGTCTGACCAAATCCTTCCGAGTCCATATGATCCGGATAGCATCCAATGCTTCATGGCTAGTGAGACTGAGCCATCCACCGTGTCATATGCTAGTCTAGTTGGCTGCGCATCCACACAACCCTTTCGACTAGGGACCTTTTAGGACAGTATCATACAATGCATAGTGTCATAAACAAGTACGTACTTCCTGATACACATCATTGATAATGTCCAAGGACTATCTTTATTCATAAACACATAGGAAATATCATCATACATGATTGCCTCTAGAGTGTATCTTCAACAGTCTCCCACTTGCACTAGAGTCAATCAAACAGTCATCGTATGCCCATAGCTCTAACGTGCCCCTCATGCTTGGGTTGTGGAAGTGGCTTAGTCGATGGATCTGCAACATTTGCATCCATGTGGATTTTCTATAACTCTATATCACCACTCTTTATGATCTTTCGTATCAGGTGATATTTCCGATCTATGTGTCTGGTCTTGTGGTGGTTCCTCGGCTCCTTGACTTGTGTGATGGCACCAGAATTATCACAATAAAGGTCCAACGGTTTTACCGACCTGGGAAAATACCAAGATCATCCAGAAAGTTCCGCATCCAAACACCTTCCTTTGTAGCTTCACAAGCCACAATGTCTTTGGCTTCTGTGGTAGAATCGGCCACCGTATCTTGCTTGGAACTCATCCAGCTCACTGCTCCTCCATTCGTGATGTACATGAATCTAGACTGCGATCAACAATCATCTCTGTCGGTTTGGAAACTAGCATCGGCATAACCCTTTACGCAGAGCTCCTCCATAAACTAGAAACATTTCCTTAGTCCTTTTCAGGTACTTTAGGATATTCTTCACTGCCGCCCAGTGAATCTCACCGGGGTTGGCCTAGTATCTGCTTGTTAAGCTTATTGCAAAAGCAACATCAGGCTGAGTACATATCATGGCATACATGATGGATCCAATTGCCAAGGCATACGGAATCTGACTCATCCTGGTTCGCTCATCGGATGTCGAAGGACTCCGAGTCTCGCTTAGCCTTATACCATGTGAGAGTGGCAAGAACCCTTTATTGGCCTCACTCATGTTGAACCGCTTCAACACTTTATCTATGTACGTGCTCTGGCTTAAGCTGAGCAGCCTCCTCGATCTATCTCTATAGATCTTGATGCCTAAAATGTAAACTGCTTCACCAAGGTCCTTCATTGAAAACATGCCATTCAATGATTCCTTGACCGAGTTCAGCATCGAAACATCGTTTCCAATTAGTAGTATGCCATCCACATACAAGATCAAAAACACTATCGAGATCCCACTTAACTGCTTGTATAAACAAGCGTCCTCTTCGCTTTTGATGAAACCGAGACCAGTGACGACCTCATCAAAATGAATATTCGAGCTTCGAGATGCTTGCCTCAACCCATAAATGGATCTCTTGAGCTTGCATACCTTACTAGCGCTAGTCGGATTGACAAAACCCACGGGCTATATCATATACACGTCCTCAGTTAAATTTCCATGAAGGAAAGCCGTTTTGACATCCATCTGCCATATCTCATAATCGAAATATGCAGCTATAGCTAGTACGATCCTCACCGACTTCAGCATCGCTACCGGCGAGTAAGCCTCATCGTAGTCAATTCGTTGAACTTGTCCATAACCTTTAGCGACAAGTCAAGCTTTGTGGATCATAACATTTCCATCCACATCGGTTTTCTTCTTAAAGACCCATTTGCAACCAATGGTTGTTACGCTAGGCAGCGGATCAACCAAGTCCCAGACTAGATTCTCATCCATGGACTTTAACTCGTATCTCATGGCCTCCAACCATTCCTCGGAATCTAGGCTCACCATCGCTTCCGCATACGTGGCCGGCTCGTCACTTTCTAGCAACAAAACATCGCGCACTGCTACTTGTGAACTGCGTTGGGATTTCCCCAAAGAGGAGGGGATGATGCAGTACAGTAGAGATAAGTATTTCCCTCAGTTAAGAACCAAGGTTATCAATCCAGTAGGAGAACCGAGCAACACCTCGCTAGCAACACCTGCACACAAACAACAAATCCTTGCAATCCAACGCGAACAAGGGGTTGTCAATCCCTTGACGGTTACGAGCAAGATTAAATTGTATGGTATTTGATAGATAGATCGGAAAAAAATACAAAATAAAATAAATAAAGTAAAAACGCAACAAGGTATTTTTAGGATTTTTATATGATAAAAGATAGACCCGGGGGCCATAGGTTTCACTAGAGGCTTCTCTGGACAAAGTAGCATACGGTGGGTAGACAAATTACTGTTGGGCAATTGATAGAAAAGCAAATAATTATGATGATATCCAAGGCAATGATCATATATATAGGCATCACGTCCGAGACAAGTAGACCAAAACGATTCTGCATCTACTACTATTACTTCACACATCGACCGCTATCTAGCATGCATCTAGAGTATTAAGTTCATAAAGAACGGAGTAACGCCTTAAGCAAGATGACAAGATGTAGACAAGATAAACTCACGTATGAATAAACCCCATCTTTTTACCCTTAATAGCAATGATACATACGTGTCATGTCCCTTTCTGTCACTGGGATTGAGCACCACAAGATCGATCCCATTACAAAGCACCTCTTCCCATTGCAAGATAAATCAATCTAGTTGGCCAAACCAAATCAATAGATCGGAGAAGAAATACGAAGCTATAACAATCATGCATAAAAGAGTTCAGAGAAAACTCAAATAATATTCATGTATAGATCTGATCATAAACTCACAATTCATCGGATCCCAACAAACACACCGCAAAAAGAGTGATTACATTGGATAGAACTCCAAGAACATCAAGGAGAACATTGTATTGAAGATCAAAAAGAGAGAAGAAGCCATCTAGCTACTAACTATGGACCCGTAGGTCTGTGGTAAACTACTCACGCATCATCGGAAAGGCAGCAAGGTTGATGTAGAGCCCCTCCGTGATCAATTCCCCCTCCGACAGAGTACCGGAGAAGGCCTCCAGATGGGATCTCTCAAGAACAGAGGCTTGCGGCAGCGGAAAAAGTATTTCATGGACTCCTCTGTTGGTTTCCTGATTTTAGAGAATTTATAGAGGCGGAGTTAGGTCAAACGGAGCTACGTGGGCCCCATAAGCCACCAGGGCACGCGCTACCCCCCTGGGCGCGCCCTGGTGCCTCGTGGGCCACAGCTCCATCTTCTTGTCCCCTCCTGAAGCTTCCAGGGTCTCTTATTGCCAGAAAAAATCTCCAAAAAGTTTCGTGGCATTTGGACTTCGTTTGGTACTGATATTCTGAAAAACCAAAAACAAGCAAAAAACAGCAACTGGCACTGGGCACTAAGTTAATAGGTTAGTCCCAAAAAATGATATATAATTGCGTGTAAGTGTATATAAAACATCCAAGATTGATACTATAATAGCATGGAACAATCAAAAATTATAGATACGTTGGAGACGTATTGATACGTCCATTTTACATCATGTTTTACTACTGTTATTTATAGTGTTTTTAATCAATATAACACTTTGTGGAGCAATTCTAATGCCTTTTCTCTCTTAATATGCAAGATTTACACAAGGAGGGAGAATGCCGGCAGTTGGAATTCTGGACCTGAAAAAGCTATGTCAGAGATAACTATTCTGCACATCTCCAAATGAGCTGAAATTTCACGGAGAATTATTTTGGAATATATAAAAAATATTGGCGCAAGAATCAATAGAAGGGGGGCCACCCAGTGCCCACGAGGCACCAGGGCGTGCCACCCCCCCCCAAGCGCACCCTGGTACCTCATGGGGCCCCTGGCCCACTTCTGGCCCCCATCTTCTGGTATATAAGTGCATTTGACCTAAAAATATTGGGGTGAAGACTTTCGGGATGGTGCGCCACCGTCTCGAGGTGGAACTTGGGCAGAAGCTATTTTGCTCTCCGGCGGAGTGATTCTGCCGGGGATACTTCCCTCCGGGAGGGGCAAATCGTCGCCATCGACATCACCAACGATCCTCTCATCATAGGAGGACCAATCTTCATCAACATCTTCACTAGCACCATCTCATCTCAAACCCTAGCTCATCTCTTGTATTCAATCTTTGTCTCAAAACCTCAGATTGGTACCTGTGGGTTGCTAGTAGTGTTGATTACATCTTGTAGTTGATGCTAGTTGGTTTATTTGGTGGAAGATTATATGTTCAGATCCATTATGCTATTCAATACCTCTCTGATCATGAACATGGATGTGATGTGTGAGTAGCTACTTTTGTTCTTGAGGACATGGGAGAAGTCTTGTCATAAGTAATCATGTGAATTTGGTATTCGTTCGATATTTTGATGATGTGTATGTTGTTGATTCCCTTAGTGGTGTTATGTGAACGTCGACTACATGACACTTCAGCATCTTTGGGCCTAAGGGAATGCATTGTGGAGTAGTAATTAGATGATGGGTTGCTAGAGTGACAGAAGCTTAAACCCTAGTTTATGCGCTATTCCGTAAGGGGCTGATTTGGATCCAAATGTTTAACGCTATGGTTAGAGTTATCTTAATTCTTCTTTCATAGTTGCGGATGCTTGCGAGAGTGGGTAATTATAAGTGGGAGGCTTGTTCAAGTAAGAACAGCACCCAAGCACCGGTCCACCCACATATCAAATTATCAAAGTAACGAACGCGAATCAAACAAACATGATGAAAGTGACTAGATGAAATTCCCATGTGTCCTCGAGAACGCTTTACTTACTATAAGAGATCGTTTCGGCTTGTCCTTTGCTATCAAAAGGATTGGGCCATATTGCTGCACTCTTTGTTACTATTGCTACTTGTCACTTGTTACAAATTATCTTGCTATCAAACTACTCGTTACCGATAATTTCAGTGCTTGCAGAGAATACCTTACTGAAAACCGCTTTTCATTTTCTTCTGCTCCTCGTTGGGTTCGACACTCTTACTTATCGAAAGGACTACGATTGATCCCCTATACTTGTGGGTCATCAAGACTCTTTTCTGGCGCCATTGCCGGGGAGTGAAGCGCCTTTGGTGAGTGGAATTTGGTAAGGAAACATTTATATTACGTGCTGAAATTTATTGTCACTTGTCACTATGGAAAGTAATCCTTTGAGGGGTTTGTTCGGGGTATCTTCACCTCGATCGGAAACACAAATAGTTACTCCTCAACCTACTGCACCTATTGAAAATATTTATTATGAGATCCCTCCGGGCATGTTAGAGGAACTACTAGCTAATCCTTATGCAGGAGATGGAACGGTACATCCTGATATGCACTTGATCTATGTGGATGAAATTTGTGGATTGTTTAAGCTTGCAGGTATATCCGGAGATGGAGTTAAGAAGAAAGTGTTCCCTTTATCTTTGGAGGGAAAAGCATTAATGTGGTATAGGCTATGTGATGATACCGATACATGGGACTGGAACCGATTGAAACTAGAATTCCATCAGAAATTTTATCCTATGCATTTGGTTCATCGTGATCGGAATTATATGTATAATTTTTGGCCTCGTGAAGGAGAAACCATCGCTCAAGCTTAGGGGAGGCTTAAGTACATGATGTACACATGCCCCAATCATGATCTCTCTAAAGAAATTATCTTACAGAATTTTTATGCTCGGCTTTCTCATGATAATCAAAATTTGCTCGATTCTTCTTCGACTGGCTCCTTCATGAGTCAGGAATCTTTTGGATAGACTTAAACGCAACTATGAAGATTGGGAACTCAACAAAGGTAATGAGTCAGGTATAATACTTGAGTTCGATTGTGTTAAATCTTTTATGGCCACCGATGCTTTTCATAAGTTTAGCACTAAATATGGACTTCACTCTGAGATAGTAGCTTCCTTTTGTGAATCATTTGCTACTCATGTTGATCTCCCTAAGGAGAAGTGGTTTAAATATCATCCCCCTATTAAAGAAAAGATTGAGGAACCTGTTAGTGTTAAGGAAGAAACAATTGTTTACCATGTTGATCCAGTTGTGCCTACTGCTTATATTGAGAAACCACCTTTTCCTGTAAGGATTATGGAACATGCTAAAGTTTCAACTGTGGTTAACAAAAGTAATATTAGAGCACCTAGACCCTCTGAACAAATTAAAGTTGAACCTAATGTTGCTATGGTTAAAGATCTCTTGGTCGATAATATAGATGGGCATGTTATTTACTTTTGTGATGAAGCAGCTAGAATTTCTAAACCAGATTCTAAAGATAAAAACAGACCCGTAGTAGGCATGCCTGTTGTCTCTGTTAAAATAGGAGATCATTGTTATCATGGTTTATGTGATTTGGGTGCTAGTGTGAGTGCTATTCCATTTACCTTATATCAAGAAATTATGCATGATATTGCACCTGTTGAAATAGAGGACATTGATGTTACTATTAAGCTTGCAAACAGAGATACCATTACACCACTTGGGATTGTTAGAGATGTTGAAGTCTTGTGTGGAAAAATAAAATACCCTACTGATTTTCTAGTCCTCGGTTCTCCACAAGATAATTTTTGTCCCATTATATTTGGTAGACCTTTCTTGAACACTGTTAATGCCAAGATTGATTGCGCTAAAGAAATTGTTAGTGTTGATTTTGGTGGTATGTCTCATGAGTTTAATTTCTCCAAGTTTCGTAGACAACCTCATGATAAAGAATTGCCTAGTAAAGATGAAATTATCGGTCTTGCTTCTATTGCCGTACCTCCTACTGATCCGTTAGAACAATATTTGCTAGATCATGAAAACGATATGCATATGAATGAAAGAAATGAAATAGATAAGATGTTCTTTGATCAACCACCTATCCTTAAACATAATTTGCCTGTTGAAACTCTTGGAGGCCCTCCTCCACCTAAAGGTGATCCTGTGTTTGAATTGAAGCAATTGCCTGATACATTGAAATATGCTTATCTTGATGAAAAGAAGATATATCCTGTTATTATTAGTGCTAACCTTTCAATGCATGAAGAAAAGAGATTACTAAAAACTCTAAGGAGGCAGCGTGCTGCTATTGGATATACTCTTGATGACCTTAAGGGCATTAGTCCCACTCTATGTCAGCACAAGATTAATATGGAGCCTAATGCTAAACCAGTTGTCGACCACCAACGACGATTAAATCCCAAGATGAAAGAGGTGGTAAGAACCAAAATATTAAAGCTTCTGGAAGCAGGTATAATCTATCCTATAGCTGATAGTAGATGGGTAAGTCCCGTTCATTGTGTCCCTAAGAAAGGAGGTATTACCGTTGTTCCTAATGATAAGAATGAACTCATTCCACAAAGAATTGTAACTGGTTATAGGATGGTAATTGATTTTAGAAAATTAAACAAAGCTACTAGAAAAGATCATTACCCCTTACCTTTTATTGATCAAATGTTAGAAAGATTGTCTAAGAATACACACTTTTGTTTCCTAGATGGTTATTCTGGTTTTTCTCAAATACCCGTATCACAACCAGATCAAGAGAAAACCACCTTTACCTGTCCCTTTGGAACTTATGCTTATAGACGTATGCCTTTTGGTTTATGCAATGCACCTGCTACCTTCCAAAGATGTATGACCGCTATATTCTCTGACTTTTGTGAAAAGATTGTTGAGGTTTTCATGGATGATTTCTCCGTTTACGGAACTTCTTTTGATGATTGCTTAAGCAACCTTGATCGAGTTTTACAGAGATGTGAAGAAACTAATCTTGTTTTGAATTGGGAGAAGTGCCACTTTATGGTGAATGAAGGCATTGTCTTGGGGCATAAAATTTCTGAAAGAGGTATTGAAGTTGATAAGGCTAAGGTTGATGCTATTGAGAAAATGCCATGTCCTAAAGATATTAAAGGTATAAGAAGTTTCCTTGGTCATGCTGGTTTATATAGGAGATTTATTAAAGACTTGTCTAAAATTTCTAGGCCTCTTACCAATATTTTGCAAAAAGATGTTCCATTTATTTTGATGTTTTTTTTTAGGGAAAATTTATTTTTGATGTTGATTGTCTAGAAGCCTTTGAAACACTTAAGAAAGCCTTAACCACTGCACATATTGTTCAACCGCTTGATTGGAACTTGCCTTTTGAAATTATGTGTGATGCTAGTGATTATGCTGTTGGTGCTGTTCTAGGACAAAGTGTTGATAAGAAATTAAATGTTATCCATTGTGCTAGTAAAACTCTAGACAGTGCCCAAAGAAATTATGCTACTACTGAAAATGAATTTCTAGCAGTTGTGTTTGCATGTGACAAATTCAGATCTTATATTGTTGATTCTAAAGTAACTGTTCACACTGATCATGCTGCTATTAAATATCTTATGGAGAAGAAAGATGCTAAACCTAGACTCATTAGGTGGGTTTTATTGCTACAAGAATTTGACTTGCATATTATTGATAGAAAGGGAGCTGAGAATCCCATAGCAGACAATTTGTCTAGATTGGAAAATGTTCTTGATGACCCACTGCCTATTAATGATGATTTTCCTGATGAACAATTAGCTGTCATAAATGCTTCTCATAATACTCCATGGTATGCGGACTATGCTAATTACATTGTTGCTAAATACATACCACCTAGTTTCACATACCAACAAAAGAAAAAGTTTTTCTATGATTTAAGACATTACTTTTGGGATGACCCACATCTCTATAAAGAAGGAGTAGATGGTATTATTAGACGTTGTATACCTGAGCATGAACAGGAACAAATCCTACGAAAGTGCCACTCCGAAGCTTACGGAGGACACCATGCGGGAGACAGAACTGCACACAAGTTATTACAATCTGGTTTTTATTGGCCTACTCTTTTCAAGGATGCTCGTAAGTTTGTCTATCTTGTGATGAATGTCAAAGAATTGGTAATGTTGGTAGATGTCAAGAAATGCCTATGAATTATTCACTTGCTATTGAACCATTGGATGTTTGGGGATTTGATTATATGGGACCTTTTCCTAAATCCAATGGGTATACTCATATTTTAGTTGCTGTTGATTACGTTACTAAGTGGGTAGAAGCTATTCCAACTAGTAGTGTTGCTCATAACACTTCTATTAAAATGCTTAAAGATGTTATTTTCCCAAGGTTTAGAGTCCCTAGATATTTAATAACTGATGGTGGTTCGCATTTTATCCATAGTGCATTCCGTAAGTTGCTTGCTAGATATGACGTCAACCATAGAATTGCATCTCCCTATCATCCTCAAACTAGTGGACAAGTTGAATTGAGCAATAGAGAAATAAAATTAATTCTGCAGAAAACCGTCAATAGATCTAGAAAGAATTGGTCTAACAAACATGATGATGCATTGTGGGCTTATAGAACTGCTTATAAAAATCCTATGGGTATGTCTCCTTATAAAATGGTTTGTGGAAAACCATGTCATTTACCTCTTGAGTTAGAACATAAAGCATATTGGGCAATTAAAGAACTAAATTATGATTTTAAACTTGCCGGTGAAAAGAGGTTATTTGATATAAGCTCACTAGATGAATGGAGAACCCAAGCTTATGAAAATGCCAAATTGTTTAAAGAGAAGGTTAAAAGATGGCATGATAGAAGAATTCAAAAACGGGAATTTAAAGTGGGTGAGCAAGTTCTGTTGTACAATTCTCGTTTGAGATTCTTTGCAGGAAAACTCCTCTCTAAATGGGAAGGACCGTATATCATCGAAGAAGTTTATCGCTCCGGAGCCATCAAAATAAATAACTCCGAAGGCACTAATCCGAGAGTGGTGAATGGGCAAAGAATTAAGCACTATATTTCAGGTACCCCTATTAATGTTGAAACTAATATTATTGAAACAATTACACCAGAGGAATACATAAGAGAGACCTTTCGGAACACTCCAGAATCCTGAAAAGGAAGAGGTATGTGATACGGTAAGTAAACCGACTCCAAAAATTCCATAAAAATATTTTCTGCCTGTTTTGGAATATTTAGAAAAATACAAAAATAAGAAACAACCGGGGGACCCACCTGGTGCCCACGAGGCACCCGGGCGCGCCCTGGTACCTCGTGGGCCCCACGTGTGCCTTGCCGACTCTGTTTTTCTTCTGGATTGCTTGTTTTGCAAGATAAAAAATCTTTATATATACTTCCAGACGTTTTGACCACCGTATCACAGAAATCTCTTCTGTTCTTGTTTCGTGCTATTTTTCTGACAGATCTAGATCGCTATGGCTCCACCAAGCTCTTCCAAGGACAAGTTCTACGAGAAGGTCATCAACCCCTACCTTCCGGAGGTGATGAAATACCCTCAGGTCATTGAGATGCGTGAGGGGTGCTTCACATCCGGGGTGTTCAAGGACCCAAGAAGACCGGGAGCGTGGAGTCCAGGCTCGAAGCGGTGGAGCAGGAGATCTTCAAGTGCCAAGGGATGGTGGAGCGTGGACTTAGCGCCAACCACCATGATCACGGAATTCACCCGTAATCAGAAGGTGGATGGCCAATCGATGGAGGATATCGTCTTCAAGCTCAATGAACGGATCGACTATCTCCAAGGCCAAATCTATGATCTTCAAAACCAAAATTATGAGCATGAGGCAAGATTCAAAGGTATGAGTTTAGCTACAAGTTTCAGGACTCCGGAGACTCGTTCATCCTTTTACGATGGGGAATCTATGCCATGGAAGCCGGAGGATAAGCCCACCACTTCATCATCACCCCCATCACCGAAGAAGGAGACTTGATCACATGGGTATGGGCACTCCCCTTGGCTTGTGCCAAGCTTGGGGGAGGTGCCCTGGTATCGTATCACCATCACTTTCATTATCATTACCTATTTATAGTTTGATCCTTAGTTATTTCATGATCTAGTTGAATAAAAAGTTTAGTATGATCTATTTTCGAGTGTTAGCTTCATGATCTATCTACCTATGTAATCGAGTTGAGAGTTATATAATAAAAAGTAGTTTGAGTTTTTTTGCTTCTTTACTTTCTTGTACCAAGTCTAGCAATAACAATAAGGAAAAAGATCATATGCTAATCTTATGTAAAGTAATGACATTACATAAAGAAAAGTGTAAGTGGTAAAATTTATTGGAAGTTAACAAACATAACATTAGTCAATGATGCAATTCATGAAAGAATTAATAAGGGAGGAGAAGATTCACATGCAAATATACTATCTTGGACATCTTTTATGATTGTGAGCCCCCATTAAGTATTTTATGTCAAATTGTTGATGTTGGACAAGGAAGACAACATAATGAATTATGTTTGTTCATATTCACATAGAAGTTATATTGTTATAGATCCTCCAACATGTGGTGCTTGCCCAATATATTTGCTAGCCAAAAATCCGCACCAAGTAGAGATACTACTTGTGCATGCAAAACCCTAAAACCCAATTTCATGTCATGAGAGTCCACTATATCTACCCATGGATTGAATAAGATCCTTCAAGTAAGTTGTCATCGGTGCATAAAGCAATAAAAATTGCCTCGAAATATGTTTGAACTTTTATTTTAACGGAAATAAGCTTTGTACGAACTTGTGATGGTAAAGAAATAAAAGCGACAGACTGCATAATAAAGGTTGCTA
Source organism: Elymus sibiricus (assembly GCA_039707655.1). Classification (NCBI taxonomy): domain Eukaryota; kingdom Viridiplantae; phylum Streptophyta; class Magnoliopsida; order Poales; family Poaceae; genus Elymus; species Elymus sibiricus. The sequence goes on from CM077675.1 coordinate 25,107,210, forward strand.
TCACAAGGGGCAATATAAAGTGATGTTCCTTTGCATTAAGGGCTCTTGCATCCAAAAACAAAAGTGCATGACAACCTCTGCTTCCCTCTGCGAAGGGCCTATCTTTTACTTTTATGCATTTGCTTTTATGTATTTACTTTTTTATGCAAGAGTCAATAGTGTTCTCTCCTATTCCTTTTTATTTCTCTCTTTTGCAAGCATCATGTGGTGGGGAAAGATCTAGACACATATATCCAGTTGGATATGAGTGATCATGAGTTATTATTGTTGACATCACCCTTGAGGTGAATGAGTTGGGAGGCGAAATCACAAGCCCCTATCTTTCTATGTGTCTGGCTGAAACTTTTGCTCCATATATATGTTGTGAGTGTTAGCAATCATAGAAGACTAAACGATGGTTGAGTATGTGGACTTGCTGAATAGATCCTACATGAGACCCTTCCTGAAAATATGATGAATTGCAATTGCATTGTTGACTGAGAACATAGTTTGTTAGTTTTCAAGAAAGTTTATGCCTTATACTCCATTGTTCTGATGAATTGTTACTTGCTCATGAGAAGTTTATGATAATAAATATTGCTGTTATAATAATGATCATGATGCTACTATGTCAGTATTTTTTTTATCGACACCTCTCTCTCTAAACATGTGGACATGATTATCGATATCGGCTTTCGCTTGAGGACAAGCGAGGTCTAAGCTTGGGGGAGTTGATACGTCCATTTTGCATCATGTTTTACTACTGTTATTTATAGTGTTTTTAATCAATATAACACTTTGTGAAGCAATTCTAATGCCTTTTCTCTCTTAATATGCAAGATTTACACAAGGAGGGAGAATGCCGGCAGCTGGAATTCTGGACCTGAAAAAGCTATGTCAGAGATACCTATTCTGCACATCTCCAAATGAGCTGAAATTTCACGGAGAATTATTTTGGAATATAAAAAAATATTGGCGCAAGAATCAATACAAGGGGGCCACCCAGTGCCCACAAGGCACCAGGGCGCGCCACCCCCCAGGCGCGCCACCCCCCCAGGCGCGCCCTGGTACCTCGTGGGGCCCCTGGCCCACTTCTGGCCCCCATCTTCTGGTATATATGTGCATTTGACCTAAAAATATTGGGGAGAAGACTTTCGGGACGGTGCGCCGCCGTCTCAAGGTGGAACTTGGGCAGAAGCTATTTTGCTCTCCGGCGGAGTGATTCTGCCGGGGATACTTCCCTCCGGGAGGGGGAAATCGTCGCCATCGACATCACCAACGATCCTCTCATTGTAGGAGGACCAATCTTCATCAACAGCTTCACTAGCACCATCTCATCTCAAACCCTAGTTCATCTCTTGTATTCAATCTTTGTCTCAAAACCTCAGATTGGTACCTGTGGGTTGCTAGTAGTGTTGATTACATCTTGTAGTTGATGCTAGTTGGTTTATTTGGTGGAAGATTATATGTTCAGATCCATTATGCTATTCGATACCTCTATGATCATGAACATGGATGTGATGTGTGAGTAGTTACTTTTGTTCTTGAGGACATGGGAGAAGTCTTGTCATAAGTAATCATGTGAATTTGGTATTCGTTCGATATTTTGATGATGTGTATGTTGTTGATTCCCTTAGTGGTGTTATGTGAACGTCGACTACATGACACTTCACCATATTTGGGCCTAAGGGAATGCATTGTGGAGTATTAATTAGATGATGGGTTGCTAGAGTGACAGAAGCTTAAACCCTAGTTTATGCGCTATTCCGTAAGGGGCTGATTTGGATCCAAATGTTTAATGCTATGGTTAGAGTTATCTTAATTCTTCTTTCGTAGTTGCGGATGCTTGCGAGAGGGGGTAATCATAAGTGGGAGGCTTGTTCAAGTAAGAACAGCACCCAAGCACCGGTCCACCCACATATCAAATTATCAAAGTAGCGAACGCGAATCAAACAAACATGATGAAAGTGACTAGATGAAATTCCCATGTGTCCTCGAGAACGCTTTACTTACTATAAGAGATCGTTTCGGCTTGTACTTTGCTATCAAAAGGATTGGGCCATATTTCTACACTCTTTGTTACTATTGCTACTTGTCACTTGTTGCAAATTATCTTGCTATCAAACTACTCGTTACCGATAATTTTAGTGCTTGCAGAGAATACCTTGCTGAAAACCGCTTGTCATTTCCTTCTGCTCCTCGTTGGGTTCGACACTCTTACTTATCGAAAGGACTACTATTGATCCCCTATACTTGTGGGTCATCACGTATCAAGCATCCCCAAGCTTAATTCCTACTCGTCCTCGAGTAGGTAAATGATAAAAACAGAATTTTTGATGTGGAATGTTACCTATCATATTCATCATATAGTCTTTTCTTTTATAGCATGGACATTTGGACTTGAATGATTCAAAGCAATAGTCTATAATTTGACATGAAGACATAAATACTCAAGCATATCAACAAGCAACCATGTCTTTCAAAATATCAATGCTAAAGAAAGTTATCCCTAGCCCATTATGCTGAATCATTGATCCATTCATGAAACACACTCAAATATTAGCTACATCCAATGCACAAGTATGACAATAGTGTTCCCTAGTTGGTGATTTGTAAGAGAAGATGGAGACTCAAAATAAAAATAAAAATTGCATAAAAGTAAATAGATAGGCCCTTCGCAGAGGGAAGCAGAGATTTGCAGAGGTGCCAGAGCTCAAAGCTTAAATTGAGAGATAAAATTATTTTGAGAGGCATGCTTTTCCTGTCAACGAAAACGACCGAGAATTCCCAATATCTTCCATGCTAGACAAATCATAGGCAGTTCCCAAACATAAAATAAAATTTGTTTCTTTTCCACCATTCTTTCACAATCCATGGCTAGCCGTATCCACGGGTGCCTTCCATACCAACACTTTCCAAGGAATTTATTATCATCATATTAATTTTTTTTTCATTTCAGGACCGGGCATCCTTATTACCTGCCACACTCTCGTGCAATGACAAATGAATAAACACTCATCATGAGAATAACCCACCTAACATGGAAAATATTGGCCACCCCCTGCCGCTTCATGAGCGGTACAGGCACACAAAACGGAAAATTATTTTGAAAATTGGAGTTGGCACATGCAAATTTACTTGGAACGGCATGGAAATACCGCATATAGGTAGGTATGGTGGACTCATTTGGCACAACTTTAGGTTTAAGGAATTGGATGCACAAGCAGTATTCCCGCTTAGTACTAATGAAGACTAGCAAATAGATTGAGAAGCGACCAACCAAAAAACGAAAACGGTCATAAACATGCATTGAATATAACAAACACTGAATAATCCACCATAAGCAGGATATAACTTCATTGCATAACTATTGACTTTACGTGCTTGCATAGGGAATCACAAACCTTAACACCAATATTCTTACTAAACCACAATTACTCACTAACATGACTCACATATTATCATCTCCATATCACAAAACTATTGCAAGGAATCAAACTTATCATATCCAATGATCTTCATGAAAGTTTATTATATCCCTCTTGAATATTCATCACTTTGGGACCAAATTCATATCTTGTGCAAATTGCCATTACTATTATAAACTCTCAAAAAGATATAAGTGAAGCACGAGAGTGCAAATATTTCTTCAAAATTTATCATATCAACTCTCAAAATAATATAAGTGAAGCATGAGAGTGCAAGTATTTCTTCAAAATTTAATCACCGCCGTGCTCTAAAAGATTTAAGTGAAGCATTAGAGAAATTGCCTAGCTCAAAAAAAATTAAGTGAAGCACAAAGAGCAATTCTAACAAAGCATGATAAACATATGGCTCTCTCAAATAGGTGTGTCCAGCAAGGATGATTGTGACAAACTAAAAAGCAAACAAAGCAAAGACACATATATTACACGATTCTCCAAGCAAAACTCATAATATGTGACGAATAAAAATATAGCTCCAAGTAAAATTACCGATGGTCGTTAGAAGAAAGAGGGGATGCCTTCCGGGGCATCCCCAAGCTTATTTGCTTGGGAGTCCTTGAATATTACTTTGGGATGCCTCGGGCATCCCCAAGCTTAGGCTCTTTCCACTCCTTATTCCTTCATCCATCGTGATCTCACCCAAAACGTGAAAACTTCAATCACACAAAACTTAACAAAACCTTCGTGAGATCCGTTAGTATAATAAAGCAAATCACTACTTTAAGTACTGTTACAAACCCATTCATATTTTATTATTGCATTATAACTAATGTATTCTAACTTCTCCATGGCTTATACCCCCTGATACAATCCATAGATTCATCAAAACAAGCAAAACAATGCATCAAAAACAGAATCTGTCAAAAACAGAACTGTCTGCAGCAATCTGAATATTGACTATACTTCTGTAACTCTAAACATTCTGAAAAATTAGGACAATGTGGGAAATTTGTATATAAATTGTGTGTAAAAAACTTCAGAGCAAAAGAATGTTTTTGTGAATTTAAAAAATTCCAGAACTGGGCGCAAAAGTTTCTGTTTTTTCACAGAATCAAGTCAACTATCATCCAAATCATCCCAAAGGCTTTACTTGGCACAAACACTAATTAAAACATAAAAATACAATCATAACAGTAGCATAATTGTGTGCACAAAAAAAGGAAAGATAACTATTGGGTTGTCTCCCAACAAGCTCTTTCTTTATAGCCATTACGATAGGCTTGATATTTCAATGATGCTCACATGAAAGATAATGATTTAAACACAAAGAGAGCATCATGTAGCATATGACAAACACATTTAAGCCTAACATACTTCCTATGCATAGGCATCTTATAAGCAAACAAATTATCAAGACAAGAAATACCTAGCATATGCATGGAAGAAGAAAGAAATGATAGCAATCTCAACATAAAGAGAGATAATTTAGTAACATGAAGATTTCTATAACCATATTTTCCTCTCTTATAATAATTACATGCAGGATCATAATCAAATGTAATAATATATCTATCATATAAAATTTTCTCTTCATGATCCACATGCATAAAAGTTTTATAATCATCCAAGATAGTGGGATTAACATCAACTAAAGTCATGACCTCTCCAAATTCACATTTATCAAAAAATTCATAAGATTGAACACTCTCCGAGTATGTGGGATTCTTTTTACCTAAAGTTGACACTCTTCCAAACCCACTTTCAATACAATTGCAAATAGCATATTCATCATGAGGCTTAAATAAATTTTCAAGATCATAAGTAGCGTCACCCCAATCATGATCATTGCAATAAGTAGAGGACATAACAAAATCATCATCCCCAAGCTTGTAGTTTTGCATATTATTAGCACAATTGACATTAATAGAATTTATAATAACATCATTGCAATCATGCTTTTCATTGAAAGAGCTATCATGAATCACTTTATAAATTTCTTCTTTCAACACTTCATCACAATTTTCAGATTCATGATTTTCAAGCAAAACTTCATAGAGATAATCAAGTGCACTCAACTCACTAGCAATTGGTGTAGGAGATATGCCCTAGAGGCAGTAATATCAGTTACTTTTGTCTCTCCAAGTTTGTAATGAATGTTTATGATCCATGCTATAACTGCAATGATTCTCGAGTCTACAATAACCACGAGGCTTGGAGGGAAACTCATGTGCACGTGTGGTATAATAAACGGTAAATTGTATTCCTAGTCTTGCCTCTAAGACTGGCTCAAGTATTGCATGATGATCCTGTTTTCCTGATCATGGGCATGGCTATGCCGGCAATTTTGAGGGCACGATGTTGGTAGAACACTTGTGTTGAATCGACCCAAATTGATGTTATACTATGAGATATATTCGTCACAAGTTAATGGTTAAATAACACAGAGATGGTTAACGTTTGCATGATTCCTTAGACCATGAGAGTATCGAGGTTCTTCATGCTTGCTTCATGAACTTTGGGGTTTGTTAAACGTCATCCGTAAATGGGTGGCTATTACGGCGGCTTACGGGTTCATGGAAAAGTATGTCAAGTAACTTGATAGCTCAAGATTGGGATTTGGTCCTCCGACGATGGAGAGATATCTCTGGGCCCTCTCGGTGTTACGGTATCCATCATCGTCTGGCCAGACACGTGTGATTTGATCACGGGGATGCCGGAACACGGGAACGAGAAAAGAGAACAATACCGGCAACGAGGTAACTGGCATTGTGGACAAGTTGTTGATCCACGAGGATGCCTACATGTCTCACCTCGGGTAATTGTAACATATCGCGAAGCAACAGGAATAGCACACGGCAACTGGAGGTTCACTCGAATATTTATTCGTGTGGGTATAGGGATCGATATGGGTGTCCATGGCTCCGATGTTGATCATTGATCGGAAGGGGTTCCGGGTCATGTCTATACTTCACCGAACCTATAGGATCACACGCTTAAGGGTCATCTATCTGCTGAATACTAGACAGGGAGTCGGAGAGAAAGTTTTCCGGAAAAAGTTTTCGGAGACAGCGGAAAAGTTCCGAAGAAAGAGGTCACCGGATGAGTTCCGGTGAAACTGGAAAAGTTGTTTCAGGGGATACCATAAAGTCAAATTGGTTTTGGCACATGCCTGATAATTCTTGGAGGGTGCCAGAATCATTCTGGAAACTTTCTGGAATTTTCCGGAATGAAAACCGGAAATGTTCCGGAGCTGCCGAAACCGCTTCAGATGCTTTTCGCAGATGAAAATCACTAAACCGGAATTGTTCCGGCTCGCGTTGAAAATTATTTTGGTGGGTACTGGAAATGTTCTAAGCCCACATAAATATTTTCAGTTCGACCGGACGCTGAAAAATGTCGTCGTGAATAGTGAAAAGCACTTTTTGGGCTGATTTGCAAATGGGTTTTTTCTTCTAGAAGAAAACCACTTTTGGTGTATGAAAGGGAGGTGGAGCCCCCCAAAGGGGCTGCACAATTTCGGCCATGGCTTGGGGGGGGCCTCCTTGAGGTGTCCTTCCACCTCATGGTGGATATGTTCTACACACCCTTATGTGGCATGTGGTGGAAAGATCCTAGGAAGGTCCTTTTGGTCTTTCCTCTACCCCTTGCTCCTCCTATAAATAGGAGGTGAGTGGGCAGCCCATAAGCTCATCCTTGGTTCTCATACACATGCTATGCTTTGCTAGCTCTCTCTTCTCCCTCCCACGAAAAGAGTTTTCGTAGAGCCGAAAGGCTGTCTGGGTTCCGGCAGGAACTAGTTCTGGACGGCGAAGCCCTGCCGGATAGCTGACACCGTATGTGTGCAACCCCGTAGAGAGATTGTAGTTTCGATCTTTTTGCCCGAGGGGCTGTTTTCGAGTGTCCTCCCGAAGGGCTGTTCGAGTTACCGTTTGAGTTTCCGGCGTCCTCCCGAAGGGCTGTCCGGGTAACTGTTCGGGTTCCGTGGGTCCTCCCGAAGGGCTGTCCGCGACATTGTCCGGGGGACTGTCCGACCGCCTCCCGAAGGGCTGTCCGGAGTGGGAGTACATCCTTGCGGTTGGGAGGTTGTAAATCCTAGCTGCAGGGATCTGCACCGACGATCTACACCGACTCTTCTTCCGCTGCGCTCCGAGTCGGTACGGATCAGATCAAACCTTGTATGCAGTCTCCATAGTGGTCCTGGGCGTGCTCGCTATACCGGAAATTTTTGTTTTCTGTCGCGTTCCCCAACAGTGGCATCAAGAGCCAGGCTATGAGTAGATGCATGTTATGATCTAGAATACATGAGATGTATGGGTATTGCATAGTATAATTTTGTAGTAGATGAGATCTATTGCTGAAAATTATTTGTGCGGGTAGCAGATGAAATCTGTTACCCGATGTTCCTGTTGCTTCCCGTGAATTTGCGTAGTCCTGATCTTGACGGCATGGTGGAATCTCACAAAGTTCTGGCAATCCGCGATCCTTTCATGCTGCTCCTGAGTATGCTGATTGACAGATCAACGAAGTGCTAACAGTTCTTTGGGTTCCACCATAGTTAAAGAAAGATGGATGTTTCGCAGACGAAGGGCAATGCAGATATGATCTGCACGGGGGTCACGCGTATGACGAAGTTTAGTATGGGGCTCGAGATTTTATTGTCTCGTGTTTCATACACCCTGGAAAGTTAATCTAGCAACTTGAAGTATCATACTTGATGATAAACGTTGGTAGCTGCGGTTTGAGTCAAAACCTTAGAAGCCACGTAAAATAAAATTTTGCATAAACCGATTAGAGGCGTCTAACTTGGTTTTGCAGGATGGTTATGCATGTGATGTGGTATAGCAATGCTCATATTAAATTTGATTATGTATGAGATGACTATATGATGTAATTAACATGACCTGCGTGTCATGATTCGGCATGATGGCTGGAGCCATATGATTGCACTTTAATGACCTGCGTGTCAACCTTATGTAATGCACTTATTTTATTAGCTATAGAGATAGCAATATTATCTGGTGCATCGACAAGGTGGTGGCAATCTTCGCAAAGGTGAACGCCGACGCGAATGCCGAAGACGAAGAATACTTGACTTCTCCGTCAGAAGGGGCTATACCATATCATGCTATTATGAATTGCCTGAGATGTTTATCCCTCTTGATGCACCCTTCTTGATTGCGCGGTAGTCGCTTTTATTAGGGTGATCTCTCACTTTAAAAATATCAAGTAGTTAGTGTTCTCCCAAGTGTAGCACCGTCACGGCACCTATCTTTTCGGGGTGCGCCGTGTCACACGGGTACGAACGATTAGAGAAGTGTGAGGCGGGTGAGTTGAGACCTCGCAGCAAGATCACTTGGTTGTCTTGACGTTCAGGCATGACCGTCATGAGCTCGGAACACACGCATCGAAAGATGAACAAGAGTCACATAGAGATGTGATTGGCAAGTTGGCCTACCGGTTAAGATTTTTGTCATCAGTGGTGTTACACCAATGGCAAACAATCAAGACACGGGTCTTGAATCACTTACAATCAATTTTGAGAGATATTGATTTGAGTGGGAGCGCTTTTTAGAATAAAATTGTTTATTCACTAGTGCATAAATCATTATGAACAAAGTCTAAAATGAACTTGTGTTTTCCGTTGTAGATCGAATGGCTCGCAACACCGCGTTCAACTTAGGCCCTATGTTAGAGAAAGAGAAGTTAGCTGCGAATGGAAACAACTATGCGGACTGGGTCCGTACTCTGAGGATTGTCCTCAGGAGCGCTAAGAAAGTGTACGTGCTTGATGGAGCTCTTCCACCTAAGCCGGCGGCAACAGCCGTGGCAGACATACAAAATGTCTGGGCCACTAAGGATGATGATTTCAACTTAGTGCAGTGTCTCATGCTATCTTGCATGAGTTCAGAGCTTCAAAAACGTTTTGAATTCCATAACTCCTTTGATATGATCAAAGATCTGGATGCTCTGTACAAGTTTAATGCACGGTCTGAACGTTTTGATATCATGAAAATGATGTCGGAGACCAAGATGGCTGAGGGCAGTTCAGTTGGCGAGCACGTAGTCAATATGATTGGCTACGCTGAAAGGCTTAAAACCCTGGAATTTCCACTTCCAGAAGAGCATGTAATGGACATGTTGCTCCGTTCACTCCCCCCTTCTTACGGAGGTTTTGTCATGAACTACAACATGAATGGGATGGACAAAACACCTAATGAGGTGCTTGCCATGCTGAAATCTGTTGAAGGAGGACTGCAGAAAAATCGCAAGCAAGTGTTGCTTGTGAATAAAACTGCCAGTTTCAAAAAGAAAGGCAAGCCAAAGAAGGGCAAGGGCGCCGGTAAGCCGGCTTCCAACGCAAATCTAAGGGCGGAGCCAAGAATGAAACTGAGTGCTTCTACTGCAAGGGCACAGGACACTGGAAGAGAAACTGCAAGAAGTATCTGGAAGATAAGAAGTCCGGGAAAACCGGAACAGGTATAATTGTTATACAAGTTAATGTCATTGACGTTTTGCTTGCTAGCGAAAATTCTAAGTCTTGGGTATTTGATACCGGATCGGTTGCTCACATTTGCAACTCGATACAGGGGCTTCAGAAGGTGCGCAAGCTGGCAAAGAATGAAGTCGTGATGCGTGTCGGGAACGGCGCTGGGATCGCCGCTCAAGCCGTCGGCATTATGCCTCTACGTCTCCCTTCAGGATTTATTTTGGAACTTAGTAACTGTTATTTTGTTCCGTTGTTGTGTAGAAACATTATCTCTGGATCATGTTTAGTACACGATGGGTACTCCTACAAGTCTGAGAACAATGGTTGTTCACTTTATTGTAAGGATATGTTTTATGGATTTGCACCCATTGTTGGGGGCCTTTTCATACTAAACCTTGAATGTGGAAATGATGTCTTTAACGTGAATGCTAAACGCCTTAACAAGGCCGATACCACCACCACTTACTTGTGGCACTGTCGGCTTGGCCACACCGGAAAGAAACGCATGCAAAGACTCCATAAAGATGGAGTTTTACCGTCCCTTGATTTTGAATCATTTGACACATGTGAAGCTTGCTTGATGGGAAAAATGACCAAGACGCCGTTCACGGGTCATCCTGAATGGGCGGGTGAATTATTGGAAATAATACATAGTGATGTATGTGGTCCAATGAACACGGCCGCACGGGGTGGGTATTTTTACTTCGTGACTTTTACTGATGATTTAAGTCGGTATGGCTATATCTACTTAATGAAGCATAAGTCGGAAACCTTTGAAAAGTTCAAAGAATTTCAGAATGAGGTAGAAAATCATCGTAACAAAAGGATTAAGTTTCTGCGGTCTGATCGCGGAGGCGAATATCTTAGTCACGAGTTTGGCCAACATCTGAGTGACCGTGGAATCGTTTCACAGCTTACGCCTCCCGGAACTCCACAGCGAAACGGAGTGTCGGAACGGCGTAACCGAACCCTGTTAGACATGGTAAGGTCGATGATGTCTCTTACAGATCTTCCGATATCTTTTTGGGGTCACGCACTACTCACTGCCGCTTATACACTAAACAAAGCACCGTCTAAGTCTGTTGAGACGACACCACATGAGATGTGGCACGGGAAGATCCCCGACCTGTCGTTTCTCAAAATTTGGGGTTGTGAGGCATACGTAAAGCGTTTACAGCCAAGCAAACTTGATCCCAGATCAGACAAATGTTACTTTGTAGGTTATCCCAAGGAGACAGTTGGGTATTCTTTCTACCACGCCTCCGAGAACAAAGTGTTTGTTGCAAAACATGGAGTTTTTCTTGAGAAAGAGTTTCTCACTAAAGAAGTGAGTGGGAGGACAGTACAACTTAATGAGATTAGTGAATCTTCGGCAACTGTTGATATGGCTAAGGAACCGGAAGTAATTCCGCTAATTATCCCTACAACCGAGCCGGAAGTTGTCGCATGTGATGCGGAAACTTCAAACACTGTTGTAACTGAACCGCGCAGATCAGGTAGGGCTATTCAGCCACCTGAATGGTTTCATACCGAAATCTTCATTCTTGAAGACGATGAACCTGCGCACTACAAGGAAGCGATGGCGGGGCCTAGCTCAAGGGAATGGCACAAGGCCATGAGATCCGAAATGGAATCCATGTACGAAAACCAAGTTTGGAACTTGGAAGAACTTCCAGATGGCGTAAAACCCATTGGTTGTAAATGGATTTTCAAAAGAAAGACGGACGCGGATGGTAACATTACTATCCACAAAGCTAGACTTGTCGTGAAAGGGTTCACGCAAGTTCCAGGAGAGGACTACGACGAGACTTTCTCGCCCGTAGCTATGCTTAGGTCTGTTCGGATATTACTAGCAATTGCTGCTTATTTCGATTATGAAATATGGCAGATGGATGTCAAAACGGCTTTCCTAAATGGAAACCTTGATAGGGATGTATACATGATACAGCCAGAAGGTTTTGTCGATCCTAAGAATGCTGGAAAGGTATGTAAGCTTCAGAAAGCCATTTATGGTCTGAAGCAAGCATCAAGGAGCTGGAATATTCGTTTTGATGAAGTGGTCAAAGAGTTTGGCTTCATCAGGAACGATGAAGAATCTTGTGTGTACAAGAAGTTTAGTGGGAGCGCAAAAGCATTTCTAATCTTGTATGTGGATGACATATTGTTGATTGGAAATGACGTGAATTTCCTTAGCGAAATAAAAGACTCATTGAAGAAGAGTTTTTCAATGAAAGACTTAGGCGAAGCGGCATATGTATTAGGCATCAGGATCTATAGAGATAGATCAAGACGCCTGATAGCGCTAAGCCAAAGCACGTACATTGACAAGGTGTTGAAAAGGTTCAACATGGAGAACTCCAAGAAAGGCCTACTCCCCATGTCACCTGGCACAGTGCTTTGCAAGAATCAGAGTCCTCGGACCCTTGATGAGCGAGTACAAATGAATGATATTCCATATGCTTCGGCAGTTGGTTCTATTATGTATGCCATGCTATGTACAAGACCGGATGTTTCCTATGCGCTAAGTGTTAGCAGCCGGTACCAAGGTGATCCAGGATTGGAACACTGGGCCGCAGTCAAGGGTATTCTTAAGTACCTCAGGAGGACCAAGGATTTACTCCTTGTGTACGGAGGTGATGAAGAGCTCATTGTAAGTTGTTACACTGATGCAGGCTTCATGTCTGACCCAGATGACTTCAAATCTCAATCTGGCTATGTTTTCATATTGAACGGTGGCGCAGTTGATTGGAAAAGTTCCAAACAAAAGACTGTGGCGGATTCTACGACGGAGGCGGAATATGTTGCTGCTTCAGAAGCCTCCAAGAAAGCTGTCGGTATCAAGCAATTTCTTGAAGATCTTGGTGTGGTTCCAAGTGCTCTGGACCCGGTGGAGATCTATTGTGATAATAGTGGCGCCGTGGCTCAGGCAAGGGAGCCATGTTCACACCATAAGACAATGCATATTCAGCGCAAATATAAACTCATTCGACATCATGTCGAAGAAGGTTTAGTGAAAGTACGCAAAGTTCACACGGATCTGAATGTGTCAGACCCGATGACTAAGCCTCTACCACGAGCAAAGCATGAGCAACACCGGATAGCCATTGGTGTTAGGGAAGCCATGTAACTGGATTATGACTCTAGTGCAAGTGGGAGTCTGTAGGAGATATGCCCTAGAGACAGTAATATCAGTTACTTTTGTATCTCCAAGTTTGTAATGAATGTTTATGATCCATGCTATAACTGCAATGATTCTCGAGTCTACAATAACCACGAGGCTTGGAGGGAAACTCATGTGCACGTGTGGTATAATAAACGGTAAATTGTATTCCTAGTCTTGCCTCTAAGACTGGCTCAAGTATTGCATGATGATCCTGTTTTCCTGATCATGGGCATGGCTATGCCGGCAATTTTGAGGGCACGATGTTGGTAGAACACTTGTGTTGAATCGACCCAAATTGATGTTATACTATGAGATATATTCGTCACAAGTTAATGGTTAAATAACACAGAGATGGTTAACGTTTGCATGATTCCTTAGACCATGAGAGTATCGAGTTTCTTCATGCTTGCTTCATGAACTTTGGGGTTTGTTAAACGTCATCCGTAAATGGGTGGCTATTACGGTGGCTTACGGGTTCATGGAAAAGTATGTCAAGTAACTTGATAGCTCAAGATTGGGATTTGCTCCTCCGACGATGGAGAGATATCTCTGGGCCCTCTCGGTGTTACGGTATCCATCATCGTCTGGCCAGACACGTGTGATTTGATCACGGGGATGCCGGAACACGGGAACGAGAAAAGAGAACAATACCGGTAACGAGGTAACTGGCATTGTGGACAAGTTGTTGATCCACGAGGATGCCTACATGTCTCACCTCGGGTAATTGTAACATATCGCGAAGCAACAGGAATAGCACACGGCAACTGGAGGTTCACTCGAATATTTATTCGTGTGGGTATAGGGATCGATATGGGTGTCCATGGCTCCGATGTTGATCATTGATCGGAAGGGGTTCCGGGTCATGTCTATACTTCACCGAACCTATAGGGTCACATGCTTGAGGGTCATCTATCTGCTGAATACTAGACAGGGAGTCGGAGAGAAAGTTTTCCGGAAAAAGTTTTCGGAGACAGCGGAAAAGTTCCGAAGAAAGAGGTCACCGGATGAGTTCCGGTGAAACTGGAAAAGTTGTTTCAGGGGATACCATAAAGTCAAATTGGTTTTGGCACATGCCTGATAATTCTTGGAGGGTGCCAGAATCATTCTGGAAACTTTCTGGAATTTTCCGGAATGAAAACCGGAAATGTTCCGGAGCTGCCGAAACCGCTTCAGATGCTTTTCGCAGATGAAAATCACTAAACCGGAATTGTTCCGGCTCACGTTGAAAATTATTTCTGTGGGTACTGGAAATGTTCTAAGCCCACATAAATATTTTCAGTTCGACCGGACGCTGAAAAATGTCGTCGTGAATAGTGAAAAGCACTTTTTGGGCTGATTTGCAAATGGGGTTTTTCTTCTAGAAGAAAACCAGTTTTGGTGTATGAAAGGGAGGTGGAGCCCCCCAAAGGGGCTGCTCAATTTCGGCCATGGCTTGGGGGGGGCCTCCTTGAGGTGTCCTTCCACCTCATGGTGGATATGTTCTACACACCCTTATGTGGCATGTGGTGGAAAGATCCTAGGAAGGTCCTTTTGGTCTTTCCTCTACCCCTTGCTCCTCCTATAAATAGGAGGTGAGTGGGCAGCCCATAAGCTCATCCTTGGTTCTCATACACATGCTATGCTTTGCTAGCTCTCTCTTCTCCCTCCCACGAAAAGAGTTTTCGTAGAGCCGAAAGGCTGTCTGGGTTCCGGCAGGAACTAGTTCTGGACGGCGAAGCCCTGCCGGATAGCTGACACCGTATGTGTGCAACCCCGTAGAGAGATTGTAGTTTCGATCTTTTTGCCCGAGGGGCTGTTTTCGAGTGTCCTCCCGAAGGGCTGTTCGAGTTACCGTTCGAGTTTCCGGCGTCCTCCCGAAGGGCTGTCCGGGTAACTGTTCGGGTTCCGTGGGTCCTCCCGAAGGGCTGTCCGCGACATTGTCCGGGGGACTGTCCGACCGCCTCCCGAAGGGCTGTCCGGAGTGGGAGTACATCCTTGCGGTTGGGAGGTTGTAAATCCTAGCTGCAGGGATCTGCACCGACGATCTACACCGACTCTTCTTCCGCTGCGCTCCGAGTCGGTACGGATCAGATCAAACCTTGTATGTAGTCTCCATAGTGGTCCTGGGCGTGCTCGCTATACCGGAAATTTTTGTTTTCTGTCGCGTTCCCCAACAATTGGTTCATCATAATTGGATCTTTTGAAAAGATTAGCAAGTGGATGAGGATCCATATCAATAGATTTTTAGCGAGCGAATATGCAAGCAAATAGAAGACACATGGCACACAAGCAAAGATAGCAAACGAACAAAAAGGCAAACGGAAAATATTTTTGTATTTTTGTGAAAAACTTTTTAGAAGTGGGGGAGATGAAAACGAGAGGCAAAGGCAAATAAAATAAATGCAAGGAGATGAGAGTTTATGCGTAGGTACTTGATCGATGTTGATGATGTCTCCCCGGCAACGGCGCCAGAAATTCTTCCTGCTACTTGTGAACTGCGTTGGGATTTCCCCGAAGAGGAGGGGATGATGTAGTACAGTAGAGATAAGTATTTCCCTCAGTTAAGAACCAAGGTTATCAATCCAGTAGGAGAACCAAGCAACACCTCGTTAGCAGCACCTGCACACAAACAACAAATCCTTGCAACCCAACGCGAACAAGGGGTTGTCAATCCCTTGACGGTTATGAGCAAGATTAAATTGTATGGTATTTGATAGATAGATCGGACAAAAATATAAAATAAAACAAAATAAAGAAAAAATGTAGCAAGGTATTTTTAGGATTTTTATATGATAAAAGATAGACCCGCGGGCCATAGGTTTCACTAGAGGCTTCTCTCGAGAAAATAGCATACGGTGGGTAGACAAATTACCATTGGGCATTTGATAGAAAAGCAAATAATTATGACGATATCCAAGGCAATGATCATGTATATAGGCATCACGTCCGAGACAAGTAGACCGAAACGATTCTGCATCTACTACTATTACTCCACACATCGACCGCTATCCAGCATGCATCTAGAGTATTAAGTTCATAAAGAACGGACTAATGCCTTAAGCAAGATGACATGATGTAGACAAGATAAGCTCACGTATGAATAAACCCCATCTTTTTACCCTTAATAGCAACGATCCATACGTGTCATGTCCCTTTCTGTCACTGGGATTGAGCACCACAAGATCGAACCCATTACAAAGCACCTCTTCCCATTGCAAGATAAATCAATCTAATTGGCCAAACCAAATCAATAGATCGGAGAAGAAATACGAAGCTATAACAATCATGCATAAAAGAGTTCAGAGAAAACTCAAATAATATTCATGGATAGATCTGATCATAAACTCACAATTCATTGGATCCCAACAAACACACCGCAAAAAGAGTGATTACATCGGATAGAACTCCAAGAACATCAAGGAGAACATTGTATTGAAGATCAAAAAGAGAGAAGAAGCCATCTAGCTACTAACTATGGACCCATAGGTCTGTGGTAAACTACTCACGCATCATCGGAAGGGCAGCAAGGTTGATGTAGAGCCCCTCCGTGATCAATTCCCCCTCCGGCAGAGTACCGGAGAAGGCCTCCAGATGGGTTCTCTCGAGAACAGAGGCTTGCGGTGGCGGAAAAAGTATTTCGTGGACTCCTCTGTTGGTTTCCTGATTTTAGAGAATTTATAGAGGCGGAGTTAGGTCAAACGGAGCTATGTGGGCCCCACAAGCCACCAGGGCGCGCCCTACCCCCCTAGGCGCGCCCTGGTGCCTCGTGGGCCACTGCTCCATCTTCTCGCCCCCCCCCCCCGCCCCCAAAGCTTCCAGGGTCTCTTATTGCCAAAAAAAATCTCCAAAAAGTTTCGTGGCATTTGGACTTCGTTTGGTACTGATATTCTGAAAAACCAAAAACAAGCAAAAAACAACAACTGGCACTGGGCACTAAGTGAATAGGTTAGTCCCAAAAAATGATATATAATTGCTTGTAAGTGTATATAAAACATCCAAGATTGATACTATAATAGCATGGAACAATCAAAAATTATAGATACGTTGGAGACATATCACGCACTCTACGCAATCTTTCCGACCTTCGTAGTTCTAGTGCTGCTTCCACTACGGGTTCCCTGACCGACTCCAGTATGATCTCATCACTAGCCGAGTCGTCCCCGAGTGGTACTCAAATTTCTTTGAGTCGGACCGTCCTCCCACTGGCTTCCCGACTGAGAAACTCTTTCTCAAGGAAAACCCCGTGCCGAGCAACAAACACTTTGTTCTCTTCCCGATTGTAGAAGCTGTATCCCAAGGTTTCCCTTGGATATCCCACGAATATGCATTTATCCAACTTGGGTGTAAGCTTGTCTGACATAAGTCGCTTGACAAATGCTTTACAACCCCAAATCTTTAGAAAAAACAAACTGGGACTCTTCCCGGTCCACATCTCATGTGGTGTCTTGTCTACGGACTTTGATGGTACCCTATTAAGTGTGAAAGCTGCGGTTTCTAGAGCGTATCCCCAGAATAACAAGGGTAAATCTGATTTTCTCATCACTGACCGTACCATGTCCAACAAGGTCCGGTTCCTCCATTCTGACACGCCGTTTCTTTGTGGCGTACCCGGAGGTGTGAGCTGAGGTACTATACCTCGGTTTTTCAAATGATCATCAAACTCTTGGCTCATGTACTCACCTCCACGATCTGATCGCAGAAGCTTTATAGTCTTGCCGAGCTGATTCTCAACCTCGTTTTGAAACTCTTTGAACTTTTCAAAAGTTTTTGACTTGTGGCTCATCAAATAGATATATCCATATCTACTCAAGTCATCGGTAAAAGTCACGAAGTACTGATAGCCACCTCTAGCAGTTGTGCTCATTGGACCACACACATAACTGTGTATAAGCTCCAACAGCTCGGACGCCCTCTCGCAACTCTTTGCAAAAGGAGACTTAGTCATCTGGCCGAGCAAGGATGATTCGCATGTCTCGAACGACCCGAAGTTGGACGAAGTTAGGAGCCCATCATCACGGAGCTTCTTCATGCGTTTTAGACTAATGTGTCCAAGCCGGCAATGCCAGAAGTATGTCGGATTTATCTCATTACAATTATGCCTATTGACATTCACGTTATAGACCGGTTCCTTTTCTAGATTGAATATAAATAACCCATCAACAATGGGTGCATAGCCGTGGAATATACCATTCAAAGATATCGAACAACCATAGTCCTTTAAATTGAATTCATAACCCTGACTTATCAAGCATGAGGCAGAAATAATGTTTCGACTAAGTGCAGGAATGTAATAACAATTATTCAATTCCAAAATAAATTCAGAAGGAAGCTGGAGCTGCATCGTGCTGACCTCCAACGCAGCAACTCTTGCTTTGTTGCCGACCCTGATGTCAATCTCCCCTTGTGCCATATGCCTAGTTCTTACTAGCCCCTGCATCATGTTGCAAATATGAAAAACTTATCTGGTATCAAATAGCCAAGAGCTACTAGGTATGTCAGCAAGGTAAATGTCTATAACATATGTAACAAGTGTACCTTTGCCTGAAGAAGCATTTCCGGCCTTCTTGCCATGCTCAGCAAGCCACTTGCTACAGTTCCTCTTCCTGTGACTAGGTTCCTTGCAATGATAGCAAATGATCTTCGAGTCCAGTCCGGACTTTGGCTTAGCGGCAGAGGTTACCTTCTCCGTGCCCTTTGCCTTTTTCTTGGACCAACTCTTCTTGAACTTAGCCGATTTCTGCACCATCAACACTTGGTGCATGCCTTTCTTAATATCCTGCTCTGCCACCTTGAGCATCCCATGAAATTCAGTGAGCTTCTTATCCATGCCGTGCATATGATAGTTCGAGATGAACGTCCATAGCTAGCTTGAAGAGAACACAGAACTGCATCGGTAGCCAGCTCATCCGAGAGCGGGAAGCCTAACCGATCCAAAGCTTGCACGTATCTGATCATCTAGATCACTTGCGGGCTGATACGTCTCCAACGTATCTATAATTTTTTATTGTTCCATGCTATTATAGTATCAATCTTGGATATTTTTATATGCAATTATATATCATTTTTTGGGACTAACCTATTAACCTAGTGCCCAGTGCCAGTTGTTGTTTTCTGCTTGTTTTTGGCTTTTCAAAGAAACAGTACCAAATGAAGTCCAAATGCCACGAAACTTTTTGGAGATTTTTTTTGGACAAAATAAGCCCTGGAAGCTTCGGGAGGAGGCCAGAAGCCTCACAGAGGCTTCACAAGGCACCAGGGCGTGCCCTAAGGGGGCGCCGTGCTGCCTTGTGGGGCCCACGTGACTCCGTTTGACCTAATTCCACTTCTATAAATTCACAAATATTGGGAAACCCCCAGAGAGCCAGAAGAAAAAAATCTTTCCAATGCCGCAAGCCTCTGTTCTTCCGCGATTCCATCTGGAGGCCTTTTCCGGTACTCTGCCGGAGGCAGAATCGATCACGGAGGGCTTCTACATCAACCTTGCTGCCCTTCCGATGATGTGTGAGTAGTTTACCACAGACCTATGGGTCCATAGCTAGTAGCTAGATGCCTTCTTCTCTCTCTTTGATCTTCAATACAATGTTCTCCTTGATGTTCTTGGAGTTCTATCCGATGTAATCTTCTTTTGCGGTGTGTTTGTTGGGATCCGATGAATTGTGAGTTTATGATCAGATTATTCATGAGAAATATCTGAGTCTTCTCTAAACTCTTTTATGCATGATTGTTATAGCTTTGTATTTCTCTCCGATCTATCGGTTTAGTTTGGCCTACTAGATTGATTTATCTTGCAATGGGAGAGGTGCTTTGTGATGGGTTCAATCTTGCGGTGCTCAATCCCAGTGACAGAAAGGGACATGACATGTATTTGTATTGTTGCCATTAAGGATAAAAAGATGGGGTTTATTCATATTGCTTGAATTTGCTTCTCTACATCATGTCATCTTGCTTAAGGCGTTACTCTGTTTTATACTTAATACACTAGATGCATGCTGGATAGCGGTCGATGGGTGGAGTAATAGTAGTAGATGCAGGCAGGAGTCGGTCTACTTGTCTCAGACGTGATGCCTATATACATGATCATTGCCATGAATTCGTCATAATTATTTGCTATTCTGTCAATTGCCCAACAGTAATTTGTTTACCCACCGTATGTTTATGCGCTCAAGAGAGAAGCCTCTAGTGAAAACTATGGCCCCGGGTCTATCTTTATCATATAAAAAACCTAAAAATACCTTGCTGTAATTTATTTACTTTTATTTTTATTAGTATTTTATTTTATCTATTTATCTCTATCAAACTTAATCCTTGCAAGTAACCGCTAAGGGGATTGACAACCCTCTTATTTGCGTTGGGTGCAAGTGTTTGCTTTTCTGTGTCCAGGTGCGCTTAACGGAATTTTGCTTGGTTCTCCTACTGGATTGATAACCTTGGTTCTTAACTGAGGGAAATACTTATCTCTACTGTACTGCATCATCCTCTCCTCTTCGGGGAAATACCAACGCAGACTACAAGTAGCACGGGCTCAGTGGATCACCCTTCTTCAGCTTACAATCCATCAAGGATCACCAGACGTTGAACCTTTTGGTCCTAGCCTGTACCTGAAAAATGCTCTTGATACTCTCGATCATATCGAAAGCCCCAACATCTTCGAAATGTTGCTGCAAATCGGGCTCCATACAAGCCAGCATGAGGCAGCTGATCTTGTTTGATTCATTAACGAGTTTCTGGTAGGCATTCCTGGTTGTGGCATTAGCATTATCGGCAGGTTCCTCTGGAAGTGGATCCTCTAGAACATGTTCCTTTTTATTGTGCTTGAGAACAATTCTCAAATTTCTATACCAGGTGGTAAAGTTTGTTCCATTCAGTTTATCCTTTTCCAGAATTGATTTCAATGCAAAGTTGGGTTGAGCAGGTGGTGTCATTGATCTACAACAGAAAATATGCAATCACTAAGCAATGTGTTTATGTAGAGTAATTCAAGCCTTAAACAAAAATACTCCCACTGAAGTTGGCATCCCTCTGCAAACTCTAAGTGATTCAGGATCCGACTAGTACATGCCGACTAGTGAGCTTTAGCATCACTGCTAGCTGACTTGCCTATCCGGTAAGCAACTCCTTGCTAATCGCATCTCTATACGACTCCTGTCGGTCGGGAAGGTATCTAATACCCCGGCCCCCAACTTTCTTTGCCACAAGGCCCAAAACCATTTTGATAGCCTTGTCAAGTCAACCTAATGCAGTGCATGTCTGTGTCCGACACGAACCATTCAGTTCAAGGACAC
Source organism: Elymus sibiricus (assembly GCA_039707655.1). Lineage (NCBI taxonomy): Eukaryota > Viridiplantae > Streptophyta > Magnoliopsida > Poales > Poaceae > Elymus > Elymus sibiricus. The sequence goes on from CM077675.1 coordinate 25,128,525, forward strand.
CTAGTAGCACCCTAATTTTATGAGCCCACTACTAGACGTACTTGACATGCGAAGGTGCAACATCTGGGATGGCAAATAAACTTGATATTTATGAGGGATCTTTCTACCATTTAACATGCATAGAAACTAAGAAGCATAACAATCACAAATAAACATATATTGTGAAATAGTATGGCTCCTTCATGGATGTCCTTCCAGGCCAGCTCCAACTCCGATGACCAGGTTGCCACTCCATCTTGTTTGTCACGCCGGGACGCCAGAGCTTCGAACTTGATCTCTGTCCTCCAAGTACTACAACTAGTAATGAATTTTATAGAGAATCACAAGTCGACATGCAGGTCGTTATATATTATAATGATAGCACTTTGGCTCATCCCGGCTGACAAATCATGACACGTAGGCCATGTATATTTTACACACATGCATCACATACACATGAGCCATACTATTCACATCAAACCTGCAAAACAAAGTTATGCACAGAATCGCATTCTACCGGTTTGAGTGATCGTGTACGAAATACAAGGCACTACGCATACGGCGGTCCCGATCACGCCGAATTTTCCAATCATGCCGAGTTTTCCGATCTGACCGATCTCATTGATCATCGCGAATCCGATTCGGATTTACGTTTCACTGTTAACCCCGATGGCGGAAACCGACCAGTAGGGGTAGGTTGTGTTATGACCTCATCGATTCCGATCATCAGAAAACATAGCCACATCGATCCCCATGTGCAATTGATCTCATCATCCGTGCACATAGCCGATCTCATAAACGACAACATATCTCATCCGCCGTCTCCTCATATCAAATATGCATCCGATCTGAATCGAAATCCTATACCAGAGGCTCTGATATCACTGTTGGGTTCTATGCTAGGTGCATCGGCTGGAAAATAAAATTTTCCTACGCGCAGAACAACCAGGAACATGCTACAGGAGATGGATCACGGATCATTACCACTAGACGCGCAGTGCCGTGCAGCGGAAGTAGAGTTGGGGCAGCGCGTCCGGAGTCGTCTCCTCCTCGTTCGATCTCCCTCGAACAGCCGGTCGTCAGATCCCACGTACAGGTTCGCTGAGGCGGCACAAGCGCACTGCCTCTAACGGTATCTAGTACCTGCAGACCAAACAGGGTAGTGTAGCACTTTCGTAGAAGTATCCCAATGAGTAATCGTCCCAACAAAGAGCGGAGGAGAGTATTTATGGAGGCGTTTCTGTCACACACAAGGTGTCATAGCTCTTGTGCGAAGTACTGCTTGAGCTTCTGCAAATACTGTTACTGTCCAGGGTAAACGATAAACTAAAAAGACTAGTAAAAAGAGGATTTAAAAGTGTCTACTGGATAATAAATAAATGTAAATAACAAAAGCTTAAAATGCAAAAGGGTGTTTCCTGCAATGAAGAGATTAGGTGCGGAGAGATTTCAGTTCATGGTAAGAATATATGAATTGTGCCAGTGCGACGGTAATACCAGTTACCTTCTATTGTACTCATAGTATATGATATAAACTTTCTATAGGCAGTTCTCCCTAGAGTTATAAAACTCCTCCACTAGGGGTTACATTTCATTCTATGGTCCTGCTTCTCCATTGCCACAGAGTGGTCGTTTCCACAATTAAGGTCATAAGACTGGAACCAAGCATTAAGTTCAATGGATCACCATAATCTCATATTGTCTTCAGTTCTCATAGATATCTCCACCTGTTACGTCCGAGGTCACAGAGTTCCTAAACAATGTGTTACTTGTGTAGGTCTTGAGGTCATGTTTCATGGTCCCTTAAATTGGACAACACGCATAGGGTTCACCACAAATTAACAACATAATAAATAGATCATACTACTATGAATTCAAATGACGACATATAGGATAGGCACATATCAATCCTACCACTCACCTAGACCTCCCACACCTAGGGGAATTACTCACACATCATAAGAGGGGGATCAATCACAACAGAGAGAAAAACCATGAAAACCATATCGATAATATTGAGGGGATTGTCGGTACTGAAACCGGCAGATCTCGGGTAGGGGGTCCGAACTGTGGATCTAGGAATTAATGGGTTACAGGGAATGTAGAGACGGTGATTTACCCAGGTTCGGGCCCTCTCGAGGAGGTAAAACCCTACGTCCTGCTAGTTTATATTGATGTGATAGCACAAAGGTTGCAGAGCTGATCTAACTCGAGATCGGATGGGCTAAACCCTAGGCAGTTGATATCATCCCCTCTACCGACTAAACCTTCTGGTTTATATAGACACCAGAAGGTCCTAGGGTTACATATGTCGGTTGCTATCAGGGGATAAACATGCCAATCACGCCAATTATTCCATGGAGGAGACGTCAAGTCTTTGGAGGTTTCCTTCTGGTGTACGGGGTTGCCCACAATCCGGCCTTTCTTTAATGACCCAAGGGAGGCCCAATAGTCCGGCCTATGAGAGATAGGCCGGCGGCCCGAGCACCCCCATATCCGGGATGCCCTCAGTAGCCCCTGAACTAGCCTCCAATCGCTGAGGTTGACGGTCTTCGGCAACTCCATGTTCCAAGGGTCTCCGGCCTGGGCGGCGAGTTCCCTCCATCATCTGCGTTTGGTTTGTCAATAGTTCGGCCACCGAAGAATCCTCCAATTAATGAAGCTCCATGGGGCCCGCCGTGCCACTTTACTTCGCCTAGAATTAAATGATGACGCTCGATTTCTGCGCCCTCAAGGAACGTGAGTGGCCCGATGGGTTTTTACAAAAATGCCCCTTATTGTGGGGAGAGAATGCCCTTTCAACAGGCCAAGGGCGTGGAGGCTAACGCACCCCACCCCCTGCCATCCTTCCCCACATCCCCGAGAGGCCATAGCCAACAAACAATGGCGAGCGCTCCAGGCTCTTCCTCACGCCCTCTCGGCCCCCGCCAAGGCGACTGGGCGAGCTGTTCCGTATCTCAAATGCGACTGCGCAAGCTTGAAACACAGGGGTACCTTCCCGCTTCAGATCTCGCATACACCCGGCCCGGATTAACCTCCGCGGACGGGGAGGCCTTCGCAGAGAATTTTCCTTCCCCCCATGGGGAGGAGAGGGTGTGCTTTGTGCCATTCCTCCTGCGAGGCCTGGGGTTCCCCATTCACCCCTTCTTGAGGGGTTTACTAGAGTTCTACGGGATTCAACTCCACCACCTTACCCCCGGATCGATCCTCCATATTTCGGGTTTCATTGCTTTATGCGAGATGTTCCTGGGCTATGAGGCTCACTTTGAGTTGTGGAGGAAATTCTTCTGCCTAGTCCCTCGCAGCCGAGGAGGGATCATTTACGAGGTTGGCGGAGCCGAAGTATGGCGGGTCGCCAGAACTGGATACCCCGTAGGGACTCCAAAGAAAGATGCCGAAGAGTGGACTTCGGAATGGTTTTATATCGAAGACGTCCCCTTATTCGATCCAACTCGAAGGGGGTTACCGGAATTTTCATTGACCTCCCCAAAGAAGCGGTTCAATTGGCGCCCGAAGAGTGCCTCCCAAGCGGAAAGCGCCGAAGTAACTCGGCTGGCCGCTCAAGTGAGGTGGCTGGCCCACAACGGGCTAACCATCATTGACGTGATGGCAGTTGCCATTGCTCGGTGCGTCCAACCCCTTTAGCAGAGAATGCATCCGCTATGGTGCTACAACGGGGAGGACGACGCAACCCGATACACGAGGATGGGGCCTGCCAATCAGACGGCGATAGCCGCCATTCTGGCCGATCTTTTCAAGGGGGAAGAGCAGGAGTTTGCTCGGCCAAGGCCCAAGAAAGGCTTTTCGATGTATGACCCTATCGAAATGGTAAGTTCAACCAATCTTTATAGTTCGGATATCACTCCAAAATTTTCATGATCGGATTTTCATCTTGTCCGAACACAGCTGGAGGCGCTGGATCGAAACAGTGAGTTGCCCTGCTCCTCAACCAGAGAGTTATTCCCATGATGACGACCCCGGGTTTCATGATGACCCCGAAACATCGATTGTATTTGAGGAGGGGGTCTTCTACTAGGAGAGTCTCGATGGCTCCAAGGTAGCCCTTTTGGCCGACCACCCCGGGGTGCTTCTCTCCTCCGCTGTAAGTGATCAACGGGTTTCTTCTCGAAAGGGCCGTCGTAGAGCTGCTGCGCCGAATACACTGACTCCTACTCCCAAGGGCCGCCGTACGATGCGCCGGGCAGCTGCAAGAGCGGCATCGATGACAGATAGTCGTGGGGCGACGAAACGCGCTGGCCCGACAGGAGTCACGCCATCCATGCCCCGCCCGAAGAGGTGACTCATCTTCCAAGCTGGCGTAGCCTTTATGTTTGACATCCATCAAGAACGCGTAACAATTTTCCGCGGTGTCCCGCAGGCGATATGTGGAACCGCCCTCATCCGAGGATGTTGAAGAGGTGCCGATGGGTGACCCGAAACCGCGATCGCCAGTTGTGGTCGAAGTTACTCCGGAGGTCCCCGCCGAAGACAATCATCCCGAGGACTCAGGGGGTGTCTTGGTCACAAACTCCGAGGTCGAAAGTGTGATGAATCACCGGCGGCGCAAGGCTTCGCTTCGGCACTCTGCGTTTTCTGACCAGGAGTTTAATGCTCTTAGTTCGGTAGACGCATACCTCGGAGCTGCCCGAACAGAACTCGAGGGGGGCAGTAAAGCTCGTGTCCACTAATATGCAGGTATACATTTGGTTTTGACAACTAGTGCCGAACCCAGTAGCCCCCGAGCCTTAATTTGGACGGAACGGCCGAACTAAGGGTCTGATATCCGTAATGCCCTACTGTTGTGCAGGCTGTTCGGGACCACAACAAGAAGTTGGCCGAAGACCTCGGGCTGGCCCACACACAGTTGGAAACTGTGACAGCCAAGCTAGAAGGTGTCAAGAAGTTTACCCAAGAGGCGCATGGTAAGCGCCGAACTCAAGTTTTTGTAGTTAAAATCGGATAGAACATCTTTTCTAATGTAAGACGAGCCCGTAGCAGCCGAGTCGATAAATCAGCTACAGAAGGATCTGGAGATTGCTAAAAAAGCTCAGAGGTATGCGGAGTCACAGCAAGAGGCTGGCTACCGGGTACTGACCCGGAGTCATTAGGAAAGGGACAAGCTCAAGGCGGCAAACCAACAACAGGCCCAAGAAATCGAAAGCTTAAAAGCTCAACTGGCCCTGTCCCAGGAAGAGAACCAGAGACTGAAGGCAGGCATGTTCGGTAAGTGCAGTTGGAGTTTGTCAGTTTATTGACTGCGTGTGGTAGACAGGAATATGATCAACTCCTGCGTCTCATTGCAGTTCTTCTTACCGGGTGCCCCGAAGAGGAGGCCAGCTCCTTCGGACGGGACCTGCTAAAGGAGCTATCCGCTGTGCATGAGCGGGCCCGAAAAGCTATGAAGAGCATGTTCGGGGCATTGTGGCCTGGCGAGGTAGTTCCCGACGGTATGGCCAAACTGGCGAGTCGATTTAAAGGAGCTCGGCGCCGCTTTGAGTTGTGGAAGGTGTCATCGTGCCGAGAGGGAGCACGGGAAGCTTGGGAGATGATCAAGACCCGCTTCACCAAGCTGGAACCGGAGCGCTTAGCTAGAGTTGGGCTAGTAGGGCCGGATGGGCAGGAAGTGCCCGTACATCTGGTATATGACCAGGTTATGCCCGCAGCTCGGCTGTCCCCGGCATATTGTGCTCTGGAGACCATAATAGACGGTCTTGATCAAGATTAACATTGTGATTCTATGTATCTATGTACTTGACATCAGAGAATCTCCAAACTGTGCTTGAAACGTTGTTTTAACCGGCCATCGGCTTCCGTCCCTGCAGCCAGAGGCCGTGGGGTGTTTCCTACTATGCGGTCCGAGGACATCGGGAAAACATTTCGGAGAACCAGGCAATCCGGCCATTTGGTTTGAACAGACTAAAAACGCGCGCGGGGAGTTATGTTATATTACTGTTTAACGTAAGAAACATCTTCCAAAGAAAATAGTTCCTCGATGGGTTCCTTTCTTCGGGTGCCATGTAGATCATGGACGTATAACCGGGTACCCGAAAACGGACGGGGATGGTTACTTTGGGACAATAACCCTAGAATTTTGGCAATAACTGCCAATTATTTTCACTTCCCCCGTGGCCGACCAATTATGTCCTTAAGAACGCTAGCTTTCGGCTTCACCCGTCTGAGGTACGTACCCGGGTAAACCGGACGTAACAATCACAGAGTTGCTCCCTTTACTCCCTAGCCGAACAATCGGGAACGTAGGGTGTAAACACAGGAGCGAGGCAACCCAGCTTGGCCAAATCTTAAGTCAAATTGATGCATATGGTGGCTTTAGAAAGATACTGGAAGGTAGCAAGCATAAAAAAATGATGATTGCACAAATGTATAATCGGCTTCGTAAAAGAAGCCCCCAGGTAACAGAGTGTGGTACATTCAAAGATGTTTTGCCGAAGAAAACTTAACGTAGTTCGGCTGAACCGAACACAACCCGGGAAAAACTAATTAGTCAAAAAATGAAAATCCGAGAAAGATAAACCGAATGAGGTAAGGCTGCCGGGTTAGCCGTAGAAACGCCTTAGCCGAGCTGCGTTCCATGGGTTTGGTTCGAGGCGGTCGTCCTGCGGGTCGCGAAGGCGGTAAGCTCCGCCCGCGAGTACCTGATCGATTATGAAGGGCCCCTCCCATTTGGGCGACAGCTTGTGCTTCTGCTTCTCCGGGAGGCGCAGGACTAGATCGCCGACGTTATAGGCCTTTGCCCGCACTTCCCTGCTCTGATAACGTCTGGCATGCTGCTGATAAAAAGTAGAACGAGCCCGAGCTATATCGCGCTCGCCCTCCAGGGCATCCAGGTCATCTTGCCGATCTAGCTCGGCCTCCTTCTCTTCGTACATACGCACCCGAGGTGCGTCGTGAATAAGATCACTGGGGAGGACGGCTTCTGCCCCATACACCATGAAGAACAGTGTGTAACCCGTGGATCGATTAGGAGTGGTGCGCAGTCCCCACAGTACGGAGTCATGCTCCTCGACCCAATGGCAGTCGGATCCTTTTAAAGATCAGACCAAACGGGGCTTGATGCCACTCAAGATTAGGCCATTAGCTCTCTCGACCTGTCCATTGGACTGTGTGTGATATACCGAGGCATAGTCGAGCTTAATGCCTAAATTAGCGCACCAGTCTTTAACTTCCTGGGCGGTAAAATTGGATCCATTGTCCGTTATTATGCTATGAGGGACACCGTAACGGTGTATGACACCGGATATAAAATCGATGACCGGCTTAGACTTGGCTGAAGTTACTGGCTTTGCCTCAATCCACTTAGTGAATTTGTCTACCATGATGAGTAGATATTTATTTTTTCTTGGTTCCCCCTTTAAGGGGTCCGACCATGTCCAGCACCCAGACCGCGAAAGGCCAAGTGATCGGTATCGTCCGAAGAGCCGTGGGGGGCATATGACTCTGATTTGCAAAAAGCTGGCATCCAACGCAATTTTGGACCAATGTTTGGGCGTCTGTTCGGGCAGTGGGCCAGAAGAACCCTGCTCGGAAGGCCTTGCTAACCAGGGCCCGAGCTGCTGCGTGGTGACCGCCCATGCCAGAGTGGATCCCGGCCAAGAGTTGTCTTCCCTCCTCTTCGGATATACATCTTTGGAGGACACCGGTAGCGCTTTTTTTATATAGTTCGCCCTCGTGGACTTTATAGGCCTTTGATCGCTGAATAATGCGCCTGGCCTCAGTCTGGTCATCGGGTAGCTCTTGGCGGAGGAGGTAGGCGAGGAAGGGCTTGGTCCATGGCGCAATTACAGCCATGACTTCATGAGCCGAAGATGTCATTTCGATGGCCGAGCCCTCGATAATTCCTTCATCTGGTTCGATGGGCGAAGGGACGAGCTCTCCTGGGGTATTGGTTTCCGAGCCCTAGGCGCCCTCCTGCCAGACCACGGACGGCTTGAAGAGTCGTTCCAAAAATGTGTTCTCAGGGACACGGTCACGCTTGGCACCCATTCGGGCAAGGGTATCTGCAGCTTGATTGCTGTCTCTGGGTATATGGTGGAACTCCAGTCCCTCAAAACGGGCGGAGATTTTTAGGACGGCATTGCGGTATGCTATCATTTTTGGGTCTTTTGCGTCGAATTCGCCGTTGACTTGAGAGATGGCGAGATTGGAATCTCCCCGTACCTCGAGCCGCTGTATGCCCATTGACATCACAATCCAAAGTCCATGCAACAGAGCTTCATATTCGGCTTCGTTGTTGGAGTCGGTGTACATGATCTGGAGTATGTACAGAATATTATCACCAGTGGGGGATGTGAGGACCACGCCAGCCCCAGGCCGACGAGCATTTTGGAACCGTCGAAGTACATCGTCCAGTGCGAGTATGTACTGTACTCCCTAGGGAGTTTGGCTTCGGTCCATTCCGCAACGAAATCAGCCACCACCTGAGATTTAATAGCTCGGCATGGTCGATATAGGATTTCGAAGGGAAGGAGTTCTATAGCCCATTTGGCTATACGGCCGGTGGCGTCTCGATTGTTGATTATGTCATTCAGTGGTACTTCGGATACCACCGTGACCGAGCACTCTTGAAAATAGTGGCGGAGCTTTCGGGATGCCATGAAAACTGCGTAGGCGATCTTCTGATAATGCGGGTACCTCGTTTTACACGGGGTCAGCACTTCGGATACATAGTACACGGGTTTCTGTACCTGGAGCTTGTGACCCTCTGTCTCTCGTTCGACAACGAGAACCGCGCTGACCACCTGATTCGTGGCCGATATGTATAACAGCATTGGCTCGCCCGGGCTGGGTGCCGTCAAGACTGGGTTGCTAGCCAGTAAAGTTTTTATTTCTTCCAGCGCAGCCGCCGCTTCGCTGGTCCACTCGAAGTTCTTTGTCCGTTTGAGCAATTTATAGAGCGGCAAGGCCTTCTCTCCAAGGCGTGAGATGAAGCGGCTTACGGCTGCTACGCAGACGGCTAGTTTCTGGACGTGCTTTAGCTCGGTGGGGATCGCCAGCTCGGACAGTGCCCATATTTTTGCTGGGTTGGCCTCTATTCCTCTATGGGAAACAATGAATCCGAGCAGTTTACCGGCAGGCACTCCGAAAACGCACTTGTCCGGATTGAGCCTTATATCGAAAATCCGAAGACTATCGAAGGTTTGACGGAGATCGTCCACCAGCTGGCCGACGCGTTTGGTTTTGATGACCATGTCGTCGACGTATGTCTCGACCGTTTTGCCGATTTGCTTTTCCAAGCATGTTTGGATCATGCGCTGGTATGTGGCCCCTGCGTTTTTTAATCCGAAGGGGATTGTGTTGAAACATAATGGTCCATAGGGGGTGATGAATGCTGTGGCCGCTTGGTCGGACTCCTTCATTTTAATTTGGCGGTATCCGGAGTAAGCGTCGAGAAAACACAGCAAGTCGTGCCCGGCGGTGGCGTCTATGATCTGGTCTATGCGGGGCAAGGGGAAAGGATCCTTGGGGCAGGCCTTGTTTAAGTCCTTGAAATCGACACACAACCGCCAGGATTTGTCTTTCTTAGGTACCATGACCAGATTGGCCAACCATTCCGGATGTTTGATATCTCGGATAAATCCGGCTTCGAGCAACTTTGCCAGTTCCTCGCCCATAGCTTGACGCTTGGGCTCAGAGAACCGGCGTAGAGTCTGTTTGACTGGCTTGAACCCTTTGAATATGTTCAAGCTGTGTTCGGCTAATCTGCGTGGGATCCCTGGCATGTCTGAAGGGTGCCAGGCGAAGATATCCCAGTTTTCAAGCAAAAATTTGCGCAACTCTTCATTGACCACGGGGTCCAGCTGAGCTCCTATGGATGCCGTCTTGCTGGGATCTGTTGGGTGAACTTGGAATTTGACAATTTCATCTGCTGGTTTGAAGGATGTAGATTTAGCCCTTTTGTCGAGGATTACTTCATCCTTATCCACCGTTGATCGGAGCATGGTCAGTTCTTCGGCTGCGAGGGCTTTGGACAATGCTTTGAGGGCTAGTGATGCTATTTTATTTTCGGCCCGAAGAGCTCTGTCCGGATCACTTATTACTGTGATCACGCCGTTTGGCCCTAGCATCTTAAGTTTCATGTACCCGTAATGTGGAATAGCATGGAATCGCGCGAAAGCGTCGTGCCCTAGTAAGGCGTGGTAGCCGCTGCGAAAGGGCACAATATGGAAAAGCAGTTCTTTGGATCGGTAGTTCTCGGGGGTTCCGAAGACCACATCGAGAGTAACTCGGCCACTGCAACGTGCCTCCTTCCCGGCGATGATCCCTCGAAAGGTAGTGTGGCTTTGCTCGACGCGAGATCGGTCGAACTGCATTTTGTCCAGGGTGTCCTCGTAAATGAGGTTTAGCCCGCTGCCGCCGTCCATTAGCACTTTTTGGAGCCGAAACCCATCCACTATGGGATCAAGGACAAGGGCGGCAGCGGCTTGAGTGGGGCGAGTCCTCGGCTGATCTGCTTCACTAAAAGTGATAGGTGTGTCAGTCCATGAGTCTATTGCTGCCACATGGTGAATTTGGGTGAGCTCTCGAAGGGCTCTCTTCCTCTGATTTATTGAGGAATACGTCTCGTAGATTGTTAAGATCTCGGCGTCATCATCAAGGGGCGTTGCTGGTCGTTTATCTGAGTGCGGGCCTCCGATGATGACTTCGCCGCTCTTGGCCACTTGCCTGACCACCCAACAAGCTTGAAGGCTGTGGGTTGGGTTTGTGTTGAGAAGGACAGAATGTATGGGGCATGGCTTGTCCAGTAGCTCATCAAGGACCGTTCTGGACCTTGTCAGGGGTTTCATTCTTTTCTTAGACGGCATGTATGGAGGTGTCCGGTGAGGGTGTGCCCGTTTTGCCCGATCTCGGTTTGACCCCTCCGTACGGATTGACTCCATTTGCTCGAGCTGGGCTTGCCATGCATACTCCATGGCGCAGTATTTGGATACCAGATCTGATAACTCAGAGAAGTTTTGGATGTGGCGGCGGGCGAGGGCATTTAAGATGCCTTCATCTCGGCAGTTCTGTCGGAAGACCTCCAGAATTTCTCTACCGCAGTCGTCTGCCATCTTGTTTTTGACAAGAAGGAATCTGGCCCAGAAGTGCCGAACTGTCTCTCCGGGCTGTTGGTTTATGTACATTAGGTCCCATATGTTCGGCCGTCCGGAGTTATTTGAACTGTACTCGATGTGGGGGGTGGGTGGGCTTAAAATTTTGATCCCTGCGAGGTGTGAGTTCAAGGCCTTGGCGGCTACGTGCTGGATCGACGTAGAACCCGATGTGCAAAGCTCCGGATCCGAACGGTCGACCAGGTGTGATTGTGCAAACTCAAGGTTGCGTACTAGATCAGACTTCGGCTCTGAATCCTCTCCGGAAGGGAGTTCGGCTGCTGAGCGGGAGGGTGGAGCTTGCTGATCGGAGGCTCGTTCCTCGTGGGCTATTGGTTCCGGGGGGAGAGGCGAGCCCTCGGTCGAACCTTCGATAGTGGCGCCTAAGTGGGGGGTCGGAGGGGTATAGATCTCCCTGTCATCGGCTCTGAGCCCGATCTTGCCGTAGACCGAGGACTGGCCATCGGTGAATCCCATGGCTTGGATCCGATCTAGTATCCCGTTTAATAGCGAGAGATCCGTCGGATTCAAGCTCTGGCGGTCTGCGGGGTCAACCCGCAATATGGCTGAGACGGGAGCGTTCGAATTCGCCCTGAAATCATGTTCGGCTGAGGCAGGTCTTCGGCCGTCAAGCACAGAGGTAGAATCCGGGCTCAAGGCTGGATCCGAAGTAGTAGCAGCCCTGATGGTAGAATGGGGCGTGTCCAAAGTCAAAGCTTCAGGGTTTGCGGGCCCTTTAGACAAAGCCGAAGGCCCCGCCAAAACAAGATCTCCCTGGGAGTCGGCGACGAACTCTAAGTTCCCGAACCTGATCTCCAGGCCAGGGGAAAAGCTGTTGACCCGGCCGAGATGACCGGCCGGATCAGCGTGGAGCACGATGCTTCCGAACGCAAAGAGCTGACCGGGAACGAAGATGTCCCCGTGCCTGGCACTGTTGTTAATAACTACGCGAGCCATTGATCCTTGATGACCCTCAGTGGAGCTCTCAATGAAAGCACCAATGTCGGTACTGAAACCGGCAGATCTCGGGTAGGGGGTCCGAACTATGGATCTAGGAATCAATGGGTTACAGGGAACATAGAGACGGCGATTTACCCAGGTTCGAGCCCTCTCGAGGAGGTAAAACCCTATGTCCTGCTAGTTTATATTGATGTGATAGCACAAAGGTTACAAAGCTGATCTACCTCGAGATTGGATGGGCTAAACCCTAGGTAGTTGATATCATCCCCTCTACCGACTAAACCTTCTGGTTTATATAGACACCAGAAGGTCTTAGGGTTACATATGTCGGTTGCTATCAGGGGATAAACATGCCGATCACGCCAATTATTCCTTGGAGGAGACGTCAAGTCTTTGGAGGTTTCCTTCTAGTGTACGGGGTCACCCACAATCCGGCCTTTCTTTAATGACCCAAGGGAGGCCCAATAGTCCGGCCTATGAGAGATAGGCCGGCGGCCCGAGCACCCCCATATCCGGGACGCCCTCAGGGATCCACAATGAGTTGAAATGGTACTCAATTAGTCTTGATCTCAGATGACATGGAATAGAGATTACAAGTTCCAATCCCCCTTACAATAGTGAAAGAAATGATGATGATGATGATGGAGATGAAAGGACCAAAAACCACGATGATCTTCTCCTCTCCTATTCTGGATGGTGTGGCGGCGGCTAGGGTTCTCTTCTCTTCGTGGTCCCTTCACGAAAGTTGCTTGTATAGATGAGGAGGGGCCGTGGGCACTCCAAACGACCGCTCAAATGAGCGCGTGCAGTCGCATGGAATGCCGTCTTTCATTCTGGTGCGCCTGTTGACAATGCTCTCTTCAGGAAAGTTGCTCCAATTGGCTTGATTTGCAGCAATCTCCTTTGGTTTCCTTAAAAATGTGATATTTCCTACCATCCAAAGGACAAAGTAGATTTTCCTTTCTTTTGTTGGATTGGCATTAGAAATATCCAAAGAATAACAAAAATCCAATGAAACCAAATGGAAATCACTATGAAAAACAACACAAATTCTCGAGCCATCAGTATCCGGGTGTGCAGGAGGAACACCGTGCGGCGGACTACTAGGTCCGATCACACAGCCGGCGGCGTGTGGAGGTGGCTAGTTGTAACACATGGAAAGCCCAAGTGACGGCGCCGAAGTGATCAACCAAATGAGTGGGCTCAACACTTGGGCCTCGCATGGATCCTAAAGACCAAAGTCTACTCGGTCACGATCCAAGTCCAGCTCGGATCACATCCGACCAGTGTCCTCGGATCCGACCTCGTAGGTTTCTTCCCTTAAGCATGAGACCCCTTAGGTTCAAGTCGGCTTGGTCGCAGGTTGGATCACCTCCAACTTGCTCGGCTGGTAGCGCCCTCTAGCAAGGTGTGCCAACCACCAAGTAGACAATGAAGCCGGTTGGCGAACCTGTACAACATGTCACACTTATGTTCCCTTTGTCACACGATATATGTTGTCGGGCTCAAGGCGAGTCTGTCATCCTTGTGCTAGCCCGACCTCTTCCTCGTTCCAGTGATACCGACCATAAACTGGATTATCTCATAATCCTTGTCGCATGACCATATTTATCTTGGTCAGATCATACGAGGGGTCCAAAGTATATCTCTCGTGGTCGGAGGGGAAAATCCCATCTTGCTCAACCATGTCTCGCAGCTTGGGTCTGGACAAGCCCGAAACCTACCTTTGTAACTACCCAGTCATGGAGTAGCATTTGGTCAGCCCAAAGTAGGTCTGTCACCATCCCGAGTACATGCGCCAGCTAAGGTCTTAGGACATAGAACGTATGTTGTACTAGAGACTCACAAATGACCTATCGCTACGTCTCATAGTCAGGTCTGTCTGACTCGGACCTTATCTCTACTCGGATCCGACTACGTCGAATCCGACCAGATCCTTCCGAGTCCATATTATTCGGATAGCATCCAATGCTCCATGGCCAGTGAGACCGAGCCATCCACCATGTCATATGCTATTCTAGTTAGCTGCGTGTCCACACAACCCTTTCGACTAGGGACCTTTTAGGACAGTCATCATACAATGCATAGTGTCACAAACAAGTCACGTACTTGCTGATACACATCATTGATAACGTCCAAGGACTATCTTTATTCATAAACACATAGGAAATATCATCATACGCGATTGCCTCTAGGGCATATCTCCAACACTTTTTTGACCCAGTTGCAGTCCCCTCCTTGACTCGTAACTGGGACCTGGCCTTTTTTTGTCCCTGTTGCAAGTTCACCCTCAACTCGCAACTGGGAGTCTGACCTTTTTTTGTCTCAGTTGCAAGTCCACCCTCGAGTCGTAACTGGGGCCTGGCCTTTTTCCCCCCGGTTGCAACTCCACTCTCGACTCACAACACGGCCCCGGCATTTTTTTTTCCTAATTGCAAGTCCACCCTCGACTCGCAACTGGGGTCCGATCTTTTTTTGCCCCAGTTGGAAGTCCACCTTCGATTCATAACTGGGGCCCAACCTCTTTTGTCCTAGTTGCAAGTCCACTCTCTACTCACAAATGGGGCCTGACCTTTTTTTTGTCCAAGTTGCAAGTCCATCCTCGACTCGCAACTAGGGCCCAACCTTTTTTGTTCGAGTTGCAAGGCCAACCTTGACTAGCAAATAGGGCCTGATAACCCACAAGTATAGGGGATCGCAACCGTTTTCAAGGGTAGTATTTCACCCAAATTTATTGATTCGACACAAGGGGAGCCAAAGAATATTTGTAAGTATTAGCAGTTGAGTTGTCAATTCAACCACACCTGGAGAACTAAATATCTGCAGGAAAGTGATCAGTAGCACAGTAATATGATAGTTTGACAGTAGTGGCAACAGTAGCAATAGTAACGATAATAGTAACATCAGCAATTTTATAGTGATTGTAACAGCAGCAGCAGCAGTAGTAACTTAGCAAAGATCAATATGCAAAAAGCGTAGGAATTGGATCAGTGATAGATAATTATGTTGGATGACATTCATCATGTAACAGTCACAACCTAGAGCGATACACAATAGCTCCAATTCATCAATATAATGTAGGCATGTATTCCGTATATATTCATACGTGCTTATAATACGAAATTGCATGACATCTTTTGTCCTACCCTCCCATGGCAGCAGGTTCCATAAGGAAACTAAGGGATATTAAGGACTCCTTTTAATAGAGAACTGGAACAAAGCATTAACACATGGTGAATAGATGAACTCCTCGAATTACAGTCATCCTCGGAGAGTATCGCAAACAATTATCACTATGGGGTCTACGGATCAGAACAATAACAAGTGCATATGACTAGCAGGTAGGATCAAGAACTCAAATATATTCATGAAAACATAGAGGGCTCAGATCTGAAATCATGGCACTCGGGCCCTAGTGACAAGCATTAACCATAGCAAAGTCATAGCAACATCAATCTCAGAACATAGTGGATATTAGGGATCATGCCCTAACAAATTGACTCGATTACATGATAAATCTCATCCAATCCCATCACCGTCCAGCAAGCCTACTAAGGAATTACTCACTCCTGGTGGTGAGCATCATGGAATTGGCGATGAAGAAGGGTTGGTGATGATGATGGCGACGAATCCCCCTCTCCGAAGCCCCGAACGGACTCCAGATCTGCCCTCCCGATGAAGAACAGGAGGTGGCGGCGGCTTCGTATCGTAAAACGCGATGAAACTTCTTCTCTTATTTTTTTTCTCGGGGAAAAGGAATTTATAGGCTTGGAATTAGGGTCAGCGGAGCCACGTGGGCCCCACAAGGTACCAGGGCGCGCCCAGGGGTGTGGCCGCGCCCTGGTGCCTTGTGGGCAACTGGTGGGCCCCCTCCGGTGGATCTTCGCTCCCGTATTTTTTATATTTTCCATAAAAAAATCTCCAAAAAGTTTCATCCAATTCCGAGAACTTTTATTTCTGCACAAAAACAACACCATGGTAGTTCTGCTGAAAACAGCATCAGTCCAGGTTAGTTTCATTCAAATCATGCAAATTGGAGTCCAAAACAAGAGCAAAAGTGTTTGAAAAAGTAGATATGACAGAGACGTATCAGGGCCCAATCTTTTTTGTTCGAGTTGCCAGTCCACCCTCGACTCGCAACTGGGCCCAACCTTTCTTGTCCGAGTTGCAAGTCCCTCCTCGACTCGCAACTGGGCTCCAACATTTTTTGTTCGAGTGGCAAGTCCACCCTCGACTTGCAACTAGAGCCCAACCTTCTTTGTCCGAGTTGCAAGTCCACCCTCGACTCGCAATGGGGGCGCAAGTTTTTTAGTCCCAATTGCAAGTCCACCCTCCATTCACAAGTGGGGCCCGACCTTTTTTTGTCCCAGTTGCAAGTCCACCGCCGACTCGCAATTGAGGCTCGACGTTTTCTTGTCCCAGTTGCAAGTCCACCATCGACTCGCAACTAGGGTCCAACCTTTTTTGTCTCGGTTGCAATTCCATACTCGACTCGCAACTGCGGTCCGATCTTGTTTAGTCCCAATTGTGAGTCCACCATCCACTCGCCACTGGGGATCCGACCTTTTTTAGTCTCAGTTGCAAGTCCATCCTCGACAGTGAACAAACCGCACATGAGCTGGCACAAGTAGCTAGGATATGTTTTTGTTTTGTTTTGTTTTCTTCATGGTTTTCCTGTTTTTTATTTTATCATTTTTTCTTCATTGGTTTTCCTCGCCATTTAATTTTTCTATTTTCAAAAGTTGATCTTATTTTTTTTGTTTTTTCTGATTCTTTTTTCTTTTGTCATAAATTCACAAGTTTCAATAAATTTTCCAAAATTCATAAATTTGTTCATTTTTCTAAAATTGTTCTTGTTTATAAATTTTTTTAAAATTCAAAATGTGTTCATTTTTTGTTCTCTTCTTATTTATCTATTTTCTCTATTTGGTTTTCTCATTTTTTTCCCCGTTTGCTTTTCATTCTTTTTGTTTTCTCAACTTTTCCTTTACTTTTTTTTAATTCTTTAACCTTTTTTCAAAATTATGAACATTTTTGAAATCATGAATATTTTGCAAATTTATGAACATATTTTCTGAATCTGCAAACAAATTTTGACTGATGAATATTTTTTCTAATCCATGAACATTCTTTTAATGCATAATCAATTGTTAATTGTGTATTTTAAAACAATTTAGTGTATTTAAATAAATCTTCATTGTGTACAATTTAAATAGTTCATCGTATATAAAAAAGTTCACTGTATATTAAAAAAATATTCATTGTATATTACAAAAACATTAGTGTGTATTCAGAAAATGACCATCATATATTAAAGGATTGTTCACCGTATATTAGAACGTTTTTGGTGTTCGTTAATATTTTTTATAATTTGAAACTTTTTATGTAAATTCATGAACATGTTTTTGAAATATGTTTTCATCAAACTTTGTTCATTACTGAAAATTAATTATAAAATATATGAGTGAAAAACGCAAAAACCAAAAGGCAAAAAAATAATCGTTGGTAGCCTATGTTGAATATATTTGTGCATGTATATTGTGCCGTAGGCCCACCTCCTAGTTTTCCTGTATAGTTGAGGTTGTGGCCGGTCTTGTACATCATATATACGTGCCTAGTGCACCCGATCAATGCATTGAGAGTTGCACGGCCTAAACCTAAGTCTCTACATGGTATCAGTTTTCCCTACTATCCTACCCTAGCCGCCGCCGCCGCCGCCGCATCCCGCCACCGCCACACACCGCCACCGCCAGCGCTCCTCCCAGCCGCCGCTGCTGCTCCGTGTCGCCGCCGCCTCCCTCCACCGCTTCCGCCACCCTAACCCTAGCCGCCGCTGCCACCCTTCCTTTCCCACAGCCGCTGCCCTACCTCCCACTGACCCGCCCCGCTGCCATGGCCTCCCCGGGCTCCTCGGTCTCCTCCGGCAGCAACCCGTTCGCCGGCCCGGACGTCACCCTCGTTTGCGATTTCAACATCTTCGACCGCGTTCCGGTGATCCTTGATCAGTCCACCGCATCCTACTCCGCCTGGAAGAGGTACTTCTCCTTGGTGTTCCATGAGTACCTGCTACACGGTCACGTTGATGGCACCGTGGACTCTCGCCTCATGGTGAATGACGAGGACTGGATGATTCTCGACGCCACCATCATCCGCTGGTTCTACCTCACCATCTCCAAGGACCTCTTCCACACGGTGGTGTGCGACGAGGACGACGCCTACGCCGTCTGGACCAAGCTCAACGGCCTCTTCACCGACAACAAACTTCAGCGCAAGGTCCTTCTTCACGGCGAGTTTTGCGGGTGCCAGCAGCTTGATTCATCCATAGATGATTTTTGCATGCGCCTCAAAAAGCTTGCCGATGAGCTCCGTGATCTTGGTGAGAAGGTCGGCGATGAGCTCCTCATCAGCACCCTCACCGCCGGTCTCAACGAAGACTTTGGGAAGGCCGCTTCCAACCTTACCCTCATCCCGGAGCCGACTTTTGCTAAGGTGGTGGCGTACCTGAAGCTCGAGGAGCGACGGATGAAGATGGCGCGGACACGGGCCACGCACACCGCCCTCACCACCGGCACCCGCGGTGGATCGGCGCCGCCTACCCCTCAGCCGCGCCCCGCGCCGGCCCTCCCGCCGCCGCCGGCCTTTCCGCAGGCGCCGGCCCCCTTCCCGCTACAGCAGCCGGCCCCGGCTGCCAACGGGGGTCGCCGCGGGGGTCGGCGTGGTGGGCGCAAGCAGCAGCAGCCCCACGGCGCTCAGGGAGTGTTGGGGAACGTTGCATGGGAAACAAAAATTTTCCTACGCACACATAAGATCTATCCATGGTGATGAGCATCTACGAGAGGGAGAGTGAATCTACATACCCTTGTAGATCGCTAAGCGGAAGCGTTAATAAACGCGGTTGATGTAGTCGAACGTCTTCGCGATCCAAATCGCCGAGCGTCCCGCGATCCAATCACGATCCTTCCGATCTAGTGCCGAACGGACGGCACCTCCGCGTTCAACACACGTACGGCTTGATGACGCCTTCACCTCCTCGATCCAGCGAGCGATGGTGAAGTAGTGGTTGAGTTCCAGCAGCACGACGGCGTGGTGATGGTGGTGAGGAACAATCTCTGCAGGGCTTCGCCAAGCACTACGGAGATTATGACGGAGGAACTAGAGGGCTAGGGTTGCCGGCACACGGCTTGGGAAATCCTGATGTGTCCCGTGTGCTAGCCCTGCCCCTCTATTTATATGTTGAGCCTTGGGGTCTAAACTTGGAGTAAAAGCCTCCTCCAGGTCGGTTTTGCCCGCACAAGGTCGGTTTGGCCCGCAGGGAAAGAGTCCAACTCGGATCCCGGCCGAACCGTGCACAGCCGCGCACAAGCGGTAGTACCGCTTAACACAAGCGGTAGTACCGCTTGGGCGGTAGTACCGCTTCACACAAGCGGTAGTACCGCTCGGGCGGTAGTACCGCTTCACCAAGCGGTAGTACCGCTTACGCGGCAGCAAAACTACTTTTGCACTTTCCAATACCTTGTGGGCTTTATCCCTTTGGCTCATATAAAGTGTTGCTGCACCCGAACACTTCGGTAAACATCCGGAACCCCTTCCGGTGAACTCCGGAACCCTTCCAGAGATCAAAACACTATTATCACATATATCAATCTTTACCTCCGGACTATTCCGGAGATCCTCGTCATGTCCGGGATCTTATCCGGGACTCCGAACAACTTTCGGTCACCAACATAATAACTCAATTATACTAATCATCACCAAACGTTAAGTGTGTAGACCCTGCGGGTTCGAGAACTATGTAGACATGACCGAGACACCTCTACGGCCAATAACCAATAGCGGGACCTGGATGCCCATATTGGCTCCTACATATTCTACGAAGATCTTTATCGGTCGAACCTCTATGTCAAGGATTCAGTTAATCCCGTATGCTGTTCCCTTTGTTCTTCGGTATGTTACTTGCCCGAGATTCGATCGTCGGTATCACTATACCTAGTTCAATCTCGTTACCGGCAAGTCTCTTTACTCGTTCCGTAATACAAGATCTCGTGGCTAACACTTTAGTCACATTACTTGCAAGGCTCATTGTGATGTTGTATTACCGAGTGGGCCCTGAGATACCTCTCCGTCATACGGAGTAACAAATCCCAGTCTTGATCCATGCCAACCCAACAGACACCCTCGGAGATACCTGTAGAGCACCTTTATAGTCACCCAGTTACGTTGCGACGTTTGATACACACAAGGTATTCCTCCGGTGTCAGTGAGTTGCATGATCTCATGGTCAAAGGAACAGATACTTGACATGCAGAAAACAATAGCAATAAACTGACACGATCAAATGCTACGTTTACAGTTTGGGTCTTGTCCATCACATCATTCTCCTAATGATGTGATCCCGTTATCAAATGACATCTCATGTCAATGGCTAGGAAACCTTAACCATCTTTGATCAACGAGCTAGTCAACTAGAGGCTTACTAGGGACACAGTGTTGTCTATGTACCCACACATGTATTTGAGTTTCCAATCAATACAATTATAGCATGGATAATAAACGATTATCATTAACAAGGAAATATAATAATAACCAATTTATTATTGCCTCTAGGGCATATTTCCAACAGTCTCCCACTTGCACTAGAGTCAATAATCTAGTTCACATCACTATGTGATTTACATTGTAATGAATCGAACACCCATGCAGTTCTGGTGTTGTTCATGTTTAGCCCTTGGAAGAGGTTTAGTCATCGGATCTGCAACATTTAGATCCGTGTGTACTTTGCAAATATTTATGTCGTCCTCCTTGATGTAATCGCGGATGGAATTGAAACGTCGCTTTATGTGTCTGGTCCTCTTGTGAAATCTTGGTTCCTTGGCTAGAGCAATGGCACCAGTATTATCACAAAACAGAGTCATTGGGTTAAGTGCACTAGGCACTACTCCAAGATCTGTCATGAACTCCTTCATCCAGACACCTTCCTTCGCCGCCTCCGAGGCAGCGATGTACTCCGCTTCGCATGTAGAATCTGCTACCACGCTTTGCTTGGAACTGCACCAGCTAACCGCACCCCCATTAAGAATAAATACGTATCCGGTTTGCGACTTAGAGTCATCCGGATCAGTGTCAAAGCTTGCATCGACGTAACCCTTTACGACGAGCTCTTGATCACCTCCATAAACGAGAAACATGTCCTTAGTCCTTTTCAGGTACTTCAGGATATTCTTGACCGCCGTCCAGTGTTCCATTCCTGGATCACTTTGAAACCTTCCGACCATACTTATGGCAAGGCTGACATCGGGTCTTGTGCACAGCATTGCATACATGATAGAGCCTATGGCCGAAGCATAGGGGATGACACTCATCTTTTCTCTATCTTCTGCAGTTAATGGGCATTGAGTCTTACTCAACTTCACACCTTGCAAAACAGGCAAGAACCCCTTCTTGGACTGATCCATTTTGAACTTCTTCAAAATCTTATCAAGGTATGTGCTTTGTGAAAGTCCTATTAAGCGTCTTGATCTATCTCTATAGATCTTGATGCCTAATATGAAAGCAGCTTCTCCTAGGTCCTTCATTGAAAAACTCTTGTTCAAATATTCCTTTACGCTTTCCAGCATTTCTATATTGTTTCCAATCAGCAATATGTCATCCACATATAATATTAGAAACGCTATAGAGCTCCCACTCACTTTCTTGTAAATACAAGCTTCTCCGTAAACTTGTATAAACTCGAACGCTTTGATCACCTCATCAAAACGAAGATTCCAACTCCGAGATGCTTGCACCAGTCCATAAATGGATCGCTGGAGTTTTGCAAACTTTGTCAGCATTCTCTGGATCGACAAAACCTTCTGGTTGCATCATATACAACTCTTCCTTAAGGTAACCGTTAAGGAACGCTGTTTTGACATCCATCTGCCAAATTTCATAATCGAAAAAGGCAGCTATTGCTAACATGATTCTGACGGACTTAAGCATCGCTACAGGTGAGAAGGTCTCATCGTAGTCAACTCCTTGAACTTGTGAAAAACCCTTTGCCACAAGTCGAGCTTTATAGACGGTGACATTACCGTCCGCGTCCGTCTTCCTCTTAAAGATCCATTTGTTCTGAATGGCCTTACGCCCTTCAGGTAATACTTCCAAAGTCCATACTTTCTTTTCATACATGGATCCCATCTCGGATTTCATGGCCTCTAACCACTTCTCGGAATCCGGGCCCATCATCGCTTCTCCATAGCTCGTAGGTTCATCGTTGTTTAACAACATGACCTCTAAGACAGGGTTGGCGTACCACTCAGGAGCAGTACGCGTCCTTGTCGACCTACGAGGTTCGATAGCAACTTGATCCAAAGCTTCATGATCATCATCATTAACTTCCTCTTCAGCTAATGTAGGCTCCACAGAAACAATTTTCTGCGCTGCGCTACTCTCAGGTTGAAGTAAAGGTTCAACAACCTCATCAAGTTCTATCTTCCTCCCACTCAATTCTTTCGAGAGAAACTCTTTCTCAAGAAATGTTCCGTTTTTAGCGACAAACACTTTGCCCTCGGATCTGAGGTAGAAGGTATACCCAATTGTCTCTTTTGGGTATCCTATGAAGACGCATTTCTCCGCTTTGGGTTCCAGCTTTTCAGGCTGAAGCTTTTTGACATAAGCATCACATCCCCAAACTTTAAGAAACGACAGCTTTGGCTTCTTGTCAAACCAAAGTTCATATGGCGTTGTCTCAACGGATTTCGATGGTGCCCTATTTAAAGTGAATGCAGCTGTCTCTAATGCATAACCCCAAAACGATAGTGGCAAATCGGCAAGAGACATCATAGATCGCACCATATCCAATAAGGTTCGATTACGACGTTCGGACACACCATTACGCTGTGGTGTTCCAGGCGGTGTCAATTGTGAAACAATTCCATACTGTCTTAAGTGACTGCCAAACTCATAACTCAGATATTCTCCTCCTCGATCAGATCGTAGGAATTTAATCTTCTTGTTACGATGATTCTCAACTTCACTCTGAAATTGTTTGAACTTTTCAAATGTTTCAGACTTGTGTTTCATTAAGTAAATATACCCATATCTACTTAAGTCATCAGTGAAGGTGAGAAAGTAACGATAACCACCGCGCGCCTCAATGCTCATCGGACCGCACACATCAGTATGTATGATTTCCAATAAGTCACTTGCCCGTTCCATTATTCCAGAGAACGGCGTTTTAGTCATCTTGCCCATGAGGCATGGCTCACATGTGTCAAGTGATTCAAAATCAAGTGACTCCAAAAGTCCATCAGCATGGAGCTTCTTCATGCGTTTTACGCCAATATGACCTAAACGGCAGTGCCACAAGAAAGTGGTATTATCATTATCAATTCTACATCTTTTGGCATCAATGTTATGAACATGTGTATCATTACTATCGAGATTCAATAAGAATAAACCCCTCACATCGGGTGCATGACCATAAAAGATATTACTCATATAAATAGAACAACCATTATTCTCTGATTTAAATGAGTAACCGTCTCGCAATAAACAAGATCCAGATATAATGTTCATGCTTAACGCAGGCACCAAATAACACTTATTTAGGTTCATCACTAATCCCGACGGTAATCGAAGAGCGAGCGTGCCGACGGCGATCACATCAACCTTGGAACCATTTCCCACGCGCATCGTCACTTCGTCCTTTGCCAGCCTCCGTCTATTCCGCAGTTCCTGTTTTGAGTTGCAAATATGAGCAACCGCACCGGTATCAAATACCCAGGCACTACAACGAGAGTTGGTAAGGTACACATCAATAACATGTATATCATATATACCTTGTTTGTTGGCCGCCTTCTTGTCAGCCAAATACTTGGGGCAGTTCCGCTTCCAGTGTCCAGTTCCCTTGCAATGAAAACACACAGTTTCTGGTTTGGGTCCAGCCTTGGGTTTCTTCACGAGAGGAGCAACTGCTTTGCCACTCTGCTTGGAGTTACCCTTCTTACCCTTGCCATTTTTCTTGAAACTAGTGGTTTTATTGACCATCAACACTTGATGCTCCTTCTGAATTTCAGACTCAGCGGCTTTCAGCATCGCAAACAGCTCGGCGACTGACTTGTTCATCCCGTGCATGTTATAGTTCAACACGAAGCTCTTGTAGCTAGGTGGCAATGATTGAAGAACTCTGTCAGTGATAGCCTCTGGCGGAAGGGGCATCCCTAACTCAGCCAGACGGGTGGAGTACCCAGACATTCTGAGCACGTGGTCACTGATAGACCCGTTCTCCTCCATCTTGCAAGCATAGAACTTATCGGAGATCTCATATCTCTCGATCCGGGCATTCTTCTGAAAGATAAACTTCAACTCCTGGAACATCTCATATGCTCCATGACGTTCAAAATGTCTTTGAAGTCCCGGTTCTAAGCCATACAACATTGCACATTGAACTATTGAGTAATCATCAGAACGAGCCTGCCAGGCGTTCACAACGTCTAGAGACTCAACTGGAGCGGGTGGATCACCAAGCGGTGCATCAAGGACATAAGCCTTCTGGGAAGCCGTAAGGATAATCCTTAGATTACGGGCCCAGTCCACAAAGTTACTTCCATCATCTTTCAACTTAGCTTTCTCTAGGAACGCATTAAAATTCAGGGGTGCTACTGCGCGAGCCATGATCTACAACATAAATATAGCAAAGACAACTTAGACTATTGTTCTTAGATAATGAGTTTAGTTAATCATATTTAAAAAACTCCCACTCAAATTGACATCCCTCCGATCATTCGAGTGTAACATGATCCAAATCCACCAACTCAAGTCCGATCATCACGTGAGTTGAGGTGGTTTCAATGGTGAACATCTTCATGTTGATCATATCTACTATATGACTCATGTTCGACCTTTCGGTCTCTTGTGTTCCGAGGCCATGTCTGTACATGCTAGGCTCGTCAAGTTTAACCCGAGTGTTCCGCACGTGTAACATGGCTTACACCCGTTGTATGCGAACGTAGAGTCTATCACACCCGATCATCACGGCGTGTCTCGAAACGACGAACTTTCGCAACGGTGCACACTTGGGGAGAACACAATTTATCTTGAAATTTAAGTGAGGGATCACCTTATAATGCTACCGTCGTCCTAAGCAAAATAAGATGCATAAAAGGATTAACATCACATGCAAATCATAAGTGACATGATATGGCCATGAACTTGTGCTTTTGATCCCCATCTCCAAAGCACCGGCATGATCTCCATCGTCACCGGCATGACACCATGATCTCCATCATCTTGATCTCCATCAACGTGTCGCCATAAGGTTGTCGCGCCGACTGTTGCTTCCACGACTATAGCTAACGTTTAGCGATAAAGTAAAGCATTACATAGCGCTTAATGATTGACACGCAGGTCATACAATAATTAAAGACAACTCTATGGCTCCTGCCAGTTGCCGTACTCATCGACATGCAAGTCGTGATATTCTATACAACACATGATCATCTCATACATCACATATATCACATCATGTAATTGGCCATATCACATCACAACATACCCTGCAAAAACAAGTTAGACGACCTCTAATTGTTGTTGCAAATTTTACGTGGCTGCTACGGGTTTGCAAGAACCGTTCTTACCTACGCAAAACCACAACGTGGTGTAGTGATTGCTTTTTGATCTTCTAAAAGAACCCTCTTCATTGAACCGATTCAACTAAAGTGAGAGAGACAGACACCCGCCAGTCACCTTTATGCAACAAGTGCACGCAGCGGTGAAACCAGTCTCGCGTAAGCGTACGCGTAATGTCGGTCCGGGCCGCTTCATCTCACAATACCGCGGAATCAAGTATCAACTAGTAACGGCAAGCAATATGTATACACCCACGCCCACAACTCGTTTGTGTTCTACTCGAGATCTCATCTACGCATAGACCTAGCTCATGATGCCACTGTTGGGGAACGTTGCATGGGAAACAAAAATTTTCCTACGCACACATAAGATCTATCCATGGTGATGAGCATCTACGAGAGGGAGAGTGAATCTACATACCCTTGTAGATCGCTAAGCGGAAGCGTTAATAAACGCGGTTGATGTAGTCGAACGTCTTCGCGATCCAAATCGCCGAGCGTCCCGCGATCCAATCACGATCCTTCCGATCTAGTGCCGAACGGACGGCACCTCCGCGTTCAACACACGTACGGCTTGATGACGCCTTCACCTCCTCGATCCAGCGAGCGATGGTGAAGTAGTGGTTGAGTTCCAGCAGCACGACGGCGTGGTGATGGTGGTGAGGAACAATCTCTGCAGGGCTTCGCCAAGCACTACGGAGATTATGACGGAGGAACTAGAGGGCTAGGGTTGCCGGCACACGGCTTGGGAAATCCTGATGTGTCCCGTGTGCTAGCCCTGCCCCTCTATTTATATGTTGAGCCTTGGGGTCTAAACTTGGAGTAAAAGCCTCCTCCAGGTCGGTTTTGCCCGCACAAGGTCGGTTTGGCCCGCAGGGAAAGAGTCCAACTCGGATCCCGGCCGAACCGTGCACAGCCGCGCACAAGCGGTAGTACCGCTTAACACAAGCGGTAGTACCGCTTGGGCGGTAGTACCGCTTCACACAAGCGGTAGTACCGCTCGGGCGGTAGTACCGCTTCACCAAGCGGTAGTACCGCTTACGCGGCAGCAAAACTACTTTTGCACTTTCCAATACCTTGTGGGCTTTATCCCTTTGGCTCATATAAAGTGTTGCTGCACCCGAACACTTCGGTAAACATCCGGAACCCCTTCCGGTGAACTCCGGAACCCTTCCAGAGATCAAAACACTATTATCACATATATCAATCTTTACCTCCGGACTATTCCGGAGATCCTCGTCATGTCCGGGATCTTATCCGGGACTCCGAACAACTTTCGGTCACCAACATAATAACTCAATTATACTAATCGTCACCAAACGTTAAGTGTGTAGACCCTGCGGGTTCGAGAACTATGTAGACATGACCGAGACACCTCTACGGCCAATAACCAATAGCGGGACCTGGATGCCCATATTGGCTCCTACATATTCTACGAAGATCTTTATCGGTCGAACCTCTATGTCAAGGATTCAGTTAATCCCGTATGCTGTTCCCTTTGTTCTTCGGTATGTTACTTGCCCGAGATTCGATCGTCGGTATCACTATACCTAGTTCAATCTCGTTACCGGCAAGTCTCTTTACTCGTTCCGTAATACAAGATCTCGTGGCTAACACTTTAGTCACATTACTTGCAAGGCTCATTGTGATGTTGTATTACCGAGTGGGCCCTGAGATACCTCTCCGTCATACGGAGTAACAAATCCCAGTCTTGATCCATGCCAACCCAACAGACACCCTCGGAGATACCTGTAGAGCACCTTTATAGTCAACCAGTTACGTTGCGACGTTTGATACACACAAGGTATTCCTCCGGTGTCAGTGAGTTGCATGATCTCATGGTCAAAGGAACAGATACTTGACATGCAGAAAACAATAGCAATAAACTGACACGATCAAATGCTACGTTTACAGTTTGGGTCTTGTCCATCACATCATTCTCCTAATGATGTGATCCCGTTATCAAATGACATCTCATGTCAATGGCTAGGAAACCTTAACCATCTTTGATCAACGAGCTAGTCAACTAGAGGCTTACTAGGGACACAGTGTTGTCTATGTACCCACACATGTATTTGAGTTTCCAATCAATACAATTATAGCATGGATAATAAACGATTATCATTAACAAGGAAATATAATAATAACCAATTTATTATTGCCTCTAGGGCATATTTCCAACAGGGAGGAGCCGCCCGTCCACCGCAGCAGTTTCAGCTGGCCCCGTGGTACGCCGGACAGAACCCGTGGACCGGTGTCGTGCATGCCTATTCCATGCCGGTTCCACGTGCGCCTGCTCCTGGTATACTCGGCGCGCGGCCTCCCTCGCATCAGGCGTTTTACGCCGCGCCGCAGCCCTATGTGGCGCCCTATGGGCCTCTCTCCTATAGACAGCCGCCGCAGCCAGGAGGGCTGCTGCCGCTGCCCCTGACGGCCCCGCCAAAGTCGTCGATTCCCGCGCTTCCCCCCGCGCCTTGGGACCCGGCCTTGCTGGCGGCTCTGCACTCCTCTCCCACCCCATCCAACTACACCGGCGGCGGTGACTGGTACATGGACACCGGAGCTACAGCTCACATGGCCGCTCATCCCGTTAATCTCCACACCTCCTATCCCGTCAACACTTCTACTCGCATCACCGTCGGCGATGGCTCCTCCCTTCCCATTACCCACATAGAGCATGGTATCAGAGCCAAGAGGTCTCGAGTTCAAGACCCGGCTGGCGCAATTAAATTGCAGCCCACTTTCGGTCCACGTTTAGGCCTGAGGGAGCCACACGTGAGGGGGAGTGTTGACGTATAAATGTATTGCATAGTCTCTTCCATCAGATCGGTCTTTTGGTTGCATTGGCTAAAGCATGCACTTCTACAGCCTAGAAGCTAGCGGAGCATTTTGATAAAATGACACACTTGTCCTCATACTTTGATCTAATGACACATCTTTCTTTTTATTTGATAAAATGACACACCTTTGAGTGGTAGCTAGATTTTTTTTTTTTGGGTGAGTGGTAGCTAGATAAAATGGTCCAAATTGAGCTTTCTGTACTATTTCCCGGTCTGGGCCAACACAACAGATTATTTTGGATGAGATTACCCTCCTTGTCATTTGACCCATTACCAGTTTCGCTTGAAGTACAAGAGGAAGAGAAAGTACAACGCCATTGCTGATCGACATAATGACCAGAAGGACAGGAGGCGGGAGCCGCGGGAGATGGTTCACTGGACCGCCGCCTCGCCGGCTTCCTTCCACCCATATTCTGGCAATGTGCTACTAGAGCAAAGACGTACAACTGAGCAAGTTTGCAAGTACAGTAGCTACGCTTCAGTGATCAACGCCTAGATGTACCAGCCATCCGCTCCTTCGAAGCGAACATGACAAACAACAACAAAAATTGACGTGGCGCTGACATCATACTTAGATGTGAGGTATTATCTCACATTTAGATGTGACATAGACGGACCCTACATCTTAATATGGCAGAAGATAACACTTAAAAGGAAACATTAATCTCAACAAAAAAAATTACTCCAGTACTTGTAAAAAAAGAAGGTACCGTACGCCCGATTGGTATTCAGCCTGATCCGCCCGCGAAAAAAAAAGGTAACTTGCGTCCGATCGGTATTCAGCTCGATCCGCCCAATCCGTTGAGGAGCCAAACTGACTCATGTAGTACGTATCACTCGTGAATCCAATCGAGATCACGATCGGATCGCATCGCATCGTCTGGTGCCGCCGATCGACGTAGGCGATGGCCGGCGGTGGCGTGGACCGCCTGTCCTCGCTCTCCAACGACCTCCTCCGCCGCATCCTCCACTTCGCCCCACTCAAGGAGGCAGCCTCCACAACCGCGCTCTCGCGGCGTTGGCGAGAGCCGCTCTGGCTCTCCACGGGCGCCATAAACCTCGAGACGGGCGTCGTCGAGAAAAAGAAACACCGCCGACGACCAGGGCAAGAGCACGACAACGCCCACGCCCGCTTCTTCTCCGGGAGCGACGACTTGGTCTCCGCGGCCACGGGGGCGCTTGCCGCCGCCGTCGTCCCCGTCACCAGGCTCAGTTTAATCAGCTGGTACTCCAACCATTACGAGGTCGTGTCGTCCTACAAAGACATGGTCGAGGTCGTGCTCTCCCACCGGGCGGCACGCAACGTGGAGGAGCTCCTGCTCGTCGCCAAAGATCCTTCCGGCAACCCCTATGATCGGCGGGTATTCAACTGCACAGTCACCCTCGACTCGCTGCAGTTGGAGACACTGCGGATCCTAGAACTCACCAACTGCAGTGGAGTACTAATCTACCACACGGAGGCCGTGCTCCCACGGCTGTCCTCCCTAAAGCTGAGCCATTGCACCCAGCAACTAGGATCCCTCCAACGCGTTATTGACGCGGCGCCGTCGCTCGCTGTCGTCCGACTCGAGTCTGTCTTCATAACACACGAGGAAGCCATAGAAGCCACATGGCGCCACCTCCGATGCCCCGCAACCACCGTGCTTGTGCTTGACAGTTGCAGCTGGGAGGTGAAGATACAGGCCCCTGACTGCGGCTGGTTCTACAGGAAGACCGTCGATCGTTTGGAGATCGACGCGGTGAGGCGACGCCGCTTCAGCTACAAGGGGCCACTCCGCTCCTACTCATTCAGTCCACGGCCTCTAGAGTTGGAACAAGTGGATTTGGAATTTTTCGAGCAAGGCTACAGGGTAAAGGATCCAAACAGTGACTTAGAAACCTTCTGGCGATTCGCTCGGAACTTCACTGGCACCAAGGAGATGAGGCTGAGGGTGAACCACCTCGAGGATATCACCGTCCTCAGCGAGGCAAGGCAGGTCGAGCTCCTGCCGGCATTCCGCCGCCTCGAGCGTCTCGAATTTCAAGGAGCGCATTGGACCAAAGACAAGACTGCAGCACTGACGACCATCTTGAACCTGCTCCACTGCTGTCCTGTGCTCAGTGCCCTCCGAATCAACCTCACCGCAAAGTATGAGGAGGAGGACACATCGAATAAACAAGGGGGACACAAACAGAAACGAACTACTCGGAAGGAAATTCTGATGGCTGCCATGGTAGGTCCGCGCTACTTATTCCAATGCTTGCAGAGCTCCCTAAGGAGATTGGACTTACAATTCCAGCTACAGAAGAAGGACTGTCTTGGTGTCAAGCTGATAAAAACTTTCGCCGAGAATGCGATGGTTCTTGAAGAAATACG
Source organism: Elymus sibiricus (assembly GCA_039707655.1). Classification (NCBI taxonomy): domain Eukaryota; kingdom Viridiplantae; phylum Streptophyta; class Magnoliopsida; order Poales; family Poaceae; genus Elymus; species Elymus sibiricus. The sequence continues at coordinate 25,159,369 of CM077675.1, forward strand.
TATTGACAGTGTAGACGAAAAGTTGTGTGAGCACATGAAGCCCAGGATTGCAAAGTGGAACTTCAGTAGGAAGGAGTTAGGGGCCACAAGTTTCGTGCTCTTACCTCTTAAGAGGTGACTCTACAAAAGGGAAAATATGGTACGTATACTCCTATTTATGTAGTGTTTTTTTCAAGACATTATGATTTTATTGGAGGGGAATTTCGGGCTGGAATGTGCTGGTACATCTTGACAGAATGGACATCCACAATGTTAGAAGAGAGAGAGAGAGATTGTAATCGCTTGGCGCACTTCTTATATTTTGAAATTGTGTATTTGGATAGGAGGTTATATAATTGATGCAATGTGTACATTTGTTGAGATATTCTGTTACACGAGGGCACGTTCATCATTCATGAAAACTGGCACGTGCTTACTAGTAAGACAAAACCAATCTACATGCTGTACTTTTAAGTAAACAAAGTTGTTATTTACCTGAATGCTTGTATTACTCGGCCCTACCGAACTGTTAATTTCCTTGCTCCAAGCTGGCTAAGTGCGCTCTAGGGGACAAAACAAATATGCTGATGCAACAAGTATGAAGGCTCGGCCGATCGAAACAATGCTCCAACTTAAACTATCTTGTATATTAAGCTATGTATGTTTTTAAATAGTTTTTTGCAACTCTGCTTGCTGAATGGTCATGGGTATTTCTCCTGATGCTTTTGCAACCATGATTTGCTGAATCGTCATCTCTCTGCTATGTGATGTTATTTTTGCAACCTTGACTGCGGGATGTTTGCTGGCCTTTCTGCAGTTTTGTTACTGTATGTTCTGTACGTTGTACCTCTATCAAACATGGTTGCTGTTTCCTTGTGTTGACTCAATTAGAATTACTAAAATGTATTATTTTGCAGGCATTTGATGGCTCACCATACGTGCAGGATTACTGTCTGTAACTAGAAGAAGGGAGCGATCTGAAACGAAGATTCATGTCCGTTATTAAGCTCCTGAGGCAGGGCTGCTGTTGAGGGCGCATTATGCGTGCAATGGCCCATTGCTGCAATCGGCTCCAGGTCATTCAGAGCACGCATAGCGCAGGATGATCAGCTATCACCTATGAATATTATGGAATAAAGATTATGTTCCCGTTAGATAGACTACTACTGGAGAATTTTCCGAGTTCCTTTGAGAGAATCAGATACTATCAAACGACCAAGATCTTCTATGTATAAGAATTAATGACAAGTCAAAGATAATTGGAGATTAACAATTGACATGTTAGAACATGTAAATCAAGGTGGTCCAATCAGTTCCATTAGAGTGCGTCTTAGTAAGCCCTTTAGAGCCACAAAGAGGTTGGTCTGTGTGTGTGTGGGGGGGGGGGGGGGGGGGGGCTAATATTTTAACAACAACAACAAAAGGGAGAAGGTAACATTTCCAAGAAAAACAATAAGGACCTCATGTTTAGCAAAACTAGTTCTGCTTAACAAAAATGCAAGAAATATTCAGTCAGAGTATCTAATTAACCGCTGAATTTGCAAATGACAGGATGTGAATGTTGTCTTTGTAGCGATCTTCGACAAATAAAAATGGAAAATAAAGATGGTTCTAAACTTCTAATATCTGAAGTCATTATGTGAATCGAAAGATCAATAACACTGAAATTGATGAAGCAAGAAATTCGAAATTGTTTATGGTAGGTATCGTTGCATTTGGTCTCCAATCCTTAATCAATGTGGTTGCGTGTTTGCTTTTTGCTATTCTAAAATGCATGTTGTTCTTTTTCATAACTCACTACGGCTGCCAAAATGGCAGGTAGTTGAAAGTTGGACGAGCAAGTTTGGAACATGAAGAAGCGAGACAAGAATGGAACAAGCAAAACTATGTGCTGAGATAGGGATAAAATGCACGAACTATGACCCAGCGAACAGGGCCACCTACATGGTTTATCATCTGTGAATTTGAAATACTGGGTGAATTGGAAATTTCAAACTGCTCTCCGGACCCGTTTTAGAATCTCCGGACCGGCAAAATCACCGAGCGAACGTGGAACATTGCCCAGCTGCATCGTTTCTACACTTAGATTAGTTTCTTTTCAATTATGTTTTAGTTCGATCAAACTTACGAACAAAGAGATTCTACTCCATGTTGAGTCCAAATAATTTCCATGTCGAGTTCAGATGATTTATTGTGTTCTCTTCTGATCACTAAAACCTGATCCCCTCGGGAAAACTCAGGGGCTGCATATCAACCCTTGTCAATTGCGACTGCGGCCACCCTTCGCTCTTTATTCTTTGCAACGCACATGATTACAGTCATGAAAAGATTGTTTCTAGACTACCAAATAAGGTTTATATAAATCCTTAATGAAGTTCACATATTCAATATTGTCCAGCATTTGACCTTTGTTATGTTTTTTGCCTTGCAGTATGGAGAAGATATTGGATGTGGTTCTTCAGATGTTAGAATAAAGGGCAAGAAAATGGATGATGACATAAATCATTTTGATGCTTTCTTGATGAAGGTAGATATATTGAACATATCATCTTCCGCACAAAAAAATCAAACATGGCATCAACTACACACGTGGTATGTCAAAATGGCAATTTGTACATAACCTTTCATAGTGTCTCAATTTCAGAATCCCTGTTCTTAGTGTGTTTTTACACATTAATATTTATGTAAATCATTTGAGACTAAAGTCATAGAACTATATTTAGTAAAAAACTATTCTCGCATAATTCACATTTTGTAGTGTTTATAATTATATAACTATGTCCATTGCAATTTTTTCATCTACTGTATGCAAATAAAGTTATTCAGTTTACTCTATTACCATGTGCATAGGACTAAGAATTCCCGCAGCAACGCGCGGGGTATCATCTAGTTTCAAGGATGTCGAGAAACGAGGTGCTCCCAAATGAATCCTTCTAGCCTACCTGAACACCCTTCATTGAACATGGCCTAGTTTTGGACATTCTTAAAATGAACCCAACTTTTGCAAGCAGGTGGGCATGCCCATGGTAGGCATCCATGTCAGATTTGAACGATTTCCGACATCGTATGCAACTTGCGACATGTCCAGCGATTTATGGGCCTTTTTTTAACCGAGAAAACTCCAGAAAATGAATAATTTGTCAAAAACCAAAAAAAACTTGGCATGGAGCCTTGAATTGTTCATACAAGGCTATGAAAAAATTGGCATCATTTCAAGGATGTCGAGAAGCAATCTGCTCTCTGATGGAGCCTTCTCTGGCCTGCCCGGACACCCTCCGTTGAACATGTCTAGTTTTGGACATTCTTGAAATGACCCCAACTACTGCAATTAGGTGGGCATGCCCATGATAGGCATTTATTCTAGGTTTGAACGATTTCCAACAGTGTATGCAAGTTGCGACACGTCTGGCCATTTATCGATTTTTTTTTACTGAGAAAACTACAGAAAATGCAAAATTTGTCGGAAACTCAAACAAATTGGCATGGTGCCATGAATTGGTCATATAAGCTCATGGAAAAAGTTTGGGGTCATTTGATGGATGCCGAAAAACACGTGCTCTCGAACGGACCTTTCTCGCCTCTACCTGAACACCCTCCGTAGAACATGGTATATTTTTGGACACGCATGAAATTACCACTACTTTTTCTAGCAGGTGGGCATGCCCATGGTAGGCATCCATGCCAGGTTTAAACTTATTCTGACACCGTATGCAAGTTGCATCACGTCCAACCATTTATTGGCCATTTTTCACCGAGAACATTTGAGAAAATGTAAGAATTGTCTAAAACTCAAAACAATTGGCATGGTGCCTTGAATAGGCCATATAATTTCATGGAAAAAAATTGGGGTCATTTGACAGATGCCAAAAAAACATGCTCTCAAACAAAACCTTCTAGCCTATAAGGACACCCTACGTTGAACATGGTGTTTTTTTGGACTTCCTTGAAATGACCCCAACTTTTGCAAACAGGTGGGCATGCTGATGTTAGGCATCCATGCCAGCTTTGAACAAATTCCGACACCGTATGCAAGTTGCGTCACGTCCGGCCATTTATCACGCTTTTTTCACCGAGAAAATTCCAGAAAATGCAAAACTTTTTGAAAACCCAAAAAGCTTGGCATAGTGCCTTGAATTGGTGATACAAGACCAGGAAAAAATTGGGGGCCTTTCAAGGATGTCGAGAAACAACGTGCTCTCAGACGGAATCTTCTCGCCTACCCGGACACACTCTATTGAAACTGGTCTAGTTTTGGACATTCTTTTGCAAGCAGGTGACACAGAAAACTCCAGAAAATACAAAATATGTCAAAAACAAAACAACTTGGCATGGTGTCTTGAATTCATCGTACAAGCCACTGGAAAACAAATTGGGGTCATTTCAAGGATGTCGAAAAACAACGTGCTCTCGGACGGAGCCTTGTGGCCTACCCGGACACCCTACAATGAACATGGTGTTTTTTCTACACAAATACAAAAAAATGTTTGGGGAAATTCAAATAAAAATTGGTTTCAATTTTTATTTCGCATTTTATGTTTTTTTAATTCCAAATTTGTTAGTATTTTTCATAAAATGTTCAAAAATACAAAAAGAATCATGTTCAAAATTTTGTTTCCTCCTTTTAAAAAATGTCCTTGTTTTGACACTCCGAACAATTTTGAAAGACACGAACATTTTATTGAAATTTCTGTACAATTTTGTAAAATATGAATATTTGTATTTTATGAACAAATTTTAAAAGGTGAATATTTTTTAAAAATTTGAACAAATTTTTAGAAGCGTGAGCATTTTTTGAAAAAGAAACAAAAAACAAAAAATGAAAAATAAAAAAAACCGAATAGAAAAAAGATAAAGAAATAGTGGGAAGAAGACTGATTCGCTACAGTACCAGTCGCTAAGGGATAGTTCTGGAGTGTGCGTTTTTGTAGTTAGACACTGAAGCTTATCAGCTCACGTGCCTAGCGACGAGAACGAGAGGCCACCAACGGGAGTTAGAGGGTTTGATCCCTCGCTCTGCCATTTGTTTTTTGATGAAAATTTCCCTGTTTGTGCGCGCGACAATGGGCCGGCCCAGTCGGTCGGTCTCCTGTTTGTGGTGCCGTCTATATGACTCTACTCCCCGAACGGCAAACCCGATTTGCCGCCCGTGAGTGTCAAACCATCGCGGCTTCGCTGAAGCGCAGCGACCGACCGACACGGGCCAATGCACTTCGAGCGAGCAACCAGTTTTGGGAAACTTTTAGAAGGTTTCCTACATTTTTTTACTGTTTTGTTTTCTTTTATAGTTTTTTTAGTTTTCCTTATGTTTTTATTTTTCCCTTTTTCTGCTTATTTCTTCATTTTATTTTTCTTTTTTACCTTAATCTGTTTCTTTTCACTGTTTCCTTTTTGTTTTCCATAAATTTAAAACTTTTACAAATTGTTCAGAATTTTCAATATTTGTTTGAATTTTTCAAAAATCTTTGAAATTCCAAATTTTGTTCATGATTTCAAAAACAGTTCATATTTTGAAATTTTATTCCCGTTTCAAAAAAAATAGAATTCCAAATTCCAATAAAATTTCAAAATTCCAAGTTCGTTCATTTTCCAAAATTTGTTCATGTTTTTTTTAAATCACCTTATTGAAGAAAATTGTTCATCATACATTGAAAAAATGTTCACTTGTCGCAGAAAAATATATGTTCACCATATATAAACTGTTCATTTTGTTCAGCGTGCATTTGCAAAAAGTTCACTGTATATTTAGAAAATGTTCAGTGTGTATTTGAATAAAGTTCACCGTATACTAAGAAAAATATTCAGTGTGTACTTTAGATTTCCTTTTATAAAAGTTGTTCAGATTTCGAAATTTGTTCACAACTAAAGGAAATGTTCACAGTAAAAAAAAATTCGAAATTTGTTTAAAATTTCGAAACATTGTTCGCATTTTGAAAAAAATTGTTCACATTTGTTTTCCAAGAAATATTGAAAAAAAAAAAGATATGCCATTTTAATTAGTACTTTAAATTTACCGGTGCCTTTAAGCTGTGATCCGTCCCTAGCTCGGTTGGCTAGCATCGCTAGCATGCATGACGAGGTTGGGGGTTCGACTCCTGTGGCAATACTTCGAACGACCCACCATACATTTGAAAATACGTATAATTTGTGAAAGGTCTATATTGCACTTTATTGTGGCACCCCGGCTCAGAGGAACCGGAACATCCCGTATTTCAGCCCAGAGATCAAGTCTTCTGGAATACGGCACTGCTTAGCATAGAACAAATCAGCTCTTTATTACAAGTGAGATGAGTACAAGGGTCCGATGTTACAAAGGATTACAGGGGCACGGCGACACTACGCCTGCTCAGATAGCTCTATGCTAGCAGCGGCACATCTCATAACGGAATAACTCCTAGCAGCGGAACAACAGCAACTGTGATGAACTCTACTCCGCAGGGACTCTGGCTGGGACGCATCCTAGAGCGCAACCTCGGAATCCTCGTCAAACAATCAACCACGGCGTCACCTGCAATCTGGCATGACACGCCAGGTGAGTACTTTGAATGTACTCGCAAGCTCACAGCAACCAAAGCAATCAAGACAAACAACAGCATGGCATTTACACGTTAATCAACAAAGATGAACACGGTACTACTAGAACAACATGAGCATGGCAACAACATGAGCATGGCATGTACATATAATTCATGAGCATGAACATGATGCTACTTGCATGCAAGGGGGTTGACGTTTAAGGTCTCATGGACCAACTTACTCTGCTCGGAGGTTAGCTCGTAACCACCATAGGTATCAACCTTTCTTACCATCGTGATCATCACACGATCACCCCAAGATCAACCACCATTAAGAATACCATTGTGATCATCTCGTGACCACATAAAGATCAACCAACTTCTTTCCTCATCGAACCGGGGTTGTTATTATCCAGGTTATTATTTCTGTTGAACCGTAGTGTGACCTACTACGAACTGTGTCCATGACCGAGGACGCGGCTATCGATAGATTATACACTCTGCAGAGGTTAGTACACTGTACCCACACCACGGAACTCATGGCCTCGTGCACCCATTCGGGTGGACCAACGACGTTCCGACAAAACCAATCTATTGCATGACACTCTCCCGGCCACTCCCGACAAACTCCCCTTTGGGCTATGTCCTGGGTCGCCCCGATGTCAACTCGTGACATCCGCCACCTTTGTGGCCTCCACCGTCGTGGCCAAAACAAACTCGTCCCAAACGGGGACACCCGGGTACAACACAACTCGGGCACAAGGCTTATGGCCGCCTACCTGATCAGGGTAGCGCGCGCACATAACCTTCCCTAGTTGGAGGCACCGGTGAGACGCATGACAATAGACCGAATCAGGCCCCCCCATAAGGCAAGTGTGGCCGCACTGGTTAGCCCGATTCGGTGGCACCATGACTCAACCAACAAATTTGTTCAAATTCGATTAGTGTCAGGTTCAACTTGAAAGGTGATGAGCTGAGTCATAATAACGTAATGAAATAACAATGCATATGAGCATAATATCAGTGTAACCATGGATGGGCAACATAACCATATGACACCGCAACATCAACAATGATAAATCATTTATTCTACGGGATGCAAATGAGCATGGCATAACGATGATCAAGACAATCACCAGTATTTTCATATCAAACCGTAACTACTCATGTGAGCATAACCTTATCACTAGCATCGGAAATAATTACAAGAACAAAACATGATAAGAATATCCTTAGCAATTAATCATATCACTTACTTGATGAAAAAGAACATGGCATAAGCATAGACATGGATTCACAAGCACATTCGAAGTATTGACAAAATCATTTAAATGAACAAACAAATATTAAATATTCAAGTGGAAACCATGGCTACTGCAATGCCATCATGCAAGTGGCTGTTGTGGCTTGCCTGGGGATGGAGGAACCACCGAGAAGAAGTGCGGAGCACCCGCGGAATTTTTTGCCAGAAACGGTTCCCTCTCGGAGGGGGCTGAATAAGGGCAGGGGCAAAATGGTCATTTTCAGAATGTTACAACATGGTGAAAATGATACCATCAGAACGGGCTCGACGAACTGAGATCATGGGCTTTTGAATCACCTGATTCGGAGTTGTGGGTGAAAAGTTACGGCCGTTCGTTCGATAGACAGAAAAACAAATAAAAACGAGTTTTTCTGCTGCTAATGGACGAACGTCCGCTATATAACCCTTTCGGCCGGCTGGGTTAAAACAGAAAACGCCTTTGCGGAAATACGCTTTCAAAACTGGAAAACGCATTCCGGCGAATGCGCTTCCACTTAAGTGGTGGACTCGGTCGGCTGAGCCGATGACAGGCGAGGCCCACCGCCTTCCTCTCTCTCCTCCCGCCTCCTCCTTTCTTCCCCGACGCCGCTCACAGACAGAAAGAGGTCGCCGGTGCCGGCGCTCGTCCGGCCGACTCCGGCCATCTCCAGAGGCGCCCTGGCCACCGGCGAGATGCGGAGGAGATGCCGCATCCATCTGGCCATGACTCGGCCGCCGGGGAGCACCGAGACGAGAGGGACGACGACCACGGCGGACGGCGGCCACGGCGAGATCGGGCACCGCGCCATGGGTCACGGGAGGAAAAGAGGAAGGGCGGGGAAGCTCTAGGGGGCTCGGGTGGGTTCTCTGGTGGTGAGGAGAAAGAGTGAGGGGCTCTACATTGCGCCAATTTAGGCGGGCCAGAGCGGCGGCCATGGCGGCAGTGGCGGGTGGGGAGGGGCTCCGATGCTCGTTTGACCGGTCTGGGAGGGATAGAGGAGAGTGGGGGAGAGGTTGGTGAGGTCGAGAGGGCTCGGGGTGGCTTTAAATAGCCGCGGCGAGGAGATGCCGAGCCGGATGCCGACGGGAGCTCGCGGTCGATGCTCTCTGGCACGACCGCGTGCACGAGCGCACGCGCGGAGGGGGGGAGAGGGCTAGGGGAGGTTCATCCGGTGGAAAGGTGCCGCGGGGAGGAAGAGGACAAGTGCAAAGCGACGACGGCCGCGGGCATCTCGGGACGGCGTGCTCGCCGGAGAGGAAACATGAGAGGGGGAGGGGTCCAGAGAGGACATGCGGATGCAGGAGAGTGGTGGCGATGCAGAGGACATGATGCGGTGGCGATACACCGTGGTTTGGACGGCGGCAGAGGGCCCCGACGGCCAAAGCGCGCTTTCGGCGTGCCAGGCAGCGTGGTCACCGTGTGCACTGGTGCACGCGGGACTTTAGGGCCTCCCGCACTATGTCTACCATGTTGTCCCTCCTAAGTGGGTCCTACCTGAGGTGATAGATCGAAGAAAGGCATTGTGGGTTGACGGGAAAGCTCAGCAGAAGTTTGCTGTATCAAACTAGATCGTGAACTTGTATTAACAAGGGATGTGATAAGGGCTAACCAAGATGTCACAGAGCTTTAGGGTAGGAAGGACTATGATCCTATGAATTTTGAAAAGATTTGGACCAATATTTAATATAGTTGCTTCACAACCACATATTCTGGTCCAGAAAGAAGATCATGAAGTGGCACTCACATGGAGTGTTTTATTGAGCTGAAAATTGCTGTAGGATGATCATTAGGGCATATGAAGGTACCATAAAAATTTCATCCCATCTGGATAAGTATAAATGGTACTTCCTTCACAATGCTTTCTGCTGGACAGAAACTTGGAGGAATTTTGTGGAGCAAATGACTTGGCAAAATGATGTGAGTCTTGGCATTCTCAAAATATATAGTGATATTTATGTTCTGGATTAATTTCAGATTTTATGAAGCAATATAAAATATAGTTGCTTCACAACCTGAAATTATGACCAGAAGCAGGAATTTGAAGGTGTGCTCACATAGATCATTGGATGGAGCTGAAATTTGGGCGGGGGGGGGGGGGGGAGTCATGATTTGATCATATAAATGATCTACCAAAATTTCAACTCATTTGAATAAGCCTAGCTAGTACTTCCTTCACAAAGCTTCTCTCTAGTCAGAAACTTTGGAAATTTGCTGAGGAAGATTTACTAGGCAAATGAAGTTGAATTTTGGCATGTGGATATTATTTGGATATGAAAGAGTGCCCAAAATTTTTGAAGGCAATCAGGAAAAGATAAATAGCACTTCCTTCTCAAAGTGCCCTGCTGGACAGAATAGGAAATGAATATTCCTGAATTATTTTTGCCTAGGCAAGGATGGTTCTTGACATATTTGTGGAAGATATGATCCAAAGAATTTATGAGAATTTTGTGGGATTTAATGGCAATGGAAAAATATAGGTTGCTTCACAACCTAGGGCAAACAGGGTTATTCCTTTAATAGAAAAAAGGAATATTCCCAAGAAATAAATATTGGGGTTGGGCTAAGATGGAAATGACAGGGACTTGGGATGGATTTGACAATGACAAGCCACTTGGAAGTAGCAGGAGAGAAAATATTCCCAGGTTTCAAGACCACAGAGCCACGGAAAAAGAAATTCCAAATAAAATTCAAAGAAATCCAAAAGAAAAAGAAAGGGCCAAAAATCGGGGTGTTACAAACTTACCCCCCTTACGATAAATCTCATCCTCGAGATTTGGTTGCTCAGGGAACAAGTATGAATATTCTGACTTAGGGAAACCGTTTCCAACTCGGGTATCCTTTTTCTTGATAAATTGTTCCCACTGAATTGCATCTGGCGGACCGCCTTGCTTTGGGGTGGTTTGCTTCACCGTATCCCATATTCTGATAGGTCTTCCTTCATATGTTCATCCTTGCTCTGACTTCAATTCTTTCATATCTGCTGGCTTATCTGATATATTATCATAACCGAAATATGTGCTCTTCTCGCAAGTCCGGGAGTGACTTCCATTTGGCGCGATATTCTTTTATCCAGCACCAATAGTATTCAATGGGGTTGTGCACAAATTTCCTCGGTGGACATGAACCATTTATTCCTTGCATTGGGTTACTCGAGTAGATTCATATCCTCCGGGTCCAAAACCATACTGGAGATCACAACTGCTCTCTTGGTGGAATCTGACTGCTCGCAGGGATTTCTGAATCATCTTGGCTGACTCCACTGTCTTGGGTACCCGTACCGTGTTGTTTGGGCAACAATTATCATACCTGTATTGCCGGTCTTGCTCCTGCATTATTGTTCTCTTTTTCTGAATCTTTTGCTGAAAGAGCTTGGCCATATATATCCTTAATTTTTCATGTGACCAGGGGTGCTGTCAGGTGCAATATTCCGGCAAGCATACCTTATCCTTATCCTTATCTTATGACCGTGTAATCAACGCTTGCTGGCAAGTTCGTCATCTCACAAGCTCTAATTGTAGGATAATGATCCTCCGAACCTTTGCACGAAATCGGCAAATAAATCAGTAGCCACCAGAACGGTCTTTACAACTTAGATCTGGGACATTACCGAAATAACTCAACCATGGCTCACGACGGCTGAAAAGCAGCTCAGTGCATGAGGCAGTGTTGATAAGAAGAATGTAGCAGTTCCCTAAGACGGCCGAAGAACAGCTCAGAGCATAGGGTCGCTGCTACAAAAAGAAACTCAACAGCTGCCCGAGACGGCCGAAAAGCAGCTCAGAACATGGGTCAGTTGTTGAAAAGAGAAATATAAAGTCGGCATCCACCCTGGACGGCCGAAAGCAGCTCAGAACATAGGCGTGGTGCCGTTACCAGGAAAAAGGTAAGCAAGGGTTCATCATGATCATATACCAGGTTCACAGTTACTTGTATAGAGCTCACTGCCATGGTCAATCATACGTGACAACGACAGAGGTTAATGATGTCACTTTGTCGGTTGGGAGGAAGCTGGCCTTGATATCCACTGTCAAGATTGTTGTCTTACTTCATAGCTTGTCAGTCCTTGGAACACACTGAGGTGTGTAATTGACTTTCTTCCCCTAACATAATTCATGTGGTTGTCGGATTCTTACCATGCTTGCATCATCGTTTGAGTGACTTGCATGACCTTGGCAGTATGTTCACAGTATATATGGAAGCATATGTAACTGAACATTTTATTTCCCGAAGCAGACTTTTGTCCTGACTAGCTCGTGTTTCTGACCAAACTGCTGTGGATCTGATTCTTGAGATGCACTGCCAACTGACTGTGTAACACCTTGTACCAAAGCCGATAAATGTTTGTAGTGTTGTACTGACGAAGACTGGATAGCTTGTGTTGGAAGCTATCTGAGAGTAGCGTGCTGAGGAAGACTGGATATCTTATGCTCAAAGCTTTTGCCGTGATAGCGTGCTGAAGAAGACTGTGTATCGTACCTCAAAAGCTTCTCCTCCTGGTTGCTTATTGGGGAAGATTTTGGTGCCTTATGTCAGAAGTTTCCTATGATGGCTTACTGAAGAAGACTGAGTATCTTATACTGGAAGCTATCCACATATCGTACTGAGAAAGACTGCGGAACCTTGCATCGTAAGCTTCCCTGGTAGCGTGCGGAGGAAGACTGGGTTGCCTACCCCAGAAACTTCTCCCTGAGATATGCGAACTGAATGCCATATATGTATACCCTTGGTATTCCTGCTGTTGATTTCTTGTATGAAAGGAATTTGTCAGGCTATCCTTCCTGCTTTGACTCGAAATATAAGGTTGGTCTTGTACACAATTTATCTTCTTGCTGGTTCATTACGATTGTGATGGTTGCATACTGATGTAGCCTTGATGTTGATAGTCAATTCAGAATGTCACTTGTATTCAGATCAAATATTCCCAATACAATGCAGTCGGCTGAGAATTCCATAATGTTTAGCTGGACTTCCAAATATTTGAAATCCTCACTGATTCTTTGAGTCCGGTGTCGGTTGATGAGCAACTTTCATAAGGGGAAATAAGGTAACACCGAGGGCCCAAAGAAAGACGCAAAAGAAACGACTCAAACAAAAGCACACACAGCATTACGATTACATACAAGCAACACCACATTTTACAGCTATTCACCGCACTATGCATGCCTACTTAAGCACACAATTCTCGAGGAAACTTCGGTACTACGATCTAATATGCTGTGGCGGTGTGCACGAAAGTAAATCAGCGTGTGGAGGGGTTGGTGTAAACAGAGCTACACCAAGCGCTGGCTTAACACCAGTTGCATCAGGACGGGCTCCGGGGTGAGGACATATTTGGTGATCATGTAGCGAGACACGGATGTCACGACCACTTCATCATCAAGCGTACGGAAGGAAACCGTACTCGTCCAGGGAATGGGTTATAAGGTGGGATAACGGTGGAAAGAAGGGCCTACTGACATTGCCCTTTCCTGGTAACAAAGACCAGTGAGGGTTGCCAAACGGCGGGTTGGATGGCAAGATCCGGGGTAGAAACATGTCTACCACCAAAATGATAGGTGGCTGGCGGAAAGATATCGGCGCGATACCTGCAAGTGGTGTCTGGAACACTTGGTACCTCGGCATCACTCCGCTGGGACAGAGATGACACCAAACACCAACGAGCCAGTATGCAAAACTGGAGGGTGCAGGTAGTGGATCGAAACCGATGCCACCTACACTCACAAGATAAGATCGTTAGTGACAAGATAATAAGTCTATATGCATGCTATGCAGCAAACAAATGCAACAACCAAATGCAACAAACCGACTAGGATCTATACTAATGGTTTCTAACGCTCGCGCAGACTAGGGCGTTCTATAGCCAAACCTGGCTCTGATACCAACAGTTGTGGCACCCCGGCTCAGAGGAACCGGAACACACCGTATTCCAGCCCAGAGATCAAGTCTTCTGGAATACGGCAGTGCTTAGCATAGAACAAATCAGCTCTTTATTACAAGTGAGATGAGTACAAGGGTCCGATGTTACAAAGGATTACAGGGGCACGGCGACACTACGCCTGCTCAGATAGCTCTATGCTAACAGCGGCACATCTCATAACGGAATAACTCCTAGCAGCGGAACAATAGCAATTGTGATGAACTCCACTCCGCGGGGACTCTGGCTGGGACGCATCCTACAGCGCAACCTCGGAATCCTCGTCAAACAATCAACCACGGCGTCACCTGCAATCTGGCATGACATGCGAGGTGAGTACTTTGAATGTACTCGCAAGCTCACAGCAACCAAAGCAATCAAGACAAACAACAGCATGGCATTTACAGGTTAATCAACAAAGATGAACACGGTACTACTAGAACAACATGAGCATGGCAACAACATGAGCATGGCAACAACATAACCTTCCCTAGTTGGAGGCACCGGTGAGAGGCATGACAATAGACCGAATCAGGGCCCCCCATAAGGCAAGTGTGGCTGCACTGGTTAGCTCGATTCGGTGGCACCATGACTCAGCCAACAGATTTGTTCAAGTTCGATTAGTGTCAGGTTCAACTTGAAAGGTGATGAGCCGAGTCATAATAACGTAATGAAATAACAATGCATACGAGCATAATATCAGTGTAACCATGGATGGGCAATATAACCATATGATAGCGTAACATCAACAATGATAAATCATTTATTCTACGGGATGCAAATGAGCATGGCATAACGATGATCAAGACTATCACCAGTATTTTCATATCAAACCGTAACTACTCATGTGAGCATAACCTTATCACTAGCATCGGAAATAATTACAAGAACAAAACATGATAAGAATATCCTTAGCAATTAATCATATCACTTACTAGATGAAAAAGAACATGTCATAAGCATAGACATGGATTCACAAGCACATTCAAAGTATTGACAAAATCATTTAAATGAACAAACAAATATTAAATATTCAAGTGGAAACCATGGCTACTGCAATGCCATCATGCAAGTGGCTGTTGTGGCTTGCCTGGGGATGGAGGAACCACCGGGAAGAAGTGCGGAGCACCCGCGGAAAAATTTGCCGGAAACGGTTCCCTCTCGGAGGGGGCTGAATAAGGGCAGGGGCAAAATGGTCATTTTCAGAATGTTACAACATGGTGAAAATGATACCATCAGAACGGGCTCGACGAACTGAGATCATGGGCTTTTGAAAAACATATTCGGAGTTGTGGGTGAAAAGTTACGGCCGTTCGTTCGATAGACAGAAAAACAAATAAAAATGAGTTTTCCTGCTGCTAACGGACAAACGTCCGCTATATAACCCTTTCGGCTGGCTGGGTAAAAACAGAAAATGCCTTTGCGGAAATACGCTTTCAAAACTGGAAAACGCATTCAGGCGAATGCGCTTCCACTTAAGTGGTGGACCCGGTCGGCTGAGCCGATGACAGGCGGGGCCCACCGCCTTCCTCTCTCTCCTCCGGCCTCCTCCTTTCTTCCCCGACGCCGCTCAAAGACAGAAAGAGGTCGCCGGCGCCGGCGCTCGTCCAGCCGACTCCGGCCATCTCCAGAGGCGTCCTGGCCACCGGCGAGATGCGGAGGAGATGCCGCATCCATCTGGCCATGACTCGGCCGCCGGGGAGCACCGAGACGAGCGGGACGATGACCACGGCGGACGGCGGCCACGGCGAGATCGGGCACGTCGCCATGGGTCACGGGAGGAAAAGAGGAAGGGCGGGGAAGCTCTAGGGGGCTCGGGTGGGTTCTCTGGTGGTGAGGAGAAAGAGGGAGGGGCTCTACATTGCGCCAATTTAGGCAGGCTAGAGCGGCGGCCATGGCGGCAGTGGCGGACGGGGAGGGGCTCCAGTGCTTGTTTGACCAATCGGGGAGGGATAGAGGAGAGTGGGGGAGAGGTTGGTGAGGTCGAGAGGGCTCGGGGTGGCTTTAAATAGCCGCGGTGAGGAGATGCCGAGCCGGATGCCGACGGGAGCTCGCGGTCGATGCTCTCTGGCACGACCGCGTGCACGAGCGCACGCGCGGAGGGGGAGAGAGGGCTAGGGGAGGTTCATCCGGTGCAAAGGTGCCGCGGGGAGGAAGAGGACAAGTGCAAAGCGATGACGGCCGCGGGCATCTCGGGACGGCGTGCTCGTCGGAGAGGAAAGAGGAGAGGGGGAGGGGTCCAAAGAGGACACGCGGATGCAGGAGAGTGGTGGCGACGTAGAGGACATGATGCGGTGGCGATACGCCGTGGTTTGGACGGCGGCAGAGGGCCCCGACGGCCTGAGCGCGCTTTCGGCGTGCCAGGCAGCGTGGTCACCGCGTGCACTGGTGCATGCGGAACTTTAGGGCCTCCCACACTATGTCTACCATGTTGTCCCTCCTAAGTGGGTCCTACCTGAGGTGATAGATCGAAGAAAGGCACTGTGGGTTGACGGGAAAGCTCAGCAGAAGTTTGCTGTATCAAACTAGATCATGAACTTGTAGTCACAAGGGATGGGATAAGGGCTAACAAAGATGTCACAGAGGTTTAGGGTAGGAAGGACTATGATCTTGTGAATTTTGAAAAGATTTGGACCAATATTTAATATAGTTGCTTCACAACCACATATTCTGGTCCAGAAAGAAGATCATGAAGTGGCACTCACATGGAGTGTTTTATTGAGCTGAAAATTGGTCGAGCATGATCATTAGGGCATATGAAGGTACCATAAAAATTTCATCCCATTTGGATAAGTATAAATGGTACTTCCTTCACAATGCTTTCTGCTGGACAAAAACTTGGAGGAATTTTGTGGAGCAAATGACTTGGCAAAATGATGTGAGTCTTGCATGCTAAAAGTATATAGTGATATTTAGGTTCTGGATTAATTTCAGATTTTATGAAGCAATATAAAATATAGTTGCTTCACAACCTGAAATTATGACCAGAAGCAGGAATTTGAAGGTGTGCTCACATAGATCATTGGATGGAGCTGAAATTTGGGGGAGAGTCATGATTTGATCATATAAATGATCTACCAAAATTTCAACTCATTTGAATAAGCCGAGCTAGTACTTCCTTCACAAAGCTTCTCTCTGGTCAGAAACTTTGGAAATTTGCTGAGGAAGATTTACTAGGCAAATGAAGTTGAATTTTGGCATGTGGCTATTATTTGGATATGAAAGAGTGCCCAAATTTTTTGAAGGCAATCAGGAAAAGATAAATAGCACTTCCTTCTCAAAGTGCCCTGCTGGACAGAATAGGAAATCAATATTCCTGAATTATTTTTGACCTAGGCAAGGATGGTTCTTGACATATTTGTGGAAGATATGATCCAAAGAATGTATGAGAATTTTGTGGGATTTAATGGCAAGGCAGAAATATAGGTTGCTTCAAAACCTAGGGCAAACAGGGTTATTCCTTTAATAGAAAAAAGGAATATTCCCAAGAAATAAATATTGGGGTTGGGCTAAGATGGAAATGACAGGGTCTTGGGATGGATTTGAGAATGACAAGCCACTTGGAAGTAGCAGGAGAGAAAATCTTCCCAGGTTTCAAGACCACAGAGCCACGGAAAAAGAAATTCCAAATAAAATTCGAAGAAATCCAAAAGAAAAAGAAAGGGCCAAAAATCGGGGTGTTACATTTATACGTTTAATGAGGGGGGTTGTACCAAAGTGGGACTCTTATACTAAACATTTTTACTTTTTACATCTCATTATCACAAAATTTAAATAGTATTTACATTATATTTAACACATGTTCACATAGCAATACTGAAAAATTTAGACATTTCTAGCAAACAACACAAACTTCCATCATGAAAATTATATTGTAATTTTCAAAAAATATTCCATGTTGTTTTGTTGAAACAAATTATGTCGATCTAAATATAAAGAAACCAAACAAAAAAACCGCATGCATTCATCTATGGAGTATTTTATTCCATTTGTTTAGAGATAAGAGAAGCAGGACATATGTTGGATCTAGTTTGGATGGCCTGCACACGCAGTGTGCCTGGCGTTTCTATATATATTATAGTGTGTTTGTACATGTTTTATCTATAAATATCTTGATGGAGGATCCTACACAATGCATGAGTATAAGAAATATGTTGTGATTATTTTGTCACCAATTTCAATATTAGCCTATTTATTAGTTTCGTCATCTTCGCTTCTATTCTTGAACCGGGAGGATGTTTAGTGATGTTTCATTGACGTTTGGTTACATTCTACTTTATACATCTGTCAGTGAAACATATATTAGTGGACGGGTTCTTTTGTATACAAGAACAAAAATTGTCATGTGTTGGTAGGTATGCGGCAATCATATCATCGGAGTTCAGACTTTAGAGTTGACATACGAGATTAAATAAGGCAATCTAGTCGAATCCAAATGCAGTTCCAAGAGAGCATGCAATACACAAAATATCTATCAAACTCTAAAGAAGAGTTAGCCCCAAACTGCTGGTGGTAGCATAAAAGATGAAATAAATGGTACTGCTAAAGTCTTAGCAAGAACTAAAGGAAACTAAAGGTGAGCAGAGCAAAAACCTTTCTCAATGCATATATACAGATTCACCCCTGTACCTACTTCCTATAATCTAACCTATTTCCTATTGTGTATATATCCTCTTATTCTTATGGTGTATGGATTTTACTGTAGGGACCAAATCCATTAGAGTGAAATCCAAATTAACTAAAGCTTGAACAAGGAACTAATCCCCATCCCTGGGGACGGTATTGTGATAATCTCTCCTAAGGAGGGGCCACTCGAAAAATATTTCAACACCTCTCTGCCATGGCCTCCTTAGCCCATGCTGTGGGTTGGGTTTGATTTCATAAAAGCCTAACCGAAGCGAGAATTCGGAACTTGTCCTCAGGATTCGCCAGCACCAGTCGCCAAATTACGCAAACAACTCCCCGCGGGAATCACGACGCCGAGAGCGGCACGGGCAGGAGGAAGGGCGGGAGGAACGGTGCCCGGCAGAGCGGGCAGGTGCGGTGGCCGTGAGCGGCCCAGCGGTCGAGGCAGCCATAGTGGAAGACGTGCCGGCACCCCCGCGGCCGGCGCACACGCGCGGCGCCGTGGAAGTCGCTGAGGCACACCACGCATCCCTCTGGGAGGATGGGCGTCCCGGCGCTGGTGCCGGCGTTGGATACGGAGAGCTCGTAGAAGCGCACGGACGGGCAGTGCTCCTCCAGCTCCTTGAGGCCGTGGTCGTCGTGGTACTGCCCCTGGTGGTGGTGGTGGTCGGCGAAGTCCGAGTTGTTTGGGTGGTCGATGCCGGCGCCAAGCAGCCATGAGGAGAGGCGACGGAGGTGGGCGAGCAGGAAGACGAGGTTGGGCAGCAGCCTAGGCACCTCCGAGTACACCGCCGCCGGGAACCCCATTAAATAGCTGGTCTCGATCGTGCAATCGAGCTAGAGAGAGATGAATGGCAGTGGCACACAAAGATTGCTCCGGCCTTTATAAGGAGAAGCGAAGCGAGCAGCTAGACATGGACAGGGAAAGCAAAAGAGAAGAGCTTCGTAAAGTCGACAGACACAGACACAGAGTGTACGTGCTACTTACTCCACTGTTGAGGCGTTCACTAGGTATAATGTGTACACGATCGAGATTAATGCATGGTTAATCGTCGGTCGGGTGGGGTGGGTCGATCCACGATCGTGCATGTGTTGCCACTGTGTCGGTACTCGGTACAGGCAGGTCAGGTGCGCCTGTCGATCCACTGGCCGGCCTGCAGCTGCAAGCGCCTGGCCAGTGTTCGTTAGTACGAAAAAGATGAACCAGCCGTGCACATGTGTGTTGGAAGCAACCACGTACGCGTCTGTACGTGTCTAGCTTGGACAGGAACTAATCACCGACTAGCTAGCTAGGATATATTTGTACATGCTGCCATAAAATCTCGTGTGTCATGTTCGCGTGCGTCTGTTTTACCCTCGCGTGATAGGATAGATCAGCCAAGATGCCGTAGTATTGGCGGCTCAAAGTGTTCAATTACATGGTCATTAACGAATGGTTGTTAGTGAATTTCTCTCGATATTCAGAAACGTGGACTGGTCACCAACTTGCTCAGTCGCCTGATTCTGAGTAAATCCCGTGGTCAGAAGCGTTATCTGGTCATGATCTAACTCCCGCCCTCTAAATAGTACTTCTATTGTAGCAAAATTCAAAAAAGTCTACACATACACACAAAATTCAAAAAAGTATGCATACATATGACCGGAAAGTACTCGTCTGGTTCACGAATGCGTGATAGCCCTCGACGAAAAGTAATCGTCTAGGGATTGGGCCAACAATGTGCAGGTACGCAGCGACGGAACAAGGCATTGTATGGCGTGAACCAACCCGCAACATCCACCATGTCCATGGGGTGGGATGAATAGAGGCAGATGCCGCATAGCTTCATGTCGATGGGAAACCTCCGGCGCACCCCAGCCCCATCAGCATCGTCTTGCGCCGGGAGCAGAATACTTGGTGACGCCCATCAAAGGCAGACGCGCCACCACCGGACGCCAAATGTGCCACGGGCAGGGCCACCGTCGCTCCCGCCGCATCATCCCCTGTGGAATGATTTGATGCTAATAGCTTTCGTGCCGCTGGAACATCATCCCGCACCGCTAGGCTTTCCACTCGTAGCCGACACACATGGCAACCAACACTGACATTGCAACGCACCCTGCCTTGGAGAAGACGCCCTGTCAACTCATACAACAACATTAGGCTACCGGGAGAGCCACCAGCCGCCGCCGTCACGCCACTGTGCAACAGCTAGCTTGGAGAAACAATCTAGGAGATGCTACATATTGAAGGATAACGAGGACCATGGAGTAGAAGATATTGCCAAGGGAAGAGTTGCAGTTCCGTTTTGGTAATACCCGGCTCTGGGTGTACGAGTCAATACCCGAGCTCGCTGTGGACACGTTTTATGTTCTCAGAGTTTCTTTCCCCACGTGTGTCAGTTGAATCTCCTCACTCTCCCATGTGTCTTCTCTATGCGGAGACAATAATCCTAAACACACGGACCCCAGACGGGCGTTTACAGGCTCCTTCCATTTATTTAAAACTAACCCTGTAAAACCCCAGTAAAGATCCGACAATGTAGCATGGGCAGCACTGGGCGCCGGTGCGCCGGCCGAAAGTTTCGGCCGGTCTGCCCCCAGCCGCCCGATCTGGCTGCGCGAGACCGTCAGATCGTAGCTCCTATTCTATTTTTTCCTTACCTTATCCTCGTCTCCAGCACACAGAGAGAGGAGCGAGCCAGTCAAGGCCGCCATGGATGCGTGACCACGAAGCCCGCGCTTGCCGCCTTGGCACCGCCCGTGCTCGTCGCCCTGGCTGCCTGTGGCGCTCGTCGCCCCGGCCATGGCGCCGCCCGCGCTCGTCGTCCCAGCAGCCCGCCGCATCGCTCGTCGCCCCGGCAAGGGCGCCGCCCGTGCTTCGTCGCCCCGGCCATGGCGCCGCCCCATCGCATCTCACAAGAAAACTCCCATCCCCTGCTCCACGCGCCTTCGCCTCCTTGTGCAGCTCCGCAAGGGCAAACGGCCGACGGTCGTCGGCCACTCGCACTCCGACGCCTTGCAGCCTTCTGCTGCTCGCCGAAGAACATTTTGTGCTCATCAATTTCGCTTCTAGCTCCGCCCCTGATTGGTTGCAACTCCACCAAGATCGGTTGCAACTCCCGCTGTGATGCTCCATTGATGCAACACCACCATGCACCGCCGCGGCTGCCACTCGCCGTCAACACTCGCTGCACAGGATTGTGGACTACCACTGGAAACAACATTGAATGGATGTAGCAAAAAACATCACCGGTAGTAGCAAAACAAAACTACGGTTGCAGCAAAAAAGTCGCCACCGTCGCGGGGTTGCAGCTCCGCCATGAAGCATGTAGCAAAATCCTTCGCCGGTGGTAGCAAAATCAGACGACTGTTGTAGCTTTTGTCGGTAACGGTTGCAGCATCCACTGGCGATGACAGAGATGGCTGGAGCAAGAAGGAGAGGGAATGGCAGAGATGATGGAGAAGAAAAGGAGCGATGGCAGCAGAAAGATGAGGAAGAAGAAATGAGTGGTGGAGGGGACAGCTCGTGAAGGGATAAGGCTGCATAGATCCACCCACCAGATGCATCACGTGGTAGCGCATGTGTCGTGGGGGCACAGGAAAAATCGTTTGATGGCTTTGTATTGTACGCTCCGCGCGCGACCGGCCGAAGTTTCGGCCGGCGCGCCGGATACAAGCGTTTCCCATGTAGCATTACCGATGCGGAGAAGATACAAGCGTAATACGAAAATTGCTCGTTTACTCTACACCCAGTTGGAACTTGGAAAAGCTAAGCACAAGAGACGATCTGGCTGTGCTCAAACCATTATGTACAACGAGATAATTAAGGCACGAGAGACGATGATCTGGTTCTATACAACCCAAATGGCATGAATGGCACATCCCTCTCTATGTAGCTGTACTGTACGTGGGAGCTCCTCCCGCTCAGCTACTTAATTCATGATGGATACGCTGTACTAGTATTTTGTGGCTGACGTGGCGCAAGGAGAAGAGCTGGATGGATGGTCAACCTGTTGTGGAGGGACTGGTTGTCGTCCAACGTTCACCGCCCCGTGGAAGAAGAATAAACTCCGGCACGGCCCGACGAACCATCAGCATCAGCATCAGGGCCTGCAACGCTCCTGGAGAATGTCGGCACGGGCATCTTTGGAGGAAGAACAGGCAATGGAGCCTCAAACTGAAGCACGCCTAGCGCTTGCTTGATGGACGGCCGCACTCCACGGTCCGGGTGCGCGCACCAGAGACCCACGACCAGCAAGCGTTGCATCTGCGCTTGGTCCAAGTCGCCGTCCAGCCGCTTGTCAGCAGCCTCCAGAGCTGCGCCCCGGCCGTAGAGGTCCCAGACCCACTCCAGGAGGGAGGGCTTGATGGAGTCGTCCCGGGGCCTCCTGCCGCAGCACATCTCCAGCAACACGATGCCAAAGCTGTAGACGTCAGATGCGGTGCTTGCTCTGCCGGAGGCCGTGTACTCTGGGTCCATGTACCCCATGGTTCCTGCCAGAACCACCGTCGGCAAGCTGCTCCCGTGGTCGAGGAGCTTGGCCAGCCCGAAATCGCCGAGCTTGGCGCTCAAGGACGCGTCCAGCATGACGTTGCTGGGCTTCACGTCCCTGTGCACCACGCATTTCTTGCACTCTTCGTGCAGGTAGAGCAGTGCCGAGCCAAGCCCCAGTGCGATCTCGTACCTGCTCGGCCACGTCAGCACGCTGCCACCCATGCCGTAGAGGCGGGCATCAAGGCTTCCGTTAGGCACCAGCTCGTAGACGAGCAGGAGCTCGCCGCTGCTGTGGCACCAGCCGACGAGCTCGACCAGGTTCCGGTGTCGTAGGCGGCTTATGATGGTGACCTCGGAGACATACTCCTTCCTCCCCTGCTGGGAGTTCTTGGATATCCTCTTGACGGCGACGTCGAGACCCAGGTCGCCGCCCAAGGACCCCCTGTACACCGACCCGAAGCCACCTTCTCCGAGCTTTCCGTCCTCGGAAAAGTTGTTGGTCGCAGCGGCCAGTTCGCCATAGCGAAATCGCCTCGGGCCAGCGCCATTCTCGAACTTGAGCTCGTCGTCCATGCTGCAAACTTCCAAGTCCGCCATCTCCTTCTCCTCGCTCATCCACCGGCGCCTCCTCGTCATTAGAAACCACCAGATGAATACGCCCACAAAGGCAACTGATATTAGCACGGCAGCACTAGCTGCCCCGGCGACTGGCCAAATCATACGTTTCGAGGGAAATTGAGGGACCTTATTGGGCATCGGCGGCGTTCCCGCGGGCACCAAATTCATCTCCATCAACGTCGAGTCGAAAGACCAGGCAAGCACGCGGTGCAGCTCCGTGGAATACCCGCTAGCAGCAAAGAACCCGATGGCCACCTCAGGGGGGAGCAAGCTCTTTAGGTCAATGGTGCTGTTGAGCTCGTACCTCATGCCACCATCACTGCGGTCGAGCTGTAGGGCGATGGCGAGAAGTTTCGTGCTGCTGTTGTAGCCCACCAGCGCAATCATTGGATCGCTACGATCCGTGAGTGTGCCCATGGGCAGCACCTCCACCGCAGTCGAGTTGATGGAGTTGACATCGATCCCAATGTGATCGGTGCTCGGGTCCCAATCATTTTGGAACGTGTCGAATTCCACCGCTACCACAGCCGGAGTGGCCCCGGTGTTTCCTTTGACGAGACCGAGGAGCCCACCGCCACCATAGAGCGGCAATTCTAGCGGGTAGGGGCAGAGGAAGAAAGCAATCCCGTCGCTGGGTTTGTATGTGACACCGGAATTTCTGGGTAACTTCTTGATGGCGAAGGAGAAACGTGTCGTGAAACTTGTCACCTCGCCGGTGGCCTTGTCCTAGAGGAGCACTGGCTTGCTATATGAGGCCCGGCCCACTGCGTTGGATATTCCTTCCACTTTAGGGTCGGGATTCTGGGTGAGCTCGATCAGGCTATCATCTTGTTGTGCAAGAGTTGCAGTTCCATCGGTTGTGATGTTGGAACGATTGAAAGTGCGAGGATCGGAGAAGTTGTAGCTGAATGACAGTGGTCTACACGGAGGTAGCGTGGAGATGAACAAGAATGAGATGAGGAGGAGGACAACTGCTGTTGAACTCATTGCCACTACCATCAATTTTGGGAAGAAACACAATTGGCCGGCGCATGGGATGAAGAAGAACCACTCCACATGCTTGTAGCCAGCTAGCTACTTAAGTTGAAATGAATCTCACACGTCAAATAATCCTCTCCACTCTCATCTGTCCTGTCAACACGACAACAACGTGCGTGGGAGCCCACCATTCACTGATTAATTACCTGCAACTTTGTCTTTTAGTTTCTTGTTCACTAGTTTGGCTTATGGAAGAAAACAACAACAAAATGAGTGCCCTTGAGGATCTTTATAAAATTTACATTGAGCTTGGTCATCATGTATATAAAGAAAATTTTAAAAAGTTTGTTGATGTGTGTCCTTTTAATATTGGTCATGACAGGATTTCTCAAGAGAGAGAAAAAGAAAATGTTATTAGTATGCATTTTATGAATATTATCTATGCCAATGACATGGAAAGCTATAAGTTTGGAGAGGATAAATTTGAAAACTCTTTTGCTATTGATGATGATGCTTATGATATGCCCAACAATTAGGCCATGCTGCTCACAGAACCAACCCAAGAGCTGTTGCCCAGAGTTGAGAGAAGCTTTGGGCAATACAAAAGTTTTAAATAGCCAGCTATATTTACGGTATAGCTCTGCTATAGCTGTTTGACCAGGGTGCCGCTAAATGACCAGCTAGAGGATTCATGTATAATTGTGCGATAAAATTATGAAATAGCCGGATATAGCCTCGCTATAGGGCAGCGACAGCTGATTTGGAGGATCGCCGCTGTTTGGCATACGCCGCTATCTAAGACAATGGGCAATACTTGGAGATAGCTGTCATCACAGGCACAGTAATTAGCTTAAGCCATAACCTGATAGACGTGGGAATTCACCAACCCTGCAGAACGAAGTCGGTCAAATTAAGCAGCCGAGTCAACTTGACATGCATAAAACGAACCAATTGAGAGAGATGTTTGGATTAACACACTTGTTTGTTTCAGAACAAGTTGAACTGGTGATCAACATGCATCTGCACGGCGCAGCTGTCTCTCGTCGTATTATGAAATTTCTCACCCATGTCCCTACAAGTTTTTTTTTTTGAAAGAAAGGGGTCCCCCCCCCCTGCCCCATTGTATTAATGAAGCAGTAAAGGCCACAGACACGTCCAGACTTACATCACTAATCAACACACTAACCCAAAATAGAGACCAAAATAACTGAAAATAACCTAAGCATGAACAGCCACAAGGCAGCAGGTTTCTTAAGAAATCCTCATGGACTGTTTACATCATCAGCCAGATTTATTGTAGACCAGGTTCCAGAGGAGGAAATCACAGATTTAGTCCCAGGCGATCCGCATGAGCTCCCCCCGATGTTTGTCCAGTAGGAGGATGAATCTTCGCAGAATGTCCGCCTGTGCAGTGTCGCAGAGCACCAGCCAACTCTGTAAGATCCCCTTTAGCTTGGCAAGCCCGCAACCCAAGCCTCTCCACGTGCGTCCCTGGAAACAAAATTCATTCCTCAATTTCCAAATACTCCACAAGGAGGCAGCAATTACCAGATTGAGCACAGGCTTCTTTTTGTTAATTTTCCACAATGAGCAAACATCAGTATAACTAGTAATTCTTCGAATATGAAAGAACTCAGAAATCAGTGACATAATGCAATTAGCATTAATACATTCAAAGAATAAGTGTTGAACGGACTCAGCTTCACTACAGAATAAGCAGGACAAATCTTCCACATGTCTTCTCTTAGCTACATTGTCTCTAGTTAAAATTCTATTATACCAGCATAACCATAAGAAAACATGGATGTTTTGAGGACATAAAGTCTTCCAAAGAGCGTCTCCATAAGGAGATACCACACCTCCAAAGTTAATATTACTATAAAAGGATTTCACAGAATATTTACCATTTGGTTCAAGCAGCCAAATAGGTGAGTCTTGGGAATCAGATAGAGGGATATTAACCAGCTGACTAATGAGTTGAAACCAGCTAGACATACCCCTTTGATCTACACAACGTCTAAAAGTGAGTCTAAGGTTTGCTCCATCCCAGACCTGAGAGACTAAGCAGTCCTGTTGATTGCAAATCTCAAAAAGATCCCAAAATTTAACCTTCAGGGAACAATCCCCAGCCCATTTATCATGCCAAAAACTGATATTGTTTCCATTCCCAATTTTCCAGGAGTAGAAAGTCTTGGCAGCTTGTAAAGCCCAAGTTACACTTTTCCAAAAAGGGGATCCTATTTGTTGATTAGACCAAAGAATATTTGGTGAATGCACATTATACTTAAAAGCAATAAGTTTTTTCCAGTCACTATTATTATTCTCAAAGAAGCGTTTCCCCCAAGATGCCAAAAGTGCCATATTGAAGTCCCTCAGGTTGGGTACACCCATACCTCCCCAATTTTTCTTCCTGGATACAAGCCCCCATTTTGCAAGATGAAAAGTGAGCCATTTGGGAATTAATAGCATCAATAGCCCATTTGGGGAATTTCATAACGCCCATCAGGTATGCAGGGATACTCACGATACAGGCACAAATCAGAATTAACTTGCCCCGATACGTGAGATATCTCCCCAACCAACCTGATATATTTTTAATAATTCTATCAATGATCGGCTGAAGATCCTCCCTCCTAAGTTTATCATAGTGCAGAGGCACTCCCAAGTACTTAATAGGAAAAGATCCTAATTTACAGCAAAAAATCTGAGCAAAGGTGTTTGCTCTCTCTTCCTCTACATTAATAGTAAGTAGATCACTCTTATGGAAATTTATTTTCATGCCCGAAAGGCTTTCGAAACACGACAAGATCCACTTGAAGTTCCTAGCTTTCTCATATGAGTCCTCTAGAAAGAGGAGCGTGTCATCCGCATACTGCAGACTTATCACCCCACCAGGGACTACCTGCGGGAGCAGCCCCGAGATCAACCCATGAGTGGATGCCTTAACTAACATCTTAGAGAAGACATCCGCAACCAAATTGAAAAGGAGGGGTGAAAATGGGTCTCCTTGTTTAAGCCCTTTCCCACCCATGAAGTATGGCCCCGTGGTATCATTAATACGAACACTAAAAGTACTTTGAATTAGCAAGCTCTTAATCCAGGATATCCATTTCATGCCAAAACCTCTGGACTCAAGCAATTCAAAAAGGAAATCCCAACTAACTCGATCGTATGCTTTTTCATAATCGAGTTTGAGCACAAGCCCAGGGGACTTAGATTTTTTCACTTCATGAATAACCTCGTGGGCTAGAACCACACTCTCAAGGATGTATCTGCCTTTAATGAAGGCAGTTTGGTTAGGAGAAATCATTCTGTTACTAATAGGAGAAAACCTATTAGTAAGGGCCTTAGAAAAGATTTTTATAGCACAATTGCTAAGGCAGATAGGTCTAAACTTTTTCAACTCTTTTGCCTCGGGCTCTTTAGGAATCAAAATAATCAGCGCAAAATTAAGTCTGTGTATATCTAGTCTACCCTCTTCAAAATCTCGCACCATTGCCATAAAATCAGTTTTTATCAGGTCCCAAAAAGTTTGGTAAAAGAGGAAGGACAACCCATCCGGGCCTGGTGCACCGTGAGCATATGAACCAAAAATGGCTTCTTTGATTTCTTCCTCTGAAAAGTTCTTCTGGAGGGCATCATTTTCTGCCGCAGTAACCTTTTCATCTTCCTCCCAAAAGGAAGGTCCAAGATGAATATTGTGTCTCTCCTCATGTCCAAAAAGATTTTTATAAAAAGAGGTAGCCACCCCCAACATTTCTTGCGTGGTATAAACCGGGCCTTGATCTCCATTTAGTTCTGTCAGGTGGTTCTTGCGATGTCTATGATTAGCCAGCGCATGGAAATAAGCGTTATTCTTATCCCCATCTTTGATCCTACGATCTCTCGATCTCTGTCACAAGGCAGTCTCCTCTCTTCTCATAATAATCTCTAATTCACCTTTAATTTCTTTCATCCGGGCTTTGTCTATGTCCGTGACCCGGTTAGATTCCGCAAAAACATCTAGTATATCAAATTCCTGGATTAAGTCCCTCTTTCTCTTCTTAACCGCAGCTTCAATATTAGCACTCCACCCTTTGATTTTCTTCCTAAGGCATTTGGCTTTAGAAAGCCAAACATCAATGGCATCCCGCCCCGAAATGGGGGAACTCCAAACATTCTCTACCAATTGCTTAAAATCCAGTTGCTCCAACCACCATTTCTCAAATCTAAAAATCTTTGCAGAGGTAACCCTCCGAGCACCAGTATCAAGTAGCAGGGGGGTGTGGTCACTCCCAATTCTAGGTAAAGCCCTTAAAACAGAGAGGGGAAACAAGCTATCCCAGGAAGTGGACACAAATACTCTATCAATAGTAGCAAAAATGGGGCTATCCTGGTTGTTACTCCAGGTGTACTTCCTGTTGGCTATACTAATCTCCATCAAACCCCACTTGTTAACCCAATCATTAAAAAGGAAGGTAGTTGAACTGTTAATATTGCCACTACTTTTGTCAGTATCAGATCTAATTAGATTAAAATCACCACCCAAAATAACAGGGTAAGAAATATTAGACATAATATCATGTAGCTCCGCAAGGAACTCCAGCTTATACTCATTATACGAAGTACCATAGACAGCAACAAACTGCCACACAGACTTATCAGTTTTTATTTTTAACAGTAGTGATAACACAATATTTCCTGTTTATAAAACCAATGACCTCAAAGAGATCATTATTCATGCCCACAAGGACACCACCAGCAGTACCATGGGCAGATAATTGATGGCAGGTAAAGTCCTTCCTACCAGCAATGGTCTTAATAGTGTTAGCATCTATAGTCTCCTTTTTGGTTTCAAAGAAACCCACAAAGTCAACACTGTTCTTATTAAGAAAGTCTCCTAGGCGCCGCAGTTTACCAGGTTGGCCAAGACCACGAATATTCCAGAAGGCTCCTATCATTTTATTTTGAAAGGGTGTGTAAGGCCACAAGGCACTCTAATAGACCTTATACTAGGACTAGAACTACTGAAAATGATCCCAATCACCAGCGTCGAAGAACCAGACAACTCGGAGGATGATGATGAACACCTCCAGCCACCATCGAGGTTGGCGCGCTCCCGGTGGCCGGCGGTGAGAGGCCAGAGGTTGAGCCGCGTAGGAGCAGGCCGAGGGGACGAGCTCGATTCCGACGGAGGAGGCATTTCTAGGATCCGCCTGAGAGCGCTGCGGCCGGCGGTGCGTGGAGCGCGAACTGCGCAGGCGACAGAGGATGCAGCCCTTGCGGGAAGCGCCTCCGCCGGCGGCACATGGTGTGCGGCTGTATGGCGGCGCTGATCCTCCGAGGTGGACGCAGCAGTGGTGGCTAGGCTAGTACCCAATGGGCCTTTTCTTCAGCTTAAAAGTCCTCAAGACAGTCCGTAGGCGGCCTTGCTTCTACTTCTCGAGGGACAGCCCATCTTAAGTGGGCCTCGAGCACTCGGCCTGGTTGCTCTTTGATTCAAAAGTTTGTTATAGAAATTTTGAAGGATTAGAATCCTTAGTTTTCTTTTTTACATTGGTTGTTTGATTCATAGGATCAAATCCTATATAAGTTTTCTCTAAGAATTCCTTTGTACTCATAGGATATAGGAATATCATAAGAATAGGAAAGTTAATGGAAATGAGATAACATTTATCTCAATTTCCTTATGAAAAGGAACTAAACTCTATTAATGTGTGTGAATCAAAGAGGCCTTAACTAATCCTCTAGATCATTTGTATATACCTCTAAACACTGATAACAAAATAAAATTGTGTTGTTTATCTAAAAGAAACAAGATACCACCTTCATAAAACCACATTTTCAGACCACCGAAAATTAAGCTCGGTAAGAGAAACTATAACAGATTCCCTATAACATTTGCATTCTAAAAGAATTTGATGTACTCACAGTTAGGTCACTCTAGCAGATCCCCGAAAGTTGCTTAACCACCGATAGCTCCGAGCTAGTTTTTTTCCCTCCAATAAGTATGTTTTTTTCCCGTTGTGGAAGTGTTATTCCTATTTTAATAAACTACTACTTCATATATTAAGCTATAGTTGCACACTCCTTGTTTGATAGAAGGGGAAAAATCTTTCTACAAATATTGTGTTCTCCTGAATTTATTTAACTTGTACTTCTCTTATTAACCAAGGTGTACTCAGATAGCACAAACATTATTATAATTACGAATTATTGTTTTCCTCATACGACATTCCTATTTTATTAAACTTGTAGTCCCTATTTTTTTGCATGAAAAAGTTCCAATCTAAACTCTTCATTATTGATGGCAACTTGTACTATTGTGTTCTCTTGTTCTAAATTCCGGACGTTTTTTTAAATGCTTGATTTCTACTTTTATGTCTGCACAATATTAATTCTGAACTGAACATATAACAATAAATATGTCACCTTTGTTTATTGATGTTTCTCTTCTTCACTAAAATTGCTTAAACTCCTCTAGCCTTACAAACTCACTGAACAATTGTTTCTTCTCCCACTTAATCATGTTGGTACCAATCTTTGGATCAAAGGTTCAAGAGTCACTTGCTCAAAATTGGATTCTCTACCTTGATGTTCGCTCGCTCGTAATGTGCCGACATCATATCATTTGAATGTTTTAGCTTTGCAAGTGGATGCTTCTCTCTGTGTCATCTCCTTTGTCTGGATGAATCTTCTACATCTAAATAGCTAACCCCCACTAATGTATTTCTCATAACATACAAGCATGCCACCACAAACATGCATGGAAAAAACTCCACTTCAACATGCAACCATGCATAGGAAAAAGGTTACCTCAACATGCAAACCTGCATGAGAATTTCCATGCTATCATGCTATTTATATATTGTAAATTAATTTTTTATAACTAAACAATAATAAAACACAATAAATCATATGTATTTTTAGTTTTAGTTCTCATATTACTACTACAAATATTCATGTTTCATACAGCAAATCTAACTGAAATATAATGCAAAAAATACTTGCAAGAACTTGCAGGTTATCATCTATTATATGTAGTTTGCATGCATCGGAGATATACATAAATGTTGATGAACAAAAAATCCTACCCGGGGTCTCACTGGTCCTAAAATGGCTGACCAACACAAGTCCAAACCAATCAACAAGGTCTAGGGCGATGAACAAAAATCCATGCCATTGATTCAAGCAAACTTTCATCATTAAAAATTAAAAAGATAGGCAAAACAAGAAAGGCAAAAGACAACAATTAAAATAAGCAATAAAGATTTTTTATTCTAAATAAGGCCCATGCAAAACTGTTGGTTGAAGAACAAAAAGTCATATTACTATTATTTGCAGTTGTGAGTTTTGCCCGGTTCATTGCTGGTGATATAATCATCGAGAACACGGCAGGTGATCCCGTTGACCATCAAGTAGTCATTATACTGGTCGAGTCTAATTATTCGGTCTTTTAAGGATGTCAGATCAAAGGTCTCCAACCATGATGTGCTCAATTGTTCGAATCGTAACAGAATCATGCATGGCGTTGGCTCCAATGTCAGCCACCTAATCAACCGACGTGGCTTTTACATCTTAACAATGCGGGCGTGCCACACTATCTAGCACGTGTTGGGGCAAACTAACCCTCCTCGGCGACACACGCCGAGATGCCTCCCGGCGACACAAACGCCGGACAGAGGTAGACGAAGGAGACACCACAATTTACCCGGCGACGAACGCCGCAACGCATGAACGCATGTATCTTGGCTTTATTTCTCACAACGACTCGAATACATACATGGAGACACACACACAGTACTACCCCAGAAGAGCTCTCCTGCCGGCCGGGCGCACACCACAGTCCGACGGAGACTACATCTTCCTCATCTCTGAGCGCGCACACACACCTGGAGACTACATCTCTCCTCAGGCTCTCCATCCTACCTAGACTACACATCACTATTTATAGCACACGCAGCAGCCACCTAACACTACCACACTACCTGCACTACTCGCACGCATGAATGACTAGATGACCAACCCACTAACGAACTAACGACCTGCATGCATCCACTAATAAACTTACTAGCTACATGCACCACGTCCGCCGGTCTTGCTGGTTCTCCACAACGACACACGACCTGGCCAGCTAACAACACACGCACTAAGTCAAGATTATGACTAACAATTTCCCTCTTAGTCTTGACACAGCTCGCCGTCAACCGTCGTCTTGTACTTATTGCCTGCCGGGCCTCGCACGCGACGACGTGTGCCGCGCCGCCCGGCCTCCGCACCGTGGCCACCGCGCTGCGTCACTCGCTGTCGGCATTCCCCAGCCACTACGCCATGGCCGCCGCGCCGTGCCGTGCCTCCGCGTCACCACGCAAGAACTCCGCGGCCTCCTCGCCGTGGACATGATGTCACAGCGCGCCGCCTCCGCGTCCGCCGTGTTTGCCGCAGACTCACCGCGGATCGACAAGACTCTGATGCCAATTGTTGGGGCAAACTAACCCTCCTCGGCGACAGAGCAGCCTCCCGGCGACACAAACGCCGGACAGAGATAGACGAAGAAGACACCACAATTTTCCCGACGACGAACGCCTGTATATTGGCTTTATTTCTCACAACGACTCGAACACATATATGGAGGCACACACGCAGTACTACCAAGAGGAGCTCTCCTGGCGGCCGGGCGCACACCACGGTCAGACGGAGACTACATTTTCCTCATCTCTGAGCGCACACACACACCTGGAGACTACATTTCTCCTCAGGCTCTCACTCCTACCTAGACTACACAGCACTATTCATAGCACACGCAGCAGCCACATAACACGGCCGCACTACCTGCACTACTCGCACGCATGCATGACTAGATGACCAACCCATTAACCAACTAACGACCTGCATGCATTCACTAACAAACTTACTAGCTACATGCACCACGTCCGCCGGTCTTGCTGGTTCTCCACAACGGCACACGATCGACCTGGCCAGCTAACAACACACGCACTAAGTCAAGATTATTGACTAATAGCACGGACGGTGTGTTGTATGCGTGTACTGAGTAGTGCGAGATGTGATCATTGCACCAATTTATACTAAATATTTTTACTTCTTACATCTCATTATCACCAAATGTAACTAGTATTTTCATTACATCTAACAATGTTTACCCCATAGTCGCATTAGTAATATTTAAAAAATCAAACATTAAGTGCATACAATACAAACTTCCGCCATTATCAAAATAAATTTCAAAGATCTAAGTATAGACAAAGCACAATAAGTGACAATATCGCATGCATCCATCTCTGGAGTAATTAGTTCCATTTATTTAGGCATAACAAAACCGAGACATTTGTCGGGTTTATTTTGGGTGGTCCACATATGCATTGTGCTTGACATTTTTTATGTATTATAACGTGTTTATATGTTGTGCATGTTTAATCTATAAATATCTTGATAGAGGATTCTACGATGCACGGGTCTAAGAATAGATTGTATTTATTTCATCCCCATTTTCACTATTAGTCTATTATTAGTTAGGTCATCTTCTGCACTATTATTGATCCACGGTGTTTAGTGATGTCTGATCCATGTGTGGTTACATTGTACTTTATACGCCGTCTAAACAATATAGTGTCTGATTTTCAACCCATTGTCATGTAATGAAGTTATTTTTTTAATATTGATAGATGATGTAACAAATACATGATCGAATAGAAATTATCTCCCTCCAAAATGAAAATATCCGTCAACGAAGCAGATATTAGCTCGCAAGTTCTTTTCTGTATAAGAACTAAAATTGGCATGTCTTGGTAGGTATGCCACGACTGTATCATCAGAGTTTAGCTTTATAGCGGGTACTTATTTGTGATAACGAAGGTAATGCAATTGAATTTAAATGCATTTCCTTGAGAGCATGCAATACACAAAATATCTACTGAATTGTAAATGGGAGTTATCCCCAAAACCCTCGAGGAGTAGTATAAAGATTATGAAAATGATACTACTACTAAAATCTTAACAAAAACGAAAGGAAACTAATAGTGAGAAGAGCAACAGCTTTTAGCGAATTCCTTTGCATATTTCAAATTCATCCATATATCTAATTCCCCTAATCTATTTTCTTTTGTACTATACATGTATATATTTTCTTCCTGGTTTATGCATTTTTACCCATTTGAGCGAAACCCAAATCAACCGAAGCTAGAACATGGAACTAATCCCCTTCCTTGGGGATCGTTCTGTGATAATCTCTCCAAAGGAGAGGCCGATGGGAAAGTATCTGTGGCACATGCTGTGGACTATGGTTGGGTTTTTTTTTCCATAAATACCCAAGGGAAGCGACAAATTCGGAACTCTCTCCTCAGGATTCGGCAGCCGTAGTCCTCGAATTATGCCAACAAGGAAACAATAGCCTGCAGGAATCAAGACGCCAGGAGTGGCAGGGGCAGGAGGAAAGGCGGGAAGGAAGGGCGCGCGACACAGCGGGCAGGTGCGGTGGCCGTGCGCAGCCCAGCGGTCAAGGCAGCCACGGTGGAAGACGTGGCGGCACCCGCGCGGCCGGCGCACACACGTGGCGCCATGGAAGTCGCCGAGGCACACCGCACAGCCCTCAGGGAGGAGTGCCGAGTCGTCTCCGGTGCCGGATGCAGAGAGCGCGTCGAAGCGCACGGCCGGGGTGAGCTCCTCCAGCTCCTCGAGGTAGTGGTTTTCGTGGTACTGCTCCTGGTGATGCCTCGAGGCAGTGGAGTAGTGGAAGCTGAGGTTGTCGTCGGTGCCCACGCCTGTGAGGCGGAGCAGCCAGGAGGAGAGGCAGCGGAGGTGATCGAGCAGGAAGACGAGGTTTAGCAGCAGCCTTGGCACCTCCGAGTAGACCGGTGCGGGGAACCCATTAACTGGGCGATATCGACTTCTGTTGGGAACCCCGTTTGTGGACTTCACCCCTGTCAAGGATGTTAGGCAAATAAGCCACGGCGGGCTCGAGTCGTGCGCGTGTGTGTGCACTGGGCGCGTCGGGTCCGGCCCGTGGCAGGCACGGGTGCGTGTGTGTGTCCGTGGGTGGGTGTGTGTGCGTGGGTTAGTTGGCGCAATGCGCGGGTGTAGTGACCGCGTCAGGCGTATGGTGCGGCCGCGGTGATCGCGTGCGTGCGCGATGGGGGCGCGCGAGCCGGAGCGCGTGGGACGTGGCAAGTAGGTGAGTGGGGGCGTTAGGGCGCGGGCCGGCGTGTCAGTGCACGTGGGTATAAAGCCCCGCTCCTCCCTGTGTATTGTGTAGCCCCGATCGAGTTCATGCTCGAGGTGAAAAACAGAAAAGGCCGTACGTGCGGCAGGGTGTTTGTGCGCCCGAAAATCTTCTGTGTCCATCTTCTTCCTCTCCGGTAGTGTCTCCGGTGATCGCCGGCTGCTGGTAGGTCGTTTTGCGCCAACATTTGGTATCAGAGCCAAGTTGCGGAGGTGATCGCCGGCAGCCATGTCGCTGGTTCCATACGGCGGCGGTGGTGGTGGTGCGATGTCCCTGCCGGTGCCGTTGCTGACGCCGGAGAACTACACCGCCTGGGACATCAAGGTGGAGGCAATCCTTGATGCCCAGGGGCTGTGGGGCACGGTGGCGCCGGCGGACGGGGCGGCGGTTGACGCTGGGAAGAGTAAGACATCACGGGCCATGCTCCTCGGCGCGCTGTCGGAGGAGATCCTCCTGCAGGTGGCAACAAAGATGACGGCGAAGGCGGTGTGGGACAGCATCCGGGAGAGGTTCGTGGGCGCCGATAGCGTGAGGGCAGCGCGGCTCGCCACGCTCCGCAGCGACTTCGATCGCCTAAGGATGGCGGACGGCGAGGGTCTGGACGGCTACGCCGGGAGACTTGGCGCCATGACGGCGCGCTACGCGAGCTTGGGGTCGACCCTCGGCGACGTGGCGCTCGTGAAGAATTTGCTGGACACCGTCCCCGATCGTCTGTACCCCGCCGTCGCTGGAATTGAGCAATTCTGCAATGTCGAGGAGATGCCTTTCGAGGAAGCTCTAGGGCGGCTCAAGGCATTCGACAAACAGACGCGGAGGCGCGGGCAGGACGGAGGCGGGCTCGGCGGCGATCAGCTGCTGCTGACGTCGGCGGAATGGGCAGCGCGGCAGCGGCAGCAGGGCGGCGCATCAGATGACGACGGCAGCAGCACAGTTTCGGGCAACGGCGGGAA
Source organism: Elymus sibiricus (assembly GCA_039707655.1). Lineage (NCBI taxonomy): Eukaryota > Viridiplantae > Streptophyta > Magnoliopsida > Poales > Poaceae > Elymus > Elymus sibiricus. Next base: position 25,195,918 of record CM077675.1, read on the forward strand.
GCGGCGTGGCCGCTGCTACAACTGCGGGCAGCGCGGCCGCTTCCAGTGCGACTGCACGAGGCCGAGGAAGGCGGCGGCGGAGGAGCAAGCTCTCGTGGCGGAGATCGGCGACGACGTCGGGCCGGCACTCCTCTAGGCCGTGGCTTAGGGGGGTGACTGTTAGGCAAATAAGCCACGGCGAGCTCGAGTTGTGCGCGTGTGTGCGCGCTGGGCGCGTCGGGTTCAGCCCGTGGCAGGCACGGGTGCGTGTGTGCGTGTCCGTGGGTGTGTGCGTGTGTGCGTGGGTTAGTTGGCGCAATGCGCAGGTGTAGTGACCGCGTCGGGCGTATGGTGCGGCGGCGGCGATCGCGTGCGTGCGCGATGGGGGCGCGTGAGCCGGAGAGCGCGGGACGTGGCGAGTGGGTGAGTGGGGGCGTCAGGGTGTGGGCCGGCGTGTCAGTGCACGCGGGTATAAAGCCCCGCTCCTCCCTGTGTATTGTGTAGCCCCGATCGAGTTCGTTCTCGAGGTGAAAAACAGAAAAAGGCCGTATGTGCGGCAGGGTGTTTGTGCGCCCGAAAATCTTCTGTGTCCATCTTCTTCCTCTCCGGTAGTGTCTCCCGTGATTCGCCGGCGGCTGGTAGGTCGTTTTGCGCCAACAAAGGACGCATGCATGGCTGCATGTCGGCAACAGTAAAAAAGGAAAGAAAAACGAACTGAAGCTGCCGTGCCTTAGTAACTATAAGCATAGCATGGCATGAAAGACTGCCATGCTGTGCACGCTTTAATGGAGGCACGGCTGAAGCTCGGCAAGGATAGCTCCGAGAAGGCCATGGATCCTATGCTCTACCGCAGCATCATCGGGAGCCTCAGGTACCTCGTGCACACCCGACCGGACATCTTGTTCGTTGTCCGATACCTGAGTAGGTTCATGGAAGCCTCGGCAAGCGATCACCTCGCTGCCGTCAAGCACCTACTCCGATACATCGTGGGTATGCTCACGCATGGATGAGTGTATCATCGTGGCGACGACGAGAGCTTGGTCGGCTACAGCGACTCCGACCACGCTGGTGACGTGGACTCTCGGAAGAGCACCTCGGGCATACTGTTCCTTCTCGGGAATAGTCCCGCGACTTCTTCGTCCGAGGCGGAGTACATTGCGGCAGCTACAGCGGCATGTCAGGGGATCTGGTTGGCTCGCCTCCTCGGCGAGATGTTGAACCAAGACACCGCCCCTGCACTCATCTTCGTCGACAACAAGTGGGCAATTTCCCTCTGCAAGAACCCAGTGCTTCACGACCGCAACAAGCACATCGATCTCCGCTATCACTTCCTACGTGATTGCGTCGAGAAAGGTATGGTGATAGTGGAGTTCATCGAGACTAGTGAGCAGAAGGCGGACATACTGACGAAGACACTAGGTCGCGTCCCGTTCCAGGAACTGCGCGATAAGATGGACATCGTCAACATCAAGCTTCTCAGACAGGGTCGAGGGGGGAGATTGTGGACTTCACCCCTGTCAAGGACCCATGCATGGCTGCATGTCCGCAACAGTAAAAAGAGAAAGAAAAACGAACTGGAGCTGCCGTGCCTTAGTAACTAAGCATAGCATAGTATGTAAGCCATGACGTCCTCTTAACACATGAGGTCAGCCATGAGGTAATACTAGCCTACTTAGGTCGGTTTGTACAACTATAAAAAGGGCTGATGCCCATCGATGTAACTCATGCCATTTCCACTTCGAAGTATCAATCCAGCCTCAAGTGTTGTGTACTACTACGTGTGTTATCAACCTGCTCAGCTAGTACTCCAAGTAGTACGTGAGCTCCATCTCCCACTGTGTGTGTGTGCATTACACTACTACATGTGTGATTCACTCGTGTGCAGCCGCTGGATATAGTCTTCCTCTGCTACATTATACGAGAGAGAGAGCTAGCGAGTAGTTACGGGCTAACACCGTTAACTGGCCGATATCGTTTTGGGAGAAGAAGAAGAATCCTTTCGCAACCTTACAGACAAAAACTGAAGGTGAAGAGCTAGCGAGAGATGATGAAGATGAGAAAGAAGACAAAAACATGGCAGAAAAAGCTAGCTCCGGCATTTATAAGGAGAACCAGCAGCAGAGCTAGGGAGCTAGAGCTGTACAGGGGAAGGAGAAGAGCATTTGTGTGGCTACAGGATGCGGGGTGCAGGATGGCGACGGAGATGTACTACAGTCGACAGGTGATACAGGAGTACGTGTACTACGTGCTTAATTAATCATCTGTTGTGGCGTGACAAGGTTATGTGTCGACGATCGAGATTAATGGTTGATGATTAATCGGGTGGTGGCATGGTCCGATCGATGATCGTCCGTGTGTTTGCGCTGTATAGGGCGGGTGAGGAGCGCCTGTCGACTGGCCGGCCGGCTCCGTTCTCAGCCGCACCTGCATGCGCATGAAGCTCAACAATTAGTATCGCCCATGTTTGTGCATGGCGACCCTAAACCGTGCACAACATTTGGGAGCGCCTAGAGCTCAGCTAGCTGCGTTTTCTCTATGGTCTTAGTCACCTAACGTGGGAACAGACCGCACAAAACTGCTGTCTCGCAAAAAAAGCACGAATCGCGACGCGAAAACAATCCGACGGCTCACGGCGTGACTATGACCACAGCTGAAACTCAGCTAGCTGAGTTTCAGCAAACCCGTTCTCCGGTTACCCGGAAAAGTCCAGTTACAGCTGTTGAAATACTAGGATGGGCCTAGGGCCCATCTAACGATTTCTGAAAATCTCTAAGGGCCCATGTGGGTTTATTTGGCACTAGGGGTGGTGGGAAGTTTAGTCCCACCTTGCTAGTTGGAGACGAGTTGGACCTCATTATAAGGGATTCTCTTCCACATGCTATTGGAGCTTGAGAAGAGAAGAGGCCCTCGCGCGCTCCTCCTCCGCCGCCCGCCGCGGGTTGCGGGAATGAGCCGAGCCGAGCTCACATCTATGCGCTTGACGTCACATCGTGGGCTGTTACCGACTCGGACGTGGGCTCTCTCCACGCGGCCGCGCATATATATGTGGAGCGTCTGCCAACCCTAGCCGTCATGCGAATCAGATCACATCTGCCTCCACGCCCACGTCGTTCCTTTGCTGCTGCCGCCGGAGAGCAGGTCTTCGAAACCCCGCCTCTCCGGATCCTGTACGGGAGAGGGGCGATTAGGTTTTTGGGAAGCGACTGCTCACCACCGATCCACTGCTTCCTGTACGCCTTCGTCATCACCATGTCTCAGCCAACCGATGCCGAGAAGAAGGCCGCCGCCGCGGCTTCTGCCTGGCCTACTGGAGGGTATAACTCATTTATCCCGCTACTACTGTTTTCTGTTTTAGCCATGCTAGCATTATACGTAGATGTGTCTGCAATTAGCATAGTATGTGCTTGCATGATCGAATATCAGCATGTGTTTATTTCTGTCAATGCCATGCTAGTGATTTATTCTTGGATTAATTCAGTCGAAAAATTGCCTATTTACTCAACAATCCAAAAACCTAATGTGTGTAGGAATTTTTCGGCAAGTGGCTTTGCCGCTGCACTGAAACCGGATAAGTTTACCGGTACATATTTTAAGCGTTGGCAGACGAAAACCACCTTATGGCTCACGGCTATGAACGTGTTCTGGGTCGCCGGTCTCCCTTCCCCGGGAACGATTGCTCCTGAACAGGAGAAGGCGTTCAAGGAAGCCACCGTCGTATTTCTCGGAGCATTTCTTAGCGTGATCGGAGATAAGTTGGTCGACGCATACTTACATGTGCATGTTGCCAAGGACTTGTGGGAGGCGCTCGAATCTAAATTCGGGGCCACCGATGCTGGGAGCGAGATGTATATTATAGAGCGGTTCCACGATTACAAGATGGTCGAGAACCGTCCTGTATTGGAGCAGGCTCATGAGATAATATGCATCGCTAAGGAGCTTGAGCTTCTTAAGTGCGATTTACCGGGCAAATTTGTCGCGGGCTGCATAATCGCTAGGCTCCCTAATTCCTGGAGGAACTTTGCTACCACTCTGAAACATCAGAGGCGTGAGTTCTCAGTAGAGGATGTCATCGGCCATCTGAGTGTTGAGCAGAACTCGAGGGCAAAGGACTCGCACGGGAAAGGGGTCGAAGGTATTTCTGTGGCCAATATGGTACATCAGAGGAACTTCAACTCCCACAAGCCCAAGGGGAAGAACGGTGTCCAACAGAGTACCGACTTTAAGAAGAAAGGTAAGAAGACCTTCAAGAAGAACAAGAAGGGAGATGGCTGCTTCACTTGTGGTTCGGAGGAACATTGGGCCAACAAGTGCCCAAACAAGTACAAGAAGCCAGGGCAGGACTCCAAGTCTGTCAATATGATTGTGGGCAACAATGAGAATGGTGCATCTGGGTACGGTAATTTATTTACTGTTTTTTCAGTGTTTCAGCCCACCGATTGGTGGGTGGACACAGGTGCAGGTGTTCATGTGTGTGCTGACATTTCATTATTTTCTTCTTACCAGGTCACAGGCCATGGGTCCGTATTGATGGGGAATGGTGCGAGTGCTTCTGTTCATGGTGTTGGCACGGTCGATCTGAAGTTTACTTCGAGAAGGATCGTACAGCTGAAGAACGTGCAACATGTCCCCCGCCATCAAGAAGAACCTTGTTAGTGGCTCCCTTCTATGTAGAGAAGGGTTTAAGCTGGTCTTCGAGTCTAATAAATTAGTTGTTACGAAATATGGACTCTTTGTTGGAAAAAGTTATGAGTGCGGAGAGATGTTCCGCCTTTCCCTCGCAGATTTTTGTAATAAAGTCGTGAACAATATTCATTCGAGTATTAATGAATCTGAAGTTTGGCATTCACGTCTTTGTCACATTAGTTTCGGTGTTATGACGGGGTTAGCTAAGTTGAATTTAATCCCGAGTTTCACTTTAGCCAAATGTTCTAAGTGCCTTTCGTGTGTCCAAGCTAAGCAACCTCGCAAGCCTCACAAGGCTGCGAAGGAGAGACACTTGGCGCCATTAGAACTCATACATTCTGATCTGTGTGAGATGAATGGTGTGTTGACTAAAGGTGGAAAGAAATATTTCATGACATTGATAGATGATTCCACTAGATATTGCTATGTGTATCTGTTAAATACTAAAGATGAGGCTCTACACTACTTTAAAATCTATAAGGCAGAAGTTGAGAATCAACTTGAAAAGAAAATTAAACGAGTCCGGTCAGATCGTGGTGGAGAGTACTTCTCTAGTGAGTTTGACTCCTTGAAAGTGCGTTATATCGACTAGAGGGGGGGGTGAATAGGCGATTTTTACAAATTCATCACTGAGGAATTTCAACTTTGAGGAATTTGAAATGTGATGAATAACTAGCAGCGGAATAAGTACACAAGTGCATACAAGCATAGCGATCGCATAGTCATCATGATGAAATAAGGCGTGCACAGATTACAGGTAGCGTGATACAGGATAAACAGGTGACGAACAAGGTAGCTTGAAGAATTTGAGGTGAGGAAATTGAGAAAGTCTTCAATCAAATTCTTCAAACAGTAACGATCAATTTCACCAACAAGTGTACGAGGAAATGAAAGGGTTGAGGAAATAGACCCAGGTAGCTTGATGAAGACAATGATTTGATGACCCAGTTCCAACTGCTGTGACAGTCGTACGTCTGGTTTGGAGCGGCCTGGTATTTAAAACAGAAGACACACAGTCCCAGGACACACAGTCCTTACCGTATTCTCCTTGAGCTAAGGTCACACAGACATTGCCCAACACTCGTGGTAAGTCTTCAGGGTAGACTTCCAAAAACCTCACAAACTAGTCACCCGGCGATCCACAATTTACTGCTGGATGCTCTAGACCATGGTCACCCGGCGATCCCCAATTGACTGCAGGATTGCACTAGACCATGATGCATAACCGTCTGGAAGATACACCGTCTTCAAAGGTAACAAGCGTCGGTTCCACACAGGAACAATTTCTTCAGTGATGCTCAATCACTTTGGTTTTTGGTGGTTTGGGTTTTTGGGTTTTTCCTCACTTATGATTTTCTATCAAAGTCTTCGGAGGATGGGTTTTTCCTCAGTGATGATTTTCACTCAAAGTCCTCGAGGAATGGGATGCTCTCAAATGACAAGTGTCAGTTCTCTCTCGGAGCAGCCAACCAGCTAGTGGTTGAGGGGGGCGGCTATTTATAGCCAGGGAGCAACCTGACATGATAAGACATAAATGCCCCCAATGATATGACCGTTATGTGGATAGGATGATTGGGGACAGCTGGCGCTTAGCACAGCAACAGTCGGAATTTCGAACTATGAAAGTCCTCAGGCTTATCATATTCCTCACTTGTAGGCAATTCGCACTGGCGAAATCCTAACTCCTCAGTCAGACCAATTTCCTCAGAGACCAGAAGATCGTCGTCTCTGTCACTGAAGAACTTGACTGAACTGCAAGAGATTTCCAAAGGCTTCACTCGAAGGATTGGGTTATGTTGAGGTTTTTGAGTTGAGCATCAGTTGGAAATTTTTCCTTAGTATTACCTCGACCCCCTTTAACAGTACGGTGTTTCCTATGACTCAAAGAAAGGAAATGAAACTATGAAAACAAAAGTCTTCACGCTTCATCGTCCTCGTTCATATCTTCAAGGTCACACCATTTCTTCATTTTCAAAGTCTTCAGGGAATACCAAAGTCTTCAGTTGAAGACATTCATTCTTAGGGGTCGATATTCTCCGAATATATCAAGCTCCTCAGCGACTTATGAAGCCTGTGTACACTCACAAACATATTAGTCCCTTAACCTATAAGTCTTCAATACACCAAAATCACTAAGGGGCACTAGATGCACTTACAATCTTCCCCTTTTTGGTGATTGATGACAAATAGGTTAAGTTTTCAACGGGGATAAACATATGAAGTGTAAGTACTGATTTTGAGGAATTTGATTGCAAGATATAGAGGAACTCCCCCTGAAGATGTGCATATTTGAGGAATTTGCTTTGGACTGCAAATGCACATGGCAGGATAAAATCTTGGAGATCTCCCCCTATATCTTGTAATCCATACACGCATTTTATATATATCATGAGGAAATTGAAATGCATGATGGAAAATGGGGTCTGAGGAAATTCAGCATGCGTGCATTAAGATACTTGAGGAAATAAGCATGCAGAAAGCAGTTTAAAAGTATCAGACCACCATCGGACTTAAGTTTACAACTCAATCAACAAGAGCTTCAGAAGAGCGAGAGTTGCAACTTAAACAAAACAGCCCATATATATAGACCCGCTTGAAGACTAACTCAAATTTCTCCCCCTTTCTCATCAGTGACCAAAAGGGACGAAATTGAGGACTAACGCCCCTGAAGAATTTCATCTTGAAGGTGGTGGAGGAGCGCCAGCGTTGTCGGGGTCGGTTGGTGGAGTAGGGCCTGCAGCGGTGTCGTCAATATCCTCAGCTTCATCCGCATCACGCGATGAAGAATATGAGCTTGTTACCAGCTGAGGAACTTGAACTTTCTTCCATTTCTTCTTTGGAGGAATGGACCAATCAAAGTTCATCTGAAAGTCCATCTCTTTGAGTTCTTCAGGAGTCTTGAGATGTGACAGAATGGCCCATGTGCGGTCGAAGACTTCATGAAGATAATAGTGGTTCTTCCTCACAGAATTGTGCGTGACAGTCATGTCTCGAAGAAGTGAACCAAACTGACGTTTTACCCACTTGTGATTGCGATCAATCTTCTGATGAAGACTTAGTAGAAGCTCGCGATCGGTCATCACACGAGGAGCTGCAGCTTGAGGATTTTGCGCTGAGGCTTTTGCAGCAGAATCTTGGGTAGCAGAGTCATCATTGGTGGAATAGGATGCAGCTTTGCGAAATTGGCCATCCAATGGACGAGTACCTTCATCAACAACAGCTTTGCCTTTTCCCTCAACTGAGGAAAATGTATTCTTGAGGACTTCAATCGGAGGCAGAAAGCTGAAGTGATTCTGAAAGTCAGCCTTGAATGGAATTGAAGACTTTGATCTGATGAATTTCATGATCCAGGGAGCGTAAGGCTTCAATCAAATGGGGCTGAAGCAGCATTGGCCAAAGTCCTCATGAAGAAATCATGGTAGTTGATGGGAATCCCATGTATGATGCTGAATAGCATATTCTTCATGATTCCCTCCACTTCTTCTTCTTCAGAATTGTGGCCCTTCTGAGGACTGAGGGTTTTGGTCAGAATGCGATAAACTATTCTGGGCACATAGAGCAAATCCTTCACAAGGAAGGAAGTCGGTTGAGGTTTTCCAGGAGCCAAAGGCTTCATCAGCACTTGCATCATGTGATTTGGCAATTCAGGTTCATCAAATAAGCATCTTGCTCCTTCTGAGCGAATTGGTATTGTGACTGACCGAAGCAATTCAGAGGCTGGAGCAGTGTAGTGTGCGGATCCAGTCATCCAGTCCAAAACCCAAGAATTTATATCAGAGGCCTCCCCGGAGATGTGTAAGGAGGCATATAATTGAAGAATTAACTCTTCATTCCAATCACATATTTCAGCACAGAACGGAAGAATTCCTGCATCATGAAGAACTGCGAGCACCGGTGTGAAGCATGGGATAGTTTCCATGTCCGCATGAGGAATTTGCCGTTGCTCGAAGACTTTCTCCTTGTCGAACAGCACAGATGCATAATAGTTTATCTGTGTGGGTGTCCAGAATCTGGTGCGACCGGCCCTTGCAGAGTCATAAGGATTTGGTCCGTTGAAGAAAATGCGCTCGTTGAAGAAATTGGTTCTGATGAATTTGGGGCGCTTTGAGCCTTTGAAAGGCAACTTGGGCTTCGGCTGAAGATTTGGCTTGAAGCGGCCCACAATTTCCTTTGGCATAGGAGGAACTTCTTCAGATTGAGGAATTTGAATGGCAGTTTCCTCATTTGCAATTTGAGCAGCAATTTCTTCAGCTGTTGCAGCTGGAATTTCTTCAGTCTGGGCTGGAGACTGAGGAATTTGAGTGAGGGGAGTGGTCATTGGTGAATTTGGGTGTGCAGCTTCCCAAAATTCATCATGGATAAGAGGACTTGTATTTCCAATGTCTACATCCTCTTCCATTTCTTCAACGGCGGCCTCTTCAGCAGTTAGTTGAGGCTGGGGCGATGATACCAGTGGAGTTGAAGCATTTGCTTCGACTTCAATTTCTTCATCAATCTGCTCTAAGGAAGCAGCAGAATGATCTTCTTCATCTTCATCATTTGGAATGTCATAGGCAGTACCAAATGGAACAATCTCATAGGCAGGTACAGAGGAGATTGGAGTTGCATCAATGGGCTCAGTTGAAGAACTTGGCAGTGTCTTCAATTTCTTCACAGCGGAGGAATCTGAAGTTGATGCTTTTCTTTTCTTGGAAGCAATCTTCTCTGCAGCCTGTGTTTTCTTCGCTTCTGATGCAGAAGGAAGGTTGATGTTCTTCACCCTTGAGGATTTTGTAGTCTCAACTGAGGGTGAAGGCGGAGCATTTTCTTCGGGCACGACTGATGCAGTCGTCCTAGTGGTCTCAGTTTCTTCAGGCGCAGCAAAAGTTTCAGCTGGCCTGGCAGTTTCTTCAGGTGCAACAGTGGAGGTTGCCCTGACAGGTTCTTCAGCAGTCTGAATCTCTTCAGCTGCGCATGCAGTTTCTTCAGCAGGCTGAGCAGATTCTTCAGCCTGAGGAATTTGTGGGTGCGACTGAGCTGCAACCTTTGTGTTGTGTTGCTTAACTGCAGCTTGGGCAGCCCGGACAAATCTCACCTTGGTGCCCTTCCATTCAGCATCATATTTTGCTTGTTCTTCAGTCAGGCAGCGAATCTCAGACTGAACAGTGATGAGTTGATTTGGAGTCAAATTCATCACGTTGTCCCTCAGGAACTTTTCTTTTCTAGCCCGGCTCCTCTTAGCTCTCTGAGCCTGATCTCTTTTCCATTTTTCCTTAGCTATGAAATGTGTGAGGACATGGTCCACAGCAAGAGGTAATTTTAGTGAGGAAAGTGGAGTGCTGGGATCCTCATGCCATATATCGATGAAATTGAGGATCATCTTTGGATCCAGCATGAGAGGTACTGAGCTGCCCTTGGCAATTGCAGCTCTTTGCTGACTGTTTCTGATGATTTCTTCCAATTCTTCATTGGTGGCTTCATCATCTTCCTCAGATCCGGAGGGGACGTTCACAATAGCTTGGCTTTTGTGAGGACTTGGTCTCTGACCTCGTCCAGCAGTTCTCTTTATCTTCATCAAAGTGGGACTTGTTGAAGAATTTGCTTGAGCTGAGGAACTTGCAGAGCCCCCCGAAGCAATTGAGAAGCCAGTAGTCCTTCGACAAGTTTCAAGAATCACAGGCGTTGAGGACTTGGCAGCAGCAGCTGATGATTGTGCAGCAACAGAAGGATTTACGTGAGGATTTTGCTGTGATGACTTTGAAGTTGAAGATTTTGATTTCACTGCCGATTTCTTCACCAGTGATTTCTTCGGAGCACTCTCAGAGGCCCCGGCAGAGGCAGTAGCAGCAGCAGCAGAATCTTCATTGAATTTCTTCACTGCAGCTTTAGCAGTTCTCTGAAGTTTTTGTTGATGCTTAGCCCATTCATCAGGAAAGTCTTCAACACGAGCAATGCTTGTGGGATCAACCTCTTGATTAGCAGCAGGAGGACTCCTTTTGCTAGGAGGTTTGAGGGCGAATTTCTTCATGTACTTGGGAGTGACATAGCGATAGTCTCTCCATTCCTTTTCCCACCTCCGTTCAATCCTCTGGATTCTGATTTTCCTCTGCTCTTTTGTTTCTTTGCCATGAACGGCCTCATCAGGTGTACAGTAACCAGCATATAAATCCCCAGGTATGTCAAACGCTGTGTTCTGTTCAGCCTTCTTTCCACCCTTCTGAGGTCTTTTACCATCAGCCATTTTCTTCACTTGATGACTTTGAACTCTTGATGACTCTGAAGATGTATACAGTTTTTCCTCAAGAAACGCTGCAAATGAGTTAAGTTGATGAGAACCTAGTGATTCATCAGCAGACATTTTGTACCTGTGAACAGAGTATAGGTGCGAGGAATTTTAAGAGGTCATATGCGTTCTCAGAAATTTTTCAAAATACATCAAGTTGAGGATTTTGACCATAGATGTCTTGAGGAATTTCTCTAAGTGTTCTTTGTCTTAGGTTCCAGAGTTGTGCGAATATGTAGATCCACACAATTGAGGAATCTTGAAGAAAATCATAACTTAGAGAAAAACATCAAGGGATTGAAACATGAAAGGTGCTTAAGAAGATGATTCTTGAAGAATAAACACTTTTGAGGATTTTGTGGAAGATATGAAGATCAAACAAGGGCAGTAAAATTAGATTTTATTTACCCTGATGAAGAACACGACGAATAGTGAGATGAAATAGGGAAGTTCGTCCGTCCAGATCTCCCACGCCCTAGCTTGGCAGAGGGAGACAGCTACAGCGGCGGCGGGGTGAAGACTTCCGTGGCCGATGCGAGTATGACGACGGCGAGGTCGAGGCAGTGAAGCTCTTGCACTCCGGCGGCGATGATTTTAGCGGCGGCGCTAGGTTTGAGCTCGGGAGAGATGGGAGCGAGGAGTAATCGAGCACAGCGAGGGGAGGGGGTATTTATAGCTGCAGTAAAAATGAACCGGCCCGAAGATTTTGGACCAGATTGCCCCTGACCCTTGCTATCCACGCGACATGTGTCACCCACGTACTGTGTAGTAGAGATAGTGGGGGATCGTGGCTTATCCAGTCGTGGGAATAGGAGCGGTTTGAGCGGGAAGCGCCGAAAAATTTGATAGTGAAAATTTTAAAGTTTTCGTTCGCAAATTCTTCAGCTGTCAAGAACACAGTGAAGACTTTGAACGAGTTTCAAAGTAGAACGCATATGAAGAATTTGTGAACAGACTGGGTTGAGTTTAGCATAGAGGGGGAACGGGTCCGATCACATTCACTTAGATGAAAATCAACTTGAAGAATTAGCAATAAGTGAATGTTGTTGAGGACATTGAAAACTCAAATATATATATATATATAGTCAATGAAGAACATCAGTTTGATAGTTTGAAGAATTTGAAAAGTTGAGAAATTTGCAAACTTTGAGGAATTTGAAAATTTGAAGAATTTTCAAAATGATGAAAAACTCAACTCTGAAGAATTTCAACTATTGTTGGTGGCATAACCCACCGTATAAGAATGATGATTTCAGACACCGCGTACAATTGTCGTAGGGTTCTGAGAATCAAATTCTTTGTTAATTTCTTCACACTTAGAGTGTCATTCTTCATTGTTTGAAGAAAAACGTTACTTCGTGTGTTGCACATCAAAGTCATCAATTTTGCATAAGTGTTAGGATGTGTGTCTTTTTTCAAAGAACATTCGAAGATTCTAAGATATTTAGCTCACACCGCAACTTGCGAAATCTCTTTTCATCCAAGGGCTTAGTGAAGATATCGGCCAGTTGTTCTTCAGTGGGGATGTGGTCGATGGAGATGTCGCCCTTGAGTACATGATCTCGAAGAAAATGATGACGAATCTGGATGTGCTTGGTCTTGGAGTGCTGAACTGGGTTGTGAGCAATCTTGATAGCGCTCTCATTGTCGCAGTAGAGAGGCACATTCTTCACCTTGATGCCATAGTCCTTGAGGGTTTGCTTCATCCACAGCAACTGAGCGCAGCACGAACCAGCAGCAATGTACTCAGCTTCAGCAGTAGAAAGTGACACGCAGTTCTGCTTCTTCGAGGACCAACAGACTAAGGATCGTCCGAGGAAATGACATGTGCCTGAGGTTGACTTGCGATCCACACGATCTCTAGCATAGTCAGCATCTGAGTATCCGATGAGGTGAAGATTTGAGCCCTTGGGATACCATAATCCAAGTGTTGGTGTGTGAGCTAAGTATCGAAGAATATGTTTCACAGCCTTATGGTGTGATTCCTTCCGTGTTGCTTGGAATTGGGCACACATGCAAACACTCAGCATAATATCAGGCCTAGATGCACATAGATACAATAAAGAGCCAATCATGGAGCGGTATACCTTCTGATCGAAATCTTTACCATTTTCGTCAGTGCAGAGTTGGCCTTTTGAAGGCATTGGAGTTTTGACGCCTTTGCATTCGTGCATGTTGAATTTTCTCAGAACGTCCTTGAGGTATTTCTCCTGTGAGATGAAGATGCCATTGTCTTGCTGACGAATTTGAAGACCTAAGAAGAATTTCAACTCTCCCATCATAGACATTTGATATTCTTCACTCATCATATAGGCAAATTCATCACTGTAACGTTTGTCAGTACAACCAAAGATAATATCGTCGACATATATTTGGCATATGAACAGTTCATTGTCATAGGATTTAGTGAAAAGAGTTGGGTCGAGTGAACCGGGTTTGAAGCCTTTCTTCATGAGGAATTCCTTCAGAGTGTCATACCACGCCCGAGGGGCCTGCTTGAGGCCATAGAGGGCCTTGTTGAGTCTGAAGACTTTGTCAGGATGCTTAGGGTCTTCAAAACCTGGGGGTTGAGCAACATATACTTCTTCCTCAAGCTTACCATTGAGGAATGCACGTTTCACATCCATTTGATATAAAGTGATATCATGATGGTTAGCATAAGCAAGCAATATGTGAATAGCTTCAAGTCTAGCAACAGGTGCAAAAGTTTCATCAAAGTCAATTTCTTCAACCTGTGTGTAGCCTTGAGCTACAAGACGAGCCTTATTTCTTACCACAAGGCCATTTTCATCTTGCTTGTTGCGGTAGATCCACTTGGTACTTATGATGTTATGCTTGCGAGGATCTCGCCGCTTGACAAGTTCCCACACGTTGTTGAGCTTGAATTGATGCAATTCCTCTTGCATAGCTTGAATCCACTCAGGCTCCATGAAAGCTTCATCAACTTTGGTGGGCTCTATGATAGAGACAAATGCAAAATGCCCACAAAAGTTAGTCAAATGTGAAGCTCTTGAGCGAGTGAGAGGACCTGGTGCATTTATGTTGTCGATGATTTCGTCAATCTGCACTTCATTTGCAACTCTTGGATGAGCAGGTTGACGTGGCTGAGGATTTTCTTCAACATCATTTTCTTCAGGTACATCAGCATGAATGTCTTCATTCGCTGGAATGACTTCCTGAGTAGGTTGAGGATTTTCTTCCGTGGGTACAACATCTTCAGTAGCTTTCATCTTTATGGATTCCTCGGGAGATTTTTCATCTAGCACAGAAGGTAGGTGCTCTCTTTGCGAGCCGTTAGTTTCATCGAACCGCACATCTACAGTTTCAACCACCTTGTTGTGATAGGTGTTGAAGACTCTGTAGGTGTGCGAGTCCTTTCCGTAACCAAGCATAAAACCTTCATGTGCTTTCGGTGCAAATTTAGAACTGTGGTGAGGATCTCTTATCCAGCATTTTCCACTGAAGACTTTGAGATAACTTACATTGGGTTTCTTGGCAGTCATAAGTTCATATGATGTCTTCTTGAAGAATTTGTGAAGATATACCCGGTTGATGATGTGGCATGCTATATCAATTGCCTCAGGCCAGAAGCGGCGAGGAGTCTTGTATTCATCAAGCATGGTGCGAGCCATCTCAACAAGAGTCCTGTTCTTGCGCTCCACGACGCCGTTCTGTTGAGGAGTATATGGGGCAGATAGTTCATGAGTAATACCAAGTTCATCAAGATATTCATCAAGATTTGTGTTCTTGAACTCAGTCCCATTATCACTCCTGATATGCTTGATCTTGACGCCGAAGTTCGTTGAGGCCCTTGAAGCAAATCGTCTGAAGACATCCTGCACTTCAGTCTTGTACATAATAATATGCACCCAAGTGTAACGAGAGTAATCATCAACAATGACAAAGCCATACAAACTTGAAGAATTTGTTAGTGTGGAATAATGAGTGGGGCCAAAGAGATCCATGTGAAGCAATTCAAAAGGTCGAGTCGTGGTCATGATTGTCTTCGAGGGATGCTTGGATCTTGTCATCTTCCCAGACTCACAAGCACCACAGAGGTGATCCTTGAGGAATTTGACACCTTCAATGCCAATGACGTGCTTTTTCTTCACGAGCGTGTGCAAGTTCCTCATACCAGCATGTCCAAGTCGTCGATGCCACAGCCAGCCTTCTGAGGACTTTGCAAGTAGGCACATGGCAGGCTGAGGACCTGTAGAGAAATCAACAATATAAAAGTCTCCTCTCCTAAAGCCTTCGAAGACTTTGGAATGGTCAGATTCCATGATGACAACACAACGATATTTTCCAAAGATGACAACCATATCAAGATCACAAAGCATTGAGACAGACATAAGGTTGAACCCGAGGGATTCGACAAGCATCACCTTATCCATGTGTCGGTCCTTGGAGATTGCAACCTTACCTAGACCCAATACCTTGCTTTTTCCTTTGTCAGCGTAGGTGATATGCTTCAGATGTGATGGGGCAAGTGGCATATTCATCAGTAGACTCTTGTCACCAGTCATGTGGTTGGTGCATCCACTATCGAGGACCCACTCAGTAGCTTTTGGAGTTTCCTCCTGCAGATGAATTAGTACAACTTACGAACTCATATGCTTCAGAGTGAAGAATATGACATCAAATTCATCAGGCAGAATTTCATCACACAACATAGTAAGTAAAGCAGTGTGAGGACGTGAGAAATGAGGAATTCATTTCTTCATGATTAGCTTGCGTCCTTTCAAGCATTTCCTCAGGTCTCCAGCAAATTCATCAGACGTTCAAGTTCGTCTGGAGACCTGATCCTGCATAAGAAGTTAGTTCAATTTCTTCACCACCCACATCTGGAGGGGTGGCAAAGAGTTCATCATTCTGCGAGCTCCATATGAGAAGGGAGGCATTGAAGCTAGTGCACTTCGTTTCACAGGACTAGGGTTAGAGTACTCATATGAATAAGCAGAGAAATTCTTCGAGGACTTATGAACATAATGATTTGAAGAATAATGCACATATTCAGAACTCTTAGAGTTTCCCTGCAAAACAGATGCATTAGCACGAGAATGATACTTTTGACCATTTGAGGAATTTGGTCCATGTGAAGACTTTGGTCCATATGAGGAATTTGATCTGGGGTTCTTTTTCTTCATGGGTGGTGTCCTGTGGACATTCACTTGAAGATTCTCCAAGCAGCTCTTAGGAACCCAGATTTTCTTCATAGGTGAACCGTTCCTGCAGTTAGTTCCAACAAATCTGGCAAATACTTCACCTTTCTGATTTTTGAAGAATTTGTAATTGGAGTCAAGTGACTCATCAGAGGAATATGAAGTTTCACAAGTAAAGCCAGATAAAGTGGATGGATCCACGGGAGGTCCTTTTGCAGCAACCCATGAGATTTTGGGGTACTGCTCAGGTGTCTAGTAGGATCCATCAGCATTGAGTTTCCTCTCAAATGCAATACCCTCTTTCCTAGGGTTCCTGTTCAGAATCTGCTTTTTGAGCACATCGCAAAGGGTTTGATGCCCTTTGAGACTTTTGTACATGCCTGTCACATACAATTCCTTCAACCCTGCATTTTCATCAGTGATACTTGTGGTATCCTCAGATGAGGAATTTGAGACCACGGGGATAGTTGAAGAAATTGCAGCAATAGAAGCATTTGAACATTCAGGTGAAGAATTAGCAGTTTCACGTTCGATGCATTTCAAGCAAGGTGGAATGAAATCTTCCTGAGCGGTATTGATCTATTGAGCAAGCAAGGAGTCATTATCCCTTTGAAGATCTTCATGAGACACCCTTAGTTTCTCAAGATCTTGCTTTCTTTGAAGAAATTCATAAGAGAGCTTCTCATGATCGACTAGAAGGGCCTCATGACGACTTTGAAGGTTATCATACTTGGACTGAAGACTTTTAAGGTCCTTGGTCAAAGTTTGAGTATGATCCACTTCCTCATTCAACAGATCATCGCTTTTGTCTAGTTGTTTTTGAAGCTTTTCAAGTGCACTTTGTTGCTTAGTGGCAATATTAACAAGTTTGGCATAGCTAGGTTTCACATATTCATCAGATTCACCTTCACTTGATTCAGAAGAAGAGTGATGCTTGTGTACCTTTGAACCTTTAGCCATGAAGCAATAGGTGGGAGCATAATCATCATTTCTGACGTCAGAGTCGTTGGAGTAGTCATTTTCTTCATCGTTGAAGATGGACTTGCTGACGAAGGCAGTAGCGAGAGCAAGGCTCGCAACACCTGATTCTGACTCCACCTCAGATTCTTCCTCTTCTTCATATTCTTCAGATTCTTCTTCAGAATCCATTTTCTTGCCGATGAAAGCCCGAGCCTTTCTGGAACCATTCTTCTTTTGCGATGAGGACTTTGAAGATGAGGACTTTGAAGTTGAGGACTTTGAAGATTTCTTCTTTTTCTTCGAGTCACCAGAACTGTAATACTTGTATTTCTTCTTCTTTGATTCTTTTTCCCAGAGAGGACAGTCATAGATGAAGTGATCAGGCTTCTTGCATTTGTGACAAGTTCTCTTCTTGTAGTCGCTTGAGGAATCTGATTTCCTCAAACCACTTTTTGATGACTTTCCAAATCGGCCTCTCCTTGAGAACTTCTGGAATTTCCTGACGAGCATTGCCAGCTCCTGACTCAGTTCTTCAGGATCACCAAGGCTACTATCAGATTCTTCGTCTTCGGATGAGGAAAATGCTTTTGCCTTCAGAGCACGAGATCTTCCATAGCTTGGTCCGTAGAGGTCTCTCTTCTCGGCTTGTTGGAATTCATGAGTATTGAGTCTCTCAAGTATATCAGCGGGATCAAGTGACTTGTAGTCTCCACGTTCTTGAATCATCAAAGCCAGTGTATCGAATGAGGAATCAAGGGATCTTAGCAGTTTCTTCACCACCTCATGGTCAGTGATATCCTTGGCACCCAGTGCTTGAAGCTCGTTGGAGATATCAGTGAGGCGATCAAAAGTTTGCTGAACATTTTCATTGTCGAGTCTTTTGAAGCGGTTGAAGAGATTGCGAAGAACATCAACTCGAGAGTCACGTTGAGTGGAAACACCTTCGTTGACCTTGGACAGCCTATCCCAGATAAGCTTTGCAGTCTCCAAAGCACTCACTCTGCCATACTGACCTTTGCTCAGATGGCCACAGATGATATTCTTCGCTTGAGAGTCGAGTTGCTTGAATTTCTTTGCATCAGTAGCGGTAACAGTCGGAGATGTGCGGGGAACACCATTTTCCACAACGTACCAGAGATCGCTGTCAATAGCTTCAAGATGCATGCGCATCTTGTTCTTCCAGTAGGGGTAATCCGTCCCATCGAAGGTAGGACAGCCTGCGGAAACCTTGATCATACCTGCAGTCGACATAACTAGAACTCCAGGTGGTTAAACCAAAATCACACAGAACAAGGGAGTACCTTGCTCTGATACCAATTGAAAGTGCGTTATATCGACTAGAGGGGGGGTGAATAGGCGATTTTTACAAATTCATCACTGAGGAATTTCAACTTTGAGGAATTTGAAATGTGATGAATAACTAGCAGCGGAATAAGTACACAGGTGCATACAAGCATAGCGATCGCATAGTCATCATGATGAAATAAGGCATGCACAGATTACAGGTAGCGTGATACAGGATAAACAGGTGACGAAAAAGGTAGCTTGAAGAATTTGAGGTGAGGAAATTGAGAAAGTCTTCAATCAAATTCTTCAAACAGTAACGATCAATTTCATCAACAAGTGTACGAGGAAATGAAAGGGTTGAGGAAATAGAACCAGGTAGCTTGATGAAGACAATGATTTGATGACCCAATTCCAACTGCTGTGACAGTCGTACGTCTGGTTTGGAGCAGCCTGGTATTTAAACCAGAAGACACACAGTCCCAGGACACACAGTCCTTACCGTATTCTCCTTGAGCTAAGGTCACACAGACCTCGCCCAACACTCGTGGTAAGTCTTCAGGGTAGACTTCCAAAAACCTCACAAACTGGTCACCCGGCGATCCACAATTTACTGCTGGATGCTCTAGACCAAGGTCACCCGGCGATCCCCAATTGACTGCAGGATTGCACTAGACCATGACGCCTAACCGTCTGGAAGATACACAGTCTTCAAAGGTAACAAGTGTCGGTTCCACACAGGAACAATTTCTTCAGTGATGCTCAATCACTTTGGTTTTTGGTGGTTTGGGTTTTTGGGTTTTTCCTCACCGATAATTTTCAACCAAAGTCTTCGGAGGATGGGTTTTTCCTCAGTGATGATTTTCACTCAAAGTCCTCGAGGAATGGGATGCTCTCAAATGACAAGTGTCAGTTCTCTCTCGGAGTAGCCAACCAGCTAGTGGTTGAGGGGGGCGGCTATTTATAGCCAGGGAGCAACCTGACATGATAAGACATAAATGCCCCCAATGATATGACCGTTATGTGGATAGGATGATTGGGGACAGCTGGCGCTTAGCACAGCAACGGTCAGAATTTCGAACTATGAAAGTCCTCAGGCTTATCATATTCCTCACTTGTAGGCAATTCGCACTGGCGAAATTCTAACTCCTCAGTTAGACCAATTTCCTCAGAGACCAGAAGATCATCGTCTCTGTCACTGAAGAACTTGACTGAACTGCAAGAGATTTCCAAAGGCTTCACTCGAAGGATTGGGTTATGTTGAGGTTTTTGAGTTGAGCATCAGTTGGAAATTTTTCCTTAGTATTACCTCGACCCCCTTTAACAGTACGGTGTTTCCTATGACTCAAAGAAAGGAAATGAAACTACGAAA
This sequence comes from Elymus sibiricus, assembly GCA_039707655.1. Lineage (NCBI taxonomy): Eukaryota > Viridiplantae > Streptophyta > Magnoliopsida > Poales > Poaceae > Elymus > Elymus sibiricus. Next base: position 25,215,620 of record CM077675.1, read on the forward strand.
ACAAAAGTCTTCACGCTTCATCGTCCTCGTTCATATCTTCAAGGTCACACCATTTCTTCATTTTCAAAGTCTTCAGGGAATACCAAAGTCTTCAGTTGAAGACATTCATTTTTAGGGGTCGATATTCTCCGAATATATCAAGGTCCTCAGCGACTTATAAAGCCTGTGTACACTCACAAACATATTAGTCCCTTAACCTATAAGTCTTCAATACACCAAAATCACTAAGGGGCACTAGATGCACTTACACTCCTTCTGTGCGGAACACGGCATTATTCATGAGAGGATGCCTCCCTATTCACCCCAGTCAAACGGGGTTGCCGAGCGGAAAAACCGTACTCTAACTGATTTGGTTAACGCCATGTTAGATACATCGGGTTTGTCCAAGGCATGGTGGGGAGAGGCTATATTGACGTCATGTCATGTCCTGAATAAAGTTCCGACAAAGGATAATGAAATCACTCCCTATGAGAAATGGGCTAAGAGAAGGACAACACTCTCGTACTTGCGTACTTGGGGCTGTTTGGCGAAAGTCAATGTGCCGATCCCCCAAAAGCGTAAGCTTGGACCAAAGACCGTGGACTGTGTTAATTTGGGCTACGCTAAGAATAGCGTTGGCTATAGATTTCTAGTAGTGAAATCTGAGGTACCTGACCAGAAGGTCGGTACAATTATGGAGTCTAAGGATGCTACATTCTTCGAGGATATTTTTTCTATGAGAGATATGTAAAGGACTTCTAGACAGGAATCTGAGGAGACTCCTGAGCCTGCCATTCCTATGGAATATTATGAACAAACACATGATGAAAATCCTGAGGAGGATGACGAGGAAACCCTTGGTAGGGGCAAGAGACAAAGGACTGCAAAGACCTTTGGTGATGATTTCTTCGTGTACCCTCGTGGATGATACTCCCACTACTATTTTAGAAGCGTATGCATCTCCAGATGCTGACTACTGGAAGGATGCGGTCCATAGCGAGATGGATTCCATCATGGCTAACGAGACATGGGAGATCACTGAACGTCCCTATGGTTGTAAACCATTGGGATGTAAGTGTGTGTTCAAAAAGAAGCTTAGGCCCGACGGTACTATTGAAAAGTACAAGGCTAGGCTTGTGGCTAAGGGTTATGACCAGAAAGAAGAAGAAGATTTCTTCGATACGTATTCGCCTGTGGCCAGACTGACCACCATTCGAGTATTACTCTCGTTGGCGGCCTCGCATGGTCTTCTTGTCCACCAGATGGACGTTAAGACGGCTTTCCTGAACGGAGAGCTAGACGAGGAAATCTACATGCAACAGCCAGACGGCTTTGCGATAGATGGTCAAGAAGGAAAGGTGTGTAAGTTGCTGAAATCTTTATATGGCCTGAAACAAGCACCTAAGCAACGGCATGAGAAGTTTAATACAACTCTGACATCTGTCGGCTTTGTGGTTAATGAAGCTGACAAATGTGTATACTATCGCCATGGTGGGGGCGAAGGAGTTATACTGTGCTTGTATGTTGATGACATACTGATATTTGGAACCAACCTCAAAGTCATTGAGGAGGTCAAGTCGTTTCTATCTCAGAACTTTGAGATGAAGGACCTTGGTGTGGCTGATGTTATCTTGAACATCAAGCTACTGAGAGATGATGAGGGTGGGATTACACTTCTGCAATCCCATTATGTTGAGAAGGTGTTGAGTCGTTTTGGATATTCGGACTGCAAACCATCTCAAACACCATATGATCCTAGTGTGTTAATTCGAAAGTTTGAAGGCACAGCTAAGGATCAATTGAGATACTCTCAAATTATTGGTTCACTTATGTATCTAGCGAGCGCAATGAGGCCTGACATCGCGTTTGCTGTGAGCAAACTGAGCCGGTTTGTTTCCAATCCGGGTGATGTACATTGGCATGCTATTGAAAGAGTTATGCGCTATCTGAAAGGTACTATGAACTATGGACTTCACTACACCGGATACCCGTCGGTACTTGAAGGGTATAGTGATGCGAATTGGATCTTTGATGTTGATGAGATGAAGGCCACAACTGGGTATATGTTTACTCTTGGAGGTGGCGCTGTTTCCTGGAAGTCTTGCAAGCAAACGATCTTAACGAGATCGACAATGGAAGCAAAATTAACAGCATTAGACACATCTGGTGTCGAAGCAGGATGGCTTCGAGATCTTTTGATGGACTTGCCAGTGGTTGAGAAGCCGGTTCCGGCTATCCTTATGAACTGTGCAATCAGACAGTTATTGCCAAAGTGAAGAGTTCAAAGGACAACATGAAGTCCAACAAACATATAAGAATGAGATTAAAAGCTGTTAGAAAATTAAGAAACTCCGGAGTGATAGCGTTGGATTATATCCAAACGGCTAAGAATTTGGCAGATCCCTTTACTAAAGGGCTATGACGTGTTGTGATAGATAATGCATCGAGGGAGATGGGTATGAGACCCACGTGAGTTGCCATGGTGGTAACCCAACCTATGTGAACGGAGATCCCGTGAAGTAGGACCTGGGAAAACAAGCCAGTGGTGAACTGAGGAGAGTAACTTTACTAACCCACTCCGCTGGAGATGCAATACTCTCGGAAACTGTATGGTAGGTTGACTATTGTCTTAATGTGTTCCAAAGCTTATATAAGCAAGATGCTATCCTACAGAGCGATCTTTGGAATACACCTATATGAGCCCGACTGCTGGTCACAGTCTATGAGATTGGGGTGATCTCTAGTAAGCTCATGAATAGGCCAGGAGTGTGACTTATATGCTCCACCCGAGGGGTCAGCCTTCGGCAGTCTAGTACTAGTAAGACATGTGGTAAAGCATCTTCACGCCCAACTGACAATTCAAGGCATAGTCCATTGTTCAGTTGTGAAGGAGTATAGCTACTTGCTCTAGGTGGAGCTCAACCTTAACAGGTCTCTACTAAAATACTGGTATATCAAAACAGTGTTTGGAACAAAGGACAAAATGCGGCCTTGAGATCTGGTGGGGGATTGTTGAAATACTAGGATGGGCCTAGGGCCCATCTAACAATTTCTGAAAATCTCTAAGGACCCATGTGGGTTTATTTGGCACTAGGGGTGGTGGAAAGTTTAGTCCCACCTTGCTAGTTGGAGAGGAGTTGGACCTCCTTATAAGGGATTCTCTTCCACATGCTATTGGAGCTTGAGAAGAGAAGAGGCCCTCGCTCGCTCCTCCTCCAACGCCCGCCTCGCCTCGCCTCGTCACGACGTGCCGCGGGGTGCGGGAATGAGCCGAGGTCACATCTATGCGCTTATTTTTGCCGGTCAGGAACGGAGAGTCATTGACAGGTGGACCATGATCTGAGATGTCAGATCATGGACTGTTACCGACTCGGACGTGGGCTCAGCCAACGTCTCTCCACGCGGCCGCGCATATATATGTGGAGCATCTGCCAACCCTAGCCGTCACGCGAATCAGATCACATCTGCCTCCACGCCCACGTCGTTCCTTTGCTGCTGCCGCCGGAGAGCAGGTCTCCGAAACCCCGCCTCTCCGGATCCTGTACGGGAGAGGGGCGATTAGGTTTTTGGGAAGCGACTGCTCGCCACCGATCCACTGCTTCCTCTACGCCTTCGTCATCACCATGTCTTAGCCAACCGATGCCGAGAAGAAGGCCGCCGCCGCGGCTTCTGCCTGGCCTACTGGAGGGTATATGTGACACCCCGAGACCGATTCCTTCCATTATTATTATTATATTGTTTGTCCGGTGTTATTTCTTTTGCATTGCATCATTTCATCATGCCATCATGTCATTTATTTTTGCAACTCAAATAAATAAATTGTATGGATCTTGGATCTATTTAAATTGAGGGAACTCACATGGTGATTTTCTCTTTATAACATATCCTCCCAATATTTATTAGGGAGCTATTAAAAAATATTCCATTAATTTGGAACATTAACCACAACACACTTGCAATTTAAATCCCATGTCTTTTCTACTTCGAGTTTGGCCTCAAAACCTTGTCAATAATTCTTTTCCCATTTATCGAGGCTCCTCTAAAATTCTCAACATTTTTGGACTCTTCTGAAACCTTGTCCTAGTTCATACCAATTTGAATTTAAATTCAAATGAGTTCGAATTCAACTTCACGTGCATGCTCATTTCTATTTTTCTTGGATCGAGCTCATTTTTTGTGAGTCCAGGGAAATTAATCTCCATGCCCAAATTCTGTCTCTAATCCTTCCTTTCTTTTCCTTTCTTCTTTGCTATTTTCTGCAATTGGGAAATAAAAGAGAAGAGGGAGATTAAAGGGAGCAGCCCAGCCGCAGCCTCCAGCCGGCCCAACCTCCCCTAAGCCCAGCCGGCGCCCTTAACCCTAGCCTCGATCCCCTCTGCTCTCTCTCTCGCCCGATCCCCTCGCTCCCTCTCCTTCCCTGTGCGCCGCACGCACACACACAGGGCCACCAGGGAGGCGCCCGATCCCCTCCTGTGCGCCGCCTCCTTCCTCAACACCGCCGAGCCGCACCTCTCCTTCGCGTCCGCCCGCGCCCAAGCTGCTCCGCCATCGCTTCCCCTCGCCATGCTGCGCCGCCAGCACCCGACCTCCGCTCCAGCGACGACCAGCGCCGCCCCTCCCGGCCTCCCTTCCTCTGTTTTCCCCCTTCCCTTCCACACCTCGTGCCCGAGGCTAGCCATGGCCGCCTCGCCATGAAGCTCCGCCGCCCAGCTCTCTCGCTGTAGCGCGCCGCCGCGCGCATGATCGCCTCCGACCAGCGCCGCCTCGCCTCTGCCTCGTCTTCTTCACCTAGTGGTTCTTCTCCAGCTGCCGTCGACGCCAGCTGCTATCATGTCGTCGCCGCGTTCCTGCACGCACAGCCCGTTGCTGGTCTCGCGCCGGACAGCGTGCCCATCCTCTGCTGCACCTTCTGCTGCCATCGGCCCTTCTCCGCGCCGCCCGACCCGGCCATCTCCTGCCGCTGCTCGCGCGCTGCCTGCCTTGCTGCTGCCGTGGACGCTGAGTCGAACGACCACCGAACAGGATGTAACGCCAAGTACCATCTTTGAGGAGTTCGCCAAGTACCACACCGCAGGTGCCAAGTACCACGATACCCGACGACTCTAGGATGCGCCAAGTTCCCCTTCGACCATGTACAACTACTGTTCCCGTGGATTTCGCCAAGTACCTCTACGCATGGAAACCCCAAGTTCGACTACCGCATCGGTGCGCCAAGTTCAACGACGCCCCGCGAGGAACATGGATACGTCAAGTTCCTCTCCGAACGTGTACCACTACCGTCGCTTTGCATTTCGTCAAGTTCCACTCCGACGCCGTGTACCACTACTTCCGCATCGACCTCCTTCCGCCCCAAAATGCACCCTTGGAAGGTATAACCGCCGAGACGACCGCCCATGGACGAATGCTTGTGATGTATGAAATGCTTGGTTGTGCGCCGTGGCTGAATTGATCTTGCACGTTCCCCGTTTCCCTGCCACCGACACGTGGGAACCCGGTAACCGGGATCACCCCACCATCTCTTGCATGTTCCGCACATCCGCACACTTATTCCTCCTTTGCACCGGTATCTCAACGAGCTACCGGAACCGGAATGTTGCCGTGGCATCATTTCCGTTATCGCCGTCGTGGCATCCATTTCTTTCCGTCATGGCGACAAATGCTCCATATCATATTATGTCACCAATTTCATAGCATTACATAACTTGAATATGTCGTCCTCATGCATGTTTAACCACATTTAAACTGCTGTTTGCATTAAAATTGCTAAATGACTTGTTAAAATGGTTTATTTCATAACTAAATAACCGTAGCTCCGAATAAAATAAACTTTATATGTAATTGGTCTAGAAAAATGTGTAGATTAACATGGTGCACTTTATTTTCCTGTTTAACAACAATAAAATATGGTTTTAGGCAGAACAGTATTAAATTGCCTAGATAGGTAGATTAATTATGCTTCACCCTTTGCCATGTTAAGCAACATTTAAACTTGTTGAGTACCTAAACGGGAGTGAACTAAATATTTGATTGTGGAGTTTCGTCATTATGCAACTCGTTGCATATTGAGCTTCACTTAATGTGTAGTAGTTGATTGTTGCACTCTTGCCATGCCATGTCTATTTAAACCGGACATGCATCATACTTGATTGTGCATTATGCCATGACTATGGTTGTGTGTTTACCATGTTGTCTGTTTCTTTCCGGTTGCGCTTTTTCTCGATAGTCCGGATATGTTGCGAAGTGTGAGGATTTGTTCGACTACTTCACGGATTCGGTCTTCTTCCTAGCGGGATTTCAGGCAAGATGATCATGACCTTGGATATCTTTACTATCTTTGCTTGCTAGTTGTCTCGTTGCTATCGCTATGTCGCGCTTCCTACCACATATATGTCAGCCTCCCATATGCCATGATACAGCCTCTAACCAACCTTACCCAGCAAACCATTTTTTGGCTATGTTACCGCTTTGCTCAGCCCCCTTTCTTATAGCGTTGCTAGTTGCAGGTGCAGTTGTAGGTTGTTCCATGTTGGGACATGGATATCACAATATCTATTATTGAATTAATGCATCTATATATTTGGTTTTGGGTGAAAGGCTCGGCCTTTTGCCTAGTGTTTTGTTCCACTCATGCCGCCTTAGTTTCCATAATACCGGTGTTATGATCCTTGTTTAGCGTTCCTAACATGCTCAGGGGAATGGGACCCTCTTGACAGTTCGCTTTGAATAACCGCTTCCAGTAAGGCCCAACTTTGGTTTTAAACATTTGCCAACATAATAATACTGAATTAAATAATTAATCTTGCGTAGGGCGTCATGAACCCGGGGCTTCTTAATTCAACATAATACAGGTGGGCCAGTGCTGATGGTGCTGGTCCAAACTAGAGCCCCTTGCAGCGCCACCACGAGGAAACTTGAGGTCTGGTTTTACTTGTACGGACTGCTCATCCGGTCGTGGCCTGAGACGAGATACGCGCGGCTACTATCAGGGTGTCGGCACGCCGGGAGGTCTTGCTGGACTTGTGTTACCATTGTCGAAATGTCTTGTGCACCGGGATTCCGAGGATACTTCGGGCTATCTCGAGGTTGAGGTATTCCCACCGCAGCTTGTGTTGGTTTATGATGGACCAGGTTGGAACACCCCTGCAGGGTTAAATCTTACGCGAAGCCGTGCCCGCGGTTATGTGGCACTTGGATATTTATAACCTCCGGTTGTAGAGAACTTGACACCAATCTAATTAAAATACACCAACCGCGTGCGCAACCGTGACTGTCTCTTTTCGAGTCAGTTCGAGAAGAGAACACGGTGGGGTTATGTTTGACTCGTAAGTAGGTGTTCAGGATCACTTCTTGATCACTACTAGATTGCGACCGTTTTGCGTAGTTACTCTTCTTATTCTTGTACTCGTAAGTTAGCCACCATACAATGCTTAGTGCTTGCTGCAACCTCACCACTTATCCATTCCATACCCATTAAGCTTTGCTAGTCTTGATACCCATGGTAATGGGATTGCTGAGTCCTCGTGGCTCACAGTTTACTACAACAACAGGTGTAGGTACAGGTAAAGCTATGATATGACGTGAGCGCGATGCTTGTTCTTTTGGAGTTCTTCTTCTGCTTCTTCGTCGCTCATAGGATGGGTTCCTGGTCGGCAGCCTGGGCTAGCAGGGTGGACGTCGTTCTTCTTTTTCGTTTGATTTCATCCGTAGTCGGATCCTGCTCTTTTGTATGATGTTTGCTTTGTATTGATGTATTCATGTATTAATGTTGTAGCTTGTGGCGAGTGTAAGCCTTTATCTGGTATTCTCATCTGTTCAGTACATGGTATGATGTAACGATATCCACCTTGCGAAGCGTCTCCGATATGCGCTTCTATCCTTAGTGGGATTTTCGAGTCCCTTGAGAATAGGACCGCATATTGGGCGTGACAGTATAACTCGTTTATCCCGCTCCTACTGTTTTCTGTTTTAGCCATGCTAGCGTTATACGAAGATGTGTCTGCATTTAGCGTAGTATGTGCTTGTATGATCGAATATTAGCATGTGTTTATTTTTGTCAATGCCATGCTAGTGATTTATTCTTGGATTAATTCAGTCGAAAAATTGCCTATTTACTCAACAACAGCTAGGTCATTCAAGCGTCTACATTACCGGCCGAACATGCTGTGGCGGAGCTGTGAATAAGTTTTTTTAGCGAAACAAAACTTTATTCAGCAAAAACCACGGAATGTGGGATAGTGTTCCAGTACCCGAACCTGAAGAAAGCGAAAAATCTAGCTAGACTATGTGCTTCAATTTTAACAGCACGGCCCTCGAAAGAAAAGATACAATCTAAAAAAGACAATTGCAACTTGATCTCGCTAATAATGTCTTTGTTCCTTCCTCGACTCCTACTATAAATATCCCATATCACCTGTTTCACAATACAATGGAGATGAATGTCTTGCGCCAAAGCCAGGGCCTCTCAGAATGCGATAGCCTCCAAGACAGAGGGGTCGTCCATGCCTCCAATGACCAGTTATGTTACATCTAAGTTTTAAACCGTACGATCTGATAAGATTTCTATTTGTTGTCATCGCGAGTCACGAAGTCTCGGTGCATGATCGTGCTCGTAGGATTGTTATCCTTTTATTTTTCGGTTTGTTGGGTTGTGGCGTTGGTCACCTCCTTTGCGGGGCCTGTGGTCGTCTTTTTTTCCTGCACTAGAGGATGCGTCCACATTGTGTTTGTTTGGCCTACGTTGTCCATTTTTATTCTAGGAAAGAAAAATGATAGCACATGCACATTCAGCTTGTCCCAGATTTCCTATTTCATAACCCAGTTTAAGCATCTTTTATACTGATTTTTTCTATATTTTTGACAGTATTTTTGTCTTTGCTAACACTGTTTTTCTATATTTTTGACAGTATTTTTGTCTTTGCTAACACACAAAATTATAACGTTGTTATGGGGTGGGTTGGTTGTGAAATTTCTACCTTGTCCTGACTGTTTTCACGTGCGTATTGTTTGTGGTCTGTCATGTCCACTTGCTTTTTAAAATTCGTGGTGAGAAGGAACCGCAATTCATCCGACCAAATTAAATGTTTATGCTTGACTCATAACTGGGCTATTAGTTGACCGAGTTGCACGCACACTCTTTGATTGAACCTCTATTCTGTTTTTCATCCCAGTTGCAAGTCAAGCCTTTACTCGCAACTCGGCCTATAGTCCCACTTTCGTATGTGACTATTTGTCAGATTTTTAAACAATCGCATGTGAAAATTAAAACACGTTGGCACGACCACAGTAAATCCTCATTTCGTTAGCTAGACAACCTCCAGTACAACTACAGAATCACCTATTTATATAAAATATTTTTACTTCATTACATGTCTTACAAAATAATAATTATTATTATATTTCATTTGACAATTTATACCGCATACTAGCGTTGGTAATATTTAAAAACTTTAACATTACTAGTATACAAAACAATTTTTTGTTATTATAAATGCAACATTGGTAATATGTTATTCTTCCAATTCTAGTTCTGGGTATTATTTTGAAATAAATACAATAATCTAAATCTAAGCAAAGTACGAAATGGGGCAAAATGGCATGCATCCATCTATGGAGCAGTTTGTTCCATTTATTTAGAGATAACAATGTGCTTGGCATTTATATGTATTATGTCACCTTTATATCTTTTTGTGTGTATTTTATCTATAAATATCTTGATAGAGGAATCTACGTTGCACGAGTCTTGGAGATTTAAGTATTAATTAGCATCTTAATTAGCTGGGTCATCTTCTCTTATACTATTGATCCGAGATGGTAAGTGATGCCTCATCGATCTTTGGTTACACACGACATATGGAAATGTAGTATTAAAAGGTCTCAATGCATTTGCCACATAATAAAGTTATTTTTCTTACTGCCTCCGTTTTTATTTACTTCGCATATTAGATTTGTCTCGAATCAACCTTTCACAACTTTGACCAAGTTTATATAACAAATTATTAACATCCACAAAACCAAATCAATACCATTGGAATCATTAGCTCAGATTTCAGAGTTCCTATAGACGCTACCACAGGGGATAAATTAAGGTAGTCCGGATGAATCCGATGCATTTCAAAATAGAGCGTGTAATACAGAAAACATGTAGCAAAAACAGGGGTATCTCCAACCCCTTTGAGAAGGAGTAGTATAAAGATGAAAAATGCTAGTACTAGTGAAATCTTATAACAAGAATGAAAAGGGAAAGGAAAGCGAGCAGAGCAAAAGCTGTGCATATATTCGGATTCACCCCTCTATTTATACTTCCACTAATCTAAGTCTAATGTACATATATATTCTCCTGTACTTCTTTCTTGCTATATGGATTTTGCTCTGGAGACCAAATCCATTGGTGTCCAAACCCAAATTAACCAAAGCTCAAACAAGGAACGAATCCCCTTTCTTGGGGATCGTTCTGTAATAACCTCTCCATGCGAGGGGGTGATCGGAAAATATTTCGACACCTCTCCGCCAATGGGCCTCCTTGGCCCTTGCCGTGCTCCACCCAGTTGAGCTTGTTTTGCATAAAAACCCAACCGGAAGCGACAAATTCGGAACCCTCTCCTCATGATCCCGCAAGAATAGTCGCCGAACATATATGCAAACAAGACCCCGAACGAGCTTGCCCAGTGCCAATCACGATGCCGGCAGCGGAATGGGGAGGAGGACGGGACTCAGAGACGCCGGAGCTGGCGGGAGGAGCGACGCCCGGTAGAGCGGGCAGGTGCGGTGATATGGCCATGTCTAGTGCGGTATTTATTTCTGTGCCGCCAAAAATACAAATTATCCCGGAGGCGAGGGATAACGGATGTGAAAATATTTCGCAAAAATATCAGCCTTATGTGACAAGAGAATACTCGGGCCTAATCCTTCCGTCAAGGCTTCTGTACATGCAACTACCCAAACTACATCTATGTTTTACATTGGTTCTATTTGCTTGGAGGTGTTACCAGCTGAACCAAAGAAAGACAGGGTGACACCAATCTTCAGAACTCCTCCAAGATGGTAATCTAGAGCCTGCCAAGAAACATCTGATTGATGATGATTTGATTAGATACTATGCGATCAACGTGGCCGGAATATTTAATTAGTTTCCTTGTAATTAGCTTAGAGTTTTGTACGTGAGCTTTAAAAATAGGAATAAGGTATAGGTCGGTTGCTGGTTTAGGTAGGTTTGATATGATACGTACCGTATCAAGTCAGGATGGAGTACGTTTATTTTCGGGTCTGCGCCTGCGTGTACTATATAAGAGACTGGTCGATCGTGTAAGGGGGAGTTGGATAAAATGCAGAAAAAAGGCAACGCTGTGGTTGCGCCAAATACGTTCGCTTGCTTATCCGCGAGGGATCAGAGAGTTGCTTGGCGTGAGATTGATCTGTGATTGATTATACGCTGGTTTTTCTGCGCTTTGGTCTTCTGGCGTACTGCCTGATCCGAAGAGCCTTTTTTCTACTTTTTCATCTATTCTGCTATCATGAGAATTGTTCGTTGTGTTTGTCCCTGATTTTTGAGTACCGTGAAAGATTGGGTCATCAAACGACTCGCCGTCTAGTCGGGTCACGTCAGGTGGTATTCAGACTTCAGAGCAAGGTTGATCACGGTACAATTTTTCTCGCTGGTTCTTGAGTTGATCTACTTGAGTTGTCACAATGGTGAATTCACAGAAATCAAATTCGAGTGTGCACGGTGCACATGAAGGAGATGTGGAGGACGAGGTGCCCTTGCCCGTCTATGATGCAAGTGTTGCTCCGGCTATCGTGGTAGGATTGGAGGGAACTCGTGACTATGTGATGAATCGAGTGGGGAGGCACATCGACAAGGTCGAGGAAAGTCTTGGAAAAAAGATAGCTGATCTGACTGATGCCGTTCTTGGACCGAGACCACGATCACCGCCTAGTGATGGGTCCATTGCGCCGGGACGTCATCGGCAATTATCTGGACAGCGGGTACATGAACATGTTCGAAACCATGGTGAGCATCAAGATCATCAGTCTGAGGGGGCTGGTAGCTATTATGAGTCTATACGACGTCCCTATAATCCTCATGGAGGTGGTGTACGCCACGTGGGAGGACATGAACGTGCGCACCACGCCTATGAGGATGATGGTATTGGTAGAATAAAAATTTATATACCGTCATTTAGTGGAAAAGACAACCCAGATGATTATTTGGAGTGGGAGATGCGCGTGGATCAGATTTTTGATGGATAGCGGTACACCAAGGAGAAAAAGGTTCGTGCTGCATCTATTGAGTTCACGGGTTATGCTTTAATATGGTGGAACCAACTATGTCGCGCGGGAGGACGTCCGGAGTCTTGGAATCAGATGAAGAATATCATGAAGAGACGCTTTGTTCCGGAGCACTTCACTAGGACCTTGTACACACGCTTGTAGCAACTTCCGCAAGGTAATTGTAGTGTTGAGGAGTATTATAAGGAGATAGAAATATTGTTGATTTGTACAGGGGTAGAGGAGCAAGAAGAGGCTACAATGGCACGGTTCATGCATGGTCTGAAATCGGAGGTACGAGATCGTGTGGATATGGTAGAATATAATGGATTACAAGGATTATTACAGCACGCCATTCGAGCAGAGCAGCATGTAAAGCGTCATGGCGGTCATGATAATTTATCAAACTCGGTGCGACGTAATTTTCAGCGAGAAGGTGGTGGTAATGGTGGTTTCAAATCAGATTCTAAGCCGGCTACCAAGGAAGTATCTCAATCCAAGGTTGAATCGTCTCGTGCTTCTAATTCTCGTACAAGTGATATTGTGTGCTTCGGGTGTGGTGGTAGGGGGCATAAGAAGTTTGAGTGTCCTAATCAGAGGAGAGTCCTCACAGAAGAAGGATACATGTCTGCGAGTGATGGAGAAAAAAAATACTGACACGTCTAGTGAGAAATCTGAAGATGATGAAAAAGTGACTGCGAGTTTTGAAGCTGCAGAAGCATACCCATCATTAATGGTGCAACGGGTGCAAGAAGATCGTATTGTGGATAAGGGGCATCGATGGAATATTTTTCAGTCTGAGTGTAAGATCAATAACACCAATTGCAAGCTGATAATAGATGGTGGAAGCTACACCAATGCAGTCAGCAAAGGGTTGGTTGATGCTTTGGGGTTGCCTGTATGGAAGCACCCACAACCCCATTGTGTCGAGTGGATGTATCATACATGGAAGTTGAAGGTTACTCATAAGGTGCGGGTCAAATTTTAAGTTGGTGATTATACTGATATGGTGATCTGTGATGTCATACCAATGGACGCATGCCACTTGTTATTGGGGAGACCATGGCAATATGATCACAATGCTACACATGAAGGTCGAACGAACACATATTCATTTTGGGATTCTGGAAAGCGACGTGTGTTATGTCCAATGTTTGACAACGCAATTAAGGTGGATGAACATGTTGCATTGAAGAACTAGGCTGTAAAGACTGCTCCGAAACCGAGGACGGTTTCCTTTGAAGGGGGAGGGGATGATATGGCCATGTCTAGTGCGGTATTTGTTTTTGTGCCGCCAAAAATACAAGTTATCCCGAAGGCGAGGGATACCGGATGTGAAAATATTTCGCAAAAATATGTCGCACCAGCCTTATGTGACAAGGGAATACACGGGCCTAATCCTTCCGTCAAGGCTTCTGTACATGCAACTACCCAAACTACATCTATGTTTTACATTGGTTCTATTTGCGTGGAGGTGTTACCAGCTGAACCAAAGAAAGACAGGGTGACACCAATCTTCAGAACTCCTCCAAGATGGTAATCTAGAGCCTGCCAAAAAACATCTGATTGATCTTGATTTGATTAGATACTATGCGATCAACGTGGCCGGAATATTTAATTAGTTTCCTTGTAATTAGACAGTCCTAGTACTAGGAGGAGTCCTTAGAGTTTTGTACGTGAGCTTTAAAAATAGGAATAAGGTATAGGTCGGTTGCTGGTTTAGGTAGGTTTGATATGATACGTACCGTATCAAGTCAAGATGGAGTACGTTTATTTTCGGGTCTGTGCCTGCGTGCACAGACTGGTCGATCGTGTAAGGGGGAGTTGGATAAAATGCAGAAAAAAGGCAACGCTGTGGTTGCGCCAAATACGTTAGCTTGCTTATCCGCGAGGGATCAGAGAGTTGCTTGACGTGAGATTGATCTGTGATTGATTATACGCTGGTTTTTCTGCGCTTTGGTCTTCTGGCGTACTGCCTGATCCGAAGAGCCTTTTTTTCTACTTTTTCATCTCTTCTGCTATCACGAGAATTATTCGTTGTGTTTGTCGCAGATTTTTGAGTACCGTGAAAGATTGGGCCATCAAACGACTCGCCGTCTAGTCGGGTCACATCATGCGGTTGCCGTGGGCGGCCCAGCGGTCGAGGCATCCGCGGTGAAAGACGTGCCAGCACCCCCGTGGCCGGCGCATCCGGGCGGCGCCGTGGAAGTCGCCGAGGCACACCGCGCAGCCCTCCGGCAGCAGCGGCGTGCCGTCGTCGCCGACGGATGGAAGCGCGTCGAAACGCACGGCCGGAGAGTGCTCCTCCAGCTCCCCAAGGCCGTGGTAGTGGTGTTCCTGGTGCTGGTGGTGGTCGGCGAAGTAGGCGTCGGAGGTGTCAGAGTAGTCGAAGCTGAGGTCGTCGTCGACGCCGGTGCAGCCATGAGGAGAGGCGGCGCAGGTGGTCGAGCAGCCTGTCCAAGTGTCCTTCTGAGACTTCCTCGGCTGCATCCGTGAAAGCCAACTGATCTGCTCAGAAGCCTCAGATGGAAGTGAACAGAAAAGGCACGCGTTCCCTGGTTTGATTTCGTCCGTTGTTGTTATTTGCTGGGGCAGTGATAGGCGCCGGTCGACCGGCCGAAGATTCAGCCGGTCAACGCGTGTCCGTTAGATTAGAGCCCCCTCCACCATTGATTCCCCCTCGATTCCATCTTCTTCCTCACGCACAGATCCTCCCCTCGTGCTGGGTGCCTGGGTAGTCACCGGGCGTTGCCGCGTTCGTCGTCCCGGCAGCACCGCATCGTCTGGCACCTCTGTCCTCTCCCCCATCAAGCACAACCCATCACCGTTGAAGCACCGCCCGTCGGCGGGTTGTAGTATCAGCACCGTCGCGCGTCGATCGGGGCAAAGCATCCTCGCTTCTTAGCCAGTTGCCGCATGAAACATCTCTGATTGCAGCTTTTTTGCATCGATGTTGGTAGCTCGCCATGCGTGATAGGCTGATAGCCTCCAGCATCCCATCACCTGCAAAAGGTGGTTCCAGCAAAAAGAGTCTCTGCTTCCAGCAAAACTCGCCGCTGGTTGCAGCAAAACCACCACCGTCCCACCAAAAATCACGGCGAGTTTCAGCCAAGGTTGCCTCCCATCGCAGCAAAAAACCCAACGGTTCCAGCATCCCCGCTGCCCGGTTGTAGCAAATCTGCAGCTCTGGTCAACACGGTTGTAGCATCTGCAAAGCATGGTTGTAGCAAAAGTTGTCGAGGATGGCGTCGCTGCTTGCAGCTCCGGTGACCACGGTTGTAGCATCTGCGAGCATGGTTGTAGCAAAAATCGTCGATGACGGCGCCACTGGTTGCAGCTCCGGTGAGCACGGTTGCAGCTCTGTGGCCAGTTGTAGGCTTGTAGCACACGCGGACACCTGTTCCAGCAAACTCGGTGTGCCTTGGCCGTGCGCACCACCACCACCGCTTGTTGTAGCAGCCGTCGATGGCGGTTGTAGCAAGGTCGTGCGCAGCACCACCACCGCGCCGTTGCAGTGCCCTGATGGATGGTCCCTGTAGCTTCGCCGGCAGGGACTCGAAGCCGGAATTGGGCGGGGGCCATCACTGGGATCCGCGAGGGTTGCAAGCGGCCATGGCCGCGGAGATGGGAGGGGGGCTCGCTGGCAACGATGGAGCGGCGAGGTTGGTCGCCGAGCAGGGCATGGAGGTCACTGGTTAGCAATGGATGGTGCGAAGAAAAAGGGGAAAATGAGAGGCAGCGAACGGAGGAGGAAGACACCCACGAAGGGATAAGGTGGGCCTGCAGGGGAGCGAGCGGTGCGACCGGCGAAGCTTTGGTCGGCCTCTAGGCATGAAACCTTTTCCTATTTCCGGTTCCTCTCGTCTCTTAATTTTGCTGCTGCTATAGTGCAGCAGTAGCCTTTCTTCCGAATAAACTCAAGACATTTGTGGTTTTGGTGAGATGTTGTATCCCGAATCTATATATCTGTATTCCGTATGTTCTGCCGCTAAACGGTGTTCATGTACAAATATCTAAAATATGAAATAGCTGATTGTAGCCTCGCTATGACCCCGTTATAACTGATTTGGAGGACCGCCGCTATTTGGCATAGCGTGCTATTTAACACTATGATAAGCAATGTCATTTCATTTTCGTAATCGTCGGCCGGCAAGTCAACTTAACTAACTGAGAAGTACTCCCTCCGTTCAGTTATGTAAGGTGTGTTTTTTGGGCACGGTGACCAAGGGAACATATTATAGACAATTTAGGACAAAATTACCCTTGGCAGATTTGTTGGTTAGTGGCAAGTAAATTATTTAGACTAGGAAACG
Source organism: Elymus sibiricus (assembly GCA_039707655.1). Lineage (NCBI taxonomy): Eukaryota > Viridiplantae > Streptophyta > Magnoliopsida > Poales > Poaceae > Elymus > Elymus sibiricus. Next base: position 25,232,176 of record CM077675.1, read on the forward strand.
AAAAGATACAGGCAACCAGGGAAGAGATACTTTTCTTCTTTTTCTACAAAGAGGGATACAATCAATTAGGAGAGAGATACTTTCATTTCTTCTGGAGGGCTAAAAAAGGGATTATGAGGAACTAAAAGAAATGCACTTTACATTGTGGATTTTTATAAAAAAGAATACACCTTATATAAAGGGAGGGAGTATGTGTTTATAACTTTATTATATAGCAAAAAATGGAGGACAAGAAAGGACCCGGTTTGAGGTTCAGCATCCAAATTAATTTTGAGCCTTTTCTTCTCCACTTTTTGACCGAGACCTCTCTTTCCGTCCGACCTTTTTTTGGTGACGGATGTATCCAATTCATCAAGGATGTCTTCCATATCATAGAAAGCAGATTTGAGGCCCCTCACCATCTGATCAAAGAGTTTACTTTGATTAATGGCTTCTGCTGCTTTTAGAGTAAGTGTTAGTCGAGGGAGAATGTCCGTCAATAGGTGGTAAAGCATCTCTGGTTTGTCGGGTTTGTAGTAGGACACGGCTTTATCCAGAAGCTTAGAGATGATAGGGGACATGATCCAGTCTGCGGCGGCCCATGGAACACCTCCATCACCAATTCACCATTGAGGCTTTTCAAGCAGGAACAGAGGAACAATAAACCTGAGGTAAAAAATGAAGTTCCAAAAAAAAACGAGATAATTATGTGGAGCTGATAGGTTGGACCCTGATCTACCAGCAAGTCAAATACTGACTCAAACTAGTCTTCCCGGCCACATCAACCCAACATGTGGGCTGAATCAGTCAGAACGGCCGTTTTCGTGAGCTTATGAGACCACAAGTGCTTTCTATTAGAGCAATGATACACCTTGTGGGGTCGAAGAGATAGGTCTAGAGGGGGGGGGGGGGGGTGAATAGACACTTAACAAATCAAAGGAGCAGTTTTTAGTTTCTCTTGGAACTTAGGCAGATTTTGGCACAAGTTAAGATATCACCAAGACTTTCTACACATGCAAATCTAGAGATTGAGCAGCGGAAATAGTAAAGCATGCACGTGTACGGAAAGTAAAGGGGTAGAGTATGGAGGATCAAACGCAATGAAGACACGGTGGTTTTTGGCGTGATTCCGATAGATGGTGCTATCGTACGTCCACGTTGATGGAGGCTTCAACGCACGAAGGGTAACGGTTGCGCGAGTCCACGGAGGGCTTCACCCACGAAGGGTCCACGAAGAAACAACCTTGCCTATTCCACCATGCCTTACGTCCACGAAGGACTAGCCTCACTCGGGGTAGATCTTCATGAAGTAGGCGATCTCCTTGCCCTTACAAACTCCTTGGTTCAACTTCACATGATCTTGAAGGCTCCCAAGTGATACCTAACCAATCTAGGAGACACCACTCTCCAAAACGTAATAGATGGTGTGTTGATGATGAACTCCTTGCTCTTGTGCTTCAAATGATAGTCTTCCCAACACTCAAGAACTTCCTCACAGATTTGACTATGGTGGAAGAAAGATTTTAGTGGAAAGCAACTTGGGAAAGGCTAGAAATCAAGATTCAAATGGTTGGATTGGAATGTCTTGATCTCAACACATGAGTAGGTGGTTCTCTCTCAGAAAATGTATGGTGGAAGTGTAGGCACGTTCTGATGGCTCTCTCACTAGGTAAGAGGGTGGTGGAGGGGTATAAATAGCCTTCACACGAAATTCAACCGTTACACACATTTGACCAAAATCGGTGGCACCGAAACCAGAATCTCGGTGAGACCGACCTGTGCAAAGATATGAACGTTTGAAGTTTCGGTGGGACCGGATGGAACATCTCGGAGCAACCGAAGTGCAATGGTAAGGGCTAGACCCAGTCTCGGTGGCACCGATTGCATAATCTCGGTGAGACCGAAATGATGCAACTTGGCAACAGAAACTTGGTCACTCCATCTCGGTGTTACCGAGTGCAATTTCGGTGGGACCGAAAGAATTGCAACCAGGAAACAGAAAGATGGTCACCCATCTCGGCGAGACCGAGATCCATATCGGTGGATCCGATTTGTTAGGGTTTGGCTGTGCCACTGTCTTGATGAACTCGGTGGGTCCGGATGAGTGAGTTTCGGTGGAAGCGAGTTGGCTTTTAGGGTTTTGGACAGATCTGAATGAAGGACGTGGCTGAGGGTTTTGAAGCAATATCATTGAGCACTTGAGCAAATAGATCATTATCAAAACCTCATCCCCTTTTAATAGTATTGGCTTTCCAATGGACTCAATGTGATCTTGGATCAGTAAACCAAAAATGAAGAGTCTTGAGCTTTTGCCAATATATGTCCTTAGCATTTTGAAGGGTCCACATTCCTAGTCCTTGCCACGCCAATGCTGAACTTTTCTGAAATTTACTAGATAGAAACATTAGTCCAACAACATGTATGTTGGCATAAATTACCAAAACCACCAAGGGAGCAAATGTGCTTTCAATCTCCCCCTTTTTGGTAATTGATGACAACATACATCAAAGCTTCAAGTAAAGATGTAAATGAGAATGTATTAAAGTTTTGAAGAAAACATGCAACATGTATAAGCTCCCCAAACGATGTGCATCTAGTAAATGATAGTAGCTTATGAAGAATAGAAGCACAAAGTGAAAGACATGCACATGTAACATGTATCTTGGCTATATGCATCAGAGCAATAAATGTGAAGTAGAAGGGTCCACAAGTTCATGATTGTCCTCTAGCAAACATTATGTGCAAAGCAAGAAGTCATCATGCTCATGAGTGTGATGCATATACTTACCTCGAAGTTCTTGAACAAGTACCTGAAGAAATACACTTGAGAAAACAGGGTTAGATAACACAAGATAATTTCTTCAAGACAAGACACAAGGTCAACAAGAAACCAAGATGGGATGACATGTAGAAGAGAGTATCACTAGGTGAATACTTCTTTGAAGCAGACATGTCCCCAAAGAGAAAAAAAATAGTTGTCACACCTTAAGGAACTTCCTCTCCCCCTGAATCTGACATTGGATATTGGGAGCAGGTAGGGAGAGAAAACTAAAACAACAAAAACTGATCATGTTTCTCCCCTCTTAGAAACATGTGACATTTTCTCCTCTTGTAAGGTGCATCTATTCTCTCTCTTCCCTTTTTACAAAGAAGAGCTTGTAATGATAAGCTTTGATGCATTCCTCTCTCCCCCTTTGACATCAATTTCCAAGAAGGGACTTCAAGGTTATTGGTCAAGTGAGTATGGTCCTTGAGAAACACATCTAGCCATTGAGTAGTTCCAGATGCAAGTAGATGATACGAATCATTGAGTGGAGCTGGAGCAGAAAAACTCAGAAAATATTTGACAGAAATCACCTTAGAGCAGAAAAGTCGGTGACGCCGAGTTGATTCAATTCGGTGAAACCGAGTTTGGTGCAAATGAACATTTTGTCAACTCAGCTCACTAGGCAAAGGAATTCTCACAAAGATTTGCAATGAATTAACTGCGAGACTAGCTAAGAGAAAACAACACAGGAAAGAAAACAAAGAAACAAAGAAACATCTAGATGAAGTTTTTTTTAAAGAAAATAAAAGGAAACACGCTAGCAAGAAGAGAAATGCAAAAGAAACACTAGAGAACTTTATCTAGAGGGGTCGGCGACCAGGTCACCTATGTTAGAGTATATTGACTTAGGAGTCAAGTGAGGACACTTGATCATAAGTCATACTCATCGTTTAAGCTCAAAATGGGGTTGCCATTTTTTCTTTAAGCATTTCAATGTATTCACATCTTGTTGAGTTGCTTTAGCTCATGTATTTGAGTAAAGCTTCTCTAAGATGTGAGAACTTACATTGGGGTTTGGTGGTGATGTCCATCATGTAGGTGAACTTGAAGTGGATGCTCATAAGTTGAAGTTTGGAGAGATCCTATGATTTGTAGTTCATCTTCCTACATGGGTTAGATTTGCAAGGAACAACATATATATCCAAAATGACAAGAATGAAGCATAAAAGTTGTCAAATGATATGTTTAGATTGTCTTGTTCCTTGTTCCACCAAGGATTGTTGATACTTGGATTATACAAGATTGCTCAAGATAAGAGTGAGATGCAATCTTGTGACATGAGGCTTGTCCAAGTACCTACAAAAGATTAGATACAATACAAGGGAGCAAAATGTCCAAGATATAATATAATCATGGAAGTATCATGGATTAGTCAAGAATGCTCATGCCCTTGTATGCATCCACATGAACCTCTAGTTCAAGTTTGAAGCATCAATGATGTTCAACTCACTTCTCAAGTGACAAAACACCTTCTCATCGAGAGGTTTGGTAAAGTTGTCCGCCAATTACTTGTCGGTACGAACATGTTTAAGGTCAATGTCACCTTTCTCAACATGATCTCGAATGAAATGGTGACGAACCTCAATATGCTTAGTTCGAGAATATTGCACGGGATTGTGTGCAATCTTAATAGCACTCTCATTGTCACATAGTAATGGTACATGTCTCACATGCACACCATAATCGTTAAGAGTTTGAGTCATCCATAGTAATTGAGCACAACATGATCCCGCGGCAATGTATTCCGCTTCGGCGGTAGATAGGGATACCGAGTTTTGTTTCTTGGAGGACCAAGACACAAGAGATCTACCAAGAAATTGACATATACCCGAAGTGGATTTTCTATCAACCTTGTCTCCGGCATAGTCCGTATCAGAATAGCCAACAAGATTAAAGGAAGATCCTTTGGGATACCATATGCCAAAGTTTGGTGTATGTAACAAGTATTTCACAATTCTTTTTACCGCCTTAAGGTGACACTCTTTTGGTGCCGCTTGGTACCGTGCACACATGCACACACTTGGCATAATGTCGGGACGAGAGGCACATAGATATAGCAATGAACCAATCATAGATCGATAAACCTTTTGATCAATCGGTTTGCCATCCTTGGTCAAGTCAAGATGTCCACTCGTGGGCATGGGGGTTTTCATACCTTTACTTTCTTGCATGTTGAACTTCTTGAATAAATTCTTGGTATACTTTGTTTGAGAAATAAAGGTACTCTCCTTAGTTTGCATTATTTGAAAACCAAGAAAGAATTTGAGTTCACACATCATAGACATCTCATACTTTTCCGACATCAATCTTCTAAACTTTTCACTAAAAGAGGGGTTAGTAGATCCAAAGATAATATCATCAACATAAATTTGGCATACAAACAATTCTCCATTAACCCTCTTAGTGAATAAAGTTCAATCAATTTTCCCAATTTCAAAATCTTTTTCAAGAAGAAACTTTGTCAAGCATTTGTACCAAGCTCTAGGGGCTTGTTTAAGACCATAAAGAGCTTTACGAAGTTTGTAGACATGATTAGGTTTCTTGGGATTAATAAAGCTGGGAGGTTGTTTAACATAAACTTTCTCCTCAATTTCACCATTTAAGAAAGCACTTTTAATATCCATTTGGTAAAGAGTGATATCATGGTGATTGGCATAAGCAAGTAAAATGCGAATGGACTCAAGTCTAGCAACGGGGGCATATGTCTCACCATAGACGATACCTTCGACTTGTGTGTAACCTTGTGCTACGAGATGAGCCTTGTTGCGTACAACTTGTCCATCTTCATCTTGCTTATTTCGAAACACCCATTTGGTTCCAATGATGTTTTGCTCATCTTTAGGCTTCTCAACCAATGTCCAAACTTGGTTCCTCTCAAAGTTGTGTAGCTCCTCGTGCATTGCGTTTACCCAATCGGGGTCCTCAAGGGCTTCTTCTACCTTCAAAGGTTCAACACTAGAGATGAATGAGTAATACTCATAAAAGTTAGCTAAACGAGATTTAGAGCGAGTGATTCTCCCGGATTGGATATCTCCAAGTATTTGTTCGACGGGATGATTCTTGTCGATTCTTGCTCTAACTCGAGGTAGTTTTTGCTTGGGTTGTGGTGAGGCTTCCTCATCATCATCTTCTTCTTCTTCGTTGGTGTTGTCGTTGTTCACTTGTGAAGGTGGAGAAGGAGGTTGAGGTGGATCATCTTGTTGCACTTCCCAATTCCCTTCGTCTTGATGTGTTCCACTTGTGGATGCCTCCATATCAACTTGTTGTTCACCTTGATGTGAAGTTGGGGCTTCCACTTGAATAGACGAGGTACTCTCCTTTACTTCCACGGGGCGAATCTTGCCAATGGTACTTGATCTCCTACATCAATTGGCAATTGCTCGACTTGTGAGCCGTTAGTCTCATCAAACTTCACATCTACCGTCTCTTCAACTTTTCGAGTGAAGTTGTTGTAGACACGGTAAGTGTGAGAATTCGATCCATAACCAAGTAGAAAACCTTCATGAGATTTAGGAGCAAACTTTGAATGACGATGCTTATCAAGAATGTAACATTTTGAGCCAAACACTCGAAAGTATCCAACTTGTGGTTTGTTACCGGTGAGTAGTTCATACACCGTTTTACCAAGAAGCTTGTGAAGATAGAGTCGATTTGTTGCATGACAAGCCGTTTCAACCGCTTCCGCCCAAAAGTGTTTTGGAGTCTTGTATTCATCAAGCATTGTTCTTGCCATCTCAATAAGAGTCCGGTTCTTCCTCTGAACAACTCCATTTTGTTGAGGTGTGTACGTAGCCGAGAACTCATGTGAAATGCCTTCCTCGTCAAGAAAGGTATCCACGTTGGCGTTCTTGAACTCCGTTCCGTTGTCACTCCGAACCTTCTTGATCTTTACTTCAAATTGATTTTGGGCCTTTCTTGCGAAGTTCTTGAAGATCTTTTGTACCTGCGATTTGTCATCGAGAAAGAACACCCACGTAAATCTGGAAAAATCATCAACAATGACCAAACCGAAAGAGTTACCACCAAGACTCTTATAGGAGTTGGGACCAAAAAGATCCATATGAAGTAGCTCGAGAGCTCTCCTTGTGGTCATAATGTTCTTCACGAGATGGCTTCCTCCAACTTGTTTTCCTGCTTGACAGGCACTACAAAGTCGATCCTTGTCAAATATAACATCTTTCACACCAAGGATATGATCTCCTTTAACAAGTTTGTCAAGGTTACGCATACCAACATGTCCAAGTCTCCTATGCCATAACCAACCTTTAGAAGATTTAGCAATTAAACATGTACGAGGTTGGGCTCTCTTAGTGAAATCAACAATGTATAGATCACCTCTACGAATGCCAGTAAAAACCATATTATGATTATCTCGATGAAACACTTGGCAATCTACTTCGGTAAATAGAACATTGAAACCAAAATCGGCTAGTCTAGATACGGAAAGAAGATTGTAACCAAGAGATTCAACAAGCATAACATTTTGAATGGAGCTATCATTGGATATGGCCACCTTAGCAAGGCCAAGTACCTTACCCTTGGAGTTGTCTCCAAAAGTCACATACTTGCGTGGACCATCATTTTTAGCAAGCTCATGAAACATGTCTCTATCTCCGGTCATGTGATCGGTACATCCACTATCAAGAATCCACTCTTTTCCTCCGGCCATGTAATCTCGAAGATTTGCCATAAGACTAAGATTCCTCATGGTCTTATCAAATTCAATATCAAATTCTTTGTCCTCATCATAATAGCCATGCTCAACATCATCATTATCCACATGTATATGATCATCACCTAGGGCAATGAATTCATTAGTTTCATGATCATGACAATGTTTAAGTTTATGAATTCTAATAGCTTCCGTGATAATGTTACTAATAGTTCCAACATCTCCTTTAGCATGCATAAGATCACGAAGCTCAAACAAGCAATCATCAAAATTAGGATCATTAGGACTCATCTTGTGAAAAGCAATAGTCTTATGAAGAATCTCATCAAGATTCTTTAAAGAGTAATCGGGATATCGCTTTTCCAAATCATGCCATAGGGTATAAGCACAACGAAAGTTTTGCATACAACGAAGCACAATTTTAGGTAATCCTCTAATGATAAGATTGACGGTTCTAAGATTACGAAGCATGTCAATTTCCTCTTCATGAGTAGGATCCAAGGGATCAATAGGAGGCACATAAGGATTATGAATATACTTGCTCAAGTTAAATTCATCAAAGATATCAAGCATCTCATTCTTCCAAACGTTGTAATACTCCCCATTGAGAATAGGCACTCTACGCCTAAGACTCCCCAAAGTAGACACATCCATCTCCCTCCAATGGTGATTAAACCAAAGCAATGGAGACCAAAGCTCTGATACCAATTGTGGGGTCGAGGAGATAGGTCTAGAGGGGGGGGGTGAATAGACACTTAACAAATTAAAGGAGCAATTTTTAGTTTCTCTTGGAACTTAGGCAGATTTTGGCACAAGTTAAGATATCACCAAGACTTTCTACACATGCAAATCTAGAGATTGAGCAGCGAAAATAGTAAAGCATGCAAGTGTACGGAAAGTAAAGGGGTAGAGTATGGAAGATCAAATGCAATGAAGACACGGTGGTTTTTGGCGTGGTTCCGATAGGTGGTGCTATCGTACGTCCACATTGATGGAGGCTTCAACCCACGGAGGGTAACGGTTGCGCGAGTCCACGAAGGGTCCACGAAGAAGCAACCTTGCCTATTCCACCATGCCTTACGTCCACGAAGGACTAGCCTCACTCAGGGTAGATCTTCACGAAGTAGGCGATCCCCTTACCCTTACAAACTCCTTGGTTCAACTCTACATGATCTTGGAGGCTCCCAAGTGACACCTAACCAATCTAGGAGACACCACTCTCCAAAAGGTAATAGATGGTGTGTTGATGATGAACTCCTTGCTCTTGTGCTTCAAATGATAGTCTCCCTAACACTCAAGAACTTCCTCACAGATTTGGCTATGGTGGAAGAAAGATTTGAGTGGAAAGCAACTTGGGAAAGGCTAGAAATCAAGGTTCAAATGGTTGGATTGGAATGTCTTGATCGCAACACATGAGTAGGTGGTTCTCTCTCAAAAAATGTATGGTGGAAGTTGCTACTTGTGATCTGTGTTGGTTTTTCCCCGAAGAGGAGAGGATGATGCAGTACAGTAGAGATAAGTATTTTCCTAAGTTATGAAACCAAGGTATCAATCCAGTAGGAGAATCACGCAACACCTCGTTAGCAGCACCTGCACACACAACAACAAATCCTCGCACCCAACGCAAACAAGGGGTTGTCAATCCCTTGGCGGTCAATTGCAAGATTAAATTGTATGGTGATAGATAGATAGATTGAACAAAAATACAAAATAAAAATAAGTAAAGAAAATTGCAGCAACTATTTTTAGGGTTTTAGTAAATGATAAAGATAGACCCGGGGGCCATAGTTTCCACTAGAGGCTTCTCTGTTGGAAATAGCATACGGTGGGTAGACAAATTACTGTTGGGCAATTGATAGAAAAGCAAATAATCATGACGATATCCAAGGCAATGATCATGTATATAGGCATCACGTCTGAGACAAGTAGACCGACTCTTGCCTGCATCTACTACTATTACTCCACACATCGACCGCTATCCAGCATGCATCTAGAGTATTAAGTTCATAAAGAACGGAGTAATGCCTTAAGCAAGATGACATGATGTAGACAAGATAAACTCACGTATGAATAAACCCATCTTTTTACCCTTAATAGCAACAATACATATGTGTCATGTCCCTTTCTATCACTGGGATTGAGCACCGCAAGATCGAACCCATTACAAAGCACCTCTTCCCATTGCAAGATAAATCAATCTAGTTGGCCAAACCAAATCAATAGATCGGAGAAGAAATACGAGGCTATAATAATCATGCATAAAAGAGATTAGAGAAAACTCAAATAATATTCATGGATAATCTGATCATAAACTCACAATTCATCGGATCCCAACAAACACACCGCAAAAAGTGATTACATCGGATAGAACTCCAAGAACATCGAGGAGTACATTGTATTGAAGATCAAATAGAGAGAAGAAGCCATCTAGCTACTAACTATGGACCCGAAGGTCTGTGGTAAACTACTCACGCATCATCGAAAGGGCAGCAAGGTTGATGTAGAACCCCTCCGTGATCGATTCCCCCATCGGCGGAGTACCGGAAAAGGCCTCCAGATGGGATCTCTCTGGAACAGAAACTTGCGGCAGCGGAAGAAGTATTTTGTGAACTCCCCTTTTGGTTTCCTGATTTTTGGGAATTTATAGTGGTGGAATTAGGTCAAACGGAGATGTGTGGGCCCCACAAGGTACCAGGGCGCGCCACCCCCTGGGCGCGCCCTGGTGCCTAGTGGGCCACTGCTTCATCTTCTGGCCCTCTCCCGAAGCTTCCAGTACTTGTTATGTCCAGAAAAAAATCTCCAAAAAGTTTCATGGCATTTGGACTTCATTTGGTACTGATATTCTGGAAAACCAAAAACAGGCAAAAAAACAGCAACTGGCACTGGGCACTAATTTAATAGGTTAGTCCCAAAAAATGATATATAATTGCTGTGAATGTAAATAAAACATCCAAGATTGATACTATAATAGCATGGAACAATCAAAAATTATAGATACGTTGGAGACGTATCAGAAGTGTAGGCACATTCTGATGGCTCTCTCACTAGGTAAGAGGGTGGTGGAGGGGTATAAATAGCCTTCACACGAAATCCAACCGTTACACACATTTGACCAAAATCGGTGGCACCGAAACCAGAATCTCGGTGAGACCGACCTGTGCAAAGATATGAACTTTGAACTTTTGGTGGGACCGGATGGAACATCTCGGGGGAACCGAAGTGCAATGGTAAGGGCTAGACCCAGTCTCGGTGGCACCGATTGCATAATCTCGGTGAGACCGAAATGATGCAACTTGGCAACAGAAACTTGGTCACTCCATCTCGGTGTTACCGAGTGCAATTTCGGTGGGACCGAAAGAATTGCAACCAGGCAACAGAAAGATGGTCACCCATCTCGGTGAGACCGAGATCCATATCGGTGGATCTGATTTGTTAGGGTTTGGCTGTGGCACTGTCTTGCTGAACTCGGTGGGTCCGGATGAGTGAGTTTCGGTGGAACCGAGTTGGCTTTTAGGGTTTTGGACAGATTTGAATGAAGGAAGTGGCTGAGGGTTTTGGAGCAATATCATTGAGCACTTGAGCAAATAGATCATTATCAAAACCTCATCCCCTTTTAATAGTATTGGCTTTCCTATGGACTCAATGTGATCTTGGATCACTAAACCAAAATGATGAGTCTTGAGCTTTTGCCAATATATGTCCTTAGCATTTTGAAGGGTCCACATTCCTAGTCCTTGCCATGCTAGTGCTGAACTTATCTGAAATTTACTAGATAGAAACATTAGTCCAACAACATGTATGTTGGAATAAATTACCAAAACCACCAAGGGAGCAAATGTGCTTTCACACCTACGTAGCTATCATACGTAAACTAACGTAATAGCTTAGGTGGCCTTTTTTAATTGTAGGAAATTAGGGGAGGAGGCCTCACCCAGTTGAAATAGGGGGTGGAGGGATTAGTTAGGAAAGTTAAGTAAGATTACCTAGGATTTCTAGGTAAGTGTTGCATTTTTGTTTCTATTATTGGTTCGGTGCAAAATTGGTGGTTCTTCATGAGTTGTTCAAAATGTGGTACTAAATTGCCCATATGTGTTGGTTTTGGGTAATTACCTAATTAAAAACAGTTTGGTGCTAGTCTGTGCTGACCTTTCGAAATCTACGCGGCGGTCGCCGAAGATGGGCAAAGTTTATTAGAGGAATTCGGATGCAATCACCGGACCGGAGTACGAAGTAGCATTAGAGACACCACAATGGTAGCTTTGTGCTCGCCGTTATGGATCAGTCACTGTACTAGGCTTGGTCCTCTAAAATTTCTTTTACAAAGTGCAGGGTAGGTCCATCAGATTGATCCTCTGAATTAGAGAAAATTACATGATTGGTCTGCGAAGTCTCTGGCGCACTATGATTTGGTCTCGCAACTCGAGAAACACTACAATACTATTGGGGAACGCAGTAGAAAACAAAAATTTCCAGTACTGCGAGCACGCCCAGGATCACTATGGAGATGCATACAAGGTTTGATCTGATCGTTACCGACTCATAGCGCAGCAGAAGTAGAGTCGATGTTGATCGTCGGTCCAGATCCCCACAGCTAGGATTTAAAACCTCCCAACCGCAAGGATGTACTCCCTCGTCTGCCCCTCGGACAGCCCTCTGGGAGGCGGTCGGACAGTCCCCCGGACGGTGTCACGGACAGCCCTTCGGGAGGCACTCACAGAAACTCGGACGGTCACTCGGATAGCCCTTCGGGAGGCACCCTCAAACAGCCCCTCGGGAAAAAAAGATTGAACCTACGGCCTCTCTACGGGGTTGCACACATACGGTGTCATCTATCCGGCAGGGCTTCGCCATCCAGAACTAGTTCCCACCGGAACCAAGACAGCCTTTCGGCTCTATGAAACTATTTCGCGGGGAGGGAGAGAGAAGGCCAGATCATGCATGGCATTTGTATGTGAGAGAGAGTGAGTGTGGAGAGTACATCTCCACCTCTATTTATCGGAAACCCCAAGGGGTAGGGTGGTTCTCATCCATCCATGTCATCCCCAAGATATTTTGGAGCAAAGCCCAAAAAGGTGGCTTTCCAAAAAAGTAACCATAAAGTGATTTTCACTATTCACGGAAACATTTTTCCGCGACCGTTAAATCCGAAAATATTTTTGTAGGTCTTAGAACATTTCCAGTACCCACTAAAATAATTTTGGACGCATTCCGAAACAATTCCGGATTAGTGATTTTCATCTGCGAAAACCAACCAAAGCGGTTCCGGCAGCTCCGGAACATTTCCGGGTTTTTTCTCCGGAAAAATCCCAGAAGTTCCCAGAACAATTCTGGCACCCTCTAAGAATTTCCAGGCATGTGCCGAAACCATTTTGACTTAATGGTATACCCTGAAACAACTTTTCAGTTTTACCGAAACTATTCTGGTGTTCTCTCTCCGGAACTCTTCCGTTGTCTCCGAAACTTTTCCGGTGACTTTCTCTCAGACTCCCTGTCTAGTATTCAGCAGATAGATGACCCTTAAGTGTGTGACCCTATAGGTTCAGTGAAGTATAGACATGACCGGAACACTTTCCGATCAATGATTAACATCGGAGCCGTGGACACCCATATTGACCCCTATACCCACACGAATAAATATCCGAGTGAACCTCCAGTTGCCGTGTGCTATTCCTGTTGCTTCGTGATATGTTACAAAACCCGAGGTGAGAATTATCGGCATCCCCATGGATCAACAACTTGTCCACTATGCCAGTTACCTCGTTGCCGGTTTTGTTCTCTTTTCACGTTTCCGTGTTCCGGCATCCCTATGATCAAATCACCATGTGTCTGGCCAGACGATGGTGGATATCGTAACACCGAGAGGGCCCAAAGAATATCTATCCATCCCCAGAGGAGCAAATCCCAATATTGAGCTATCAAGTCCCTTGTCATACTTTCCCATGAACCCGTAAGCCGCCGTAATAGCCACCCAGTTACGGATGACGTTTAACAAACCCCAAAGTTCATGAATCAAGCATGAAGGAACTCGATATTCTCATGGTCTAAGGAATTATGCAAACGTTAACTTTCTCTGTGTTATTAACCATTAACTTGTGATGAATGTATCTCATAGCATAACATCAATTCGGGTCAATTCAACACAAGTGTTTTTCTAACATTGTGCCCTCAAAATTGCCGGCATAGTCATGCCCATGATCAGGAAAACATGATCATCATGCAATACTTGAGCCAGTCTTAGAGGCAAGACTAGGAATACATTTTACTATTTATTATACCACATGTGCACATGAGTTTCCCTCCGAGCCTCGTGTTATTGCAGACTCGAGAATCATTGCAGTTATAGCATGGAACATAAACATTCATTACAAACTTGGAGATACAAAATAACTGTTATTACTGCCTCTAGGGAATATCTCCTATAGACTCCCACTTGCACTAGAGTCATAATCCAGTTACATGGCTTCCCTAACACCAATGGCTATCCGGTGCTGCTCATGCTTTGCCCGTGGTATAGTCTATGTGTAACGGTCCTGACATCTTCAGTTCCGTGTGTATCATTGCATATCCTCATGTTTTCACGCTTTCACAAAATACATATTTTGTGTGGACTTGGCTTTGTATATATGTGAATCACAGGTCAAACCTTGATTCCTCAGACTGAGCTATGGAGCAACTATTTCCAATAGTGTCCCATTGACCAAAGCCATCTTGGAACCATACTAAGTTCATGAATGAACTATATGATTCAACATCTTCTTTGTCGCTTCCAAAGCGTCAACATACTTAGCCTTTCTTATAGAATTCACCACAGTAACCTGTTTGGAACAATTTCCAACTATCGTGCCACCATATTGTGTATTACACAAAACCCTTAACTTAAATCGAAAATCGCTTGGAGCTTTGATGAAGACTGTATCGATGTAATTACTTACAACGAGCACTTCATAATCTCTGCGTGCGAGAAAACATGTCATCAGTGCTACTTTAGTACTTAACGACATTTTTCACTGTTGTCCCATGATCAGTCTTTTGATCACTTTGGTATCTATACTCGCAACAGCTTGGGAGTATCGGACATATCTGGTTGTTTTACATACCATGGAATACATGATTAATCCAAACACGAAAGTGTGTGGAATCTCCATCATGTATTTTGATCATCAGTGTTTTGGGACACCGAGTCTTGCAAAACTCTTTCCATGTGACTTCGGAAAGAATCACTCCTTGGCGTTTTAATGTTAAACTATTTTAACATCTTGTCAATATGTATTTTTGGCTTTAGCCTATTAGGCAATTCTATCTCCGTAGATAATTATGCCTAATGTTGAGGCTACCTAGCCCTAGCACTTCATCGATTTTTTTTTTCAAAGAAGTCCTAATTCATGTCAAGAAATTTATATTATTTCCCATCAACAGTGTGTCAAGCACACAAGTTTTAGAAATATTATTATGCTCCCACTTACTTTCTTGTAACAATAAGCATCTTCGCTATCCATTGATGAAATCAAACTCTTTTGACTATTTCATCAAAAACGAAGATTCCAACTCCATTTTGCTCTCTTCTGTCCATCGCTGGAACTCTGAAGTTTGCATACTCACTAGCATCCTCTGGATAGACAAAATACTTTGGACTGTATCACATAGAAGTCCTAGTATGTATTCTCATTTCATGGAAATCTTTTTGTCATCCATGTTTCATATCTCATGATTGAAATATGTATTAATTGCTAGTTTAACCCAAACCGACTTACACATCGCTACAGTGAGACAATCTCATCGTAGTCAATTCCTTGAATTTGTTATTGCAACAAGTCAAGCTTTATGGATAAAACATTTTTATCCGTATCAGTTTATAGTTCCATTAATATTCGTTAGACTCTAAGTCTTCTGAAGGGTTCATGAAGATTTAATCCTGAATCATTTATATGGAAACTATCTCGGATTGTATTGGCATTTAGCCAATTCCGGAGTCAGGGGCCATCAACGCTTCCTTGTGTATCGTAGGTATACTGTTGTCTAGCAACAATATCTCATCTGCGCACCTAAGAGGTTTGCACGAGTTTTGCCTACGTGGTTCAGCTGCAAGTTCGACCGAAGTCCATACATCTCATGTAGAGGCTTCCGTATCAGTCGCAGTAGCAAACTCTGGAATCACTTCCAAGGTTTCTTTCCTTTGACCTGATGATGAAGATACTGTTATCTCGTCGAGTTGCACTGTCCTCCCACTCACCTTTTTGCAAGAAACATTTTCTTTCAAAATTATACCGTTCTTTGTGGCAAAACCTTTTGCCTCGGTATAGTGATGGAGGAATTCCAATAACTTGGGATAACCTAAAAAGTAGCACTTGTCTGATTTGGAATAGGTTTGTAAATATTTTACAAAAGCCACATATTCCAAATGTTAAGAAAAGATATAACATGGTTGGGCATACCATACCATGGCGTCATTTCAACATATCTGATGGCACTCTTTTCAGTGTAAAAGCCACAGTCTCTAAAGCATTACTTTAAATGGAATAATGTCACATTGATTTATGTCATTTTTGATCTTACCATGTCATAAATGGTTTGATTACACTTTCACGGACATTCCACTCACAGTGGTGTTCCGGGAGGTGCAAGTTATGAAATTCTTTTCACAACTCATCAGACATTCGCTAAACTTGTAACTCAAATATTCCTTTCTGCAATCCAATTGCAGAAACATAATTTTCTTGTTACAATAATTTCTACTTCATTTTTGAAAACCTTTCAAATGATTCCAAAAGATCCCGACTTACGTCTCATCAAGCAAATATCCATATATCTACTTGAGTCATTTTTGAAGATAGACAAATCCACTACTTGCAACAACATTTATCGGACTACACACATCAAAATGTATGATCACCAATAAGTTCGTTGCTCATTCCTTATGGCTTGTGAACGGTATTTCAGTCACTTCACTTTTTGGATTAAAGTTGCAAGTGTCAGATGATTCATAATCAAATGACTTCAAAATCCATCATAATGGAATTTTTTCATGCGGGTTTCTCCAATGTGACCAAATGCAGTGCCACACATATGTGGTATCCTTTTAGTCTTGCGACATTTAGCGTCAGTGTTACAGATGTATCATATTATCAATATTCATAACATACATTTCATTCATAATGGGAGTATGGCCCTTATGTTATTCATAACATCGAAGAACAATTATTCTCTCATGAATAACCTTCTTGCAACAAACATTATGCAATGGGCTAGAGTGAATGAAACTCTAAAATGAATTATGAAAATAAATACAGAGGTAATATATCGATGGAAGGTGTAGCAACTTTTACTATGTTTCCAGCGTGTATCTAAACCTCACTTCTGCCAAGTCTTTTAGGCCATAGTAGTTCTTGCATCGAGTTGCAACAGAATGCAATCAAACGGGTATTCCTGTGATCAAATTTTAATCACAATACCGAAGAATCAGTGACTAACAGTTTAATCACAATTCCCAAGAACTATATCTTAGACCAGCCTTCCATACATCAATAACTTGTATGACATTCATACATGAGCTGGACATTCCACTCTTCTCTCCTTTTGCCATTATACTTCTAACAATTTAACTTTCAGTATTTCTCCTACTCTCAGAAGAACCACCCAACTTTGATAGTCGCCTCAGCCTCAAACTTCCTAGGCGTGTAAGTTTCACTAACACCCTTCGGACACTTCCTTTCTCTTTAAGTTGTTGTTTTATTCACCTTCATTTCATGACAGGCGTTCTTCTGGACCCCTCTTGTATTAGTCTAATGCATAGTAAACACTTTTACTAATAGTTCGCAAACAAACATTGCTTTGGATATCTCATATCTTTTAGCCTTTGTCTGCATCTGAAAATAATTTTCAATTCCATGAATATCACATAACTATCCCAAACTTTTGAAGTTCGGGTCCCATGGAAGGAAACATATTGCACTTGACCGTAACGGAATTTTAGCTTTTGGATCGAAGGACGAGAGTCTCATCATCCATAGCATTAGCGGGAGAATACCAAAAGCATGCGATAGGACAAAGTCCTTCTCGGCACTCTTGAGGACAATCCTCCCATTATGTTACCAACCGTAAAGTTTAACCAGATATTTAACAGCTATTCAATTTTAATAGGGAAGGTGGAGACGTGAGCCATTATTCTACAACTATTATGCAAATTTCACTTTAGACAATGTTCATAATTAATTGCACTAAGAATTAAACAAGTTAATTCTACAGTGCGCTCCCACTCAAACCAATATCTCTCAGAATTGATTATGAGTGATACAACACTACTAGAAAAAGGACTGTTAGTGGCGCACCTATTTTTGCCATTAATGGCGCACTATAGGTGCGCCACTATTACCACGCCACTAGTAACAAATACTAATGGCGCACCTCTGGTGCGCCACTAGTAGAGATATTGGGGATAAGCCTTTTTCTAGTAGTGCAAGACCCAAATTGTAATTCAACGCCAAGGATGTATCCATCTCAAGTGACGAGAATTTCAATTGGTAGGCCAACTTGCAAATCACATCTCTATGTGACTCTTGTTCATCTTTCGATGGGCGTGTTCCGAGCTCTGGACGATCCTTCGGAACGTCAAGACAGCCAAGTGATCTCACTGCGAGGTCTCAACTCACCCACCTCACACTTCTCTAATCGTTCGTACCCATGTATCCATGTGGTACCCCGAAGAGATAGGTGCCGTGACAGTGCTACACTTGGGAGAACACTAACTACTTGATATTTTTAAGTGAGAGGTCACCCTAATAAAAAGCGACTACCACGCAATCAAGAAGGGTGCATCAAGGGGGATAAACATCTCACGCAATTCATAATAGCATGATATGGTATAGCCCATTCTGACGGAGAAGTCTTTCATTTCTTCGTCTTCGGCATTCGCGTCGGTGTTCACCTTCGCGAAGATTGCCACCACTTTGTCGATGCACCAGATAATATTGCTATCTCTATAGCTAATAAAATAATGCATTAGAACAAGGTTGACACGCAGATCATTTAAAGTGACAATCATATGGTTCCAGCCATCATGCCGAATCATGACACGCAGGTCATGTTAATTTACATTATATAGTCATCTCATACATAATCAAATTAAATATGAGGAAGACTATACCACATCTCATGTACATCTCATGTCATCTTGCAAAACCAAGTTCGACGCCTCTAATCGGTTTATGCAAAATTTTATTTTACGTGGCTTCTAAGGTTTCGAAACAAACCGAAGCTACCTACGTCCATCATCAAGTATGATTATTCAAGTCGCTAGATTAACTTTACGGGGTGTATGAAACACGAGATAATAAAATCTCGAGCCCCATACTAAACTTCGTCAAACATATGACCCCCGTGCAGATCATATCTGCATTGCCCTTCGGTCTGTGAAATTTCATCTTTCTCTCTAACTATGTTGGAATTCAATGAACTGTTAGCACTTCGTTGATCAATCAGGATCGCGGATTGCCAGAACCTTGAAACTCCACCATGCTGTTATCAAGATCAGAAATATGCAAATTCCAGGGAAGCAACAAGAACATCGGGTAAGAGATTTCATCTGCCACCCGCATAAATAATTTTCAGCAATAGATCTTATCTACTACAAAATTATATTATGCAATACCCATACATCTCTATGTATTCTAGATCGTAACCTGCATCTACGCATAGCACGGCTCATGATGCCACTGTTGGGGAACGCAGCAGAAAACAAAATTTTCCGTTACTGCGAGCACGCCCAGGATGACTATGGAGATGCATACAAGGTTTGATCTGATCGTTACCGACTCGTAGCGCATCGGAAGTAGAGTCGATGTTGATCGTCGGTGCAGATGCCCGAAACTAGGATTTACAACCTCCCAACCACGAGGATGTACTCCCTCATCTGCCCCTCGGATAGTCCCTCGGACAGCCCTCCGGGAGGCGGTCGGACAGTGTCACGGACAGCCCTTCGGAGGCACTCACAGAAACTCAGACGGTCACTCGGACAGCCCTTCGGGAGGCACCCTCAAACAGCCCCTCGGGAAAAAAGATCGAACCTACGAATTCTCTATGGGGTTGCACACATACGGTGTCATCTATTTGGCAGGGCTTCGCCGTCCAGAACTAGTTCCCACCGGAACCCAGACAGACTTTCGGCTCTACGAAACTATTTCGCGGGGAGCGAGAGAGAAGGCCAGATCATGCATGGCATTTGTATGTGAGAGAGAGTGAGTGTGGAGAGTGCATCTCCACCTCTATTTATAGCAAACCCCAAGGGGTAGGGTGGCTCTCAGCCATCCATGTCATCCCCCAGATATTTTGGAGCAAAGCCCAAAAAGCTGGCTTTCCAAAAAGGTAACCATAAAGTGATTTTCACTATTCATGGAAACATTTTTCCGCAACCGTTAAATCCGAAAATATTTCTGTACGTCTTAGAACATTTCCAGTACCCACTAAAATAATTTTGGACGCGTTCCAAAACAATTTCGGATTAGTGATTTTCATCTGCGAAAAGCAACCAAAGCGGTTCCGGCAGCTCCGGAACATTTCCGCGTTTTTTCTCCGGAAAAATCCCAAAAGTTCCCAGAACAATTCTGGCACCCTCTAAGAATTTCCAGGCGTGTGCCAAAACCATTTTGACTTAATGGTATACCCTGAAACAACTTTTCAATTTTACCGAAACTATTCCGGTGTTCTCTCTCCGGAACTCTTCCGTTGTCTGCGAAACTTTTCCGGTGACTTTCTCTCAGACTCCCTGTCAAGTATTCAGCAGATAGATGACCCTTAAGCGTGTGACCCTATAGGTTCGGTGAAGTATAGACATGACCGGAACACTTTTCGATCTATGATCAACATCGGAGCCGTGGACACCCATATTGACCCCTATACCCACACGAATAAATATCCGAGTGAACCTCCAGTTGCCGTGTGCTATTCCTGTTGCTTCGCGATATGTTACAAAACCTGAGGTGAGAATTATCGGCATCCCCGTGGATCAACAACTTGTCCACTATGCCAGTTACCTCGTTGCCGGTTTTGTTCTCTTTTCTCGTTTCCGTGTTCCGGCATCCCTGTGATCAAATCGGTAACGAGGTAACTGGCATAGTGGACAAGGTTGTTGATCCACAGGGATGCCGATAAATCTCACCTTGGGTTTTGTAACATATCGCGAAGCTATAGGAATAGCACACGGCAACTGGAGGTTCACTCGAATATTTATTCGTGTGGGTATAGGGGTCAATATGGGTGTTCACGGCTCCGATGTTGATCATTGATCGGAAAGAGTTTCGGTCATGTCTATACTTCACCGAACCTATAGGGTCACATGCATAAGGGTCATCTATCTGCTGAATACTAGACAGGGAGTCTGAGAGAAAGTCACCGGAAAAGTTTCGGAGACAGCGGAAGAGTTCCGGAGAGAGAACACCGGAATAGTTTCGGTAAAACCGAAAGGTTGTTTCGGGGTATACCATTAAGTCAAATTGGTTTCGGCACACACCTGGAAATTCTTGGAGGGTGCCAGAATTGTTCTGGGAACTTCTGGGATTTTTCCGGAGAAAAAACCCGGAAATGTTCCGGAGCTGCCGGAACCGCTTTGGTTGCTTTTCGCAGCTGAAAATCACTAATCCGGAATTGTTTCGAAACGTGTCCAAAATTATTTTAGTGGGTACTGGAAATGTTCTAAGACCTACAAAAATATTTTTGGATTTAACGGTCGCGGAAAAATGTTTTCGTGAATAGTGAAAAATCACTTTATGGTTACTTTTTGGGAAAGCCACCTTTTTGGGCTTTGCTCCAAAATATCTTGGGGATGACATGGATGGATGAGAGCCACCCTACCCCTTGGGTTTTCCTATAAATAGAGGTGCAGATGCACTCTCCACACTCACTCTTTCTCACATAGAAATGCCATGCATGATCTGGCTTTCTCTCTCCCTCCCAGCAAAATAGTTTCGTAGAGCCGAAAGGCTGTCTGGGTTCCGGTGGGAACTAGTTCTGGACGGCGAAGCCCTGCCGGATAGCTGACACCGTATGTGTGCAACCCCATAGAGAGGTCGTAGATTCAATCTTTTGCCCGTGGGGCTGTTCGAGTACCTGCTCGGAGGGCTGTCCGAGTGACCCGCCCGAAGGGCTGTCCGTCAGGCCTCCCGGAGGGCTGTCCAAGGATCCGTCCAGTGGGACTATCCGAGGGACTATCCAGAGGCCTCCCGGAGGGCTGTCTGAGGATCCATCCTGTGGGACTATCCGAGGGACTGTCCAGAGGCCTCCCGGAGGGCTGTCCGAGGATCCGTCCGGTGGGACTATCCGAGGGGCTGTCCAGAGGCCTCCCGAAGGGCTGTCAGGCGATCCGTCCAGTGAGCTGACGAGGGAGTACATCCTCGCGGTTGGGAGGTTGTAAATCCTAGCTGCGGGGATCTGCACCAACGATCAACATCGACTCTACTTCCGCTGCGCTACGAGTCGGTAACAATCAGATCAAACCTTGTATGCATCTCCATTGTGATCCTGGGCGTGCTCGCAGTATCGGAAATTTTTGTTTTCTGCTGCGTTCCCTTACAATGGCATCATGAGCCATGCTATGCGTAGATGCAGGTTACGATCTAGAATACATAGAGATGTATGGGTGTTGCACAATATAATTTGTAGTAGATGAGTTCTACTACTGAAAATTATTTGTGCGGGTAGCAGATGAAATCTGTTACCCGATGTTCTTGTTGCTTCCCTGGATTTTGCATATTTCTGATCTTGATAACATTATGGTGTAGTTTCAAAGTTCTGGCAATCCGCGATCTTGATTGATCAACGAAGTGCAAACAGTTCGTTGAATTCCACCGTAGTTAGAAAGAAAGATGAAATTTCGCAGATGAAAGGGCAATGCAGATATGATCTGCACGGGGGTCATGCGTATGCCGAAGTTCAGTATGGGGCTCAAGATTTTATTATCTCGTGCTTCATACACCTCGTAAAGTTAATCTAGCGACTTGAATAATCATACTTGATGATGGACGTTGGTAGCTTCGGTTTGTTTCGAAACCTTAGAAGCCACGTAAAATAAAATTTTGCATAAACCGATTAGAGGCGTCTAACTTGGTTTTCCCGGATGACATAAGATGTGCATGAGATGTGGTATAGTATTCATCATATTTAATTTGATTATGTATGAGATGACTATATAATGTAAATTAACATGACCTACGTGTCATGATTCGGCATGATGGCTGGAGCCATATGATTGTCACTTTAAATGACTTGCATGTCAACCTTGTTGTAATGCATTATTTTATTAGCTATAGAGATAGCAATATCATCTGGTGCATCGACAAGGTGGTGGCAAACTTCGCTAAGGTGAACACCGACGCGAATGCCGAAGACGAAGAAATGAAAGACTTCTCCGTCAGAAAGGGGCTATACCATGTCATGCTAATTATGAATTGCCTGAGATGTTTATCCCTTATGATGCACCCTTTTGATTGCGCGGTAGTCGCTTTTTATTAGGGTGATCTCTCACTTAAAATATCAAGTAGTTAGTGTCTCCCAAGTGTAGCACCGTCACGGCACCTATCTCTTCGGGGTATCACATGGATGCATGGGTACGAATGATTAGAGAAGTGTGAGGCGGGTGAGTTGAGACCTCATAGCGAGATCACTTGGTTGTCTTGACGTTCAGGCATGAAAGTCATGAGCTCGGAACACACGCATCGAAAGATGAACAAGAGTCACATAGAGATGTGATAGGCAAGTTGGACTACCAAATGAAATTTTCGTCACTTGAGATGGATGCATCCTTGTCGTTGAATTGAAATTTGGATCTTGAATCACTCACAATCAATTATGAGAGATATTGATTTGAGTGGGAGCGCACTTTAGAATTAGCTTGTTTAAATCTCAATTGCAATTAATTATGGACACTGTCTAAGTGTTATTTGCATAATAGTTATAGAATAATGGCTCGTGTTTCCACCTTCCCTATTAAAATTGAATTAGCTGTTAAATATCTGGTTAAAACTTTACGGTTGGTAACGTAATGTGAGGATTGTCCTCTAGAGTGCCGAGAAGGACTTTGTCCTATCGCATGCTTTCGGTATTCTCCCGCTGATGCTATGGATGATGTGACTCTCGTCGTTCGATCCAAAAGCTAGAATTCCGTTACGGTCAAGTGCAAAAAGTTTGCTTCCATGAGACCCGAACTTCAAAAGTTTGGGATAGCAATGTGATATTCATGGAACTCAAAATTATTTTTCAGACACAAACAAAGGCTAAAAGATATGACATATCCAAAGCAATGTTTGTTTTGCAAACTTTTAGTAAAGTGTTTACTGGGCATTTAACTGATGAGAGTAGGAGAAATACTGGAAGTAAAACTATTGGAAGTATAAAGGCAAAATGAGAGAAGACTGGAATATCCAGCTCATGTATGAGTGTCATACAAGTTATTGATGTATAGAAGGTTGGTCAAAGATATATTTCTTGGGAATTGATATTAAAACTATTAGTCACTAATTCTTGGGTATTGTGATTGATCACAAAAATACCCGCTCGATTGCACTCTCTTGCGACTTGATGCAAGAACTACTACGGCCTAAAAGACTAGCCAGCAATGAGGTTTAAATACATGTTGGGAACTTAGTAAAAGTTACTATACCTTCCATCAGTGTATTACCTATGTATTTATTTTCATAATTCATTTTTGGAGTTTCATACACTCTAGCCCATTGCATAAAGTATCTTGCAAGAAGGTTGTTCATAAGAGAACTTTTAATGTTCGGTGTTATGAATGACATAAGGGCCATACTTTCATTATGAATGAGAAGTATGATTGAATATTGATAATAATATATTACCTCTGTATTTACTTTCATAAATTCATTTTAGAGTTTTACACACTCTAGCCCATTGCATAATGTTTGTTGCAAGAGGGTTGTTCATAAAAGAACAATTCTTGTTCAGTATTATGAATAACATAAGGGCCATGCTTCCATCATGGATGGGATGTATGTTATGAATATTGATGGTGATATGATACATCCATAATACTGACGCTAAATGTCGCAAGACTAAAAGAATACCACATTTTTGTGGCACTGCATTTGGTCACATTGAAGAAACCCGCATGGAGAAATTCCATTATGATGGATTTTTGAAGTCATTTGAGTATGAATTGTCTGACACTTGCAACTTTCCTCTAGAAGTGAAGTGAATGAAATACCATTCACAGGCCATAGGGAACGAGCAACGAACTTATTGGTGATCATCCATTTTGATGTGTGTAGTCCAATAAATGTTGTTGCAAGCAGTGGATTTGTCTATCTTCAAAAATGACTCAAGTAGATATATGGATATTTGCTTGATGAGACGTAAGTCTGGATATTTTGAAATCATTCGAAAGGTTTTCAAAATGAAGTAGAAATTATTGTAACAAGAAAATTATGTTTCTGCAATTAGATTCACTACTAGGAGAAAGCCTACTAGTAGCGCTGAAAATACCTATAGCAGTAGCGCTGGGTTCAGCGCTACTGCTAACGCGCTACAGCTAAGTTGTAGCAGTAGCGCTGATTAGAGAAGCGCTACTGCTAAGTACAGTTATCAGTAGTGCTGCACTAACCAGCGCTACTGCTAACTACCTGTAGCGCTGCAGAATGGCCAGCGCTGCTGCTATATGCTAATCCAGCGCTGCTGCTAGTATTCCTGCTTTCACAGATTCATACCCCCCTCTACATATTTGTGATGTATTTGTACAGGCTATATACAGTAGTTTCATCAAATCACAATAAACATACACTATTCTCATCATATCATACACATAAAGTAGTCTCGTCATACCATCATCATCATCATTCAAGTCATGTCATGTCATCACATCTCGAAAATAGCGATACACAAAAGTCATGTCATGTCTCGAATAAGTGCAACTGCATGGTCATGGCACACACACAAGTTTCATCATCTCTATCTAAACCATGATGTAGAAGAGAAGAGCGATCAGCATGAGCAAGACCGCGACTATGTAGTACTTGAGGCACCGGCGGTTCCGCTCCCTCTCTTGCTTGAGCGTCCACCTCAAGTAAGCATTCTCCCCTTCAGCTCTGGTGTCGAACCCTCTGTGGCTAGCGCCTGAGTACCCGTTCACCTGAGCCTGAGCGTCTGGCCAGTGGCGGTACACTCCTGGAACCTTCCCAACGAATACAACATAGCACTCCTTCGCCATCTCTGATCTATGCACCTGCATCGTCAGTTGATAAATTCATCGATAATATGCAACTTAATGTACTTGAGAAACACGAAGAGACATAGTTAGCAAAATACAAGCAACCTATATAGTAAACATAAATAACGAAGTTCCAACTACCCAAACTAATTAACTAGAGCGATCTACGCTAGTTCAGGACCACGGTTTAATTACATCACATAGCTTCGCCGTGCATAAGCTCAAAGTTTTGCGATAGAAAGACAGTAGTGACACATATATTGTCATCGACAATCAGTCCTCCATGTCGGCGGTCCAATGTTCATAGTCAGGGAGGAAGTCCCCGAGCTTGTTGAAAGGCTTCAGGTCCAGATGCTAAGCGATTAGCAGTGCTCAGACATCATCCCGCGTCATTGCTGGCCCATGGTAGAACAACCCTGTTGGTTCGAGGACCTACTTCATGATCACTTGGGCAAGTTCACACTGTACGTGATAAAAGTCAGCTCGGATTCGATGATCCGGTGTCCTTCCTATATTTGTGGCCCAGCTGACAATCTCGGCATCGTTGGAAGTAGGTGACATGCGAAGGCGTTGATTATCCCTTCTGTACTCGAGCAGGTGATGCATGAGGTAGAATCCATCAGCCATACTATCGTGCGGTTGCTGGATGCAGCAGAAGTCGGTCTTATGGATGAAAGCCAGCCCGTTCTTCCTGTACTTTTTCACCTTGATATATCCACCAGACATGCTGAAGGTTAACAGTGCACTATCGAGAACACTCTTAATGTGCGTGTAATCCTTTTTCTTGATGTTCTTCGATGAGTCCAAGTACATAGCATGGGAATATTCTGGGTATAAAACGATGAGGACGGCGCCCCCCCCCCCCCGCTGCGCAAATTAAGTACACCTCAAATTAGCCTCCATGCTTGCAAAGGAATGATTAACACTTTTGAAAGGATATGCACGGATGACTTACGTGGGATGATAAGGCAGGAGAATCGCTTCCTTGTCCTTATTAGCGATCATGAAGCCGCCGAGGTACTTGGTCGCATAGTCACGGTGCTCTTTGCAGACTGCCAAGAAGCTCTCGTGCATATGGTATGGGTCCGCGACACAGATATATTTTATGTTCTCGGTCCTGATGAAGTAGTTGAGATATAGCGCATACATGCGGATGAACTGGAAATCCAGCTTGGTCATGTGGAACATGTCATAGATGTAGTCAAATCGCAGGATGAACTTATCCGCGGGCCATCCCTCGACGTACAACTTCCCACCCGGCACCTGAGCCGCGTAAAGCGGGTATCCTGGTTTTTCCGAGATGAGAAGGCCTTTCTCTTTGGCCAGCACATCTTCATGGAGTCTTCGAAGATCATTGTTCTATATGGCCACTAGCGCTTTCGCAGGTAGGATCGGGTCGCCAGCGACATGGAAACGCTTCGCACCTTCGACAGGTATTCTGTCTACCACCACGGGCTTCAGAGGTGCCGGCTGGCTGCTTGAAGCAGCTCTGGCGCCTTTAGGGCCTTTCTTGTCCAGTCTCCTCCTTTGCTTCTTGGCGGGTGCCGGTAGTGAGCCCACCATACCTTCCCTATACACCACCCCCAGTGTCGTCGGGCTGAAAAGTGGACGGCCCTCGGGTTGCTAGGTACAGGCGGCATCTGGAGGCATCTCCTGCGAGGATCGCTTGAAGAGAGACTTTTTGCATTCCGCCTTAGGACGTTCCGGCTCCAGCAAATCAGGCAGCATCAATTCATCATCTCCACGCTCATAGCCCGAGTCTTCGTCATCCTGAGCCATCAATCCTCCATCATCATAGGCGGTGTTGAAATACTTGTCTGGGTCATCATCATCCTCCTCCATGTCATCATCAGCATTTGCTTCTTCGACAACGGGGGCGACGTCATCTGGCACTAATGGAGGCTCTCCCTCGCATCGTCCGCTATCACCCGCCACGACAGGTGCAGGTAATTTGGTAGTAGGTGGGGTGGTGTTCATACCTTCTTGAGAAGCTGTCGTTGGTGTGATACTGGGCGCCTCGACACGAAGAAGAGTCTTCGGCCAAGGCAAGAACCAGCTCTTGCATACGCCAATCGTTTGAGGGGTCTCCTCGTCACCGACTGGTACCGGAGGAGGCAAATCCTCGAAGCCCGCTAAGACACTGGCCACGTTAACCTTGAAGACGCCATCGGGCATCTCTCGGTTGTGGAACATGCGGTCCTTCGGCTTCACGATCGTTGCCTTTCCCACGGCCACCTTCTGGCCCTTGATGTCGTACAGTAGGGTGCATGGGGTATCATTGGCCTACGAAGACATGTCTGCGACGTCAAACATCCGAAAGGCAACTGAAACGGAAGACTATATAGACATGCTGGTGAAAAGGGTATGACGCGTAATTACCGTGAGGGCGTCGAGCTCAGCCATAGACGAAGGCCCGACGAGCATGCCAGAGACGGAGGTCGGGCTGCTATGAACAGGAGCGGGACCTTTTGCGGTTGCTTGAGCAGGTGCTGGTGGTGTGATGTTTACCGAATTGCTCCCGACGTAGCTGGGAAGGGGAAAGTCCTCTGCCCCTTTCTCTGGATTGTTCTTATGCCAATCGATAATTGCCGGAATCAAGTTGGTAATAATTGTAGATTGGAAGTTAGCCGTGACGCCAGCCACCGCTTCATTGACCGCTGCATGGACTTCCCCGCGCAACTCTTCTTTGGTCTCAGCTTTGGTCTTATTAACAGCAATCGCGACCTTCTCGTCGAGGGTCTGCTGGTTGAGCGCCCGTCTCTTCCTTCTTTCCTCTGGCTCCTCGCTGTAGCACGTCTTCCATGAGGCGCCATCTCCGACAGCGTGCACACGTCCACCGGACAGCGGTTTGTCCTCCGGGAGCCTTTTCAGTATGTTCAGGGCCCGGTTGAATGGGGTGTCCCACTTGGGCCTCGCCGACGACTGTGACGACTCGTCGCTTTCGGCTACCTTTTGGTGCTGTTCTTTCTGCAAAAGGAACGTGGATGGTTTACTAATAATGTGACAAAACTTGTAGTCGAATTGATTGGAAGCTAATATGATAATGTGGTAATATAACAATTACCAGAAGTCTCATGAACTCCCTCGTGTTCGGGTCCGTGTAAAAGATCTTCTTGACGCGGTCCCACTTGTACCGGGCCCTGATCCAGTCACGCTCCTGCGGGTCGGTGAACTCCGCCAAGGGGTCTGGGATTCCGTGACTTTCACGTTCGGCGTCCTCCTTGGCCCATACGTGCCTCTTCCCCTCGTAACCACGGCTTCCGAGGCGGTGGGGAGGCGTGTTCCTGGCCTGGAGGGCCTTCATTTTCTCGGACTTTTCCTTGGTTTCATCTTTAGCGCAAGTCTCCTTGAATTTTTCAAAGTCCTCTTCCGTAAGTGTCGGATTCTCAGCATGAATCTTGGACCACGGTTCATTCTTCTTAATCGCTTTTTTCACCTGAACTTTCCAGGCGGACAAGTCGTTGGTGAATGACACCATCGCCTTGCTGTTTATCTTTGTCATGGCATCATCGTCCCATGGTTCTTTGCTTTCTGTGCGGCCGGGGATCAGGAACCTGTTGTGCAACTTCTTTAGGAGCATGTGCTCCATATGTGGTATCTTCTTCAACTTCTCGTCGTTGATGTTGGCGGTTTCCCTGAGGATGCATCCTAGTTGATTGCCCCACTTCGAGCGTGCTTCCTCCGACGCCGTTGGCTCTAATTTCTTGGGGTGCATCTCCGTGACCACAATTTGTCCGATGCCGAGCTCATTTGGTTTTCGTGTCCTCTTCTGCTTCGGTGCTTTACCGGCTATGACAGCATCGTTGCCGGTCTCGGGGGTGGTGTCGGTGCCGGTGCCAGTGCTGGTGCCAGTGTCGGTGTAGGGGTTGGTGCCACTGCCGCCACCATGCACCCCCATCTGGTGTTCGTCTAGGTAATCGAAATAGTGATTTGCTGCCTAGATGGGTTCTTCTTCGAGGCGAGCAGAACCCCCGGCTTCGGCGTGGCTAGACATGTTTCCTATTCAACAATTGTAAATAAAAGATATAATGAAGAGAAAAAAGGGGGCTATATTTGGTCAGATTGTTGGTGGGAGCATTGGGTCCCACTTAGTGGTAGCCCTTTTTCTGTTTACAACGCTACTGCTAAAGCATTACTTGTAGCGCTGCCCCAGAGCAGCGCTACTGCTAATTATCAGCAGCGCTTGCTTATTTCCAGCGCTACTACTGATGTCCTACCTATAAGCATTTTCCTACTAGTGATTGCTGAAAGGAATATTTGAGTTACAAGTTTAGCGAATGTTTGATGAGTTATGAAAAGAGTTTCATAACTTACAACTCCCGGACCACCACTGTGAGTGTCATGTCCGTGAAGATGTAATCAAATGATTTATGACATGGTAAGATCAAAGATGACATAAATCAATTTTCCATTATCCCTTTTAAAGTAATGCTTTAGAGACAGTGGCTTTTACATTGAAACGAGCTCCATCGGGTCAGTTGAAATGATGCCATGGTATGGTACGCCCAACCATGTTTTATATTTTCTTAACATTTGGAATATGGGGCTTGTCTAAAATATTTACAAACCTATTCCAAATCAGACAAGTGCTACTTTGTAGGTTATCCCAAGTAATTGGGTATTCCTCCCTCACTGTACCGAGGCAAAAGTTTGCCAGAAAGAACGGTATGATTTTGAAGAAAATGGTTCTTGCAAAAAGGTGAGTGGGAGGACAGTGCAACTCGACGAGATAACAGTATCTTTGTCATCAGATCAAAGGAAAGGAACCTTGAAAGTGATTCCAGAGTTTCCTACTCCGACTGATACAGAAGCCTATACATGAGATGTATTGACTTCGATCGAACTTGTAGCTGAACCACGTAGGCAAAACTCGTGCAAACCTCTCAGGTGTGCAAACGAGATGTTATTGCTAGACAACAGTATACCTCTGATACACAAGGAAGCGTTGATGGGCCCTGACTCCGGAATTGGCTAAATGCCAATATAATCCGAGATAGTTTCCATATAAATGATTCAAGATTATATCTTGATAAACCCTTCGGAAGACTTGGAGTCTAACGAACATTAATGGAAACTATAAACTGATGTGGATAAAATGTTTTATCCATAAAGCTCGACTTGTTGCAATAAAAGGAATCAAGGAGTTGACTACGATGAGGTTGTCTCACCGTAGCGATGCTTAAAGTCGGTTCGGGTTAAACTAGCAATTAGTACATATTTTAGTCATGACATATGATACATGGATAACAAAAGGATTTCCATGAGATGGAAATACAACCTAGGACTTGCATGTGATACAGTCCAAGGTATTTTGTCAATCCAGAGGATGCTAGTGAATGTGCAAACTTCAAAGTTCCAGCAATCGACAGAAGAGAGCAAAATGGAGATGGAATCTTTGTTTTGATGAAATAGTCAAAAGAGTTTGATTTCATCAATGGATAGCGAAGATGCTTGTGGAAACAAGAAATTAAGTGGGAGCATGATAATTTTTCTGAAATCTTGTGTGCTTAACACATTGTTGATTGGAAATAATATAAATTTCTTGACACGAATTAGCACTTCATTGAAAAATAGTTTCTTCAATGAAGTGCTTGGGCTAAATAGCCTTGTTATTAGGCAAAATTATCTACGGAGATAAAATTGCCTAATAGGGCTAAGCCAAAATACATATTGACAAGATGCTAAAATGGTTTAGCGTGAGAACACCAACAAGGTTTTCTTGCCGATGTCACATGGAAAGAGTTTTTGCAAGACTCGGTGTCCCAAAACACTGATGAGCAAAATACATGATGGATATTCCACACACCTTTGTGTTTGGATTAATCATGTATTCCATGGTATGTAAAACAACCAGATATGTCCAGTGCTCCCAAGGAGTTGCGGGTATAGATACCAAAGTGATCAAAGTGCTGATCATGGGACAACAGTGAAAAATGTCATTGTGTACTAGAGTAGCACTGATGACATGTTTTCTCGCAAGCAGAGATTATGAAGTGCTCGTTGTAAAGTTGTTACATCGATAAAGTCTTCATCATTGCTCCATGCAATTTTTGATTAAAGTTAAGGGTTTTGTGTAATACACGATATGGTGGCACGGTGTTTGGAAATTGTTCCAAACAGGTTACTGTGGCGAATTATATAACAAAGGCTAAGTATGTTGCCGCTTTCAAAGCGACATGGAAGATGTTGAATCGTACAGTTCGTTCATGAACTTAGTATGGTTCCAAGATGCCTTTGGTCAATGGAACACTATTAAAGATAGTTGCTCCATAGCTCAGTCTGAGGAATCAAGGTTTGACCAGTGATTCACATATATACGAAGCCAAGTCCACACAAAATATGAAATTTGTGAAAGCGTGAAAATGCGAGGATATGCAGAGATACACACGGAACTAAAGTTGTCAGATCCGTTGGACATCAGACTATACCACAAGCGATGCATGTTTTACACCGGTATGCCATAGGTGTAAAGTGCATCAGCATTGACTAGATTATTGACACTAGTGCAAGTGGGAGTCTGTAGGAGATATGCCCTAGTGGCAATAATAAATGTTATTGTTTATTTCCATGTTCATAATTATGTTTATGTTCCATGCTATAACTGCTATGATTCCCGAGTCTGCAATAACCACGAGGCTCGGAGGAAGACTCATATGCAGGTGTGGAATAATAAATGGTAAAATATATTCCTAGTCATGCCTCTAAGACTAGCTCAAGTGTTGCATGATGATCATGTTTTCCTGATCATGGGCATGTCTATGCCGGCAACTTTGAGGGCACAATGTTAGGAGAACACTTGTGTTGAATCGACCCGAATTGATGTTATGCTATGAGATACATTGGTCACAAGTTAATGGTTAATAACACAGAGAAAGTTAACGTTTGCATAATTCCTTAGACCATGATAGTATCGGGTTCCCTCATGCTTGATTCATGAACTTTGTGGTTTGTTAAACGTCATCCGTAACTGGGTGGCTATTACGGTGGCTTACGGGTTCATGGGAAAGTATGACAAGGGACTTGATAGCTCAAGATTGGGATTTGCTCCTCCGACGGTGGAGAGCTATCTCTGGGCCCTCTCGGTGTTACGGTATCCATCATCGTCTGGCCAGACTCCATAGATTTGATCACAGGGATGCCGGAACACGGGAACGAGAAAAGAGAACAAAATCGGTAACGAGGTAACTGGCATAGTGGACAAGGTTGTTGATCCACGGGGATAACAATAAATCTCACCTCGGGTTTTGTAACATATCGTGAAGCAACAGGAATAGCACACGGCGACTGGAGGTTCACTCGAATATTTATTCGTGTGGGTATAGGGGGTCAATATGGGTGTCCACGGCTCCGATGTTGATCATTGATCGGAAAGAGTTCCGGTCATGTCTATACTTCACCGAACCTATAGGGTCACACGCTTAAGGGTCATCTATCTGCTGAATACTAGACAGGGAGTCTGAGCGAAAGTCACCGGAAAAGTTTCGGAGACAGCGGAAGAGTTCCGAAGAGAGAACACCGGAATAGTTTCGATAAAACCGAAAGGTTGTTTCGGGGTATACCATTAAGTCAAATTGGTTTCGCCACACGCCTGGAAATTCTTGGAGGGTGCCAGAATTGTTCTGGGAACTTCTGGGATTTTTCCGGAGAAAAAACCCGGAAATGTTCCGGAGCTGCCGGAACCGCTCTGGTTGCTTTTCGCAGATGAAAATCACTAATCCGGAATTGTTTCGGAACGCATCCAAAATTATTTTAGTGGGTACTGGAAATGTTCTAAGACCAACAGAAATATTTTCGAATTTAACGGTTGCGGAAAAATGTTTCCGTGAATAGTGAAAATCACTTTATGGTTACTTTTTGGGAAAGCCACCTTTTTGGGCTTTGCTCCAAAATATCTTGGGGATGACATGGATGGATGAGAGCCACCCTACCCCTTGGGTTTTCCTATAAATAGAGGTGCAGATGCGCTCTCCACACTCACTCTTTCTCACATACAAATGCCATGCATGATCTGGCTTTCTCTCTCCCTCCCAGCGAAATAGTTTCGTACAGCCGAAAGGCTGTCTGGGTTCCGGTGGGAACTAGTTCTGGACGGCGAAGCCCTGCCGGACAGCTGACACCGTATGTGTGCAACCCCATAGAGAGGTCGTAGATTTGATCTTTTGCCCGTGGTGCTGTTCGAGTACCTGCGCGGAGGGCTGTCCGAGTGACCCGCCCGAAGGGCTGTCCGTGAGGCCTCCCGGAGGGCTGTCCAAGGATCCGTCCAGTGGGACTATCCGAGGGACTATCCAGAGGCCTCCCGGAGGGCTGTCTGAGGATCCGTCCGGTGGGACTATCCGAGGGACTGTCTAGAGGCCTCCCGGAGGTCTGTCCGAGGATCCGTCCGGTGGGACTATACGAGGATCCGTCCGGTGGGACTATCCGAGGGGCTGTCCAGAGGCCTCCCGAAGGGCTGTCATGCGATCCGTCCGGTGAGCTGACGAGGGAGTACATCCTCGCGGTTGGGAGGTTGTAAATCCTAGCTGCGGGGATCTACACCAATGATCAACATCGACTCTACTTTCGCTGTGCTACGAGTCGGTAACGATCAGATCAAACCTTGTATGCATCTCCATAGTGATCCTGGGCGTGCTCGCAGTACCAGAAATTTTTGTTTTCTGCTGTGTTCCCTTACATTGAGCCAGTCTTAGAGGCAAGACTAGGACTACATTTTACTGTTTATTATACCACACGTGCACATGAGTTTCCCTCCGAGCCTCGTGTTATTGCAGACTCGAGAATCATTGCAATTATAGCATGGAACATAAACATTCATTACAAACTTGGAGATACAAAATAACTGTTATTACTGCCTCTAGGACATATCTCCTACAAATACGATCCCTATACATGTGAATACATAACATTCTACGTTCCAACTACGGTCCCCTCGACGGTAGAGTGCCCTGGTGCCGCCGCGTGGCGCCGCGCTTTTGCGGATAACCCCCTCGCCTTTTGCGGAAACAACACGCGCTCCCCCGGTCCACGCACCCAGCCACTTGTCATCCTCCCGCGCGGAGTAGTCAAATCGGCACAACCTTATTCAATAGGTCTGCCGCGTCTAGTCCACCACTCCGAACCAACCGCCTCCCACTCCACCATTCCTCTCGGTCCATCTCTTTCTCATCTCCCCCAAATCCGTCACCCGAGTTCACCCAAATCCCTAACCCTTCTGACCCGAGCCAATCAATCTCCTAGCCGTCGCTGTCCAATATGTAATCCTCAATCGAGATCATTCATTCCTGGCGCAAATCCTCACTCAGGTGGCTGCCAGCGATGCGGAGAAGCTCTCCCGGCTGCGAGAGATATGCTTGTGATTCCCTGACCTGACGATGCTCTACGAGGAGGTGCTCGGCATCGCCTGTTGTCTCATGGACCAGGAAAAGGCCAGAATGCGCATGAACTGCGCTCTTCCGGTGGAGTACTGATACATCTCCAATGTATCTATAATTTTTTATTGTTTCATACTTTTATATTATCAATCTTGTATGCTTTATACATCATTTTATATCATTTTTGGGAACTAACCTATTAACTCTGTGCCCAGTGCCAGTTGCTGTTTTCTTCTTATTGTTGGTTTTACAGAAAATCCTTACCAAACGGAGTCCAAACATGACGAAACTTTTTTACGATTTTTTTCTGGACCAAAACGGACTTTGGAAGCTTCGGGAGGAGTCCAAATCCTTCACCTCTTATCCCGACGCAAGTTGATTCTTCAGTCTCAAGCAAGAAGGATGAGAAAATTGAGGGAGAGCAATCTGCTCCTCGAGAGAAAACTACCCCTGTCACACCCTCGGTTACTCCCACTCCGATGGATGTCGACTCTGCTCCTCATTCCATAGCCCCACAAGTGGAAGAGGAAGAAAATAAATCTACTAAGCCGTTGGCTCAAGTTACTACTAGTGCATCACCCATATCTGAACCCAAGGCATCTGAGTCTGCAAAATATAAGACCTCAGTGCCCGAAGAAATGAAAGCCGCTGAAGGAGTGCCAGTGAGCAAAATTGATGGTTCTTCAAGTTCTTCGAAACCATATGTGTCTGCTAGGTCAAGGAAGCGCAATGCTCCTCTCAAGACAATCGAAGAAGATTCTGCTATTCTTGATGAATCTCTGACCAGGCGCACAACCGAAAGAAGATCTTCAAAGGAATCCACTCGAAACATTTCCGTTGTTTCTAGTCGAAGATGGTCCTAATGGTCCAGCATTCAATGAGCAGTTTCATCGCTCTAAACTCGCTTTCTTTGGTACGAGTCCATACAAAGAAGAAAGAACTTCAATGTCATCAACATGCTGAACCAAAGAGCAATTAGTATATTATGCTCATATCCTGTTCTGCAAGAATCGCATATTCAAGCATAACATCTTGGACTTCGCTGAGCTCGAAAGCTTACCTTGCTTTCATCACACCATCGAGAAAATTGAACATGTCTTCCTGAAGAGCTTCCTCCGCTTCAAACATGGCTGGAACCATGTAGTTATCCTCCAGTTCTTCGCCACACTTTATATTTTAGGAGATCTTGTTGACAGCAGCACTTGGGTACTCGAATGGATGACCGAAGAAGAAAAGATTAAGTGCTCTGCTAATCAGTTCCTAGCTCTTCTAAATCTCCCTCGGTGTGAGTTTGATGAAACTCGTGAACATATATTGCACTTGTGGGAAGTGTCTGATGCTGAATTACATTTGCTGATAGACCCCAAGCTTATCGGTGATGCATGTGCTGAAGCAAATCCCAAGAATCTGTCATCCGAGAACAAGGTGTTGTTCTACATTCTTTGCAATTCCATCACTATTACAAACAGGCCAGAAACCATTCAAGGCATCGTGGCTAATGCGCTCAATGCTATATCAAATGGCATTCGCTTCGATATCCCTGATCTGTTCATTCGAAACATGGCATACACTGCTGACAGTGCTCAAGTCTTGAAGCCGTATGCTCCATGGATCATGTTTGCCATCGAACAGCTCATGGAAAAGAAGTTTTTCTGCCCACACGCCCCGAAAGTTTTATGCCTTCAGTGGGTGACATTCTTCGCATTGTGAAGGATATTGGGAAAGGAAAAAAATCAAGTTGATGCAAGTGCTTCTGCTTCTCTGGCTGCTCCCAAAGTCACCAAGGCCACTGTGGAAATACCTCGGGATGTAAATCCGTTGATTTATGACATTTTGATGACCCACAAGTATAGGGGATCAATTGTAGTCCTTTCGATAAGTAAGAGTGTTGAACCCAACGAGGAGCAGAAGGAAATGACAAGCGGTTTTCAGCAAGGTATTGTCTGCAAGCACTGAAATTATCGGTAACAAGTAGTTTTATAGCAAGGTAATTTGTAACGAGCAATAAGTAGTAACGGTGACAAAAGTGCAGCAAGGTAGCCCAATCCTTTTTGTAGCAAAGGACAGGCCAGAACGGTCTCTTATAATAAGCAAAGCGTTCTTGAGGACACACAGGAATTTCATCTAGTCACTTTCATCATGTTTGTTTGATTCGCGTTCGCTACTTTGATAATTTGATATGTGGGTGGACCAGTGCTTGGGTGCTGTTCTTACTTGAACAAGCCTCCCACTTATGATTAACCCCTCTCGCAAGCATCCGCAACTACAAAAGAAGAATTAAGATAAATCTAACCATAGCATGAAACATATGGATCTAAATCAGCCCCTTATGGAATAGCGCATAAACAAGGGTTTAAGCTTCTGTCACTCTAGCAACCCATCATCTAATTACTACTCCACAATGCCTTCCCTTAGGCCCAAAGATGGTGAAGTGTCATGTACTCGACGTTCACATGACACCACTAAAGGAAGCAGCAACATACATATCATCAAAATATCGAACGAATACCAAATTCACATGATTACTTATGACATGACTTCTCCCATGTCCTCAAGAACAAAAGTAACTACTCACAAATCATATTCATGTTCAAGATCAGAGGGGTATTGAATATCATTAAGGATGTGAACATGTAATCTTCCACCAAATAAACCAACTAGCATCAACTACAAGATGTAATCAACACTACTAGTAACCCACAGGTACCAATATGAGGTTTTGCGACAAAGATTGAATACAAGAGATGAACTAGGGTTTGAGATGAGATGGTGCTGGTGAAGATGTTGACGAAGATTGGTCCTCCCACGATGAGAGGGTTGTTGGTGATGACGATGGCTTCGATTTCCCCCTCCCGTAGGGAAGTATCCCTGGCGGAATCGCTCCGCCGGAGAGCAAAAGTGCTCCTGCCCAGGTTCCGCCTCGAGATGGCAGCGCTTTGTCCCGAAAGTCCTCCTTTTATTTTTTCTACGGCAAATGGCCTTATATAACAGAAGATGGGCACCAGACGCTGGCCAGGGGCCCCATAAGCCACCAGGGCGCGCCTAGGGGGGTGGGCACGCCCTGGTGCCTCGTGGGCACCTGGGCGGCCCCCTCTGGTATTTCTTTTCTCCAATATTTTTTATTTATTCCAAAATAATTCTCCGTAAAATTTCAGCTCATTTGGAGATGTGCAGAATAGGTATCTCTGACATAGCTTTTTCAGGTCCAGAATTCCAGCTGCCGGCAATCTCCCTCTTCATGTAAATCTTGCAAATTAAGAGAGAATAGGCATTAGAATTACTCCACAAAGTATTATATTGATCAAGAACATTATAAATAATAGTAGGAAAACATGATGCAAAATGGACGTATCAACTCCCCCAAGCTTAGACCTCGCTTGTCCTCAAGCGAAAGCCGAAATCGATAATCATGACCACATGTTTAGAGAGAGAGGTGTCGATAAAAAAAATACGGACATAGAAGCATCATGATCATTATCATGGCAGCAATATATATCATCATAGAACTTCTCAAGAGCAAGTAACAATCCATCACAACAACGAAGTATAAGGCATAAACTTTCTTGAAACTAACAAACTATGTTCTCAGTCAACAAGGCAATTGCAATTCATCATCTTTTTAGGAAGGGTCTCATGTAAGGGCTTTTATTTAGCAAGTCCACATACTCAACTATCATTTAGTTTTGTATGATTGCTGACACTCACGACATATATATATGGAGCAAAAGTTTCAGTCGGACACATAGAAAGATAGGGGCTTATGTTTCGCCTCCCAACTCATTTACCTCGAGGGTAATGTCAACAATAATAACTCATGATCACCCATATCCAACTGGATATATATGCCTAGATCTTTCCCCACCACATGATGCTTGCAAAAAAGAAAAATAAAAAGGAATAGAGGAGAACACTACTGACTATTGCATGAAAAGTAAACACATAAAAGTAAAAGATAGGCCCTTCGCAGAGGGAAGTAGAGGTTGTCATGCGCTTTTTATTTTTGGATGTGCAAGCTCTTAATGCAAAGGAACGTCACTTTATATTGCCCCTTGTGATAGCAACCTTTATTATGCAGTCCGTCGCTTTTATTTCTTTACCATCACAAGATCGTACAAAGCTTATTTTCCCTTACAATAAAAGATCATACATATTTAGAAGCAATTTTTATTGCCTTATGCACCGATGAAAACTTACTTGAAGGATCTTATTCAATCCATAGGTAGATATAGTGGACTCTCAAGACATGAAACTGGGTTTAAGGGTTTTTGGATGCATAAGTAGTATCTCTACTTGGTGCGGAATTTTGGCTAGCAAAGATATTGAGCAAGCACCACATGTTGGAGGATCTATAACAATATAACTTCTATGTGAATATAAGCAAACATAACGCATTACGTTGTCTTCCTTGTCCAACGTCAATAGTTTGACATAGAATACTTAATGGGGGCTCACAGTCATAAAAGATGTCCAAGAAAGTATATTTATATGTGAATCTTCTCTTCCCTTATTAGCTTTTTCATGAATTGCATCATTGACCAATGCTATCACTACTGCAGGATGCTGCCAACGCGACACTACAATCAGAGATCCTTCGACGAAACTGTGTGCGATGCATTAATCGCAAACGGTGATGTAATAAAACCGTCAAAAATGATACAAAACATTTACGATGGTGGAGACATCAAACATGTTTCAGATTATAGTTGCGTGTGCGACGCGTGGCATACAGTTCACTCGAATGAACTGTTTGCGATGAGCATAACAACAGAAACGGTCAGCCATATGAAGGTGTGTGCGATAGACGGCATACAGTTCACTCAGATGAATTGTTTGTGATTAGGCAACACAACAGAAATGATCGGCTAGATCAACGTGTGTGCGATAGACGGCATACAGTTCACTCGGCTGAACTATTTGCGATGAGCCAAGAGAACAGAAACAGTTCAACTTAACAAGATGTGTGTGATTCGCGGCAAACAGGTCCGTAATCAGAAATGTGTGCGAAGACCGATAATAACACAGACGATTGCTGCTAATAAGCCATGTGTGTTGTGGGCAAACGCTTGCTGGTATACAATTGTCAGCGATTGATGAATTCATCACCGACGGGTTCCCTAGTATGGTCTGTGTGCGGTGTGATTGCATACAGAACAACAACATATATACTTGTAAGGACATGATTGCATAACCAAATTAAACATCCAATTACATAGGTGGCTAGTATATACAGAACAATATTCTTTACTGTGAATAGTGTGCTCTGTTGGGCACACGAGTATATGGATCACAGCCTTGGGCGAGCAGTGTGCCCACACGCGTCGTGCTAGCTCTATGCTAAGTTTCCATTAATTGATGGCGTTTTATGAACACGCCACCGTTTCCCGCCACTTCCTCATCGGTTTCCCGCCGCCACCCAGCGATATTGCACATAAACCTAGGCGACGTGTGACACACCGAGCAACAAGCGCAGCCTATAGCCCCTCTACATTTTCCAAGCATGCCAACCCACCGAAGCGCCGCCTCTGCCATCAACCTCCTCTACGAGGAAAACGAGAAGGCGCCACGGCCCGTCAAGGCCGAGGGTGTCCCCGGCAACGCGATGGACGACGCCGTGCTGCGCGTCATCGCCAGGGTTGAGCAAACCCTTGGCGCACGGCGCTTCAGCGCCGTGGATCAAGATAGGCATGTCAGCACCGAGAGGCTGCAGCTCGCCGCACAACATGATCGGTGGTGCACCGCAGAGCAAGCTAGGCGCGTCCGCGCCGATAGGCTGCAGTTCGCCGCACATCGAGACCGTTGGAGCGCCGCAGAGCGAGAGGTGCGGCGCGCCGCACAGCAAGAGCGGATCCATCGGCGCTTGCCTGCTGTCGACATGGCGTCGTAGCTCGGTACACGGCCCATCAGTAGCTCCATTCCTCGCCAGAAGTGGACAGAGGCCGTCTGCACCGTACTTGCACCAGAGGCCGGCCGCGCCGTACTTGCACCAGACGCCCGCCACGCCGTTTGCATGGGTCGCACCGTTCACCTTGTCCGCGGCCCGCTCGATGCCAACGCGCTGGTTGCTAGGCTCGACTGCCTCCTTGGCCCAGGTGTCCACCAAGGTGTAGTAGAGGAACATGGCTGTTGCATCCTCGAGCTGGTGATCTCTGATGAAATAGCCAACTTGGAGCTCGAGATCGCGCTCCAGATGTACCGCAAGCGTGTCGACCTCTTGGACGAACGCCTGCACGAGTTCAGGCAGAGCCAAGAGCTATCGTAGGCAAGGCTGCTGGTCATGGACGCGTTTTATTTTGTTGAGTCGTTTCGACGTTGATCGCTATGTATTCACAGCAATCATAATATTGCTCTGTTTATTGCTCTATTTCAATGTGTGTACTATGTTTTCCGTTCTTATATATTGTTCTGTTTCAATGTGTATCTATATGCTTTCCATTCTGTATATGTGGATGATAACAACTAGATACAAATTAGTATACGAAAATAGATAGAAAAATGGAATTCATAATATATATTAATTGTTCATTAGTTCATCATATAATATATATATATAATATCATCACATATATGTGATGATACTTAACTACTATGTACAATGCATAAAATTGAAAACGAACAATACTAAAACTAATAATCCCTCCTTAGGGGGGCAATATTCCGGCAGCCCCTCGCCAGCAGCTCCCTGGTGCGCGGCGGCTTTCCAGCGTGGAGGCAGTACTCCTCTTCCTCCGCTTCGCAGCGCTTGACGTGCCGATCTGCCTCCTGCTGGTGGACGCGCGCGAACGATCTTGCCATTTCCTTGGGCGCCCACCGGAGCTCCTCGTCGGTAGCACGCTGGAGCTTATCGGCCCACCTCCACCCAGCGATGAGGCGCCTAGCGCCTTTGGCCTTCCTGGCGAAGTACCCGCCGTCTTCGTACACCTCCTCCGCAGGTCAACACGCCCGCCCCCAAAGCTCTAGGGCCTCCTTTTTCCAGGCGGCCTTACTGGCTTCAAGGGCCACCTGGTACCTGGCTTCCTCCTCCGCCATCTCCTTCTTGAATGCCACTTGCCTGGCTTTCTCAGCCGGTGGCAGCAACTACCATAGACAAAGATTGTACTGGCCCCAAAACCACTCCAAAGTTGGGGTGTCCGGCGCAACCTCGTCCGATGGCGCGTAGGGGTCCTCCTCATCGCTGCTCTGCGACTGAACGTCCTCGGGGGGCGGCGCCTCCTCGTCGGCGCGTGGGCAGATCGGCGGCGCCATGGCAGAGTGTTGTGTGAGAGAGAGGGGGGAGCGAGGAGAGGATGTAGATGAGAATGCAGGCGGGATGACGTGAGCAAGGTAGTATTTATTGGCGGCCGGAATCTAGATCGACGAGAACAGTACACACGCCGGTCGCCAGAATTTACGAGTGTGAAATCAATCGTTGACGGTTCCCAATACAGAACCGCGTCTGATTAATAACCCGCGCCACTCACCTTCCAAACCTCGAGGCGCGAAATAGAGGGCCAATCGTGTGGGGCCCGGTTGTCTTGCCAGATATTTACATTTTCTTTCCAAATGTAAGGCATGAATGCTTATTTTGTGTTACCATGATATTATTGTATAATGTAATGTAATACATAAATGATTTTTCCAACCCATGATGGTTTGATGTTGCAT
Organism: Elymus sibiricus; assembly: GCA_039707655.1. Taxonomy (NCBI): domain Eukaryota; kingdom Viridiplantae; phylum Streptophyta; class Magnoliopsida; order Poales; family Poaceae; genus Elymus; species Elymus sibiricus. The sequence continues at coordinate 25,274,871 of CM077675.1, forward strand.
GTACATGTGGTTCAATTTGAATTACGGCCATGAAATGGCTAGAAAATCACTTAAATGTCTTAAAAAGGTCAGATGCCCCCAGAAAAATTCCAAATTTTAACATGACAGTTGTATTAGTGCATGTTAACGGTAGAAAAAGTTTCGAGGCCATACGAGGAAGCTACCGCCGGTTCGTCATCAAACATGCATTGTTCCCTCTCGGAACCACGAGTCTTCTCGTGAGATGTTCCGGTTTGTGAGGGGTGTGTGTCCAAACTTTCATCGAACAGGCCAATTTTTTTACCACGACATCTTGGTGCCATGCCATTACATCAAGCAAGGTTCCATGTATTTCTGATAATTTTTTAATTTTTCAGAATTTAAAAGCCATGGCACTCGATGTTTCTGTCCAAGCCGTGACACCAATATGTTTGAAAATTCCTTCCAATTTACTGCACAGGGCATTAACTCACACACAAGGACACAAATATGATTTTTCCAACCATTATGGTTTGCTGTTGCATGTACATGTGGTTCAAATTTGAATTACGGCCATTAAATAGCTAGAAAATCAATTAAATGTCTTAAAAAGGTCAAATGCCCCCTGAAAATTTCCAAATTTTAACATGACAGTTGTATTAGTGCATGTTAACGGTAGAAAAAGTTTTGATGCCACACGAGGAAGCTACTGTCGGTTCATCATCAAACATGCATTGTTCCCTCTCAGAACCACGAGTCTTCTCTTGAGATGCTCCGGTTTGTGAGGGGTGTGTGTCCAAACTTTCATTGAACAGGCCAATTTTTTTACCACGGCATTTTGGTGCCATGCCATTACATCAAGCAAAGTTCCATGTATTTCTGATCATTTTTGAATCTTTGGGAGTTTAAAAGCCATGGCACTCGATGTTTCTGTCCAAGCCGTGACAGAAATATGTTTGAAAATTCCATCCAATTTACTGCACATGGCATTAACTCACACACGAGGACACAAATTTGATTTTCCAAACCATTATGGTTAGCTGTTGCATGTACATGTAGTTCAAATTTGAATTATGGCCATTAATTGGCTAGAAAATCACTTAAATGTCTCAAAAAGGTCAAATGCCCCCTGAAAATTTCCAAATTTTAACATGACAGTTGTATTAGTGCACGTTAACAGTAGAAAAAGTTTCAAGGCCATACAAGGACGCTATCACCGGTTCGTCACAAAACATGCATTGTTCCCTCTCGGAACCACGAGTCTTCTCGTGAGATGCTCTGGTTTATGAGGGGTGTGTGTCCAAACTTTCGTCGAATAGGCCAATTTTTTTACCATGACATCTTGGTGCCAAGCCATTACATCAAGCAAGGTTCCATGTATTTCTAATCATTTTTGAGTTTTTAGGAATTTAAAAGCCATGGCACTCGATGTTTCTGTCCAAGTCGTGATAGCAATATGTTTGAAAATTCCATCCAATTTACTGCACAGGGCATTAACTCGCACACGAGGACACAAATTTGATTTTCCAAACCATTATGGTTAGCTGTTGCATTTACATGTAGTTCAAATTTGAATTACGGCCATTAATTGGCTAGAAAATCACTTAAATGTCTTAAAAAGGTCAAATGCCCCTGAAAATTTCCAAATTTTAACATGATAGTTGTATTAGTGCATGTTAACGGTAGAAAAAGTTTCAAGGCCATACGAGGAAGCTACCACCGGTTCGTCATCAAACATGCATTGTTCCATCTTGGAACCACGAGTCTTCACGTGAGATGCTCTGGTTTATAAGGGGTGTGTGTCCAAACTTTCGTCGAACAGGCCAATTTTTTTACCACGGCATCTTGGTGCCATGCCATTACATCAAGCAAGGTTCCATGTATTTCTGATCATTTTTTAATTTTTGCGAATTTAAAAGCCATGTCACTCGATGTTTCTGTCCAAGCCGTGACACCAATATGTTTGAAAATTCCTTCCAATTTACTGCATAGGGCATTAAGTCGCACACGAGGACACAAATATGATTATCCACCCCATGATGGTTTGCTGTTGCATGTACATGCAGTTCAAATTTGAATTACGGCCATTAAATGGCTAGAAATTCACTTAATGTCTTAAAAAGGTCAAATGAATCCTGAAAATTTCCAAATTTTAACATGACATTTGTATTAGTGCATGTTAACGGTAGAAAATTTTCTCGTACATTTAAAACACCATCTGTTGCCACTGTACTCCAAATTCGTCTTTCACAGCTAATACAAAAAATCAACTACATCACACACAGCTGGTTATAGGAACCGTTTGCGATGAAAATTCGTGGCTCTATTTATGTCTTCCTCCATAAGCTTCTCCGGCTTCGTCTGCTCAAGTGTCGGTCACCCCCAAATCCACGAATCCCCGGTCCCCATTCCCCAACCCCTTCTTGCAAAGAATGACGCCGTGGAGACGCTTCATGAGGGCCCGTACGGTCACCGCGTCCTCCCCCAGCGCCGCCGCCTCCGCCGAGAGTGCGGCCGCCTACGCCGAGAGCGCGGCCGCATCCGCATTGAGCGCGGCCGCATCCGCCGAAAGGGCATCTGCGGCAGCTGACAGGGCAGCGGCAGCAGCCGAGACGGCTGCAGCAGCTGCTGCGACGGCGGCTGCAAACGCCGAGAGCGCTCGAGCAGCCATCCGTGCCGCCGATGTCGCCCTGGCCCGGGTCGAGGCCATCCACGCCAAGATCGAGGATGCCCACGCCAAGATATTCCAAGCCTCCTCGGAATCAAGCATGCACCCCATGTCCGAAAAGGTGGCGGAGGCCATGGAGCACCTGCTTCCTCATGAGACCACCGAGCGGGAGCTGGAGATGCAGGAGGCGGCGGAGATCGAGGAGCGCCGGGAGGAGGAGTTGCGCGTGGCTGAGGAGAAGGTAGAGAAGAGCCTGTCCGTCGAGGAATCGGGGGTGGAGTACCAACGTGAGCTCTGGCGCAGCCACTACTACGAGTACTACAACCTTGAGGGCGGCGCCGAGGACGAGAACGAGGATGACGACGCGGTCTATTTCAGCCTCGGGGACGCGGAGTCCACCAGCGGCGGCATGTCGCCAGGACAAGTCATCGACGTCTCATCTTACACCGGCGAGGCATAGGGCGGCGCGTTGGCGGCTTTGTTAAAATTATGCATACTTAGCCTTTGTTTATAACGCTGGTCTTTTGTCAGAGCATTGTTTAGATCAACTAGCTCTGTTTAATTACTAAAATTGCTTGATTCAGTAAGTGTGGTCTGTGTGCTGTAGGCTCTTTTGTGTACCCAAATTAGCAAGCGATGTTAAATTATGCAATGAGGTGGATGAGCACCGTACCCTAGGAAATTTCGACCAAAATTTGAATGCTCAAACTCATCGCATGTGCGTAAAGCAGAAGAATCGTTTGTGATGCACACATTTGTTCAAAGTGAATGGTGTCCGGCAGCACCGCGTGCAAAGTTTCCCTCCACCTTTCGAAATTTTTTGCCTACCGCCGAAATATCTAACTCTTCCCCCCCTCCCCACCCCCTTTTCACCCTGACCACATGTCACATTTCCCCTGTTTCGTCCTTCCTTCCTTCACAAGATATCGCCGCTTCCTCGCTTGCTTCCTCGCTCTTGCCGTCTCGCATCCGACCACCGCCGCCGCCATGGTCTTCTTCAATGACCTCTCCAACGGTTCCTCCCCCGACGACGACTCTTTCACCAGCCGGGTATGCCTCTCTCCTCTCTCTCAGGTTATGATTTGGAATGAAGGATTTTAACCCAGCGGCCGATTTGAGTCATTTCTTCCTCTTGTAGCTCCCTAGGACCATCACTTGCAACGAATGGAGCGGGGTGGCTAAAGATCTGCCTGCTCGTTGTCACCATCAATCTCCATGTGTGAAGTTAGTTGCTTTTGAATCTGTGGACAGTGGGAGGAAGTTTCTGGCATGTGCAGAGAAGGTTAGCCCCACTTTTGTTGTTACAAATCATTTGTTAGATGTGATTCAGACACTGTCACTGTGCTAGGTTATTCTGGATGTGATTAAGACAGTGTCACAGTTTCTACCTAGTATCTAAAAATGTTGCCATCTCATTAGCGGTGCCCTGAGAAAATTATTTGGCACCGCTTCAGCAGTTTGTGCAGCCAACTTTGCTCCACACATATGAGTAGCCAAGCAGTAAAATACTAAAACTTTATGGCACGAAGGAACTGGGCATCGGAGCAACTAGGTGCTCCGGAGTCCAGTTCCCTGAATTTTTCCTCTGGCATCGGCTCGTCAGTGCAGGGCACCGGTGCCAAATGTAGCAACAGTTGTTTTGACACCAGTTTTGGCCTACATAGTGGAGGGCCTTAGTGCTATTAGTTATATGTTACTAAATTTGTGCATGTACACACCTGTTAGTATTAATTTGATGTCATCCAAACACTGTCGCTATGCTATTGCAGTTATATTTACCTTCCTCATAAAATGTTCAATTTGTTATTTATAGTACATTACTAAGAACTTGTAGCGTTGTTGCACTTAATTATAGCTTGTGATGTTCCTGAATTTGGTTGTTGTCTCAGTAGCAATTAATTCATTTGCACATTGATCTTTTTGAGAAGATATGTCATAATTAACGTGTTTCTTCAATTTTTTAAAATATCTATGTGGTGATTTTCTATGTTGCTAGAAACCCATTTTCGCTACAATTGTTACTGATTTAGTTTTAAATATTATAGGATGAACGGAAGTGTTCTTACCTGGAGTGGGTTGATCAAGAGTGGCCACAGTCTTTGAACATGTGCCTAGCAAAGCTCTGGAGCATGTATGAGGAAGAGAACAGAGATAGGCTTAGAGAAAATGTTGTCAACGCTGAAGAATATTTCAAGATACGGGAAAAAAAGAGGAAGATGGAGAATGAGCTCAGATTTTTTAAATTAGACTTTGCTAAGATGGTGTTGGCGAAGGAGGAGGCACTTTCCCAGTTGGTCAGTGCAAAACAGGTTCTTACTGAACTGAAAGCAGAGGTGGAGAAGATGAACTTGGCTGATCATGCATTAGTCGATTAGGGAAATGAACATATTGTTCTAATATTGTGCTTATGAAACTGAACTAGCTATATGCTGTACTGTGCTGTTTTCACGTATCTATCGTACTGTGATGTTAAAATATATTTATGTGCCTGATATGAAATTGGCAAACAGCTGTTCTATATGAAATGTGCATTTGGTTAATACTGGAATTATTAATAATAAACTAATAAACCTGCTAAATGGGTCATGGAACTTTACAAACGGTTCTAGCAGTAAAAGCGTGTTTGATGGATAGCCCAATGGCATACAGTTTTGTTCAGCGAATTGTGTGCGATATACTTGAATAATGCAAACGGTTAACGGAGGCAGAGCGTGTGTGATTGTTACACCTATCACACACGAGGCTATACAGAAACTATGTGTGATATAGATACAAATGGAAACGTTTGTCTGGGATTCACTGTGTCAGATGTACATACGAACGGAAACGTTTGTTTGTGATTTACTATGTGGGACGTACATACGAACGGAAACGTTTGTCTAGGATTCACTGTGTGGGATGTACATACGAACGGAAATGTTTGTCTGGGATTCACTGTGTGGGATGTACTTACGAATGGAAACGATTGGGCCTGTATAATTGTATGCAATGGCTAGCCCGATCGCAGACGAGCTTATTTTGACCAGCGTGTGTGACCGGAGGACCTATCCCCGATAGTTTCTGGGTCGTGTGGGAAGGACACCCCCTATCGCACACACAGACAAGGCGACGGTTTAAAACTGCGTCGCGGAAAGGGGTTAAAAACTATTTGTATAGCAGCTCGCTGTACCAGTGTATGTTTGTCAACTTTCAATAAATTTTACCACTTATACTTTTCTTTATGTGATGTTATTACTTTTCATGGGATTAGCATATGATCTTTTCCATTATTCTCATTGCTAAGATTGAAACATAAAAGTAAAGAAGCAAAACTAAAACTATTCTTTATTATAAGTCTCAACTCGATTACATAGATGGATAGATCATGAAACTAGCACTCGAAAATAGATCATACTAAATTTTTATTCAACTAAATCATGAAATAGCTAAGGATCGAACTAAAATAGTTAAAGATAATAAAAGTGATGGTGATACAATATCGGGGCACCTCCCCCAAGCTTGGCACAAGCCAAGGGGAGTGCCCATACCCGTGTACTCAAGTTTCTTTCTTCGGTGATGATGGTGGTGATGAAGTAGTTAGCTTGTCCTTCAGCTTCAGTAAATACTCCCACTTGCTGTTGATACTCCGAAGGGCGAGGTTTTCCTCTTCCAATAAAATAACTTCACGAGTGAGAGATGTGTTCCGAGCACAAACGTTTTCGAAAACCCTTAAGGCATCAATTTCAGAAGGAGAAAGATGGTCGAGAAGGGTTGAAGAATATCTTCCTTCTCCGTGATTTCTTCCATAGGTATGGCTTGATCTCCTTCCTAAGTCTGGCCTCCCGCGACCTCTTCAGCCTTGTCCCCCTTGCCAATGTCCTCCTCTCCTGACTACCACTCATAGTAAACCTCGTTGTATGGGCGTTTGCCCGGCGAAGGGTGCATGATCCGATGCTTGGTGCGGAGCCTTCGAGGAGCCATGGAGATCTAGATCTATCAGAAAAATAGCACGAAACAAGAACAGAAGATATTTCTGCGATATGGTGGTCAAAACATCCGGGAGTATATATGAAGAATTTCTATCTTGCAAAACAAGTATTCCAGAAGAAAACGGAGTCAGGAAGGCTCACGAGGGGCCCACGAGCCACCAGGGTGCGCCCAGGGGGGTGGGCGCGCCCTGGTGCCTCGTGTGCACCTCATGGGTCCCCTCGGCTGTTTCTTATTTTGGTATTTTTTCTAATATTCCAAAACTAACAAAAAATATTTTTATGGAATTTTTTGGAGTCGGTTTACTTACCGTATCACATACATATTCCTTTTCAGGGTTCAGGAGTGTTCTAGTAGGTCTCTCTTATGTGTTCCTCTGGTGTCATAGTTTGAATAATGTTAGTTTCAACATTAATAGGTGTACCTGAGATATAATGCTTAATTCTTTGTCCATTGACCACCCTCGGATTAGTGCCTTCGGAGTTGTTGATCTTGATAGCTCTGGAACGATAAACTTCTTCGATGATATACGGTCCTTCCCATTTAGAGAGAAGTTTTCCTACAAAGAATCTGAAACGAGAGTTGTACAATAGAACATATTCACCCACTTTGAATTCCCGTTTTTGAATTCTTTTATCATTCCATCTTTTAACTTTTTTTTAAATAATTTGGCATTTTCATATGCCTGGGTTCTCCACTCATCTAACGAACTAATATCAAATAACCTCTTCTCTCCGGCAAGTTTGAAATCATAATTAAGTTCTTTAATTTCCCAATATGCTTTATGTTCTAGCTAATGAGGTAAATGACATGCTTTTCCATAAACCATCTTATACGGAGACATACCCATAGGATTCTTATAAGCGGTTCGATAAGCCCATAATGCATCATCAAGTTTCTTAGACCAATTCTTTCTAGATCTATTGACGGTCTTTTGCAAAATTAACTTTATTTCTCTATTGCTCAATTCAACTTGACCACTAGATTGAGGATGATAAGGAGATGCAATTCTATGGTTAACATCATATTTAGCAAGCAGTTTACGAATTGCACCATGAATAAAATGTGCACCACCATCAGTCATTAAATATCTAGGGACTCCAAACCTCGGGAAAATAACTTCTTTAAGCATTTTAATAAAGGTGTTATGATCAGCACTACTAGTTGGAATAGCTTCTACCCACTTAGTAACGTAATCAACAGCAACTAAAATATGTGTATACCCATTAGAGGAAGGAAAAGGTCCCATATAATCGAATCCCCACACATCAAATGTTTAATAACAAGTAAATAATTCATAGGCATTTCCTGACGTCTACCAATATTACCAATTATTTGACATTCATCACAAGATAAAACAAACTTACGAGCATCCTTGAAGAGAGCAGGCCAATAAAAATCGGATTGTAATACCTTATGTGCAGTTCTATCTCTAGCATGGTGTCCTCCGTATGCCTCGGAGTGACACTTTCGTAGGATTTGTTCCTGTTCATGCTCAGGTACACAACATCTAATAATACCATCTACTCCTTCTTTATAAAGATGTGGGTCATCCCGGAAGTATTACGAGAAGCATTTATGACAGCTAATTGTTCATCAGAAAAACTATCATCAATAGGTAGTGGGTCATCAAGAACATTTTCCAGTCTAGACAAATTATCAGCTACTGGATTCTCAGCTCCCTTCCTATCAGTAATATGCAAATCAAATTCTTGTAGCAATAGAACCCACCTAATCAACCTAGGTTTAGCATCTTTCTTTTCCATGAGATATTTAATAGCAGCATGATCGGTGTGAACAATTACTTTAGAATCAACAATGTAAGATCTGAATTTATCACATGCAAACACAACTGCTAAAATTCTTTCTCAGTACTAGCATAATTTCTTTGAGCACTGTCTAGAGTTTTACTAGCATAATGGATAACGTTTAATTTCTTATCAACTCTTTGTCCTAGAACAGCACCAACAGCATAATCACTAGCATCACACATAATTTCAAATGGTAAGTTCCAATCAGGTGGTTGAACAATAGGTGCAGAGGTTAAGACTTTCTTAAGTGTTTCAAAGGCTTCTACACAATCATCATCGAAAACAAATGGAACATCTTTTTGTAAAATATTAGTAAGAGGCTTAGAAATTTTAGAGAAGTCTTTAATAAATCTCCTATAGAAACCAGCATGACCAAGGAAACTTCTTATACCTTTAATATCTTTAGGACATGGTATTTTCTCGATTGCATCAACTTTAGCTTTATCTACTTCAATACCTCGTTCAGAAATTTTATGACACAAGACAATACCTTCATTAACCATAAAGTGTCACTTCTCCCAATTCAAGACAAGATTAGTTTCTTCACATCTCTGCAAAACTCGATCAAGGTTGCTTAAGCAATCATCAAAAGAAGTTCCATAAACGGAAAAATCATCCATAAAAATCTCAACAATCTTTTCACAAAAATTAGAGAATATAGCAGTCATACATCTTTGAAAGGTAGCAGGTGCATTGCATAAACGAAAAGGCATACGTCTATAAGCATAGGTTCCAAAAGGGCAAGTAAATGTAGTTTTCTCTTGATCTTCTTTTGACACAGGTATTTGAGAGAAATCAGAATATCCATCAAGGAAACAAAAGTGTGTATGCTTAGACAATCTTTCTAACATCTGATCAATAAAAGGCAAGGGGTAATGCTCTTTTCTAGTAGCTTTGTTTAGTTTCCTAAAATCAATTACCATCCTATAACTAGTTACAATTCTTTGTGGAATGAGTTCATTTTTATCATTAGGAACAATTGTTATACCTCCTTTCTTAGGAACACAATGAACAGTACTTACCCATCTGCTATCAGCTATGGGATAGATTATACATGCTTCCATAAGTTTTAATATTTCAGTTCTTACCACATCCTTCATCTTAGGATTCAATCGTCGCTGATGATCAACAACTGGATTAGCATCAGGTTCCATATTAATCTTGTGCTGACATAGAGTGGGACTAATGCCCTTAAGATCATCAAGAGTATATCCAATAGCGGCACAGTGCTTCTTCAGAGTTTTTAGTAATCTCTTTTCTTCATGCTTTGAAAGGTTAGCACTAATAATAACAGGATATATCTTTTTCTCATCAAGATAAGCATATTTCAGTGTATCAGGCAATTGTTTCAATTCAAACACAGGATCACCTTTAGGTGGAGGAGGACCTCCAAGCGTTTCAACAGGCAAATTGTGTCTAAGGATAGCTGGTTGATCAAAGAACATCTTATCTATTTCATTTATTTCATTCATGTGCATATCATTTTCATGGTCTAGCAAATATTGTTTTAACGGATCAGTAGGAGGTACGGCAATAGAAGCAAGACCAATAATTTCATCCTTACTAGGCAAATCTTTATCATGAAGTTGTCTATGGAATTTAGAGAAATTAAATTCATGAGACACATCACCAAAGTTGACGCTGACAGTTTCTTTACTGCAATCAATCTTTGCATTAATTGTATTCAAGAAAGGTCTACCAAATATAATGGGACAAAAATCATCTTGTGAAGAACTAAGAACTAGAAAATCAGTAGGGTATTTGATCTTTTCACACAAGACTTCAACATCTCTAACAATCCCAAGTGGTGAAATAGTATCTCTATTCGCAAGTTTAATAGTAACATCAATGTCTTCTATATCAACAGGTGCAATATCATTCATAATCTCTTGATATAAGGTAAACAGAATAGCACTCACACTAGCACCCAAATCACTTAAACCATGATAGCAATGATCATCTATCTATTATATACTTAAGACAAGAGTCAAACAAGCCATCACGTTTGTCCACATATGTTAATATTTTCTATGCCGTTTGATTAAAATAACAACGGTTGCGATTTAAAGTTTCTTACGTAACATGTACAAATATATGTACAAACAATATTGAACTTTTATGTTGTCACGTTAGAGGCTTATAAAAGAAATAAAAAAGGAAAAAAGAAAAGAAAATATGACTACATACGTGTCCCATGAGCATCAGCAACGGAGTAGAATAGAATACCCACATATGTTAATATTTTCTATGCCGTTTGATTAAAATAACAACGGTTGAGATTTAAAGTTTCTTACGTAACATGTACAAATATATGTACAAATAGTATTGAACTTTTATGTTGTCACATTAGAGGCTTATAAAAGAAATAAAAAAGGAAAAAAGAAAAGAAAATATGACTACATACGTGTCCCATGAGCATCAGCAACGGAGTAGAATAGAATACCCAAAAGTCAATATTTGCTTAGATTGGAAGTAGTATAGCAATTTGGAATTAAAAAAATAGGCCAAAAGATGTGAAGTCTTATTTCTACCGGAGAGACAGAATATGATGGTAGGATGCCGTACGTCCTCAGGTCATCTCAAAACGACAACTTAAAAAAGAAAACACTCAGCACGACACCTATAGGCTGTCGTGCCCTGCCATACCATACCTGACCCAGCTTCTTGGAGGGCAGGGTTTTTTTTTTAGGGGAAACATGGCTGCCTTATCATTACATAGTCTGCGGCACTATCGGCCACAATAGCATCACGAATACAAGACGGGAAAACAGAAAACCAAGTTTTACATAAACTAAAAAGGCAGCCCTCCCTAGCTAAATTGTCAGCAACTTTATTTGCCGCTCGTCTGGCCCAAACAACACGAGACTCGGTGACACCTACGAGCAAAACCTTAATCTCCTGAATGAGTTGGCCAAACCTTGATCGGTCGAGATCACCCGAGTTGAGGACCTGCGCCACAGATAAATTATCAGTTTCTAAAACCAGCTTTGTGGCGCCCACTTCATGCGCTAACTGCAGTCCCCGACGGCAGGCAAGCAGCTCTGCTTGCTCCGGGACTAAAACATTACTGAACGCATGACAAGCGCCAGCCCGGAAAGTGCCTCGATGATCTCGGATTACAGCACCGCCACCCCCACCATTACAATTCTTCTTCAATGATCCGTCCACATTAAGTTTTAGCCAGTGCTCATCTGGTGGTTTCCACTGAACGTCATTATGCACATGCTGGGCTGTCCCCTTAGGAGCATGAATATCCACCCATTCATCAATTAGCCTGAAGACCCTTTGCGCCACAACCGAAGCTTGCTAAAAAATCTGGGAGTCTCTTGCATTCACTACAGGAAGAACACACGTTGCCTTGTATCATTCAGTAAGCCGAGTGCTAAAACACGGGTTCACGGCTTATCTATACCTATATATATATATATATATATATATATATATATATATATATACTAATAAAGCAAGGTGATATTCTTGGTTTCGTCCTGCGATTAGGATTTTTTTTCTGCGGTCGGTCCGTCCTATTTTGGTCACGTACGAGGTGGTACTAAATATTGCTTAATCTCAACTTTGTGTCCGTTTCGTCCGTCCACGGTTTTTACTTTCATACGTGCTGGAGTCAACCGAGACACGAGGGCAGCCGGCCCGCTGTAGTGGCGGCCCAGGCAATCCAGAGAGGAGGCAAGAAAAATCCGCTGGTTCTAGGAATCAACCGAGCTAGCACATAATTATGTACACAAGACTGATTCGAACTGCTATCAAATAATACCACCTCGCTTTGTTATGTCCCATCACACCAATTTATATACGTCATTGAATACAAATTCGTAAGCAGCCTCGAGCATACATGGACCAACAGGAGAGACAACGGAAAATCTCCCTTGAAAAACAGGCTGCTCGGATGGAAAATCTCCCTTGAAAATCAGCCCTGCTCGGCGGCTGCATATCTTCAGAGGCGCAAGTCACAGGTAAGGAGAGAGAGCAAGAGAAGATTCAGAAGAAAATTGGTGTCAGCCACCCTAAAGAAGGAGAGAGCCGATCTGAGGATTCAGAAAAAAATTCATTGCACCCCGTCTGAAGACAGCGGGCGGCCAGCGTGGAATGCGCAGCAGGCAGAGAGAGAGAGAGAGAGAGAGTACAGGGATGGACGAGCTCGCGTCGCCCCACCATGGCCCCCCGAAGTAGCGGCTCCCTCAGGGGAGGGAAGAAAAGGAAGGGGATGCGCGGAGGAGTAGCTCGCCGGCGGTAAGGCAGCCTGCAAGAGAGGCGCGAGGAGATCTCGAGGAGCTCGCCTCTCTGTGTGTGGGTGGCGGCGCAGTAAGGGATCGAGAGAGAGAGGAGAGAGGAATTGGGGATCGGTCGACGCACTCAGGCATGATCTAGGGTTAAAGGGGAAAGGAGTGGGCCTCTGCTAGGCAGGCAATTGGGCCGCGGCTAGCTATGCTGCGCTGCTCTTTTACTTTTTCGTTTCTTTTTTCCCCTAAAAGGCACATGGAGTTTTGAAAAGATTTTTGAAGTGACGAAAATTCCCCTGAATTAATTTAAATGTTATTAAACCAGGTACATGGGGTTTATTCATGATGGAACAATTTGAATTCAAACTCATAAAATTTAATTCAAATGGGTTAGAACTAGGGATTGGATTTAGGGTTTCCAAAAAATGAACGCTAGCTTCAAGAGGATAGGAATAAGAAGACTCCAGGATCAATCTGTCAAGAAGCGTGGCCGACGGCGAGTGGGCGCCAAGACCACCACAGCATGCACACATACCATCATTTGCGCCAGCAATTGCCAATGGCTATGAGCGTGCGCAGGAGCATGAACATATGTTGATGGCGATGGGAGTCGAGCCGAACACACACAAAAACAGTATAAAACTCACGGATGCTCACAAAATTGCCTCAGGCGGATGAAAAAATTAACTACACTTTTGAGGCTTTTTTCTCTTACTCAAAAATAAAATTAGGTGCGAACAATCAAAACATCTTTCCGAAAAATAAAACTAAGTGCAAACAATCAAAACATGTATGTTGTACTTGAAAGAAATAACTACACATCTGAGTTCTCATTTTAATTTAGCCACAAACATTCTCATATTTCGGATACAATGACCAAGGAAGATCATGTAGAAAAATAAGACTTCATTTTATAAAATTAAATAAACTAACAATAAGATTTTGAATACTCCTAAGAAATCGAAGGAACCCTACTTTTAATTCATCATCATTTTGTGTTTGCTTTGTTAATGTACCACATTATTCTTTTATCACTCCCGTTGCAACGCACGGGCATTTGTGCTAGTTCACACCTAAGCCGAGTATGCCTTTAAGGACACACGACGAACACAGTTTACTCGGCTTACCTAAACGTATGCCGTGAACCCAGCGCGTCAGCACTCGGCTTAAATAAAGGACACAGCGTACCTCAAGGTAAGCCGTTGTTGCAGCCGAGACGCACTTGGCTTACGACACAGCGCACAGCAAACGTACTTGCCACGTGGCCCGCACGCCGCCCACTAACGGCTCCGTGACGGTGCTGTATGTAAGCCGAGTATCCGATATAATACACTCGGCTTATGTGGCACAAAATATATGTAGTGCAAGAAATGATTAGATTGGTGAGTTGGACTTATAATTATTACTTGTTGCATTTCTTTTCCCACCCCCTATTTCTCACACATTCTGTCTAGGCTAGTTTTTATCGCACTTTCGATCTCATTTCATCACTGTTAAAAAAAATCTGAGACGCGTACTCGATCTACCGAGGACTAAAAGCAATCACACGAAAACGACACAGAGATTTGTTAACGAGATTCACCGATTCGGATGCATCCCCGGGGCCTGACCACGGGCGCTCCTCCATGTGACACCGTCCAACCGAGCGCCGGCACACACTGCCGGCTCCCCCTGCGTGCCTCTGCCCGGAGACCACACCGTCCTGCGTGGGGACGGGATATATTAACTAATGGGCGCCCTGATGTTTAAATACCCAGTGCACAACATTGATGTGGCACCTCCCTCACAAACCGGACAGTCACGCAGAAAGGTTCAGGACGTCGGGTGGCAGTCCCCCCACATCGAGCAAACGAGAGGGAGTCATGTGATCGCATGCGCTCCAACCTGGTCTGGCATGTCGGCATGACCTGCCGTGACACAAGACAAGAGGAATATCCCCCGGTCAAACCCCTCTGGCATCCGGTCAACACCGTAGACTGCGCGGGCCCATGGATGGCCGCCGCATCGAAAAACCGCCCCACGGAGGGCCCGGAGACCCCACCGTCCTGCTTGAGGCCCGGATATATGAACGAAAGGGCGGCCTGGTGTTTAAACACCCAGTGCACTTGATGTGGCACCTCCCTCACAAACCCGACAGTTCACTAGAGGCTTCTTTCTCGAACACATAGCACAATGACAGTCCCCCCACATCAAGCAGACGGGAGGGAGTCCTGTGATCGCATGTGCTCCAACCTGGTCTGTCATGTCGGCATGACCTACCGTGACACAGAACAAGAGGAATATCCCCCGGTCAAACCCCTCTGGCATTCGGTCAACGCCGTAGACCGCGCGGGCCCATGGATGGTCGCTGCATCGAAAACCGCACCAGGGAGGGCCCGGACACTGCACCGGCCTACGTGGGGCCCGGATATATCAATGAAAGGGCGATGGGATGTTAAAATCCCCAGTGCACAACATTGATGTGGCACCTGCCTCACAAACTGGACAGTCGCGCGGGAAGGTTCAGAACGTAGCTAGGGTAGTAACCCCCCCCCCCCCTACATCGAGCAGGCGGGAGTGAGTCCTGTGACCGCATGCACTCCAACCTAGTATGGGATGTCGGCATGACATGCCATGACACAGAACAAGAGGAATATCCCCTGGTCAAACCCATCTGGCATCCGGTCAACGCTGTAGACCGCATGGGCCCACGGATGGCCGCCGCTTCGAAAACCGTCCTAGGAAGGGCCCGGACACTGCACCGGCATGCGTGGGGCCCGGATAAATCAATGAAAGGGCGGTGGGATGTTAAAATCCCCAATGCACAACATTGATGTGGCACCTGCCTCACAAACCAGACAGTCACGCAGGAAGGTTCAGAACGTAGCTAGGGTGGTAATCCCCCCACATCGAGCAGGCGGGAGTGAGTCCTGTGACCGCATGCGCTCCAACCTGGTCTGGGATATCGGCATGACATGCCGTGACACAGAACAAGAGGAATATCCCCCGGTCAAACCCATCTGGCATCCGGTCAACGCCGTAGACTGCGCAGGCCCACGGATGGCCGCGGCATCGAAAACCGCACCAGGGAGGGTCCGGACACCGCACCGGCCTGCGTGGGGCCCGGATATATCAATGAAAGGGTGGTGGGATGTTAAAATACCCAGTGCACAACATTGATGTGTCACCTGCCTCACAAACTGGACAGTCACCCAAGAAGTTTCAGGACGTCGGTTGGTAGTCCCCCCACATCGAGCAGGTGAGAGTGAGTCATGTAACCGCATGCACTCCAACCTGGTCTGGCATGTCGGCATGGCCTACCGTGACACAGAAAAAAGGAATATCCCCCGGTCAAACCCCTCTAGCATCCGGTCAATGCCGTAAACCGCGTGGGCCCACGGATAGCCGCCGCGTCGAAAACCGGCCCAGGGAGAGCCCGGACACCGCACCGTCCTGCGTGGGCCCCGGATATATCAATGAAAGGGTGATGGGATGTTAAAATATCCAATGCACAACATTGATGTGGCACCTCCCTCACAAACCGGACAGTCACGCAGGAAGGTTCAGAATGTAGGGTGGTAATCCCCCCACATCGAGCAGGTGGGAGTGAGTCCTGTGACCGCATGCGCTCCAACCTGGTATGGGATGTCGGTATGACATGCCGTGACACAGAACAAGAGGAATATCCCCTGGTCAAACCCATCTGGCATCCGGTCAACGCCGTAGACCGCACGGGCCCACGGATGGCCGCTGTGTCGAAAACCGCACCAGGGAGTGCCCGGACACCGCACTGTCCTGCGTGGGCCCCGAATATATCAATGAAAGGGTGGTGGGATGTTAAAATACCCAGTGCACAACATTGATGTGACACATGGCTCACAAACCAGACAGTCACGCAGGAAGGTCACGCCCGGGCCCGCGGATGAACGAGACGTCGAAAACCGCTCTGGGGTCTGTCGCAGACTGAGTGTAGTGTGGCTCTTGTGTTGTGTTTACTCATGTTTCTAAAAATAGTGTATTAACATCTACCCAAAAAAGATATATATAGTAATAAAGTTGATCTTAAAAAATAGATAAGCCGTGTGCCTTATAAGCCGAGTGTCTTATGTCGTATACTCGGCTTATAACTAGCGCGGGGACTTAGCGAAAATTTCCCTCCTCGCGCTTTTTCTTTGTGTTTCTTCCACCCTTCTCCACCAAATTTCCCCTCTTCCGCGCGCCGCCCCGAATCCCTTCCTCCTCCACTGCCGATGCCCCCCAGCGTCAGCTCCTCCTCCACCGCCGCCGCCCACGAGCTCCCTCCTGCCAGATCCATGCACTCCACCCACGCGCCCCCTCCAACCGAGCTCCCCGCCTTGCCATATCGGCCAAGGCCGCTGACAGCCGTCGCGAGCTCCACCCCGAGGAGGAGATCCACCCATCTCCACCCCGTCGGAGTTCCACCCGAGCACCTCCTCCTTCGCCGCCGCCCACGAGCTCCCTCCGGCCAGATCCACGCACTCCACCCACGTGCCCCCTCCAACCGAGCTCCCCGCCACCTCGAGCCCCTCCGGTGCCCCCTCCTTGCCATATCGGCCAAGGGCGCCAACCGCCGTCGCGAGCTCCACCCCGAGGAGGAGATCCACCCATCTCCACCCCGTCGGAGTTCCACCCGAGCAGCTCATCCTCCGCCGCTGTCCACGAGCTCCCTCCGACCGCCCTCCTCCACATAGCACCTCCACCACCAGCAGCCCTTCCACGCCGGCCATCCGCCTCCTCTCCCTTGCAAGGTGAGCTCCGGCCTCTCCTCCGTTTTACTGAAGACCAGATCTTGCTGCTGCTGTTGAGTGCTGCTGCCGCCGCTACTTGCTTGCTTGCTGCTGATGATGCTTGCTGCTGCTGCTGCTTGCTTGGCTGCTGCTTGCTTGCTGCTGCTGCTGCTTGCTGCTCCTGCTTGGTTGCTGCTGCTGCTGCTTGCTGCATTTTGTATAGAAAAAATAGTATGATATATTGTTGTCGCTTGTTGGTTGCTAATTATTTTGTATGCTAATTAGGTAGGTTAGATTTACAGGTTGTATATATGATAGTATTAAAATTTGTATCTAAAGTTGTAGCTAATTTGGTTCATTTTATATTTTGGTCAAAGTTTAGGGGTTTGGGTTTTAGGGTTATCTTGCCGGCATCGACATTAATTAAGGGTGGTTGATTGAAAGAGTCATGTGTGTGTCTTCTTGGTTACGAGTTTAGGGTGAACGGTGTTCAGTCATGCGCGTGAATTATGCCGACATCGACAAATTTGTTCTTTTGTGTAGGACGCACATCGGCTTGACACGGAGATCGTCATCGTAGGGCTGTGAGCCGGAGGGCGGCTGTTTTTCACGCTTCGAGGGTAAGAAACGCGTTACCTATGCCTCTCCTAGGGTTTATGCATTTCTAGATAATGTAGCTAGGTAGTCGCGTTACCTATGCGTCTCCCGTTCGGAAGGGTTACATCTATAAATATGCAGCTCTTGCATATTTATAACCGTAACTCTTTCGAATTGTCCAGGTTTTCTATGGACATCCCGAGGATGTGTAGGCTGGCTTTGTTTTCATGGTGTACTCCGATCCGAGATAGAATTTTGGCAGCGTCTCCCTGTTGTTCTCCGGATGCACAATCTCTCGGCTTTTTGCCGAGACGTGTATTTGGAGAACAGCGGGGAGGTGCTGCCGAAATTCCATCTCGGATCAGAGTAGGGCATGAAAACGAAGCCAGCCTACACATCCTCAGGTGGGATTAGGACCTATCCTTACCTACTAGATAGTTTGTGGTAAAGCTGTAAAACCTGAGCAATTGTATTTAATTGAACTAATACTGGATGAACTACATTGTCAATGCAAACACATCAGATGGAGGATCGTGAGTGGATGTACAGTGGCAGAGTGATTGGTGGGGGTGTGAGTCCGGAATGGATTGAAAAGACGTTTCAGTTCTTGGATATGGCATTTGCCGGACACACGGGAAGTGGTTCAGTGTGGTGCCCATGTACCGTTTCTGAAAACAAGCATGAAAGAACAAAGGAGGTTATGGGGAAACACCTTCTCAAGAATGGGTTTAAGTCAAACTATCACCGGTGGGTCGTGCATGGTGAGTCCGAGCACGAGCGTGCGAGAGAGGAGGTGATCCGACAATGCACAGGCGAATTTGATACTCATGTTGTAGATTTGTTAGAAGACCTAGAAAATGCACATGCGCCTAAAAATCAAGGCACAGGTGAAGATTCACGGGAGGAGGATGATGAGGAAAGGACGAACAAGTTCTATCAATCTTTGAATGGGGCACAAAAACCCCTTCACGGGCATACAGATGTTACTAAACTGGATGCCATCGCACGCCTGCTGGCCGTGAAGTCTCAGTTCGACTGGACTAGAGCCTCGTTTGATGTACTTCTGAACGTTATTGGCACTCTGCTACCGAAAGAGCACATTTTACCAAAGAACATGTACGAGACGGACAAAATATTCTGTGACCTTAAGCTGCCATATGAGAAGATACATGTTTGTCCAAACACATGCATCTTATTTAGGAATGAACATGCGGGTTTAAATTACTGTCCAGAGTGCAAAGCCTCTAGGTATATCGAGGTCGAAGATGGTGATGGTCTGAAGAAGCAGCTGAAAGTGCCCCATAAGGTCCTTCGGTATCTTGATCCCATACCAAGGATCCAACGGCTCTTTATGTCCGCGGTGACTGCCAAACAAATGAGATGGGCGGCGAAAGGGAGTAGGTATCGTCCTCAGAAGTCCATACATCTGTCGGATGGTAAAGAATGGAAGGACTTCATTGAGCTGTACCCAGATAAAGCTGGTAAAGAAGACAGTGTAGCCATTGCGATAACAACCGATGGGTTCAATCCATTTGGTTTCACTAATGCCACATACACCTGTTGGCCCGTGTATGTTATTCCGATGAATCTCCCCCCCCCCCCGGCGTATGCATGAAACGACACCACATGTTCCTGTCGTTGATTATTCCAGGCCCTTCATACCCGGGGAAGAAAATGAGTTTGTACATGGAGCCGCTTGTGGATGACTTGGTAGTCACCTGGGAGAAAGGGGTACGAACGTACAACACCCTAACAAAGCAGCACTTCGATATGTATGTTTGGTACTTCACATCCCTGCATGACCTACCGGCACGTGCGATATTCTGTGGCTGGTGTGTACATGGGAAGTGGCCATGTCTGGTGTGTATGCAGAACCTAACTTTCTTTTGGTTGAAGAAAGGTGGGAAGTATAGCTGCTTTGGCAAGCATCGCCAATTCCTTTGTCCCGACCATCAATTCAGACGAGACAAAAAGAACTTCGAGAAAGGTATAGCTATCGATGCTCCACCCCCACCTGTGATGACCGG
This sequence comes from Elymus sibiricus, assembly GCA_039707655.1. NCBI lineage: Eukaryota > Viridiplantae > Streptophyta > Magnoliopsida > Poales > Poaceae > Elymus > Elymus sibiricus. The sequence goes on from CM077675.1 coordinate 25,294,863, forward strand.
TGACATGATCAAGGCTCAGTTAGATGGTCTCGTTGAGAAGCCCGATGGGACTAGTTTTGAGGGATATGGAGAGACACACAACTGGACTCACATTCCAAGCCTGTGGAGGCTCCCTTACTTTAAGGATCTCCAACTTCCACATAACATTGATGTAATGCAGACTGAGAAGAATATCGCCGAGGCCCTTTTTGGCACAATCTTTGACACTGAAAAGACGAAGGACAACGTCAAGGCCAGACTGAATCAAGAGTAACTGTGCGATAGGGAAACATTACACATGGAACATCCTACTGCCAAAAGAAAAGGTTGGCGTAAGCCACCGGCACCGTTTTGCCCTGCAAGGAAGCATAGGAAGGTAATGCTGCAGTGGGTCCTAGACAGGTTGCGGTTCTCTGATGGGTACGCAGGTAATATAACAAAGGGAGTGAATATGAGCACGTTGCGGACAGGGGGGCTCAAGAGTCATGACTATCACGTATGGCTTGAGCGGGTAATGCCGGTGATGATTCGAGGCTTTGTCTCCGAGGAGATTTGGCGAACGCTGGCTGAGTTGAGCTATTTCTTTCGCCAGCTATGTGCTAGAGAGCTTGACTATGCAGTTATTGATAAGTTGGAGGAGCAAGCTCCAGAGTTGGTGTGTAAGCTAGAGAAGATCTTCCCACCAAGCTTCTTTAATCCGATGCAACATATGACCTTGCATCTTCCGAGGGAGGCTCGATTAGGGGGGCCTGTGCAGTATTGTTGGTGTTTTCCACCTGAGAGAGAAATGAAGAGGCTTCGTCACAAATGCAAGAACAAATGCCGCATTGAAGCATCCATAGCCGAGGCCTACCTGAACGAGGAGGTGTCAAATGCGACGACCAAGTACTATGAGGACAATATTCCCACTCAGCAAAATCCAGTCCTTCGTTACAATGCAGTCAACCTGGCCGATATACCCCCTCTTAGCATCTTCCCAGGGGTAGGTGGCAGAGCAAGTGGCAGAAGGGCCAGGACCATAAAATATCCAGAGTGGGTGACTATTATGTCGTACGTGTTGACCAACATGCCGGAAGTTAAGCCGTACATTCAGTAAGTGCTCCTTCTATCTTTTCACAAATAATCACAATTAAGGTTGTGTCTTACGTTGCTTCTTTCTCATCGCTATAGCGAATTCACACTTGAGTGCTGGAAGCTGGAACGGGACCCTACCGAGGAGAAGGAAGAAATATTTAAAACTGGCGGTAAAGGAAAAGGCGGCTTCATTCCCTGGTTCTCGACAAAAGTACCATTCTATCCAACTTTCTTCTGGTGTCGACACTACATGTTTGTCTTACATGCAACTCATACACCAAACTTCTCTTATTGAACCTGTAGGCAAGAACGGACCCCATGAAAGACGATTTGAAAGTGTTTGCCAGAGGCTTCCTATATTCGGCCAAGAAATTAAAGGCTTACAACGTGAATGGGTATCGCTTCCACACCCATGATTATGACATGACACGACCCAATCAAAAGACAATTAATAGCGGGGTCTTAACACCAGGGACAGACGGATTTGATTACTATGGAAGAATCAAGGAAATGATCGAACTGGATTATGGTTTTGGCAACAATCGTAACCCCGTTGTATTTAGATGCCATTGGTTCGATCCAACCAGAGTTAGACGGATGCCAGACATTGGGCAGGTCAAAATTGATCGAACGTCAACGTATGACGAAGATGATGTCTATATTTTAGCTAATCAGGCCACACAAGTTTTTTATCTACCGTACGCGTGCACAACTGTGAAGCACCTGCAAGACTGGGATGTTCTGATCATGGTACCAACGCATACTGCACCAGCTGCTCCAAACGATGAAGATTACCAGCGCATAAACCCCAACACATATGAGGGAGAGTTTTATCAAGAAGATGGGCTCACAGGCCAATTCCATATTCACTTGCCCACTCATGAGGACATGGAAGTAGACGTTGAGGAACAAGAACTTGAGGGCATGGAAGCAGACGATGAGCCTGACACCGATGAAGTCGTTAAAAACCTCGAGGACCTACGTTTACTCGAATGGGTCCGTCTAGGTAAAGATGATGAGCCGGACGGTCCACCTCCCGGCTTCACTGATGAATGGTGGGGCGAGATGCATGATAGCGATGAAGAAACTCACGGGCCAATCGATAATCCCGAGTATCACGACTCTGGCTTCTGAAACTACTCGATGTACTCTTGAATGTAAAATTTGCCTAGTGCAACTACTTGATGTACTCTTGAATGTAAAATTTTCCTAGTGCAACTACTTGATGTACTCTTGAATGTAAAATTTGCCGAGTGTAACTACTCGATGTACTCCTGGATGTAAAATTTGCCGAGTGTAACTACTCGATGTACTTTTGAACCGCTTTACTACTTGTGCTTATGAACTTTTACTCTTTGTCCTTCTTAACTGCATTACTATTTGCGCTTATTGACTTTTACTTTTGCATATGAAATGTTGTACATGAACTAATCGGAATACTCTTTTGTCATAGCAGCTGATTGAAAGATGCATGGCGAGAGCAACAAGAGGAATGGCAAGAAGGGCAAACGTGCCAGGCTTGGTGCGATAGAGGAGAGGCTAGCCATGCAGAAGCAGCAAGAAGCTTCCACACAGGCACCCTCGACCGCACGGTCAGGCACAGGTGCTAGAGGATGGGGTAGAGGAGGACGTGGCTGTGGAGGTGCGTACCATCCTCCTAGCCCTGTCCCCTCAGCCCATTCTGAGGAGTCAGAGGCGTCAGGGGAGGGGGCGGCGGAGGAGGAGTCAGTTCTGGAGGAGACCTCACCTGGTGTGGATGACAAGTCGTACGACGATGAGGATGAGGGAGAGTATGTGGTGGAGGCTGAGGCAAAGAAGATGGTATGGCCGGAGCCTCAGGAGAAACCAGTCTGGTTGCGTGGCGTGTCCAAACTCCCACAGCAACCATATCCAGCTAAGGGGCGCCTAATCGAACCAAAGGGAAAAAAGTTAGTGCCTCTCTCTCTCCCTTAATATCATTTTTTTGTTCCAAGATCTTTTTTCCATATAATGATCCACTTGCCTTTCCATTGTTGTAGTTCCTTGGTTGTTCTTGGAGACGGGCAGTCACGCAACCCAAGCAGCATCATTGGGTGCCTTTGCAGGCATTATTACCCTGGTCTTGTCAAAATAGGAGAGGACAAGTATGAGCCCCCTTGGTCTTGGGAGCATTGGAGACGCGCTCCGGACACCGCCGACCAGTATCACGAGGCTTACAACAATGTTGCCGAGCGGGTGGTCCAAATTTTTTGGGTATCCTTCTTTGTCGATATTCATAATTATTTCTTTCTTAATATTCAAAATCTTTGCACTGATCACTATCCTATGCGCCTTTATGCACATTTTGTAGGATTTTTTTACTTGCGTACCAGGTATGGAGGATGAGGGTAATGAGGTTGTGGAGGAGATTGCGAAGAAGATTGTCTCCGACATGCACTACGAGGCGCGCGTGGATGCCGTGCTCAAGTATTTTGCGAACGAACGCAAAATGCTTCTCCCAAAACCGATAGCCCGGAGAGTACATCTCACTCGTTCGATGTACTTGAAGGTAATCATCATTTACTTTTGATTGCCTGGATGACCGCCACTTAGTTTCATTCATATGCTCTATTTGTCATGCTTCAGGCGGTTCCTCATTTTTGCGCTGACAAGTTGCCTTGCTACAACCGCATCGTATCTAGGTGGATAAGCCAGGATTATAGGGACACACACAGGTCTCATTCGGCACGGCGTGCCGTGATGTCTGGTGGTGTACATCGTCAAGGCAACCTCAACATACACGCATATGTGGCGAAGAAGGTAACAATATCATTTCGGCTTCTGAACGAATGAACTTGTGCTTATGAACTTATGTCTATGGATCTTATTGCTTTGTATTGCAGAATAAATCAACACCCGAGGGCGCCCCGCTGCTCAATACCTTCATGGCATTATGTCTCACCCGCCAGCCCAAGGAGCTTGATCCTAACAAAGAGGGGGACCAGTGGATCAACCCATGCTTTGGGTTAAAGGCTAGTGCATATACCGGGAAGTTCAAGGCCGTGAATGGGCCTGACTCTGATCCACGTTCATAGGACATTGACCCCGAGATTGCCATCCTGGCGGGAGAAGGCCTGAGGAATGGCCGGCTATTGATTGGCGACGGTTCCATCCCTAAGAAGAACATTCCAAAACTAGCCACGATCCGTGCCAGCAGGACGAGCTCGAAGCCTGGTATAGAGCGTCGCCCACGGCCTGCGATGGACTTGATCCAACTATTCAAGGTATGCCCATGTTCATTCCTCTTCATTTTGATTGCTTCTTTGCATTGCAACGATGACGAACTTCTTACGATGGCATATTCTAGGCCGCCTGGATGAAGAAAACAAAAGGCGGGAGGAAGAAACCAAAAAGCGGGAGGAATAGACCAACCGTAGGAAGGAGGCCGAGGAAAAAGTGTCAATGTTGGAGCAAAAGTTGCTTCAACAACAAGAGTTCATGATTAGGCAGCAACAAGTCCTCGAGAAGAGGATGACGATCTACGACTCCCACATAGGGGTAAGTCCTTTGACTCACTAGCTACTTGCTACATCATTGAATATCCAATGAAATTATTTAGTTCCATTCAACTAGGCAATATCATGTAACCTGACTTGCTGGAAAATAATGTGTAGAGCATGAGTTCGAGCATCACAACTGAGGAGGATCTTCCTCCTCTTCCGCCTCTTCCTAATTTTAGCTTCGTAAGTCTTTCAACTTTTCAATCATTCATCTTACCATGACATATGCTTAACATCTCATGCTTACAGATGCCTCCGTCGGCTGGATCCAACAACATGCCTCCTTCGAGTGCATCGTCTACATCTGGGCAGTCAAGCCAAATGACACCTAGTATGGCTGCTGGCGCTTCGACCCAGGCCCCCAACCAAGAATGACCACTCCAGGTATTTGTTCGATGCTTGTACCTTGTTGCTTTCATTTTTTAAACCCTTGAGAATGCATGAAACCTTGATCTAGTGCTCACAACTTTGAATTTGGCACTGCATGCTTCTGCCTTATTGATGTATATATAGTGCTCACAACTTAGCTTCACTTTGAACCTTATCTATCGTTAGCATTTTAAGCTCGGAATCTCATCGTAATGAACTTGTAGGTTTGCAAAGAGGATGCCATCGACGGTGGACTCATGGTTGTGAACGAGCTCATGGTTGTGAACTTATGAACAATATGCTTATCTTTGGTGTGAATTTGTTGGATATGTGCAACTTTGTTGGATGTGTATGAATGCTGAACTTTGTGTAGCCAACAATATATATTGTTGGATATATATGTATGGATGTTGCACTTTGTTTGTGGAGATACTATATATGTTGTTGGGTATGTATGGATGTTGCACTTTGTTTGTGGACATACTATATATATTGTTGGATGTATGCATGTTGAGGTTGGTGGAGCCATTTTATATACTGTTGTTTCAAATTGCAGGGCTGGCACAGCAAATAATCAAAAAAAAGCAGATTGGCCTCTAAGCTGAGTGTCATACTCGGCTTACAATCAATAAACCATACAGCACAGGGAAAAGCACTCGGCTTAGTGTAAATAAGCCGTTGTGCCCAGATAAAGCACTCGGCTTATACATAGTAAGCCGTGTCGCCCAGGTCAAAACACTCGGCTTATAGCAAGGAGAGAACCAAATGGTCTCTGCCGTCGTATCTATACCACTCGGCTTATAGGGAACACGTGGCGGTATACGGGAGCTCTAGCCTTGACTGAGAAAGCCGGGGATAACACTCGGCTTACATGTACGCCGGATTAGACGACTGGCACACGGCGTTCCTGTGCCACTCAGCTTAGATATAGTCCGTGTAGCTGCGCGGGCACACGGCGTTTTTGGAACCCACGGCTTAGATATACGTCGTAAGAAGTCTTGGCACACGGCGTACCGGCGCATTTCGGTTTATATGTAAGCCGGAATGCTTCCGTGCACCCGGCTTACGCAAAAATACACGGCTTATAGACTCGCCACGTGGCGTCCCCGTTAGTGCCACCGACCGTGATCTCACTTTGTTTGCCGTGTGCCACTGCTTTATCCTCGGCTTACAGATAAGCCGTATGCCCGATAAGTGCCACTCGGCTTATAGCGCATAAGCCGAACTAATCTAAGCCGTGAGCGCAACACCGAGTGTAATACTCGGCTTACAAATTGCTGTGGTTAAAATGGCCTTTGCCGTGTATGAAACACATACACGGCTTCGTTTATTTTTCCTGTAGTGATTGTTACATACAAGCCACATGTGGTATAGACTCATAATCATAATAGCCCTTTCTGTCTCCTTTGTTTTACCCATCCAATCCAAGAGCCACCCAGCCAACTGCTGCTGTGTATCAACCCATTCTGGCGGCCTAAAAGCACCAGCATCACCTCTGATGTTCTTCACACAGTCCCAGTAGTGCTGGGCATAAGGGCAGCGCCAGAACCGATGAAGAATGGATTCCTCGCGACCACAAGCAAGGCAGAAAACTCCAGGCTTTATCCTTCGACGGTGCAGTTCTGTGCCCACAGCAAGGCCGTTTTTATCGTTGGAGGGCAGGTTTTATAAGAATGAAATTGAAGGTGAAGGTCCGCATCTCCGCTTCAGATGCGCTGCCGAAAACAGCTTTGTGGATTAGCGGACAAGATGGATTTTTTGCTGGATAGTTGCCGTGTGGAACGTCTGCTAGGCATGCATGGGCCAGAGGCGAGCCGTCGCCAAGGGCATGATTAGAGTGAGGAAACCACGACTATAATGGAGTAGACACCAGCCGGAGCACCTGCACGCTCGATGCATCGATGAGCCTGGACACACCGCACCTGTATGTCCCCAGTAGCAGGCTCAGGCTCAACCACGCACTACCGCCAGCGCTAGGAGCGACTTGGGGCTGGAGGCACGTTGTCTGCATGGACATCCACCCCGGAAGAACGACATGAAGGTTGCAACATGGATACATGATGCTGCTTTGAACAACAAACAGAGGCAGATCATCAATTTGTTGCCGATGCCGAAACACGAAGATGTCACTGGCAGACTCCACCAGCAATCGGAGGAAAAAAAACACTGGGATAGCTTGAAGTGTCAAGGGATGTATACATGGCGCCACATTGGACGCATACAGAGGCGGAGCTTGGAGTTGTCTCCGATTCCGGAATACTTGGATGTCACCGTCAGATCCCACGAGCAATCAAAGGAAGACGTAGTCTTGGACAGCTTGAAGTCACCATGGAGACGCAGTTCCTTATTGGAAAAATTAAGTTAATGGTGTTTGTACAGAAATCTTCAGATTCTAGAGTTGCATGAGCAGAGTAGAAGCAATCAGTCGCTAGATATGTTGTGATTCTGTCGCAGACACATCAGTCAGTTCAGACAAATGGAATCTGATATGGATGGTTAATGAAGAAGATGCCTCTGTCTATACCAGCAGTCTCGCTGGAGCATGACATCCTACAGGTATTAATTACATCTCCCATCAATAAAGAAACAAAAAAAAGTTCATACATATATTACAAATGTTAATAAGCCTATAACAATTGTTCTTCCTCAGTTATAAATCTCTTATATCTTGAATTGAGATTTTTTAATAGATGATAGATCTAACTTCATGTACTTCAAAAGTAAATTCAGGGTGTGGTGAAGCTTTATCAATAAAATGTCTAATAGTCAATTCAAAATGAAAATCCATCACCAGAAAAAAAAGGCATGTGTCTTGGACATCAGTTCAGCTGAATAGGTTGGTTATTCACAAAGAAAGGATCTATTTTACTTCATCGTCTAATATTTACTTTGTAGTAACGGATGGCCAAGTCAACATGCGTATGTCGCAAACATGTATTTACATGCATAGGTGTGGGTGCCTGCGCGCGCGAGAGAATGTATGCATGAGTAGTGGTGCACTTGAAAGAATAAAACAGTATGTCTGTGTGCATATAGAAAAAATATGAAAATAAAATGGTTCACAATAAAATATTGGTACTTATACCAGCAAGCATACTCTTAAATCCAAATTTGATATAAAGCTTGAGAACAATAAGGTTAAAATTCTCAGATTATAAGTATGTAAGTGTTATTTATTTCCGAGGGCAAGTGTGTAAGTCATGTTTATAAGCATTATGATTTACACTCTTTGATATTAGATTGATATTTGAAATTTGATGTGTAATAATTTTGATTTAAAAATCGTTAGCCCTCTGTATGACAACAATATGATGTTTTAGATATGCAATCTGTCAGAAAAAAAATTAAAACTTTGACTATGGATGTCATTTTAATAAGGAAACCTATAGAGCAAACATGCGACACCATATCTGCAATTCAAATAATCCATCGGATCAATATCATCGTAATCTATCTTATCATACATGCATAAATAGCTTTTTCTCAAGTCATCAGATATTGAACATGCACTATGCTCTAATCGTAAGCCGCCAGTTATTCTTCTTCATTCAAGAATTGAATTCTAAACTCAGGCATATGACTTCAAAAACCAGGAAAATGCACATCTGCATGAATATGACCTCTGTGGGCTAATTTGCTGACCGTCCGCCAATAAGCTTCCCGATGCGAGAATTACCTGTGAACTCGCTAAATTATTATGGTAAAAATACCACCTAGAAGTATCCTATTTCCTCACTTAGATTAAAGAGTAGTAGTAGATTTCTTTTGTATCTTGGATTATTCATGATTATCTACGATGTCCACATCTAACAATTTCTACGGAATGTGACGATATGGATGCCAATGAGGTGAAAATAAAAAGTGGAGGCCGGGAGGACACTGAGTTGGAATGTCGTGTTTCCAAAACCCTAACGATATGCTATCAGATTTATTTTTTGGCAGGCACTCACTTTATGAGTCTCGGAAGAAGGATTTTTAAATACTTTTGGGCCAATCGTATCACTAATAATTAAATTAATTTTCGTGGATGACTAAACGAAGTTGGGAAAACAACGAAAGCACGATCAGAGTGGCAATGTCTGGCAAAATGGTAGCAACAAATCATATCGAATATGCGGTAAGCCACTTTGGTTGTAGTATAGAAATAAGCGTCTTTGCAACATGCAAAAGAACATAGACACAATGAAAAAGAATTGTCAGTAGCATTGTGAGTGAAAGAGAATGTATTGTTAATTTGAGATTATACTATTGATAATGCACTACCATATATCAACCATACATCGATTTCTGAATTTGGAAGAACAACATTATAGCAATTGAAGAACTAGACAAAGACACTGCTAGATTTATGGGAAGATAGACAGCGATCGATGGGGACTAGAGGGGAAGCCAAAACTGTAATGAAGGTCCTTGGTTTTACACAACCAGTCATGGACTCAGATGACAGTAGTCATTTGCTGGTGGTAACAATTAACATGCTAGCACACAATATTTTGATCAAATTACATTCATCTTAAGAAATGATGTATATTTTGTCTATATTGAAATTCATAGGTGATTATGTGACCAAATATCAATAAAAAATAATCAATGTACATATAACATATAGTAAACCTAGCCGCGTAAATGCGCGGGCCGCACTGCTAGTTTTAACAGAGACAACAGGCATGCCAACAACAGGCTTATTCTTATCTTTAGTATCAGGCTTAGCAATTCTAGTAGCTTCGTCACAAAAGTAAATAACATGCCCATCAATATTATCGATCAAGAGATCTTTAACCATAGCAACATTAGGTTCAACTTTAATTTGTACAGAGGGTCTAGATGCTCTAATATTACTTTTGTTAACCACGGTTAAAACTTTAGCATGTTCCTTTATCCTAACAGGAAAAGGTGATTTCTCAATATAACCAGTAGGCACAACTGGATCAACATTGTAAATGATAGTTTCATCTTTAACTATAACGGGTTCCTCAATCTTTTCTTTAATAGGGGGGTGATATTTAAACCATTTCTTCTTAGGGAGATCAATATGAGTAGCAAATGATTCACAAAAGGAAGCTACTATCTCAGAGTCTAGTCCATATTTAGTGCTAAACTTATGAAAAGCATCGGTATCCATAAAAGATTTAACACAATCAAACTTAAGTATTATACCTGACTCTTTACATTTGTCGAGTTCCCAATCTTCAGAGTTGCGTTTAATTCTTTCCAAAAGATCCCATCTGAATTCAATAATTTTCTTCATAAAGGAACCAGTAGAAGAAGAATCGAGCATGGTTTGATCATTATGAGAAAGCCGAGCATAAAAAATTTGTAAGATAATTTTCCTTGAGAGCTCATGATTGGGGCATGTGTACATAATGTACTTAAGCATCCGCCAAGCTTGAACGATACTTTCTTCTTCACGAGGCCAAAAATTATATATATAATTCCTATCACGATGAACCAGATGCATAGGATAAAACTGCTGATGAAATTCCAATTTCAATCAGTTCCAATATCATCACATAGCCTATACCATTGCAATGTCTTTCCCCCCAAAGATAAAGGGAAGACCTTCTTCTTAACTCCATCTTCGGATAAACCTGCAATCTTAAATAATCCACAAACTTCATCCACATAGATTAGGTGCATATCAGGATGTTTTGTTCCATCTCCTGCATAAGGATTAGCTAGCAGTTTCTCTATCATACCCGAAGGAATCTCATATAAATATTTTTAGTAGGTGCAGTAGGTTGAGGGGCAACTCTTTGTGCCTCCGGTCGAGGTGAAGATACCCCGAACAAACCCCTCAAAGGATCGTTTTCCATAGTAACAAGTGACAGTAAATTTCAGCACGTAATATAAATGTTTTCTTACAAAATTCCACTCACCAAAGGCGCTTCACTCCCCGGCAACGGCGTCAGAAAAGATTCTTGATGACCCACAAGTATAGGGGATCAATCGTAGTCCTTTCGATAAGTAAGAGTGTCGAACCCAACGAGGAGCAGAAGGAAATGACAAGCGGTTTTCAGCAAGGTATTGTCTGCAAGCACTGAAATTATCGGTAACAAGTAGTTTGATAGCAAGGTAATTTGTAATGAGCAATAAGTAGTAACGGTAACAAAAGTGCAGCAAGGTAGCCCAATCCTTTTTGTAGCAAAGGACAGGCCGGAACGGTCTCTTATAATAAGCAAAGCGTTCTTGAGGACACATGGGAATTTCATCTAGTCACTTTCATCATGTTTGTTTGATTCGCGTTCGCTACTTTGATAATTTGATATGTGGGTGGACCGGTGCTTGGGTGTTGTTCTTACTTGAACAAGCCTCCCACTTATGATTAACCCATCTCGCAAGCATCCGCAACTACGAAAGAAGAATTAAGATAAATCTAACCATAGCATGAAACATATGGATCCAAATCAGCCCCTTACGGAATAGCGCATAAACTAGAGTTTAAGCTTCTGTCACTCTAGCAACCCATCATCTAATTACTACTCCACAATGCATTCCCTTAGGCCCAAAGATGGTGAAGTGTCATGTAGTCGACGTTCACATGACACCACTAAAGGAAGCAGCAACATACATATCATCAAAATATCGAACGAATACCAAATTCACATGACTATTTATTACAAGACTTCTCCCATGTCCTCAAGAACAAAAGTAACTACTCACAAATCATATTCATGTTCAAGATCGGAGGGGTATTGAATATCATTAAGGATCTGAACATATAATCTTCCACCAAATAAACCAACTAGCATCAACTACAAGATGTAATCAACACTACTAGTAACCCACAGGTACCAATCTGAGGTTTTGAGACAAAGATTGAATACAAGAGATGAACTAGGATTTGAGATGAGATGGTGCTAGTGAAGATGTTGATGAAGATTGGTCCTCCCACGATAAGAGGGTTGTTGGTGATGACGATGGCTTCGATTTTCCCCTCCCGGAGGGAAGTATCCCCAGCGGAATCGCTCCGCCGGAGAGCAAAAGTGCTTCTGCCCAGGTTCCGCCTCGAGACGGCGGTGCTTCATCCCGAAAGTACTCCTTTTATTTTTTCTAGGGCAAATGGCCTTATATACCAGAAGGTGGGCACCGGAGGCTGCCCAGGGGCCCCACAAGCCACCAGGGCGCGCCCAGGGGGTGGGCGCGCCCTGGTGCCTCGTGGGCACCTGGGCGGCCCCCTCTGGTATTTTTTTTCTCCAATATTTTTTATTTATTCCAAAATAATTCTCCGTGAAATTTCAGCTCATTTGGAGATGTGCAGAATAGGTATCTCTGACATAGCTTTTTCAGCTCCAGAATTCCAGCTGCCGACAATCTCCCTCTTCATGTAAATCTTACAAATTAAGAGAGAATAGGCATTAGAATTACTCCACAAAGTATTATATTGATCAAGAACATTATAAATAATAGTAGGAAAACATGATGCAAAATGGACGTAACACATTTGTCTTCGAACCGAGCAGGCCCTAGAGAGCCACATCAAGCTTGATCGCAAAGTGAAGCTGGATATGAGGGCTGAAATCAATTTGCTTCACAATTACACTCGCCAAACTTTGCTGCATCAGAAAGAACTTCACAAGCGCACCTGGACACTTCTGCGTAAACATTATGATCGCAAGCAGCTTTCTGCGAAGTGAATTGAAAAGAAATATGACTATCTGAATCTATTTGAAGTCCCTCGCATATGAAGGCAAACACCAGTGCTTCCTCAGCATTCTGATTCCACTGATCTGGTGTTTATTTAACCTAATGACGAACTCAAAGATACTGCAGGCACTGTGATTTTCAAACCAGATGCTCCTTGCTCAACTCCTGAAGATGCTCCAGAAGCCCATGCTACGAATCCTGCTCCTGCCTCAGCTGCAACTATTCCTTGTTCTGTTTCTCCAAACAACTCGAGCTCTGAGGGATCTTTGGACGAGTAGTTCCTCGTATGCATTCTCTTTCCTTTTTGACACTTGTTGACAAAAAGGGGGAGAAGAACATCGAGAGGATAGATGAGCGGGTTATTTGCAAGGGATTTTTATTCGCCATTTGCTTTCTTCGAACAGTTTGGTCCTTCGTCGAACAATTTGCTATTGGTTATGAAACTTTTTAGCACCTCCTGTGGTGTTGGTGAACCTCGTCGTCATGTACCGTTAATAACCTATGCAATGCTATTTGCTCTCGTTATTTGGTTGCAGGTGCCATTGATATCTACTTACCTGCAAATTTTATCTTTTGTTGCAGGAGAAGAAAAGCGATTTTTTGACAGAACTTATTCTTCTCTCAAACTAAATACTAGCTCACTCATCTCGATGTGATGTTTTTCCTTCGCTAACTGTGATCTATGTTGAAGGAAAACTCCATCTGGAGCTCATTCACCTCGAGATAAAATATCCCTTGCTATGTTATATCTTGCATATCTAATCTGCAGGGAATTACTATACCTCGTGTGGATTCAAACTCTGTCCTAAGTAAATCTTCGTGGCTTATTTCTGCGACAAATCATTTCAAAGTATTCATAATCTTTAACAAATCTTCTTCAAGGTTGTGTGTCGCAGGAAACATCTCAGACAGGAATGGGAGCATTGATCAATGATACAATTGCTACAAAACAACAATGCTTCTGGCATGAAGATTCACATCGCCACCTTCCAGATTTTCTATCAAGCATAGCCTCAAATGAAACATCTTTAGCAAAATGCTTACATTCAGGGGGGACGTGCTCATCTTCATATTTTTTCCCTCTCATCTATCTTGCTTAATTCACACCCCACTCATTTCACTTCATCTATCTTTCGATGTATTCTGTTTTGTCAACAATCGCCCAAAAAAGGGGGAGATTGCTTGTGCAATACTTGCCCTCGTGTGGACTGATTTGTTTGCCAGTGCACGCAGAGAGAAATAGTTCATGCAGAACCGAAGAAGAATGCCATCTTTGGTGTCAAGTTGGAGGAACTCCACCGAAGGACTTGTGCGAGTCTGAGTAGACGTCATATCTCTCGAGGCCATTCTGGCGAGAAGATTGAAGTGAGGAAGTTGACCCCTTTAAAAATCATTGATATGATGAAGCAATCGGTTCGGAGGTCGCCCGAAGGAAATTGACTGAGAAGACCGAAGGCGAAGCGAAGACGTAGAATTCAATTCGTTGTTCTTCCTCTCCTTCTTGCGTTATTGGACCTCTATACTATTAAGAGGGGTATAGCTTCTCGAAGCTTAGATCCGTTGTGATGCTTAGCCCAAACCTATGCAAGTGTGAGAGAAATCTCTTTATGCTCTGAATGATTACCTGTCAGCAGAAGACGTAGTTCTTTGGTGCTGCAGGATGTATCTTTTGAATTGAGGAGTTAGCATTTCTTGCTCCACAAGGAATGTTACCGTTGTGCTCAAATTCCGACCGTTGGACTTGTGTCGTTCGGCCATTGGTTGACGCAAATGTACATTTTGGTCATTTCCCTTCAGGTAAGACTGCGGCTGTAAATAGCCACCCCACTCCAACATTGTCCGTTGGCTGCTCCGCTTAAGATTTCTGAGAAGATTGATTGAGCATCCCCTCTCCGAGAGATTTGAGTTCAAAATCCATTGAGAGAAAACCAAGAACCAAAATTTAGATAGTGGTAAAGCATCACAGCAGTTCTGAGTTGGAGTTCTTGTACCTATTACTCTTGAGAGTTGTGCACTCTCTAGATGGATAGGTGTCGGCTCGAGTGTTGAAGAGTTGTTGTCTTCACCGAGCGAGATTTTCAGCAACCAAGAGTAATTGTGGTTTGCGAAGGAAGTCTGTCGAAGGTTTGGAGATCGCCGATAAGTATCTACCCCGAGTGAAATCAACTGGAGTCTGATCAGCTCACAGTTGAAGGAGAATAGGACGGAGAGAGGCTTGCTCCCGTGTTCAATCATAAGTCCCTCCAACCAGACGTAGTTCTTTTGCAGAAGAACGAACTGGTGTACCAAATACTTGTGTCGCCATCGAGCACCACTGGTTCATTCTATCACTCTGCATTTCCTTCAGGTATTATCTTTCGTGCTCTATGACGATCTAGTATTTGCTCTCGTTTTGATCAGTTCTTCTCATATGTTTAGCTGCAAATCTCATTTACTCTTCGTAGCAGCATCTTATACTTATCACCACGAGAGGTTTCTCTTCGCTGTCTACTATCAGTTTTCATTCATGTTGTGGCAATTAATTATGAGTTGCATTACCATCGTGATAGTTAAGCCTGTCATCCATTATGCTCGTTCCATTATTGCTTCTTATATCGAGGGTTTTGTTCCTCAATAGGATACCTGCCTAAGGTTCATTTCGTTCAAGTATATTCCGCTGTTGTGTTTGGGTCAGACACAAAACATTCAGAAGAATTTTTGAATCTCCCATTCACCCCCCCTCTGGTCGATATACTCTCGGTCCCTACACCTAGGCCATCAGGATAAGTCATGCGGGAGGAAGCTGAAGGGCGGCGTACCCAGTGGGAAGTACAGCGGTAAGCTCAGATGCCCGCCACCTAGACGTTTCATGCAGCAGAAGGGGACCATGCATGCAAAAGAGAACCCCACGGCCTACCGCGGCCTGGACTTCTCGGCCGGCAGCAGCACTAACTCGGTGCGCCGTCGGGGTAGCCATAGACTTCGGCGTGAGGGCACGGCCTCGACCCAGCGGAAGCATGCAGAACACAGCCACGGGAACCCAGCTATTGATGAATTGCTTGCTGAGCAAATGCGCAAGATGGAAAGCCATGGGAATATGAGGGAGGAGAAGGAACACCCTGCTACAGGGAGTTAGCCACAAGAGGCCAGCAAGTCTGATCATGCCACGGCGGAGTCGCAGTCGAGGAGCTCGGACCTTATCCTGGCTTTGAGGAATTTATATCCGAGGACGTGAGAATGGGCGAAGCTGACTTGTCCGATGATCTCTCATTGCTGGGAAAGTGTAATGCAGGAGATGACCATGCCATTGGCTCCGGACAGGGTGCAACTAAGGCCCTGGTGGTGTACTCTAACACGGCTACTTTGGCCGAACCGTTGCTTTCAGGTACTCCTAAAAACCGCAGAACGGAGGCGAACCAGGAAGGTGAACACGCTGGGAGCGGAGGCGATGGCCAGGACCAGGTGATGCAGGACAGAACCAAAACTATGGAGGCAGCCGACCATGGGGCCGCCGGCATCCTAACGGGGCCACCGGAGCCCCGTCAGGAGCAATGAATATCCTCAGTTGGAACTGCCGAGGGGGGGGGGGAACCCTCGGACAGTTCATGATCTCGTGAGTCTAGCAAAGACTCACTCCCCTTGTATCATTTTTCTTTGTGAGACTAGGCAGTCTAGGAATAAAATGAAAAGTTACCGTGCTCGGTTAGGTCTAAGTGGTTTTGAAGGTACTGATAGTGTTGGTCTTAGTGGAGGTCTTGCCTTGTATTGGCATGAGTCTTTGAATCTGGATGTAAAAGAAATAAATGAACGATATATTGATGCGTATGTGACTGTTACGACGGGTGAGCCACTGTGGAGGCTCAGTTGCGTCTATGGGGAACCGCGGACGGAGGACCGTCATCACATGTAGTCCCTCCTCCGTGATCTCCATCAGCGGGCGGACATGCCGTGGAGTGATTGGAGACTTCAATGAGGCCATGTGGAGCTTCGAACACTTCTCTGAAACACCTCGTGCGGTAGGTCAGATGATCGATTTTCGTGATGTTTTGGAAATTTGTGGCCTCGGTGATCTCGGTTTTGCAGGACTCCCGTACACATATGATAACCGGAGAAGTGGGAGGGCCAACGTGAAGGTCCGACTGGGCCGTGCCATGGCTAACAATGCCTGGCGGGACGCCTTTGCGGATGCCAAGGTGGAGCACCTGGTGGCCCCAAGCTCGGACCACCTCCCCACCCTCCTCAAGTGCGTCCAAGAGGAGGCCGCACCGGTGACTGGAAGAAGATGTCGCCAATACGAGGTGACGTGGGAGAGAGACCCATCTCTCCCGGAGGTCATCATGAACACATGGACGGAGCTGGGTTCTATGCTACATTTGGGCGAGGTGGCGGATGGCCTAAACAGCATGATGAAGAGGCTTCAGGATTGGAGCCGCAAGAAAAGTAATGTGATAACAGAAATTAATAAATATCGTTCTCGCCTTGAGGAGCTTATGTCTATGAATGCAGACCGGAAAGAGATACGAGAGGCCAACGATCGGTTGAATGAACTGTTGTACCGTGAAGAAATGTTGTGGATGCAGAGATCTCGCATTGCTTGGCTGCGTGAAGGAGACCGAAACACACAGTTCTTTCACCGGAAGGCGGTCTGGAGGGCACCGAAAAATCGCATTAAGGCTCTAGTGGATGATGCTGGCGTTACCCACAAGGACCATGATACCATGGCTGCTATGGCAACCTCTTATTTCACCTCACTGTTCACCACGGATACTTTGTTATGTGCTGACCCGGTTATTCATTTTATTAATACACGTGTCACTAATGACATGAATGCTCACCTGTGTGCAGAGTTCACGGACAAAGAAATTGCAAATGCACTGTTCCAGATAGGGCCGCTCAAAGCCCCCGGGCCAGATGGGTTTCCAGCCCGCTTTTTCCAGAGGAATTGGGCGGTCATGAGAGAGCAGGTTATCGGCGGTGTGAAAGAATTTTTCAGGACAGGGGTAATGCCGGACGAGGTGAACGACACCTCCATTGTTCTCATACCTTAGATAACCCAGAAAAACTCACTGAGTTTAGACCTATCAGTTTGTGCAATGTCATCTACAAGGTAGTCGCTAAATGCTTGGTTAATCGGTTGAGACCTTTTTTGGATGACATTATTTCACCGGCTCAGAATGCTTTTGTCCCTGGATGAATGATTACTGACAATGCTCTAGTTGCTTTTGTGTGCATACATCATATTGAGCAGGAAAAGGACCCGGAAAAAAGTTTATGTGCCTACAAATTGGATCAATCCAAAGCTTATGACAGGGTAGACTGGATCTTCTTGAAGCGAACGATGCAAAAGATGGGTTTTGCTCGCCGGTGGGTGGACTGGATTATGACTTGCGTCACCTCGGTGAGATATACAGTTAAATTTAATGGGACCCTCTTGGATTCGTTTGCACCGACGCGTGAGCTTCGGCAAGGTGACCCTCTCTCCCCGTTTTTGTTCCTTTTGTGGCTGACGGGCTTTCGGCGTTGTTGAAGCATAGAGAAGAATGGGCGACTTCACCCCCCTGAAGGTGTGCTGACGGGCACCGGGTGTCTCCCACTTGTTGTTTGCGGACGACACGCGTTTGTTTTTCAAAGTAGAGGAGGAACAAGCTAGGAAGGTGCATGAGCTACTCAACAGGTATGAGAAAGCAACGGGTCAGTGTATTAACCTGGCCATGTGTAGCGTACTGTTTGGCAAATCGTGTACTGGGATCAATCAAGAGAAGGTACGTACGGTGCTGCATATTAGCCTTGTCACTTTTGAGGAAAAATACCTGGGCTGCCTACCCCGGACGGCCGTATGTCTAGGGGAAATTTCAGAATTTACAGTCGATGCTCCTCAAGCGAATAATTGCATGGGGAGATACGTTGTCACTGGCCGGTAAGGAAATTATGATCAAGGTTGTTGCACATGCGATCCCAACGTATGTTATGGGGGTCTTTAAACTCCCAATGTCAGTGTGCGATGACCTCAACAGGATGGTGCGGAACTTCTGGTGGGGCTCGTTTGAAGAAAAAAGGAAAACACATTGGACGGCCTGGCCGAATATTCTTGCTCATAAGATGAAGGGCGGCTTGGGTTTTAGAGACTTCCGTCCCTTTAACCAAGCCTTATTGGCACGGGAGGCGTGGCGGCTCCTTTCTAATCCTAACAGTTTATGCACGCACGTTCTCAAAGCTAGATATTACCCAGATTGTCGACTTGAGGACACTGTCTTTCCTGGGAACGCCTCTCCCACGTGGCTGGCCATCCAATATGGCCTCGAGCTCCTCAAGAAGGGGCTTGTATGGCGCATCGGCGATGGTCGGTACATACGCATCTGGCGTGACCGTTGGCTCCCAACGGCACCGACAGGGCAGCCTATCATGCGGCAGGGGACTTGCCATCTCCGGCGAGTCTCGGAGCTCCTGGACGAGTCCGGCGCCTGCGGACGGACGTGCTGCGACAATACTTCCTCCCGGCGGACGTCGCGACCATCACCAGCATTCGCACGTCACCCCGCATCACCGACGACGTCATTGCATGGGATCCGTAGATGAACGGTATCTTCACCGTTTGCTCTGCGTACCGCCTTGCCATGGACGAGCGCGAGCGTCCATTGGCGACCGCAACGAGCAGGGCATCGGATGGTCATCGCGCCATCTGAAAGATCATATGGGGTACCCTGCACCCCCAAAGGTACGCGTCTTCGCATGGAGGCTGGTTTCCAAATCGCTCGCTACTTGGGCAAATAAATTCTCTCGACACCTTGAACTCTCTGATGTGTGTCCTCTTTACGGTGTGGAACGAGAGGATGGCTTCCACGCAATGTACAGGTGCCCCCTGGAGAAAGAGTTGTGGCATGCTATGGCACGTGACTGGCCCATCCCCAAGGTGGAGGACATCATCCACACCGGTCCAGAATGGCTGTTCTCACTTACGGAGCCTCTCTCTGATGATACACGTATGATCGTCCTCATGACCATGTGGCGTGTGTGGTATGTGCGGAATGAAATCACTCATGGCAAGTCCCCACCCCCAACGGAAGCTTCACGCAGATTTCTACAAGGCTACATTAATTCCTTGTTGTTGTGAGTCGGGGAAAATGCACCTTGGGTGCTCCTCATTGTATTGCTATGAATATATAGCTGCTGTACATGTACACGGCGCTTCAGCGCAGGAGAAAGAGAGAGAGAAGGGGACGTGCGACGTGGGCAGGGAGAGTGGGGATCGTGCATGGCATGCAAGCCCATGCATACGTGATCGCTAACTGCTAACACCCCGCCGCAGCTGAAGCGTCCGGTGGCCGGATGCACAAGCTGGACCGGAATTCTTGGAACGCCGGCGTCGGAAGCCCCTTCGTCATGACATCGGCGAACTGCTGCTTGGTGGGGAGGTGCAAGACGCGCAGGTGGCCGAGGGCAACTTTCTTCCTGACAAAATGGATGTCGAGCTCGATATGTTTCGTCCGCCGATGATGGACTGGGTTGGCTGCCATGTAAACGGACAATATGTTGTCGCAGAAGACGACCGTGGCCTTGGGCAGGGCGATGCGAAGCTCACCAAGCAACTGGCGTAGCCAGCAGCACTCGGCGACGGTGTTTGCGACGGCACGGTACTCCGCCTCGGTGCTCGATTGCGAGACGGTGGCCTGGCGCTTGGAGGACCAGGAGACCAGGGAGTCGCCGAGGTAGACGACGTAGCCGGAGGTGGAACGCCTGGTGTCGGGGCAGCCCGCCCAGTCCGCGTCCGAGTACGCGGTGAGGCAGAGAGACGTCGAGCGATGAAGGTGAAGCCCATGGTCCGTGGTGCCATGAAGATACCGCAGAATGCGCTTCACCAAGGCGAGATGGGAGGCACGCGGATCATGCATGACGAGGCAGCACTACTGGACCGCGTAGGCGATGTCCAGGCGCGTCATGGTCATGTACTGGAGGGCGCTGACCAGGCTGCGGTATTCTGATGCATCAGAGACCGGAGCGCCATCAGCAGCTGAGAGCTTGGAGTGCGTGTCGACCGGCGTGGACACGGGCTTGCAGTCTGACATGTGCACGCGCTCGAGCAGCTCTTCAGCGTACTTGCGCTGCGAGAGGAAGAACCCATCCGCCGTTCTGGTGACCGCGATGCCGAGGAAGTAGTGGAGGGAGCAGAGATCCTTCATCGAGAATTCTGCGAACAGAAGGTGTTGCAGCCGCTGTAGAAGGGCGGACGACGAAGCGGTGAGGACAATGTCGTCCACATAGAGCAGCAAGTACGCCGTGCCGGAGTCGTTGTGGAGGATGAAGAGCGACGGATCTGAGCGCGAGGCTGTGAATCCAATCCCACGAACGAACGTCGCGAACCGAGCGAACCACGCACGGGGCGCTTGCTTGAGGCCGTAGAGCGACTTGTCGAGGAGGCAGACATGATCGGGGCATGTGGCGTCGACGAAGCTGGCCGGCTGCTGGCAGTAGACGCGCTCGGCAAGACGGCCGTGCAAGAATGCGTTGTTGACGTCCATCTGGTGAACTGGCCATTGACGGGCAGCAGCGATGGTGAGCACGACTTGGATGGTCGCAGCCTTGACGACGGGGGAGAACGTCGAAGTCGAAGTCGACGCCGGGGCGCTGGGAGAACCCGCGCACAACCCAGCGGGCTTTGTAACGCTCCAGAGTGCCGTCGGTCTTCAGCTTGTGGCGGAATAAGAGCCATTTGCCGGTGACGATGTTCGCGCCGGGAGGGCACGGAACAAGGCTCCATGTCCGATTCTCCATCAAAGCCCTGTACTCCACCTGCATCGCAGCTAGCCAATGGGGGTCACGCAAAGCGGCACGCACGGTTTTGGGTATCAGGGATATGGTGGAATCGGATGTGGTGACAGTGAGCCCCTGTGCATACTTTGGGTTCGGAAAGAATTTGCCAGCTTGCCCCCGAGTGACCATGGCGTGGGTAGGGATCGGTGCGGGGCGCCGTCGAGCTGCTGACTGGGGTTGCTGCTGTGGGGAAGAGTTGGGGACGGCTGCCATGGTAGGGGTTTGGGGAGTGCGAGGAGATGTTGGCATGGCAGACGTTGTGGGGGTGGATGGTCCCGCTGCCATGTCAGCGGTTTGAGGGGGCACTGATTTGGCTGCCATGGCAGTATTTTCAGCAGGTGTGGTCGGGTTTGTAGGAGCTGTAGGCTGGGGTGGGCGAGCTCGGCTAGTGCGTGGTCGGCTTGGGATGGGAGGCTGGAAGGGTGTCTCGGTGAGATCTGCAGTGGGTTCGGGTGTGGTGGAGGCGAATGGGAACGTGTGCTCGTCGAACACGACGTGGCGAGAGATGATGACTCTGCCGGTGTCGCGGTTGAGGCATCGATATCCTTTGTGATTGGGTGAGTATCCGAGGAAGACACACGCAGTGGACCGTGGGGCGAGCTTGTGCGGAGTCGTGGCGGTGAGATTAGGGTAGCACAAGCATCCGAACACGCGGAGCGCTGTGTAGCTAGGAGCGATGCCATAGAGAAGAAAGAAGGGAGTCTGGTCATGGCGAGGGCGGCAGGGGCGTCTGTTGAGCAGGAATGTAGCCGTCTGTAGGGCCTCCGCCCAGTAGGTGTACGGCATGGATGCGTGTACTAGCATGGCACGCGTTATGTCGTTGAGTGTGCCGAGGGTTCGTTCGGCACGCCCGTTCTGTTGGGATGTGTAGGGGCACGACATGCAAAGGACAATGCCCATGGAGGCAAAAAGAGCTCGTGATGCTAGGTTATCAAACTCGTTGCCGTTGTCGGTTTGGATGGTGAGTATGGATAGGTTGAAATGGGTGTTGACGAAGGCTATGAACGAGCGGAGCGTGGGGAGAACTTCGGACTTGTGACGCAACGGAAAAGTCCAGACAAAGTGGCTATAATCATCCACAACAACAAGGTAATACTGACAGCCCGAAATGCTAATGACAAGAGAGGTCCAAACATCACAATGTACAAGCTGAAACGGGAAATATGAAACATGTTCAGATGAACTAAACAGCATCCGCACACACTTTCCTAGCTGACAAGCATGACACATAGAACGCGAGTGGTCGGAGAGCTGAAGACTGGAGCTCTTGATGGTGTGGTCATGGTTTTGGGTACCGCCCGAGAAAAACGGTTACCGGGCGGTTACCGAGCTTCTCGCTGCCCCACGAGAAAGGCGTATGCCGAGCAAAAAATTCCGAAATTTTTGAAATTTTACGTCTGAAGTATAGTAAAATATTATGGCATCCCAGTAATATCATTAGCTTACCTGTGGCGTGGTGGTAACCAAATACTTCCCACCTCGAGAGGGCGCAGGTTCGAGTCCCCTTCTTTGCACAACCTTTTTTTCTTTTATTTTCAGAATACGTACGTGAAAAAATAAGGTCCCAGCAAGAATCGAACTCACGACCTTGCTTACCGCATGCGTAGACGACGTTCCACTGGGATACTATCACTTTAGTGATCTATACCGGTTCAAGTCTTATCTATATCTAGTTCAAAAGAATTCGAGTTCAAAATTCAATTATAAATTTCGTCCGAAATATGTTCGGTATTTCTCGGTAACCGTGGTAACCGAGAATCTCGCCCCCCCACGAGAAAATTCACCCATTCGGAATCCAAAACCTTGGGTGTGGTCCAGCGCATCGTCGCCAAGATGGCCGAGACGGCGATGCCATGTGTCGCGGGAGACGGCGAGGAAGGCTTGGTGTTGTGGTGGTGGCGAGGACAGGGGGTAGAGCTCGTCAGGCGAATCACATCGGAGAATCACCTTCTTCGTCCTTCGATCCTTGACAGAAAAACCAATGTCGTCAAATTCAACGTTCATGGGATTGTCACGGGCTAGGGCTTTGACGGAGATGAGGTTTTTAATTAGGTGTGGGGATACTGGAACATTGCGAAGTGAGATTGGCTAGGCAGATGTAGGTATGTTATGGTGGCCAGAGTGCGTGACCGCAAGCGTAGTGCCATCGCCAACTATGATGCCAGGTGAAGAACAAGGATAAGATGAAGAGAGTATACCGGAGGAGGAGGCCATGTGGGTGGTGGCGCCTGTGTCCAGGTACCAGTCGGCACCGGTCGCCGCCGGCTGACCCTGCTGCAGCTGCATGTTGTTGAGGGCGTGGATGAGCGCAGTTTGGTCCCATGTCGGTGTAGCAGGGGCGGCCGCGCCGCCAGTGGGAGCGCCGCCAGTAGAGGCGCCGCCGGGGAGGGCGCCGTAGAGGGGGTGCGCGGGGACTGCGCCCTGGTGCCACACAACAGGCGGTGCGGTGGGAGGCACACCACCAGGACCGCCGCCCGGAGCGCCGTAGTGTGACGCCGTGCCGGCAAAGGGATGAGCGCCGCCGGGGCGGGGCCCGAGGATGCCCGAGCCCGGAGCATGCGGCCGCCATGGCATGGGCCATGCGTGGACCATGCCGGTCCAGGGTGCTGGTGCAGGAGCAGGAGGGCGAGGTGTGGAACCACCCCCGCCGGAGTGGGACGCCTGCCCACCGCCAGAAGCGTGAGCCTTGACCTTGCCCTTGTTGCGGCCGCCGCCGCCATGGTTGTTGCCGCGGCTGGTGTGGCCGCCGCCCCCGCCGGTGTTGGTGTGTCCCGGCGCCCTAGCCACATGAAGAGCGGTCTCCGGTGGGTGTTCCCTGGCCTGCCGGCTCTCCTCGAGCATGAAGAACGCGCGGCAGCGGAGGAACGTAGGGAAGGGCGTCTGCATAGTCAGGATGGGAATAGCATAGCGAAAACGCGGGTGCAGCCCACGAAACATATTCAGCACCTGATCGCGATCGGTAACGGCCGCGCCGAGATCGGCAAGGCGATCGGCGCAGTCTTTGAGCCGAGCGAAGTAGGCGATGATGGACGACGACCCCTGCTCGATGCGTCGGAAGTCCGTGGAGAGGAAGACGATCTGGTGCTCGCTGTTCTCGAGGAAGAGAGTGCAGATGGAGGCCCAGACATCGGCGGCGGAGGCGCCGCGCTGATGGATGAGCCCGAAGATTTCCGCGCTCACGCGGTTGTACAGCCAGGACACGATGTGGGCGTCGTCCTGCGCCCAGGTTGGGTCGGCGGCGCGCGGCGGACCGGTGGTATGGTCCTGGACGGCGTACTTCTGGAACATCACCTCGAACAGCGTGCGCCATTGGGAGAAGTTGGGAGGGTTGAGGGAGAGCACCAGGGGTACGTGCTGGTTGATGTAGACGGCGGCAAGAGGAGATTGCGCCGGTGGTGCCGAGGAGGAGGAGGCGCCGGGGTCGGGGACGAACAGCGGCTGGCCTATGGTGCCGCGGGAGAACACCGAGGGGGTGAGAAGGGCTTGGCTGGTAGGATTCGGGCGCTGCGGAGTGGCTGGAGCGCCAGGCGAGCCGCCGGCAGTGTAGCCAGGACGAGGAGGCGGCGGAGGGGGTGGGGGAGGTGGGTTGCTCGCCATGGAGGTGCAGTTAGAGAGAGGCAGCGGAAGAGATGGGCAGACCAGCGTCTGATACCATGTGAGTCGGGGAAAATGCACCTTGGGTGCTCCTCATTGTATTGCTATGAATATATAGCTGCTGTACATGTACACGGCGCTTCAGCGCAGGAGAAAGAGAGAGAGAAGGGGACGTGCGACGTGGGCAGGGAGAGTGGGGATCGTGCATGGCATGCAAGCCCATGCATACGTGATCGCTAACTGCTAACAGTTGTGCATCCACCAATGGCCCCAAGGTGACCTGGAGAAAGGGAAGATGGTGGTTCAGGTTGGTGCTTTGGCGCCACAATAGCATGTACAACCGAAGGTGGAAGTGGGATGGGCGTTACCTCTAGCCGGATGGACAAAATTGAATGTTGCGGTAGCTACGTACCGGCAACAGGAGCAGCTGGAGGAGGCATCGTCTTGCGGTCAGATCAAGGTGATATCATTTTCATTGCCTGTAGGGAAAACCGCACATGCGATAATGGCCCGGAAGCCGAGTTGGCTGCTTGCAGGGAGGGGCTCGAACTGGCTCTACACCGCACTGATTTACCCATTCTTATTGAGATGGATAGTGTAGAAGCTGTGAACATGCTGAACTCTTCAACAAGGGACCGTTCGAGGCACCGCGTGCTCGTTGAGGAGATCAAGAGATTGAAGGATGCTGAAGCTAGGGAGATCTCTATTACCTCTATTAGTCGATCGCAAAATAAAGTTAGCCACGCTCTTGCGGTGTATGCTAGGAGCACCCCATGTACGGCAGTTTGGCTGGATTCAGGTATGCGTGACATTATAAACTTGGTTCTGGCGTGTTAAAAAAAAAACTTGGTTCTGGCTGATTTGCCTCCTTGAGTAATAGAAATCTCCCTTTACCCCGGAAATTTCCTGCCATGCATGCACTCTCTCTTTCTTTTCACATGCATGCACACATCACAAATCTCTCTCAGTAGCTCTCTCTCATATTAAATCTCTGTGACATGCATGTGCACAGCACCGTCTCTCACGAGCGCGCTCTCTCTCTCTCTTGCTTTCTCAGGACACAGTCCAAATCTCGCAGGCATAGTTGCGGCCGGCCTTATTAGGCTTTTTTTCTGTGGCTGCGCATGTTCACACCTACACAAAAAAGTGACTGACCGAAATACAATTACGGTTTTGCTGAAGCTGAGTTTCAGCTGTGGTCGTAGTCACGCCGTGAGCCGTCGGATCGTTTTCTTGTCGCGATTCGTACTTTTTCGCGAGACAGCAGTTTTTGCGTGGCCCGTTTACTAATCTGCCTGCGGCCCGGTTAGATTTTCGCTTGTCCGTTTTCAGTGTACAGCCCAGGCCCGTCTTTGTTTTGCCTAGGGTTTGTTGTGTGTCCGTTTTTGCTCCGTCTTTGGCGGCGGCCACAAAGAAAACGTAGCTAGCTGAGCTCCAGGCGCTCCCATACAATTATCAGTCGATTGACACCTAGCCGCTCCCACACACCAGCCGCGTACAGCCGTGTTGGGAGCTCGAGCTCCACACCGGTACAAGCTAATCTCACGGAGGTGTACCTATCCGCTCATCTCTCCACAAGACCAGGAGCTCCCGCTCAGCAACAAGGAGGCCGCACCGTCCGCGCATGCAGCTGGTTTCCGTGGAGGTAGCGCAAGGGGTAGCTATCCATTCCCACAAGTCCGCCTATAAAACGAGGAAGCATCAGCCCCACTCGGGAGGGGGAAAACGCGCCGGCTTCGGCGGCGTCGAGAGGCGCCCAGCAGAGACAGACACGGAGAGGTTGAAGAAGGGAAGAGGCCGTGCCTGCAGGCGCCGACGAAGGCCTCGGGCATCGCGCCGAGAAAGACCATGAGCTCGGTGCACTCGTAGCTGGGACGGACGCGGACGACGCGCGGGCGCCTGCGTGGCGCCATCGCCGTACTGCAACGACGACGGTCATCTGCCGGCGAATATACGGCGCCACACGCCACATCAACACAATCATTCATCTTTGTCAATGGCATGCCTGCATAATTAATCTTCTCACTATTTCTCTCTTTTCATCTCTCATTTCAGCGAGGAGCGACGACGCAGAGCGCGCCCGGGAGGAAGAGACACAAGACCAAGAGGAGATGCGACCCCCTGGCGGCAGCATCGGCAAGATCGGGACGGAGATGGCAGCCAGCCGAGAGAGACGCGCCCACGGCGGCGACGCGTACGGCCGGCGGCCCAACTCGCAACGGTGCAAGTACACATGCGAGAAGACCGGCGAGAGGACGTGGCGGCGCCGCCAGTGACACGCGTCCGAGCTCGTACGGTTAGCTCTTTAGAGGACTTGGAGACATCTTGAGTTGCATGGCACATGCATGCAAGGGCACGTACGGTGCTCTTTTCTTTCGATTCTTAATAGTACACCAGATCGCATCAAGAGGGACCCAAATTGAGACGTGCCCACGGCGGCAGCGTCGAGGACATGGAGGGAGGAGGCAAAGGAGAGGCCGCGCCCACGGCGGCGGCGCACTTGCCCGGCAACACGCACGCGGCCTGGCGCGTGCGCCGAGGAGAACGCACGGCAGCGAGCAGAACGCACCGACGGCTGCGTTCGCAATCCGGCGGAGCGCACGTGAAGGAACACGCCTACTCGAGGGTAGCGTGCACTAATGCAGAGCCTGCGCGGGACGCCTCGTGGCGTCGAGCATGCTATCGATGGCACAACATGGAGCTTCGTCCCAGGTAAACATACTTTTTATACATCCATCTATCTCTTGTGTACCCAGCCAGGATATTACATGAGTGCCCGGGAGCAGCACCTCCAGGACACGGAGGAGGAGACGCGCCTATGGCAGCGTCGAGGGGATCCGGAGGGAACCCACACAGAGAAGAAGGGCGCGCCCATTGCGGCGGCGCTCTCGACGGGTAGCACACGTTGCCTGCCCTGTCCGACGGCTGCGCGTGTGCCGAGGAGGGCGCAAGACAGCGAGCGGAACATGTCGACGGCTGCCGCTACGACGTGGCGGAGCCCGCGTGAAGGAGCATACCCAGTCGAAGGGGTGTGCACTAACGCGGAGCCTGCGTCGGCAGCTCCGCAGAGATAAGGGTATGTGGTCGATGACACAATATGAAGCCCCGTCTCAGGTCAGCATATACATGCATCTATTCTTCTTATACGCAGGCCATCATACACATACGCATGTGCGCGTAAGTGGTCCAGGAGAAGCATCTCATGGGCATCGCGGAGGCGTTGGCGAGGGCACCCAGGAGACTGCAGCTCGTCGGCGGTGTCTTCTTCCATATACGCTTCCACGATGACAGCGGTGAGGCTGCCGGCGAGTAACTCGGCGCCAACTCCACCTCAGCGATGACATCAGAGGGGCTGCCGGCGTGCGGCCCAACGCCATCTACACCGCCACGACAACGTCGGAGCTGCCCTCCTGCAGCCCGGCGCCATCTCCGCCATGCCGGCGTGCGGCCCAGCACCATCTGCACCGCCACGACAACGTCTGAGCTGCCGTCCTGCAGCCTGCCACCATGTCCGCCATGCCGGTGTACGGCCCAGCGCCATCTACACCACCCGCGATCATGTTGGAGTCGTCATCATCAACCTCTGATTCGACAAGGAAGATTCCTACATCAACATGTCGTCACCATCTTCATCGACTTCACGCCCGGCGTGGACGCCGACTACATCGACATGCTGCCAACCGACTACAGCGTCGAAATCTTCATCAACTTTTCATCTGGTGAGGGTGTCGTCTACATTGGCGCCGACGGACACCTACATGACGTCGCCATTGGCTTTGACTTATCGCCAGGCGTGGACGTCGACTGCACCGGCACGCCGCCATTCTTCTACACCGAGCGGAGGTCGTCCCCGTAAATGCGACGCCCCAAGGTCCACATCGACGAGCTCGTATTGCCGTCATCTTCAAGCGACGCCGCGACTTCTACATCAACACACTTCCCCAACATCGTCCAAGCTCCGACGAGGCGAAGCCACTTCACCGACATGTCTTTTTACCGATGAATCTACCCATATCTTGCCGGGCACCGAAGAGGCGAAGGCAAGACATCCAGTCCAACACCGACGAGGCGGACACCACGAGGCCGGGCACCGACGAGGCGAAGGCCACCCATCTGTCTGAGCTGACGAGGCCAGACATCTTCATCATCGGGTATTGACAAGCCGGAGGGATATGGCTAAGCATTGCTGGACTGACGGACGTACCGCTCCACCCTTCTATTCCACCACATCATCATCATCGTCTACACCGAGCACTTGGAGAAGACGACGACCATTGCAGCAGCTTAATCGGAGGTGGTCCGCGACTTCGACTCGCGGACGCAATTAATCGAGAGCTTTTCGAGGCCCCGTGAACCAGAACTTCACAATCGCCCAAGTCATATTGGCCGCGCTAGCAGGCCCCGGAGCGCTTATGTAAAGGGATCATGTAATTTGTTTCTTCGATGAGAAATTAATAAAGTATAAGTTTCCCTATCTTTTATTTCTGTCCTTGGTACACTGGCACGCCCGCATATTTATTTTCCCATGCGCGTAAGAGATAATAACATGATAACCATCGTTGTTTTTATTATTTCTCGTGTCCAACACTCTCGACCACGGCTGGGTTCAGTTCAAACATGGACTAAAGTAAGAAATAAATAGATGTGGTGAGAAAGAACATTCCATTTTCCCATTCAACTTGGGCGACTGGCAAAACAGTTGAACAAGGCAGACATGCCCAGTGCTACACACCAAAGTTGTCTGATTGGGGTAGCATGCAGGTGAACAAGTCAAATACACCAGTTATTAACATTGAGAGAGATAACCCGAGTGTTGCGGACATCACAACTTTTGTTGACAGTTGCTCGGTGAACATGCGATTTCCTCAAACTGCATTGTTAACCCAGTTGAATGGGATGGGGTTTTCAAAGGCTGAAACTTCGCTTTACGATCTGTGTTGGATCACGACAGTTTGTAACAAGTGACCAACATCTGCAACAATCACTCTGGGTCAGATGCATGTAACAGCTTTATATTCATAAAGAGCCGGCCATTCATTTGTCAGTCTGAACATTTGCCATAGTAAGAAGAGGATTGAATCCCAGACGGACACTGCTCATCATATATAATCTTGGTCTAATATACATGGGAACACTGCCCATCATATATGTCAAACTGGTCGCAGGCAGCAACAAGGCATGCAAGCAGACGGACACTTCTTTTCAGGTGCCTGTGAACAACATGGCACGCTCCAGGTACCACCCAGCTGCCTCGAGGAAATATTATGACAGAAGAAAATCTTTTGTTCCCTGAAAAAAGAATACTATTTTGAGTCAGCAGCAGACTTTCAGATATTTTGGCATGGTTAGCTTCAACAGACGCCTTCAGAAGAAACAATTTTTTTATTCCTTTTACGCAAATTGGCACATATATTTGGTGCGGGAACGCAGGCAGCATGTAAATGGTGCTGTGATGCAAGTTCATGCTAGAGTTGCCTTGGCTATCATCAACTTTGCAAATTTATTATATCAATATTGGTAGACCATGTAAAAAAACATATGATGGAATAAAGAGCAGTGCAGATAAGGCTTATTTGAGTCAAATCCAAACCATGAACTTATCCCCTTAGAGATTGTTTAGAATACAATATCTCCAAGTGAGGGCCTACACCTCCCTTCTAGGCACTGCTTTTCAACCCACCTGGTCCAGTGGTCCTTTTCCCTCCTCGATCTTTATCCTACTCCTATCCCTCAACTTCGCTCACTAGATGCCCCCTTCACAGACGATGAGATTGCCGACGCCTTTTTCTCCATGAATAAAAATGCTAGCCCTGGCCCAGACGGGTTTGGCCCTGGGTTTTATAGGAAATTCTGGCATACTCTCAAGGGGAAAATCCATAACTTCTTCAAAGAATTCCATGCCCAGCGCTCTGATATTTCCTGCCTTAACCGGGCCCTCATTAGGGCATGAACAATGATGGCATATGGATACATATGCCCCATGAAAAAAAGTAGATTGAGGCAACTATATTAATTTTTTCTCCCCAACGCAAGCTACTACTAGTGGGCCTCATCAAGAAATAGAAAATAGAAACTTTAATACATATGCATCTCTACTCTCCACTTCAACTTTTGCAGCTTTTTACACCGGACCACACTTTTTCTTCTCAAGCACCTGCCTCTTGCAGAGGATCCCGCTTCCATATCCGAACCTACTTTCCCTAACATCCGATCCTACATGGCACACGGGGCATCACCATGAGGCTATGAATTGGCCATGCCCTTATCCTTCTCCCGAAGAGCACTGACGCCAGGTCCCCCAACGACTTTCGCCCAATCTCCCTTCAAAACTGCCCAATTAAAGGGGTCGCAAAACTTCTGACTAATAGACTAAAAGCCACATCCCTCTTCTGGTCCATGCAGACCAAACTGGCTTCTTGTCCAGTCGCAACATCTCCGAAAACTTTCTCTACGCCGCTGACATCCTTCACTGTTGTGCTAAGAAAAAGGCCCCCTCCCTCATCGTCAAGCTGGACTTTCGGAAAGCGTTCGATTCGGTCTGCTGGTCCTCCCTCCTCCATACCTTGCAGGTTAGGGGTTCTCCCCCCCCCCCCCCCCCCCCCCCCCGGTTGGTGTGATTGGATTCAGTCTCTGCTCACCACTGGATCCACTGCTGTTATGCTCAATGGCATTCCAGGGAGGTGGATCCAGTGCAAGAATGGACTTCGGCAAGGCAGCCCTCTCTCTCCGTATCTGTTCATTATTATTGCCAACAATTGATCATCAAGGCCCACCAGGACGGCTCCCTCATGCACCCCCTGTGCCCCATCTCCCATGCCATGTCCTTCAGTACGCTGATGACACTCTAATCATCGTAAAAGCTACAACTGATGCTGCCAAGCACCTCAAGCACATTCTGGACAACTTTGCTGCAGCCACTGGCCTGCAGATTAACTTCACAAAAACGACCTTCATCCCCCTAAATGTGGACCCTCAGGATGCCACTCAAATGGCCTCGGATCTTGCCACAAATATCTCCTCCTTCCCCCAAACCTACCTAGGGCTACCTCTCTCTCCGCACAAACTTCCGTCCTCTGCCTTCCAGCCTGTCATTGACCGTTGTGATACCTATCTTGCTAGCTGGTGTGCCTTACTTCTCTCGCGTGGCGGTAAACTAGTTCTCCTCTCTGCTGTCCTAGACAGCCTCCCCACGTATTTTATGCTCTGTTTCTCTCTTCCCATTCAGGTTATTGAAGCGATTGACAAACGTAGACGCACTTTTTTCTGGTCCAACGATGATACCTGCTCAGGGGCTAAATGCTTGGTTGCTTGGGATAAAGTGTGTACTCCTCGTGAAGCATGTGGTTTGGGTGTTAAAAACCTTCGCGCACAAAATTTTTGTCTTCTGCTGAAATTTGCTTAAAATTTTTACATTCCACCAACCTCCCCTGGAAGGACTGGGTTTTGCATCACTCGCCTCTCCACATTGGTCATGGCAAACACAGCTCCTTCCTTGCAAAAACTATTTTTAAGCATTTACAGAGTTTGAGAGAGATTTCCCAGTGCACTATTGGAGACGGTTGCTCCACCTTTTGGTTAGATCGATGGCTAAAGCCAGAACCTCTGGCTATAGTTTACCCTGCTCTTTTTTCCCACCATACAAAACCAAATGCCATGGTAGCTACCATTATGCAGGATGGGATTGAACTTGCTCTTCGTAATCGACTAACCACTACTGTGATTGCAGAACTTGCCTCTCTAAACTCTTTGTTGCAGGATTGTGCTCTCTCACAGGTTCCGGACAATCGTCGCCTGCTCAACGGTGCCGCCTTTTTGACCCGGGGTGCGTACGCGGCTCTCTCGGAGCACCTCTCCGACCCCATGCTTGCTGCCATTTGGGACTCAAAAGTGCCCAAAAAGGTTATGATATTTGGGTGGCTCTTCTACCTCGATCGCCTTAACACCAGGAAGAATTTGCATAAAAAGAGCATCCTTGATACCGAAGCCTGTCCAAGATGCTCTCACCAGGTGGAAGACCGCGAGCACTTGTTCTTCACCTGCCCGGCAGCTCGTAGGATTTGGCGGGCTACTACCATTAACCCGCGTTACATGCCTATTGGCGACCTCTTCAGTACGACCCTCCCGGCTGCGTTGCACACCTCGGTTCGCTCGTTCATGATACTTCTTATTCTCTGGAAGATTTGGGACGCACGGAACAAAAAAGTTTTCCAGGGAATAGATCTTGCTGCTTCTGATTCCATTAGGGCTATTATTGATGATCTGATTGTTTGGGCTCCTCGGCTCAAGTCCAAGAGTCTAAAGGAACACGCCGGGCTGTGGCGTGACTTCCTCTCCTCACACAACGTGTGATCTCTGTAAACAACTGTTCTATTTGAAATATATTCAGGTGGGGAGCCTTTCCACCCCCCCCCCCCCCCCCCCCCCCCGGTGACCATTTCAAAAAAGAACAGGGATGGCACCATCAAGTTGTCACTGATCAATTTATTCTACCTCTTAGCGTTTTTGTATGTTATACTGTCTTACTCGTTCAACAACCTCGTTATCCCTCCCATAAGTCCCTCTTTTAATATGTCACCACGGGAAAAAAGGGAGTTGATTTCATAGTCAAACATATTACTCTGAACATTTTGTATGCACTGGTTATTAATTTAACCGTTGGTAAACTTTTCTGCAGTTGAAGAAATATTGTTGCCAGCTGTATATGACGATTCCCAATGACTATGACTCTTCCAAGTATAACTAACAAATATTTGAAGTGAGTCAAGTGACAATGCCTGTGTTGTTTGACTACATCATGTGGTACACGTGTAAGTTGTAAGAGCTCTGGATTATGGAGACAAGTTCTGCATTGACAAGGAATTCAATATAATCATTGGATGAAAGGTATTTCTTCCCAAGCTCTTCATAGCTGTCAGTATCATGCTGTCACAGATCAGTTTCTTCCACCTCTGATGTTTTTTTATGTTAATGTCATTGTTTCGTTTGTTAAACAGCCCTTGTTGATCCTCCCAGATGTCCCTCTTTTCATCCCTCTGTTGTGAAAAGAAAAGATGGGAGATCGCATAGTCAAACATATGAGTAGCATCTGTCCTAACATTTTGCCCGCACCGCTTCTTATTCTAACAATGGGTAGTTTCTCTGCAGTTGCACATATATTATCCCAACCTTTATCTTGACGATTCCCATTGACTATGTCTCTTCCATGTACTTTGTCAACTCATCGCCGCCTCCGTAATGAGAAGCAGTGAAGTACAAGGATCGTATAAATACTCCTCTTTCTTGAGAAGGTTGCAGGAAGCTATAGGAACCAATTAGCATGACGATGCCCAATACCAATAGCATGTTGAGCTTTTTTCGTATAGCTTATGCATCTGTTGTCGTCCTAGCTTTAGGCAGCAGAACTTGCAATTGCTTGCAATCTACTTATCCCAACTTCAACACAATCAATAGGGATGATTTCAGTTTCAGCCCAGGCTCAACAATTGCAGATGGTGCCTTGCAGATCACCCCAAGTACCGGAAACATGCACCACCGGTCGGGGAGAGTGGTCTATGCAAGGGAAACCCTCAAGCTGTGGAACAGCAAGCGCGCGGCGCCCACCTCGTTCAGGACAGATTTCCTACTCAACATCCTCCCCGGTCAGAATGGGGCTGGAGAAGGCATGGCATTCGTGCTCACAAACAATCCATCGTTGCCCAGCAACAGCAGTGGCCAGTGGCTTGGCATATGCAATGACACGACAGATGGCACGAAGACAGACCCAGTAGTAGCTGTCGAGTTTGACACAAGGAAGAGCTATGAGGATGACCTTGACGGCAACCATATCGGCGTCGACATCAACAGCATCAAATATATTCGTCAGTATCCGCTTAGTAATGTTTCCATCATCCTCTCAAGTGGGTCTGATGTATGGGTCAGTATCAGGTACCACGGCACATCAAAATTGTTTCAAGTATTTCTAGTCCAACACAACATCCGTGGGCGGTATGTCTACCAAGGAGATATCTACATTGATCTATCACAGCTTCTGCAGGACAAGATATATCTGGTATTTGCAGGTTCCACTGGCAACTTCACCCAACTGAACCAGATAAAGTCGTGGAACTTCACCATGATAGATGAATAAGCCTGCATTTCTTTGGCCTTCGGGCGGCAATTAGCGGGAGATGGAGCTGTCTTACGCAGAGCTGGCCAAACGGGCCGGCCCGGCACGGCACGGCACGGCCCATGGGGGCATGATTAGTAAGCGGGCCGTGCCGTGCTAGCCCACATTCTGCGCCTCCAGGCCCAGGCACGGCCGCTTAGTTAATCGGGCCGGCCCGTTGGCCTGTTTAGCACGCCGGCCTGTTTACAGTTCGGCCTTATGGGCTGTATTTGGGCCATTTTAGGCCTATTAGGCTGATTATATAGGCTATATATATTTATAAAATTAAGAAAAAATAATAATAAATGGGCCATGCCGTGCCGGCCCGCGTGCCCAGCCTCCAAGCCCAAGCACGGCCCCTGGCGTGCCGCGTGCCGGGCCTGGCCCGTTTAGCCTAGGCCGTGCCGTGCCTGGGCCGTGCTGTGACTGCGTGCTATCGGGCCGGCCCAGCTAGCCCGGCCCGTTTGGCCAGCTATAGTCTTACGTCGGGTTGCTCTTCACGGAAGGGGCTCGACAGCACAACAGTTTCTGCTCCATGACCTCTACTTCCCTCATGGGGAAGTGAGTATTGTGGAAAGCTGTAATATTGTATTGAGAGTGTTGAGTGTTCACTATGGTGTGCTTGTGAAGTTGTACGTTACATTCCTGCTTGTTTTCTGGCCGAATAATTTTATACATGTATCAGTTCTTTTTAATCACTTGAACAGGACCTACCAAACCAATGCTCACATGTTGTCTTATGATTTCTTAGCATGTCCCTTTTTTGTCTTTTTAGCCCGCTATAAACTTTTAATATACCAAAACAAGATTCTCAGATAAAACGGAAGACATATTTTTAAGAAATTGCTTGTTGATCTACATTAAGAAAGAGATTGCAATAGGATTCTAGATAGAAGCAACAATTGATAAATTCAATTGCGACGAAACATCGTGTGCGATTCAACTAAAAATTGTTAGTCATGACCATCATTCAATTTGTTTTTTTTTTGAACAATCACCGGGGGGGAGAGGGTCCCCACCTGAATGCATTACTCAAAGTGCCAAAAGGCCAGTTTACAGAGTTGCGCTAGCGCGCGAGGAGAGGTATTGGCGCCATGACATGGCGCCGACCTTCTGAAGAGTACCCCTAAATCTAGCAGTCCAAAGAGTAAAGTCATGGAGAATATTTTGTAAGGTTACACGAGCGTAGTGACGGTTCCCCTGAAAGACCAAGGAGTTTCTGGATTCCCAGATCTTCCAAAGGATAGTGAGCGCCACCGAGGGCCAAATGTCCTCATCCTGACCAGGCGGTGTGGCGATGTCCCAGATATCGTCGATGGAGGCGGGCATAGGGAGTTGTAGGGCTGCCCAAATGGCCACTGAGTCTGGGCACAGCAGGAAAATATGTGCGGCATCCTCATATGGCGCAGTGCATCGGGCGCAGGTGGTGTCGGGGACGATGGTCTTGCGGAAGAGGTTGGCCTTGGAGTTAAGTCGATCCTTGAATAGGAGCCATCCGAAGACCTGAACCTTAATGGGGACGCGTGAAGCCCAAAGGAGTGTGTCGTTGGTGTCATTAGCGGGCACACCGGCGAGGAGGTGGTAGGCATTCTTGGTGGAGAACGAGAGCCCATGGGTGAGGTATCTATCGTCGGCGGCGTCATTTTGCTGAAAATCCTGCAACAAAGACAAGACAATAGCAAACTCTGCAGAGGCAACCGTGGTAAGGCGATTTCGCAGGTTAGCCAGCAATCCATTCTGCAATACATACGAGACCATGATGGTTTGGTTTATGGAGTGGGAGAAAAGGTGGGGAAAGGCTAGATATAAAGGCTGGTTGTGGATCCAAGTATCAAGCCAAAAAAAGGTTGACTGACCATTGTTTGTGAATACAAAGGAGTTTTTTTGTAAGGTAGGTAGCTGGTGGTTTACAACCTTCCAAATGAAGGAGGGTTTGGAAATGTTATGTGCAATGGCAGTGGTGTATCTGTAGTGGTACCAGTGAACCCAAGGAAGGTCTGGTTGCTGCAACAATTTAAAAGCAAATTTCATTAAAAGGCAATTGTTCTGGATAAGCAAGTTTTTGATGCCTAGACCACCACAGTTTTTTGGTTTACAAACATTTTTCCAGGCAACAAGACACTGAGCCCCCGTGCAATTTTTGTCAGCCGTCCAAAAAAAGGCCCTACGAATCGCGTCTAGTTCTTTTAAAACTTTTTTGGGTAAGCGAAAGACAGACATAAAGTAGACCGGAAGAGAGTCAAGTACGGAGGAAATAAGAGTTAGCCTAGCGCCACGAGAAAGTAATCCGGCAGCCCAGCCGGATAAAAATTTATAAAAGGTGGCGGTGATTGGGTTAAAAACTGAGGCGGGTAATTTTGTGTGAGAGAGTGGTAGGCCGAGGTAGGTCTGGGGGAAGGAGGATACCGGGCACCCAAGATGAGAGGCGATAGCATTAGCGACAGTGGGGTCAGTGTGAAGAGGAACAAAAGTTGTTTTATGGAAGTTAATGGTGAGTCCAGTGGCTAGGGCGAAGTCATCCAAGATTGTTTTTAGAACTTTGGCGGCGTCGGTGGAAGCATGAGCAATAATGAGGGTGTCGTCAGCATATTGCAGAACAGAGGGAGGGCGGTCATGAAAGAGAGGGTGGTGAAAGCAGTCGACATTGTGTGCATTTAAAATTTGGCGTTGCAGCAGGTCGGCAACAATGAGGAAGAGGTACGGCGAAATAGGGTCCCCCTGTCTGAGTCCACTCTTGCAGTTGATCCAGTGCCCAGGGACGCCATTAAGGAGAACAGCAGTTTTACCTGAAGAGAGAAGATTTCGAATCCAGGAGCACCACTTGCGGGATGTGCTCGATGTTTGGCCCCGTTGTGTGTATTTTCTGGCTCCGCCATTATTCTTGAAGAAATTTAGGGTTTGAGAAATAATAACTTGGTGATAGTTTGTAGCTTACCGGCCTGTCCGAATCTTGTGGCTGTCGTCTGAAATGAGTGAAGCTTCTGACGGTACCTGAAGTCTGAAGCTTCTCAATACAGCCAACATCTTCAATTCTTATATATTTCCGTACACCTTGTTCCACCACTGTTCTTGAACAAATAAAGGGTTCGAGAAATACCAGCTTGCTGCTAGTTTGTAACTTACTGACTTGTCTGAACCTATGGTCGCTGGAAATAGGTCAAGCTTCAGGACTGGAAGCTATTGACACCCAACCTGCCAGCCGTCGCTGCACCACCACACCGTCTCGACACAATTTCACCTCCGCTTCACCCCTTTGGCCATGCTGACCAATCGCGCCCACCTGGCGAAGTTCCCGCACACCGGCTTCTCCCACCACACGCCGCTAGCGCGCCACCCAACATCTCCATTGTACTAATCCTGCTCGGAGCCGTTTGAAGTACTCCGGGGACACAAATTTGAACTAGTAACTACCATCAAACGAGCTGTTTGGTATGCTAATGAGAAGCTCAGAGGATGATAAGCAAGGAATTTACCATGTCACAATTCCTGCAGCTAGCATGCCAATTCGTACTCGTATTGAAATTCAACAGTGGTGTGCAGACTTGGCAATCTGAGCTTGGTATGCTTGTAAGGGGGCGGTTGCCTCGCTGAATCTCCAGTCTGTTGGAAATTCCAGTTCAAGGCTAGTCGCTTAACGAGCGATAAAGTTCAGACGAAAAAATCACTAAACCGCCAGAAAAAAACACACGAACCAGTCGCTGTAGAAGATGATGAAGACCTCCAGGAACTTGCGAAGACTGCGTGCTCCTGGAGAAGTTGAGCTGCGTCGTCGCAAGTTGAGGATATCCCGACTGAGTGGACATTTCCTGAGAAATATGTCGTCGATGCTGCAGGGAGCGGCCTGTGCATGCGACGGCGACAGTGCTGGTGACCATTGTGCCTGCGACCTCCTTGGAAGAATGCGCCACCGTCGCCGGCGCTGAGCACCGGAGGAGGGAAGAAGGCGGCGGTATCTGGGCTACTTTTTATCCTTTCCTTTTTAGAATAGAGTTCGCTAGATTAAAAAGGAGTTAATTGCACTAATGGTACACAAACTTGTCCCGGATGCTCACTTTAATCCATAAACTCGCGGACACGAAAAGCGGCTCCATGAACTTGTTAAGTGCGCTCAGTTTAGTACAAAAACGGGGCTGGCGCCGCCGCGTGGCAAGCTGAGTCAGCAGGTATTTTTCTAAAACCCCCCTGTATGTTCTCGCATGTCACGCGTTGCTCCCCCATTGCTATATTTGCACCTAGCCCCCCGAGACCAGTATCACAATTCCCCTCTCCCGTGCCTCACTCTCTGTCAAACCCTAGACCGGCGATTTCGGCTGACGGCGCCGCCTCGTTCGTCGGGGCAGCAGCAACGGCTCTCGTCCGTTGGGTGGCGTCTTCATCGACGTGCCGCAGGCCAGTTCTCGTCGGTGATGGCTTGCGGCAAAGCACCAGTGCTCGGGTCAGGTCAGGCGGCGGCCGGCAATGGAGGAGGAGCGATCCACGACGGCGAGTGGAAGGTGACCGCGACTGCGTACTGGGGCGACATTGTGAAGGTAAAATTTTATTTTTTTCTCAGTCACTGGCTAGTCAGTTGCATGTCTTGTCTTCTGGGTGGGATTTGAGCTGGTCATTTGCAGGATGATGCGACAATGCAGAAGATGTTTAATGCCTTGCCAAGCTACAAATTTGATCCTGAATTCAATGGTTTGGAGACGCATTCAAAAGAAACATGTGGTCACTGGAAAACACCTGCTCGGCGTGTGTGCAGTGATCTTCAGGACATGAGCAGAAGGTTTCTTGGTTGTCCATATGAGGTAATTGCAGTATCTGCTAAACTGAAACTTGTTGTTATTTAAAAATGTTAATATGATGAAATTTGAAATGACTACAGGACCATAGAGCATGTGGTTATGTGAAATGGTTGGACAAAGACTGGACTGAAAGGGCTAGAGCAGTCATCACAGATCTTGCAAGTGAGAAGATGCAGCTATTGAAAAAGGAGGAAGATATGGAGAGCAAGATCCAGAAATTAGAATTTGAGAAGAAGATAATGAAGAAGATGCACAAGGAAGAACTGAAGAGGAGGGACAAGAAGGACCTTTATTTTGCTTTTGTAGTGTTTTTTGTTGTTGTCATGTATGCAATGGGTTTCAGAATGTAAGGTTGTTCAGACTAGTAATGCAATGGTGTCTATTTCAACATATCTTGTCTTGCCTTGCTGAATTTCATTTTGACAGAAATAAATTAAGCTATAATCATGACAAGATCAATTTTGGTACAAAATGAAAAGACCCAGAGAACTGATAAATAGGTGCACACTTGCTGCCATTAAGTTTACTACAACTGATCTTTTCAGGATCATCTACACTGATCGAGTACTCACACTGATCTGGCACAATGATCTTAACAAGATCTGTTTGAAACCAAAATGGGACAGTTGGGTGCATATTACAAAAGGTGCCTCACATATAACCTAATCAGTGACCTGGGATTGTTGGGTGCCAGCATTTTCCCCCTGGCTGCCTTGCCTACCAAAGCACAGATTGTAAAGGGCTGTGTTGGTGTAGCCTCTCCCCATAGTTGTAGCTCCCCTTCCTGTAGATCCTCTTCCCCTGTTTGAAACTGAACCTCCACCCCTAGTTGTTTTGCCCCTTCTAAGTCCAAGTGACCTTCCTCTAGTTGTTGCAGTGGTCACTCTCCTTTGTTCTGGCAGTTGATCTCTATGGACAGCAACAAATTGTGACTCCTGAGGCATAGGAGCATGCTGTATCTGAGTTTTTCTTCTTGCTTCAAACTGCAATTGATAGTAATAATTAAATGCAAACAATGGATATCTGATGGAAATTCAAGATTATGAAGGTGATTTACTTGATCCATCATGTTTGATAGAAGAGTATCTTCATCCACTTCTAATGGATTGTTTGCAGTTTCACCTTCAGTTGCTTGCACATTTATGTACTAGAAAACAAACAGTTAGCAATGGATAACAAAATTAGGAGTGGAAACATAAGAAAGATATCAAACCTGGATATCATCCTGAGTAAATTCCTCTTCTTCTACAGCTCTTTTTCTTTTACCATTTGGTTTCAGATCTGGACAACCTCCTCTGTTGTGTCCTGGCTCACCACAATGACCACAGTGAATGACAGTTCCATGTCTGCTCAATCTTGTGCCATCCTCAATTTCTTCTGGGGCCTGTCTCCTGTTCCTCTCCCTTCGGCCTTTCTTTACTTTTATTGGTGGTGCCTTAACATGTATGTTATTGGTTTTCTTCCAGAACTTCTTGTCTCTCACAGGCCAAATGCTATGACCATATGCTTTGACATAGTATTTAAGGCTGTCATCTTCTCATAGAAAAGGATTTCACTGTCATCTTCTCATCTACCCTGAACTCTTCAATATACTTTTTGGCAAGATATGGTGCTGTCATTGCCTTTATCTGCCACTCTCTCTCACATGTATGCTCATCATTGTATTTCTTCACAAGCATGCAGTTTGTCCTCTTGTCCATTGCTGCGGACAGGAACCATGGACAACTAACCTCACAATGAGCCTCTATCCTTTTTGCTTCATTCCTTGATTTCTTAATAGGCACTCTCTCTTTTATGCTATACTCAGTTAGTGCTGCCCTCAGTTCTATGGCAGATGCAAAAACCATGCTCAGTTTGAATTTAGGCTCTACCATGTCAACCTCTGGGTCAAACACTTTGAAGTTGTAACCCAAATCATCTGGGCTAAGTTGTAGCATAGGCAGGGGAATGTCAACATCATCATATTCATATTGCTTATCTTCCTTTTCCTTTCCTTTTCCCTTTGCTTTGCTGTCCTTTTGCTTTTCCTTTTCTTTCTTGCTACCAACTTCATCATCTACATCAGAATCTACTGCATCACCAAGATTATGTGCATATAAATCATCATCATCCTCTAGCTCATAATCACTGTCATTTAACTCACTTCCACTGCCCAAATCTACTGTCACTGGCCCCTGATCCTCCTCCCCTTCCTCTACTTCAAACTGTGTCCCGGCTAGATTAGCTTCAACTGATTTATGTATCTTCTCCTTGCATGCATTTGCAGACTTTACTGGACTAATGACATGGGGCAAAACAACATTCTCCTGCAGCACATCATCCTCTTGGCGTCTGATAAGGCCCACATGATCAACATACAGAGATACAAGCTTTGATCTGAGAGCTTCATTAACCAATGCTATGGAATCTGCATCACAGGTTAAGGACCTCAGTCCATCTCCTAAACCTTTGCCAGGAATTGTCCAGTACACAGCCAAATTAGTACCAGGAGTGTATCCCAATTTCTCCAAATGATCTAGCAGCCACAGTAATGACCAAGTATCTCCTGAGCAGTGGTCAAAAAAATCAATCTTTTCATCCATATATGACCTGTTCTTCCCAATCCCACAGAAAAATCCATAGTGGTGGATCTTAACACTAAACAGATCATGAACATCACCTGCATTGCACAGAAATTGGGGAAATTTCAGTTCTTAATCCTATGAAAGCAAACCCTAAATCATACCACTATAGTTTCGTTGCTGCTACAAA
Source organism: Elymus sibiricus (assembly GCA_039707655.1). Classification (NCBI taxonomy): domain Eukaryota; kingdom Viridiplantae; phylum Streptophyta; class Magnoliopsida; order Poales; family Poaceae; genus Elymus; species Elymus sibiricus. Next base: position 25,337,510 of record CM077675.1, read on the forward strand.
AACTTCAAAGGGGAAATCTGATTTCGACCATATATGTTGAAAATTAGTCTCTCTCAATCAGTAAATTTCATCCATCGAACTCCCCCTCAAAACCCTACCCGCCGCCCAACTGATTTCCATCTACCGTAGCAAAAAACGAGCACATACCGTAGTCAGGAGGGTCTCTGCCGCGATCTCGAAGAACGGGCGGCATCTATGCAGACGATCAACGGACTGGGTGGCGTCGTCGCCCAGTGGAGCTCTCCTCTGCTTTCCTCTGCTTTCCTCTGCTCTCTTCGCCCGGAAACAGAGGAGATAGACGAACAGATGCGAACTGCTGAAAAAACAAGGTCCTATCTGTAAATATGCCGCCGCCTTGTGTCCGCACATGACTGCCAGGGTTTCTTTTGCAAAAAACATTCCCGCCAAAACCAGCCTCAGCTGAGTCAGCATGCCACCTCGCCGTTTTTGTACTAAACTGATCGCACTTAACAAGTTTTAGGAGCCGCTTTTCGTGTCTGCGAGTTTATGGACTAAAGTGAGCATCCGGGACAAGTTTGTGTACCATTGGTGCAATTATCTCATTAAAAAGGAGTTTTACTAGAGCACATATGATTAATGGCATTTCTTATGTGTCTCATGTTGAATTTAGTTGGGATGGGGATCCACCCGATTTTCTCTCGCCTTATGTAATTCATTATGTAACTCCGTTGACATTGTAATAAAGCGCCATGAGGCAAAATTACAAAAAGAGGAAAAAGAAAGAAAAAAAAGGATTCGTACTATTTAGCGACCTGCGCGTGGGAGAGCGCACAAACGCTCACCCCTCCCACCTCCCGTCTACGATTCGGGCCAGCCCATGTGCGGGCGTGTTGCGCCCCTGTTTTTTTCCTTTCGTTTTATTTTTCAGTTTTTGGTTGTTCGCTTCATAGCATTCATAATTTCATAAAAAGTTGAATTTCAAAATTTTCCAAGAATTTGAACATGCCCTCGAATTCATAAAATGTTCACAAGTTCAAAAAACTGTTTGTGATTTTGGAAAATATTCGTTCATAAAAAAAATTGCATATTTAATTTTTTTTCCGCAAATTTGATTAATGTTCTTTAATTTCAAAAAATGTTTGCAAATTCAAAAACAATGTTCGTGGAATAAAAAATCACGAGTTTAAAAAATGTTTATGAATTTCAAAAGAAAGTCCTCCAATTTTTTTAAAATGTTCACATTTTTCAAAATTATATGCTCAAGAGTTCGGAAAATGTTCACGGTTATCAAAAACTGCTCACAAAATAAAAAATTGTCCATGAAGTTCAAAGAATGTTTACTAACATCAAGCAATGTTCGCATGTTTACAAAGTGTTCAGGAATTTTAAAAAATTGTTCTCCAATACCAATAAAATGTTCGTGATTTAAAAATAATTATAATTTCGAAAATATTGTCAGTTTCAAAAAAGAATTATGAATTTTAAAACTATTTTTTGCGAGTTTCAAAAAAGTTCATGAATTTAAAAATATATTCTCGAATTCAAAAAATGGCCGTCCCCGTGGCTGCACAGACCCTCGCGCTGCCGCTGCGTCGCCCCATCGGGCCGTAGTGAGCGTGGCACGCGGTCCCTGCCACCGCCCCGAGGTCTTCACCGTCGTCGCCCCGACCCGTGCGCTGCCGCTGCGTCGTCCCTTCGGGTCGTAGCGCCGCGGCACGCGGTCCACTTTGCCGTCCCCGCGCGTCGACGTCCATGTGGTATGCGCCGCGCCGCCTCCCTTGGCACGGGAACACCACCGTCCGCGCCGGTCTTCGCCACGCTGTCGGGTTCTTCCTCGCCTACTTCGAGCATCGCCGCGCTCCTAACCTAGCCGCCGCCGCCTCCTCCTCCTCAGGCCGCCGCCGCCGCTCTTCTTCCCGGTCCACGGCGACTACCTCGACACTGGCCACCCCGACTCGACATCGACCACGGCGTCCGTCGCATGACTACCTCAACCACGACTACACCACCCTACGCTCTCGGCTCCCTCGACAACGGCACAAAGGGCTATCACCTCGCTTGAGCAACTCGTCTGCTTCCTCTACAGTCCACGCATCCATGACGCGACACCGTCCACGACGCTCCCGCTGCGACTGCGGGGGGATGTCAACCCGTTGGCTACTATTCTCTCCAGTCTGACCGTCCGGGACGCTCCTGTCGTCTGCGACGCTACCGCTACGACTGCGGGGGGATGTTAGAGTATATAGGTGTGACACCCTGGTTTTCGCTCCTGTTTTTTTTCCTTCGCGGGATTTGATTCCCGTCTTATTTTTCGGTGTTATCGGATTTTCTTTCGCTTTTGGGTATATGAAGATGGTCATTTAGCCTTGCCTTTCCTATCGAACCAGAGATTCTCTCCAGTCCAACCTTGTCACCCAAGACATTTTCTCGGGATTTTACCGCCGAAACCCTACCTTCCGAGTTACCGGAAGGGAAACCCTAATTCCTTCCGTTACAAAGGAACTCCAATTTTCATTGATCCGTTGCCTCCCAAACTTTTCCCAGTGATCATCCCACATCTATAAACCCTGGATATGCAAAAATATTTCCAAGTCATTTGCAATATTTTTCATTTAAAATTAATTCCTTTTTCTGCCAGTTTAAGGAATTAAATCCAGGAAAATATCTATCCATCTCCAAAGTTTATGAAAACTAGTGGAGATATTCTTTGTGATCATATTGAGCTCTCATAAAAATATTGGCCATAATTAAATAAGGGAAATTGCATTTTCCTATTTAAAGCCAATATTGCATTTTGGGCCCTTTCCAAAGGAACTACCATTTTGGTAGCCAGAAAAAATTCCAAATAATTTATGTAGCTTCTCCTATCCCTATCTTCACCATTTCCATCAAGATCCAAGTTCCATAGCTCAAGGTTTGAGAGCATCATCCAGTTCTTTTTTCTGGATTAATTTTGAGGTTGTGAAGCAACTATATTTTATATTGCTCCATAATCCCCGAAATTAATCCAGGACCTCACATTCCCTATATCTTGTGAGCATGCCAAAATTCACATCATTTTACCAAGCCAATTTCTCCCAATAATTCAATCTAATTTCTGTCCTGCAGAAAGCTCTGTGAAGGAAGTACCACTTTGGTATGTCCAATTGAGCTGAAACTTTACCAGTGCCTTTATACTTCCGAATCATCATCCTACACCAAAATCCAGCTCATTTCATCACACCATCTGAGTGCAGCTTCCAAGTTTGATTTCTGGACCAGATTTGGCATTCCAAAGGGAGTATATGCAAATGAGGTCCAAATGCTTTCAAATTTTACCAGCATCTAGTCCTTCTACCACAACTCATTGTGACAAAGATACAACTCCATTTATCCATCCATTTCTCCAGAAAATGTCAGCCAAGTTTGCTGTTAGAAACTACTTCTGCAAGTTTCTCCCACTCCAGAGCCTTCCAGTTGCTCCCAGCCACATATCCTATCTATCTGAGCAGTGGGACGTCTGGTCGACATGATTTAACTTCCAGGAAAAGGCCAGGACATGTTTTGGCAGTGGTGACCACGAGTAGAGCCGGCCAAAACGGTGGTCTGTGTACTGTGCTCGTCGGCAGGCCTGCTCCGGCCAGCTCTGGCATGTCCGAGCATGTCCTACGGTTTCCCTGCGTCCACGCGCTCCTCTCCAGACTCTTCTCCCCTCCTCTCCCTTCCTCCTCACGCCACGGCAGCCGCCATCGTCGTACTGTTCGCCCGTGATCTCTCTCTGTCGCTTCTCTCCGGTGGCCACTTCCTCCTGAGCTGTCGCCTCCCTCTGCCTCTCGTCAGGTCGGCCACTCGCCGCCGACGAGAACCAGCCAGCCACGCCACCCGCAAGCTCCAGTACGCTGATAAGATCGCCACCGCGGCCGTGCCTATCCATCCCCGCCGCCCGGCTATAAATAGCCTTCCCGAGCTTCCCCCGAGCACCCACAGCCTCCTCCTCCACCTCCTAGTACCCCCTTCCCTCTCAGTGGAGCTCGAGGAGCTCCCTCGTTTCCTCCTGGCCGAAGCTATGTCGCCGGCCCTCTGCTCGAATTCGAGCTCCGCAGCCACCCTCTTCTCCACATAACCACCGTAGCCGACCACCACCACCACCACGACTCGCTCCCTGCCTCTATTTTGCTCCGGGGACGCCCATGGCCTCAGGCTCAATCTGGCCAGCACCGCCGTCCGCCGCGGCTGAAGCCTCGCTTGGTCCAGGGCCTCCCGGCGTGCGTGGAGTAGAGGGATGGATGCGCCACGTCGCGGGTGTCACCCCGGTGGTCCGAGCTCCACCGGGGGTGGCCGGAGTCGGCCGGACGCACGCCGGCGCCGGTGACCTCTCCCTGCTCTGCGGATGCGCGTCGGGGAAGAAGAAGAGAAGGAAGGAGGAGAGAGAGAGCGCCCGTGGACCCCACCTGTCGGTGACCGAAAGGGGTGGCCCCACCCGCCAGCTCGGATAAGTGAAGGCGCACTCAGGCCAGAATACGTTTTCCCTACTGAAAAGCGTATTTCCAGAAAAGGCGCCAGCCGCAGTGCTGTCAGGGACCCAGATGCAAATATTTTCTTTATAGATAGGTCCCTGGCAGAAAAACCATTATAAGTTTTTGCTCACAACTCCGATTCAGGTGATTCCAAAGCTCACTTCTTCAGTTTGTCGAGTCCGTTCTGATGATATCACTTTCACCATGTTGACACATTCTAAAAATGACCATTCTACCCCTACCCCTATCCAGCCTCTCCGAGAGGGAATCTTTTCCGGCGAATTCTTCCGCAAGGTGATCGCACTTCTCCCGGAGTATTCCTTCACCCCCAGGCAAGCCGACCATCTGATATATGCCCTAAAGCATTGGTCTATGTTGTTCTTGCATGTTTATATTGATATGCTTATGCTCATATGCGTAGTGGTGAGCTGTATGTGACGCTGATGAACCCTTGCTTGCCTTTCTTTAATGACGGCACCACGCCTGTGTTCTGTGCTGTTTCCGACCGTCCGGGGTGGATGCCGATTTTATATTTCTCTTTTCAACAACTGGCCCGTGTTCTGAGCTGCTTTTCGACCGTCTCGGACAGCTATTGAATTTCTTTCTGTAGCGGTGACCCTATGCTCTGAGCTGTTCTTCGCCCGTCTTAGGGAACTGCTACATTCTTTTTATCAACACTGACTCATGCTCTGAGCTGCTTTTCAGCTGTCTTTAGCAGTTGTTGAGTTATTCCAGTAACGTCCCAGATCTAAGTTGTAAAGACCGTGCTGGTGGCTACTGGTTTATTTGCCGGTTTTATGCAAGGGTTCAGATGGTCGTAACTTACAGCTAGAACTTGTAGAGTGATAACTTGCCATTTAAATATTGTTTAACTAATGACTCGTTGTGATATTGTATGGAGATAGGTTGTTATGTTCTCATAATTGTTACATCATGCATTGTTACTGTTATTGCAATGATTAAGAATATGATATAAAGTCAACAACCTCCTCCGTCATCGATGGGATCGAGTCATAGTGCCACCTATTCGAGCTTGTCCGTGCAGCCACATTTGTCGGTATGGGACGGCCTTGACTTGGTCTAACTTTGTGCTATTTTACCGGTACCACCAAAGAGGGAAGGTTATGTGTGCGCGCTACCCTGGCCCGGTAGGCGGCGATAACCTTGTGAGCCCAGTTGGTTGTTTGCGCGTGGTCCCTGTTTGGGACAGTTTTGTTTGGCCATGACGGTGGCAGGTGTCACGGGGTGACACAGGGGCCACCCAGGACATGACCCCGGGAGGGTATGATTGTCGGTGGTACGGTGAAAGAGTCACGGGTTAGGCAAGTTTCGTTGGAGCAGCACTGGTCCACCCGAATGGGAGTACGAGGCCAGGAGCTCCATGGTGTGGGTAAAGTGCGCAACCTCTGCAGAGTGTAAATCTATTCGAATAGCCGCGTCCTCGGTCATGGACAGTTCGACTAGGCCCCTATTTGATCTGTGTCGAGTCTGGAGGAACATACTATATAATGTTATTGTTAAGACTGAACCAGAGAATGGTAAGGTTTGTCAGACTAGCAGTGCAGATGCATGGACATCAGCGGATGTCAGTAGTTTGAATGATAGCCATGCGATGGCTATGAGATGAGCGGTCGGGTAACCACAAAGTTTGGATTGGATCTGGACCATAAGAGTATTCGGAGTACGAATTATTTACCTGTTATGCTTTACTTTACTTTAGTAGTTATCATGCTAGATAATCCTGTTATGATAATTAATATTGCTAGATAAGGATGCTATGTCATGATATTTAATGTTACTAGGATAATTAATGTTGCTCTAATAACAAGTGCATGCTTGAATGCCATGGATTGCATTGCTTGGTGTATATGTTATTTGGTTTGCTTGCGAGTACATTCAAAAGTACTTAGCGGCCTTCAATGTGGCCAGGTTCACCTAAGGATTCGACGACCGCTAGCGAGGAGCCGGAGTGTGCGCGGGCTAGAAGAGTAACCCAGTCAGATCCCTGTGGATTGGAGCCGCACCAAGACCATGCTGCCTTAGATAGAACTTTTCCGCTGCCATCACCCTTGTAAAATATCATGTAAGACTTATACATCCATTAATAGAAACGCTTGTGTTCATGATACTTGTTGTAAAAGCGCATGCCAGAGTGATTTTCCTGGGCTGGCATGTGCGGCGACCGTCTGGCTACAGTGGTATTCAGGCGGGGCGCCACAACGGATGGTATCAGAGCCAGGCTGACTGTAGGTTACCCTAGCTGGATTTCATTGCCTACTGATCAGTAGAAAGCCCAGATGGATTTCAGCCATCTTTGCCAAACAGGCACGACTACTGTTGGTCATAAGGCAACCCCATAGGTTTTTGGCTCCATCAGACCCCAACTCTCGTGGCCTTTGCCTCCGGTGGGAAACGTCCGCACCAGGCAATGACCCGTGAGCCCTGAACCCTTAGGTAAACCAGATATCCCTACCTTGCTTGGTAACCATGACATTTCTCTTCTTAAATCTAGTTTCCTTTGAGAAACGCCTATAAATTCCATCTTTTCCCCGATAACCCTAGGATCGTTGACTAAGCCACTTTGGCTATGGTCGTGCGACGAGTTGATGTTCCCTAAGGAAGTAGTAGGAGCTTGACACCAATTGCTACCAGGAGCATTGTGTGGTTTTGCTTCTAAATCCTTGGAGGTGCATCGAGTGCGCTATACTAGTTATACTAGTGAATCTTTGGCCACGTATGTAAGGTCCGCAAAATTTGAGCTTTATTTGCTTTTTGGTTTTTCGCGGTTTTTCCTTTCTCGGTTCCATTCTTCCGCTCCGACTGGATCCATCGGCAAGAGCTACCAAAGAAGACCAGCCTACAATTTGGATAATACCCAATAATCCAAATTCAGTAAGAGTCAAGCCAAGCCAACTGCCCGATATTCAGAACATTATCACCGGATCTATCAAGAATGAAGAATGGGTCAGAAGCAAACTCTGCGTGCTGCAAACAAGGCCAGAATATACTTAGGGGAGTTTGACTCGGAACAAATCACACTTAAGGAACAGCCAGATGAGCTATAGGGAGTGGACCCCAGCAAGAACAAATTATTTGGTCCTCGACACAAGGATTATTTCAGTCAGTGGGGTGAACCTTGAGTCTTTTCTCAATGGACTCAAGAATCATTTATTACCCACAGAAGACATATGTCGAGAATGTGAAGGTGCCGAGAGCAACAACAACACTCCGGTATGTTGACGCAAATTTCAAAGCATATTTTGGAATTCACCGGTGTATATACAATTTCCGGGCACTGTGAACAAGGATTGTGAGGAATATGGATAAGTTCACGGCTGCCCAGAATCAACGAGAATTTCAAGTACCTGGAAGCTCAGCTAAATCGAATGGAATTATCCACCAACTGTTTGTTATCGGCCCCATCTGGATTAATCATTAACACGAAGTCGGCAACCGTTGCAATAATCAGACCAGCAGAAGGACTAGTGGTGTGCATAAATGACGGAATATCTTCAGTCAAGGTGTGGCCTATACCAAATGTTGGCTCCGCTATGGGTAAATTTTGGATACTTCGGAAAGAAGCCAGAATCAGCCATAGATCTGACCGCATATCACAGCGAGTGGCTTCTGGTATGAGAAACCCAGCCTTCTCCCGCAAGCTATCGAGATGAGCTTGCGACGCAAGACTCCCAACCTTCCTCACTACACCACTTGGTGAGAAATCTTCTGGGATACGGTACTCCAATCTTCCTCAGCCGCTACCATGGAAAGCTTCCGGAATAAGAAGCTTCTAGCGTAAGGAATTCAGCCTTCTTCAACACGCCAACGTGCCCACAACAACCTTGTTAGAAGCACGAACTAGTCTAGATACACGTCCGCCTCAGAACTCAATGGTTATGAAAAGATTCGTCCTACCCTTGCATATGTTGTGAGCATGCAGTCCAGTGGATCAGTTCATGCGAGTCACTCGTACACAGGAATGACTGTGTTCAGAGAAACATCGGCCCCATAGTTCAAAGAAGGATATGAACGCAGCAATCCCTACGAGATATGCAAGGGTAAATTGTGAATACAAACCCAACAAGCTGGGATATGACCAAGGAGCCATGATGATAAGTTCCCCAAGCGGAACCCTCAAGAACAATGAAGTTTTGAATAAATAATGTGCACGACGGCCAATAAAGTAAAGCTTCACAGACAAGGTGATATTGCCAACCTTGTCAGACTCCTGTATATACGGCCACAACAATGCAACCAGCATATCATACCCATGATGAATATGGGCTATCAGCCAAGATAAGAGGTATGCTCCGAAAGGTGCACCTGATGCTAGCCCTACTATGTTTAGCTCAGTGGTCATATCAAGGACTACAGAGGCTATAAATATATATGACAGAACCGCCTCAGTAATTGACAAAGTTTGACCGTCAGAATTTGCATGTAAACAAGGCATTCAGCTAGAATAACTAAAAGCACACACACATCAGCATCAACAGTTCATAAATGCCATAAAAGAGATCACCGTCTATGATTACTTTGTGATCATGTCTGACATGTCAGTTCAGGATATGGCGGTGATAGTTCGGTCATGTTGTTCCTTGGATTGTGGATCACCTAAGGACAAAAGGTCCACCTGTTCGGAAAGAGAAGGATTCAATGCAGCCGTTTGAGAAGACAGCACCTGAGCCATCAAGAGAGGCGATCAAAAGGCCAGTGGATCAATGAAGACAAAACAGCTGATGGATCCAAGTCGCACACAGGTAAGTCCCCCTTAGCCGGGAGGTAAGCCCAGAAATCTCGAGGACGAGATTTTCTTAAGGGGGGTAGGTTTGTGACACCCTGGTTTTCGCTCCTGTTTTTTTTTCCTTCGCGGGATTTGATTCCCGTCTTATTTTTCGGTGTTATCGGATTTTCTTTTGCTTTTGGGTATATGAAGATGGTCATTTAGCCTTGCCCTTCCTATCGAACCAGAGATTCTCTCCAGTCCAACCTTGCCACCCAAGACACCTTCTCGGGATTTTACCGCCGAAACCATACCTTCCGAGTTACCGGAAGGGAAACCCTAATTCCTTCCGTTACAAAGGAACTCCAATTTTCTTTGATCCGTTGCCTCCCAAACTTTTCCCAGTGATCATCCCACATCTATAAACCCTGGATATGCAAAAATATTGCCAAGTCATTTGCAATATTTTTCATTTAAAATTAATTCCTTTTTCTGCCAGTTTAAGGAATTAAATCCAGGAAAATATCTATCCATCTCCAAAGTTTATGAAAACTAGTGGAGATATTCTTTGTGATCAAATTGAGTTCTCATAAAAATATTGGCCATAATTAAATAAGGGAAATTGCATTTTCCTATTTAAAGCCAATATTGCATTTTGGGCCCTTTCCAAAGGAACTACCATTTTGGTAGCCAGGAAAAATCCCAAATAATTTATGTAGCTTCTCCTATCCCTATCTTCACCATTTCCATCAAGATCCAAGTTCCACAGCTCAAGGTTTGAGAGCATCATCCAGTTCTTGTTTTTGGATTAATTTTGAGGTTGTGAAGCAACTATATTTTATATTGCTCCATAATCCCCGAAATTAATCCAGGACCTCACATTCCCTATATCTTGTGAGCATGCCAAAATTCACACCATTTACCTAGCCAATATCTCCCAATAATTCAATCTAATTTCTGTCCAGCAGAAAGCTCTGTGAAGGAAGTACCACTTTGGTATGTCCAATTGAGCTGAAACTTTACCAGTGCCTTTATACTTCCGAATCATCATCCTACACCAAAATCTAGCTCATTTCATCACACCATCTGAGTGCAGCTTCCAAGTTTGATTTCTGGACCAGATTTGGCATTCCAAAGGGAGTATATGCAAATGAGGTCCAAATGCTTTCAAATTTTACCAGCATTTAGTCCTTCCTACCACAATTCATTGTGACAAAGATACAACTCCATTTATCCATCCATTTCTCCAGAAAAATGTCAGCCAAGTTTGCTGTTAGAAACTACTTCTGCAAGTTTCTCCCACTCCAGAGCCTTCCAGTTCCTCCCAGCCACATATCCTATCTATCTGAGCCGTGGGACGTCTGGTCGACATGATTTAACTTCCAGGAAAAGGCCAGGACATGCTTTGGCTGTGGTGACCACGAGTAGAGCCGGCCAAAACGGTGGTCTGTGTACTGTGCTCGTCGGTAGGCCTACTCCGGCCAGCTCTGGCATGTCCGAGCATGTCCTACGGTTTCCCTGCGTCCACGCGCTCCTCTCCAGACTCTTCTCCCCTCCTCTCCCTTCCTCCTCACGCCACAGCAGCCGCCGCCGTCGTACTGTTTGCCCGTGATCTCTCTCTGTCGCTTCTCTCCGGTGGCCACTTCCTCCCGAGCTGTCGCCTCCCTCTGCCTCTCGTCAGGTCGGCCACTCGCCGACGATGGGAACCAGCCAGCCATGCCACCCGCAAGCTCCAGTACGCTGATAAGATCGCCACCGCGGCCGTGCCTATCCATCCCCGCCGCCCGGCTATAAATAGCCTTCCCGAGCTTCCCCCGAGCACCCACAGCCTCCTCCTTCACCTCCTAGTACCCCCTGCCCTCTCAGTGGAGCTCGAGGAGCTCCCTCGTTTCCTCCTGGCCGAAGCTCTGTCGCCGGCCCTCTGCTCGAATTCGAGCTCCGCAGCCACCCTCTTCTCCACATAACCACCGTAGCCGACCACCACCACCACCACGACTCGCTCCCTGCCTCTATTTTGCTCCGGGGACGCCCATGGCCTCGGGCTCAATCTGCCCAGCACCGCCGTCCGCCACGGCTGAAGCCTCGCTTGGTCCAGGGCCTCCCGGCGTGCGTGGAGTAGAGGGATGGATGCGCCATGTCGCGGGTGTCACTCCGGGGGTGGCCGGAGTTGGCCGGATGCACGCCGGCGCCGGCGACCTCTCCCTACTCTGCGGATGCGCGTCGGGGAAGAAGAAGAGAAGGAGGGAGGAGAGAGAGAGCGCCCGTGGACCCCACCTGTCGGTGACCGAAAGGGGTGGCCCCACCCGCCAGCTCGGATAAGTGAAGGCGCACTCAGGCCAGAATACGTTTTCCCTACTGGAAAGCGTATTTCCAGAAAAGGCGCCAGCCGCAGTGCTGTCAGGGACCCAGATGCAAATATTTTCTTTACAGATAGGTCCCTGGCAGAAAAACCTTTATAACTTTTTGCTCACAACTCCGATTCAGGTGATTCCAAAGCTCACTTCTTCAGTTCGTCGAGTCCGTTCCGATGATAACACTTTCACCATGTTGACACATTCTAAAAATGACCATTCTACCCCTACCCCTATCTAGCCTCTCCGAGAGGGAATCTTTTTCGGCGAATTCTTCCGCGAGGAGATCGCACTTCTCCCGGAGTATTCCTTCACCCCCAGGCAAGCCGACCATCTGATATATGCCCTAAAGCTTTGCTCTATGTTGTTCTTGCATGTTTATATTGATATGCTTATGCTCATATGCGTAGTCGTGAGCTGTATGTGACGCTGATGAACCCTTGCTTGCCTTTCTTTAATGATGGCACCACGCCTGTGTTCTGTGATGTTTCCGACCGTCCGGGGTGGATTCCGATTTTATATTTCTCTTTTCAACAACTGGCCCGTGTTCTGAGCTGCTTTTCGGCCGTCTCGGACAGCTATTGAATTTCTTTCTGTAGCGATGACCCTATGCTCTGAGCTGTTCTCCGGCCGTCTTAGGGAACTGCTACATTCTTTTTATCAACACTGACTCATGCTCTGAGCTGCTTTTCGGCCGTCTTGAGTAGTGGTTGAGTTATTCCAGTAACGTCGCAGATCTGAGTTGTAAAGACCGTGCTGGTGGCTACTGGTTTATTTGCCGGTTTTATGCAAGGGTTCAGATGGTCGTAACTTACAGCTAGAACTTGTAGAGTGATAACTTGCCATTTAAATATTGTTTAACTAATGACTCGTTGTGATATTGTATGGAGATAGGTTGTTATGTTCTCATAATTGTTACATCATGCATTGTTACTGTTATTGCAATGATTAAGAATATGATATAAAGTCAACAACCTCCTCCGTCATCGATGGGATCGAGTCATAGTGCCACCTATTCGAGCTTATCCGTGCAGCCACATTTGCCGGTATGGGACGGCCTTGACTTGGTCTAACTTTGTGCTCTTTTACCGGTACCACCAAAGAGGGAAGGTTATGCATGCGCGCTACCCTGGCCCGGTAGGCGGCCCAGTTGGTTGTTTGCGCGTGGTCCCTGTTTGGGACAGTTTTGTTTGGCCACGACGGTGGCAGGTGTCACGGGGTGACACAGGGGCCACCCAGGACATGACCCTGGGAGGGTATGATTGTCGATGGTACGGTGAAAGAGTCACGGGTTAGGCAAGTTTCGTTGGAGCAGCACTGGTCCACCCAAATGGGAGTACGAGGCCAGGAGCTCCATGGTGTGGGTAAAATGCACAACCTCTGCAGAGTGTAAATCTATTCGAATAGCCGCGTCCTCGGTCATGGACAGTTCGACTAGGCCCCTATTTGATCTGTGTCGAGTCTGGAGGAACAAACTATATAATGTTATTGTTAAGACTGAACCAGAGAATGGTAAGGTTTGTCAGACTGGCAGTGCAGATGCATGGACATCAGAGGATGTCAGTAGTTTGAATGATAGCCATGCGATGGCTATGAGATGAGCGGTCGGGTAACCGCAAAGTTTGGATTGGATCTGGACCATAAGAGTATTCGGAGTACGAATTATTTACTTGTTATGCTTTACTTTACTTTAGTAGTTATCATGCTAGATAATCCTGTTATGATAATTAATATTGCTAGATAAGGATGCTATGTCATGATATTTAATGTTACTAGGATAATTAATGTTGCTCTAATAACAAGTGCATGCTTGAATGCCATTGATTGCATTGCTTGGTGTATATGTTATTTGGTTTGCTTGCGAGTACATTCAAAAGTACTCAGCGGCCTTCAATGTGGCCAGGTTCACCTAAGGATTCGACGACCGCTAGCGAGGAGCCGGAGTGTGCGCGGGCTAGAAGAGTAACCCAGTCAAATCCCTGTGGATTGGAGCCGCACCAAGACCATGCTGCCTTAGATAGAACTTTTCCGCTGCCATCACCCTTGTAAAAATATCATGTAAGACTTATACATCCATTAATAGAAACGCTTGTGTTAATGATACTTGTTGTAAAAGCGCATGACAGAGTGATTTTCCTGGGCTGGCATGTGCGGCGACCGTCTGGCTACGGTGGTATTCAGGCGGGGCGCCACAACGGGCATATCTCTGTATATGGTAGACTATGATTAGTAATCATCTCCTGCCTTATCTCTAGGAGAGGCTTCTTGCCCTCAAACCATGTACTCTATATAAACCGTCCGAGAGGCTCAATACAACAATCATCGATTCCACCAATCCCCTCTCTATCCCTTCTAACAGGTATAATCTCTCCGTATCAACATCTATGACTTTGGCCACCAGTAATGGGCTTTCTTTAATCCCTACAATCTTGCTAAATTTTACTGCTACACGGTTTCAGGACGTGAATTTTCTTATCCCAAATGTGTGAGTTGAGCACTAATCCATTTATGGTCTCGTCAGCTCGTCCCCTGCTAATAATTAATAAAGTGGTTGTATGCATCTCCCAGGTGCAGAGGCCGGGGTGATCCTCCTCTTTTTTTAAAAAAAAAAGCTCATCCCCTGCTTGAGCAAAATTAAAGGGAATTTAATCCGAGAAAAAGCATCTCATGGAGCGTTCACATATATACAGCTGAAATCAGTTGCTACTAAACGAGCAAAAGTGCAACAAGGTATCAGCAAAGAGCATAACGTGACGTGATTTTGCTTGGAAGAGAAGGATCAGCTGATGCATGCCATTTGAATTCTCCTCTCGTCCCCTTGCTAACAATGCAAAAACAAGTTTCGACTAGTCGTGTTCAGCCGCATGCTTGAAAATTTCTTTGCCTAAGCACGATCGACAAGCTCGTGTCGTGTGGTTAGCTCTCAAGTTCCAGCGGGCCGCTGCGTCTAGACAGGGGCGTAGCCAGGCCCTAGGCTACCAGGGCCATGGCCTGGGGCGTGGCAGCTGATCTGTTCGTTGACTGTAGCAATCATAGCACTATTTGGCACTATTTTCTACTGTAGCTAGGCTGTTGGCCCGGGGCGTGTTCCCAACCTGGCGACGCCTTTGCGTCTAGATGTTGACCGGTAGGCGCACTAGTAGAAAACAGGGCTTTGGTTGAGGCTTGGTAAGGGCATTAATCCCGGTTCACTCACGAACCGGGACCAAAGGGAGCATTAGTCCCGGTTCGAGCGGCGCAGGCATCAGTCCCGGTTTGAACGGGACATTTAGTCCCGGTTGGAGACACCAATCGGGACTAAAGGGTTTGCGACCGGCTTCGAACGGTGCCAGCCCCTTTAGTCCCGGTTGGTATCTCCAACCGGGACTAAAGGTCTATCTTTAGTCCCGGTTGGAGGTACCAACCGGGACTGAAAAAAAATCATTTTTTTCTCATTTTTTTTTTAAATTTCAATTTTTTCTCCCAGCCCTTTAGTCCCGGTTGGTGTCTCCAACCGGGACTATCTTTAGTCCCGGTTGGAGACACCAACCGGGACTAAAGCCTTTTACCACATTAAACTTGGAAAAATCATAACTAAATCATCCTAATTCAGAAAAATACAAATAATATATCAAAATTTGCAGAACAAGTTTTCCGTTACGACAATTTTTTAAAATCACAAAATTCCAAAGGGAAAATAGAGTTTTTGGACGTTTTAGACGTTTTAGGGTTTATGGCTAGGGTTTAGATTTCCAAGTTTAGGGTTAGGTTTTATGGTTTGAAACTTTAGTGTTTACTGTTTAGAATAGAGTTTCGGACGTTTTCAGTCCCGGGTTTAGGGTTTCGACAATTTTTTAAAATCACAAAATTCCAAAGGGAAAATAGAGTTTTTGGACGTTTTAGACGTTTTAGGGTTTAGGGCTAGGGTTTAGATTTTCAAGTTTAGGATTAGGTTTTATGGTTTGAACTTTTAGTGTTTACTGTTTAGAATAGAGTTTCGGACGTTTTAATTCTCGGATTTAGGGTTTCGACAATTTTTTTAAATCACAAAATTCCAAAGGGAAAATTGAGTTTTGGGACGTTTTAGACGTTTTAGGGTTTAGGGCTAGGGTTTAGATTTCCAAGTTTAGGGTTAGGTTTTATGGTTTGAACCTTTATTGTTTACTGTTTAGAATAGAGTTTCGGACGTTTTAAGTCCCGGGTTTAGGGTTTAGGACAATTTTTTAAAATCACAAAATTCCAAAGGGAAAATAGAGTTTTTGGACGTTTTAGACGTTTTAGGGTTTAGGGCTAGGGTTTAGATTTCCAAGTTTAGGGTTAGGTTTTAGGATTTGAACCTTTAGTGTTTACTGTTTAGAATAGAGTTTCGGACGTTTTAAGTCCCGGGTTTAGGGTTTTTAGTGTTTTTTATTTGTTTTAAATGATATTTTAAAAGATTTTGACATTATAATTTCATAATAATTGAATTTTCAAATTTTTTTTATTTTTTTGAGGTTTTTGAGATTTTTGATTTTTTTGAAATTTTTGATTTTTTGAAATTAAAATTTGAATTTTTTTAATTTTTTGAGATTTTTGAAATTTTTTGACATTTCTGAAAAAAATTGAATAATTGTTTGGCATTCAAAAAATTAAATCACGTGACATCAAGACCTAAGGGTTAATAGGATTGATAGCTTACTATTGTTAGGAAAACAACAAGTGCAGACTTGAAAACTAGGGGCGATAGAACCAGGAAGTTAAGCGTGCTGGGGTGACCGGCCGGGAAGTTAGACGATTTTGGAATCAGTGCTCCACGTTGGAGCAGTGAGGAGGGGTGATTAGAGATTAAATTGTCAAATAATTCAAAGATTCGAAAATCAGAAGAAAGAAAATTCAAAAAAAAAAATCGAATTTTTTTTTTCGAAAAAATTCCTTTTATACCAACCGGGACTAAAGGTCCTCCAGCCCCGCTCCAGCCGGCGGCCACGTGGAGCCCCTTTAGTCCCGGTTCGTAAGCGAACCGGGACTAAAGGTTTTGGGCTTTAGTCCCGACCTTTTAATCCCGGTTCCAGAACCGGGTCTAAAGGCCCTCTGGAACCGGGATTAATGGGCCATTTTCTACTAGTGGCGGCTTACCTGGCCGTGTATGCATGGTCGACATGCATCATGACTTTGTACGCGGCACTGCTAGCCTGACGTGGATATGTCCTTGTCACAAGACTGACGAGCCTCAAGATCAACTAGCGACTGGAACAGTCTGTCTGATGAACAGTCAATCGTCAAGCTTCTGATGGATGAAAGATGCTGCAACCATGACAGTCTGAATGTGCAACAAAGAACTAGTCTACTTCTCTGCAGGGTGCATATCAGCTCGTCGCATATCTCCAGCTTGGTGAGCTAACCAAGACCCTCACATTCCTAACAAGCTGGCAGCTCTTCAATCAAGCAAATCGATATGTGCTGCAAGGCTCTACACCATGCAGGCTCCTTTGAGGTCTTACAGCATCTTGTTATTCATTCATCCAGAGTATCAATTTGTCAAGTGCAATGCTCTCAGTCTTGGGCATTGGATGATTGCCAATTCTGCAAGACGATTTATGTAAACATCCGTGACCACTGCGCCTGTTCCCAGAGTAAGGTTATGCATATAGGAGAGTCAGTTTATCCAATGAACGAGATGTACCTCTGTGGCCATAGAAATTAGCACTGACACTGCACACAGTTTCAGTTCCACTTATCTCAACGATCTCCAAACATGGCAGCAGTCCTAGTGGAGGCAATCCTCTTTCACATGATCTCAAATCAATTAGCTTGATCTCGAGATATGGTTCGGTTCTTGTTACCCAAAATGGAAGCTCCTTCCCTTCATATGCGACGATCTCCAACGCTTTCATCCATCTGTTTCTACGGAGTTGGGCTTGTAACATTTTGTGCAGATAAGCAGTTTTTTTTTTTTTGCTTAATAGGAAATAAGTAACTGGAAGCTGCAATTTGCTTATTTTCAACTGTCGAGGTATAATGCAAATGTAATATCAAGTTCATCACTGTTTTTTGGGTTGAAACTAGGCAGGCTAGCTGATATAGATACAGAAGTTCATCACCGAACCTCTCCAGCCAGAACACTGATATAGATACAGAAGTCAATGTTGCTGAAATTGTCCTTCACTCCTTCAGTGTAACACTAAAGTAGACCCACGAGTAGTTACATTCATCTTTTCTTTGACTAACAGAGTAACAGGCATCTCTCACAGCTACGAAAGCGATGTGAAAATGAAACAACACGGGCACACATAATTACAGATAGCGCACCTACATTGACTTGTAGTCAAAGCACGTCAAAGGTCGGATTTGCAACGATTTGCTACTCCACTACTAATGGCTTTGTTACAAGATCCGTGCTCGTTTTTCCCCGAAAGAGCATGGAAGAACTTTTTGTAGCCACTAAGATAACCAGATCATGGGAACATGCCTTCGAGGAACTCTTCGAAACCTTCATCGTTGTTTCCTGAACTCCTTGAAGAAGCTCCCTTCCGATCTGCAGCATTTTTGCAAGAGTAAGTTTCATGCCACTGGAATCTATGGCATCCCTAAATCCCCAATAAACAAACACAAGATGCATGCATGAGCATAGAATAATCGACAAAGCCCAAGGCTGTCGCAGGTTCTGGTGAGCCCAATGCAGGCATATGTTCTACTGAGCGCAGAGCCATGACATTTGCGTACATGAATAAACACAAGATCTGTGTTCCAAATAGGCCTTATTTGCAAGGCCTGAGATCAGCCGTGACCTGGGCCCATTCCCAGGTGGAAACCACACACACAGTTACCCTGAGTCAAGTGAACTCAACATTTAGGTGCCAAATATCTTGAAAAGTGCTGTTCGGATTTCAGGAAATAGGATCGTGCCAATAGGCCACGGGGATGTTATACAAGCCCGTTTGAGATTTGGCTGCCTGAGGAGTACAGTAGCCAAGCAAGCCATTAATTAAGCATTAGACCCATGCCCCCCAACCCAACAAAGTACATGACTGTTAGTTGGAAAGAAAGGATTGCATGCATCGATAATTCATTGATCGTGTGCATGATGAACATATATAGGTACAGGGTGGACCGGCCTCTACTTGTCTCCCAAGATGTACAAATATACAGGAGGGAGAGAGGAGATACAACGGTATAAATACAAGACCCTAGTCCTATACATGTACAGTAGACAACGTTCGTTCAACACCCCCCCGCAGTCGAAGCGTCGCCGGAGACGCAGAGACTGGACCGAAACTCCTCAAAGACTGGTGTCGGTAGTCCCTTTGTCATAACGTCGGCGAACTGCTGAGCGGTAGGAACGTGTAGAACACGAACTCTCCCAAGCGCCACCTGTTCACGAACGAAGTGTATGTCGAGCTCAATATGCTTCGTGCGGCGATGATGAACAGGGTTGGCGGAGAGGTAAACGGCGGAGACGTTGTCGCAGTAAACGATCGTGGCCTTGTGGACCTCACAAAGCAACTCCTGGAGTAGCTGACGGAGCCAAGAGCACTTAGCAACGGCGTTAGCCGCTGCCCGATACTCCGCCTCAGCACTCGAGCGAGCGACCGTGGATTGTCGCTTGGACAACCATGAAATTAGCAAGGGCCCGAGATAGACACAGTAGCCTGACGTAGAACGACGAGTGTCGGGGCAGCCAGCCCAGTCTGCGTCGGAGTAGGCAATAATGTCGGTGGAGGCGGAAGCCGTCAGGGTGAGTCCCAAGGACATAGTGCCACGTATGTACCGAAGAATACGCTTCACTAGAGTCCAGTGGGAGTCACGAGGGGAGTGCATGTGAAGGCACACCTGCTGCACTGCATACTGCAGGTCAGGGCGGGTGAGGGTCAGATACTGCAAGGCACCGACGATGGAGCGGTAGAATGCGGCGTCAGGCGCAGGAGATCCCTCCAAAGCAGAGACCTTCGCCTTGGTGTCAACAAGCGTGGTGGCGGGCTTGCAGTTAAGCATACCCGCTCGCTCGAGCAACTCATGAGCATACTTCTGCTGATGCAGAAAGAACCCATCGGCACGGCGAACAACCTCAATGCCAATGAAGTAATGCAGAGCTCCCAAATCCTTGAGGGCAAACTCATCACGAAGACGAACCGTGAGCTGCTGGAGGAGCTCAGGAGAGGATGCCGTCAGGATGATGTCGTCAACATAGAGCAGCAGATATGCAGTAGCGGTGCCCTGATGGTAGACGAAGAGGGAAGCATCGGAGCAAGTGGTGTGAAACCCAAGCTGTTGAAGAAATGCCGCAATATGCTGGTACCACGCCCGAGGTGCCTGCCTCAGCCCGTAAAGAGAACGGGATAGCAAGCACACGTGATCAGGATGCTCGGCATCGACGAAGCCAGTGGGCTGCTCACAGAACACCTGCTCAGTGAGATGGCCGTGCAGAAAGGCATTGGAGACATCCAACTGATGCACGGGCCAGGCACGGGAGACTGCCAACTGGAGCACTGTGCGGATCGTACCCGGTTTTACAACCGGAGCGAAGGTGTCGGTGAAGTCCACGCCCGCGCGCTGTCGAAACACTAGTACATAACAGGGCATTGGTCCAGGCCGGGCATGCCCATTAGTCCCGGTTCAGTCACGAACCGGGACTAATGGGTGCAACAGTCCCGGTTCGTGAGGCCAGACGGCCGGGCGGGCCACGTGGGGCATTGGTCCCGGTTCGTCTGGAACCTTTGGTCCCGGTTCCAGACACGAACCGGGACCAATGCGCCTCGCTCCTGGCCCACACCCATTGGTCCCGGTTCGTGGAAGGAACCGGGACCAAATGTGTAACCGTTCGCCTGGTGCGCGCCCCTTTAGTCCCGGTTGGTGGTTCAAACCGGGACTAAAGGTTCGAACGTCTCGCATCCCACGACGTTTCGCGCTCCGAGAAACAGGACGATAAAGGAACTGTTCCTCGGCGAGGGCTACAGTAACTTCGCCCATTTCTCATCTCCTCCTCTCTTCTTCCCCCATATCTTCTACCATGAATCCAATCACTCGCTACGGGAAGGTGCTCGCACATGGCAGTACCAATCTCGATGTCGTCTACACAAACGACAGCGCCATGGTGCCGCATTTTCTTTCCCTTTTGCAGAAATGGCTTCAAGTGGCGGATGAGAAAGACAAGTTCATAGGGCTTGATCTCGAGTACACGGCCAAGCAAGAAGATGTTGCCGTCATCCAGCTATGTTTCAAGAAACATGTCATGATCTTCCAATGGGCAAGGTGAGTTTTGAGGGTTTTCTTTGATCAATTAATAATTTATAGATTATTATGAAAATTGCATAGGATAGAAATATGTTCCATTTTGAATCCTATGGGAAAGATCAATATTTCTTTTAAGTTTGTAGTGAAACAATTTTCCTTGTTGCAAAACGTGGGAGAACATATATGTCATATAGTTAATTTAGGGTTTCTTCATCAATTCATAGGATATGAAAATTGCATATATATAGGATATAGCAATATATATGTTCTATTTTGAATCCTATGGCAAAGATCAATTTCTCTTAAGTTGTAGTGAAATAATTTTCAATTTTTTTATGATATTACTGTTCACCGGGCTCAAATGAGCCCGGGGAGCAAAAACTTTGCGTCTTCCTCTTTTGTTGCAGCGAAATAATTTTCCTTTATATAGTTGCATATTATAATTCTGCCGAAATATACTTGTTGCAGCAGTATTTAACATTTGTTCCATTTTAATTTGTTGATGTTGCAGTAGTGACAAGCACTGCCCAGCACTCATGGACTTCCTACGCAGCGGCATACATTTTGCTAGCGTTGATGTAAGAAATGACAAGCTGAAGATGAGGCGCAGCTTCGGTATTGAGATACCAGCTGGCTGCCTTATTGATATCCAAGACATATTCAGGCTTCGGTATGAGAGGACTTCGATGGCTTCTATGGCAGTCGCCTTGATCGACGACTATTACGGAGATATGAAGACCAAATTCCCCCGGGCGCAGCACAAAGAGTGGGAGAGGACCCCACTTCAGCCTATCAACATTGAGTATGCAGCAAAAGATGCATACGTTGCATATGAGTTGTACCGCAAGATTCGAACCGTGAACTATGGGCAGCGTCACCTCGCACCACCACCACCATTGGAATATTCTTCTGATTCAGACTAGCTAGTAGTGTTCGCTTGGACGAGTACTTTCTGTAATGGATATCTGAACTATTATATATATATTACATATCTCTCTAGCTATTATATATTTGTAGTGCTTTTCAATTCAGTTTTTTCTTAAATTCCGATTGTGGCTGAGAACAAAATGCAACAAAAAAGTGGGTTGTCATTGTTGGCAAGCACGCACACCATGCCAACTTTCAACCTTTTCAGAGTTCATTTGTAGTGCTTTTCAATTTCAGGGTCATTTAGCTCAAAAAAATCAGTAAGTGCATGAAAAATACCAAAATGAAGTCAGAAAGGGTTGAAAATTGATGATGTGGCTTTGAATGGTGCATTTTGAACACACGAAAAGCCTGGAGTTCAAATAAGTTCAAGAAAATGAAATGCCTTTTGTAACCGATGAGTTTCCGTCCGAAACCCCGATACTTCGAAAGGGACTGTCCGTTTTGTACACGAAGTGCATCCAGTTTTTGCCGTAACCCACTCAACTTTTTAGCACATGCTATGTGGGTGAAAGGTTGATACCATGCCAACTTTCAACCCTTTCAGAGTTCATTTGTAGTGCTTTACAATTTCAGGGTAATTTAGCTCAAAAAAATCATTAAATGCATGAAAAATACCAAATGAAGTCAGAAAGGGTTGAAAATTGATGATGTGGCTTCGAATGGTGCATTTTGAACACACAAAAAGTATGGAGTTCAAATAAGTTCAAGAAAATGAAATGCCTTTTGTAACCGATGAGTTTCCGTCCGAAACCCCGATACTTCGAAAGGGACTGTCCGTTTTGTACACGAAGTGCATCCAGTTTTTGCCGTAACCCACTCAACTTTTTAGCACATGCTATGTGGGTGAAAGGTTGATACCATGCCAACTTTCAACCCTTTCAGAGTTCATTTGTAGTGCTTTACAATTTCAGGGTAATTTAGCTCAAAAAAATCATTAAATGCATGAAAAATACCAAATGAAGTCAGAAAGGGTTGAAAATTGATGATGTGGCTTCGAATGGTGCATTTTGAACACACAAAAAGTATGGAGTTCAAATAAGTTCAAGAAAATGAAATGCCTTTTGTAACCGATGAGTTTCCGTCCGAAACCCCGATACTTCGAAAGGGACTGTCCGTTTTGTACACGAAGTGCATCCAGTTTTTGCCGTAACCCACTCAACTTTTTAGCACATGCTATGTGGGTGAAAGGTTGATACCATGCCAACTTTCAACCTTTTCAGAGTTCATTTGTAGTGCTTTTCAATTTCAGGGTCATTTAGCTCAAAAAAATCAGTAAGTGCATGAAAAATACCAAAATGAAATCAGAAAGGGTTGAAAATTGATGATGTGGCTTTGAATGGTGCATTTTGAACACACGAAAAGCCTGGAGTTCAAATAAGTTCAAGAAAATGAAATGCCTTTTGTAACCGATGAGTTTCCGTCCGAAACCCCGATACTTCGAAAGGGACTGTCCGTTTTGTACACGAAGTGCATCCAGTTTTTGCCGTAACCCACTCAACTTTTTAGCACATGCTATGTGGGTGAAAGGTTGATACCATGCCAACTTTCAACCCTTTCAGAGTTCATTTGTAGTGCTTTACAATTTCTGGGTCATTTAGCTCAAAAAAATCATTAAATGCATGAAAAATACCAAATGAAGTCAGAAAGGGTTGAAACTATAATTATATAAAACATATGCAACTAAAATTATCAAAGTATTTTTTGTTCAAAACATTAATAGCAAAAATAATTTTCATAAAGAATTTTTTTTAGAAACTTTAATAGCAAACTAAAATAAACAAATCTGTTTTTGATTGAAACAGACATTTAAAATAACCTAAAACTTACCAAATTGAATATAATGATAAAACACAGTAACATTAAATAGCAGGAAAAAGAATCACTCAAAAATCTATTTTTTTAGTAAAGTTATTCACAAACTAGTTATTCACACCAATTTAAAAGAATTCAAATTTAAACTATTAAAATTTGGAAACTAATGGCACTAACAAAAACTTTATAATTTTTGTGACCTAAAAGCAAAAAGAATCACTGAAAAACTGTATGTAGAAACAAAAGAAAATAAATAAAGCAAAAAAGAAAACAAAAAAAGTAGAAAAAAATTAAAAAAAATGCCACCTACTTCGGGCCCGCTGCCGGCATAGAAGGCCCACAGGCAGGGGTGTGCAATTAGGCCCGTAAGCCTGCTGTTGAGAGGAGCTCGAGAGGTTGTGCACAGCAGCGCTTATAAACAACTCTCGAGCCCTCTCAACTAGCGAGGTGGGACTAAACATTTGGCCCCGAGCAGCACCACCCGTTGGTCCCGGTTGGTGGCACCAACCGGGACCAATGCCCACCTTTGGTCCCGGTTGGTGCCACCAACCGGGACCAATGGTCCCTGTTTCCCGCCCTTTGGGCTGACGAAAAGAGACCTTTGGTCCCGGTTTGTGGAACCAACAGGGACCAAAGGTCCCTGTTTCCCGCCGTTTGGGCTGCCGAAAAGAGACCTTTGGTCCCGGTTGGTGGCACCAACCGGGACCAAAGGTGGGCATTGGTCCCGGTTGGTGCCACCAACCAGGACTAAAGGTGTGTGTATATAAGCCACGCACTTAGCAGTTTCTCCAAATCGTGTTCTTTTCTCCGCCCGACGCCCTGCTCCTCGTTGCCGTCGCCACCGAGCCCTGCCCCGACGCCGTCAGGCTGCTCGACCTCGCCGTCGTCGCCGTCGCCGAGCTGCCCCCGACGCCGTCCCCGCACCCACTGTGAGCCGCATCGCCGTTCCCCTCCTCTCATCCTCCCCCCCCCCCCGCGCCCCGACGCCGTCGCCCGCCGCGCCGTTCCCCTCCTCTCCTCCCCCCCCCCGCGCCCCGACGCCGTCGCCCGCCGCCCGCCGCCCGTCGTCCGCCGTCCGCCGCGCTCTGCGAGCCGTCGCCCGCCGCCCGCCGCCCGCCGTCCGCCCGCGCCCCGTCGCCCGTCGCCCGCCGCCATGTTTTTTTCATGTATATGTGTATATGTACATGTATATGTGTGTATATGTCCATGTATATATGTATGTGTATGTATGGATGGATGAATGGATGGATGTAACTATATGGATGCATGTAACTCTAAGTTAAAATTATTAGGAGTCTTAGGAAAAAATTAGTATGTGTATGTTAGATTACAGAAAAAAAATTGGTTTTATGAAAAATTAGTGATTTAACGATAAGAAAACGTTCTCATAGGAATTTGTCTCGACGTTGACGATGCCCGGCCCTCATCCTCGTCGTCGAGTGGTCCGCGAGAGCCTGCTTGATAGGCGCCATGTCCGGGACTGGGCTCCGCCGGGCTGGCACTGGGAGGTGCTACCTTCCCGGGCTCGGAGGTTGGTGAGGAATCCAGGTCTCGTCGTCGACCCGGAGCTTCTGTGGTGGCGGTCACGCGGGCCACTTTCGGTGCGGAGGGAGCGGGCCCCCGCGGAGGTGGTACGTCGCCGTGTCAGGGAGGAGGACGAGCACGTCCGTCGCTACATGGCGGCGTTGGACGCACGGTTCGACAATACCTGGCAGATTCTTCAGGGATCTCACCCGAGTTATGATCCCGTGATGGTTCCTTATCTTTGGGTGTCCACCGCCGGCGACTCAGAGACCGCTAGTGAACCTAGTTCACCGTCCTCCACTTTGGATTCTAGGATATTCGATCTGTATTAGTGATCTTATATGATAATATTCGAGATGTATTAGTTAATATTTGATGATGCATTAACTGGATTGTTCGGGATGATGTATTAGTTAATATCGAGTGCTTGTGTTTTGCCAGTCATTGCGGCAAAACATAGGGAATTTTTTCTATGTCATTGCTCGATATATGGAACGGGTTGACTTCAGGTCTGTTTCGGCTCCTTGTGTGTCTTTCAGTGAGGGAGAGTGTCCACCATATATATATATATGAGAGAGGAAGAATCCCGACTGTTGTCGTGGGGGTCGCTTCTCCTTCGTTCCCGTGTGCTAGACATTTTGGTGTAATGCACCCGGGGACGAATGGAGGAGCCACCATCACCGACGGTCGCAATATCAGAGGGAGTGCCCACCATATACGTGAGATGAGAGTTTAGGAAGCAAAGACTCGACAGACCTAAAGTCAACCCGTTGCATATTTTTAGTAATAGTGATCTGTGTGTTGATCAGTTTCCTGGTAGTTGCCTTCGATCGATTTTAAATGTTTCAACTATGAACATAGGAAATGTCTGACGACGATAGCGAAAGGGAATTCGGTATGTGCGAATACTGCGAAGACGAGCGCGGTCTGTGCGACACGACTCACCTAGTTGATGGTAGGCACTTCAGCATCGTGCTGGATGAGAACTTCGAAGTGGATACAGTAAGTCACAACGACAAGTCTTTTTTCGTAATTAAGCATGACTTCTGCTTCTTTTGCTTCAACTTATAATTTTAATTTTTTACTATTCTACTAGCGTATCCCCTGCCATGCAAGAAGATATGTCTTGGATAAGATTGGTTTCAATACTAAAGAAAGTATGGAGGTAAAGAGAGTTCACTTGAGGACCGAGCATGGTTATACTTTTGCCGTAAAATTGTACAATGCAGACACCTACTCCTTTTTTGAATGCAAAAGTTGGCAAGCACTATGCAAGGCTTATGCATTTGAGCCTAATATGCTTATCACCTTTGATATTCGTCCGGAAGATGAAATTGAAGGTAATATCGACATCTGGGTCGATGTGCAGACACCTCCAGTTCTACCATTATGTGAGTTTCTCAACCATATTTATTATGATTCCGATTCTGCCTCCTTGTGAGTTTGTTAAACATATTTATTATGTAATTTATATTGCTTATTTCAAAATAGTTGACAGCTTATTTCCATTGACAGCTTATTTTCATTCTTCAAAAAATGTACGGAAGATGGTAGACAGAACCTACTACACCGATGGCGCAGAATTAACTTGTCAGGAGAAAAATCATCTTATCGCATTTATTAATGATCTTCAGAATTACAATACCTATTATCAAACTCCTACACATTATGGTCAATACGTGCCACTAGTGCACGTGTTGAACTACGGTAACATCCATGGAGATCGCATGGTAAGATTTTTTACTATTACGACATCCGTGCATCTTTTGCATAAATTATTTTTAAAACTAAACTACATTGCTAACTACGAAGTTATTACTATGTTTTTCAACAGAAAATCCCGAATGATTGTGTGCCTCATCTAATGTTTCCGAAAGGTCACCTTGATGTCATGAGCTTACTGCCACCAGGTCATCATATGCATCACTGTTGTCCATACCGGATTTCTAAAACCGATGAAGACATGACAATCAAAGATTGGAAAAAATGTATGGTCGATCGTAGGGAGCTACTTGGAAGCAACATTGTGCGACGTGCAAGAATTGGAGACAGGATAATCTCCATTCTCCATAATGGAGAGTCAGGGCCTATCTTGTTTTATGCTATTTTACCTAAGAGAGGCCGGGTAGTTAGGTCCTAGCTAATACTCATGATCATGTGCTAAGAACAATTAAGTATGGTTGGTTAGATGACTATGGTGATGATGATCTAGTATGACTTGTTATTATGAAACTTGTTGTTCGACCAATCTCTCCGGAGAAAGAGAGGTCGATCACTCCTCTCTGTATATGTTCATGACGATCTTATGTACTTACTGGTTCCTTCATTTGCTTACTACCTAGCGTGTCGAGTTCTCTCTATACGTATAGTACGTAGCGTCGACCAAGCACGGAGATAAGAGAGGTCACTTCTCTCTAGATAGCTATTAGCTAGCTAACACAATATATGAAACCCCCAAATTAACCCTCCAAAACCCCCAACCCCCCCCCCCCCTTTCAAAAAAAAAACCCTAGCTCCTGAGCTGCTGACGCGTGGATGCTTATTGGTCCCGGTTGGTATTACCAACCGGGACTAAAAGCCCTCCTGCCTGGGCTCGCCGCAGCGGCCACGTGGAGCACCATCTGTCCCGGTTCGTAAGCGAACCGGGACTAAAGGTATTGGGCTTTAGTCCCGACCCTTTAGTCCCGGTTCCAGAACCGGGACTAAAGGCCCTTACGAACCGGGACAAATGGGCCCTTTCCTACTAGTGAAAGCCACGGACCACCTAGCGAGCCTTGTAGTGCTCGAGAGAACCGTCAGAACGTGTCTTGTGGCGGAACACCCACTTGCCACTGATGACGTTAGCATGGGGAGGCCGCGGAACAAGATGCCACGTGCGGTTGCGCTGCAACGCATCGAACTTCTCATGCATCGCAGCGAGCCAATGTGGATCAAGAAGGGCTGCGTGAGTGGAGGAGGGGATGGGTGACGGTGAAGATGTCGACGCCGATGCGGTACACGCATACTCATCAGAGGTGTAACGCGTGCTGGGCCGGTGGATACCGGCGCGAGCCTGGGTTGTCATGCCAGTAGACGACAGAACGGACACCAAGGGGGCGACGGACGAGGATGAGGTCGAGTCCGTCGCAGCCGAGTCGGCTTCGGTCACAGTAGCGGAGGAGGCGGCTGAAGCAGCCGTGCGCGAGGCGGCCTCACCCGAAGCAGCCGCGCCCAAGGGGGCAGAAGCGACCGCGCCCGAGGGGGCTGCTCGGGGGCTCACCGGGGCCGAGGCGCCTGAGTCGGCCGCACCTGAGGGGGCTGCTCGGGGGCTCACCGGGGCCGAGGCGCCTGAGTCGGCCGCACCTGAGGGGGCTGCGGAGGCAGCCGCGCCCGTAGAGGTGGCGGTAGGTGCACATGGCGGAGAGGGCGACCTGCCAACAGAGGTGGCAAGGGCAGGCCGTGCTCGAGATCCGTGCCATGCCGGAGGTGCATCTAGAGGCGGCACCGAATCCACTGCAGATGGCTGTACCTGGTGAAATGGAAACACCCGTTCATCAAAGTACACGTGCCGGGAAGTGTACACACGGTGGGAGACAGGATCATAACACCGGTAACCTTTGGTGTTGGAGGGATATCCTAGGAAAATAGAAGCTAGGGAATGAGGTGCAAGCTTGTGTGGTGTGGTGGTGGCTATACTAGGATAACTGAGACAACCAAAGGTGCGAAGACCATCATATGATGGAGGAGTGCCGAAGAGAAGATGGTGAGGAGTGTAGTTCCAACGAGGACGACACGGCCGAATGTTAAGAAGGAGAGTGGCGGTGGCGAGAGCATCAGGCCAAAACCGAGGGGGTACATTGGAGTGAAACAACAATGTACGGACGCAGTCATTGAGAGTGCATAGGATGCGTTCGGCACGGCCATTCTGCTGCGAAGTATAGGGACATATTAGGCAAAAAATGGTGCCGTGAGAGGCAAGAAGCTGGCGGACGGCAGCATTATCGAATTCTTTTCCGTTGTCCGTCTGAAGAGCGAGTATAGGGCGACCAAACTGTGTGGTGACATAAGAATAAACTGCCGTGAGTGTAGCTAAGGCGTCGGATTTGTGGCGAAGAGGAAATGTCCACGCAAAGTGAGAAAAATCATCTAGCAGCACAAGATAATAAAGATAGCCCGTATTACTCGCAACCGGAGATGTCCATACATCACTATGAAGTAACTGAAACGGAAAAGTGGAAATAGTTGTGGACGCACTAAAGGGAAGACGAACGTGCTTGCCGAGACGGCAAGCATGACAAGTGTGCTCGTCGAGCTTATTACATGAGAATGAAAAACTCTTAAGAATTTGACGAAGTACGGAGGAGTTGGGATGACCCAAACATGCATGCCAATGGTCGACGCCAGCGGAGAGGGCGACTGGAGGGATGGTGGTGGTGGTGGCGGTGGAGTGCAGCGGGTACAGTTCATCGGGGCTGTCACATCGGTGGAGAACCATCCGGGTACGGGCGTCCTTCACAGAAAAGCCAATATCATCAAATTCAACTGTAATGGGATTCTCACGAGCAAGACGACGAACGGAGACAAGATTCTTGACTAGATCAGGTGAAACAAGAACGTTAGACATAGTAATTGGCATGGAATTAGACGGAAAGAAACTATGACCGACATGAGTAATAGGCAAGGAAGAACCGTCACCGAGGGTGATACGGGTGGAGGTGTTAACCGGAATGGATGAGGTTAGGTTACCGGGATGAGATGTCATGTGGGCAGTAGCCCCCATGTCCATGTACCAATCACCTCCGCCGCCGTAGTTGTTGGGTGACGGCGCCGAGTGCAGCGCGGCGAGGAGGGCCAGATCCCACGGTGTCGGCGGGAGGGCGTAGCCCCCATGGGGCTGAGCCGGCGCGGGCAGTGGCGGGTAGCCACCGGACGTCGATGGAGCCGGGAGCACCGGGCAGCCTCCACCGCCCGCCTGGTAGGGCGCCGCCAGATACGCATGCGGGCCGGCGGGGAGGCCGCGGCTGGGGCGGAGCTGGTGCGGGCGTCCCGCGAGAAGTCCCGGCGGCGAGGGCGGTGTGATGCACCCGAGCCTTAACCTTCTTCATCCGTCGTTCCTCCAGGCGCAAGTACGCGACAACGGTGTGGAAAGTAGGGTTCGGCAGCAAGGTGAGGTTGGAGGCCGCGTTGCCGAAGTCTTCGTTGAGGTCGGCGGTGAGGGTGCTAAGCATAAGCTCATCAGACACCTTGGCACCGATGTCACGAATCTCGTCATCAAGCATCTTGAGGCGCATGCAATAGTCATCAATGGAGGAGTCATCTTGGTGGCACCCAAAAAATTCTTGCTGCAAAAAAAGAGACGTTGGAACTTGTTGTCGGTGAAGAGCGCGTTGATCTTGGTCCACACGGCGCAAGCGTCATCATCCTCGGAGACGACGGTGTAGAAGATGTCCGCCGAGACGGTGAGGTAGAACCAGCGGATGAGGGAGGCCTCAATAGCGGACCACTCTGGGTCGCCCGCCATGACGGCGCTGTCGACGGAGCCATCGACGTGCTCGAGGAGGTGGTACTCGCGGAAGACACGGTTGAAGTAGGTCTTCCACGCGTAGTACGAGGAGTTGGATTGATCAAGTTTGATGGGGACGTGGGTATGGATATTGAGATCGCGGACGTCGGCAGCGGAGGGCGGCTCGGGTCCAGCGAAGGGGTTGGAGTTGCCGGAGAAGGTGGAGTGGGGGGAGTCCATGGTGCGGCAGATCGGGTTAGGGTTTTGGGTAGCGGCGGCTAGGGTTACTGGCGGTGGCTACGGGAGAGGGGTGGGAGGCAGCGGCGGCAAGGGAGGGGTGCGGCGGCTGCGGGAGAGAGGGAGTGCGGCGGCGGCGGGCTACAGCGGCGGCGGCGAGAAGGATCGGCGGCGGCTGTAGGGGCGGCAGCGGTAGGGAGAGGCGAAAGCGAGGAAGGGGATTGGCGTGCTAAACTGATACCATGTTAGCTGGAAAGAAAGGATTGCATGCATCGATAATTCATTGATCGTGTGCATGATGCACATATATAGGTATAGGGTGGACAGGCCTCTACTTGTCTCCCAAGATGTACAAATATACAGGAGAGAGAGAGGAGATACAACGGTATAAATACAAGACCCTAGTCCTATACATGTACAGTTGACAACGTTCGTTCAACAATGACCAATATAAAAGGCGCATGCAATCAGCTGTACCTTATTTCTTTCTTCTATCTTTCTTGGCCTCATCCTCCGAGGTGTCATCACTTTCTTCATGTTCTCTGCAGTTTGAACAGAGTCAAAGAATATAGTGTAACAAAATAATGGGGTTGGACAAGAACAAGAACTTAAGATACCTCTTTCTCTTGTCCCTGTCTTTCAACTCAATTTCCTTTTCACCATAGGGCTCCTCCTCCTTATCTTTTTCTTTCTCTTTCTCTTCAGCCTCTTATAAGCAAGCTTTTCTGCACATCTTTCATAATGTACTACAATACCCAGTACTGAAAATAACTTTTCTATCCCCACGCTCGCGTCGCTCCTGCGGCGGCTCGGGCGGAACCCTAGCCCGCCACCGTCGCCCCTTCCCTATGCCTGCTCCCCCCTCGCCGCCGCCGGAAGATGCCGGCGGACTAAGCCCGCCCGATGGATGGCGGTGAAGGGAGCTCCTTCGCGCACCCGCGCGTTCCTGTGGTGGGGGAGGTTGCTCCACCTCCCGATCTGCGTGTCACTCTTCTCCGGCGGTCGACGGCTCCCTAGGCGTGGCCCGGCGACCCCCCCCCCCCCCCGACAGCGTGCTCCTATGGAGGTGACCCCGGGTGTCTTCAGCTGCGTCTTCGGCTCCTGTGGAGGTGGCGCGGCAGGGTGGCGGCCTGGGCTCCGCTGGCTTGCTGGGTCACGGCGATGTGGACGCGGGAGGTTGTTGTTTCCGGTCGGGCGGCTGGATCTGGGTTGCCGGCGTTGGTTGGTGGCGAGACAGAGGTGTGTGTGGTGGCTCTTGCGTGTTCTCGGCGCAACGGCTTCGCGGGAGGTGAGCGGGTCAGCGGATTGCGGCGTGTGGGAGTGTTGTCCGAGATGCTCTGGGTGAAGACACGCCCGGTTGCTGCCCGCCGGCGGTGGTGGCGCCTGCGGGCGTCGTTCCCCTCCTTGGAGGCGCCGCCGTGGAGATCTCCGACCTCTTCTTCCCTCGATTCAAGTTCTTCAGGCGAAAGCCTAAGGCCCGGCGTCAAGTCAGGCATCGTCCTCATCGCATCCCCCTTTGGGGTGTGGCCTTGAAGAGCTTTGATCCTATTCACGCATTCCATAGGCTGGACGCTCATGACTTCGCAGTCGGCTGGTGTCCATCCGGCGATGTGGGCGGTTGGCGTTGCGACTCGTGTGGCGACGACGATGATGGCGAGCGGAGCTGGGTCGCGGCTTGTCCTTCTGAGGTCGATGGTCCGGTGCGTTGATCGGTGCGCCTGTGCTGGTTTCTTGCTGTGACAGAGAAGTCGGAGCTGCGGGCGGTGGTGCCATTGCGGCAACAATGACTCCATGAAGTGGGTTTTCAGCGGGCGGTGCTCTCCGGATGTTGCGCTGGACTAGGTTGGCGCGAGGCTTGCAACTTTCTCCTGTGAAGCTCATCAGCAAAATTGGAGCTGCCAAGTCCTCGACGTTTTGGTCGACTGTTTGGCGATTGTTTGTGGCCAGGTCGTCCGTGTGTGCCCCGTGTGGGGTTGTAATCTAGGTTTTCGTCCGGTTTTCTTCTAATTAACCGGGCAACTCTCTTCTTCTTAATCAATGAAAATGGCAAATCTTTTGCCTGGTTTAAAAAAAAGTACTACAATCAGGCTAAATAATCAATTGGGCACTTGCTTGAACAAAATGAAAGCACAAAAGACGAAGCAAGATTTAGTGGTCCAAGGAAAAGTTAAAGAAATATAACTATCATGGTAAGAAAGACCAGTGACAAATCTGGTTCAAACATATCCTATTATGGAACAGTGGATTCACTAACCTCTTGCAAGCTACCAGCTTCACAAGTGCTTGTTTCATCTCCCCTGCTTCAACATAAGAAAAATTCACCTGAAAATGATAAAAGAAAAATGTAAGTGCTACAAATACAGCTGAAACAGTTCTTTATAAAATGTGTTTTGTGTTTTACACATTTTAGCATGAGCAATAGGATTTTAGTCAAGAACACACCTCATAACTACCTAGCCCATGTCTTTCATCACAATGCCTATTGCCACAGAAAATTGCCCTGCAAAACAACATATTCTGACTATTGCTAAAGATTTTGTATTGATTCTGAACAAGAAATATCTGATCCTGTTTAAGCGAATAGACAATTTTCAAATGAAAAAAAAAATTATGTATTGTCTAACACCTTAGTATAATTAGAAAAGAAAACTACAATGATGACTTCCAAAATCTAGAGATTCAGTTATGATTTGTTTTTGAGTTTGGTGGTAATTTGGTGCAACAAGCACCCCAACTGTACTCAGACATACAGCTAATTAAAAGATAAGTATGCCTAATAGTGTAAAGAAATAAAGCTTTAAGCTCAGTGACCTTTAATTTTAGATGGAAATTAATAGACTGGATTGCTTAAGAATACCTTTGCCAGATATCACTTCCTTTTCTATTCTCCATCTCAATCCAATCTGCAGGAGAATATACCCTTGTAAGATGGGATTCATATCCAACACTATAGATGATTTTAGAAGGAAAAAAACTGGTTGGGCATCCACATTCATCATCCTGCCACTGAAAATGCACGACTGAAATATCGTTAATAGTTGTTCACTTCTGTGTTACAAGGATAATCAGTGTTGGTGTGTGCCTGCCAGAACATAATATGAAAAATGGGCAGGTTGGCAAACATGGTTCTTGCAATATGCACATTGATGCAAATCCACAACAAAAAAAACAATTTTCTAGTTATTCCTGCCTGTGCATTACTTTTATGAAATATGAATTCATCAAGGTCACAAGAGTATCACAATTGGAAGGACACTATTGTTGCCTTTAGATGTCCCTCCAAAAGTCATGCCATGCATTCT
This sequence comes from Elymus sibiricus, assembly GCA_039707655.1. Lineage (NCBI taxonomy): Eukaryota > Viridiplantae > Streptophyta > Magnoliopsida > Poales > Poaceae > Elymus > Elymus sibiricus. Next base: position 25,371,517 of record CM077675.1, read on the forward strand.
TCCTTTTGTATATCATTCAACACTAAAGGAGAAACTACATGTTTAGATCAAGAAACAGTATTCATTGACATAGGGTTAAAGCACCATACCTTGCCTTTTTTATACTAGGTCATGTCAGCAATGCAATACCTGCCTCAAGTTAAGGACCCTAAGCACATTATAGTTAAGTCTTACAAAATTACAAAAACAGCACACACATTAAATACAGCTCCCATTTATACCAGCAATGATCAATACTGGTTGACAGAAAGCACAAGTTCATGAGGCACTGAGGTGAAACCATGAAACATTTAAGTCTTCATGCAGAAGAGCATACCAATACAGAGGACAACAAAGAGATATATGCCCTTTACAGGTTTAGGATACATTCACATGCCCTATGCCTATTTACATTACCAAACTATTAAATAACTATATGCAATGACATTAGCATCCGCATACATCAACTTGTTATTTCACAAATTATCTGAAAAATATGCCATGTACTGACATGTCCTCATAGAAAGAACAATGCAATATAAAATATACTAAAAATGGATACTCTTTAAAAAGCTTGTCATAGTAACGTTTGACCAGCCTCTTCTCCCAAGTTGAATCCATGTCATCTTCCTCGGAAAGAATGAACCTTTCAAATGATAGAAGAAGAAAAGTGAGGCATTTATGAAATTATGAGTTTCCTAAAACCACAGGCATATGTTAATAGGACGTGGTTCATACATGTATCCTTCTCTCAATGTATCTTTATCAGTTTTGATGGGCAGACTGTTATCCACATTTTTCTCATGGCCATAAAACTGAACTGTTGAAAGGTAAAGACATGTATCAGTGGCACACAGAAAATGAATGATGGATATCATGTACGCTAAGGTTAAAAGAACTGTAAGGTTGAGTGTCTGATCTCCAATTCTTTCTACAACGAAGGGGTCTATTCTTTCGTTCCACTATTTTGTGAGATTGGGATGCATTAAAAAAAAGATTGGCAATGAAGCGGTGATCTATCTATGTGTTGACATTTGGCAAAAAAATGCACCATTGCACAGGATTGGTTATCAATATATTGGAGACCAGGACATAAATCCTATGTTAAATATGCATATTAGAATGTTATCTATATTAAGCTAGTTACAGTAGAAATACACTATCCATGTATGGATGAAGGTAGCCCCCGATTATTCCTTAAGTAGAGGGGACTGTTCATCATTCAGTTTCTTTGGGAAACCAAGGCTGAGCAAATAAATAGCTCATTATATGCCATTGCCCCAGTTTCCATTTCACTATGAAAGGGCAACTCAATCATCTATCCACACGTTTACATCGGGACAAGGTAACAATATATCAAAATTAAAGGCACTACTAAAGCAGGCTCACCAGCATACTGAATGATTGTAATCGACTACAATGGCAGAAGCCTACACATGTAACCAGATTCTAGTGTGATGGTTGCTTAATTCCACACAGAATTCAGCATTTGAGATAACTAGCAATAACAGGAGCACGAGAAGGCTGCGGGATCAATTTTTGAGAATCGATGGCTATGTTTGTATGTGGAGTTACAGTAGAACGTCAACTTTTTTTGCATACTTGAAAGTTACAACTTACACGTGTCCCCTGTTTTTGAACACTATTAGTGCTACCAATTATAATTTGGCTTGCCTCAACTTGACTATCATAATTAAGAAAGTGAAGAGATGGGCGCCCTATTCTCTGTGGTCTGTGACGTTCTGTCAGCTATTGCCCGTGCTCCGTTCCAGATTTCTTCAGTTAGTAGTCGGTATCTTCCATTTCAAATGCTAGTGAACATCACTTCTTCTAATATGCAATTCCCGAATGGGAACTGACTTGAAACCCTTCTTTTCCTAGCATTTCAGCCCAGGCGGCTTCCCTATATATTAATAAGTTCTCTCGAGCAATCAATGATGTAGGTAGGGCTGGTGCGAGAAGAGATTGTCTTATGCCAGAAAAGAGGTGCTCCATGTCGAAGGCAGAAAAGACGTGCTCAACCACAAATAAATACCTTAACCGGTGTGTCACATGAGGACCCGTGCTCCCAAATGATACACCTCTGATGTTGTTTTCCTCTTGAGCCTTCCTTAACAGAGCGGAGAAACCTTCAACATTGAATAAAAACAAGTACGGTGATAGAGGATCACCCTGCCTTAGCCCTCTGGAAGGTAAAAAACTCCTCGAATATCCTCCGTTTAACTTGACTGAGAAACTCGTCGACGTAACACATCTCATAACCATGGTGATCGACTCCGCCGCAAAGCCAAACCGTGCTAGCATTTGCTCCAGGAAGACCCACTCAACTCTGTCATACGCTTTCATCATATCCAGTTTCACCGCACACAGCGGCTTCCTTCTCTTCCTTGTTCTTATTGCATGCACACATTCATAAGCCACAATAACATTATCTATGATGAGACGTCCTGGAACGAATGCGCGCTGTTCTTCAGAAATTAATATAGGAAGATTACCCTTGAGCCTATTAGTTAGAACCTTTGAAGCGATTTTATATAGTACGTTACAAAGGCTAATAAGCCGGAACTGCAAAAGTAACTCTGGTGAGTTTACTTTTGGTATCATCACAATAACCGTTGTATTAAAATTATCCGGTGGTGCTACTTCCTCCAAAAAATCACGAACTGCACGGCATACGTCCTCTTTCACCAACGACCAATGTCGTTGGTAAAACATAGCCAGGAGGCCGTCCGGCCCCCTTCGTTGGTCCCATTTGAAATAGGGCCGCCTCAATCTCCTCGTCCGTGATAGCAGCCGTTAAGCACGCATTCATGCCATCTGTAAAAGCAGGAGTAATACTGTCCAGTAAAAAGTGTGCATCGGTCGACCCATCTGACATGAACAAACGCTCATAGAGGTTTGCTGCCATGTCTCGCATGCCTTCGTTCGTCATGCACCGGGATCCATCTTCCTTGATCAGCGCTTTGATAGTATTGTTCCTCTTCCTGTGTGAACGCCTATTCTGGAAGTACTTTGTGTTTTGGTCGCTGGCCGCAAGCCAGACAACACGAGAACGCTGCCGGTGCAGCCCTTCTTCACGTTCATACATCTCGCGTAGCTGCTCCTCTAGGTCCCGGATCTCCGGTGAGTGTCCGGTTCCCATGGCACGGCTTTTTGCATCTTGTAACTGCACTTCAAGTTTAGAAATCTGCCTCCTCACATACCCAAACTCTGTCCGGCCCCAACGCTGCATGTCAGCTGTCACCTGACTCAGCCTGGAGCAAAAAGCCGACAGGCCGTTGACGCCATTGCGAGCCGCGCCTGCCATGCGCCCACAATTATTGCATCATAATTTGCATGCCTCGTCCATGCTTATTCCCAACTGAAGGACCTGGGACCCGAGCGGTCGCTGCATGGAGCCGTCTCCATCACGCGTACGACAAGGGCCAGGTGATCTGATTCTTCTGTTATTATATGTTCCACGCTCGTATTTGGAAACAAGGCAGCGAACTCATCAGTGCATGTAGCTCTGTCTAGCCGGACTTGGACATTTTCTACTGCTTCTCTCTTGTTGTCCCACGTATAGGGATACCCAGAAAAGCCCAAGTCAGCCAACCCACATTCAGCCAAACAGTCTCTGAAATCTTCCATTTTCGCAAAACTTCTCAAATTCCCCCCTAACTGTTCAGCTTGAAACATGGCCTCGTTGAAATCGCCAGCACACAGACATGGCAAATTATCCTGTGCTCTAAGATACCTAAGCGCATCCCATGATTTTTTCCTTAGCTCCGTACAAGGCTCCCCATAGAAACCAGTGAATCTACAGGATTTTCCTAACACCACTAACTCAGCATCAATGAAGTATTGGCACTACGGCCTACATGTCACCTGAATATGTTCCCTCCACCATAGCGCCAGCCCCCCACTTCTGCCAACACAATCCACTGCCACTCCACTCCTAAATCCCAAACTCCACTTGAGTCTCTCCATAGCCCTAGACTTCTTTTTTTGTCTCACTTAAGAACACCACCGCTGGGTTGTAGGACCTAATTAGGTCTCGTAGTTTGCCCAATGTCGAGTCCAGCCCCAAGCCTCGACAGTTCGAGGCAAGAATATTCATTGCTCCCGGCGGTCCTGGCTAGCAGGGTCCGCCGATGTGTCATGATGCTCGGAGATACGATCAAACACCGTAGACGTTTTGTTGTCTAGTATGGTGAATGAATGTACGTATCGTTACCAACTTGCCTGTCCGGGTCTCCCTTCGCCACCCAGTGTTGCTTCGGCCGCCTCTTCCTCTCCCCTAGAGTATTCTGATTAGGGCTCCTTGTAGAACGATGCTCATCATAACCAGGTCTCGGCTTCCTCACATAATGGCCCCTTCTTATCTCCCTTTCTCTGTACTGGCTAGAACTCCCTGAGCCATCATATTCTCTGGTCGCATGTTGTTTGTATTGGGACCACAACTCAGCTTGCTTGTTCAGCCGCTGCTGCCTAAGCTTATACCGCATGTCTCTCTCCTTCTTTAGCTCCAGATCGTCCCTAAGGTCTTTGCCTCTCAAGTCAGCCGGCCTGTGCCTCTGCTTGTTTGGACTAGTCACTTCCCCATATTCATAAGTGCCCTCCACGCCAGTGCGGGAGTCAGCTGGGGCATTAAATTCCCTGTTGAGATTTTGTTTGGTGGGGAGGTTACGAACTGTTCCGGACCTTCTCCAACCCTTGTCTCCCTCACTTGATCTTGCACTTCCCTGGCTGTTTGTGCCCCTAGCTGCTGCTCTATGAGATCCCTCCTTCAGAGAAGTTGATCGGCACGGCGAGGCCCTGAGCCACTCGCCCCACTGCTCATCAGATTCAACCGGGGGCACACATCCTTCTGTAGCATGCACAAGTCGGCCACACTCGAAGCAGAAGTGCGGAATTTTCTCATACACAAAATCAAACCTGGTTTTCTTCAGGTCGTCCTCTGACTTCTTGAGGTAGAACCCACGCACTAGGGGCTCATATATAGGAAGTTTGACCCTGAAACGCAGATGTTGTCCCCTTGCAAATCCATCTTTTTCTACATCTACCCGGACCACCTCGCCCAACCAATTTCCAAGCGCTTCTCCGAACGCCTTGGACCTTTTGTCCAGTGGTAGATCTGCAACTCTAACCCATACTTCCACAAAGTTAAACGTCATCTCCGATGGTCTCGTGCTTCCATCATAGTCCTTCAACACAAGTACGTTGAAATCAAATTGCCATGGACTGTTGTTCAGTGCATGTTTCCAGTCTCCCTCACTCCCAAAGTTCACCACAAACATATTCCTAGCGATGTCCTTCAACTTGGCCTCTCTGTGAAGGCCCCAAGCCCTAGGCATCGTCTTCTCCAGCGCGCGGAAGTTCAAGCCGTCTTGGAGTAAAAACTTTTCCTATCGCCGACCACTTCGCTGCCCTAGGTTGACCGAGGGCTAGCTAATTGATCGATTCCCGGTGACAAGACGCAGGGGCAGCACGAATCCTTGACCTCGTAAGATAATAGGGCTGGCCGGTCGGTACACATGCACTGTGATGATCTGTTCAAACATCGGTTAATTTTTGGTCTTGATCGGCGAGGACAAAATTAAGACTATGAGGTCAACCACTGGTCTGAATGAGTTAAGACTCCAATAACTCAGTATCTTAATTCGAGCCATTGCTATACACGTTATCATAGGCTGACATCCTCGAAAAAGAAATCATAGGCTACATGACTAATCAAACCCTAGGGAACAATATAATTATTTTGAACTAGTAAAAATCAAACACTTCTGCTTCAGTACACCCCCTCTAAACACAAGGACGGCTCAGATTAGCCCATACCTCTTCATAAGAGAGGGCATGATGGTCATATATCAGATTTTCTTTTTTTTAGAACGATTGTCGTATATTAGAAACTCTGCGTCCACTGTATACGATGTACAGCGAGCTGGGCCGGCCCATCTTTCTGTTCTTTTGTTCTGATTTTAAATCAGATCAGAAAAAAAAATTGAGTGAGGCAGGACTCGAACCAGAGACTTCTTTTTTTTTTTTAAGGGAACCACCAAAGACTTCTTGGTACAGAGTTTGAGGCGATAACCAACTAGCCACCGTGAGCTGATGTGTTTCCATAGGTCTTTCTCTTTCTTTTCCTCTTTCCTCTTTTCTTTTTTTCTTGTTTCTTTTTTTCTTTTTTTTCAAACGATTTTGTTTGATTTTTTATTTTCCTTTTCTGTTTTCTTTTCTTTTTTCTGTTCCTTTTTGTTTTCCTTTTTCTTTTGCAATGTGCAAACTTTTTCAATTTGGATTTAAAAAAAAAACAATGAACTTTTTTAAAAAATGCAAGATTTTTTTTTCAATATTGATGAACTTTTTTTCAATATCGATGAACTTTATTCAAAATTGATGAAGCTTTTTCTCTAAATTGATGAACTTTTTTCAAAATGAATGAAGTTGATGATCTTTTTTTTCAAAGTCAATATTTTTTTTAAAAATCGATAAAGTTTTTCCAAAATTCATGAACTTTTTTCAAATCCTTGATTTTTTTTCCAAAATCCATGAAATGTTTCTTAATTCATGGTATTTTTAATTTGTGAACATTTTGCAATTCCTCAATTTTTTCAAATCCATGAACTTTTCCAAAAAGATGAATCATTTTTTCAAAGTCAAAGGTCAAAATGTTAATGGTCAACTTGCCGTCCAGGTCAACCATGAAGAGGTTTTTTTTGGTCGAACCACAATGAAGCGATCGGGTGTATGCTACTAGGAGCTCCCATTGTACAGGGAGTAGCGTCATAGAAATCGGCGCACACACCCCTCCGTCCTGGGCCTGGCACATTTTTCTTTTCATTTTTTAACCTTCAAAAAATAGGTGCATGCAGTAGGATTCAAACTATGAACCTCTTGGATTACTTCCACCCACTATAACCAACTAGGACAGCTCACTTGTTCTGTGTAATTACTTGTTGACACCGTATGAAAGTTGTGGCACTTCCGACCATTTATCAGCTTTTTTTGACCGAGAAAATTCCAGAAAATGCAAATTTTGTCAAAGACCAAAACTTGGCATGGTGCCTTGATTAGGTCATACAAGGCCATGGAAAAAATTGGGGCCATTTCAGGATGTCAAAAAACAACGTGTTCTCGACAGAGCCTTCTGGCCTACCCGGACACACTTCGTTAACCATGATCTAGTTTTGGACATTTTTGAAATGACCCCAAATTTTGCAAGCAAGAGGGTAGTCCCATGGTAGGCATCCATGCCAGGTTTGAACGATTTCCGACACCGTATGCAAGTTGCGACACATCCAGCCATTTGCCGGCGTTTTTTGACTGAGAAATCTCCAGAAAATGCAAAATTTGTCGAAAACAAAACAAATTGGCATGGTGCCTTTAATTGTCATACAAGGCCATGATAAAAAAATTGGCGTCATTTCAAGGATGTCGAGAAACAACGTGCTCTCAGACGGAGCCTTCTGGCCTACCCGGACACCCTCAGTTGAACGTGGTCTAGTTTTGGACATTCTTGAAATGAATCCAACTTTTGCAGGAAAGTGGAAATGCCCATGGTAGGTATCCATGTCAGGTTTGGACAATTTCCGACACCGTATGCAAGTTGCGACACGTCCGGCCATTTATCGGCCTCTTTTTTATCGAGACAACTCCAGGAAATGCAGAATTTGTCGAAAACCAAAACAACTTGGCATGGTGTCATGAATTGGTCATACAAGGCCATGAAAAAATTTGGGGCCATTTCAATGATGTCGAGAGACAATAGGCTCTCAGACGGAGCCTTCTGGCCTACATAATTTGTCGAAAACCAAAACAACTTTTTAAATTTCGCGAACTTTTTTCTTCCTCAGAACTAGGGGCCTGGCCCATTTTTCGACCTCTCTATTTTCTCACAAACCAAAGACTGAACCGATACCGAAACCATAATTTTAGTTTTTTGTGTTGGTGTTGGAAAATTTATTAGGTAAATTTGGTTTTTACACTTGATTAAGCAAAAATACCTAGAAAACTGGAAATACATATTTTTTTAAAAAAATCCCAGCGGTGTTGCATTGCCTATCCCAGCAGCACCATTAGAAAAAATCCCAGCGGCCTCAGCCCAGCTTGCCCAGCTGTCCGACACACCTGTCTAAGCCTCTCTGTCCTTTTTCTCATCTTAGTTTTTTTCACCTACACGTACCAAAACATGTGGCATAAGCAGGTTAATTTGCCTGAACTTCAGTTTTGTTCGGTCAGAACCGTTAACCAAACCGAATTTTCGGTTAAAATAAAAATCGGTATTCTAATTGTATAGAAACCGATCAGTTTGTATTTTTATAAAACAAAATTCTTTGTGATCCGAAAAACCGAACCGATTGCATGCATTGGACAAAAAAATTACGAATTTGATAAAAGTTTATGAAATTAGTTTTTTTAGGACCCCAGCTCACCAGGGTTCAATTCCTGGTGCTCGCATTATCCTGGATTATTTTAGGATTTACGGCGATGCGCATTCAGTGGGAGAAGACGTTCCGTTGACTACGAGGTGCATGTGATGACTTCGTCAATCTCAATATGATATGCTGGCTCGGTCTCTCGGAGGTGCTCATAGGGGTATGGTGTGCGTGTGTGTGTTCATAGGGGTGAGCGCATGCGCTTAAATATGAGTGTCTGCTTCTGTACTGTGTCTAAAAAAGGCGTGTTAGTTTTTAGCACGAAGATTAGCGCACGTGGATCGTTAGTTTGTTACATGAGCCGTGGTACATGTTGGCAAAGAGGGAGCCATGCACGATCTACTCATACATGCATCAGGTGGGTTCGTGGGGAAAAATTGGGAGGCAGAGAGATGATGTGGAGCTAACCGCAGGACTGCAGGAGAGACCTATCCGGCTTTATTTTTTTATTTCCATAAAAGTAGGGATCCTTATCGTGGCTTTAACCGTACGAGAGATATTCCATAAAAAAACTGCACGAGAGAGAGGGAAAGTAGTCTGTGTCTAATATTGTGGGATTGCATGAAAAACTAATGCGCCCAACATTTTAGGAAGGAGGGAGTATTGCAAAGCATATCAGATGAGCCGGTTGAGTTGGTTGACGTCTTCGAAGAAAATAGAGAGGTTGTGAGTTCGAATCTCACCACCTGCGGCATTTTTTGAAGGTTCCAAAAAGTGAAAATGTGTCGAGCCCATGATGCAGGGGCACACCAAGTGAAAATGGGCCGAGCCCATGATGCAGGGGGTGTGTGCGCCGGTTTGTGTACCTGTGGTTGGATGGTTAGAGGGACAGTGGTGGGTTCAAGTCCTGGTGCTCGCGTTATTCCTGAATTTATTTCAGGATTTCCGGCGATGCGCATTCAGTGGGAGGAGACGTTCCCGTCGACAACGAGGCGCCTACGGTGACTTCGTAAATCTCAAGATGATATGCCGGCTCAGTCTCTCGGAAGTGCTCATAGGGGTAGGGTGTGCGTGTGTGCGTTCATAGGGGTGAGTGTATGCGCGTATATATGAGCGCTTGCGTCTGTGTTCAAAAAAAAAATCAAAATATAATACCCACAAATACATTATGAAAGCATAGTTCATGATATAGCTAGTGATACATATTTAGTAGTGTAGTTGCTCGTATTTTTTGTCTATAAGCACGAATAATTTCAAAAGTTTGTTCCCACAATTTTCTTTAAAAAGTTTGATATAGTTAAGACATCATAATAAATATTAGAAACCATGATGGAGGTAGCAATTTGTTTCTTCCAAGCATTAGAGCATCTCCAACAGCACGTCCAAATGGACGTGTATACGCATTTTAGACGACCAGGCCCGAAAACTGCCGTCCAACAGCTCGTCTAACCGATCGTGCAAACATACACATCCTCCAAATAAGCGTCGACGATGTCCAGGCCTGGACGACGTGAAGGCGTCGTCCAAAGCGCAACCGAAGCCACCGTTCCTCCCTCCTGCCAACTCTGTCGCTCCCTCTCCCGCCAACTCGCTTGCTCTGGAGACGAGGAAGACGCCGCCGCTGCGTCGGGGCCGCCGCCGCCGCCCCATCTGGGTCGCCGCGCCGCTGCCGTTTGGGCCGCGGGCGCCGCTCGCCCGTGCTGCTCGGGGGGGCGATGCGCCGCCGCCCGTGCTGCTCGCGCCGCCAGGATGGATCGAGCCCCCGGGGGGGGGGGGGGGGGGGGGAGCCGCCGCTGCTTCTCGAGGCCGGGGGCGGGGGGTGGGATCGAGCAGCGCTGGGGGGAGGGGATGGATCGAGCGCCCGGCCGCCGGGGGGGGGGGGGGGGGGGGCGTCGCCGCCGCTGCACCTCCAGGCCGGCCGCGGGGTGGATGGATCGAGCGCCCCGGCGCGGGGGGGGGGGGGGGGGGCGAATGGATCCATGGATGGATGCTCTGTTGCTGCATTTTATCTGAATGGATCGATGGATGGCTGCTCTGCTGCTGCATTTTATCCCTGAATACCTGAATGTGCACTCACTGGATGTCTTAATTTTTTGCAGATGAAAAAAATATTAAAATATAGGAGAGACAATATAGACGTTCTGTATATAGACGTTCTGCTGTAAAACTAGACGTGTATACCAGAGAATCTTTATAGACGATTGTCTATATGGATATATAGACATCCAAATTTGGACGTGCTGTTGGAGATGCTCTTACAGTGGTTGTATATGCGCGACCTTCAGATCGAGGGGCCGCGGCGGTAATATACAACACGGCAGCACGTGCCACAACCAGGAACAGACTGACTTGGCATCGAGGTTGGTGACGAGCTCATCGAAGTCAAGGTCTCGGTCTCTCGGATCTGCCACACCCAGTGGCGGTGCCAGGCCTCAGGCAGCCCGGGCCGCTGCCTGTGGCGTGAGCCCCATTTCGTTCACATACTGTAGCAATTACTGTACCTAAAAGCACTCAAAGGCCGCTGCTATTGGCCACACCCATATGCGTGCCACTTCATTAATTGTTGGCACGTTACTTATTGGCGACACCGAGGATGGACTGACCACCAAAGCCGTCTGTTCAAACCGGGCAACCAAGTGGGAACTCCGCCGTTTCTAATTGCTCACTCTCTCACTCTCTCTCTCCCTCTCTCTCTCTCTCTCATTTTATTAAAGCAACTAGCAAAGTGGCTAGCACAACCGCACATGCAATATTGGTAATTTCATGAGCAAATAAAATATTTACTACGGTACTACCTGGAATAATATGGTATTTTATCTCGATGGTCGGTATTTTCTGATTATTGTGGAATTTTGTAGTGTATTTTTTTGGACCGTGATTGTAGTCTCTCTCCCTATTGGACCGTGATTGTAGGGTATCTACTTTGGCTGTGGGCCGCCGTGCGCCTTCCTGCCGCCGGACCTTCCCATCGATGGAGTAATGATCTTGGTGCCGTCGTGCGCTGCTAAGGGTGGCGCCCATCTGTTCGTGGCTCTTGACAACGAGCACGTAGAAGCCTTCAAGCAGATTTGCTATTGCATAGAATGATAAGCGATGACCCCAAATTATAGCGTCGGTTTTGCTAGATCTCAGCTGACTGAGATCTAACAAAGTTTCAATCATAGCACAATGTTTAGCAAGCCCTTTAATATCATTCATGGTCCTCTCTAAAGTTTTAGACATGTTTACCATTCTTTTTTTAGAACGAAGGCTCAAGTAGTACATCTGGTTTTCAATTAATAAAGTCATCAACCGGTGAGAATTACATTGCAGCATACAAACAAGCAAAGAGAAAACCAAAGCGGCAAAAGATACAGAGTGCCTACAAATAGCTATCAACCAACCGGCCTCACAGGCAAACAAAATAAGAAAAGAAACACAACTTGAAGCACTAAGGCTAACATCTGCGGCAACAACGAGCTCCAGAGGGAAGGCGAAGATTCCCGGAGGGACACCAACTGCAGAAGAACACTTCTGTTACGCAATCTCGGGTCCGCTAACACCAGCGTTTCCGACCCACCTGCGTCATCAGGCCCAACCGGAGAGCAACACCTACTTATGAGAGGCCTTGGGCCCTCTCCCCCCAAAAGACTAGCCTGTTAGGAGGGACACCCCCGCCCTTATAAGTCATGTTATGTCTCCCCCCACAACCGATGTGAGACTAAACCTCGATCCCGAGCGATGTAACCTATGCCAACATAATAGCACAGGCACGCGGGGGAGCCGACGGCGTGTGCCGGCTCCCGGGCGGCCAGGGTGCGGTATTGTAGCGGTGTCATGGGGAGGAGCGCCCGTAGTCAGGCCCCGGGGATGTAGCCATATCGGTGAACCTCGTTACAAATCTCGGTGTCGTACTTGTGTGATTGTTTGGTCCTCGATAGATCGACTATACGCCTCGGATTTATTCTAACAAGTGGTATCATGAGCAAGGTTCGAAGAGGCGGTGAAACTGGTCTAGAGGTGATGTCGCTGAAAGATCAGATCGGTTTGTTCCGTTGGTATGTCCTGCGATCGGTGAGATTTCACGGAGATCGAAGGCCAGAAGCTAGCAGAAGGGACGGCGGGATCGTAAATCAGCTCGGCGAGATTGGAAGCAATCGGAAACAGGCAAGCGGTAGCGCTCGGCGAGATAGAATCTGTTTCGTGGTGGCGGCGTAACATGGACAGCCGGGACTGCCACGCGTGGAGCAAAACCGCTCGGGTTCGGATGCTCTGCCGGTGTGCCCGAGCGCGCGTGTGGCTGCAGCCCAGTGCGGGCCGGTGGGCCAGATCAGGCTGGAAGCCGCATGAAGGCCCAGCGTGGTGTGCTTTCCAAGTGTTTGGGCGCTGGTGGGCAGTCCGGGACGTGGTGGCTGCGCGTAAGAGCCACAGACGCAGACGATCGGAGGTTGAGGCGCTGGAGGTACGTACGAGATTTTGTTGGTTAAAAAAAAGGGAAGCGCCTGGATTCATGGATACGCGTTGGACGTGGTGCTGTCTATCCTGAGCAAGGAGAGGAATGCAAATCAGCCTAGAAGCTACAAGCATACATGGAAAAGTGGTGGAGTGGATCTCTACGATCGTGTGCATATGGAAAGGCTACTAGTGGGATTTCTTTATTGGCTCTCTTTGCTTGGTACACATACAGATTATGTACGGGGTGACAGCGGTTGTACGCTGCAATGAATAAAGATGCGGAGTCGCAGGTTCAGGTGGAGATTGCCTGGTTCGATCAGCTACGTGTAATCAAGTGTTGCAACGGCACGCAGATGATATTTTTTACATCAGGTGCCCATGAAGTTGGGATATTGTCAATGTGGGCAAAACAGAGAACTTTGGATAATGGCATTTGTGGGTAAATAATCTGTTGAAGCAACGGGTATGCTTGATGGTGTAGCGGGATGCCAAGTCAATCAAGATGGATCTGCGGTGAAAGGCGACGCGCGTATAAGGCTCGAAGCAGGAGTCTGGAGCCTGTCGTGGCAAGATCATGCATACACAGGGCGTTAAGCAAGGCATGGAGATGTGCAGGGCGGACACGACGCAGGGTGGAGCATGATTGCAGTCGGATAATTTCGGCTGGGTTGGACTAGACAGTCTAACGGATCGACAGGGATGTCAGTTGGACAGAAGACAGCGATGATTTCAGCAACGACGACACAAGAGCGTGATGCTGATGGTGGCCGAATTCTGGGGCGTGGAAACACGTGGTGCATGCCTGAGTGCTTGTGCGGTGTCGACAAGACTACGGCGCAGGGTTGATTCAAGGCAGTGTACACTTGAGAGCTTGAAGTCGACAGGGTGCGGGATAGCATGGCCAGCTACATGGAGTCATGTTGAAGGTGGAGCTGGAGTTTGGTGGAAGACTTCACTCTGTGCTGATGGAGGGGCTACGGCGTAAGTCGACAGAGAGTCGAAGCCTATTTCAGCGGGATAGCGAGAGACACGTGGATCGGACTGGGGCCCAGTGGTCTGATGGAGGCGTGATACTCGGCATCGGTCGGTGATGATCGATGGTTCTCTGCAGTGGGGGTTGAGGCAGTGTGGGCTAGCTACCCGGGAGACTCGACCAGGACAGCAGAGGCTCGACACGGTGATAGCGGCGAGGCGTGCGGTAAGCACGGGACACAGCGATAGACCAAGGCACTAATGGTGCGACAAGTGGCAGACAAAGTGTGCGGGTGTGCTGAAGCAGTGTTGACGAGTACTAGATTCAAGTTGGTGACTGGGTCTTTCGGTGCTAGTTGATGGACAGGAGTTGACCATGAAGAATCTACGAAAGTGGTGGAAAGTCTGAAATTGTCTAAAGCTGAGAGAGTTCATGGCCGTATATTCTGTGGTGTTCGATGCACATGGCAAAGTGCGGATGACAAGTACAGAAGGAGGCGGAGTGCCATAGCTGTGGGACATGCCAGAGACTATCCGGGAAAAGAGTGAGACAACTACGAATTTGACTCAGAGTGACACAGGGCAACGGTGAATTTCCTTGAAATTTCAAACAGACGGTCAAGAAAGAGCGGTGATGTTGAGTTCAGGTAACTTTTATATGTGGCGTCCAATATATGAGTTGTTCACTTTCACGAAGGTCAATGATCGGTGTGTGATGGCGTTGAGCGGATACTCCGGAAATTGGGAGCACAAAGTAGAGTAAAGAGGAACTTAATTTTGCTTGAGTGTTGTCTGTGAAGAAGATGAGAAGGGACTACAGTTGCAGGTGGAGTCACGTGGAGTCTAGGAGCAGCAGCGGTGCTCATGGCGTATCTCAAGTCCAATGTACATGGAGATTTGACGCATGGATGAATCCAAGGTGGTGGAGAATATTCGCCAAGGTGGAGTTTGTTAGAGTTGTGTCGAATATTATTTGTACAAGGTAGGTTACAGTTGGCTTGGAGTCGTACAGTGTGTAGACAGGATATGGAGTCATGTCCAAGTAGGACACTTGTATCCTAGGCCTCTTATATAATGAGGGGGTAGACACACGATGTAACCTATGCCAACATAATAGCACAGGCACGCGGGGGAGCCGACAGCGTGTGCCGGCGCCCGGGCGGCCAAGGTGCGGTATCGTAGCGGTGTCATGGGGAGGAGCGCCCGTAGTCAGGCCCGGGGGATGTAGCCATATCGGTGAACCTCATTAACAAATCTGGGTGCCGTGCTTGTGTGATTGTTTGGTCCTCGGTAGATCGACTATACGCCTCGGATTTATTCTAACAACTTCATTGCCTGCTCCCAGAAGGAAGAAACCGGGTCACCGTGCCATATCCGTTTCTGCCACCGAAGAGGGGCCCTGCCCTCTTGCCCTGGCTCATAGGGCACCGTACCGTCAGGTGACAGAAGGCTCACGCTAGAGCCCAAATGAACAACGCTGACCTAGCTACCGAGGAAGAAGGAACCAAAATGCCAAACACGCAGGTGGAGCACTCCACGACCCCAACGCCGGCCATGGCACTGCCCACACAACACGGCGTTAGCTGAAGAGTGCCACCGCACAAGAAGGCTGGCACCAAAAGGACCACGCCACGAACGAAGCAAAGCAGGGCTCGCTGAGGCACTAAACACTCGTCAACACCTCTGTGCCGCTGTGGACGAAGAGGTTTTCCCCTCTTGCCCAAGCTCGAAGGCGTTAAACAACCGGTGAACAGGGAGCACGCCAGGTTAACGAACATCAAAGATAAAAATTGTCCTACCCAGCAAGTGTCATGTTGTCACTGAACATCGAATCGCCACCAACCGCTGCAATAAATCGAGCAACCAAAAAACCCGAAGACCCCGAACGACATCTCCAGGAAGAGGAGCGACGCTGAAGTGTTGCCGCAATCCACATAGGGGTCTAGGGCTTTCGCACTCAGCACGGTTTACAGCGGAAGTGAGGAGGAAACCACAATGAGGCCTCGAAGGAGGGAATCGGCACCGCCAGCATCAACCACATCGTGGTCTCCACCATCGGCCAGGGGTTTCCCCCGGTCCCAACCACCCCACCACCTGCCTCCCTGACCCAATAAAAAAGTTTGAATTTCCAACAAAGTTGGAAGTACACTCTTTCAAGGACGGAGGGAGTAGATCAGCACCAGCGCACGTCCACCTATTGGGGCCACCGCCCCGCCTTCCGAAGAGGATCAACTTCACCCGTCCATCGAAGAGGGACATGCCACCTCGCGTGTGACCAACCTGCCCAACCACCGCACAGAGAGCTCCGCTGCAGCCGCCTACCCCCGTCTCCTTCCCGCCAATCTGCCAAAGTCCCACAGGCGAGATTGGAGAAGCTGCGCTAGATCTAGCGCGGATCCATGGTGAGCAGCCTCTGTTCTGGGCGGAAGGCGGCTAGAAGGGCACACCATGTCCGCGTCTCACTCACCAGATGGGCACTCCCGGCCAGATCTAGACTCATGGTTGACCCGGAGGCCGTGGGGCACATAACAACAAGGGCAGGGCGCATATGACCCACCTCTGGGAGGAGAGGGCAGGTGCCAGGAGATCTGGCCTTCGCCGCAGCCACCGGTAGGGAGAGGACGGAGGGAGAGGGGACCGGATGTGGTGGCACCAAGGTCGCCTCGTGAGTCGTAGGAGTGGCTCACGAGATGGAGGATTTTATGTTGGAAGGGATGTCCATCATGTTTGTTTATCATTCTACTAGAATTCTTAGAAAAAAATGACTTTTAATTTCCATGTTGAAATGATGTTGTTTAGCCAGAAATTTTCTACTTCATCAAGACATTGACTAGGAGTTTTATTAAATGGAATATCACCATCGTCAAATTTATATAAAGAATTAAATCTCATAATAGGTCCAAAATTTTGAGGTGGAAGATACGAAGAGTGTCACCCATTGGAGGCAATTTCTTTATTTCAAGATCTAGAATACACTTTTCTTGCATAGATTTTTTAGCTTCTTTTATATCTTCGTCACTTAAAGTAAGAACACCACTTTTGTTGGAAGTATGTACTCGTAGTAGCTCATTTGAATTCTAGTCTAGGGCGGCAACGTACCAGTCGGCATGGACCACCTGTTACACCTCCAGGAGATCGAAGTGTTTGGCTTCTCCGACCATCTTGTACCCGCGTTCCAATAAGGCGTTGCTGGTGCACCCAAACTACCCTTCCGTTAACTAGGGCATGTGAGTGTCTCAGATTGTCTGGTTAGTATCTTTTTCGGACAATCAGTTTTTGTGACAAAGGGTGAATTTTATTGGCTCAAAATAGAGCATTAAGAGGATACAAACACAATGAGCACACACCCGGCCTCTGCATAGCTAAGATGCACACAGCCAATAGGAACACACACACACACACAAAAACACGCCAGCCAATAGCAAAGTCATATAAGACCAAAGTTATCCGTAAGCGAAAAAAAACCAAAAGCGATCAGATCCGCGATCGACAAACTACAACAATAACTATATCCGCACCAACAATTCTATGACATCACATGGACGGTGAGGTTCAACAGCGACGCCATCAGAAAAGGAGCGCCGCTCAAGCGCCGCCGTCGCCGGATCCAACCACACAAGGCCAGAATCTAGATTTTCACCCTGAAGAACCAGTCCAAGCACATCCGAGCAATGCCTTCAATAAGGTAACAATGTAAAAACATCGCCATTACCAGGTACAACCCACTCGGGTCATAGCTAGGTTTTCACCCCGGAGCTCGAGACCGAGTGCTCGTAGCACCATCATCAACGTCGCTCATGTGTTGTCGCCACCACTTTTCCGCGATCTCTGCAGCTACATACGATGTGCGATCGCCGCCGCTGCACAACCATCCCTCTGCGTCAAGCCGACGTATGTAGTTTGATCTCACCGTCGAAGTCAACCACCAAATCTGGAGGAAGGAACCCTCATGCGATCTTTTCGGTGGCCACTCGCAGGATAGAGTCCTGCCCGTGCCTGTCGACCCAGGGGTCAAACATGACTGGAACTGGAGCACGAAAGTCAGATCACCATCGCCGACGAGCATCCGCACGATGCGAAGTTGCCTCTGGGTCAGCCGGTCAGGAGCACACAACCACCAGATCCGCGTCGCGCCTCTGGAGTCCCGACCGAAAGCCAAAGGGGGACGCAGCGCCACACGAACCCGCGCCACCGCCGACCAAGTCGGATCCCTGAGTGAGCTCGCGTACGGACATCGTCCACCACCACCACCCACGCGATTCCATGGTTGAGGGCGGCCACCAGTTTCAGATCAGCTGCCAGCCACGACTCCTTGCGATACACATCGCCCACACCTCCACAGCGCCCTTGTTGCGCCGCCGCGTCCAGCACCGGCGCCACGTCGCGCACCGCCGCCGAGAACAAGCAGCGGCACCTTCGTGGTCCAGATCGGATCGAGCCCCCTTGCGCTTGGGCGCCCCGCGACACCCACGGACACGCGAGAGGGAGGAGCGCCTCCGCCGCCGCCGTCAGCCGCACGGGCTTAGCCCAGCGGCGTCCTCCGGCGGCGACGGAGGGGATGGAACGGAGGCCGGCGGTACTGGCGTCTGCGGCTGCGGCTGCGGCTGGAGGCTCCGCCAGTGTCGCCCGCGGGGTACGCGACGCGGGGGTGAGATCCTAATTTTTAGGAGCGAACACCTAACGGGATATCTGTCTGTTCCTCCGGACAATCAGTTGCCCAGCGCACTCTTTAGTTAAATGTTTTGTGGGATCTAAAACAAAATTGGTATGTAATCTTATCTACCAAGTTGGACATAATTCCCGCGTGCATCATACTATACGTTTGTTGAGCAGGTAATTGTGGCGTTGCCAACATCAAGGAGCCTACCAGGAAAGTTTTTTTTTTTTTTTTTTTTGAAATTCAACCATCTTCCTCATTTATTCATAATAGGCAGGGATTTCTGCCGAAATAATCCTCAGAATACATTCTGGAGGTTCATGCAGCCAAACCTTACATAAGTTATTCACTACCCCTTCCTTAGCTAACCCATGTGCAGCGCTATTGGCTGTTCTTCTAACCCACGACACCTTCCAAGTTTGCCGTGTCTCGAGCATACCTTTCACCTCTTGAATGATTGGCCCCACCGAAGATAAGTCTGGTTCATTGCACTGCAACCTGGGAACTAACTCCTGGCAGTCCAACTCAAGATGTAAATTTTCAGCGTTTACCTCATCCGCTAGCTGGACCGCTCTCCGACAGGCTTGTAATTCGATCTTCAGTGGGTCATGGCATCCTGGGAAGAAGTGGCAAGCAGCTGCAAGAAAAGCACCATCGTGGTTCCGAAACACCACCCCGGCACCCCCCTTCCCTCCCCCTTTGGCTGTTGCCCCGTCCACATTTGCCTTTATCCAACCCTCCTCCGGCGGTTGCCACTTCTCCACTGGAGCAGGCTTTGGGATCTTGCTCTTCCGTCCATGGACAGCCTGCCATTCCTCCATCAACCTGCGAACTTGGACTGCTACGTCCGCCGCCTCGTCGATCTTCTTGCTATCTCTTGCGTTATTCCTCGCCATCCACAAACCATAGACCCCCTGGACCATGACTGCTCTCTCGTCGTCAGAAGCACCTTCAAACCAAGACAGTAGCCACTTCGAAAGCGCACCCTGGGGGCTCACAGCCGCCGGTGGGATCGCCACCGGCACCCCCAATTCCGAGTGCAGAACTTTCCAGAACTTTTGCGAGTGATGACAGGCCCAGAATCTATGATAATTTGTTTCCTCTCTGCCGCACACAACACAAAAGACTCCAGGTTTAATCTTCCTCCTATGTAACTCTGATCCAACCGCCAGTCCATTCCGAATGAGTCTCCATGTGTGGGTTTTCATCCTCCCCGGTGCAACAGTGTCCCAGAGGTTCAGCCACGCCTTGTGTTGTTGTACTGAATTTGAGCACTCAGGCCTACCATTTTTCAATTGTTTTTGTGCCATGCGTAGGTGATACGCTGATCTCACCGAGAAGACTCCATTTTTTGTAAAGTTCCAAGCCAAGTAGTCCTCAACATTCGGCCCTCCAACTGAGATCTGAAGGATCTCATTTGCTTCATCTGGTGGAAACATCTCACGCACCTTTCCAGCATCCCATGTTGTTCCATGCACATTCATTAAGTCACAAACTCGATTAATCCCATGGACATACACCTGGCCCAATGGCTTAAGGCTACCCTTCCGCGGGATCCAGTTGTCATGGTGAATTCTGATTTGTGACCCATCCCCAATTCGCCATATAAGGCCTTTCAACAGCAGATTTCGTCCATGTACAATGCTCCTAAAAGTGAAGGATCCACTACTTGGGCAAGTTGCGTTCAGAATGGACCCCTCCGCATAATATCTAGCTTTCAATACTCTTGCACATAGGGAGGAAGGAAACTGCAGTAGGCGCCAGGCTTGTTTTGCGAGTAATGCTTGATTGAAAGCTTCCGGGTCTCGGAAACCCAGTCCACCTTCATGTTTCCTCGTGCACATCTTCTCCCAGGCAATCCAATGAACCTTCTTCTCACCATTCGCTGCACCCCACCAGAAGTTCGATGAAATAGATGACAGATTCCCGCACATTTTCTTCGTGAGTTGAAAACAGCTCATGGTGAAGGTCGGTGTAGATTGGAGGCCCGATTTGACTAGCACTTCTCTCGCAGTCTTGGATAGTCCTTGCCCCTTCCATCCAGCTACCTTCCCCCTAGCACTCTCTCGAACATATTTAAAAGTTCCATCTTTTGACTTACCCACCACTGTAGGCAGTCCCAAATACCTCTCACTCAAAGCCTCCGAAGAAATACCTATAGTTTGCTTTAGTGTTACTTTGTCCTCCTCACTGCTACCTTTCCCGAAAAAGATTGCAGATTTTTGTAAATTGACCCTCTGTCCCGAGGCCACCTCATAGTCATGCAAGATCTCCTTCAGAGCTTCAAAGTTTTCTTGTGACCCTTCAAGGAACACCACGCTATCATCTGCAAACAGAAGGTGAGTAACTATGGGGCCAGTGCTCCCAAAGGAGGCTCCCTTTATATTTCGTTCCATCTGGGCATGTTTTAGCAGCGCTGAGAACCCCTCTACACAAAACAAGAAGAGGTATGGAGACAACGGATCCCCCTGTCGCAGCCCTCTGGATGACGCAAACCTGGCTGAGAGAGCTCCATTCATCTTAACTGAAAAGGACGCCGTCGTGACACACCTCATGACCATCTCCGTCCAGTGACTAGAGAAGCCTAACTTTGCCATCATCTGTTCCAAAAAAGCCCACTCCACCCTATCGTATGCCTTCATCATATCCAACTTTACCGCACACATGGGCTTCCTCCGTTTCCTCTTCCTAAGGGCATGCACGCACTCGTACGCCACTAAGACATTGTCCGTTATTAGACGGCCAGGTACAAAGGCGCTTTGTTCTTCTGAGATCATAAAAGGCAGCACCAGTTTTAGTCTATTCGCCACTGTCTTAGATGCTATCTTATACAAAACATTACAGAGACTAATTGGGCGAAATTGGGACAGGAGCTCCGGAGAGTTCACTTTTGGGATCATGACGATAATGGTATCATTGAATCCGTGTGGTGTTGCCCTTCCCTCCAAGAACTCACGCACCGCCGAGCACACATCCTCCTTTAACAACGACCAGTGCCGTTGATAAAACATTGCAGGTAGACCATCCGGTCCTGGGGACTTTGTTGGCCCCATCTGAAATAACGCCGTCTCAATCTCCTCATCCGTGACTCGTGCCGTAAGTTTATCATTCATGTCCTGTGAGACCACCGGGTCAAAAAGATGTAGTATCTTGTCTCCCTGGACAGAGCCTTCCGAAGTAAATAACTTTGCATAAAAGGCGGCAGCCATAGCCCGCATGCCATCATCGTCAAAGCACTTCGTCCCATCCTCCCTTTGCAAAGCCTTGACAGTATTTTTTCGTTTCCGGTGTGAAGCTCTGTTCTGAAAATACTTCGTATTCTGGTCCCCATCCTGCAGCCAATCGACCCTAGATCGCTGCTTGTAGTAGATTTCCTCCCGTTCGTATAGATCATTTAGTTGGCCTTCTATATCCTTAATTTCCTGTCTATATCCAGTGTGTGCAGCCCTTTCCTTGGCATCAATCAGCTGAGCCTTAAGATGATTTATTTGTCTCTTTATAGACCCGAACACTTTCCTGCCCCACTCATGCATAGTGCGAGACACCATCCCCAACTTGCTACATGACACCCATCTCCTCCCGATTGGCTGCATGGGCGGAGCTCCATGCATTGGCCACCATATCGTCGTAGTCTGCATGCTTTGTCCACGCTGCCTCGTACATAAAAGCCCTCTGTGGTCGCATCGTACTTGTGGCCGGTGCCGACAAGACCTTGACTAGCAGCGCTTGGTGGTCGGACTCTTCTGTCATTATATGCTGAACTTCAGTTGCTGGGAACATGTGCATGAACTCCGCATTGCATACTGCTCTGTCCAATCTAACCTGTATATTGTCCGCATCCTCGCGCTTGTTGTCCCACGTATATGGGTAGCCGGAGAACCCCAGGTCTGCAAGCCCGCAGTCGGACAAACAATCCCTGAACTCCTCCATCTGTCGAAGGTTCCTCGGATTACCCCCTAGCTGTTCCTTTTGCACCAATGCTTCATTGAAGTCCCCCATGCAGATCCAGGGTAGCTCGTCTTGCCCTCTAAGATAACGAATTACCTCCCACGTTTTCTGCCTCATCTCGACGCGAGGCTCCCCATAGATTCCAGTGACCCTATAGGTGCGACCGTCTACCACCACTTTAGCGTCCAGGTAATATTGGCACCACGGCCTAATAGTAACATCCACCTGATCCCTCCACCATAGCGCGAGTCCACCACTCTTGCCCACACAGTCCACCGACACCCCATGTCTAAATCCCAGACTCCATTTTAATCTTTCCATCGCTCCTGCTCTCTTCTTTGTCTCTGATAAAAACACCACCGCTGGGTTGTAGGACCGTATCAGGTCTCTAAGCTCGCCAACTGTCGAGTCCAACCCCAACCCTCGACAGTTCCAGGCCAATAGATTCATTGCTGTCGGCGGCCCTGCGCCCCGGCAGGGTCCGCCGATCTATCATCATGTTCCGAGATGCGCTCAAACACTGTAGACGTCTTCTGCCTAGTATCGCGAAAGAACGCATCATTCCCAAGCTGCCTGTCCTTCCCATCCTTAGGTACCCACATTTGCTTCGGCCTTCTTTTCCCTGTAGTATAAGAGGGCTGAGAATTCCCCCCCTTATCTCTATTAGCAGAACCTTGATCCTGCCGAGGCTTTCTCACATAGTAACCCTTCTTCCTTTCCTTTATCCTATTGGAGCCCCTCTCATCGTGTTCCTCCCTTCCTCTATTCTCCTCCTCCCTCCCCCTCCTATCCTTTTCCTCAAACCGATTCCACTCCTCGCTTCTCTGCCTCTGCTGTTCCTGTAGCTGATGGCGCAGGTCCCTCTCCTTTTTGCGCTCCAATTCATGCCTCAGATCCCTCTCATCAACCCTTTCCCCCCGGTAGTATTCCTTGTTTGGGCTATTAACCTCCCCTCGCTCTGATCGACGCTCCACGCCAGTGCGGGAGATCGCCGGCTTGCTGAATTCAGGGGTCAAATTCCTCTTAGTTGGAAGGTCTCTGATGCTTGCTTTCCCTGGGTACCCTCTCGCACCTTCTGTTGATTGAGAGCTTGCAAAGCTGTAGCTGCTATTAGTCTTACGTCCATTGGACTCCTCTTTGTTTCCTACGCTCCTCCCTGGGGAAGCCCGCAACCATCCACCCCATTGCGAAGAAGAATCCAGTGGTGGTTCACAAACCCCATTGACATGCACTAATCGACCGCACTCGAAGCAGAAGTGCGGTATTTTCTCATATACAAACTCAAACCATGTGCCAATTTTTTCCTCCTGTGACTTTTTCAGATAGAAACCACACACCAATGGATCATACACAGATATCTTTGCTCTGACTCTCAGCTGTGGTCCTCTAGCCAGCCCATCCTTGTCAACGTCCACCTTAACCACCTCTCCCAGCCAATTCCCTAAAGCTTTACCAAAAGTTTCAGTCCTCTTCCCCGGTGGGAGATCCTTCACACGCACCCATACCTCCACTTTATCGAAAACCATCTCTGAGGGTCTAGTATTATTCTCATATTCTTTTAGAATCAGCACGTTGAAATCAAACTGCCAGGGTCCGTTGTTCATCGCGTGCTTCCAGTCGCCCTCACTACCAAAGTGGACTACGAAGATATTGTCGCCCATGTCACGGAACCTCGCTTCTCGGTGCAGTCCCCATGCCCTCTGCATCGAACGCTCCAGAGCTGCCTTGTTGAGCGGCCTAGGAGTACAGGCCTTCCCAACTGCAGTCCATCTTGAGTTCTTGGGCAGATCTTGAACTGGTTCCTCATAGACGAAACCCTCCGCCTCTTTATCCAACAGAACCATGCCTCCCAGCCGAGCTGAGAGGCTTGCAGTGGGATCCGGCGTCTTGCAGTCAGCCGGAGATCGAGCCGATCCCCTGCTTCCGTTTCTTCCCGGCGATCTACTTGCCGCCGGGGTTGCCTTCTTCACCGGCGTGCCTGCCTTTTTACCATTCCTCCTCTCCTCCATGGCACCTCACCGTGGGAAGGAGAAACCAGCGCCGATCCGTATTCAGGGGAGCGCCGTCGCCGCCCTAAACACCACCGGAAAACACACCACCCCCGTCCCGGAACCCTAACCCTAGCGAAGGAGACCGGTCGCCTAGCGATCGCCCTCCAAATCGCCCTCAGCGGTACCTTACGTGGTGGACCCGCAAGTTTTAACTTTTCTGGATGTGGTTGTATGGCGCTGCCTGTGTGGCTGCTGTTGCATCTTTGTGCAAAACATGTTTTGTTTTTTATTGTGAATGGTATTTTTTTTGCAAGAAAAACTTATAATCTATTAATCAACTGTCAAGGTAGTACAAAAAACACCAGAAGTAAAAAATACATCTAGATCTTTAGACCACCTAGCGATGACTACATGCACTGGAGCGAGCTGAATGCGCGCCGCCGCCTTCCTCCCTCCCTCATCGGAGCCGGGCAAACCTTGTTGTTTTAGACAGTCCGAAAGTCGTTGTGCTAAGGCCCCATTGGACCAGCGCACTAGAACAGCAACCGCCGCCGATGAAGAGAAGCGTAGATCGGAAGGATCCAACATATACACACGAACAAAGACAGCATCCACGTGGATCCACCGAAAATAAACGCCGACCGAATCCCGCGAGATCCGCCAAATGGTATTTATGGATCAAGAACTGGATTTTTTTTACGGAATTGCTAAATCTCAGTCGACTGAGACTTAACGAAGATCCGTACGAAGAACCGGCACGACGATGCTTTATTCGTGATCTTACGTGAAGATCCGTACAAAAATTCTTTTAATTTTATTCTTTCTTCTGTTTTATATGTTTTGTGACTTGACTAAGATCTAGCCACACCTTTTTTTATTAGATAATGGTTTTTTCGGGTTTATTAGATCATGATCTGGCCGGGAAAAAGTAAATCCCGTTATGTCGGTTGCAACTCGCGACCAGTACAGTGCCAGCTCTTCGTCGTGCCGGTTGCAGCTCCCCCAACTCGAACTGCTCCGACACCACCCTCGTCGCCCGGTCAGGCCATGACCTTGGGCATCGCCCCCTCTACCGCCACTGACATAGGGCCGGCCCTGAGGGGGGGGGGTACGTGCGTGATGTTTAGCCATATAATAGATCGTTTGATTGTAGAAAAGGAAAAAAAAACGGAACCTAACAGATCGACTAATTACCGGCTTGCCCCACGCCGCAGTCTTCTCGCTACTGTTCCTCTTCCCCAATTTCGGCAAAGAATTGGCCATGCCAAGGTCAACGGTGCCCCGTCCGCGTCTTCTAATTGTGGTTTTGGCTGTTAGGTGTGATTAGTGGAAGTAGGTAATGCGATTTTCCAGATTCCAATCAACTTCATCTTCGACGAAACCCCCCTCTTTCTGTAGTCTTGTCAGATCGTTCATTCATTTGGTGAAGTTCATCCTCGTATATATCTCTTCCTCGCACTCAGATTTCTTGTGTTGATTTGGGATTAGAAAAGAGGAACTTGGATTTTTGTCGATGACTCGCAAGCAGCAGCAAAATCATGCAATTTCTAATTTTCTAGCCATATCCAGGTACCTTGTCACAAGCCTTTCTTAAAAAAAAATATTTCATTAGCACTGTTCTTTTCTAGTTTAAGTACCACTGTTCTTAATTTCTTGTATCATATGTTTGTGTTCTAATTAGCAAAATTATTTTTAATTTGGAAACATGTGTAGAAAGTATCCATAAAAAAAGGAAAACATATGTACGAATTGATTGAGTTCCAGAAAGGAGATATTGACATTTTTCTTAAACATATATAAGTAATTCTGCTAGGAATTCTAGTGTTGAAGAACAACCTATACTGAAAAATTATACGATGATAATAATTTGAGTAGGCACGAAAGTGTTACTAATTCACCTAATACAAAGGAAGTATTGGGGGTTCCTTCCTATTATTATAGTGAGATTTGAGAGTTACCAGTGATGACCAAAACATCTACTACCCCTATAAAAGGAAGAGAGGGCTAATCCAACTTAAAATCTGAAGCGTCTAATCACGTAATCAACGGTCTAACTATGCTGTTAACGAAACTCTGATTCCCTCGCTAACGAAAACACCTGTTAACGATACTCTGATTCCCTCGTTACTATAACCCTCCCCCGTTTCTCAAGAAAAAAAAGAAAAAATCTCCACCATCTTAGGGGGTATTTGGTTCAGGGACTTTTTAGTCCCGGAGACTAGAAAAGTCCCTTTTAGTCCCCTGGGAACCAAACAGGAAGGATTTTTTCTACCGGGACTAGAAAAAGACTCTACTGGAGAGTCTTTTTTGATTAGTCCCTGGGACAGTGGGACTAAAAAAAAGTCTAGTCCCTGGGAACCAAACACCCCCTTACGCTGGAACCGCTCCCGCATACGCGCCCCCGCGCCGCTCGGTTCCGCCGCCGCCCCCGCGCGCTCGGTGCCGCCGCCTCCGCCGCGCGCTCGCCGCCGCGCCGCTGGGTTCCGCTGCCGCCCCCGCGCGCTCGTTTCCACCTCCGCCGCCCGCCGATCTACTCATCGAGGAGGAGGAGCGCCGCGAGTTTGAGGTCAAGGGCGATCTCGCCTTCGCCCGCAACCGCACGCGACGCCGTCGGTACCCTTCGAGGAGTTCGGGGCCTGGCAGGGGTTTGGGCCTCGCCGGCACGCGGGGTTCGGGGAAAGGATGCCGGTCCTCTGTGAGGAGAGGAGATTGTCTCCGCCGCGGCCAAATCAGGAGCACAGGCTCAAGCTACTTGAGCTCGAGCCCTCCGGGAGACCCGAGGTATGTGGGCACAAATATTCTTCAGATTGTTCAGGCATTATCATCGTCGGCTGAACTGCTTTAACAGATTCGTCATTGAAAACCTCTGCCCGCCTCAGATGTTAGAACTCAGAAGTACCTGTTGTGTCATTTCAGAGTCACGCACACTATCTGTTCTGAAGTTATTTTCCAGATTGGGCAAGTAAAAACTGTTACCTGCCTCAGAAATTCCTTCTGTATTCCTATTCTATCATTTCAGAGTTCTACCCACCATTTGTTCCTTTTGGGCTTAATGTTGCTGTACTTCTTTCACTTGTCCGATTAGACTTAACTTTATCAGCAACTTTTTGTTTTGTTAAAAGTTCTGGATTTCTCATCAAGTCATGTTGACCCCAATGATGCAGCCTTTTGAGCGCCTTGCCTTGCCTCACGTGACCACAAGAAAACGCTGCTGCGGAAGAGGAGACGACATTGGCGGCGGCAGCTCAGCACTAGGTTGGGATCGCATCTGGACTGGAGGAGGTTGCCGACGCAAGAGAGGAGCATGTCCAGATCCCTTAACTGAAAATTCTGCACGCCCCAGCAGCAGTTGTCCTCTGAACCTACGCCAATCTACAGCAGCAAGGAAAGCCCACTTTCTCCCCCTTTTCAGTTTTTTTTCATATCATTTGTCTTACGTTCTTCCTGTTGATGGATGGTACCACACATTTATAGGATTCAAGTATGGTTACAGATGTTTATGGATGGCTCCTTGTCCTTGTACGGGTGGATGTGTGGAGACCAGTGAGATGTATGTCCACGCGCCATCCCACAGCCGCCTACTAATAACCCAGGTTAGCTCATCTACATGCTTGCTTCGTTTGCGAATTCTCTTGATCATCAAGTGATATGATTTTCTGCGATCTCATTCAGCTAGGCTTTTAGAGATTAACTGAGTATACTAATATATATCCGTAGCAGCACAACAACCGTGCAGCTATGTTCCTTGGTAAATTCTTAGGAATATCTAATAATTTTCTTACACAAAAAGTTGCAAGGTGCATTCTCTATACAAAATTCTAACTTAGTTTTGTTTTGTGTGTATAATTTTAACTTAGTTCTATTTCGCATGTATAGGAATCTTCTATTAAATTTGTAATTTGCTGGGAGAAAATCTATATGTGTTACTGATGGACATCAAAGAATGTTGTTTTACATATAGGATATAGAATGTAGATGCTTTATTGATGAAAGCAACATTGTGTGAAAATTTATGTGAGAAATCATTGTGGGTTTAGCTGCTGAAACTGTAGTTGTACTTGAGAAAATAATGCCTTTTTCAATCGTGCTTAGCTTCAGTACGGGTGCTCACGTGCAACGATTAATTCTCCCTTTTGGGTTTTATATGGGGCTTATAATTCAACAGATGTTTCCAATTCATACAAATTACCTGAAGGTTAAATTTATGAGTACATCTCTGGCTCGGACTTGTTTTCCGTTGCGATGCCCCATGCTCTATCAGACGCCCTATCCCTCATACGCCACCAACTACCTAGCAGGGTTGCAGCCAACAATTTTCTGACTTTTCCTCGGTGCAGTCTATAGGTTTATCTATTTATTTCTCTCTAATTTACTATTCTCTTTCCCATACACGGACCTGTCGCTTTCTCTTCCTCTGACTCCATTTTAAGTACATCCCACAAGAATAACCATTCATGGTGCATCAGATATTATGTGTTGACTATATAGCCATTCAAGTCAGTATTTCATACAACAGTCCTTCCAAGTTCCAAACGTATACACATTTGCATAATTTTCATATCCAAGAAACAAAGGGTATGCAAGTCAAATCTAAAAGCACTATTGAAGAGATGTCTTGTTACTGATGAACATGAATGACACTCATATGCTTCAGTTCAGTTCAGCCTGTTCCTTGCTTTGTATAATCCCCAAGGTGCTTAAGACGTGTCTTCTTACTTTGCTCCAAACCATTTCAGGTTGTTCTATGTATTACACGTTCAGTATGCCCCCTGCTCACTTAATTCAGGCATGCGTGGGAAATGAAGAGAATGGAATGGATCGCTCTCTTCTTTAGCTGTCGCGAGTTTATTCAGGTTGATGTATCACATCATGCAAACTCTATTCAGGTTGATGTATCACATCATTTCCGGTTGCTGTATGTATCACGGTTAATCGAATAATGTGCTCTCTAACAAACTCTATGTAAGAAATAGAAAGAAAACAATAATCTGAGCTCTGTTTTCTCCGGTTAAATTTTTTCAGTTTGTTTGCAGTCGTACTAACCCGAACTCTGTTTTATGCAGATATACAATATTGAAAACTGTCGACAGTTTCCTTTTTTAAAATTGCCCATACGGTCTTTGCATGCATAATTACCATGCGATGACTAATCCAATGGTTTGCTGCAGTTTGGTGCTATGCATGGATGGTTTGATCTGATTTTGCTATGACTAATCCAGTTCTCTCTCGCTTTTGCTGTTCCCTGAGCGAAGGAACAAATTTGGACAAGATATATTTGTTAAGGTACTTGTATACATTGATATTTTCTTGAAATTTGAATAAGAGGCATTTCACATTTAAGCATGCTTTAAACTTCAACGGAATATTGCTGATTTCCTGGCATGGTACTTAGAGCACCTAAACCATCTAGACCTTCTGCATAACAATTGTACCTGTAACCAATACATGATTATTAGCATTGTAAACCTTATTTCCACATGTACTAATTCAATGTATTTCAATAAGTTTTTTTTTCTTTACAGATGCTTGAATTTAATTTTTTTTCTTTCATAATAGTAATAATGTCTTATGCTTTCTTGCCTAAAATTACTAAGGATTTTACTATTTGTTTTACGGAAACCATGTTCAATTTCAGTGGTATTGATCCAGATGCGCCTTTCACATGCAAGATTACTATGACTAAGAACATTTTTGTCACATTGTGCACACATTGAAATTCTTTTGACATAACCACACAATTTTCTCTAATTTTGAAATACTGTATGCATAAAATATGTGTAAGATATTGCCTGAAAATCTTGATTTTTTTAGAATGAAAATCTTTAAATTGTGCCTTCATAATGTTAGGTAGGTTAGTAATTGTGTATCAGCACACCGCTGAAAAATCTTGAAAAGTTGTCTCCAAATCGTTATGCTTAATTTGGTCAACACGTGTACAATTACTATTGTTATTATAAAACATGGCATGACATTGTGATGACTATTATGATCAAAAAACTGATTTAAGTACTCGGCAACATTGAAGAAATTTCTAAGATTACGTGCGTTGCACGTGCACATTTACTAGTTACGGGAAAAAGAGATATGTCCGGAGTTTGTTTTCTGGGCCAACTCAACTCAACTATACCGGGATCCTTTTTACGTAGAAAAGGGACCCGCTGGAGAGAGTCCAATCTTCGTTCGTTCCTGTCTTGTTGTTCCCCACCGACCGTCCTCTGAGAAGCGAAGCGCCGCTGGCCGCCGTCGCCGCCCTAATCCAAGGTACTAACTTTCTCGACTCACCACCCAAAGATCGCCACCCATTACTCTGTTCGACTTTTCGCAGCCAGATCGATGAGTTCCTCTCTCTATTTACAGATCCACCCCTGCATCATACGCTCTCCCGCTTCCGATCCATGGAGAAGCGGGATATCTTCGAGACGAACACCAATTCGAGGCTGCAAAGCCATCCAGGGGCGACGGCGGAGGCGGCCGGCCTGCTCACCGACGACCTCATCGTGGAGATCCTCTCCCGCCTCCCCGCTAGATCCCTCCACCGCTTCAAGTGTGTTTCCGTGCCCTGGCGTGACCTCATCGCCGACTCTGCCAACCGCAAGAAGCTGCCCCAAATCCTCTCCGGCTTCCTCTACATGACCATGAGTAACAGCCGGCGCGGCCACCACTTCGCCAGCATCCCCGGCGGCGCAGCCCCATTCGACCCTTCCCTCCCTTACCTGCAGCCTAACAAGTACAAGGACATGGCCCAGGTGGACGCCTGCAATGGCCTCCTTCTCTACAGCGCCTGCAGCAACAACAAGTTGAACCCCTTGGATTGGGCAGAGGACGATTTCCGTTTTGTTGTGTGCAATCCCATCACCAGCAGGTGGGTGGAGCTGCCCCCTGCAACGCAGGCGCCAGAAAACAGATATTGTTGTACCGCAGGTCTGGCTTTTGATCCGGCAGTCTCATCTCATTTCTACGTTCTTCACTTCGAGCAGACCTTTCCGGGAACTTACATCACAGGAGCGAACATCTACTCGTCGCGGACAGGATCCTGGAGTTGCAGGGGTAGTGGGATGGTTGAGAAAGTGGTGCTGTTCTTCCATAGTAAATGTGTCTTTATTGGCGGTATAATGTATGTGATTGGCAACCTGATGAACTTCAACAACGAGTACGTGCTGATGGGGGTGGATATGGACTATGGAGGGGAAAATGTGGAAGACTATCCGTGTGCCGTACGGCCGAAGATTTGCCATGATTGGAGTGTCGCAGGGGTGCTTACACTATGTTGTACCTTCCATGGTTTCCGTCGATGATAATAATGAAATCCTAGTTTCTAGGATAACACTTTGGTGCCTCAAGGATCATGATAGTAAAGAATTGGTCCTGAAGCATACTGCCAGTATTGATAAGCTTATGAGCATGACTAGGAAGAAGTACATGGTGGCTGAGATTCATCCAGATTGCGACACCATTTTCTTGGTTTCATATGGAGGTGATACCTTGGTAGCGTATGATATGCGACATCAGAAAATTGGCCGTATCCTTAGTCTTGTGAAAAGCAATACACAACTATTTCTACCCTATGTTCCTCTGTTCTCGGAGTCATTAGCAGATGCAGATGGGCGGTAGCTTTACCTTCAAACCACGCTTGCGCTTCCTCCAAGAATTGGCTCTTCTGTCGGCTGAAGAATTTGTCTGTGTGCTTTGGAATCTACTTGAATTATGCTGCTCAGTTTGCTGATGCTTGCACTCCTGCTTGCTTGATTTTCAGTTCAGAGCAAATTCCTGGTAAACCTACAGATTAAGCCTTGTTAGCTTTGTTCTTGTTTACCTAGCAATGTCTCTTGTTCTGGACATGTATTAGTTCCATGGGGCTAAATTATACCGTATCTGGTCTTCCTTTCCATAACAATCGGTTATTATGGTTATCCTAAATCCTAGTGCAGATTGTGAACCTGCTAGTGTACTAAAAGGTTTAATAAGAATCGGTTATTATGGTTACTAGTCGACCTTATTCATTCAGTGTTTTGGTAAAACACTGCCTTTGAGAAAGTTTTTTATGTGTGTTTGCCGTAGCTAATGAATTCAGTAGAGCTCTGGATCTATTAATCACAGAATTTGCATCGATGCCATCAAATAAAATTGGAGTATGCACTCTTGTACAAATAGCAGCGTGCATGTGAAAGAAATCAGTATGCTGGAGTTTTACTGATAGTGGTAACAGCAATTTTAAAGAGATGCAGCTTCATGGGCATGCATGGTATTTGCCTGTCAACACAGCTGATTGACCACCAAATATTGGTGTCTGCTGTGTTCATTTATTTGGCTGCGTTGCTACCCTGTTTGAGTCGGCTCACCAAAAGCTGTTTCTTATGTGATGATTCCTGATTCTTGTATGAGTTTGTTTTCTGGAATGAGAATTAAATGGCATTCTTGAATGAGTCGGATCACCGAAAGCTCTTGTTTCAGTTGGCTCAACCAGCGTTGATTCTGTATGTTTGTGATGGGATGATACATGATCCTGGAATGTTCTTTTTAAGAATCTGGAATATGAACTGAAAACAGTCGAGAATGCCACTCCGAGCTGCTTGAGAACTAATGATGTATTAACTTTAAACTTGGCATGGACCGAGTCAGATGCATATAAAAGTTTTGAATTCATAAAGAGCTGGCCATTCATTTGTCCTCAGTCTGAACATGTGGCACAACAAGCAGATGACTGAATCCCAGCTACTAGTATCATACATAAATCTTAGCCCGGTAGTTTTTTGCGCCCCCCCCCCCCCCCCCCCCCCCCCCCCGGCGTGGAGGAGGAGGTCAGCGTCGAGCGTGGCCGCGGGCATCGTCGTCGAGACTCGGGCGACGGCGAGGCAGGGGAGGAGCTCGCGGAGGGCGTCGGCGGCGGGGAGGAGCTAACGGAGGGGCCGGGGCACGCACAGGATGAAATGGGAATGGGGAATGTGGCAAAAAGGAGGGAGGGCAGCGGCTGTACTAAGTGACAACTAGTAGTAGCGCGGGGTATGCCTGCCCGCGCTACAGCTAAAGTAGATATAGTAGCTATAGCGTGGGCAGGCGTACCCGCACTACTACTAACTTTTCTATTTTCTTTTGTTTTATTTTTTATTCTAAAATATGCATAGTTGTAGCTCGTGTCGTGCTATCGCGTGCTACAGCTAATATATTTTTCTTTTTTCTTTTTCTAAAATGTACTTTTCTTTTTATTCCTTTTTAACACAGTATAATTTTTTTCTTTTTTTTTGTTTAAAGTTGTAGCGTGGGTTAGTGTTAGGGTTGTTTATCCATGAATAACACACCCGCTATGAGCACCTCCGAAAGACACCTCGCAGTCGACGGGAACGTCTCCTCCCACTAACTCAAGTCGATGCACAATATTAATTAGCGATATTAGTGCATAATATATGTTACATCATTTGACCGATAACGCGGTTAAGTGCGTATGCTTGATTAGTCGTGAGGTTGACCGCGACTTATATAAATGTTATTTTCTCAGCGTTGACGACGTTTCAGAGTGATCTTCTTTCTTTTTAGTTCGCTGTCGAATAATTGAGCCCCTCGTCGCGACTTTTGCTTTTCCAGGGAGTACGATATTTTCCTAGGTAATGTAGTCTTGCTTCTTGTTTTGACGTATGCTTCATCGTTATCGTCATCTTCCCTTATCGGATCGCCGTACTGGTCGTAGTCTTCCTCGTTGGTGACTCCATCCATTCCGACGATCCTCCTTTTGCCTCTCCTCACGACAACATGACTGGGATTGCTCGGGTCGGTTAAGAAGAATCATTGTGTCACGTGCTTAGCGTGTACCCATGGCTCATTTTGGCAGTGACATTCACGGTAGCGCTCTTCGCAGTGACATTCACGTTAGACATGGTAAGGTCGATGATGTCTCTTACAGATCTACCGATATCTTTTTGGGGTCACGCACTACTCACTGCCGCTTATACATTAAACAGAGCACCGTCTAAGTCTGTTGAGACGACGCCATTTGAATTATGGTATGGGAAGAAACCCAATGTGTCGCATCTCAAGGTTTGGGGTTGTGAAGCTTATGTAAAACGTTTACAACCAAGCAAAATCGATCCCAGATCAGACAAATGTTACTTTGTAGGTTATCCAAAAGACACCATTGGGTATTCCTTCTACCAACAGTCCGAGGGCAAAGTGTTTGTCGCAATAGTTGGACACTTTCTCGAGAAAGAATTTCTCGCTAAAGAATTAAGTGGGAGGACAGTACAACTTAATGAGATTAGTGAATTTTCGGCGACCGTTGATATGGCTAAGGAACCGGAAGTAATTCCGCAAATTATCCCTACAACCGAGCCGAAAGTTGTCGCATGTGATGCAGAAACTTCAGACAATGTTGTAACTGAACTGCGCAGATCAGGTAGGGCTATCCAGCCACCTGAGTGGTTTTATAACGAAATCTTCATCCTTGAAGATGATGAACCTGCGCACTACAAGGAAGCGATGGCGGGGCCCAACTCAAGGGAATGGTACAAAGCCATGAAATCCGAAATGGAATTCATGTATGAAAACCAAATTTGGAACTTGGAAGAACTTCCAGAAGGCGTAAAGCCCATTGGTTGTAAATAGATTTTCAAAAGAAAGACAGACGTGGATGGTAACATTACTATCCATAAAGCTAGACTTATCGCCAAAGGGTTCACGCAAGTTCCAGGAGTGGACTATGATGAGACTTTCTCGCCCGTAGCTATGCTTAGGTCTGTTCGGATATTACTAGCAAATGCTGCTTATTTCGATTATGAAATATGGCAGAAGGATGTCAAAACGGCTTTACTAAATGGAAACCTCAAAGAGGATGTATACATGATACAACCAGAAGGTTTTGTCGATCCTAAGGATGCTAGATAGGTATGCAAGCTTCAGAGGGCCATTTATGGTCTGAAGCAAGCATCAAGGAGCTGGAACATTCGTTTTGATGAAGTAGTCAAAGAGTTTGGCTTCATCAGGAATGACGAAGAATCTTGTGTTTACAAGAAGTTTAGTGGGAGCGCAAAAGCATTTCTAATCTTGTATGTGGATGACATATTGTTGATTGGAAATGATGTGAATTTTCTTAGCGAAATAAAAGTCTCATTGAAGAAGAGTTTTTCAATGAAAGACTTAGGCGAAGCGGCATATGTATTGGGCATTAGAATCTATAGAGATAGATCAAAACGCCTGATATCGCTTAGCCAAAGCACGTACATTGACAATGTGTTGAAAAGGTTCAACATGGAGAACTCCAAGAAAGGCATACTCCCCATGTCACCTGGCACAGTACTTTGCAAGGATCAGTGTCCTCGGACTCTCGATGAGCGAGTACAAATGAATGATGTTCCATATGCTTCGGTAGTTGGTTCTATTATGTATGACATGCTATGTACAAGACCGGATGTTTCCTATGCGCTAAGTGTTAGCAGTCGGTACCAAAGTGATTCAGGATTGGAACACTGGGCCGCAGTCAAAAATATTCTTAAGTACCTCAGAAAGACCAAGGATTTACTCCTTGTGTACGGAGGTGATGAAGAGCTCATTGTAAGTGGTTACACGATGCAGGCTTCATGACTGACCCAGATGACTTCAAATCTCAATCAGTCTATGTTTTCATATTGAACGGTGGCGCAGTTGATTAGAAAAGTTCCAAACAAAAGACTGTGGTGGATTCTACGACGGAGGCCGAATATGTTGCAGCTTTAGAAGCCTCCAAGGAGGCGGTCTGGATCAAGCAGTTTCTTGAAGACCTTGGTGTGGTTCCGAGTGCGCTGGACCCGGTGGAGATCTATTGTGATAATAGTGGCGCCGTGGCTCGGGCTAGGGAGCCATCTTCGCACCATAAGACAAGACATATTGAACGCAAATATAAACTCATTCGACATCATGTCGAAGCGGGTTTAGTGAAAGTAGCAAAGTTCACACGGATCTGAACGTGTCAGACCCGATGACAAAGCCTCTACCACGAGCAAAGCATGAGCAGCACCGGATAGCCATTGGTGTTAGGGAAGCCATGTAACTGGATTATGACTCTAGTGCAAGTGGGAGTCTGTAAGAGATATGCCCTAGAGGCAGTAATAACAGTTATTTTGTATATCCATGTTTGTAATGAATGTTTATGTTCCATGCTATAACTGCAATGATTCTCGAGTCTACAATATCCACGAGGCTCGAAGGGAAACTCATGTGCACATGTGGTATAATAAACGGTAAAATGTATTCCTAGTCTTGTCTCTAAGACTGGCTCAAGTATTGCATGATGATCCTGTTTTCCTGATCATGGGCATGACTATGCCGGCAATTTTGAGGGCACAATGTTAGAAGAACACTTGTGTTGAATCGACCCAAATTGATGTTATGCTATGAGATACATTCGTCACAAGTTAATGGTTTATAACACAGAGAAAGTTAACGTTTGCATAATTCCTTAGACCATGAGAGTATCGAGTACCTTCATACTTGCTTCATGAACTTTGGGGTTTGTTAAACGTCATCTGTAACTGGGTGGCTATTACGGCGGCTTACGGGTTCACGAAAAAGTATGACAAGGAACGAGATAGCTCGAGATTGGGATTTGCTCCTACGACAATGGAGAGATATTCGCGGGCCCTCTCGGTGTTACGGTATCCATCATTGTCTGGCCAGACACAATGTGATTTGATCACAGTGATGCTGGAACACGGAAACGAGAAAAGAGAACAAAACCAGCAACGAGCTAACTGGCATAGTGGACAAGTTGTTGATCCACAGGGATGCCGATACATCTCACCTCGGGTGTTTGTAATATATCATGAAGCAACAGGAATAGCACACGGCAACTGGAGGTTCACTCGAATATTTATTCGTGTGGGTATAGGGGTCAATATGGGTGTCCACGGCTCCGATGTTGATCATTGATTGGAAAGTGTCCCGGTCATGTCTATACTTCACCGAACCTATAGGGTCACATGCTTAAGGGTCATCTATCTGCTGAATAATAGACAGGGAGTCTGAGAGAAAGTCACCGAAAAAGTTTCGGAGACAACGGAAGAGTTTCGGAGAGAGAACACCGGAATAGTTTTGGTAAAACCGAAAGGTTGTTTCGGAGTATACCATTAAGTCAAAATGGTTTCAGCACACGCCTGGAAATTCTTAGAGGGTGCCAGAATTGTTCTGGGAACTTCTGGGATTTTTCAGGAGAAAAAACCCGAAAATGTTCCGGAGCTGCCGGAACCACTTTGGTTGCTTTTCGCAGATGAAAATCACTAATCCAGACTTGTTTCGGAACGCGTCCAAAATTATTTTAGTGGGTACTGGAAATGTTCTGAGACCTACAGAAATATTTTCAGATTTAACGGTCGCGGAAAAATGTTTCCATGAATAGTAAAAATCACTTTATGGTTACTTTTTTGGAAAGCCACCTTTTTGGGCTTTGCCACAAAAGATCAAGAGGGGATGACATGGAAGGAAAAGGCCCCTTTTGTGGGGCCCTACACGGGTGGCCGGCCATGGTGGAGCTCCACTTGCCTCCCCAGTTTGCCCTTTATGTGTGCCATATTGCATGGGCATTTTGGGGTTTTCATGTGCCACCCTACCCCTTGCATTTTCCTATAAATAGAGGTGGAGAGGAGATCTCCACACTCACTCTTGCTCACATACAAATGCCATGCATGATCTGGCCTTCTCTCTCCCTCCCCGCGAAATAGTTTCGTAGAGTCGAAAGGCTGTCTGGGTTCCGGCAGGAACTAGTTCTGGACGGCGAAGCCCTGCCGGATAGCTGACACCGTATGTGTGCAACCCCGTATAGAGGTCGTAGGTTCGATCTTTTGCCTGAGGGGCTGTTCGAGGGTCCTCCCGAAGGGCTGTCCGAGTTACCGTTCGAGTTTCGAGGGTCCTCCCGAAGGGCTGTCCGTGACATCGTCTGTGGGACTGTCCGACCGCCTCCCGAAGGGCTGTCCGGCGAGGGAGTACATCCTCGCGGTTGGGAGGTTGTAAATCCTAGCTGTGGGGATCTGCACCGACGATCTACATCGACTCTACTTCCGCTGCACTACGAGTCGGTAATGATCAGATCAGACCTTGTATGCAGTCTCCATAATGATCCTGGGCGTGCTCGCTGTACCAATTTTTTTTGTTTTCTGTCGCGTTCCCCTACACTCTTCCCCATGACCATCCAGGGGCCATTCCTCAACACCCGTGGTGTTTTTTTCCAAAACACACACACATACACGAGATAGAGAGAGTGTGAGTTAGCTCGAGGAAGAAGAAGACACAAGTGCTCTGCTCTAATCAAACTCTCGCAGCTTTTTTGTTTATTCTCATTGCTGATTTGTAGCTAAGAAACCCTAACAGAAACAACCAAGAGGTCAATGATCGCAGGTCTCGTTTGATTGTGCCATCCTACGACTCAAGGATCATACTCATAACTCACGACGGTGCTAGACTCGGGCGCGCAAACAAACTCGACGCGCCCACTACGATATTTCGTGTGAAGGAAAACAAAATGGAAATAAACATGTCATATTATGCCAACATTAGTGTACATGATCTTTAAGCTAGACTACTCTCTCCGCCCTGTCAATTACCCCACAAAGATAACTCCAAACTACACGGGCAAACAAACAGTGCGGCAATACATGATCAATGGACTTTGGCACTTTAGTCACGGAGTGGGAAAACCTGACGGGATGCGGGTTGCCAACCTATTTTTAATCTAGACCAACTAAGGGTGTGGTACCAATTGTTGTTTCAGATTAGAGAGGAGGTGGCAAACTACTAACCGTTGGGTAGGCGAGGAGGCCAGCGCATGCTATTGAGAAAATGTGGTGGCGCACGGGAGAAGACGGCACGGCGATGCGCTAACAACTCAACAATCAAATTACCGGTTACTCCCGACAATGCCGTACACCATGCCCCAAAAAAGTCAAGATGAGACATCATGCCCCCTCCCTTTAGTGTTAGGTACCCAGTACTATATGGACTCCATTAACAAGAGAATCAGAGATTACAACTCGATTACAAGGGAAAGCTTAGAGGAATTGTGGAGATCAGGGAGGAAGATGAACAGTGTAGAGAGACGGGGAAGAGAAGAACAGCTAACACACGCCAACCAAGCTTAGGCCGAAGCCCTTTCCATCCAGCCCCCCTCCTCCTCTGTTGTTTCTCCTATTAATAGTGGATTCCCCTTTTCTTACATAGCCTCTTTGCATCTGAATCCCATGAGCAGGTCCTTACATTCGGCCCGGCCCACTCCAAGGAGGCGGGTTATTGACATTTAGCAATGAACATCAGTAGCATTTGTCTGTGTTGATTTTAATCCAGTCCAGATCAGATGCCTCCAACACTGTCTGAGGGAGCTTGTACAAGCTCGTTGGCAAGTCCAACAAGGACTTCATAGGTCCCATCGGATCATATGACTCCCGGTCATGTGTCAATCTGCTGCTAGTTTAAATAGCCCATGCAGTAAGTCCTCTTTGGTGCCCTGACTGAGTAAAAGAAACCTAGGACTTGTTGTCATGCAATTAGTCGAAGTCCAACTGTGGACATGTCAGCGCCGCCTCTTGCCTGAAAGCTCGGAAGAGACCGGATGATATTGTGTGTTATAGGTGCTACAGAAACTACTAAAAAGAAATCTGAAGCAAATGTGTTTTCCGTTCATATTTGAAAAACAGTAAAACATATGCAACATGTGAAAAAGTTTTGTACACATAGCCATAAACTTTTGTATCAAAATTAACAAACATCTAAGAAAATGAAACACGAACTACATAAATTTATTCCAGCGTCCAATGCATATATGATTTGGTGATGTGGAATAGTTGCATGGAGAGGAAATTTTAAATTTTTTTAGGTATAAGGACAGGAAAAATAGATATTCGTGAATATTTAGGAGAAAGAGGAGGAAACGGATTGGGCTTAAAGTGAAGAATGGGTGGGCCCGCCGCTCCTTTTCCTCCTCTTTCTCCAGAGTCCCCGCCCACTTCCTCTCGTCTGCGGCCGCCGCTCCTTTCTCTCCTCCCCTGTCCATCCCCACCCATCTTCATTTTCCGGCCAATCAATCCACTAGCTGTTTCCGTAGACGGAAATCGAAATCAAATCCCAAGGTATGGTATGCTCTCCGCGACCTGCTGGATTCACCCGACAAGTTGTGACCAGCAAAGTTTCTCTCATCAGGATTTTCTATCATGTTTTTTAGTACTTTTTATTTGTTTGTTTGATTGAAGAAAACGTGGGGTATCCGTCCATTACCCAAATGAAGTATGTGTGCTAGATCTCCTCCTCTAACCTGACCTGTGCGTGTTCCGATCTACTATCTGCTAGCTAGTGCGCTCGTTCTGGTATAGTAGTACGGTTTTCATCTAGCACTTCATCCAATTTGTGGCAGGTATGGGGATTGGCCAACGCGGTTTTGGTTAGGGTTTTATTTGTTTAGAAGACGATTGGCCGCTGATTTGGGTTGGGTGCTGTTTCACCTGTCATTGCCAGGGTTTGTTCCTTCAGTCTGGTCTGGTGGTGATTTATATATGCTGCTCTGCTCCTGCTAGTTGCCCAACGGATTGGGGTAAGCTAAGTGTCAGATCCTAGAAGGGGATCGGCGTAATCACGATGAACCATGATGTATATTGCTGTAGATTATAGGTATATATGTCTTTAGGGTTTGCGTACGCAAATGGGAATTCCGTGCCGACGCAACGGCAGAGGCGAGCTCTTCTTGGAGCTGCTTCAAAGTAACTCAACCATTGCACTGCACTTAAATAAAAGTAAATAACTGATGGCAGAATCTCCCAAAAACAACTCAAACACTACATGTCGTGGTTTTGTCACGGCAGATGCCCTTGTGAAAGGACTTAGTTGTGAGGCCATTGCTGCTAGGTGGAAGCTTGGATGGGGTTGATCGGAATCGAGAGACGTGAGTTTTACCCAGGTTCGGCCCCTCACGGTGGAGGTAAAGGCCTACATCCTGCTTGATTGCTATTGATTGTGGTGGTCATGATTACAAGGGCGCTATTTCACTGCCTCTGTCTCGAGACCTATCAAAACATCTGTCTCTCTCTCCAACCTCTCTTTCTGATGACCCAGGGACTCGCTTTATATAATAGCTGAGTCCCTGGGGTTACAAGAGATTCCGGGTTATACCCATAGTCGGAGTCCTACTCTAAGTCCTCTAAGTCCTCCGTGTCTTCCAAGTTTAGGGTCTCCGTCTTGTATTTGGACTCCTTGGTGGAATTTCGTCTAAGTCCACGTCCTGTAGCAGGCCGGGTCATCATTGAGACCAGGTCCTGTAGCAGGCCGGGTCATCCTTGAGGCCAGGTCCTGTAGCAGGCCGGGTCATCCTTGATGCCAGGTCCTGTAGCAGGCCGGGTCATCCTTGAGGCCAGGTCCTGTAGCAGGCCAGGTCATGCTTGAGGACAGGTCCTGTAACAGGCCGGGTCAAGATTGTAGCCGGCCGACTTAATTCCAGAAATGATTTACTCAAGAGATGACTTAACTCCAGAAATGACTTAACTCCAGAGATGACTTATCCTCAGAGCCGGGTCTAGCCGCGGGTAACTCCCCCGACATTAGCCCCCAAGTTAGCTTGAATACAAGCTTGGCGTGCATTCATGCTAAGCTCCTGAAATAAAAATAATTAGTACATTAAGGGACCCGCTCGCTCAGGTGACCAGTTTATTCAATGAACCGGCTCCTGAAAAGTCCGGGCCTGTTTGTCATATCAACAGGCCGGCTTCGCAATCAACTTGCTGATGTTGGTTCCTCGTAGGAAAATATTGGGAATAATTACCCATCTGACATTGAGCCGGTTTCTTGTGTTTCGGCTTAAAAAATATTAGGAATAAAAATCCATCCGATGTTGAGCCGGCTTTCACTGCTTCGGCTTAATGAAAATATTTGGGAACAATAACCCGTCTGATGTCGAGCCGGCTTTCAGTGCTTCTAGACCTTCTATGAATAACTTGGAAGAAATGAACTATGCAAACCTCCACCAAGAAAATGAAGCCCGGCTCTCTCAAAATTGACAGCTTGAAGGTGTTCTTCTGTTTTTATCTCCATATTACCTGTAGCCCCCAAGCTCCGAGTTTATCACTTCATGATGACTTGGTGCTTTGCATAAAAATAACATCTTGACTGTGCAGCCCCCAAGTGCCAGGTTGTCTTGCCTACAGCAATCTGGGACTTGTAATTGCCTTATACTTGTAAAACTTCAGCCAGCGCAACCCCCAAGTACCGGGTTGTCTTGCCTGCAGCAACCTGAGACTTGGACTTTGTCTTGAATGTTGTAGATACATAACTGTAAATAGTGTAGCCCTCAAGTGCCGGGTTGCCTGGCCTGTGGCAAGCTGGGACTTTATAATTTGTCTTGTGCTCACAAGGCTTCAGTCAATGTAGCCCCCAAGTCTTAAGAGTAGAACATAGTGATAGTTGAAGACTTGCTTACAAATAAATGTTGCAAATTTAGAGAAATCCTGGATTGTTCATCTGAGTCTCCAGTCATAAACTGAATGTTTTGCATTTCACATGTGTAGCCCCCAAGGGCCGGCTCATCAGTATGTGATGGGCTGGGTCTTCAATTTGGACCGTATGCGCT
Source organism: Elymus sibiricus (assembly GCA_039707655.1). Classification (NCBI taxonomy): domain Eukaryota; kingdom Viridiplantae; phylum Streptophyta; class Magnoliopsida; order Poales; family Poaceae; genus Elymus; species Elymus sibiricus. Next base: position 25,414,414 of record CM077675.1, read on the forward strand.
GTTTTAAACAACTGAACGCTGTAGCGCCCAAGTGCCGGGTCGCATGCCTGCAGCGACTTGGGACTTAGAAATTTTGTAGATCTTGAACTGAGTAGTGTTGCCCCCAAGTGCCGAGTCGTACGCCTGCAACGACTCGGGACTTACATGTACTTCTCCTTTGAAAAGAATAACATCATATGATGTAGCCCCCAAGGTCTGGGTCACTATTGATATAGTAGATTGGAGTTTGTGTTTTTGAACTTTTGAATTTGGCAGGAGCAATTAGTAGCCCCCAAGGGCCGGCTCATCATTATTTGATGGGCCGGGTCTTCAATGAAAACCAGTACAAATGACCATGCATTAGCCCCCAAGTGTCATGTCAGCAACCTGTGGTGACTTGGGACTTCCAATAAAATATGTAATGTTATAAAACATCTTATGTGGGATATGTTGAATCAAGCCAAATCGCAAATTACCGTTGAAGAAAGAAGTGAGCTCGGAAAAGAAACTCCAAGAGGAGAACAAACCAATATCAACCCGGAAGATCCAATTGCCGCGTCTCAACCATCAATCACTCCGCAAGTTGAATTTGCTTTGAAAAACTTGATAGAAAATAGCCCAGTCATGCCTTGTAACAGCTTTTGAGCTGAAACTCCATAGTCTGCTGGTGCCATCAAGCACTAAGTGTTTTGCCTGTGAACTGATGATGCTTTTGCAATGAAAGAAATCCTTGGCCGTGATTGCAGTGCAACCCGACAATTTATGCTCTGTATTTGACTTCACAAGCTTGCTTCGATTGGAATAGAAAACCATAAACCCTGGTTGTCATACAACCCGGCAATTCATGTTTGCCGTTGTATTAAAATCATAATTGATGAGACCCGGCATTTCTGAAAAGAAGGCCGATTTCTGCAAAAAAGATGCAATATGTACAAATAATTGTAATATAAATGCAAAGTACTATATAATAGGATAATTATAGTAATGCAAACCATAAAATAAAAAGGCGGCTTTCGAGGCACGACATAAAGACCGGCTTTCAAGGCTTGAGTATGATTTGCTTCCGTGAAGCAGGCTTTTTGGCCTCTTTTGGTTTGTCCTATCTCTCTGAAAGCCGACTCTCACGTGACCAATCTGACGTTTTAACTCTGATGAATTCAGGGTCACTTCTGTGATTGACTCATCAGGCGTACACCGGGTCACCTTTTTGGAGTAGCATCATGCTAACAGGCAGGTTTAACCAAGTATATTTTGGCTTTTCGCCGGGTTAAAAGGGTTTTGTAAGTTAAACTCGATGAGTTGGAAGCCCCCAAGTAACCATATGATGATGGAAAAGCTCAACATAGGATATACAGGAGACAATGCTACTACTGCAAAACATCTGGGGTCCAGATAAACCGGCTTTATTCCATTGATCATAATTGAATAGGACATCCATATTTAGACTGTGCATCATGGCGACTAGCCTTCTTTTGGTATCCTTTTTTTTCTCTCCAATATGGCAGGGTACCCATGTTTGAACTGCGTATCGTAGCAGCTAGTTCTCTTTGGCAACCTTTACTTTTTCGCCAATAAGGCAGGATACTTATGTTTGAATTGCGCATCGTGGCAGCTAATCCTCTTTGGCAACCTTTACTTTTTCGCCAATAAGGCAGCAGTCCCCGGAATCGAGTTGTCTTCCCTTCAACGACTCGGGGTTCTTGTATTTGTTAAAACTGGCCAAGTCTGCCGAGTTATGTCTGTGTAGCCCCCGAGTCTTAAGTCGACTCGAGGAGTCGGTTTGAGATTCTTTATACTTGGCTGTGGCACAAACCGGCGTATAGTTGACAGCTGAGACCTGGAATTTATTGAAGCCGGAAGCAATGTGGCGAGTTGATGATCTTTGCGATGCTCATCGTATATCCTCCCATGCCTTGCTATTCTCTCTTGGTCCGGCTCTCCTGGCTCCTCCAGGGCCTTTTTTTTTCGCCGCTGGCTTTTGAATTGCCGGCTCAATGGTGGCCGGCTCACCTAGCTTCTTCAGGGACGGTTCCTCCGTGGCCGACTCTCCTGTTTCATCGATGTGCTGAAACAGACCGGGCCGCAGGGCGGCGACATGCGCGTGTGTCCGTCGAGCAGTGCGGTATGGACGGACGCTGGCGCATGATAATGTTGGCGCTCCGTATTAGTGATATAACGCCACCTGATATTTTTGGATGACAGATGATCTCGTCGTGTCTTCCATGAACAGTGAACAATTGTCCTGCGTATAAAAATATTAAAGGTGGAATAATTGTTCTCGGAGGAATTAGAGTGTACTGATAAAAATAGACTGGATAGATAGCATCTGATTTATTCGGACGACAGATGATCTGTATGCAACGTCCGTCAGGATGTCCGATTGATGGAACTCGTACAAGTATTTCTTGTTGCAGATGGATCCACCCCCTTCATTTTTTTTGTTGCTGGCATGAAGACCATGCAATGTGATCGCTTTTGCTTTCCTTATCTCTTCCTCTTTTTTTTAATTCTCTTTGTCCTGTGGTGCTAGCCGCGTAGACGAGAAGTATATTCCCCCCTTTTTTTTTTGACGTGTGTGGTGCACACCATGATTGCCTATATTGTGGCAAGTACTAGATGCAAATCTGATTGGGTTTCACCTTGGGAACAGTATTGCTTGAGGGCACTAGCGAGGCCGACTTGGAGTCTAAAAGTGAATTGACTTTTCGGGTTAGCTTCTGCCTCCATACAACGCCGCCTCGCCTCGGGGCTGGCTGTTGCTTCGATACGGCACTGTTGCTGGGGCGGGGCGAATCTCTCTTTCTCTTTTTTTTTGGGGGGTCCAACGTTGTTGGAGTAGACCGGCCGCAGGGGCGGCGGCCTGCGCGCTCGTCCGCTGGGTGGTCTGGCACAGACGAATACTGACACGGCCTCTGTTGTATTGACGGTATAAATGCATCTGCCTGAATTGGGCGTCGTGGCGGGTTGATAGATTGTTAGAAGCGACCAATGAACGCCAACAAATAACTCTCGACCTGAGTCGATCTGCGAGCACAAAATAGTACGAGCCAGTAGAAAAATTCTTGGTAGAATTAATTTGCAAACAAAAAAGAAAATATTGAATAAATAGCACCTGGTATCCTCGGATGTGTGCGTAGCAATTAGATACCCAAGTATCATATGGAGCTTCACGTGGGACAAGTAGTACTAGTAATCAACGGCCATACTGTAGCTTCGTGTGACCAAGCTTGTTTTTCGTGATCAAGTAGTACTAGTAGTGGATGTTTCTACTTGATGATTGCTTTAGTCTTCACGTCACGAAGTGGTGGCTGGTCAGAACAAAAAAAAGCCTTTGGGACTTGCCTTGATTGGACCGTGAGCAGATGATTACGCGTACGCGCGCTGGCTGCCTTTGGTTGTTGCGACCGGTGGCATCTAGAAACGGACACGGCAACATAGCAAATCGCCTCTGGTTTCCTTCAGATGAATAGTACCAGTAGCGATCGGTCAAATCTCCTCGTAACTTGCTGCAACGCCTGATCGTCTTTGGACTTTGAGCATCCGGGAATTGATTTTAATATCTGATGACTCTGCCAAAAAAATTTTTTGACTCTGATGACGAACATGGAGACGATGCAGATCCTCTTGAGCCGTTTTTTTTTTCTTCTTCATCCGGCCAATCACGAGCTTCTCAATCCCTAGGAGAGCTCCCTCCAAGAACTCAACACCACGGTGGGCGCCAACTGTCGTGGTTTTGTGAGGCCATTGCTGCTAGATGGAAGCTTGGATGGGGTTGATCGGAATCGAGAGACGCGAGTTTTACCCAGGTTCGGCCCCTCACGGTGGAGGTAAAAGCCTATATCCTGCTTGATTGCTATTTATTGGGGTGGTCATGATTACAAGGGCGCTATTTCGCTGCCTCTGTCTCGAGACCTATCAAAACATCTGTCTCTGTCTCCAACCTCTCCTTCTGATGACCCAGGGACTCGCTTTATATAATAGCAGAGTCTCTGGGGTTACAAGAGATTCCGGGTTATACCCGTAGTCGGAGTCCTACTCTAAGTCCTCTAAGTCCTCCGTGTCTTCCAAGTTTAGAGTCTCCGTCTTGTATTTGGACTCCTTGGTGGAATTTCGTCTAAGTCCATGTCCTGTAGCAGGCCAGGTCCTGTAGCAGGCCGGGTCATCCTTGAGACCAGGTCCTGTAGCAGGCCGGGTCATTCTTGAGGTCAGGTCCTGTAGCAGGCCGGGTCATGCTTGAGGCCAGGTCCTGTAGCAGGCCGGGTCAAGATTGTAGCCGGCCAACTTAATTCTAGAAATGACTTACTCCAGAGATGACTTAACTCCAGAAATGACTTAACTCCAGAGATGATTTATTCTCAGAGCTGGGTCTAGCCGCGGGTAACTCCCTCGACACTACATATCTAGATAAATGGACGACGTGAATTCGCTTTTTCTTGGGGCCATCTGTGTATTAAATTTCGCTCGATTACCTCCCACCAACAATTTTGTCTTGTTTTTGTGTGTGTGAAGATGGCAGCTGCATGACTTTCTTTTGATGATAAGAAGAAAGTACTTACCAAGCTGGATGAGATCATGACAATGACAGAGAAGATCCCTACAAAAAGATCTATTGTGGACTACGCCACCCTCACGGAAGAAGAAAAACAGGACTAGGGTCTCGAGTGGCTAACATCCATGTGGCAGGGACGGGTGAATGCAATACTGGGGGATCAAATCGGAGTTTGGGGAATAATTGCAACACTCACGTTTATTGCTCGTCTCAAAGAGGAAGGTCAGCACGGTCCTTACTTGACAGTTACTTCTCTGGCGAACAAGGGCGGCGTCATCGCGGTGGATTCTAGGATTTCCGTCGAAACGGCCCTTATTGACTTCGGGCGTCTCGCGTTCCGGAGACCTTTCGGGCCTCCGGAACTTGCTGCCTGGGAGGACCTACTTGAGTGCATCGCGCTATAGCCTCAGGACGTGGACCAACCTAGCGACCGCTTCTCCTGGCACTTGGAGGCCTCGGGCCGGTTCTCCTCCAAATCCCTCTACCAGGCCATTGCTGCAGCCCCTGCGCCCCTGCCATTTGTCCAGATCTGGGATATTAGACTCCCGCTAAAGATCCGGATTTTCCTCTGGCAATGGATCTGGGGCCGAGCACCGTCCGACGTGGAGGTGCTCAAGCGGAATGGGCCTGGTGACGGCCTATGCCCCTTATGTGGGACCGAAGAGGACTCGAATCACATCTTCTTTTCGTGCGTCTCGGCGCAATTCCTTTGGAGTTGCTTCCGCGAAGTGGTTGGTGGACGTTGGTGCCACACTAACTTCCCAGACCTCTTTGAGGAAATCCAAGCCTCCCCGCGGCGTGTCCGACACATTAGATGGTTGGGCATTGGGGTGCTCGCCTGGACGCTTTGGAACGTCCGTAATAAACTTGTGATCCAGCGTGTTCCTCTTCGACGTGCTACTGATGCGGTGTTCAAAATGTGTGGTTACTTGCAGCTTTGGCGGCCGCTTAGCCGCTCCGAGGATCGTGACGCCATCAACACCATCATTTCGGACCTTCGCGCGTTGGCTCTCCGCTTGGCGCCACCGCTCCCTCCGCCACCCCCTGAGCCGGATTAGCTTCGTGGCCTGCGTTGCCACCTTGTGTCTGTTTTATTTATTTGGGCTTGTTGAGCTGTGCCCTCAGCATAACCCTCTTGCACTGTGTTCGTCTGTGTGCTACCTTTGCGTGCGTGAGTGTGCGGTGTGAACCTGTGTTGGTTTGTCGGCTCTGGTGGTTTGCTTTATATATAAAGCGGGGCGAAAGCCTTTTTCGGTAACAAGGGCGGCGTCCTAGACTGGGCGAGAGAGATAAAGTAAAGTTTCTAGATTTATTCTGTATTTCACTGTCGCACTGTATCTCACTGCTAGTTGATGTCTTAACATGGGGGATACTTTGTTGCAGCCGCTTTCCATCCATGAATCATCTGTATTATGTTGGAAACCAAAAGGATCGGGCGATGAAGAAGAAAGAGTTTGCGTACAAAGCTGTTGGCCCTGATTTTCCTATCGTACTGACTTTACATGGTACCGTCTTGCAAGATAAGAAATGGCTCGTTCAGTATGACTGGAAATATGTCGTTGTGGATGAGGTGATGCAAAAACACACATATCTAATCCGTTGTCCTGTTACAAGTCATTTCTACCTTTTGTATTTACAAGTCAATCTCATACTTAACTTTTTTCCAGGGTAGTCGTCGGCTGGATGAGAGGCATCGTGAAGTATTGGATGAGGTAAAGCACCAGCCGGTGGGTCATAAGCTCCTTTTGATATGGGAACCGTTCCAAAATAACCTAGCAGAGATGTGGTCGCTGTTGAACTTTGCTCTGCCTAGTGAGTTCTTGTCTCGTGAGGAGTTTGACTCATGGTATCATTTTCTACTTAGCACTCAAACCGCTCAACACCCCTTACCTTATGCACTTGTGATTGCCAGATTGCATTTGCTGAATATATTCAATATCTCATTCATGTTTTAGAGAAAAGGCTGACGCCCGACTTTATAAATAAAGCCAACAGACAAGGTTCAGTAGCAAACACCAGCGCACGACAAACGACCAAAGGCCAATATAGTAAGAAGTACGGTTACAAGGCATAACAGCCTGGAACGGCACGCAGGCCGTCTACCTACGCCCCGAGGGCAGCACTACCAAAAAGGCTAACTCAGCCGGCAGAGGCAGGGGTGGATCGAAGCAAGGAAGACGCCGCTGAGTGCACCCTAGCGATCAAGTCTTCAGTTGCTCCGATGTCCTGCTCCTTAGTCAATGATTTCCACTGCTGTAGGGAAAAGATCAATTTGAACATGCAGTCAGCGGGTTTGGCTGGAAAAATATTTTCGATAGTAAACTTATTCCTGATAGTCCACGGGACCCAGGACATGGCCGAAAAGCCGAACCAGAACAACCGTCTGGTTTGACCTGAGAGCGACCTAGAGGAGGAACGAAGATCAGAGAAGGAGGAGGGAGACGAGGTCACTCCCATCCATTCTCGCACACCGCACCAAAACAGTTTAGCAAGATGGCAGTTGAAAAGCACATGGTTGGTATCCTCTCTAGCTCCGCAAAGCTTACAGAACGCAATCCCAGGTCCGTTACGTTTGTGGATTTGGTCCGCCGTGGGGAGCCTACCACGGATCGCTTGCCACATGAAAATTTTGATCTTGAGAGGGATTTTACATCACCAGACATCTTTAAATTTCGAGCTCGGGGACCCACCAATCAATGTAGAGTAAAGAGACTTGACAGAAAACCGGCCAGAGGCCGAATGAGTCTAGGAAACTTGGTCAGCCTCCTCCGAGAGCAGAGGAAACAACTAAGCAAGGTGCTGCCACTGAGTCAACTCTTCAGGAGAGAGAGCGCAACGAAGCTGCAAATCCCAACCACCAAGCACAAGATCTGAGATGGAAATCTCAGGCCGAGAAACATAAGAGAAAATAGCCGGGAACGCAAGACAAAGAGGCTTGTCACCATACCACCAGTCCGTCCAGAACCAAACATTGACACCATTACCAACCATAAATTTGACATGAGATCAAAAGGTATCCCTCGTCCTAACCTAATCGCGCCAATACTAAGAACCTCCAGACGCCGGAGCAAACATCAGATTACCAGAAGGGAAGTATTTGGCCTTAAGGATGTCATGCCACAACGTGCCCTCCGGAGTTTTGAAAATCTGCCACCACCATTTGATAATGAGGCAGGTGCTCATGACCGCAGTGTTCATAATACCAAGACCTCCCATTCCCTTCGGTTTACACATCAATTTCCACTTGACCAGTCGGTATTTGCGCTTGTTCTCAGCCGAATTCCAAAAGAAAGCGCTGCGGTGTTTATCAAAGCCCTCATGAGTTCCTTTGGATAACCGATAGAAACCCATTAGATACATAGGGAGAGAAGAGAGGCAAGAGTTAATAACTTTGCCCGCGCTGGAGTTGTACCGTCCACGCCATGGCATATGTTGGAAATATGCCCTAGAGGCAATAATAAATTGGTTATTATCATATTTCCTTGTTCATGATAAATGTTTATTATTCATGCTAGAATTGTATTGACCGGAAACTTAAATACATATGTGAATACATAAACTACACCGTGTCCGTAGTGAGCCTCTACTAGACTAGCTCGTTGATCAAAGATGGTTAAAGTTTCCTGACCATAGACATGAGTTGTCATTTGATAACGGGATCACATCATTAGGAGAATGATGTGATGGACAAGACCCAACCGTCAGCTTAGCATCAGATCGTTTAGTTATTTGCTACAGCTTTCGTCATGTCAAGTATCTGTTCCTTAGACCATGAGATCGTGCAACTCCCTGACACTGGAGGAATACTTAGTGTGTATCCAAACGTCACTTCGTAACTGGGTGATCATAAAGGTGCTCTACAGGTATCTCCGAAGGTGTTTGTTGGGTTGGCACGGATCGAGACTGGGATTTGTCACTCCGTATGACGGAGAGATATTTCTAGGCCCTCTCGGTAATGCAACATCGTAAAGAGCTTGCAAGCAATGTGGCTAATGAGTTAGTTGCGGGATCTTGTATTACGGAACGAGTAAAGAGACTTGCCGGTAACGAGATTGAACTAGGTATGGAGATACCAACGATCGAATCTCGGGCAAGTAACATATCGCTGGACAAAGGGAATTGCATACGGGATTAACCGAATCCTTGACATCGTGGTTCAACCGATAAAAGATCTTCGTAGAATATGTAGGAACCAATATGGGCATCCAGGTTCCGCTATTGGTTATTGACCGGAGAGGTGTCTCGGTCATGTCTACATGATTCTCGAACCGGTAGGGTCCGCATGCTTAACGTTCGGTGACGCTAGAGTAATATTGGGATATTTTGATGTTGGTAACCGAATGTTGTTCGGAGTCCCGGATGAGATCCCGGACGTCACGAGGAGCTCCGGAATGGTCTGGAGATAAAGATTTATATATGGAAAGTCATTTTTTGGAATTCCGGAAAAAGCAGTTTTTTTAGTATTGTACCGAGAAGCTTCCAGAAGCTTCCGGAGGATTCCGGAGGGGACCGGAAGTCCACAAGTGGGTCCACCACGTCCCAAAGGGCTGGCATGGGCTAAGGGGAGGCACCCTGGCCTTATTGGGCCAGGAGCACCAAGTCCTCAAAAGCCCATGTGGCTAGGGAAGGAAAAAAAAGGAGGAGTCCTAGTAGGAATAGGATTGGACTTGGAGTCCAAGTCCTCTCCCCCTTGGCTGCGCCCTAGGGCTTGGAGGGGCTGTTCCCCACGCTCCTCCACATATATATAGAGGGGAGGGGGCGCCCCAAACAACACACCAGCCCCTGGGCGCCCCTCTCTCTCCCGTTACACCACCGCCTCGTCCCGACGACGCTTAGCGAAGCGCTGTCGGTACTCCACCACCACCATCACCACCACGCCATCGTGTTGGTTGTGATCCCATCTACTTCTCCTCTCCCGCTTGCTGGATCAAGAAGGAGGAGACGTCATCGAGCCGTACGTGTGCTGAACGCGGAGGTGCCGTCCGTTCGGTACTTCATCGGATTGGATCGCGATTGGATCGTGACGAGTATGACTACATCAATCGCGTAATATATGCTTCCGCTTAACGGTCTACGAGGGTACGTAGACACACTCTCCCCTCTCGTTGCTATACTTTTCCTAGATAGATCTTGGGTGTTCGTAGGAAAAATTTTGATTTTCATGGAACGTTCCCCATCAGCATAACCTTGTTGCCAACTTTGAGAACCGTCGGGGCAAAGTCCTTAGCAAGTAGACGCTCTGTAGATACGAGGAGGCCCAGATATTTAAGAGGAAAAGAGCCCAGTGAACATTTGAGACATTGGGCCACATGGGTCGCCTTAGCGGGGGATCCATTAAGGAGAATAACCTCACTTTTCAAGAAATTAATTTTCAGCCCCGACATGGCTTCAAAACATAAAAGAATGAACTTAAGGTTCGCAAGACATTGCTCACTGTACTCCACCAGGATAATGGTATCGTCAGCGTATTGCAGGTGGGACACGCCTTCTGGAATCAGACTAGAGATCACAAGGGTGATGTGCCCAGCAGCCGCTGCCCTGCTAAGAATGCAGGAAAGGGCGTCCGCCGCAAAGTTAAAGAGAAGAGGGGAAATTGGGTCACGTTGACGCAGGCCTCGACCATTACGAAAGTAGGGGCCCACTACCCCATTCACATTCACCGTCGTGTGCCCACCACACACGAATTGCATAAGCCTATGCACATACGCACCGTGAAAACCTTTAGCTAATAGAACCGAACGCAAAAAATCCCAGATAATCGAATCATACGCTTTTTCAAAATCCAACTTCAGCACCATGGCCTTATTGCCTCTCGAGTTAATGTCATGCAAGATCTCATGAAGACTGAGAATACCATCGAGGATGAAACGTCCTTTGATGAAAGCAGATTGGGATTGACTAATAACCTTGTTAGCTTCCGGGGCAACTTTGGTCGTGAAAGCTTTGGCAGGGAATTTGGCGAGATTATTGATAAGTGCAATGGGTCTGAACTGGCGAATCGAATCTGCACCTTTCACTTTGGGAATGAGGGAAAGAACAGCATAATTCAATCTATAAATATCCACCATGCCCAAGCAGAAACCTTGAATGATCGCGTATACCAACACCTTAAGGACAGGCCATAACTTCTTAAAGAATGAAATCGAGAACCCGTCCGGGCCTGGAGCCGAGTTGGAGTTGGACGAGAACACAGTAGCATCAATTTCCTCCTCAAAGAGGGGGATCATCAACATCGTGTTATCGTCAGCGGATACCTTTTGGGAGCTATCCCACAGGGAGGGAGAGAGACCGAAGCCGGATTGGGGCCGGGCTGAGAGCAAGTCATGGAAAAAAGCATGGACATGACTCATAATCGCATTCTGGTCCGAAATAACAACACCATCTATAACGAGGCTAAAAATGGTACACTTCCTGCGGCCATTGGCAAGCGCAAAAAAATAGGCAGTAAGGGCGTCTCCTTTTAAGATCCAGTTAATCCGGCCCCGTTGTTGCCAGTACGCCTCTTCTTGTTGACGAAGAGCTACAAGAGCCGCTTCTAACGTAAAGCGATGCTCCCAACCAGCCGAGTCGAGGCCCACAGAGTCAGCCATAGTATCAAGGGCCTCGATCTGCCCCAACAGATCAGATTTCTCACGACGAGCCTCGGCCGCTCTATTCCAACCCCATCCTCGTAAAAATTGTCGAAGAAGTTTCGAGCAGTGATTCCAATCATCAACAGGGCCAAAAGATCGAAGGTTCGAGACGAGCAGCTGAGAGATCTTAGTAGATAGCATCGGGACAAAACCCTCAACCATTAGCCAGGAGGAGTCGAACTGAAAGCGTTTGACAGTGCTAACCGCGCGATCACCGGAGTCCAAAACCAGAGGAGTATGGTCGGAGCCAACATGGGGAAGAGCCAAAAGAGAAGCACGCGTGAAAAGAGCATCCCAGGCACAGCACGAAAGAACACGATCCAGCACCGACCGGACCGTGCTCGCTTGCCTGTTATTCCACGTAAAACGTGCACCCGACCTATGAAACTCGCGCAGGGCGAATGAGTTGATAAAATCATTAAACGCGGAAGCCCTATTGCAGTCAAAGTTGTCGTTATTTTTATTAGCAGGAGCACGAATCAGATTAAAATCACCTCCAACAATCAACGGAAGCGAGACTGATTCTAATTTAATATAAAGCTCATCTAAAAAGAGGGAAGATAAGGAGTGATTAGCGGGGCCATACACAACAATTAGTTCCCACAACTTATTAAGAGATGGAAGCACTCCCTGTGCCCGTCAGTGGTTGATTACTGTTGTGATGCCAAATTGCAGACCTGAATTTTCTGATGTAAAATTACCTATCTTCCAGAATTGCTTACTCTGCATGACATCGGCCTGTTGTTATATATATTGATAATTAGGATGATTTGTATATGAAGTTAACAGAATAGACATGTCGATGGTTGTCATAGCCAAGACATCTATTCAGATTTGTTAAGGTAGAATTGTCCTAAGAAGCTCATATTGTGGTGAAATCAACGGAAACGGATCTGTTAAACTAGGGAAATGCAAATCCTCTCACTAGCAGTTAACTATCATATAAACTCGTAATAGCAGTGATTTCACTATTCAGATTTTACCTCTTGGAAGTTGGAACAGATATTCTCCTGTAGTTCCATGTACAAAACTATATTGACTGTTTAGAGGCGTTTTGGCTCCCGGGTGCATTTGCACCTGGATGAACAGTACCCCAAAAAATGTTTTCAAAAAATTCTGAATTTTTTTGTAAATGATCATGTTGGTGTCGCAAGCATGCTTGACAATTTTCATGCGGAACGAAGCAGCGGTGTTTCGTCGGTGAAAAAAACAAATTTTGGGTGACATTTTGGGGTGACATTTGGTCTTTGATTTGTTTTTTTTTTGCGCAGGCCAAAATGCTTAACCTTTTTGTCTCAAAATTTACAGGTAGCATTTGTATGTGACAAAGATCACAAAAAAAAATTGTCTCAATTTTTTCGACATTTGAAAAAAAAATTTGGCCCCGGGAGCATATGCACCCGGGAGCCAAATTGACTTTCCGTGCTAAATTGTCCATTAAAATATCATCACAGATTTATATTTTGTTACGTTTGCTGAATCATCGCTTGTTGGCTGCTCTGTTTCAGCGCTGGCTTGCTCTGCTTCAGGGACTGACAGTGTCCCATCTTGGATGAAGCAGTTTTGTATTGCTATCTTTCTGAAGATTGCAATCTCACAAGCTTTTGACCAGGGATCCATTTGGCACCTGCTTGTAGCAGAATCTCTCCAAGGAGAGGGGGGAAAATCTGGTAATGTTTTGACAATAACAAAACTTTTTGTTGCAAAAGGAAAAAGGAAATTATTAGAGCAGAATCTACTTTCTGCATATTTCAGAAGTTCATACCTCTCTTTGTACTTTGCTCTGATCTCTCGACCACGGCTGGGTTCAGTTCAAACATGGCCTAAAGCCAGAAATGAATAGATGTGGTGAGTAAGAACATCATTCCCTTTCCCATTCAACTTGGGCGACTGGCAAAATAGTTGAACAAGGCAGAAATACCCAGTGATGTACACCGTAGTTATCTGACGAGAGTTATTAACATTGACAGAGATAACCAGAGTGTTGTGGAGATCATGACGTCTGTTGTAGGTTGCTTGGAAAACATGCAGTTTCATCGTTAACCCAGTTGAATGGGATGGGGTTTTCTCGTTTTCGCCCCGCTTTATAAATAAATAAACTAACCGGTCCAAACAGCAGAGTTGTGAATGGCAAAATCATAATTTCCGCTTCCACATCTGTTCGTGGAGTGATCGTCACAGCGCTTCCCCTCGAACCCTCCCTCCCGACCCCGTGCTGCCGCCGCCGGGCCGCACCGGGCAGCCACCACCGGCCTTGTGACACTCTGGTTTTCGCTCCTTGTTTTTTTTTTCCTTCGCGGGATTTGACTCCCGTCTTTTTTCGGTGTTATCGAAGTTTCTCTCGCTCTTGGGTATATGAAGATGGTCATTTAGCCATGTCTTTCCTATTCAACCAGAGATTCTCTCCAATTCAATCTTGCCAGTCCAACTATATTCTCAGGGTTTCTCCGCTGAAACCCTACCTTCCGAGTTGCCAGAAGGGAAACCCTAATTCCTTCCGTTACAAAGGAACCCCAATTTTCTTTGATCTGTTGCCTCCCAAATTTTCCCAGGGATCATCCCATATCTATAAACCATGGATATGTAAAAATATTGCCAAGTCATTTGCAATATTTTTCATTTAAAATTAATTCCTCTTTCTGCTGTTTAAAGGAATTAAATCCAGGAAAATATCTATTCATCTCCAAAGTTCATGAAAACTTGTAGAGATATTATTTGTGATCATATTAAGCTCTCATAAAAATATTGGCCATAATTAAATAAGGGAAATTGCATTTTCCTATTTAAAGCCAATATTGCATTTTGGGCCCTTTCCAAAGGAACTACCATTTTGGTAGCCAGGAAAAATCTCAAATAATTTGTGGAACTTCTACTATCCCTATCTTCACCATTTCCATCAAAATCCAAGTTCCAAAGTTCAAGGTTTGAGAGCATCATCCAGTTCTTGTTTCTGGATTAATTTTGAGGTTGTGAAGCACCTATATTTTATATTGCTGAAAAATTAATGAAATTAATCCAGGACCCCACATTACCTATATTATGTGAGCATGCAAAAATTCACATCATTTTATCTAGCCATCTTCTCCCAAAAATTCCATCTAATTTCTGTCCAGTCGAAAGCTCTGTGAAGGAAATACTTTCATAGATGATCAGAATGAGCTGAAATTTTTCCATCAATCTCTCATAACCGTATCATCACCCTACACAAAAATCCATATCATTTCATCAAGTCATTTGAGCACAGCTTCAAGATTCATTTTCTGGACCAAATTCTGCATTACAAAGGAAGTATATGCAAATGAGCTCCAAATCATTTGAAATTTTTCCAGCATCTAGTCCTTCCCACCAAAACTCAGTATGACAAAGATGCAGCTCATCTCCTTCATCCATTTCTCCAGAAAGGTCCAGCCAAGTTTGCTGTCAGAACCTTCTTCTGCAAGTTTCACTCGCCTCAGAGACACCTATCTGATTCCAGCCACTTCCCTTATCAATATAAGCATCAAGACACCCCTTTGACATGATATAGCATCCAGGAGAGCACCAGAGCGCGTGTTAACGTGGTGACCACGTGGTGGCCGAGCCAAACCTCGCGCTCTGTGTTCTTCCTGCCCGTGCGGTTGTCTCTGGCCGGCCTCGGCTCGTCCGGGCATGCTGACTAGCTCCACGGCGTCCACCTGCCCCTCCCTAGACTCTTCTCCCCTCCTCTTTCTTCCACGCCACGCCGCGATGAGCCCGCCGTACTGCACGCCCGTGACCCGCCGCCGTCGTCTTCCTCCCTTGGCTCGTTCCTTCCTCACTGTCGCGCCGCTTTGAGCTGGCCACCGCGGTCAGGTCGGCAACGCGAGTGGCCGAGCCGTCACCTCCAGACGCGGTCGTCGCGTCCCGGCCTGCTCATCACGGCCATGTCTATCCGCTCGCCGTGGCCGGGCTATAAATAGCCACTCCCCGGCCCTCTCAAGCTCACACTACTCCCCTCTCCCTCCCTGGAACCTCTCCAAGCTCAACCCCAAGCAGCCATGCCTCCTGGTGCCCCAAATCGCCGGCGAGCTCCGCCACGGTCATAGCCGGAGTCTGCTCAAATTCGTGCCACCCCGGCCTTCTCCTCCTTCCCCTAGCTCACCACTGAACTCACCACTCCACGGCGATCACCCTCATACCCTCTCCCAACCAATTCTGCCACCGGAGCACCTCCTCCGCGGCGGAGCCGCCACCTTCGGCCATCGTTGCCGCGGCCAACTCCGGCCACCCCCGGCGCCCTCTTCACCACCCACGGGCGCGGGATGGAGCGGCGCATCCATCCTCGGTGGCGCCCAAGCTCTCCGTGGCCTCCAGTCGCCGGCGCCGGCAAGGCCGCAGCCGCTGCTGCTCTCTAGCGGGCAGGAGCAGAGGAAGAAGAAAGAGGAGGAGGGAGGAGAGAGAGGGTGATGCGGAGCCCACCCGTCAGCCACCCAAGGGCCGGCCAGCTGGATAAGTGCAGGCGCCCTCCGGCGAAGCCGTTTCCCTGCATAGAAGACGTATTTCTGAAAATACGCCTTCTGCTCTCAGGCCAGCACCGAAACCCTTATTTAATGAACGTTCGTCGGCTAAGGGCAAAAATGAACAGATTATGTTTACTTTTCTGCCTATTAAACGAACGGCCACAACTTTTTGCTCGTAACTCTGATTCACGTGAATCCAACGCTCACTTTCTCAGATCGTCGAGCCCGTTCCGATGGTATCATTTTCATGAGGTTAACACTTTCCGAAAATCACCATTTTGCCCCTGCCCTTATTCAGCCCCCTTCGAGAAAGAACCATTTCCGGCGAAATTTTTCCGCAAGCTTCCCGCACCTCTCCCGGAGTATTCCTTCACCCCCAGGCAAGCCGACCATCTGATATATGCCCTAAAGCATTGCTCTGTGTTATTCTTGCATGTTCAAATTAATATGTTTGGGACTAGAAGTAAATGATTAATTGAATTTCTGCTAGATTGCAATTACTGTTTACATTACCCGTTGATGCTTATCATTACCGCACTAATGACTCATATATGATACCATATGGAGATAGGTTGTTAGCTTTCTATGTTGATATACTTGTCTATGACATGGATTATCACTACTGTGCTATGTAAAGAATGTGACTTAATAATGACAACCTCCTCTGTCGGCTGGATCGATCCATAGTGCCACCGAACCGAGCTCATCAGTGCAGCCACACTTGCCTTTATGGGAAGGCCCTAGCTTGATCTATTGTCTTGCCTCTTGTCGGTACCACCAAAGAGGGGAGGTTATGCGTGCGTGCTACCCTGGCCCGGTAGGCGGCGATAACCTTGTGAGCCCAGTTTGGTTATTTGAGCTCAGGTCCCCGTTTGGGACAGTTTTGTTTGGCCACGACGGTGGCAGGTGTCACGGGGTGACACAGGGGCCACCCAGGGCATGACTTCGGGGGAGGATGATTGTCGGTGGTGCCGTAAGAGTGCCGGGCAATAGACGAGTTTTGTTGGAGCAGCACCGGTCCACCTGAATGGGAGCATGAGGCCAGGAGCTCCATATTGTGGGTAAAATGCGCAACCTCTGCAGAGTGTAAATCTATTCGAATAGCCGAGTCCTCGGTCATGGGACACAGTTCGTACTAGGTCACACTATTTGGTCTGTGTCGAGTCCGGAGGAATAAACTATATAATGTTATTGCCAAGAATAAACCAGATAAGGTAAGCTTTGTCAGACTTGCAGTGCAGATGCATGGACCTCAGATGATGTCAGAGATGTGAATGTTAGCCACGCAATGACTATGAGATGAGTGGTCAGATGACCGCAAGAGTTAGATTGGTTTTGGTTGTGGTTGGTGCTGGATCATAAGAATATTCGGAGTATGGATTAATTGCTTGATATGCTTTACTTTACTTTACTTTAGTAGTTATCATGCTAAGATAATCCTGTTATGACATGATAATTAACATTGCTAGATAGTATGCTATGCCATGATAATTAATGTTGCTCTAATAACAAGTGCATGCTTGAATGCCATGGATTGCTTTGCTTGGTGTATATGTCGGTTTGGTTTGCTTGCGAGTACATTCAAAAGTACTCAGCGGCCTTCAATGTGGCCAGGTTCACCTAAGGATCCGCCGAGGAGCCGGAGCGTTCGCGAGCTAGAAGAGTAACCCAATCAGATCCCTGTGGAGTTGAGCCTCTCCAAGTCCGTGCTGCCCTAATTAGTATTTTTTTTCGCTACCCCAGCTATGTAATCATGGTGTATTTATTCCTGCCCCAATGGCAAATAAATATATTCTTATTACAGTTGTGCCTATGTTCCTGATACTTGTTGTAAATGCGCACGCCAAAGTGATTTCCTGGGCTGGTGTGTGCGGCGACCGTCTGTCTACAGTGGTATTCAGGCGGGGCGCCACAACGGATGGTATAAGAGCCAGGCTGACTGTAGGTTACCCTAGCTGGATTTCATTGCCTTTTGATCAGTAGAAAGCCCCGATGGATTTCAGCCATCTTTGCTAGACCGGCACGGCTACTATTGATCATAAGGCAATCCCATAGGTTTTTGGCTCCATCAGACCCTAACTCTCGTGGCCTTTGCCTCCGGTGTGAAATTTCCGCACCAGGCAACGACCCGTGAGCCCTTAACCCCTAGGTAAACCAGATATCTCCACCTTGCTTGCTAACCATGGCATTCCTCTCCTCAAATCCAGTTTCCTTTGGGAAACGCCTATAAATTCCATCTTTCCCCGATAACCCTAGGATCATTGACTAAGCCACTTTGGCTATGGTCATGCGTCGAGTTTGATGTTCCCTAAGGAAGTAGTAGGAGCTTGACACCAATTGCTACCAGGAGCATTGTGTGGTTTCGCATCTAAATCCTTAGAGGTACATCGAGTGCGCTATATTAGTTATACTAGTGAATCTTCGGCCACATGTGTAAAGTCCGCAAAATTTGAGCTTTATTTGCTTTTGGCATTTTTGGTTTTTCGCGGTTCTTGCTTCTTTTGTCGGTTCCGTTCTCTTGCTCCGACTGGATCCATCCGCAAGTGCTACTAAGAAGATCAGCCTACAACTTGGATAATACCCAATAATCCAAATTCAGTAAGAGTCAAGCCATGCCAACTGCCCGATATTTGGGACATTATCACTGGGTCTGTCAGGAATGAAGAATGGGTCAGAAGCAGACTCCGCGTGCAACAGACAAGGCCAGAATATACTTGAGAGAGGTTGCCTCAGAATTGATCACACCAAAGGAACAGTGAGATGAGCTACCAGCAAGAGCAAATTATTCGGTCCCCGACACAAGGATTATTTTAGCCAGTGGGGGAGAACCTTGAGTTTTTTTTCAATGGACTCAAGAATCATTTATTGCCCACATAAGATATATTTCAAGAAGGTGAAGATGCTGAGAGCAACCACAGAACTCTGGTATGAATTTCAAAGCATATCTTGGAGTTCACCAGTGCATACACAAAATTTCCGGCACTGTGAACAAGGTTTGCGAGGCATATGGATAAGTCCACGGCTGCCTGGAATCAACGAAAATTTCACATGCCTGGAAGCTCAGCTAAATCGAATGGAATTATTTGTCAACTGCTCACTAATGGCAACACTTGGTTTGAATGCAAAGGGTATTCTGAGTTAGTTATCAACACGAAGTCTGCATCAGTTGTGCAACCTCTACAACAACAGTGATCAGACCAGCAGAAGGATAAGCGATGTGCATGACCAACGGAATATCTCCTCTTAAGGTATGGCCTACACCAAGTTCTGGCTCCGCTATGGGTAAATTTTGGATACTTCGAAAGGAAGCCAGAATCGGCCATAGATCCGACCGCATATCACAGCGAAAGGCTTCTGGTATAAGAAACCCAGCCTTCCTCCGCAAGCTATCTAGAAGAGCTTACAACGCAAGACTCCCAATCTTCCTCGCTATGCCACTAGGGGGAAAATCTTCCGGGATATAGTACTCCAATCTTCCTCAGCCCGCTACCGCAGAAAGCTTCCGGCATAAGACACCCGATCTTCCCCAGTAAGCAACCTAAGGGGAAACTTCTGGGGTACGATACCCAGCCTTCTTCAGCACACTACCCTGGCAAAAGCTTCGAGCGTACGGAATTCAGCCTTCTTCAACATGCCATCGTGCCCACAACAATCTTGTCAGAAGCACAAACTAGTCCGGACCCACGTCCGCCTCAGAACTCAGTGATTATGAAAGGATTTATCCTACCCCTGCATATGTTGTGAGCATGCAGTCCAATGGATCAGTTCATGCGAGCCACTCGTACACGGGAATGACTGTGTTTAGAAAAACGTTGGCCCCATACTTCAAAGAAGGATATGAACGCAGCAATCCCTACGAGATATGCAAGAGTCAGTTATGATACGGTCAAGGAGCCGTGTTGGCCAGTCAGGACGGGTCCACAAAAAGGAACCCTCAAGAACAAAGAAGTTTCGGATACACAATCTCCGTGACGGTCAATAAAAATAAAGCTTCACAGACGAGGTGATATTGCCAATCCCTGTCAGACTCTTGCATATACGGCCACAACAATGTAGCAAGCATGTTGTACTCTTCATGAATATGAGCCATCAACCAAGATAAGAGGCTATGCTCCGTAAGATGCACCGAATGACAGCCATACTATGTTCAGCTCAGTGATCATAGCAAGGACTGCAAAAGATATATATGACAGAGCTACCTCAGCGATTGACAGAGTTTGACTGTCTATAATCATTCAGTCCCGAAAGTAAAGGTATGGTATGGGACATGTGGAATCACTTGTTATGATACATTCTGTGTCAGCTCAGACCTCTGGACGAAGCAGCTAGCTCCAGGTCATGGAAACCAAGATATTTGTCGATACTACACGCTACCCACCAAGCCTAGGCCACAAACTACCTGAACAAAAGGTCCACCTAAAAGGAAAGAGAAGGACTCAATGCAGCCGTTTGAGAAGGCAACACCTGAGTCATTAGAAGAGGCAGATAAAAGGCCAGTGAACCGACAAACACAAGAGACAGCTGATGGATCCAAGTCACCCACAGGTATGTCCCCTTAGCCGGGAGGTAAGCCCGGAAATCTCGAGGATGAGATTTTCTTAAGGGGGGTAGGTTTGTGACACCCTGGTTTTCGCTCCTTGTTTTTTTTCCTTCGCGGGATTTGACTCCCGTCTTTTTTCGGTGTTTTCGAAGTTTCTCTCGCTCTTGGGTATATGAAGATGGTCATTTAGCCTTGCCTTTTCTATTCAACCAGAGATTCTCTCCAATTCAACCTTGCCAGTCCAACTATATTCTCAGGGTTTCTCCGCTGAAACCCTGCCTTCCGAGTTGCCACAAGGGAAACCCTAATTCCTTCCGTTACAAAGGAACCCCAATTTCCTTTGATCTGTTGCCTCCCAAATTTTTCCCAGGGATCATCCCATATCTATAAACCCTGGATATGTAAAAATATTGCCAAGTCATTTGCAATATTTTTCATTTAAAATTAATTCCTCTTTCTGATGTTTAAAGGAATTAAATCCAGGAAAATATCTATTCATCTCCAAAGTTCATGAAAACTTGTGGAGATATTTTTTGTGATCATATTGAGCTCTCGTAAAAATATTGGCCATAATTAAATAAGGGAAATTGCATTTTCCTATTTAAAGCCAATATTGCATTTTGGGCCCTTTTCAAAGGAACTACCATTTTGGTAGCCAGGAAAAATCCCAAATAATTTGTGGAACTTCTACTATCCCTATATTCACCATTCCAACAAAATCCAACTTCCAAAGTTCAAGGTTTGAGAGCATCATCCAGTTCTTGTTTCTGGATTAATTTTGAGGTTGTGAAGCAACTATATTTTATATTGCTTCAAAATTGATGAAATTAATCCAGGACCCCACATTCCCTATATTATGTGAGCATGCAAAAATTAACATCATTTTATCTAGCCATCTTCTCCCAAAAATTCCATCTAATTTATGTCCAGCAGAAAGCTCTGTGAAGGAAGTACCTTCATAGATGATCAGAATGAGCTGAAATTTTTCCATAAATATCTCATAACCGTATCATCACCCTACACAAAAATCCAGATCATTTCATCAAGTCATTTGAGCACAGCTTCAAGATTCATTTTCTGGACCAAATTCTGCATTACAAAGGAAGTATATGCAAATGAGGTCCAAATCATTTGAAATTTTTCCAGCATCTAGTCCTTCCCACCAAAACTCAGTATGACAAAGATGCAGCTCATCTCCTTCATCCATTTCTCCAGAAAGGTCCAACCAAGTTTGCTGTCAGAACCTTCTTCTTCAAGTTTCACTCGCCTCAGAGACACCTATCTGATTCCAGCCACTTCTCTTATCAATATAAGCATCAAGACACCCCATTGACATGATGCAGCATCCAGGAGAGCGCCAGAGCACGTGTTGACGTGGTGACCACGTGGTGGCCGAGCCAAACCTCGCGCTCTGTGTTCTTCCTGCCCGTGCGGTTGTCTCCGGCCGGCCTCGGCTCGTCCGGGCATGCCGACTAGCTCTGCGGCATCCACCTGCCCCTCCCTAGACTCTTCTCCCCTCCTCTTTCTTCCTTGCCAGGCCGCGACGAGCCCGCCGTACTACACGCCCGTGACCCGCCACCGTCGTCTTCCTCCCTTGGCTCCTTCCTTCCTCACTGTCGCGCCGCGTTGAGCTGGCCACCGCGGTCAGGTCGGCAACGTGAGCAGCCGAGCCGTCACCTAAAGACGTGGTCGTCGCGTCCCGGCCAGCTCATCACGGCCATGTCTATCCGCTCGCCGCGGCCGGGATATAAATAGCCACTCACCGGCCCTCTCAAGCTCACACTACTCCCCTCTCCCTCCCTGGAACCCCTCCAAGCTCAACCCCGAGCAGCCATGCCTCCTGGTGCCCCAAATCGCCGGCGAGCTCCGCCACGGTCATCGCCGGAGTCCGCTCAAATTCGTGCCACCCTGGCCTTCTCCTCCTTCCCCGAGCTCGCCACTGAACTCACCACTCCACGACGATCACCCTCATACCCTCTCCCGACCAATTTCGCCACCGGAGCACCTCCTCCGCCGCGGAGCCGCCGCCTTCAGCCATCATTGCCGCGGCCAACTCCGGCCACCCTTGGCGCCCTCTTCACCACCCACGGGCGCGGGATGGAGCGGCGCATCCATCCCCGGTGGCGCCCAAGCTCGCCGTGGCCTCCAGTCGCCAGCGCCGGCAAGGCCGCAGCCGCTGCTGCTCTCTGTCGGGTAGGAGCAGAGGAAGAAGAAAGAGGAGGAGGGAGGAGAGAGAGGGTGATGCGGGGCCCACCCGTCAGCCACCCAAGGGCCGGCCAACTGGATAGGTGGAGGCGCCCTCCGACGAAGCCGTTTCCCTGCATAGAAGACGTATTTCTGAAAATACGCCTTCTGCTCTCAGGCCAGCGCCGAAACCCTTATTTAATGAACGTTCGTCGGCTAAGGGCAAAAATGAACAGATTCTGTTTATTTTTCTGCCTATTAAACGAACGGCCACAACTTTTTGCTCGTAACTCCGATTCAGGTGAATCCAACGCTCACTTTCTCAGATCGTCGAGCCCGTTCCGATGGTATCATTTTCATGAGGTTAACCCTTTCTGAAAATGACCATTTTTCCCCTGCCCTTATTCAGCCCCCTTCGAGAAAGAACCATTTCCGGCGAAATTTTTCCGCGAGCTTCCCGCACCTCTCCCGGAGTATTCCTTCACCCCCAGGCAAGCCGACCATCTGATATATGCCCTAAAGCATTGCTCTGTGTTATTCTTGCATGTTCAAATTAATATGTTTGGGACTAGAAGTAAATGATTAATTGAATTTCTGCTAGATTGCAATTACTGTTTACATTACCCGTTGATGCTTATCATTACCGCACTAATGACTCGTATATGATACCATATGGAGATAGGTTGTTAGCTTTCTATGTTGATATACTTGTCTATGACATGGATTATCACTACTGTGCTATGTAAAAATGTGACTTAATAATGACAACCTCCTCCGTTGGCTGGATCGAGCCATAGTGCCACCGAACCGAGCTCATCAGTGCAGCCATACTTGCCTTTATGGGAAGGCCCTAGCTTGATCTATTGTCTTGCCTCTTGTCGGTACCACCAAAGAGGGGAGGTTATGCGTGCGTGCTACCCTGGCCCGGTAGGCGGCGATAACCTTATGAGCCCAGTTTGTTTATTTGAGCTCAGGTCCCCGTTTGGGACAGTTTTTTTGGCCACGACGGTGGCAGGTGTCACGGGGTGACACAGGGGCCACCCAGGGCATGACTCCGGGGCAGGATGATTGTCGGTGGTGCCGTAAGAGTGCCGGGCAATAGACGAGTTTTGTTGGAG
The DNA here is from genome assembly GCA_039707655.1 of Elymus sibiricus. Lineage (NCBI taxonomy): Eukaryota > Viridiplantae > Streptophyta > Magnoliopsida > Poales > Poaceae > Elymus > Elymus sibiricus. The sequence goes on from CM077675.1 coordinate 25,437,894, forward strand.
TAGCACCGGTCCACCCGAGTGGGAGCATGAGGCCAGGAGCTCCATAGTGTGGGTAAAGTGCGCAACCTCTGCAGAGTGTAAATCTATTCGAATAGCCGAGTCCTCGGTCATGGGACACTGTTCGTACTAGGTCGCACTATTTGGTCTGTGTCGAGTCCGGAGGAATAAACTATATAATGTTATTGCCAAGAATGAACCAGATAAGGTAAGCTTTGTCAGACTTGCAGTGCAGATGCATGGACCTCAGATGATGTCAGAGATATGAATGTTAGCCACGCGATGACTATGAGATGAGTGGTCAGATGACCGCAAGAGTTAGATTGGTTTTGGTTGTGGTTGGTGCTGGATCATAAGAATATTTGGAGTATGGATTAATTGCTTGATATGCTTTACTTTACTTTAGTAGTTATCATGCTAAGATAATCCTGTTATGACATGATAATTAACATTGCTAGATAGTATGCTATACCATGATAATTAATACTGCTCTAATAACAAGTGCATGCTTGAATGCCATGGATTGCTTTGCTTGGTGTATATGTCGGTTTGGTTTGCTTGCGAGTACATTCAAAAGTACTCAGCGGCCTTCAATGTGGCCAGGTTCACCTAAGCATCCGCCGAGGAGCCGGAGCGTTCGCGAGCTAGAAGAGTAACCCAGTTAGATCCCTGTGGAGTGGAACCTCTCCAAGTCTGTGCTGCCCTAATTAGTATTTTTTTCCGCTGCCCCAGCTATGTAACCATGGTGTATTTATTCCTGCCCCAATGGCAAATAAATATATTCTTATTACAGTTGTGCCTATGTTCCTGATACTTGTTGTAAATGCGCACGCCAGAGTGATTTCTTGGGCTGGTGTGTGCGGCGACCGTCTGTCTACAGTGGTATTCAGGCGGGGCGCCACAGGCCTTCCACTCGACTTCCCGCGCATCCCACTCCCTCTGCCGCCGCCGGCAACGTTGCCGGGCAAAGGCCCTGTGGCGCGGCGGCAGCGGACCTCCTCTGGCGTCCGGGATCTGAGGCGGCGGCGGCCTGATCTTGGATCCCTGCGGCGGTGACGGCGGGCAGCGGCGGCTGGGGCGCTTCGGTGGGCCTGTTGCAGTCGGCGGGGATGGCAGGAGGCGGCGGCGTGGGCTCAATCTACACCTCGAACTGCTGCCTCTCATCGGCTGCAGCGACGGTTCGCGGAGGTTCTCCGGTTCTGCCACGCATCACGAGGATTATGGCGGTGGCGATCTCCTCCTCCGCTGGAGGTGGTCGGCCGGTTTGTGGCTGGTTTGGCCGATCTCGCGATCCGTCATCTAGTCCCGGTTGCGGTCCTTGTGCTCTTCTCGCATCACGTCAATGTCTTGCTTGATCGGTTCTCCTCGATCTGGCCATCGACGTGTTCCGAAACGGCCGTCGGAGAATTTGCTCAGGATATCTGGATCGGTTAGTTTCCGGTCGTGCACGTCCATATCAGCCTACGTGGTTCTGAGGGCGTGGCGCGAAGCTCTGTTGATTGATGACACCTTGGGACATGTCGGCTTCTCGATTTCCATGGTGGAGACAGCAGTGGAGAAGGTCATGGTGGCCGAGATCGGAGGATCAGTTACACGGATGGAGTCTTGGAGGCGATGAAATCAGCCAGGTGTTAGATGACTATCAGGAGCAGCAGTGATAAGTGGGGCGGCAACACTGGAGGATTTCATCTGCGGTGGCACTCCTCGGGTGCCGAATCGTGACTTTCAGGGTGAAAACCTAAGGTCTGGCCTTCATTGGTTGTGCCTGGCGATTGCCTTACTGAAGGAATTGTTTTGAGAGCGCGGACTTTCTCCAGGGTGAAAACCTAAGATCTTGGATCGGGCAACGACGGCGCTTGTGCACTGTTCCCTTCTTGGAGGCGTTGCTTTTGAAGACCTTTTATGTTTTCCGGGTGTTGTATTTGGTGGTGGTATGAGTGCTGTTGTTGAGAGGAGTTGATCGCTGTGGCGGGACCTTTGTTTGTTTTTCATTTCTTTTTATTTTCTCCTTTGGCTGTGTGCATCCTAGATGCATTGGCGACATCTCGTAAGTGCAGAGGCTGGGTGTAATTAGTATCTTCGCGATATTAATATATTCCCCTTTTCAAAAAACAACAACAAGTAGCACACAAGCGAAATAACACTTATGGTATTACTATTATTCAGCATGGCAAAAAAGCATCCTCTATATATTTTGCAAAAATACAATGAAGCCTGCTACGTATGTGCTCAAATCTGGGCTTTTTTTGGGCCAATTATTTTTTTCTTTTATACAAGAGGGTTCGATCTGGGAGGTTCCCCGTATCGAACGAAATCGTTGGATCGTTCGCAGTTCGCACTGCCACCGCCCTGGGGAACAATTCGTTCGATCTCGGATCCCCAGGAAAAGGATCCGCTGGAGAGAGTCCTCTCAGAAGCTAAGTGTCGACGTCGTAATCCAAGGTAGTAGTATTATCTTTCTCGACTCACCACCGAAAGATCGCCACCGATTACTCGGTTCGACTTTTACCAGCCAGATCGATGAGATGATTTCCTCTCTCTGTTTGCAGATCGTCCCCTCCATCATCTGCTCTCCCGCTTCCGATCCATGGAGGAGGCGGCGATCTTCGAGACCAACACCAAGTCGACGCTGGAAAGCCGTCCAGGGGCAACGGCGGAGGCGGCCGGCCTGCTCACCGATGACCTCATCCTGGAGATCCTCTCCCGCCTCCCCGCTAGATCCCTCCACCGCTTCAAGTGCGTCTCGGTAATCTGGTGCGACCTCATCACCGACCCCGCTAACCGCAGCAAACTGCTCCAGACTCTCGCCGGCTTTCTCTACACGTCCACCGGCGACAGAAACCACCACTTCGCCAGCGTCTCCGGCGACGGTGCACCCCCGTTCGACCTTTCCCTCCCTTACCTGCGAAATAACAAGGACGACAAGGGCATCACCCAGGTGGATGCCTGCAATGGCCTCCTTCTCTACCGTCGCCACAAGAAGAACAAGGTGACCCCTTGGAAAGAGGATGATTTCGGTTTTGTGGTGTGCAATCCCGCCACAGGGAGGTGGGTGGAGCTGCCCCGACAGCCGCAGGCGCCGCCGAAAAGATATACCCACACCGCAGACCTGGCTTTTGATCCGGCAGTCTCATCCCATTTCCACGTTCTTCATTTTGAAGAGACCTATAGGGGATCTTGCATCACAGGAGTGAACATCTACTCGTCGCGAAAAGGAGCCTGGAGTCACAGGGACTGTGGGATGGTTGAGAAAGTTACCCTGTTCTCTAGGAGTAAATGTGTCTTTGTTGGAGGTATGCTGTACCTCATGGGCAACCTGGAGGAGATCAACGGTGAGTATGTGCTGGTGGGGGTGGACATGGAGGGGAAAGTGTGGAAGACTATCCGCACGCCGTATGGTCGAAGATTTGGTAAGATTGGATTGTCTCAGGGGTGCTTACACTATGTTGTAGCTTCTGTCGGTGATTACAATGCAATCCTGATTTCTGAGATAGCGCTCTGGTGCCTCAAGGATCGTGAAAGTAAAGAATTAGTCCTGAAGCATACCGCCAACATCAATAAGCTTATGAGCATGACTGAAAAGATGTACATGGTGGTTGAGATTCATCCAGATTGCGACACCATTTTCTTGGTTTCATTTGGTGGTGATACCTTGGCAGCGTACGATATGTGACATCAGAAAGTTGGTTGTATCCTTAATGTTGAGAACAATACACAGCGATTTCTACCTTATGTTCCTCTGTTCTCGGAGTCATTAGCAGATGAAGATGGGCGGTAGTGTTACCTTCAAACCACGATTGTGCCTCCTCCAAGAATTGGCTCTTCTGCCGGCTGAAGTACTTATTTGTGTACCTCTGAATCTGCTTGAATCATGCCGCTCAATTTGCTGGTGCTTACACTCCTGCTTGGTTGATTTCCATTTCAGAGCAATGCCTAGCAATGCCTGGTAAAAGCACAGATTAAGCATAATGTCATTTCCAAAGAGCATTGTTACCCTTGTTCTTTTTTCCCTAGCACTGGTTGTTGTTCCGGACATGTATTAGTTCCATGTGGCTAAATTGCTAAATTATACATTCAGTAAAAGGGTCAATCGGACCAGTTACTGGTGCAATGTCTAGTTTAGTTTATTCATTCAGTATTTTGGTAATACACTGCCTTTGAGCAAGATCCTTTTTTTATGTATGTTTGCTGTAACTAGTGAATTCAGTAGAGCTTTGGACCTGTTAATCACAGAGAAATTGCATCAATGTCAACAAATAAAATTTGAGTTCGCACTCTTGTACAAATAGCAGCGTGCAGATGAAAGAAATCAGTTCACCAGAGTTTTACTGACAGTAGTAGTAACAGTTTTATAGAGATGCAGCTTCAAGGACATGCACGATATTTGTCTGTGAACACAGCTGAATGACCACAAAAAATAAGGCCTCTTGGTGTCCCCTGTGTTGATTGATTTGGCTGTGTTGCTATCCTGTTTGAATCGGCTCACCAAAAGCTGTTTGTGATGCGATGATTCCTAATTCTTGAATGAGTTTGTTTTAAGACTCTGGAATGAGAATAGACAATCTGAACTGAAAAAGTTGAGATGAATCATTCAAGAATGCCATGTTATTCCAAGAAAAGCTCCGAGCTGCATGAGAACTAATGATGTATTTACTTTAAACTTGGCATGGACCGAGTCATATGCATGTAACAGTTCTGAATTCATAAAGAGCTGGCCATTCATTTGTCCTTTGTCTGAACATTTGCCACTATTTTCATTCATAAATCTTGGCCCAGTGGTTTTCTGTTTTTCCCCCTACCTGTATAGTTTTTTCAGTTTCTTGGATCGAAAGTGGACTCTGTCTCCTTTTGCAGATAGTGTCGATGAACTAATTAACCAAGAATAGAAGAGAATACAAGCATTGTTACCTGACTGAGAGAGCTTGCACGCAGGCAGCATTCATGAGCCCTCCAAACATGACCTTTCCTACGTGAAATGGCCGTAGTTTTAAATAGCGCCCTAAGGGTCTTAATGGCAGACTTCTTCTAAACGCTATAGTGTGCTATTTAAAATATTTGTTCATGTGTTTAGACCAAAAACTTTTAGTGCAGGACCTCTTCTAAACACTATAGCGTGCTATAGCGGAGCTACAGCCCGCTATTAAAAGCATTGAAATGACAGCAAAGATTCAACAATTGTAGTAATTACGGAATGGGAGCTGGGAACACTGCTCATTATATATGTCAAACTTGTCGCACGCGGCAACAAGGCAGCCGAGAAGACGGGCACCTCTCTTCAGGTGCCTGGGAAGAACATACCAGGTACCACCCAGCTGCCTTGAGAAATATTACGACAGGAGAAGATTGTCTGTTCTCAGAAAAAAAATCATTATGAAAAAGTGTAACATATAATACGTACCCTTTTTTTGACATGGTTGACCTCAAGAGATGACTTTAGGAAGAGCAAGGGATTTGCCTGACATGGCTGAGTAGCCTAATCAAGCTGCGTTATTTTCCATTTTTTTGCGAGAAAATTTTGATCTATTCATTTTTAATCATGGCAGTACAACGAATACCGGAAATAATAAAAATTACATCCAAATCTGTAGACCACCTAGCGACGACTACAAAAACTGAAGCGAGCTGAAGGCGCGCCGCCGTCATCGCCCCTCCCTTGCCGGAGCCGGGCAATACTTGAAGACACATGAACGTAGACGAACTACGACCAGATCCAAGCAAATCCACCAAGGACAGATCCGGCGGAGACACACCTCCACACGCCCACGGACGATGCTAAGACACACCACCTGGACGGGTGTTAGGCGGGGAGAGCCTTATTCCATCTTCAGAGAGCCGCCGCCGATGAAGAGTAGCGTAGATCGGAAGGATCCAAGCTGAAGACACATGAACGTAGACGAATTACGACCAGATCCGAGCAAATCCACTAAAGACAGATCCGGCGGAGACACACCCCCACACGCCCACCGACGATGCTAGACACACCACCTGGACGGGGGCTAGGCGAGTTTTGTTATTTTCCAACGTAAAAAGTATGTTCCTTATGTTTTGCATACACTTTACTCGACATCTGTGTACCCTGACGTTCTGCTAGGGCAGTTTGCTGGGTTTGCATCTGTGAGTCATGATGTTTGCATTGGGGGGCCTGCTTGACCCGGTGGCTGAGCTTGATCATGGCGTGCAGAACGCCTACACAGCCCTTTTCAACACGCCTCTTGCATCTCATGTGATCCAGGCAATCAAGGCCCTTGCCAAGCACATCAAGGCGGCCGCTGTCAAGCCGGGCAAGATGAAGAAGACAACACAGAGCGTCATCCCAGTTGCCGATGTTTAGCTCTCCTATCTGCACAGCGCTCGTCTGCATATATGTGTTCATTAGGGGTTGCAGCGCTATGACCAATGCATGTATCCGTGCTCTTCTTCGTCCTTGTGTGGGGTTGCATCTCCTCTTGCGTGTTAGAGAGGCTATCCCTCTGCGTGCATCATCGTCTCTCGTTCGACATCTACTGTCACCGCGTGTTGCTAGTTTCTCTATACGACGCAACCTAATGCCAATTGATCTACTGGACTGTGCGAGGCCTAAACACTCCTGCCCGTCGAGACACGGTGCACGACATCGTCCATGATTGCAAAGCCACCATTGTGTGTCTCCAAGAGATAGTCGACGACGCTTTAATTGCGAGCATGCTCGGTCCCTCTTTCGCCGCAAACTACATGGTCCTTCCTGCTGTTGCTCCAAGGGGGCATGATCATGGTCGTCTCAGACATTTTTTTTAAGTTGTCCGACTTCGACGCCACACCAGGATTGATCTCGGGTATCATCACCATGTTGGCTGAGGGCTTCGACCTGACCCTTTTCGTGCGTCTGCAGACCCCAGAGAAGCTGTTTTTCATCAATGTGCTCAGGGGCCTAAAGTATTTGGTCAATCATTGTTGGTTAATCCTCAGCGATTTCAACCTATTACCAAAACAACAAACAAGAACAATCAGAACATCAACATGCGCCTTACTAGAAGCTTTCGTGGAGCACTTAATCACTTGCAGCTCAAATAGATCCGGCTATACAGACGCAAATTCACCTGGTCCAATGCCCAAGAAAACCGGGTGCTAACAAAGATCGACCACTTCTTCCAGTCCGGGAGTTGCTTTTCCCTAACGCACACCTTCAGGTCATCTCGTCCTCTTGTTCCGATCACGCCCCCTTTTCATGCAAGGGGTACACTGCGGCGCAAGCCCACATTCAAGTTCGAGGAGTTTTGGCTCCACATCCCGGGCTACAAAGATACCGTGGCGACATCCTGGAGTAGCCTGTTCGCGCGACTAATGCCATCCGGAGAATTCACATCAAGCTGGCTCGCACCGCCAAGGCTGACATGAACCTCTTCCGAGATGGCACCACCATAACCCTCGGAAACAGTGACAAGGCTCTTTTTTGGCACGACAATTGGAGCGGAAGGGGCCCTCTGAAGCTTATTGCACCTGCACTTTTCAAGATTGCTTAAGGAAAGAACATGACCGTGCGCAGTGAGTTGACCAACGACAATTGGATGCGAACAGTGGCTAGCCTCCAGACCTTGCAACAATTGGGTGAATTTGTCATTCTGTGAGAATGGGTCAGACAGACTTCCTGCTGCCGATCTAAGAGGACATTATTTCTTGGAACCTGACCACTAATGGAGCTTACTCTTCTGCATCGGCGTACGTGGCACAATTCTACGGCTCCCGCCCGAGGTTCAACTCTTACAAGGTCTGATATGTCCACGCAAAGCCTATGTGCAAATTCTTCACATGGCTTGTCCTGTACGCACTACTAGAATTCTCTTTTTTGCCGAGTGCCAGGCCGTTTTAAACTCGGCAAACCCTTTGCCGAGTGTTGCACTCGGCAAAGGACACTCGGCGTACACCCTTTCGACAAAGCCGAGGTTGCCGAGTTCCTTCAACGATGTGCACTCGGAAAAATAAAGTGTTTGACGGTCACCCGACGGAAACGGCAGGTGCCACGTGTACATGGAATTCGCCGAGTGTGCAAAACAGGCACTCGGTAAAGCCTTGCGAGCAAAAAAAAAAAAAAAAAGGCGCCGGCGAGGGCGCCGGTTGTAGCCGTCGCCGTCGCACGGCTGGGACCTCGAGCCGCCGCGAGACAGGAAAAGGACGACGAGGCAGGGGGCGCATACGCCGCGCGACGCCGCTGCGCTGCCGAGGCTGGGATCTCACGCCGTCGTGTCGCACCTCACGCGCCAGGCGAGATGGGATGAGGCCGGCGAGGCAGGGGCTGCGTACGCCACGCGGTGCCGCTCCGCTGCTGAGGAGGATGCCCCGTTACCGCCGTCGTGTCGCACCTCACGCGCCAGGCGAGATGGGACGAGGCCGGCGAGGCAGGGACCGCGTACGCCACGCTGTGCCGCTCCGCTGCTGAGGAGGATGCCCCGTTGCCGCCGTCGATGGGCTCCATGGCCGCCGTCGGGCATGGCCCATTCAGGTTCGCCAGGCACCCCATGGCCACCGCGAGTGAGCAGAGCGGAGCGGCGCCACCGGCTGCGCACGCCAGAGTCCCAGGGTCGCTGTCCAGCCGGCCATCCTCCCGGTTCTTGAGCTCGTAGCCCTTCCTCTCATCTGCGCCGGCATGAAGAAGAGACTAGGAGAGAGATGTGCGTTCGTGAAGAGTGAAGACATGAGAGGTGCGTCCGTGAAGAGATAAGAAGAGATAGCATGTGGTGTGATGGGACGCCACGTCATCGATCCAAACCACCCACTCCTCAGCCAATTAGGGACGGGGATTTTGTGTTTCTTCGGTTCATGGTTTTACCAAGAGTTGTGTAAAAGGCACTCGACAAAAGGTGATTTAAATATAGTAACTGAACTTTTAATTATATCAAAAATTTGACATGTGTATAAAATATGGTCTACTTACTGTCATAAGTGGAGTGGTGCCATTTTGCACCCTGTTTTTTGTACTTGCTTCACAAAAAATATCCATTTTTGACACTTAGAAAATGGAAATTGATTTTTTTTTACAAAAAAGTTGGAAACTCTATTTGGCAACATTGTTTGTAATGTCAAGATGCACCTATGTGTCTAATTTGGGAACATTATAATAAACTATACAATGAATATGGGCATCATCTTGGCCATTAGACTCGAAAGACAAGAATATTCATACACGATAGTCCGTTTTGTGAAGGATTTTTTTTTCAAACTTGTTATATTGAAAGTTTGGTATTTTTCCTTGCAACCAATACACATAAAAGGACTCCATGCCAAAGGATTGCATTTTTTGAACTTGTATTCTTTTTCTTTCATTTTTTTCCAAAACATGGTCAAAATAGTCGGCATGGCTATTCATGGCAAGGGGTTGAATCTCTCAAAACTCTAAGTGGTTCACCCATATAATGACTACTTGTGTACCTAAAAATAATTTTTGCTAATTTTTATGACAGAGCTATCACACACTTGAAGTTCAAATTTGAATTACTTTCGGGAAATTGACATAAAGTCATTTAAATGTTCGAAAGTAGCTATAAAACTAGAAAATCCATGAAACTTGGGAATTGTGCATAAAATATGGTCTACTTACTGTGATAATTGGAGTGGTGCCATTTTGGACCCTGTTTTTTGTACTTGCTTCACAAAAAATACCTATTTTTGACACTTAGAAAATGAAAAATGATTTCTTTGTACACAAAAGTTGGAAACTCTATTTTGCAATATTGTTTGTAATGTCAATATGCACCTATGTGTCTAATTTGGGAACATTATAATAAACTATGCAATGAATATGGGCATCACCTTGGTCATTAGACTTGAAAGCCACGAATGTTCATACACGATAGTCCGTTTTGTGAAGGATTTTTTTTCAAATTTGTTATATTGAAAGTTTGATATTTTCCTTCGAACTAATACACATAAAAGGACTCCATGCCAAAGGATTGCATTTTTTGAACTTGTATTCTTTTTCTTTCATTTTTTCCAAAACATGGTCAAAATGGTCGGCATGGCTATTCATGGCAAGGGGTTGAATCTCTCAAAACTCCAAGTCGTTCTCCAATATAATGAATACTTGTGTACCTAAAAATATTTTTTGCTAATTTTTATGACAGAGCTATCACACACTTGCAGTTCAAATTTGAATTACTTTCGGGAAATTGACATAAAGTCGTTTAAATGTTCGAAAGTAACTATTAAACTAGAAAATCCATGAAACTTGAGAATTGTGCATAAAATATGGTCTACTTACTGTGATAATTGGAGCGGTGCCATTTTGGACCATGTTTTTTGTACTTGCTTCACAAAAAATTACCCATTTTTGACACTTAGATAATGAAAAATGATTTCTTTGTACAAAAAAGTTGAAAACTCTATTTTGCAATATTGTTTGTAATGTCAAGATGCACCTATGTGTCTAATTTTGAAACATTATAATAAACTATGCAATGAATATGGCCATCACCTTGGTCATTTAAGACTATATTTTGGCATGGAAAAAAGTGTAATTAATATGGCCTAAAATGAAAAAGTTCTCAACATGAAAATTATCTGTCTCGTCAAAATGAACAATTTTGATTTTTGGACCATCTTCATCTGAAGTCGTATACAATCTCTACAGCCAAAACCATGCAGTGTAGCGAAGACCCCCTTTTGCCGAGTGTCACACTCGGTAAAGACCCCCTTTTGCCGAGTGTGACACTCGGCAAAGCCCTGTTTGCCGAGTTTTGTTGTTTTACCGAGCGTTTTGTCCACGACACTCGGCAAAGTACCTGTTTGCCGAGTTTCGCTTTTTTGCCGAGTACTTTTTTGGTAGGAACTCGGCAAAGATACTATTGCCGAGTGTCCGACAAAATGCACTCGGCAAAGAGCCTAACACTCGGCAAAGAGGAAAATTCCAGTAGTGACGGTAGAATCTTCACCTTTGACGTGCTGGCTTTGCGGGGTTAGCCGCGTGACCCTTGGTGACAGCTATGCCTACAGGAGCCGGAAACGACGACCCATCTTTGCAAGGATTGTGTCTTCTCGGTCGCTGTCTGAAACCAGGTGAACACTTGGACAAATGAGGGCTTACCGATGTCAAACTAACTACCTGAGCCAGGCGCCGTGTCTGACTAGTGGGACAAGATGTTTGCAAACGAGCAAAAGAATGTGCGTTGGCGATGAAGCGGTAAGATCATCTATACCTTATGGTTTATCTGGAAAGAAAGAAACAAACGTGTCTTCACTTCACGGGACTCCGCATGAGACACCGGGAGGTCGCCATGTTTGGCCTTCGAGGCCATTAAGCAGCGTGATTGGCATTTGTTGGGGCCATGCCAATCGTCGGTATTGACTGAGTGCAGTTTTTTGGGATTTTCTTTTGTTTGAGTTTTTTGCCATGTTCCCTAAAAACACGCGCCGCTGCGTTTTCACTATTTTTCCTTCTATAAGAAAAGTTGGTGCTCCTGCGGGTTAAAAAATATATGAAATGGAGCGACTCTAGAAGCAGTGAACACCATAATTTGAATACGACTATGGTGGTGTTTGGTTCGGCTGTGGATTTCTAAAAGCAGCTGTCGAAAATCTGCTGTGGAAAAGCAGCTGTGGAAAATCTGATGTGAAAAAGCTGTAGGCCATTTGGCAAACCAGCTGTATGAGCTGTGGATGTGGAGATAAATGTCTGAAATACCCTAAGAGCTGAGAGATTGGTTGCACGGTGTTTAATGATAATAACAACATTACATACTGATTTAGAGCACTAATAAAGCATAATTAAATAATTATCCAAGTATATACCATGATCAACTTTATATTTTTGACATAGCGATAGCATTTTTTATAAGGATCATTATGTAGCACAGAAATAGAAATAGCACACTAGTTATTACAGAATGAACTAGCAATTGAACCCAAATATTTCATCATTGATCAATACATCAGTACATTACAACCCTTGCATTTTTTAGAAACGACAGCCCAACAACTAGATTACTAGGAGCGGCGCAAAATATTATGTACACTTCTACACATATTAGATTAGTAGTTCCTCCATGAGCAGATGGAACAACTCTATCCACTCGAGCTCATCAAGGAGTTAGCAATCCTGTCACGAACTCTGTTCATGTCGACGATGTCAAGTCTCGCAGGAACACTATCTCCTTGGAGTGACCGTACTCGCAAGTCCTCATCAGGAACATAATCTTCATCTTCATCACATTTGTCAAACTCCTCATCAGGCAACTTGGTCTCACGAATGTAGTTGTGCAACGACATACAGGCAATAATAATCTTTTTATGTCTACGAGGGCTGAAACTAGGCATACCCTTCAAGATGCGCCATTTAGCTTTGAGCACTCCAAATGTTCGTTCAACAACATTTCGAAGTGAAGAGTGAGCATGATTATACACCTCGTATTTTCCCATCGGTTTTCGTCCATTACGAAATTCCGGTATATGGTATATTTGGCCTTTGTAAGGAGCAAGATATCCTTCACGGTTTGGATATCCCGAATCGACGAGGTAATATTTTCCTATATAGAAAGGGCAACAACATTGTTACGCACGTTTGTTGAGAAGCAAGTAAGTAATGGCAGCAATATAAAAGGGGAAAGTAATCATTGGCAATAAGTAACTAATGGGCGCAACATATATTAGTACCTGCTGGAGGTGTAGGGAACTTATGTGCATACTTGACCAAGCTATCATTTAAGATCCTTGAGTCATGTGCTGAACCGGGCCAACCAGCCACAACAAAACAAAAGTAAACCTCATGTCGAAATCACAAACCGCCATAACATTTTGTGATGGAAATCCATGGCGACCTGTGTGGTTAACAACCTCATCCGCTGGTACCGTAACTGGAATGTGACAGCCATCTATTGCGCCAATGATTGAGGTCCACCAACTATCCACAAGAACATAGCTAAAGACTCTTGTGATGTCACTTCTCTACTTGACTTCAATCCATAATGAGACACTAGAACATTATGTAATGACCGAAATACTCTTGGATTCATCCTAAACATCCTATAACAACTCCTTTTCCGACCAAGAGTCTCCATAACCCATTCATGACCAGTTTGTTCTGGAATCCTATATGGTTCTTTTTGTAGATAGGTCTTGGTATAGTGATTACCTATGTGGCCCATACATCCAACTTGACATGCCAAAGTTGCCAACCGCGTGAGCTTTCTCCTCTTTTTGCTAGGCTCATCATCAGTATCCTGGTCCACTCCATTCACCTACAAAAAAATTGGGCAGCAACATTGTTAGATATGGAAGCAAGAACATGTACAAAAATTGGACAGCAACACTGCTAATTATGGAAGAAACATGGCAGCAACAACATATACAAATACTGGACAACAACATGTACACATATGGCAGCAACAACATGCAGAAAAATTGGACAGCAACACTGCTAATTCTGAAAGAAACTGGCAGCAACAACATATAAAAAAAACTGGATAGCAACAACATGTACACATATGGCAGCAACAACATGTACACATAGATATGGTATCTATCTCACAAACATGACAACAATAACATAGATATGGTTCATTACATCACGAAGACACGTGTTCATACATAGCAAAATAAATAGTTCTACAAATAGTTCAAACATAGATCGGTTGGAGGACAAGGTCGTGTGGTACTATTTGTTCATTTGATCATGTTTCCTTTTTAGCCAATCAAGCCTCCCCTCTTTTGTTTCGATCAGCATGAACAACTCTCTATAGTTCGATTGGAGGACAAGGTCGGTGGCTGTGAAATATAAAGGAGCTCCCTCCTCCGCACCACACTCCTTCATCAAAGTTAGAACTTCCTTCATGGTAGGAACAACACTTGTTGGAGCACGAGTTGCTGCTATCTCTGAGTTTATATTCCCAAGTGTGGCCTTATACTCACGTAGAAATGGGTTCTTGTCCTCCTTAGCTGACTCGTCAATAAACTTGGCCTTGCGCTTCACATTTTTTGCAACCTTGCCCTCCTTTGTAGACTTGCCATCCCTAGGTGAGACCTTGCCCTCCTTTGTAGACTTGCCATCCTTAGGTGAGACCTTGCCCTCCTTTGCAATCTTTCCATCCTTAGGTGAGACCGTGACCTCCTTTGCTGCCTTCTCATCCTCCTCGGACTCCACTTCAGCATCAAGCATATCATCATCATTTGTGCTGTCTGATATCTCCCCAGGAATAGATGATGTAGCCCCGGTGACATGTGCCTTGTTGAACATGACATGCATTTCTTCCAAGTTAGACAGCCCCTTTTTCTTATACTTTGCATGCTTCGGGTTTTTCTGAAATAGAGCATAAGGGTTAGAAATAGCACAAACAAACTGATGATAGAAACTTAATGATACTACGTACCTTAAGATGAACATTCCACCAGTCATCATCGGCTACAATAGTTTTCTTCACATCATCCCAACCTAGCCCAGTCGCCGCATGTTTCAACAACATGAATTGTACATATTGTCTCTTCAGCATGTCCCATTTGTTTTCAAACTGATTCTGCGAACATTTTTTTCCAGTCCTATCAAAGAACTTCTCTTCAAGATGTTTGTACCCTCTACCATTCAAACAACCCTTTGGCCTATTACCTTTATCCACCTCGTCTTTGCATATCTCACAAAAAACGGTTATGTGATGTGCATCCCAATTTGCCTTTTCCTTTTCCATCTAATTCATAACATAAATAATGCATGTTCAGCAACTTACACACAAGTTATGCGTCTCATTTGAACCTACACACAGTTTTTTCATGCTACGAATAGTGCATATACATGTCAATACCACAATTCTGACAACAACCAGGGGTGCACTTGGCCATCAATTGGCTTACACATATCACAAAAAAAATTAATCATACGATCAGACCATGTTTGTATTCCAATTTGACCTTATATGTACAGCACACATTATGAACACACATATAATCTGGAACTAGTCAGATAAGTTACTGCCATACAAAATACATATATCACAAAATATTTATCAAATTGGTACAGCTGAAATAGAACATTCAATACTGCCATATAACACACACATATCACAAACTAGTTGCACTAGATTCATCAAAATTACTCAGTCCATGGCCAACCAAATGCTCACAAATATTCAGATAGAACACTGATGAATCTGGAGAAGAGGAGCTGTACCTTGGGATAGTGGGGTGATGCGGACGGAGGGACGGAGAAGAGGAAGACAGGGCCGATCAACGCTGGCTACCCCGTGGTCTTCGGATCGGAGATGTACTACGGGTGGAGGTCGACGAGGGGGCGGCGGCGGAGCTTAGAAGAGGAGGTCGGGCTGAGGTGGATGGAGGCGGCCGGAGGCGCGCCGTCAGCCGCGCAGGAGCGTGCCGGTGGCCACCAGCAGGCCGGCGACGACGAACCCTAGAATCGCCAGAGGAGAGACACCAGGAAAGGGGCGAGCGTTCTGGCGAGTACCTTCTCGATGGGTTGGTCAATCGGTACTGGGGATCGACCCATTCAGTGGCAAAGGTGGGTAATTCTACGTAAAGTGAAGGGGTAAGCTCAAATGGGTGTGAATCCAAATCCGCAAAAGCACCTACGCAGGTGCTTCCACCCGTGCGTGCGTTTTCATCTGGATTTGGGTGGAATCGGCTGCGCGGGCCGGCCCGTTTGGTTAGGATTCGGCTGTGACGAAGCGGAATCTGGCCAGAAAATCGTAACCAAATGGGGCCTATGACTATGGCTTTGCATTATTATTATTCATATGCAGCATGGTGGACCAGAACTGTCCTCTCCTTGCACTGTAGTGGATGAATGAGTGCACACACGCCACACAGCCCTCGCCCATGTGATTTGTTTGGCCGCCCGCAGACTGGCTGGTCTTCTTCAACTGTCGGCGTCGCAGCCTTCATCCAGTCCGCCTCTCGCCCTCCCTATCAAATTCGTCTTCCGTTCTCCGGCGAGGGCGCTGCCTCCACCCGCACCCGGTCTGCGACCGACCGCAGCCATCCCTCGTCACGCGAGCACCGGGCCCCGGCGCCGCCTCCCCAGCAGAGAAAGGTACGACATGATGATAACGGAGATCCATCGCTCGTTATCTAATCACGGAATCGCGTTTCTTCGCCGAGTGTTCTGGATCCCATTTTTCTTGGATGCTTGCTGTTAATGGGGAAAATCTCCGTCTGTCTCTTTAGTAGACCTCTGATTGATACTAAATCTCTCCGCTATTTCCACTTACGGTAGTGAACATCATTAATCAATTATGGTTCAGGAGAATAACACCTACTAAACTTTCACTGGTCCCGTCTTTCTTAGATCCGAAGTAGATCCGGGAGTCAGCCGTGTCCAAGGCCGAGATGACGGACAGCGGCAGCAAACTCGCTGCCCTGGAGAAGGCGTTGCTCGATGAAAGCGCGGATCCAGTCGATCTACCTTTCTCGCTTCTCCAGGCCATCACAGATAATTTCTCCGAGGCGCAAGTGATCGGCAGTGGTGGGTTCGGGGTAGTTTACAAGGTACGCAACCAGACCCTCCACTGAAATTAATTAACCAGAGACAGTTTAGCTGACACGATTCGGTTTGAGCTGCAGGGAGTGCTTCCAAGTGGTGGTATCGTTGCCGTGAAGAAGCTCTTTGAGAAATTCGAGATCCTGGACAAGAATTTTGAGGGCGAGGTCGCATGTCTCGCAGGGGTCAAGCACAAGAATACGGTGCGATTCCTCGGGTACTGCTCCGACACGCAGCAAGTACTGATGCCGTGCGACGGGAAGCGTGTCTTGGCAGACGTGCGACAGAGGCTGCTCTGCTTCGATTACCTGCCCAAAGGGTGCCTTGCTGACTACCTCTCTGGTAAAGTCATATCAGCCTTTCGAGCTTTAATTTATTCATTCTTTTTGAAACTAATTAATCGGTAGTTTTCACTTTTGAGCTCTGTTCCTATACCGCTGCAAAATATGCACTCTTCTGTTTGGGCACATTTTAATTTCTCACCCTCTTTGCCTTAGAGAGAAGAGTGCACTACCAGATACGTCACAAAAAGAGCGAATTCCGGTTTTTACCCCCTATTTTGATATTTTTGACACTAATTACCCCATTTAACGAGATTTCATCCGTTTTACCCCATTTAGCAAAAGTGTTGCCACAATTTATCCTGAGTGAGGAGGGCCAAAATAGCCATTCGCCTAAAAGATAAAGTAGAATCATCCATATAAAATACTACCATGCATATAATATAGATAAAGGAATAGATAAAGTTCATACATGGTTCTCTCATACATATAAATAACGCATAATTAAAATATAGTTATAGAAAATGGCTTCAGCGACGGGAGTTGTGATTGTCTTCTTCATCTTCATCAAACGATTTGGATCCACCTGTTTGCCGCGAGAGGCATCTGGTCGATGGCGTCGTGGGGGACGGAGTAGAAGGTCACAGTCTCGGGCCCGCTGCCCCACACGTCACCGTGCACCCTCTTGGCGGACTCCACGTAGAAGAACTGCATGAAGATGGCGCCGTCCTTCCGGGGTTTAACGTTGTAGTAACGTTTGTCCGGAAACACCATCTCCAAGACATCCTTAACCGCTTGCTCGCGGTTAGGCACCTGCAACTTCTTTGTCTTGGCGTGAACCCATGAGGAGTTGGGGACGAAATAGGGCACCACACGAACGGCCACGCTGGTAGCTGCCATGGTATACGTCGTCCGGCGAACTTTCTTCTGCTATGTAGCTAGAGTGGACGAAGCTTTTCGGTGGGGAAGAAAAGATTAGGGATAGAGTGTGCTCCTGTGAAACTTTACCCCCACACCTGTAGTATCACAAGTACTATCGGCGTCTTCCCTGACCAACGCGCACTACGGACGTCCGCCCGACCGGCAACGCCACTAACTACCACGTACCAGTTACGTGCCATCTTCTAGCCGACGCCGGTAGTACTGCACGGAAATAGCGCCGGCGTTCCATTTTCATGCCGCGCCGCTAACTAACTATTCCTATAAGGGTTTTCCTACTAGTGCCAGCGGATACCAATTCATCGGTGCCTTCCCTGCAAGCCACTCTGCTATAGGAATGACACCATTCAAGGCACTGTACGTCCATGAGGTAAGACACTAGGGGTCACAGCGGATACCAATTCATCGGTGCCTTCCCTACAAGCCTGGCTAGAGGAACGCACGGTGATGCAGGCCCTGATACGGCAACATCTGCAATGGGCGCGTCAATGCATGAAGTCGCAGGTTGACAAGAAGCGCTCCTTCCGTGCTTACCAGGTCGGTGGTCAAGTCTTCTTTAAGTTGCAACCATACGTGCAAACATCAGTGGCCCCTCGCGCCAACGACAAGTTGTCTTTCAAGTTCTTCGGCCCATTCCCAGGTGTCCGCAAGATCAACGAGGTTGCATATGAGCTCCAGCTGTCACCTTCTGCCATGATGCACCCAGTCTTCCATGTCTCGCAGCTCTGGCGAGCTTTGCTGCCAGGTACGAAAGTGACCCCAGAACTCCCTATCTGCACTGACGAACTGGCAATGGTTGTCGAAGTGCTTCAGACAAGATGGCGCAAACTACGCGACACCGTCATCGAGCAAGTGCAAGTGAGGTGGTCTAATCCGACCACTCTGGACTCGGCCTGGGAGGACAAAGCTGTGCTCCGGGATCGCTTCCCCAACGCAGCAGCTTGGGGTCAAGCCGCAACTCAAGGAGGGGAGGATGTCAGAACCCCTGACATGGGGGGGGGGGGGGGGGGGGGGCAGCGGCAGGCAAACACCAACACAACGGTGCACGCCCAAGACGTGCACGCATCGCCAACCCACGAGTGTCCGGACCCGTCTGAGTGGCTGCAGTGCGAGGAGCACCATCCACTACTTTGCCTGGGCATGCGAAGAGATCACCATCCAGTGGATCAAGGCAAACCGGCGGCTACCTACTCCCTTTCCCCTCCCCTAAGTTCCCCTCTGTTCATCCTAATTCTTGTAATCGAATTGTATCACTACACAAAAGAGACTGGCTTTTTAGCACCCGGGGGTCTGGACTCCCGGTTATCCCATCCGCCCATGCAGTACCTTCCTCGTCGAGATATGTGCCAGGTCCTTGACCGCCAGTTTGTTTAGCAGCCTACTGCATCACTAAGCACGGGACTATGCAAGTAGTATTTGAAATACAACTAGGCCTAGGATAACACTGTTCATGTGTAGGCGGAATCCCCTGCATGTGCCGTCCAGTCAATATCAGGTCTGACCTGTGTGCAGTATTAATTAATTAAGGTGTTATCGTGGTGCAGTTTCTCGCACAGTTGCACGGTAAAAAATAGAATTAACATTTATGAAATCTGACTTGAATATTCATTGAGATCTGGCGTCTTCTCTTGTTCACGAGCTACCCTGGTTTTGAATATTATGTCATCAAGAGAATTGGGTTGTTTAAACGTCAAACGTGGCATACGACGCATGCACATACTATGAGTGGTCTTTTCAACAGTAACCAGCCTGTCCTGGCAGACCTGCTTGAGAGAGAGGGCCTAGCATCTAGCATCTGCTGCCTACCTGCGTAGCTCTATACCCTACTTGTCCCTAGGAGCACAGTTGTTGGCTCGGTCAAAATGGACTGGATTAGTACGCTGCCGCTGCAAATGTTGTGCTGTTCGATCAGACCCCGGCACGAATCTTATCAAGGCTGAACGCATCGTTTTAAGGTGTCGGGACTCCCGGGTGCTATCGCACCTTTTCGCTACAGAAAATCGAACTTCTATGAGTGATCATCGCCGAGTGATCTAGTTCTTCCCTAGTGCTACCTTATCACAAGTGTCCATCGATTTTGATTATGCAACTAGATATCATCCGCAGCTGGCGCGATCCGGTGCGACGGGGTGCCTGCAGCTCAAGGTGCGGTCGCTCTTCTCAATTGGTTCTGCTCATCTGGGTCGGGGCTGCTTGCTCCATGGAGGGTCTCTGCTCTCTTCCGTTCGGCACCTGTGCCAATAGAGATGGATGCCCCTGCGCCGAGCAAAAAGGCCAAGTGCGAGCAGCAGGACATCGGGAGCCCGGTCGCTTGACTTCAGCCTTCCCCGCTGCTCTCTCTGACTATGCGTGCATGTGTTATGTGATACGTCACTTGATCATGATCAGAGAGAAAATACGAACGAGGATAATTCTCTGTGCATCTTGGCCTCGGTGTCACTGTCAATTCTGATCAGAGATAATATGAATACGTGCATGCAGGTTGATTCTACTTCAAGTAGGTGTCGATTTGAATTATCCCGTGGTCACGACGTCTGTGTACTTGTGTGATGATGAATCATTGCAAATCACCTTGCAGTTTTGCCTACTGAATTGTGTATTGAAGTGGTTTGAATTCTGCTGCTGTGCATCGGGCTTGGTAGAATCGCTGGGCATAGTTTCATGTGTTTGAAATGATTCGGGTACGGTTCTGTTGGTAGTTTTGCAGCTGTAGTCAACACTGTTTATCATGCATTTGATCTAATTAGTATTTGGTGAATTTTGTGCAAAACTAAATTGCTTGATAGTTGACGAAGGCCAAATTTTATGCAACTATGGAGACGAAAAACATATTTAGGTGCCCTATTTTACATCATCTGCTACGGCAGAAAAATTTCTGGTGCCCTACTTTACATCATCTGCTATGACCATAAATTTTATGGTGCCCTCAAACCTACTTTTGAGTGTCCTAAAACTGTTTCCGGGTGCCCTATTTTGCATCATCCGTTGGAGATGTTATAACTTTGTTGCCAATTATCGTAGTGTTCTCAGGCTTTGCAGATGAGGCAATCAATCAACTAGGCCTTTTTTCCACTCATTGGACTGCTTATCCCACCACATATAGCACTAACTATTTGTTATATTGTATCCTCTCCGCAGATGCATCTTGTCGACTTCAGTGGACCACATGTTACCAAATAATCAAGGGGATCTGTGAGGGTGTACATTATCTTCACCAACAGCGTATTATTCACATGGATCTCAAACCTCA
This sequence comes from Elymus sibiricus, assembly GCA_039707655.1. Classification (NCBI taxonomy): domain Eukaryota; kingdom Viridiplantae; phylum Streptophyta; class Magnoliopsida; order Poales; family Poaceae; genus Elymus; species Elymus sibiricus. Next base: position 25,458,805 of record CM077675.1, read on the forward strand.
GAATGTACTATTGGATGGTAACATGGTGCCGAGAATTGCGGATTTCGGTCTATCACGGCGCTTAAGTGGAAGCCACAGTTGGGCTATTACTGATCACAAGCTTGGGACAATGTAGGCTAGCAACTCTCTTTGCAAACTTAGTATTTTTATCAATCATCTACAATTTTTTTTGCATGTGCTTTATTCACTAATCGAACAAACTACACCAAATTTTGTGCAGGGGATATATGGCACCAGAATTCTTAATTAGCGGAGAAATCACCTTCAAGACAGACATATATAGTTTAGGTGTTATAATCATGGAGATCCTTATGGGACATAAGGAGTGCTCCAGTGTCCAGGAGGTAATTATATTATATATGAGGTTCCAAGAAAAACATTGTAGACAACATGTTTAGCTCAAACCACAATGTTGTTGAACAGAAATGCAACACACATTCAATCAGAGTATGTAATTAACCGTAGAATTTGCAAACGGAAAGATTTGAACTTGTCTTTGTACCGATTTTCCAAAAACAAACATAAATAAATATGGTTCCAGTTTCTGAAGTCATTATGTGCATTGAAAGATTAATTACACTTAAAATTGATCAAGTGAGAATGTAGATATCCTTGCATTTGGTCTCCATTCCTAAATCAATACGGCTGCGTGTTTTCTCTCCTTTTATTCTAAAATGCATGATGTATTTTTTGTAACTCACCATGGTTTTCAAATGGACAGGTAGTTCAAAGTTGGACCAACACATTCAGGATATCAAAGCGCCATACAACCCAGGAACAAGTAAAAGTATGTGCTGAGATAGGGATAAAATGCATGAACTATTACCCAGGGAATAGGCCTGCTACATCATTTATCATCCGTGGAATACTGGGTGAAGGAGAAATTTCAAACTGGTCTATTACAAGTGATGTAGCTACCTCAACAGAAGGGCAGGTACAATTACTCAATAGTAATACGATCGACCATTATTTATATAGTGATTTGTCCAAACCTTGTTTTCATTTTTGTTGCAGATAAGCTTTGTCTCCAAGCTGGTGGATGAATTGAAGTTGACGGATGATCCTGCTGCACCATCCCGACTGCAACTATCAGCGCTGGAGGTGGACCAGGAAGATAGTAAAATGAGCCTAGAAAGGAAGGGGAAGGCAACAACCATGAGTGTGGTGACTGGGGTGATGAGCACCCTCAGTGGTAAGCTTGCCACGTTCATGAGCGGTGAGCGCAATAAGCGCAAAGAGGTGAGGAAGCAGGCATCATTCCTTGAGAAGGAGTTGAGCACCATAAACGCTGCCCTTGAGCAGTTGGAGCTCATGGATGATCTTACTCCAGTGGTAAAAAATTGGAGGGACGATGTCAGGGAGATTTCGTACGACATGGAGAATTGCATTAGTGACTTCACACGCCAATTTGGAGGTGAGGATGCTGAGGCAAGCTTCATCGGGGATGTTGTTGAACTTCAGAAGAGGTTGCTTGAGCTTCATCAAATTGCCAACCAGATGGAAGAGCTTAGGACTCTTGTGGTAGAAGCAAAAGCTCGACGTGAGAGCTACAAGATTGATGATTGCAAGCCTAGTTTTGACCATGTGGCTGTTGATCCTCGTCTGCCAGCGGTCTACCAGGAGGCAACCAACCTTGTGGGCATTGATGACCCAAGGGAGGAGGTTGCCAATTGGTTGATGGGTACTCAGAAAAAACTCAAGGTTGTGTCTATTGTGGGTTTTGGAGGTTTGGGTAAAACTACACTTGCCAAACAGGTATATGACAAGATCAGGGGGCAATTCAATTGTGTGGCATTCATTTCAGTTTCACAGAGGCCTGATACGAGAGTGCTTCTCAATCGCCTACAACTGAAACTTCGGATGGAGTCTTCTCACGATCGCGAGCTTGATGACATCATTGAAGAGCTAAGGGAGTATCTCGCCAAGACAAGGTAATTTGTAACTTCTGGTAGTCACTGCTTTGACTACTCCTCTTAAATTTGAACTGGCAAGTAATTGGTCAGTGCACGTGGGAAGTTTGATTGTTTTCTTGTTTGTACGTTGGTGATAGAGATTCAAAATTATAAAGAAAATATTAGAGTAGAAACACATCTTTGGAAAAAATGATTGAAGTTTTGTACTCCCTCTGGGTGGGTTTATTAGTCGGGAGAGCTGTAGTGGTGCGACCAAGACGTGGAGTTAATCTGGTGATTAATTCTTGTGATAAACTCTCGTAATTGATGCCCCATTGGTTTGGCTCCTGCATGCAGCCAACGAACACCAGATGTACTCTCTCCAGGCTTGCTTGGGTGAGGTCGTGAGAGGAGAACGAGGCTGATTATTAGGAGTTTATGAATGGTTCTGTTACCAAGCGATAAAATAGGGAGACGACTAATATATTAGGATTATGTGGTGGTGGGGAGCCGACTAATATACCTATCCAGAGGGAGTACATTTTTTTCATTCAGTGTAATAAATAGCTAAGATGCATATTGGAAGAGGCTTGTAGGTAGGTAGGTAGATAGGTAGGGAAGGAGGAAGAGAGATGCCGTATAAAAGTCTCATGAGAGATGCCGAATAAAAGGCATACACTGGCCAAATGTTCGGCCAGACATTATTATTCACGCTTGAATATTATATGATCATGCTAATTTAGCCATATGAGCAACAGATATGCTTACATCTAGTTCACTTTAATTGATGATGTTTCTTTATTGAACTTACAGTCATATTCTGCTACGATGTAACCTGTGCAAACATTTCAACAGGTACCTTATTGTAGTTGATGACTTGTGGGATCAACTGGCATGGAAAACTATTAGTTGTGCCTTTCCAGAAAATGGAAATGGGAGTAGAATCATAGTGACGACACGAGTGGAAGATGTGGCTAGCGTGGCCTGTCGTAATGACCGTGAGTGCATTTACACAATGAAGCCCCTCAATGAACAGAACTCAAGAATGTTATTCTCCAATAGGGTATTTGGGTCCGAAGTTGTTTGTCCATCCCATCTTAAAGACGTCGCAGCAGCAATTCTGAAGAAGTGTGGTGGATTGCCGCTTGCAATTATCACTATAGCTAGCCTATTAGCTACTCAAGCGAGATCAAGGAAACACTGGGAGAGCATAAGGAAATCTTTGGGTGCCCAATCTGCCACAAATCCTTCATTGAAAGAGATGAATAGTATATTAAACCTTAGCTACACGCATCTTCCTCTTCATCTCCGGGCATGTTTTCTTTACCTTGGTATGTATCCCGAGGACCACATCATATGGCGAGATGATCTGGTTAAAAAATGGATAGCTGAAGGCTTTATCAGCTGTTTGCATGGGCTAGATTTGGAGGATGTTGGCAGGAGTTATTTCAATGAGCTCGTCAATAGAAGTATGATTCAGCCATCGGAAACTAAGTATGGAGAGGTATTGTCCTGCACAGTACATGATCTGATGCTTGATTTGATCCTAAGCAAATGCATAGAAGATAATTTTCTAAGTGTGGCATACAATTTTGAGGACATGGCAAGACTGTTGCATGGCTGCAAGTACAAGGTTCGCCGATTATCCCTGAGCTCCATTGCTGTTGGTGGAGCAACATATGACAAGGCTATTTCTTCTAGCCTGTCACAAGTTCGATCATTTATATTGTTCAAGGATCGCATACCCCCTCTTTTGTGGTTCAAGTATATTAGGGTGCTCAGCATTGATATTTGGGAGTATATAGTTGACCTCACTGCTATTAGCCATTTGTGTCAACTGAGGTATCTGATGGTTAGAGTTAAACCCCATGGGAAGATAGTGCTCCCTACTGAACTTGGTGAGCTTGTTTACTTGGAGACGCTGGACATAGGAAATTGTGAACTATTAAAGAGCATCTACTCATTAGATATGAATTTGCCTTCCGGGCCCTATCTGAGTCTGAGCATCCCCTCAGATATAGTACATTTGCCCCGCCTGTCCTATCTGGTTCTTCCGGACTATACAGACCTGCCTGAAGGTATCGGGAATATGAAATCACTGCGCACTCTGCATGGTTTTGGCCTGGAAAAGAGCTCGCTGAAGTTCATTATGGGTCTCGGTGAGCTGACCAATCTGAGGGAACTGTGTATGGGAATGCTTTATGATTTGGAGGCGCCAAAAATTGATGCTTTGGTCTGCTCCATTGGAAAGCTCCATAACCTCAAATGTCTGCGCATCTCTGGCTTACATTTTGAGCATGAGAATAACCAGTTGTTGGGCTCATTATCCAATCCTTTTGAATGTATGGAGCAACTTCGCCTGTCATGTTGGCGGTTCTGCAGAGTTCCGGAATGGATGGGTGGTCTCTATTGCCTGCGCTTACTTGACCTGTATGTTAAAAAGACGTCAATTGAGGAGGTTCATCTTCTTGGAGAGCTTCCCTCCCTCGTCCACCTATTCTTCATAGTGGGTACACTCCCCGATGAAAGAGCTACATTGGGCACAGGACTATTCCCGGTTCTGGAGTACTTTTATTTTCTTTCTTGGAACGACATCACAGCTTACCTCGGGTTCGAGGCAGGGGCTTTGCCCAATCTACAAACACTCTGTCTCAATGTGAACAAGTGGGGCGGCAGTATACCAGCCGGCATGGAGCACCTGTTACACCTCAAGGAGATCCGAGTGCATGGGCCCCCCGATCTCGAGTCTGCGTTCAAGGAGGTCTTACTGGTGCACCCAAACCGCCCTTCCTTTAAATGGGAGGAGTTTAATTTTCTCAAATAGTCTTGCCAGCCAGTCTCTTTTGTCAACAATTAATGTTTTGCCGTCTTTGGAACTAATTTGGTATGTAATCTTGGCTACCTAGCTGAATGTAACTCCAGCACGCATCCTACTGTATGCCTATCTTTCGGAGCCCTTCCAGAGAAGTGAAAAGGGGCAGCAGGGTTGGTTGCCGTCTAGGGTTGTGGATCGAAGCCAGGTCTCTAACTTGCTTGGTCAGCTGATTAAGGCACTATATATATAGCTAGCTTTGTTACTTGAGTTTTGTGCTTGTGGTTCCTGATGTGACTGCTGCATCTTTTTGCAAAACAGTTTTGCTTTTGATAGCTAATGGTGTTTATGGATCACGAACTAGATTTTTTTTCCTCATAAACTGCCTGTCTGTAATGACTGTAATCTTGATGCATCTGGATACTTCATGTGTCGTATTTTGATTATCTTGTATTCAGGCTGCGTTTGATCTAGTATACAATGTTTTCTTACTTAACCTAATTAAAACCCTTGGCGGTGATTGCTAGGACGGGTAGTTAACATCTTAAACCTGTGTACAGAACTGGGATAGAACGGGAATGGATACAACCTTTTAAGGCTGGAAGTGAATCGCTGTTGTCTCTTTCCTTTTTAAGCATAAATCTTGTCAAGCTAAAGCTTGTCCAATCTATTTGTTTCTGTATGTGAACTATTTCTCATTCGAAATTAGTTATAAAAAAAAAATCTCATTCGAAATTAGTTGACGCTCAAACAGATGTATCTAGCACTGAAATACGTCTAGATACATCCGTTTGAGCGTCAACTAATTCCGGACGAAGGGAGTATTTTTCTTCTTCTTAAAATGTGGGCAAAATCTTTGCCCCATTCTGCAATTGATGTTTCTGCAGAATTGGGCTCAAGCCTGTAATAAATAGTGGGATGATGGTAGTCTGCAAGCAGCTCTCCCTTGGGAAAACACAAGCAACCAATCGACCAACCAAGCATAATAAAATTCTTAAATTGTCTACAATTACACCCAATAAGGAAATGTGAATTAATTAGTCATCCATCATAGTGTATATATAAGCATGCTGATAAATTGGATCTTGGGTCTTGCCGGCGGGAGGGCTCTGTTCTTAGATGTTCAACGAGTTTTGTTAGGGTTTGTGTCCTGTTCAGAAAGACGAGACGGCGAGGCTCCCTGAAGATGGAATAAAGTTCTCTCCGCCTAGCCCCCGTCCCGGTGGTGTGTCTAGCATCGTCGGTGGGCGTGTGGAGGTGTGTCTCCGGCGGATCTGTCCTTGGTGGATTTTCTCGGATCTGGTCATAGTTCTTATACGACGGTGTGTTTTCAGGTTGGATCCTTTCGATCTACGTTACTCTTCGTCGGCGGTGGTTGTTGTTCAGCTGCGTTGGTCCTATGGGGCCTTAGCACGACGGCTTCCTGACTGTCTACTACAACAAGTTTTGCCCGGCTCCGGCGAGGGAGGGGCGATGACGGCGGCGCGCCTTCGGCTCGCTTCAGTGCTTATAGTGGTCGTCGCTAGATGGTCTACGGATCTCGATGTATTTTTATTATTTCGGGTGTTCGTTGTACTATCATGATTGAAAATGAATAAATCAAAAATAATTTGAGATTAATGACAAGCCGACGAAACCACCAGTACCCTGTCCTTCCTTCCGATGTACCTTTCTTCGAACCGATGGTAGGATTTGTATAGCTCTCCAGCAGCATATCAATGCCATGCGGACGTAACCACCAGTGGCCTGTCCTTCCATCCGAGGTAGAGCACACCGTCCCTCTCTTCAAACTGGTAGAAGGAACTGTGGTCCTGCAGCAGCCTCTTGATGGTGTCATTTACTTGAGAGCTGAGCGGAGCGGGTGTGAGGCCAGCCTTGACGAGGCGCGCCTTCCACTGGCCGAAGAGCTCGTGTCGTTCCACCCTTTCTGTGCCCTCACAGGCAATGAGGTTCACCATCTCCTTTCCCAGGCAGTGCTGCTCCATGTCGATCCTCCCCTTGTAATCCCTCGGGGATGTGTAATCAACAGACTCAAAAACGGCGGTGCAGTAGTCAAGCGTCCCTGCGAATCTCCGTCCGAAAGGGGACGTGTCGTTGGTGTTGAGCTCCTGCTCCACAAGGGTGACCACCCTTGGCGACAAGCTCTTGACCAGCCTCAGGATCTGTTGAACCGGTATGGGCCCTAGCCCATCTTTATCTGTCTCTTGAGCCCAAGCCCATGAGAAGTGCTGACCTAGAAGAGCAGCCCCTCCACCTCGGTCCTGTGTGAGCCGCCACACACGAAGAGAGACACAGCGCCTGCTGCTCCTGGTACGCTCCTCCTCCAAGTTCAATATGGTATCAGACCAAGCTGCAGAGGCGGTGGCGGCGCCGGTGGTGTAGTCCGGCGGGAGGACAGGCGAGGAGGAGCTGCGGTGGCGAGCTGGGCGCAGCGGCTGCAACTCAGGAGGAGGAGGAGCTGCGGGAGCTCGCAGCGGCTGTGACTGGAGGCGGAGTGCAGCGAGGCGGCACGGCCGGCTCGGGCGAGGAGGTTGCTGTGCGCGCGTGCTGCTGGAGCTGCTGTGGCTGGAGGTGCGGCTGCTGCCTGCTGCTGCGTGAGGCAGCGAGAGAGAGATCGAGGGGAAGAGAGAAAAGGAAGGGCAGGTCACGCACCTCACCAGACATGACAGCAAACGCTGTCTGGTCCACCGCGAGAAGCTGCAGTTCGTCTACAAGTCCCCTTCTGCTCTCGGTTGCTGATTGCTGCAGATTGGTAAAGGAAGGAGAGGTGACGAACTGCTGCTGGTTGAGAAGAGAAGTGCTACTGCTGCTTGCAGGTGCTAAAGGTCCTGCTGCTTTTGGTCTGCTGCTGTTGCTTCGTGGGAGGAAGGAGAAGTGGTGCAGTGCTGTGTTGCTGTTGCTTTGCTTCTACTGCTGCTGACTGAAAGGGAAAATGGCGGAGGAAGCACTGGCGGCTGCAATGGACAAGCTTGCGGACATCATGGCTGCGAAGCTGGTGGCTGCCGTTGATAAGGCACTTGCTGATGTGGGCTCAAGCGCTGTGCAGGCAGAGATGGTGTAGAAGATTGAGCTGGCTCCAAACGAGGTGAAATTAGAAGGTGTAGAGAACTGCCTGAGGTGGTCGAGGAGAGGTAAACTCATCCTCAGAACTAAGTCACTGGAAGACTATGCTCTTGGTGAGGTGAAGGAACCAGAAGACAAGAGGGAAGCTTCATGGAAGAAATGGAATGCCACGGACAGTTTGGTGTTGAATTGGCTGCTGAGTTCTCTATCCCCTTCTGTTGCTGCTTCGGTGGAGGACCTCCCTACTGATGCCGAGGTATGGGCTGCGTTAGCTAGTATGTACTCAGGGAAGGGAAATGTCATGTCGGTCTCCAAAATTGAAGACACTGTGCATGATCTCACTCAAGGTGATAGGACTGTAATGATGTATGTTGAAGAGCTGAAACATCTTTGGGCTGATTTAGACTATCTTGCACCTCTTGTGTTGCCACATGCTGAGTGTGCAGTGATAGCTAGAAAGTGGGTTGAGGATAGGCGTGTTCTCCAGTTTCTAAAGAGGCTGGACTCCATGCTTGAGAATAGAAGGGGTATCTTAATGCAACAAGCTGAGCTGTCGTCACTAAGAGATGCCATTGCTGCTATAGCATAGGAGGAGACTAGACTGAAAGCTGTGGAACGGTCAAAGGTGGCTTCCAGACCTGCTTATCACATAATGAATAGGCCTAAGACAAGAGACTGCCACAATTGTGGGTTGAAAGGGCATCTCAGTTACCAGTGAACAGCCCCACCGAAGAGAGACAACAGAGGCAGAGGAGGTTACAGAGGCAGCTACAGAGGAGATGGCAGGGGATACTATCGTGGAAGCAATAACAGCGGCAGAAGTGCTCCAAGTAGCTATAACAGCTACAATCGCTACCAAGGAGAGGCCAGAGTGAATGTATCTGTCATGAGTGAGGGTCAGTCCAGTTCTTCTCACAGTCAAGACATGAGAAATGAGCAGCAGGGTCAGGACAAGAGGAATGAACAGCAGGCAGAGACAACATTTGGTGACTTTGCTCATTCTGTGTACTCTGATGAAGGTAATGAAACTGCATCTGTTGCTGTTCATAGGGCTGGTGTAGATTGGGTTTTAGACTCAGAGGCATCGAAACATGTAACCGGAAACGTTAGAGAGTTTGAATGTTATCAACAACACTCCCAATCGTACAATGGAACTATTCAAACTGCAGATGGTACTGCACAACCTATTAAGGGGGTTGGGGCAGTGCAATGTACTCCAAGTATTAAGTTGAAATCAGTCTTGCATGTTCCAGCTTTCCCAGTTAGTCTAGTTTCATTGAGTGCTTTGATTGATCAGCAAGATTGTAAAATAACTCTTGACAAGCAACGCTGTTTGATTCAGGAGACGGGAACTGGGAGGAGGCTTGGGACAGGAACGAGGCATAGAGGACTATGGTACATGGATCGCCAGGAGGATGAGAAGATTGCTGGCATGGCTCTTGCTGCGACTGTGACAGAGAAGGAAGCATTAGCTATGATCCACCATTGTAGGTTTGGACATGTTTCTTTTGAGAAAATGAAGAGAGCTTTCCCTGATGTAATGAATGGTTTAGATAAAACCAAGTTAAGGTGTGAGGCATGTGAGTATGCTAAACACACTCGAACATCGTATGTGAGTAAGGGGCTCAGGAGTATAGTCCCATTTGTGCTTGTTCATTCAGATGTTTGGACATGTCCATCAACCTCGATAAATGGAATGAAATATTTTGCCACCTTCATTGATTGTAATACTCGCATGACGTGGATGTATCTAATGCGACATAAAGATGAGGTGTTTGAGTGTTTCAAGGACTTCTGTGCGTATGTTAAAACTCAGTTCAAGGTGCAGGTTCAAATGATAAGGACTGACAATGGGACAAAATATGTCAACAGAAGGCTTGGAGGGTTCCTATCAGACCAAGGTATTCTGCATCAGACATCTTGCTCGGACACTCCTCCCCAAAATGGCGTGGCAGAGCGGAAAAATCGGCATATTCTTGAGGTGGCGCGCTCAATCATGTACACTATGAATATGCCAAAGTGTCTATGGGGCGAAACCGTTCTGACTGCAACCTATCTGATCAATCGCACACCATCCATGATACTGGGTATGAAATCTCCTTGTGAACTCTTATTAGGAGAAAATAAATTTAGTGTGCCACTAAAGGTGTTTGGATGTACTTGTTTTGTCAGGGATCATAGACCTGCCGTGAACAAGCTGGATCCTCGGGCGGTGAAGTGTATCTTTATTGGCTATCCTTCTGGACAGAGAGGGTATACGTGCTGGAGTCCTTCTGATAGGCGCACTTTTGTGAGCATGGATGTGACATTCTGGGAATCTAATCCTTACTATGGTGAAAAAACTGACTTGAGCTCGGTGTTTGAATGTCTGGACCAGCCTGCGGTTGGTTCAGAGGGGGAGAGGGTGTTGCAACCTCAAGTATCTGAAGCAAGAGGGAGAGAACAAGGAAGAGGTCAGGAAGAGGTGATGCAGCAGGCAAGACCGCTAATGGTGGGCACTATACCCGTGTTGCCGCTGTCTAGTGGAGAAGATGAAACAGAAACGCATCAGGTTCAACAGCAACCTGAGCAGCAGCAGCAGGGCATAGCACAGAAGCCACTGAAAGTCTACACCCGTCAAGTCAGGGCAAATGAACCCCAGAGGGAGCAAGCAGGAAATGAGAATGTGATGCAGGGGGAGTCACACATAGAACAGGAGGACTCATCCATGGAGGTGCCAATTGCGTTGAGGAAGGGAACTAGGGCTGCGGCTGCCAAACCTGTGGAGAGATATGGGTTTGAACATAATATTGGGAATTATGTGAATTATGATGCTCTGCCGGCATCATATAAAGTGTTCATTGCTTCTCTTCAAGCGGTGGTCATTCCTTCAGATTGGAAAAATGCAAAGAAGGACCCTAAGTGGTGTGCTGCTATACGAGAAGAACTAGAAGCATTGAGAAAACAGAGGACTTGGGAGTTAGCTGAGCTGCCAGCAGGAAAGAAAACAGTGGGCTGCAAATGGGTTTATTCTGTCAAACAGAATCCTGAAGGTAAGATTGAGAGATACAAAGCCAGACTAGTTGCAAGAGGATATAGTCAAACCTATGGGATAGACTACGACGAAACATTTGCTCCAGTAGCAAAAATGAACACTGTGAGGATATTAGTATCATGTGCAGCAAACTTTGGATGGCCTTTGCATCAATTAGATGTGAAAAATGCTTTCTTGCATGGAGAACTGAAAGAAGAAGTGTATATGGAAGTCCCCCCTGGATTGGACTCATCTAAAACTGAAGGCAAGGTGTGTAGATTGAAAAAGTCTTTGTATGGTCTGAAACAATCACCGAGAGCTTGGTTCGATAGATTCCGAAGGGCTGTGTGTGAAATGGGATACAAACAATGCAATAAGGATCACACTGTCTTCTACCGGCATCAGAATAGGAAGATTGTCATCCTTGCAGTCTATGTAGATGATATAATCATAACTGGAGATGATGGGACGGAGATAGCAAGGTTAAAGGAGTGTCTTGGAAGGGCATTTGAAGTGAAGGATCTTGGACAGATGAAGTATTTTCTGGGTATTGAGATTGCAAGATCTGCCAAAGGGATAGCCTTGTCCCAACGCAAGTACACCTTGGATCTTCTCAGTGATATGGGAATGTTAGTGTCGAGCTGCTACTACCCCAATTGACCAAAACCATAAGGTAACAGCACAATCTGGAGATCTAGTGGATAAGGAGAAATACCAAAGACTGGTGGGGCGTACTATACTTGTGTCACACAAGGCCAGACATTGCCTATGCTGTGAGCATAGTGAGTAGGTATATGCATGAGCCCAGAAGTGGACATGTGGAGGCAGCATATAGAATTCTGAAGTATTTGAAGGGAACACCGGGAAGAGGGCTGTGGTTCGAAAGGAATGGCCACTTGGTAGTTGATGGGTATAGTGATGCAGATTGGGCAAGTTGCCTGGATGATCATCGATCAACATCTGGGTATTGTGTGTTTGTGGGAGGTAACTTAGTTTCATGGAGAAGTAAGAAGCAGCCAGTTGTATCAAAATCAACAGTAGAAGCAGAATATAGAGCCATGTCTCAGGGGTTAAGTGAGATGTTGTGGGTGAGAAATCTCCTAAGTGAATTGAAATTGCTAAGAGAAGGACCTCTGAATGTCTGGTGTGACAATAGGTCTGCTATATGCATAGCTAACAATCCAGTGCAACATGACAGAACTAAGCATGTAGAGATTGATCGATTCTTCATCAAAGAGAAGCTTGATGCTGGGGTTATAAAGATTGAGTATGCGCACACAGGCCAACAGATAGCAGACTGCTTGACAAAAGGTTTGGCAGCAAAGGAATGCAACCTAACTTGTGACAAGATGGGAATGGTAGATATCTACCACCCATCTTGAGAGGGAGTGTTGAACCGGTATGGGCCCTAGCCCATCTTTATCTGTCTCTTGAGCCCAAGCCCATGAGAAGTGCTGACCTAGAAGAGGAGCCCCTCCACCTCGGTCCTGTGTGAGCCGCCACACACGAAGAGAGACACAGCGGTTGCTGCTCCTGGTACGCTCCTCCTCCAAGTTCAATAGGATCCGGTCTCGCTGGCTCAAAGAGGACCCATCATCATCATCAGAAATCTTGTGCATCTTGTGCAGCCCCAGGACAAAGTTCACTGCGACAGGTTCACCAGGGGCGACACCCAGGTGGCCCGCTTCCAATTGGCTGGTAGAGATGGCAACCACATGGAAATCAAAGGTGAGGTTGCATGCGCGAGCAATATGCGACAGCCTACTTCTAACTAGCTCTAGCTCTAGGTTGTTGTTGCCTCGCACGTAAGCTGGTACTGAATCCTCTATGCCAGTGATCCGCACAGCTGGTGCACCACTAGACCGTGCCGCAAGTGCCTGGAGGAGAGTAACCCACTGAGCCCCATCTGAGATACAGAAGTCGATGCTATGAATCCTGTCTTCTCTCTTCATAGCCTCTGTGATCACACCGTTCGCTGACGTGTAACCAAACTTGAAGTAGGGGCACGACTCGTACAGGTGATTCCTGTATGAGATGAAGTCAGTGGTGCCTTTTGCAGCAGCAGGTTAAATGTTGCGGTCCAAGGCTTTGCAGAGTGAGTAGCCTGTGGAGTCAATCCTGGCAATAAGCGCTTCCAACATGTAGGCCCCCAACCTCTGGCGTGGGTCATCACGCAATGAAACCATTTTCCTCAACTCCGCAACCATCCTATTGACTGAAGAGTTGTCCTCCTTGTCATCCTCCACGGCTGTAGCACAAGCAATCAGTAGCTCCTTCATCCTTAAGTTCTCCTCTGCACAACACACACATATCAATCAGCACAGGCACAGGCACAGGCACAGCAGTGAATACATCAATTACAGATCGAACAGTGTTCGTTGTTAATTGCCAAGCATTGTTGTGAATATGTTTGATGCATCAAGAAGAAGCTTTTAATTAGTTTGCTTCACTTGTCCTACCCACCCCCATGGCAAAGTGATAGAGGCGAAGGTGTACATCACAAAGGTAGCAATTTTAGCATCTAGCTAACTTAACTTTTGATGACAAAGTAGAGCAAATCAATAAATCAAGCAGTTTCTTTACGGCAAAGCGAAAGCTTTATTACTTAAACTTCATGGGCAGATCGCCCATTATAACCTCCATCGATCAGAGGACTATTATTTTTCCGAATGCCTGGATCAGTGGATTAAATAACTAAAATTGATGGATCTTTGAAATGTGGTCCCACTAAAAATATACGTGCAGCTATATTTGGTTGTTTTCGTTTAGGAATAGAAATCCTAATTCACTTTTTTTTTAGAAACACATTACAACGTCGAAGCACACTCACATCACAACACACGCACTCACACATCACTGGACCAGAGTTACGGAGCTTCAAGATTGACAAGGTGATCATAGACGTCTCGCTATTGATGGGAACCTCCGCATTAATGAGACGCCAAAGCGCTAAACCTGATGTTTGATTCCTGGTGGGCTGGGATACCACCGTTTTCCTAACCATGAAACAATTAGTTGGCTCTCAGCAATTTGGTGCTATCAATATATGTGTATACTCCTTGTAAACACTACCGTGATTAAGAAAAGACAAACTAAGACAAGTCACGTTATGTGCCTTAGGTCAAATCCAACGCCGATCACCAAACCACCCCCAAACGTCCGGACACTTTTTGCCATCCAACGTTGTCTCACAAACGTCCGCGGGCGCGTCCGGACGTCCGAAATCCCACAAACTGGTACCAACCTAGGGGAGGTTTGCGGGCGTCCGGGCTTGTGCCTCGTTTGCATCCGACTACACGGGCCCACCAAAAACCCTTCCCGCACCTTCCGCTCTAGAAACTTCCCCGCGCATTCATGCTGGTTAGAGCGGATGCGACCGGATGACCGCCTCCCCGCATTGATGCCGGGTAGACAAATGTGACCAGAGGGCTGACCAAGCCGGCATTCACACCAACGCAGCGACCGAGAAACCTACTCCGGCCACTGCGCCGCATCGAAGCGGCGTCGGTCTTCCGCGCCGACCAACCCCATCTCCTTTCCTCTCCTCACATCGCCACCTCGCCTCTCCTCGCGCACATCACAATGAGCAAGTCTGACGTCGACTGGTGGAGGGAGCTCTGCATTGTGGCACCCACCGCTGGAGCCGATGGACGGAGATCCGGATCGTGGTGCCGCCGCCCACAGTCTCCAGGGACGTCATCCTCCACTGCTCCGTCGGTGAAGGAGGAAGTCGTGCTCTCCTCGGACGAGGAGGAGCAGTAGCCGCTGCCCTCCTTGCCGAGGCAGCGCAAACCGACAAGGAGAGTTCCTGGCGATGATGGAGCTCGTGCTGGAGCGGTAAGGATCTAAATGGCTTTTGCTGCACGATGATCCAGTCCCTGCGGCGTATTAAGGAGGTCACCCTCCATGACGGAGTGAACTATGAAACAAAACAAAAGTGGAAGGAAGCAGCAAAAAAACACCCCAAACGCCCCAAGCTCTTGTTTGTTAAGACAGCAGAAGATGTTGATATGGGAAGTGAACCTGCAGACAATTCTGAGAGCCATGTGGTACCAACTACTGCTACAACGTTATCAGTGATAACACCCCACGATGCCATTTCTACTGGACAGTCTGGTAATCAAGTGTCATGCATCTTATTTTGCTTAATTGTTGGTACTTTGGTTAATTGGTGTTGAGTTATATATACTGCCTCTTCACGCATCTATGTGACGTCTTTTATTGTGCAGCACAAGTTGATTGTGATGATCTGCAACAGGATGATGATGGGAAAGAAGATACAGATAAAATTGATATCCTAGAGGATTTTGCTAGCAAAACTTGTCTGGACCCTCCAGTGGACAAGGAAAGTTTTGAACAGGGGATAGAAGGAATGGTAAGTTTAGAGGATCAGCAGATGGAAGATGTCACTCGGTCTACTGATCAGGCTGATCAAAATGTTGTACTTTTGGTGGTGGGTGAGAACAGAAGAAAGAGGGCAAGGTTGGACATTGGTGAAGACAATTCAATGGACAAGGTTGTTGATAGGGTGAAGCGCAAGAACCCGGAGGATGTCCAAGGTAATTTACAAGTTCCAAGTTTCCATCTGTCTTAAATTCTTCCAATATTCCTCTTAGTGAGAATAACTAGTAAAACTGGGGTGATGTTTGCAAGTAATATTCTTCAGGTAAATAAATCTATTCAAGTGATAGAGATTTATAAGCTGCTAGATGTAGTGCTTTTATAGCCAGCAAGGAGAAGTCCAACAGTGTGCCTCTGAGTTTTGATTCTTTCTATGCCCTGTTTCTAAATATCTGTGAAGTTAGTGCACACTGAATATTCAGGCTATTCCTGTTTCCCTTAACTGTCTGTGCAGTTCGGTTCTGAAGTTCATTGGAAATGTTAGAAATTTGGTGGCTGTTGGAGATGTTGCTTTAGTTTGGACCATATGGAAATCTACAAATGCCCTGTTTACTTTAGAATATCCTACTATCTGTTTTTTGTTGTCACAATGGTTATAGTCGTTGACTGGTTTGCAGAAACGAGGCCTACAAAACAAACAGTGCCTGGGCTCGCAGTTGCTGTCTCTAATGGAAATTGAGGTTTTCCATCGAAGAAGTGGATGTGAGTCATTGGTGCCTCGGTTGGCAGATCCCTGATGATGGTGTTGTTTTGTCTGCAGTACCCGTGTTTGCAAGCTTGGGTCAATCTTGCTCGAGAGTCGGGAAAGTAATTAGGTTTGCTTTGAGTATCAGGTTGGCATTTGATGTTTTAAGTAGCCGTCGCTTCTGTTGCTTTGGCAATTGGACTATCTTGTGATCCCCTGGCATGTTTACATACTAATGGTGAATCCCCATGTGTTGCTGCTTGCTACATGGGCGTGCCAGACTGCTATGGCTTATGGACTCATCTCCTGAAGATGATTAAGTTCTTTCAATCAATTTTCTCTTATTTATTTGTACTTGTGTTGCAACATGAGTTTACTTTCATGCATGTCAATTTGGTGGCTTTCTGCTGTAACAAAAGTTCACCATGTATGCTGTTGGATGAATATGTGGTCCCGGTTAACTTTGACATCCGTTCCACAAAACATAATCATCCACCATTCAGTTATAAGACCAACTTATTTTTATGTTGTTGACAATAATATTTGTTCATTGCATTTTGTGGACAGCTTTTCTTGTTGCTTTGCTTTTACTAATTTGAATCCTCATGCTAGTATACGATAATTAGCATGGAAACTAAGGCCGAAAAAAGAAAGGGTCCAAGAGAAAACAGCTTGGTTCTAGTTTTGTGCTGACCTGCCGGAACCTACGTGCTGGTCAACAGCAATGAGCGAAGTTTCTGACGGGAAGTCGGCTGCAACTGCAGGACAGGAGTTACCCCAAGCAGCATCAGAGACACCGATGTTCCTCTCGCACACCGGGTTCTCCCACCTCGCTGGTGCGCCATCCAGCGTTTTCATGCGACTAATCCTTGCTCGGAGCTGTTTGAAGTACTCTGAGGACACAAATTTGAAATAGTATCTAACATCAAACAAGCTGTTAGGTATGGAAACGAGAAGCTCAAACGATGATAAGCAAAAACTATGGCGAGCCAGCACACTAATTGGTAATCACAATGAAATTGAACCATACTTGCAACGCACTATTTGCTCGGCAGTGCGCAGACTTGACATTGAGCACCCGATGCTCTCGAGTCTCGAGTCACGACAATCCCAGCCTGGTATGCATGCAAATTTGGTCCCCTGTCTGAATCTCTGCCTGCTGAAAATTGCAGTTCAGGGTTATTAGTTCCTGAAAATTGCAGTGCTGGAATTGTCTAGTACAACACAGATACAGTAGCAGATAAATACCAAAATCATCAGCGTCGAAGTCTGCAGTGGAGGCCGCCATGGTCCGGGTGGGCCAGAGGTGGACGGAGCTCGATCCCGACGGGGGAGACATTTCCGGAGAAGGCTGCCGCCGGCGGTACATGGAGCGCGGCCCTGCGGAGGCGTCAGCGGCCGTACTTGTGCCCATTGCGTGTGCGAAATGCGTCGATGGAGAGAGGCCGTGGTCAGCCGGGTAGCGCCGCAGCCAGCGGAGGAGGCCGATGCGGCTTACCTCGCCGGTTCGGGCGAGGGCGATGGTTGAGCCGAGGCTCTTCTCGCCCTCCTCGATGGGCCGCAGAGCAGAGAGGTGGGATCCGCCGGCGACTTGCTGCGGTGGTGGATGGCGGCGGCGGCGCCGCCGATGGTTAGCCGCGTCCAATCTGGCGAGTGCATCCAAAGGGGAAGGTAACGGATGGGGGATGGGGATGACAGGTGGGGCCATGTCGATCTGCCTGTTTGATGTGGTGCCACCTAGCCACCTAGGCACAAAACCAGAGTCAAAACCGGTCAAGATTGGGGAGAGGGTTGCAATATAAATGGTATTGGGAGTTTTGGAGGGTATTTTAAACCATGATTGCATTTGAGAATTGTAAATTTAACTTTATTACAAGTTTATCTAAGCTTCGGTTTCAAGGACAAAAGGAGCTACACTTCTCTGGAGAAATATCGTATGGGGGGGTTCCAAAGGGGGTGTCATTCCAAAATGTTAGAATTTAATTCTGCCAAACATTAGGATTTCAGTTTTCAATATTGTGTTCGTCGAGTCGACCTCCTCCTTAGTGGTTGTGACATCGCCACCTCGCGGCTGATATATTTGCTGACGCCATCGCGAAGCATGGTTTTGCCGCCACCGAAGGTGTCCTTCTTGGTTTTGGAAGGCAGGACAGAACGAGAGCGCGCCGGCGAGCCAATATTACTCTTCCTAATGACCATCCAGGGGCTCTAATGCCAATTGTCAGCATCCGGGGTGCTTCTTTCAACAAACACACAAAAGAGAGATAGCTCGAGGAAGAAAAAGACACAATTGTGTTGCGCTACTCAAACTTTCGCAGCTTTTCTTCTTATTATTTCTAATTTCTAGATCACAAACACTAACAAAAAAGAATTGAGAGGTCGGTGATCGTGGGTCTCGTGTGAATCATGCCATCCCACGACTCGAGGATCACCCCCACAGCTCACAGCGGTGCTAGAGTCGAGCGCAACAACGAACCTGGCGCGCCCGCTACAACATTTCGTGTGAAGGAAAAGAAAAATAAATGTGTCAGGTCATGGGTTTTATGTCAACATTAGTGTATGTGATCTTGAAGCTAGACTACTCTCTCTGCCAGGTACTAGTCCCGGTTCCAGAGGGCCTTTAGTCCCGGTTCTGGAACCGGGACAAAACAAACAGGACTAATACCCAAAACCTTCAGTCCCGGTTTGCTTACGAACCGGGACCAAAGGGGCTCCACGTGGCCGCTGCGGGGCGCCCAGGCAGGAGGACCATTAGTCCCGGTTGGTAACACCAACCGAGACCAAAAGGCAGCCATGCGTCAGTAGCTCGCAGGCGCTGGGGTTTTTTTTTGGAAGGGGGGGTTTAGGGGTTTTGGAGGGTTAATTTAGGGGTTTCATATTGTGTTAGCTAGCTAATAGAGAGAAGTGACCTCTCTTTCTCTGTGCTTGGTCGACGCTAGCTACTATATATATAGAGAACTCGACGCTAGCTAGTAAGCAAATGAAGGAAACCATTAATTACACAAGATCGTCATGAACATATATATAGAGAAGTGACATCTCTTTCTCCGTGCTTGGTCGAACAACAAGTTTTCGTATATCTATCCGACGCTACTACATATGTACAATATAACATCTCTTACAATCCCTAACATCATCTACCTAAGACCATTGCAATTTCACATGGTATTCTCCGTGTTCAGGTATGACGTGGTCAAGAAAGAATCCCGTCAATTCCTCTTGAATTGCTCGTATGCGATCATGTGGTAGGAGTTCATCCCGCATCTGCCAGATCTAATTTAAAGAAGGGGGTCAATACATATATATGAATGAAACTCAACACAATTGATGGTAATATATAAAATAAAATTGTGAATATTGTTTACGTACTTCAAATTGTTTCTCAGAGAAGCCCCGCTCAGAGGTCGAGTGGCGAATGAACTCGCATACGTAGTATCCACATAAATGATTCTCGGGTGCCTGGTACAAGTACTTTACGAGAATAGAGTTCAATCAAACTGTTAAGCAAGCATGATAATGGTATTGATGAAACTAGAATCAATGAGAGATGCGCGGAACTAGCTAGTACTACTTACTTTGGGGTGTGTAAATCACAGCTCGTTGTTTAGACCGGGAACCATTCCGGTGAACTGTTTCCAAACCCTGGCAGGCAAAGAAAATGATTACTTGATATCAGGAAATGAACGAAAGTTACCGATATGGTCCTGGTATTGATTGAACTTACTTCTGGAGCATTGCAGTCATGTCCGCATAATACTCGGGATCTTTACGTCTCGAGTCTAAGACAGTTACTAATGCCTCGTCAAGCTTAATGGATAGCAGAATAAAGTGGAACCTGCGCACGCATAACTCATCAATTACATTACTTAACCTTGATTAAGCGAAACCGAATATGCACAAGACAGTAACACTCACTTGAAGTTTTTGTTTTGATGTCTAAGGAATGCTTGTAGCAAGTTGTCCTCAGTAACTTTGGCTCTCTTTTGTATCAACCATTCATTTACGGTATTTGGGCTAATGAACCCAATGTCATAGATTTGTTCTTTTTTGCATTCGACCATCTTCAATCTGCATAATATAGTGAGGATAATTATATATACATGCAATGAACAAGCTGAGCTAGAGACTTAATTATAGAAGTAATACTTACAGACAGTAGCAAGTAATGAGTTGTTTGTCGAGGGCCTCTTGATTGAATAACTGAAATAACTCCACAAATTCAACAGGCATCAGGTCGACTCCAATGAAGTCGTGCTCTTTTTTAATTCCGACAATCAAACTGTCGGTCCCAGACTTCCTGCAGGTTTCCATGTACCACTCATGCAATTTTTGCATCATCGTTGTTAGATGAGGATGATCAGGTTTGACGAGAGGCTTCCCGTGCTCGTATCTAAAGTCCTCTACTACTACCTCAGTCGTTTCAAACTGTACATCATTGCCCACGTAATCACCAAGAGTGGTACCGGGCAGTAGCACCGGATGATTAGCGATATCGCTAGACACCTTGAGCGGGGGGCATGATTGCTTCTCCTGTTCATCGAGCTGGGGAATTGTTTTCCCACTTCTTCATTTTTTTTCTCTTGCAGCACTGGAAGTACTTCCCGACCGCCGCGCTTCATCATATGTCTTTTCAATAATGCGGTCATAGTTGGATTGCGGCGGAGGTGGTGGTGGTCGCTTCAGGGCATCCAGAGTGTGCTTCCCTTTCACCGGATCTACCTTTTCCTTCGGAGGTGGACGTTTCCGTGCAAAATGGGCCTTCACTTCGGCTTCACTGATTTTAGTGATTTCCTTGTCAGTCCTCTCATATGGCAAATTTGAAAGAGGCTTGAGGCTTGGACCAAATTTGTATTTCTTCCTGCCTATTGTACTGCTAGCCGCCGGAGCGGCGGCGTCTCTCTTCCGCCGTTGCTGACGCGGCAGAGGAGGCGGAGTGCCCTGACGCGCCGGAGGAGGAGGAGGAGGAGGCGGAGTGCCCTGATGCACCGGAGGAGGCGGAGTGCCCTGACGCGCCGGAGGAGGAGAAGGAGGAGGCGGAGTGCCCTGACGTGCCGATGGAGGAGGAGGAGGAGGCGGAGTGCCCTGACGCACCGGAGGAGGCTGAGTCTGCTGAGGTGTCCAGTTTGGAAGCTTGATGTACTCCTTTCTCCATAGGCAGGTACTCCTCAAAGCATTTTCCAGTACAATAATATCCTCTTCACTGTAGGGTTGTCAAGCTCCAGCCCCTCAAATCCATCCATTATTTCATCCACCGTCACAACAGCATAGCCATGTGGAATCGGACGGCAATGGAAAGTTCCCTCAGCTCGAAGAGGTACAACAGAGCCGACCGCCGCCTTGAAGGTCAGGTTCTGGCATTTCGTCATTAGCTCACAATGTTCAGCCTCCGTGATACTATCCACGGGGTAGCGAGGAGCCGTGAAATCAGGCTGAACGAGCTCTGTGGAAGCCACGCTGCTTCTCCGCTGAGATGGTGGGGTAGCTTCTGGGGCAGCGTCGAAGGAAGGATCTTCGTGCCGCTCAGATGGTTGGCCGGTAGCTCGCTGGCTCTCAAGTTCCTCTAGTTTTGCTAATCTTGCACTGAGCTTCTGCATTTCGCTTGCTTCCTGTTTCCTCTTTCTCTCTCGACTTCTATAACCACCGATGTCGGGAAACCCAACCTTCCACGAAACAGAGCCTGATGTGCCTCGTGTTCGTCCAGGGTGTTCAGGATTCCCGAGGGCCTTTGTCAGCTCGTCCTTCTCTCTGTCGGGAATGAACGTCCCTTCCTGCACTGCCTTGATTGATTCCTGAAGCTTCTGGAAGGGTATTGCAAGTTGCTCGTCCGTCCAAACACACTCCCCTGTTTCCGGGTCCAAAGTTCCCCCAACCCCGAAGAACCAAGTCCTTGAACGATCTGGCCAGTGCAATGTCACTGGTTGGACATTCTTAGCAAGCAGGTCTTGCTCAGCTTTGTCCCACAACGCCCGGGCTTTGTAGTAGCCACCTGACCCCGTGTGATGGTGATACTTCTTCTTTGCAGCATTTTTCTTGTTTGTTAGTGACCTTTTCTTACCCTTCTCTGATTTCTTGTAGGCCACAAATTCGGGCCATTGATCTCTTATCTTCTCATATCGACCGATGAATTCCGGAGTCTCCTCTTTCTCGACAAACTTTGTGTTCAACTCTTTCTTCCAGTTCCTGAATAGTTCTGCCATCTTCTTAAGAGCAAATGCCTTGACCTTTCGCTCTATAACTGGGTTATTCGGATCCTCCTCTCGCGGTAGGCTGAAATTTGTCATCAGCTCGGTCCAAAGATCATCTTTCAGTCTATCCTGGACATAAGAAACTTCAGGGTCCTTATTATTCTTATTCCATTGCTGGGTGCTGATCGAGACATAGTCCCTAACAACAACTCCACACTGATGTACAAATGTGTCCTTGGTCCGCTTGGGAGCAATCGGTTAGCCATCTTTCGCGACTTCTGTGATCGTGAACCTTTCATCCGGGCGTAACCTTTTCTTCGGGCCTCGTCTCCTTACCTCGTCGGACTTTGCAACAGTTGAGGCTCCCTCCTCAGTTCGCTCACTGGAGCCGTGATCATGATCTCCTTCCTCCGCCATTCGGTCACTGGAGCCGTCATGATCTCCTTCCTCCTCCATTGTTGGATCACCGGAGCCATCATCCTCTCCTTCCTGACCATCGGTGTCGTTGAGATACGACAAGGGATCACCTCCGACGAGGATTACTGTTCTTTTTCTAAGTCTCTGTGATCCATAGTTTCTGCAAATATTACAACATGGCAATATACAAACATGAGATATGCAAATCAATACAAGGCAATGCAACAATACGATCATATAATATCACTAATACATCATCGAATAGTATCGCTAATACATCATCGAATATTATCACTAATACATCTCGAATATTATTATATAATATCACTAATACAGATCTAGTTGACGTCTCGCGGCGCAGGCGGTGGACACCCAAAGAGAAGGAACTATGACAGGATCATAGCTCGGGTGAGATCCCTGAAGAACCTGCCAGGTATTGGAGAACCTGGCGTCCAACACAGCCATGTAGCGTCGGACGTGCTCGTCCTCCTCCATGACACGATGATGTACCACCTCCGCGGGGGCCGGTTCCCTCTGCAACGACAGTGGTCCACGCGACCGCCACCAAAGAACCTCTGGGTCGACGACGGGACCCTGATTCCGCACCAAGCTGGGCGCCCCGGAAGGCAGCACCTCCTAGTGCCAGCCCGGCAGAGCCCAGTCCCGGACATGGCGCCTCTCAAGCAGGTAGTTGCCACCGAGTCGACAACGAGGATGCTGGCCGGGCATCGTCGACTCAACGGCTACGCTATGCAACTAAACATTTAAACATCTAATTAAACATCATATCGCATCACCGACGATCGTCGGGGACTTCTCGATATTGTCGGGGACTCTCCCTCACCGACGATCATCGGGGAGTACTCTCCCTCACTGACGATCGTCGGGGGGTACTCTCCCTCACCGACGATCGTCGCGGACTCCTCGATATCGCATCACCGACGACCGACGATAAAACAACTAAACATCTAAACAATAAAAACAACTAAAAACAACTAAACAATAAAAACAACGAAAACAACTAAATTAACTAAATTAACTACCGCTTTTGTATATCCTAAAACAACTAAAACAACTAAAACAACTAAAATTAACTAAATTAACTAAACAACTAAATTAACTAAATTAACTAAATCGCCGGGGTCGCCCGAGACGCTCGCGGGGCCAGCGGTGGACGGAGGCGAGGCCGGTGGCGGTGCTGCGCGCGGTGGGCGGGGGCGAGCGGCGGAGGCGCGCGCGCGGGGCCGACGGGGACAGAGAGGAGGGGGAGCCTTACCGGCGAGGAGCAGCGACGGCGACGAGCGGCGACGGCGTTGGGTCGGGGCGGCGACGACGACGAGCGGCGACGACGTCGGGTCAGGGCGGCGGCAGCGCAGGGCAGGGGCGGCGTCGAGGGTGTCGGGGCAGGGGCGGCGTCGGGGCAGGGGCGGCGTCGAGGGTGTCGGCGAGGGCGTCGACGGCGAGGTGGAGCAGCCTGACGGCATCGACGGGGCAGAGGGCGGCGAGGGCGTCGACGGCGAGGTGGAGCAGCCTGACGGCGTCGATGGGGCAGAGGGTGGTGAGGGCGTCGACGGCGAGCTCGGGCAGCCTGGCGGCGTCGATGTGCTCGGCGTCGCCGTGGGCAACTTCAGATGAAATCTGAAAAATTCCTAAGTCCCTGCTTATATACCCAACCCTTTAGTCCCGGTTGGTGGCTCCAACCGGGACGAAAGGGCCTTTCGTCCCGGTTGGTGCCACCAACCGGGACTAAAGGTCAATTTCAGCAGCCCAAAGGGCGGGAAGCAAAGACCTTTAAAGGGTGGCATTGGTCCCGGTTGGTGGCTCGAACCGGGATGAAGGGGTGGCATTGGTCCCGGTTCGAGCC
This sequence comes from Elymus sibiricus, assembly GCA_039707655.1. Classification (NCBI taxonomy): domain Eukaryota; kingdom Viridiplantae; phylum Streptophyta; class Magnoliopsida; order Poales; family Poaceae; genus Elymus; species Elymus sibiricus. The sequence continues at coordinate 25,483,137 of CM077675.1, forward strand.
ACCAACCGGGACCAAAGGCCTGTGCCTGGCACACCCGCGGTGCGGTTGGATGTTTAGTCCCACCTCGCCAAGCGAAGGTCGCCCGGACCTGTTTATAAGCCCCACCGTGGCTGCAACGTTGAGCTCCTCTCTAAAGCAGGCCTGTGGGCCTAACCGACCTCTTTCTGCTCTGTGGGGCCTACTATGTGAAAATAGATGCGAATTTATAGAGAAAATTCAACCTAAATTCAAAGTGCTAGTTAGGCGTAACTAGCACTTTGAATTTAGGTCGAATTTTCTCTATAAATTCGCATCTATTTTCACTTTTGCTATTTTTTTATGTTATTTTTTTGCATATTAAAAGTTCTTAACAAAAAATACTTTATGAATATTCTTTTTGCTATTAAAGTTTTTAACAAAAATAACTTTGATAATTTTAGTTGCATAAATTTTTTATAATATTAAGTTAAATAACTTTGATCGGACGAAAACACGTCTATTACAAAGGGTTTTCAATTTTTTAAACATATTTGAACTCAAGACTTTTCTGCATTCAATATGCACCATTCAAAGCCACATCATCACTTTTCAACCCTTTTCTGACTTCATTTACTATTTTTCATGCATTTCATGATTTATTTTGAGCTAAAATGACCCTGAATTGAAAAGCACTGCAAATGAACTCTGAAATGGTTGAAAGTTGGCATGGTATCATAATTTCACCCACATAGCATGTGCTAAAAACTTGAGAGGGTTACAGGAAAAACTGGATGCACTTCGTGTACAAACTGGACAATCTCTTTCGAAGTATCAGGGTTTTGGATGAAAACTCGTCTATTACAAAATGATTTCAATTTTTTAAACATATTTGAACTCAAGACTTTTTCTGCATTCAATATGCACCATTCAAAGCCACATCATCACTTTTCAAACCTTTTCTGACTTCATTTGCTATTTTTCATTCATTTCATGATTTATTTTGAGCTAAAATGACCCTGAATTGAAAAGCACAGCAAATGAACTCTGAAATGGTTGAAAGTTGGCATGGTATCATCATTTCACCCACATAGCATGTGCTAAAAAGTTGAGAGGGTTACGGCAAAAACTGGATGCACTTCGTGTACAAACTGGACAATCTCTTTCGAAGTATCAGGGTTTTGGACGAAAACTCGTCTATTACAAAATGATTTCAATTTTTTAAACATATTTGAACTCAAGACTTTTTCTGCATTCAATATGCACCATTCAAAGCCACATCATCACTTTTCAAACCTTTTCTGACTTCATTTGCTATTTTTCATGCATTTCATGATTTATTTTGAGCTAAAATGACCCTGAATTGAAAAGCACTGCATATGAACTCTGAAATGGTTGAAAGTTGGCATGGTATCATCATTTCACCCACATAACATGTGCTAAAAAGTTGAGAGGGTTCGACAAAAACTGGATGCACTTCGTGTACAAAATGAACAATCTCTTTCGAAGTATCAGGGTTTCAGACGAAAACTCATCTGTTACAAAAGGCATTTCATTTCTTGACATGTAACTGCAGTGATATTCTAGATCAAAGCCATCATCAGAATAGTTGTGGAGAGAAAGTCTTCACTTTTCCTTCGCGTGTGTCCCTTGCTTATTGCACCGTAACCATGGATAATCTTCATCGTTTAACAGGGTGCTTGGGTCAGCCTTCACTTTGAAGGGAGGAATTTCATGAAACTTTTCATAATCTTCACACATGTCTGTCTTGCCCTCCACTCCCACGATGTCTCTTTTCCCTGAAAGAACTATGTGGCGCTTTGGCTCATCGTATGATGTATTCGCTTCCTTATCTTTTCTTTTTTCTCGGTTTGGTAGATATGTCCTTCACATAGAAAACCTGCGCCACATCATTGGCTAGGACGAATGGTTCGTCTGTGTACCCAAGATTGTTCAGATCCACTGTTGTCATTCCATACTGCGGGTCTAACTGTACCCCGCCTCCTGACAGATTGACCCATTTGCACCGAAACAAAGGGACCTTAAAATCATGTCCATAGTCAAGTTCCCATATGTCCACTATGTAACCATAATATGTGTCCTTTCCCCTGTTGGTTGCTGCATCAAAGCGGACACCACTGTTTTGGTTGGTGCTCTTTTGATCTTGGGCGATCGTGTAAAATGTATTCCCATTTATCTCGTACCCTTTGTAAGTCAATACAGTCAAAGATGGTCCCCTGGCCAACGGGTACAGCTCATCTGCAATAGTGGTGTTACCCATGAGATGTGTTTGCAACCAACTGCCGAAAGTCCTGATGTGTTCACATGTAATCCAGTCGTCACACTGCTCCGGGTGTTTGGAGCGCAGAATATTCTTGTGTTCATTGACATACGGGGTCACCAAGGTAGAATTCTGTAGAACTGTGTAGTGTGCTTGAGACCAAGAATGCCCGTCCCTACATATTATTGAATTCGCTCCTAGCGTGCCTTTTCCAGTCAGTCTCCCCTCATACCGCGATTGAGGGAGACCAATCGGCTTAAGGTCAGGAATAAAGTCAACACAAAACCCAATGCTTTCCTCTGTTTGATGGCCCATGGAGATGCTTCCTTCTGGCCTAGCACGGTTACGAACATATTTCTTTATGACTCCCATGAACCTCTCAAAGGGGAACATGTTGTGTAGAAATACAGGGCCCAGAATGCCAATCTCGTCGACTAGATGAACTAGGACGTGCGTCATGATATTGAAGAAGGATGGTGGGAACACCAGCTCGAAACTAACAAGACATTGCACCAAATCACTCTTTAACCTTTGTAGGATTTCTGGATCGATTACCTTCTGAGAGATTGCATTGAGGAATGCACATAGCTTCAGAATGGCTAATCGAACGTTTTCCGGTAGAAGCCCCCTCAATACAACCGGAAGCAGTTGCGTCATAATCACGTGGCAGTCATAAGACTTTAGGTTCTGGAACTTTTTCTCTGCCATATTTATTATTCCCTTTATATTTGATGAGAAGCCAGACGGGACCTTCATACTGAGCAGGCATTCAAAGAAGATTTCATTCTCTTCTTTGGTAAGAGCATAGCTGGCAGGACCTTCATACTACTTTGGATGCATGCCGTCTTTTTCGTGCACACGTTGCTGGTCCTCCCGTGCCTCCGGTGTATCTTTTGTCTTCCCATACACTCCCAAGAAGCCTAGCAGGTTCACGCAAAGATTCTTCATCACGTGCATCACGTCGATTGCAGAGCGGACCTCTAGGTCTTTCCAATAGGGTAGGTCCCAAAACATAGATTTCTTCTTCCACATGGGTGCGCGTCCCTCAGCGTCATTCGGAATAGATAGTCCGCCAGGACCCTTTCCAAAGATTACTTGTAAATCATTGACCATATCAAGTATGTGATCACCAGTACGGAGGGCGGGCTTCTTCTGGTGATCTGCCTCACCTTTGAAATGCTTTCCTTTCTTTCGACATTGATCGTTGGTCGGAAGAAATCGACGATGCCCCAAGTACACATTCTTCCTGCATTTGTCCAAATATATACTTTCGGTGTCATCTAAACAGTGTGTGCATGCATGGTATCCCTTGTTTGTCTGTCCTGAAAGGTTACTGAGAGCAGGCCAATCATTGATGGTTACAAACAGCAACGCTCGTAGGTCAAATTCCTCTTGTGCATGCTCATCCCACACACGTACACCTTTTCCATTCCACAGTTGTAAAAGTTCATCAACTAATGGCCTTTGGTACACATCAATGTCATTGCCGGGTTGCTTAGGGCCTTGGATGAGCACTGGCATCATAATGAACTTCCGCTTCATGCACAACCAAGGAGGAAGGTTATACATACATAGAGTCACAGGCCATGTGCTATGCTTGCTGCTCTGCTCCCCAAAAGGATTAACACCATCTACACTTAAACCAAACCATACGTTCCTTGGGTCACCTGTTGTTGGTGTCAAAACCGGCGGATCTCGGGTAGGGGGTCCCGAACTATGATACTTGGATCGATGGTAACAGGAGACAAAGGGGGCAAGGTTTTACCCAGGTTCGGGCCCTCCTATGGAGGTAATACCCTACGTCCTGCTTGATTATATTGATTGTGTGGAGATTACAGAGTTGATCTACCACGAGATCGACTGACTAAAACCCTAGATGAGTTCTGTTGTTCTACAACCTAAAACCCTCTGGCTTATATAGACGCCGAGGGTGTCTAGGGTTACACATGGTCGGTTACATGTCGAAGGGAGAAACATGCCTATTTACTACTTTAAACCTGAAGGGCAATCCACGGTTCTCGAAGCTTCCTTCTTGGAGGCAAGATCTTCAATCCTCCCAGTATTCGGCAAGTGGCCCATACAGTCCGGCCCATAAGACATAGGCCGGCCTCCCGAGGACCCCCTAAACCAGGACTCCCTCAGTAGCCCCCGAACTAGCCTCCAACGCCAAGGGTCCAGGCTCCAGCTGCTTCGAGTGATCAGAGTCTTCGGCTTGCGAGGCGAGTTCCTTTCTCCAAATAGTGATCAGCCCAGGATATAATTCGGCCTCCGTCGACGTGTAATGTTTCCGATCATAGATCGTCCGTATACCATGAGTAATCTGGCCTCAAAGGCCAAACGTCGGAGAACCAATAGTGTCTTCTGACAACTTTTCAGATGAAAGGCCACGGCCCACCACGACCTCTAAACCAGTCGTGAAGACTCGATTCGCGGTTCGAGGCCATTTCCACCAGCACGATCCATTAATGCACAGATTGTGCCCCGTTTTACACGGGGTATGTTTAATCACGCGCGTACAACGGCACGCACGCCTCGGGAAGCGGAGGGATTCACGGCGCCGCGAAGGCAGGCTAACTGGCAATAATCTTTAATAAAAGGGGAAGAAAACCCCAAGGCTTATCCGCATCTCCCATTCACCTCCCTGCTTCCCCAACCTTCCGAGCTCCCTGAGCCCAGATCTAGGTCTTCCATTCTTCCCCTTCCGAGCTCAGCCATGGCCAGCGGCAAGTGGGAGGCTTCCACGGTCAAAGACCAGGACATCCGGGATCTCAAGGACCCCGGCTACCTCCCCGCCAACGTCTTCCATCGTGCTGCAGAGGAGGGCCAGGTGATCCGCACCCCCAAATCAGGCGAGAGGGTGGTCTTCGTCCCTCACTTCATCCGGGGATTAAGCTTCCCACTTCACCCCTTCGTGAGGGGTCTTATGTTCTTCTATGGGCTCGACTTCCACGACCTCCCGCCGAACTCTTTCATGCATATATCGGGGCTTTTCTACGGGTCGAGCCACACTTCGGACTGTGGCTCAAGATTTTCAATATCAAGCCGAAGTGCGTCGCCGGCGCACATGCGGACTGCGGCGGGGCAGTCATTGGCAAGCTTCCGCGCGCAGTGTGATCATCCGGCACCTTTATTGACACCATCAAAACTTGGCAGAGAGAGTGGTTTTACATCACCGAGCCAAAGGAGGAGGAGGGTGGAACTGTTCCTGCTGAATGCGGAACTGTTCCTGCCGAATTCAGGTCCGCCCCCCCGACCAGATTGACCTCATGGGTCAGAAAGGGTCTCGACTGGGGGTCGGAAACAGAGGTGGAGGACCTGCAGAGGGGAATCGCCTCCCTAATCAGGGAGGGAGTCAGCCTGACCAACGTGGTCCAGGTCATGCTCCGGCGGCACATCCTCCCCTGCCAGCGCCGGAGCTCTCCTATGTGGGATTACCGGACTGACGACGATCCTACAGTTCGTCGACTCTTCTGCACTACGCAGGAGAAGCTATGGAAGGCGCTGTTCAAGGCGCAGGAGAACTGGCCAGGCAAGAAGGAGGACAAGGGCTTGAGCGCCATCAAGCTCGCACCCGAGGTATAGCATAGTGTTATTTCACCGGTTCTATCTTCTCAAAGATAGTCTAAGCACTTTCCGATTACCTTTCATAGGAATGGTTGAGCAAAGCCACGGGCATCAAGTGTCCGGCTCCACAGCCCGAAGACCCCAAGTCTCCGCTGCTGTTGGAGATGCTCATCGTGGCGCCCTACAAGGCACCAGAGAAGAAGGAAAAGAAGAAAACAGGCCGAGCAAGCCTGCGCATCAGGGACCAGCCAGAGGCTGGGTCAGAAGAGACCCACGCCTCCTCGAATCAGGAGGAGGAGGAACATGAGGTCGAGGGGGGAGGCGATTCCCCCCTCACAGGAAAGAGGGCGGCGTCACCGGACGCTTCAGAGGACGTGATTCCTCCCGCCCCGAAGAAAGCACGCCGGACACAAGAGGTGTCGTCCGACAATAGTTCGGACTCGAACACCGAGTCCGAGGACTTCGAGAGGGTTCCGCGGAGGAACCTCAGGGTCAAGCCCCCACCTCGAAGGTACAGATCCGAAGACCCTTCCGAGTCATTAGTGCTAAGCTTTGAATATTATTAATCATGTGAGCGCCTTACTGATTTGCAGCCCACCACAAGTCCTCCCCATCGATCAAGTTTCGGACGGGGAGACCCCACCCGCCGAGCTAGCGGAGAGCGGGACCACGTCGCACCCCTCTCCTCCGGGCGCCGCGAAGGACACCGCGGAGGCGTCCTCCCAACAGGCTCCTTTGGAGCCGGACTCTGGAGGCAGGGGCGACGAAGTCATGGCCGAGGCAAACACCTCGGCCGCCGAAGACCCGGGGGAGAGGCCCCTCCCGGATACTGAGGAGACCGGACCAGAAGACGTCCAGTCACCTCCAAGGCGGTCTCCGGAGCGTACCATGCCTCCGGAGGCACCGATTCAATCTCCGGTCGGGGATCGGATCAATCGATCCCCACCGGCGCCACCGACCAGCGGGTGGTCGGCTATGGGGGAGGCTCTATCAAGCGCCTCCATCTCCGGGGAGCACCGCACCCTTATGGGTGCGGTACTGCAGAGCATTCAGTCCGTGGATTCCGGACTGAAGGAGGCCTTCAACGGTCTCCTGGCGGGCTTTCAGGTAAGCCAAGTAATGTTCTACTTTGTGAAATATTAATTTTGGTAAGTTATGATTATATGCATGGCAGCCCCCGAGCCCTAGGTGAGTTTGGAAAAACTTACCTGGGGGTCAAATCATAAATCCTTATCCGAACTATGCACAGGACAATATATGTTTGGATCGTTCTGTTAGCCCATAAGAGGACCGTTCACAGGATTATTCTAGTGATAGTTCGGAGGTTGTAAGCCTCTTTAATGGTTTATATAACTCTGTGATACAGGCTTCGTCGACAGCAACGGCTACTAACGCCGCCGAGCTAGAGGAGCTGAATCAGAAGCTCAAAAGCTCCGAAGACGAGCTTGATGCTCTAAACAAGAGATTCGACGAGGCGCAAGGTAAGCCGAATTAGAGTATAGAAACTCTTCTTTACTGCTCTATCAACACGGTTTCTTAATATAAGTCGATGCTTACGCAGCCTCGGCGAAAGAGATAGAGAAGCTCAAAGCCGAGCTTGAGAAAGCGAAGCAGGAAGCTTTAGTTGAGAAGGCGGCGGCCAAAGAAGCGGCCACCGCTCTATCCGCCCTGAGAGCCACCAGCGATAAGCATGAGGCTCGGGTGGAAGAAATTCAACATGACCTCAAGGACGCTAGCAAAAAGTGCGAGGTCCTTGAGCTGAAAGGGAAGGAGCAAGCCGCCGAACTATCCGCCCTGAAAACCGATCTCCGAAAGGAGCGGGTGGATAGGCGGTCATTCGAAGAGGAGCTCCGCTAAGCCAGAGCTATCCTGGATGGTAAGCCATATTCATTGCAGTGTATCTTCGGGGACAGCAAGTTCGAGTTGCTTACCCAAGTATGGCGTTCCTCAGGCGCCTGCTCGGACCTCCAGAAGGACTTAGCGGAAGCGAAGCAGTTCTATGCTTCACGGGGAGAAGGAGATGAAGCTCGACTATTCTGGGCGCAATTCGAAGCCCCCGAGCGTTCTCCTCTCCTTGTGGAGCGGCTGAAGCAGCAGATGGAGCTACGCCGGATGGCGGAACCGGCCATGAAGGATCTCTGTATCCGGCTATGGCCCAATGAGCCACTGCCGGGCAGCTACTTCGGCCTGGTGCAGAAGCTAAGCGACGCCACTCCTCGGATCGACGCCTTGAGGCAGTCTTCCTGCATCGAGGGGGCTAGGATGACCTTCGCGAAGGCCAAGGTGCACTGGCCGGGGCTGGATCCGATGAAGGTAGCCACTGCCCCTCCGCCGCCTGGGAAGGAGTATAGATGCCCCGAGCGGTACTTCTCCGGAGTTATGGAGGGTGCTCGGGCCATAGAATCACAGTGTTTTGAGGGATACCGTGTATGAGTAAACGCTTATGTAATATGTCCGAAGACCCTTGAACGCGTTTGTATATATAAAGTTGCATGGTTTATCATGTCTTGTATGTGTTTGCATCCTTTATAACTCCTTTGTGGCCGTTAACCCGGAAAGCTGCGAGTCGTCGGCTTCAGCCCCCGTGTAGATACTACACGAGGTGTCTCTACCAACCGCACTGTAACCCTTAGCCGAACTATCGGCGCCCGAAGGCAGTAGTGTGGGGCGGACAAGGCAATCGGACCATAATGCTTTATTGCTTTCACTTAGCCATAGGGGCGCGAGAAAGGAGTGCGGGAGCTGATAACTAGCCCCCAGGTGTTTGTGATGTTCGGATGAACCGTGGCCAAAGCCTATATCACCTGGTTTGTGCAAACACCAAACCCATCGTATGACACGGAATAACCTCTGACGAGATTAAGTTAAGCTCGGATTTGCAGACCGGTTCTCGCATACCATGACAGTCAGTTTTCGGCTTTCTCCGCTGAGGCGCTTAACCAGACTAACCGGAAGCACAATCGCAGCGGTGCTCCCTTTGCCCTTTTAGCCGAACTAGCGGAACATAAAGGGGCAAGCATAGGAGCCGGGCAACCCAACTATTGACCCAAGACATAGTTCGGAACCAATGCATATAGCGCGGAATACCAAGACACCGAACACTTAAAGAAATTGTGATTAGGGCGATTTTTAAGGTCGAGCCCCCGGTCTATTAGCCGGTTGCATCGTACAGTATACCAAACAGGTTCGCAAGAAGAGGGAGAAAACAGAAAATGTGCCGAAAAGGGACATCAAAGAGAAAATGATATATCTGTATTTTACTCAACAACTCTTATTATTCAAATTGCCGATGCAACTGTTTACAGGTATTCGATGAATGAAATATAAATTTTATAGGAGAGTTTGTACCAGGGGCCTTTGATAGGTGACCTGACGTCCTTGATGTGCCCTGTCGCTTATCTTCTCCTCCAGCTCCTAAGGAGGTGTATGCCTTTATGGGCTTTGTTAGTTCGGCAAGCGGACCTTGAAGAAAGGGTCTTGAGAAGTCGCCGAGGTATGGATGAGCTTGACGCTTTTAGCAGGCGCTTTATGGTACCTATAGTTTGTCCGAAGGCGTGTTGACAGTAATAGGTCGGTCCAGCCGAACCCCTACCCTCTATTAGTATGTCCCCACTGCTGCCCATGGAATTTTGAGCGCGAAGTTGTGCCTCCGTGGCACGTACCTTGCCGGTTCTAGGGCCGTGCGATGGGGGGCGAGTCCCTATTTACCGGGAGTGGAAGGTTCTGGTACCGGATTGAGACCGAGCTCTTTTCCCAGCCTTGGGTGCCTTGACGGCAGATGTCGGCGACTGCCAATCATTGGTGTAATGGAATTCGGCCGCCAGGGCCAACGCATGTTCCTCAGTGCGGAGGGAGCGCTCTGTGTTGCCATTTATGGTAATGACCCCCCTAGGGCCGGGCATCTTGAGCTTGAGGTATGCATAGTGCGGGACGGCGTTAAAGCGAGCGAACGCTGTACGGCCGAGCAGGGCGTGATAGCCGCTGCGGAAAGGTACAACGTTGAAGATCAAGTCCTCGCTTCGGAAGTTATCGGGCGAGCCGAACACAACCTCCAGGCTTACAGAGCATGTGCATCGGGCTTCGACGCCTAGGATCACTCCTTTGAAGGTAGTGTTGCTGGGCTTGATCCTTGAAGGATCTATGCCCAACTTTTTCACCGTATCTGAGTAAATCAGATTAAGGCTACTTCCACCGTCCATAAGGACTTTAGTAAGGTGGTACCCATCTATGATCGGGTCTAGGACGAGTGCGGCCAAACCCCCGTGACGGATACTAGTCGGATGGTCGCGTCGATCGAAGGTGATCGGATATGCCTACCATGGGTTATACTTCGGGGCTACAGGCTCTATGGCGTAGACATCTCGAAGGGCGCGCTTCCTCTCCTTTTTGGGTATATGAGTGGCGTAGATCATGTTTACTGTTTTTACCTCTGGAGGGAATTTCTTTTGACCGCCACCAAGCGGACCACGAGGCTCGTCCTCATCCTCGCTGCGTGGGCTCTTGCCTTGGTCCTCAATTACGAGCTTGCCGGCTTGTTTGAAGACCCAACACTTACGGTTGGTGTGATTGGCGGGCTTCTCCTGAGTGCCATGGATCTGGCAAGGCCTCTCCAGAATCTTGTCCAGCGGGGTGGGTCCGTCGTGTATGCCTTTAGGGGGCTTCTTCCGCTGCCCAGAGCGGGAATTGCGGAAGCCGGCGTTGACAGCCGTGTCATCGGCGTCGCTATTATTGTGCCGGCGCTTGTTCTTGTTGCGCTTCGGTTTCCCGTTGCCATCCCGAACTTCAGAGGTTCCGGGGTCTTCGGGGTTATGGCTACGTCTAGCTAGCCAGTTATCCTCGCCCGCGCAAAATCGGGTCATGAGTGATGTGAGGGCGGACATTGTCCTTGGTTTATCCTGGCCGAGCTGTCGAGCCAGCCATTCATCCCGAATGTTATGCCTGAAGGAGGCTATAGCTTCGGTGTCCGGGCAGTCTACGATCTGGTTCTTCTTCGTCAGGAAATGGTTCCAGAATAGCCGGGCGGACTCGCCTGGCTTTTGAACAACGTTGCTTAAATCGGAGGAGTCCGGCGGCCGAACATAAGTGCCCTGGAAGTTAGATCGGAATGCCTCTTCTAGGTCCTCCCAACACTCGATGGAGTTTTCGGGGAGGCTATTTAACCAGTGCCGAGCTGGCCCCTTGAGCTTCAGGGGTAAGTACTTGATGGCGTGGAGGTCATCTCCTCGTGCCATGTGGATGTGGAGGAGGAAATCCTCTATCCATACTGTTGGGTCAGTTGTCCCATCGTATTGCTCTATGTTTACGGGCTTAAACCCTTCTGGGAACTGATGCCGCATTACCTCATCTGTGAAGCACAGTGGGTGTGCAGCGCCTCTACCCCGAGCTATGTTGCGCCGGTGATCGGCGTCTGCCCGGGTTCGGTACTGTTCCCGATCTTCATTGTCGCCGTCGAACCGAGGCCGGTACCCGTCCCGTCTATCGGGTGAGTATCCTCTAGATCCGTAAATAGATCGCGTACGGCCTGCTCTATAGCCCAGGTCGTGTCGCAGGTCGAACCTGTCATCGGGTTCTAGTGGCTCCTTTCCCCGTCTTCGGGGTATCGTCGGCCTATAGCCGGTATCGTCAGCCGTCCTGTCCCGTCCTCGAGGAGGGCGGTCTGGCTTGTCGTACGGGGTGTGCTTGGGAGACGGCGTATCAGTAAGCTCGTCGTCGAATTGTGGCAGCAGCCGTCTGCGAGGATAGCTCTTAGGCCGGTCCGATAGACCGGTGCCTTATCCTTCCTCGGCTGAGAGGACTCTCGTCCATCGATCGTTGAGGTCATCCTGTTCGGCTTTGAGTTGCTGCTCTTTTGCTTTCAGGCTTCGAGCCGTAGATATGAGCTGTTGTCTGAATAGTTCCTGGTCCGCAGGATTATCGGGGATGGCAAAGTCATCGGCATCCGCGTTATCCTCCCCCTCGATAGAGCGGAGGTAGTCGTCGTCCTCGGGATCATCTGGATCATCAGGGTCACGATGGTCTTCGGGTCTCTCCTGACCCTCTAACGGGTTCTCAGGGATGTCAGGACCGCCAATGTCCTCCGGGGTATCGCCGTTCCCGGTGCCATCGATGGATTTTTGCCCCTTTTTTCCTTTGGACTGTTTATGCGGTTTCCGGCGCCTTAAAGGCGCTTCATCCGATTTGTCGCCGTTGTTTTTCGGAGTGTCCACCATGTAAACGTCATATGTGGAGGTGGTCGTCCACTGCCCGATCTTAGCGGGGGTGAGGTCGTTATCTTCCTCATCCATATACCCTGCTTCCTCGGAAGCATAGTCAAGCATGTCGGTTAAATCCTCGACAGTGGCTATGAAGTGGGTGGTGGGTGGGACGAAAAATTTGTACTGACCCGTCTGAAATTCGGTCTGAGAACAGATCGGAGTTGGATCGTCGGTGATCTTCATCGACGAGATCCGATCCAGAGCCTCATTGAGTATCGAGAGCTCGATCGGGTCGGCCTGCACAGGGCTTCCGGAGTGAACCTTCGATGTGTCCGTGCGGGGGGAGTGTTCGGCAAGAACCGGTGTCCGGACGTCGGGCGCTATGACCTGCTCCAGACTAATCGTCGGGCCCTCGCCGGGGTAGATCCCAGGGGAGGGGCCGAATAGTGGGTCTGGGGTTAAGGCCTCAGAGCTTTCGGGCATGGCAGGCGAGACTGCGAGCCCGGTTAGTGACAGATCACCTCGAGAGTCTACGGAGAACTCTAAGTTCCCGAATCTGACCTCTTGATCAGGGGCAAGACTTCCGACGCAGCCTAGATGGCCGGTCGGGTCGGTGTGCAGCCCAACGCTGCCGAAAGCGAAGATCTGTCCGGGGACAAAATTGCCCGGATTGCGGACCTCTTCGCTGATGACTAGGCGAGCCATCGATTCCTTCTGGCGATCGCAGCGGAACTCTCAATGAAAGCACCAATGTCGGTGTCAAAACCGGCGGATCTCGGGTAGGGGGTCCCGAACTGTGATACTTGGATCGATGGTAACAGGAGACAAAGGGGGCAAGGTTTTACCCAGGTTCGGGCCCTCCTATGGAGGTAATACCCTACGTCCTTCTTGATTATATTGATTGTGTGGAGATTACAGAGTTGATCTACCACGAGATCGACTGACTAAAACCCTAGATGAGTTCTGTTGTTCTACAACCTAAAACCCTCTGGTTTATATAGACGCCGAGGGTGTCTAGGGTTACACATGGTCAGTTACACGTCGAAGGAATAAACATGCCTATTTACTACTTTAAACCTGAAGGGCAATCCACGGTTCTCGAAGCTTCCTTCTTGGAGGCAAGATCTTCACTCCTCCCAGTATTCGGCAAGTGGCCCATACAGTCCGGCCCATAAGACATAGGCCGGCCTCCCGAGGACCCCCTAAACCAGGACTCCCTCACCTGTAAAGTCCCCCCACTTTCTCTCGATCTTTCTCCACTGCGACCCATCACCGGGTGCTCTTAACTTCCCGTCTTTCTTACGGTCTTCCTTGTGCCATCGCATCAACTTGGCATGCTCTTTGTTTCTGAACAAACGTTTCAACCGTGGTATTATAGGAGCATACCACATCACCTTGGCAGGAACCCTCTTCCCGGTGCGCTGGCCCTCAATATCACCAGGGTCATCTCGTCTGATCTTATACCGCAATGCACAGCATACCGGGCATGCGTTCAAATCCTCGTACGCACCGCGGTAGAGGATGCAGTCATTAGGGCATGCATGTATCTTTTGCACCTCCAATCCTAGAGGGCATAGAACCTTCTTTGCTTCGTACGTACTGTCGGGCAATTCGTTATCCTTTGGAAGCTTCTTCTTCATTATTTTCAGTAGCGAACCAAATCCCTTGTCAGATACACCGTTGTCTGCCTTCCATTGCAGCAATTCCAGTGTGGTACCAAGCTTTATGTTGTCATCTTCGCAATTTGGGTACAACCCTTTTTTGTGATCCTCTAACATGCGATCGAACTTCAACTTCTCCCTTTCACTTTGGCATTGTCTCTTTGCATCAACAATGACCCGACGAAGATCATCATCGGGCACATCGTCTGGTTCCTCTTGATCTTCAGCTTCCCCCATTGCAGCATCACAGTATTCAGGGGGCGGATAGTTGTCATCATCCTCTTCTTCTTTGTTGTCTTCCATCATAACCCCTCTTTCTCCGTGCTTGGTCGAAACATTATAGTGTGGCATGAAACCCTTCTCAAGCAGGTGGACGTGAAGGATTTTCGAGTTAGAGTAATCATTCGTATTCCCACAGATAGTACATGGACAATACATAAAACCATTCTGCTCGTTTGCCTCAGCCACTTCGAGAAAATTATGCAGGCCCTTAATGTACTCGGAGGTGCGTCAGTCACCGTACATCCATTGTCGGTTCATCTGCGTGCATTATATAATTAAGTGTATGAAAAACCATTACAGAACATCATGAATAGAGAAGTTACCAAATTAATAGAAGTTCATTATCACATTAAAACCAAAGTACAACAGTGACCAAAATAAATACATAAAGTTCATACATAGTTCTCATTGAACAACATATAGCTCTCTAGAGCATCTAATTAAAACATACATTGAAACTATGTAAAAAATTTAAATGCAACAACAAATGCGATCATAACCGCAGCTAAGGTACCAATTGATCCAACGGCATAATGATACCAAGCCTTAGTATGAATGGCATATTTTCTAATCTTTGTAATCTTCAAGCGCATTGCATCCATCTTGATCTTGTGATCTTCGATGACATCGGCAACATACAACTCCAATTCCATCTTCTCCTCCTCAATTCTTTTCAATTTTTTCTTCAAGTAATTGTTTTCTTTTTCAACTAAATTTAACCTCTCGACAAGAGGGTCGGTTCGAATTTCCGGTTCACATACCTCCTAGATAAAAACATCTATGTCACGTTGGTCAACATAATTGTCATAAACACTAAATGAAACAAATAGTTATAAAAGATAATATACCACATCCGAATCATAGACAGGACGAGGGCCGATGGGGGCGGATACCAAAACCATGGCACTATATAATAACAAACAATAATAAAAGTAAGAAAATTGTACAAGTATCTATCTAAATCATACAAGTAAGAATTTTTTTCTTTTAGAAAGAAGATAAGAACAAGAGGCTCATCACGGTGGTGCCGACGACGAGATCGGCGCGGGCGATCGATGGCGGTGAGGATGGGGACGGGATAGGACGTGCCGCCAAACCTAGACAAATCTTGAGGAAAATGGAGCTTGGAGGTCAAGCTTGGAGAGGAGAAAGCTTAAGTGTGGCTCGGGCATTTCATCGAACACCTCATGTGCATAGGAGGTGAGAGCTAGAGTAACACACACCTGCACATGCCGGCCGGCCAAAAAACAGAGTGAGCGGGCAGGGGCGGGGGTATATATAGGCTTATCTTTAGTCCCGGTTGATGGCCAGAACCGGGATAGAAGACCGACCTTTGGTCCCGGTTCCAGCCACCAACCGGGACTAAAGGTGCTGGGCCAAGAGCGAAGCCCATTGGTCCCGGTTCGTGTCTGGAACCGGGACCAAAAGTGTCAGACGAACCGGGACCAATGGCCCCCGAGGCCCGGCCGGCGCCCTAGCCTCACGAACCGGGACTGGTGCACCCTTTGGTCCCGGTTCGTAAGTGAACCGAGATTAATGCCCTTATCCTGGCCTCAACCAAAGCCCTGTTTTCTACTAGTGAGAAGACGACAAGACAAAACTCAACATTCAAAGGATCGGCTACTCCCGACAATGCCTTGCACCATGCCCCCAAAAAGTCAAGATGAGACGTCGTCCCCCCTCCCTTTAGTGTTAGGTATCCTGTACTATATGGACTCTATTAACAAGAGAATCGGAGATTACAACTCGATTACAAGGGAAAGCTCAAACGAATTGTGGAGATCAGGGAGGAAGATGAACAACGTAGAGAGACGGGGAAGCAAAGAACAGCTAACACACGCCAACCAAGCCTAGGCCGAAGTCCTTTCCATCCAGCCACCCTCCTCCTATGTTGTTTCTCCTATTAATTGTGGATTCCCCTTTTTCCATAGCCTATTTGCACCAGAAGGCCATGAGCAGGTCCTTATATATGTCCGGCCCGGCCCACTGCAAGGAGGCGGGTCATTGACATTTAGCAATGAATGACAGTAACATTGTCTGTGTTGATTTTAATCCAGTCCAGATCAGGTGCCTCCAACACTATCTAAGCGGGAGCTTGCACAGGCTCGTTGGCAAGTCCAACAGGGATAATGTCTGATGCCACTAGTAGAAAACAGGGCATCAGTCCCGGTTCCAGAGGGCCTTTAGTCCCGATTCTGCATCCGGGACAAAACGATCGGGACTAATGCCCATCAGTTTTAGTCTCGGTTGGCTTATGAACCGGGACTAACGGGGCTCCACGTGGCCACCGTGGGGCGCCCTGGGCAGGAGGACCTTTAGTCCTAGTTGGTAACACCGACCAGGACTAAAAGGCCGTGTTTCATTTTTTGTTTTTCGTTTTCTTTTATATTTATATATTTTATTTTCACGCGGTTACACGTATTAATATACAACATCAGTACACATTATGGAATAACAACATCCAACATCAATACAAATTAGATGGATGCAACATTAGTATTATGCATCCATCTAATTTGTACTGGTATATGTCGTATAACAACTCATCATCATCATCATCTTAATCAACTCATCATCATTCAACATCTAACAACTCATCATTATCTTAATCAACTCCTTACCATTGTAGTTATCACAAGGTTGAAACACTAACTACTGCTCCGGTAGAAAAGTATAATAATGGCGAACTCTGACATCTCCATTTTGAAGAACACAGATCAACCTATCTCCAACTTGTGGGATGCGCAAGTATTTCTCTCCAAGTGGTATCGTGAATGCTTGTATTGCATTTCTCCATCCTGTGATATTCAGGGTTTCTTCACTTTTAGATATCCTGTATTTACCACTGTGATTAATCAGGAGTGGTCGTGAGCTAACCATTTGCAAATCACCCTTTTGAAACATCCATTTAGGCATGGTCTCTGGGGGGAGTACCTGTTGAAGAACATTAGTAATAATAACATAGTTAGCAAACTAGTTTTTCTTAAGAACAATGTATGAAAAATATGGACTAGACGCAATGGTAAAAAAATTCTTACAAAGTTGTTTGAAGTGATGTTATAATGGTTCAACTTGTGCACTAATGGCACATATCCATGATAAACGTTGCCAGTCATGTAAGGTTTAGCATGATCCTCAACATCATGAATAAATGATATCAGATGATTTTTCTCCAACCAAGTAAGCTTGGAGCCATGACTGTAGTAGGTCTGATCTATTATCTGCTGGGTAGTTCTTGTAGCACGAAAATAAGCTAATAATTCAAAATAAAGAAATTTAGTCAGAATGAGTACCAAATACTTTTCAATAATCAATATAAATTACTTGACAAATCTGTTGACAAACGCACCTGGAGGTAGAACTGGAATCAAGTCATCCTCTGCATGCACCCAAATGTCTATATTATTATCACGAACATCGTCATTACCAAGATCGAAGGTAATGTTCATGTCCTCATCCAACGCATACGCCTTGCAAAATGCTCTCCAACTAGAACAACAAAATTATGTGTGATCTTCGTTACTTTTCACCTTAACAGCAAAAGTGTAATGCTCCGTGCTTAGGTGAGCTATCTTAGGCTCTCTACTATCCTTCTCTTTGAAATGGAACTTATCCAAGACAGCAAATCTTGCATGGCAGGGAACGCACTAGTCGAATTGTGCAAACAAAAATTAAAGGTTAATTAAAGCAAGAAAGCACACACGTCATACTTCATTAACAAAAAATACATGCCGTCTTTATATACCGTAATAATTGGGAATTCCTCCGTTAGCTTGACGGTGAATGATGTACCGTTGTCTAGGTGAGGATAACCATCACATATACCCCTGTCATCCCAGCACAAACGGCACTCAGGGATCATATCCTCGTCGTCAGACGACATCGACATTTCCTGTGTTCATGATTCTAAGATTAAAAATCAACGGCAATTTTTTTAGCAAGATCATCATATATATAATATCACTAATACATATAATATCACTGGCGATCGTCAGGGACTTTTCATATAATATGTTATTATGAGATAACATCACTAATACATCTCGAATAAACCACTTAATGGAGCATCGAATATTATCGAATATTATCACTAATAATTCAGTTGACGTCTCGCGGCGCAGGCGGTGGACACCCAAAGAGAAGGAACCATCATAGGATCATAGCTCGGGTGAGATCCCTGAAGAACCTGCCAGGTATTGGAGAACCTGACGTCCAACGCAACCATGTAGCGACGGACGTGCTCGTCCTCATCCCTAACATGGCGACGCACCACCTCCTCGGTTGCCGGCTGCCTCCGCACCGATAGTGGCCCACGCGACCGCCACCAAAGAAGCTCTGGGTCGATGACAAGACCCGGATCCCTCACCAAGCTGTGGGCCCCGGAAGGTAGCACCTCCCAGTGCCAGCCAGGCGGAGCCCAGTCCCGGACATGCTGGCGCCTCTCAAGCAGGTTGTCACCGGCGCAGAGTCGACGACGAGAATGCGGGATGGGCATCGTCGACAAGAACAAATTGTGGCTATAGCAAATATCATTTTATTTAACAACAATAAAACAACAATACCATTTTTAATAACAAAGTCTAGTGATGTGTATGTGTGTGTGTGGCGCGCACCCAAGAGCACATATAACACTTAAAATCATGTAAGGTAGCAATTAAAGAAGCATCTTCCTCTAGTTGACTACCCAGTATGGTAAATAATACTCTAGTGTCATGCACAGACATGCATCTCAGTATGGAATCTACTACGCCACTACCAAAAGATACTGAAAAGAAGAAGGGAAGTCAAATGACACAGGAAGCAGGATCAAGATTTAGGTGTGGTAAACTTGAGTACTTTCTGATTCAAGTGAACTAAATGGGTCAATCAACAGAGAATTATACAGTCTAGGTCGACACCCTGAGTTCTTCATCCAGCAGTTCAAACAGAAACACACACAAAAACAAGTTGATTTTTAAACCTAGATAAAACAAAACAAAAAATATTGAGCCTTATTGGATGGTGGTAAGCTTGGCAGATTGAGATTTAAGAATTTCTCAGTCGACTCGGCATTAGCAAATCCGACAAAATTGGTGCTTGATCATGAAATGTAGGTGGGCAAAAGATGGTAGCCTAGGTGGATCTCAGTTTCTATTTTCATTAAGAAATCTCAGTCCACACCCTGAGTTCTTCATCCAACGGTTTAAAGAGAAACACACACAAAAACAAGTGGATTTTTAAACCTAGATGAAAACAAAGAAACAAAATCTTGAACTTTATTGGATGGTAAGCTTGGTTGACTGAGATTTAAGAAATTCTCAGTCAGACTTGGCATTAGCAAATCCAAAAGAAGTGTTGCTTGACCATGAAGGTAGGTGGGCAGAGAAGGTAATGTAGGTGCCTAGGTGGATCTCAGTTTCTATTTTTTCTATTTTTAGAGATGAACTTCAAGTGCAAGTCTGTGAATACATATTGAAAAGTTCAATTCGATAGCGAGAGGTTCCATTTACGGGTGTAGCAGGCTGATTTAGGGTTCATGATTGCTACTCTTAGTACTCACTAACCTCGATATATAAATTATACTCCAAGTCAAATGGATCAGGTAGAGCATCCCTTATGAACTAGGAGGACGAGGGGAATGACGGTGTGGCCGGCGGCTCACCTAGGAGGAGGAGGAGGCCGGAGCGGGCTCGCGCGGGGAGGCTACGGCGTCGGGGGGCGTCTACGGGGGGCGGCGACGAGGAGCGAGCGGGCTTGGGGAGGCGACGACGTTGGGGAGGCGACGGCAAAATCCGGCAGCCTGGCGGCGTCGAGGTCGTCGTCGGCGCCGTCGGGGGAGAGGAGAGAGGAAACTGCAGATGGATTGGAAATTTTTCCAAGTCCCGCTTATATAGCCCACCCTTTATTCCCGGTTGGTGGCTCCAACCGGGACTAAAGGGGGCCTTTCGTCCCGGTTGGAGCCACCAACCGAGACTAAAGGTAAATTTCAGCAGCCGAAAGGGCGGGAAGCATAGCCCTTTACTCCCGGTTGGTATCACCAACCGGGACGAAAGGCCCCACTTTAGTCCCGGTTGGAGCCACCAACCGGGACTAAAGGGTTGTGCTTCCCGCAGCCAAAATTTTAGTCCCACCTCGCTAGTCGAGAGGGGCTCGGAGTGGTTTATAAGCGCTGCTGTCGCTGCCCTCTCGAGCTCCTCTCTATTGCACGCAGTACACGCCTATCTCACGCCCTGTTGGGCCTGCTAGCACTGCGGGCCTGCATCCTGGCCCATTTCTAGGGTTTCTAGTCGTATGCAGGCCGTTGTGGCTAGAAGGCGGGCCTTTTTTTTATTTTTTGCATATATTATGTTTTTTTAATTTTAATGTTTTTTTTTCATATGTTTTAGTTGATTCCTTTTGCTATTAGAGTTTTATAAAAGCTTTTTACTATTAAAGTTTTTAACAAATAAATACTTTGATAATTTTAGTTAATATTATTTTGATTCTTTTTAGTTGATTCTTTTTGTTATTAGAGTTTTATAAAATCTTTTTAGTTCATTCTTTTTGCTATTAGAGTTTTATAAAATCTTTTTAGTTCATTCTTTTTCCTATTAGAGTTTTATAAAAGCTTTTTAGTTCATTCTTTTTGCTATTAGAGTTTTATAAAATCTTTTTAGTTCATTCTTTTTCCTATTAGAGTTTTATAAAATCTTTTTAGTTCATTCTTTTTGCTATTAGAGTTTTATATGCACCATTCAAAGCCACATCATCAATTTTCAAACCTTTTCTGACTTCATTTGCTATTTTTCATGCATTTCATGATTTATTTTGAGCTAAATGACCCTGAATTTGACAAACACTGCAAATGAACTCTGAAAAGGTTGAAACTTGGCATGGTATCATAATTTCACCCACATAGCATGTGCTAAAAAGTTGAGAGGGTTACGGGAAAAACTGGATGCACTTCGTGTACAAATTGGACAATCTCTTTCGAAGTAACAATGTTTCGGACGAAAACTCATCTATTACAAAAGGGATTTCAATTTTTTTAACATATTTTAACTCTAGGTTTTTTCTGCATTCAATATGCACCATTCCAAGCCATATCATCAATTTTCAAACATTTTTTGACTTCATTTGCTATTTTCATGCATTTCATGATTTATTTTGAGCTAAATGACCCTGAATTTGAAAATCACTGCAAATGAACTCTGAAAAGGTTGAAACTTGGCATGGTGTCATAATTTCACCCACATAGCATGCGCTAAAAAGTTGAGAGGGTTATGGGAAAAACTGGATGCACTTCGTGTACAAACTGGACAATCTCTTTCGAAGTAACAGGGTTTCTGACGAAAACTCATCTATTACAAAGGGGATTTCAATTTTTTTTAACATATTTTAACTCCAGACTTTTTCTGCATTCAATATGCACCATTCAAAGCTGCATCATCATTTTTCAAACATTTTCTGACTTCATTTGCTATTTTTCATGCATTTCATGATTTATTTTGAGCTAAATGACCCTGAATTTGAAAATCACTGCAAAGGAACTCTGAAAAGGTTGAAACTTGGCATGGTATCATAATTTCACCCACATAGCATGTGCTAAAAAGTTGAGAGGGTTACGGGAAAAACTGGATGCACTTCGTGTACAAACTGGACAATCTCTTTCGAAGTAACTGGGTTTCGGACGAAAACTCATCTATTACAAAAGGGAATTCATTTCTTGACATGTAACTACAGTGATATTCTAGATCAAAGCCATCATGAGAATAGTTGTGGAGAGAAAGTCTTCACTTTTTCTTCGCGTGTGTGCCTTCCTTATCGCGCCGTAACCATGGATAATCTTCATCGTTTAACAGGATGCTTGGGTCAGCCTTCACTTTGAAGGGAGGAATTTCATGAAACTTTTCATAATCCTCAGACATGTCTGTCTTGTCCTCCACTCCCACGATGTTTCCTTTCCCTGAAAGAACTATGTGGCGCTTTGGCTCATCGTTTGATGTATTCGCTTCCTTATCTTTTTTTCCTCGGTTTGGTAGACATGTCCTTCACATAGAAAACCTGCGCCACGTCATTGGCTAGGACGAATGGTTCGTCTGTGTACCCAAGATTTTTGAGATCCACTGTTGTCATTCCGTACTGCGGGTCTAACTGTACCCCGCCTCCTGACAGATTGAACCATTTGCACCGAAACAAAGGGACCTTAAATTCATGTCCATAGTCAAGTTCCCATATCTCCTCTATGTAACCATAATATGTGTGCTTTGCCCTATTGGTGATTGCTACATCAAAGCGGACACCACTGTTTTGGTTGGTGCTCTTTTTTATCTTGGGCGATCGTGTAAAATGTATTACCATTTATCTCGTACCCTTGGTAAGTCCATACAGTCGAAGATGGTGTCCTGGCCAACAAGTACAGGTCATCTCCAAAAGTGTTGTTACGCATGAGATGCATTTGCAACCAACCGCCGAAAGTCCCGATGTGTTCACATGTAATCCAGTCGTCAGACTGCTCCGGGTGTTTGTAGTGTAGAATATTCTTGTGTTCATTGATATACGGGGCCACCAAAGTAGAATTCTGTAGAACTGTGTAGTGTGCTTGCGCCCAGGAATGCCCGTCCCTACATATTATTGAATCCGCTCCTAGCGTGCCTTTTCCACTCAGTCTCCCCTCATACCGCGATTTAGGGACACCAATCGGCTTAAGGTCAGGAAAAAAGTCAACACAAAACCCAATGACCTCCTCTGTTTGATGGCCCGTGGAGATGCTTCCTTCTGGCCTAGCATGATTACGAACATATTTCTTCAAGACTCCCATGAACCTCTCAAAAGGGAACATATTGTGTAGAAATACAGGACCCAAAATGGCAATCTCGTCGACTAGGTGAACTAGGATGTGCGTCATAATATTGAAGAAGGATGGATTACCTTCTGAGAAATTGCATTGAGGAATGCACATAGCTTCACAATGGCTAATCGAACATTTTCTGGTAGAAGCCCCCTCAATGCAACCGGAAGTAGTTGCGTCATAATCACGTGGCAGTCATGAGACTTTAGATTCTGGAAATTTTTTCTCTGCCTTGTTTATTATTCCCTTTATATTCGACGAGAAGCCAGACGGGACCTTGATACTGAGCAGGCATTCAAAGAAGATTTCCTTCTCCGCTTTGGTTAGAGCGTAGCTGGCAGGACCTTGATACTGCTTTGGATGCAAGCCGTCTTTTTTGTTCACACGTTGCTGGTCCTCCCGTGCCTCCGGTGTATCTTTTGTCTTCCCATACACGCCCAAGAAGCCTAGCACGTTCACGCAAACATTCTTCGTCATGTGCATCATGTCGATTGCAGAGCGGACCTCTAGGTCTTTCCAATAGGGTAGGTCCCAAAATATAGATTTCTTCTTCCACATGGGTGCGTGTCCCTCAGCGTCATTCGGAACAGATTGTCCGCCAGCACCCTTTCCAAAGATTACTTGTAATCCTTCACCGTATCAAGTATATCATCACCAGTACGGAGGACGGGCTTCTTCTGGTGATATGCCTCACCTTTGAAATGTTTGCCTTTCTTTCTTAAGGCATGCTTGGTCGGAAGAAATCGACGATGTCCCAGGTACACATTCTTCTTGCATTTGTCCAAATATATACTTTGGGTATCATCTAAACAGTGCGTGCATGCGTTGTATCCCTTGTTTGTCTGTCCTGAAAGGTTACTAAGAGCAGGCCAATCATTGATGGTTACAAACAGCAACGCTCGCAGGTCAAATTCCTCTTGTTTATGCTCATCCCACACACGTACACCTTTTCCATCCACAACTGTAAAAGCTCTTCGACTAATGGCCTTAGGTACACATCAATGTCGTTGCCAGGTTGCTTAGGGCCTTGGATGAGCACTGGCATCATAATGAACTTCCGCTTCATGCACAACCAAGGAGGAAGGTTATAGATACATAGAGTCACGGGCCATGTGCTATGCTTGCTGCTCTGCTCCCCAAAAGGATTAATGCCATCTCCACTTAAACCAAACCATACGTTCCTTGCGTCACCTCCAAAGTCCCCCCACTTTCTCTCTATTTTTCTCCACTGCGACCCGTCAGCGGGTGCTTGATACGTTCATTTTGCATCATGCTTTTATATTGATATTTATTGCATTATGGGCTGTTATTACACATTATGGTACAATACTTATGCCTTTTCTCTCTTATTTTATAAGGTTTACATGAAGAGGGAGAATGCCGGCAACTGGAATTCTGGACTGGAAAAGGAGCAAATATGAGAGACTATTGGGGATATAACCCCGTGGTAGGACCCACCCAGGAGGGGCCGGGTCATACCTGGCGGCTCATAGCCAAGACCCGTAAGGTGGGCCTGAAGATGAAGGCCAGGCTGCATGGCGGCTTACCAGACGGGCCAAGACGAAAGCCCAGAGATAGAAGATGGTGTAAGACCCGCGCGGTTAAGCCGCCCGAAGACGGCTTGCTCAAGGAGGCAAGGCGGCTTAGAGACATGATTGACTACGTTGTATGAGTCGGTTTAGGACTCGTGTAACCCAGGGCCTCGACCTCCTATATAAAGGTGAGACCCTGGGGCGGCTTAGACAGAAACCAACCAATCGAGAACTAGGTCAAGCGAATCTGCTCCCTTGTAATCGATACTCCAATCAATACAACACAAGCAGGATGTAGGCTTTTACCTCTTCTTGAGGGGACAAACTTGGGTAAACTCGTGTCCCTCATCTCGACCAACCCCTTTGAGTCCGCCGCCTTAGCGATGGCCTCGAACCCAAGTCTTCGGACATCTGCCGTGACAAAACCACGATAGAGACCTATTCTGCACAACTCCAAAAGTCCTGAAAAGTTACGGAGAATTATTTTAAAATATATAAAAAATATTGGGCGAAAGAAATATCAGAGGGGACCCACCAGGAGGTCACAAGCCTGGGGGCGCGCCCTACCCCCCTGGGCGCGCCCCTGTGGCTTGTGGGCCCCCTGGCAGGCCTCCGGTGCCCATCTTCTGCTATATGGAGGGTTTTGACCTGGTAAATAATAAGAGAGCTTTTGGGACGAAGCGCCGCCGTCTCGAGGCGGAACCTGGGCAGAAGCAATCTAGGGCTCCGGCGGAGCTGTTCTGCTGGGGAAACTTCCCTCCCGGAGGGGGAAATCGAAGCCATCATCATCACCAACGATCCTCTCATCGAGAGGGGGTCAATCTCCATCAACATCTTCACCAACACCATCTCCTCTCCAAACCCTAGTTCATCTCTTGTATCCAATCTTTGTCTCAAAACCTCAGATTGGTAGCTGTGGGTTGCTAGTAGTGTTGATTACTCCTTGTAGTTGATGCTAGTTGGTTTACTTGGTGGAAGATCATATGTTCAGATCCTTAATGACAATTAATACTCCCCTGATTATGAACATCAATATGCTTTGTGAGGAGTTACATTTGTTCCTGAGGACATGGGATAAGTCTTGTTATAAGTAATCATGTGAATTTGGTATTCATTCGATATTTTGATGAGATGTATGTTGTCTCTCCTCTAGTGGTGTTATGTGAACGTCGACTACATGACACTTCACTATTATTTGGGACTAGGGGAAGGCATTGGGAAGTAATAAGTATAACATGGGTTGCTAGAGTGACAGAAGCTTAAACCCTAGTTTATGCGTTGCTTCGTAAGGGGCTGATTTGGATCCATATGTTTCATGCTATGGTTAGATTTATCTTAATTCTTCTTTCATAGTTGCGGATGCTTGCGAGAGAGGTTAATCATAAGTGGGAGGCTTGTCCAAGTAAGGGCAGCACCCAAGCACCGCTCCACCCACATATCAAATTATCAAAGTAACGAATGCGAATCATATGAGCATGATGAAAACTAGTTTGACAGAAATTCCCATGTGTCCTCGGGAGCGCTTTGCTTTATATAAGAGTTTGTCCAGGCTTGTCATTTGCTACAAAAAGGATTGGGCCACCTTGCTGCACCTTTGCTACATTTGTTACTTGCTATCCGTTATGAATTATCTTATCACAAAACTATCTGTTACCGATAATTTCAGTGCTTGCAGAGAATACCTTACTGAAAACCGCTTGTCATTTCCTTCTGCTCCTCGTTGGGTTTGACACTCTTACTTATCGAAAGGACTACGATAGATCCCCTATACTTGTGGGTCATCAAGACTCTTTTCTGGTGCCATTGCCAGGGAGTGAAGCGCCTTTGGTGAGTGGAATTTGGTAAGGAAAAAAATTATATAGTGTGCTGAAATTTACTGTCACTTGTTACTATGGAAAATAATCCATTGAGGGGCTTGTTCGGGGTATCTTCACCTCGACCGGAAGCACAAAGAGTTGCTCTTCAACCTACTGAACCTAGTGAAAATATTTATTATGAAATTCCTTCGGGTATGATAGAGAAACTGCTAGCTAATCCTTATGCAGGAGATGGAACACTACATCCTGATTTGCATCTGATCTATGTGGATGAAGTTTGTGGATTATTTAAGCTTGCAGGTTTGCCCGAGGATGATGTCAAGAAGAAGGTCTTTCCTTTATATTTGAAGGAGAAAGCATTGACATGGTATAGGCTATGTGATGATATTGGATCATGGAACTACAACCAATTGAAATTGGAATTTCATCAGAAGTTTTATCCTATGCATCTGGTTCATCGTGATCGGAATTATATTTATAATTTTTGGCCTCGTGAAGGAGAAAGTATCGCTCAAGCTTTGGGGAGGCTTAAGTCAATGTTATATTCATGCCCCAATCATGAGCTTTCAAGAGAAATTATTATTCAGAATTTTTATGCTCGGCTTTCTCGTAATGATCGATCCATGCTCGATAATTCTTGTACTGGTTCCTTTATGAAGAAAGATATTGAATTCAAATGGGACTTATTGAAAAGAATTAAATGCAACTCTAAAGATTGGGAACTCGACGAAGGTAAGGAGTCAGGTATAAACCTTAAGTTTGATCGTGTTAAATCCTTTATAGACACCGATGCTTTTCGTGAATTTAGCACTAAATATGGACTTGACTCTGAGATAGTAGCTTCTTTCTGTGAATCTTTTGCTACTCATGTTGATCTCCCTAAGGAGAAGTGGTTTAAATATCATCCTCCCATTGAAGTGAAAGTAGTTGAACCTATTAAAGTTGAAGAAGAAACTATTATTTATAATGTTGATCCTGTTATTCCAGCTAGTTATATTGAGAAACCACCTTTCCCTGTTAGAATAAAGGAACATGCTAAAGCTTCAACTGTGGTTCGTAAGAGTTATACTAGAACACCTACACCCACTGAACAAATCAAAGTTGAACCTAGTATTGCTATGGTTAAAGATCTCTTGGTTGATAATATTGAGGGGCATGTTATTCATTTCTGTGATGAAGCTGCTAGAATTGCTAGACCTGATACTAAAGATAAACTTAGACCTATTGTTGGCATGCCTGTTGTTTCTGTTAAAATAGGAGATCATTGTTATCATGGCTTATGTGATGTGGGTGCTAGTGTGAGTGCAATTCCCTTTACCTTATATCAGGAAATTATGAATGATATTGCACCAGCTGAATTAGAAGAAATTGATGTTACCATTAAGCTTGCTAATAGAGATACTATAGCACCAGTTGGGATTGTTAGAGATGTTGAAGTCTTGTGTGGGAAAATAAAATATCCTACTAATTTTCTTGTTCTTGGTTCCCCGCAAGATGATTTTTGTCCCATTATATTTGGTAGACCTTTCTTGAATACTGTTAATGCTAAGATAGATTGTCAGAAAGAAACTGTTACTGTAAGTTTTGGGGATGTGTCTCATGAGTTTAATTTCTCTAAATTTCGTGGACAACCCCATGATAAAGAATTGCCTAGTAATGATGAAATCATTGGTCTTACTTCTATTGTTGTGCCTCCTACTGATCCTTTAGAACAATATTTGCTAGATCATGAAAACGATATGCATATGAATGAAAGGAATGAAATAGATAAGATTTTCTTTGATCAGCACCCTATTTTGAAACAGAATTTTCCTGTTGAAATACTTGGGGATCCTCCTCCACCCAAGGGTGATCCCGTGTTTGAGCTTAAACAATTACCGGATACTTTGAAATACGCTTATCTTGATGAAAAGGAGATATATCCTGTTATTATTAGTGCTAACCTTTCAGAGCATGAAGAGAAGAGATTATTGAAAACTCCGAGGAAGCACCATGCTGCTATTGGATATACTCTTGATGATCTTAAGGGCGTTAGTCCCACTCTATGTCAGCATAAAATTAATATGGAGTCTGATGCTAACCCAGTTGTTGATCACCAACGACGGTTAAATCCTAAAATGAAAGAAGTGGTAAGAAATGAAATATTAAAGCTTCTGGAGGCACGTATATATAATTTATCCTATTGCTGATAGTAGATGGGTTAGTCCCGTTCATTGTGTCCCTAAGAAGGGAGGTATTACCGTTGTTCCTAATGATAAAAATGAATTGATCCCGCAAAGAATTGTTACAGGATATAGAATGGTAATTGATTTCAGGAAATTAAATAAAGCTACAAGAAAAGATCATTACCCTCTACATTTTATTGATCAAATGCTAGAAAGACTATCCAAACACACACACTTCTGCTTTCTAGATGGTTATTCTGGTTTCTCTCAAATACCTGTATCAAAAGAGGATCAAGAAAAGACCACTTTTACTTGTCCTTTCGGTACCTTTGCTTATAGACGTATGCCTTTTGGTTTATGCAATGCACCTGCTACCTTTCAAAGATGTATGATGGCTATATTCTCTGACTTTTGTGAAAAGATTGTTGAGGTTTTCATGGATGATTTCTCCGTTTACGGAATTTTTTTGATGATTGCTTGAGCAACCTTGATCGAGTTTTGCAGAGATGTGAAGAAACTAATCTTGTCTTGAATTGGGAGAAGTGCCACTTTATGGTTAATGAGGGCATTGTCTTGGGACACAAAATCTCTGAAAGAGGTATTGAAGTTGATAAAGCTAAAGTTGATGCTATTGAAAAAATGCCGTGTCCTACGGATATCAAAGGTATAAGAAGTTTCCTTGGTCATGCTGGTTTCTATAGGAGGTTTATTAAAGACTTCTCTAAGATTTCTAGGCCTCTCACTAATCTTTTGCAAAAAGATGGTCCATTCGTTTTTCATGATGATTGTGTAGAAGCATTTGAAATTCTTAAGAGAGCCTTGATCACTGCACCTGTTGTTCAACCACCTGATTGGAACCTACCCTTTGAAATTATGTGTGATGCTATTGATTATGCTGTTAGTGCTATTCTAGGAGAAAGAGTTGATAAGAAATTAAATGTTATCCATTATGCTAGTAAAACTCTAGACGGTGCTCAAAGAAACTATGCTACCACTAAAAAGGAATTTTTAGCAATTGTGTTTGCTTGTGACAAGTTCAGACCTTATATTGTTGATTCCAAAGTAATTGTTCACACTGATCATGCTGCTATTAAATATCTTATGGAAAAGAAAGATGCTAAACCTAGACTTATTAGATGGGTTCTTCTGCTACAATAATTTGATTTGCATATTATTGATAGAAAGGGTGCTGAGAACCCCATAGCAGACAACTTGTCTAGGTTAGAAAATGTTCTTGATGACCCACTACCTATTGATGATAGCTTTCCTGATGAACAATTAGCTGTCATAAATGCTTCACGTAATGCTCCATGGTATGCGGATTATGCTAATTACATTGTTGCTAAATTCATACCACCTAGTTTCACATACCAACAAAAGAAAAAGTTCTTCTATGATTTAAGACATTACTTTTGGGATGATCCACACCTTTATAAAGAAGGAGTAGATGGTGTTATTAGACATTGTGTACCTGAGCATGAACAGGAACAGATCCTACACAAGTGTCACTCCGAGGCCTACGGAGGACACCACGCTGGAGATAGAACTGCACACAAGGTATTACAATCTGGTTTTTATTGGCCTACTCTATTCAAGGATGCTCGTAAGTTTGTCTTGTCTTGTGATGAATGTCAAAGAATTGGTAATATTAGTAGACGTCATTAAATGCCTATGAATTACTCTCTTGTTATTGAACCATTTGATGTTTGGGGTTTTGATTATATGGGACCTTTTCCAAAGTCCAATGGGTATAATCATATTCTAGTTGCTGTGGATTATGTTACTAAGTGGGTAGAGGCTATTCCGACTAGTAGTGCTGATCATAACACTTCTATTAAAATGCTTAAAGAAGTTATTTTCCCTAGATTTGGAGTCCCCAGATATTTAATGACTGATGGTGGTTCACACTTTATTCATGGTGCTTTCCGTAAATTGCTTGCTAAGTATGATGTTAATCATAGAATTGCATCTCCTTATCATCCTCAGTCTAGTGGTCAAGTAGAATTGAGCAATAGAGAAATTAAATTGATCTTGCAAAAGACTGTTAATAGATCTAGAAAGAATTGGTCTAAGAAACTTGATGATGCATTATGGGCTTATCGAACTGCTTACAAAAACCCTATGGGTATGTCTCCGTATAAAATGGTTTATGGTAAAGCATGTCACTTACCTCTAGAACTAGAACATAAAGCTTATTGGGCAATTAAAGAGCTCAACTATGATTTCAAACTTGCTGGTGAGAAGGGGTTATTTGACATTAGCTCACTTGATGAATGGATAACCCAGGCCTATGAGAATGCCAAGTTTTTTGAAGAAAAGGTTAAGAGATGGCATGATAAAAGGATACAAAAGCATGAATTCAATGTAGGTGACCATGTCTTGCTATACAATTATCGTTTAAGATTTTTTGCAGGAAAACTTCTCTCTAAATGGGAAGGGCCTTACATTATCGAGGAAGTGTATCGTTCTGGTGTCATAAAGATCAACAACGCCGAAGGTGGTAAACGGGCAAAGAATCAAACATTATATCTCAGGTACTCCCATAAATGTTGAAACCAATATTATCAATACCATAACTCCGGAGGAGTACATTAGGGAGACCTACCAGAACGTTTCAGACTCCGAGAAGGAATAGGTATGTGATACGGTAAGCAAACCGACTCCAAAACTTTTTCAATAGCAATTTTTCGACGTTTTGGAATATTTAAAAAATTAGAAAAAAATAAAGTTGTCCGAAAAGTGCACGAGGAGGCGACAAGCCAGGGGGGCGCGCCCTACCCCCTTGGGCACGCCCCTGTGGCTTGTGGCCACCCCGTGTACCCTCCGGACTCCGTTTTCTTGTGCTATACTCCTTTAGGTCGGTAAAAATTCATTATATAATCTCCCTAAGGTTTGGACCTTCATATCACGACAATACCTCCTGTTTTCGTTTTGAGCTGTTTCTGCAGCAGATTTAGAGCAATATGTCGTCCCAAGATTCCGATGGGGAGAGCTATGTATCGCATTATCTTGCCAATCCCAAGCTCTATGGGGACTTAGATCCTTATGGATTGTTCTCGGAGGAGGAACAAGAAGGCAAGTATGAGGAAGAAAGCTCGGATGAAGAAGAGACCCCCCTGCCTCAACTAGGAGATATGCACGTGGAGTTCAGGAAATCGAGGCTCCCAAACACAAGGAGGAAACCCAAGGTTCTATTTATCCCTTCTCGTTTTTTGTAGGAGAGCAAGCAAGAATTATGTAAAAGGATATTGAAGATCGAGCAAGAAGTTGACGATCTGAGGGAACATAATTTTATGCTTAAGAGAAAACTGAACAAGCTTAAAGATCCTTCTCCAACATCACCACCTCCGAAGAAAGACAACTAAATACATGGGTATGGGCACTCCCCTTGGCTTGTGCCAAGCTTGGGGGAGGTGCCCCGGTATCGTAACACCATCACATCTTTTACTTTTATCGTATTTCTCAGTTCAATCCTTTCGGTTACATCTTAATCAAGTAGAATAAAGTTTTTAGGGTGATCTAGTTTTAAGTTGGCTTTATGTTCCCCCTATGTAAGCAAGTCCGAGAGTTATATAATAAGAAGTAGTTTTGAGTTGAGGGCTTTGCTTGCTTGCTATGATCTCGAGAAAAAGAAATAAAGAATAGAATGAAAGCAAAGAGTATATATGATGATCTTATGGGGAGTGATGACTTCGCATATAAGAAGTATGTCGATTGAAATTTATTGTGAGTTGACAAGCATAGTGATTTGTCATTGTTCCAATTAAAAAGGAAGTAATAAAGAAAGAGAGGTTCACATATAAATATATTATCTTGGACATCTTTTATGATTGTGAGCACTCATTAAAATATTATATGCTAAAAAGTTGATGTTGGACAAGGAAGACAACATAATGGGTTATGTTTGCTTATTTCCGAATAGAAGTTATATTGTCATAGATCCTCTAACATGTGACGCTTGCTTCCACCCCATATCAGCCAAAACTTCTGCACCAAGTAGAGATACTACTTGTGCATCCAAAAACCCTTAACCCAGTTTTGCCATGAGAGTCCACCATACCTACCTATGGATTGAGTAAGAACCTTCAAGTAAGTTGTCATCGGTGCAAGCAATAAAAATTGCTCTCTAAATATTTATGATCTATTAGTGTGAGGAAAATAAACTTTATACGAACTTGTGATATGGAAGAAATAAAAGCGACAAACTGCATAATAAAGTTCTTTATCACAAGAGGCAATATAAAGTGACGTTCTTTTGCATTAAGAGACTGCGCATCCAACTATAAAAGCACATGACAACCTCTGCTTCCCTCTGCGAAGGGCCTATCTGTTACTTTTACTTTCTAGTACATACTTTATGCAAGAGTCGTGGTGATCCTCACCGCTTCCTTTATTTCGCCTTTTTCTCTTGGCAAGCGTCATGTGTTGGGGAATGATCTAGACACATATATCCACTCGGATGTGGGTGATCATGAGTTATTTCTGTTGACATTACCCTTGAGGTAAATAGTTGGGAGGCAAGAATATAAGCCCCTATCTTTCTCTGTGTCCAATTGAAGCTTTGACCCCATAAGTACCGCGTGAGTGTTAGCAATTATGAAAGACTAAAAGATGATTGAGTGTGTGGATTTGCCTTACAAGCTCTTATATTGACTCTTTCCGATGTTATGATAAATTGGCATTGCGATAATGACTGAGATCATAGTTTGTTGGTTCTCAATAGAGTTCTTGATTCATACTTTACCTTGTGAATGAATTGTTACTCTAGCATAAGAAATTATATATCAATAAGTATTGCTGTTATAGAGATGATCATGATGCCATCATGTCCGTATTTTGTTTTATCGACACCTCCATCTCTAAAGATGTGGACATATTTATCGATTTCGGCTTTCGCTTGAGGACAAGCGAGGTCTAAGATTGGGGGAGTTGATACGTCCATTTTGCATCATGCTTTTATATTGATATTTATTGCATTATGGGCTGTTATTACACATTATGGTACAATACTTATGCCTTTTCTCTCTTATTTTATAAGGTTTACATGAAGAGGGAGAATGCTGGCAGCTGGAATTCTGGACTGGAAAAGGAGCAAAGATGAGAGACCTATTCTACACAACTCCAAAAGTCCTGAAAAGTTACGGAGAATTATTTTGGAATATATAAAAAATATTGGGCGAAAGAAATATCAGAGGGGACCCACCAGGAGGTCACAAGCCTGGGGGGCGCGCCCCTGTGGCTTGTGGGCCCCCGGGCAGGCCTCCGGTGCCCATCTTCTGCTATATGGAGGGTTTTGACCTGGAAAAAATCATAAGAGAGCTTTCAGGACGAAGCGCCGCTGTCTCGAGGCGGAACCTGGGCAGAAGCAATCTAGGGCTCCGGCGGAGCTGTTCTGCCGGGGAAACTTCCCTCCCGGAGGGGGAAATCGAAGCCATCGTCATCACCAACGATCCTCTCATCGAGAGGGGGTCAATCTCCATCAACATCTTCACCAGCACCATCTCCTCTCCAAACCCTAGTTCATCTCTTGTATCCGATCTTTGTCTCAAAACCTCAGATTGGTACCTATGGGTTGCTAGTAGTGTTGATTACTCCTTGTAGTTGATGCTAGTTGGTTTACTTGGTGGAAGATCATATGTTCAGATCCTTAATGAGAATTAATACTCCTCTGATTATGAACATCAATATGCTTTGTGAGTAGTTACGTTTGTTCCTGAGGACATGGGGTAAGTCTTGTTATAAGTAATCGTGTGAATTTGGTATTCGTTCGATATTTTGATGAGATGTATGTTGTCTCTCCTCTAGTGGTGTTATGTGAACGTCGACTACATGACACTTCACCATTATTTGGGCCTAGGGGAAGGCATTGGGAAGTAATATGTAGATGATTGGTTGCTAGAGTGACAGAAGCTTAAACCCTAGTTTATGCGTTGCTTCGTAAGGGGCTGATTTGGATCCATATGTTTCATGCTATGGCTGGATTTATCTTAATTCCTTTTTCGTAGTTGCGGATGCTTGCGAGAGAGGTTAATCATAAGTGGGAGGCTTGTCCAAGTAAGGGCAGTACCCAAGCACCGGTCCACCCACATATCAAATTATCAAAGTAACGAACGCGAATCATATGAGCATGATGAAAACTAGCTTGACAGTAATTCCCATGTGTCCTCGGGAGCGCTTTGCTTTATATAAGAGTTTGTCCAGGCTTGTCCTTTGCTACAAAAATGATTGGGCCACCTTGCTGCACCTTTGCTACATTTGTTACTTGCTACCCGTTACGAATTATCTTATCACAAAACTATCTGTTACCGATAATTTATGTGCTTGCAGAGAATACCTTACTGAAAACTGCTTGTCATTTCCTTCTGCTCCTCGTTGGGTTCGACACTCTTACTTATCGAAAGGACTATGATAGATACCCTATACTTGTGGGTCATTAGTGCTCTCAACTTCCTGTCTTTCCTACGGTCTTCTTTGTGCCATCGCAACAACTTGGCATGCTCTTTGTTTCTGAACAGACGTTTCAATTGTGGTATTATAGGAGCATACCACATCACCTTGGCAGGAACCCTCTTCCTGGGACGCTCGCCCTCAACATCACCAGGGTCATCTCGTCTGATCTTATACCGCAATGCACCGCATACCGGGCATGCACTAGTAGAAAACAAGGCTTTGGTTGAGGCCAGGATAAGGGCATTAATCCCAGTTCACTTACGAACCGGGACCAAAGGGTGCACCAGTCCCGGTTCGTGAGGCCAGGGCGCCGGCCGGGCCTCGCGGGCCATTGGTCCCGGTTCGTCTGACACTTTTGGTCCCGGTTCCAGACACGAACCGGGACCAATGGGCTTCGCTCTTGGCCCAGCACCTTTAGTCCCGGTTGGTGGCTGGAACCGGGACCAAAGGTCGGTCTTCTATCCCGGTTCTGGCCACCAACCGGGACTAAAGATAAGCCTATATATACCCCCGCCCCTGCCCGCTCACTCTGTTTTTTGGCCGGCCGGCATGTGCAGGTGTGTGTTGCTCTAGCTCTCACCTCCTATGCACATGAGGTGTTCGATGAAATGCCCGAGCCACACTTAAGCTTTCTCCTCTCCAAGCTCGACCTCCAAGCTCCATTTTCCTCAAGATTTGTCTAGGTTTGGCGGCACGTCCTATCCCGTCCCCATCCTCACCGCCATCGATCGCCCGCGCCGATCTCGTCGTCGGCACCACCGTGATGAGCCTCTTGTTCTTATCTTCTTTCTAAAAGAAAAAAATTCTTACTTGTATGATTTAGATAGATACTTGTACAATTTTTTTACTTTTATTATTGTTTGTTATTATATAGTGCCATGGTTTTGGTATCCGCCCCCATCGGCCCTCGTCCTGTCTATGATTCGGATGTGGTATATTATCTTTTATAACTATTTGTTTCATTTAGTGTTTATGACAATTATGTTGACCAACGTGACATAGATGTTTTTATCTAGGAGGTATGTGAACCGGAAATTCGAACCGACCCTCTTGTCGAGAGGTTAAATTTAGTTGAAAAAGAAAACAATTACTTGAAGAAAAAATTGAAAAGAATTGAGGAGGAGAAGATGGAATTGGAGTTGTATGTTGCCGATGTCATCGAAGATCACAAGATCAAGATGGATGCAATGCGCTTGAAGATTACAAAGATTAGAAAATATGCCATTCATACTAAGGCTTGGTATCATTATGCCGTTGGATCAATTGGTACCTTAGCTGCGGTTATGATCGCATTTGTTGTTGCATTTAAATGTTTTACATAGTTTCAATGTCTATTTTAATTAGATGCTCTAGAGAGCTATATGTTGTTCAATGAGAACTATGTATGAACTTTATGTATTTATTTTGGTCACTACTGTACTTTGGTTTTAATGTGATGATGAACTTCTATTAATTTGGTCACTTCTCTATTCATGATGTTCTGTAATGGTTTTTGATACACTTAATTATATAATGCACGCAGATGAACCGGCAATGGATGTACGGTGACCGACGCACCTTGATGACCCACAAGTATAGGGGATCTATCGTAGTCCTTTCGATAAGTAAGAGTGTCGAACCCAATGAGGAGCAGAAGGAAATGACAAGCGGTTTTCAATAAGGTATTCTCTGCAAGCACTGAAATTATCGGTAACAGATAGTTTTGTGATAAGATAATTCGTAACGGATATCAAGTAACAAATGTAGCAAAGGTGCAGCAAGGTGGCCCAATCCTTTTTGAAGCAAAGGACAAGCCTGGACAAACTCTTATATAAAGCAAAGCGCTCCCGAGGACACATGGGAATTTCTGTCAAGCTAGTTTTCATCATGCTCATATGATTCGCGTTCGTTACTTTGATAATTTGATATGTGGGTGGACCGGTGTTTGGGTGCTGCCCTTACTTGGACAAGACTCCCACTTATGATTAACCTCTCTCATAAGCATCGGTAACTACGAAAGAAGAATTAAGATAGATCTAACCATAGCCTGAAACATATGGATCCAAACCAGCCCCTTACGAAGCAACGCATAAACTAGGGTTTAAGCTTCTGTCACTCTAGCAACCCATGATCTACTTATTACTTCCTAATGCCTTCCCCTAGGCCCAAATAATGGTGAAGTGTCATGTAGTCGACGTTCACATAACACCACTAGAGGAGAGACAACATACATCTCATCAAAATATCGAACGAATACCAAATTCACATGATTACTTATAACAAGACTTATCCCATGTCCTCAGGAACAAACGTAACTACTCACAAAGCATATTCATGTTCATATCAGAGGGGCATTAATTATCATTAAGGATCTGAACATATGATCTTCCACCAAGTAAACCAACTAGCATCAACTACAAGGAGTAATCAACACTATTAGCAACCCACAGGTACCAATCTGAGGTTTTGAGACAAAGATCGGATACAAGAGATGAACTAGGGTTTGGAGAGGAGATGGTGCTGGTGAAGATGTTGATGGAGATTGACCCCCTCTCGATGAGAGGATCGTTGGTGATGACGATGGCTTCGATTTCCTCCTCCGGGAGGGAAGTTTCCCCGGCAGAACAGCTCCGCCGGAGCCCTAAATTGGTTCTGCCCAAGTTCCGCCTCGAGACGGCGGCGCTTCGTCCCGAAAGCTCTCTTATGATTTTTTCCAGGTAAAAACCCTCCATATAGCAGAAGATGGACACCGGAGGGCTGCCAGGGGGCACACAAGCCACAGGGGCGCGCCCTGGGGGGTAGGGCGCGCCCCCAGGCTTGTGGCCTCCTGGTGGGTCCCCTCTGGTAATTCTATCGCCCAATATTTTTATATATTCCAAAATAATTCTCCGTAACTTTTCAGGACTTTTGGAGTTGTGCAGAATAGGTCTCTCATATTTGCTCCTTTTCCAGTCCAGAATTCCAGCTGCCGGTATTCTCCCTCTTCATGTAAACCTTGTAAAATAAGAGAGAAAAGGCATAAGTATTGTACCATAATGTGTAATAACATCCCATAATGCATTAAATATAAATATAAAAGCATGATGCAAAATGGACGTATCAACTCCCCCAAGCTTAGACCTCGGTTCTCCTCAAGCGAAAGCCGAAATCGATAAATATGTCCACATGTTTAGAGATAGAGGTGTCGATAAAATAAAATACGGACATGAGAGCATCATGATCATCTTTAGAACAGCAATACTTATTGATATATAATTTCTTATGCTAGAGTAACGATTCATTCACAAGGTAAAGTATGAATCAAGAACTCTATTGAGAACCAACAAACTATGATCTCAGTCATTGAAGCAATTGCAATTTATCATAACATCGGAAAGAGTGAATATAAGAGCTTGTAAAGCAAATCCACATACTCAATCATCTTTTAGTCTTTCATAATTGCTAACACTCAAGCGGTACCTATGAGGTCAAAGCTTCAATTGGACACAGAGAAAGATAGGGGCTTATAGTTTTGCCTCCCAACTATTTACCTCATGGGTACTGTCAACAGAAATAACTCATGATCACCCACATCCGAGTGGATATATGTGTCTAGATCATTCCCCAACACATGACGCTTGCGAAGAGAGAAAGGCGAAATAAAGGAAGTGGTGAAGATCACCATGACTCTTGCATAAAGGTAAGTACTAGAAAGTAAAAGTAACAGATAGGCCCTTCGCAGAGGGAAGCAGAGGTTGTCATGCGCTTTTATAGTTTGATGCGCGATCCCTTAATGCAAAAGAACGTCACTTTATCTTATCGCTTGTGATAAAGAACTTTACTATGCAGTCTGTCGCTTTTAGTTCTTCCATATCACAAGTTCGTATAAAGTTTATTTTCCTCACACTAATAGATCATACATATTTAGAGAGCAATTTTTTATTGCTTGCACCGATGACAACTTACTTGAAGGATCGTACTCAATCCATAGGTAGGTATGGTGGACTCTCATGGCAAAACTGGGTTAAGGGTGTTTGGATGCACAAGTAGTATCTCTACTTGGTGTGGAAGTTTTGGCTGATATGGGGTGGAAGCAAGCGTCACATGTTAAAGGATCTATAACCATATAACTTCTATTCGGAAATAAGCAAACATAACACATTATGTTGTCTTCCTTGTCCAACATCAACTTCTTAGCATATAATATTTTAATGAGTGCTCACAATCATAAAAGATGTCCAAGATAATATATTTATATGTGAACCTCTCTTTCTTTATTACTTCCTTTTAATTGCAACAATGACCAATCGCTATGTTTGTTAACTCACAACAAATTTCAATCGACATACTTCTTATATGTGAAGTCATCACTCCCCATAAGATCATCATATATACTCTTTGCTTTTATTCTATACTTCTTTCTATTTCTTTTTCTCAAGATCATAGCAAGCAAGCAAAGCCCTCAACTCAAAATTACTTTTTATTATATAACTCTCGGACTCGCTTACATAGGGGGGACATAAAGCAAAACTCAAACCTAGATCACACTAAAAACTTTATTCTACTAGATCAAGATATAACCAAAAGAATCGAACTGAGAAAAACGATGAAAGTAAAAGGTGTGATGGTGATACGATACCGGGGCACCTCCCCCAAGCTTGGCGCAAGCCAAGGGGAGTGCCCATACCCATGTGTTTAGTTGCCTTTCTTCGGAGGTGGTGATGTTGGAGAAGGATCTTTAAGCTTGTTCAGTTTCCTCTTAAGCATAAAATTCTGTTCCCTCAGATCGTCTACTTCCTACTCGAGCTTCAATATCCTTTGACATAATTCTTGCTTGCTCTACTGCAGGAAACGAGAAGGGATGAATAAAACCTTGGGTTTTCTCCTTGTGTTTGGGAGGCTCGATTTCCTGAACTCCACGTGCATATCTCCTGGTTGAGGCAGGGGGATCTCTTCTTCATCCGAGCTTTCTTCCTCATACTTGCCTTCTTGTTCCTCCTCCGAGAACAATCCATAAGGATCTAAGTCCCCATAGAGCTTGGGATTGGCAAGATAATGCGATACATAGCTCTCCCCATCGGAATCTTGGGACGCCATACTGCTCTAAATCTGCTGCAGAAACAGCTTAAAACGAAAACATGAGGTATTGTCGTGATACGAAGGTCCAAACCTTCGGGAGAGTATATAATGAATTTTTACTGACCTAAAGGAGTATACCACAAGAAAACGGAGTCCGGATGGTACATGGGGTGGCCACAAGCCACAGGGGCGCGCCCAGGGGGGTAGGGCGCGCCCCCTGGCTTGTTGCCACCTCGTGCACTCTTCGGACTACTTTAAATTTTCCTAAGTTATTAAATATTCCAAAACGGAGAAAAATTGCTATTGGAAAAGTTTTGGAGTCGGTTTGCTTACCGTACCACGTACCAATTCCTTTTCGGAGTCTGAAACGTTCTGGTAGGTCTCCCTAATGTACTCCTCCGGAGTTATGGTATTGATAATATTGGTTTCAACATTTATGGGAGTACCCGAGATATAATGTTTGATTCTTTGCCCGTTTACCACCTTCCGATTTGTGCCTTCGGCGTTGTTGATCTTGATGGCACCGGAACGATACACTTCCTCGATAATGTAAGGCCCTTCCCATTTAGAGAGAAGTTTTCCTGCAAAAAATCTTAAACGAGAATTGTATAGCAAGACATGGTCACCTACATTGAATTCACGTTTTTGTATCCTTTTATCATGCCATCTCTTAACTTTCTCTCTAAACAACTTGGCATTCTCATAGGCATGGGTTCTCCATTCATCAAGTGAGCTAATGTCAAATAACCTCTTCTCACCAGCAAGTTTGAAATCATAGTTGAGCTCTTTGATTGCCCAATAAGCTTTATGTTCTATTTCTAGAGGTAAGTGACATGCTTTACCATAAACCATTTTATACGGAGACATACCCATAGGGTTTTTGTAAGCAGTTCTATAAGCCCATAATGCATCATCAAGTTTCTTAGATCAATTCTTTCTAGATCTATTAACAGTCTTTTGCAAGATCAATTTAATCTCTCTATTGCTTAATTCTACTTGACCACTAGACTGAGGATGATAAGGAGATGCAATTCTATGATTAACATCATACTTAGCAAGCAATTTACGGAAAGCACCATGAATAAAGTGTGAACCACCATCAGTCATTAAATATCTGGGGACTCCAAATCTAGGGAAAATAACTTCTTTAAGCATTTTAATAGAAGTGTTATGATCAGCACTACTAGTTGGAATAGCTTCTACCCACTTAGTAACATAATCAACAACAACTAGAATATGAGTATACCCGTTGGACTTTGGAAAAGGTCCCATATAATCAAAACCCCAAACATCAAATGGTTCAATAACAAGAGAGTAATTCATAGGCATTTCCTAACGTCTACTAATATTACCAATTCTTTGACATTCATCACAAGACAAGACAAACTTACGAGCATCCTTGAAGAGAGTAGGCCAATAAAAACCAGATTGTAATACCTTGTGTGCAGTTCTATCTCCAGCGTGGTCTCCTCCGTAGGCCTCGGAGTGACACTTGTGTAGGATCTGTTCCTGTTCATGCTCAGGTACACAACGTCTAATAACACCATCTACTCCTTCTTTATAAAGGTGTGGATCATCCCAAAAGTAATGTCTTAAATCATAGAAGAACTTTTTCTTTTGTTGGTATGTGAAACTAGGTGGTATAAATTTAGCAACAATGTAATTAGCATAATCAGCATACCACAGAGCATTACGTGAAGCATTTATGACAGCTAATTGTTCATCCGGAAAGCTATCATCAATAGGTAGTGGGTCATCAAGAACATTTTCTAACCTAGACAAGTTGTCTGCTATGGGGTTCTCAGCACCCTTTCTATCAATAATATGCAAATCAAATTCTTGTAGCAGAAGAACCCATCTAATAAGTCTAGGTTTAGCATCTTTCTTTTCCATAAGATATTTAATAGCAGCATGATCAGTGTGAACAGTTACTTTGGAATCAACAATATAAGGTCTGAACTTATCACAAGCAAACACAACGGCTAAAAATTCCTTTTCAGTGGTAGCATAGTTTCTTTGAGCACTGTCTAGAGTTTTACTAGCATAATGGATAACATTTAATTTCTTATCAACTCTTTGTCCTAGAATAGCACCAACGGCATAATCACTAGCATCACACATAATTTCGAAGGGTAGGTTCCAATCAGGTGGTTGAACAACAGGTGCAGTGATCAAGGCTTTCTTAAGAATTTCAAATGCTTCTACACAATCATCACCAAAAACGAATGGAACATCTTTTTGCAAAAGATTAGTGAGAGGCCTAGAGATCTTAGAGAAGTCTTCAATAAACCTCCTATAGAAACCAGCATGACCAAGGAAACTTCTTATACCTCTGATATCCGTAGGACACGGCATTTTTTCAATAGCATCAACTTTAGCTTTATCAACTTCAATACCTCTTTCGGAGATTTTGTGCCCCAAGACAATACCTTCATTAACAATAAAGAGGCACTTTTCCCAATTCAAGACAAGATTAGTTTCTTCGCATCTCTGCAAAACTCGATCAAGGTTGCTCAAGCTATCATCAAAAGAAATTCCGTAAACGGAGAAATCATCCATGAAAACCTCAACAATCTTTTCACAAAAATCAGAGAATATAGCAGTCATACATCTTTGAAAGGTAGCAGGTGCATTGCATAAACCAAAAGGCATACGTTTATAAGCAAAGGTACCGAAAGGACAAGTAAAAGTGGTCTTCTCTTGGTCCTCTTTTGACACAGGTATTTGAGAGAAGCCAAAATAACCATCTAGAAAGCAAAAGTGTGTGTGTGTTTGGATAGTCTTTCTAGCATTTGATCAATAAAAGGTGGAGGGTAATGATCTTTCCTAGTAGCTTTATTTAATTTCCTAAAATCAATTACCATTCTATATCCTGTAACAATTCTTTGCGGGATCAATTCATTTTTATCATTAGGAATAACGGTAATACCTCCCTTCTTAGGGACACAATGAACGGGACTAACCCATCTACTATCAGCAATAGGATAAATTATACCTGCCTCCAGAAGCTTTAATATTTCATTTCTTACCACTTCTTTCATTTTAGGATTTAACCGTCATTGGTGATCAACAACTGGTTTAGCATCAGGCTCCATATTAATTTTATGCTAACATAGAGTGGGACTAATGCCCTTAAGATCATCAAGAGTATATCCAATAGCAGCATGGTGCTTCCTCAGAGTTTTCAATAATCTCTTTTCTTCATGCTCTGAAAGGTTAGCACTAATAATAACAGGATATATCTTCTTTTCATCAAGATAGGCATATTTCAGAGTATCCGGTAATTTTTTAAGCTCAAACACGGGATCACCCTTGGGTGGAGGAGGATCCCCAAGTATTTCAACAGGCAGGTTGTGTTTCAAGATAGGATGCTGATCAAAGAAAATCTTATCTATTTCATTCCTTTCATTCATATGCATATCGTTTTCATGGTCTAGCAAATATTGTTCTAAGGGATGAGTAGGAGGCACAGCAATAGAAGCAAGACCAATCATTTCATCCTTA
The DNA here is from genome assembly GCA_039707655.1 of Elymus sibiricus. Classification (NCBI taxonomy): domain Eukaryota; kingdom Viridiplantae; phylum Streptophyta; class Magnoliopsida; order Poales; family Poaceae; genus Elymus; species Elymus sibiricus. The sequence goes on from CM077675.1 coordinate 25,526,388, forward strand.
CTAGGCAATTCTTTATCATGGGGTTGTCTACGAAATTTAGAGAAATTAAACTCATGGGACACATCCCCAAAACTTACAGTAACAGTTTCTTTCTGACAATCTATCTTAGCATTAACAGTATTCAAGAAAGGTCTACCAAATATAATGGGACAAAAACCATCTTGTGGGGAACCAAGAACAAGAAAATCAGTAGGATATTTTATTTTCCCACACAAGACTTCAACATCTCTAACAATCCCAACTGGTGCTATAGTATCTCTATTAGCAAGCTTAATGGTAACATCAATTTTTTCTAATTCAGCTGGTGCAATATCATTCATAATTTCTTGATATAGGGTAAAGGGAATTGCACTCACACTAGCACCCACATCACATAAGCCATGATAACAATGATCTCCTATTTTAACAGAAACAACAGGCATGCCAACAATAGGTCTATGTTTATCTTTAGTATCAGGTCTAGCAATTCTAGCAGCTTCATCACAGAAATGAATAACATGCCCATCAATATTATCAACCAAGAGACCTTTAGCCACAACAATACTAGGTTCAACTTTGATTTGTTCAGGGGGTGTAGGTGTTCTAGTATAACTCTTACGAACCACAGTTGAAGCTTTAGCATGTTCCTTTATTCTAACAGGGAAAGGTGGTTTCTCAATATCAGCAGCAAGAATATCAGGATCAACATTATAAATAATAGTTTCTTCTTCAACTTTAATAGGTTCAACTACTTTCACTTCAATGGGAGGATGATATTTAAACCACTTCTCCTTAGGGAGATCAACATGAGCAGCAAAAGATTCACAGAAAGAAGCTACTATCTTAGAGTCAAGTATATATTTAGTGCTAAATTCACGAAAAGCATCGGTGTCTATAAAGGATTTAACACAATCAAACTTAAGGTTTATACCTGACTCCTTACCTTCGTCGAGTTCCCAATCTTCAGAGTTGCGTTTAATTCTTTCCAATAAGTCCCATTTGAATTCAATATCTTTCTTCATAAAGGAACCGGTACAAGAAGTATCGAGCATGGATTGATCATTACGAGAAAGCCGAGCATAAAAATTCTGAATAATAATTTCTCTTGAGAGCTCATGATTGGGGCATGAATATAACATTGACTTAAGCCTCCCCCAAGCTTGAGCGATACTTTCTCCTTCACGAGGCCAAAAATTATATATATAATTCCGATCACGATGAACCAGATGCATATGATAAAACTTCTGATGAAATTCCAATTTCAATTGGTTGTAGTTCCATGATCCAATATCATCACATAGCCTATACCATGTCAATGCCTTCTCCTTCAAATATAAAGGAAAGACCTTCTTCTTGACATCATCCTCGGGCAAACCTGCAAGCTTAAATAATCCACAAACTTCATCCACATAGATTAGATGCAAATCAAGATGTAGTGTTCCATCTCCTGCATAAGGATTAGCTAGCAGTTTCTCTATCATACCCGAAGGAATTTCATAATAAATATTTTCAGTAGGTTCAGTAGGTTGAGGAGAAACTCTTTGTGCTTCCGGTTGAGGTGAAGATACCCCGAACAAGCCCCTCAAAGGATTATTTTCCATAGTAACAAGTGACAGTAAATTTCAGCACACTATATAAATTTTTTCCTTACCAAATTCCACTCACCAAAGGCGCTTCACTCCCCGGCAACGGCACCAGAAAAGAGTCTTGATGACCCACAAGTATAGGGGATCTATCGTAGTCCTTTCGATAAGTAAGAGTGTCGAACCCAACGAGGAGCAGAAGGAAATGATAAGCGGTTTTCAGTAAGGTATTCTCTGCAAGCACTGAAATTATCGGTAACAGATAGTTTTGTGATAAGATAATTCGTAACGGATAGCAAGTAACAAATGTAGCAAAGGTGCAGCAAGGTGGCCCAATCCTTTTTGTAGCAAAGGACAAGCCTGGACAAACTCTTATATAAAGCAAAGCGCTCCCGAGGACACATGGGAATTTCTGTCAAGCTAGTTTTCATCATGCTCATATGATTCGCGTTCGTTACTTTGATAATTTGATATGTGGGTGGAGCGGTGCTTGGTTGCTGCCCTTACTTGGACAAGCCTCTCACTTAGGATTAACCTCTTTCGCAAGCGTCTGCAACTATGAAAGAAGAATTAAGATAAATCTAACCATACCATGAAACATATGGATCCAAATCAGCCCCTTACAAAGCAACGCATAAACTAGGGTTTAAGCTTCTGTCACTCTAGCAACCCATCATCTACTTATTACTTCCCAATGCCTTCCCCTAGGCCCAAATAATGCTGAATTGTCATGTAGTCGGCGTTCACATAACACCACTAGAGGAGAGACAACATACATCTCATCAAAATATCGAACGAATACCAAATTCACATGATTACTTATAACAAGACTTATCCCATGTCCTCAGGAACAAAGGTAACTACTCACAAAGCATATTCATGTTCATAATCAGAGGGGTATTAATTATCATTAAGGATCTGAACATATGATCTTCCACCAAGTAAACCAACTAGCATCAACTACAAGGAGTAATCAACACTACTAGCAACCCACAGGTACCAATCTGAGGTTTTGAGACAAAGATCGGATACAAGAGATGAACTAGGGTTTGGAGAGGAGATGGTGCTGGTGAAGATGTTGATGGAGATTGACCCCCTCTCGATGAGAGGATTGTTGATGATGACGATGGCTTTGATTTCCCCCTCCGGGAGGGAAGTTTCCCCGGCAGAACAGCTCCGCCGGAGCCCTAGATTGGTTCTGCCCAAGTTCTGCCTCGATATCGCGGCGCTTCATCCCGAAAGCTCTCTCATGATTTTTTTCCAGGTAAAAACCCTCCATATAGCAGAAGATGGGCACCGGAGGGCTGCCAGGGGCCCCACAAGCCATAGGGGCGTGCCCTGGAGGGTAGGGCGCGCCCCCAGGCTTGTGGCCTCCTGGTGGGTCCCCTCTGGTAATTCTTTCGCCCAATATTTTTTTATTCCAAAATAATTCTCCGTAAATTTTTAGGACTTTTGGAGTTGTGCAGAATAGGTCTCTCCTATTTGCTCCTTTTCCAGTCCAGAATTCCAGCTGCCGGCATTCTCCCTCTTCATGTAAACCTTGTAAAATAAGAGAGAAAAGGCATAAGTATTGTACCATAATGTGTAATAACAGCCCAGAATGCATTAAATATCAATATAAAAGCATGATGCAAAATGGACGTATCACACCTCCGAGTACATTAAGGGCCTGCATAATTTTCTCGAAGTGGCTGAGGCAAACAAGCAGAATGGTTTTATGTATTGTCCATGTACTATCTGTGGGAATACGAAGGATTACTCTAACTCGAAAACCCTTCACGTCCACCTGCTTGAGAAGGGTTTCATGCCACACTATAATGTTTAGACCAAGCACGGAGAAAGAGGGGTTATGATGGAAGACAATGAAGAAGAAGAGGATGATGACAACTATCCACCCCCTGAATACGGTGATGCTGCAATGGGGGAAGCTGAAGATCAAGAGGAACCAGACGATGTGCCCGATGATGATCTTCGCCGGGTCATTGTTGATGCAAAGAGACAATGCCAAAGTGAAAGGGATAAGTTGAAGTTCGATCGCATGTTAGAGGATCACAAAAAAGGGTTGTACCCAAATTGCGAAGATGACAACACAAAGCTCGGTACCGCACTGGAATTGCTGCAATGGAAGGCAGGAAATGGTGTATCTGACAAGGCATTTGAAAAGGTGCTGAAAATAAAGAAGAATAAGCTTCCAAAGGACAACGAATTGCCCGACAATACATACGAAGCAAAGAAGGTTGTGTGCCCTCTAGGATTGGAGGTGCAGAAGATACATGCATGCCCTAATGACTGCATCCTCTACCGCAGTGCGTACGAGGATTTGAACGCATGCCCGGTATGCTGTGCATTGTGGTATAAGATCAGACGAGATGACCCTGGTGATGTTGAGGGCCAGCGCACCGGGAAGAGGGTTCCTACCAAGGTGATGTGATATGCTCCTATAATACCACGGTTGAAATGTTTGTTCAGAAACAAAGAGCATGCCAAGTTGATGCGATGGCACAAGGAAGACCGTAAGAAAGACGGGAAGTTGAGAGCACCCGGTGATGGGTCGCAGTGGAGAAAGATCGAGAGAAAGTGGGGGGACTTTACAGGTGACCCAGGGAACGTAAGGTTTGGTTTAAGTGCAGATGGCGTTAATCCTTTTGGGGAGCAGAGCAGCAAGCATAGCACATGGCCTGTGACTCTATGTATGTATAACCTTCCTCCTTGGTTGTGCATGAAGCGGAAGTTCATTATGATGCCAGTGCTCATCCAAGGCCCTAAGCATCCTGGCAATGACATTGATGTGTACCTGATGACCCACAAGTATAGGGGATCTATCATAGTCCTTTCGATAAGTAAGAGTGTCGAACCCAACGAGGAGCAGAAGGAAATGACAAGCGGTTTTCAGTAAGGTATTCTCTGCAAGCAGTGAAATTATCGGGAACAGATAGTTTTGTGATAAGATAATTCGTAACGGATAGCAAGTAACAAATGTAACAAACGTGCAGCAAGGTGGCCCAATCCTTTTTGTAGCAAAGGACAAGCCTGGACAAACTCTTATATAAAGCAAAGCGCTCCCGAGGACACATGGGAATTTCTGTCAAGCTAGTTTTTATCATGCTCATATGATTCATGTTCGTTACTTTGATAATTTGATATGTTGGTGGACCGGTGCTTGGGTGCTGTCCTTACTTGGACAAGCCTCCCACTTATGATTAACCTCTCTCGCAAGCATCCGCAACTACAAAATAAGAATTAAGATAAATCTAACCATAGCATGAAACATATGGATCCAAATCAGCCCCTTACGAAGCAACGCATAAACTAGGGTTTAAGCTTCTGTCACTCTAGCAACCCATCATCTACTTATTACTTCCCAATGCCTTCCTCTAGGCCCAATTAATGGTGAAGTGTCATGTAGTCGATGTTCACATAACACCACTAGAGGAGAGACAACATACATCTCATCAAAATATCGAACGAATACAAAATTCACATGATTACTTATGACAAGACTTATCCCATGTCCTCAGGAACAAACGTAACTACCCACAAAGCATATTCATGTTCATAATCAGAGGAGTATTAATTATCATTAAGGATCTGAACATATGATCTTCCACCAAGTAAACCAACTAGCATCAACTACAAGGAGTAATCAACACTACTAGCAACCCACAGGTACCAATCTGAGGTTTTGAGACAAAGATCGGATACAAGAAATGAACTAGGGTTTGGAGAGGAGATGGTGCTTATGAAGAAGTTGATGGAGATTGACCCCCTCTCGATGAGAGGATCGTTGGTGATGACGATGGCTTCGATTTCCCCCTCCGGGAGGGAGGTTTCCCTGGCAGAACAGCTCCGCCGGAGCCCTAGATTGGTTCTATCCAAGTTCGGCCTCGAGACGGCGGTGCTTCATCCCGAAAGCTCCCTTATGATTTTTTCCAGGTCAAAACCCTCCATATAGCAGAAGATGGGCACCGGAGGCCTGCCAGGGGGCCCACAAGCGACAGGGGCGCGCCCAGGGGGGTAGGGCACGCCCCCTTGGCTTGTGACTCCCTGGTGGGTCCCCTCTGGTATTTCTTTCGCCCAATATTTTTTATATATTCCAAAATAATTCTCCGTAGATTTTCAGGACTTTTGGAGTTGTGAAGAATAGGTATCTCAGATTTGCTCCTCTTCATGTAAACCTTGTAAAATAAGAGAGAAAAGGCATAAATATTGTACCATAGTGTGTATTAACAGCCCATAATGCAATAAATATCGATATAAAAGCATGATGCAAAATGGACGTATCAACTCCCCCAAGGTTAGACCTCGCTTGTCCTCAAGCGAAAGCCGAAATCGGTAAATATGTCCACATGTTTAGAGATAGAGGTGTCGATAAAATAAAATACGGCATCATGGTTATGTTTAGAACAGCAACATATATTGACATATAATTTCTTATGCTAGAGTAACAATTCATTCACAAGGTAAAGTACGAATCAAGAACTCTATTGAGAACCAACAAACTATGATCTTAGTCATTGAAGCAATTCCAATTTATCATAACGTAGGAAAGAGTTAATATAAGAGCTTGTAAAGCAAATCCACATACTCAATCATCTTTTAGTCTTTCATAATTGCTAACACTCACGCGGTACCTATGAGGTCAAAGCTTCAATCGGACACAGAGAAAGATAGGGGCTTATAGTATTGCCTCCCAACTATTTACCTCAAGGGAAATGTCAACAGAAATAACTCATGCTCACCAACATCCGAGTGGATATATGTGTCTAGATCATTCCCCAACACATGACGCTTGCCAAGAGATAAAGGCGAAATGAAGGAAGCAGTGAAGATCACCACGACTCTTGCATAAAGGTAAGTACTAGAAAATAAAAGTAACAGATAGGCCCTTCGCAGAGGGAAGCAGAGGTTGTCATGTGCTTTTATAGTTAGATGTGCAATCCCTTAATGCAAAAGAACATCACTTTATATTGCCCCTTGTGATAAAGAACTTTATTATGCAGTCTGTCGCTTTTATTTCTTCCATATCACAAGTTCGTATAAAGTTTATTTTCCTCACACTAATAGATGACACATATTTAGAGAGCAATTTTTATTGCTTGCACCGATGACAATTTACTTGAAGGATATTACTCAATCCATAGGTTGGTATGGTGGACTCTCATGGCAAAACCGGGTTAAAGGTGTTTGGATGCACAAGTAGTATCTCTACTTGGTGCGGAAGTTTTGGCTGATATGGGGTGGAAGCAAGCGACACATGTTAAAGGATCTATAACCATATAACTTCTATTCGGAAATAAGCAAACATAACCCATTATGTTGTCTTCCTTGTCCAACATCAACTTCTTAACATATAATATTTTAATGAGTGCTCACAATCATAAAAGATGTCCAAGATAATATATTTATATGTGAACCTCTCTTTCTTTATTACTTCCTTTTAATTGCAACAATGACCAATAGCTTTGTTTGTCAACTCACAACAAATTTCAATCGACATACCTCTTATATGTGAAGTCATCACCCCCCATAAGATCATCATATATATTCTTTGCTTTTATTTTATACTTCTTTCTATTTCTTTTTCTCAAGATCATAGCAAGCAAGCAAAGCCCTCAACTCAAAACTACTCTTTATTATATAACTCTCGGACTTGCTTACATAGGGGGAACATAAAGCAAAACTCAAAACTAGATCACACTAAAGACTTTATTGTACTAGATCAAGATGTAACCAAAAGGATCGAACTAAGAAAAACGATAAAAGTAAAAGATGTGATGGTGATACGATACCGGGGCACCTCCCCCAAGCTTGGCACAAGCCAAGGGGAGTGCCCATACCCATGTGTTTAGTTGTCTTTCTTCGGAGGTGGCGATGTTGGAGTTGTTGATGAGGTTGGAGGCTTGTCCAGTTTCCTCTTGAGCATAAAATTCTATTCCCTCAGATCGTCTACTTCCTGCTCGAGCTTCAATATCCTTTGACATAATTCTTGCTTGCTCTCCTGAAGGAAACGAGAAGGGGTAAATAGAACCTTGGGTTTTCTCCTTGTGTTTGGGAGGCTCGATTTCCCGAACTCCACGTGCATATCTCCTGGTCGAGGCAGGGGGATCTCCTCTTCATCCGAGCTTTCTTCCTCATACTTGCCTTCTAGTTCCTCCTCCGAGAACAATCCATAAGGATCTAAGTCCCCATAGAGCTTGGGATTGGCAAGATAATGCGATACATAGCTCTCCCCATCGGAATCTTGGGATGACATCTTGCTCTAAATCTGCTGCAGAAACAGCTCAAAACAAAAACAGGAGATATTGTCGTGACACGAAGGTCAAAACCTTCGGGAGATTATATAATGAATTTTTACCAACCCGAAGGAGTATACCAGAAGAAAACGGAGTCTGGAGGGTACACGGGGTGGCCACAAGCCACAGGGGCGCGCCCAGGGGGTAGGGCGCGCCCCCCTGGCTTGTCGCCTCCTCGTGCACTCTTCAGACTACTTTAAATTTTACTAATTTATTAAATATTCCAAAACCGAGAAAAATTGCTGTTGAAAAAGCTTTGGAGTCGGTTTACTTACCGTACCACATAACTATTCCTTTTCGGAGTCTGAAACGTTCTGGTAGGTCTCCCTAATGTACTCCTCCGGAGTTATGGTATTGATAATATTGGTTTCAACATTTATGGGAGTACCTGAGATATAATGTTTGATTCTTTGACCGTTTACCACCTTCGGATTTGTGCCTTCGGGGTTGTTGATCTTGATGGCACCGGAATGATATACTTCCTCGATAATGTAAGGCCCTTCCCATTTAGAGAGAAGTTTTCCTACAAAAAATCTTAAACGAGAATTGTATAGCAAGACATGGTCACCTACATTGAATTCACGCTTTTGTATCCTTTTATCATGCCATCTCTTAACCTTTTTTTAAACAACTTGGCATTCTCATAGGCCTGGTGTGACGCCCCCAATTTCGACCGTACGCTAATCATACACGCAATGCGTACGACCAAGATTAGGGACTCACTAATTAATATCACAACACAACTCTAGACACAAAATAAAGGCATACATCTTCATATTACAAGCCAGGGGCCTCGAGGGCTCGAATACAAAGCTCGACAAGCACGAGTCAGCGGAAGCAAATAATATCTGAGTACAGACATAAGTTAAACAAGTTTTGCCTTAAGAAGGCTAGCACAAACATAAGCAGCGGATCAAAAGAGGCGAGGCCTCCTGCCTGGGGACTTCCTAACTACTCCTGAGCATCGGCACTCTCCACGTAGTAGTAGGCTCCAGCGGTGGTGTAGTAGTCGTCTCCGGCGTACTCCATCTCCTGGGCTCCATCGTCTGAACGCAGAATCGTATCGAGGGGGAAAGGGAAAGCAAAGCAGCGGTGAGTACTCATCCAAAGTACTCGCAAGACTGACATCAGAACTATGCTAAGTATGCATCAGTATCAAGGAAAGGGGTTATATCTGGGCTGACTGCAGAAAGCAAGAATAGGGGGAAAGGCCTAGTCCTATCGAAGACTAGCATCTTCAGCATCTTGCAGCATTAGAAGAGAGTAGACTGGTATCTCATATATAGTCATATTATTGTAGCAATTTTATTAAGTAACCACGCCCAGAGATTCTCCCTCGACTCCCTGCGAGGAAGCAATCCCGGAGCCAACATTCATTTCAAATTTAAAGTCACAGTTATAGTTGTATAAGGTCAAGGTACAACTCCAAGTCGTCCTGTTACTATGGACACGGCTATTCGAATAGATAATTCATCCCTGCAGGGGTGCACCGCATTTCCAACACGCCTGATCACCTCCGGTCGGACACACTTTCCTGGGTCATGCCCGGCCTCGGGATATCAGCACGTCGTAGCTCTACCTAGGCTCAACGAAGACGCCAGCCCGCCGGTCGAAATCCTAAGCACGCAGGAGTCATGGGCCAATCGCCCTTTGCACTCCTGCACGATGCGAACGCGGCCGAGGTCAGTCCTAGCACCCCTTATAACAAGCGCGGTGCCGTTGCGGACCACTCGGGCACGCGCCGCTCCATTGCTGACGTCCGAAGAGCTTCGGCTGATACAACGACGCTGAGTACCCATTACTTCTCCCACGCGATGGTTTGGTGCGTAAAAAGGCGAACGACCCAACTCAGATCAAATACCCAACTCATTAGCATTTTATTAATGCGCGGAAAGCGCGACCCATGAAGTGCGGTCCCGTTGCCCCGTCTCAAGGATGTGTGGCAAGGGCCTCTCCTGCCCGTCCACGCCTCATCATCATCAAACCGTGGGTACCCCTCAGGGCCGACCCATCACCAACATGTTTCTGTAACCAGGTCATAGTAACTGTGTGTATAAAACATCAAGACGGAACCTGAGGAATCACCCTCAAAGGGCCCCGCTCGATGAAACCGTCAAGGTGCATTTAGAGGAATCACCCTCGAGGGTCCCACACTTGAGGGGTTGCACGACAGAGTCATCGTCGGGAGTGGTGAAGGAAGAATCACCCTCGATAACCACGACCGACTAGCTGCATTACAGAGCTAGCATCATGAGTACTTCACGAGGTGTCACCCTCGGTACTCGATAGTAGCGCTGCAGAGTCGTACAACTAAGGGTGGTGCGGTAATGTGATGGGGCCTGGCTCGTCGGTCGGTTTACCGAGTCTTCGAGTCGTCGATGAAGATGCAGGGGCAACTGGGACTAAGGGGGTCACAGGGGGTTCATTGATCAACCTATACTAAGCAGTTGGTACAACAATAGGTATAGTAGCAGTTTATCAAAAACAGGCTATGCATCAGAAATAGGAGCTAACTAATACAGTAGCAAAATTCTAATGCAAGAATGAGAGGGAAAGAATGGGCGATATCGGAATGCTCAAGGGGCGTTGCTTGCCTTGCTGCTCTGCGGCAAAAGGCTGATCGTAAACGGTGTAGTCGTACCCGGCAGCAGCGTCAGTCTCGGGGTCTACCGGGGAGAAGAGGGGGGAAGAAACAATAAATATAAAGCACAGATGCAACACGATGCATGACATGGCAATATGCAGGGCTAGGCATGCACTAACGCAGTACTACACGTTGCAGACGGAGCGGGAGAATATCTTACGATATTTCCCGGGTCTCTGGCTTTTACCGGGCAGATGAAACCGTTGGAGAAGTTCCATGTTTGCTATGCTAGGAGCACGTGACAGACTAACGGACTGCGTAATTGGAACCGTAGAATTATTCTGAGCAACTTTCATGTTCAAAACTTTTTCATCCGGACTACGGTTTATTTTATATGATTTTATAAAGATTTGGCAATATTCTGAAATTATTATTAATTCAAATTAAAACATAAATACTAAATGTACCCAGCTGTAGCTAGCCTATGTGTATGACCAATGGGACCAGGGGGTCCAGTCAGCATGCCTAGTCAGCAGTTGACCAGTCAATAGTTGACTGGTCAACAGGGTCAATGGACCCACGGGTCATAGACTACTTTGACTTGCCAGATTAATAAAACTAATTAATCAGATTACTAATTAATTAATTAACTTATTAACATTATTTATTTATTTTGAAACTCTTTTTCCTTTTTTTTCTTTTTTTTCTTTTAAAACAGAACATGGGGGGCTTATTTGCAAATGGGGGATTAACCCCCGGTAATCAAATCGGGCCGGCCGTGCTGGGCTCGCACGGCGCTTGGAGGCGCCGACGACCGAGGAAGGAGGCCGCGTGGGCCGGTGGGAGGGGAGCGGCGGCGGCTGGGCCGTGGGTGGTCAGGCGGAGGCGGAGCTGCGGCCAGGGGCGCGGTCGGGCGCGTGCGGGCGAGCGCCTGGACGCGGACGCGGTCGTGGCCGAGGCGGGCTAGCGGTGCGGGAGCAGCGACCAGGCGGTGGCCACGAGCACAGGCCGGCTAGGCGCGGGCGCGGCGGCAACAGGAGGCAGCGCGGCAGCGACGGGTGGCGGTGGGGAGCGACGGCGCGTGCGGCTGCAGCAGCGCGCGGCTGTAGGGGCGCGGCACGGGCGAGCAGCCGCGGGCGGAGTCGGGCGCCGGCGTGGGCTCGCGCGGGCGGGCGCGTGTGGATGAGAGGGGGGGGCCACCACGGGGTGAGCGCGACCGGGGCAGCGCGCGGGAGCAGCCCGGGCCTGACGAGCGTGGGGTGCGGGTGCGCGGGCGCGATGGGGGCAGAAGGGGCGAGGTGAGCCGGGAAGAGAGAGGAAAGAGGCCGGGGGCCCTCACCGGCGGTGCAGGGGGGCAGGAGCGGCGAGGCTCGAAGAAGCGGCTTGGGGAGGAGGACGGGGACGGAGTCCGACGACGGCGACGGGGAGCAGCAGTGTCGGGGCGGCTCGGCCGCTACAGGCCCGAGCTCCAGCTCGGGCAGAGAGAGGGAGGGACGAACGGGGTGCGAGGGGGAGAGGGAGGGAGCTAGGTCAGTGGGGAGGGGTCGTCCTCCGGCTTTATAGGGGAGGGACCGGCGTCGATGGCCGGCGCGTGGCCGGGCTGGCGCCGTGTCGGCCATCCCCTTTCCCTGGCCCCTGTAGCGAGAGGTGGGGGATGGCTGGGGAGGAGTTGGGCCAGCTTAGAGGAACAGGGGGAGGGCTTTCCTTTTTCTTTGATTTTTGCTTTCTTTTCTTTTTAACAGTTACTGTTTGCAAAGCTTTTTAAATACCAAATAGTTTTACAAAAATATGATAGCTTGCCCATTATTACAAAAGCAATATTAGGTAGTGCCCCAAAAAGTTTGAGACCATTTGAAAAATGTTTGGAATTCTTATAATTCAAAAGGCAATTAAATACTTGTTTTGGTCTCTGTTAAAATAGTTTTTTGGCACAAAACCACATGATAAAATGTTGGTTACAATTTTAGAATAGCTTAGAGAATATTTGAAACCCATTCATGATTTTTAATGCCTGGTTTGCAAAACTTTTAAAATCACTTTTCAAATGATTTTGAATGGCAAAGGAATTTGAATCAGGGTTGATTCCAACAGTGATCTTAATTGGATTAGCAAAATGATTATGCTTGATCAAGGTCATTACTGTAGCTTAATTAGAGAATTTACTGTAGCACTTAATCCGGGGCATCACAACTCTCCCCTACTAAAAAGGAATTCTCGTCCCGAGAATTAAGAAGTAGAAGGAAAGAGCCCGGGGTATTCTGCACGAAGATGATCTTCGCATTTCCAAGTGGCTTCATCTTCAGAATGATTTGCCCACTGCACTTTGAAGAACTTGGTAACCTTTTGACGAGTCTGACGTTCAGTTTCATCGAGAATGCGGACTGGTTGCTCTTTGTAAGAGAGGTCTTGTTGCAGTTCAAGCATATCATGATCCACTGCCCGGATAGGATCTTTGAAGCAGCGACGAAGCTGTGACACATGGAACACATCGTGAACCTGAGAAAGGTTTGGCGGTAGTTCCAGCTGATATGCCACCTTACCACGCCTTCCGAGAACAGTGAAAGGACCAATATATCGAGGAGCCAGCTTGCCCTTGATCCTGAAACGGTGTGTACCTCTCATTGGCGTGACTCAAAGATAAGCCTTTTCGCCAGGTTGATAGACCATATCTTTGTGATGACGGTCATACTGACTCTTCTGACGAGACTGAGCAGCCTTCAGATTTGCATGAATAATGCGGACTTGATCTTCGGCATGTTGGATAATATCTGGGCCGATAAGTGTACGTTCCCCAGTTTCTGACCAATTCAGAGGAGTTCGATACTTGCGTCCATATAACAATTCAAAAGGAGCCATCTTCAGACTAGCTTGATAGCTATTGTTGTAGGAGAACTTAGCATACGGGAGAGATTCCTCCCATTTCTTGCCGAAAGAAATGACAGAAGCTCGAAGCATGTCTTCGAGAATCTGATTGACTCTTTCAACTTGTCCCTGGGATTGAGGGTGAAAAGCGGTGCTGAAGGACAAATGAGTTCCCATGGCTTCCTGGAAACTTGCCCAGAACCTTGAAGTGAATAAGCTGCCACGGTCTATACTAATCACCAATGGAATACCGTGGAGTGAAACAACTCTAGACATGTATAGATCTGCTAGCTGACTAGCAGTAATAGTTTTCTTGACAGCAAGAAAATGTGCCACTTTGGACAGTCGGTCAATGACGACAAGAATAGCATCATTACCTTTCTGCGATCTGGGAAAACCAGTGACGAAGTCCATTTCAACATGGTCCCATTTCCATTCAGGAACTGTAATAGGTTGCACAGTTCCGACAGGCCTTTGATGTTCTGCTTTGATCCGACGGCAAATGTCACATTCTGAAACATAGCGTGCAATGTCTTGCTTCATGTTAGACCACCAGAATCTTTGACGAATGTCTTGGTACATCTTGGTACTACCAATATGAATTGACAGCGGAGTGTCATGTGCTTCCTTCATGACCTCCTGAGTCACATCATTGTTTTTCTCCTTACTCGGTACCACTAGGCGGCCTTTGAAGTACAAAGCGCCATCCTCAGCAATAGTGAAGAACGAAGGTTTACCTTCCGTCAGATAGCGTTTAATCTTTTCGACTTCATTGTCACACTTCTGGATCCACTTGATGACGTCCACAAGATCTAGTTTAGCAACCAGGGTATTAAGAGAACCCTGGGAAACAACGTGGAGGTTCATTTTGTAGGACCCTTCAGGAGGGGGAGCGAGTGCACCAGGCGGAACAATATGGAGATTCAGCTTGCGAAATTCCTTTTGAAGAAGGGGGTGAACCTTGTGAACCTGAAGGTGATTGTAGTATGACTTGCGGCTCAAAGCATCATCCATTACATTAGCCTTCCCAGGTGTATAAGAAATTCCCACATTGTAATCTGCTATGCGCTCCATCCATCTCTGTTGACGGAGGTTCAGATCTGGCTGAGTAAACAAGTACTTCAGACTTTGGTGATCGGTGTAGATCTCGCAACGATTACCAACAAGGTTTGTCGCCACTCTTTTAGTAAATGAATTACCGCAGCAAGTTCAAGGTCATGATCTGGGTAGTTCCCTTCATGAGGACGCAATTGACGAGATGCATAAGCAACCACTCTGCGCTCTTGCATTAAGACACAGCCTATCCCCCGACATGAAGCGTCACAATAAATGACGAAGTCCTTACGAGTATCCGGAGGAGCAAGCACTGGAGCAGACGTCAGTTTGTCCTTAAGTGCCTAAAAGCTCTCCTGACATTTTTCTGTCCACTCATATTTAATTCCTTTGTGAAGCAAATTGGTTAAGGGCTTTGCAATCTTGGAGAAGTTCTCGACGAATCGACGGCAATAGCTGGCAAGTCCGAGAAAACTTCTGAGTTGCTTGACATTCTTCGGGGGAGTCTAGTCAAGAATAGCCTGAACTCGTTCAGGGTTGACCGCAATACCATCCTTGGAGATCACATGACCAAGGTAGGTTACTTCGTCCATCCAGAACTCACACTTTGAATACTTTGCATAAAGTTGATGTTCTCGAAGCCTCTCCAGTATAAGACGAAGATGTTCAGCATGCTCTTCTTTATTCCTAGAGTAAACCAGGATATCATCCAGATAAACCACGACGAATTTATCGAGGTAATCCATGAATATATAGTTCATCAGGCGAGAGAAGGTTGCTGGGGCATTGGTTACGCCGAAGGACATGACGGTGTACTCATATGAACCATAGCGAGTAACAAATGCAGTCTTGGGAATATCCTCTTCATGAACCCGGATCTGATGGTAACCCAACCTCAAGTCGAGTTTCGAAAACACTGATGACCCAGCAAGTTGATCATACAGATCGTTGATCCGAGGAAGCGGATATTTATTTTGAATCGTTGCTTGGTTGATGGGACGGTAATCTTGGATCAATCGATTTGTACCATCTTTCTTCTTGACAAAGAGTGAAGGTGCTCCCCAAGCAGAGGAACTTGGACGAATGAAACCCAGACGAAGCGAATTGTCAATTTCTTGCTTAAGTTCAAGGAGTTCATGTGGAGGCATCTTATATGGCCGCTTGGCAATAGGGGTGGTGCCTGGCACTAAGTCGATGACAAACTTGACAACTCTTACAGGGGGAATCCCTGGAAGTTCTTCTGGAAAGACATCTTGAAAATCACGGACCATTGGAATGTTTTCAATCCCCTCAGGAGGTGACTGATTTAATGCATTCAAGGTATATAACCGGGCTTCAGCATTTAACAGCTTGGAATGACATGATCGAGTACAACTCATAACCAAAGAAGATTACTAAGAGTTGTTGATTTGCAATGCGTACTTAATTCGGACATCAGTGTCCTTGATTGTCCAACAACTCAGAACACGAGGAAACTGGAGTCGATGAAATATCATGGTTGACGAGGAGCTCATAAGAAGTTATGAAGCTCCGTGATATTTATCAAGATACCAGGGATAATACCCGGAGGTAGATCATAATAGAGGTTAGACTAGTGTATTGATCTGTGGAAGAAAAGCACTTTAACCTGTCTGAGAATGAAATCAAAGTAGAACAACCTGGTCGGAACCACGATTGCAAAGGACAAGATCAAAGATACAAGATCAAATCATACAATGAATGATTATATGAAAGGAGAAGCTTGTATGATAAGATCAACATCATTTCCATGGGCATGAACACAAGGTTCAAGGTCGACTCCCACTTTATCAATGCATCACCTTCCATTTACACCTCGCCTTTGGTGAAATTATAGTTTTGAAAGATTATCTGGCAAAACATCAGAAAAGTATGACTCGTGAAAACTGTCGGGTTCACACGATTTAAGGAAGGCATAGGTCCAACCCATCGGGGCATCTTAGGAACATATACCACAAACTTCAAGAGTAATTAACACATGCTTGCAAACAGAGCATGGCTGACGAAAGCATAGGATACAACTTATCAAAGGGAGAAGACACCGTTTACCAATGGCATCATGTATCAGGGAAGAGCATCACAAGAATTTTGAATGTGAAGGATGCTACCGGATAATAACCCAACAATGGGTCTGGCGGTCCACAAAGGACCTGATGTGAATATCGGTGCTCAATCAGAGGGAGAAAGAATGCAAGGCATCAGATCATAGAATATCCAATTAATTTGATGCTTAAATAACCAAAGGAATTAAGATTTCCAAATTGGTGTATCGGAAATAGATGCCCGATCAAATACAAGTAAGTTGAATGGATTTAGATGGACAATCAATCAAAGTTGAATTGTCGAGAACCAACTCATGTTTGGAAAGACGTCTGAGCCGGAAAGATAATTTATGAGAAACAACTGACGACTGCATGCATTCACACACAGGTGGAATCAATAAAATCAAATGACAATCACAAAGGATTTAATGAATATTGCAAGCCATATTGAATTAACCATAATGCAAGCAGATGAGAAAGGTCAAGAGTCAAAGGCTATTGAGGATTTGGAAGATCGAATAGCAATTCGAAGGATTTTGTGAAACCCATGACAACTGAGGACGAACGAATCCCCAGTAAGCTAGAGGAATTATTCGGAGGGGTTGACTGTGGAGGGAAAATAGAAGCGATGAGCACAAGTTCTCGGGAGAACATCGGAGAGAATCATCGGAATCTTCTGACGAATCAAGCCATCGTCTGGAATGAGGGGCTCTCCGGGAGGAAGTAGTTATGAGAACCTAGAGTTAGAGTTAGCAAAATCTTTAACCCGAAAGAGAAGAGAGATCAGAACCCAGAGTATAGATGAGGAATAAAAGATCCTAATATACCACTCGATTGAGAAGTGGGCCCGTAAGCCACACAACTATGTTAGTAAAAGTTTTTCAAGTACTAGACTCAACTTCGGCCAAGGAGTTGGAAAGGGGGCTACCTACGGGCAGTCGGCTCTGATACCAACTTGTGACGCCCCTAATTTCGACCGTATGCTAATCATACACGCAATGCGTACGACCAAGATTAGGGACTCGCTAATTAATATCACAACACAACTCTAGACACAAAATAAAGGCATACAACTTCATATTACAAGCCAGGGGCCTCGAGGGCAAGAATACAAAGCTCGACAAGCACGAGTCAGCGGAAGCAAATAATATCTGAGTACAGACATAAGTTAAACAAGTTTCGCCTTAAGAAGGCTAGCACAAACATAGAGCAGCGGATCGAAAGAGGCGAGGCCTCCTGCCTGGGAACCTCCTAACTACTCCTGAGCGTCGGCACTCTCCACGTAGTAGTAGACTCCAGCGGTGGTGTAGTAGTCATCTCCGGCGTACTCCATCTCCTGGGCTCCATCGTCTGAACGAAGAATCGTATCGAGGGGGAAAGAGAAAGCAAAGCAACGGTGAGTACTCATCCAAAGTACTCGCAAGACTGACATCAGAACTATGCTAAGTATGCATCAGTATCAAGGAAAGGGGTTATATCTGGGCTGATTGCAGAAAGCAAGAATAGGGGGAAAGGCCTAGTCCTATCGAAGACTAGCATCTTCAGCATCTTGCAGCATTAGAAGAGAGTAGACTGGTATCTCATATATACTCATATTATTGTAGCAATTTTATTAAGTAACCACGCCTAGAGATTCTCCCTCGACTCCCTGCAAGGAAGCAATCCCGGAGCCAACATTCATTTCACATTTAAAGTCACAGTTATAGTTGTATAAGGTCAAGGTACAACTCCAAGTCGTCCTGTTACCGTGGACACGGCTATTCGAATAGATAATTCATCCCTGCAGGGGTGCACCGCATTTCCAACACGCCTGATCACCTCCGGCCGGACACACTTTCCTGGGTCATGCCCGGCCTCGGGATATCAGCACGTCGTAGCTCTACCTAGGCTCAACGAAGACGCCAGCCCGCCGGTCTAAATCCTAAGCGCGCAGGGGTCATGGGCCAATCGCCCTTTGCACTCCTGCACGATGCGAACGCGGCCGAGGTCAGTCCTAGCACCCCTTATAACAAGCGCGGTATCGTTGCGGACCACACGGGCGCGCGCCGCTCCATTGCTGACGTCCGAAGAGCTTCGGCTGATACAACGACGCTGAGTACCCTTAACTTCTCCCACGCGATGGTTTGGTGCGTAAAAAGGCCAACGACCCAACTCAGATCAAATACCCAACCCATTAGCATTTTATTAATGCGGGGAAAGCGCGACCCATGAAATGCGGTCCCGTCGCCCCGTCTCGAGGATGTGTGGCAAGGGCCTCTCCTGCCAGTCCACGCCTCATCATCATCAAACCGTGGGTACCCCTCAGGGCCGACCCATCACCAACATGTTTCTGTAACCAGGTCATAGTAACTGTGTGTATAAAACATCAAGACGGAACCTGAGGAATCACCCTCAAAGGGCCCCGCTCGATGAAACCATCAAGGTGGACTTAGAGGAATCACCCTCGAGGGTCCCACACTTGAGGGGTTGCACGACAGAGTCATCGTCGGGAGTGGTGAAGGAGGAATCACCATCGATAACCACGACCGACTAGCTGCACTACAGAGCTAGCATCATGAGTACTTCACGAGGTGTCACCCTCGGTACTCGATAGTAGCGCTGCAGAGTCGTACAACTAAGGGGGGTGCGGTGATGTGATGGGGCCTGGCTCGTCGGTCGGTTGACCGAGTCTTCGAGTCGTCGATGAAGAAGCAGGGGCAACTGGGACTAAGGGTGTCACAGGGGGTTCATTGATCAACCTATACTAAGGAGTTGGTATAACAACAGGTATAGTAGCAGTTTATCAAAAACAGGCTCTGCATCAGAAATAGGAGCTAACTAATATAGTAGCAAAATTCTAATGCAAGAATGAGAGGGAAAGAATGGGCGATATCGGAATGCTCAAGGGGGGTTGCTTGCCTTGCTGCTCTGTGGCAAAAGGCTGGTCGTCTACGGTGTAGTCGTACCCGGCAGCAGCGTCAGTCTCGGGGTCTACCGGAGAGAAAAGGGGGAAAGAAACAATAAATATAAAGCACAAGTGCAACACGATGCATGACATGGCAATATGCAGGGCTAGGCATGCACTAATGCAGTACTACACGTTGTAGACGGAGCGGGAGAATATCTGACGATATTTCCCGGGTCTCTGGCTTTTACCGGACAGATGAAACCGATGGAAAAGTTCCATGTTTTTGTATGCTAGGAGCACGTGACAGACTAACAGATTGCGTAATTGGAACCGTAGAATTATTCTGAGCAACTTTCATGTTCAAAACTTTTTCATCCGGACTACGGTTTATTTTATATGATTTTATAAAGATTTGGCAATATTCTGAAATTATTATTAATTCAAATTAAAACAGAAATACTAAATGTTCCCAGCTGTAGCTAGCCTATGTGTATGACCAGTGGGACCAGGGGGTCCAGTCAGCATGCCTAGTCAGCAGTTAACCAGTCAACAGTTGACTGGTCAACAGGGTCAATGGACCCACGGGTCATAGACTACTTTGACTAGCCAGATTAATAAAACTAATTAATCAGATTACTAATTAATTAATTAACTTATTAACATTATTTATTTATTTTGAAATTTTTTTTTCTTTTTTTTTCTTTTTTTTCATTTAAAACAGAGCATGGGGGGGGGGGCTTATTTGCAAATGGGGGATTAACCCCCGGTAATCAAATCGGGCCGGCTGTGCTGGGCTCGCACGGCGCTTGGAGGCTCCAGCGGCCGAGGCAGGAGGCCGCGTGGGCCGGTGGGAGGGGAGCGGTGGCGGCTCGGCCGCGGGTGGTCGGGCGGAGGCGGAGCGGCGGCCAGGGGCGCGGCCGGGCGCGTGCGGGCGAGCGCCTGGACGCGGGCGCGGTTGTGGCCGGGGCGGGCTAGCGGCGCGGGAGCAGTGAGCATGCGGTGGCCGCGAGCGCAGGCCGGCTAGGCACGGGCGCGGGCGCGGCGGCAACAGGAGGCGGCGCGGCAGCGGCGGGTGGCGGTGGGGAGCGACGGCATGTGCGGCTGCAGCAGCGCGCGGCTGCAGGGGCGCGGCACGGGCGAGCAGCCGCGGGCGGAGTCGGGCGCCGGCGTGGGCTCGCGCGGGCGAGCGCGTGCGGATGATAGGGGGGGCGACCGCGGGGTGAGCGCGACCGGGGCAGCGCGCGGGAGCAGCCCGGGCCTGACGAGCATGGGGTGCGGGTGCGCGGGCGCGATGGGGGCAGAAGGGGCGAGGCGAGCCGGGAAGAGAGAGGAAAGAGGCCAGGGGCCCTCACCGGCGGTGCAGGGGGGCAGGAGCGGCGAGGCTCGAAGAAGCGGCTTGGGGAGGAGGACGGGGACGGAGTCCGGCGACGGCGACGGGGAGCAGCAGCGTTGGGGCGGCTCGGCCGCTACGGGCCCGAGCTCCAGCTCGGGCAGAGAGAGGGAGGGACGAACGGGGCGCGAGGGGGAGAGGGAGGGAGCTAGGTTAGTGGGGAGGGGTCATCCGCCGGCTTTATAGGGGAGGGAGCGGCGTCGATGGCCGGCGCGTGGCCGGGGTGGCGCCGTGTCGGCCATCCCCTTTCCCTGGCCCTGTAGCAAGAGGTGGGGGATGGTTGGGGAGGAGTTGGGCCGGCTCAGAGGAACAAGGGGAGGGCTTTCCTTTTTCTTTTATTTTTGCTTTCTTTTCTTTTTAACAGTTACTGTTTGCAAAGCTTTTTAAATACCAAATAGTTTTACAAAAATATGATAGCTTGCCCATTATTACAAAAGCAATATTAGGCAGTGCCCCAAAAAGTTTGAGACCATTTGAAAAATGTTTGGCATTCTTATAATTCAAAAGGCAATTAAATAATTGTTTTGTCCTCTGTTAAAATAGTTTTTTGGCACAAAACCACATGATAAAATGTTGGTTACAATTTTAGAATAGCTTAGAGAATATTTGAAACCCATTCATGATTTTTAATGCCTGGTTTGCAAAACTTTTAAAATCACTTTTCAAATGATTTTGAATTGCAAAGGAATTTGAATCAGGGTTGATTCCAACAGTGATCTTAATTGGATTAGCAAAATGATTAAGCTTGATCAAGGTCATTACTGTAGCTTAATTACAGAGTTTACTGTAGCACTTAATCCGGGGCGTCACACCTGGGTTCTCCATTCATCAAGTGAGCTGATGTCAAATAACCTCTTCTCACCAGCAAGTTTGAAATCATAGTTGAGCTCTTTAATTGCCCAATAAGCTTTATGTTCTAGTTCAAGAGGTAAGTGACATGCTTTACCATAAAACCATTTTATACGGAGACATACCCATAGGGTTTGTGTAAGCAGTTCTATAAGCCCATAATGCATCATCAAGTTTCTTAGACCAATTCTTTCTGGATCTATTAATAGTCTTCTGCAAGATCAATTTAATTTCTCTATTGCTCAATTCTACTTGACCACTAGACTAAGGATGATAAGGAGATGCAATTCTATGATTAACATCATACTTAGCAAGCAATTTATGGAAAGCACCATGAATAAAGTGTGAACCACCATCAGTCATTAAATATCTAGGGACTCCAAATCTAGGGAAAATAACTTCTTTAAGCATTTTAATAGAAGTGTTATGATCAGCGCTACTAGTTGGAATAACTTCTACCGACTTAGTAACATAATCAATAGCAACTAGAATATGAGTACACCCGTTAGACTGTGGAAAAGGTCCCATATAATCAAAATCCCAAACATCAAATGGTTCAATGACAAGGGCATTTCCTGATGTCTACTAATATTACCAATTCTTTGACATTCATCACAAGACAAGACAAACTTACGAGCATCCTTGAAGAGAGTAGGCCAATAAAAACCCGATTGCAGTACCTTATGTGCAGTTCTATCTCCAGCGTGGTGTCCTCCGTAGGCCTCGGAGTGACACTTGCGTAGGATCTGTTCCTGTTCATGCTCAGGTAGACAACGTCTAATAACAGCATCTACTCCTTTATAAACGTGTGGATCATCCCAAAAGTAATGTCTTAAATCATAGAAGAACTATTTCTTTTGTTGGTATGTGAAACTAGGCGGTATAAATTTAGCAACAATGTAATTAGCATAATCAGCATACCATGGAGCATTACGCGAAGCATTTATGACAGCTAATTGTTCATCACGAAAGCTATCATCAATAGGTAGTGGGTCATCAAGAACATTCTCTAATCTAGACAAGTTATCTGCTACGGGGTTATCAGCACCCTTTCTATCAATAATATGCAAATCAAATTCTTGTAGCAGAAGAACCCATCTAATAAGTCTAGGTTTAGCATCTTTCTTTTCCATAAGGTATTTAATAGCAGCATGATAAATGTGAACAGTTACTTTGGAATCAACAATATAAGGTCTGAACTTATCACAAGCAAACACAACTGCTAAGAATTCCTTTTCAGTGGTAGCATAGTTTCTTTGAGCACTGTCTAGAGTTTTACTGGCATAATGGATAACTTTAATTTCTTATCAACTCTTTGTCCTAGAACAGCACCAACGGCATAATCACTAGCATCACACATAATTTCAAAGGGTAGGTTCCAATCAGGTGGTTGAACAACAGGTGCGGAAATCAAGGCATTCTTAAGAATTTGAAATGCTTCTACACAATCATTATCAAAAACAAATGGAACATCTTTTTGCAAAAGATTGGTGAGAGGCCTATAAATCTTAGAGAAGTCTTTAATAAACCTCCTATAGAAACCAACATGACCAAGGAAACTTCTTATAACTCTGATATCTGTAGGACACGGCATTTTTTCAATAGCATCAACTTTAGCTTTATCCACCTCAATACCTCTTTCGGAGATTTTGTGCCCCAAGACAATACCTTAATTAACCATAAAGTGGCACTTTTCCCAATTCAAGGCAAGATTAGTTTCTTCGCATCTCTGCAAAACTCGATCAAGGTTGCTCAAGCAATCATCAAAAGAAATTCCGTAAACGGAAAAATCATCCATGAAAACCTCAAGAATCTTTTCACAAAAGTCAGAGAATATACCATCATACATCTTTGAAAGGTAGCAGGTGCATTGCATAAACCAAAAGGCATACGTCTATAAGCAAAGGTACCGAAAGGACAAGTAAAAGTGGTCTTTTCTTGATCATCTTTTGACACAGGTATTTGAGAGAAACCAGAATAACCATCTAGAAAGCAAAAATGTATATGTTTGGATAGTCTTTCTAGCATTTGATCAATAAAAGGTAGAGGGTAATGATCTTTCCTAGTAGTTTTATTTAATTTCCTAAAATCAATTACCATTCTATATCCTGTAACAATTCTTTGCGGGATCAATTCATTTTTATCATTAGGAACAACGGTAATACCTCCCTTCTTAGGGACACAATGAACGGGACTAACCCATCTACTGTCAGCAATAGGATAAATTATACCTACCTCCAGAAGCTTTAGTATTTCATTTCTTACCACTTCTTTCATCTTAGGATTTAACCGTCGTTGGTGATCAACAACTGGTTTAGCATCAGGCTCCATATTAATTTTATGCTGACATAGAGTGGGACTAATGCCCATAAGATCGTCAAGAGTATATCCAATAGCAGCACGGTGCTTCCTCAAAGTTTTCAATAATCTCTTTTCTTCATGCTCTGAAAGGTTAGCACTAATAATAACACGATATATCTCCTTTTCATCAAGATAAGCATATTTCAGAGTATCAGGTAATTGTTTAAGCTCAAACACGGGATCACCCTTGGGTGGAGGAGGATCCCCAAGTATTTCAACAGGCAGGTTGTGTTTCAAAATAGGTTGCTGATCAAAGAAAATCTTATCTATTTCATTCCTTTCATTCATATGCATATCATTTTCTTGGTCTAGCAAATATTGTTCTAAAGGATCAGTAGGAGGCACAGCAATAGAAGCAAGACCAATAATTTCATCTTTACTATGCAATTCTTTGTCATGGGGTTGTCTACGAAATTTAGAGAAATTGAACTCATGAGACACATCCCCAAAACTTACAGTAACAGTTTCTTTCTCACAATCTATCTTAGCATTAACAGTACTCAAGAAAGGTCTACCAAATATAATGGGACAAAAATCATCTTGTGGGGAACCAAGGACAAGAAAATCAATAGGATACTTTATTTTCCCACACAAGACTTCAACATCTCTAACAATCCCAATTGGTGCAATAGTATCTCTATTAGCCAGCTTAATGGTAACATCAATTTCCTCTAATTCAGCTGGTGCAATATCATTCATAATTTCTTGGTATAAGGTAAAGGGAATTGCACTCACACTAGCACCCAGATCACACAAGCCATGATAACAATGATCTCCTATTTTAACAGAAACAATAGGCATGCCAACAATAGGTCTATGTTTACCTTTAGTATCAGGTCTAGCAATTCTAGCAGCTTCATCACAGAAATGAATAACATGCCCATCAATATTATCAACCAAGAGATCTTTAACCATAGCAATACTAGGTTGAACTTTAATTTGTTCAGGGGGCGTAGGTGTTCTAGTACAACTCTTACGAACCACAGTTGAAGCTTTAGCATGTTCCTTTATTCTAATAGGGAAGGGCGGTTTCTCAATATAAGCAGTAGGAATAACAGGATCAGCATTATAAATAATAGTTTCTTTCTCAACTTTAATAGGTTCTACTGCTTTCACTTCAATGGGAGGATGATATTTAAACCACTTCTCCTTGGGGAGATCAACATGAGTAGCAAAAGATTCACAGAAAGAAGCTACTATCTCAGAGTCAAGTAAATATTTAGTGCTAAATTCACGAAAAGCATCGGTGTCTATAAAGGATTTAACACAATCGAACTTAAGGTTTATACCTGACTCCTTACCTTCGCCGAGTTCCCAATCTTCAGAGTTGCGTTTAATTCTTTCCAATACGTCCCATTTGAATTCAATATCTTTCTTCATAAAGGAACCAGCACAAGAAGTATCGAGCATGGATTGATCATTACGAGAAAGCCGAGCATAAAAATTCTGAATAATAATTTCTCTTGGGAGCTCATGATTGGGGCATAAATATAACATTGACTTAAGCCTCCCCCAAGCTTGAGTGATTCTTTCTCCTTCACGAGGCCAAAAATTATAAATATAATTCCGATCACGATGAACCAGATGCATAGGATAAAACTTCTGATGAAATTCCAATTTCAATCGGTTGTAGTTCCATGATCCAATATCATCACATAGCCTATACCATGTCAATGCCTTCTCCTTCAAAGATAAAGGAAAGACCTTCTTCTTGACATCATCCTCGGGCAAACCTACAAGCTTAAATAATCCACAAACTTCATCCACATAGATTAGATGCAAATCAGGATGTAGTGTTCCATCTCCTGCATAAGGATTAGCTAGCAGTATCTCTATCATACCCGAAGGAATTTCATAATAAATATTTTCAGTAGGTGCAGTAGGTTGAGGAGCATCTTTTTGTACTTCCGGTCGGGGTGAAGATACCCCGAACAAGCCCCTCAAAGGATTGTTTTCCATAGTAACAAGTGATAGTAAATTTCAGCACACTATATAATTTTTTCCTTACCAAGTTCCACTCACCAAAGGCGCTTCACTCCCCGACAACGGCGCCAGAAAAGAGTCTTGATGACCCACAAGTATAGGGGATATATCATAGTCCTTTCGATAAGTAAGAGTGTCGAACCCAACGAGGAGCAGAAGGAAATGACAAGCGGTTTTCAGTAAGGTATTATCTGCAAGCACTGAAATTATCGGTAACAGATAGTTTTGTGATAAGATAATTCGTAATGGATAGCAAGTAAAAAATGTAATAAAGGTGAAGCAAGGTGGCCCAATCCTTTTTGTAGCAAAGGACAAGCCTGGACAAACTCTTATATAACGCAAAGCGCTCCCGAGGACACATGAGAATCTCTGTCAAGCTAGTTTTCGTCATGCTCATATGATTCGCGTTCGTTACTTTGATAATTTGATATGTGGGTGGACCGGTGCTTGGGTGCTGTCCTTACTTGGACAAGCCTCCCACTTATGATTAACCTCTCTCACAAGCATCCGCAACTACAAAAGAAGAATTAAGATAAATCTAACCATAGCATGAAACATATGGATCCAAATCAGCCCTTACGAAGCAACACATAAACTAGGGTTTAAGCTTCTGTCACTCTAGCAACCCATCATCTACTTATTATTTCACAATGCCTTCCTCTAGGCCCAATTAATGGTGAAGTGTCATGTAGTCGACGTTCACATAACACCACTAGAGGAGAAACAACATACATCTCATCAAAATATCGAACGAATACAAAATTCACATGATTACTTATGACAAGACTTATCCCATGTCCTCAGGAACAAACATAACTACTCACAAAGCATATTCATGTTCATAATCAGAGGAGTATTAATTATCATTAAGGATCTGAACATATGATCTTCCACCAAGTAAACCAACTAGCATCAACTACAAGGAGTAATCAACACTACTAGCAACCCACAGGTACCAATCTGAGGTTTGGAGACAAAGATCGGATACAAGAAATGAACTAGGGTTTGGAGAGGAGATGGTGCTGGTGAAGATGTTGATGGAGATTGACCCCCTCTCGATGAGAGGATCGTTGGTGATGACGATGGCTTTGATTTCCCCCTCCGGGAGGGAAGTTTCCCCGGCAAAACAGCTCCGCCGAAGCCCTAGATTGGTTCTGTCCAAGTTCCGCCTCGAGACGGAGGCGCTTCGTCCCGAAAGCTCCCTTCTGATTTTTTCCAGGGCAAAACCCTCCATATAGCAGAAGATGGGCACCGGAGGCCTGCCAGGGGGCCAACAATTCACAGGGGCGCGCCCCCCTGGCTTGTGACTCCCTGGTGGGTACCCTTTGGTATTTCTTTCGCCCAATATTTTTTATATATTCCAAAATAATTCTCTGTAACTTTTCAGGACTTTTGGAGTTGTGCAGAATAGGTATCTCAGATTTGCTCCTTTTCCAGTCCAGAATTCCAGCTGCCGGCATTCTCCCTCTTCATGTAAACCTTGTAAAATAAGAGAGAAAAGGCATAAATATTGTAGCATAGTGTGTATTAATAGCCCATAATGCAATAAATATCGATATAAAAGCATGATGCAAAATGGACATATCAGTACCTAAGGCCATTAGTTGATGAACTTTTACAACTGTGGAATGGAAAAGGTGTACGTGTGTGGGATGAGCATGCACAAGAGGAATTTGACCTACGAGCGTTGCTGTTTGTAACCATCAATGATTGGCCTGCTCTCAGTAACCTTTCAG
The DNA here is from genome assembly GCA_039707655.1 of Elymus sibiricus. Classification (NCBI taxonomy): domain Eukaryota; kingdom Viridiplantae; phylum Streptophyta; class Magnoliopsida; order Poales; family Poaceae; genus Elymus; species Elymus sibiricus. Next base: position 25,554,008 of record CM077675.1, read on the forward strand.
GACAGACAAAAAAGGGATACCACGCATGCACGCATTGTTTAGATGACACCGAAAGTATATATTTGGACAAATGCAGGAAGAATGTGTACCTGGGGCATCGTCGATTTCTTCCGACCAACCATCAATGTCGAAAGAAAGGAAAGCATTTCAAAGGTGAGGTACATCACCGGAAGAAGCCCGCCCTCCGTACTGGTGATCACATACTTGATATGGTTAATGATTTACAAGTAATCTTTGGAAAGGGTCCTGGCGGACTATCTGTTCCGAATGACGCTGAGGGACGCGCACCCATGTGGAAGAAGAAATCTATATTTTGGGACCTACCCTATTGGAAAGACCTAGAGGTCCGCTGTGCAATCGACGTGATGCACGTGATGAACAATCTTTGCGTGAACCTGCTAGGCTTCTTGGGAGTGTATGGGAAGACAAAAGATACACCGGAGGCACGGGAGGACCAGCAACGTGTGCACGAAAAAGACGGCATGCATCCAAAGCAGTATGAAGGTCCTGCCAGCTACGCTCTTACCAAAGAAGAGAAGGAAATCTTCTTTGAATGCCTGCTCAGTATGAAGGTCCCGTCTGGCTTCTCGTCGTATATAAAGGGAATAATAAATATGTTAGAGAAAAAGTTCCAGAACCTAAAGTCTCATGACCGCCACGTGATTATGACGCAACTGCTTCCGGTTGCATTGAGGGGGCTTCTACTGGAAAACGTTCGATTAGCCATTGTGAAGCTATGTGCATTCCTCAAAGCAATCTCTCAGAAGGTAATCGATCCAGAAATCCTACCAAGGTTAAAGAGTGATTTGGTGCAATGTCTTGTCAGTTTCGAGCTGGTGTTCCCACCATCCTTCTTCAATATCATGACGCACGTCCTAGTTCATCTAGTCGACGAGATTGGCATTCTGGGCCCTGTATTTCTACACAACATGTTCCCCTTTGAGAGGTTCATGGGAGTCTTAAAGAAATATGTTCGTAACCGTGCTAGGCCAGAAGGAAGCATCTCCATGGGCCATCAAACAGAGGAAAGCATTGGGTTTTGTGTTGACTTTATTACTGACCTTAAGCCGATTGTGTTCTCCCTCAATCGCGGTATGAGGGGAGACTGACTGGAAAAGGCACGCTAGGAGCAAATTCAATAATATGTAGGGACGGGCATTCTTGGTCTCGAGCACACTACACAGTTCTACAGAATTCTACCTTGGTGACCCCGTATGTCAATGAACACAAGAATATTATGCGCTCCAAACACCCGGAGCAGTGTGACGACTGGATTACATGTGAACACATCAGGACTTTCGGCAGTTGGTTGCAAACACATCTCATGGGTAACACCATTGTTGCAGATGAGCTGTACTCGTTGGCCAGGGGACCATCTTCGACTGTATTAACTTACAAAGGGTACGAGATAAATGGGAATACATTTTACACGATCGCCCAAGATCAAAAGAGCACCAACCAAAATAGTGGTGTCCGCTTTGATGCAGCAACCAACAGGGGAAATGACACATATTATGGTTACATAGTGGACATATGGGAACTTGACTATGGACATGATTTTAAGGTCCCTTTGTTTCGGTGCAAATGGGTCAATCTGTCAGGAGGCGAGGTACAGGTAGACCCATAGTACGGAATGACAACAGTGGATCTGAACAATCTTGGGTACACAGGCGAACCATTCATCCTATCCAATGATGTGGCGCAGGTTTTCTATGTGAAGGACATGTCTGCCAAACCGAGAAAAAGAAAAGATAAGGAAGCGAATACATCATACGATGAGCCAAAGCGCCACATAGTTCTTTCAGGGAAAAGAGACATCGTGGGAGTGGAGGGCAAGACAGACATGTCTAAAGATTATGAAAAGTTTCATGAAATTCCTCCCTTCAAAGTGAAGGCTGACCCAAGCACCCTGTTAAACGATGAAGATTATCCATGGTTACGGCGCAATAAGCAAGGGACACACGCGAAGAAAAAGTGAAGACTTTCTCTCCACAACTATTCTGATGATGGCTTTGATCTATAATATCACTGCAGTTACATGTCAAGAAATGAAATGCCTTTTGTAACAGATAAGTTTTCGTCTGAAACCCTGATACTTCGAAAGAGATTGTTCATTTTGTACACGAAGTGCATCCAGTTTTTGCCGTAACCCTCTCAAATTTTTAGCACATGTATGTGGGTGAAATGATGATACCATGCCAACTTTCAACCATTTTAGAGTTCATTTGCAGTGCTTTTCAATTCAGGGTCATCTTAGCTCAAAATAAATCATGAAATGCATGAAAAATAGCAAATGAAGTCAGAAAAGGTTTGAAAAGTGATGATGTGGCTTTGAATGGTGCATATTGAATGCAGAAAAAGTCTTGAGTTCAAATATGTTTAAAAATTTGAAATCCTTTTGTAACAGATGAGTTTTCGCCCAAAACCCTGACACTTCGAAAGAGATTGTCCAGTTTGTACATGAAGTGCATCCAGTTTTTGCCGTAACCCTCTCAACTTTTTAGCACATGCTATGTGGGTGAAATGATGATACCATGCCAACTTTCAACCATTTCAGAGTTCATTTGCAGTGCTTTTCAATTCAGGGTCATTTTAGCTCAAAATAAATCATGAAATGCATGAAAAATAGCAAATGAAGTCAGAAAAGGTTTGAAAAGTGATGATGTAGCTTTGAATGGTGCATATTCAATGCAGAAAAAGTCTTGAGTTCAAATATGTTTAAAAAATTGAAATCCTTTTGTAACAGATGAGTTTTCGTCCAAAACCCTGACACTTCGAAAGAGGTTGTCCAGTTCGTACACGAAGTGCATCCAGTTTTTGCTGTAACCCTCTCAACTTTTAGCACATGCTATGTGGGTGAAATGATGATACCATGCCAACTTGCAACCATTTCATAGTTCATTTGCAGTGCTTTTCAATTCAGGGTCATTTTAGCTCAAAATAAATCATGAAATGCATGAAAAATAGCAAATGAAGTCAGAAAAGGGTTGAAAAGTGATGATGTGGCTTTGAATGGTGCATATTGAATGCAGAAAAAGTCTTGAGTTCAAATATGTTTAAAAATTGAAATCCCTTTGTAATAGACGTGTTTTCGTCCGATCAAAGTTATTTAACTTAATATTATATAAAATTTATGGAACTAAAATTATCAAAGTTATTTTTGTTAAAAACTTTAATAGCAAAAAGAATATTCATAAAGTATTTTTTGTTAAGAACTTTTAATATGCAAAAAAATAACATAAAAAAATAGCAAAAGTGAACATAGATGCGCTTATAGGGAAAATTCGACCTAAATTCAAAGTGCATACTAGAACTTTGAATTTAGGTCAAATTTCCTGTATAAGGGCATCTATTTTCACTTTGAGAGGAACTTAACAAGGCAGAGAGGGGCGGGATTATAAACTGGTGCGAGCGCCTCTCGCTTGGCGAGGTGGGACTAAACTCCCACCACAGCCAGGACCAACCCTTTAGTTCCGGTTGATGGCTCGAACCGGGACCAATGCCACCCTTTCGTCCCGGTTGGTGCCACCAACCGGGACCAATGCCACCCTTTAGTCCCGGTTGGTGCCACCAACCGGGACCAAAGGTCTCTGCTTCCCGCCATTTGGGCTGCTGAAATTGACCTTTAGTTCCGGTTGGTGGCACCAACCGGGATGAAAGGGGGCCTTTCGTCCCAGTTGGAGCCACCAACCGGGACTAAAGGGTTGGGTATATAAGCAGGGACTTAGGAATTTTTCAGATTTCATCTGCAGTTGCCCCCGACGACGCGGAACACATCGACGCCGCCAGGCTGCCCTCGCCGCCCTCTGCCCCGTCGACGCCGTCAGGCTGCTCCACCTCGCCATCGATGCCCTCGCCGACGCCCTCGATGCCACCCCTGCCACGACATCGTCCCTGCCCCGATGACCTCGACGCCGCCCCTGCCCTACGCTGCCACCGCCCTGACCCGACGCCGTCGCCGTCGCCGCCCCGACCCGACACTGTCGCCGCTCCTCGCCGGTCTCCTCCGTCGCTCCGTCGCCGTCGCCGCTCCTAGCCGGTAAGGCTCCCCCTCCTCTCTGTCCCCGTCAGCCCCGCGCACGTGCCTCCACCGCTCGCCCCCACCCACCGCGCGCAGCACCGCCACCAGCCCCGCCTCCGCCCACCGCAGCACCGCCGCTGGCCTCCGCCGCTCGCCCACGCCCACCGCGCGCAGCACCGCCGTTGATTTAGTTAATTTAGTTGTTTAGTTAATTTAGTTAATTTAGTTGTTTTAGTTGTTTTTATTGTTTAGTTGTTTTTAGTTGTTTTTATTGTGTAGATGTTTAGTTGTTTTATCGTCGGTCGTCGGTGACGCGATATCGAGGAGTCCCCGACGATCGTCGGTGAGGGAGAGTACCCCCCGACGATCGTCGGTGAGGGAGAGTACCCGACGATATCGAGGAGTCCCCGACGATCGTCGGTGACGCGATATGATGTTTAATTAGATGTTTAAATGTTTAGTTGCATAGCGTAGCCGTTGAGTCGACGATGCCCGACTAGCATCCTCGTCGTCGACTCGGTGGCAACCACCTGCTTGAGAGGCGCCATGTCCGGGACTGGGCTCCGCCGGGCTGGCACTGGGAGGTGCTGCCTTCCGGGGCGCCCAGCTTGGTGAGGAATCAGGGTCCCGTCGTCGGCCTGGAGGTTCTTTGGTGGCGGTCGCATGGACCACTGTCGGTGCAGAGGGAGCCGGCCCCCGCGGAGGTGGTACGTCGCCGAGTCAGGGAGGAGGACGAGCACGTCCCACGCTACATGGCTGCGTTGGACGCCAGGTTCTCCAATACCTGGCAGGTTCTTCAGGGATCTCACCCGAGCTATGATCCTGTCATAGTTCCTTCTCTTTGGGTGTCCACCGCCTACGCCGCGAGACGTCAACTATATCTGTATTAGTGATATTATATAATAATATTCGAGATGTATTAATGATAATATTCGATGATGTATTAGTGATACTATTCGATGATGTATTAGTGATATTATATGATCGTATTGTTGCATTGCCTTGTATTGATTTGCATATCTCATGTTTGTATATTGCCATGTTGTAATATTTGCAGAAACTATGGATCACAGAGAGTTAGAAAAAGAACAGTTATTGGGGGATATAATCCTTGCCGGAGGTGATCCCTTGTCGTATCTCAACGACACCGATGGTCAGGAAGGAGAGGATGACGGCTCCGGTGATCCAACAATGGAGGACGAAGGAGATCATGACGGCTCCGGTGACCGAATGGCGGAGGAAGGAGATCATGATCATGGCTCCGGTGACCGAACGGAGGAGGGAGCCTCAACTGTTGCAAAGTCCGACGAGGTAAGGAGACGAGGCCCGAAGAAAAGGTTGCGCCCGGATGAAAGGTTCACGATCACAGAAGTCGCGAAAGATGGCCAACCGATTGCTCCCAAGCGGACCAAGGACGCATTTGTACATCAGTGTAGAGTTGTTGTTAGGGACTATGTCTCAATCAACACCCAGCAATGGAATAAGAATAATAAGGACCCTGAAGTTTCTTATGTCCATGATAGACTGAAAGATGATCTTTGGACCAAGCTGATGACAAATTTCAGCCTACCGTGAGAGGAGGATCCGAATAACCCAGTTATAGAGCGAAAGGTCAAGGTGTTTGCTCTTAAGAAGATGGCAAAACTATTCAGGAACTGGAAGAAAGAGTTGAACACAAAGTTTGTCGAGAAAGAGGAAACTCTGAAATTCATCGGTCGATATGAGAAGATAAGAGATCAATGGCCCGAATTTGTGGCCTACAAGAAATCGGAGAAGGGTAAGAAATGGTCACTGACAAACAAGAAAAATGCTGCAAACAAGAAGTATCACCATCACACGGGGTCAGGTGGCTACTACAAAGCCCGGTAATTGTGGGACAAAGCTGAGCAAGACCTGCTTGCTAAGAATGTCCAACCAGCGACATTGCACTGGCCAGATCATTCAAGGACTTGGTTCTTCGTGGTTGGGGGAACTTTGGACCCAGAAACTGGGGAGTGTGTTTGGACGGACGAGCAACTTGCAATACCCTTTCAGAAGCTTCAGGCAACAATCAAGGCAGCGCAGGAAGGGACGTTCATTCCCGACAAAGAGAAGGACGAGCTGACAGAGGCCCTCGGGAATCCTGAACACCTTGGACGAACACGAGGCACATCAGGCTCCGTTCCGTGGAAGCATTGGTTTCTCGACAGTGGTGGTTATAGAAGCCGAGAGAGAAATAGGAAACAGGAAGCAAGCGAAATGCAGAAGCTCAGTGCAAGATTAGCAAAACTAGAGGAACTTGAGAGCCAGCAAGCTACCGGCCAACCATCTGAGCGGCACGAAGATCCTTCCTTCGATGCTGCCCCAGAAGCTACCCCACCATCTCAACGGAGAAGCAGCGTGGCTTCCACGGAGCTCGTTTAGCCTGATTTCACGGCTCCTCGCTACCCCGTGGATAGTATCACGGAGGCTGAACATTGCGAGCTAATGACGAAATGCCAGAACCTGACCTTCAAGGCGGCGGTCGGCTCTATTGTACCTCCTCGAGCTGAGGGAACTTTCCATTGCCATCCGATTCCACATGGCTATGCTGTTGTGACGGTGGATGAAATAATTGATGGATTTGAGGGGCTGGAGCTTGACAACCCTATAGGTGAAGAAGATATTATTCTTCTCGAAAATGCTTTGAGGGGTACCTGTCTATGGAGAAAGGAGTACATCAAGCTTCCTAGCTGGATGCCTCAGCAGACTCAGCCTCCTCCGGCGTGTCAGGGCACTCCGCCTCCTCCTTCTACTCCTCCGGCGTGTCAGGGCACTCCGCCTCCTCCTTTGCCTCCTCCGGCGTATCAGGGCACTCCGCCACCTCCTCCTCCTCCTCCGGCGCGTCAGGGCACTCCGCCTCCTCCGGCGCGTCAGCAACGGCGGAAGAGAGTCGACGCCGCCGCTCCGGCGGCTAGCAGTACAATAGGCGGGAAGAAATACAAATTTGGTCCAAGCCTCAAGCCTCTTCCAAAGTTACCATATGAGAGGACTGACAAGGAACGCGCTGAAATCAGTGCAGCCGAAGTGAAGGCCCATTTTGCATGGAAACATCCACCTCCGAAGGAAACGGTAGATCCGGTGAAAGCGAAGCACAGTCTGCATACCCTGAAGCGACCACCACCGCCTCGGCTATCCAACTATGACCGCATAATTACAAAGACATATGATGAAGTGCTGCGGTCGGGAAGTACTTCCAGTGCTACAAGAGACAAAAAACGAAGAAGTGGGAAAACAATTCCCCAGCTCGGCGAACATGAGAAGCAATCGTGCCCCCCGCTCAAGGTGTCTAGCGATATCGCTAATCATCCGGTGCTACTGCCCGGTACCACTCTTGGTGACTACGTGGGTGATGATGTACAGTTTGAAACGGCTGAGGTAGTAGCAGCAGAGGACTTTAGATATGAGCACGGGAAGCCTCTCGTCAAACCTGATCATCCTCATCTAACAACGATGTTGCAAAAATTGCATGAGTGGTACATGGAAACCTGCAGGGAGTCTGGGACCGACAGTTTGATGGTCGGAATTAAAAAAGAGCACGACTTCATTGGAGTCGAACTGATGCCTGTTAAATTTGTGGAGTTATTTCAGTTATACAATCAAGAGGCCCTCGACAAACAACTCATGACTTGCTACTGTCTGTAAGTATTACTTCTATAATTAAGTCTCTAGCTCAGCTCGTTCATTGCATGTATATATAATTATCCTCACTATATTATGCAGATTGAAGATGGTCGAATGCAAAAAAGAACAAATCTATGACATTGGGTTCATTAGCCCAAATACCGTAAATGAATGGTCGGTACAAAAGAGAGCCAAAGTTACTGAGGACAACTTGCTACAAGCGTTCCTTAGACATCAAAACAAAAGGGAAATACTCTTTCCTTACAACTTCAAGTGAGTGTTACTGTCTTGTGCATATTCGGTTTCGCTTACTCGAGGTTAAGTAATGTAATTGATGAGTTATGCGTGCGAAGCTTCCACTATATTCTGCTATCCATTAAGCTTGACGGGGCATTAGTAACTGTCTTAGACTCGAGACATAAAGATCCCGAGTATTATGCGGACATGACTGCAATGCTCCAGAAGTAAGTTCAATCAATACCGGGACCATATCGGCAACTTTCGTTCATTTCCTGATATCAAGTAATCATTTTCTTTGCCTGCTAGGGTTTGGAAAAAGTTCACCGGAATGGTTCCCGGTCTAAACAACGAGCTACGATTTACACACCCCAGAGTAAGTAGTACTAGCTAGTTCCGCGCATCTCTCATTGATTCTAGTTTCATCAATACCATTATCATGCTTGCTTATCAGTTTGATTGAACTCTATTCTCGTAAAGTGCTTGTACCAGGCACCCGGGAATCATTTATGTGGATACTACGTATGCGAGTTCATTCGTCACTCGACCTCTGAGCGGGGCTTCTCTGAGAAACAATTTGAAGTACGTAAACAATATTCACAATTTTATTTTATATATTACCATCAATTGTGTTGAGTTTCATTCATATATATGTATTGACCCCCTTCTTTAAATTAGATCTGGCTGATGCGGGATGAACTCCTACGGCATGATCGCATACGAGCAATTCAAGAGGAATTGGCGGGATTCTTTCTTGACCACGTCATACCTGAACACGGATAATACCATGTGGAACTACAATGGTCTTAGGTAGATGATGTTAGGGATTGTAAGAGTTGTTATATTGTACATATGTAGTAGCGTCGGATAGATATACGAAAACTTGTTGTTCGACCAAGCATGGAGAAAGAGATGTCACTTCTCTCTATATATGTTCATGACGATCTTGTGTAATTAATGGTTTCCTTCATTTGCTTACTAGCTAGCGTCGAGTTCTCTCTATATGTATAGTAGCTAGCGTCGACCAAGCACGGAGAAAGAGAGGTCACTTCTCTCTATTAGCTAGCTAACACAATATGAAACCCCTAAATTAACCCTCCAAAACCCCAAACCCCCCCCCCCTTCCAAAAAAAACCCCAGCGCCTGCGAGCTGCTGACGCGTGGCTGCCTTTTGGTCCCGGTTGGTGTTACCAACCGGGACTAAAGGTCCTCCTGCCTGGGCGCCCCGCAGCGGCCACGTGGAGCCCCTTTGGTCCCGGTTCGTAAGCAAACCGGGACTAAAGGTTTTGGGTATTAGTCCCGTTTGTTTTGTCCCGGTTCCAGAACCGGGACTAAAGGCCCTCTGGAACCGGGACTGGTACCCTGTTCTCTACTAGTGATGCGTTCAATTCCTCGTACTCACCGCGGTAGAGGATGCAGTCATTAGGGCATGCATGTATCTTCTACACCTCCAATCCTAGAGGGCAGAGAACCTTCTTTGCTTCGTACGTACTATCGGGCAATTCGTTATCCTTTGGAAGCTTGTTCTTCATTATTTTCAGTAGTGAACCAAATCCCTTGTCAGATACACCATTGTCTGCCTTCCATTGCAGCAATTCCAGTGTGGTGCCGAGCTTTGTGTTGTCATCTTCGCAGTTTGGGTACAACCCTTTTTTGTGATCCTCTAACATGCGATCGAACTTCAACTTCTCCCTTTCACTTTCTCATTCTCTCTGTGCATCAACAATGACCTGGCCAAGATCATCATCGGGCACATCGTCTGGTGCCTCTTGATCTTCAGCTTCCCCCGTTGCAGTATCACCGTATTCAGGGAACATAGGATAGTTGTCATCATCCTCTTCTTCTTCGTTGTCTTCCATCATAACCACTCTTTCTCCGTGCTTGGTCCAAACATTATAGTGTGGCATGAAACCCTTCTCAAGCAGGTGGGAGTGAAGGGTTTTCGAGTTAGAGTAATCCTTCGTATTCTCACAGACAGTACATGGACAATACATAAAACCATTCTGCTTGTTTGCCTTAGCCACTTCGAGAAATTTATGCAGGCCCTCAATGTACTCGGAGGTGCATCGGTCATCGTACATCCATTGCCGGTTCATCTGCGTGCATTATATAATTAAGTGTATCAAAAATTATTACAGAACATCATGAATAGAGAAGCTCTAATTGTGCGTCTAAATCAAAAGAACTCCCACATACACTCCTCCACTAAAACCCACAAACCACACTCTACTTCTAGAGCATTTGAAATGGGCTAAACTAGCAGTGAGAGATGAAACAATGAAGTCGTTAACCTTTTAGAACACTTGTGTAGTTGGTGCACCACCAAACCTAAACAAATCTTGGGGAAAATGTAGCTTGGAGGTCGAGCTTGGAGAGGAGAAAGCTTAAGTGTGGCTGCGGCATTTCATCGAACACCTCATGTGCATAGGAGGTGAGAACAGAGAGCAGCACACCTCCCACACGTCGGCCGGCCAAAAACCAGAGTGAGCGGGCAGGGGCGAGCATATATATAGGCAACTCTTAAGTCCCGGTTGGTGGCTAGCACCGGGACTAATGGTCTCTCTTTAGTCCCGGTTGGTGGCTAGCACCGGGACTAAAGGGGTTGGGCCAGGAGCGAGGCCCTTTAGTCCCGGTTCGTGTCTGGAACCGGGATTAAAGGGGTCAGACGAACCGGGATTGGTTTCTGCCGAGGCCCGGCCGGGGCCCTGACCGCTCGAACCGGGACTGATGCAACCATTGGTCCCGGTTCGCAAGAGAACCGGGACTAATGATCTGATCTGGCCCGGATCAAAGCCCTGTTTTCTACTAGTGTGCACCCACTTCATAGATCCCACCGGATCATGCGACTCATGATCATGTGTCAATCTGTTTCTAGTTTGAATTGCATATGCAGTAAGTCCTCTTTGGTGCTCTGAATGAGTACAAAAAACCTAGGACTTGTCGTAATGCAATAGTCTTGGAAGGAATGAAATTGTGCGTTATAGGAGCTACAGAAACTACTAAAAAGAAATCAAAATAAATTGTGTTTTCTATTCATATTTGAAAAACAGTAAAACATATGCAACATGTGACAAAGTTTAGTTTTTGTACACAGGGTCATAAACTTTTGTATCGAAATTAGCAAAACGTAATCTAAGAAAATGAAGCATGAACTACATAGATTTTTTTTTGAGCGAAACTACATAGATATTCGTGAATATTTAGGAGAAAAAAAAAGGAGGAAACAGATTGGGCTTAAAGTGAAGAAGGGTCGGTTATTATGGACGGGCCTACGATTTGCTTCAGGAAAAGAAGAAAGAAGAATGGGTAAGTTTGGGGGCCCAAGAGCATACACGCGCGCGCTCTTTTCCCTCTCGTTGGCGCGAAACTCTCTCACTTTTTTCCAGAGTCCCCGCCCACGGTTGTAAAAAAAACTTGGGAAACGTTTAGCCCCGGCGCGCCGGCCGAAGCGTTAGCGCCGGATGCGCGCTGCGCGTTCGATCGTTTCGCTCGATCGCCTGATTCCGCGGACGCACGTTACCTTGTGGCCCCACCCCACGTCCCTTTCCTCCGCAACCTCCGTCTTCTCTCCCTCTCTTTTTCTGTCCCCTACCTTTTACGCCATGAAATGGCAGAAGCTGCATGCTACCGGCCGCGCGCTGCTCGCTCGTGCTCCTCCCGCGCGCCCCCGCAGCACCGGCATTGAATCCGCTCCGTCCATCCATCTAGCTCCCCTCCGACGAGCGAACATCCACCCCTGGGAGCTGCAACCAACTGAGCCAGAAGCTGCAACCATCCATGAATTTTGCTACTACCGGCGATGGATTTGCTACATCCATCACGGCGGAGCTGCGACCTACTACGGCGGTGGCTATTTTTGTTGCAACCGTTCTCAGTTTTTGCTACTACCGCGAGGGATTTTGCTACCACTAACAGAGCATGTTTGTTGCCACAGCCCGACGCCAGAGCTGGAACCGGCAGATTGTTTTGCTACAACCCGTGAAGCCTTGAGCTGGAAACAACATCTGTTTTTGTTGCATCGACTAGAGCAATTTCTGCGGCGGCAATGCCGGAGCCTTTATTTTGTTTCAACCGGCAACCGGAAAAGCTTCCATCGACATGTTTTTTTGCTACATGGGAGATGCATCCAGGGGAGAGGTGGAGGTTGCAACGGGCGACGCATGACCGTGCCGCCGGCGAGCTGCACCGGAGACAGACAGGAGGGCTGCGACGGCGAGTGTAAAGTATGTTGCAACCGACGACGGCAAGGGCCACGAACGGCGTGGTTTGATGTGTAGATCACGAACGGATGGCGAGACGGTGAGCGTGGTCGACGACGGCGGCGGTCGAGAAGGCGCCGGTGATGCGTCGACGGCCATGACGAGACGGCGTGTCGCCGCTGACGAGGCAGCCCGCGACGGCCATGTGCGAATTTGCTACCATGCCCGGCATCTGAAAAAGCTTCAACCGGTGGACGGCAAACCAACGACGGCGAGCAGCGGCGACGGAAGTTGCGAGCAGGCCGGAGATGGGGATGATGAAGGAGCGAAGCTGGAACCATGGCTTGTTGGAGCTGCAACCATGGGCAGCGGAGCTGCATACTAGGGCGTATGGGGGACAGTTTTGCTTCGACCTAGGCTGGAGAAAGCTGCATCGAGCCTATGTCCCAGCACGGCGAGCGGCGGCGAACGGCAGCAAGTGGAGGCGCGGTGGTGCTTCGTGGCCGCGGGGGATGTGGAGCTACGTGCGCGCATGGGCGTATCTGTTTTTTTTCCGGTCGCTCGCGGCCATATACTGCGGGAGGAACAAGGGCATGAGAGACGACCGAGTCCTCGTGTAATCCTGTGCGTCGGGGGCAACTGATCGAACGGATGCAGGGCGACCGGCCGAACCTAGCGCCGGTCCGCCGGCGCCTAGCATCGGCCAAAAAACTTCCACCCCCCACTTCCATCCGCCGCCGCCGCCGCTCCTTTCTCTCCCCCATATCCATCCACTCCACTCGCTGTTTCCGCACACGGAGACCGAAATCCAATCCCAAGGTATGGTGTACTTACCCAAATGAAGTATGTGTGCTAGATCTCCTCCAACCTGACTTGTAGGTGTTCCGATCTAATCTGCTCTGCTAGCTACTGCGCTCGTTTCGGCACAGCACAGCAGTACGATTTTCATCTAGCGCTCCATCCAATCTGCGATAGGTAGTATGGGGATTCGCCAAGGCGGTTTTGGTTAGGGTTTTGTTTGTTTAGAAGACGATTTGGCCACTGATTTCGGTACAGTGCAGTAGTACGGTTTTCATCCAATTTGTGACAGGTATGAGGATTGGACACAGCGCGGTTTTGGTTAGCGTTTTACTGTATTCGTTTAGACGATTGGCCGCTGATTTGGGCTGGGTGCTGTTTCACCTGTCACTGCCAGGGTTTGTTCGTTTGGTCTGGTCTCGTCTGGTGGCCATTTATATATATGCTGCTCTGCTTCTGCTAAGTGTCAGATCCTGGAAGGGGGTCGGCCTAATTACGAGATTTGATAAGGGAAGTCCACTGGAGCCTGGCAACAAATGATGTATATTGCTGTAGAATATATTCACATGCCTATAGGGTATGCTGAAGCAAAGGGGAATTCCGTGCCGACGCAGCGGCAGAGGCGAGCTCTTCTTGGAGCTGCGCCAAAAGTAACTCAAACGTTACAGTACACTTAACAGTAAATAAATTGACGACGGAATCTGTGCATCTACGCAACCAACTCAAGCATTACATATCTAGATGGACTGTGCAAATTTTCTTTTCTTGAGGGTTTGGGTGACCTGTGTCTTAAGTTTTCCTATTGAATCTTCACACAAATTTGTCTCTTCTTTGTGTGTGTGTGTGGGTGTGGGTGGGTGAAGATGGCAGAATCAGCAGAGCAGAAACTATTTAACAAGTTGGATACGATCTTAGCAATGACACAGAAGATCCCTACAAAAAGATCTGCTGTGGACTACGCCACCCTGACGGAAGAAGAAAAACAGGACAAGTGTGTCGAGTGGCTAACATCCATGTGGCAGGGACGGGTGAATGTGATACTGGGGGATCAGATGGGAACCAGTGGAATAATCACAACACTCGCGTTTATTGCTCGGCTCAAAGAGGATGGTCATCATGGCCCTTACATGATAGCTACTTCTATGGCCGGCCTCATCGAATGGACGGCATGCATAAAGTAATGTTTCTAAATTTATGATGTATTTCATTGTTACACTGTATCTTGCTGCTAGTTAATGTCTTAACATGGGGACACTGTGTTTCAGGTGTTTTCCATCTATCAAACCACTATATTATTTTGGAAACTTTAAGGATCGGGCGCAGTATAAGAAAGAGTTTGTGCACAAGACTGTTGGCCCTGCTTTCCCGGTCATACTGACTTTACATGGCATGGTCCATCTAGAAAAGAATTGGCTTGCTCAGTATGGCTGGAAATATGTTGTTGTGGACGAGGTGATGCAAAAACACAAATATCTAAATCGTTTTCTTGTCACTACAAGTCATCCATTTTCCCCTCTTGCATTTTTATCTCAGTCCCATACTTAATTTTCCAGAGCCATCGGCTGGATAAAAGGGAACCTGAAATATTGGAGATGGTAAAGCGCCAGCCAATGGGCCATAAGCTCCTTTTGATGAGGGGGCCTTTTCAAAACAATCTGGCAGAGCTGTGGTCGCTAATTAACTTTGCTCTGCCTACTGAATTTTCGTCTCGTGAGGAGTTTGATTCATGGTATGGTTTGCTAGTTAGCACCCAAACCGCTGTACACCCCTTATCTTACTTGTGATGCCAAATGGCATTTGTTGAACATGTATTCATAGTCATACATAGTTACTTGCTATCTATATCCTGCTATTTTATATCTCATTCATGTTCTTCATTAGCTGGAAGCCCTCTTCTGTCCATCAGTGATTGATTTCTGTTGTGATGAGAAATTGCAGACCTGAATTTTATGAAGTAAAATTTACCTATGTTCCTGACTGGCTTACTCTGCATTCAATTGGCCTGTTGTTATATTGAAAATTTCAATGATTTGCACATGAATTTAACAGAACAGACATGTCGATGTTTGTTATAGCCAAGACATCTATTCAGATTTGTTAAGGTAGAATGATCATAAGAAGCTCATATTATGATTAAACCAATGCAAACTGATCTCTTAAACTAGGGAAATACAAATTCTCTTACTATCAGTTAACCGATTAACTCTATTGTATATTGATATGTTATGTTTCCTGAAAAGCTTACTCATGAATCAAGTAACACATGTATTTCTAACCATTATTTAGATGGAGTTTGGTTGTCATTTTCCTTACACAAAGACACTGTAGCCACCCATTAAATATTTCTATTCAGTATTAATTTCTTTATTGCCTCTGGCTGACATGACAACAATCTTTTTTTAAAGGTTTGATAGATCTGGGAGAGAAGGTGAGGACCAACAAACTGAAGAGGAAAGAAGGGCTCTTCTTTCAAAGCTTCATGCCATCTTGCGTCCGTTTCTTCTAAACGGCATGGTGGAGGATGCCGAAAACAGGGTTCCACAAATGAAAGGAGCCACATGCTGCTACAAGACCAAGGCTGTCCAAAATTCCGATGTGATTAGTGTCACATGCTCCAGCGCCCATGCTCCACCGCCCACTGGTGCTCAAGAGGTAGCAGTGGAAGTTGTTGCTGAAACTGGTGGTGAAGGTAGCCCTAACATGCGGTCCAGTCAACCCAGCCTGGAAGTGGAAGGCAACAAGGCTATTAAGAGGCCGCGGACAAATGATGCACCTGTCTCCCTGGTTGGCAAAAGCAATCGAGTCGCGCGTGTGCAAGTGCGAGAGTCAACTCCCTCTGAATCAATCTTCAAGGCACTCAAAGAGATACCTGGCTTAGCCCGTACTGATATTCTAAGAGCCTACAGTTCTCTTATCCGTGATGATCGTCAATTTGAATCTCTCATGACGCTCCCAGTGGATATGAGAAAGGACTGGCTGCTCATGGAGATTGGAAACAAGTAGTGGTTGCTCCATTGCTCTAGGAATATGAATGTTTAGATGTTGTCTGATGCACTTTTGGTAAAACTTGAACTCATGCTCCTGATGCTCCCCTCTGGAGTAATTAGTCTTGCTAATGTAGGAACCATGCATGTGATGGTCTGAACATGGGAGGTGCCAGTATGTATGTATGTATGTATGGAATTAATCTCATGCTATCCTTAACTAGTAGTAGTAGTAGTAAGAAGTCTGCTTATTCCTCAACTGCAGTGTCATTTACCCCTGAGAACATTTGATATGAGTGGTAAAATTATTGTGAAAATTTGCTTAGATGTATGTGTTTCTGCTGCCTTTTTATTTCAGTATTAATGTAACTGTTCAACCGTCAGCAATTTGCACTCTTTTGGCCTGAAAGTGAACCTCTCTTCTCTCTTTTTAAAACTTGTAAAAAGAATCTTGACAGGCGGAAGCTTGTCCAGTCTATTTGGTTCTGTATGCAAATTTTGTGGAAACGTGGGCAAAAGTTTCGCCTCATTGTGCATTGTTCTTCAGGATGGGGCTCATTGTTACCATGTTTCTGAACATGGTATAGTAATAAATATTGGGAAGATGGTAGCAACTACAAGCAGCACTAGCTTGTGCAAACTGTGTGTCCCATCTCTGCCTTGTCATTTGTGGTAGCGCCTCTTTGTTTGGTTGGGCATCATCCAGAGAAGGTGGAGCTCCAGCTGACTCCTCCCGTTGTAATTGCTTTGAGAATTTCTGGAGTTCCTTTCAGAGAAGAATTGACATGTTTTTTCTTAAGAGAAAAGAATTGGCATGTTTTTTCATTAAGAGAAAAAGAACTGACATGTTACAACAGATTAATTAAATGTTTTGTAGGCTCTGAAATTAATTTGGTATGTAGTCTTGGCTACCTAGTTGGATATAATTCTAGCTTATACTATATGTTTGTTGAGAAGATGATATTCGCGGTGCTGACACCAAGGAGCTTACCAGGAAAGTTTTAGCTTTTCTTGATGTGGTTGTACTCAGGACTGCTGGTGTGGCTGTTGCTGCATCTTTGTACAAAACAGCTTTTGTTTTTTGACAGCCATTGGTGTTTATTGATCCAGAACCAGATTTTTCTTGTTAGCTGTCTGTCTGTAATGGCTGTAATCCTGATGATGAATGAATGAATGCTCTTGATCTCCCTGGGAAAAAGCAATCGTGCATCTTTCATGTTCTGATTATTTTGTGACTGGAGGTTCAGGTGTGCTAGGACTCTGGCTACCTTTTGTTTGCTTAATTAACCTAATTAAACCCCTTGGTGTTAGTTGCCAGGTTAGGTAGTTAATGTTGTATGCATGTGTACATGACTGGTATTCGACGGTAACTGATACGGTTTTCTTAAGCCTGAAACCACACTCAAAATCTTTTAGATAGAATCTCATCAAGTGAAAGATTGTGCAATCTATTTGTAACTACATGTAAACAAATTTTTTTTTTTTTTGAAACGTTGGCAAAAGCTTTGGCTCATTCTAAAATTGATGTTCTTCTACCAATATTATGGTTTTGGGGGTAGAATTTGGTGAAGATACATGGGAATATAGAGGAAGGAGGCTAGGTGAGATGTAGAACAGAGCCTTTCTTCAGTTACAGATGGTGCACGATGCCCATTTTGCACAAGCCAGTGCCTGCACTTGATGGATTATTTGGGCCAAACACGCTTCTGAGCTCTGGTCCAGCTGCTAATCTTCAGACCGGCTCCTCTTTCCTGAACTTGCTCTGGCTTGACACATCCTCCTCTCACTGAAGCCCATTGTCGTTTGATTCGTCACTTTGTCGGCTGCTCTGTTTCAGCGATGGCTTGCTCTGTTTTGCTATCTTTCTGAAGACTGAAAATTCTTGAGTTTCCTTTTAGAGAAAAGAATTGTCGTGTTACAACAGCTGGATTATCTGTAATCCAGTGCAAGAGAGTATGTAGAACACAAATTACTTAGGACTTGCCCTGATTGAGTAGAACAAACTTAGGACTTGCCAGAAAGCTTGGAAGAGATTTATTTTTTTTTTGGCAAGAGACTGAATGATACTTTGCGTTCACTGGCGGAGCTACGTGAGGGCCGACCTGGCCATAGCACAGCAAGCGGCCCAGCGCTGGAGCACCAAATTTACCTAGGCCCGGCCCACAACATCTGATCAGCATAACACGCAGCAGCCCGGCGCCCAGGAAAAGAAGAAGCGATCCTCAAAAAAAAAAAAAAAAGAAGCAGCTAGCAGCCGCCGCCCCTAACGGATCGTCACACAGGGCACAGCAGCCGCCGCCCCTGACCGGCCGACGGATCTTCACAGGAATGTGATTCCACAACGCTGTTGCAAGCCTCCAGGAATGTGAAGAATATGTGATAACTGCACAATTTGAAGACAAGTAGGTTCCCCAGCCAATCTGGTAAATCCCTCCAGCTCTCTGCCTCAAGCTTCCCATGGATGAAAGATGCTGCAACCACGACAGTCTGAATGTGCAACAAACAACTACTCTAGTTCTCTGCGGGGGGCATATCAGCTCGTCGGCCGTGCCACCTGCATATCATTTCAAAAAGAGAAAGAAAAACGATCGCAAGACATCATTTCAAAAAAAAAAACGATCTCACAAACGGCAGAGGTTCTCTTTCACATGATCTTGAATCAATTAGCTTGATCTCACGATATGGTTCAGTTCCTGTTACCCAAGATGGAAGCTTCTTCCCTTCATATGCGACAATATCCAACGCTTTCATCCATTTGTTTCTACAGAGTTGGACTACTTGTAACATTTTGTGCAGATAAGCAGTTTTTTTTTTTTTTTTGCTTAATAAGAAATAAGTAACTGGAACCTGCAATTTGGTTATTCTCAACTGTCGAGGTATAATGCAAATGTAATATATCAAGTCCATCACTGTTTTTTTGGGTTGAATCGAGGCAGGCTAGCTGATATAGATACACAAGTTCATAACCGAACCTCTCCACCCAGAACACTGAAATAGATACACAAGTCAATGTTGCTGAAATTGCCCTTCACTCCTTCAGGGTAACACTAAGTAGACCCACGAGTAGTTTGAGTAACAGAGTAACTGGCATCTCTCACAGCTACGAAAGCGATGTGAAAATGAAACAACACGGGCACACATAATTACAGATAGCGCACCTACATTGACTTGCAGTCAAAGCACATCAAGGGCCAGATTTGCAACGATTTGCTAGTCCACTACTAATGGCTTCGTTACAAGATCCGTCCTCGGTTTTTTCCCGAAAGAGCATGGAAGGACTTTTTGTAGCCACTAAGATAACCAGATCATGGGAACATGCCTTCGAGGAACTCTTCAAAACTCTCATCGTTGGTTCCTGAATTCCTTGAAGAAGCTCCCTTACGATCTGCAGCATTTTTGCAAGAGCAAGTTTCATGCCACTGGAATCTATGGCATCCCTAAATCCCCAATAAACAAACACAAGATGCATGCATGAGCACAGAATAATCGACAAAGCCCAAGGCTGTCGCGGGTTCTGGTGAGCCCAATGCAGGCATATGTTCTACTGAGCGCAGAGCCATGACATTTGCGTACAGGAATAAACACAACATATGTGTTCCAAATAGGCCTTATTAGCAAGGCCTGAGATCAGCCGTGACCTGGGCCCATTCCCAGGTGGAGACCACACACACAATTACCCTGAGTCAAGTGAACTCAACATTTAGGTGCCAAGTATCTTCAAATGTGTTGTTCAGATTTCAGGAAAAAGGATGGTGCCAATAGGCCACGGGGATGATATAAAAACCCTGTTTGAGATTTGGCTGCCTAAGGAGTACAGTAGCCAAGCAAGCCATTAACTAAGCATTAGACCCCTGCCCCCCCAACCCAACAAAGTACATGACCAATATAAAAGGCATATGCAATCAGCTGTACCTTTTTTCTTTCTTCTATCTTTCTTGGCCTCATCCTCTGAGGTGTCATCACTTTCTTCATGTTCTCTGCAGTTTGAACAGAGTCAAAGAATGTAGTGTAACAAAATAATGGGGTTGGACAAGAACAAGAACTTAAGATACCTCTTTCTCTTGTCCCTGTCTTTCAACTCAATTTCCTTTTCACCGTAGGGATCCTCCTCCTTCTCTTTCTCTTTCTCCTTCAGCCTCTTATAAGCAAGCTTTTCTGCACATCTTTCGTAATGTACTACAATCAGGCTAAATAATCAATTGGGCACTTGCTTGAACAAAATGAAAGCACAAAAGACGAAGCAAGATTCAGTGGTCCAAGGAAAAGTTAAAGAAATATAAGAGCAGCGCCGAATCTGGTTCAAACAATTCCTATTATGAAACCGTGGATTCACTAACCTCTTACAAGCTACCAGCTTCACTAGTGCTTGTTTCTGCTCCCCTGCTTCAACATAAGAAAAATTCACCTGAAAATGATAAGAGAAAAATGGAAGTGCTGCAAATACAGCTGAAACAGTTCTTTACAAAATGTGTTTTGTGTTTTACACATTTTAGCATGATCAATAGGATATTAGTCAAGAACATACCTCATAACTACCTAGCCCATGTTTTTCATCACAATGCCTATTGCCACAGATAAATTGCCCTGCAAAAGAGCATATTCTGACCATTGCTAAATATTTTGAATTGATTCTGAACAAGAAATATCTTATCCTCTTGAAGTGAATAGACAATTTTCAGGAAAAAATATATATATATTGTCTAACACCTTTGTATAATTAGAAAAGGAAACTACAATGATGGCTTCCAAAATCTAGAGATTCAATTATGATTTGTTTTTTAGTTTGGTGGTAATTTGGTGCAAGCACCCCAACCGCACTCAGACATACAGCTAAATAAAAGAAAAGTATGCCTAATAGTGTAAAGAAATAAAGCGTTAAGCTTAGTAACCTTTAATTGCAATTTCTTTAAATACCCTTTTAAGTTCTAGACTTCCATTTGAATGGTCTGTTACTAGTAACAGAATACTCATACAATTTATGTTCAGTAATACTTTTCAGAGAAATCATTTTAGATAGAAATTAATAGACGGTATTGCTTAAGAATACCTTTGCCAGATATCACTTCCCTTTCTGTTCTCCATCTCAATCCAATCTGCAGGACAATATACCCTTGTAAGATGGGATTCATATCCAAAACTACAGATGATTTTAGAAGGAAAAAAAACTGGTTGGGCAACCATTCACCATCCTGCCACTGAAAATGCACGACTACCATATCGTTAATAGTTGTTCATTTCTGTGTTACAAGGATAATCAGCGTTTGTGTGTGCCTGCCAGAACATAATATGAAAAATGGGCAGGTTGGCAAACATGGTTCTTGCAATATTCACATTGATGCAAATCCTCAACCAAAAAAACATTTTTCTATTTATTCCTGCATGTGCATTAATTTTATGAACTATGAATTCAACGACTAATCGTGGATTAATCGTAGATTAATCGGCCGGTCGGAGCAGCAACCTCGACTTGGGCCAGCGGCTCGACCTGCGGGGCTGGTCGCGCGACTCAGCGGCTAATCAGGACTAATCGTGGCTAATCGAGGTTGGCTGGTCGCGCGACTTGACGAGGGCCACCCGTCCTGGGAGTATATAACCCAGCCCGTGACCCTTTCCTCCCCAATTTCACCACGCGCCGCCAGGGGAAAGAGAGCAGCGGGAAAAGGAGCGCGGGAAAGGGGAAGAGGCGGGCGGGAACCCAACGCCGCCGCCGCCGCCGCCGGTCGGCGCCTCAGCTCGCCGGCGCCCTCAGCCCACATCGGCCTCGCAGGTGACTCTCTCTCTCCCGCCCTCTCCCTCTCTCTCTCTGCCATCTTCTTCTCTCATGCACTGCTCGATCTGGATGTAGGCGGGAACCCAGCGCCGCCGCCGCCGGTCGTCGCCTCAGCTTGCCGGCGCCCTCAGCCCACAGCCCCAGATCGACCTTCTCCACCTCGCAGGTGACTCCCTCTCTCTCTCTATCTCTCTCTCTCTCTCTCTCTCTCGTGACATCAGCTGGCTCACAGACCAGTTAAGGGCATCTCCCAAGGCAACTCAAAAATTTCCTACCGCATGTTTGCAGATAAGAAGACCAGACCGCGGACATGAATGCGGGAGGCCGTCATTCAACCGTAACATCATATATTTTGACAACAATTTGAATCAATCGGACGAAATTTGTACAAACACGATCGGATTTCATATAAACGTGATGAATTTCATACAAACCAGATGAAAACGTTTACATGTTTAACATGTTTTAACTAAAAAGATAAAACTATGTGGACGTATGGTTGCGCGGAGCTCCACTCCCACGACACGAATATACTTTACTTCCACTACTCATCGGAGTAGAACCGCCGGCTGATGCTTCGGTCGGAAGGGAAGGGGGCGGTTCCTCCGCTTTAGTGGAGCCAAGAGGGCGGCTGCCATTGGTCTGAGATAAAGAACTGGGCAGGTCATAGGTTGTACAAGCCGGCGACGGGCCGGCGGCGACCAACATGAGATACAAGCAGTCCCATATTCTACTTTCCCTAGATGTTGGCGGTGAACTTGGACGCGTCGGCCACCGAGTCATCGATCTCTGCGCAGCCGGCAGGGCGCGGTTACGCGCGCGTCGACGTCGGATGGAATGGTCGCAGGCATGGGAGACGCGGTACGCCACGACATCGTCGACGGCAGCGCCGATGCCCCAGCCGCCATGCTCCCCGCCTTGTTGGCCTAGAGTAACTCACCAGTCCTCTGCGAGCTGGCTTGGAGCGGCGAGTTGCTAAACCACGCACCGACTTGGTGTGACACCTTGATTCATCGGGCCAGGCACGGGAGGTGGAGCAGCGAGCTGCCTCGCTCGTGTCCGGCGGGCTCGGGGGGGGGGGGGGGGCACCCAGTTGGCTTTTATGCAGCAAAACTGTGCTTCCTGCTCATCGGATTGCATCAAAAAGGTGGAGAAGGAGGAGATGTGAAGTGGACTTGGTGGTGCGATTCTTGCCTGACATCTGGCCTCGTTTAAATGGAGGGCGGACGGGGGGCTTGCCCGGCGTTGCATTTAATGTCGGCCCGCTCTTGAACGGACGTGTGGCCTGAGTAGGTTCTTTGACTTCCACACGGGTTTAATGGAGGCGTTTGAATGCGAGGAGGCGTGTTCAGCCGAGCTTGCAATGGGCGGCGCCCTAGGCCGGCGTGCGGCTTCAATTACGGAGGCAGTGAGAGGTCGAGTTCGTCTTGAGCTGTCTTTAATATGAAGCGGCGCGCTCTATAGCGGCATGAATGTGGGCAGCTTGTGTCGGGCGGGAACGCACGCGAGGGAGGGAGGAGAGGTTGGGTGGGCCAAGGCAGTCGAAGAGGACTTGGGAGCGGTCCAGACTCCCGCAAAGCCTCCCGCGTTTGTCTCCCGTTTGTCAGAGAAAGTGCGTAGGACCGCGTCGCGGACCACTACAGGACCGCGTTGGATGGCTTCCGCGGCCCGAATGCATACGGAAGGTTTGTGGGTCGGCGTTGGAGATGCCCTAACAGGTCTTTGGAACAAAATTTCCAACAAAATTTTCATAGAAATACGAATTTACAACTGTCAAAGGATTTATAAAATTTGCCATGCTATACTTTATAACACTACCATCATCTATTTATAAATTTGCCATATTATATTCAATAAATGTTCCATGCTATCTACAAAAAATTAGAGTTGACATGTTCTAATTATAAAACATAAAGGAATGGTCCAATTGCAACTTTATCTAGATTATGGCAAAAATTATAAAACATTAGGGTGTTTAACAAAAAAAGGCAAACTAAGAAAAAAAAATCCTTTCTCTAAAACTCATTCCAAATTTATAAAAGTTTTTGTAGTGTTCAAATGGCACATACTGTGTGGCAAAAAAGGATTGAAGTTGTGAGAAGGTTGGAGTTCTTCATGGCAATAAATCTGATAATATAGAAAAAAATAATTTACCATGGTAGATTCAATAATTTTGGTTTGATATATACACTAAATTTTCCATGAGTTTTTCTCAGAAAATGCCATCATAAATGATAAAAAGAAAACTGTATATTTTCCATGTGCCTAATAAAAACATGATCCTAGAAGGTACCATGTTTTGTAAACAAAAATTGCTAAAAAATTGATATGCGAACATGAAAAAATGTGTAAATTTGCCATGTGTCAAGTTGAAAAATTTCATAAAAATGTCATGTGGACAATAAGAAAATTTATAAAATTGCCTTGTTTTGCAAAACAAAATGTTATTAATTTCCCATGTGACCACTAAAATTTCTTACAAAAATTGCAATGTGTAGAAAATCATTTTTCATAGAAAAATCGCAAAAATGTAAAATTGCCATGTGATAAAGTAGAAACACTTGCAAAATTACTACGAGTAATGGAAAAAAAATCCTAAAACTTGCTATGATAGCATTACAGAAATCATAAATTTTCCATGTCTAGGAGAAAAAAATGGTTTGAATTTTCCATGTGACTAGGAGATTGTTTTTTGTCTAAATGTACCACGTGTTGGAAACAAATTTTTCTGACAAAAACAGAGGAACACTATCTAAAATTTGGCATGCGACTATTAGAAACATTTCAAAAAAATTGTCATGTCTTATACACAATTGAGCGTAATTTTGCCATCTAAAATGATTGTTTTCTTGAAATTGCCATCATTGAAAGGAGCACAGATTTTTTTTTAAGATTTCCATGTAAAGTTTCCTTTTGTTACCGTAAATATTTACATGGCAATTGTCGTGAGAAAATTGTATATAGTAAATGGTGGAAATTGCAATTATACGTGAAATTGTAGGAAGTTTTGTAGGAACATAATGTTTCCCATGGCAAATTGTTATTAGAACAACATGTAATTAGATGCTACTTGGCATGATGCTCCATAACAAATCATGGCAAATGAGCGTAAAAGTTACCATGACACTACTTGCCATGGTGTTGAGAAAACAGAGAATGGCAATTCCAAATTTGCCGGAGTCTTACCACGCGCTGCGAGGAAATAATAATTTATGAATTGTGTCTTATTACTTTCTTAGCAGAAATAATTATTCTCTAACGTCCTCGTCTTCTCAATATGTTTTTTTTTACATGCTCCTGGTTCCGAACAAATGAATATAAAAGAAAACTAGTCACACAAATCATGTAGCAACAATCTTTATCTTTACCTATAATAATAAAGCACGGATCGCTTCTTACCACCGTAATTTCGTCCGTTTTTCGGGTCGCTCAGAGATAGGCCTAGCGCTCCTTGAGATGTTGGTTGGAGGAGGAAGAAGGGGCTAGCTTGCTCCACTCTTGCCTCTCCTTTGCTGGTGTGTGTGTGTAGACATGCGACCCCCTCTGCATGCGTGACTACCGGTGGGTTTTATAGGCCAACCCCCGGCTTACAATATGTAGGAATAATGGGGTGGGACCCGGCTGGTAGTCTCGCTGGCCGGCCATGGGGCCCACCGGTTGCGCAGTCCCGTCGCTTGTAGGGCCCGTCGGCTGCAGGGTCCCATCGAAGTGGGGGTCTGCCGGCTGGCCGTCATCATTGGCGCGTGGATGTGACCCTGAGGAGTGGGTCGCACTGTGCAGTCACTGTGTTGCCTCGCCTGGTCGCAGTCGGCTTCGGTCAGCGGTACGGCCACCTCCACTGTGGCCATGCGTCAACGAGGTCATGGAGTGGTTGGAGGTGTGCCGCCTCGCTTGGTCGCAGTCGGTCGTGGTCAGCGGTACGACTGCCTTCACTGTAGCCACGCATGCCCAGATCAGCGGTACCTAGGCCACTGTCGCCACGTCCCACCAGCGTGGTGAGGTCTTGTCGTATGGGCAGGGGCACGGGCGCTGTCCCGCCGGCTGCCGGGGCGAGGCGGCCAGGGCGAGCCAGCCAGTGCGAGCCGGCCAGGGCGAGCCAGCCTAGGTGAGGCGGCCAGGGCGAGCCGGATGGAGGGGCGCAGGCGGCCCTGATGTTTTGAAAAAGAGGACCAGAGCCCTTGAGCCTACCCGGGGGTCATCCCCCAACAGTACACGATCAACGGACTTTGGCACTTTAGTCACAGAGTGGGAAAACCTGATGGGCTACAGGTTGCCAACCTATTTTTAATCTAGACCAACTAAGGGTGTGGTACCAATTGTTGTTTTGGATTAGAGAGGATGTGGCAAACTACTAACTGTTGGGTAGGGGAGGAGGCCAGCGCATGCTAGCGAGAAACCGTGGTGGCGCATGGGAGAAGACGACACGGCGATGTGATAACAACTCAGCAATCAAAGGATCGATTACTCCAGACAATGCCTTACACCATGCCCCCAAAAAAGTCAAGATGATGCATCGTGTTCCCTCCCTTGGGTGTTAGGTACCCATTACTATATGGACTCCATTAACAAGAGAATTGGAGATTACAACTCGATTACAAGGAAAAGCCCCAAGGAATTGTGAAGATTAGGGAGGAAGATGAACAGTGTAGAGAGCCCGGGTAAAGAAGAACAACTAACACACACCAAGCAAGCCTAGGCCGAAGCCCTTTCCATCCAGCCACACTCCTCCTATGTTGTTTGTCCTATTAATAGTGGATTCCCCTTTTCTTCCATAGCCTCTTTGCATCAGAAGCCCATGAGCAGGTCCTTATGTCCGGCCCGGCCCACTGCAAGTAGGCAGGTCGTTGACATTTAGGAATGAACGTCAGTAGCATTGTCTGTGTTGATTTTAATCCAGTCCAGATCAGGTGCCTCCAACACTGTCTGATTGGGAGCTCGCGCAAGCTCGTCGGCAAGTCCAACAGGGAAAAGGTCTCATGCACCCACTTCATAGATCCCACCGGATCATACGACTCATGATCATGTGTCAATCTGTTGCTAGTTTGAATAACCTATGCAGTAAGTCCTCTTTGGTGCTCTGACCGATTACAAGAAACCTAGGACTTGTTGTCATGCAATTAGGCCAAGTCTCGGAAGTAATGATATTGTGCGTTATAGGTGCTACAGAAACTACTAAAAAGAAATCCAAATAAATTGTGTTTTCTATTCTTATTTGAAAGACAATAAACATACTCCGTATGAAACATGCGACAAAAATTTATACACCGAACCATAAACATGTGGAAGGAAGTTAACAAGACACCATCTAAGAAAATGAAGCATGAACTACCTAGATATTCATGAATATTTAGGAGAAAAAAATAGGAAGAAACAGATTGGGCTGAAAGTGAAGAAGGGTCAGTTATTATGGATGGGCCTACGATTTGCTTCAGGAAAAGAAGAAAGAAGAATGGGTAAGTTTGGGGGCCCAAAAGCATACACACGCAGCATCTGGAGCGAGACGCGCGCGCTCTTTTCCCTTCCCTCTCGTTGGCGCGAAACTCTCTCATTTTTTTTCAGAGTCCCCGGCAGCCCACTTCCATCCCCACACACACACTGTTCTGAAAAAAAAACCTTCCATCCCCCACTCCTCTTCTCTCCGCCGCCACCGCCGCCGCTCCTTTCTCTCCCCCATATCCATCCACTCCACTCGCTGTTTCCGCACACGGAGACCGAAATCCAATCCCAAGGTATGGTGTACTTACCCAAATGAAGTATGTGTGCTAGATCTCCTCCTCCAACCTGACTTGTAGGTGTTCCGATCTAATCTGCTCTGCTAGCTACTGCGCTCGTTTCGGTACAGCACAGCAGTACGATTTTCATCTAGCGCTCCATCCAATCTGCGATAGGTAGTATGGGGATTCGCCAAGGCGGTTTTGGTTAGGGTTTTGTTTGTTTAGAAGACGATTTGGCCACTGATTTCGGTACAGTGCAGTAGTACGGTTTTCATCCAATTTGTGACAGGTATGAGGATTGGACACAGCGCGGTTTTGGTTAGCGTTTTACTGTATTCGTTTAGACGATTGGCCGCTGATTTGGGCTGGGTGCTGTTTCACCTGTCACTGCCAGGGTTTGTTCGTTTGGTCTGGTCTCCTCTGGTGGCCATTTATATATATGCTGCTCTGCTTCTGCTAAGTGTCAGATCCTGGAAGGGGGTCGGCTTAATTACGAGATTTGATAAGGGAAGTCCACTGGAGCCTGGCAACAAATGATGTATATTGCTGTAGAATATATTCACATGCCTATAGGGTATGCTGAAGCAAAGGGGAATTCCGTGCCGACGCAGCGGCAGAGGCGAGCTCTTCTTGGAGCTGCGCCAAAAGTAACTCAAACGTTACAGTACACTTAACAGTAAATAAATTGACGACGGAATCTGTGCATCTACGCAACCAACTCAAGCATTACATATCTAGATGGACTGTGCAAATTTTCTTTTCTTGAGGGTTTGGGTGACCTGTGTCTTAAGTTTTCCTATTGAATCTTCACACAAATTTGTCTCTTCTTTGTGTGTGTGTGTGGGTGTGGGTGGGTGAAGATGGCAGAATCAGCAGAGCAGAAACTATTTAACAAGTTGGATACGATCTTAGCAATGACACAGAAGATCCCTACAAAAAGATCTGCTGTGGACTACGCCACCCTGACGGAAGAAGAAAAACAGGACAAGTGTGTCGAGTGGCTAACATCCATGTGGCAGGGACGGGTGAATGTGATACTGGGGGATCAGATGGGAACCAGTGGAATAATCACAACACTCGCGTTTATTGCTCGGCTCAAAGAGGATGGTCATCATGGCCCTTACATGATAGCTACTTCTATGGCCGGCCTCATCGAATGGACGGCATGCATAAAGTAATGTTTCTAAATTTATGATGTATTTCATTGTTACACTGTATCTTGCTGCTAGTTAATGTCTTAACATGGGGACACTGTGTTTCAGGTGTTTTCCATCTATCAAACCACTATATTATTTTGGAAACTTTAAGGATCGGGCGCAGTATAAGAAAGAGTTTGTGCACAAGACTGTTGGCCCTGCTTTCCCGGTCATACTGACTTTACATGGCATGGTCCATCTAGAAAAGAATTGGCTTGCTCAGTATGGCTGGAAATATGTTGTTGTGGACGAGGTGATGCAAAAACACAAATATCTAAATCGTTTTCTTGTCACTACAAGTCATCCATTTTCCCCTCTTGCATTTTTATCTCAGTCCCATACTTAATTTTCCAGAGCCATCGGCTGGATAAAAGGGAACCTGAAATATTGGAGATGGTAAAGCGCCAGCCAATGGGCCATAAGCTCCTTTTGATGAGGGGGCCTTTTCAAAACAATCTGGCAGAGCTGTGGTCGCTAATTAACTTTGCTCTGCCTACTGAATTTTCGTCTCGTGAGGAGTTTGATTCATGGTATGGTTTGCTAGTTAGCACCCAAACCGCTGTACACCCCTTATCTTACTTGTGATGCCAAATGGCATTTGTTGAACATGTATTCATAGTCCCGGTTGGTGGCTAGCACCGGGACTAAAGGGGTTG
Source organism: Elymus sibiricus (assembly GCA_039707655.1). Taxonomy (NCBI): domain Eukaryota; kingdom Viridiplantae; phylum Streptophyta; class Magnoliopsida; order Poales; family Poaceae; genus Elymus; species Elymus sibiricus. The sequence continues at coordinate 25,583,225 of CM077675.1, forward strand.
GGCCAGGAGCGAGGCCCTTTAGTCCCGGTTCGTGTCTGGAACCGGGATTAAAGGGGTCAGACGAACCGGGATTGGTTTCTGCCGAGGCCCGGCCGGGGCCCTGACCGCTCGAACCGGGACTGATGCAACCATTGGTCCCGGTTCGCAAGAGAACCGGGACTAATGATCTGATCTGGCCCGGATCAAAGCCCTGTTTTCTACTAGTGTGCACCCACTTCATAGATCCCACCGGATCATGCGACTCATGATCATGTGTCAATCTGTTTCTAGTTTGAATTGCATATGCAGTAAGTCCTCTTTGGTGCTCTGAATGAGTACAAAAAACCTAGGACTTGTCGTAATGCAATAGTCTTGGAAGGAATGAAATTGTGCGTTATAGGAGCTACAGAAACTACTAAAAAGAAATCAAAATAAATTGTGTTTTCTATTCATATTTGAAAAACAGTAAAACATATGCAACATGTGACAAAGTTTAGTTTTTGTACACAGGGTCATAAACTTTTGTATCGAAATTAGCAAAACGTAATCTAAGAAAATGAAGCATGAACTACATAGATTTTTTTTTGAGCGAAACTACATAGATATTCGTGAATATTTAGGAGAAAAAAAAAGGAGGAAACAGATTGGGCTTAAAGTGAAGAAGGGTCGGTTATTATGGACGGGCCTACGATTTGCTTCAGGAAAAGAAGAAAGAAGAATGGGTAAGTTTGGGGGCCCAAGAGCATACACGCGCGCGCTCTTTTCCCTCTCGTTGGCGCGAAACTCTCTCACTTTTTTCCAGAGTCCCCGCCCACGGTTGTAAAAAAAACTTGGGAAACGTTTAGCCCCGGCGCGCCGGCCGAAGCGTTAGCGCCGGATGCGCGCTGCGCGTTCGATCGTTTCGCTCGATCGCCTGATTCCGCGGACGCACGTTACCTTGTGGCCCCACCCCACGTCCCTTTCCTCCGCAACCTCCGTCTTCTCTCCCTCTCTTTTTCTGTCCCCTACCTTTTACGCCATGAAATGGCAGAAGCTGCATGCTACCGGCCGCGCGCTGCTCGCTCGTGCTCCTCCCGCGCGCCCCCGCAGCACCGGCATTGAATCCGCTCCGTCCATCCATCTAGCTCCCCTCCGACGAGCGAACATCCACCCCTGGGAGCTGCAACCAACTGAGCCAGAAGCTGCAACCATCCATGAATTTTGCTACTACCGGCGATGGATTTGCTACATCCATCACGGCGGAGCTGCGACCTACTACGGCGGTGGCTATTTTTGTTGCAACCGTTCTCAGTTTTTGCTACTACCGCGAGGGATTTTGCTACCACTAACAGAGCATGTTTGTTGCCACAGCCCGACGCCAGAGCTGGAACCGGCAGATTGTTTTGCTACAACCCGTGAAGCCTTGAGCTGGAAACAACATCTGTTTTTGTTGCATCGACTAGAGCAATTTCTGCGGCGGCAATGCCGGAGCCTTTATTTTGTTTCAACCGGCAACCGGAAAAGCTTCCATCGACATGTTTTTTTGCTACATGGGAGATGCATCCAGGGGAGAGGTGGAGGTTGCAACGGGCGACGCATGACCGTGCCGCCGGCGAGCTGCACCGGAGACAGACAGGAGGGCTGCGACGGCGAGTGTAAAGTATGTTGCAACCGACGACGGCAAGGGCCACGAACGGCGTGGTTTGATGTGTAGATCACGAACGGATGGCGAGACGGTGAGCGTGGTCGACGACGGCGGCGGTCGAGAAGGCGCCGGTGATGCGTCGACGGCCATGACGAGACGGCGTGTCGCCGCTGACGAGGCAGCCCGCGACGGCCATGTGCGAATTTGCTACCATGCCCGGCATCTGAAAAAGCTTCAACCGGTGGACGGCAAACCAACGACGGCGAGCAGCGGCGACGGAAGCTGCGAGCAGGCCGGAGATGGGGATGATGAAGGAGCGAAGCTGGAACCATGGCTTGTTGGAGCTGCAACCATGGGCAGCGGAGCTGCATACTAGGGCGTATGGGGGACAGTTTTGCTTCGACCTAGGCTGGAGAAAGCTGCATCGAGCCTATGTCCCAGCACGGCGAGCGGCGGCGAACGGCAGCAAGTGGAGGCGCGGTAGTGCTTCGTGGCCGCGGGGGATGTGGAGCTACGTGCGCGCATGGGCGTATCTGTTTTTTTTCCGGTCGCTCGCGGCCATATACTGCGGGAGGAACAAGGGCATGAGAGACGACCGAGTCCTCGTGTAATCCTGTGCGTCGGGGGCAACTGATCGAACGGATGCAGGGCGACCGGCCGAACCTAGCGCCGGTCCGCCGGCGCCTAGCATCGGCCAAAAAACTTCCACCCCCCACTTCCATCCGCCGCCGCCGCCGCTCCTTTCTCTCCCCCATATCCATCCACTCCACTCGCTGTTTCCGCACACGGAGACCGAAATCCAATCCCAAGGTATGGTGTACTTACCCAAATGAAGTATGTGTGCTAGATCTCCTCCAACCTGACTTGTAGGTGTTCCGATCTAATCTGCTCTGCTAGCTACTGCGCTCGTTTCGGCACAGCACAGCAGTACGATTTTCATCTAGCGCTCCATCCAATCTGCGATAGGTAGTATGGGGATTCGCCAAGGCGGTTTTGGTTAGGGTTTTGTTTGTTTAGAAGACGATTTGGCCACTGATTTCGGTACAGTGCAGTAGTACGGTTTTCATCCAATTTGTGACAGGTATGAGGATTGGACACAGCGCGGTTTTGGTTAGCGTTTTACTGTATTCGTTTAGACGATTGGCCGCTGATTTGGGCTGGGTGCTGTTTCACCTGTCACTGCCAGGGTTTGTTCGTTTGGTCTGGTCTCGTCTGGTGGCCATTTATATATATGCTGCTCTGCTTCTGCTAAGTGTCAGATCCTGGAAGGGGGTCGGCCTAATTACGAGATTTGATAAGGGAAGTCCACTGGAGCCTGGCAACAAATGATGTATATTGCTGTAGAATATATTCACATGCCTATAGGGTATGCTGAAGCAAAGGGGAATTCCGTGCCGACGCAGCGGCAGAGGCGAGCTCTTCTTGGAGCTGCGCCAAAAGTAACTCAAACGTTACAGTACACTTAACAGTAAATAAATTGACGACGGAATCTGTGCATCTACGCAACCAACTCAAGCATTACATATCTAGATGGACTGTGCAAATTTTCTTTTCTTGAGGGTTTGGGTGACCTGTGTCTTAAGTTTTCCTATTGAATCTTCACACAAATTTGTCTCTTCTTTGTGTGTGTGTGTGGGTGTGGGTGGGTGAAGATGGCAGAATCAGCAGAGCAGAAACTATTTAACAAGTTGGATACGATCTTAGCAATGACACAGAAGATCCCTACAAAAAGATCTGCTGTGGACTACGCCACCCTGACGGAAGAAGAAAAACAGGACAAGTGTGTCGAGTGGCTAACATCCATGTGGCAGGGACGGGTGAATGTGATACTGGGGGGTCAGATGGGAACCAGTGGAATAATCACAACACTCGCGTTTATTGCTCGGCTCAAAGAGGATGGTCATCATGGCCCTTACATGATAGCTACTTCTATGGCCGGCCTCATCGAATGGACGGCATGCATAAAGTAATGTTTCTAAATTTATGATGTATTTCATTGTTACACTGTATCTTGCTGCTAGTTAATGTCTTAACATGGGGACACTGTGTTTCAGGTGTTTTCCATCTATCAAACCACTATATTATTTTGGAAACTTTAAGGATCGGGCGCAGTATAAGAAAGAGTTTGTGCACAAGACTGTTGGCCCTGCTTTCCCGGTCATACTGACTTTACATGGCATGGTCCATCTAGAAAAGAATTGGCTTGCTCAGTATGGCTGGAAATATGTTGTTGTGGACGAGGTGATGCAAAAACACAAATATCTAAATCGTTTTCTTGTCACTACAAGTCATCCATTTTCCCCTCTTGCATTTTTATCTCAGTCCCATACTTAATTTTCCAGAGCCATCGGCTGGATAAAAGGGAACCTGAAATATTGGAGATGGTAAAGCGCCAGCCAATGGGCCATAAGCTCCTTTTGATGAGGGGGCCTTTTCAAAACAATCTGGCAGAGCTGTGGTCGCTAATTAACTTTGCTCTGCCTACTGAATTTTCGTCTCGTGAGGAGTTTGATTCATGGTATGGTTTGCTAGTTAGCACCCAAACCGCTGTACACCCCTTATCTTACTTGTGATGCCAAATGGCATTTGTTGAACATGTATTCATAGTCATACATAGTTACTTGCTATCTATATCCTGCTATTTTATATCTCATTCATGTTCTTCATTAGCTGGAAGCCCTCTTCTGTCCATCAGTGATTGATTTCTGTTGTGATGAGAAATTGCAGACCTGAATTTTATGAAGTAAAATTTACCTATGTTCCTGACTGGCTTACTCTGCATTCAATTGGCCTGTTGTTATATTGATAATTTCAATGATTTGCACATGAATTTAACAGAACAGACATGTCGATGTTTGTTATAGCCAAGACATCTATTCAGATTTGTTAAGGTAGAATGATCATAAGAAGCTCATATTATGATTAAACCAATGCAAACTGATCTCTTAAACTAGGGAAATACAAATTCTCTTACTATCAGTTAACCGATTAACTCTATTGTATATTGATATGTTATGTTTCCTGAAAAGCTTACTCATGAATCAAGTAACACATGTATTTCTAACCATTATTTAGATGGAGTTTGGTTGTCATTTTCCTTACACAAAGACACTGTAGCCACCCATTAAATATTTCTATTCAGTATTAATTTCTTTATTGCCTCTGGCTGACATGACAACAATCTTTTTTTAAAGGTTTGATAGATCTGGGAGAGAAGGTGAGGACCAACAAACTGAAGAGGAAAGAAGGGCTCTTCTTTCAAAGCTTCATGCCATCTTGCGTCCGTTTCTTCTAAACGGCATGGTGGAGGATGCCGAAAACAGGGTTCCACAAATGAAAGGAGCCACATGCTGCTACAAGACCAAGGCTGTCCAAAATTCCGATGTGATTAGTGTCACATGCTCCAGCGCCCATGCTCCACCGCCCACTGGTGCTCAAGAGGTAGCAGTGGAAGTTGTTGCTGAAACTGGTGGTGAAGGTAGCCCTAACATGCGGTCCAGTCAACCCAGCCTGGAAGTGGAAGGCAACAAGGCTATTAAGAGGCCGCGGACAAATGATGCACCTGTCTCCCTGGTTGGCAAAAGCAATCGAGTCGCGCGTGTGCAAGTGCGAGAGTCAACTCCCTCTGAATCAATCTTCAAGGCACTCAAAGAGATACCTGGCTTAGCCCGTACTGATATTCTAAGAGCCTACAGTTCTCTTATCCGTGATGATCGTCAATTTGAATCTCTCATGACGCTCCCAGTGGATATGAGAAAGGACTGGCTGCTCATGGAGATTGGAAACAAGTAGTGGTTGCTCCATTGCTCTAGGAATATGAATGTTTAGATGTTGTCTGATGGACTTTTGGTAAAACTTGAACTCATGCTCCTGATGCTCCCCTCTGGAGTAATTAGTCTTGCTAATGTAGGAACCATGCATGTGATGGTCTGAACATGGGAGGTGCCAGTATGTATGTATGTATGTATGGAATTAATCTCATGCTATCCTTAACTAGTAGTAGTAGTAAGAAGTCTGCTTATTCCTCAACTGCAGTGTCATTTACCCCTGAGAACATTTGATATGAGTGGTAAAATTATTGTGAAAATTTGCTTAGATGTATGTGTTTCTGCTGCCTTTTTATTTCAGTATTAATGTAACTGTTCAACCGTCAGCAATTTGCACTCTTTTGGCCTGAAAGTGAACCTCTCTTCTCTCTTTTTAAAACTTGTAAAAAGAATCTTGACAGGCGGAAGCTTGTCCAGTCTATTTGGTTCTGTATGCAAATTTTGTGGAAACGTGGGCAAAAGTTTCGCCTCATTGTGCATTGTTCTTCAGGATGGGGCTCATTGTTACCATGTTTCTGAACATGGTATAGTAATAAATATTGGGAAGATGGTAGCAACTACAAGCAGCACTAGCTTGTGCAAACTGTGTGTCCCATCTCTGCCTTGTCATTTGTGGTAGCGCCTCTTTGTTTGGTTGGGCATCATCCAGAGAAGGTGGAGCTCCAGCTGACTCCTCCCGTTGTAATTGCTTTGAGAATTTCTGGAGTTCCTTTCAGAGAAGAATTGACATGTTTTTTCTTAAGAGAAAAGAATTGGCATGTTTTTTCATTAAGAGAAAAAGAACTGACATGTTACAACAGATTAATTAAATGTTTTGTAGGCTCTGAAATTAATTTGGTATGTAGTCTTGGCTACCTAGTTGGATATAATTCCAGCTTATACTATATGTTTGTTGAGAAGATGATATTCGCGGTGCTGACACCAAGGAGCTTACCAGGAAAGTTTTAGCTTTTCTTGATGTGGTTGTACTCAGGACTGCTGGTGTGGCTGTTGCTGCATCTTTGTACAAAACAGCTTTTGTTTTTTGACAGCCATTGGTGTTTATTGATCCAGAACCAGATTTTTCTTGTTAGCTGTCTGTCTGTAATGGCTGTAATCCTGATGATGAATGAATGAATGCTCTTGATCTCCCTGGGAAAAAGCAATCGTGCATCTTTCATGTTCTGATTATTTTGTGACTGGAGGTTCAGGTGTGCTAGGACTCTGGCTACCTTTTGTTTGCTTAATTAACCTAATTAAACCCCTTGGTGTTAGTTGCCAGGTTAGGTAGTTAATGTTGTATGCATGTGTACATGACTGGTATTCGACGGTAACTGATACGGTTTTCTTAAGCCTGAAACCACACTCAAAATCTTTTAGATAGAATCTCATCAAGGGAAAGATTGTGCAATCTATTTGTAACTACATGTAAACAAATTTTTTTTTTTGAAACGTTGGCAAAAGCTTTGGCTCATTCTAAAATTGATGTTCTTCTACCAATATTATGGTTTAGGGGGTAGAATTTGGTGAAGATACATGGGAATATAGAGGAAGGAGGCTAGGTGAGATGTAGAACAGAGCCTTTCTTCAGTTACAGATGGTGCACGATGCCCATTTTGCACAAGCCAGTGCCTGCACTTGATGGATTATTTGGGCCAAACACGCTTCTGAGCTCTGGTCCAGCTGCTAATCTTCAGACCGGCTCCTCTTTCCTGAACTTGCTCTGGCTTGACACATCCTCCTCTCACTGAAGCCCATTGTCGTTTGATTCGTCACTTTGTCGGCTGCTCTGTTTCAGCGATGGCTTGCTCTGTTTTGCTATCTTTCTGAAGATTGCAAATTCTTGAGTTTCCCTTTAGAGAAAAGAATTGTCGTGTTACAACAGCTGGATTATCTGTAATCCAGTGCAAGAGAGTGTGTAGAACACAAATTACTTAGGACTTGCCCTGATTGAGTAGAACAAACATAGGACTTGCCAGAAAGCTTGGAAGAGATTTTTTTTTTTTTGGCAAGAGACTGAATGATACTTTGCGTTCACTGGCGGAGCTACGTGAGGGCCGACCTGGCCATAGCACAGCAAGCGGCCCAGCGCTGGAGCACCAAATTTACCTAGGCCCGGCCCACAGCATCTGATCAGCATAACACGCAGCAGCCCGGCGCCCAGGAAAAGAAGAAGCGATCCTCAAAAAAAAAAAAAAAAAAGAAGCAGCTAGCAGCCGCCGCCCCTAACGGATCGTCACACAGGGCACAGCAGCCGCCGCCCCTGACCAGCCGACGGATCTTCACAGGAATGTGATTCCACAACGCTGTTGCAAGCCTCCAGGAATGTGAAGAATATGTGATAACTGCACAATTTGAAGACAAGTAGGTTCCCCAGCCAATCTGGTAAATCCCTCCAGCTCTCTGCCTCAAGCTTCCCATGGATGAAAGATGCTGCAACCACGACAGTCTGAATGTGCAACAAACAACTACTCTAGTTCTCTGCGGGGGGCATATCAGCTCGTCGGCCGTGCCACCTGCATATCATTTCAAAAAGAAAAAGAAAAACGATCGCAAGACATCATTTCAAAAAAAAATAACGATCTCACAAACGGCAGAGGTTCTCTTTCACATGATCTTGAATCAATTAGCTTGATCTCACGATATGGTTCAGTTCCTGTTACCCAAGATGGAAGCTTCTTCCCTTCATATGCGACAATATCCAACGCTTTCATCCATTTGTTTCTACAGAGTTGGACTACTTGTAACATTTTGTGCAGATAAGCAGTTTTTTTTTTTTTTTGCTTAATAAGAAATAAGTAACTGGAACCTGCAATTTGGTTATTCTCAACTGTCGAGGTATAATGCAAATGTAATATATCAAGTCCATCACTGTTTTTTTGGGTTGAATCGAGGCAGGCTAGCTGATATAGATACACAAGTTCATAACCGAACCTCTCCACCCAGAACACTGAAATAGATACACAAGTCAATGTTGCTGAAATTGCCCTTCACTCCTTCAGGGTAACACTAAGTAGACCCACGAGTAGTTTGAGTAACAGAGTAACTGGCATCTCTCACAGCTACGAAAGCGATGTGAAAATGAAACAACACGGGCACACATAATTACAGATAGCGCACCTACATTGACTTGCAGTCAAAGCACATCAAGGGCCAGATTTGCAACGATTTGCTAGTCCACTACTAATGGCTTCGTTACAAGATCCGTCCTCGGTTTTTTCCCGAAAGAGCATGGAAGGACTTTTTGTAGCCACTAAGATAACCAGATCATGGGAACATGCCTTCGAGGAACTCTTCAAAACTCTCATCGTTGGTTCCTGAATTCCTTGAAGAAGCTCCCTTACGATCTGCAGCATTTTTGCAAGAGCAAGTTTCATGCCACTGGAATCTATGGCATCCCTAAATCCCCAATAAACAAACACAAGATGCATGCATGAGCACAGAATAATCGACAAAGCCCAAGGCTGTCGCGGGTTCTGGTGAGCCCAATGCAGGCATATGTTCTACTGAGCGCAGAGCCATGACATTTGCGTACAGGAATAAACACAACATATGTGTTCCAAATAGGCCTTATTAGCAAGGCCTGAGATCAGCCGTGACCTGGGCCCATTCCCAGGTGGAGACCACACACACAATTACCCTGAGTCAAGTGAACTCAACATTTAGGTGCCAAGTATCTTCAAATGTGTTGTTCAGATTTCAGGAAAAAGGATGGTGCCAATAGGCCACGGGGATGATATAAAAACCCTGTTTGAGATTTGGCTGCCTAAGGAGTACAGTAGCCAAGCAAGCCATTAACTAAGCATTAGACCCCTGCCCCCCCAACCCAACAAAGTACATGACCAATATAAAAGGCATATGCAATCAGCTGTACCTTTTTTCTTTCTTCTATCTTTCTTGGCCTCATCCTCTGAGGTGTCATCACTTTCTTCATGTTCTCTGCAGTTTGAACAGAGTCAAAGAATGTAGTGTAACAAAATAATGGGGTTGGACAAGAACAAGAACTTAAGATACCTCTTTCTCTTGTCCCTGTCTTTCAACTCAATTTCCTTTTCACCGTAGGGATCCTCCTCCTTCTCTTTCTCTTTCTCCTTCAGCCTCTTATAAGCAAGCTTTTCTGCACATCTTTCGTAATGTACTACAATCAGGCTAAATAATCAATTGGGCACTTGCTTGAACAAAATGAAAGCACAAAAGACGAAGCAAGATTCAGTGGTCCAAGGAAAAGTTAAAGAAATATAAGAGCAGCGCCGAATCTGGTTCAAACAATTCCTATTATGGAACCGTGGATTCACTAACCTCTTACAAGCTACCAGCTTCACTAGTGCTTGTTTCTGCTCCCCTGCTTCAACATAAGAAAAATTCACCTGAAAATGATAAGAGAAAAATGGAAGTGCTGCAAATACAGCTGAAACAGTTCTTTACAAAATGTGTTTTGTGTTTTACACATTTTAGCATGATCAATAGGATATTAGTCAAGAACATACCTCATAACTACCTAGCCCATGTTTTTCATCACAATGCCTATTGCCACAGATAAATTGCCCTGCAAAAGAGCATATTCTAACCATTGCTAAATATTTTGAATTGATTCTGAACAAGAAATATCTGATCCTCTTGAAGTGAATAGACAATTTTCAGGAAAAAATATATATATATTGTCTAACACCTTTGTATAATTAGAAAAGGAAACTACAATGATGGCTTCCAAAATCTAGAGATTCAATTATGATTTGTTTTTTAGTTTGGTGGTAATTTGGTGCAAGCACCCCAACCGCACTCAGACATACAGCTAAATAAAAGAAAGTATGCCTAATAGTGTAAAGAAATAAAGCGTTAAGCTTAGTAACCTTTAATTGCAATTTCTTTAAATACCCTTTTAAGTTCTAGACTTCCATTTGAATGGTCTACAATTTATGTTCAGTAATACTTTTCAGAGAAATCATTTTAGATAGAAATTAATAGACGGTATTGCTTAAGAATACCTTTGCCAGATATCACTTCCCTTTCTGTTCTCCATCTCAATCCAATCTGCAGGACAATATACCCTTGTAAGATGGGATTCATATCCAAAACTACAGATGATTTTAGAAGGAAAAAAAACTGGTTGGGCAACCATTCACCATCCTGCCACTGAAAATGCACGACTACCATATCGTTAATAGTTGTTCATTTCTGTGTTACAAGGATAATCAGCGTTTGTGTGTGCCTGCCAGAACATAATATGAAAAATGGGCAGGTTGGCAAACATGGTTCTTGCAATATTCACATTGATGCAAATCCTCAACCAAAAAAACATTTTTCTATTTATTCCTGCATGTGCATTAATTTTATGAACTATGAATTCAACGACTAATCGTGGATTAATCGTAGATTAATCGGCCGGTCGGAGCAGCAACCTCGACTTGGGCCAGCGGCTCGACCTGCGGGGCTGGTCGCGCGACTCAGCGGCTAATCAGGACTAATCGTGGCTAATCGAGGTTGGCTGGTCGCGCGACTTGACGAGGGCCACCCGTCCTGGGAGTATATAACCCAGCCCGTGACCCTTTCCTCCCCAATTTCACCACGCGCCGCCAGGGGAAAGAGAGCAGCGGGAAAAGGAGCGCGGGAAAGGGGAAGAGGCGGGCGGGAACCCAACGCCGCCGCCGCCGCCGCCGGTCGGCGCCTCAGCTCGCCGGCGCCCTCAGCCCACATCGGCCTCGCAGGTGACTCTCTCTCTCCCGCCCTCTCCCTCTCTCTCTCTGCCATCTTCTTCTCTCATGCACTGCTCGATCTGGATGTAGGCGGGAACCCAGCGCCGCCGCCGCCGGTCGTCGCCTCAGCTTGCCGGCGCCCTCAGCCCACAGCCCCAGATCGACCTTCTCCACCTCGCAGGTGACTCCCTCTCTCTCTCTATCTCTCTCTCTCTCTCTCTCTCTCGTGACATCAGCTGGCTCACAGACCAGTTAAGGGCATCTCCCAAGGCAACTCAAAAATTTCCTACCGCATGTTTGCAGATAAGAAGACCAGACCGCGGACATGAATGCGGGAGGCCGTCATTCAACCGTAACATCATATATTTTGACAACAATTTGAATCAATCGGACGAAATTTGTACAAACACGATCGGATTTCATATAAACGTGATGAATTTCATACAAACCAGATGAAAACGTTTACATGTTTAACATGTTTTAACTAAAAAGATAAAACTATGTGGACGTATGGTTGCGCGGAGCTCCACTCCCACGACACGAATATACTTTACTTCCACTACTCATCGGAGTAGAACCGCCGGCTGATGCTTCGGTCGGAAGGGAAGGGGGCGGTTCCTCCGCTTTAGTGGAGCCAAGAGGGCGGCTGCCATTGGTCTGAGATAAAGAACTGGGCAGGTCATAGGTTGTACAAGCCGGCGACGGGCCGGCGGCGACCAACATGAGATACAAGCAGTCCCATATTCTACTTTCCCTAGATGTTGGCGGTGAACTTGGACGCGTCGGCCACCGAGTCATCGATCTCTGCGCAGCCGGCAGGGCGCGGTTACGCGCGCGTCGACGTCGGATGGAATGGTCGCAGGCATGGGAGACACGGTACGCCACGACATCGTCGACGGCAGCGCCGATGCCCCAGCCGCCATGCTCCCCGCCTTGTTGGCCTAGAGTAACTCACCAGTCCTCTGCGAGCTGGCTTGGAGCGGCGAGTTGCTAAACCACGCACCGACTTGGTGTGACACCTTGATTCATCGGGCCAGGCACGGGAGGTGGAGCAGCGAGCTGCCTCGCTCGTGTCCGGCGGGCTCGGGGGGGGGGGGGGGGCACCCAGTTGGCTTTTATGCAGCAAAACTGTGCTTCCTGCTCATCGGATTGCATCAAAAAGGTGGAGAAGGAGGAGATGTGAAGTGGACTTGGTGGTGCGATTCTTGCCTGACATCTGGCCTCGTTTAAATGGAGGGCGGACGGGGGGGCTTGCCCGGCGTTGCATTTAATGTCGGCCCGCTCTTGAACGGACGTGTGGCCTGAGTAGGTTCTTTGACTTCCACACGGGTTTAATGGAGGCGTTTGAATGCGAGGAGGCGTGTTCAGCCGAGCTTGCAATGGGCGGCGCCCTAGGCCGGCGTGCGGCTTCAATTACGGAGGCAGTGAGAGGTCGAGTTCGTCTTGAGCTGTCTTTAATATGAAGCGGCGCGCTCTATAGCGGCATGAATGTGGGCAGCTTGTGTCGGGCGGGAACGCACGCGAGGGAGGGAGGAGAGGTTGGGTGGGCCAAGGCAGTCGAAGAGGACTTGGGAGCGGTCCAGACTCCCGCAAAGCCTCCCGCGTTTGTCTCCCGTTTGTCAGAGAAAGTGCGTAGGACCGCGTCGCGGACCACTACAGGACCGCGTTGGATGGCTTCCGCGGCCCGAATGCATACGGGAGGTTTGTGGGTCGGCGTTGGAGATGCCCTAACAGGTCTTTGGAACAAAATTTCCAACAAAATTTTCATAGAAATACGAATTTACAACTGTCAAAGGATTTATAAAATTTGCCATGCTATACTTTATAACACTACCATCATCTATTTATAAATTTGCCATATTATATTCAATAAATGTTCCATGCTATCTACAAAAAATTAGAGTTGACATGTTCTAATTATAAAACATAAAGGAATGGTCCAATTGCAACTTTATCTAGATTATGGCAAAAATTATAAAACATTAGGGTGTTTAACAAAAAAAGGCAAACTAAGAAAAAAAAATCCTTTCTCTAAAACTCATTCCAAATTTATAAAAGTTTTTGTAGTGTTCAAATGGCACATACTGTGTGGCAAAAAAGGATTGAAGTTGTGAGAAGGTTGGAGTTCTTCATGGCAATAAATCTGATAATATAGAAAAAAATAATTTACCATGGTAGATTCAATAATTTTGGTTTGATATATACACTAAATTTTCCATGAGTTTTTCTCAGAAAATGCCATCATAAATGATAAAAAGAAAACTGTATATTTTCCATGTGCCTAATAAAAACATGATCCTAGAAGGTACCATGTTTTGTAAACAAAAATTGCTAAAAAATTGATATGCGAACATGAAAAAATGTGTAAATTTGCCATGTGTCAAGTTGAAAAATTTCATAAAAATGTCATGTGGACAATAAGAAAATTTATAAAATTGCCTTGTTTTGCAAAACAAAATGTTATTAATTTCCCATGTGACCACTAAAATTTCTTACAAAAATTGCAATGTGTAGAAAATCATTTTTCATAGAAAAATCGCAAAAATGTAAAATTGCCATGTGATAAAGTAGAAACACTTGCAAAATTACTACGAGTAATGGAAAAAAAATCCTAAAACTTGCTATGATAGCATTACAGAAATCATAAATTTTCCATGTCTAGGAGAAAAAAATGGTTTGAATTTTCCATGTGACTAGGAGATTGTTTTTTGTCTAAATGTACCACGTGTTGGAAACAAATTTTTCTGACAAAAACAGAGGAACACTATCTAAAATTTGGCATGCGACTATTAGAAACATTTCAAAAAAATTGTCATGTCTTATACACAATTGAGCGTAATTTTGCCATCTAAAATGATTGTTTTCTTGAAATTGCCATCATTGAAAGGAGCACAGATTTTTTTTTAAGATTTCCATGTAAAGTTTCCTTTTGTTACCGTAAATATTTACATGGCAATTGTCGTGAGAAAATTGTATATAGTAAATGGTGGAAATTGCAATTATACGTGAAATTGTAGGAACATAATGTTTCCCATGGCAAATTGTTATTAGAACAACATGTAATTAGATGCTACTTGGCATGATGCTCCATAACAAATCATGGCAAATGAGCGTAAAAGTTACCATGACACTACTTGCCATGGTGTTGAGAAAACAGAGAATGGCAATTCCAAATTTGCCGGAGTCTTACCACGCGCTGCGAGGAAATAATAATTTATGAATTGTGTCTTATTACTTTCTTAGCAGAAATAATTATTCTCTAACGTCCTCGTCTTCTCAATATGTTTTTTTTTACATGCTCCTGGTTCCGAACAAATGAATATAAAAGAAAACTAGTCACACAAATCATGTAGCAACAATCTTTATCTTTACCTAATAATAAAGCACGGATCGCTTCTTACCACCGTAATTTCGTCCGTTTTTCGGGTCGCTCAGAGATAGGCCTAGCGCTCCTTGAGATGTTGGTTGGAGGAGGAAGAAGGGGCTAGCTTGCTCCACTCTTGCCTCTCCTTTGCTGGTGTGTGTGTGTAGACATGCGACCCCCTCTGCATGCGTGACTACCGGTGGGTTTTATAGGCCAACCCCCGGCTTACAATATGTAGGAATAATGGGGTGGGACCCGGCTGGTAGTCTCGCTGGCCGGCCATGGGGCCCACCGGTTGCGCAGTCCCGTCGCTTGTAGGGCCCGTCGGCTGCAGGGTCCCATCGAAGTGGGGGTCTGCCGGCTGGCCGTCATCATTGGCGCGTGGATGTGACCCTGAGGAGTGGGTCGCACTGTGCAGTCACTGTGTTGCCTCGCCTGGTCGCAGTCGGCTTCGGTCAGCGGTACGGCCACCTCCACTGTGGCCATGCGTCAACGAGGTCATGGAGTGGTTGGAGGTGTGCCGCCTCGCTTGGTCGCAGTCGGTCGTGGTCAGCGGTACGACTGCCTTCACTGTAGCCACGCATGCCCAGATCAGCGGTACCTAGGCCACTGTCGCCACGTCCCACCAGCGTGGTGAGGTCTTGTCGTATGGGCAGGGGCACGGGCGCTGTCCCGCCGGCTGCCGGGGCGAGGCGGCCAGGGCGAGCCAGCCAGTGCGAGCCGGCCAGGGCGAGCCAGCCTAGGTGAGGCGGCCAGGGCGAGCCGGATGGAGGGGCGCAGGCGGCCCTGATGTTTTGAAAAAGAGGACCAGAGCCCTTGAGCCTACCCGGGGGTCATCCCCCAACAGTACACGATCAACGGACTTTGGCACTTTAGTCACAGAGTGGGAAAACCTGATGGGCTACAGGTTGCCAACCTATTTTTAATCTAGACCAACTAAGGGTGTGGTACCAATTGTTGTTTTGGATTAGAGAGGATGTGGCAAACTACTAACTGTTGGGTAGGGGAGGAGGCCAGCGCATGCTAGCGAGAAACCGTGGTGGCGCATGGGAGAAGACGACACGGCGATGTGATAACAACTCAGCAATCAAAGGATCGATTACTCCAGACAATGCCTTACACCATGCCCCCAAAAAAGTCAAGATGATGCATCGTGTTCCCTCCCTTGGGTGTTAGGTACCCATTACTATATGGACTCCATTAACAAGAGAATTGGAGATTACAACTCGATTACAAGGAAAAGCCCCAAGGAATTGTGAAGATTAGGGAGGAAGATGAACAGTGTAGAGAGCCCGGGTAAAGAAGAACAACTAACACACACCAAGCAAGCCTAGGCCGAAGCCCTTTCCATCCAGCCACACTCCTCCTATGTTGTTTGTCCTATTAATAGTGGATTCCCCTTTTCTTCCATAGCCTCTTTGCATCAGAAGCCCATGAGCAGGTCCTTATGTCCGGCCCGGCCCACTGCAAGTAGGCAGGTCGTTGACATTTAGGAATGAACGTCAGTAGCATTGTCTGTGTTGATTTTAATCCAGTCCAGATCAGGTGCCTCCAACACTGTCTGATTGGGAGCTCGCGCAAGCTCGTCGGCAAGTCCAACAGGGAAAAGGTCTCATGCACCCACTTCATAGATCCCACCGGATCATACGACTCATGATCATGTGTCAATCTGTTGCTAGTTTGAATAACCTATGCAGTAAGTCCTCTTTGGTGCTCTGACCGATTACAAGAAACCTAGGACTTGTTGTCATGCAATTAGGCCAAGTCTCGGAAGTAATGATATTGTGCGTTATAGGTGCTACAGAAACTACTAAAAAGAAATCCAAATAAATTGTGTTTTCTATTCTTATTTGAAAGACAATAAACATACTCCGTATGAAACATGCGACAAAAATTTATACACCGAACCATAAACATGTGGAAGGAAGTTAACAAGACACCATCTAAGAAAATGAAGCATGAACTACCTAGATATTCATGAATATTTAGGAGAAAAAAATAGGAAGAAACAGATTGGGCTGAAAGTGAAGAAGGGTCAGTTATTATGGATGGGCCTACGATTTGCTTCAGGAAAAGAAGAAAGAAGAATGGGTAAGTTTGGGGGCCCAAAAGCATACACACGCAGCATCTGGAGCGAGACGCGCGCGCTCTTTTCCCTTCCCTCTCGTTGGCGCGAAACTCTCTCATTTTTTTTCAGAGTCCCCGGCAGCCCACTTCCATCCCCACACACACACTGTTCTGAAAAAAAAACCTTCCATCCCCCACTCCTCTTCTCTCCGCCGCCACCGCCGCCGCTCCTTTCTCTCCCCCATATCCATCCACTCCACTCGCTGTTTCCGCACACGGAGACCGAAATCCAATCCCAAGGTATGGTGTACTTACCCAAATGAAGTATGTGTGCTAGATCTCCTCCTCCAACCTGACTTGTAGGTGTTCCGATCTAATCTGCTCTGCTAGCTACTGCGCTCGTTTCGGTACAGCACAGCAGTACGATTTTCATCTAGCGCTCCATCCAATCTGCGATAGGTAGTATGGGGATTCGCCAAGGCGGTTTTGGTTAGGGTTTTGTTTGTTTAGAAGACGATTTGGCCACTGATTTCGGTACAGTGCAGTAGTACGGTTTTCATCCAATTTGTGACAGGTATGAGGATTGGACACAGCGCGGTTTTGGTTAGCGTTTTACTGTATTCGTTTAGACGATTGGCCGCTGATTTGGGCTGGGTGCTGTTTCACCTGTCACTGCCAGGGTTTGTTCGTTTGGTCTGGTCTCCTCTGGTGGCCATTTATATATATGCTGCTCTGCTTCTGCTAAGTGTCAGATCCTGGAAGGGGGTCGGCTTAATTACGAGATTTGATAAGGGAAGTCCACTGGAGCCTGGCAACAAATGATGTATATTGCTGTAGAATATATTCACATGCCTATAGGGTATGCTGAAGCAAAGGGGAATTCCGTGCCGACGCAGCGGCAGAGGCGAGCTCTTCTTGGAGCTGCGCCAAAAGTAACTCAAACGTTACAGTACACTTAACAGTAAATAAATTGACGACGGAATCTGTGCATCTACGCAACCAACTCAAGCATTACATATCTAGATGGACTGTGCAAATTTTCTTTTCTTGAGGGTTTGGGTGACCTGTGTCTTAAGTTTTCCTATTGAATCTTCACACAAATTTGTCTCTTCTTTGTGTGTGTGTGTGGGTGTGGGTGGGTGAAGATGGCAGAATCAGCAGAGCAGAAACTATTTAACAAGTTGGATACGATCTTAGCAATGACACAGAAGATCCCTACAAAAAGATCTGTTGTGGACTACGCCACCCTGACGGAAGAAGAGAAACAGGACAAGTGTTTCGAGTGGCTAACATCCATGTGGCAGGGACGGGTGAATGTGATACTGGGGGATCAGATGGGAACCAGTGGAATAATCACAACACTCGCGTTTATTGCTCGGCTCAAAGAGGATGGTCATCATGGCCCTTACATGATAGCTACTTCTATGGCCGGCCTCATTGAATGGACGACATGCATAAAGTAATGTTTCTAAATTTACGATGTATTTCATTGTTACACTGTATCTTGCTGCTAGTTAATGTCTTAACATGGGGACACTGTGTTTCAGGTGTTTTCCATCTATCAAACCACTATATTATTTTGGAAACTTTAAGGATCGGGCGCAGTATAAGAAAGAGTTTGTGCACAAGACTGTTGGCCCTGCTTTCCCGATCATACTGACTTTACATGAGATGGTAAAGCGCCAGCCAATGGGCCATAAGATCCTTTTGATGAGGGGGCCTTTTCAAAACAATCTGGCAGAGCTGTGGTCGCTACTGAACTTTGCTCTGCCTACTGAATTTTCGTCTCGTGAGGAGTTTGATTCATGGTATGGTTTGCTAGTTAGCACCCAAACCGCTGTACACCCCTTATCTTACTTGTGATGCCAAATGGCATTTGTTGAACATGTATTCATAGTCATACATAGTTACTTGCTATCTATATCCTGCTATTTTATATCTCATTCATGTTCTTCATTAGCTGGAAGCCCTCTTCTGTCCATCAGTGATTGATTTCTGTTGTGATGAGAAATTGCAGACCTGAATTTTATGAAGTAAAATTTACCTATGTTCCTGACTGGCTTACTCTGCATTCAATTGGCCTGCTGTTATATTGATAATTTCAATGATTTGCACATGAATTTAACAGAACAGACATGTCGATGTTTGTTATAGCCAAGACATCTATTCAGATTTGTTAAGGTAGAATGATCATAAGAAGCTCATATTATGATTAAACCAATGCAAACTGATCTCTTAAACTAGGGAAATACAAATTCTCTTACTATCAGTTAACCGATTAACTCTATTGTATATTGATATGTTATGTTTCCTGAAAAGCTTACTCATGAATCAAGTAACACATGTATTTCTAACCATTATTTAGATGGAGTTTGGTTGTCATTTTCCTTACACAAAGACACTGTAGCCACCCATTAAATATTTCTATGCAGTATTAATTTCTTTATTGCCTCTGGCTGACATGACAACAATCTTTTTTTAAAGGTTTGATAGATCTGGGAGAGAAGGTGAGGACCAACAAACTGAAGAGGAAAGAAGGGCTCTTCTTTCAAAGCTTCATGCCATCTTGCGTCCGTTTCTTCTAAACGGCATGGTGGAGGATGCCGAAAACAGGGTTCCACAAATGAAAGGAGCCACATGCTGCTACAAGACCAAGGCTGTCCAAAATTCCGATGTGATTAGTGTCACATGCTCCAGCGCCCATGCTCCAGCGCCCACTGGTGCTCAAGAGGTAGCAGTGGAAGTTGTTGCTGAAACTGGTGGTGAAGGTAGCCCTAACACGCGGTCCAGTCAACCCAGCCTGGAAGTGGAAGGCAACAAGGGTATTAAGAGGCCACGGACAAATGATCCACTTATCTCCCTGGTTGGCAAAAACAATCCAGTGGCGCGTGTGCAAGTGCGAGAGTCAACTCCCTCTGAATCAATCTTCAAGGCACTCAAAGAGATACCTGGCTTAGCCCGTACTGATATTCTAAGAGCCTACAGTACTCTCATCCGTGATGATCGCGGATTTGAATCTCTCATGGCGCTCCCAGTGGATATGAGAAAGGACTGGCTGCTCATGGAGATTGGAAACAAGTATCGGTTGCTGCCATTGCTCCAAAAGTAAGAATGTTTAGATGTTGTCTGATGGACATTTGGTAAACTTGAACCTATGCTCCTGATGCTCCCCCCTCTAGTAACTAGTCTCGCTAATGTTGGAACCATGCATGTGATGGTCTGCACATGGGAGGTGCCACGTATGTATATATGGAATTAATCTCATGCTATCCTTAACTAGTAGTAGGAGTGTTAAGTCTGTCCTCAACTGCAGTGTCATTTACCTGTGACTCCTGAGAACATTTGATATGAGTGGTAAAATTATTGCTACACTTTGCTTAGATGCATTTGTTTCTGCTACTCTTTTTTGCTTTGATGCATGAGTATTGAGTTTCTGCTGCCTTTTTTATTTCTGTATTAATGTATCTGTTCAACCGTCAGCAATTTGCACACTTTTGGCCTGAAGGTGAACCTCTCTTCTCTCTTTTTGAAACGTGTAAAAAGAATCTTGACGAGCGGAAGCTTGTCCAATCTAGTTGTTCCTGTATGCAAATTTTGTGGAAACGTGGGCAAAAGTTTTACCTCATTATGCAGTGTTCTTCAGTACGGGGCTCATTGTTACCATGTTTCTGAACATGGTAGAGTAATAAATAATGGGAAGATGGTAGCAACTAGTTTGTACAAACTGTGTGTTCCATCTTCGATGAATCACTTCTGTATTACCATATTTCTGAACATTGCAATGTCACAAGCTTTTGAGCAGGAAGCAGCTCTGCCTTGCTTGTCATTTGTTGGAACGCCTCCTTGTTTGGCTGGGTATCATCCAGAGCAGAAGCTCCTTTGAGTATTTCCGAAGTTCCTTTGAGAGAAGAATTGAAATGATTTTTCTTAAGAGAAAAGAATTGGCATGTTTTTTTCCTTTAGAGAAAAGAATTGACATGTTACAACAGATTAATTAAATGTTTTGCGGGTTCTGAAATTAATTTGGCATGTAATCTTAAGAAAAATGTTATAATTCCTGCGTGCATCATATTATACATTTGTTGAGCAGGTAATTGTGGGGTGGCGGTGCCGACATCAAGGAGCTTACCTGCGCAATAATCCTGATCTCCCTGGGGAGAAGTAATCCTGCATCTGTCATGTTCTGGCTATTTTGTACTGGAGGTTCTGGTATGCTAGGATTCGGGCTTACTGAACATAATTAACCCCCCTGGTGTTAAATGCCAGGTTAGGTGGTTAACATTGTATGCCTGTGTACATATATAATATAACTGGTACTCCGTATTTGATATGGACTGATGATAGTTTTTTAAGCCTGAAAGTGAATCTTGATTTTCTCAACAAAAAATATATTCAAAAAAACTATTTTCTCATCAAGTGAAAGCTTGTGCAATCTATTTGTTATGTATGTAAATTTTTCTGTTTTGAAATTAATGTTCTTCTATTGATTTATCTTACAGTATTCTGGTTTTCGAATACAATTTGGTGAAGATGGATGGGAATATAAAGGAAGGAGGGTAGGTGAGATGTAGAACAGAGCCTTTTTCCGTGAAACAGTCCCTCCACTTGAAGGATTATTTGGTCCAAACGTCCTTCTGAGCTCTTGTCCAGCCGCTAAACTTCGGGCTTGATTCATCGTTTGTTGGCTGCTCTGTTTCAGCGCTGGCTTGCTCTGCTTCAGGGGCTGGATCATTGACTGACAGTGTCCATCTTGGATGAAGCAGTTTTGTATTGCTATCTTTCTGAAGATTGCAATCTCACAAGCTTTTGACCAGGGATCCATTTGGCACCTCCTTGTAGCACAATCTCTACACGGAGAGGGGGAAAAACCTGGTAATGTTTTGACAATAACAAAACTTTTTGTTACAAAAGGGAAAAAAAAAGGAAATTAGTAGAGCAGAATCTACTTTCTGCATATTTCAGAAGTTCATACCTCTCTTTGTACTCTGCTCTTATCTCTCGACCACGGCTGGGTTCAGTTCAAACATGGACTAAATCCAGAAATAAATAGACATGGTGAGCAAGAACATCATTCCCTTTCCCATTCAACTTGGGCGACTGGCGAAACACTTGAACAAGGCAGAAATACCCAGTGATGTACACCCTAGTTATCTGACCAGAGTTATTAACATTGACAGAGATAACAAGAGTGTTGTGGAGATTATGACGACTGTTGTAGGTTCCTCGGAAGACATGCAGTTTCATCGTTAACCCAGTTGAATGGGATGAGGTTTTCTCGAAATAGGTTTTTGCCCAGATTTATAAAAAAAAACAGTCCATACAACGAGTGGCACGCAAGCGAAATTAAACTTCTGTTCGGGCCTCAGCAAAAGCACGCCCTTGATATTTTGTTCAACACACATGGCAAAGTAGTTTACAAGTAGGTTTCCTATTAGCTATAAACTATTGATGGCAATTCATTTTTTTTCATGTTCACTTTTATAAGTTATTTTTTAGTTGACATTTATAAGTTCGTCTACTATGTGTTGCACAAAACTTTTTTACATGGCATTTTCTTTGCAATGACCATGGCAAAAAAAAATGTATTGACCATGGCAAATTGCATAAGGTCACATGGCAAATTGATAACATTTTATTCCATTAAACACGACAAATTGCGTAAATGTTCATTATTGTGAAGATTTGAAAAACATTTAATGCTCACTTTCGTAACTATATGACTTTTTTTGTTCAACACACATGCAAAATTAGTTTACCATGGCAATCATATTTTCGCCATTCTTTTCAGTGAAGTTACCGTCGTCCCATTTTGAATATCATGGTAAATTTATATCTTCGAGGATGGTAGCTTTTTAAATTATAATATTTTTTAACAGAAAATTATTGCAAATCATTGCCATGCTGCACGATTAGGCATTGTTTTTTAGCCATAACAAAATTGTTCAGGTAGCCATGCGGCATTTTTCTTATTATATATAATCTCAATCTTGTGCGCTCTTTGACCCCTCACGTTTTCTACTTATTACTCTCGCCGGCTTCCTCTACACGTCCACCGGCGACCGTGACCACCACTTCGCCCGCCTCTCCAGCGACGGCAGATCCCCGTTCGACATTTCCCTCCCTTACCTGCGCAATAACAAGGACGACAAGGGCACCACCCAGGTGGACGCCTGCAATGGCCTCCTTCTCTACCGTCGCCACAAGAAGAACAAGGCGGACCCTTGGAAAGAGGATGATTTCGGTTTTGTGGTGTGCAATGCCGCCACAGGGAGGTGGGTGGAGCTGTCCCCACAGCCGCAGCGCTGCCGAGAAGATATACCCACACCGCAGGCCTGGCTTTTGATCCGGTAGACTCGTCCCGTTTCCACGTTCTTCATTTCGAGGAGACCTATACGGGACTTACATCACAGGAGTGAATATCTACTCGTCGCGAAAAGGAGCCTGGAGTCATAGGGACTGTGTGATGGTTGACAAAGTTACCCTGTTCTCCAGGAGTAATTGTGTCTTTGTTGGAGGTATGTTGTACCTCATGGGCAATCTGGAGGAGATCAATGGTGAGTATGTGCCGGTGGGGGTGGACATGGAGGGGAAAGTGTGGAAGACTATCCGCACGCCGTATGGTCGAAGGTTTGGAACGATTGGATTGTCTCAGGAGTGCTTACACTATGTTGTAGCTACTGTCGGTGATTACAATGCAATCCAGGTTTCTGAGCTAGCGCTCTGGTGCCTCAAGGATCGTGACAGTAAAGAGTTAGTATTGAAGCATACCGCCAACATCAATAAGCTTATGAGCATGACTGGAAAGATGTACATGATGGTTGAGATTCATCCAGATTGCGACACCATTTTCTTGGTTTCATTTGGAGGTGATACCTTGGCAGCCTATGATATGCGACATCAGAAAGTTGGTTGTATCATTAATCTTGAGAAGAATACACAACGATTTCTACCTTATGTTCCTCTGTTCTCAGAGTCATTAGCAGATGGAGATGGGCAGTAGTGTTACATTCCAACCACGCATGTGCTTCCTCCAAGAATGAACTCTTCTGTCGGCTAAAGTACTTAGTACTTGTTCGTGTACCTCTGAATCTGCTTGTACCATGCCGCTCATTTTGCTGGTGCTTACACTCCTGCTTGGTTAATTTTCAATTCAAAGCAATGCCTAGCAATGCCTAGTATATGTACAGATTAAGCATAATGTCATTTCCAAAGAGCATTCTTACCCTTGTTCTTGTTTACCTAGCACTGGTTGTTGTTCTGGACATGTATTAGTTCCACGTGGCTAAATTGCTAAATTATACTATAATCGCTCTTTCATTCCATAAAAATAAGCTATAATGGTTATTCTAAATCCTGTTGCAGATTGTGAACCTGGTAGTGTGGTAAAAGGTTCAATCAGACTGATTACTGGTGTGATTTCTAGTTGACCTTATTCAGTCAGTATTTTGGTAATACACTGCCTTTGAGCAAGTTCTTTTTATGTATGTTTGCTTTAGCTAGTGAATTGAGTAAAGCTTTGGATCTGTTAATCACAGAGAAATTGCATCAATGTCAACAAATCAAATTGGAGTTCGTACAAATAGCAGCGCACAGGTGAAAGACATCAGCACAACAAAGTTCTACTGCCAATAGTAATAACAGTTTTATTGAGATGCAGCTTCAAGGACATGTACGATATTTGTCCGTGAACACGGCTGAATGACCACAAAAAATAAGCCCGCTTTGTGCCCGTTATGTTGATTGATTTGGCTGCATTGCTACCCTGTTTGATTCGGCTCACTAAAAGCTGTTTGTGATGTGATGATTCCTGATTCTTGAATGAGTTTGTTTTAGGACTCTAGAACAGTCAAGATGAATTAATCAGAATGCCATTTTATTCCAAGAAAAGCTCCGAGCTGGTTGACAACTGATGATGTATTTTTTTTATTTTTTTGAAAGTTAGCATGGACCGAGTCAAATTCATAAAAAGCTGGCCATTCGTTTGTCCTCAATCTGAACATTTGCCACTATTTTCATTCAAACATAGATGGAAAGCAGGTGACTAGCAAAACAGTTGAAAGATACCCAGTGTTGTACCCCATAGTAATCTGATTGGGCAGCATGCAGGCAATTACACCAGACTTCTTAATATAAACAGAGAAGCCAGAGTGTTGTGGAGATCAGAACGTCCGTTGTAGGTTGCTTGGCGGACATGCAATTTTCTGAAACATTGCTTTTATGATCTGCACTGGATCCATAAAGAGGCTTTTATGATCTGCGTTGGATCCATAAGGAGCTGGCCATTCATTTGTCAGTCTGAACATTCGTGGCAGTAAGAAGAGGATTCAGTTCCAGCTTGTATCAATCATGGTCTAGTGTTTTTTTTCTCCCTACCTTTGTAGTTTTTCTCAGTTTCTTGGATCCAATGTGGAACCCTCCAGACAAGACCTTTCCTACGTGAAATGGCAGCAAAGATTAACAACAGTAATAGCTACAGAATGGAAGCTGGGAGCACTGCTCATCAGTATATGTCAATTTTGTTGCAGGCGGCAGCGACAAAGGTAGGCGATCAGACGGACACCTCTGTCCAGGGCCTGGGAAGAGCATCGCACACTCCAGGTACAACCCGACCGCCTTAAGAAATATTATTACGACAGAAGAAGATCGTTTGTTCTCTGAAAAAAAAACTTTTTGGACTCTGCTGCAGACTTCCAGATACTTCGGCACTTTCCGTAGCTATAACTCGATAGACTTTCCGTAGCTCAGTACTGTTGATCGTTGACGCCCGCAACTGTACTTACGGCCCGAGTAAGAAACCGAGGCCCCTACTTACCTACCGGGTAGGTGGGGGGGGGGGGGGGGGGGGGGAAGAAGAGTGGGGCGGCGGATTGCTAATCCGTTGTACAATTTTTTTGTACCAAGGGTTCGAATCCCTCTCTTTCCGCTCCCTTGGATCATTTGGGACTTTCAAATTGGAAAGAATTATGACCCCCGGATTTTCTCATAGACGGTTAACCTTAAGAGATGTCTTTAGGAGGAGTAAGGAATCTGCCTGACATGTTTACACCATGTAAATAAAGCTGAGCTGGGATTTTTATTATGTTCATTGTTACTTAATTGTCTCTAGACAGTGTAGCCAAATTTGCCTCCCCTGTATTGTATTGTGCAGTGCACACCTGATCATCTCAGAAATTCACTAGCAGAGAATTTTTGTGGATGCAGGGCTGCATATTTGTCACAACGAATGTAGCATGTAAATGGTGAACCGGCGCAAGTTCATGCTACTAAAACATGCAAAGGGCAATATTTTAGTGGTTCATATATTTGGCGCTGACAATCTTCAATGAGCGTGGTTGGCCTACTAACGGCACCACCTGCATGCCCCTTGTGCTCCAGCTCAAAGGAGAGCTGCGTCCACTCCCGATTGACTCAGTGTATTATGGGATCGTGTGTGTGCAGGGACAGCTGCTGACTTGCCTATCCCATCAGTCTTCTGAAGAGCGGCGGCTACAGGCAAGGAAGAGGGCTCCAAAAAAAAAACATCACGTTCAGTCAATTTCAGGTGTAGTTTTGTTAGCTGGATCTGCTCTCTACCCCGCCTCCCTGTGCTGATTTTTCTTCTTTTAACCTCTGCTTTCCCCCTCTTAATAAATATCGGTCTATGGTCTTTCGAAGATTTTTGTTGTCTGCAAAAATGACAAATTGGGTCAAACAATATATGAATAGTAAATGTTTTTACAGACCCTAAATTTGTCTTTTTTACCATGAGCTACTCAGATGTTCAAAAGGTTGCTCGTAATGTGCTAGCATCACATCATCTACGTGTTCTAGCTTTGGAAGCTATGGCTTCTCTCTTTGTCGCTTCCTTGCTACATGCGTAATGTAGTTCTCATGCATGGGAGATATTTTGAATGGAAAATAATTTGTTCTACCGGGAGGTCTCACTATCCTACATGTGTAGTTAACAAAAGTCCAAACCGGTCAATAAGGTCCAAGCCAGTCAACTAAAGTCAAGTAAATTTTCATTGTCAATAACTCAAAATAGTAGGTAAAACAACAAGGCCAATATCAATAATGAAGGTAAGAAACAAATGGGTTCAAATTTATCTGAGGTCCAAATAGTAGTGCATAACTGAATTTCTTCTATCTTTGTTTGATGAGTAGTGTTGATTTATGGCTCGTGATGTATCATTTCAAACATGACGGGCGACCCGATGACAACAAAAATGTGTTCTCCCCGCTGGGTATATTAAATCTGTCTACAACCATGTTGTGCTCCATAGACCAATCGTATAAGACCACAGTTTTGCTGCCAATAACAGTCACCCCATTCACTGACATTTTTCTATAGTTTATTGAATTATTTTGATGTGTTCTCTTATTTCACCAAATCGTACTTAAATATCGAGCCGACGAATCACCTTCTTTTTAACATTGCCATTTCCCATTGCATTCCAAACATCATAACATCCGTCCCGATAAGTCCCAATTAACTACTTCTTCTCCGCTGATAAAACCTACTCCTTCAACTCGCTCTTAAAAAATGGTTTTACAACCACAACGATGTGGATGTCAAAACTATACGCCTCGTAGGTTATCCATGGGGGCGGGTGACTTTCTTAGACGGGCATGACACATTGCCGTGATCTGACTCTGTGAGTATGTAACGTGCATACTGCCAGCTGACTCTGTTTAGAGGACTATTTATCCGCATTAATTCATGTGTGTTGTGTACGTGTAACACATAGTGTGATATGTGATCATCGCACCTATTTATACTAAATATTTCACTTTTTAAATCTCATTAATTACATCTAACAATGTTTACCACATAATCTCATTATTAATATTTAGAAACTCAAACATTATTTGCATACAATACAAACTTCCATCATCATAAATGCAACAAAGAAAGTGGAAAACCATTTTATCATGGAAAGTATGTCATTGTTTTTTTTTCCTATTTTGGAGTATTTGTTGAAATAAATTCCAAAGATCTAAGTATAAACAAAGCACACAAAAATGACAATATCACATGCATCCATCCGCGGAATAATTTGTTCCACTTATTTAGAGATAAGAAACCGGTCCATATGTCTCGAAAAAGGGTTCCCCCGCTTTGTATTACAAAGCAACCAACCGAACCATGTAGGGATAGGTGCTGGGGCGGAAGCAGCACAGTCACGCCCAAAAGAAACAATAGAGAAAGAACAAAAGAAACAAATGCCGACAACGGCGGATCAACAAAAACGAAGAAGCCTCGCGACCGCTGCGCCCACCGGGGATCTTCCACTAAGCTCCAAGACTCCGAAGCGCCACACCAATCAACACCTCCAAGAAGGATCGCGACGATGACAACGCTGCTGCCAAGGGTTTCCCCCGGTACACGACGAGGCGAGAGGAAGGGTAGCCCCCGACGCCCTCCCGAAAGGTCAGACGGCACCCACAGGCGCCACCGCGCCGGTGTCGGCCATGCCGATAGGGGTTTCCCCCAATCCCAACCCGCACCTCGAGCGCTCCGGAGCCTGCCACAAAACCAACCACCACCCTGCGCCAACGCGGTCTTGAAGCTCCCACGCCGTCTCACCACGGCACCGCGAAGTGAGGACAACACGGCGATGATTCGGAGCCGGGACTAGGGCAACAGCACCGTCGGCACGCGGGAGGGCTCAACCTCCACCGTCAGCGACGGTAGCCGTCCGAACGCAATAGCAGGAGCACACCAGGCCCGTGGGCCCACAGGCCCGGCCGGGCCCTCCTAAGCCCGTAAAGCTCCCGCCCTCGTGCTGCTGCAGGCACGCCGTCGGCGCCGCCGCCCCACATCCGAGCCGCTCCTCCTCCGCACCGCGCAGCAGACAACGAGGCCACGCCGGGGGGCCGGCCCGCTAGGACCCAGATGGGGCCCGCCGGGCCCAGATCTGGGCCAGGGGCGCGTCGTCGGCCACCCTGCGCCACCACGCCGCCCCACCGCCAAGGAGCGGCGCCGCCACCACGCCTGCCGCCGGCCGCCGCCGCAGGGCCGCCGGACCGCTGCCAAACCGGGCTGCACCGCCGCCGCCTCCCTGCATCGGGAAAGGAGCACGCGCGCGCGGGGACAAGATGGCCCGCCGCCACCGGCACCACCCGGGCCAGCGCCGGCGGCGGCGGGGGGGGGGGGGGGAGACGGGGGATGAGGGAGCCCGCGGGAGAGGAGCTCGAGGTCCGCCCCGGCCACCTCCCGGGGAGGCGGCGCGAGGGCGGATCTGGACGGGGGGAGGAGGGGGACGGAAGGGGACGGGGGCGGGGGGCTTGGCCGGCGGCTGGCGGCGGCGGGAGGGGAAGAGAGGGAACCCTCGGGGGGCAATGTTTACCTAATCAACCGGTCCATATGCTGGGTCTACTTTGGATGGTCTGTACATGCATTGTGCTTTACAATATATATGCAGGGTGGTTGAGATTCATCCATACTGCAAAACCATTTTCTGGTCACTTATGGAGGTGCTACCTTGGCAGCTTACGATATGCAACATCAGAAAGTTGGTTGTATCCTTAATCTTGAGATCAGCACACAACGATTTCTACCCTATGTTCCTCTGTTCTCAGAGGCATTAGCAGACGCAGATGAGCACTAGCTCCGTACCTTCAAAACCACCCTTGTGCAAGAATTGGCTCCTCTGTCGGCTGAAGTATTTGTTTATGTACTTTGGAATCTGCTTGAACCATGCCACTCAATTAGCTGGTGCTCACACTCCTGCTTGCTTGATTTGCAGTTCAGAGCCAATGCCTGGTAAACCTACAGATTGAGCATAATGTCAATTCCAAAGGACGCTGTTACTCTTGTTCTTGTTTACCTAGCACTGGTTGGCTGTTGTTCTGAACATGTATTAGTTCCACGGGGCTTATTTATACAGTAATCAGTTGATGATTACTGTTAATGATACATATGCTGTTATTCTGACAGGTAATGATTTTGTTATTTATGTTTATGGATATTACTATGTTGATGTTTATTAGTTCATCGTTTATTAATGATCATACCTAAAAAAGATTACATGTTAGGTAGCATAAGTCACATACAAAAAATTGTTTTTATCATTTACCTACTCGAGGACGTGCAGGACATCTCCAACGTATCTATAGTTTTTAATTGTTTCATACTATTATATTATCATTCTTGGATACTTTTGGGAATTAACCTATTAACCCAGTGCCTAGTGTCAGTTGCTATTTTATATTATTTATATGTTGTTGTTTTGTTCGTCAACATATCTATATGCATTTATATGTTGTTCTATATCATTTATATGTCGTTGTTTTATATCAGTCGACCTAGTGCCTACTGTCAATTGCAGGGCCGGTCCTGAGATTTCGGGGCCCGGGGTGAAATTTTAACACGGCCCCTGTAATATAAATACCAATAAGAATAATCGATGTATGTATATATAAAATGTTACCAAGAAACACTTAAAATGTTTCGAAACGGTTCCATATAAGATAATTTACGAATACTACCTTAATAAAAAACCTAATATTTTTTGGAATACATACTTGGATGACATAAATGTGATAAATTTAAAGAAGAAATTGATTAATCCAAAACTAGTGTGGAGTTACAAAGGTACTAGACAAACTCAATTAAATCTTACTGATTATCAAGTTCAACTCATAAAGGACAAATCTCTGATATATGTGCACATGTGTGTGTGTGTGTGCGCGCGCACATGTGCGTGTGTGTGTGTGCGTGCGTGTGTGTTGACCATGCATGCCTCCTTAGCTAGAGTTGTGTCGTCGTTTTCTCACGACAGATGCCATGTGGTGGCTTATCGAGAGTGGTTGGGGCCGACGGACGCCGGTGGACTCCGGGAGCGGGATTGGGCACAAGCAACGAGAGACGCACGATGTACCCAGGTTCGGGGCCCTCCGTGGGAGGTAACACCCCTAGTCCTGCTTGTCTAGTTGATGGGTGATGGGGATTACAATGGTGCTCCTTGAGCTGTTGGCTAGAGGAGGAAGAAGGAGCAACCGGCTCTTCTTGCCTCTCTGTATGGGAGTGAGTGTGGGGGTGAGTGCCTGTCCCCGTGCATTGGGGCTTCGGGGGGTTTTATAGGCCAACCCCCCGGCTTACAATATACATAAGGTACTGAAGGGGGGGACCCGGCTGGCAGCCTCTCTAGCCGGCCAGAGGTCCCACCGGCTGAGCCGTCTCGTCGCCCGTAGGGCCCGCCGGCTGCGCGGTCCCATCGCCGACTGGGCCCGCCAACCGGCCGCCGCTATTGGTCCGCGCCTACCTGCCGCGGCACGGACCGCACTATGCGGCGTCGTCTTGCGCCGTCCGGCCGCGGTCAGCGGTACGGCCGGCCGCGCTGTAGCCATGTCGGGGCAGGTAATGGAGTGGACGGCGGCGTGGCTGCACAGTCGCCCTGTCGAGTCTCGATCGGTCATGGTCAGCGGTACGACCGCCCGGACTGTAGCCATGCATGCCTGCGCGTCAGCGGTTGCTGTAGCTACGCCGGGGTCCATCGTGGAGGTCGCGTCTTGTCGTTGTACTTGGTCGCGGTAGGAGGGGACGAGTGCTTGCCCGTCCAGGGGTCAGCGGGAGGGCCAGCCGCGGAGCGGCTGGCCAGACGCCAGACGGCCGGCTCCTGACCAGGCGGCCGCGTGCCCGCCGGCAGTGGGCCTGCCGGTCGTTCGCCAGCCGGCCTTGGACCAGCCGGCCGTATATTTTTCAAAAAAGCTCGAACTCCCTTGTCTTGGCATACCCAGGGGTAATAACCCCGTCAAGTTGGTTCAACTCTAGTCCCTTTATCATTTATATTAAGAGAAGTAAACAAAGAATCAATAGTATAGGTACCAATCATTTTAAGATCTTCGTCATGATTCCTGTAAAAACGGGTGGTTGAGCTTTTTCTAAAAATTCCCATTAAGTTTTCAATTTAGCGGTCCTCTCCTTGCTTCCATTAATAGAAGTTTGGATAGATAATAGTCTCATTAAAATAATGCTTAGGTAGCAAAACTTTATTTTTAAGAGATTCTACATCAAGAGCAATTATATCCATGTTCTTAGCCAAATCATCAACTTTATGTAACTTTTCCTCTACCATAGTGTTGAAAACTTTTTGAGAACTAATGAATTTTTTAATAATGTTTCCAATATCAAAGGATAGCTTATTATTATTGGTAGAAGAAATTCCATAAGAATTACCATAAGAGTTGCCATAGTTGTTAGAGGAGTTACCAGGATACGGTCTAGCATTAAAATTTACTCTATAGGCATTATTATTGAAATTGTTTCTTGAGATAAAGTTCACATCAATAGCATCATCTTATTCAATCAAGGTAGACAAAGGCATATCATTGGGATCAACATGGGCATTTTTAGTAGAGAACATATTTATGAGAGCATCCACTTCTTCACTCAAAGAAGCAATTTCTTCGACCGAGTTTACCTTCTTACCAGTTGGAGCTCTCTCGGTATGCCACTCAGAATGGTTTGCCAAGATGTTGTCCAGAAGTTTAGTGGCTTCTCCTAGTGTCACCTCCATGAAGGTACCACCTGAAGCAGAATCTAGAAGATTTCTAGACACAAAATTTAGTCCATCATAGAAATTTTGGATAATCATCCACAAGTTTAGACCATGAGTTGGACAATTTTTAATCATCAACTTCATCCTCTCCCAAGCTTGTGCAACATGTTCATGATCATGTTGTTTAAAATTTATTATATGATTTCGAAGGGAGATGATCTTAGCAAGAGGAAAATACTTGGTAATGAAAGCATCTTTACACTTTTCCCATGTTCCAATACTATTACGTGGTAAAGATGAAAACCAAGCCTTAGCTCTATCTCTTAGTGAAAAAGGAAATAACTTTAATTTCACACATCATTATCCATATCCTTTTTCTTTTGCATATCACACAGTTCAACGAAAGTATTTAGATGAGCAGCGGGATCATCATTAGAACTTCTCGAAAATTGTTCTTTCATCACAAGATTCAATAATGAAGCATTAATATCAAAAGCCTCCGCACTAGTGGCGGGTGGTATAGGAGTACTAATAAAATAATCTTTATTAGCATTAGAAAAGTCACACAACTTAGTAGTATCTTGAGACATGGTGACCAAAGCAAGCAAAGTAACAAGCAAAACAAGTAAACAAGCAAACTAGTAAAGTAAATATTTTTGTACTTGTGATTTTTTTTGTTCAAATAATAGAAGATAAAATAAAATAAAAATTAGAACAAGTGAATGATAATTTGTGCGAAGTTACTTGATAGTAGATTGATGATACTCCCCGGCAACGGCGTCAAAAATCCTTCCTGATGTCTGTGACCTGTGTTAGGTTATCCGTGAAGAGGAACTGGTTATTGCAGAAAAAATGAGTAAGTATTTCCCCTAGTTAAGAACCAAAGTTTATCGAACCAATACGAGTAACACGCAACCACCGTCTTCAGCGACTGCACACAAAAGAGCAAACACTTGCACACAACGCAGGCAAGAGGGTTGTCAATCCCCTTGGACTCGTTATTTGCAAGCAAGTGAACCAAGTAGATAGTAGTGGATAATTGCAAAGTAAAATAAAAGATAATAAAGGGAGAGAGGTATTCAAAGCTTTTTGTAAATTATAAGTGAGAAGACCTAGGGGCCGTAGTGTTCTCCAGTGACATCTCTCATGTAGGAAACATACGGTGGGTAAACAAATTACTGTTGGGCAATTGATACAAAAGAGAATAATCATGCTCATATTCACGGCAATGATCATGTGTATATATGCATCACGTCCATAAACAAATAGGCCGACTCCTGGCTGCACCTATTACTATTACTCAACTCATCGACTGCTATCCAGCATGCATCTACAGTATTAAGTAAAACAGAGTAATTCTTGGAGAACGAGGACATGATGTTGACATAATAAACTCAATCAATATGAATGAACCCCATCATTTTATCCTTAATAGGAGCAACACAAAGACTTATCTTGTCCCCTTCTGTCACTGCGATAAAGAAATCCATCAGGTTGAACCTACCACAACGCATCCTTCTCATTGAAGAAAGATCAATCTACTTGGCCAAAGGAAATCAATAGATCGGAGAGATTTACGAAGCAATAATGATCATGCAATAAGAATCAATAAAAGAATTCAGAGAAGACTCCAATATTTATCATGAATAATCTGAACATAAACCCATAATTCATCGGATCCCAACAAACATATCATACAAAGGCTTCTGAAGCTTCCATGTCTTTATTTGGTCAAAAAAATCATAAAAAAGTTTCGGGTCGATTGGACTTCGTTTGGTACAGTAAACCCGACAAGCCAAAAATATGCAGAAAACAGGAACTGGCACTTGGCCCTGGATCAATAGTTTAGTGCTCAAAAATAATATAAATTGGTAGATAAACACCCAAAAAGTATCCTAGAATGATAATATAATAGCATGGAACAATCAAAAATTATAGATACGTTGGAGACGTATCAATGACTATGTAGTTATGTACCTCTACTATATCTAACAATATGAAAAAAAACATAATTATAACCAGTTGAGAGGGAACTCGTCTTCATTAAAACAAGTTGAACTGGTGATCAACATGTATAATGTACTGGAAATTGCTTTTGGAGGCTGAGGTCCATGGAGGCCTCCAACTGCAAAATTCAAATATCATGAAAATTCATATTTTTATATTTCAAAAAATTCTGCAAAAAACTTACAGAGATATGTGAGGGCATAATACATATGTGTGTAAGTTTTCAGGGAAAATACGTGTGCAAAAAAGACAAAACTGTGGCTTTTTAACACATGGTACTGTTCATCCTCCTAGGCCATTAATTTGTCTTTTTTGTATAGATTGTATTTGAAGGTATTTCATCCTAAAAACCCACACACATACACATAACATCCTTCTTTACTTGCATATTTTTTTCAAATTTTTTTGAAACCGAAAAGTTTGAATTTTGAATTTTTCAAAAATTTCGAGCTCTAGTGAGCTCGGCCACCAAACGTCCGTTTTCCATAACTTACTAGGTCTATAAAATTGTGTCCAAAAGTATGGTGAACAGGTTACGGCCTTTACTCACAGAGCTTATATCGGAGAACCAGAGTGCTTTCATTCCTGGGAGGCTTATTTCAGATAACTCTATTATTGCTTTTGAATGTATTCACCATATCCAGTCGTTATCAGAGAACTCACCAGCGCTTTGTGTGTATAATCTTGATTTGTCAAAAGCTTATGATCGTGTGGACCGGGCCTTCTTGGAAAAGGCCCTTGTGAAGTGGGGCTTCTCTCAGCACTGGATCTCTCGGGTCATGGCTTGTGTATCTTCTGTTAAGTACTCAGTGAAGTTTAATGGCAAATTGTTGGAGTCCTTCACTCCGTCTAGGGGGCTACGACAAGGTGACCCATTATCCCCCTTTCTCTTCCTATTTGTTGCTGATGCTTTGTCAGCCTTGATTAATAAGTCCATGGTGGAAGATGGGTTGAAAGGGGTCAGAATTTGTAGAGGTGCTCCTGAAATTTCCCATCTGTTATTTGCGGATGATTCACTCTTATTTTTTCAAGCTTCAGAACAGCAGGCAGTCTTGGTGAAGGGTTTGTTGAACACTTACGCGACGGCCACCGGCCAGCTTATTAAGCCATCAAAGTGCTCCATCCTTTTCTCCGATCACTGCTTGCCTGCTGTCGCTACAGCGGTTAAGAATGTCCTGGAT
This sequence comes from Elymus sibiricus, assembly GCA_039707655.1. Taxonomy (NCBI): domain Eukaryota; kingdom Viridiplantae; phylum Streptophyta; class Magnoliopsida; order Poales; family Poaceae; genus Elymus; species Elymus sibiricus. The sequence goes on from CM077675.1 coordinate 25,618,428, forward strand.
ATTACTCAGGAAATTTTTGAACCCAAATACCTGGGGCTCCCGGTTCGAGAGGGGAGGATGCACAAAGGAAAATTTGAAACAATCCAGGAGAGATTGAGGAAGAGACTAATTGACTGGAGTGAGCAGTATATGTCTTCAGGTAATAAAGAGATCTTAATCAAATCAGTCGCCCAGGCTATTCCAGCTTATGTTATGAGTGTGTTCAAACTCCCTGCATTGGTGTGTGACGAATTAACTCGTATGATGCGTCAATACTGGTGGGGTGTTGAAAAAGGGAAGAAAAAGATGACCTGGTTGAGCTGGGATAAAATGAGATTGCCGAAATCCATGGGTGGCATGGGTTTTAGGGATATGAGGGCTTTCAACCAGGCACTTCTCGCGAAGCAAGCTTGGAGACTCATTGATGCTCCAGGAAGTTTATGTGCAAGGTTACTGAAAGCTAAATACTTTCCATCCGGCAATTTGCTTGATACTGTGCTTTCTGGCAATGGTTCAGTGGTGTGGAAGGGAATTTTGCATGGACTTGAATTATTGAAGAAGGGAATCGTTTGGCGTGTGGGGGATGGGGCTCTCATTAGAACCTGGAGAGATCCTTGGATTCCTCGGCCCTACTCCTATCGCCCCATTACACCGAAGGGTAATTGTCGCTTCAATCGTGTTTCTGATTTTTTGGATGGAAACGGTGCATGGAGGATGGATCGGCTGCGTGATCATTTTTGGTCGATGGACATTCAGCATATTCTGAAGATCAGAACCTCCCCAAGACAGCGGTCGGATTTTATTTCCTGGGCTCCAGAAAAGAGTGGCGTATTTACGGTCAAAAGCGCCTACAAGTTGGCTACATGCGATCATAATGTCGCTGCTGCGGGGGGTACTTCCAGTTCCGCCCCTGATGGAAGTCGCTCAATTTGGAATTGTATTTGGAAATCGTCCGTCCCACAAAAGATGAAAAGTTCAGCTTGGAAGGTTGCCTCGGGTGCATTACCAACAGAAAAATACAAAGTATTCAGACATCTGTCGAAACGCTCGACGTGCCCTGTATGCGGAGTGGAGGAGGAAGGTACATTCCATGCTCTAGTAACTTGTGTGTAGGCCAGGAATATTTGGATTGGCATGCGAGGTAGATGGCCCCTGCCCCCTGATGAGTTACTTGTGGACAACGAGAAGGAATTGTTATTGCATTTACTTTCCAGGTGTTCTGACGACGTACGGGATAGGTCATTATGCTCATTTGGCGGGTATGGCAATTGCGTACAGACCAAACTCATGGGAAGGAGATCCCACCAGTCCAAGCCACGGTGGACTTCCTTGATAGTTACTATAAATCAATCATACTTGCAGGTCGTTTCTCTACAGAGGAAATCATTAAAGGGAAAATGCCATCTTCGGCTGTCCATATTAATGTAGAGAAAACGTTGATCCCGGCAGCGCCGTGGCCGGCTCCTGAATCCGGCTACGTCGCCCTTTCAGTGGATGGTTCCTTCCAGCCATCAGATGGCTCTGCGGCTGCTGGAATGGTACTCAGAGACAGTGCAGGGAGTATCATCCTTTCTGCCTATCGTGTTATTTTCCACTGCAGTGATCCCCTGAAAGCGGAAATACATGCGATCATGCAAGGGATGGCTCTAGCCATTCAACATTCTACACTTCCAGTCGTCGTTCAGTCGGATTCTTCTTTTTTTTTGGAGAAGGAGGAACGAAGCCCCCGGCCTCTGCATCGAGAACGATGCATACAGCCATATTATTAGAAATCAAAAAAAGTCTCAATGTCTCAAGTTGGTAAAGGCCACACAGTGTGAGCCATAAAAGTAAAAGAACGTACAATAAAAAGCCTCATCCGGCGTCACCAATAGACTACGATGCCTACACACCTAGCCTATTAACAGCTCGCCATCCAAACCGGCTGAAGATAGCCCGTGCGACCGTCTCCCATCGGTTGCACCCAATATCCATATGCTCCCTGTTGTCCACATGGTTGAGTAATGACCACGTATGGATCCATGACGTTGCTCTGTATATGACCTGCAAAAAATTGTTAAGTTTCTTGCCTTGGAAAATTATATCATTTCTAGTATTCCAGATAGCCCAAAATAATGCACTAATGCCAATGCGTATATGATTAGCTAGTGTTGCGTCGACTCCGTCGAGCCACGCCCCAAAAAGCATGTTGATATTCATTGGTGCTTGAATATTAAAAGCTATCTGAATTGTGCGCCAAAGTAATTTTGCTAGTGGACAATCTAAAAAGAGGTGTTGAATTGTTTCATTGTGACCGCAATAGCAACAAGTAGCATTTCCGTTCCAGTTACGTTTGATCAGATTATCCTTTCTTAATATGACACCCTTGTGCACAAACCACATGAAAATTTTAATACGTAACGGAACTTTAATCTTCCATATATGCAACGACCTTGATAGGGGTCCATGGTTAATTAAATCCATATACATCGACTTCACCGAGAAAGAACCACTCGTGGTTAATTTCCAATGAATTCGATCTTGGTGATCAGAGAGTTGCACATCCATCAAACGTCTGACCAGATGTAACCATGAGTTCCATCTCTGACCCACTAGATTTCGTCTGAATTGAACATTAAGGGGTATGGACTGTAGTACTGTGGAAACATAATCTGCCTTGCGTGTAGCAATATTATATAATGTGGGATATTGTATAGCCAGCGGTGCCTCCCCCAGCCACGTATCCTCCCAAAATCTGGTCGTGGTACCGTTACCAACCAGAAATTTAACTCGCTGAAAAAAGGACGCTTTCACATTCATTAAGCCTTTCCAGAATGGCGAGTCATTGGGTCTAACTGAAACCTGTGCTAGAGTCTTGGATTGTAGATACTTATTTCTCAAAATTTGTATCCACATTCCATCGGTCTCCGTAGATAACCTGTATAGCCATTTGCTAAGTAGGCATCTATTCTTAACTTCTAAGTTTTCAACTCCTAAACCCCCTTGATCTTTAGGTCTGCATATAATATCCCATTTTGTTAATCTATATTTCCTCCGGGTCTCATCACTTTGCCAGAAGAAGCGTGATCGATAGAAATCTAATCTCTTCCGCACCCCTATAGGCACTTGAAAGAATGATAGAAGAAACATCGGTAGACTAGTCAATACCGAATTTATCAGGACCAGCCGGCCTCCATAAGACATAAGCTTACCCTTCCAGCAAGCCAATCTTTTTTCGAATCTATCTTCTATGCATTTCCACTCCTTGTTCGTCAGTCTTCTGTGATGGATCGGAATCCCAAGGTAACTAAACGGCAATGAACCCATTTCACATCCGAAAAGCTGCCTATATGCGTCCTGTTCTTCCTTGGCTCTTCCAAAGCAGAAGAGTTCGCTTTTATTGAAGTTAATCTTTAATCCAGACAGTTGCTCGAATAAGCAAAGAACTAGTTTCATATTTCTAGCTTTTGCCAAGTCGTGTTCCATGAATAAGATTGTATCGTCCGCATACTGTAATATGGATACTCCCCCCTCCACCAAGTGGGGGACTAAACCACCTACTTGGCCGTTCTCCTTAGCCCGACCAATGAGGATCGTCAACATGTCCGCAACTATGTTGAACAAGATAGGAGACATGGAATCCCCTTGTCTTAAGCCTTTATGTGTCTGGAAGTAATGACCCAAGTCATCATTAACTTTAATTCCCACACTACCCTTTCGCGTGAAGGTATCTACTTGCTTCCTCCAAGACTCGGTAAATCCCTTCATTCGCAATGCTTGTTGTAAAAAAGGCCATTTGACCTTGTCATATGCCTTTTCGAAATCCACCTTGAAGATAACCCCATCGAGTTTCTTTTTGTGAATTTCGTGAATTGTTTCGTGCAAGACTACCACCCCTTCAAGGATGTGTCTTCCCGGCATAAATGCTGTTTGAGATGGTTGAACAACAGAGTGAGCAATCTGTGTCAATCTGTTTGTAGCCACCTTTGTAAATATTTTGAAGCTGACATTAAGTAAACATATTGGTCTAAACTGTTCAATGCGAATGGCGTCCCCCTTCTTTGGTAACAACGTTATTGTTCCAAAGTTTAGGTGAAAGAGTTGTGATTGTCCATTGAACAAGTCATGAAACAAGGGCAGCAAATCCCCTTTGATTATGTGCCAGCATTTCTTATAGAACTCCGCGGGGAACCCATCCGGTCCCGGAGCCTTATTGTGTTTCATTTGTGCTATAGCGTCATACACCTCTTTTTCAGTGAACGGAGCAGCCAGAACATCATTCTCCTCATGTGTAAGTTGAGGAATATCAGATGTAATACCTTCATCAAGAGAAACATAATTCTCCTGAGGTGCCCCAAATAGCTTTTTGTAATACTCCGTGATATAATGCTTCAAATTATCGTGCCCAACAATTGTGCCCTCATCCTGTTCAAGCTGAAATATTTTCTTTTTTCTATGTTTGCCATTTGCGATCATGTGAAAGAATTTAGTATTATCATCACCGTGGACCACCTTCGTCACTTTTGCCCGAAGTGCCCATTTCATCTCTTCCTCTCTGAGTAGGGTTTGTAACTTTTTTTCAGCTTCAATTTTAGTACTTCTCTCCGTAGTGAGTAGTACTGAGGATTCTGCTTTGACATCCAAATCGTTAATGAGTTGAAGCAGCCTCTCTTTTTCCGCTTTATAAATTCCAGCTTGATTTTTGGCCCAGCCTCTTAGAAACTGGCGTAGGTGTGTAATCTTATTCTGCCACCTATCCATATTTGTATGCCCCCCAGTTTCTCTTGCCCACTGGGTAGCAATGAGATCCATAAAGCCCTCTCTCTCGAACCAACTCATTTCGAAAGAGAAGGTATTCCGATTACCCACATGGTTCGGTTCGCCCGAATCCACCAATAGTGGTGTGTGATCGGAGATCGCTCTTTGTAAAGCTCTTACCGTGACCATCGGAAATTTCTGTTCCCAATCAACATTGGTAAGAACCCGATCCAACTTCTCATATGTCGGGTTCGGTAACGAATTGGCCCAAGTAAATTGTCTCCCGGTGAGGTCGATCTCTTTTAAATCCAGACTCTCAATGATCGCATTAAACATGAATGACCACCTTCCATCGAAGTTGTCATTGTTTTTTTCTTCCCGTCTCCTAATAATATTGAAGTCGCCTCCAATTAGAATGGGCAGTGTCTCCTCCCTGCACATTCTCACTAAATCCGTGAGGAAGTCCGACTTGAACTCCGGTTGTGCCGCCCCATACACAGCGACCAACACCCATCTAAAACCATCAACTTTCGATCTCAACCGAAATTTGACAGTAAACTCACCGTAGACCACACTGAGGACCTGTAGGGACTCACACTTGACCCCTAGCAAGATTCCTCCAGACCTTCCCCGCGGGGGTAGGCAATGCCAATCAAAGTCCACTCCACCCGAGATGGTGTTTAGAAATTGTGGCGTAAAATTATCTCGGCCCGTTTCTTGTAAGGCCATGAAGTCAAGTTTCTGCTGAAGTGAAGTTTCTCTAAGGAACCTTATTTTAGCCAAGTCCGCAAGACCTCTGCTATTCCAAAAGATTCCTTTCATATTTGATCATGGAATTTTTTCTTGTGTTTCACTCTCGCACTCCTCCTTACCGCAGAGGTAGGGTATATTTTTCTTCTCCATGGTCTTTTAGACGTCGCCGGCACCACGTCGGAGTTATCAGCGTTATGTGTTTCTTGAGTAAGGATGTCGGCATTCAGAGGAGCCATATACCCCCCGGAATCCTCCTCCTTCTCGTATCTGTCTACCCCATCTTCTGGAATTAAATCTTCACATAAACTTTCTAGAGAGGCGATACCCAATTCATCAATTTCCGTTTCATCCAAAGGTTTTATCGCAGCTATGTTTTTAATGATATCAATGGCTCTATCCGCTTCTAAATCAAGAATATCATTAACAGATTTTGCGATCTCTTTTGCATTACTACCAAGTGAAATCCCTAGGTTGCATGCATTTTCTACAATATCATTTTCAGAAAAATGTAAAATGGAACAGCTCGTATTGACTGACATACCTGTAGTTCCTTGGACATCACGAAGCTTGGCTGCCCGCATAGCACGGCCTAGCTGAATGTCGTCCGCATCCGGTTGTCCTTGGATACGCTGGCTGAACCGCCGTTCAGAGCATAAAGGATCCGAAATGCCACCAAAACTGATCACATCATCCAAAGAGGGCTCAGAAATATTTCCTTGCACCACAAAATCTCCGACCAACGTGGAAGAGATTGGTGGTGTGTCAACTAACCTCGAGTCCTGAATGGAAATCGGCGATGTCACATGCTGTTGAGCATCCAACGACGCAACATGTGGTGGTGATGAACGTCTCTCCTGGCTCCTTGCCAGGTGCGCCTCGTCGCCGACGTTAACTGTAAAAGTAGGCGGCGACGTCTTAGTAGCCGACCGCTCATAGTTCGTGAGCATTGCTTCAGCCACCGGTGAAGTTGCCTCGGCGACTGTGGGGCCGATGTAACCCTCCTGGCTGACCATGTCAGCCGTAGGTTCAGATGCACCACCGGCTGTGATCCCAGCGCAGCCCTCCTGGCCGGCCGTTCCAGCCACCGGTGATGCAGATGTTGGCCCCCCGAGTGCGTGTGTATTGTGCCCCTCCAGGCTGTCCATACCAACCGCCGGATAAACTTTGTGTGCTATCTCATCAAAAAACCGGTCTTGGCTGCCCGCATCAGCCCCTGTGGCCGATGCAATAAGCTGTCCGCCGGCCGGCGTGATGCCGACCTCCATCTCAAAAGTTTCCGCATGCAACCTTATAGACTCCTTCTCTCGCTGTGGGCTATCTAGTCCATCCCTGGACAGCATGTGTATGTCCGCAGGCGTGACGTGAGGTGAGGACCTTATATCCTCCCTTGAGTGCAGAACATTAGAAATACGAGTCGGAGCGGACTGAATATGGAACGATCCAAAACGAAGAGAAGTCATTGGAGTTGATGTCGTTGTCTTTCCGTCGTGATTAGGTGTATTAGTAGACTTTGCCGGTTGACCCTTGTCATTGGACATATTATCCTCACCACCTAGATCTGCCTTGGGATCACCATCTCCCTCTCCGTCTCCCGTCATATCCACGTCTTGATCCTTAGCTGTGTCCTGTGGAATGGTCTCCTCAACCTCCACATCAAGATCGTAATGCACATCGTCATATGCCCAAGGCACATAGTCAGGCACGTGCTCCATATCTAGTACCCCAACCAGAATCCGTGCAATCCCGTGTTTCCGTGTAAACGGCATGTCCACTTTCTCCGTTTTTCCAATGAGCGAACCAAGGCTCCAGACGATGAAAAAATCGTTCAGAAGAGTTTCCGGAACACCAGAGATCCTTAGCCAAACTTTCTCAAGAGGTGATCCCTTGGGCTCTGTCTTTTTACTCTCCTCGAACTCAAGCAGATAATTAGTTCCTGGAACTTTGCTAACACCGAACTTTAGAAGGCGCTCAAGATCCTCTCGCCGAGGAAAGTCAACTTGAAACACCCGCTCCTCAACTCTAATCGGTGCCCACTGATATGACTCAGACACGAGCCTCCTCAACTGCTGAGAAATCTGATCCTCAGTAAGCAAGCCATGTGAAACCTTCACCAAGCCCGTCTTCGAGCTTCCTAGCCTCGATGGTATTTGAGGTACATTTGAGTGCGGTGTCTCGAAAAACATGAGTTTGTGATGGCAAACTCCATATATATTGACCACCGGCTTCGGTGCCAATAATAGTGGGCATGTGGAATCTGTATGTCCTGGTTTCAAGCATATATCGCATAGCACCTCCTTGCAATCCACCAAAATGCCCTGCCATCCCGCAGCGAAAACAGCTCATCTTTTCTTTCTTACGGGCTGCCTTATTCGCCCTAGCAGCTAAGCACTATCTTGTTTATCGAACAATGGTCTTGAGCGCTCGGCGTATGGTCACTTGGTAAGGGAGATCAAGGAGTTAATGTGTAGTAGGGAGTTTTATCCTCAAAAAATTCTTCGTAGTCAAAATAGAGTTGCAGATCGGCTGGCCCTTTATAGCCGTACCGAGAGTACAACTGCTGTGTGGTTAGTTTCGGCTCCTCCCTGTATTGAGGATTTGTGGCCTCTCGATTGTAACACTATTACTATGTAATAAAACTCCCTTTACCCCGCAAAAAAAAAAGTACTTTGGCATGTATACAGCGCGGTTGACTTTCGGCATGGCAGGAAACTCCCACTGATGTTCCCATAAATTGAAAATAGAAAACAACTACGTGGTACCACCTTGGTTAGGTGTTATGAATGACTCGGTCTTGGTATGACTAAGCTAATTATGTATATATATATATCTACTATATGTACCAGTGTAAAGGACAAATGAAGGAATCGAAAATGACTCTTCAACTAACCCTTGACGTGACTAGGTAGGGTGGAAGACATGGGAGAACCATTGAAAAAATAGCGCGTTGTATCGCCGCTAATAGCACGCTATAGCGCGTGGAGAATTGTCTCGTTAATAGCACGCGATAACGTGTTATAGCACCCTATTTTTTCCATTGGGGAGAACTAGGCCATGCCCCTATGCATGAAATGGGTATGTATGTGTTCTAACAACCAGGCCAATGCTGGTTAGTGATGAGAGAAAGCTTTGGCCATCATCATAGGTACAATAATTATGCCAAGGAACTACAAACCATGATCTAATAGACGTTGGAAGTACAAGCCATGTGGAACAAAGTCAAACTAAGCAAAGAGGCAAGTATATAATATCATGTCGATAATTAAGGAAAAGTCAGAGCTCTAGGGGATACTTTCTTATTTCGAACAATTATTTGTTTCAGTTAGGGCAAGAGCAACGGAAGCAACTTGGCATGTATAATATCATGTGATAATTAAGAAAGCGTCAGAGCTCTATGGATGCATACTTTCTTATTTCAAAAAAAGAAAATTTTGTCAGTTACGTGAAGAGCAAGTCTTGCTTGCATAGTTGTGCATCCCACTAGAACCTGATGCTGACACCTAATTAATGTACATAACGCTAACCAATTAAGAGGCAACTGGTTTGCTGGCCGCCAACTCAAAGCAACCCAAAGCAGACTGCTCGGTGCTTTGAGTACTCCACTATTGATGTGCTATGGCACTCTGTTCTAGTATTTCGTGTTGTTACTAGAATCTCGCCTGTGCGTCTTGGCAATGGAAGGAGACGATCCAGTGATCGGCATCGATCTCGGCACGAACAGCTCGTGCGTCGGAGTCTGGCATGGCGGTCGTGTGGTAATCGTCTCCAACGATCAGGGCAACCGCACCACGCCATCCTGTGTGGCCTTCACCGACACCGAGAGGCTCATCGGTGAGAGGGCAAAATATCAGATCGCAAGTAACGCATCCAACACCATCTACAGTAAGTAGCTAGCTAGGCCCATGTGATTTGATACGTTGTTCGGTTACCCAATTCAGCCCTCTCCTCCTGTAAAATTGGCATATGTACAAGCTAACCTTATGTATTCCAATTTGCAAAACAAAAAAACCCTATGTCCTCCAGTTAGCTGATGTTCATTATTCTTCTATTTTCTTGATGAAGCAAGCATGCATGCTGCTCAGCTCAGTATTTACTTTTCCCTTTTACTAATTATTAACAAGATATATGACAATAACACGAGAAGATTAACTCCAAACTCCACTATATATACTCCTCCATGTAGATGTGAAGCGGCTCATCGGCCGGAGTTTCTATGACATGTCCGTGCAGAGCGGTGCCATGCATTGGCCGTTTCAGACGATCGAAGGCCCCGACGGCAAGGCCATGATTAGGGTGCGTTACCTTGGCAAGCACAAGGAGTTCTCGCCGGAGGAGATCTCGTCCATGTTGCTCGTCAAGATGAAGGAGACAGCCGAGGCCTACCTTGGACATGGAACGACCATCAAGAAGGCTGTCATCACCGTCCCGGCCTACTTCAACGGCTCCCAGCGCCAGGCCACCAAGGATGCCGGCATCCTCGCCGGCCTCGACGTCATGCGCATAATCGACGAACCTACCGCGGCGGCCATGGCTTACAACCAAGACGGGAGGTGGAGCGACACCCAAGAGAGCAATGTGCTCATCTATGACTTGGGCAGTCGAACGCTTAATGTCTCGCTTATCGTCATCAAGGAAGGTGAATTAGAGGTCAAGGCTAGCGCCCGCGACACTGGCCTAGGAGGCCGGGATTTCATCAACCGTATGGTTGACCATTTCGCCAGGGAATTTAAGGAGAAGAATAAGAGGGATATCAGCAGCGACAAGAGGGCACTCCGACGGCTAAGGAAGTCGTGCGAGAGGGCTACGATGATGCTTTCCTCCCACACCCAGACCGTCGTCAAGGTCGAAGCCCCTTTTTCGGGCATCGACTTCTTCTCCATCATCAGCCGTGACCTGTTCGAGGAGCTCAACGGAGATCTCTTCCAGAAATGCATGGAGCCCGTAAATAGGTGCTTGATGGATGCCAATATCCACAGTAACAAAGTGGACGATGTTGTGCTCGTCGGTGGATACACGGGTATACCGCGTTTACGGCGGCTCCTCACGGAGTTCTTCAATGGAAAGGAGCCCTGCGTGAACATCAACCCTGTCGAGGCCATTGCATATGGAGCCACAGTCCAGGCTGCCATGCTCATGGGCAACCAACACGGTGAGGAACTTGCTGCCCTGGACAAGGCGTTGGTCGACGAAAGCGTGGATGCACTCGATCTACCTTTCTCGCTTCTCAAGTCCATCACACAGGATTTCTCCGAAGATCGAATGATCGGCTTGGGCGGGTTCGGGGCGGTCTACAAGGTAACGCAGGCATATCGACTCTCCACTCCGAATCAACCAGCTGACAGTGATATTTAGCTGATACATATTCATGTGAGCTGTAGGGAGTGCTTCCAAGCGGTGGCACCGTTGCCGTGAAAAGGCTCTTCGAGAAGTTCGAGGTCCTGGACAATAATTTCGCGAGGGAGGTCGCCTGTCTCGTGGAAGTCAAACACAAGAATATGGTACGATTTGTCGGATATTGCACCGAGATGGAACCCGTGATGACGATGTACAAAGGGAATCTTGTCCGTGCAGACGTGCGGCACATGCTGCTATGCTTCGAGTACCTTCCAAGAGGAAACCTTGCTGACTATCTCTCCGGTAAAATCACATCGCCTTATAGCTTTCCTTGCAATTCCAAATTGTACTAGTAAATGCCTACCAACTTTAATCCCCGGTTTTTATTATTGGCCACTCGTTTGAGTTTCGCTAATTATTTTTTTGTAACCTAAATGATAGTAGTTCTGTGTTCTGTTATTATACCACCGTGAAATATTTAAAACTAGAACCTTTAGGCTAGATCCATTAACTACAAAGAAAAGAATTGACCGGTTAATTAACAAAAAAAAAGGGGCTAAAACCTTCACAAGCTGCTGGCAGGCACACACAAGATACTCCCACACACCACCACTACCAATAAACCTCCTTGGGGTTGAAATTAGCCTCATGGTCATCACTTCTCCTCGAGCAAGGGATGCTGTCTTCTCCACACACAGCCCTCCACCCAGCCAACGCCCTAAAGGTCATGCGGAGCCAACTCAAGATCCAAGCCACATAAAAAAAATGAACATGAAAAGAATTTTATTCGATTATTAGCATTTTGCACAAAGCAGTGTGAATAGACTCACGCTTGACCTGGAAAGAACATGCCTACCAAGGCAAAGACATGTGCCGAAGAAAGGCACCTAATAGCTAGAGGCCTATTCTGAATTTTGAGAGCTAGCTTTGCTTGATGGTGTGCCATAACATTAAAGTGCCCGTTGACATGAGCTATCCTGATGGTATGGAAAATTGGGAACGCCAGAATAGCAAAAAGGGTGGGCTAATGCTCCAATGAACCTGTTCCTTAAAGATGGATGTCGCTTTTGCCGCCGACGCAAAGTCGGAGCAATCTGTGTAAAAAATTGGTTCTTGTATGTGAAGCACTTTAGCTAGCGTGGCATCAAGACGCAACACAAACGCTTGAGCCCGGAGCGGAGAAGATGTTGGTGAAGACAAAGCAGAGACATGCAATTGTTGGCAATGCTGATTACTTCTAGTTTGGATGATGATGCCAATGCCTGTCGGAGATGATTTGACATTTTCTTCATTTTTCTAGGCCGCATCACAAAAGAAGGCATTACCTGCAAGCAGAAAAATATATTTTTGTGGCACTAGCTGCTGGTCTGCTCAGCGACTGGAGCGTTCTTCCTGGGGAGTCTGCATATCTTCAAGCTTCGAGTCCTACATGATTGCATTAGCTATAGGAAACACTTGTGATGGTTTGCAGAATTTTCTACCAAATAGAGCATCATTTCTTGCCTTCTAAATACACCGGAAGAAAGTGTATAAACTAGTGGTGTTGATATGGGGATGAGCAGAAGTGTGAAAAGCTTGAATTATTGGAGGAATTGAATGATGATTTACTGCAACGACCTTTGTTCTGATGAACCAAGGAGAGGAGAACCATGCAGCTGTAGAGAAAGGGCACAGAAAAACATAGCATTTCATCCTCTAAAGTACCATATCTAGCACACTCTTCCACAATGTGTTTGGAGAACTTACTTGACCGTTTACCAGTGGGAAGATCTCGACAAAGAAGACTCCAAGGAAAAGTTTGAACTCATGGCACAATCTATTTATTTTGCCATACCCGATTAAGAAGACCAACAGTCTGTCAAGGAACTATTTTTAGTCTTTGGTTAACCGGCAGAGCAAGATCATTTACACAATGTTTGTAAGCACTTCCTGAAGAGCAATCACCTGTAGGAGTTAGTTTCCAAAAAAGGACACCCTGTTCGAAAGATTATTATTAGGGGTTTGCAGAATATCGTTGGCAGTTTGTAGAGTGAACAAAGAGTTGATTAAATCTACGTTCGAACTTTTTTGGTTTGGAATCCAAAGGTCCTTAACCGCAACATGATGAACAAAAGGAGATTGTTGAATAAGCAGATTATCATAAATACTTTCCATTGAGAGAACCAAGGGGAACTCCAAATGGAGCTCCAACCATCGATAATTTGGTATCTGTGGCAATGTAGCTCTGATTCTCATAGACAGTTACAAAGCAGAACTATGCAAGGCTTGCACCGAGGGATATGACCGAATAGACCACCTACCACCCATCACCATTGCCACCCGGACCCTACTAGCTAGCTCTGAGGTGATCGCACTAATCAACCTGAGATCAACCGGAGGACACACCAAAGAGTCGAGACCACAACCAATGCCACGACTTTAACGTGCTCACACCCACCGACGTTGCCACATAACCCCGACACAATCTTGCACAGGTTTGTCTTTCCAATGGCCAGCTTCATAGACGATGCCCATGAGACGTGAGACGGCATAGGAATGTCACCCTCTTCATATCGTCTACGAAATATGCACTCTTGTGTTTGGACACAATTTGATTTCTCATCCCATTTGTCTCATATAAATGAGTACGCTAACAATTATGTCAAGAAAAATGTAATTACTCCTTTCTGTTATAAAACAACAATGGATATAGCTTTATCAGTCACCAAAAGAAAGTTCCGGCCATTTAAATTGCGAAGCCAATATGTTAGCAAGCCCACAACTTCGCACATGAATTTCAAATGAAGTGGTGCTTACTTAGTTGCCAATTGGCACACCCACATTTCGGCAACGGAATAGGTGGTCCGAGAAATTTCTTTGAACTTGTTAATATTAAAAAACGGGAAATCAATCATGGAGGCTCCTTTTTTGTTCATTGAACCGCTTACCCTACCACATATAATGCTAATTGTTTGTTCTACTGTATACTCACCACAGATGCATCTTGTCAACTTCAGTGGACCACATGTTATCAAATAATCAAGGGGATCTGTGATGGCGTACACTATCTTCACCAGCGACGTATTATTCACATGGATCTCAAACCTCAAAATGTACTGTTAGATGATAATCTGGTGCCCAGAATTGCGGATTTCGGTCTATCGCGGCGCTTAAGTGAAAGCAAGAGTCGGGCTATTACTAAAACATTACTTGGGACACCGTAAGCTAGCAATTCTCCTTGAGAGCTTCATTTTGTTATCATTCATCTACAACCTTTTCTGCGTATGTTTTCTTCATTAATTGAACAAACTACCAATTTTTTATGCAGTGGATATATGCCACCCGAATTCATAGATGGTGGAGAAATCACCTTCAAGACAGATATATATAGTTTGGGTGTCATAATAATGGAGATCCTTACTGGACAGAAAAAACACTCCAATGTTAACAAGGTAATTACATTATATATATGGTTTCAAGAAAAACAGGGTAGATAGCATCTTTAGTATAAACTACAATGTTATTGAACAAAAATGTTGCCACGTGGTACATATCCTTGCATTTGGTGTCCATTAATATTTCAATATGGCTCTGTGTTTTTGTTTTTCTATTCTAAAATACATGTCGTCCTTTTTAGCAAGTCATTATGGTTGTCAAATTGGCAGATAGTTGAAAGTTGGACGAACAACTTTGGGGCATCAAAGAGCCAGACAACACTAAGACAAGTGAAAGTATGTGCTGATATAGGGATAAAGTGCATGAATTCTGACCCAAAGAGCAGGCCTTCTACATGTTCTATCATCTGTAGGATAGTGGCCGAAGCAGAAATTTCAAACTCGTCTATCACAAGTGATGCAGGCTCCTCAACATAAAGGTAGGTGCAATCACTCAACAGTAAACGCACATGATCCACTAGTATTATTTAGTGATTGCTCCTAACTTTGTTTTCATTGGTATTGCAGATAAACTTTACCTCTAAGCTAGCTGATGAGTTGAAGTTGATGGATGATTATGTTGCTACGCTGGCCCAACTGCAACCATTGGCAATGGAGGTAGAGTTGTAGGATGACAAAGTGAGCCATAAGAGGAAGAGGGAGGCATCAACCATGAGTGTGGCAACTAGGGTTGTTTCATTAACTAGTTGATCGGCCCACACAGTTGTGTGGGCGGTATTTTAAGCATCTATTGCTTTCGCTATTTTAATTCTCAAATGAAGTAATAGTATGTCAATGTTGTCACATCTTTGGACCTCCTATTTTATAGATTTAGTGTAAATGATTGTTGTGTGGCTACTTTGACTTAAATGACATTTACATTGCTTCCTTGACATTTTTATGGATCATAGTGAAGTACCTATAGAAACTGATGTGTAAAATTTGAAGTAGCTAGAGGATACCCCGCGCGTTGCAGCGGGAAATTCAGCAATGATTTAAAGAGATATGAAAAAATGGAAATGGATAATGTGTGATATTCTTTAGATTGATATTTTAGCACAAAAAAGTAAACAGTAATCCATCTTCTCAATTCCAAGCTCATCAATCTACAGAAATTGCAGGGTACAACTATAGTTAATTCACAGTAATCCATCTTCTCAATTCCAAGCTCATCAGTCTACTGAAACTGCAGGGTACAACTATAGCTAATTCAGAGGCTTTGGAAATATGTCGTTGTGACTGACAGTCAGGAGGGTAGTAGAACAACACATACCGATAATTTACCACGATAGATGAATAGGTCTATGTTTGTTTGGCCTTCAGGCGGCCATCAGCTATAGATGGAGCTGCTGGATGTTGGGTTGCTCTTCACATCAGTTCCTGCTCGATGACCTCCACTTCCCTCACCGGGAGATTAGTATTGTGGAAAGCTGTACTATTATATTGCGGTTGTTTAGTGTTGACTATGGTGTGTTTGTGAAGTTGTAGGTTACATTCCTCCTTGTTTTCCTAGCTGAATAGTTTTATACATGTATCAGTTATTTTTATCACTAAAACATGACCTACCAAACCAATGGTCAGATGTTGTTTTTATGATTTCTTAGCATGTCCCTTTTTTCTCTTATTAGCCCATTATATACCTTTATATAGCAGTCACTAAAATAGGACCTACCAAACCAACGGTCAGATGTTGTTTTTGTGATGTCTTAGCATGTCCCTTTTTTTTTCTCTTGTTAGCCCGTTATATACATTTATATAGCAGATTGCTTGTTGAGTACACCAAGAAAGATATTGCAATAGGATTCTTAACAAATGCAACTGTCGATAAATTAAATTGTGACAAAACATCGTGTGCGATTCAACTAAAAAAATTTAGTCATGGCAATCATTTGATTTATTGTGCTTGATGTTTGGCCCCCTTGTGTGTATTTTCTGGCTCTGCATTATTCTTGAAGAAATCAAGGGTTTGAGAAATAATAACTTCGTGATAGTTTGTAGCTTACCGACCTGTGCGAATCTATGTGGCTGTCATCGGAAATGAGTGAAGCTTCTGAAGGTACCCGATGTCTGAAGCTTTTTAATAAAGCCAACATCTTCAATTCCTGTATATTCGTACACCTTGTTGCATTTGAGAGTTGTCTCAGTGTTCAGGCCCATTGCGTGTATTTCTTAGTTCCACCACTGTTCTCGAACAAATAATGGGTTCAAGAAATACCAGCTTGCTGCTATTGTAGTTTGTAACTTACTGACTTCTCCAAACCTACTTGCTGGTCGCAGGAAATGATCAGAGGTTGTTGACACCCGGCGTGCCAGCCGCTGCCGCACCACCACACCCTCTCGACACAATTTCACCTCTACTTCACCACTTTGGCCATGCCAATCACTCGCGCCCACCTGACGCTGTTCACGCACACCGGCTTCTCCCACCACGCGCCGCTAGCGCGCCACCCGACATCTTCATTGGACTAATACGTGCTCGGAGCTGTCTGAACTCTGAAGTACTCCGGGGACACAAATTTGAACTAGTAACTACCATCAACCGAGCTGTTTGGTTTGCTAGTGAGAAGCTCAGAGGATGATAAGCAAGAAATTAACCATGTCAAAATGCCTGCAGCGACCATGCCATTACGCACTCATACTGAAATTCAAAATGCGTGCAGCGACCATGCCATTACGCGCTCATACTGAAATTGAACAGTGGTGTGCAAACTTGGCAGTCTGAGCATTTGACGGTGGTGGCGGTGCTGGTGGCTATTGCGTCTGCGACCTCCTTACAAGGAGCTGGCGGGAACCAACGGGGATGTGCCACTGCCGCGGCGCTCAGCCCAGGAGGTGGAAAAAGGCGACGGTCTCTGGGCTACTTTTTATCCTTTCCTTTATAGAATAGAGTCCGCTAGATTAAAAAGGAGTTTTACTATAGCACATATGATTAACGGTATTTTGTTTCATCACTGCTTGACAGAAGCAAATCAAGTGGCACATCATTTGGCAAAATATCCTTACTAGTCTCAAGCCGAATTTGGTTGGTATGGGTGTCCACCCGATTTTTTTTTATGTAATCCATGATGTAACTCTGTTGACATTGTAATAAAGCATCACGACCTGAAATTTCAAAAAGTAAGAAAAAAAGAAAAAAGGAGTCGTCCTATTTAGCGACCTTTTTATTTGACAACTCATATTTAGCAACCTGACCGTGCGAGAGGGCACAAACGCCACTCCTCCCTCCTCCCCCGTGCATGCTTTGCTCTCGCCCATGTGCCCTGTTTTTTCCTTTCGTTTTTTTGGTTTTTTGCTTCATACTGTTCAGGATTGTTTCAAAGAAAAATCGAATTTCAAAAATCTTCAACAATTTGAAAACTTTCTTGGATTCAAAAAATAATTTTTATATTGAGGACAATTCTTGCATTCATAAAAGTTACCTAATTCGAAACAATTTTTTACGTATTTTATAAAAAATCACGAATTCAATAAATGTTCATGAAATTCAGAAAATGTTTGCAAACTTTAAAAACATGTTCATAGATTACGAATATTTCACGAGTTTAAAAAATGTTTATGAATTTGGAAAGAATGTCCAAAAATTTCTAAAAATATTGACAATTTGGAAATAATATACTCATGAATTTGTAAAATGTTCACGATTTTCAAAAATTGTTCACGAAATAAAAAAATGTCCATGAAGTTAAAAGAATGTTCGTGAGTTCAATGTTTTTTCTCTATGATCAAACAAGGTTCTCATGTGTTAAAAAGTCTTCATGAATATCAAAAACTTGTTCACGAATTCCATTAAAATGTTCACAAATTCAAAAAATCATGAAATTGAAAATTATTGTCAATTTCAAAAAACGTTCATGAGTTTGAAAAAAATGTTCATGATTTTTTTAAAACATTTGCGAGTTTGAATTATTTTTCATGAATTCAAAAATTATTATCGAATTCGAAAATATTCACATGTTTTTAAAAATGTGAATGAATTTTGAAATTGTTCACGTTTTTCATATAAGTACATTAATTGAAAAATGTTAGTGATTGGGAAAACAAAGTTTACAAAATTTAAAAAGGTTTTTGACGTGAAAAATAAAAGAAAGGAAAAAATCAGCAAATAAAAAAAGAAAATGATAAAAAGAAGAAAAAACAAAAAGAAACACGAGAAACAGTTTAGGGAATGTTCAAAACCGGTGGGGGAAAAACCTCTAGAGAAGGCTCGGACAAGGAAGGGGAAGGCTTGGAGAAGGTGGTCTTGGCGGTCGACCTAGTTGGGCCTAGGTTGGAGATGACAGACAGTGCTGTCGGCGGGCCGGCATCACCCCACCTCTTGATGGAGGACGCGTGGGAGCACTTCCGCCTCACAATAGTGGAGGAGCACCTTGTGGGGGAGGTGCATCTCAATTAGTTTGTAGTATATGTAATTTTTATTTTCGGATGTAGTTCTAGCTCGTTTTATCAATGAATAAATGAATCAATGAATGAGCTGTAGTTGTACAGTAGCTAGCTTGACATTGTATGCTGCATTGTTGCATGCTTTTGGATAATTTTGAAGGTTAAAGAAAATACTGAGGGCCTGATCTGAACTCCTCTAGCTTCCAACTCCATAAACTCCACACTTGGAGCCGGCCCGAAAGCTTTACCTCTGAGAAGCTGAAACTAAGAAGCTGAAGGAGCCCATAGTACAAAATCGTGGAGCGAGCTCGGCCCAGCTCCACCAAAACGAAAATCTGGAGTTGGGCATAATTACACCAAAGTGCCATCGCAAAAGAAAACGTTTCACCATGTATCCTCTCGTATCAGCCCGTCTCGTACGCCCGCCTCTTCTATCCCTCCGACAAATCCCCACAAGACGAAACCCTAGACAGCGCTGCCACACAGCTGCCACCCTGCTCCACCCACCTCGCTGGTCGTGAAGCCTCCCCACCGGAAGCCAGGACCGCGGCAGCTCCGTTCCCGTTGGTCCCGTCGCACCCGAACGCCCTCATCCCTCGTCACTGACCACCAGTACGCCCTTGAGCTCGCCACCCTAATGCCCTCGTCCCCGACCTCTACTCCTCGCTCGTCGTCCCCTGCTCCAGCCTCGTCATCTCCAGCTCGCCTCCTCGCTGAGCCCTAATGGGCTGGTTTCAGCTGGCCCATTGAGGGTCCAAACAGAACAACACATCCCCAGCTAGGCCGCCAGCAGATTCTCAAAAAAAAAAAAAAAAACTAGGCCGCCAGCCATGGCGTCTTGTGAGAAGCTGTAGGTCGAGCCGAACGCATCAGAATCGCCAGGTGAAGTGAGAAGCTGATTGGGGAAGCTGGATTTGCAGATTCGGTGAAGTCAGACGTATAGTAGAGGTCAAGAGATTAATAAAAAAGCCCAGTCCGGTTGGAGGTTCAGCGTCCACATTCGTCTTCCTCTGCGCTCCTGAGAAGCTCCGCCGCGGCCGGCTGCATCCCCGCCGCCCGTCGCCGACTCAAGCCAAACCAAGGTACTACCTTTCCTGAGTCAGCACGGCGAGGTCACCACCACCGGCTACTACCTGGGACTCTTAATTTTCCTCGGCCTAATCCGTGATTCCCTCTCTCGATCTGCAGATCTGACCCCTGCCTTGGCCCTTCTTCTTCCGCTCCATGGAGGAGGCGGAGAAGGGGGAGGTCTTGGAGAGGAACACCAAGCCGAGGCTGGACAACCATCCGAGGGCGACGGCGGGGACGGCCAGCTTATTCACCGACGACCTCATCATTGAGATCCTCTCCCGCCTCCCTGCCAGATCCGTCAACCGCTTCAAGTGCGTCTCCGTGGCCTGGCGCCACCTCATCGCCGACCCCGCCAACCGCAAGAAGCTGCCCCAGACCCTCGCCGGCTTCCTCTACACGTCCTACCGCAGCGGGCACCGCCACCACTTCGCCAGCGTCTCCGGCGGCGCAGCCCCGTTCGACCCTTCCCTCCCATACCTTCAGCCAGACAAGTACAGGGACATGGCCCAGGTGGACGCCTGCAATGGCCTCCTCCTCTACCGCGGCAGCAACAAGAACAAGGTGGCCCCTTGGGATTGGGCAGAGGACGACGATTGCCGTTTTGTGGTGTGCAATCCCGCCACTGCGAGGTGGGTCGAGCTGCCCCCTAAGCCTCCGGCGCCAGAAATCAGATATAGCCTTACTGCAGCTCTGGCTTTTGATCCGGCAGTCTCGTCGCATTTCCACGTCCTTCATTTCGAGGAGGACTATGTGGCAAATTATATGACAGGAGTGAGCATCTACTCGTCGCGGACAGGAGCCTGGAGTCGCGGGGATAGTGGGATGGTTGAGCAAGTGCCGCTGTTCTTTAGGAGTAAATGTGCCTTTGTCGGCGGTATGATGTATGTGATTGCCGAGCTGGAGGACATCAACACCGGAAACGAGTATGTGCTGGTGGGGGTGGACGTGGAGGGGAAAGAGTGGAAGACTATCCGTGTGCCGTACTGTTCGAGATTTTGTACGATTGGATTGTCGCAGGGATGCTTACACTATGCTGTAGCTAACAATGAAAGGCTAGTTCCTGAGATAACACTCTGGTGCCTCAAGGATTATGACCGTATAGAATTCGTCCTGAAGCATACCGCCAGCATGGATAAGCTTCTGAGCATGACTAGGATGAAGTACAGGGTGGTTGAGATTCATCCAGACCGCGACACCATTTTCTTGGTTTCATATGGAGGTGCTACCTTGGCAGCTTACGATATGCGACATCAGGAAGTTGGTTGTATCATTAATCTTGAGAACAGCACACACCGATTTCTACCCTATGTTCCTCTGTTCTCAGAGCCATTAGCAGATGCAGATGGGCAGTAGTTTATTACCTTCAAAGTTCATACCACCCTTGTGCAAGAATTGGCTCCTCTGTCGGCTCAAGTATTTTTCTATGTACTTTGGAATCCGCTTGAATCATGCCACTCAATTAGCTGGTGCTCACACTCCTGCTTGCTTGATTTGCAGTTCAGACTTCAGAGCAAATGCCCGGTAAACCTACAGATTAAGCATAATGTCTTTTTCAAAGAAGAGTGTTACCCTTGTTCTTGTTTACCTAGAACTGGTTGTTGTTCTGGACATGTATTAGTTCCATCTTCCATGTGGCTAAATTATTCTGTAATTGGTCTTCCTTTCTCTAACAATCAGTTATTATGGTCATCCTAAATCCTATTGCAGATTGTGAACCTGCTAGTGTAGTACAAGATTAAGTCAGACTAGTTACTGGTGTGATGTTTAGTTGACCTTATTCATTCAGTATTTTGTTAAAACACGCCATTGAGCATGGTTTTTTATGTGTGTCATTGTTGTAGCTAATGAATTCAGTAGAGCTCTCGATCAGTTAATCAAACAGAAATTGCATCAATGTCGATCACAAAATTGGAGTACGTACACTTGTACAAATAGCAGCGTGCAGGTGAAATAAAAGAAGTATGCCAGAGTTTTACTGACAGTGGTAACAACAATTTTATAGACATGTGGCTTCATGGACATGCATGGTATTCGTTTGTCAACACGGCTGAATGACCACCAAAATTAGGCCTCTTGGTGTCCGATGTGTACATTGATTTGGCTGTGTTGCTACCCTGTACGTATGAGTCGGCTATAAACCAGTGTTGTTTCTGTATGTTTTTTACAGGGTTTCTGTATGTTTGTGATGTGATGTATTCCTGATTCTTGAATGATTTTTCAAGACTCTGGAATGAGAAAATCTCCGAGAATGCCATTTAATTCCAAGAAAATCTCCGAGCTGTTCCAGAACTGATGATTTATTTATTTTATTGTTGGCATGGACCGAGCCAGACGCATATAACAGTTCTATATCCACGATGAGCTGATTATTCGTTTGTCAACATTTGCCGCAGTGAGCAGAGGACTGAATATGTACCCGTATAGCGATAGTGTAATCTTGGTCCAGTGTTTTTTTTTTTCTTACTACTTGTATAGTATTTTTACCAGTTATATTTTGATCCAATGTGCGCTCCTTCATCTTTCTCATTTTTGCAGATAGCGCCGATGGACTAATTTTGTGCGAAGAGAATAAAAGCATTGTTACCTGACCAAGAGCTTGCACGCAGGTGGCTTTCAGGACCCATCCGG
Organism: Elymus sibiricus; assembly: GCA_039707655.1. Lineage (NCBI taxonomy): Eukaryota > Viridiplantae > Streptophyta > Magnoliopsida > Poales > Poaceae > Elymus > Elymus sibiricus. The sequence continues at coordinate 25,640,720 of CM077675.1, forward strand.
AGTCCAGACATGACCTTTCCTACATGAGATGAAAATGGCAGCAAAGATTCGTGAAGAGTAATAAGAAGATATTGGAAGCTGGGGACACGTCTCGTTATATATGTTAAACTTGTTGCAGGCGGTAATAACAAGGCAAGCAAGAAGAAGGGCATGAGCATGATCCATTCGACCAAAATACAGGGGATCGAGAAAAACAGAACAACTTGGCTAGGATAAGGATACAATGCAGGGATGAGAGTAAGTATGCATTTATTAGATTGCTGAAAATTGTGGACAGCAAGAAAGAGACCTGGTTTGAGGGGCCAGCATCAGCATCCACAAGCTGTCTGGTCATAAGCAGTATGGGGTCAGTAGCTGTCGTAGAAAGAATTGGTCATCTGAATTATTGGGCAAGCAGTGGTGGAGAATGGTCCACATCTTTTGGTAGGACAAAGTCAAGAAAACACAAGCTAACTACAAGTAATTAATGTGAAGACTTGACGACCTGGTTGGACTGTGATTTAAGAGCTGCTTCCCTTACGACTACAGTGTTGAGGATTTTTCTACATGACTACAGTGCAGGTTCGTTGAATATATCAACTCCTTACGACTGGATTCATTCCTCCACCCTTCCCAGCAACTTCTTCTCCGGCGAGGGCGCAGCCACCACCCACCCCAACCCTTCTCTCCAACTTCTTCTCCGGCGATCTCCGGACCCGACCTTCCCTGCCAGATAAAGGTAAGACACGAAGATGGTGATGCAGACTTATCCTCTGTTTTACCATCGATCTAATGAGGGGATCGCAGTTTTTTCCGATACTTGCTGCTAAAGGAGAATATAGTCCCGGTTGAAATTTCATCCGAATTTGGAAAAAAACTAAACAGTATAAATTAAGTTATAATCGCTAATAACTAGGCTCTAGTACACAGGTGGAGCTTGCTAGGTCTGGTGTTCGACTCCAAAGAACTACTCTTTCCTATTTTTTATTTTTCTTCAAAAGTTTGCAGAATTACCCTGTTTCTGCGTACTCCTAGTGAACAACATTAGCTTTTACGTACTACTCGTCTCATGATTTTATATAGAAAGTGGACGAGGGAGAGAGTCGTGTCCAACACCGAGATGACGGACGGTGACCAACACAGTGAGAAACGTGCTGCCCTGGAGAAGGCGGTGCTCGACGAGAGCATGGACCCAGTCGATCTACCATTCTCGCTTCTCAGGTCCATCACACATGATTTCTCTGAAGTTCAAGAAATCGGCAGGGGCGGGTTCGGAGTGGTCTACAAGGTACGCAACCAGGCCCTGCGCTCTGAAATAAATTAACCAGTGGCAATCCAAATCAAAACCAGCTGATAATGACAACTTTGAGCTTGCAGGGAGTGCTTCCAAGTGGTGGCACCATTGCCGTGAAGAAGCTCTTTGAGAAGTATGAGATCCTGGACAAGAATTTCGAGAGCGAGGTCACCTGTCTAGTGGGGGTCAAGCACAAGAATACGGTGCGATTTCTCGGGTACTGCTCCGAGACGCAGCAAGTACTGATGCCGTTCGGCGGGAAGCGCGTCTTGGCAGACGTGCGGCAAAGGCTGCTCTGCTTCGAGTACCTGCCCAAAGGGTGCCTTGCTGACTATCTCTCCGGTAAATTCACATTAGGCTTTTAAGCGTTTTTTCATTCCTTTTGAAATTAACTGGTAGTTTTGAGGTACGTTCCTGCAAAAAATATGCACTCTTCTGTTTGGGCATATTTTGATTTCTCGTTCTCTCTGCATCAATGGGGAGATTGCACTAACAAACAGTATGTCAGAAAAACATAAGTGCTTGTTTCTGTTGTGGATAGAGCTTAATCGGGTGACCAGAAGAGAATTCCGAGCATCTCAATCTGCCAAGACAATATGTTGGCAAGCCCATATCTTTGCACCCGAATTTTAATATAAAATGGTACCCCTCCGTCCCAAAAATGTAAGACCATTTTTGACACTTACATTTTGGGACGGACTGAGTAGTTGCTTTGTTGTCAATGGTGACACCCACATTTTGGCAGTGAAATAGGTATCTTGAGAACTTTCTTTGAACTGCAAATTGGGCAATCAATCAACTAGGCCCTTTTTCCTTTCCTTGGACAACTTGTCCCACCACATATAGTACTAACTACTTGTTGTACTGTATACTCTCCACAGATGTATCTTGTCGACTTCAGTGGACCACATGTTACCAAATAATCAAGGGGATCTGTGAGGGCGTACATTATCTTCACCAGCAGTGTATTATTCACATGGACCTCAAACCTCAGAATGTACTATTGGATGATAACATGGTGCCTAGAATTGCGGATTTTGGTCTATCACGGCGCTTAAGTGGAAGCCAGACTCGGGATATTACTGCAAACAAACTTGGGACGATGTGGGTACCAATCTTTTTGAGAACTTATAATGTTTTTACCAGTCCTCTACCAGCATTTTTGCATATACTTTATTCACTAATGGAACAAGCTACACAAACTTCTATGCAGGGGATATATGGCACCAGAATTTTTAAATAAGGGAGAAATCACCTTCAAGACAGACATATATAGTTTAGGAGTTATAATCATGGAGATCCTTATGGGACATAAGGAATGCTCCACTATTAACGAGGTAATCAATAAATCTTATAGAGAAAAACCCCACAACAAGTCATTATCTGCTATTTTCTTGTGCATGCGTGCTTCCACGTCATCCAAATTGTCATAGTAGTTGGATTTGCTAGTTTGGTCAAGTAACATCCGTCCGATCTGAATATGAGAATTTATCTACCTTGCAACATGCATAATGGATTTTAAATGCCACCGCATTTAATTTATGACATAGCTAGTCAACTTATTATAATTTTTTACTTTTGCATATACAGTAATCCTCGCATAGTTTAAATCGTGAATTGAATTTATATTGTGTGTAATATTTAGAAATAAAATTTCTAATTCCGCAGCAACGTGCGCTGTATCATCTAGTTATATTATATATGAGGTTCCAAGAAAAACATTGTAAACAACATGTTTAGCAAAAACCACAATGTTGTTGAACAAAAATTAAAGGCATATTAAATCAGAGTATCGAAATAATAGTAGGATTTGCAAATTACTAGATTTGAGTGTTGTCCTTGTAGCGATCTTCCGCACACACAAAAAAGATGTAAATAAATATGGTTCTGATTTCTGAAGTCATTATGTGCACCAAAAGATTAATAACACTTCAATTGATCAAGTGACAAATTCCAAATTGTTTGTGGTAGGTATATTTGCATTTGGTCTTTAGTCCTAAATCAATATTGATGCGTGTTTTCGTTTTTCTATTCTAAATCTAAGCCATCATTTTTCGTAACTCAACTATGGTTGTGAAATTGGCAGGTAGTTGAACATTGGACGGACAAGTTTGGGACATCAAAGAGCCAGACATCACTGGAACAAGTAACAATATGTGCTGAGATAGGGATAAAATGTATGAACTATGACCCAGAGATCAGGCCTGCTTCATGGTTCATCATGCATGGAATAGTGGGTGAAGCCAAAATTTCAAACTGGTCTGTTACAAGTGATGTAGTTACCTTAACCGAAGGGCAGGTACAATCACTCAATAGCAAATATATATGATCCACCAGGTTTTATTTGGTATCCTAACCTTGTTTTAATCTTTGTTGCAGATAAGCTTTGCCTCCAAGTTGGCGGATGAGCTGAAGTTGATGGATAATTCCACTGCACCATCTGAACTGCAACCATCAGTGTTGGAGGTGGAGCCTGAGGATGTCAAAGTGGGTGAACAAAGGAAGGGGAAGGCAGCAACTGTGAGTGTGGCGACTAGGGTGATGAGCACCCTGAGTGGCGACGAGTACAAGAAGTGCAAAGAGGTGAAGAAGCAGGCGTCCTTCCTCGAGAAGGAGTTGAGCACCATAAACGTTGCCTTGGAGCAGCTGGAGCTCATGGATGAGCTCACTCCATTGGTAAAAACATGGAGGGACGATGTTAGGGAGATCTCTTACGACATGGAGAATTGCATTGATGACTTCATGCGCCAATTTGGAGGTGAAGATGTTGATGCATGCTTTGTCGGGGAGGCTGCTGAACTTTCCAAGAAGTTGTGCAAGCTTCATCAGTTTGCCAACGAGATGGAAGAGCTTAGGATTCTTGTGGTAGAAGCAAATGCTCGACGTGAGAGTTACAAGATTGGTGATTGCAAGCCTAGTTTTGGCTCTGTGGCTGTCGACCCCCGGCTGCCAGCGGTCTACCAGGAGGCAACCAACCTTGTGGGCATTGACGGCCCAAGGGAGGAGGTTTCCAATTGGTTGATGGATGATCAGAAAAAACTCAAGGCTGTATCCATTGTGGGTTTTGGTGGTCTGGGTAAAACAACACTTGCCAAACAGGTGTTTGATAAGATCAGGGGGCAATTCGATTGTGTGGCGTTCTTTTCAGTTTCACAGAGGCCTGATGTGAGAGTGCTTCTCAATCATCTAAGTTCAAAAATTTGGGGACGTGAGTTTTTTCACCATAAACTTGACGATATCATTGAAATGCTAAGGCGGTATCTCGCAAAGAAAAGGTAATTACATACTCCCAACAGTCACTTGCATTGTCTATTCATCTTAAATTTGATGTTGCAAGTAATTGGTGAGTGCATACTCATGTTATGATTGTTTATTCATGCATGTGGGAAGTTTGACTGTTTTCTTATTTATATGTTCTTGGTAGAGATTTGAAAATATAAAGAAAACATTCCAAGAGAAACACATCTTTAGAAAAGTTGATTGAAGTTTTGTATGTTTTTTCATTCAAGTATAAAAAAATTCTAAGATGTTTATTAGAAGAGAGAGAGAGAGAGAGAGAGAGAGAGAGAGAGAGAGAGAGGGAGGGAGGGAGGGAGGGAGGGAGGGAGGGAGGGGAGGGGAGAGGGAGAGAGAGAGAGCGCGACATATTATATGCTTACATCTAGTTCTTTTTAATTTATGATGTTTATGTCTTCCACTTAGTCATATTCTGCTATAATATAACATATGCAAACTTTTCAACAGGTACCTTATTGTAGTTGACGACTTATGGGATCAATCAGCATGGAATACAATTAGTTGTGCTTTTCCAGAAAATGGAAATGGGAGTAGAATAATAGTAACGACACGAGTGGAAGATGTGGCTAGCGTGGCCTGTCACAATGACCGTGAGTGCATTTACACAATGAAGCCCCTCGATGAACAAAACTCAAAGATGTTATTCTTCAATAGAGTATTCAGGTCCAAAGTTGTTTGTCCATCCCATCTTCAAGACGTCGCAGCTGAAATTCTGAAGAAGTGTGGCGGATTGCCGCTTGCAGTTATCACTGTAGCTAGCATATTAGCTACTCAAGTGAGATCAAGGAGACACTGGGAGAGCATAAGGAAATCTTTGGGTGCCCAATCTTCCACAAATCTTGCATTGAAAGAGATGTATAGTATATTAAACCTTAGCTACAAGCATCTTCCTCTTCATCTTCGGCCATGTTTTCTGTACCTTGGTATGTATCCTGAGGATCACATCATACCGCGGGATGATCTGGTTAAACAATGGATAGCTGAAGGCTTTGTCAGCAGTTTGCATGGGTCAGATTTGGAGGATGTTGGTCGGAGTTATTTCAATGAGCTTATCAGTAGAAGCATGATTCAGGCATCTGAAATTGAGTATGGAGAGGTGTTGTCTTGCACAGTGCATGATATGGTTCTTGATTTGATCCTAAGAAAGTGCACACAAGATAATTTTATAAGCGTGGCATACAATTCTGAGGACATGGCAAGGCTGCTGCATGGCTGCAAGTACAAGGTTCGCCGATTGTCACTTAGTTCCATGGATGTTGATGGAGCAACATATGGCACGGCTATTGCTGCTAGCCTGCCACAAGTCAGGTCATTTATATTATTCATGAACCCCATACCACCTCTTTTGTGGTTCAAGCATCTCAGGGTGCTCATTATTGATGGGAGAAGGGATATTGTTGACCTCACCGCTGTTAGCCAACTGTTTCAGCTAAGGTATCTGAGGGTTAGCGGTTATTACGGCCATGGGGGGATACAGCTTCCTACTAAACTTGGTGAGCTTGTTTACTTGGAGACGCTGGACATACAAAATTGTGCAGTGAAAAACAGCATCCCCTGTGATATAGTTCATTTGCCCCGCCTGTCCTATCTGATTCTTCCAAGGTTTACTAAAGGTCTGCCTGACGGCATCGAGAATATGAAATCACTGCGCACTCTGCAAGGGTTTGACCTGGAAAAGAGCTCGCTGAATTGTATCAAGGGTCTCAGCGAGCTGACCAATCTAAGGGAACTGAGTATGGGAACGTTTTATGATTTGGGGACGCCAAAAGTTGATGCTTTGGCCAGCTCCATTGGAAAGCTTGGTAACCTCAAATGTCTGCACATATCTTTCCGGCATTATGAGCATGAGAATGACCGGCAGCTGGGCTCGTTATCCAATCCTTTTCGACATGTCGAGCGACTTGAATTGAAATATTGGCAGTTGTGCAGAGTTCCGAAATGGATGGGTGGTCTCTATTGCCTGCGCTTCCTTGAGCTGTATGTTAAAGAGGCGTCAACCGAGGAGGTTCATCTTCTTGGAGAGCTTCCCTCCCTCGTCCACCTCGACTTCGCAGCGGGTGAAATCCCTGATGAAAGAGCTATATTGGGCACGGGACTATTCCCTGTTGTGGAATTCTTTTCTTGTCTCTCTTTGAAAGACACTTCGGCGTACCTAGGGTTCGAAGCAGGGGCTATGCCCAACGTACGGATCCTCTGTCTCAGTACGGTGTGGTGGGGCGGCACTATACCAGTTGGCATGGAGCACCTGTTACACCTCCAGGAGATCCAAGTGTATGGGGCTTCCGATGATGTTGAGTCCATGTTCAAGGAGGCGTCCCTGGTGCACCCAAATCGCCCTTCCATTAACAAGAACATCCCTTCAAATTGTGTGCCCAGTGTCATTTATCCACAGTCACTTGCTGATTTGCGGCAAAAAGGAAAAAAATGGGAATATAAGTACATCGCACTCCAGTCTAGAGGGCAAACGAGAAAAAAATGGGATTTTTTACGGTACATCATACTACAGTCTAGATGGCCTAGATATATGAACTGAATATATATAGCGGTTGATGTATAGTGTGGTTTGGTCAATTTAATTTGGATGGGCAAAGGTGATTTTGCCAATTCAACCGATCGACCCATCTTTGGCTAATGCTCTCCTCCCGTGTTGTTGTGTTCTTCCGTCCTTTTTTGTGAAATGTTGCGATGTTCCGTCGCCATAACGTCTGTCCCGGTGCCACCGACCATGGCTCGGCCAAAAGGAAACATGGCACCACCACCCTAGCCTCCTTTGAAAACCACAATGTCCCTCAGTATGGAGGCGTGCTTACCATTGACAGCACCGCTCCCTCTATGATTCCAGACTGCTACTCCTCGTTGTTGAGTTTGTGTCGAATATTGTGTACGAGTCGGATTATGTTTGAATTTGGTGTTGTAGGATGGGTAGGATACATGTATTGTCGGAGCCGAACACATTGTACCCTTGGCCTCTTATATATATAAGGAAGGCGCCCCACGTTGTAACCTATGACGGCTAGATAGCGACATGAATGCAAGGAAAGCAGGCCGCGTGTACCAGCATCCAGGGCGACCGGTGCTGCGATATATCGGGGAGCCCGTAATCATTGACCCGGGAAGTAGGCGAGTTTGCTGAACCTTATTAATTAAGAAACTTTGGTGTCGTCATCATGATGTGATTGCTTATTTCTCAGCATGGTTTGTTGTCCATTGAAGCTGCCTCAAGCATATCCTTGAAAATGTCACCGACACTATAGTTCCGAGAAACATGAATCCACATAACAAGGTCGAAATAGCCATTAACTTTCTCATACTTGCAAACATGTTGTGCGAGGGTTGTCTTCCCAGATCCTGACATGCCGTGAATGCCAATTACAGAGAAACATTTACTGTCACTTGAGCTTGGATATTGAGGCCAACATTTTCATTACGAAGCATTGTTGTTATCTCCTTAAGATCCTCATCTCGACCAGTTACCTTCCCTATTGTTGCGGAAGTGGTGCGTGTGCGTATATTTTTTGAACCAACATTTCCGCTCTTGCTCGACGGCTTTGCCAGTGCAATAATACCCTATGCTGCAACAATTCGTTCTTCTATCTTGACCATATTAAACCTTCAAACGATGACTTAAATCTCCTGTGAGAATCAAACTAGGTTCGATACAAATATCCTGCAAAAGCAATCAGCATTCCGAATTTAAAATACAACCCAGCTAAAACAATTTTGGAACAGTAGCCTGATAGGAGGAGACATGCTGGCCCCATGGGGGTAAAAAATGCTAGGTATGGTTTATTTTGAGATATCTCTGAGTGAAATCTGGTGCGCCTGGTGCAAAGAGTAGAATTTATTCCAACCATAGTAGTGTTTTATTTATTGAGTTGAGCTAGTATGTACAAGGCATATACGGAGTACATGCCTGGCCCGTGAGCGCTGCGACTGTTCCCAGACTAATAAGGTTATGCATAGAGGAGAGCCGGTTTATCTAATGAACGAGATGTACCTTTTGTGGCCATAGAAATTAGCACTGACACTGTACTTCAGTGCCACTTATCTCAACGATCTCCAGGCATCATTTAAAAAAAAAAAAAAAAAAAACATTTAGGCCTTATTTGCAAGGCCTGAGATCAGCCATGACCTGGGCCCATTCCCAGGTGGAAACCACACACACAATTACCCTGAGTCAAGTGAACTCAACATTTAGGTGCCAAGTATCTTCAAAAGTGTTGTTCGGATTTCAGGAAAAAGGATGGTGCCAATAGGCCACAGGGACGTAATAAAAAACCATGTTTGAGATTTGGCTGCCTGAGGAGTACAGTAGCCAAGCAAGCCATCAACTAAGCATTATGCCCCTGCCCCCCAACCCAACAAAGTACATGGCCAATATAAAAGGTGTATGCAGTCAGTTGTACCTTTTTCTTTTTTCTTTCTTCTATCTTTCTTGGCCTCATCCTCTGAGGTGTCCTCACTTTCTTCATGTTCTCTGCAGTTTAACCAGAGTCAAAGAATGTAGTGTAATAAAATAATGGGGTTGGACAAGAACAAGAACTTAAGATACCTCTTTCTCTTGTCCCTGTCTTTCAACTCAAATTCCTTTTCACCATAGGGATCCTCCTCCTTCTCTTTCTCTTTCTCCTTCAGCCTCTTATAAGCAAGCTTTTCTGCACATCTTTCGTAATGTACTACAATCAGGCTAAATAATCAATTGGGCACTTGCTTGAACAAAATGAAAGCACAAAAGACGAAGCAAGATTCATTGGTCCAAGGAAAAGTTAAAGAAATATAACTATCATGGTAAGAAAGAGCAGTGCCAAATCTGGTTCAAACAAATCCTATTATTGAAGAGTGGATTCATGAACCTCTTGCAAGCTACCAGCTTCACTAGTGCTTGTTTCTGCTCCCCTGCTTCAACATAAGAAAAATTCACCTGAAAATGATAAGAGAAAAATGTAAGTGCTACAAATACAGCTGAAACAGTACTTTATAAATTGTGTTTTGTGTTTTACACATTTTAGCATGATCAATAGGATTTTAGTCAAGAACATACCTCATAACTACCTAGCCCATGTTTTTCATCACAATGCCTATTGCCACAGATAAATTGCCCTGCAAAAGAGCATATTCTGACCATTGCTAAAGATTTTGTATTGATTCTGAACAAGAAATATCTGATCCTCTTTAAGTGAATAGACAATTTTCAAAAGAAAAAAAATATATGTATTGTCCAGCACCTTAGTATAATTAGAAAAGAAAACTACAATGGTGGCTTCCAAAATCTAGAGATTAAATTATGATTTGTTTTTGAGTTTGATGGTAATTTGTTGCAAGCACCCCAACTGCACTCAGACATACAGCTAAATAAAAGAAAAGTACGCCTAATAGTGTAAAGAAATAAAGCTTTAAGCTCAGTAACCTTTAATTGCAATTTCTTTAAATACCCTTTTAAGTTGTAGACTTCCATTTGAATGGTTTGTTACTAGCAACAGAATACTCATACAATATAAGTTCAGTCATATTTTTCAGAGAAATCATTTTAGATAGAAATTAATAGATGGGATTGCTTAAGAATACCTTTGCCAGATATCACTTCATTTTCTGTTCTCCATCTCAATCCAATCTGCAGGAGAATATACCCTTGTAAGATGGGATTCATATAAAAAACTGCAGATGATTTTAGAAGGAAAAAAACTGGTTGGGCATCCATTCATCATCCTGCCACTGAAAATGCACGACTGCCATATCGTTAATAGTTGTTCACTTCTGTGTTACAAGGATAATCAGTGTTTGTGCGTGCCTGCCAGAACATAATATGAAAAATGGGCAGGTTGGCAAACATGGTTATTGCAATATTCACATTGATGCAAATCCACAACCAAAAAAACAATTTTCTAGTTATTCCTGCATGTGCATTAATTTTATGAAATATGAATTCATCAAGGTCACAAGAGTATCACAATTGGAAGGACACTACTGTTGCCTTTAGATGTCCCTCCAAAATTCATGCCATGCATTCTTCCTTTTGTATATCATTCAAGACTAAAGGAGAAACTACATGTTTACATCAAGAAACAATATTCATTGACATAGGGTTAAAGCACCATACCTTGCCTTTTTTATACCGGGTCATGTCAGCAATGCAATATCTGCCTCAAGTTAAGGACCCTAAGCACATTATAGTTAAGTCTTACAAAATTAAATAGAACAGCACACACACATCAAATGCAGCTCCCATCTATACAAGCAATGATCAATACTGATTGACAGAAAGCACAAGTTCATGAGGCATTGAGGTGAAACCATGAAGCACTTAAGTCTTCATGCAGAAGAGCATACCAATACAGAGGACATCAAGAGATATATGCTCTTTACAGGTTTAAGATACATTCACATGCCTTATGCCTATTTACATTACCAAACTATTAAATAACTATATGTAATGACATTAGCATCAGCATACATGAACTTGTTATTTCACAAAATTATCTCATTGCAATATAAAATATACTAAAAATGGATACTCTTTAAAAAGCTTGTCATAGTAACGTTTGACCAGCCTCTTCTCCCAAGTTGAATCCATGTCATCTTCCTCGGAAAGAATGAACCTTTCAAATGATAGAAGAAGAAAAGTGAGGCATTTATGAAATTATGAGTTTCCTAAAACCACAGGCATATGTTAATAGGACGTGGTTCGGACCTGTATCCTTCTCTCAATGTATCTTTATCAGTTTTGATGGGCAGACTGTTATCCACATTTTTCGCGTGGCCATAAAACTGAACTGTTGAAAGGTAAAGACATGTATCAGTGGCACAAAGAAAATGAATGATGGATATGTTGTACACTAAGGTTAAAAGAACTGTAAGGTTGAGTGTCTGATCCAAGGTTTTTGAGTCGCCGACTAATCGCCGAGCCGGTGCAGCGATGCTGGCTCACGCACGCGACTTGACTCGCGGAGCGAGTCGCCCGATTTGCTGGCTAGCCGACAATTAGTCTCCGACTAGTCGGGCGACTAGGACCTCGGAGCAGGGCGGCTTGCTCCAGCGAGGCCTACTGCCAGAATTTTTGGGGAGGCCGGCCGTCGATCTACTCTGCTGCTGGTGCCAGAGAGAGAGAGAGCTGGTGCCAGAGAGAGAGAGAGAGGACAGCACGGGAAGGACTGCTGGTGCCAGAGAGAGAGAGAGAGAGAGAGAGCTGGTGCCAGAGAGAGAGAGAGGACAGCACGGGAAGGAGAGCTGGTGCCAGAGAGAGAGAGAGCTGGTGCCAGAGAGAGAGAGGACAGCACGGGAAGGATAGAAGGAAATTGGAGTGGCGGCTCCTGTGACAGAGCCTCATCTTACCTGCCTCCTTCTAGTTGGGATGGATGGTACAGATTGCTTGGAGAAGTAACGGACGCACCAGATTGATCAAGGAAAGCTAGGGTTTACAATTGGGCCTTGATGGGCCAGATATGCTCATACATCATCAACTTGGAGTCTGTCTTTCTTCTGGAGCTCAACTTGCCTGCACCGAAGCAACGGGGCTCTGCACCCTATCTCTCAGCCGCCAGGAGCTTCTTGCCCTCCAAGCTCCGCCTCCTCCAGTCCTCCTCCAAGCTCCGCCTCCTCTCCAAGCTCCCAGTCCTCCTCCAAGCTCCGCCTCCTCCAAGCTCTGCCTCCTCTCCAAGCTCCGCCGCCTCCATCCCCTGCTGCTGTGATGGTTTTATATGTAGAACTGCTCATGGCGACTTGGGGCGACTAATCAAGCCAAGTCGGTGACTCAAGCCAGCAAGCCACTAGCCGCAGCCTCGGCGACTTGGCTTGACTCGGCGACTCAAAAACCTTGGTCTGATCTCCAATTCTTTCTACAACGAAGGGGTCTATTCTTTCATTCCACTATTTTGTGAGATTAGGATGCATTAGAAGAAAGTTTGGCAATGAAGCAGTGATCTATCTATGTGTTGACATTTGGCAAAAAAAAATGCAACATTGCACAGGATTGGTTATCAATATATTGGAGACCAGGACATAAATCCTATGTTAAAGATGCATTTTAGATACTACACAATCCATGTATGGATGAAGGTAGCCCCCAATTATTCCTTAAGTAGAGCGGACTGTTCATCATTCAGTTTCTTTGGGAAACCAAGGCTGAGCAAATAAATAGCTCATTATATGCCATTGCCCCAGTTTCCATTTCACTGTGAAAGGGCAACTCAATCATCTATCCACACGTTTACATCAGCACAAGGTAACAATATATCACAATTAAATGTACTACTAAAGCAGGCTCATCAGCATACTGAATGATTGCAATCAACTACAATGGCAGAAGCCTACACACGTAACCAGATTCTAGTGTGATAGTTGCTCAATTCCACACAGAATTCAGCATTTGAGATAACTAGCAATAACAGGAGCACGAGAAGGCTGCGGGATCAATTTTGGAGAATCGATGGCTATGTTTGTATGTGGAGTTATAGCAGACCTGCAAGTGTTTTTTGCATACTTGAAAGTTACAATTTACACGTGTCCCCTGTTTTTGAACACTATTAGTGCTACCAATTATAATTTGGCTTGCCTAACTCATGATTCATTACCATGCCATTTTATTCCCAAACCATTTTGCCCAACCACAAATAAATACCTTAACCAACACAATTCCAGAATCAATCAGCAAAAAGGGGGAGTCATTATGCTACCTGTCTATGGGTTGACATTGGAAAAAAACCGTAAATCCCATTTTAAAAATCCATATTAGAATGTTGTCTGTATTAAGCTATGTGACAAGTTATACATAGAAAAAAAAAATCCATGTATGGATGAAGGTAGCCCCCAATTATTCCTTAAGTAGAGGGGACTGTTCAACATTCAGTTCCTTTTGGAAACCAAGACTAAGCAAATAAATGACTCATTATATGCCACTGCCCCAGTTTCCTTTTCACCATTGAGACAAGGTACAAATATATTAGACTTAAAGCTACTCTAAAGCAGGCTCACCAGCACAATGAATGGTTGCGATCAATTACAAAGCCAGAAGCATATATAGTAGTTGTGTGTGTTGGATGCTGAATTCCATACAGAGGTCGGCACTTGAGCTAACTAGTAATAACAGAAGCACAAGAAGTTACAAATTTTGCCTGTTCTTTGAACCCCCACCACCAAGTATAATTTGCTTTACCTAACTCGTGATTTCGTTACCATGGTATTTTATTCAAAAACCAATTTTTGTTTTTGTGAACCATAACCAACACAAATCCAGAGTCAATCAGAAAAAACTGGGGCAAAGATAATAACAGCATGCTTTTGCAGGAAACAGCAGCAGCAGCAGCAGCAGATCATACCATAATCCTTGATGAACTTCTTATGGCGATCGTACGCGTTGAGCCCCCGGATGTGCGACTGGTACTGCCTGCATCCATCAATCCCATATCCAGAGTCGTGAAGCAACAATTCAGCCCATGAACCACAAGCAAACTAACGAAAAGATAGACCCAAAGTCCAAAACCCATTGCCTTCGATTAGCACACTAGGCTAATCTAACTTGTACGTACAAGGCAATTATGGGCCAAGAAGTATTTTGCATATCACCAAGATAAGAAAAAAACGGCAGTAAACCGTGCATATAACATTGTAAAACACAGCATTACTTGTGCAGGGAGATTAGTTTGTGTATCCTCGAGAATTATAAAAGTAACTAAACCATGCGAGCATTGTATCCTCCATATTTATAAAAGTAGTAAAGCATGTGAGCATTTCTCGTTAACAGTCTTAACAGCACGGGATTTAGAATAAAAAAAAGCTAGGGTTTTCATAGCCGACTCGAGCAGCAAAAAAATCGAATAATAGAAGGCGCCAAATCGATGAGTAATAAATCGAGGAAGGTAAAGAGAGGGAGGCGCCAGGGATCCTTACATCTTCCTCTCCTCCCTATCGAAGATGGCGGATTTGAGCCGCCCCAGCGATGCCATCGCGCTCTCCCGCCCGCTCCGTCTCGGCCTCGCCTCGTCCGAGCCCCTCAGCAGCCGCGGCCGGCGCACGAGCACGAGCCTACCGACAGGATGAGCGCCGGGGTTTGGGGAGGATGGTAAGCGAGCGCCTGGTGCGGCGGCGGCGGCGGCGGTGTCCGAGTAGGGGGGCACTGCCGGGCGCTGGAGGCTGGAGCCTCGAGGTGGCAGATGGGAACCACGGTGTGGGCCGCAGGCCGCTCTTGGACCAACTTGCCGCGTCCTCTGGAGCCCATCTCACGGGCCGGCCTTTTTAGCAGCGGAGCATAAAGGACCCCCAGTACAAAGGGCCAGCCCACCTCACGGGGTTGATGAATGATGACGATGGTTCATGGATGAGTCGCTGGGACTCGGAGGGAAGTGGAAGTCGGCATGATGAGTTTCTGTCAATCCAAGAATTTTACCAGCAGTTAAAATTTGTAGATTCTCCGATGAATTTTATTAGATTTATCTATAGATTGATCTTGGCATAGTTTAAGTTGAAAATTGTTGGAATTTCAACAGTATATTATATTAGATTTTGCACAAGTTTGTCTATTTGTGTTCGTGGTATGCACAATAACAAAGGTGATATGATGACGACCTTAGCATCTAGATATAGGGTATGTCTAGATCATTGTTCAAGAATTCGTCCGATTAATCAGTTAAATTGTCAGTTAATCACTACTCGTCTGGTGGCGAATCAAATACCTCGAGAAGTTAAAAAAGACTATGTTTCCACAAGATAGGCCGGAAACATAGTCTTTTTTAACTTCTCAAGGTATGTTTATGGTCCATGTAGTATGTATTATGTAGTCTTCTTTATGTAAAACTTAGTCTTAATTGAGAATTCTAGTGTGTTTGAAAGACCATATTGATCTATTTCTATGTGGTACTGAGAACTAGTTAGAACGTTCACATGTCAAATATCTTGTCAAAAAAAATTGGGGGCGGACCACCCTGATGTGAAAAGCTAGCTCCGCCACTGGCTGGAGCAGGGGCGGGCCGCGCCACCGCGGTCAGGTGGGAGACGGCGAGGCAGATGAGAGGCAGGACCGCGAACGCGCGAGCTTCCTAGACGGCGGCGGCAGTACTGGGCGGCGGTGGCACGACCGGCGGCGATAAACGGCGAGGCAACGAGGCGGCTGGCGTCGGGTCGGGGTGGAGGCAGAGGCAGTCGGGGACGAGAGCGACTAGGTCGAACACCGAGCGACTGTGTTAATTGGGCTGGACTTTCAATTTCGGGCCCAAGTAGTATAGGTATATAGTAGGCCGTTGTAAAATTCCAGGGACACCCTGTACGTCCGCCACTGCTCCCACGTGTCCTCCATCAAGAGGTGGGGGTGATGCCAGCCTGCTGACAACGCCGTCCGCCATCTCCAACCTGGGGCCAACTAGGTCGATACCCAAGACTAGCTTCTTTGATCCTCCCCCCTCCTTGTTCGAGCCTTCTCTAGAGGTTTTTTGCTAGCCTGTTTTGAACCTTTTCTGAACCGTTTTTTCGTGTTTCTTTTGTTTTTTCTTCTTTTTATTATTTTCTTTTTTCCTTTTATTTTTTGTTTTATCCTTTTCTTTTATGAATAAATATTTTCGGATCCTTTTTCCCATTCCTTTTCTTTTTTTACATTCACAAACATTTTTAAAATTCGTAAACTTTGTTTCTCAAATCAATAAAACAAATTAAATTCATATACTTTATAAAAATCTCTAACAATTTACAAATTCATGCACATTTTTTAAAACTTGTAAACATTTTTCGAATTCAATAATAATTTAAATTAGTGAAAAAATCAAACACGCAAAAATATTTTTAGAAATCACAAAAAAAAATCAAACCGGTGAACATTTTTTTGAAACCGAAAGTATTTTCTAAATTCATGATTGTTTTTGAATTCGTGAACATTTTCATGGAATTCGCAAACACTGTTTTGATATTCATGAACAGTTTTTCACACATTAGAACCTTCTTTGGGGTTAGTGATTTTTGTTTTAACTCATGAACATTTCTTTAACTTCATGGACATTTTTTGATTTCATGAACAATTATTGAATATTGTGAACATTTCCTGAATTCATGAGCATATTTATTCAAAATTGTGAACATTTTTAAAAATTTGTGGACCTTATTTACAAGTTCATTTTTTTTCTTACCTTTTGAAATTTTGCGTCGTGACGCTTTATTACGATATCAACAGAGTTAGGATTTCATAAGGCAAGAGAAAATCGGGTGGACAACGATACCTAGCGAATTCAGCATCAGACTCGTAAGAATTTTTTGCCAAATGATGTGCCGCTTGATTTGCTTCTCTCAACCAGTCATGAAACAAAATACCATTAGTCATATGTGCTCTAGCGAACTTTTATTCTAAAGAAAAAAGGAAAGGATAAAAACTAGCCCAGAGATTGCCACTTTCTTTCCTGCTGGTCCTTTTAAGGAGGTCACGGGCTCAATAGCCACCAGCACTGCCACCGCCGTCTGATCCGCAGGCCACTCCCTGCAGCATCGGTGCCAGATTTCTCAGGAAATGTCCACTCAGTCGGGGTCTCCTCGACTTGCTACGACGCCAGTCTTTGCAAGCTCCTGGAGCTCTGCCACTACTGGTTCGTGATCTCTGCGATTTAGAGATTTTTTTCCGTCTGAATTTTACTAACCTTGCACTGGAATTTCTAACAGACTGGAGATTCAACGAGCCAACCACCCCCTTACAAGTATACCCCACCATTCAATTTAAATATGAGTGACTGCATGAATTTTGACATGGTTAATTTCTTGCTTATCATCGGCAGAGCTTGTCATTTGCACACCAAACGGCTCGTTTGATGGTATCTCCTCTTCCCATCACATCAGTCTTTTAGGATAGTTGGTTGATAGGAATATCTAACATGGTATCAGACCTGAGGTCTTGGGTTCAAGTTTCAATCCCCGCATTTTCCCGCATCAAGTTCCCGACCGATGCATCCGAACCTCCAGAGAGCAGGCATGCATCTTCCCCTTTTAACACATCCTCGACAGTACGTATATCTTTGAGCTGCTGCAAAATATTTCATACAGCTCATGATCGAGATACAGATACTCCATAGTTACCTCTTTGCCATGAACCAAATCAGCACGGCAGCTCAATATACAATGCAGGGGAGGCAAATTTGGCTACACTGTCTTGAGACAATTAAGTAATAATGAACATAATAAAACTCCCAGCTCAGCTTTATTTAGACGGCGCAAACATGTCAGGCAGATTCCTTGCTCCTCCTGAAGACATCTCTTAAGGTTAACCGTGCCGAATTATCTGGAAGTCTGCTGCAGAGTCCAAAAAGATTTTTTTGTTTTCAGAGAACAAACGATCTTCTTCTGTCGTAATAATACTTCTTAAGGCGGTCGGGTGGTACCTGGAGTGTGCGATGCTCTTCCCAGGCCCTGAAAAGAGGCCTTTTTTCTTGCTGCCTGCAACAAAATTGACATACATGATGAGTAGTGCTCCCAGCTTCCATTCTGTAGCTATTACCGTTGTGAATCTTTGCTGCCATTTCATTCAGGGAAGGTCTTGTCTGGAGGATTCCACTTTGCATCCAAGGAGCTACGTTGCAATGTTCAGAGACATGGTAGGTAATAAGAAGTTGCTTCATCCAAGACGGGCCACACAGCTACACAGCTTAGATAGAGAAGTCCACTATGGATCCAAGAAACTAGAAGAAGAAAACATACAGGTAGGAAAAGCCAAAACCACTAGGCCAAGATTATGTGTGATGCTAGCTGGGATTCAATCCTCTGCTCCATGTGGCAAATGTTAACACTGACAAACAAAAGGTCAGCTCTTTATGGATATATAAAACTTCTTAGTCAATCCATGCCAAGTTCAAAAAGAAAAATATAATCAGTCCTAGAGCAGCTCAGAGCTTCTCTTGGAACAAAATGGCATTCTTGAGTAACTCATCTCGTCTGTTTCACTTCATATTGTCTATTCTCATTCCGAAAATTCAAGAATAAGGAATCATCACATCACAAACACATACCGAAACAATGCTGATTCGGGTAGCAACACAGCCAAATCAATCAACGTAGTGGACATGAATCAACCACACCAAGAGGCCTTTTTTTGGTTGTCATTCAGCTGTGTTGACAGACAAATAACGTGCATGCCCATGAAGCTGCATCTCGATAAAATTGTTGTTATCACTGTCAGTAAAAACTTTGGTCTTCACCCAGCTATTGGTACAAGAGTACGTATTCAAATTTTTTCTTAATTGATATTGAAGCAATTTCTCTGTGAATAACAGATCCAAAGCTCTATTGAATTTACTTAGCTACAGCAAGCATACAAAAAAAAACTTGCTCAAATGCAGTGTTTTACCAAAATACTGAGTGAATAAGGTCAACGAAACATCACACCAGTAACCAGTCTGAACATTTTAGTACACTAGCAGGTTCACAATCTGCACTAGGATTTAGGATATTCATAATAACTGACTGTTATGGAAAGGAACACCGATTACAGCATAATTTAGCCACATGGAACTAATACATGTCAAGAACAACAACTAGTGCTAGGTAAACAAGAACAGGAGTGACAATGTTCTTTGGAAATGACATTATGCTTAATCTGCAGGTTTACCAGGCACTTGCTCTGAACTGGAAATCGAGCAAGCATGAGTGTAATCACCAGCAAATTGAGTGGCATGATTCAAGCAGATTCAGAAGACACGGACAAATAGTTCAGCCAACAGAAGAGCCAATTCTTGGAGGAATCACAGGTGTGTCTTGAAGGTAAAGCTACTGCCCATCAGCATCTGCTAATGACTCTGACAAAAGAGGAACATAGGGTAGGAATCGTTGTGTATTGTTCTTCTCAAGATTAAGGATACGGCCAACTTTCTGATGTCGTATATCATACGCTACCAAGGTATCACCTCCATATGAAACCAGGAAAATGGTGTCGCAATCTGGATGAATCCCAACCACCCTGTACTTCCCCGCAGTCATGCTCATAAGCTCATCGATGCTGGCAGTATGCTTCAGAACCAACTCTTTACTGTCACAATCCTTGAGGCACCAGAGTTCTATCTCAGAATCTAGTATTTTATTGTTATCATCGACGGAAGCTACAGCATAGAGTAAGCACCCCTGCGACGATCCAATCGCACCAAATCTTCGACCATACGGCATAGGGATAGTCTTCCGCACTTTACCCTGCATGTCCATCCCCAGGAGCACATACTCATTGCTGATGTCTTTCAGGTTGCCAATCACGTACATCATACCGTCGACAAAGACACCCTTATTGTAGAGGAAGAGCGCCACTTTCTCAGCAATCCCACCATCTCTGCGACTCCAGGCTCCTGTTCGTGACGAGTAGATGTTCAGTCCTGTCTTGTATGTTTCCACGGTGGTCTCCTCAAAACAAAAAACGTGGAAATGGGATGAGACTGCTGGATCAAAAGCCAGGCTTGCCATACAGTTGTATCTATATCTGTATGCCGGCGCCTGCGGTTGAGGGGGCAGTTCCACCCACCTCCCAGTGGCCGGATTGCACACCACAAAACGGAAATCATCCTCTGCCCAAGCCCAAGGGTTCACAAAGTTCTTGCTGGAGCTTAGGTAGAGAAGGAGGCCATTGCAGGCGTCCACCTGGGCCATGTCCTTGTACTTGTTAGGCTGCAGGCAAGGGAGGGAAGGGTCGAACGGGGCTGCGCCGCCGGAGACGCTGGCGAAGTGGTGGCGATTCCAGCCGATGGAGGTCGTGTAGAGGAAGCCAGCGAGGGTCTGGCGAAGCCTCTTGCGGTTGGCTGGGTCGACGATGAGGTCGCGCCAGGACACGGAGACGCACTTGAAGCGGTTGAGGGACCTGGCGGGGAGGCGGGACAGGATCTCCAGGATGAGGTCGGCATTGAACAGGCCGGCCGCCTCCTCCGTCACCCCTGGATGGCTGTCCAGCCTCGGCTTGGTGTTCCTCTCCAAGACCTCCCCTTTCTCCGCCTCCTCCATGGCCTATGCAGGGGTCAGATCTGCAGATGGAGAGAGGGAATCACGGATCAGGAAGAGGAAAATCGAGAGTCCAAGGTAGTAGGCGGTGGTGGCGACCTCGCCGTGGTGAGTGGGGAAAGGTAGTACCTTGGTTTGGTTTAGAGCGGCGACGGGGATGCAGCCGGCGGCGACGAGCTTCTCGGAGCGACAAAGACAGGAGGACGAATGTGGACGCTCAAGCTTTTCTCTCCAGAGGTCGTAAAAAAAAAAAAAAAACTGGACTGGGCTTTTTTTATCTTGCCCTCTATAGTCTACTAGGAGAGTGCCCGTGCGTTGCCACTGGCCATGAATATATTTTTTATCGGTTGCATATATAGACATAATGCATGTCAAATTTTGCATATGTAGAAACGATAGCCCATAACAATTGAAAAGTAATTGAAATCCACTCCACTTTTGATGTTGTAAGATGATAAAAGACATAATAGAAAGTTGTGTACATAGAGAGGAATGATCTAACTAATTATTTGTTGCAAACTTAGATCTATTTGATGGATTTAAAATATTTCAATAGAATGTGAGAAATGTTGTCTTTAGCTTCATTACAATGTGAGTCGCATCCCGATTTTAACGAGTTAGAAATAATAGCCCATAACTATAGATCACTTGGATGGTATTTTTTTCTAAAGAAGACTTGCTATGCTATGTGGCATTTATGTCACCGCGTAGCAGCTGCTCCTTTCTCCTTTTCTTGAAGGAAAAAACAGTCATTCCTCTCACTCACTCACTGCACAGCCGCCTCCCGCTCTCCCCGCCAGCCAACGGGTGTCGACATATCTCATCTCCCGCCACGTATCATTGCCACCATCTTTACCAGGCACCCTCCCTCCACGCCATGGCTAAGCACAAGGCTCCCTCTCCCCACCGGCTCCCTTTCCCTCCACGTCGTTGACCGCCCCTCGTATCCTCACCACGACATAGCCCTCCTCCTTCTCTACCCAACAACCTCTTTCGCCGCGCCTTGACACTAAGCCAGCACGCCCGCCGCCGGTCTGGCATCCTGGGCAGTTGGATCCGGATGGGAGGTGCAGATAAGCTCACAACTCTCGATTAGTTTGAGGCACATAGCTGACATGTTTGTATGTGTGGCGTGGAGAGGAAGTTGGACGACGCCCTTGTCGTCGGGCATGATCTTCTACCCAGCCGAGTCGTGCCAAGCACAGTCGTGTTGTGTCGCCATACAATCTGTCACACTCTAGTAGAACGCTCGTGCATTGCCACAGTCTGTTTAATTTTCTTTTGCCCCAACTGCACCCACATGATATAATGCATATCAAAATTCATAGATCTAATTTTTTCTGATTGCCCGTCTGTTGCCATGGGTCTTTTAATTTGTTTTTCTGATTGCACGTATGAATATAATGCATAACTGTTTCGCGCTCCCCTCACTCTGTCTAACACCCTCCATCTCTCTACATACCCTTCTCTCTCCCACACCCTCTCTCTCACAGACAAAGATGCTTCAATGCCTCTTATGCGCAATTATAAGCAGAATACTGATTACAAATAACAATAAAATGAAGTTCATTAAAGTATGATACCCAAATCATGAGGCACAAAGGTTTGTTCTCCTTAAACTTTTAGATATAAACAAAGTTTATGTTGGAACATCATTATGTGAAATTTAGGAGACATTCCACATTTTTGTGAACAAGAAAAAAGGGGAAAGGAATAGACTTATTTGGCTCCTATACATGTCTCACTGACATGAAATGATAAATAATAAAGTAAGTAATATGCTATCATTTCAAATGGTACAATGCAGTGACATTAAATCATAATATAGATAAGCAAATAGAACGGGCATCATGACATATACATGCCTTTCTCATGGCTTTATCTTGCAAGATGGCAGTTTTCTAATGGCTTTGGCTTAATAAAGTAAGTAATATGTTGTCATTTATCATGGCTTTCACTTATAACAAAGGGCATCACAACATATACATGCCTCTGGAACTTGGTACGACTTTGGCTTATAAGATGACAGCTTTAACTTCACTTGTTGTCTTCAAGTGTTGAAAAACACCCAATAGTTGCTACATTTTTCTCTATTTCCTCATGGACTTGTTGCAAAATTGCCAAAAAAATACAAAACAAAGGTAACATTAGAGCATGTTTTTATACACAGTGGTCTTACCAGAAAATAATCTAGATAACAACAAGAGCACTCTGACTAATATAGATAACCAAATAGAAAGGGCATGACGGCATATACATGCCTCTGAAACTTAGTACATGTGTTTCTCATGGCTTTGGCTTGTAAGATGGCAGATTTAACTTCACTTGATGTCTTCAAGTGTTGGGAAACATTCAATAGTCCAGAGCTTGCCGTGCAAAATGAGCATGTGACAGAGTCGAAGCAACACAAAATTCAGATTTACACCCCTTCACTTTTTAAATTTTCTTATTCATGCATACCATCGAGACTTCTATGCAAAAACACAACAAAATAAGACTTAGCAATCAAATCCCCGAGTAATAACATGAATGTAAAAAAAAGGAAGTTACAAGAAAGAGAAATAAACTGACAAGTTGACATATATAATAGATTTATAAAGCATTGGATCAAGCATATTGCTATTGGTGTCAAGAAAGAACAGTAATTTCTAAGCAAGTCATGACGGCTATACATATTGATCCTTCATTTTTCTCGGTTTGCCGCAATTTGCAAAAGAGAAATATGCGACCTAAGAGCCCGCCGAATGAAAAGATTTGTGGCACATATATCCCAAAGACGATCCACATCCCAGCTTGAGTGGCACTGGTCAAATAAATGATCTTCTTGAAAATGTCAAGACAAGAGATTATATGTCAAATATTACTCTTGGTTCATGTTGCTCGACAAAAACAGGGGACATCATAATTAGTTTCCTCATCTAGAAGGAAGCTCACTTCATGACAATTTGTGCCATAAATCATGTTTACTACCCAAGAAACTTTATACAGTTTTAAGAATATGTCGCCTAGAAAAATGGCATATATTTAGAAAAGGGTAAGTAATGTAGATAGAACAGCACATTATTCAGAAAAGGGACTGGGGGTCCGGGTGTGGTTGGTGGCCCCGAGGGCCTAGTCGGTGCAGAGCATGGTGGCCGATACGGCCAACACGAGATAAAAATATGATCTAAGAAACATGTACATGGACCACCACAATAAGATAATTGATGGTTATATGAAACATCTGCAATTTTAAGAAAATCCATAGGAAAGATAACCTTTGTTGACTGGAATATTGCCAATTCCACTCCTTTGTTTCAACACCAACCAACACTCAGTCCAGCACATCTCCTTTGTCACAGATCAATAGAAGACAAAAATGGACCCACATTTATGTGGGCTTACTCCTATCATAGTTTGCATAGTAAAAAAACTGAGACTACATATGGCTAGATAAAGAGATTCCTTTTGCACCATCGCATTCTTACTTTGAAATATGGTAGCAACAATTAGAAATATAGCAATACGTTAGTTTTAGCATAGCTAAAATTTGAGTATCGATCAAGAAGCACAAGTTGAGAAAAACCAACAAATTTTGGTCCTTATCTGTTGGATATCTTTTAGCAATAACAGTAAGGAAAGCATCTGAAAAAATCTAAGCATTTCTAACTTAAAATTAACAGATGTACAACATGCCTGCTTGTATATAACCAACTTGCAAACATTTTTGGAATCATCTCTGCTAGAAATGTATCCATGCGCACAATTAGCAAGATTTAAGCTGTGGAAGTGTAGGCAACACAAAGGAATCCACATTTAGTCCGTATCTTCCCTGAACTTTTTAGTTTGACCACCCCGAGGCATATAATTGCAGCCTGACGAAGATGACATTGCTCCATGGGACTCTTCATAGATTCAACTCGAATAAAGAAGAAGATTTATTAATGGATTCAAATGATGAAGACGAAGCTATTGTCCTATGGCCCAAGTGAAAGGATAAGTTTGGTAATTGGAAAGGTGGGTAGATACCTCGATGGAGCGGTCATGTTTGAAAATCTAGGGAGGCCTTGGAGAAGACGATCTTCTGGGTGAGCAGATTTTGCAAGGACTCCACATTGGTGCCCAACTCCCTGAGGTTGCCAATGCTCCTTTGGGTTTGGAAACCATCAATTAGCACAACTGTAAATCAATTTGTGAAATCCGTAGGACTGAACAAAAGGCATACTTCATCTGAAAAAATAAAATAACTGTAATGAACTGAGAAAGTTCATAGCATATGCTCATCACCCAAAGGTATAGTATTCACTCTTTCTATACAGTGAAAAGTTCAAGAAGATTGTAGGTGCATCCTTTTGTCAAACAGCTTGCATACGTAACACGATGGAAGGCTTTGACGCCTAGTGCATCTGATGGCACTCATGCATGTATTTCCAATTTTCCATCCTAGCAATGGTCAGAGAGTGGAGGGAGTCACGGAGGGGAGGGAGCCACGGGGTGGCTTCTCACGGAATTAGATAGCTGCTCTCATCGGCGTATGTGTGACCTGCTGATGCCGCCACCTTGAGCACGCAGGATTCACGTGTGTGGAATGACGGAAGGAGGGGGTACCACTTACATTGGGCTCGCCATCGATGGTGATCCGGAACTGCTCGTCCGGCTCGCATGTGATCTTGAATTGCCCATCATCGTCCCGGCTTCCACATCGGGGCCCTGCGATGCTACCGCCGCTCGGTCGCTGCCCTTGCGCCCAAGTGCTTCCTGAGCTGCTCCTTGTCGTGGTCGAGTGTGTCAGTCATGGTGCAATGCAGTATGAAAATGTGCAATTAACTTCAAGCTGTTAAAAGTTCAATGTCTTTCTTGTCAACAAAAACCCTGAAGGTTACTTGATTTTAGCTCTAGGTGTGGTGCTATGCAGATGATGGCCACAATAAGCCCTCACTCTTTTTCTCCAAAAAATTCGATAATATGCACATTTTAGGTGCACGCATGATACCACAAAGGCCAGCGACATAAATACCTCTTTGTAAAAGAAAATATAATTAACTATTTATATTCATTTTGCATGTAACAAGAAAGGTACTAACTTCCTAAATAAAAGAAATTGCTAATACAAAAAAGAAAATATTGATCCGACCCCGATCCCTAATTACAATTGCAGCACACATTTGACAATATATTTCTACTGAGAATTATCTTTGTTTTGCATAATAAAGTAATTCTACACTTGGAATGTGTGGATACATCACCATCTATTTTTTATGCCAGTACGACGGTTCTGAATCCATTCGACAACAAACAATACCTAGAATGCATCAAACCTAAGTAAAATAAATGGGGGAGGGGTAAAATCAGCTACCTGAACACCGAGGAAACCTGCAGCAAACCGAACCACTGTCGGATGGAAAGGTGAGGCAGAATCAACACCAAGTTTTGTACCTGCAAAACAAATTAGGCAGCACACAATCAATAAATCAAGTTTGGATCCTGTGTCACGTGCTAAAACTTTCTAAGACAGTAGGAACATCTATTTTTTGGTGCACCAAATCACTACTCAAAAAAGCCTGAATTACCGATGGTTCAACCATATGTAAGAACCTAAGAGTAGGTTGCTTTATCATGGAAGGAGGCATTTCACCGATAGACATGGCAGGAGCAGCCTAATTTCATACGAAGAACACCTGAGATAGGACACGACAACAATGAATCCATAAATATTACATTAAAGTAAAAGGTCACATCTGGCATAATTTGACATAATCAAAAGTGTAAGTAGGAAACGATTACATCAAACATCCAAAGAGAGTACATCTGAATATATGGCGACCGTCACTCCCATGTGCTAGCGTGCAATTTTCTTTACTTTGAATATATGGCAGTAGCAAAGGTAAGTAAATGTATCTACAAACTGCAATTAGCAGGTGCACCTAAAAGAAAACGATGATCTGACTCTGAGGCAGAACAGAAGGAAGTTTCAAAATGACTATGGTTTCACTCAAGTAACATGGTTAACTTATATTTCAATTGTACTTGGCACCATCATGACAGGATAGTTTAATAAAAACATGTTTGGTAAGACATACTAAAATTATTCAGTGTGCGGTATATGCATGTTTGGAAAGAAAGAAATAATACAGTGTCGAGACCTTGAGCGAGGGCCTGAATTACAGGATAGTACCCATCGACCATCAGACCATGGCCACCAGTGAGAACATGTTCCTGATCCCCGTTTTTCAGAGATATTTCATCTGCATCTGCAGCAAACCATGCCTCCACCATGCTGACACACCATTGCAGGATTCGATCATCTAGCCCTTCTAGCCTATAAATTTACAACAATATCAGTCCAGCTCTTATGCAGCAACCGTCCAATTTATATATTGTATCTTGGAAAAATCATTGCGTCAGCATGATAAAAGATTTTATACATACTTGAGATCAGGGTGCCTCTCAAGCACCATTGAAATTGCCTGTTCAAGGGGCATGTCGTGTTCCTGCATGTCATAGAAGCATGCATGTCATAGAAACACACTATGAAATACAACTGTCGTATTCTGATAGAAAATTTTGTTGTACTTCTTATAGAAAATGTTTTTGTACTTACTACTCTTCCAAAGTTATTTCTTAAAGAAAATACATACATACTGACAAATACACATCATCTTTGTTTTAATCCATATACCTTTGTAAGCTCTGCGAACATGAACTTCAGTTTTGCAGGTGGGAACCTGGGACTAAAATGGTTCGTTAGTACACATGCCATTGCAGGCCTAGCCAGATCCATTCTCTCCAGTTATTGTCATCTGAATTAGTCGGCGGATCCGTTTCCATCACGCGTCATTAAGAGGGCCCTTGAACAAGCAGAAGCAGAATACATAGCATGTGCATTGCATCATTTTTTTCCAGAACGACCATGGGTATAACAAAAGGATAAAATGTGTCTGAAGTCCGAACTCTAGAGTACCATATATTCTGTTTGCTGAATAGGGTTGGAGCTGAGTACCTCTGCATTACAAAGGGTGCAGAAGAGTACCTCTGCATTACACTTTGGTCCTCCATTGTAGTGATGTTCCTCGTCTCCGTTATTCAAAACTCCTGAATATTTAGTGCCCTCTATGTACCTCCTGAAGATTGTTCATGAGATGTAAAAGAGATGTAATATATTCTGTAAAAGCACAATCAAGCCTTGTAGCCAAAATGGAAGGAGCAGCAGGGAGCAAAACGAAATGAGATTAGGAGATGAACGCACCTATTGAGCTTTATTCCTTCAGATTTTTTAACTCCTGCAGCAGGTATACCTGAACTTGCGTGACATATTTGTTTTATTCAGTTGAAAGCAGCTGATATTTTGAACTCTTGGCAACAGACATACTGGCCGGGAAGCACGGGAACGGGAACGGAACGATCTGGTAGCGCCACCGCGTCCACGGCGCTGTCGAGGTGAGCAGCAGTAGAGGCCATGGAGCGACGATCTATGGCCTATATTTTTTTAACAAAGGATCTGTTTTTTGTCAGAATTGAACTGGAAAATTGCGCAGTTAAGAACTGAACCACTGAGCAAAAAAATGAACACCCACGATTCATCAAAATAGTGAAGTGGAAAAAACAAAACAAAAATCAGCCATCTTAGGCATAACAGCAAACAGGTGGAGTGCATTTAATCACAGCATCATGCACTTCTTTTTTCCTTTTGTCGATTCTTTGCTGCATCACATTTAACACATATCTTTAAATACTTTGATAAATAAATTCATACAAGCATATCCTCCAAGGCAGAATTAAGTATATATATAGCTAGATGGTTTGGTTGAGAATCCATTAGTGAGAGAAAAGACATAGGAGTTGGGGGCAACGAACCTATGGCTCGGTGCCCATGCGTTCTTGTACCCTTTAAACCAAATCAGTGCAAACTCCATGACAGGAGCAAGCAGTTGGACTGTCGAATGAGAGGTCCTCCACCCCTTGGCTCCTCTTGCAGGCTCCATTGTTTTCCTGCTGAAGCGCAAGCCATGGCATTGGAGTGGGGCGCATCCACGACGGTGGCATTGAACGGACAGGGGTGGCGGCCATGAACTTCCTGTACCCGACAGCGGCGAAGCCCCATCAGAAAGGAGGCGGAGTGCTGGCGGGGGAGCATCATCGGCTGCTGCAGGACAGCGCCCGAGATCTGCCTATGGGATGAACAAGGAGTTGAGGTTGGCATTTATCTGCACGATGGAGGTAGGTTGCCGGCATCGGGGAAGGAGAAGGGGGACGCACGATGGAGGGAGGCAGCGGGCACGGAGGAAGCAGGAGGGCTGCTCGCCGTGGACGGAGGCGGACGGCGCGGGGGAAGGAGGCAGTCCGGCGACGCGGGGGACGGAGGCGGCCAGCGCGAGGGAGGGTGGCGGCGGTCGGCGCGCGAGAGGGTGGCGGCGGCCGGCTCGCCGTGGATTCATGGGAGCGCGGCGGTCGGCGGGATCCTGGGCGGCGGCGATGGCGGGGAAGGAGTTCATGGCGGCACCTGGCGATGGAGGCGATGGCGGCGACTGGCGACAGATGCGATGGCGGCGACTGGCGACAGAGGCGATGGCGTCGATGGAGGCAGGAGCGTCGGGTGGGGGGTCCGAGAGGTTTTTTTTTCTCCGATCTTTCGTCTGAGCGTCGGGTGGGAGCCTCGTTCGATCTTTTTTCGTCCGGTTTTTCCATCGAGGGAGCCCCTTTGGCCGATTTTCAGCTGGTAGCGCGAGGGATAACGTGGTGGGATGGAAAAACCAGGTGGGAGGTGGGATGGAGGACGAAAAAAAACCAGTTGGGAGGTGGGAGGGATGACGAAAAAAAACCAAGACAAGAAGCTACCAAGTGCCCCTTTAGGAGTAGAGATACTTCTGACTCACTATTTTTTAACCTTCATTTTTTATGCAAAAGCATGCAACATAGAATTGCAAACGAGCTACAACTACAACTCATTGGTAGATTCATTTATTCGTAGATTAAACGAAACTACATTCAGAACTAAATTTACATATATTTTACAAACTAATTGTTGGAAATATGCCCTAGAGGCAATAATAAAGTGGTTATTATTATATTTTCTTGTTCATTATAATTGTTTATTATCCATGCTATAATTGTATTGATTGGAAACTCAATTGCATGTGTGGATACATAGACAAACACTGTGTCCCTAATATGCCTGTAGTAGACTAGCTCGTTGATTAAAGATGGTCAAGGTTTCCTAGCCATAGACATGAGATGTCATTTGATAGAATGATGTGATGGACAAGACCCAAACTATGAACGTAGCATATGATCGTGTCAGTTTATTGCTATTGTTTTCAGCATGTCAATTATCTGTTCCTATAACCATGAGATCATGCAACTCACTGACACCGGAGGAATACCTTGTGTGTATCAAACGTCACAACGTAACTGGGTGACTATAAAGATGCTCTACAGGTATCTCCAAAGGTGTCTGTTGAGCTGGCATGAATCGATACTGGGATTTGTTACTCCGTATGACGGAGAGGTATCTCAGGGCCCACTCGGTAATACAACATCACAATAAGCCTTGCAAGCAATGTGACTAAAATGTTAGCCACGGGATCTTGTATTGCGGAACGAGTAAAGAGACTTGCCGGTAATGAGATTGAACTAGGTATAGAGATACCGACGATCGAATCTCAGGCAAGTAACATACTGAAGAATAAAGGGAACAACGTACGGGGTTAACTGAATCCTTGACATAGATGTTCAACCGATAAAGATCTTCGTAGAATATGTAGGAATCAATATGGGCATCCAGGTCCCGCTATTGGTTATTGACCGTAGAGGTGTCTCGTGTAGGAGATATGCCCTAGAGGCAATAATAAATGTTATTGATTATCTCCCTGTTCATAATTAGGTTTATGTTCCATGCTATAACTGCTATGGTTCTCGAGTCTGCAATAACCACGAGGCTCGGAGGAAGACTCATATGCACGTGTGGGATAATAAACGGTAAAATGTATTCCTAGTCAAGCCTCTATGACTGGCTCAAGTATTGCATGATGATCCTGTTTTCCTGATCATGGGCATGGCTATGCCGGCAATTTTGAGGGCACAATTGTTGGTAGAACACTTGTGTTGAATCGACCCGAGTGATGTTATGCTATGAGATACATTCGTCATAAGTTAATGGTTAATAACACAGCAAGTTAATGTTTGCATAATTCCTTAGACCATGAGAGTATCGAGTTTCTTCATGCTTGCTTCATGAACTTTGGGGTTTGTTAAACGTCATCCGTAAATGGGTGGCTATTACGGCGGCTTACGGGTTCATGGAAAGGTATGTCAAGTAACTTGATAGCTCAAGATTGGGATTTGCTCCTCCGACGATGGAGAGATATCTCTGGGCCCTCTCGGTGTTACGGTATCCATCATCGTCTGGCCAGACACAGGGTGATTTGATCACAGGGATGCCGGAACACGGGAACGAGAAAAGAGAACAATACCGGCAACGAGGTAACTGGCATTGTGGACAAGTGTTGATCCACGAGGATGCCGATGTTTCTCACCTCGGGTAATTGTAACATATCGCGAAGCAACAGGAATAGCACACGTCAACTGGAGGTTCACTCGAATATTCATTCGTGTGGGTATAGGGGTCAATATGGGTGTCCACGGCTCCGATGTTGATCATTGATTGGAAGGGGTTCCGGGTCATGTCTATACTTCACCGAACCTATAGGGTCACACGCTTAAGGGTCATCTATCTGCTGAATACTAGACAAGGAGTCCGAGAGAAAGTCACTGAAAGAGTTTCGGAGACGACGGAAAAGTTCCGGAGAGAACACCGGAAAAGTTTCGGTAAAACCGAAAAGTTTTTTCGGATAAAACCATTGATCCTAAAAGGTTTCGGCAAGCACCGAAAATGTTTTGGAGGTTGCCAGATTGGTCTGGTAATTTCTGGAATTTTTTCAGAGAAAAAACCGAAAAAGATTTTCGGAGCTGCCGGAATTGTTTACCGGGTAAACGAAGATGGTTTTAAATTAAACCACCATACCGGAAATGTTCCGGAGCAAGTCCAGATAATTTTCGAGGGTGCCAGAAATGTTCTGGGACCTTCCGGAATTTTTCAGAAGAAATAGTTTCGGAAAACATCTTGTCCCAGCGAGAGGGGACAAGATCCCACGGATCGTGGGGGCTGTTTTTGGGCTGTTTTTGGGGGCGCCCCCTTTAGGGGACAGCCCCCTTGTGGCTGGACAAAGTGTTCGGGGGCCCCCCATGGTGGGGGGCAGCCCCCACAAATGGTGGAGAGTGTTGGGAGGAAGGTGGGGCCCCATGGGGGAACACCATGGACAAGGGAACATGTTTTCTCCATGTTTGGTGGGAACATGTTTTCCTTGTTTGGTGGGTGCATGTTTAGTGAGCTGAATTTCAGCCCCCCTCACCCCTTCCACCACTATATAAGGAGGTGGAGAGGAGCTCTCCATCCTCACTCCAACTCTCATACACATGCCATGCATTATCTGGCTTCTTCTCTCCCTCCCACGAAAAGAGTTTCGTAGAGCCGAAAGGCTGTCTGGGTTCCGGTGGGAACTAGTTCTGGACGGCGAAGCCCTGCCGGATAGATGACACCGTATGTGTGCAACTCTGTAGAGAGATCGTAGTTTCGGTCTTAGTTCGAGTGTCGTCGTTTCGTCGATCGGTAGATAGGGGGTACCGCATCACGACAGATGCCAGGGGGTGGCTTAAGAGGTGAGAGCAAGGCTGCCGTGGATGATCCGGGACGGGTATGCGAATAGCACGCAGTGGTTTACCCAGGTTCGGGGCTCTCCGGAGAGATAATACCCCTACTCCTGCATGTCTGTATGTATGTGGTATATCAGTACAGGGTTGCTCCTAGAGCTGTATTAGAAGTAGCAGAGAGCTAGCTAGTGAGGGAGTATGGCGTGGAGCTTGTGCTCCTGGACGTGTGTGGCGTGGTGGTGGTGGAGTTCCACTGTGAATGCCCCCCTGTGTGAGTGGGGAAGGCCCCTTTATATAGGCATGGGGGTATGGGTGAGTGCTTGGTTTGTAAGCTACCTTGGGTAGCTTACAAACCAAGCAAGGTGTATGACGTGGTGAACATGCATTGGGGCATGCACAAATATCTATCTAGGATATTTGTTAGTATGTGTATGTGCCTATCCATCCAGGATACGTGCATGCATGTGTGCGTACATGCATGCGGGCAGCCGGCCAGCAGGCAGTCGGCCAGGCAGCCGGCCGGGTGGAGCAGCCGGCCCGGGCGGGCGGGCACCCCGTCCGACTCGCCGTCTTTGGGGTACCCGGGGGTCATCCCCCCGACAGTAGCCTCCGAGCCTCCGGGCGACTCGAAGAGTCGTGCGGAGGGTATTTGCAGTTTGTTGATGTAGCAGATGTCGTCGATGAGGGCCGGCTGCGGGCGTGCAGCCGGCGCGGCTTGCTTCCGGCGCGGCTTGCTTCCGGCGGGGGCGCGCCAGCGCACCCGCTGGGTGTAGCCTCCGAGCCTCCGGGCGACTCGAAGAGTCGGGCGGAGGCTTCAGCTGCCGTTGGAGTAGATGGCGGCGTCGAGGATCCCGGTGGCAGCCGGCGGTGGGCCTGCAACTGGCGTGGCGTTTTTCCGGTGGGGGCGCGCAAGCGCACCCACTGGGTGTAGCCTCCGAGCCTCCGGGCGACTCGAAGAGTCGGGCGGAGGGTTTCAGCAGTCGATGTAGCAGAGGCAGCCGGCCGCGAGCCTGTAGCCGGCGTGGCGCTTTTCCAGCGAGGCGTGCCGGCGCACCCGGCACACCCGCTGGGCGCAGCCTCCGAGCCTCCGGGCGAGGAGGGGTATTCCTCATGGAAATGATCATGTAAAAGGCACATTTAGCAAGTGCAGATATGTCGGATGTGTTTTGTTTTTAGCATGCAAGTTTTTGCGTGGAGGGTGCCGACTCGGTTTCGTCCGAGCCCCCTTTAATCCTTCATGTCCCCTCCGCTCTTTGGCTTCTGCTCTCGCTAGCCGGACAGCCGGGAGCCGGTCTGTAGCTGAGGCGAAGAGTGGGCCGCGGAGTGGAGCGTACAGTACTCGGACTCTGGGAGCAGATTCGACCGAGCAGATACTCATAAAGCAAACAACCGGGTCGCCCAGGCCGTTTTCTTCCCGGACGTCTTTCGCGTGGGCTGACCTCCAGCTTTTGCTCTTGCTAGCCGGACAGCCGCGGTGCGGTCTGTAGCTGAGACGAAGAGTGGGCCTTTGGTACCGTACACGCTACTAGGCCGTCTGCGGGGAAAACGAACGGGGCTAAACGGCAAGCCTCCGGGACAAGACTAGCTGGCGCCGGGGTAAACAGCAGTAAAACTAGAAAGAAGCGGAGGTGGCCCGCGAGGGTCGCTCGGGGTTATCCGTTCTTGCGCGCGGTGCAGAGATATGCGGACGAGGAGCTCACATTGTTTTTGACGTAGGCGAGGCGGAGGTTGCTGAAGACAGCCGGCGTGGCCCGGCGCTTGCGGAGCGCGCCGGCGCACCCACTGGGTGTAGCCTTCGAGCCTCCGGGTGCTCGAAGGGGGGCCAGCCGGTCGAGCCCGACCGGCCAGGTGGCGGAGCGGGACGCGGCCGAGCCGGCTTGGCACAGCCGGCCGTGTGGCGATGCGGGCAGGGTGGGTCGCGGCTGGCCGTCCGAGTGGTGAAACAGGCGGACGGGCCAGCCGGACGTCCTTTTCTTCTTCTCTTCAGCCGTCTGCTGGCAGCCGGACGGACACTTTTTTTTTTTGCAGCCGGCCTCTGCCTTCTTTTTGCAGCCGGCCCCCTCCCCTTTTTCCTTTCTTTTAGCCGGCTGGCCAACCGGCCCCTCACTTTATTCACGAGCAGCCGGCCGCAGCAGGAGCCGGCACGGCAGGCGCGGAGCCGGCAGGCGGCCGGGCCGGCGGGGGGCGGGCGGAGCCGGCGGGCGGCCGGCGCGCGCGAGCTGAGGAGCGGCGCGGGGCGACGCTGGCGGAGCGAGGCGCAGCCGGCCGCGGTGCGGGAGCCAGCGCCGGAGGAGCGAGGTGCGGCCGGCTG
The DNA here is from genome assembly GCA_039707655.1 of Elymus sibiricus. NCBI lineage: Eukaryota > Viridiplantae > Streptophyta > Magnoliopsida > Poales > Poaceae > Elymus > Elymus sibiricus. Next base: position 25,675,216 of record CM077675.1, read on the forward strand.
CGGCGCGGGAACGCCGGGCCGGAGTGGTAACGGGCGCGCGGGAGCCGGGGCGCACAGCCGTGAACCGGGGCGGCGCCGGCATGCGGGGTGCGCGGCCACGGGGGAGGAGGCCCGCGACGGATGGGCGCGCGGACGCGGCCCGAGCGAGGGGAGGCGGCGCGCGGGCGGGGCAGGCGCGAGGACGGCGACGGCCGACCGCGGGGCAGGCGAGGGCTGCGACGGCCGAGCCCGGGGGGCGGAGACGCGGCTGAGCGCGGGGCGGCCGGCACGGGCGCGGAGGAGGCGCGGCCGAGCGCGGGGGGCGGCCAGCGCTGGGCGACGCGGGCGGGTGCGAACCACCCGGCCGCGGGCGGAGGCGGCCCGGCGGCGGCGGAGCCGGCGAGCCGGCGGCTCGGGAGACGGGTGCGCAGGCGTGCGGGAGCCGGACAGCCGCGGAGCCGGACGGAGGCGCGGGGCAGACGCGGCGAGCCGTGGGAGGCCGGACGTGGCGGGGGCGAGCCGGCACGCGCGCGGGAGCCGGCGGGCGGGACGCGGCCGTGGAGGCGGAGGAGAGGCACGGCTGCGGGCGAAGCCGCGAGAGGGCGGAGCCGCGCGGACGTCGGCCGGGGCGCGCGGGGGCCGGAGCCGGCCCGGGACGGCGAGGAAGCCGGCCGGGGCGGCGTGGCGGCCAGGCGACGATGAGGCGAGCGAGGCGCAGCCGGCCGTGGCGCGCGGACGCGCAGGCGGCAGATGCGAAGGCGCGGGCCGGCGAGCGGGCGGAGCCGGCCAGCCGGCGGCGGGCGGCGAGCCGGCAGCGGGGCAGAGCAGGTGCGGCCGAGCGCGGGGGACGCCGGGGCGAGCTCGAGGAAAGCACGGGAGGCGGATGGTGCCGAGGCCGACGGCGAGGATGCGGCAACGGAGCGTGGCTGGCCTGCGCGAATACGAACCAAGCTAGCTAGCACATACGTAGCCGAATGGATTGGCTCCGTTGGCTAGCCAGCTAGCTGGGCACGAGAGCATGCACGCACATGGACGGAGGTGGCCAGCAAATCCGCGCGCGGAGGTGTGGCCGAGACGAAGCCGGAGCCGACGACCAGGGAGACGGCCGAGGGCGGAGCAGCGCAGGAGCCGCGACCGGCGGCCGGCGTCGCGGTGGTGGTGACGAAACCGGCAGCGAGGACGCGGCGCCGTGCGTACTCGCCCCGGGGGCGTGTTGAAGTCGAGCCCCCGAGCGGCGATAGCGGCGACGCTGCGCCGGCGAAGATGGCGAGGCCGACGACGAAGGCGCGCCGCCTCGCGCGGCTGCCCCGGGGGCGAGTTGATGTCGAGCCCTCGAGCACGGCCGGAGAGGCGACGGCGACGCCACGGCGGAGCTGGCGAAGATGGCGAGGCCGACGACGAAGGCGCGCCGCCTCGCGTGGCTGCCCCGGGGGCGAGTTGATGTCGAGCCCTCGAGCGCGGCCGGAGAGGCGACGGCGACGCCACGGCGGAGCTGGCGAAGATGGTCCCGCCCGGACCGCGGTTCCAGCAGCAGCTTGCCCCACGGTGGGCGCCAACTGTCGTCGTTTCGTCGATCGGTAGATAGGGGGTACCGCATCACGACAGATGCCAGGGGTGGCTTAAGAGGTGAGAGCAAGGCTGCGGTGGATGATCCGGGACGGGTATGCGAATAGCACGCAGTGGTTTACCCAGGTTCGGGGCTCTCCGGAGAGATAATACCCCTACTCCTGCATGTCTGTATGTATGTGGTATATCAGTACAGGGTTGCTCCTAGAGCTGTATTAGAAGTAGCAGAGAGCTAGCTAGTGAGGGAGTATGGCGTGGAGCTTGTGCTCCTGGACGTGTGTGGCGTGGTGGTGGTGGAGTTCCACTGTGAATGCCCCCCTGTGTGAGTGGGGAAGGCCCCTTTATATAGGCATGGGGGTATGGGTGAGTGCTTGGTTTGTAAGCTACCTTGGGTAGCTTACAAACCAAGCAAGGTGTATGACGTGGTGAACATGCATTGGGGCATGCACACATATCTATCTAGGATATTTGTTAGTATGTGTATGTGCCTATCCATCCAGGATACGTGCATGCATGTGTGCGTACATGCATGCGGGCAGCCGGCCAGCAGGCAGTCGGCCAGGCAGCCGGCCGGGTGGAGCAGCCGGCCCGGGCGGGCGGGCACCCCGTCCGACTCGCCGTCTTTGGGGTACCCGGGGGTCATCCCCCCGACATCGAGAGTGCCTCCCGATGGGCTGTCCGTGTGACCGTCCGAGTTTTGGAGGTCCTCCCGAAGGGCTGTCCGAGTGACAATACGAGTTTCGGAGGTCCTCCCGAAGGGCTGTCCGCTACACTGTCCGGGGGACTGTCCGACTGCCTCCCGGAGGGCTGTCCGCGGGGCAGATGAGGGTATACATCCTCGCGGTTGGGAGGTTGTAAATCCTAGCTGCGGGGATCTGCACCGCCGTTCGTCATCGACTCTACTTCCGCTGCGCTACGAGTCGGTAACGAAAATGATCAAACCTTGTATGCAGTCTCCATAGTGGTCCTGGGCTGGTGCGTAGGTCGGAAATTTTTTGTTTTCTGCTGCGTTACCCAACATCTCGGTCATGTCTACATAGTTCTCGAACCCGCAGGGTCTGCACACTTAATGTTCGGTGACGTTTCGGTAGTATTGAGTTATGTATGGTGGTGACCGAAGGTTGTTCGGAGTCCCGGATGAGATCCCGGACGTCACGAGGAGCTCCGGAATGGTCCGAAGGTAAATATTGATATATAGGAAGTCCTGTTTTGGTCACCGGAAAGGTTTCAGGTATTTCTGATAGTGTACCGGGAGTGCCGGGAGGGTTCCGGGGATCCATCGGGAGGGGCCACCCACATGGGCCTTAGGGGTGGCGTACCAGCCCTTAGTGGGCTGGGCAAGCCAGCCCCTAAGGGCCCATGCGGCTAGGAGGTGGGAAAGGGCAAAAGCCAAAAAGGGGGAAGGGTTTCCAACTGGGGAGGAATCCTACTAGGAGTAGGATTAGAGTTGGACTCCCCCTCCTCCCCAATTCGGCCGACTCCTAGGGGGATCCCTAGGGGCGCCGGCCCCTCCCCTCCCTCCTATATATACTAGAGGGAGAGAGGTCCAAAGACACCCCAACCCTAAAGGCCACGGTGCAGCCCTCTCTCCCAATAGATCCTCTCCTCTAGTTTTCGGCGGTGCTTAGGCGAAGCCCTGTCGGAATAGTTCCACCACCACCGCCACCGCACCGTCGCATTGCCGAAGAACTCATCTACCTCTCCGCTCCCTCTTGCTGGATCAAGAAGGCGGAGATCGTCATCGAGCTGTACGTGTGCTGAACGCGGAGGTGCCGTCCGTTCGGCGCTAGATCGTGATTGGATCGCGAGACGGCTAGCGATTTGGATCGCGAAGACGTTCGACTATATCAACCGCGTTTCTTAACGCTTCCCGCTTAGCGATCTACAAGGGTATGTAGATCCACTCTCCCTTCTCGTAGATGCTCATCACCATGGATAGATCTTGCGTGTGCGTAGGAATTTTTTTCCCATGCAACGTTCCCCAACAGTGGTATCAGAGCTAGGTCTATGTGTAGATGAGATCATGAGTAGAACACAAAGGAGTTTGTGGGCGTTGATGCTCAGATTGCTTCCTCCCTTGGTCTTTTCTTGATTCAGCGGTATTGTGGGATGAAGCGGCCTGGACCAACATTACTCGTACGCTTACGAGAGACCGGTTCCATCAACTGACATGTAACTTTGTTGCATAAAGATGGCTGGCGGGTGTCTGTCTCTCCCACTTTAGTTGGATCGGATTCGACAAAGGCAGTCCTTGAGAAGGTTGAATAGCAACTTGTGTATCACCGTTGTGGTTTATGCGTAGGTAAGAATAGTTCTTGCTAGATACCCATAGTAGCCACGTAAAACATGCAACATCAATTAGAGGACGTCTAACTTGTTTTTGCAGGGTATGTTGTGATGTGATATGGCCAATTACATGATGAGATATATGTGATGTATGAGATGATCATGTATTGTATAGACTATCACGACTTGCATGTCGATGAGTACGGCAACTGGCAGGAGCCATAGGGTTGTCTTTAATTTATTTTTGCCGTTTTTCTTTACTTTATCGCTATGAGTTAGCAATAGTCGTAGAAGCAACAGTTGGCGCGACAACCTCATGGCGACACGTTGATGGATATCAAGATGATGGAGATCATGGTGTCATGCCGGTGACGATGGAGATCATGCCGGTACTTTGGAGATGGAGATCAAAAGCACAAGTTCATGGCCATATCATGCCACTTATGATTTGCATGTGATGTTAATCCTTTTATGCATCTTATTTTGCTTAGGGCGACGGTAGCATTATAAGGTGATCCCTCACTTAAATTTCAAGATAAAATTGTGTTCTCCCCGAGTGTGCACCGTTGCGAAAGTTCGTCGTTTCGAAACACCATGTGATGATCGGGTGTGATAGACTCTACGTTCACATACAACGGGTGCAAGCCAGTGTTGCACATGCGGAAGACTCGGGTTAAACTTGACGAGCCTAGCATGTACAGACATGGCCTCGGAACACAAGAGACCAAAAGGTCGAACATGAGTCATATAGTAGATATGATCAACATGAAGATGTTCACCATTGAAACCACCTCATCTCACGTGATGATCGGACTTGAGTTGGTGAATTTGGATCATGTGTCACTCGAATGACCGGAGGGATGTCAATTTGAGTGGGAGTTTTTTTTAAGTAATATGATTAACTAAACTCATTATCTTGAACAATAGTCTAAGTTGTTTTTGCAAAATTTATGTTGTAGATCAATGGCTCGCGCAGTAGCACCCCTGAATTTTAATGTGTTCCTAGAGAAAGCTAAGTTGAAAGATGATGGAAGTAACTTTGTGGATTGGGCCCGTAATCTAAGGATTATCCTTATGGCTTCCCAAAAGGCTTATGTCCTTGATGCACCGCTTGGTGATCCACCCGCTCCAGCAGAGTCTGCAGACGTTGCGAACGCCTGGCAGACACGTTCTGATGATTACTCAATAGTTCAATGTGCAATGTTGTATGGCTTAGAACCGGGACTTCAAATACGTTTTGAACGTCATGGAGCATATGATATGTTCCTGGAGTTGAAGTTTATCTTTCAGAAGAATGCCCGGATCGAGAGGTATGAGACCTCTGATAAGTTCTATGCCTGCAAGATGGAGGAGAACGGATCTGTCAGTGAACACATACTCAAAATGTCTGGGTATTCCACCCGTCTGGCTGAATTGGGTATGCCCCTTCCGCCAGAGGCGATCATTGACAGAGTTCTTCAATCACTGCCACCTAGCTACAAGAGCTTCGTGTTGAACTATAACATGCACGGGATGAACAAGTCAATCGCCGAGCTGTTTGCGATGTTGAAAGTCGCTGAGTGAGATTCAGAAGAAGCATCAAGTGTTGATGGTCAATAAAACCACTAGTTTCTAGAAGAATGGCAAGGGCAAGAAGGGTAACTCCAAGAAGAGTGGCAAAGCAGTTGCCCCTCCCGTGAAGAAACCCAAGGCTGGACCCAAGCCAGAAACTGAGTGCTTTCATTGCAAGGGAACTGGTCACTGGAAGCGGAACTGCCCCAAGTATCTGGCTGACAAGAAGGCGGCCAACACCAAACAAGGTATATATGATATACTCCCTCCGTCCCAAAATAAGTGACTCAACTTTGTACTAACTTTGTACTAGAGTTAGTACAAAGTTGAGTCACTTAATTATTTGGACGGAGGGAGTACATGTTATTGATGTGTACCTTACCAACTCTCGTTGTAGTGCCTGGGTATTTGATACCGGTTTGGTTGCTCACATTTGCAACTCAAAACAGGAACTGCGGAATAGACGGAGGCTAGCAAAGGACGAAGTGACGATGCGCGTGGGAAATGGTTCCAAGGTTGATGTGATCGCCGTCGGCACGCTCGCTCTTCGATTACCATCGGGATTAGTGATGAACCTGAATAATTGTTATTTAGTGCCTGCGTTAAGCATGAACATTATATTTGGATCTTGTTTATTGAGAGACGGTTACTCATTTAAATCAGAGAATAATTGTTGTTCTATTTATATGAGTAATATCTTTTATGGTCATGCACCCAATGTGAGGGGTTTATTCTTATTGAATCTCGATAGTGATGATACACATGTTCATAACATTGATGCCAAAAGATGTAGAGTTGATAATGATAGTACCACTTTCTTGTGGCACTGCCGCTTAGGTCATATTGGTGTAAAACACATGAAGAAGCTCCATGCTGATGGACTTTTGGAGTCACTTGATTTTGAATCACTTGACACATGTGAACCATGCCTCATGGGCAAGATGACTAAGACCCCGCTCTCTGGAACAATGGAACGGGCAAGTGACTTGTTGGAAATCATACATACTGATGTGTGCGGTCCGATGAGCATTGAGGCGCGCGGTGGTTATCGTTACTTTCTCACCTTCACTGATGACTTAAGTAGATATGGGTATATTTACTTAATGAAACATATGTCTGAAACGTTTGAAAAGTTCAAGCAATTTCAGAGTGAAGTTGAGAATCATCGTAACAAGAAGATTAAATTCCTATGATCTGATCGAGGAGGAGAATATCTGAGTTATGAGTTTGGCAGTCACTTAAGACAATGTGGAATTGTTTCACAATTGACACCGCCTGGAACACCACAGCGTAATGGTGCGTCCGAACGTCGTAATCGAACCCTATTGGATATGGTACGATCTATGATGTCTCTTGCCGATTTGCCACTATTGTTTTGGGGTTATGCATTAGAGACAGCTGCATTCACTTTAAATAGGGCACCATCGAAATCCGTTGAGACGACGCCATATGAACTGTGGTTTGGCAAGAAGCCAAAGTTGTCGTTTCTTAAAGTTTGGGGATGTGATGCTTATGTCAAAAAGCTTCAGCCTGAAAAGCTGGAACCCAAAGCGGAGAAATGCGTCTTCATAGGATACCCAAAAGAGACAGTTGGGTATACCTTCTATCTCAGATCCGAAGGTGAAGTGTTTGTCGCTAAAAACGGAACATTTCTTGAGAAAGAGTTTCTCTCGAAAGAATTGAGTGGGAGGAAAATAGAACTTGATGAGGTTGTTGAACCTTTACTTCAACCAGAGAGTAGCGCAGCGCAGAAAGATGTTTCTGTAGAGCCTACATCGGTTGAAGAGGAAGTTAATGATGATGATCATGAAGCTTCGGATCAAGTTGCTATTGAACCTCGTAGGTCGACAAGGACGCGTACTGCTCATGAGTGGTACGGCAACCCTGTCTTAGAGGTCATGTTGTTGGACAACGATGAACCTACGAGCTATGGAGAAGTGATGATGGGCCCGGATTCCGAGAAATGGTTAGAGGCCATGAAATCCGAGATGGGATCCATGTATGAAAACAAAGTATGGGCTTTGGAAGTATTACCTGAAGGGCGAAAGGCCATTCAGAACAAATGGATCTTTAAGAGGAAGACGGACGCAGACGGTAATGTCACCGTCTATAAAGCTCGACTTGTGGCAAAGGGTTTTTCACAAGTTCAAGGAGTTGACTAGGATGAGACATTCTCACCCGTAGCGATGCTTAAGTCCGTCAGAATCATGTTAGCAATAGCTGCATTTTTCGATTATGAAATTTGGCAGATGGATGTCAAAACAGTGTTCCTTAATGGTTTCCTTAAGGAAGAGTTGTATATGATGCAACCAGAAGGTTTTGTCGATCCAAAGAATGCTGACAAAGTTTGCAAACTCCAGCGATCCATTTATGGACTGGTGCAAGCATCTCGGAGTTGGAATCTTTGCTTTGATGAGGTGATCAAAGCATTCGGGTTTATACAAGTTTACGGAGAAGCTTGTATTTACAAGAAAGTGAGTGGGAGCTCTATAGCATTTCTAGTATTATATGTGGATGACATATTGCTGATTGAAAACAATATAGAAATGTTGGAAACCGTGAAGGAATATTTGAACAAGAGTTTTTCAATGAAGGACCTAGGAGAAGCTTCTTTCATATTAGCCATCAAGATCCATAGAGATAGATCGAGACGCTTAATAGGACTTTCACAGAGCACATGCCTTGACAAAGTTTTGAAGAAGTTCAAAATGGATCAGTCCAAGAAGGGGTTCTTGCCTATATTGCAAGGTGTGAAGTTGAGTAAGACTCAATGCCCAGTGACTGCAGAAGATAGAGAAAAGATGAGTGTCGTCCCCTATGCTTCAGCCATAGGCTCTATCATGTATGCAATGCTGTGCACAAGACCCGATGTCAGCCTTGCCATAAGTATGGCCGGAAGGTTTCAAAGTGATCCAGGAATGGAACACTGGACGGCGGTCAAGAATATCCTGAAGTACCCGAAAAGGACTAAGGACATGTTTCTCGTTTATGGAGGTGATCAAGAGCTCGTCGTAAAGGGTTACGTCGATGCAAGCTTTGACACTGATCCGGATGACTCTAAGTCTCAAACCGGATACGTATTTATTCTCAATGGGGGTGCGGTAAGCTGGTGCAGGTCCAAGCAAAGCGTGGTAGCTGATTCTACATGCGAAGCGGAGTACATCGCTGCCTCGGAGGCTGCGAAGGAAGGTGTCTGGATGAAAGAGTTCATGACAGATCTTGGAGTAGTGCCCAGTGCACTAAACCCAATGACTCTGTTCTGTGACAACACTGGTGCCATTGCTCTAACCAAGGAACCAAGGTTTCACAAGAGGACCAGACACATAAAGTGACGTTTCAATTCCATCCGCGATTACATCAAGGAGGAGGACATAAATATTTGCAAAGTACACATGGATCTGAATGTTGCAGACCCGATGACTAAACCTCTTCCAAGGGCTAAGCATGATCAACACCAGAACTGTATGGGTGTTAGATTCATTACAATGTAAATCACATAGTGATGTGAACTAGATTATTGACTATAGTGCAAGTGGGAGACTGTTGGAAATATGCCCTAGACGCAATAATAAAGTGGTTATTATTATATTTCCTTGTTAATGATAATTGTTTATTATCCATGCTATAATTGTATTAATTGGAAACTCAATTGCATGTGTGGATACATATACAAACACTGTGTCCCTAGTATGCCTCTAGTAGACTAGCTCGTTGATCAAAGATGGTTAAGGTTTCCTAGCCATAGACATGAGATGTCATTTGATAACGGGATCACATCATTAGGAGAATGATGTGATGGACAAGACCCAAACTATGAACGTAGCATATGATCGTGTCAGTTTATTGCTATTGTTTTCTGCATGTCAAGTATCTGTTCCTATGACCATGACATCATGCAACTCACTAACACCGGAGGAATACCTTGTGTGTATCAAACGTCACAACGTAACTGGGTGACTATAAAGATGCTCTACAGGTATATCCGAAGGTGTCTGTTGAGCTGGCATGGATCGAGACTGGGATTTGTTACTCCGTATGACGGAGAGGTATCTCAGGGCCCACTCGGTAATACAACATCACAATAAGCCTTGCAAGCAATGTGACTAAAATGTTAACCACCGGATCTTGTATTGCGGAACGAGTAAAGAGACTTGCCGGTAATGAGATTGAATTAGGTATAGAGATACCGACGATCGAATCTCAGGCAAGTAACATACCGAAGAACAAAGGGAACAGCGTACGGGGTTAACTGAATCCTTGACATAGAGGTTCAACCGATAAAGATCTTTGTAGAATATGTCGGAACCAATATGGGCATCCAGGTCCCGCTATCGGTTATTGACCGTAGAGGTGTCTCGGTCAAGTCTACATAGTTCTCGAACCCCCATGGTCTGCACACTTAACGTTTGGTGACGTTTCGGTAGTATTGAGTTATGTATGGTGGTGACCGAAGGTTGTTCGGAGTCCCAAATGAGATCCCAGACGTCACGAGGAGCTCCGGAATGGTTCGGAGGTAAATATTGATATATAGGAAGTCCCGTTTTGGTCACCGGAAAGGTTTCGGGTATTTCCGGTAGTGTACCGGGAGTGCCGGGAGGGTTCCGGGGGTCCATCGGGAGGGGCCACCTGATGTCTACTACGCAACCTTCTTCTTGTAGACTCGTGTTGGGCCTCCAAGCGCAGAGTTTTGTAGGACAGTAGCAAATTTCCCTCAAGTGGATGACCTAAGGTTTATCAATCCGTGGGAGGCGTAGGATGAAGATGGTCTCTCTCAAACAACCCTGCAACCAAATAACAAAGAGTCTCTTGTGTCCCCAACACACCCAATACAATGGTAAATTGTATAGGTGCACTAGTTCGGCGAAGAGATGGTGATACAAGTGTAATATGGATGGTAGATATAGGTTTTTGTAATCTGAAAATATAAAAACAGCAAGGTAGCAAGTAACAAAAGTGAGCAAAAACGGTATTGCAATGCTTGGAAACAAGTCCTAGGGTTCATACTTTGACTAGTGCAAGTTCTCTCAACAATACTGACATAGTTGAATCATATGTAAATCCCTCACGTGCGACAAAGAGTTCACTCCAAAGTCACAAATAGCGGAGAACAAACGCAGAAATTATTGTAGGGTACGAAATCACCTCAAAGTTATCTTTTCCGATCAATCTTATGAGCTATCCCTATAAGTGTCACGAATAGCCCTAGAGCTCGTACTAAAATAACACCTTAAGATACACATCAACCAAAACCCTAATGTCACCTAGATACTCCAATGTCACCATGAGTACCCATGGACTTGATTATACGACACGCATCACACAATTTCAGATTGATCATGTTCAATCCAACACAAAGAACTTCAAAGAGTGCCCCAAAGTTTCTACCGGAGAGTCAAGACGGAAACGTGTGCCAACCCCTATGCATAGATTCCCAAGGTCACGGAACCCGCAAGTTGATCACCAAAACATACATCAAGTGGATCAATAGAACATCCCATTGTCACCACGGATATCCCATCGCAAGACATGCATCAAGTGTTCTCAAATCCTTTAAAGACTCAGTCCGATAAGAAAACTTCAAAGGAAAAACTCAATTCATCACAAGAAGATAGAGAGGGGAAAACTCCATATGATTCATCTATATTAATAAAGCTCGCGGTACATCAAGATCGTGCCATCTCAAGAACACGAGAGAGAGAGATCAAACACATAGCTACTGGTACATACCCTCAGCCCCGAGGGTGAACTACTCCCTCCTCGTCATGGAGACCGCCGGGATGTTGAAGATGGCCTCCGGTGATGGTTTCCCCCTCCGGAAGGGTGCCGGAATGGGCTCCCGGTTGGTTTTTCGTGGCTACAGAGGCTTGCGGCGGCAGAACTCCCAATCTAGGTTTCTTTCTAGGGGTTACGGGATTTATAGGAGTACTTGGCGTTAGAATCAAGTCAGGGGGGTGCCCGAGGGCCCCACAAGCCAGGGGGCGCGCCTTGGGGGGGGGGGCGCCCCCTAGGCTTGTGGCTGCCTCGGGACTCCTCTCCGGTATCTTTTTGCTCCAGTATTTTTTATATTTTCCAAAAATATTCTCCGTCAATTTTCAGCCCATTCCAAGAACTTTTATTTCTGCACAAAAAACGACACCATGGTAATTCTGCTGAAAACAGCGCCAATCCGGGTTAGTTCTAATAAAATCATACCAAAATCATATAAAATTATTGTAAACATGGCATCTATACTTCATAAATTATAGATACGCTGGAGACGTATCAGCATCCCCAAGCTTAATTCCTGCTCGTCCTCGAGTAGGTAAATGATAAAAGAAATAATTTATGAAGTGTGAATGCTAGCAAGTGCACAAGTTTGATCAATGATAATTCCAATCACTTTTTCTAGCATCAATATAAACCATAAACAGTAGCTCATCTCACAAAACTTCTCATGATCAAGTAACAAGCTATTCACATGTTAAAGTATAGACCAGAAAGTTTCTTGAAAACTAACAAACCATATTCCTTGTCATCGAACAATTGCAATTCATCTTATTTTCAGGAAGGGTCTATGTAAGAGCTTTGATTTAGCAAATTCCACATACTCAACTATCATATAGTCTTCCATGATTATCGACACTCAAAGCATATTTTTAGAACAAATAGCATCCATCGAACACAGAGAAAGATAGGGGCTTAATGTTTCGCCTCCCAACTTATTTATCATATAGATAGTTGTCAACAACAATTATTCATGATCAAATATATTTGTGTGGATATATATGTCTAGATCATTCCCCAACATATGACGCTTGCCAAGAGAAAAAGGCGAGATATAGGAAGTGGTGAAGATCACCATGACTCTTGCATAAAGGTAAGTACTAAAAAGTAAAAGATAGGCCCTTCGCAGAGGGAAGCATTGATTTGCAGAGGTGCCAGAGCTCGAGCTTTTAAAACAGGGATGAATAATAATTTTGAGCGGTATGCTTTCATTGTCAACATAACAACCGAGAGATCTCAGTATCTTCCATGCTAGATACATTATAGGTGGTTCCCAAACAGAATGGTAAAGTTTTTACTCCCCCTCCACCAATCAATCACACTCAACGGCGAGCCGAATCCACGGGTACCGTCCATACAAACAACAATCCAGGGGGAGTTTTGTTTCATTATATTTTGATTTGATTTTTTTGAGCATGGAACTAGGCATCCCGAATACCAGCCACTTTCTCGTGAATGATTGTGAATCAACACATATCGTGAGAATAACCCACCTAGCATGGAATATACTGATAGCCCCTAGTCACTATATGAGCGATTCGGGCATACAAAACAGAATATCATTTGAAGGTTTAGAGTTTGGCACATGCAAATTTACTTGGAACGGCAGGTAAATACCGCATATAGGTAGGTATGGTGGACTCTCATGGCAAAACTGGTTTAAGGGTGTTTGGATGCACAAGTAGTATTTCTACTTGGTGCGGAAGTTTTGGCTAGTATGAGGTGGAAGCAAGCACCACATGTTGGAGGATCCATAACAATATAACTTCTATACAAATATACCCAAACATAACTCATTAAGTTGTCTTCCTTGTCCAATTTTAACTAATTTGCTCGAGTTTGAAAATAATTAATGAGCTCACAATCATAGAAGATGTCCAAGATAGTATATTTATATGTGGAATCTCTCTTCCTTCAATATTCTTTCATGAATTGTTCAAGCGACCAATGCGTTGTTTGCTAACTTTCAATAAATTTTACCACCTATACTTATTATGTGTGAAGTAATTACTCCCCATGGGATAATTAAGTATATGAAGCATATTTAATTTCAGATTTATGATATTCAATTCATTCAACCATGTACTCATAGGATATAAGTGAAGCACAAGAGTAAACTTCAAACTACTCTCAAAAGATATAAGTGAAGATCAATGAGTAGGTAAACAATTAAGTAGCTATGTGAGGACTCTCTCTCAATAATGATTTTCAGATCTGAGTATTTTATTGAACAGCAAGCAAAAGAAAAATAGCACTCCAAGAATAGCACGCATCAAGGGAACGAATAAAAATTTAGGCTCAACATAGGCTAACCGATAATTGTTGATGAAGAGAGGTGGGATGCGTAGCATCCCCAAGCTTAGATGCTTGAGACTTCTTGAAATATTTACTTGGGGTGCCTTGGGCATCCCCAAGCTTGAACTTTTGAATCTCGTTCAATCCTCTCATATCCCGGTTTCACCTAAGTCTCAAAAACTTCATCCACACAAAACTCAAAAAGAACTCGTGAGATAGGTTAGTACACATAAGAACAAATCAACACTTCATGTACTGCCAAGACAAGTTGCACAATAATTTTCAAACATCATCTACTGTTTACTATCGTTTCCACAATTTATATCTACCAATATAGGCTATGGAAACTAGAGGATAAGCAGATAACAAAACTATGACAGCAATCTGTCCAAACAGAACAGTCTGTAGAAATTTATGAAAACAGTGTACTTGTGTAACTCAAAAAATTATGAAAATTTAGGACATGCTAAATAATTTATATGAAAACACTGTGTAAAAATTTCAGAAACGTTCCACGTTGCAGTAAAATATGAAAATTCAAACACTACAGCAAAAGTTTCTGTTTTTACACAGCACACATCAAAACATGCAATGCAAGCATCCTAAGACAATTCTTGGAACTTTTTATTGAAAAACAAGATTATAAATAACACCTAACAGAGAAAAACAAAATAATATGACGCTCCAAGCAAAACTCATATTATGTGACGAATAAAAATATAGCTCCAAGTAAGATATACCGATAGTGTTGAAGACGAAAAAGGGGATGCCTTCCGGGGCATCCCCAAGCATAGGCGCTTGAGCCTTCCATGGATATTAACTTGGGGGTTCCTTGGGCATCCCCAAGCTTAGGTTCTTGTCACTCCTTATTCTCCTCATATCGGTGTCTCACCCAAAACTTGAAAACTTCAATCACACAAAACTTAACGGAACTTCGTGAGAAGGGTTAGTATAATAAATAAAGTTAATTCAATTAGGTACTGTCAAGACAAGATTCATAATTGTTCCCACATGATACCTACTGTATTCTATCATTCCCATAATTTATGCCGCTAAATATAAGCTATGGAAACACTAAAACAAGCAAACTATGCATGCAAAACAGAATCTGTGAAAAACAGAACAGTCTGTGAAGATCTGTAGTGTAACCATACTTACCTGTCTCTAAAAATTCTGAAACATTATGATAACCTGAATAATTTGTATATCAAGACTGTGTAAGAATTTCAGATCATTATAATGCTCCAGTAAAAAATTAAAATTCCTGTACTGGAGTCAAAAGTTTCTGTTTTGGTTCAGCATCAATTCCACTCATCTTGTGAGTCATCCGAAAGGCTTTACTTGGCACTTTATTGAAATAAAAAGGCACAAAACATGATTAATACAGTATCTAAATCATGTGAACACACAAAAAAAGAAATTAAAAGTATTGGGTTGCCTCCCAACATGCGCTTTTCTTGAATGCCTTTTAGCTAGGCATGATGATTTCAATGATGCTCACATAAAAAGTAGTAGTTGAAACATGCAAGAGAGCATCATGAATCTCATGACAAGCACATTTAACTCTAACCCACTTCCTATGCAGAGGGATTTTGTGAGCAAACTACTTATGGGAACAAGAATCAACTAGCATAGGAAGGTAAAACAAGCAAAACTTCAAGATTTTCAACACATAGAGAGGAAACTTGATATTATTGCAATATGTAGAAGCATAAGATCCTCTCCCATAATAATTTTTAGTAGCATCATGAACGAATTCAACAATATAACCAGCACATAAAGCATTCTTTTCATGATCTACAAGCATAGAAATTTTATCACTCTCCACATAAGGAAACTTCTTCTCATTCATAGTAGTGGGAGCAAACTCAACAAAATAGCTATCATGAGACACTTGATTGCCATAACCACTTTGAATATTAAAATCATGATGACAAGTTTCATGGTTACTATCACTCTTTATAGCATACATGTCATCACAATAATCATCATAGATAGGAGGCATGCCATCATCATAATTGTTTTGCTCATCAAAACTTGGGGGAGTAAAAATATCATATTCATCAAACATAGCATCCCCAAGCTTGTAGCTTTGCATATCATTAGCATCATGAATATTCAAGGAATTCATACTAACAACATTGCAACTATGCTCATCATTCAAAGATTTAGTGCCAAACATTTTATTGACTTCTTCTTCTAACACTTTGGCACAATTTTCCTTTCCATCATTTTCACGAAAGGCATTATAAAGACGAACCAATTGATGCAACCTAAACTCCATTTTTTTGTAGTTTTCTTTTACAAAACCAAACTAGTGAAAAACAAGAAACTAAAAGATTTAATTGCAAGATCTAAAGATATAACTTCAAGCACTCACCTCCCCGGCAACGGCGCCAGAAAAGAGCTTGATGTCTACTATGCAACCTTCTTCTTGTAGACTTGTGTTGGGCCTCCAAGCGCAGAGTTTTGTAGGATAGTAGCAAATTTCCCTCAAGTGGATGACCTAAGGTTTATCAATCCGTGGGAGGCGTAGGATGAAGATGGTCTCTCTCAAACAACCCTGCAACCAAATAACAAAGAGTCTCCTGTGTCCCCAACACACCCAATACAATGGTAAATTGTATAGGTGCACTAGTTCGGCGAAGAGATGGTGATATAAGTGTAATATGGATGGTAGATATAGGTTTTTGTAATCTGAAAATATAAAAACAGCAAGGTAGCAAGTAACAAAAGTGAGCAAAAACGGTATTGCAATGCTTGAAAACAAGGCCTAGGGTTCATACTTTCACTAGTGCAAGTTCTCTCAACAATACTGACATAGTTGAATCATATGTAAATCCCTCACGTGCGACAAAGAGTTCACTCCAAAGTCACATATAGCGGAGAACAAACGAAGAAATTATTGTAGGGTACGAAACCACCTCAAAGTTATCTTTTCCGATCAATCTTATGAGCTATCCCTATAAGTGTCACGAATAGCCCTAGAGTTCGTACTAAAATAACACCTTAAGATACACATCAACCAAAACCCTAATGTCACCTAGATACTACAATGTCACCACGAGTACCCATGGGCTTGATTATACGATACGCATCACACAATTTCAGATTCATCATGTTCAATCCAACACAAAGAACTTCAAAGAGTGCCCCAAAGTTTCTACCGGAGAGTCAAGACGAAAACGTGTGCCAACCCCTATGCATAGATTCCCAAGGTCACGGGACCCGCAAGTTGATCACCAAAACATACATCAAGTGGATCAATAGAACATCCCATTGTCACCACGGATATCCCATCGCAAGACATACATCAAGTGTTCTCAAATCCTTTAAAGACTCAATCCGATAAGAAAACTTCAAAGGGAAAACTCAATTCATCACAAGAAGATAGAGAGGGGAAAAATCCATATGATTCATCTATATTAATAAAGCTCGCGGTACATCAAGATTGTGCCATCTCAAGAACACGAGAGAGAGAGATCAAACACATAGCTACTGGTACATACCCTCAGCCCCGAGGGTGAACTACTCCCTCCTCGTCATGGAGACCGCCGGGATGATGAAGATGGCCTCCGGTGATGGTTTCCCCCTCCGGCAAGGTGCCGGAACGGGCTCCCGATTGGTTTTTCGTGGCTACAGAGGCTTGCGGTGGCGGAACTCCCGATCTAGGTTTCTTTCTGGGGGTTACGGGATTTATAGGAGTACTTGGAGTTGGAATCAAGTCAGGGGGGGTGCCCGAGGGGCCCACAAGCCAGGGGGCGCGCCCTAGGGGGGGCGCGCCCCGGCCCCTAGGCTTGTGGCTGCCATGGGACTCCTCTCCGGTATCTTTTTGCTCCAGTATTTTTTATATTTTCCAAAAATATTCTCCGTAAATTTTTAGCCCATTCCAAGAACTTTTATTTCTGCACAAAAAACGACACCATGGTAGTTCTGCTGAAAACAGCGTCAGTCCGGGTTAGTTCTAATAAAATCATACCAAAATCATATAAAATTATTGTAAACATGGCATCTATACTTCATAAATTATAGATACGCTGGAGACGTATCAGCATCCCCAAGCTTAATTCCTGCTCGTCCTCGAGTAGGTAAATGATAAAAGAAATAATTTATGAAGTGTGAATGCTAGCAAGTGCACAAGTTTGATCAATGATAATTCCAATCACTTTTTCTAGCATCAATATAAACCATAAACAGTAGCTCATCTCATAAAACTTCTCATGATCAAGTAACAAGCTATTCACATGTTAAAGTATAGACCAGAAAGTTTCTTGAAAACTAACAAACCATATTCCTAGTCATCGAACAATTGCAATTCATCTTATTTTCAGGAAGGGTCTATGTAAGAGCTTTGATTTAGCAAATTCCACATACTCAACTATCATATAGTCTTCCATGATTATTGACACTCAAAGCATATTTTTAGAACAAATAGCATCCATCGAACACAGAGAAAGATAGGGGCTTAATGTTTCGCCTCCCAATTTATTTATCATATAGATAATTGTCAACAATAATAATTCATGATCAAATATATTTGTGTGGATATATATGTCTAGATCATTCCCCAACATATGACGCTTGCCAAGAGAAAAAGGCGAGATATAGGAAGTGGTGAAGATCACCATGACTCTTGCATAAAGGTAAGTACTAAAAAGTAAAAGATAGGCCCTTCGCAGAGGGAAGCATTGATTTGCCGAGGTGCCAGAGCTCGAGCTTTTAAAACAGGGATGAATAATAATTTTGAGCGGTATGCTTTCATTGTCAACATAACAACCGAGAGATCTCAGTATCTTCCATGCTAGATACATTATAGGCGGTTCCCAAACAGAATGGTAAAGTTTTTACCCCCCCTCCACCAATCAATCACACTCTACGGCGAGCCGAATCCACGGGTACCGTCCATACAAACAACAGTCCCGGGGGAGTTTTGTTTCATTATATTTTGATTTGATTTTTTTGAGCATGGAACTGGGAATCCCGAATACCAGCCACTTTCTCGTGAATGATAGTGAATCAACACATATCGTGAGAATAACCCACCTAGCATGGAAGATACTGATAGCCCCTAGTCACTATATGAGCGATTCGGGCATACAAAACATAATATTATTTGAAGGTTTAGAGTTTGGCACATGCAAATTTACTTGGAACGGCAGGTAAATACCGCATATAGGTAGGTATGGTAGACTCTCATGGCAAAACTGGTTTAAGGGTGTTTGGATGCACAAGTAGTATTTCTACTTGGTGCGGAAGTTTTGGCTAGTATGAGGTGGAAGCAAGCACCACATGTTGGAGGATCCATAACAATATAACTTCTATACAAATATACCTAAACATAACTCATTAAGTTGTCTTCCTTGTCCAATTTTAACTAATTTGCTCGAGTTTGAAAATAATTAATGAGCTCACAATCATAGAAGATGTCCAAGATAGTATATTTATATGTGGAATCTCTCTTCCTTCAATATTCTTTCATGAATTGTTCAAGTGACCAATGCGGTGTTTGCTAACTTTCAATAAATTTTACCAACTATACTTATTATGTGTGAAGTAATTACTCCCCATGGGATAAGTATATGAAGCATATTTAATTTCAGATTTATGATATTCAATTCATTCAACCATGTACTCATAGGATATAAGTGAAGCACAAGAGTAAACTTCAAACTACTCTCAAAAGATATAAGTGAAGATCAATGAGTAGGTAAACAATTAAGTAGCTATGTGAGGACTCTCTCTCAATAAAGATTTTCAGATCTGAGTATTTTATTGAACAGCAAGCAAAAGAAAAATAGCACTCCAAGAATAGCACGCATCAAGGGAACGAATAAAAATTTAGGCTCAACATAGGCTAACCGATAATTGTTGATGAAGAGAGGTGGGATGCGTAGCATCCCCAAGCTTAGATGCTTGAGACTTCTTGAAATATTTACTTGGGGTGCCTTGGGCATCCCCAAGCTTGAACTTTTGAATCTCGTTCAATCCTCTCATATCCCGGTTTCACCTAAGTCTCAAAAACTTCATCCACACAAAACTCAAAAAGAACTCGTGAGATAGGTTAGTACACATAAGAACAAATCAACACTTCATGTACGGCCAAGACAAGTTGCACAATAATTTTCAAACATCATCTACTGTTTACTATCGTTTCCACAATTTATATCTACCAATATAGGCTATGGAAACTAGAGGATAAGCAGATAACAAAACTATGACAGCAATCTGTCCAAACAGAACAGTCTGTAGAAATTTATGAAAACAGTGTACTTGTGTAACTCAAAAATTTATGAAAATTTAGGACATGCTAAATAATTTATATGAAAACAATGTGTAAAAATTTCAGAAACGTTCCACGTTCCAGTAAAATATGAAAATTCAAACACTACCGCAAAAGTTTCTGTTTTTACACAGCACACATCAAAACATGCAATGCAAGCATCCTAAGACAATTCTTGGAACTTTTTATTGAAAAACAAGATTATAAATAACACCTAACAGAGAACAACAAAATAATATGATGCTCCAAGCAAAACTCATATTATGTGACGAATAAAAATATAGCTCCAAGTAAGATATACCGATAGTGTTGAAGACGAAAAAGGGGATGCCTTCCGGGGCATCCCCAAGCTTAGGCGCTTGAGTCTTCCATGGATATTAACTTGGGGGTGCCTTGGGCATCCCCAAGCTTAGGTTCTTGTCACTCCTTATTCTCCTCATATCGGTGTCTCACCCAAAACTTGAAAACTTCAATCACACAAAACTTAACGGAACTTCGTGAGAAGGGTTAGTATAATAAATAAAGATAATTCACTTAGGTACTGTCAAGACAAGATTCATAATTGTTACCACATTATACCTACTGTATTCTATCATTCCCATAATTTATGCCGCTAAATATAAGCTATGGAAACACTAAAACAAGCAAACTATGCATGCAAAACAGAATCTGTCAAAAACAGAACAGTCTGTGAAGATCTGTAGTGTAACCATACTTACCTGTCTCTAAAAATTCTGACAATTTATGATAACCTTAAGAATTTGTATATCAAGACTGTGTAAAAATTTCAGATCATTATAACGCTCCAGTAAAAAAATTAAAATTCCTGTACTGGAGTCAAAAGTTTCTGTTTTGGTTCAGCATCAATTCCACTCATCTTGTGAGTCATCCCAAATGCTTTACTTGGCACTTTATTGAAATAAAAAGGCACAAAACATGATTAATACAGTAGCTCAATCATCTGAACACACAAAAACAGAAAGTAAAGGTGTTGGGCTGCCTCCCAACATGCGCTTTTCTTGAATGCCTTTTAGCTAGGCATGATGATTTCAATGATGCTCACATAAAAAGTAGTAGTTGAAACATGCAAGAGAGCATCATGAATCTCATGACAAGCACATTTAAGTCTAACCCACTTCCTATGCAGAGGGATTTTGTGAGCAAACTACTTATGGGAACAAGAATCAACTAGCATAGGAAGGTAAAACAAGCAAAACTTCAAGATTTTCAACACATAGAGAGGAAACTTGATATTATTGCAATATGTAGAAGCATAAGATCCTCTCCCATAATAATTTTTAGTAGCATCATGAACGAATTCAACAATATAACCAGCACATAAAGCATTCTTTTCATGATCTACAAGCATAGAAATTTTATCACTCTCCACATAAGCAAACTTCTTCTCATTCATAGTAGTGGGAGCAAACTCAACAAAATAGCTATCATGAGACACTTGATTGCCATAACCACTTTGAATATTAAAATCATGATGACAAGTTTCATGGTTACTATCACTCTTTATAGCATACGTGTCATCACAATAATCATCATAGATAGGAGGCATGCCATCATCATAATAGTTTTGCTCATCAAAACTTGGGGGAGTAAAAATATCATATTCATCAAACATAGCATCCCCAAGCTTGTAGCTTTGCATATCATTAGCATCATGAATATTCAAGGAATTCATACTAACAACATTGCAATTATGCTCATCATTCAAAGATTTAGTGCCAAACATTTTATTGACTTCTTCTTCTAACACTTTGGCACAATTTTCCTTTCCATCATTTTCACGAAAGGCATTATAAAGACGAACCAATTGATGCAACCTAAACTCCATTTTTTTTGTAGTTTTCTTTTATAAAACCAAACTAGTGAAAAACAAGAAACTAAAAGATTTAATTGCAAGATCTAAAGATATACCTTCAAGCACTCACCTCCCCGGCAACGGCGCCAGAAAAGAGCTTGATGTCTACTACGCAACCCTCTTCTTGTAGACTTGTGTTGGGCCTCCAAGCGCAGAGTTTTGTAGGACAGTAGCAAATTTCCCTCAAGTGGATGACCTAAGGTTTATCAATCCGTGGGAGGCGTAGGATGAAGATGGTCTCTCTCAAATAACCCTGCAACCAAATAACAAAGAGTCTCTTGTGTCCCCAACACACCCAATACAATGGTAAATTGTATAGGTGCACTAGTTCGGCGAAGAGATGGTGATACAAGTGTAATATGGATGGTAGATATATGTTTTTGTAATCTGAAAATATAAAAACAGCAAGGTAGCAAGTAACAAAAGTGAGCAAAAACGGTATTGCAATGCTTGAAAACAAGGCCTAGGGTTCATACTTTCACTAGTGCAAGTTCTCTCAACAATACTGACATAGTTGAATCATATGTAAATCCCTCACGTGCGACAAAGAGTTCACTCCAAAGTCACATATAGCGGAGAACAAACGAAGAAATTATTGTAGGGTATGAAACCACCTCAAAGTTATCTTTTCCGATCAATCTTATGAGCTATCCCTATAAGTGTCACGAATAGCCCTAGAGTTCGTACTAAAATAACACCTTAAGATACACATCAACCAAAACCCTAATGTCACCTAGATACTACAATGTCACCACGAGTACCCATGGGCTTGATTATACGATACGCATCACACAATTTCAGATTCATCATGTTCAATCCAACACAAAGAACTTCAAAGAGTGCCCCAAAGTTTCTACCAGAGAGTCAAGACGAAAATGTGTGCCAACCCCTATGCATAGATTCCCAAGGTCACGGAACCCGCAAGTTGATCACCAAAACATACATCAAGTGGATCAATAGAACACCCCATTGTCACCACGGATATCCCATCGCAAGACATACATCAAGTGTTCTCAAATCCTTTAAAGACTCAATCCGATAAGAAAACTTCAAAGGGAAAACTCAATTCATCACAAGAAGATAGAGAGGGGAAAACTCCATATGATTCATCTATATTAATAAAGCTCGCGGTACATCAAGATCGTGCCATCTCAAGAACACGAGAGAGAGAGATCAAACACATAGCTACTGGTACATACCCTCAGCCCCGAGGGTGAACTACTCCCTCCTCGTCATGGAGACCGCCGGGATGATGAAGATGGCCTCCGGTGATGGTTTCCCCCTCCGGCAAGGTGCTGGAACGGGTTCCCGATTGGTTTTTCGTGGCTACAGAGGCTTGCGGCGGCGGAACTCCCGATCTAGGTTTCTTTCTGGGGGTTACGGGATTTATAGGAGTACTTGGCGTTGGAATCAAGTCAGGGGGTGCCCGAGGGGCCCACAAGCCAGGGGGCGCGCCCTAGGGGGGGCGCGCCCCCTAGGCTTGTGGCTGCCTCGGGACTCCTCTCCGGTATCTTTTTGCTCCAGTATTTTTTATATTTTCCAAAAATATTCTCCGTAAATTTTCAGCCCATTCCAAGAACTTTTATTTCTGCACAAAAAACGACACCATGGTAGTTCTGCTGAAAACAGCATCAGTCCGGGTTAGTTCTAATAAAATCATACCAAAATCATATAAAATTATTGTAAACAGGGCATCTATACTTCATAAATTATAGATACGCTGGAGACGTATCACCACCCACGCCGGAAGGCCACATGGGCCTTAGGGTGGCGCACCAGCCCTTAATGGACTGGGCAAGCCAGCCCCTAAGGGCCCATGCGGCTAGGAGGTGGGAAAGGGCAAAAACCCAAAAGGGGGAAGGGTTTCCAAGTGGTGAGGAATCCTACTAGGAGTAGGATTGGAGTTGGACTCCCCCTCCTCCCCACTTCGGCCGACTCCTAGGGGGATCCCTAGGGGCGGCGGCCCCTCCCCTCCCTCCTATATATACTAGAGGGAGAGAGGGCCAAAGACACCCCAACCCTAAAGGCCACGGTACAGCCCTCTCTCCCAATAGATCCTCTCCTCTATTTTTCGGCGGTGCTTAGGCGAAGCCCTGTCGGAATAGTTCCGCCACCACCGCCGCCGCGCCGTCGCGTTGCCGGAGAACTCATCTACCTCTCCGCTCCCTCTTGCTGGATCAAGAAGACGGAGATCGTCATCGAGCTGTACGTGTACTGAACGCGGAGGTGCCGTCCGTTCGGTGCTAGATCGTGATTGGATCGCGGGACGGCTAGCGATTTGGATCGCGAAAACGTTCGACTACATCAACCGCATTTCTTAACGCTTCCCGCTTAGCGATCTACAAGGGTATGTAGATCCACTCTCCCTTCTCGTAGATGCTCATCACCATGGATAGATCTTGCGTGTGCGTAGGAATTTTTTTTGTTTCCCATGCAACGTTCCCCAACACTAATATATCTACTCCTTGTCTGAGGGGATCGGGATCACCCCCTCGTCAGAACCATCGTCCTCGTGGTCATTACATCTTGTCGTCCCCGTCCTCGTCTGCAAATGTCGCCTCCGGCTCTCGGTCACGGACGAAGATCTTGCAGCGCTTCGTCGACACCACCTATGGGCGTTGTAGAGCTCGACGAGGACGGCAACATTCGCCCGCTCCGCCTCGAGCTGCACCTCCACCATTGAGAGGCGGAAGTGCTCCCACGCGTACTCCATCAAGAGGTGGGGGTGATGCCAGCCCGCTGACAGCGTCGTGCGCCATCTCCAACCTGGGGCAGCCGGGTCGACCGTCAATACCACGTTCTCTGATCCTTCCCCCTCCTTGTCCGAGCCTTCTCTAGAGGTTTTTTTGCCGGTCGGTTTTAAAGCTTCTCTGAACCGTTTTTTCGTGTTTCTTTTTTTCTTCTTTTTATTGTTTCTCTTTTCTCTTTTTTCTTTTTCTTTTACATTTCTTTTTTCCTTTTGGTTTATGAATAATATTTTCTGATTTTTTTCTATTCCTTTTCTTTTTTTCACATTCACAAACATTTTTTAAATTCGTAAATTTTGTTCCCCAAATCACTATAAAAATCAACTCATGAAGTTTGAGAAAATCTTGAAGAATTTACAAATTCATACACATTTTTTAAAACTTGTGAACATTTCTTGAATTCAATAATAATTTAAATACACATTTTTCTAGCGCGCCGCTTCTTTAGCGCGTCTGTTGAAGATGTTGCGCCTCCATCGAAGGCACATGGTGCACGTTTGTACAGCAGCGCTGCTCCTCAGAGGGGATTCAGATTCGCTGACGTTGTGAAGCCAAGTCTCCCGCTGCCTTAGCAATAACATCCACCATCCAA
Organism: Elymus sibiricus; assembly: GCA_039707655.1. Classification (NCBI taxonomy): domain Eukaryota; kingdom Viridiplantae; phylum Streptophyta; class Magnoliopsida; order Poales; family Poaceae; genus Elymus; species Elymus sibiricus. The sequence continues at coordinate 25,700,148 of CM077675.1, forward strand.
TCTACATCGAACGGCTGCTGCGGCACTCAACTTTCCCAGTGCAAAAGAGTTAGTCCAATGTAGAAATAGGCCCAAGTAAGCCCAGTTCGTAGCAGAAGCAAACATGCAGCGAAAATACTAGTGCTGCAGCATCACAAATCTCTGCTTTAGCACAGTATTTTCACACAATTAACATTAGATTTAAACAAGAACCGACTCTCGATTTCATCAAACAAAAGACCAGCACCTAGCAGAATACATCATCAAATTAACTGCTGCAACTCAGTGCAAAACAGTACCAAATAGAGTACATTCAGTTTTGGCACTTAATATCAAACTATTCAGTTTCAGTTACCAAATACAGTACATTCAGTTTTAGCACTTCAAATCAAACTATTCGGTTTCAGTACATTGATTCATGGGGTGAGAACAAAATAGCTTGCATCGATTCCAGGGCCCTAAGGAAGGGGTCAAAGAGATAAATCACCAATTTGACTATGACCCTGCAGGGAGAAAATAACTAGTGAATAAAGCAATACATTTGAAGTGAATTGTTAACTAAATATATATGTGCTGCATTACCATCAACAGATCAGTAAAGCTAGTGGTGTTGTCCATGCCATTTAAATCATCATACATGATGTTACTATCCGTACGAACATTATCCATTCCTATTTGATTTGGTACAGCACCGTGGTTCTCTTGTTGCTACATCAAAAAAAGTGCAAACTTGTTATTCCGTATTTGTGTACCTTTTCCGGACCTCGAAGCCTACTTGACCGCCATAATTAACCCAAGACGACCAAGCCTCGTCTATATTTTTAAATCTCACACCAACTTGAGGCGCACGACTAAGATTCAGACCTTTCCTGTATGAATAATAAATGTATGCTTCAGCTGGTCATCTAGTTTCAAAAGAAAAGAAAAATCTAGTGATCAAAACCTGAGATGGAAACGTCACTCACGTAGTGGATTGTGCCATTGAAAATTGATTGAAGGTGTGAACTCAAGGCATACTGCAACAATGAAAAAGTCAGGAATTTTTCAGTTTAACAATCAGATCTGGAATTCTAAGAATGGGGACAGGGAGAAAATATCAACCACATACAGATTTTTAATCCGGGGCAGGAAGAATCCGGGGGAAGGAGAAATACCTAGCCACGTGAGCCAGAAGATTTACGAGGCGAGGAAGATCCAGCCGCGAGCCCAGAGCGCTCTCGTCTCGCTGCTCCCCGCCAAAACCAGACCTCCGGGAGCAACTAATTAGCGAGTACTTCCTGGGAAGCCTGACACCGATCACTTCCACGCGTCGTCACTTGGCGCGTTCTTAGCCGCCGCCACGTGTCGCGTTCTGAGCGTTCCTTTTGGATTTTTTTTAATTTTTTCGCACGCGTTTTTGGCTTTTTAGAGTGTGTTTTTTTTCCGGGTTTTTTGGTGTTCCGGTTTCTCACCGGTCTTCGTTAGCTTTTGGACGAAAAAAAAAATTCGCGAAAAAAATGCGTTTTTTTTTTTGCGAGAGGCACGGTTTTGTTTCCGCCATAGGCACGGTTTTGCTATCGCGAGAGGCACGGCCGTGCCTCTCGGAAAGGAAAAAAATACGCGTTTTTTGCTTTGTTTTTTTTTTCGCGAGAGGCACGGTTTTGCTTCCGCGAGAGGCACGGTTTTGCCTTAGCGAGAGGCACGGCCGTGCCTCTCGGAAAGGGGAAAAACCGCGTTTTCTGCTCTCTTTTATTTTCCGCGAGATGCACGGTTTTGCCTTCGCGAGAGGCACGGCCGTGCCTCTCGGAAAGGAAAAAAAACGCATTTTCTGCTCTCTTTTTTTTCGCGAGAGGCACGGTTTTGCCTTCGCGAGAGGCACGGCCGTGCCTCTCGGAAAGGAAAAAAAACGCGTTTTCTGCTCTCTTTTTTTCCGCGAGAGGCACGGTTTTGCTTCCGCGAGAGGCACGATTTTGCCTTCGCGAGAGGCACGGCCGTGTCTCTCGGAAAGGAAAAAAAAACGCGTTTTCTGTTTTTTTTTTCTATCGCATGAGGCACGGTTTTTTCGCCCGGTTTTTTTCGTGAAAAAAAAAATTCGTCAAAACCTATCAACATGGGATCTAGTTTTAAAGATCTCGACGCGAGAAATCCAACGGTGAAAACGGTTCGAGATTTGGATGCACGGTATAGGAGATAAAACGTTTTGAAAATACGGATATACGAAAAAAGGGAAAACTACCAGGTTGCGACAAGTGGCACGCGTGCAGTGCGCCACTTGTCGCAAACTGGGAAGGTGGAAGTGATCGTTGAAAGGTGTACTCGCTAACTAGTGATCTCGCAGACCTCCTCCCCGCCAAAAAATAGAGTATTATCCCCTGCCTCCAGAACGTGGGCTTATTGGGCTGTATTTGGGCTGAATCTTTTGCACTGAGGAAGTTGAATGGTGGATGTTGTGGCTAAGGCAGCGGAAGACTTGGCTTCACAACGTCAGCGAATCTGAATCCCCTCAGAGGTGGATGAAGCGGTTGTCATTGGACTAGTACTACCTCCGTCCGGGTTTATTGGGTCCCTTCGTATTTTGAGCTAAACTTTGACCATCCATAGACTATTAAAATGTAAAGTATATGCTAAGAAACATTATACTGTTGGATTTGTATTTGAAAGAGCTTTTCAACAATATAACTTTTGTGACATGTAGTTTATATTTTGTTAGTTAAATTTATAAATCAAACGTTAGCCCAAAATAAGAGGGGGCCTAATAAACCCGGACGGAGGGAGTACCACATGGGCCTTGATTCTACCTTTGGAGCAGAGCCCCGTATTTAGTGGGTCTAGAGCACTCGGCCCGGTTGCTTGCGCCTGCACGCAGAATCGCCTTTATAAATGGTCATGGGCTCCCTTGATTCAAAAGATGTTTATAAGAATTTTGGATTGAAATCCTCAGAAAATTTTCTACATTTGCCAGTTTGATTTGTATTCTCAAATTCTATAAGATTTTTTCCAAAGGATTCCTATGTTCTATATTCATTTGCTTGGTTTTATATTCATTTATGCATCCTTAAAAATTTGAAAACAATGTGGCAACACTTAGTTTCGTGCATTTTTGCTCTGTTTTCATCCCTACTCGTGAGGGCAACTCTACTTTTTCTGTATCAATGAGTGTGGGCGAGGGCACAGTAAATCACAGCCACCATGGGATAAATTAAACCACATGTATAATATGGTGAGATACTAATCATGTATTAATGAGGATAAGGAAGCATTAACACAATGCGGATAAGGATGCATTAATACATAAGACGGTTAAATGGAAAAATTTATTTGTGGAGATTATAGCAAGCCTTTGTATACTACAAAACTATAGAAGGCAAGAAATAAATTCACTCCAAGTTTTTCTTCCGTGTTAATATCCAAGACTGCTAGCTTTCCCTCGATATAAACACAAGCACCCAGGCAAAGAACATGACTTCGAAAAAAATCAACCAACAACACTAGAAGAAAACTAATAGCTAACTATCTCTCATGGCACATATGGGGAACTACACAGTACACACGGGCCCTATGCTTTGTAGCTCTTATAGCCATGGCCGCCACTTTCTTCTCAGGTCATGCTGCAGGGAGTTACATAGGTATGGGTTTGCTCGTTGTTCCATGATCTCTTCACTCGTATTTGGATACACAAACATATATTTTCTTGGTGGGTTCTATGTGTTGATTGAGGTATCTCTATTGTGCTTTGTGCATAGGTACAACTGACCAGTGTATATCTGTGGAGTATTGTTCGCCACCAGACCGAGCTAGTGGCAACATCGCGTGCAAGGCTTACTGTGTTGGCCGAGGTTATGACAAGGATAAGAGCAGTTGCATGGAAGGCAGTAGTGGCACCTGCTGCTGCGCAAAGAACTGAGAAGTGCCATGAAATGAGTTTATATTTGTACTAGAAATATTGTGTGAACATGAATGAATAAATTGTTTGTGTGAAACTTGATTTAGTTCATACAAAACAATCAATAAACAATTGATAATTCTTGATCTAGTATATTGTTTTCCATTGCATCCCTAAAATCATTTGATCGCCACGACACTATTCCGCAACCCCCTTAAGAGGTTCCTGAATAACCTATTCTACAACCCCCACACTAAAGCTACTAAATAACCAAGCGCCCACACCCACCCTGACCACCTCCTATGTTGTCGGCGCCCCACCACCACCCACCCCGCCAGCGCGCCAATTCCTACCAGTTTTTGCCACGCAATTAGCGATAGCAAGCGGGGCTAATGAAAAGCACGACATGCGCGCCCGCTCCCTTCGACCCCTATATTCTGCCGCTCGCGGTGACCCACGCACCTTCAGCCTCCTTCCTGTCGCTCGCCTCCCACGTCTAGCGATGCGTGCTTCCCCTCCTTCCCTGACCCCTCCACCTCCACCAACTTCTCCAGCCAGGGGGGCTCCGGGTGTCAATTTCCGACGAGATCCACGACGACGTGTGGCTCCACATAGCCACGCGCCCGGGTCCAGCACGGTCGGTTCTTGCCTCACCCCCGCAGCACCCGCTTCGCATCCTCACCTCCCCAGCACCTGCTCACCCCCCTACTTTCCTTCGCTGTGGTGGCCGGATGCTAGATCCCCATTGTCGCACGATGGCTCGCGTCAGTGACCCACAACAGGTTACTCCCATCCTTGTGCCCACATTGCAGAGGCCGCTGGCCCCGACCCTGACCTCGCCGGCAAGCCGCGCGCCATTTGTGATCTCCCACATCGCCTCTCATGTCATGTGTATTCTCCATCTCGTGTGGCTCCACCACTGACGTTAACTTCCCATCAATGGACGAATGCTTAACTTACCATTAATGGATATTCTTGCTTTCGGCACTTTTTTTCCTGAACCGATGCAAACCTTCATTAGTTTTCTGTTTCAAATCCAAGTCAGCCCTAGCCCTAGCTTTCTTCTCCGTCGCGACGGCAATCGATGAGGTGCAGGACCCCCGATGGGGATTTACCGCTGGAGTGACCTCTCTACAGCTTGCTCATTTTCATGGATAAGTTAGCTCAGTTTCAAGGAGTAGTTTGATTTACTAATAGTTGTGTAAAAATGAAACATAGATCACTTCTCAATTAGCTAGTGCCCCGTGATACCGGTGGCGCGATCCACGATGCGTAGTTTTGCCAATGCTTAGTTTCATGGAGCAGTTAGTTTACGGATCGCCTGCATTTATCTTGCGTCCAAAAAAATTAAGTGATTTACACAACTATGATTTTGCTAAGCCCCTGCTCGCGTGAGGTACAAAAACTACCAGGCTAAAAATGCAGCGGTTCAGTTTTGTACTTTGCCCCGCGCACCACCGGAAGCACTCAACATCATGGGGAGTTAGCATCATGTTCATGCGTTTTTGTCAAATACTATCAATTTTGGTTGACAGTTCATTTGTGGTGCATATAGAAAACAAAGCAGTTCTCGATGATTGCAAAAACAAAATAACGGTGGATCACTTTGACGAAGCAGTTTGCTCTCTCAAAAAATTGGAAGTTAAAACAGTGTAATTTGTAGCGGTTAACTAGAATTAGCTAAAAATATTTTCGAAAAAACTATTTCGCTTCAAAAAAAGGAAGTTAACTTCGCAAACTACAAACATTTGACTTTTTTATTTGTATAAGTGAACAGAAAACCTGGAAAAAGCTTGGGAGTTATCTCGATAGGGACAAGATAGTAAACCTCGACAATTGGGGAAGTTCATTCCGAGAGAGAAAAAAATGTTAGAAAAAGAGATGTGCTTACCTCTGAATATATCGGCACTTAACTCCTCCCGATATGACAGTTCGTCATAAGAAGATATTAATTAAAAATAGTTAACTTCGGCAACCAGAGCAGTACAAAAAATAAAATGAAAAGTTGAATATGATACATTAATTAAAAATAGGAAGTTAACTTCAACAACTATTGTAGTTAAACTCGTGGGGTCAACTCAGAAATAATTCAGTTAACCTTGACAAAAAATTATGGAAGTACCAGCAGTTGACTTAGTGCTAACTGCTGCAGTCCCGGTAGTTAGCTATTTCATTGTACGCTGTAAGCTTGACCCGAGCAAAAAAAGAAAATGAAGAAAATTAGTATCTTTGTCTGGCAGTTAACTTGGTGCTAACTGCCGCAACCCTGATAGTTAACTATTTCAATCCCCGACGGCTAGCTTGAACCGAGGAAAAAACTTAGTATATTTGGTCTCGCCGTTAACTTGATGTTAACACGGACGGATCTTTTCATGATGGCAGGGCTGGAGCAGGTATGGTACTTCGGGATCCTTTGGGAGGCATAATCTTTTCTGCGTGCAGAACACTTTACTCGTGTCGTGAAGCTTTGGAGGCAGAGTTGTGTGCGTGCATGGAAGGGTTATCTCTAGCGATCCAGCGAAGTGATCGTCCTGTGGCTATTGAGATGGATTCACTTGTTGCTATAAAGTTGATCCAAGGGCAAGAGAAAGATAGGTCTATTTATGCTTCATTAGTCAAAGAGATTAGATATCTCTTATCTCTCCGTGAAAATTGTATTACTCATGTAAACCGTAGTCAAAATCAGGTTAGTGATGGTCTAGCAAGCGTTGCTCGTACAGAGGGAAGAACCATGACTTGGATTGGCTCTGGACCCTCGAGTGTGCTTGAGCTAGTCACCGCTGATTGTAATTCTTTGTTGGCTTGAGTAATACATTATTTCCACCCGCAAAAAAAAAAAAAAAAAAAAAAACTCCCGCAGTCCCAATAGTTAGTTATTTCAGTCCTGACAGTTAGTTTCACCCGTGAAAAAGGAATAAAAAGGGGAAAATGGTTTCTTCAGTCCTGACAGTTAGCTTGATCAGCATATAGCAGCTATTTCGGACGAGCAGTTAGCGTGTACTGTGGCAGTTCGGAAAAAAGGGTCCAAAATAAAATTAGTTTTTTGAAAACTGCTCTTAAACCATAGTGTCTATCAAAAACTGTTATATATCAAAAAGTACAGGCTGATCAATAGCTTTCCTATGGTATATCATACACATCACTCCGACAAACAGTTTAATAATTTCTTTCACAAAAACACAGAAACTCATTAGAATTTTACTATTATTATTTTTGTTTAAAAACAGTAGAGATTTTGGGAAAACGATAAACATGGAAAATTCCCCCCTATTCAGTAGCTATCCAACGATATATTATTTGCATCATTTTGATAAACGCTTAAAAATTACGATTGAAATACTGTGCGAAAAAACGGTGCCATGAAAAATCTACCCAAATGTTTCCTACCTGGTAGTTATCCTCACGTGAATTTTTTATGTTGTATGTAGTATCCGTCAAAACGAGAGGAGATGCAGCAGCAGAGCAGCCATGCGCGGGGCCGCGATTTGAAGCATGACCTACATTGATCACCTAACGTTAGATATATGGAACCGCCGGCGCCACCGCCGCTGAGATCTGTTTTCTGTTTCTTGATTGCTAGTGTTTCTTCTCTGAATTATTTTACAGCGGCAGGATTTCCTCTCGTTTTTTCTTTTGACGGAAAGGTTTCCTCTCGTTTTTTCTTTTAATGGAAAGGTTTCCTCTCCTTTACTCTAGGACTATAGGTACGTGACATTAGTTCAAACGGGACGGGGTTCTTTGCTGATGGTTAAAGGATATTTTACGTAATGGCAGAGGTGGATTATTTATTGCAAGTTCGATGTTACAGAAATATTATCAAAATCTAATGGTTTTTGTTTAATTCTGCATTAAACCGATGGCAAGATAATTCTAACTATTGTGGGATTTTCTAGCTACTTCCTCTAGTTTTCACCCGTATTTTCCTTTTAGTAGAAATAAAATAGATAGAATAGAATATATAGATATAGATGATAAAAAAAAGGTAAAGGGAAAAATTTACTCCCTCCAATCCATATTAGTTGTCTCTAAAATGGATGTATCACTAGTAGAAAACAGGGCTTTGGTCCTGGCCAGATCAGAGCATTAGTCCCTACGAACCGTGACTAATGGGAGCATCTGTCCCGGTTCGAGCGGCTAGGACGCCGGCCGGGCCTCGGTAGGCATCAGTCCCGGTTCAACTGGGACCTTTAGTCCCGGTTCCAGCCACCAACCGGGACTAAAGGGGTTGCTGCCCTTTAGTCCCGGTTTGTGTCTGGAACCGGGACTAAAGGGTAGGCCTTTAGTCCTGGTTTTAGATACAAACCGGGACTAATGTTTTGCCTATATATATCCACGCCCCCCATCTCCTCTGTTTTTTGGCCGTGGAAGGGTGGGAGGTGTGTGCTACTCTGTTCTCATCTCCTATGCACATGAGGTGTTTAATGAACCAAGCTCGACTCCAAGCTACATTTTCCCCAAGATTTGTCTAGGTTTGGCGGTGCACCAACTATACAAGTGTTCTAAAAAGTTAGCAACTTCATCCTTTCATCTCTCACTGCTAGTTTAGCTCATTTCAAATGCTCTAGAAGTAGAGTGGTTTGTGGGTTTTAGTGGAGGAGTGTATGTGGGAGTTCATTTGATTTAGATGCACAATTTGAGCTCAAATTGACTTCTTAGAGTCTGCACATGTGTAGGGTGCCGTCCCGTCCCCGTCCTCACCGCCGTCGATCGCTCGCGCCGATCTCGTCGCCGGCACCACCGTGGTGAGACTCTTGTTCTTATCTTCTTTTTAAAAGGAAAACAATTCTTACTTGTATGATTTAGATAGCTACTTGTATAATTTTCTTACTTTTATTATTGTTTGTTATTATGTAGTCACATGGTTTTGGTATCCGCCCCCGTCGGCTCTCGTCCGGTCTATGATTCGGATGTGGTATATTATCTTTTATAACTATTTGTTTCATTTAGTGTTTATGACAATTATGCCGACCAACGTGATATAGATGTTTTTATCTAGGAGGTATGTGAACCGGAAATTCCAACCGACCCTATTGTCGAGAGGTTAAATTTGGTTGAAAAAGAAAACAATTACTTGAAAGAAAAATTGAAAAGAATTGAAGAGGAGAGATGAAATTGGAGTTGCATGTTGCCGATGTCGTCGACGATCACAAGATCCAGATGGATGCAATGCGCTTGAAGATTAGAAAAATTAGAAAATATGCCATTGATAATGAGGCTTGGTATCATTATGCTGTTGGATCAATTGTTACCTTAGTTGCGATTTTGATCGCATTTGTTGTTGCATTTAAATGTTTTACATAGTTGTATGTTAGGTTCAATGTATGTTTTAATTAGATGCTCTAGAGAGCTGTATGTTGTTCTATGAGAACTATATGTATGAACTTTATGTATTTATTTTTTCAGTAATAACATTTGATCACTACTGTACTTTGGTTTTAATGCGATGATGAACTTGTATTAATTTGGTCACTTCTCTATTCATGATGTTCTGTAATGGTTTTTGATATACTTAATTATATAATGCACGCAGATGAACCGGCAATGGATGTACGGTGACCGACGCACCTCCGACTACATTGAGGGCCTGCATAATTTTCTCGAAGTGGCTGAGGCAAACATGCAAAATGGTTTTATGTATTGTCCATGTACTGTCTGTGGGAATACGAAGGATTAATCTTCCCCGAAAACCCATCACTTGCACCTGCTTGAGAAGGGTTTCATGCCACACTATAATGTTTGGACCAAGCACGGAGAAAGAGGGGTTATGATGAAAGACAATGAAGAAGAAGAGGATGATGACAACTATCCTATGTTCCCTGAATACGGTGATACTGCAACGGGGGATGCTGAAGATCAAGAGGCACCAGATGTGCCCGATGATGATCTTCGCCAGGTCATTGTTGATGCACAGAGAGAATGTGAAAGTGAAAGGGAGAAGTTGAAGTTCGATCGCATGTTACAGGATCACAAAAAAGGGTTGTATCCAAATTGCGAATATGACAACACAAAGCTCGGTACCACACTGGAATTGCTGCAATGGAAGACAGACAATGGTGTATCTGACAAGGGATTTGGTTCGCTACTGAAAATATTGAAGAAGAAGATTCCAAAGGATAACGAATTGCCTGACAGTACGTATGATGCAAAGAAGGCTCTCTGCCCTCTAGGATTAGAGGTGCATAAAATACATGCATGCCCTAATGACTGCATCCTCTACCGCGGTGAGTACGAGAATTTGAACGCATGTCCGGTATGCGGTGCATTGCGGTATAAGATCAGACGAGATGACCCTGGTGATGTTGAGGGCGAGCGCCCAGAGGGTTCCTGCCAAGGTGATGTGGTATGCTCTTATAATACCACGGTTGAAAGCCATAGTTATGCTCCACAACTATTCTGATGATGGATTTGATCTAGAATATCACTGCAGTTACATGTCAAAAAATGAAACCCCTTTGTAATAGATGAGTTTTCGTCCGGAACCTTGATACTTCAAAAAAGATTGTCCAGTTTGTACACGAAGAGCATCCAGTTTTTGCCGTAAACCTCTAAACTTTTTAGCACATGCTATGTGGGTGAAATTATGATACCATGCCAAGTTTCAACCTTTTTAGAGTTCATTTGTAGTGCTTTTCAATTTCAGGGGCATTTAGCTCAAAATAAATCATTAAATGCATGAAAAATAGCAAATGAAGTCAGAAAAGGGTTGAAAATTCATGATGTGGCTTTGAATGGTGCATATTGATCGCACAAAAAGTCTGGAGTTAAAATATGTTAAAAATGAAATCCCTTTGTAATAGATGAGTTTTCGTCCGAAACCCTGATACTTCGAAAGAGATTGTCCTGTTTGTACACGAAGTGCATCCAGTTTTGGCCGTAACCCTCTAAATTTTTTAGCACATGCTATGTGGGTGAAATGATGATACCATGCCAAGTTTCAACCTTTTCAGAGTTCATTTGTAGTGCTTTTCAACTTCAGGGTCATTTAGCTCAAAAAAATCATTAAATGCATGAAAAAATGAAAATACTAATTACTTAACAGAAAAGAAAATACAACATTATTAGGTTAACAAAAAGTATTTTATAATATTCATCATTTGTAGTGCTTTTTAATTTCATGGTCATTTAGCTGAAAAAAATCATTAAAATAATGAACTAAAAGCTTTTATAAAACTCTAATAGCAAAACCAATCAACTAAAAATAAGCAATTATAATATTTTGTTATGATCAACTAAAACAAAACTATAATATTCTTCAATAGCAAAAAGAATCAACTAAAAAGCTTTTTTAAACCTCTAGTTATGATCAAAATAATATTAACTTAAAATTATATAAAATTTATGCAACTAAAATTATCAAAGTATTTTTTGTTAAAAACTTTAATAGCAAAAAGAATTTTCATAAAGTATTTTTTGTTAAAAACTTTAATAGCAAAAAAATTCATAAAGAATTTTCATAAAGTATTTTTGTTAAAAACTTTATTATGCAAAAAATAACATAAAAAATAAAAAAATGCCTGCCTACTAGGCCACCACGGCCTGCATACGACTAGAAACCCAACTATACATGGGCCAGGATGGAGGCCCACGAGGCAAGTAGGCCTTAAAGGGCAGGGCACAGAGGAAATTTAGGCCCATAGTCTGCTTTAGAGAGGAGCTCGAGTTGGCAGCCGCAGCGGGGCTTATAAACCACTGCGAGCGCGCTTGGCTAGGCGAGGTGGGACTAAACTTCCACCGCCCCTCGATCGTGCCTGGAACAGGCCTTCAGTCCCGGTTGGTGGCTCCAACCGGGACTAAAGGCCCCCCTTTAGTCCTGGTCCGAACCACCAACCGAGACTAAAGGCCTGGGTTTCCCGCCCTTTCGCCTAGTGAAATTCACCTTTAGTCCCGGTTGGTGGCTCCAACCGGGACTAAAGGGGGGCCTTTAGTCCTGGTTGGAGCCACCAACCGAGACTAAAGGGTGGGGTATATAAGCGGCACTTAGCAAAATTTCCAAATCCATCTGCTTTCTTCGATCTCCTCCTCTGCTCCGACGGCGCCGACGACCACCTCGACGCCGCTAGGCTGCCGGACCTCGCCGTCGCCTCCCCGAGCCCTGCCTCGATGCCGTCCCCCGCTCCCCTCGCCGCGCCCTGCCCCGACGCCGTCGCCGCGCCCTGCCCCGACGTCGCCGTCGCCGCGCCCCTGCCCCGCCACCGCCCCGCCCCTGCCCCGACGCCGCCCCGCGCGCTCCCCTTGCCGTGCCCAGCCCCGACGTCGCCGTTGCCGCGCCCTGCCCCGACGTCGCCGTCGCCGCGCCCCTGCCCCGACGCCGTCGCCGCGCCCCTGCCCCGACGCCGTCCCCCGCGCGCTCCCCTCGTCGCCGGCCGGCCCTCCAACTCCATCGCTCGCCGCCCGCAGTGAGCTCCTCCGCTGCGTGCTCTGCTTGCCGCCGCCGCCGCCGCCGCTACATTGCTATTTTTTTCATACAATTTTTTGTTCATAGAAATTTTTGTCTTTAGAGTTTAGTATGGAGCAGTGTGTTATTCAGAGTGATTGTTTTGTGCAGCATACAATTATTATTAGGAGATATGTTCATTAGTTTCTTCGATGGTGCTTCAAAACTTCTTTAGTGATGCCACAAACATATATTAAGAATGCTGAATTTTTGCTTAGTTATACTCTACTATAGCATATAGCCACCCCAAACCCTAGAAGAAAGAGCGTTGTCGATCTCCTACCCCCTACCGCCCCTACCCGTCTGTCGAAGGTGGCCGGTGGGGTCTTATATAACACTACAACAATAATATCATATATCATTGTTGTTATGTATAATACTATTGACGTCTAATTCACCGGTCTTACCTAGTGAACCGAAGGGACTTTATTTATTCGGTAGGCGGCATAGGTCAATGTGGTAGAATAATGGATAGTCCGATCTCCTGCATAGCGATTGTTTGTAACTCTCTCGGGAATTCAAATTGAAGAACAATTTTTTTGCAAAGTATCCTCTCCCGAAAGTATTCTTTGTTTTCTGCCACCCTAAACCCTATATTGGATAATTGATCTTCATATAAATGAAGCATAAAAGTTTAGCAATCACCTAGAAATTTACATGTTGTTCATTGACTTCGACATGAGGGGGAGGGGGGGGGGGGTCGTTAAAACATAACCCCGATAATTTCGGTATAACTTCGACATGAGGGGGGAGGAGTCCTTGACGATCGTCTGAAACTGACTGATATAAAACTTGTCAACTTTGCATGATGTTTGCCACTAATACATTGCTCATATGCATATGATTACTTGTTGTGATTAGGTCTATGTTTGCCACTAATCCATCTCTCACGGTTGTATATTGCCATGTTGTGATATTTGCAGAAATTATGGACAGAGACTTAGAAAAAGAAGAGTTGTTGGGGGATATAATCCGCGACGGAGGTGATGATATCACCTTGTCGTTTCTCAACGACACCGATGGTGAGGGAAGAGAGGATGACGACTCCGATGATCGAATGGAGGAGGCAGGAGATGACGGCTCCGGTGATCGAATGGAGGAGGAAGGAGATGACGGCTCCGCCGGTGTGCCTTAACTGTTGCAAAGTCCGGCGAGGTATATATATATATATATTAATTAAGCCTCTGCTGACTAGATGCATTAATTTTTTTGTATGTACATATATTAACGCTTCTTTCTTCTTTTAGCCCTTCGGATCGAGCCAAACTTCTATAAAGAGACGAGGCCCGAAGAAAAGGTTGGGCCAGAATGAAAGGTTCACGATCGAAGAAGTCACTCCAGATGGCCAACCGATTACTCCCAAGCAGACCAAAAACAAATTTATACATCAGTGCGGAGTTATTGTTAGGGACAGCGTTCCGATCAGCATCCAAGAATGGAATAAGAAGAAGGACGGTGAAGTTTCTTATGTCGACGATAGACAGAAAGATGAGCTTTGGAACTCGCCGATGACAAATTTCAGCCTACCGCCAGAGGAGGATCTAAATAACCCAGTTATACAGCGAAAAGTCAAGGCGTTTGCTCTTAAAAAGATGGCAGAACTATTCAAGAATTGGAAGAAACTATTGAACAAAAAGTTTGTCAAGAAAGACGAGACTCCAGAATTCACCGGTCAATATGCGAAGATAAAAGATCACTGACACGCATTTGTGGCGTACAAGAAATCAGACAAACCTAAGAAAAGGTCACAGACAAATAAGATAAATGCTGCAAAGAAGAAGTATCACCATGTTACGGGGTCAGGTGGCTACAATGTTGCCCGGCCTACGTGGGACAAAGCTGAGAATGACCTGCTTGCTAAAGGGGTCCAACCAGCGACATTGAACTGGCCCGATAGGTGTAGGACTTGGTTCTTCAGGCATAGGGGAACTTTGAACCCAGAAACAGGGAAGTGTGTTTTCACGAAAGCTCAACTTGAAACACCCGTCAAAATGATTCAGGAAGCAATCAAGGAAGTGTAGGAAGGGAGGTTCCATCCCGACAGAGAGAAGGACGAGCTGTCAAAGGCCCTCGGGAATCCTGAACACCCTGGACGAACTAGAGGCACATCAGGCTCCGTTGCGTGGAAGTATGGGTTTCCGGACAATACTGATTATAGAAGCCGAGGGAGAAAGAAGAAAGAGGAAGCAGACCGGATGCAGAAGATGGAAGAAAGATTAGCGTTGCTAGAGGCACGTACCAGTCAGCGAGCTATTACCGGCCCACCATCTCAGCAGCATGAAGATCCTTCATTCGATACTGCCCACGAAGCTACCCCACCATCTCAGCGGAAAAGCAACATGGCTTCCACGACGCTCGTTTAGCCTGATATCATGGCTCCTCGAAACCCCGTGGATGGTATCACGGAGAGGGAACATTGTGAGCTAATTGCGAAATGCCAAAACCTAACCTTGAAGGTGGCGGTCGGCTATGTCTTACCTCCTCGACCTGATGAAACTTTCCATTTTGCTCCGATTCCAGATGGCTTTGCTGTTGTCGGGGTGGATGAAGTTATGAACGGATTTGAGGGGCTGGAGCTTGAATACCCTACAGGCAAAGGGGAGATTCATCTGGAAAATGCCGCCAGGACTACCTGTCTATGGAGAAAGGAAAACATCGTGCTTCCAAACTGGACGCCGCCTCAGCAGACTCAGCTGGAGGAGGCCCCTCAGCATACTCAGCCGGAGGAGGCCCCTCAGCAGAATCCTCCTCCACCTCAGCTGTCTCCGCTGCGTTAGCGGACTCTGCCTCCTCCGCCGCGTCAGCGGACTCCGACTCCTCCACCGCGTCAACTAATTCCGCCGCCTCAGCAACGACGGAAGAGAGCCGCCGCCGCTCCGGCGACTAGCAGCAGTACAACAACAAAGAAATCCAGAGCAGGCCCAAGCGTCAAGAAGGCTCCTCCCAAGTTACCCTACGACATGACTGTCGAGGAAAACAATGACATCGTGGCTGAAGAAGTGAAACGCCAGCTTGCACCGAAATGTCCACCTCCAAAGGAGAAAGTAGAACCGGTAAAAGCGAAGCGATGTCTGGATGCCCTTAGGCGACCACCACCGCCTCCGCCGCAATCAAACTATGACCGCTGTATTGAAAATACATTTGATCAAGCGAAGTGGTCGGGAAGCTTAAGTAGCAGTGGTGCAAGAAGTGGGAAAACAATTCCCCAGCTCGGCGAACAAGAAAAGCAATCGTGCCCCCCGCTCAAGGTGTTTACCGATATCGCTAATGATCCGAAGATAGCGGCCGGTGGTCTTGCTATCACTCTTGGTGATTACATAGGCGATGAGGAACAGTTCGAAAAGGCTGAGGTAGTAGCAACCTTAAGATACGAGCACGGGAAGCCTCTCGTCAGACATGAGCAGCTCCCGCGTCTACCAACGATGATGCGAAAATTGCATGAATGGTACTTAAAAGCCTACAAGGATGGGACCGATAGTATCTTCGTGAGAATTAAAGACGAACAATACTTCAATGGAGTCCAGGCGTTGTACATTGAATTTAAAGAATTTTTTTAGTTATATACAATCAAGACGCCCTCGACAAAACTATCGTCAGTTGCTATTGTCTGTAAGTATTTTTTTTCTGTAATTAAGTCTCTAGCTCAGCTCGTTCATTGCATGTATAATTATCCTCACATTATATTATGCAGATTGAAGATCCTCGAATACAAAAAACGACAAATCTATGACATTGGGTTCATTAACCCAAATAACGTAAATGAATATACGGTAAAAAAAGCCCCGATGATACAGAGAAAAACTTGCTAAAGACGTTACTTGGACAACAAAACAGAAGGGAAATACTATTTCCTTACAACTTCAAGTGAGTGTTACTGTCTTGTGCACATTCTATTTCGCTTACTCGAGGTTAAGTGTAATTGATGAGTTATGCGTGCGCAGTTTTCACTTTATTCTGCTAGCCATTCAGGTTGATGAGGGACGAGACTCGAGACGTAAAGAGCCTAAGGAGTGGACGGACATGAGTCAAATGCTTCGGAAGTAAGTTCAATCATTATCGCACCATATCGGCAACTTTCGTTCATTTCCTGATATCAAGTAATCATTTTCTTTGCCGGGCAGGGTTTGGAAAAAGTTCACCAACCAGGTTAGGGGTGACTGGAAAAAGGAGCTGCGATTTTAACATCCCAAAGTAAGTACTACTAGCTAGAACCGCGCATCTCTCATTGATTCTAGTTTCAATACCATTATCATGCTTGATTATCATTTTAATTGAACTCTATTCTCGTAAAGTGCTTGTGGCAGGCACCTGGGAATAATTTATGTGGATACTACGTTTGCGAGTTTATTCGTCACTCGACCTCTGAGCGGGGCATATCTTTAGAACAATTTGAAGTACATAAACAATATATATAAACACTATTCTGATCACGGGATCAGAATATTATTCTGATCACAACCTGAACTTCCTGAGTTACACAACCTGAATTTCTCTCTGTACGAACCCGACCTTCGGGCTATCTTCACAACCGTGTCTCTCCACGCGAATTATTCTGGTCAGGCGTATTCTATGTGATGTAAGTGTAATCTGCAAATGATTTTTAGCAACTAAATGCCCGTTTTAAATAGGAATCTTGCTCATTGGCGGATTTTGCTCTCGGGTCGTGATGAACATGCGTCTGTTGCAATTTTACTGCCTGAGTTGTTCGACCTGAACTTCCCCCAGTGCTAGGTTGAACTTCCGCAAACATTGCCCAAATGGGGCTTGCGATATACCATTGGAAAGCTATGGACACGAGTATCATGACCCAACTTAATTTTTTGGCAAAATGTAAGCGGTTTAAGAGCAGTTTTGAAAACCGTTTTTTCTTCATACAAAAAACGTGAATCGTATTTTCGATCGCATTTGTAAACCGTTTATCGGAATGAGGCAAATAATATGGCGTTGGATAGCTGCTGCAAAACCGCTCCTTCCACATGTTGATAGTTTTCTCTAATTCCCTATGGATAAAGAGTAATTTGGAAAATCGTAAAATTTCGCAAACCGAACAGCCGAGTTCGTATTTTCGATGCCATTTCTAAACGGCTAATCCAATTGAGGCAAATGATATGGCGTTGGAAATCTTATGAAAATGCGCTACTTTTCATGTTGAAAGTTTTTTCTAATTCTGAACGGTTTAAGAGTAATTTAGAAAACGGTACAAATTCCACCGAGTTCGTATTTTCGAGTTAATTTCTTAACCGTACGTCCGATTGCTGCAAATGATACGGCGCTGGAAAGCTTGAATAAATGCGAAACTTTTTAGTATATATTGTTTCTCCCAATTCTTTATGGTTTTAAGTCAATTTTGAAAATGGATAAAAACGTATTTTCGTCGTAATTTCTACAAACGTTATTGGAATGGGGCAAATAATATACCGTTGAAAAGCTATGGAAAATGCGAAACTTTTTCATGTTGATTGTTTTCTCTGATTCCTAGCCGTTTGCATGTAATTTCAAAAATGGCGAGATCATTCATTCTGCCTTTATCGCGAAATAGATTCTTCGAAAATGCACCGCGTGAAGAACTTGAACTTCTCGACATGTCTACTTGAACTTCACTCTGTTTCTTCACGTACTGTTTTTTGTTCGTAGTTCTCCATCTACTCACCGGAATTGAGTAAGTGATATACCGATGGAAAGCTGCTGTAAACACGCAACTTTTCCGTCTTGATCATTTTTTTTCATACTAGCGACGGTTTAAAAGATTTTCATTTGAAATTCATTTAGCATAGTAGTTGAACTTCCTGCTGTTTCCACGTTGAACTTCTGTCGCGTATTTTCGTTTGTAATTTCTCACCCATTCGTCGGTGTTACACAAATGATATTCCTTTTAGTACAAACCTCTCTCACAATATTTTTCTAACTTTCTCCGACTGAGGACTTGAACTTATAGCAACAAAACTTTTAGTCTTAACTTTTTTATTCTTTTTTTAATACAAAATGCACACCGTTTAGTGCGTGAACTTCTGGCAGTTATCAATCTGAACTTCTCTCGGTTACGTGAAAATATATGAGTTTTTTATGAATATTAATCTGATTTTCTTAATCCTTTTTTATGAATTTTGAAGCGCTCTATTTTTAAAAGTTGAACTTCTTGTTATTTTATTTTTGAACTTCTTGTTTCCATTCTTTAATAACGAGGAAAATCTGAGTTTTCTATAATCATCGAACTTCTCCATCTTTTTAATATGGACTTTCTGGTTTTATTTCTTAATCTTTTTAATGAAATTTTGAAGCGCTCTATTTTTCAAAAGTTGAACTTCTTGTTATTTTATTTTTGAACTTCTTGTTCCATTCTTTAATAACGAGGAAAATCCGAGTTTTTTATAATCATCGAACTTCTCCATCTTTTTAATATGGACTTCCTAGTTTTATTTCTTAATATTTTTTATGAAATTTTGAAGCGCTCTATTTTTAAAAAGTTAAACTTCTTGTTATTTTATTTTTGAACTTCTTGTTTCCATTCTTTAATAACGAGGAAAATCTAAGTTTTATATAATCATCGAACTTCTCCATCTTTTTAATATGTACTTCCTGATTTTATTTCTTAATCTTTTTTATGAAATTTCGAAGCGCTCTATTTTTAAAAAGTTGAACTTCTTGTTTCCATTCTTTAATAACGAGAAAAATCTGAGTTTTCTATAATCATCGAACTTCTCCATCTTTTTCTTCAGTATGTGGTACACGTGAACTTATGAATTTCTGAAACACGAACTTCGCTGTTTTAATTTGAACTTCTAGTTTCTTAAAAAATGAGGAAAATCTTTTTAAACTTTTTTTAGTTGTGCCTTTATTTTAATTTGAACTTCTTTATTTTATTCTTTAGTAAAGGGAAATCTGAGTTTTGTTATATACTTCGAACTTCTTTGTTATTTTGATTTGAACTTCTTAGTCTTATTTTTAGAAGTACTTTTATTTTTACTAGAAACAAAAATAATTTGAGTTTTCTGCATACATCAAACTACTCCTTTTTTTAATTTGAACTTCTTCATTTTTCTAACTTTCTCCGACTGAGGATTGAACTTATAGCAACAAAACTTTTAGTCTTAACTTTTTTATTCCTTTTTAATACAAAATGCACACCGTTTAGTACGTGAACTTCTGGCAGTTATCAATCTGAACTTCTCTCGGTTACGTGAAAATATATGAGTTTTTTATGAATATTAATCTGATTTTCTTAATCCTTTTTTATGAATTTTGAAGCGCTCTATTTTTAAAAGTTGAACTTCTTGTTATTTTATTTTTGAACTTCTTGTTTCCATTCTTTAATAACGAGGAAAATCTGAGTTTTCTATAATCATCGAACTTCTCCATCTTTTTAATATGGACTTTCTGGTTTTATTTCTTAATCTTTTTAATGAAATTTTGAAGCGCTCTATTTTTCAAAAGTTGAACTTCTTGTTATTTTATTTTTGAACTTCTTGTTCCATTCTTTAATAACGAGGAAAATCCGAGTTTTTTATAATCATCGAACTTCTCCATCTTTTTAATATGGACTTCCTAGTTTTATTTCTTAATATTTTTTATGAAATTTTGAAGCGCTCTATTTTTAAAAAGTTAAACTTCTTGTTATTTTATTTTTGAACTTCTTGTTTCCATTCTTTAATAACGAGGAAAATCTAAGTTTTATATAATCATCGAACTTCTCCATCTTTTTAATATGTACTTCCTGATTTTATTTCTTAATCTTTTTTATGAAATTTCGAAGCGCTCTATTTTTAAAAAGTTGAACTTCTTGTTATTTTATTTTTGAACTTCTTGTTTCCATTCTTTAATAACGAGAAAAATCTGAGTTTTCTATAATCATCGAACTTCTCCATCTTTTTCTTCAGTATGTGGTACACGTGAACTTATGAATTTCTGAAACACGAACTTCGCTGTTTTAATTTGAACTTCTAGTTTCTTAAAAAATGAGGAAAATCTTTTTAAACTTTTTTTAGTTGTGCCTTTATTTTAATTTGAACTTCTTTATTTTATTCTTTAGTAAAGGGAAATCTGAGTTTTGTTATATACTTCGAACTTCTTTGTTATTTTGATTTGAACTTCTTAGTCTTATTTTTAGAAGTACTTTTATTTTTACTAGAAACAAAAATAATTTGAGTTTTCTGCATACATCAAACTACTCCTTTTTTTAATTTGAACTTCTTCATTTTTCTAACTTTCTCCGACCAAGGACTTGAACTTATAGCAACAAAACTTTTAGTCTTAACTTTTTTATTCCTTTTTAATACAAAATGCACACCGTTTAGTACGTGAACTTCTGGCAGTTATCAATCTGAACTTCTCTCGGTTACGTGAAAATATATGAGTTTTTTATGAATATTAATCTGATTTTCTTAATCCTTTTTTATGAATTTTGAAGCGTTCTATTTTTAAAAGTTGAACTTCTTGTTATTTTATTTTTGAACTTCTTGTTTCCATTCTTTAATAACGAGGAAAATCTGAGTTTTCTATAATCATCGAACTTCTCCATCTTTTTAACATGGACTTTCTGGTTTTATTTCTTAATCTTTTTAATGAAATTTTGAAGCGCTCTATTTTTCAAAAGTTGAACTTCTTGTTTTTTTATTTTTGAACTTCTTGTTCCATTCTTTAATAACGAGGAAAATCCGAGTTTTTTATAATCATCGAACTTCTCCATCTTTTTAATATGGACTTCCTAGTTTTATTTCTTAATATTTTTTATGAAATTTTGAAGCGCTCTATTTTTAAAAAGTTAAACTTCTTGTTATTTTATTTTTGAACTTCTTGTTTCCATTCTTTAATAACGAGGAAAATCTAAGTTTTATATAATCATCGAACTTCTCCATCTTTTTAATATGTACTTCCTTATTTTATTTCTTAATCTTTTTTATGAAATTTCGAAGCGCTCTATTTTTAAAAAGTTGAACTTCTTGTTATTTTATTTTTGAACTTCTTGTTTCCATTATTTAATAACGAGAAAAATCTGAGTTTTCTATAATCATCGAACTTCTCCATCTTTTTCTTCAGTATGTGGTACACGTGAACTTATGAATTTCTGAAACACGAACTTCGCTGTTTTAATTTGAACTTCTAGTTTCTTAAAAAATGAGGAAAATCTTTTTAAACTTTTTTTAGTTGTGCCTTTATTTTAATTTGAACTTCTTTATTTTATTCTTTAGTAAAGGGAAATCTGAGTTTTGTTATATACTTCGAACTTCTTTGTTATTTTGATTTGAACTTCTTAGTCTTATTTTTAGAAGTACTTTTATTTTTACTAGAAACAAAAATAATTTGAGTTTTCTGCATACATCAAACTACTCCTTTTTTTAATTTGAACTTCTTCATTTTTCTAACTTTCTCCGACCAAGGACTTGAACTTATAGCAACAAAACTTTTAGTCTTAACTTTTTTATTCCTTTTTAATACAAAATGCACACCGTTTAGTACGTGAACTTCTGGCAGTTATCAATCTGAACTTCTCTCGGTTACGTGAAAATATATGAGTTTTTTATAAATATTAATCTGATTTTCTTAATCCTTTTTTATGAATTTTGAAGAGCTCTATTTTTAAAAGTTGAACTTCTTGTTATTTTATTTTTGAACTTCTTGTTTCCATTCTTTAATAACGAGGAAAAACCGAGTTTTCTATAATCATCGAACTTCTCCATCTTTTTAACATGGACTTTCTGGTTTTATTTCTTAATCTTTTTAATGAAATTTTGAAGCGCTCTATTTTTAAAAAGTTGAACTTCTTGTTATTTTATTTTTGAACTTTTTGTTTCCATTCTTTAATAACGAGGAAAATCTGAGTTTTCTATAATCATCGAACTTCTCCATCTTTTTAATATGGACTTCCTGGTTTTATTTCTTAATCTTTTTTATGAAATTTTGAAGCGCTCTATTTTTAAAAAGTTAAACTTCTTGTTATTTTATTTTTGAACTTCTTGTTTCCATTCTTTAATAACGAGGAAAATCTGAGTTTTCTATAATCATCGAACTTCTCCATCTTTTTAATATGTACTTCCTGATTTTATTTCTTAATCTTTTTTATGAAATTTTGAAGCGCTCTATTTTTAAAAAGTTGAACTTCTTGTTATTTTATTTTTGAACTTCTTGTTTCCATTCTTTAATAACGAGAAAAATCTGAGTTTTCTATAATCATCGAACTTCTCCATCTTTTTCTTCAGTATGTGGTACACGTGAACTTATGAATTTCTAAAACACGAACTTCGCTGTTTTAATTTGAACTTCTAGTTTCTTAAAAAAATGAGAAAAATCTTTTTAAACTTTTTTTAGTTGTGCCTTTATTTTAATTTGAACTTCTTTATTTTATTCTTTAGTAAAGGGAAATCTGAGTTTTGTTATATACTTCGAACTTCTTTGTTATTTTGATTTGAACTTCTTAGTCTTATTTTTAGAAGTACTTTTATTTTTCCTAGAAACAAAAATAATTTGAGTTTTCTGCATACATCAAACTACTCCTTTTTTTAATTTGAACTTCTTCATTTTTATTCTTTAGTAACAAGAAAAATATGAGTTTATTTATAAATATTGAACTTCTCTATTTTTGCAATTGGACTTCTTGGTTTATTTATTTTAGTAACGGAAAAATCCTATTTTGTAATAAATAATGAACCAGTCCGTTATTTAAATTTGAACTTCTAGAGTTTATTATTTAGAAAAAGTTAAAATATTTTGTTTATGAATTTTGAACACCTCAATTATTTATTTTAACATAGAACCGCTCATATTTATTTGTGTGAACTTCAACGAAAACTCAATTCTTTTTTGTTATCCTTGTTTAGTAACGGGAAATTTCATGGGATTTTTTTTTGCACCGATATCATTTTCTTCAAAATCGTCAAGTTATCAAATTTGAACTTCGAGAGTTAACATATTTCTAGATGGCGCTAGTTTTCTTCTTGGTATATAAACATCGAACTACCATGTTATTTTAATTTGAACTTCTTGGTTTTTTTCTCCAACTGAATTTCTGAAGCGAGCTCAAGCTACAACCTCATCTAGGAAAATCGAGAGAACCGACGAGACATGGTTGGCCTATGCGTAACATGGAGTAGAGGCAGTATTTAGGATGACCCGACAGGGCTTTTGTTTGCTTCTCGCTGCTTGCCACGACCAGTGCCCAGAGTTTGGAAGACGGCAACGAGGGGGCCGAGGACGTGAGCAACTGGTGCTGCACCCGCGCTGGACTAATGATGTCTTTTAGCATATACATGTAGTTGAACTTGGCGTACAGCCGTAGTAGAACTTCACTGCGAACGACGCATAGTCGTATTACCTGGCGTATTTTTTTAGTAGAACTTCACTGTATGTCTCTAGACTTGCTGTGCAGAACTTCTTGAATTTTTTGCAACTAATTTCTTTTACGCTAAATGGGCCTTAAGGCCATCCAACATTTTTTGGTCAACATATCAGGGTATGCTTGCATGCATATCCTCAACACTATGCCAAAGCACCTCTAGCGTTACCAAATTTTTAACTTTCTTTTAGCAAAGCTGAATGCACTAGCGACAGTGCAACCCAAACACAATTTCTCATCTAGTAGACTGTTAATTATGTTGCATTATTAGTACAACACCAACCTACTGACGAGATCCAATTATTCAGAGTAGTAAGTGTACAGGAAGAGAAAATACATGCTCTATCTCATGGTTAGACAAACAGCGACAAAATAAAGCCAACAGCAGCGCCGGACTCTAGGAGGGTGATGAGCATGTACACACCACCGCACTCCAGCTGCTCGACCTTAGCAAGAAAGAGCACGCAGCATGCAGCAGCGCCGCCGGACTCCAGCGCCTCGACCTCACCTCAGTATGGTCACCACGGCAGCTCTGCAGTGTCCCGCATGGTGCCGAGCTGAACTTTTGAATGCCACCTGGAAGTGCAAAAATTTAAAGTTTCTGACCATACAAATTCAGATTAATTTGAATAGCAGGAACAATATAGCCATATTGTGTCCATTGATTGAGGACTAGGAGGAGAAGGTGTCACAGATGCAGCAAAGCAGTTGAAGTAGCACCCAGAGCATGCATCATCAAGCCACCAAAACTGAACCTGGCCTTGTTTGCAGGAAGAACGAGAGAGCTGAAGGAGATCAACAGTGTCTCACTCTCGAGCAACAAAAAAACCAAATATGAACGTAACTCACGAAGGTCAAAGCGGCCTCCACCAGAAGTTCAACATGGCAAGGGGCGAAGCAGCTGGGGGTTGGGAGGAGGCTGGTGGTTGACCATGGCGGTGCACTACTAGGCGCGCCATCGGTGGTGGCGGGTGGCACGGCGACGGACAGAGAAACTGGGGAGGCGCTCATGGCCGGGGCGAAGCAGGGAGGAGGCACGCATGGAAGGAAGTTGTCGCCGGGAGGAGGAGCTAGGCGAGGTCGGGCAGCCTGGGTGGCAGGGGAGGCATGGCGGCGCACCAGAGGCAGGCGGTGTGGCCGTGTCCGAGAAACGGCGGCAAGCGGGGGCGGGATCGGATCCGGTGGCGGTGCGGCGGCCGGATCTCGGGGAGGGAGCGGCGCGGTGGCCGGATCCCGGGGAGGGAGCGGCGCGGCGACCGGATTTGGGACCGGTGGCGGCGCGGTGGCTGGTTCCCGGGGTAGGGGAGGGGGTGGTGCGGGAGGAATCGGGGCAGAGAAGGTGCGGGATTTTTCTCCGCGGGTTCGGGAGTTCAGGAGGGCCTCCGCGCGCCCTTATAGGGCCGACCCTGATCAGAATAGTTATTCTGATCCTGGGATCAGAATAGTGTTACTCTATATATATATATTGACCCCCTTCTTTAAATTAGATCTGGCGGAAGTGGGACGAATTCCTACCAACTGATCGCATACGAGCAATTCAAGAGGAATTGGCGGAATTACTCTATATAGTACACGCTCATGCATATACAAGTTGAGCATGTCATACCTAAAGACGGAGAATACCATCGGGATATGCAATGCGATTTTGGTAATTAGATATTAGGGATCGTAAGAGATGTTATATTGTATATGCATGAGCGTGTACTATATGTAGTAGCGTCGAATAGATATACAAAAACTTGTTGTTCGACCAAGCACGGAGAAAGAGAGGTCACTTCTCTCTATATATTGATCATGACGATGTTGTGTAATAGTTCCACTAGTAGAAAACAGGGCTTTGGTCCAGCCCTGAAAAGCCCATTAATCCCGGTTCACTCACGAACCGGGACCCATGGGGGCATCGGTCCCGGTTCGTGAGGCTAGGGCACCGGCCGGGCCTCGTGGGCCATTGGTCCCGGTTCGTCTGACCCCTTTGGTCCCGGTTTGCTACTTCTCGAGCATGCGTTGGTGTCCGTGAAGAGGAACGGGTGATGCAGCAAAGTAGATAAGTATTTCCCTCAGTTGTTGAGAACCAAGGTATCAATCCAGTAGGAGATACAAGCAAGTCACCAATGGATGTACCTACACAAATAATCAAACACTTGCACCCAACGCTATAAAGGGGTTGTCAATCCCTTCACGGTTACTTGCAAGGATGAGATCTGATAGAGATAGATAGAATAGATTGCTTGAACGGAAAGTAAAACAAAAGTAAAAATATTGCAGCAAGGTATTTTTGGTGTTTTTGGTTTTAGATCTGAAAGTATAAGATGGAAAATAGACCCGGGGGCCATAGGTTTCACTAGAGGCTTCTCTCATGATGGCAAGTATTACGGTGGGTGAACAAATTACTGTCGAGCAATTGATAGAAAAGCGAATAATTATGAAGACATCCAAGGCAATGATTATGCATATAGGCATCACGTCCGTGTCAAGTAGACCGAAACGATTCTGCATCTACTACTATTACTCCACACATCGACCGACTCCTGCCTGCATCTAGAGTATTAAGTTCATGAAGAACAGAGTAACGCATTAGGTAAGATGACATGATGTAGAGGGATAAACTCAAGCAATATGATGAAAACCCCATCTTTTTATCCTCGATGGCAACAATACAATACGTGCCTCGCTACCCCTACTATGTCACTGGGTGAGGACACCGCAAGATTGAACCCAAAACTAAGCACTTCTCCCATTGCAAGAATTACCAATCTAGTTGGCCAAACCAAACCAATAACTCGAAGAGACTTGCAAAGATATGAAATCATGCATATAAGAATTCAGAAAAGACTCAAATAATATTCATAGATAATCTGAACATAAACCCACAATTCATCGGATCTCGACAAACACACCGCAAAAGAGTATTACATCGGATAGATCTCCATGAAGATCATGAAGAACATGGTATTGAAGAGCAAGGAGAGAGAAGAAGCCATCTAGCTACTAGCTATGGACCCGAAGGTCTGTGGTGAACTACTCACGCATCATCGGAGGGGCAATGGAGTTGATGTAGATGCCCTCCGTGATCGAATTAATCCCCCTCCGGCAGATTACCGGAAAAGGCTCCAAGATTGGATCTCACGGGAACCGAGGCTCCTGGCGGCGGAAAAGTGTTTTCGTGGCTCTCTCTGGTATACAGGGAAAATTTTGGAATTTATAGGCTGAAAATTAGGGTTGGGGGAGTTGCCGTGGGCCCACAAGCCAGGGGGGCGCCCCCCCCTAGGGCGCGCCCCTGTGGCTTGTGGCCACACGGCAGCTCCTCTGCCTTGATCTCCAAGCTTGGTAGATGTCTTCTGGTCCAAGAAAAATTATTCCGAAGATTTTATTCCGTTTGGACTCCGTTTAATATTCCTTATCTGCAATACTCAAAAACAAGAAAAAAACAGAAGCTGGCACTAGGCTCTAGATTAATAGGTTAGTCCCAAAAATAATATAAAATAGCATATTAATGCATATAAAACATCCAAAACAGATAATATAATAGCATGGAACATTAAAAAATTATAGATACATTGGAGACGTATCAAGCATCCCCAAGTTTAATTCCTGCTCATCCTCGAGTAGGTAAATGATAAAAACAGAATTGTTGATGTGGAATGCTACCTAACATATTTATCCATGTAATATTCTTTATTGTGGCATGAATATTCAGATCCGTAAGATTCAAAACAATAGTCTAATATTGACATAAAAACAGTAATACTTCGAGCACACCAACAAGGCAATCGTGTCCTTTCGAAACAACATGGCCTTAGAAAGTTATCCCTACAAAATCATATGGTCTGGCTATGCTCCATCTTCCCCACACAAAGTATCTAAATCATGCACAACCCCGATGAACAAGTCAAGCAATTGTTTCACACTTTTGGTGTTCTCAAACCTTTTCAACTCTCACGCAATACATGAGCGTGAGCCATGGATATAGCACTATAGGTGGAATAGAATATGGTGGAGGTTGCAAGGAAAAAAGAGAAGATAGTCTCACATCAACTAGGCGTATCAACGGGCTATGGAGATGCCCATCAATAGATATCAATGTGAGTGAGTAGGGATTGCCATGCAACGGGTGCACTAGAGCTATAAGTGTATGAAAGCTCAAAAACAAAACTAAGTGGTCGTGCAAGATGAAACTCCACTAGTTATATGAAAGTGACAAAATAGGAGACTCTCTATCATGAAGATCATGGTGCTACTTTGAAGCACAAGTGTGGAAAAAGATAGTAGCAATTGTCCCTTCTCTCTTTCTCTCATTTTTTTCTTTTTTCTTTTCTATTTTTTTAGTGGGCATCTTTGGCCTCTTTTATTTTATTTGGGCTTCGCTGGCCTCTTTTATTTTTTTGTAAAGTCCGGATACTAATCCCAACTTGTGAGGGAGTCATGGCTTCCATCATCCTTTTCTCACACGGGACAATGCTCTAATAATGAAAATCATCACACTTTTATTTACTTACAACTCAAAAGAAAAAATTACAACTCGATACCTATGACAAAATATGACTCTATATGCAATATGAAAGTGGTGGTGCATGTCATGAAAAGCGGAACGGTGGAAGTTGCATGGCAATATATCTCGGAATGGCTATGGAAATGCCATAATAGGTAGATATGGTGGCTGTTTTGAGGAAAATATATGGTGGCTGTTTTGAGGAAGGTGGGTTTGAGGTACCGGCGAAAGTTGCGCGGTACTAGAGAGGCTAGCAAAGCTGGAAGGGTGAGAGTGCGTATAATCCATGGACTCAACATTAGTCATAAAGAACTCACATACTTATTGCAAAAGTCTATTAGTTATCAAACAAAGCATTAGACGCATGCTCCTAGGGGAGAGGTTGGTAGGAGTTAACCATCGCGCGCTCCCGACCCTCACACAAAGGTCGACAATCATTAAACAAATCATGCTCCGACTTCGTTACATAACGGTTCACCATACGTGCATGCTACGGGAATCACAAACTTCAACACAAGTATCTCTCCAATTCACAACTACTCACTAGCATAACTCTCATATTACCATCTCTATTATCTCAAAACTATATGCAAGGAATCAAACTTCTCATAGTATTCAATGCACTTAATATGAAAGTTTTTATTATATCCCTCTTGGATGCCCATTATATTAGGACTAAATTCATAACCTAAACAAATTACCATGCTGTTTTAAGAAACTCTCAAAATAATATAAGTGAGGTACGAGAGTTCAATAATTTCTATAAAATAAAACACCACCATGCTCTAAAAAGATATAAGTGAAGCACTAGAGCAACATTGCCTAGCTCAAAAGATATAAGTGAAGCACATAGAGTATTCTAATAAATTCACGAATCAGCGTGTCTCTCTCAAAAAGATGTGTGCAGCAAGGATGATTGTGGCAAACTAAAAAAGCAAAGACTCATATCATACAAGACGCTCCAAGCAAAACACATATCATGTGGTGAATAAAAATATAGCCTCAAGTAAATTTACCGATGGATTGAAGACGAAAGAGAGGATGCCTTCCGGGGCATCCCCAAGCTTAGGCTTTTTGGTATCCTTGAATATGGCTTGGGGTGCCTTGGGAATCCCCAAGCTTAGGCTCTTTCCACTCCTTATTCCATAGTCCATCAAATCTTTACCCAAAACTTGAAAACTTCACAACACAAAACTCAACAGAAAACTCATGAGATCCGTTAGTATAAGAAAAATAAATCACCACTTTAGGTACTATTGTGAACTCATTCTTTATTTATATTTGTGTAATACCTACTGTATTCTAACTTCTCCATGGTTCATACCCCCCGATACAACCCATAGATTCATCAAAATAAGCAAACAACACAAAGAAAAAAATCTGTCAAAAATAGAACAGTCTGTAGCAATCTGTAGACTTCGAATACTTCTGTAACTCTAAAAATTCTGAAAAATTAGGACAGCCAGGGAAATTTGTATATAAATATTGTGTAAAACATTCAGATCAAAAGCACGTTCCAGTAAATTTATAAAAAATCTGGACTGAGCGCAAAAGTTTCTGTTTTTTAACAGAATCAAACCACAAATACCGTAGACCATCCCAAAGGTCTTACTTGGCTCAAACAGTAATTTAAACAAGAAAACACAATTATTACAGAAGTAATAATGTGCAAAACACACCAAAACATAAACAAAAAACATAAAACGAAAATAAGATTGGGTTGCCTCCCAACAAGCGCTATTGTTTAACGCCCCTAGCTAGGCAAAACGCAATAGATCTAGGTATTGTCATCTTTGGTATGCAATCCATTCTCGACCATATCTTCTAAAACCCTCTTTAGCAAATCCTTTAATTTCTTTCTATCCTTTCTAATAGGAGAACTTAGTTCATAAAAAGGACTTTGATTAGTAACTTTGATGTTCATAAACTCAAAATCAGGATCATCACCGTAAACATCATCATATAAAACACGTATCTAACTTTTAATGGGTTCCCTAATTTTTTCTTCTAACCAATCATCATTGAATCATACATAAATGCCCCTAGTGATCCAATCAAATTCATCATAGGTTTCAAGGTACATAGTTTGGGAAATTTTGGGATAGGGAACTCTTCTTTTAAGATTATCACGGTAAGATTGATAGTCCCTAGACTCAAAGCTGCGCAAAGTTTCTTTATCATGTAAGATTTCTTCAATAGGAGGGTGCTCAATATCCTTTTTATAAAAAGGAAAATTTTCCCTAGCTTCAAGTAAGATAAAATCAAATTCACGCATAAGGATGATGGTAGCAATCTTTTTAGCCTTAGGGTGATTAATGTTGGGAAGTTCATAAAACACCTTTTGCAAAGCGGGATGAAGATGGACAAATTTTCTTTCCAACTTTTCAATGAGCATGACAATAGCATCCGCATAACAATTAGTGCTAAGAAGAATAGATCTCTTATTCATAGGCATTACTCCCGTACAATCAAAGAATCCTTGAATAACACTCTTCCCAATAATATTACCGTCCCCAACTTGAAAAGTTTTAGCTTTGTAATTAGGAGGAGATTCAGTTTCATGATTTAGAGAGCAAGAACCAAGTTTTTCCTCAAGATTTGTAGAGCAACCCCCTCAAAATTTTCAATGGTAACCTTCCCAGATTCAGACATAGTGGCAACAAAACGATCTATCACAAACAAGCAAAAAGCAAATGAAAAAGGCGAACGGAAGAAGGGCGAATTAAAAAGGCAAATCTTTTTGGAAAATCGTTTTAGAAGTGGGGGAGAGGAAAACGAGAGGCAAATGGCAAATAAAATAAATGCAAGAGATGAGTTTGTGATGGGTACTTGGATGGCTTGATGTAGATCTCCCCGGCAACGGCGCCACAAATACTTCTTGCTACTTCTCGAGCATGCGTTGGTTTCCGTGAAGAGGAACGGGTGATGCAGCAAAGTAGATAAGTATTTCCCTCAGTTGTTGAGAGCCAAGGTATCAATCCAGTAGGAGATACAAGCAAGTCACCAATGGATGTACCTACACAAGTAATCAAACACTTGCACCCAACGCTATAAAGGGGTTGTCAATCCCTTCACGGTTACTTGCAAGGATGAGATCTGATAGAGATAGATAGAATAGATTGCTTGAACGGAAAGTAAAACAAAAGTAAAAATATTGCAGCAAGGTATTTTTGGTGTTTTTGGTTTTAGATCTGAAAGTATAAGATGGAAAATAGACCCGGGGGCCATAGGTTTCACTAGAGGCTTCTCTCATGATGGCAAGTATTACGGTGGGTGAACAAATTACTGTCGAGCAATTGATAGAAAAGCGAATAATTATGAAGACATCCAAGGCAATGATTATGCATATAGGCATCACGTCCGTGTCAAGTAGACCGAAACGATTCTGCATCTACTACTATTACTCCACACATCGACCGACTCCTGCCTGCATCTAGAGTATTAAGTTCATGAAGAACAGAGTAACGCATTAGGTAAGATGACATGATGTAGAGGGATAAACTCAAGCAATATGATGAAAACCCCATCTTTTTATCCTCGATGGCAACAATACAATACGTGCCTCGCTACCCCTACTATGTCACTGGGTGAGGACACCGCAAGATTGAACCCAAAACTAAGCACTTCTCCCATTGCAAGAATTACCAATCTAGTTGGCCAAACCAAACCAATAACTCGAAGAGACTTGCAAAGATATGAAATCATGCATATAAGAATTCAGAAAAGACTCAAATAATATTCATAGATAATCTGAACATAAACCCACAATTCATCGGATCTCGAAAAACACACCGCAAAAGAGTATTACATCGGATAGATCTCCATGAAGATCATGAAGAACATGGTATTGAAGAGCAAGGAGAGAGAAGAAGCCATCTAGCTACTAGCTATGGACCCGAAGGTCTGTGGTGAACTACTCACGCATCATCGGAGGGGCAATGGAGTTGATGTAGATGCCCTCCGTGATCGAATCCCCCTCCGGCTGATTACCGGAAAAGGCTCCAAGATTGGATCTCACGGGAACCGAGGCTCCTGGCGGCGGAAAAGTGTTTTCGTGGCTCTCTCTGGTATACAGGGAATATTTTGGAATTTATAGGCTGAAAATTAGGGTTGGGGGAGTTGCCGTGGGCCCACAAGCCAGGGGGCGCGCCCCCCCTAGGGCGCGCCCCTGTGGCCTGTGGCCACATGGCAGCTCCTCTGCCTTGATCTCCAAGCTTGGTAGATGTCTTCTGGTCCAAGAAAAATTATTCCGAAGATTTTATTCCGTTTGGACTCCGTTTAATATTCCTTATCTGCAATACTCAAAAACAAGGAAAAAACAGAAACTGGCACTAGGCTCTAGATTAATAGGTTAGTCCCAAAAATAATATAAAATAGCATATTAATGCATATAAAACATCCAAAACAGATAATATAATAGCATGGAACAATAAAAAATTATAGATACGTTGGAGACGTATCACGGTTCTAGACATGAACCGGGACCAATGGGCCTCGCTCCTGGCCCACAAGCATTGGTCCCGGTTTGTGGCTGGAACCGGGACCAAATGGTGTCCTTTAGTCCCGGTTGTTGGCCTATATATACCCCCTACCCGCGAGCAGAGCAGTGCCCTGCTCTGTTTTTTTGGCCGGCCGTTGGAGAGCTTTGTGGTGCTCTAGCTCACCTCCTATGCACATGAGGTGTTCGATGAAATGCCCGAGCCACACTTAAGCTTTCTCCTCTCGAAGCTCCTTGTCCAAGCTCCATTTTCCTCAAGATTTGTCTAGGTTTGGCGGTCCGTCCTGTCCCGTCCCCGTCCTCACCACTGTCGATCGCCCGCGCCCATCTCGGCGCCGGCACCACCGTGGTTAGCCTCTTCTTCTTATCTTCTTTCTAAAAGAAAAAAGTTCTTACTTGTATGATTTAGATAGATACTTGTGTAATTTTCTTACTTTTATTATTGTTTGTTATTATATAGTGCGATGGTTTTGGTATCCGCCTCCGTCGGCCCTCGTCCTGTCTATGATTCGGATGTGGTATATATTATCTTTTATAACTATTTGTTTTATTTAGTGTTTATGACAATTATGCCGACCAACATGACATAGATTTTTTAATCTAGGAGGTATGTGAACCGGAAATTCCAACCGACATAGAAATTCTTGTCGAGAAGTTAAATTTGGTTGAAAAAGAAAACAATTACTTGAAAGAAAAATTACAAAGAGTTGAAGAGGAGAAGATGAAATTGGAGTTGAATGTTGCCAATGTCGTCGACGATCACAAGATCAAGATGGATGCAATGCGCTTGAAGGTTAGAAAGATAAGAAAATATGCCATTCATACCGAGGCTTGGTATCATTATGCCGTTGGATCAATTGGTACCTTAGTTGCGGTTATGATCGCATTTGTTGTTGCATTTAAATTTTATAGTTTCAATGTATGTTTTAATTACATGCTCTAGAGAGCTATATGTTGTTCAATAATGAGAACTATGTATGAACGTTATGTATTTATTTTGGTCACTACTGTACTTTGGCTTTAATGTGATGATGAATTTCTATTAATTTGGTCGCTTCTCTATTCATGATATGCTGTAATGGTTTTTAATACACTTTATTATATAACGCACGCAGATGAACCGGCAATGGATGTACGGTGACCGACGCACCTCCGAGTATATTAAGGGCCTGCATAATTTTCTCGAAGCGGCTGAGGCAAACAAGCAGAATGGTTTTATGCATTGTCCATGTACTGTCTGTGAGAATACGAAGGCTTTCTCCAACTCTAAAAGCCTTCACTTCCACCTGCTTGAGAAGGGTTTTGTGCCACACGATAATGTTTGGACCAAGCACGGAGAAAGAGGGGTTATGATGGAAGACAACGAAGAAGAAGAGG
Source organism: Elymus sibiricus (assembly GCA_039707655.1). Classification (NCBI taxonomy): domain Eukaryota; kingdom Viridiplantae; phylum Streptophyta; class Magnoliopsida; order Poales; family Poaceae; genus Elymus; species Elymus sibiricus. The sequence goes on from CM077675.1 coordinate 25,734,113, forward strand.
ATGATGACAACTACCCGCCCCCTGAATACGGTGATGCTGCAATATGGGGAAAGCTGAAGGTCAAGAGGAACCAGACGATGTGCCCGATGATGATCTTCGCCGGGTCATTGTTGATGCACAGAGAGAATGCGAAAGTGAAAGGGAGAAGTTGAAGTTCGATCGCATGTTAGAGGATCACAAAAAAGGGTTGTACCCAAATTGCGAAGATGACAACAGAAAGCTCGGTACCACACTGGAATTGCTGCAATGGAAGGCAGACAATGGTGTATCTGACAAGGGATTTAGTTCGCTACTGAAAATAATGAAGAAGAAGCTTCCAAAGGATAACGAATTGCCCGGCAGTACGTACGAAGCAAAGAAGGTTCTATGCCCTCTAGGATTGGAGGTGCAGAAGATACATGCATGCCCTAATGACTGCATCCTCTACCACGGTGCGTACGAGGATTTGAACGCATGCCCGGTATGCGGTGCCTTGGGGTATAAGATCAGAAGAGATGACCCTGGTGATGTTGAGGGCCAGCGCACCGGGAAGAGGGTTCCTGCCAAGGTGATGTGGTATGCTCCTATAATACCACGGTTGAAACGTCTGTTCAGAAACAAAAAGCATGCCGAGTTGATGCAATGGCACATAAAAGACCGTAAGAAAGACGGGAAGTTGAGAGCACCCGCTGACGGGTCGCAGTGGAGAAAGATCGAGAGAAAGTGGAGCGACTTTACAGGTGACCCGAGGAACGTATAGTTTGGTTTAAGTGCAGATGGCGTTAATCCTTTTGGGGAGCAGAGCAGCAAGCATAGCACATGGCCTGTGACTCTATGTATGTATAACCTTCCTCCTTGGTTGTGCATGAAGCGGAAGTTCATTATGATGCCAGTGCTCATCCAAGGCCCTAAGCAACCCGGCAATGACATTGATGTGTACCTAAGGCCATTAGTTGATGAACTTTTACAGCTATGGAATGGAAGAGGTGTACGTGTGTGGGATGAGAACGAACAGGAGGAATTTGACCTACATGCGTTGTTGTTTGTAACCATCAACGATTGGCCTGCTCTCAGTAACCTTTCAGGACAGACAAACAAGGGATACCACGCATGCACACACTGTTTAGATGACACCGACAGTATATATTTGGACAAATGCAGGAAGAATGTGTACCTGAGGCATCGTCGATTTCTTCCGACCAACCATCAATGTCGAAAAAAAGGAAAGCATTTCAAAGGTGAGGCAGATCACCGGAAGAAGCCCGCCCTCCGTACTGGTGATCACATACTTGATATGGTCAGTGATTTACAAGTAATCTTTGGAAAGGGTCCTGGCGGACTATCTGTTCCGACTGACGATGCGGGACGCGCACCCATGTGGAAGAAGAAATCTATATTTTGGGACCTACCCTATTGGAAAGACCTAGAGGTCCGCTCTGCAATCGACGTGATGCACGTGACGAAGAATCTTTGCGTGAACCTGCTAGGCTTCTTGGGAGTGTATGGGAAGACAAAAGATACACCGGAGGCACGGGAGGAATAGCAACGTGTGCATGAAAAAGACGGCATGCATCCAAAGCAGTATGAAGGTCCTGCCAGCTACGCTCTTACCAAAGAAGAGAAGGAAATCTTCTTTGAATGCCTGCTCAGTATGAAGGTCCCGTCTGGCTTCTTGTCGAATATAAAGGGAATAATAAATATGGCAGAGAAAAAGTTCCAGAACCTAAAGTCTCATGACTGCCACGTGATTATGACGCAACTGCTTCCGGTTGCATTGAGGGGGCTTCTACCAGAAAACGTTCGATTAGCCATTGTGAAGCTATGTGCATTCCTCAATGCAATCTCTCAGAAGGTGATCGATCCAGAAATCCTGCCAAGGTTAAGGAGTGATTTGGTGCAATGTCTTGTTAGTTTCGAGCTGGTGTTCCCACCATCCTTCTTCAATATCATGACGCACGTCCTAGTTCATCTAGTCGACGAGATTGTCGTTCTGGGCCCTGTATTTCTACACAATATGTTCCCCTTTGAGAGGTTCATGGGAGTCTTAAAGAAATATGTTCGTAACCGCGCTAGGCCAGAAGCAAGCATCTCCATGGGCCATCAAACAGAGGATGTCATTGGGTTTTGTGTTGACTTCATTCCTGACCTTAAGAAGACTGGTCTCCCTCAATCGCGGTATGAGGGGAGACTGACTGGAAAAGGCACGCTAGGAGCAGACTCAATAATATGTAGGGACGGGCATTCTTGGTCTCAAGCACACTACACAGTTCTACAGAATTCTACCTTGGTGACCCCGTATGTCGATGAACGCAAGAATATTCTGCGCTCCAAACACCCGGAGCAGTGTGACGACTGGATTACATATGAACACATCAGGACTTTCGGCAGTTGGCTGCAAACACGTCTCATGGGTGACAACACTGTTTCTGATGAGCTGTACTCGTTGGCCGGGGGACCATCTTTGACTGTATTGACTTACAAAGGGTACGAGATAAATGGGAATACATTTTACACGATCGCCCAAGATCAAAAGAGCACCAACCAAAACAGCGGTGTCCGCTTTGATGCAGCAACCAAGAGGGGAAAGGACACATATTATGGTTAAATAGTGGACATATGTGAACTTGACTATGGACATGATTTGAAGGTCCCTTTGTTTCAGTGCAAATGGGTCAATCTGTCAGGAGGCGGGGTACAGGAAGACCCGCAGTACGGAATGCCAACAATGGATCTGAACAATCTTGGGTACACAGACGAACCATTCGTCCTAGCCAATGATGTGGCGCAGGTTTTCTATGTGAAGGACATGTCTACCAAACCGAGAAAAAGAAAAGATAAGGAAGCGAATACATCATACGATGAGCAAACGCGCCACATAGTTCTTTCAGGAAAAAGAGACATCGTGGGATTGGAGGGCAAGACAGACATGACTGAAGATTATGAAAAGTTTCATGAAATTCCTCCCTTCAAAGTCAAGGCTGACCCAAGCACCCTGTTAAACGATGAAGATTATCCATGGTTACGGCACAATAAACGATTGGAGGACACAAGCGAAGAAAAAGTGAAGACTTTCTCTCCACAACTAGTATGATGATGCATTTGATCTAGAATATCACTACAGTTACATGTGAAGAAATGAATTGTCCGTTTTGTACACGAAGTGCATCCAGTTATTGCCGTAACCCTCTCAACTTTTTATGACATGCTATGTGGGTGAAATTATGATACCATGCCAACTTTCAACCTTTTCAAAGTTCATTTGTAGTGCTTTTCAATTTCAGGGTCATTTAGCTTAAAAAATTAGTAAATGCATGAAAAATACCAGATGAAGTCAGAAAGGGTTGAAAATTGATGACGTGGCTTTAAATGGTTCATTTTGAACACACAAAAAGTCTGGAGTTCAAATAAGTTCAAAAAATGAAATACCTTTGTAACAGATGAGTTTTCGTCCGAAACCCTGATACTTCGAAATGAATTGTCCGTTTTGTACACGAAGTGCATCCAGTTATTGCCGTAACCCTCTCAACTTTTTATGACATGCTATGTGGGTGAAATGATGATACCATGCCAACTTTCAACCTTTTCAAAGTTCATTTGTAGTGCTTTTCAATTTTAGGGTCATTTAGCTTAAAAAAACCAGTAAATGCATGAAAAATACCAGATGAAGTCAGAAAGGGTTGAAAATTGATGATGTGGCTTTGAATGGTTCATTTTGAACACAAAACAATCTGGAGTTGAAATAAGTTCAAAAAAATGAAATACCTTTGTAATAGATGAGTTTTCGTCCGAAACCCTAATACTTCGAAAGAGATTGTCCAGTTTGTACACGAAGTGCATTCAGTTTTTGTCGTAACCCTCTCAACTTTTTATGACATGCTATGTGGGTGAAATGATGATACCACGCCAACTTTCAACCTTTTCAGAGTTCATTTGTAATGCTTTTCAATTTCAGGGTCATTTAGCTTAAAAAAATCAGTAAATGCATGAAAAATACCAAATGAAGTCAGAAAGGGTTGAAAATTGATGATTTGGCTTTGAATGGTTCATTTTGAACACACAAAAAGTCTAGAGTTCAAATAAGTTCAAAATAATGAAATCCCTTTGTAACAGATGAGTTTTCGTCCGAAACCCTGATACTTCGAAAGAGATTGTCCATTTTGTACACGAAGTGCATCCAGTTTTTGCCGTAACCCTCTCAACTTTTTAGCACATGCTATGTGGGTGAAATGATGATACCATGCCAACTTTCAACCTTTTCAGAGTTCATTTGTGGTGCTTTTCAATTTCAGGGTCATTTAGCTCAAAGAATGAACTAATAGCAAAAAGAATGAACTAGAAAACTTTTATGAAACTCTAATAGCAAAAAGAATGAACAAAAAATAATCAATTAAAATATTCTGTTATGATCAACTAAAACAAAACTATAATATTCTTCAATAGCAAAAAGAATCAACTAAAAAGCTTTTATAAAACTCTAATAACAAAAGGAATCAACTAAAAAGCTTTTATAAACCTCTAGTATTTTTGAAACTAAAATTCTATAAAATTTATGCAACTAAAATTATCAACATATTTTTTGTTCAAAACATTAATAGAAAAAAGAATTTTCATAAACAATTTTTTTGTTAGAAACTTTAATAGCAAACTAAAATAACCAAATCTGTTTTTGATTAAAATAGAAATTTAAAATAACCTAAAACTTACCAAATTGAATATAATGATAAAACACAGTAATATTAAATAGCAGGAAAAAGAATCACTCAAAAATCTATTTTTTTAGTAAAGTTATTCACAAACTAGCGATTCACACAAATTTCAAATTTAAACTATTCAAGTTTGAAAACTAATGGCACTAACCGAAAGTTTATAATTTTTGTGACCTAAAAGCAAAAAGAATCACTGAAAAACAGTAAGTAGGAACAAAATAGAATAAATAAAGCAAAAAACAAAACAAAAAACTGGATTTAAAAAAAAAGAATTGCCACCTACTGGGCAACCACGGCCTGAATACGACTAGAAACGGGCCAGGATTCAGGCCCGCAGAAGGCCCAATAGGCCCACAGGCAGTGACAGATTAGGCCCGGAAGCCTGCAGTTGAGAGGAGCTCGAGAGGGTGTGCGCAGCAGCGCTTATAAACCACTCTCGAGCTCTCTCAGCTAGCGAGGTGGGACTAAAAATTTGGCCCCGGGCAGCACCACCCTTTGGTCCCGGTTGGTGGAACCAACCGGGACCAATGCGCCCCTTTAGTCCCGGTTGGTGCCACCAACCGGGACCAATGCACCCCTTTAGTCCCGGTTGGTGCCACCAACCGGGACCAAAGGTCCCTGTTTCCCGCCCTTTGGGCTGCTGAAAACTGACCTTTGGTCCCGGTTGGTGGCACCAACCGGGACTAAAGGGGTGCATTGGTCCCGGTTGGTGCCACCAACCGGTACCAATGCTCTGTGTATATAAACCCACACTTAGGAATTTTCAGCATTCTCATCTCACCCCCAACGACGCCGACGAAATCGACGCCGCCAGGCTGCCCGCCCGCCGCCCGCCGTCGCCGTCGCCGTCGCCCCAGCCGTCGCCGCCGCCCGCCGCCCCCGTCGTCGCCGTCGCTCGCCGCCCCCATCGTCGCCCGCCGCCCCCGTCGTCGCTCGCCGTCGTCGCCCTCGCTCGCCGCCCCCGTCGTGCTCGCCGTCGCCTCGCCGTCGCCCTCGCCCTCGCTGTCGCCGTCGCCTCTTCCCCGTCGTCGCCGTCGCCGTCGCCGTGGTCGTCCGCCGCTCCGCCGCTCCCTGCCCCGACGCACCGACCCCCAGTGAGCTCCTCTTCCCCAGCGTTGCCGCCGCCGCCGCCGCCGCCGCTCCTGCGCTACCGCCGCCGCCGCCCCTGTTCTGCCGCCGCCGCTGCCATTTTTTTTGTTCATAGCATTTTTTGTATATATGTATGCATTTACTGTTAATATACTCCGATGGATGTATATATGTATGTGTGTATGGATGGATGGATGTATATATGTATGTATGTATGGATGGATGCATTCGTTGTCGATCTACCCCGGCCCTCCCCGATAATTTCGACATGAGGGGGGACGTCAGACATGCATGAGAGAGAGAGGCGGTCCGCTCGCCCGACCAACTATCGAGGCCACCCAAACCCTAGAAGAAAGAGCGTCGTTGTCGATCTACCCCCTCCCCGATAACTTCGACATGAGGGGGGATGTCGGACATGCATGAGAGAGAGGCGGTCCGCTCGCCCGACCAACTATCGAGGCCACCCAAACCCTAGAAGAAAGAGCGTCGTTGTCGATCTACCCCCTCCTCGATAACTTCGACATGAGGGGGGACGTCGGACATGCATGAGAGAGAGGCGGTCCGCTCGCCCGGCCAACTATCGAGGCCACCCAAACCCTAGAAGAAAGAACGTCGTTGTCGATCTACCCCCTCCCCGATAACTTCGACATGAGGGGGGGGGGGGGACGTCGGACATGCATGAGAGAGAGGCGGTCCGCTCGCCCGACCAACTATCGAGGCCACCCAAACCCTAGAAGAAAGAGCGTCGTTGTCGATCTACCCCCTCCTCGATAACTTCGACATGAGGGGGGATGTCGGACATGCATGAGAGAGAGGCGGTCCGCTCGCCCGACCAACTATCGAGGCCACCCAAACCCTAGAAGAAAGAGCGTCGTTGTCGATCTACCCCCTCCCCGATAACTTCGACATGAGGGGGGACGTCGGACATGACATGAGGGGTGAGCGTCATTGTCGTCTACCCCCTCCCCGATAACTTCGACATGAGGGGTGAGCGTCGTTGTCGTCTAGCCCCTCCCCGATAACTTCGACATGAGGGGTGGCGTCGGACATGACATGAGGGGGGACGTCGGACGTCGGACATGAGGGGTGAGCGTCGTTGTCATCTACCCCCTCCCCGATAACTTCGACATGAGGGGGGACGTCGGACATGTCATGTGGATTTTTTTTTGTTCATATAGAAAATTCCGGTAACATAGATTTATCAAGAATGCCCCCATTATGGATGTGCACAAGTTGATCCTATTTTTTCTGATCTCATCTATATATATATATTCTTCTATATGTCACGTTGTCTGTTAAAGTATTGAAGAAATCCATGGCTTCATCATTAGCCGGAAGTAACATGCGTATGATGCTACGAAGCTCTTCAAAGTTGTTTTGGAACGGAGTTCCGGATAGAATAATTCGCTTTTTGGTACGAATTTCCGCAAAGGCCTTCCAAATAGCGATATTCGGAAGGCTCTTGCTGAACTTCGTACCAAAAAGCTAATTAATTATCCTATCCGGGACTCCGTTCCAAAACAATTTTGGAGAGCTTCGTACCATTATGCGCCTGTTAATTACTTCCGGCTAATGATGAAGCCTTGGTTTTCTTGAATCCTTTGACACTAGACAACGTGACATATAGAAGGGTAGATGAGATCAGGAAAAATATGGACCATTTTCTGCACATTCAGAATGGCGCCATTTTGTTAAATCCCTTAAAGGTTAATAGAATCCCTTGTTTGACATTCATGAGAGAGGCGGTCCGGACGTCGGACATTCATGAGAGAGGTGGTCCGGACGTCGGACATTCATGTTTGTATATTAATTGCCATGTTGTAATATTTGCAGAAACTATGGATCAAAGAGACTTGGAACAAGAATAGTTGTTGGGGGAGATAATCCTCGCCGGACGTGATGTCTTGTCGTTTCTCAACGACACCGATGGTCTGGAAGGAGAGGATGACGGCTCCGGTGATCGAACAATGGAGGAGGAAGGACATGATCATGATGGCTCCGGTGACCGAATGCCGGAGGAAGAAGGAGACCATGATGACGGCTCCGGTGACCGAACAGAGGAGGGAGCTGTTGCAAAGTCCGGCGAGGTATATATATTAATTAAGCCTGTGCTGACTAGCTAATTGATGCATTAATTGTTTTGGTATGTACATATATTAACTCTTCTTTCTTCTTTTATAGCCCTCCGGATCGAGCCAAACTTCGGTAACGAGACGAGGCCCGAAGAAGAGGTTGCGCAAGGATGAAAGGTTCACGATCACAGCACTCGCGGACGATGGCCATCCGATTGAACCCAAGCGGACCAAGGACACATTTTCTGCTCAGTGCGGAGCTATTGTTAGGGACAACATCCCGATCAGCATCAAGCAATGGAATAAGCCTAAGGACGACGCCCCTGAAGGTGATTATGTCACCGATAGACTGAAAGATGATCTTTGGACCGCGCTGAAGGAAAATTTCACCCTACCGCCAGAGGAGGATCCGGATAAGCCAGTTATAGAGCCACTGGTCAAGGCGTGTGCTCTTAAGAAGATGGCAGATCTATTCAGGAGGTGGAAGAATGAGTTGAAATCAAAGTTTGTCGACAAAGGGGAGACTCCAGAATTCATCGGCCGATTTGAGAAGATAAGAGATCACTGGCCCGCATTTGTGTCCTACAAGACATCGGACAAGAGTAAGAAAATGTCAGAGACAAACAAGAACAATGCTGCAAAGAAGCAGTATCACCATCACACGGGGTCAGGTGGCTACCTCAAAGCCCGGCCGTTGTGGGACAAAGCTGAGAATGACCTGATTGCTAAAGGGGTCATACCACAGACATTGAACTGGCCAGACCATTCAAGGACTTGGTTCTTCGGGGTTGGGGGAACTTTGGACCCTGCAACAGGGAAGTGCCGTTGGACGGACGAGCAACTTGCAATACCCGTCACGAAGCTTCAGAAGTATATCACCGCAGCGCAGGAAGGGACGTTCATTCCCGACAGAGAGAAGGACGAGCTGACTGAGGCCCTAGGGAGTGCTGAGCACCCTGGACGAACACGAGGCACACCAGGCTCTGTTCCGTGGAAGGTTGGGTTTCCCGACGCAGGCAGTTACAGAAGCCGGGAGAGAAAGAGGAAAGTGGAGCTGAGCGACATGCAGAAGCTCAATGCAAGACTACAAAAGCTAGAGGAAGCTGAGAGCCAGCGAGCTGCCGGCCAACCATCCCAGAAGCTACCCCGCCATCTCAGCGGAGAAGCAGCGTGGCTTCCACGAAGCCCGTTTAGCCCAACTTCACGGCTCCTATCTACCCCGTGGATACTATCACGGAGGCTCAACATTGCGAGCTTATGACGAAATACCGGAACCTCACTTTCAAGGCGGCTGTCGGCTCTGTTGCACCTCCTCAACCCAACGGAACTTTTCACTGCCTTCCGATTCCACATGGCTATGCTGTTGTGATGGTGGATGAAGTAATGGAGGGATTTGAGGAGCTCGAGCTTGACCACTCTACAGGTGAAGGGGAGAATCAGCTGGTTCGTGCTCTGAGGAGTACATGTCTATGGCAGAAGGAGTACCTCAAGCTTCCAAACTTGACGCCTCCGCCTCCTCCTCCTCCTTCGGTGAATCAGGGCACTCCGCCTCCTCCTCCTCCTCCTCCGGCGAGTGATCAGGGCACCCCGCCTCCTTCTCCGGCTCCTCCGACGCGTGAGGGCACTCCGCCTCCTCCTTCGCCTACTCCGGCGCGTCGGAGCAGTCTGCCTCCTCCACCGCCTCGTCGGCAACGGCGGAAGACAGACGCCGCCGCTCCGGCTCCTCCGGCGCGTCGGAGCACTCCGCCTCCTTCTCCGCGTCGTCAGCAACGACGGAAGAGAGACGCTGCCGCTCCGGCGGCTAGCAGTACAAGCAGAGGCGGGGGGCAATTCAGATACGGTCCATCTCTCAAGCCTCTGGAAAAGTTACCATATGAGAGGACCGAGCAGGAAAACAAGGACATATGTCGTGCCCAATTGAGGGACCATTTTGCAAAGAAAACTCCACCTCCGAAGGAGAAGCTATATCCGGTGAAAGTGAAGCGCACTATCGATGCCCTGAAGCGACCACCACCGCCTCCGCCGCAATCCAACTATGATCGCATTATTCATAAGACATATGAAGAAGCGCGGTGGTCGGGAAGTACTTCCAGTGATGCAAGGTTAGCAGAACGAAGAAGTGTGAAAACAATTCCCCAGCTCTGCGAACAGGAGAAGCAATCGTGCCCCCCGCTCAAGGTGTCTAGCGATATCGTCGCTAATCATCCGGGGATGGTGCCCGGTACCAATCCTGGTGATTACTTGGGGGATGATGTATTTTTTGAAACGGCTGAGGTAACAAAAGAAGAATATAAATACGTGCACGGGAAGCCTCTCGTCAAACCTGGTCATCCTCCTCTAACAACGATGATGTACAAATTGCATGAGTGGTACATGAAAACCTGTAGGGAGTCTGGGAGAGACACTATGTATATGGCAGTGAAACCAGAGCACGAATTCATTGGACTTCCCGTGATGCCTGTTGAATTTGTGGAGTTATTTCAGTTATACAATCAACTGGCCCTCGACAAACAACTCATGACTTCCTACTGTCTGTAAGTATTACTTCTAAAGTTAAGTCTCTAGCTCAGCTCGTTCATTGCATGTATATATAATTATCCTCACTATATTATGCAGATTGAAGATCGTCGAATGCAAAAAACTAGGAATCTTCGACGTTGGGTTCATTAGCCCAGATGCCGTAAATGAATGGACGGTACAAAACTCAATCAAAGAGACCAAGGAGAACTTGCAAAAGTCGTTCCTTATACATCAAAACAAAAGGGAAATACTCTTTCCTTACAACTTCAAGTGAGTGTTGCTGTCTTCTCTGTATACTCGGTTTCGCTTACTCGAGGTTAAGTAATGTAATTGATGAGTTATATATGCGTGCGCAGTTACCACTTTATTCTGCTATCCATTAAGCTTGACGGGGCATTAGTAACTGTCTTAGACTCGAGACGTAAAGATCCCGAGAATTATGCGGACATGACTGCAATGCTCAAGAAGTAAGTTCAGTCAATACCGGGACCATACCGGCATGCAACTTTCGTTAATTTCCTGATATCAAGTAATCATTTTCTTTGCCTGGCAGGGTTTGGAAGAAGTTCACCCGAAAGGTTCCTGGTCTAAACAAAGAGTTGCGATTTACGCACCCCAAAGTAAGTAGTACTAGCTAGTTCCGCGCATCTCTAATTGATTCAAATTTTCATCAATATATCATTACCATGCTTGCTTATCAGTTTGATTGAACTCTATTCTCGTAAAGTGCTTGTACCAAAAAGAAGGGACTGTTTTATGTGCATACTACGTATGCGAGTTCATTCGCCACTCGACCTCTGAGCGGGGCTTCTCTGACAAACAATTTGAAGTACGTAAATAATATTCACAATTTTATTTTATATATTACCATCAATTGTGTTGAGTTTTATTCATATATATGCATGTATTGACCCCCTTCTTTAAATTAGATCTGGCAGATGCGGGATGAACTCCTACCACATGATCGCATACGAGCAATTCAAGAGGAATTGGCGGGATTCTTTCTTGACCACGTCATACCTAAAGACGGAGAATACCATGCGGATTTGTGATTGGATCTTAGGTAGATGATGTTAGGGATTGTAAAAGATGTTATATTGTATATATGTAGTACCGTCGGATAGATATACGAAAACTTGTTGTTCGACCAATCTCTCCGAGAAAGAGAGGTCGATCACTTCTCTCTGTATATGTTCATGACGATCTTGTGTACTTAATGGTTCCTTCATTTGCTTACTAGCTAGCGTGTTGAGTTCTCTCTATAGTAGCTAGCGTCGACCAAGCACGGAGAAAGAGAGGACACTTCTCTCTATTAGCTAGTTAACACAATATGAAACTCCTAAATTAACCCTACAAAACCCCCTAAACCCCCCCCCCCCCTTCAAAAAAAAAAAACAAAAACCCCAGCTCCTGCTAGATGCTGACGCGTGGATGCCCTTTGGTCCCGGTTGGTGTTACCAACCGGGACTAAAGGTCCTCCTGCCTGGGCTCCCCGCAGCGGCCACGTGGAGCCCCTTCTGTCCCGGTTTGTAAGCGAACCGGGACTAAAGGTTTTGGGCTTTAGTCCCGACCCTTTAGTCCCGGTTTCAGAACCGGGACAAATGAGCCTCTGGAACCGGGACAAATGGGCCGTTTTCCACTAGTGTTCCTTCATTGCTATATGTGTTGGCCTAGAGAGACGCAGCTTTATAGTTCCTTCATTGCAGCATGTAGGCGAAGAAATCAACAGAGTTTTACTGGCAGGGATGACTAGAGAGACGCAGCTTTATAGGGCTTGCATTTTTTTTCTCAGTCTTAACACTCTGTTTTATCTGTGCAAAATTGTTACAACTACAAACTGATGGAAGCGAATTAAATGGAACCTGTGTATGTAGTTTCACAATATATATACTACGAAACCAATGGAAGCAAATAGATGTGGTGTATATCATTCCAGAACATATATTACAAACTACCGGAAACGGGAATACAAATCATAGTGGAAAACATTGGTATCTCTATATTTCCAGGAGCTATACTTACTAACGTGCAAAGTTAGTAAGCAAGCAGCCTAATTGATTTCTCTATCAATAGCACATGCACGTATCGCAGTAAGCTTCGTGTACGTGCACCTGGCCTTGGCTGGGCGTTGTCTCCACGTACATCGACAGATCAGTGAGGGCACGCAACCCTCTGAGAATACCAACACAGATCATCTGACTGAATTTCTCAGTGCTCGCTGCATTTCTTCTAGGCTAGTGTTTTGTAGTGCCAACCGTGTTTTCCCCATTGAGGACAGGGTGATTCGGAGCCAAGGCTCAGCTGCACCCGCCGATGAACAGTACACTCGAAATAAATAGCAAAAAATGCAAGATGCTGGGGTGCATGTGATGCGTGCAATTTTTGTGTGGTGTTTGGACATTTGAAGATCTTGTGGTAAAAGAAAACAAACATGGCTTCTCAAATAAACGACTTTGAAAACGTGCACTGTCTAGATCAGGTTTGTTTTTCCAACGAGCTCCCTAAATGTCCAAACCCTGCGAAATATTGCACACACCAAAGCATATGCATGCCAAATATATATATATATATATATATATATATATATATATATATATATATATATATATATATATATATATCAGAATTTATGGTGTTTGTTTACTATTTATTTGAATTTACTGTGCAGCTGAGCCTATGCTCTCAGATGCGTATTTTCCCTTGCTCTTCTTTGATATCAATCCATTTGGATGTGAACAGAAGGAGGATGCATGTTGGGATGACCCTTAACTCTCTAGGACAATTTAAGCAACTAAAGAAGGGGGAATGGTTTATTACATCGATATATGACGCAGTTAATGACACTCAATTGCACATGAGGTTGGTGGTGCTAAACCTGAGTAAGTATAAATATACACCTGGGCTTAGCAAATCAGACACATCCACCTGCTATCTAACAAAGCAGCTACGTGGCTAGCCACCACTTGTGCTTGCCAAGCAAACTGTTGAGAGCATCAATGGCCACCGGTGCAACGCTTAAGAAGATGACGGCCATCTGCATGATGGTCCTGTTCGCCGGGCAGCTGCAGAAAATGGCCGCACAGGAGGGCGACGCGGTCTCAGGCCTCAGTGGGGCCCTGTCCGGCATTGTCGGGGGCCTCGTCGGTGGGGACCTGCCCGGCGGGGGCGCCGGCGGCCTCGGCGCCGTTGGTGGGGGTAGCTCGTTTCCTGGGGCCGTGCCGTAGCCAGTGTGTCCCCTCCCCCCGCCGGTGAGGTCGCCAAGCGAAGAGAGAAGGCACGCGTTCCGTTCCGTGTCTTGATTTCGTCCGTTGGTGTTATTTTAAGTTCCTCTCGTCTCTAGCTTAATTCTGCTTGGTAGATGTAATGCAGAGTTGACCGGCCACACACTCTCTCTCTCTCTCTCGTGGAGTCGTGGAACAGACAAACAACTACCCTGACGCGCCCTTTCTTGTATATATTTAAGTTCGTACTTCTTCTTATCTTGTCTTTGTTGTGATCTCACAGCTGGCTTCAGTCAAACATGCCCTAAGAGTCTGGCATAAATAAAAGTTGTGAATAAGAAGTCAAGAACATCCCTTTGTCCATTCAGCTTGGGTGGCCGGCAAAACAGTTGAAGCAGGCAGAGATACCCAGTGTTGTACACAATAGTTTTCTGATTGTGGTAGCATGCAGGTTTAGAAGTCACATACACCAGAGTGATTAAAACTGTCATGACGTACGTCTGTTGTAAGTTGCTTGGAGGACATGCAGTTTCCTGAAACTAAAACTGTCAACCTAGTAGAATGGGGTTTTCACAGACATAAACTGAAACTTTGCTTTATGATATGCCAACAGCAGCAGTCTGAACATTACCGAAAAAGGCTTTTGCCCCGCTTTATATATAAAACAACGATCAACAACATTCTGATACAAACGCACACCAACACAACACACCCACACACCCAAGGCAGGATACATAGGTGCAGCAACACCACCCAGCACTAGAAGAGCAACTGGGGGCTCAACCGGGAACACGTCACCGCAAAGAGATACATCCACATATGACGAACCGTGGGCTCCAAGGCGACGCCTTCAAGAAGGATACGACACCGGAGCGCCGCCACCGCCCTATCCGAGGATCAGAGTTTCCCCTGGAGCAGCACGACGGGCGAAGAGAGCCACGACAACGCCTTCAAGAAGGAAACGAGCTTCGCCGCCACCGGTCTGTCCAAAGATAGAGCAGGTTTTCACCCCGGCCAACACTCACCGTCACCGATCGCCACACCCCGGCTATCATGCCGCCCACACGACCATGGCCACCAGGCAACACCAAGGCACGAGCTCTGCCCATGAGCACCGTGCAACCACCTCCAGGGCCGCCGCCCCGGCATCCAAGACCTTGACACCACCTCACCCGAGATCTGCCGCTACCCCAACCAAAGAGACGAGCGAAAAGGTCCGCCTTTCCCACCCCTGGGCTGCCCCCGGCGTCGAGACCCAAAGGCCGGCCAGAACTGGCCTCCATCAACTCGTCCTGCAGCACCGGGCGCGAGACAAGTTCAGTCCTACGGCACCGTGTGCGAGACGAGGTCGGTCCTGCTGCACCGTGCGCGAGACGAGCTCGGTCCTACACATCGTGCGCGAGACGAGCTCGGTCCTGCCGCACCGGGCGCGAGACGGTTGATGGACCGCAGCTGGGAGCGGGCTAGCCCTTCGACAGAAGTAGTGCCTGAACGCCGAGGAAATGAAGCAAAGGTCGACACGATCCAACCGCAGACGAGCCGACGCCGGAGTAAAGCCAGCCGTCGCCGCGGGCAGAGCCGCCGAGCCACCGTGTAGCGCCGCGCCTCCGGGAAGCCACCGCCCGTGCGCCGGACCTCCCCGCGCCGCCGCCCTCTGCCGGAGAAACAGCCACGCCAGGCCGGTGCCCAACCTGCGCCGCCCATCCCGATCTCGAGCCAGATCCAGGACGCCGGGCACGCATCCGCCACAACCTGCCGCCACGGCCGGCCCACCTCCATCGCGCCGCTCCCCGCACCAACTCCAGAGGAGCGATGCCCGCTGAGCGCGCCTCCTCCACGCCACCCCGCATGTCCCCTGCAGCCACGGCCCAAGCCGTCCGCGTGCAGCCAGCCGGAGGCGCCCCGACCCAGATCTAGGCCGAGATGCACACCGCCGCTGCCCCGCGCAGGACCGCGTGATACGTCTCCAACGTATCTATAATTTTTGCTTGTTCCATGCTGTTATATTATCATTCTTGGATGTTTTACAATCATTTTACTACAATTTTATACTATTTTTGGGACTAACCTATTAACCTAGAGCCTAGTGCCAATTTCTGTTTTTTCCTTGTTTTTGAGTTTTACAGAAAATGAATATCAAACGGAGTCCAAACGGAATAAAAATCTACGGTGACTTTTTATGGACCAGAAGAAGCCCAGGGAGCTTGGGAGTTGGGCCAGAAGAGCCACGAGGCCACCACAAGCCTGGGGGGCGCCCCCCTAGGGCGCGCCCCCCTGGCTTGTCGTCACCTCGTGGCCCCCCTGGACTTGTTTCCGCCGCCAAAAATTCCTATAAATATAGAAACCCCCAGAAACAAACCTAGATCGGGAGTTCCGCCGCCGCAAGCCTCCAGAGCCACGAAAAACCAATCGGGAGCCCGTTCCGGCACCCTGCCGGAGGGGGAAACCATCACCGGAGGCCATCTTCATCATCCCGGCGGTCTCCATGATGAGGAGGGAGTAGTTCACCCTCGGGGCTGATGGTATGTACCAATAGCTATGTGTTTGATCTTTCTCTCTCTCGTGTTCTTGAGATGACACGATCTTGATGTACCGCGAGCTTTATTAATATAGATGAATCATATGGAGTTTTCCCCTCTCTATCTTCTTGTGATGAATTGAGTTTTCCCTTTGAAGTTTTCTTATCGGATTGAGTCTTTAAGGATTTGAGAACACTTGATGTATGTCTTGCGATGGGATATCCGTGGTGACAATGGGATGTTCTATTGATCCACTTGATGTATGTTTTGGTGATCAACTTGCGGGTTCCGTGACCTTGGGAATCTATGCATAGGGGTTGGCACATGTTTTCGTCTTGACTCTCCGGTAGAAACTTTGGGGCACTCTTTGAAGTTCTTTGTGTTGGATTGAACATGATGAATCTGAAATTGTGTGATGCATATCGTATAATTAAGCCCATGGGTACTTGTGGTGACATTGGAGTATCTAGGTGACATTAGGGTTTTGGTTGATGTGTATCTTAAGGTGTTATTTTAGTACGAACTCTAGGGCTGTTTGTGACACTTATAGGGATATCTCATAAGATTGATCGGAAAAGATAACTTTGAGGTGGTTTCGTACCCTACAATAATTTCTTCGTTTGTTCTCCGCTATTTGTGACTTTGGAGTGAACTCTTTGTCACACGTGAGGGATTTACATATGATTCAACTATGTTAGTATTGTTGAGGGAACTTGCATTAGTGAAAGTATGAACCCTAGGCCTTGTTTCTAAGCATTGCAATACCGTTTGTGCTCACTTTTATCATTAGTTACCTTGCTGTTTTTATATTTTCAGATTATAAAACCCTATATCTACCATCCATATTGCACTTGTATCACCATCTCTTCGCCGAACTAGTGCACCTATACAATTTACCATTGTATTGGGTGTGTTGGGGACACAAGAGACTCTTTGTTATTTGGTTGCAGGGTTGTTTGAGAGAGACCATCTTCATCCTACGCCTCCCACGGATTGATAAACCTTAGGTCATCCATTTGAGGGAAATTTGCTACTGTCCTACAAAACTCCGCGCTTGGAGGCCCAACACGAGTCTACAAGAAGAAGGTTGTGTAGTAGACATCACCGCACTGGCCGACCCCGCTGCGTAGCCGCCGCAGCAAGAGCACACGACCACGCCGCCAGCGAACCCGCGCGCCTCGCCGCCGCCGCGCCCCACACCGAGCGCCGCGCCCCCGCTGACCAGCGCGTCCCGCACCGCGCGCCGTCAGACGAGGAGGAAGGAGAGCCCCGCCGCCGCCGACGCGGGCCAGGCTTTATCTTGCGCTTGATCTTGCGCTTCTCGAACTTCTTCTTCTTCGGAGCGCCATCGCTGGCGTTCTTCTAACTTTGTTCGTTTGGCACACGATCTTGGCGAGTGTAACTACTAGAGCCCTCACCTTCTCTCCTTGAGTCTAGCGCCTGCCACTGAGCCCGTGTGAGCATGACATGCTCATCATTCCTCCCGTCCCCGAGACTGTACCGCATATGCTCGTCGTGAGTTTGTAGCGCCCGACAAGATCATCAATGGAGAGGGTCGCGAGATCGACGCACTGCTCGATTACCGTGACAATTTGTAGGTACCGGGGAGGAGCCGCGCGCAAGAACCGATGGACAACCGAGTCCTCCGTGAAGTTCTCTCCAAGTGCGCGGATCCGAATGACGAGAGTAGCTACCCGTGAAGCGAACGCGTCCACTGACTCATTGTCACCCATGACCAAAGTCTCATAGTTCCTTAAGAGAGTTTGGAGATTGGCTTGCTTGACGCGGGTGTGTCCCTCGAACATGAGCTCCTAGGTATCCCATGCCTCTTTCGCCGTTTCTTTGGCGATCTCCGGCGTAGGAGCCCCGCCGCCCCGTCCATCTCCGACGTAGGAGCCCTGCCGGTGCCACACACACACACACACACACACACACACACACACACACACACACACACACACACACACACACACACACACACACATTGTGTTTAAAAACGTGCAAATATTTTCTAATTGTTAGAACATCTTTTTAGTGTTATGAAATTTTTTGTGGTTGGTATGCAACATTTTTTCATTAAACAATGTCTTAAGAAAATTGTAGTAGATGGATAAGTAGATTGATATTGTTAGATGATTTTGTTAAATTATGATGCTTTTCATGTTTTAGTTTTAGTTGTTTTAGGTAATTAAGTGTTCATATTGTTTTAGTTAATTTAGTTGGTTTATGTTTTAGTTGTTTAGTTTTTTTTTATGTTTTAGTTAATTTAGTTGTTTTATGTTTTAGTTGTTTTAGTTCTCAAGTCGACGATGCCCATCCCGCATCCTCGTCGTCGAGTCGGCGGCGACCACCTGCTTGAGAGGCGCCATGTCCGGGACTGGGCTCCGCCGGGCTGGCACTGGGAGGTGCTGCCTTCCGGGGCGCGGAGCTTGGTGAGAAATGAGGGTCCCATCGTCGACCCGGAGGTTATTTGGTGGTGGTCGCGTGGACCACAGTCGGTGCAGAGGGAGCCGGCCCCCGCGGAGGTGGTGCGTCGCCGTGTCAGGGAGGAGGACGAGCACGTCCGACGCTACACTACTAGGAAAAACCTTATAGGCAGGACAATATCAGTAGCACTGGAATATAACAGGCGCTGCTGCTAATTACCAGTAGCGATGTATTTAGGAAGCGCTACAAGTAAGGACTTAGCAGGACAATATCAGTAGCACTGGAAACATAAAGAGCGCTACTGCTAAGCGGGGACACGACGAGCCCACCGACACTATTGGTAGTAGCAGCGTTGTCCAGAATACAGCGCTACTACTAAGACTTTATCAGTAGCGCTTTATTTGGTGGAGCCGCTACTGATAATGGGGCCCACTTAATAGTAGCGTTTTTCTGGAAAGCGCTACTAATAAGTAACATAGCAGTAGCGCTTGCGGAAAAACAGCGCTACTGCTATGCGTGGCTGGTGCCACCTTTTCACCCCCTCCCCCTCCTCCCCCATTGCCCTCTCTCCCCCTCCTTTCCCCTCTCCCCTCACCATTTTTGCCCTTCTTCTCTCTTCCTCCTACCTCTTTTCTCTCCCCATTAATGCCCCCCTCCACCATAACTCTCCTCCATAAATGGCCTTCTCATCTCTAGCTAGCTCCATAAATGCCCCCCTATCTCATTTGTTTAGCTCTCCCTCCATTCCATTAGATATAGATCTAGCTAGCTCATCTCTCTCCCTCTCCGTTAGTTACCTAGAGTCATCTCTCCTCCCCAACAACTTGATCTAGCTAGCTATTGACATGTCCCCAACAACTAGATCTAGCTAGATCTAGCTAGATATAGGTGAGTAAAAATTAAGTTGTTCATTTCAAGAATGGGAATATGTGTGTGTGAATGGGAATATATGTGTGTTTGGGATATGGAGAGATTTGTGCGAGTGACATGCCCCCGAGTTGCTTATGTTTTGCCGAAATGTCGATTTATTTCCGTTTCGGTGAATTTCGAGCAAACTCGATATGTCCTATTTTTAGGCAAGGTCATGCCAAATTTTTATATGACTTTGATGCATGCATGCATTTTGTTTATAACCCTTTTGCTTGTTATACTGTGCATGTAGTCGGTCATGAAGGTGAGTGGATGGAAGGTGGAGCGATACATGCAATCCGCGGTGATGGACATGCATGCAAATAATTGGACTAGGATTAGATGTCCGTGTACAAGATGCAAAGAAGGAGTCCTTTTGGACCCTTACGATCGTGGTAGGTTGAAGGCGCACCTGCTGATGAATGGTTTCATGGATGGCTATACTCGGTGGATAAGTGAAGATGATGATGATGAGGACGTCCACATGGCAGGGAATAACGACATGGGGCTAGACGAAGAGATGACCGATCGACACGAAGACGATGGCGTCAGACATGGCGGCGGGGAAGAGTTAAATGATGGTGGCGGAGAAGATTCCGAACATGGCGGCGGAGAAGATTCCGGATACGGCGAAGAAGAGTCCGGACATGGCGGAGAAGCAGAGGCGGCGGTCACGCCGCAGTCTTCGACGTGACTAAGTGCAATCGTGCAGGACCCTCATGTTCGAGACCTCCTTCGCAAGAGTACGACTAGCGACAGAGCTGCTTCTAGAGAGGAGGCCAAGCTGGCGCAACTTGAAGTAGACTCGAAGACTCCATTGTATGACGGTTGCGATCCCGAGGTGACCCGCTTGAGTTTCACGCTCGAACTTCTAAAGACGAAGGCCAAAAACAAATGGACAGACAAAAGCCTCGATGAGCATTTGAAGTATCTACATAATAAAGTTCTTCCCGCGGGGAACCCGTGTCCTACTAGTGTCGATGAGGCCAAGAAAATTGTTTGCCCTTTTGATTTGCCGCACATTAGGTACCATGCATGCATCAACGATTGCATCATTTATCGGGGGGGAGCAAGCGGAAAAAAACAGCTGTCCAGTGTGCAATGCTTCTCGATACAAGAAGGCAGGAAAGAAAGCTCCTCAGAAAGTTGTATGGTACTTTCCAATCACTCCCCGTCTGCAGCGGTATTTCGTAGATCCTAAGGAAGCAAAGCTCATGCGCTGGCACACGGAGAGGAAGAAGCCCGACGATGGAGATGATCCGAAGCTGAGACACCTCGTAGATGGTAGCCAGTGGAGAGCATTCAACACTGTATATGGATTTGCTGCAGAAGATCCAAGGTACATCGTGCTTGGTGCGAGTACCGATGGCATGAATCCGTTTGGAAACCAAAACACCAACCACAGCACATGGCCCGTCTTTGTATGGATGTACAACCTCCCCCCATGGAAGTGCATGAAGACAAAGTACATAGACATGAGCATGCTGATTCAAGGGCCGAAACAACCGGGAAATAATATTAACCTGTATATGGGGCTTCTGAAAGAGGAGCTAGACACGTTATGGAAAACACCGGCAAGGACATGGGACGCCAGCAAAGGAGAGTATTTCTATATGAGAGCCGCGCTGATGACGACGGTGCACGACTATCTCGGTTACGGGTACACCTCAGGCCATGTGTGCCACGGATACTGTGGATGCACGAGGTGCATGGATGATACAACGTCTCAGCAGCTTACGTCAACGAAAGATGGCGGGTCCAGGAAAATCGTGTACATGGGGCATCGTAGATGGCTCGAGAAGGATGACCCGTGGAGAAAGCGTGGAGATCTATTCAATGGGTTGACTGAGCATCGAGGACCTCCACGTAAGAGAAGCAGCACCGAAATCAACGAGCTGTTGAAAAACTGGGGACAGTGCCCCGCGCCGGGAACGATGAAAAAGGTGCCGGAGCCGCTACTGAAGGTATGGAAAACGAGGTCTGTTTTCTGGGACTTGGAGTACTGGCCCAATCACGACACACCTCATTGCCTTGATCAAATGCATATCACGAAGAATGTCCTCGAGAGCTTGCTTGGCACACCGATGAACATGCCGGAGAAGACCAAGGACGGGCCGAAGGCAAGGAAAGACTTGGAAGATTTGAAGATCAGGAAAGATCTTCATCGTAAAAAGTCGACGGAGGAGACGGAGACGGAGACGGAGGAGGGGGGAAGGGGCAGAAAAGTCAACAAGAAGGAGGAGAATTGTTGCCCCCCTTCTTGCTTCACCTTAAGTGCGAAGGAGATCGATCAATTCATCAAGTGCCTTATGGGAATCAAAGTCAGTTCCGGTTACTGTGGGAAGATAAGCAGATTTCTAGACCCCAAGAAAAAAAGGTTCAGCGGGATGAAGTCTCATGACTGTCACGTGATGATGACACAGATACTCCCGGTTGCCATTAGAGGGATAATGGACAAGCACGTCCGTGACACGCTTACTGGTCTCTGCAACTTCTTCGATGTTATCTCTCGAAAGTCCATAAGTGTGAAGCAGCTCCGAAGGTTACAGGAAGAGATCGTTGTCATACTATGTGAGCTTGAGATGTACTTCCCACCCGCGTTCTTTGACGTCATGGTGCATCTGTGTGTCCACATCGTGGACGACATCATCGACCTCGGGCCGACATTCCTTCACAGCATGATGCCGTTCGAGAGGATGAATGGGGTCATCAAAGGATTCGTTCGTAACATGTCCCGTCCCGATGGGAGCATCGTCCAGGGGTATCTGACGCATGAGTGCATCTCCTTTTGCGAGAATTATATAGCCGTCGGAGACCCTGTTGTTGGTTTGCCCGTCAACAAGCACGATGGGAGGCTCGAAGGAGAAGGTCACAACAACGGCCGGAGGGAATTGCACGTGGACTACTCGGATCGACGGAACGACTTTGACAGGGCTAACTTAGTAGTGCTACAACACCTAGATGTGGTAGATGATTATGTGGCACGGCATAAAGAAACCATCGCAAATAAGTACCGTGATAAGGGGATGCTCAAGACGGACGACGAAGTAACTGTAGAGCACAACGCCACTTTCTTGCGTTGGTTCAAAGAGCAAGTTCTTGAAAATCCCCCGGAAGAGGACAGTTCGGACGGATTGCTCATACACACCTTAGCACATGGCCCCGCGCCCAAACTCGCGAGCTATCAGTCATATGATATCAACGGGTACACGTTCTACACGGAGGCCAAAGACATGGACAGTGATTACCAGAACTCCGGGGTGACGATTGAATGCGTGACCGACGCTAACGGCACAACTGAAAGATTCTACGGAAGGGTCGAAGAGATCTGTGAGCTTGACTATACTGGATTGCATGATGCGACGATGCTCCGTGTCAGATGGGCTAAGGACGTCATAAGAGAAAACAAGTATTTCACTACCATGTCTATACCACCCGCTGACGCGAAGAGTGCAACCGTGAACGTTAACGTCATCGCCAAAACTGAGCCATGGGTACACGCTAAGCACATGACACAATGCTTCTTCATAACCGACCCGACCAATCCCAGCCGTGTTGTCGTGAGGAGAGGCAAAAGGAGCATCGTCGGAATGGATGGAGCCGCCAACGAGGAAGACTACGACCAATACGGCAACCCGATGAGGGAAGATGACGATGACGATGAAGCATACGTGAAAAGAAGAATCAATACTACATTACATAAGAAAGATCGTACTCCATGGTTCCGGAAAAGTCACAAAGAGGGGCTCAATTATTCGGCAACGAACAAGAAAGGGAAGAAGCTCAATGTGAAACATCGTCGACGTAGCTGAGAAACCATCATTTATATATATGTATCTATTTTGTGTACGCACTTAAGTAACCGTTATCGGTCAACTGATATATATGTTACCACCACATGCATGCATGGTTCCGGTGATATTCGCGCAGTGTGGCAGGGAGACGCCGTCGTAAACAGAAAGGAAGAAAGCAATACAAAAGAAATACAAAAGGGAGAAAGCAATACAAAAGAACAAAAACAAAAGGGAGAAAGTAATACAAAAGAAAAAGAAGAGTAAACAGAAAAGAAAAGGGAAATAATAAAAACTAATACATATCAGTAGTGCTGGATTATGAACCAGCGCTATAGCTCATATAGTTATAGCGCTGGATCCTAAGCCAGCGCTACTACTATGTGTATTTTAGAATTAAAAAAATGAAAATTAAAACAGTTAGTGGTAGCGCTGGATTATGACCCAGCGCTATAGCTAATTTAGCTATAGCGCTGGTCCTAACCCAGCGCTACTACTATATTTGAGTTAACCGCCACGCGTGCTCAAATTTTCCAACTCCCATTCCCCCCCACCCCCACCTCTCCCCCTCCTCTCTGTCGCGCGCCACCGTCGCCCTCCTGCCCGCCGCCGTCGCCCCTGCCCGCCGCTCTGACCTCCTCCTTGTCCGCGCGGACGCCCGAGCCCTCCCATTCCCCCCCACTCTCCTACCTCTCCCCCTCCTCTTTGTCGCACACCGCCGTCGCCTCTGCCCTGCGCGGTCGGCCCTGCCCGCCGTCGTCGCCCCTGCCCGCTCCGGCCTCCTCGTCCGCGCCGCTGCAGGTACCCCCCTCCCCCCCACCTCCCCCTCTCTCTAGTAAATTAGGAAAAAAAATCTAGGGTTCATATCTAGGGTTAAAAACAGGATTGTTGCTACTTAGTAATAGAATGTCCTAGTACAACCATTAAAAGCCAAACTCTAGAGAACCACCTGACCAAATTAGAATTCGGAGTAGAGCAACATAGATGCGTCAATTTAAATTGAATAGATCACACCCTAGGCAATGAGCGCTGAGCCTAATCTATGTTTGACTGCAAGAAAATAGATATGCATATTGATTTGGTGAGTCAGGTTAGAACTGAATGATACTTACAACGAAAAATTAAGTCATCTTCACAATGCTTTACACGGTAACTTACCTACTACACTATTTAGTCGATAGTACTACTTGACTTGCATACTCCATGGCTAACAACACCAGCGGTAGACCAGTTTTCTTCCCTCCATGGTTGGTGTAGGATTCAAGATTTTGAGTGAACATGAAAATACACATGGATATGAAGAAATACTTGCTTATGGTTTCCTTCTCTTGGGCTATAACAATGTGCATTCTAGGTACCCTCCCTGTCGTGCAAGGGCCTTGTAAGATCCATAGCAATTCCTTCTATCCGTGTGTGATATAAGTTTTTGAAACTTTGGCATTTTGATATATCCGAGTGGCCTATGTTTTGCCGGAATGTTGATTCATTTCCGTTCCGGCAAATTTCAGGCGCTCCATATGTCCACTTTTTAGCAAAGGTCATGCCGAAAATTTCCGTGATTTTCGGCATGACTTGTGCTAGAAACTAGGACATATGGAGTGCCCGGGATTTGCCGGAAGGGGAATGAATCAACATTCCGACCAAATATAGGCCCCTTTTTTCTCTTCATTATATCTTTTATTTACAATTGTTGAATAGGAAACATGTCTACCCACGCCTCAGCCGAGGGTTCTGCTCGCCTCGAAGAAGACCCCATCGAGGCAGCAAATCACTATTTCGATTACCTGGACGAACACCAGATGGGGGTGCATGTGTAGGAGATATGCCCTACAGGCAATAATAAATGTTATTGATTATCTCCCTGTTCATAATTAGGTTTATGTTCCATGCTATAACTGCTATGGTTCTCGAGTCTGCAATAACCACGAGGCTCGGAGAAAGACTCGTATGCACGTGTGGAATAATAAACGATAATATGTATTCCTAGTCTGGCCTCTAAGACTGGCTCAAGTATTGCATGATGATCATGTTTTCCTGATCATGGGCATGGCTATGCCGGCAATTTTGAGGGCACAATGTTAGAAGAACATTTGTGTTGAATCGACCCGAATTGATGTTATGCTATGAGCTTCATTCGTCATAAGTTAATGGTTAATAACACAGAGATGGTTAATGTTTGGATAATTCCTTAGACCATGAGAGTATCGAGTTTCTTCATGCTTGCTTCATGAACTTTGGGGTTTGTTAAACGTCATCCGTAAATGGGTGGCTATTACGGCGGCTTACGGGTTCATGGAAAAGTATGTCAAGTAACTTGATAGCTCAAGATTGGGATTTGCTCCTCCGACGATGGAGAGATATCTCTGGGCCCTCTCGGTGTTACAGTATCCTTCATCGTCTGGCCAGACACTTTGTGATTTGATCACGGGGATGCCGGAACACGGGAACGAGAAAAGAGAACAATACCGGTAACGAGGTAAATGGCATAGTCGACAAGTTGTTGATCCACGGGGATGCCAACATGTCTCACCTCGGGTATTTGTAACATATCGCGAAGCAACAGGAATAGCACACGGCAACTGGAGGTTCACTCGAATATTCATTCGTGTGGGTATAGGGGTCAATATGGGTGTCCACGGCTCCGATGTTGATCATTGATCGGAAGGGGTTCCGGGTCATGTCTATACTTGACCGAACCTATAGGGTCACACGCTTAAGGGTCATCTATCTGCTGAATACTAGACAGGGAGTCTGAGAGAAATTCACCGAAAAAGTTTCGGAGACAACGGAAGAGTTCCGGAGAGAGAACACCGGAAGAGTTTCGGTAAAACCGAAAAGTTGTTTCGGAGTGTACCATAAAGGCAAATTGGTTTCGGCACATGCCTGGAAATTATTAGAAGGTACCAGAATTGTTCCGGTAACTTCTGAGATTTTTCAGAGACAAAAACCGGAAATGTTCCGGACTGCCGGAACCGCTTTAGTTGCTTTTCACAGATGAAAATCACTAAACCGAAAAGTTGTTTCGGAGTACACCATAAAGTCAAATTGGTTTCGGCACATGCCTGATAAT
This sequence comes from Elymus sibiricus, assembly GCA_039707655.1. Taxonomy (NCBI): domain Eukaryota; kingdom Viridiplantae; phylum Streptophyta; class Magnoliopsida; order Poales; family Poaceae; genus Elymus; species Elymus sibiricus. Next base: position 25,760,416 of record CM077675.1, read on the forward strand.
TCTTGGAGGGTGCCAGAATCGTTCTGGAAACTTTCTGGAATTTTCGGGGATGAAAACCGGAAATGTTCCGGTGCTGCCGGAACCGCTTCAGATGCTTTTCGCAGATGAAAATCACTAAACCGGAATTGTTTCGGATCGCGTTGAAAATTATTTTAGTGGGTACTGGAAATCTTCTAAGCCCACATGAATATTTTCAGTTCGAATGGACGCTGAAATATGTCGTCGTGAATAGTGAAAGTGCTTTTTGGATTACTTTATGGAAAGCCACCTTTTGGGGCTTTACTCACAAATATCTTTAGGGATGACATGGAAGGATAAGGGCTGCCCACTTGCTTTTACTTTTATGCCCTTGTGAAGGGCATTTTGGGTATTTCAAGTGGCACCCTACCCCTTGGGTTTTCCTATAAATAGAGGTGGAGATGCACTCTCCACTCTCACTCTTTCTCACATACACATGCCATCTGATGTTATCTGGCTTCTCTCTCCCTCCCAGCGAAATAGTTTCGTAGAGCCGAAAGGCTGTCTGGGTTCCGGTGCGAACTAGTTCTGGACGGCGAAGCCCTGCCGGATAGATGACACCGTATGTGTGCAACTCTGTAGAGAGATCGTAGTTTCGGTCTTAGTTCGAGAGTGCCTCCCGATGGGCTGTCCGAGGATCCGTCCGGTGGGACTATTCGAGGGACTGTTCTGAGGTCCTCCCGAAGGGCTGTCCGAGGATCCATCTGGTGGGACTATCCGACGGACTGTTCTGAGGTCCTCCCGAAGGGCTGTCCGAGGATCCGTCCGGTGGGACTATCCGAGGGACTGTCCTGAGGCCTCCCGAAGGGCTGCCCGGAGATCCGTCCGGGGAGCAGGCGAGGGAGTACATCCTCGCGGTTGGGAGGTTGTAAATCCTAGCTGCGGGGATCTGCACCGCCGATCGTCATCGACTCTACTTCCGCTGCGCTACGAGTCGGTAACGAAAATGATCAAACCTTGTATGCAGTCTCCATAGTGGTCCTGGGCTGGTGCGTAGGTCGGAAATTTTTTGTTTTCTGCTGCGTTACCCAACAGCATGGTGGCGGCAGTGGCACCAACCCCAACGCCGACGCCGACACCGGCACCAGCACTGGCACCGGCACCGACACCACCCCCGAGACCGGCAACGATGCTGCCGTAGCCGGTAAAGCACCGAAGCAGAAGAGGACACGAAGACCAAACGAGCTCGGCATCAGACAAATTGTGGTCACGGAGATGCACCCCAAGAAATTAGAGCCAACGGCGCCGGATGAAGCGCGCACGTGCTGGGGTAATCAACTAGGGTGCATCCTCAGGGAAACCGCCAACATCAACGACGAGAAGTTGAAGAAGATACCACATATGGAGCACATGCTCCTAAAGAAGTTGCACAATAGGTTCTTGTTCCCCGGCCGCACAGAAAGAAAAGATCCGTGGGACGATGACGCCATGACAAAGATAAACAACAAGGCGATGGTGACGTTCACCAACGACTTCTCCGCCTGGAAAGTTCGGGTGAAAAAAGCGATTGATAACAATGAACCGTGGTCCAAGATTCATGCTGACAATCCGTCAATTACGGAAGAGGACTTTGAAAAATTCAAGGAGACTTGCGCTAAAGATGAAACCAAGAAAAAGTCAGAGAAAATGAAGGCGCTCCAGGCCAGGAACACGCCTCCCCACCGCCTCGGAAGCCGTGGTTACGAGGGGAAGATGCACGTATGGGCCAAGGAGGACGCCGAACGTGAAAATCACGGAATCCCAGACCCCTTGGCGGAGTTCACCGACCCGCTGGAGCGTGACTGGATCAGGGCCCGGTACAAGTGGGACCGCGTCAAGAAGACCTTTTACACGGACCCGAACACGAGGGAGTTCATGAGACTTCTGGTAATTGTTATATTACCACATTATCATATTAGCTTCCAATCAATTCGACTACAAGTTTTGTCACATTATTAGTAAACCATCCACGTTCCTTTTGCAGAAAGAGCAGCACCAAAAGGCAGCTGAAAGCGACGAGTCATCACAGTCGTCGGCGAGGCCCAAGTGGGACACCCATTTCAACCGGGCCCTGAACATACTGAAAAAGGTCCCGGAGGACACACCGCCGTCCTATGGACGTGTGCACGGCGTCGGAGATGGCGCCTCGTGGAAGACGTGCTACCACGAGGAGCTAGAGGAAAGAAGGAAGAGAAAGTTGCTTACTCAACAGACCATCGACCAGAAGGTCGCGCTTGCGATCAATAAGTCCAAAGCTGAGACCAAAGCAGAGTTGGAACAGATAGTCGATGCAAGGGTCAGTGCAGCGGTAGCTGGCGTCACGGCTGACTTCACATCTTCCATTTCCAGCTTGCTTCCGGCATTTTTTGAATGGACGAAGAAAAATCCAGATAAAGGGCCAGCGGATTTTCCGCTTCCCAGCTATGTCGGGAGCAATTCGGTGAACATCGCACCACCAGCACCTGCTCACGCCACCGCACATGCTCCCGCTCCTGTTCATAGCAGCCCGTCCTCCGTCTCTGGCCAACTCGGCGGGCCTTCGTCTATGGCTGAGCTCGACGCCCTCAAGGTAATTACCCGTCATAGCCTTTTCACCAGCATGTCTATATAGTCTTCCGTTTCAATTGCCTTTCGGATGTTTGACGTCGCAGACATGTCTTCGTAGGCCAACGATACCCCGTGCACCCTACTGTACGACATCAAGGGCCAGAAGGTGGCCGTGGGAAAGGCAACGATCGTGAAGCCGAAGGACCGCATGTTCCACAACCGAGAGATGCCCGATGGCGTCTTCAAGGTTAACGTGGCCAGTGTCTTAGCGGGCTTCGAGGATTTGACTCCTCCGGTACCAGTCGATGACGAGGAGACCCCTCAATGGATTGGCGCATGCAAGATCTGGTTGTTGCCTTGGCCGAAGACTCTTCTTCGTGTCGAGGCGCCCAGTATCACACCCACGACAGCTTCTCAAGAAGGTATGAACTCCACCCCACCTACCAAATTACCTGCACCTGTCGTGGTGGGTGATAGCGGACGACGCGAGGGAGAGCCTCCATTAGTGCCAGATGACGTCGCCCCCGTTGTCGAAGAAGCAAATGCTGATGATGACATGGAGGAGGATGATGATGACCCAGACAAGTATTTCAATACCGCCTATGATGATGGAGGATTGATGGCTCGGGACGACGAAGACTCAGGCTTTGAGCGTGGAGATGATGACTTGATGCTGCCTGATTTGCCGGAGCCGGAACGTCCTAAGGCGGAATGCAAAAAGTCTCTCTTCAAGCGATCCTCGCAGGAGACGCCTCCAGATGCCGCCTCTACCCAGCAACAACCCGAGGGCCGTCCACTGATTAGCCCGACGACACTGGGGGTGTCAGTTAGGGAAGGTATGGTGGGCTCACTACCGCCACCCGCCAAGAAGCAAAGGAGGAGACCGGGCAAGAAAGGCGCTAAAGGTGCCAGAGCTGCTTCAAGCAGCCAGCCGCCTCTGAAGCCCTGGGAGGTAGACAAAATACATGTCGTAGGTGCGGAGCGTTTCCATGTCGCCGGCCACCCGATCCTACCTCAGAAAGCGCTAGAGGACATACTGAACAATGATCTAAGGAGACTTCATGATGATGTGCTGGCCAGAGAGAAAAGCCTTCTCATCTTGGGAAAACCAGGATACCAGCTTTACGCGGCTCAGGTGCCGGGTGGGAAGTTGTACGTCGAGGGATGGCCCGTGAATAAGTTGATCTTGCGATTTGACTACATCTACGACATGTTCCACATGACCAAGCTGGATTTCCAGTTCATCCGCATATATGCGCTGTATCTCAACTACATCATCAGGATCGAGAACATAAAATATATCTGCGTCGCGGATCCGTACCATATGCACGAGAGCTTCTTGGATGTCTGCAAAGAGCACCGTGACTATGCGAGCCAGTACATCGGCGGCTTCATGATCGCTAATAAGGACAAGGAAGCGATTCTCCTGCCTTATCATCCCACGTAAGTCATTCGCGCATATCCTTTCGTAAGTGTTAATCATTCCTTTGCAAGCATGGAGGCTAATTTGAGGCGTACTTAATTTGCGCAGCGGGGGGGGGGGGGGGGGGGCGCCGTCCTCATCGTTCTGTACCCAGAATACTCCCATGCTATATACTTGGACTCATCGAAGAACATCAAGAAAATGGATTACAAGCACATAAAGAGTGTTCTCGATAGTGCCCTGTTAACCTTCAGCCTGTCTGGTGGATATATCAAAGACAAAAAGTACAGGAGGAACGGGCTGGTTTTCAGCCATAAGACCTACTTCTGCTGCATCCAGCAACTGCACATCAGTAAGGCTGATGGATTCTACCTCATGCATCACCTGCTCGAGTTCAGAATGGATAATCAACGCCTTCGCATGTCAGCTACTACCAACGATGCCGAGATTGTCAATTGGGCCACAAGCATAGGAAAGACACCGGATCATCGAATCCGAGCTGAGTTTTATCACGTGCAGTGTGAACTTGCCCAAGTGATCATGAAGCAGGTCCTCGAACCAACAGGGATGTTCTACCATGGGCCAATCACGCAGGATGATGTCCGAGCACTGCTAATCGCTCAGCGTCTGGACCTGAAGCCTTTCAAGAAGCTCGGGTCCTTCCTCCCTGACTATGAAGATTGGACCGAGGACTGATTGTCGTTGACAATATATGTGTCACTAGCGTCCAGACGAAACTATGTGATGTAATTAAACCGTGGTCCTGAACTAGCGTAGATCGCTCTAGTTAATTAGTTTGGGTATGAGGAACTTCGTCATTTATGTTTACTATAGGTTGCTTGTATTTTGCTAATTATGCCTCTTTGTGTTCTTAAGTACATTATGTTGCATATTATCATTCACGATGCAGGTACATAGATCAGATATGGCGAAGGGCTGCTACGTCGTGTTCGTTGGGAAGGTTCCAGGAGTCTACGACCACTGGCCAGACGCTCAGGCCCAGGTGGACAAGTTCCCGGGTGCTAGCCACAGAGGGTTCGACAGCAGAGCCGAAGCGGAAAGTAGTTACTTGAGGTGGACGCTCGGGCAAGAGCGGGGGCAGAACCGCCGGTGCCTCAAGTACTACATAGTCGCGGTCTTGATGATGCTGATCGCTCTTCTCTTCTACATCATGGTTTAGATAGAGATGATGAAACTTGTGTGGGTGCCATGACCATGCAGTTGCACTTATTCGAGACATGACATGACTTGTGTATCGCTATTTTCGAGATGTGATGATATTTGTGTTGAATGATGATGATGATGGTATGACGAGACTACTGTATGTGTATGATATGATGATAATAGTGTATGTTTATTGTGACCTGATGAAACTACTGTATAGAGCCTGTATAAATACATCACGAATACGTAGAGGGGATATGAATCTGTGAAAGCAGGAATTATAGCAGCAGCGCTGGAAGGCTTCTAGCAGCAGCGCTGGATTATCAGCAGTGCTTGTATTTATGCAGCGCTACAGATAATTAGCAGTAGCGCGGATCAGTGCAGCGCTACTGCTAACCAGACTTAGCAGTAGCGCTGTACCAACCAGCACTACTGCTATAACTTAGCCGTAGCGCCTTAGCAGTAGCGCTGGACCCAGCGCTACTGCTATAGGTTTTTCAAGCGCTACTAGTAGGGTTTCTCCTAGTAGTGCTACATGGCTGCATTGGACGCCAGGTTCTCCAATACCTGGCAGGTTCTTCAGGGATCACACCCGAGCTATGATCCTGTCATAGTTCCTTATCTTTGGGTGTCCACCGCCTGCGCCGCGAGACGTCAACTATTCTGATGATGTATTAGTGATATTATATTCGATGATGTATTAGTGATACTATTCGATGATGTATTAGTGATATTATATGATCGCATTTGTTGTTGCATTGCCTTGTATTGATTTGCATATCTCTGGTTCTGCTTATTGAATGCATTCTAATTGTTTTATATTTGTTCTGGATTAGTTAAGCGATGGACGGTAGAGACAGAGACCATGATCAAGAGAATGCCATGTACGACCTGATACGCTCCGGAAACGAAGAGAATGATGTAGATGATGGCTCACAATACCTTAACCCATCCGGTGAGAGAATTGAGGAAGAACAACCAAGAGACGAAGGCGAACCAGCTGACAATGACGATGGCGCAGAAATTTTTGTCCATTTAACAGAGTCCGGCGAGGTATTAATTTGCCCTCTGGTGATCATCAGATGTATTGATTGATTTGTATATATTAACGAATCTTTCTTCCTTTTAGCCCTCCGGATCGAGCAAATCTTCTACAAGGGTTAAACGTGGCCCGACAAAAAAGTTGAAACAAGGCGTAATGTTTAACATCGATCAAATCAGAGCAGATGGCGAACCGATTGCTCCTAAAGAGAATGCGGACAAATTTATACGTCAATGCAGAGTTATCGTTAGGGACCAAATCCCGATCACCGTTCAAGAATGGAATCAGCCTAAAGATACCCAAGCAGTTTCTTTTGTCAGCCAAAGAGCAAAAGATCTGCTTTGGGAGGAGCTCATGAAACATTTCACCCTACCAGAGGGTCTCACAGATCTCCAACGGGAGAAAGTCAAGAAGTGTGCTCTTAAGAAGATGGCCACACAATTCCAGTCTTGGAAGAAAAGATTATGGAAAAGTTACGTGGAAAACGAAAGGAAGACTCCAGAATTCAAAGGAGAATATGTGAAGTTAGCAGATGACTGGGACGAAATTGTGAAGTTCAAGGAATCAGAAGAAGCTAAGAAACGGTCGAGAATAAACAAGATAAATGCCAACAAAAAAAGTGGCACCATCGTCTGGGGCCAGGCGGCTACAAGTATGGGTTGCCTAAGTGGGATGAATCGGAGAGAAACATGAAGGCTGCAGGGGTCACTCTAGTAACAGAGACTTGGCCCGAGAGGTGCATGACTTGGTTTTATGCACATGGGGGAAAGTTGGACCCAAAGACAGGGGAGGTTCTTGAACTAGCAAGTCTTAAAGAAGCCACGGACGAGTTACTTAAAGCAATAGCAGAAGCTCGAGCGGGTGTGTACGAGCCCGAGAGAGAGAAGGACGAGCTTTCGCGCGCCCTCAAGAATCCTGAACACCCGGGACGAACACGAGGCAAAGGCATGGTTTCATGGTTTCTGGGGTTTGCGGATTGGAACGACAAATACATAAGTCGTGACAGAAAGAAGAAGCATGAAGTAGATCGGATTCAGGACTTGGAACGCAAATATAACATGCAGCAGGAGCAAATCAACAAACTTAGCTAGCAAGGCGCGTCTCAGCAGCAGCAGCAACCAGGTCCAGCATTGGATGGTACCATTCCATCATCTATGCCGAAAAGCAGCGTGGGTTCCACGGAGGTCCCGACCGATGATGCACTGCTGGCTCGCTACCCCGTGGATGATATCCTAGAGCCGACACCTTGTGAGCTACACGTGAAACTGAAGAACATATCCATGAAGGCGGCGGACGGCTTTGCTTTACCGAGTGGACCTGAAGCAACTTTCCACGGCAATCCGATTACACCTGGCTATGCTCGTGTCAGGGTGGATCAAGTTGTGTCGGCAGATGAATCACTAGATCTTGACTACCCTGGAGGTGAAGGGGAGCGGACACTGGGAGAAGCCAGGCGTTGTGTCATTTTATGGAAAAAGGAATGCATCGTGTTTCCAAACTCGGTGCCAAGGCCACCGACTCCTCCTCCAAGTCCGCCGCGTCAGCAGACTCCAACCCTCCCCGAGACGGAGCGCAGGGTGAGTCCGCCATATCCATCTCCGCCGCGCCAGCCGAATCCATCCCACCCCGAGACGGAGCGCATGGCGAGTCCACGATATCAAGCTCCGCCACGTCAGCAGAGTCCATCCCACCCCGAGACGGAGCCTAGCGCGAGACGTCCGCGATATTGATATCCGCCGCCTCCAAAGCGGAAGAGAACAGAAAAGAAGAAACCCGAGCCTCCTGCCAAAAAGAAGTTAGCTTACGATATGAATGCCGAGGAAATCGATGAACAAGAGGCTAAGGAATTGAAGGCCCATTTTGGACCGAAAGCGCCCCCGCCACCAAAGGAGAAAATACCCAACGAGGTCGTACAATACTTTATTGATGCAGCTAAACCGGCGGAGAAAAGACCGGTATCAGACTATGAACGCTGTATTACCAAGTCCTATGAATCCCAGAAAAGACAGAAGTCGAGCGGTAGCAGTAAATGCGGGAAAACTGTTCCCCAGCTCGGAGAACAGGCAGTCCAATCGATCAGCCCGCTCAAGGTGAGTGCCAATAACGTGGTAATAACCGACGCTGATAGAGAGAATGCTAGAATGCTCGGTATCACTGTTGAACAATTCCTAGAGATCGAGGAATTTCCACCGTTAGATCCGAATGAAATAGCATGGCAATATGTCCCCGGGAAACCTCTGGTCACTCCTGACGACGAGAAGCTTCTAACAACGCAAATGTACAAATTGCATGACTGGTACATGAGAGGAGTAAAGGACGGGCGAGAGAGCCTCATGGTGAAAATCGACAAAGAGCATTACGTCCATGAAAAAGATTTGTGGATTGAAAATGAAGAATTTTTTCAGTTATTCAATCAAAAAGCACTCGACAAATCTATCGTCAGTTGCTATTGTCTGTAAGTGATTTCTTTATGTAATTTAAGTCTCTAGCTCAGCTCGTTCATTGCATGTTATTATACTCACTATATTTTTTTGTGTGGTAGTATGCAGAATATAATGAAGATTTTTGAATTGAAAAGAGCTGGAGTCTATGGCATTGGGTTCATTGACCCAAATACCGTCAATGAAGAAGTGTTGAGAAGGCACCCTAAAGACACGGAGAAATTGCTTCTAAGGTTTTTGAAGGCCCTAAAGTACAAACCAGAAATAATTTTACCTTGGAACTTCCAGTTAGTGTTACTGTCTTGTACTACAAATTCTATTTTTGTTTATATATATACTCGATGTTAAGTGTAGTTGATGAGTTATGCATGCCCGCTTATACAAATCGTGTGTGCAGCTACCACTGGATCCTTCTAATCATTAGAGTTGACGATGGAACTGTTGAAGTACTGGACTCGCTAAGTAAAGACCCTGAAGATTACAAAAGCTTGCATTTGTTGCTCAAAAGGTAATTTCAATCATTGACGCACTATGTCGGCTTCTTTATTAGTTCATTTCTTGATATCAAGTAATTAATAACTCCTTTATTCATTTTGTTTGCCGGGCAGGGTTTGGCAAAAGTTCACCAAAGATGTTAGAGGTGAATGGAAAGAGGAGCTGAAATGGCGAAAGCCCAGGGTAATTAAGTAGTACTAGCTACGTCCGCGCATCTCTTTAATTCTAGTTTCAATACCATTGTCATGCTTCATTATTATCTGATTGAATTCTATTCTCGTAAAGTGCATGAGGCAGGCAACGGGGACTGAAATATGTGCATATTACGTTTGCGAGAACATTCGCTTTATGACCGAAAGCAACAAGAGTGCAAGAGATCTTTGGGTACGTAAACACCATTCATATTTTTTTATCATGATCTAATACATATACGCACAACTAACATGTTCATATTGATCTCCTTCTTTAAAGATGCACGAGATGCGGGATAAGCTCCTACCAACGGACCGCATACGAGCAATTCAAGAGGAAATTGCGGGATTTTTGCTTCAGCAGGTCATATCTCCCGACGGAGAATACCATTACCCGACCCGCAAATGATCTGCAAATTGTACGATAAACTGTATGTACCAAATTGTATATATATATGTGTATGCATGTGGTCGTACGAGAAATTCTATGATATATGATTGCTTGTACGAGAAATTTTATGATATATGATCGGTTCTACGAGAAATTCTATTATATATGCATAACGTACGTGTACAGTATGTAGTAGCGTAAAATATGTTTGAAATGAAAAATAAATAAATGGAAAACACAAAATGAAAAGAAAAAATAAACAATAAATACTAAACCCCTAAACATCGTAACCCCTAAACCCCTAAACCTTTAGTCCCGGTTGGTGTTACCAACCGGGACCAAAGGTCCCCATGCCCTGGCGCGCGCTGCCGACCACGTGGGCAGGGTTTAGTCCCGGTTCGTAGCCAACCGGGACTAAAGGCTTGGACCCTTTAGTCTCTATACTTTAGTCCCGGTTGGGGAACCGAGACTAAAGGCCCTTCCCATCCGGAACTAATGGCCTATTTTCTACTAGTGGTGGTGTCGACGGCAGGTCTAGTAAGGTCGGTGCGTCAGTACGTGCTTAGGAGATGGATCGGTGGAAGACGGCGGCGGCGGCCTCTGAGAGTGTGCCGGACCGGTGTGTGACCCAGAACCGGCAATGCGGCCTGGTTGGGGCATCCAGCTTTAGATATTAGGCTTCGGTGCGATGTCTGTTTGGTATTCGACTGGGACAATCGGCACCCCTTCATCAAGTGGATAGGAGTAGCAACAGATGTTATTAAGATGGTGGCTTTAGACTTATGACTGATGTATTACTTTGTGAGATCTTTGTGAGTAATTAATAAAATGATTACATGCATCGCACGGAGGCCGATGGTCATCCTCCGTTTCAAAATAATAATAATATATATATCCCCTTGCTTGTAAATTAAGCAAGGAGAGCTCAAATATATATACAAGTGATATTATAGCTTGAAGCAAAGTGACACATGGTGTACGTGTGCAGTGACACTGACCGTCTTAGAACGGCACTTACTGAGTCTCGCATGATTCCATCCGGTCTGAAAATATTCACACTGTCGACGGAAATGAAAGGCAGAATCGGCAAGATAGAAAATGCTAGTGCTGTACGACAGCAGTCGGCGAGTGGACTACCCACGAAGCGCTCCTCAGAACAAAATCGGAACGAATGAATGGATGCTGGCTTGGCTTGGGCCGACGTCGAGGAAAACGCAGCGACGATGGGACTCTAGGTGGATTGCTTTCCTCGGGAGCAGTGAAATAAGATGTGAAAAGTCAGAAAAAAACTTTAAGGCCTTGTTCGGTTGACAGGGATTTAGGAGGGGTTTGGCAGGAATTGAAGTGGATATAATCCCCTACAAGTCAAAATCCACTCCAATCCCCTCCAATCCTCTTGAGAAGAGGTGTAACCGAACAAGGCCTAAAGAGTTACACTCTCGTAATAATTTGGGGGCGAAATGACTTTCGTGGTATTATCCAGCACAAAGTCAAAATCAGCATTATATTAGATTAGATGTACTATTCACTCTATATTTTGATGGACAATCTATTTATGCTTAATTTTTTTTACCGCAATTTTTCATTGTTAATTTTTTTACGAGGACTCCAATAGGTCAAGTTTGTTTGGAAAAGGTTTCCAGGTTTTTTGACTTTTTTCATGAATTGCTAAATTTTTCCCTGATATTTGCTTATAGGGTTAATGTACAGCTAGGTGTATCCTGGTATTTTCCAGCTTTTATAGTTTTTCTTTTCCTATTTCTCTTATGTGTGTTCACATACATACACTCTATTTAAACTCGAATTTTGCATCAATATAAAACCAAACTTTTCAGGGTTTGAACAACATTTGAAATCCATAATTTCAAAAAAAAAATCAAATTCAAATTCAGACATGGCATCTGGTCTAAATGCAACAAATGATCCAAGAAAAACATGAAGAAACTCGAACAATCTCCACGAAACTAGTGATGCACATAAATGGCTCCCTTGACATTTGAAGGCATCACCGGAAAAGATGCAGAAAGTACATGAGGAGTCATCTTATTCGAACAAATGATCATCGGAATCATCCAAAGACGATGAATCCTCGAAATACCCTTCTACAATCGAGCTCATCTACACGAATTTTCAATTCAGTTTCATCTCTACACACAAAAAGTTGCATATGACTAAAATCAACGAATTCGATCCAAAATTACTTCTTGGGTATTGCTTGGGACACCTTGTGGGCGCCGTGCTCCTTTCCATTCGAATCGGCAAGAGAAGGTCGGAGGATGACTATCGGCGAGGGAAGGAGAGAGCCCATGGGTGCTCTGGTCGGTACGGGCGGCGGATTCCTCGGCACATCACAGATGGGAGGCCAGCCGCCGCCGGCGGCCGGTCCGGGAACTGGTTTGGGATATCGACCGGAGCCGTTAGGCATGCATATTGTATATTTTATATTATGAATTATATTATTTTTCCATGAACTTGATAAAAAACTTCGAAGGTTGCTTGACTATTATACCCACTATGAAACGGAGACATTAATACAAGGGAGCACCTGGAACTCAGCTAGCTGAGATTTATCTATGGTCTCATTCACATGACATCATCATATATGTTGGCTGGGCTTTTTTCTTCTCCCCACGGTTTGCACATGTCGTGTTGTTTTCTTGGGCTTAGCCTTTCCATTTGTATTGTCACTCATGCAAGAGCAAACATACAAATATATAAGAGAACCACATACATCTTAGTGGGCTGACCTGTACAACATATTTTAGTTGCCACAACATAGTTGTGGAGTGTGCTCTTCTTGAGCTATATCATGTCATGAGAAGAACAATAGGAGTTGTCTTAAAAAAGTTCTTTCTTTGTTGTTTTTTCAGTTTTGACTCAGTTCAGCAGTAATCACCGGCATGATACCTCTGGCGCACATGATCTATCCCGGTCTTGTCCCACACATTTTTTTTAAATTAAAATCCATCATTTTTTAAATGATGGAGTTTGGAACCCGACTATGAAAACTTGCCGTTGCGACCCGACTTCAAACTTGCACTTGCGCCCCTCTTTTAATATTTGCAATTGCGACCTCACTAGAAAATTTGTAGTTGTGACCCGACTTTGAAAATTGGCAGTTGCGACCTAACTTCAAAACTTGTACTAACACCCCTCTTTTAATATTTTCATTGTGCCCCCACTTGAATACTTGTAGTTGCGCCCCGATTTTGAAAACTTGCAGTTGCGACCCGACTTTGGAAACTTGCAGTTGCGCCCCGATTTTGGAAACATGCATTTGCGACCCGACTTTGGAAACTTGCAATTGCGACCCGACTTTGGAAACTTGCAGTTGCGACCCGACTTTGGAAACTTGTAGTCGCGACCCAACTTTGAACACTTGCAGTCGCGACTCGACTTTGAACACTTGCAGTTGCGACCCGACTTTGAAAACTTACAGTTGCGACCCGACTTCGAATACTTGCAGTTACAACCACGATATGAAAGCCCGCAGTCGCGGCCACATTTGAAAAACGGTGTTCGCGTACAATTTTTGAAAACCTCGCGGTTGCGACTCCATCTAAAACCTAATAGTTGCAACCCGAGTTGATAGATTGCAATTACAACCCAATTTAAAAAACTAGCAGTTGTGACCAGAGTTAAAAACTTTGGTAGCACAAAATTTTTGACGAAAAAATCATGAAAAAAGCATTTCTACTGAAAATGAGAAATGGAATTTGATATCATTAGAAAAAATACACAATAAATAAATAAGAGGAATAAAAATCGAAAATAAATTAAAATTGAAAATATGAAACAAAAATATAGAAAATGAATAAATGGAAGAGAAAAATAAAAAATAGTGAAATCCCTTAATAATCAATTATCCAATCTATGGTAACAAATGAATATTAATCTAAAAAACAAAATGAATACACTAATTTAGTTAAAGGGAGAAGAGTGGAATTGTATTCTACTACATATTAGTGAAATAAGTAAAAAATTAACAACAACTAATCATGTGAGAAAAATATATGAAAAGAGAGTCGTTACAAAGAGCTGATCTAGAAGCTACGGTCAACAGATGACACTAACATGATTTAAAAATGAAAACAAGTGACAATAACATGCAATTAGCACAGCAACGATTCACATCATTGGATCATATCCTCTTTCCTTTTTTCGCTGAGTAAAAAAGAAGAATAAGAAAAAGAAGAAGAAAAGCTCATATAGCCTAGCTCCATAAACGAAAAACAAAAAAGCTACTACTCATGCACATGGGGCACGTCCTATACAAGACTAGAGCCGCGTCGTTCGGACAAAACCAAGGACAAAATAACGCGCTATACAGGGTCGTCCTTGAAAATATGTTATTAGCGTGCTATTAGTAAGACATTGCACACTGATTAATTTAGCGAGACAATTTTCTATACGCGCTATAGCGTGCTATTAGCGGCGGTATAGCATGTTATTTTTTTCCGTGAACAGAACACACAACAACTACAATCTGTTCTGTGACGATCGGACGGTAAAACAAAAAAAAAACATCATTACAAAGTGCTGATCCTGAAAGCTACAGTGAAGAAATGACAAAACATGCAAGTAGCAGCGTTACATTCGTATCTCTGACCCCATCGTTTCTCATTCGGCTGGGAAATATGAAGAAAAGAAAAGCCCACATAGCCCAGGCCAATAGTCAAACAAACAAAGGACAGAGAGAAAAAAACGCACATGGCGCTGCCCCTGTACGAGAGCCATGCATCCTGTCACGTGAGACAAACGATTCGCACGAATCTTAAAACACAGATCTAATGGCTACAATGGTGAATGAGACCATAATAAAAACTCATCTAGCTGAGTTATAGCAAAACCGTTAATACAAGCACACTCGACGTCACATATACTACATCTGTACACGCACTAGGATTAATCCGCAGCCATAGCCACTCCGGCCAGTAAGCGACCCATCACTGTGGGTATTCTTCAGTCAGTGTGGTTAAATTCACCCGTCCCAAGGCAGGCGGCGAGCCTGCAACCACGCCAGTTGGCAACGCCGCTGTCGCGGCCGGGGTGGTGGCGGCGCGGCACATGGGGCAGGTGGAGTGCGCGCGCAGCCAGGCGTGGAGGCAGTCGGCGTGGAACAGATGCGCGCAGGTGGGGAGCCGACGCAGCTTCTCGCCGGCCTCGACCTGCCCGAGGCACACCGCGCAGTCCATGTCCATGGGCGCCGCCTGCTCGCACACGATATCAGCGTCGCTCATGCCGGCCTCCTGGTCCTCCGCACAGGCACCCGCGCGGCGCTGACGGCGGCGGCGGCGGCACGCGTAGGAGACGGCGAGGTAGAGGAGGGTGGTGAGGATGGCGATCGCGAAGGCGAGCCCCGTGAGCAGCAGCTGCGAGCGGGTGCTGTACTTGGGGCTGTTGGCGACCGCCAACACCCATAAAGAGTCAGGCCCGCCCATGGTGAAGGGCGTCGGCAGCCCAAGCAAAGCAAGCGAGGTGTCTGTGTTATTGGTTTACGTTGTGTGCGCTCCCGTGACTGCTGGTGCTGGGACATGCGCCACGCCGGCCGGCCGACGCCGTATATAATGGGTGGCGGCCGTACGTACCTACGATATTTGTGAGTAGCCTCCCGGAATATTTGTGCGATGCCATCGGCTGAGTGGGACAAGGACACGTACGTGCCTCTGTCTCCCGACTCCCGAGACGTTTTGCATTGATGTCAGACCTGTGCATGAGTGCATGCATGCATGGTACCACCACCGGCCAACCACCGATTCTCGATGGATGGTCGACATGCTGCCCTGCAACTTGGATATTTTACGCAGTCACTAGACTACATACTGTTTGGGCCGACTAGAAACTGGACCCGGCTATCGGTGAAAAAAAAACCCTGAACCTGCCTTTTTGTAAAGGCCTCTTTGTAAAGTTTAACTTGACACAAATGTAATATACCAAGTAAAAAGAACCGGAAGGAGTACCAATCACCTCAATGCAAACAGCTTTGCTTGTATACTCGCTAGTACTGTTACTGTGCGCACTTCTCTTCTTTTGATAGGCAGGCATAGGCAAGCGGGACCTGACCTCACCAGTTGATTGCCATCCCAGCTCCGGCTCCTCCATACCCGGAATGCACCGGCGGTGGTCGGCAGGATGGCCGGCCACCCAGGGGGCTGCTTGTGTGTTTCCCTATAGTTGGGGGGCTTCCTGGGCTTTGTGTTGGGACACCTGTGCTCTCTCATAGGTTCGGCGCGCGTGCAGCGGACCAAGGCGCCACGCGGTGCAGCTACATCTAGCTGTCCTTCACGCGGGAGGACAAGCGTTGCAGAGCCTCCTTTTTTTTTAAACGGAGGCAAAAGATTTGGCTCATCGATTAATTAAGCAAAAGAGAATTGCCCAGTTAATTAACGGAAAACCGGGCGAAAACCGATACAGACCAACCACACGTGGACTACTCACACATCATGCAACCCCATAAGCACATGATTGCCTGACAACCATACCCAACATCTAACGTTCACCAGCCCCCACACTGTACGTCGCAAAGACACACACTGCCGAAGACCACAGACACCACCAAATCCACGAAGACAAGCCAGACCGTAAGGACAACCCAAGAGACTATAACCCTTCATTAATTAGCTACGGACGTCTTTCCTGTGGCGTCACTCTTCTTTCCTTTGTTACTGAGAGCCTCCTCCACAATTGCCTTGCCAGCTCCAGGGCTCACCCTCTCCAAACGTTTGAGCAAGCTGTGAAGCTCTAGCTCAAAGAGAATCTCATTGACCTTGTCACGCACAGAAACCTGCCCAACGGTCACGTGCGAGTGGGGGACTGCAACATTGGAACCTCCATGCTCCACAGAGGCGAGCGGCTGGTTGGGCGCCGAAGGATCGGGCGCCAACGAACCAACCACCTGAGCATTATCAGCCACAGGTACCACTGTCACGATGGACTCAGGCAACTCCAGTTGCTCACATGATAGAGCCTTAGAGTTAGGTGCCAACACACCTGTCCCATCAACCTTGCCACTCAAAGACGCCACATGCCCAATGGCCATAGATGAGGCAGAGCCTCCTGACTTTCACATGGGGAGTATATAATGACAAGGCGCCCAGTCCCTTTTTTGTCTCCCCCTTTTCCTTTCTGTTGGGCTACGTCTGTGTCTTTTTTCCTTCAGTTTTTTGCTGTGTAAAATTATTCACATCCTTTTGATATGATACACCAAAAATTTCAAAACGATTTAAATTTTAAAAGTTCAAAGTTTCAGAATTGCAAAATCCAAAAGTTTAAATTTTGGAAGTGACGCAGAGACGAGCACAGCAGGCCACGGCGGCAGGTTAGAGTACGCCACGCCTCTCTACTTTCTTTTTATGACAGTCGAAAGCACTCTGCCACCCACAATTATCCCTGAAATATCACTATCCCAGAAAATGGAATAAATGAATTACGAGAAACATAACTGGCGAGCACTGGCTGGCTGGGAGGCTGGATGGCAAACGAACGGGTTTGCCTGGCAATTTTAGGTCATAGACTCATAGTGAACGTTTTCTGATGCCAGTTTCTGGCTGTTCGTATTGTAACTTTTCCTTCCTAACAGAAACTGCCATGTGCCTCGAGGAAAATGCCATGCTTTCTGGAAAAGGGAAAAGGGAATAGAGAAGTCTTGGGGTAGGGAAGTCCTGTGAAAAGGGAATAGGGAAGTCTTGTCTCTTGTGCACGCATGAAAAGAAGCGGGCATGGACTGAGGTGCGCGCCGTGGGCCGGGGTAGGTGATTTGGCGCCAAACCCAAAAAGAAACGGACCAACACAAAGGAGACGAATCCGCCGTCCACCACACACAAACATGCCCAAATCACCACACACGCCACGTGAAGGAACCAACATTTTCCCTCACACTGTCTCTATATAGGACGGTACCGAAAACAGTCCACAAAGAAACGAGCGGTCAATGCTCACCCGAACGCTTGGAAGTACTCCCTCCGTTCATAATTATAAGATGTTCTAACGTTTCTCTAATTCGGATGTATATATAGACGCATTTTACTATCCTTATTCTCACATTTCAGTCTATGTGTAGTTCATATTGAAATATTTAAAATATCTTATCTTATATTTACTAATTGGATGCACCATACGAGCCCTCATGTTAATCCACATCAGCAAGATTAATTTAGCCATTAGATTTTAAATTTAATGGTCAAGACCTATAAACCCGGACGTAAGAAATAAAGTCCTACGTAACCACATAGACACGTTTTAAAACACCAGCCTCAAAAGCTCCCACACACACAAAAAAAAAAATCACCCGGCGTCCCTCCGTTTAAATCTGCATTGAAAAAAATATAAAAAAAGAACACGTACTTTTTTTTTAACACAGTACAGACGCAAGTGCTCACGTACACGCGCATACACTCACCCCTATGAACGCACACACGCACACCCTACCCCTATGAGCACCTCCGAGAGACTGAGCCGGCATGTCATCTTGAGATTTACGAAGTCACCGTAGGTGCCTCGTCGTCGACGGGAACGTCTCCTCCCACTGAAAGCGTATCGCCGGAAATCCTGAAATAAATCCAGGAATAATGCAAGCACCAGGATTTGAACCCTGGTGGGCTGGGGATACCACTGTCCCTCTAACCATCCTGCTTGAGTCATCCCCGCAAAACATTAAGTGCTCGAGTCCTCGAGTCCTTTAAAAAATGTCCACATCACGGTTTCCTAAAAAAACTAAACACCACGTGCATGCTTCAATGAGAAAAAGGACACGTACAAATAAGTGTGAACATGCCCCACATTACCAAAAAAGAGTCTAAACCTAACTTTTTATTCTACAAAAGAAGGGACACGTACAAATAAAGGGCCACACGTCACATAACTGAATAATAAGCTTTAGTCTCAGGTACAAAATGACTAGCCAAGCTAAAATAAATAAGACACACACATACAAAAATCTTTGTCGAACAGCTTCCAAATATCACAACTGCCAAGGTCATTAATTGAATATAGATAAAATCACCTTATTGAAACACAACTAGAAAAATATGCATAAATTGTTTTTTTATTAAATATAGGGACATATTGTCACACAGCCAAAAGACTACGACCATAAGGCAATAATAAATATTAGTTAAAGCAATGTTATTGTTTTTCGTGCTCGGAGTTGGCAAGCTAGACATTTGAGCAAGTAAGGATATTTCACTATCACCTACACTATATTTTAAATTTATATATTTTTATTTTTAATTATTATGCAATACTCTGTTTTTTCTTTTGATAATACACTCATACATTCTCAATTAAATATACTATTGTTTTCAAAGAATTACGGATTATGTAAATGATAAAGTAGCACTGCAATAGTGGACATATTATATACACCGACCGCGACAAAGCAATACAACGTTAGATAATGGATTGCATCATCCAATGTCAAACATATCCACCTACACAGTAGGCACTGGAATTATCATTCAAGAACACTCTCTTATAACAATTCAATTTATGCAATACTATTTGTTGCTATATACGTCATCCTTGAAAAAAAAATGCTAGGCCACGTCGCATAAGCCTCTGATTCAAATATTGTTGAATAGTGATTGAGTGTAAGTGTATGTTTCTCCCAACTTCCGTTGAGCGGTACTATATAAGCTATAATGTGGATGGAATTCATATGTATTATTTGCTAAGTCAAGCAGACGTGTATATAGCCATAAGGATCAAATTAATACATATTTTCTACATTCCATCCTTTGTAGGTGGCTGAACATTCACAAAGAGATGTACTTTCCACAATGATGGGAAGGATTCATTCGTATCAAGTATGGTAGTTTGTGCAAAATAAAGGGAAAATGGATATAATTTGTATAATCATGAAGTCTATCAATACATGTGTTTATATTATGTTATCATTGTTTGAATACCAAAGCATTTGTCCTTCAGTATGTTATTTTGAATTTATATTCTTGCATTTTAATGTTGTTATAATTGTGTTAATAATCCCACATCCATATAATATCTAGGCCGTGCAGACCCACGGGTTAATGACTAGTGTTTATAAATGGAATAGTAACTAAAACATAACCCCTCTCCCGTATTAGATGCCACTCCAACCTGTACCTGGTATGACCCCATGACCTCATTTAACCAGCTACCCAACTCCCAACTGTCTCTATTTTGTACCACTGCACACGCTTCCTCTTTGCCATTACCACTGCCGAGGCTGCCTCTTTTACACTTTTACCGCTTTGAATTTTCACACAGATACTGTACTATTATACCTGCACATTTTTTGCTTACAAGTTGCATTTAATAAGTTACCGCTGTGTACACAGTTGCATTAAGTAAAGAAGAATTATTTACTAAAACCATTATACCTGCACATTTTTTGCTTACAAGTTGATAATCTCATTAAGCAAATATAACAAAAACATATCGTGCCAATCCGAAAAATGCACGCCACAACAGTTCGTCTATATACAATTTGGTACTTGTTTTTTTTTCGTTTATTATTTATTAACATTCATAATTATCTTGCGAATAATTCACTTAGGCTAGGGCTGTCTAACTATATGATGACCTTTTTCAACAGTACAACATCGGTTTACGTGTATGGACAAGAAATGAAAGCAATCCGTGCATGCCGTGCGTGCTTCAGTAAGAGAACATTTAACAGCACAGTTGCCAAACCGCGTCGCTTTCCTGTACATGATGCTGTACTCTGCTGCACCTGGTCTAGTACGCAACCGTTCTCCGCGTGTATACCACAATTTCCCAGCTGCCGTGTCTTTCGTATATCAAAATTCATTAGTTTAGCTACACATCACAACACACTTATTAACGAACGAGATAACAGGAACATATAAGGCCAGGGACCAAACGTCCACCTTCAGAAAAGGTAGAGCTACCGACAGGTCAAAATTCTGTCTCGATCAAACCTTCTTGCCGGAGTAGGGTCCAGAAGGACCCATCACTGCATTGATCGCGTTGTACATCTTACATAAAGGACTCCAAAGAAACTGAAAATTACAGACAAAACCTTGGATCTTTGGAAATGGACCATGAAAAGAAACAGAAAACTCAATCAGGAGCCAGCGCTGTAGACTCCCATTAGTGGAGCACCGTAGACTCCCATTAGGCATCAGGTCAGAAGGAGTGGGAATGGCTGCGATTCGACCTAAAAGTTGCTAATATTTGTAACTCGAAGCAGGAGCTGCGGAATAAACAGAGACTGGCTAAGGACGAGGTGACGATGCGCGTCGAAAATGGTTCCAAGGTTGATGTGATCTCCGTCGGCAAGTTCTCTCTACGTCTACATCTCGGGATTATTTTTAAATCTAAATAATTGTTATTTGGTACCTGCGTTGAGCATGAACATTATATCTAGATCGTGTTTATTGCGAGATGGTTATTCATTGAAGTCAGAGAATAATGGTTGTTCTATTTATATGAACAATATTTTTTATGGTCATGCACCCAATGTGAATGGTTTAGTCTTATTGAATCTCGATCATAGTGATACACATGCTCATAAAATTGATACCAAAAGATGCAAAGTAAATGATGATAGTACCACATACTTGTGGCCCAGCCGCTTAGGTCATATTGGAGTAAAGCGCATGAAGAACTCACATTTCTTATATGTTCCTACTTTATTTTTGTTCTTTCATTTTTAAGCTCATGTGGTTGTTTCTGGAGGCAACTGCATGTATATAGTGTTGACGTTACATGTAAAAATCCTAATGCTTCATTTTCTGTGTAATATCCTGCTACAGAATGGCCAACGAATTTGCTAAGAATTCTTTCATACATATGACCATGGACAAGAAAGAATATGCAAGTAACAATATCTCATATATTTGTTGTTCCTTCGGGATTGCAAGTAGTTACATTTAAAATTGTCATTGAAGTTCTTAGTGTGTGAGCAGTTGAGCCTTATATAAACCCAAAAATGGCAGAGGAGAGTTTATTTTTGTTTGACTATAAAATGACAGAGGAGAGTTTATTGGGACCATATAATTCTAATTTATTGGGACCATGTCAACAAGTCATGATGTCATATTTATTACTGTAATCAGTCTTGGACATGTATAGTTTTGTCCACGATGATTGCGAGATAATTATTGACTCCTTCCATCAAACTATGTTTCTCTGTAAAGTATTGAATGTGGTCATGAATATTGATTTCCATAACACAATATTTGGTACATTTTCTCAAGTACATTGAGAATGGAGTTACAGAACATCCACGAGAATTGTGTAGGCATATTATACTCCCTCCATCCCATTAGTATTTGTTGGAACTCATTTAAATTCTAGATTGATTTCTACTCTTTTCTATGCATGTCAATTCTCAGAGTTTTCTTTAGTGCTATCACAATATCTTTTCTATGCACGTCAATTTTCCCATCTGCTTACTTTATCCATCAAGACGTGCGTTCCACGTGCACACTTACCAGTAGCACGAAACAATAAAAAATTATAGATATATCTGAGGCATATCAGCACCCCCAAACTTAATTCTTGCTCGTCCTCGAGTAGGTTGTAACATCCCAAAATTTTATTTTGGAATGTTATACTGTAGCTATGCATTATCATCATCATTGCCATGCATTTTGTAAGTTTCCTATTCTTTGAATATGGCTTTTATGAGTTTTTAATACAATTATTTTTCTCCTAAAAAAGAGTAGTTGAGAGGGAGGGTAAATGACTCCCTAAAAAAGGAAAAATAGGGGAAACATATTTTGAAATTATTTAGACACTTTCAAAAGTCATTTTGAATTATTTTTACGCAATAGAATGCTTGTGCAATTTTTATAGATATATTTATACATTAATTTTGCAAAAAAAATGATCACATAGAACTATATATCCCCTAGTATTTATGTACAAATTTCCAAATTATTCCAAATTCGATTGAATTGTTTTGCAAGCACTAAGTTCTCTCTGTTACAAAAAAAAAGAAAAACTTTTGTTTTAAAATAAAAAAATGGGCGAAGCCCAAATCTAGCCGCAGCCTGATACATCCATTTTGCATCATGCTTTTATATCGATATTTATTGCATTATGGGCTGTTAATACACATTATGGTTCAATACTTATGCCTTTTCTCTCTTATTTTACAAGGTTTACATGAAGAGGGAGAATGCCGACAGCTGGAATTCTGGACTGGAAAAGGAGCAAATCTGAGATACCTATTCTGCACAACTCCAAAAGTCCTGAAAATCTACGGAGAATTATTTTGGAATATAAAAAAAATATTGGGCGAAAGAAATACATCAAGAGACCTACCAGGAGGTCACAAGCCAGGGGGGCGCGCCCTGCAGGCTTGTGGGCCCCCTGGCAGGCCTCCAGTGCCCATCTTCTGCTATATGGAGGGTTTTGACCAGGAAAAAAATCATAAGGGAGCTTTCGGGACGAAGCACCGCCGTCTCGAGGCGGAACTTGGACAGAACCAATCTAGAGCTCCGGCGGAGCTGTTCTGCCGGGGAATCTTCCCTCCCGGAGGGGGAAATCAAAGCCATCGTCATCACCAACGATCCTCTCATCGAGAGGGGGTCAATCTCCATCAACATCTTCACCAGCACCATCTCCTCTCCAAACCCTAGTTCATCTCTTGTATCCGATCTTTGTCTCAAACCTCATATTGGTACCTGTGGGTTGCTAGTAGTGTTGATTACTCCTTGTAGTTGATGCTAGTTGGTTTACTTGGTGGAAGATTATATGTTCAGATCCTTAATGATAATTAACACTCCTCTGATTATGAATATGATTATGCTTTGTGAGTAGTTACGTTTGTTCCTGAGGACATGGGATAAGTCTTGTTATAAGTAATCATGTGAATTTGGTATTCGTTCGATATTTTGATGAGATGTATGTTGTCTCTCCTCTAGTGGTGTTATGTGAACGTCGACTACATAACACTTCACCATTATTTGGGCCTAGGGGAAGGCATTGGGAAGTAATAAGTAGATAATGGGTTGCTATAGTGACAGAAGCTTAAACCCTAGTTTATGCGTTGCTTCGTAAGGGGCTGATTTGGATCCACATGTTTCATGCTATGGTTAGATTTATCTTAATTCTTCTTTCGTAGTTGCGGATGCTTGCGAGAGGGGTTAATCATAAGTGGGCGGGCTTGTCCAAGTAAGGACAACATCCAAGCACCGGTCCACCTACATATCAAATTATCAAAGTAACGAACGCGAATCATATGAGCATGATGAAAACTAACTTGACAGAAATTCCCATGTGTCCTCGGGAGCGCTTTGCTTTATATAAGAGTTTGTCCAGGCTTGTCCTTTGCTACAAAAAGGATTGGGCCACCTTTCTGCACCTTTGTTACATTTGTTACTTGCTACCCGTTACGAATTACCTTATCACAAAACTATCTGTTACCTATAATTTCAGTGCTTGCAGAGAATACCTTACTGAAAACCGCTTGTCATTTCCTTCTGCTCCTCGCTGGGTTCGACACTCTTACTTATCGAAAGGACTACGATAGATCCCCTATACTTGTGGGTCATCAAGACTCTTTTCTGGCGCCATTGCCGGGGAGTGAAGCGCCTTTGGTGAGTGGAATTTGGTAAGGAAAATTTTATACAGTGTGCTGAGATTTACTTGTTCGGGGTATCTTCACCCCGACCAGAAGCACAAAGAGATGCTCCTCAACCTACTGCACCTACTGAAAATATTTATTATGAAATTCCTTCGGGTATGATAGAGAAACTGCTAGCTAATCCTTATGCAGGAGATGGAACACTACATCCTGATTTGCATCTAATCTATGTGGATGAAGTTTGTGGATTATTTAAGCTTGCAGGTTTGCCCGAGGATGATGTCAAGAAGAAGGTCTTTCCTTTATCTTTGAAGGAGAAGGCATTGACATGGTATAGGCTATGTGATGATATTGGATCATGGAACTACAACCGATTGAAATTGGAATTTCATCAGAAGTTTTATCCTATGCATCTGGTTCATCGTGATCGGAATTATATTTATAATTTTTGGCCTCGTGAAGGAGAAAGTATCGCTCAAGCTTGGGGGAGGCTTAAGTCAATGTTATATTCATGCCCCAATCATGGGCTCCCGAGAGAAATTATTATTCAGAATTTTTATGCTCGGCTTTCTAATAATGATCGGTCCATGCTCGATACTTCTTGTGCTGGTTCCTTTATGAAGAAAGATATTGATTTCAAATGGGACTTATTGGAAAGAATTAAACACAACTCTGAAGATTGGGAACTCGACAATGGTAAGGAGTCAGGTATAAACCTTAAGTTTGATTGTGTTAAATCCTTTATAGACACCGATGCTTTTCGTGAATTTAGCACTAAATATGGACTTGACTCTAAGATAGTAGCTTCTTTCTGTGAATCTTTTGCTACTCATGTTGATCTCCCCAAGGAGAAGTGGTTTAAATATCATCCTCCCATTGAAGTGAAAGTAGTTGAACATATTAAGGTTGAGGAAGAAACTATTATTTTTAATGCTGATCCTGTTGTTCCTACTGCTTATATTGAGAAACCACCCTTCCCTGTTAGAATAAAGGAACATGCTAAAGCTTCAACTGTGGTTCGTAAGAGTTGTACTAGAACACCTACGCCCCCTGAACAAATTAAAGTTGAACCTAGTATTGCTATGGTTAAAGATCTCTTGGTTGATAATATTGATGGGCATGTTATTCATTTCTGTGATGAAGCTGCTAGAATTGCTAGACCTGATACTAAAGGTAAAGATAGACCTATTGCTGGCGTGCCCGTTGTTTCTGTTAAAATAGGAGATCATTGTTATCATGGCTTGTGTGATGTGGGTGCTAGTGTGAGTGCAATTCCCTTTACCTTATACCAAGAAATTATGAATGATATTGCATCAGCTAAATTAGAGGAAATTGATGTTACCATTAAGCTTGCTAATAGAGATACTATTGCACCAATTGGGATTGTTAGAGATGTTGAAGTCTTGTGTGGGAAAATAAAGTATCCTACTGATTTTCTTGTTCTTGGCTCCCCACAAGATGATTTTTGTCCCATTATATTTGGTAGACCCTTCTTGAATACTGTTAATGCTAAGATTGATTGTGAGAAAGAAATTGTTACTGTAAGTTTTGGGGATGTGTCTCATAAGTTCATTTTCTCTAAATTTCGTAGACAACCCCATGACAAGGAATTGCCTAGTAAGGATGAAATTATTGGTCTTGCTTCTATTGCCGTGCCTCCTACTGATCCCTTAGAACAATATTTGCTCGACCATGAGAACGATATGCACATGAATGAAAGGAATGAAATAGATAAAAAAATTCTTTGATCAGCAGCCTATTTTGAAACACAACCTGCCTGTTGAAATACTTGGGGATCCTCCTCCACCCAAGGGTGATCCCGTGTTTGAGCTTAAACAATTACCTGATACTCTGAAATATGCTTATCTTGATTAAAAGGAGATATATCCAGTTATTATTAGTGCTAACCTTTCAGAGCATGAAGAAAAGAGATTATTGAAAACTTTGAGGAAGCACCAAGCTGCTATTGGATATACTCTGGATGATCTTAAGGGCATTAGTCCCACTCTATGTCAGCATAAAATTAATATGGAGCCTGATGCTAAACCTGTTGTTGATCACCAACGATGGTTAAATCCTAAAATGAAAGAGGTGGTAAGAAATGAAATACTAAAGCTTCTGGAGGCAGGTATAATTTATCCTATTGCTGATAGTAGATGGGTTAGTCCTGTTCATTGTGTTCCTAAGAAGGGAGGTATTACCGTTGTTCCTAATGACAAAAATGAATTGATCCCGCAAAGAATTGTTACAGGATATAGAATGGTAATTGATTTTAGGAAATTAAATAAAGCTACTAGAAAATATCATTACCCTCTACCTTTTATTGATCAAATGCTAGAAATACTATCCAAACATACACATTTTTGCTTTCTAGATGGTTATTCTGGTTTCTCTCAAATACCCGTGTCAAAAGAGGATCAAGAAAAGACCACTTTTACTTGTCCTTTCGGTACCTTTGCTTATAGACGTATGCCTTTTGGTTTATGCAATGCACCTGCTACCTTTCAAAGATGTGTGATGGCTATATTCTCTGACTTTTGTGAAAAGATTATTGAGGTTTTCATGGATGATTTTTCCGTTTACGGAACTTCTTTTGATGATTGCTTGAGCAACCTTGATCGAGTTTTGCAGAGATGTGAAGAAACTAATCTTGTCTTGAATTGGGAAAAGTGCCACTTTATGGTTAATGAAGGTATTGTCTTGGGGCACAAAATCTCCGAAAGAGGTATTGAAGTTGATCAAGCTAAAGTTGATGCTATTGAAAAAATGCCGTGTCCCACGGATATCAGAGGTATAAGAAGTTTCCTTTGTCATGCTGGTTTTTATAGGAGGTTTATTAAAGACTTCTCTAAGATTTCTAGGCCTCTTACTAATCTTTTACAAAAAGATGTTCCATTCGTTTTTGATGATGATTGTGTAGAAGCATTTGAAATTCTTAAGAAAGCCTTGATTTCTGCACCTGTCGTTCAACCTCCTGATTGGAACCTGCCCTTTGAAATTATGTGTGATGCTAGTGATTATGCTGTTGGTGCTGTTCTAGGACAAAGAGTTGATAGGAAATTAAATGTTATCCATTATGCTAGTAAAACTCTAGACAGTGCTCAAAGGAATTATGCTACCACTCAAAAGGAATTTTTAGCAGTTGTGTTTGCTTGTGATAAGTTCAGACCTTATATTGTTGATTCCAAGGTAACTGTTCACACTGATCATGATGCTATTAAATATCTTATGGAAAAGAAGGATGCTAAACCTAGACTTATTAGATGGGTTCTTCTGCTAGAAGAATTTGATTTGCATATTATTGATAGAAAGGGTGCTGATAACCCGGTAGCAGACAACTTGTCTAGGTTAGAAAATGTTCTTGATGACCCACTACCTATTGATGATAGCTTTCCTGATGAACAATTAGCTGTCATAAATGCTTCGCGTAATGCTCCATGGTATGGTGATTATGCTAATTACATTGTTGCTAAATTTATACCGCCTAGTTTCACATACCAACAAAAGAAAAAAGTTCTTCTATGATTTAAGACATTACTTTTCGGATGATCCACACCTTTATAAAGAAGGAGTATATGGTGTCATTAGACGTTGTGTACCTGAGCATGAACAGGAACAGATCCAACGCAAGTGTCACTCCGAAGCCTATGGGGGACACCACGCTGGAGACATAACTACACACAAGGTATTACAATCTGGTTTTTATTGGCCTACTCTCTTCAAGGATGCTCGTAAGTTTGTCTTGTCTTGTGATGAATGTCAAAGAATCGGTAATATTAGTAGACGTCAGGAAATGCCTATGAATTACTCTCTTGTTATTGAACCGTTTGATGTTTGGGGTTTTGATTACATGGGACCTTTTCCACAATCTAACGGGTATACTCATATTCTAGTTGCTGTTGATTATGTTACTAAGTGGGTAAAAGCTATTCCAACTAGTAGCGCTGATCATAACACTTCTATTAAAATGCTTAAAGAAGTTATTTTCCCTAGATTTGGAGTCCCTAGATATTTAATGACTGATGGTGGTTCACACTTTATTCATGGTGCTTTCCGTAAATTGCTTGCTAAGTATGATGTTAATCATAGAATTGCATCCCCTTATCACCCCCAGTCTAGTGGTCAAATAGAATTGAGCAATAGAGAAATTAAATTGATCTTGCAGAAGACTGTTAATAGATCTAGAAAGAATTGGTCTAAGAAACTTGATGATTCATTATGGGCTTATAGAACTGCTTATAAAAACCCTATGGGTATGTGTCCCCATAAGATGGTTTATGGTAAAGCATGTCACTTACCTCTAGAGCTAGAACATAAAGCTTATTGGGTAATTAAAGAGCTCAACTATGATTTCAAACTTGCTGGTGAGAAGAGGTTATTTGACATTAGCTCACTGAATGAATGGAGGACCCAGGCCTATGAGAATGCCAGGTTGTTTAAAGAAAAGGTTAAGAGATGGCATGATAAAAGGATACAAAAGCGTGAATTCAATGTAGGTGACCATGTCTTGCTATACAATTCTCATTTAAGATTTTTTGCAGGAAAACTTCTCTCTAAATGGGAAGGGCCTTACATTATTGAGGAAGTATATCGTTCCGGTGCCATCAAGATCAACAACGCCAAATGCACAAATCCAAAGGTGGTAAACGGTCAAAGAATCAAACATTATATCTCAGGTACTCCCATAAATGTTGAAACCAATATTATTAATACCATAACTCCGGAGGAGTACATTAGGGAGACCTACCAGAACGTTTCAGACTCCGAGAAGGAATAGGTATGTGGTACGGTAAGTAAACCGACTCCAAAACTTTTCCAATGGCAATTTTTATCTGTTTTGGAATATTTAATAAATTAGGAAAATTTAAAGTAGTCCGAAGAGTGCACGAGGAGGCGACAAGCCAGGGGGGCGCGCCCTACCCCCGTGGGCGTGCCCCTGTGGCTTGTGGCCACCTCGTGTACCCGCCGGACTCCGTTTTCTTGTGGTATACTCCTTTAGGTCGGTAAAAATTCATTATATAATCTCCCAAAGGTTTTGACCTTCGTATCACGACAATACCTCCTATTTTCATTTTCAGCTGTTTCTACAGCAGATTTAGAGCAAGATGTCTTCACAAGAGTCGGTCGGGGAGAGCCGTGCCTCTCACCTGACACCGGGGTCCGGAGCATTCAGCAAAGTCAACCAATTCAGGCAGGCCACAGAGGAAGGGATGGAGGCCGACTTGAAAAGGATAGATGCCATGGAGGAAGACCAAGAAGTTACCTCTCGCCTACAACCTGGAGCCATGTTGGAAGAACTT
Organism: Elymus sibiricus; assembly: GCA_039707655.1. Lineage (NCBI taxonomy): Eukaryota > Viridiplantae > Streptophyta > Magnoliopsida > Poales > Poaceae > Elymus > Elymus sibiricus. The sequence continues at coordinate 25,789,943 of CM077675.1, forward strand.
CAGAGCTCAGCAATTCCGAATTCGGTTATCCCTCCCAATGCTAAATTTCTTACTTATGAAAATATGAAAAAGAGTGTTGCTTCTTCCCCCGTAGCAATGAAACATCCATGGGTTATGGGAGCTCTAACCGTCACTGGAAAACTTCGCAAGGAAATAATGGATCTCAGACAGCAAAATAATAAGCTTGAGGAGGAGAATCGCATTTTGAGGGGCATCATCGCCAAGAATATAACAACACCACCTCCGAAGAAAGACAACTAAACACATGGGTATGGGCACTCCCCTTGGCTTGTGCCAAGCTTGGGGGAGGTGCCCCGGTATCGTATCACCATCACATCTTTTACTTTTATCGCTTTTCTTAGTTCGATCCTTTTGGTTATATCTTGATCTAGTAGAATAAAGTTTTAGTGTGATCTAGTTTTGAGTTTTGCTTTATGTTCCTCCCATGTAAGCAAGTCCGAGAGTTATATAATGAAGAGTAGTTTTTTTAGTTGAGGGCTTTGCTTGTCTGCTATGATCTTGAGAAAAGAAATAGAAAGAAGTATAGAATAAAAGCAAAGAGTATATATGATGATCTTATGGGGAGTGACGACTTCACATATAAGAAGTATGTCGATTGAAACTTGTTGAGAGTTGATAAACATAGCGATTGGTCATTGTGGCAATTAAAAGGAAGTAATAAAGGAAGAGAGGTTCACATATAAATATATTATCTTGGACATCTTTTATGATTGTGAGCACTCATTAAAATATTATATGTTAAGAAGTTGATGTTGGACAAGGAAGACAACATAATGAGTTATGTTTGCTTATTTCCGAATAGAAGTTATATGGTTATAGATCCTTCAACATGTGTCGCTTGCTTCCACCCCATATCAGCCAAAACTTCCGCACCAAGTAGAGATACTACTTGTGCATCCAAACACCTTAAACCCAGTTTTGCCATGAGAGTCCACCATACCTACCTATGGATTGAGTAAGATCCTTCAAGTAAGTTGTCATCGGTGCAAGTAATAAAAAATGCTATTTAAATATGTGTGATCTATTAGTGTGAGGAAAATAAACTTTATATGAACTTGTGATACGGAAGAAATAAAAGCGACAGACTGCATAATAAAGTTCTTTATCACAAGGGGCAATATAAAGTGACGTTCTTTTGCATTAAGGGATTGCGCATCCAACTATAAAAGCGCATGACAACCTCTGCTTCCCTCTGTGAAGGGCTTATCTGTTACCTTCACTTTCTAGTACTTACCTTTATGCAAGAGTCGTGGTGATCATCACCACTTCCTTTATTTCGCCTTTCTCTCTTGGCAAGCGTCATGTGTTGGGAAATGATCTAGACACATATATCCACTCGGATGTGGGTGAGCATGAGTTATTACTGTTGACATTACCCTTAAGATAAATAGTTGGGAGGCAATACTATAAGCCCCTATCTTTCTCTGTGTCCGATTGAAGCTTTGAGCTCATAGGTACCGCGTGAGTGTTAGCAATTATGAAAGACTAAAAGATGATTGAGTATGTGGATTTTACAAGGTCTTATATTGACTCTTTCGGACGTTACGATAAATTGGAATTGCCTCAATGACTGATATCATAGTTTGTTGGTTCTCAATAGAGTTCTTGATTCATACTTTACCTTGTGAATGAATTGTCACTTTAGCATAAGAAATTATATGTCAATATATGTTGCTGTTCTGAAGATGATCATGATGCCTTCATGTCCGTATTTTATTTTATCGACACCTCTATCTCTAAACATGTGGGCATATTTATCGATTTCGGCTTTCGCTTGAGGACAAGCGAGGTCTAAGCTTGGGGGAGTTGATACGTCCATTTTGCATCATGCTTTTATATCGATATTTATTGCATTATGGGCTGTTAATACACATTATGGTACAATACTTATGCCTTTTCTCTCTTATTTTACAAGGTTTACATGAAGAGGGAGAATGCCGGCAGCTGGAATTCTGGACTGGAAAAGGAGCAAATCTGAGATACCTATTCTGCACAACTCCAAAAGTCCTGAAAATCTACGGAGAATTATTTTGGAATATATAAAAAAATATTGGGTGAAAGAAATACATCAGGAGACCCACCAGGAGGTCACAAGCCAGGGGGGCGCGCCGTGCAGGCTTGTGGGCCCCCTGGTAGGCCTCCGGTGCCCATCTTCTGCTATATGGAGGGTTTTGACCTGGAAAAAATCATAAGGGAGCTTTCGGGACGAAGCGCCGCCGTCTTGAGGCGGAACTTGGACAGAACCAATCTAGGGCTCCGGCGGAGCTGTTCTGCCGGGGAATCTTCCCTCCCAGAGGGGGAAATCGAAGCCATCGTCATCACCAACGATCCTCTCATCGAGAGGTGGTCAATCTCCATCAACATCTTCACCAGCACCATCTCTTCTCCAAACCCTAGTTCATCTCTTGTATCCGATCTTTGTCTCAAACCTCAGATTGGTACCTGTGGGTTGCTAGTAGTGTTGATTACTCCTTGTAGTTGATGCTAGTGGTTTACTTGGTGGAAGATTATATGTTCAGATCCTTAATGATAATTAATACTCCTCTGATTATGAATATGATTATGCTTTGTGAGTAGTTACGTTTGTTCCTGAGGACATGGGATAAGTCTTGTTATAAGTAATCATGTGAATTTGGTATTCGTTCGATATTTTGATGAGATGTATGTTGTCTCTCCTCTAGTGGTGTTATGTGAACGTCGACTACATAACACTTCACCATTATTTGGGCCTAGGGGAAGGCATTGGGAAGTAATAAGTAGATGATGGGTTGCTAGAGTGACAGAAGCTTAAACCCTAGTTTATGCGTTGCTTCGTAAGGGGCTGATTTGGATCCACATGTTTCATGCTATGGTTAGATTTATATTAATTCTTCTTTCATAGTTGCGGATGCTTGCGAGAGGGGTTAATCATAATTGGGAGGCTTGTCCAAGTAAGGACAGCAGCCAAGCACCGGTCCACCCACATATCAAATTATCAAAGTAACGAACGCGAATCATATGAGCATGATGAAAACTAACTTGACAGAAATTCCCATGTGTCCTCGGGAGCACTTTGCTTTATATAAGAGTTTGTCCAGGCTTGTCCTTTGCTACAAAAAGGATTGGGCCACCTTGCTGCACCTTTGTTACATTTTTTACTTGCTACCCGTTATGAATTACCTAATCACAAAACTATATGTTACCTATAATTTCAGTGCTTGTAGAGAATACCTTACTGAAAACTGCTTGTCATTTCCTTATGCTCGTCGCTGGGTTCGACACTCTTACTTATCGAAAGGACTACGATAGATCCCCTATACTTGTGGGTCATCACAGCCCACAGCCTGCTCCCTCCCAAAAAGCCTTCAAGACGGCCAAATGCCCACTTTCCCCTTCCCCTCCAGCACTGACGACCCGGCCCCACTTCTTCTCCCTCCTTCGCAAGTCACCAGGAGACCGCGGTGCCCATGCTCGATGCCACCGTGATTTTCAAATCGCCTGGGACTCTATCTTGAGGGAAACCGTCCTCCACGCCTTGTCCCCTATATATACCCGACTCCCCTCTCTCGTTCCCCCTAGAACCCTTGCCTGAGATCACCTAAACTGAGCCCTAGGTCGCGAAAGATCTGCCGGCCACCGAGGTCTTCCGCCGTCGATTCCGACGTCCGTGTGCACCCCGACCTCTTTTGCCGTCGCACACTTGTTAACATGATCTCACCCCCTCTCTTCCTATACAACCTCGCTGTTATCGACCCCGAGCGCCGCTGGAGCACACAGTACAGCTGGAGCTCGCCCTCGACGCCCCGCTCACCTCTGAGGCTATCACCGACCAACTCCACCACCCCACGACCCCCCTCTAAGCCCTGCACCTGCCTAACTACTCTGTTGTCGCCGCCGACCACCAGAACCTCGCCACTGCCCACACCCGAGTCGCCCTCGCCGTCGAGTTCGTCCCCACCGCCGTGGTACGCCCTGGAATTACTCTCCTCCGTTAGATCTCGTACGTACGGTGTAGATTATATCTATTTAACTCGAATCGGTATGTTTTAGTCAGCAGCCGTTCGGTACTTATGCTTCGCAGCACACACTCTCCAGCCGTCCGATCGCGATCTAACCATTTAGACTAGATCTTTATTTTTTTATTTTTGCCAAACCGTTTTCTTTTAAGTCCCAGCCGTCCACCGCTTAGCCTAGCAACGCACACCCCTAGAGCCAACCACAACACTCCACATGGCCTCTGGCCGACACTTAATGTTTTCAGAAAAAAAATCTAAATCCTGATTTGATTCAAAATTTTCTTTCACTCTATCTTTTGATATATAGCTCCAAATTAGGTGATTCTGTTTTCTACTAGTTACTATTGATCTCATCTATCTAGTAGACCCAACTAAAAATATTTTTAAACATTTAAAATTCAAAATTTAACATATTTCCTTTAAACCCTAATTTGAGCATAACTTTTATTTAAAAACTTATTTTCGAGTAATTATTTTTGCTCCTGAATTCCAGTAGACCAATAAAAATATTTTTGAATCTATAAAACTTGAATTTGATCAGAATCTAGTTCTATCTTAATTAGACCATATCTTTTGTTTTATAAAACCATTTTAATAGATTATTTCGGTAATTAAACGTTATAGACAATACTTTCTGTTGGAATAAAAATCATATAAATTTTTCTCTGTTAAAGAAATATGTTCTGTCCACTTTTTTGACAAATTCCTTGAGTTTTGACTTTCTTTTGCTAATTGTTTTGCATATGATCTTGCTTGCTTGCTTGCTTGTGATCATGATTGCTTTTGTATGTATAATTGTTTGATTGCGCTAGATTGTCCGTAGTGCGAGGCAGATATTTATCAGCCTTTTGAGTCCAGCAACTAGAACCAGTGCCAAGGCAAGTTCACCACTTGATCATATTTTTCCAAAGTACTGCTACTTCTTGGGCTTGCGTTGGTTTTCCCTTGAAGAGGAAAGGGTGATGCAGCAAAGTAGATAATTATTTCCCTCCGTTGTTGAGAACGAAGGTATCAATCCAGTAGGAGGTACAAGCAAGGCCCCAATCTTTGCACCTACACAAACAATCAAACACTTACACCCAACGCTATAAAGGGGTTGTCAATCCCTTCACGGTTACTTGCAAGGATGAGATCTGATAGAGATAGATATAAAAGATTACTAAAACGAAAAGTAAAATAAAAGTAAATAGATTGCAGCAAAGTATTTTTGGTATTTTTGGTTTATAGATCTGAAAATATAATATGGAAAATAGACCCGGGGGCCATAGGTTTCACTAGAGGCTTCTCTCTTGAAGGAAAATAATACGGTGGGTGAACAAATTACCGTCGAGCAATTGATAGAAAAGCTCATAGTTATAACGATATCCAAGGCAATGATTATGCATATAGGCATCACGTCCGTATCAAGTAGACCGAAACGATTTTGCATCTACTACTATTACTCCACACATCGACCGATTCGTGCCTGCATCTAGAGTATTAAGTTCATGAAGAACAGAGTAACCCATTAAGTAAGATGACATGTTGTAGAGGGATAAACTCAAGCAATATGATGAAAACCCCATCTTTTTACCCTTGATGGCAACAATACAAATACGTGCCTCTCTACTCCTACTTTGTCACTGGGTGCGGACACAGCAAAATTGAACCCACAACTAAGCACTTCTCCCATTGCAAGAATTACCAATCTAGTTGGCCAAACCAAACCAATAACTCGAAGAGACTTGCAAAGATATGAAATCATGCATATAAGAATTCAGAGAAGATTCAAATAATATTCATAGATAATCTGATCATAAATCCACAATTCATCAGATCTCGACAAACACACCGCAAAAGAGTATTACATCGGATAGATCTCCATGAAGATCATGGAGAACATGGTATTGAAGAACATAGAGAGAGAAGAAGCCATCTAGCTACTAGCTATGGACCCTAAGGTCTGAGGTGAACTACTCACGCATCATCGGAGGGGCAATGGAGTTGATGTAGATGCCCTCCGTGATCGAATCCCCCTCCGGCAGATTACCGGAAAAGGCTCCAAGATGGTATCTCACGGGAATAGAGGCTTGTGGCGGCGGAAAAGTATTATCGTGGCTCTCTCTGGTATTGGGGGAATATTTCAGAATTTATAGGCGGAGAATTAGGGTTGGAGGAGCCACGGGGGGCCCACAAGCCAAGGGGGCGCGCCCCCCAGGGGAGCGCCCAGGTGGCTTGTGGCCCACCCGTGGGTCTTCTGGCCTCCTCTCCAAGTCTCCTGGGTTCCTTCTGGTCCAGGAAAAATCATCGTAGAATTTTATTCCGTTTGGACTCCGTTTGATATTCCTTTCCTGCAATACTCAAAAACTAGGAAAAAACAGAAACTGGCACTAGGCACTAGGTTAATAGGTTAGTCCCAAAAATAATATAAAATAGCATATTAATGCATATAAAACATCCAAAATAGATATAGGGGCTGTTTGGTTAGCGCCCAGGACTGCCCTGCCAACTGAGGGCGTGCCAATTTTTTGGCGGAGAATTCTGCCGCCCCTGCCAAGCCAACGCATGGGCACAAAAAGTGAAGAGGATGTGTACTAGCGACCAAAAAATTGGCAGGGTAAGAAAAGGCTGGCACCAATCCAAACGCCCTCTCAGGCTGGTGGTCAACGCCAAAATTTTGGCTTGGTAGCTCTCGGCTGCCATCCAAACACACCCTATAATAGCATGGAACAATAAAAAATTATAGATACGTTGGAGACGTATCAAGCATCCCCAAGCTTAATTCCTGCTCGTCCTTGAGTAGGTAAATGATAAAAACAGAATTTTTGATGTGGAATGCTACCTAACATATTTATCCATGTAATATACTTTATTATGGCTTGAATGTTCTGATACATAAGATTCAAAACAAAAGCTTAATATTGACATAAAAACAAAAATACTTCAAGCATACTAACAAAGCAATTGTGTCCTTTCAAAATAACATGGCCAAAGAAAGTTATGCCTACAAAATCATATAGTCTGGCTATGCTCCATCTTCCCCACACAAAGTATTTAAATCATGCACAACCCCGATTACAAGTCAAGCAATTGTTTCACACCTTTTATGTTCTCAAACCTTTTCAACTTTCACGCAATACATGAGCGTGAGCCATGGATATAGCACTATAGGTGGAATAGAATATGGTGGAGGTTGTGAGAAAAAGGAGAAGATAGTCTCACATCAACTAGGCGTATCAACGGGCTATGGAGATGACCATCAATAGATATCAACGTGGGTGTGTAGGGATTGCCATGCAACGGATGCACTAGAGATATAAGTGTATGAAAGCTCAAAAAGAAACTAAGTGGGTGTGCATTATAATGAAAAATTCCCACTAGCTATATGAAAGTGACAAAATAGGAGACTCTCTATCATGAAGATCATGGTGCTACTTTGAAGTACAAGTGTGGAAAAAGGATAGTAGCATTGTCCCTTCTCTCGTTTCTCTCATTTTTTTTATTTATTTTTATTTTGGTGGGCATCTTTGGCCTCTTTTTTTTATTTGGGCTTCATTGGCCTCTTTTATTATTTGTAAAGTCCGGAGACTCATCCCAACTTGTGAGGGAATCATAGCTTCCATCATCCTTTCCTCTCATGGGACAATGCTCTGATAATGATGATCATCACAATTTTATTTACTTACAGCTCAAGAATTACAACTCGATACCTAGAACAAAATATGACTCTATATGAATGCTTCCGGTGGTGTACCGGGAGGTGCAACGATCTAGCATAGAAAATGACGTCAAAAAAACGGACAAGCCATGAAAACATCATGCTAGCTATCTTACGATCATGCAAAGCAATATCAAAATGATGGTGCGTGTCATAATAAACGGAACGGTGTAAGTTGCATGGCAATATATCTCGGAATGGCTATGGAAATGCCATAATAGGTAGGTATGGTGGCTGTTTTGAGGAAGGGTATATGGTGGGTTTAATGCACCGGCGAAAGTTGCGCGGTACTAGAGAGGCTAGCAATGGTGGAAGGGTGACAGTGCGTATAATCCATGGACCCACATTAGTCATAAAGAACTCACATACTTATTGCAAAAGTCTGTTAGTTATCGAAGCAAAGTATTAGACGCATGCTCCTAGGGGAGAGGTTGGTAGGAGTTAACCATCGCGCGCTCCCGACCCTCACACAAAGGATGACAATCAATAAACAAATCATGCTCCGACTTCGTTACATAACGGTTCACCATACGTGCATGCTACGGGAATCACAAACTTTTAACACAAGCATTTCTACCAATCCACAATTACTCACTAGCATGACTCTAATATCACCATCTTTATATCTCAAAACTATATGCAAGGAATCAAACTTCTCATAGTATTCAATGCACTTTATATGAAAGTTTTTATTATATCCCTCTTGGATGCCCATTATATTAATTAGGACTAAATTCATAACCTAAACCAATTACCATGCTGTTTAAAGACTCTCAAAATAATATAAGTGAGGTATGAGAGTTCAATTATTTCTATAAAATAAAACACCACCGTGCTCTAAAAAGATATAAGTGAAGCACTAGAGCAAAATTGCCTAGCTCAAAAGATATAAGTGAAGCACATAGAGTATTCTAATAAATTCACGATTCATGCGTGTCCCTCTCAAATGATGTGTGCAGCAAGGATGATTGTGGCAAACTAAAAAGAAAAGACTCATATCATACAAGACGCTCCAAGCAAAACACATATCATGTGGTGAATAAAAATATAGCCTCAAGTAAATTTACCGATGGATGGAAGACGAAAGAGGGGATGCCTTCCGGGGCATCCCCAAGCTTAGGCTCTTTGGTATCCTTGAATATTCCTTGGGGTGACTTGGGCATCCCCAAGCTTAGGCTCTTGCCACTCCTTATTCCATAGTCCATCAAATCTTTACCCAAAACTTGAAAACTTCACAACACAAAACTCAACAGAAAATTCGTGAGATCCGTTAGTATAAGAAAAATAAATCACCACTTTAGGTACTGTTGTGAACTCATTCTTTATTTATATTGGTGTAATATCTACTGTATTCCAACTTCTCCATGGTTCATACCCCGGCGATACAACCCATAGATACATCAAAATAAGCAAACAACACAAAGAAAACAGAATCTGTCAAAAACAGAACAGTCTATAGCAATCTGTAAACTTCAAATACTTCTGTAACTCCAAAAATTCTGAAAATTTAGGAAAATCTGGGAAATTTGTATATCAATCTTTTGTAAAAATGTCAGACTCATTCGACACTCTGGTGAGTTTATAAAATTCCTGGACTGAGCGCAAAAGTTTCTGTTTTTCATCAAAATCAAATCAACAATCACCGTAGACCATCCCAAAGGTCTTACTTGGATCAAACACTAATTAAAAAACTAAAACACAATTACTACAGAGGTAATAATGTGTAAATCACTCAATAAAAGAAACAAAATAAACATAAAAAACATAAAATAAAATTGGGTTGCCTCCCAACAAGCGCTATTGTTTAACGCCCCTAGCTAGGCATAACACAATAGATCTAGGTATTGTCATCTTTGGTTTTGGCAACTTTTGTGAGGGCCTTCTCTAATCCGGGGGACTCTTTCCGCTTTCCCAAATTTTCAAGAGAAGAAACCATCTTAAGATCCAAAATATCCAAACGCTTATTGCAGAGGGCAATCAAAGTGTTCAAGCGACTGAGGTTCCCACTAATATGTTTGAGGGGTTCGTGATATTTTTGTAACTCGACTAAGTGCTTATGTAAGTCATCCAATTTGTCGAGAATTTGAACTCCCTCTTGTGAAAAGGCAAGCCCTTTTTTTGTGGGAACCCCCAAAATCCCTTCCAAAACTTCATAAGCGGCATTTGCATCAAGTTCGATAAAATTGCCCTTTAAGGCAAAATCCAAAAGCTTTCTATGATGCAAAGCCAATCCAATGTAAAAAATTCTAAGCAAAACTTTTGCGTCTCCTTTTAGATTGGAAACACGATAGGATTCCATTAGCCTATACCAGGCATCTTTCAGATTTTCCCCTTGTTTTTGTTTGAAGTATAGAACTTCAAAGTCTGGTGACAAAGGGTGGGGGGGTAGTAACGCTAATCATAGCAACAAGCAAGAGATCCGGCAAAAAGGGCAAACGAAAAAAAAGAAGGCGAATAAAACGGCAAATTGGTGAAGTGGGGGAGAGGAAAACGAGAGGCAAATGGCAAATAACGTAAATGCAAGAGATGAGTTTGTGATGGGTACTTGGTAGGCTTGATGTCTTGACTTGCTATGTATCCTCCCCGTCAACGGCGCCAGAAATCCTTCTTGCTACTTCTTGAGCTTGCGTTGGTTTTCCCTTGAAGAGGAAAGGGTGATGCAGGAAAGTAGATAAGTATTTCCCTCAGTTTTGAGAACCAAGGTATCAATCCAGTAGGAGGTACAAGCAAGGCCCCAATCTTTGCACCTACACAAACAATCAAACACTTGCACCCAACGCTATAAAGGGGTTGTCAATCCCTTCACGGTTACTTGAAGGATGAGATCTGATAGAGATAGATATAAAAGATTACTAAAACGAAAAGTAAAATAAAAGTAAATAGATTGCAGCAAAGTATTTTTGGTTTATAGATCTGAAAATATAATATGGAAAATAGACCCGGGGGCCATAGGTTTCACTAGAGGCTTCTCTCTTGAAGGGAAATAATACGGTGGGTGAACAAATTACTGTCGAGCAATTGATAGAAAAGCGCATAGTTATAACGATATCCAAGGCAATGATTATGCATATAGGCATCACGTCCGTATCAAGTATACCGAAACGATTCTGCATCTACTACTATCGCTCCACACATCGACCGACTCCTGCCTGCATCTAGAGTATTAAGTTCATGAAGAAAAGCGCATAGTTATAACGATATCCGTGGCTCCTCCTCATATTGCTTGAGTTTATCCCTCTACATCATGTCATCTGACTTAATGCGTTACTCTGTTCTTCATGAACTTAATACTCTAGATGCAGGCAGGAGTCGGTCGATGTGTGGAGTAATAGTAGTAGATGCAGAATCGTTTCAGTCTACTTGATACGGACGTGATGCCTATATGCATAATCATTGCCTTGGATATCGTTATAACTATGCTCTTTTCTATCAATTGCTCGACAGTAATTTGGTCACCCACCGTATTATTTTCCTTCAAGAGAGAAGCCTCTAGTGAAACCTATGCCCCCGGGTCTATTTTCCATATTATATTTTCAGATCTATAAACCAAAAATACTTTGCTGCAATCTATTTACTTTTATTTTACTTTTCGTTTTAGTAATCTTTTATATCTATCTCTATCAGATCTCATCCTTGCAAGTAACCGTGAAGGGATTGACAACTCCTTTATAGCGTTGGGTGCAAGTGTGTGATTGTTTGTGTAGGTGCAAATATTGGGGCCTTGCTTGTACCTCCTACTGGATTGATACCTTGGTTCTCAACAACTGAGGGAAATACTTATCTACTTTGCTGCATCACACTTTCCTCTTCAAGGGAAAACCAATGCAAGCTCAAGAAGTAGCAATAGGCTATAAAAATTCTATGGATCCCAAGTCAATGGGGCTCTACAAGAACTTAAACATAAGCAGAGAAAGCAACCATAGCAGCAATCTATGAAAAACAGGACAGTATGTAAAGATGCAGATGAAACCAATACTTCTCTAACTCAAAAATTATGAACAATTAGGAAGTAATAAAGAATTTGCATAACAGTACTGTGTAAAAATTTCAGAATTTTTGCACGCCAGTAAAATATCAAAGTTCGAACACTAAAGCAACAGTTTCTGTTTTTGCACAACACATATCAAACAAGCAATTCAAACATCCAAAAAGTAAATCTGGCCATATTATTTTTATAATACAGTGCATTTTTACAAGGGATAATTATTTTTGTTGAAAAGTTACTGTAATCAAGATTCAGAAAGTTTGCATGGGCATGAACAAAGTTCAAGGCTAGCCCCCACTTCAACGGTGCTCGTCCTTCTCACTTTCACTTTTCTTTTAAAAAAAGTTTTAGGTTCCGCACTTTATGTATTTTTATTTAATTATTTTAAAAGCACACAACAGAATAAAATGACTCTCTTAAACTTCCAAGTTGTCTCCCTGGCAGCGCTTTCTTTAAAGCCATTAAGCTAGGCATATAGTGCTCAAGTAATTGATCCACCTTGATCCCAAGGTATATCAAAGCCAATTTTAATTAACAATGATTTGTAATTTAGTAGTGAGCACAAAGCAACATATATCATGTAACAACAAAGTCTAACTATCTTCCTATGCATTGGCATGTCATAAAAGAACATTTCATTCACACAAAGTAAAGGCCAATACATAGCATAAGTAGTTTCTTGCAATTTTATCGGATTGGAAACATAGAGAGGTGAAGATTTGGTTCCTCTCTCATAATAATTGAAAGTAGGAGCAGCAAGCACATGCATATTATATTCATCAAAATCATCATGTGTGATAGTAAGACACAACCCATCAATATAATCCTTAATAAGTGCAAACTTCTCCGATATAGTGTTGTTGGGAGAATTCAAAAAGATAATAGGACTATCGTGTGTGGATACAATAGCAACAATTTCATGCTTAACATAAGTAACTATAGCAAGGTTATCTCCATAAGCATAATTCATATTGGCATCATGGCCAGAAGCATAGCAAGCATGAAGTTCATCAAAAAGGGATATTTCAAATGAATCCAAGGGATCATAGCAATCATCATAGCATTCATCCTTTGGTAAGCACAAAGGGAAATTAAAAAAGGATGAGTTGAAGAGTTACTCCCATTAGAAGGTGGGCACGGGTAGCTAATCCGCTCATCCTCCTTTTGTTCTTCGCTCTCCTCCTCATCTTTTTCGTCAAATGAGCTCACAGTTTCAACAATTTCTTCTTCCACAGATTCCTGGAAAATATTAGTCTCTTCCAAGGCAGCGGACATTTTATCAATAAATCCTTTAACATAACCATTAGAAGCATATTTTTTGTAGCAATATTTAGGAATGGCAAAATTTTCATTTTTGTGAAGAGTAGCAACATACTTTTCAATCAAAGAAGCAATTTCATGTGCACCCTTAGAAGCAACAAATTCTTCAGTTTGTTCAACATCATAATAATAATAGGCATACTTGGCATAAGAAGATAATATTTTATTATCATTACACACACACTGATCGGGAAGGTGATTTTTAGTGTCTTCAGAACAACAAGTAAAATCATGTATTTTGCATAAATTCCAAGCATAGCAACACAAAGTATTAATTTGATGCCACAAGAGTTTCCCTTTTTGAGATAAGCGGTGTCGCACAAAATAAGCATGCTCATTTAATGATTTTCCCTCAACTAAGCTAGTTGGGTTTTCGGCACAAGGACAAAGGGATCGAAGATGATCCAAGTAAAAAGCTTCAGCAGTATAGTAGATTTTGGGTGGTTCCTCAACCACTGGGTTAGCAAGTGCAACTAATATTTTTGGTATTTTGCGTTTCCTACCCATAACTAAAGATAGAAAACAACTTAGAATAGAAAATAAAATTACTTAGTGATAAAGAAAACAAGCAGACACGAGAATATCAACCGCTATGCTATTGCTCCCCAGAAAAAAGTCTTGATAACCCAGAAGTGTAGGGGATCATTTGTAGCCTTTTTCGATATGTAAGAGTGTCGACCCAATGAGGACCTTCATAACCCACAAGTGTAGGGGATCGTTTGTAGCCTTTTTCGATAAGTAAGAGTGTCGAACCCAACGAGGAGCTAAAGGTAGAATTAATATTCTCTCAAGTTCTATCGAGCACCGATACAACTATACGCACTCTAACACTTGCTTTACCTCAAACAAGTATGAAACTACTTTGCGGGAATAAAACTAGAAGTACTTAGTAGGTGTAGTAGATAGTTTTGCAAGGTAATAAAGAACGTGGAAATAAAAGTTAGGGTCTATTTTAATAAAGATCGATTAAGTTAATTGTTTAGTAGAAAGCTTTATCGTAACACAAGAGAAAGATTGTCCATAGGCAATTGAATATAACATGATAGATACTTGTCATATGCAACGAGGGAGAGGCATACGCTAACACACTTTCCGTACTTGGATCATATGCACTTATGATTGGACCTGTAGCAAGCATCTGCAAATACTAGAAATCATTAAGGAAAACCCAACCATAGAATTAAACATCAAGTCCTCTTTACTCCCATACGCAAACAACTCCCTTACTCGGGTTTGTGTTTCAGTCACTCACCAACCCATTATAAGCGAATCATGAACATATTGCAAACCCTCCAGCGGGATTCCTTCACATGTGCGCCTCACGGAAGGCACCTTAGGACAGCACCATATCAACATACAACTCATACCAATAACATCATAAGACAATTAACCCGCAGGACAAAACAGATCTACTCAAACATCATATAGGATAGCCACACATCATTGAATAATAATATATAGCATTATGCACCATGTTTAAGTAGAGATTAAAGCAGGGAAGAGAGGTTTTACACCGCTGCATAGAGGGGGAGAGAGTTGGTGGTGACAACGGAGAAGTTGTTGGTGTAGATCGCCGTCATGATGGATGCCCCGGGCGGCACTCCGACGCCACCGGGAGAGAGGGGGAGAGAACCCCCCTCAGTTTTCTTATTCCTTTGCCTCCTCACTAGATGGGAGGAGAGTTCCTCCTCTAGTCCATGGCCGCCATGGATCCCGAAGGGCAAGAGCCCCTCCGAGATTGGATCTCTCTCTGTTTCTCACCTGTTTTCGCTCCTGTTTTCTGGCCCTTAACCATTTCTGAAATATCTAGAGATCCGTAACTTCGATCGGGCTGAAATATTGAGGGGATTTTTATCGGAAAAGTTTCTTTCTTGCGGTGAAAGTAGGGCCCCAACCGATTTAAGGGGTGCCACGAGCTAATAGGGCACGACCAACCCCCCTGGCCGTGCCCTGTTGGGTCGTGGGGACCTCGGGCATCGTATTGCGTTGATTCTTCTTCATAAAATTCACATATATTCCAAAAAAAATCTCCGTAAATTTTTATCGCGTTTGGACTTCATTTGATATGGAATTTCTGCGAAACAAAAAACAGACAAAAAACAGGAACTGGCACTATGCACTGGATAAGTAAGAGTCCCAAAAATAATATAAAATGTTGCCAAAAGTATATGAAAGTTGTAGAATATTGGCATGAAACAATCAAAAATTACAGATACGACAGAGACGTATCAGCAACCCCAAGCTTAATTATTGCTCGTCCTCGAGTAGGTAAATGATAAAAAGATAATTTTTGAAGTGGAATGCTACCTAACATAATCTTGAACAAATGTCTAATCATGGCACGAATATTAAAGTACAGGTGATTCAAGGCAATATTTTATCATTTGACATAAAGACATCAATACTCAGGTTTACTAGCAAACAATCATGTGCTTTCAAAATAACAGTGCTAAACAACGCTATCCCTACAAAATCATATAGCCTTTCATGCTTGGTCTTCCTAGCATAAAGTATAAATCATGATCACCCCGGTGTCCAACAAAGCAATTGGATCGTACTTTTTAACACACTTCAGCTTTTTACTAGTCACGCAATACATGAGTGTGAACCATGGATATAGCATATGTGTGGAATAGAATATGGTGGTAGGTATCGAAGGGGTAAAAAGTGGAGAAGAAAGTCTCGCATCAACTCGGCGTATCGACGGGCTATGGCGATGCCCGTCAATAGATATCAATGCGAGGAGTTGTGATTGCCATGCAACGGATGCACTAGAGCTATAAGTGTATGAAAGCTCGAATGAAGCTAAGTGGGTGTGCATCCTGCTCATGAAGTCCTCGGGCATTTGAGGCAGCCCGTCATCGGAATATGCAAGCCAAGTTCTATAATGAAAAATTCCAAATAACACATGGAAATGACAAAGCATGAGACTCTCTATATGAAAAACATGGTGCCACTTTGAGGCACAAGTGTGGGGGAATCATTGTCTCCATCATCCTTTCCTCACCGAGACAGTGCCTTAAAAATGATGATCATCACACTTTTACTTACGTACAACTCAATATGAATACCTATAGTATGACTCTATATGAATGCCTCTAACAGTGTACCAGGATGTGCAATGATCTAGCGTAGCAAAAGATATCAAAAAAGGACAAGCCATGGAAATATCATGCTAGCTATCTTACGATCATGCAAAGCAATATGACAATAGGTGTACAAGTCATATATATGATGTAATGGTGGAAGTTGCATGGCAATATATCTCGGAATGTCTATGGAAATGCCATGATACGTATGTATGGTGGCTGTTTTGAGGAAGATATAATGAGGCTTATGTGCAACAAAGCATATCATGTCACGGGGTTTGCCCGATCCTCGAGGTGAGAATGGGCAATGCACGGTACCAAAGAGGCTAGCAAATATGAGGAGGCGAGTGTGCGTAAATCCATGGATTCACATTAGTCATAAAGAACTCACATACTTATTGCAATGTTTTATTAGCTCTCTTGAAGCAAAGTACTACTCGCATGCCCCTAGGAAGGAGGTTGGGAGGAATTAACCATCGCGCGCCCCCGATTATAACAGCACAAAGGACTTCAATCAAGGATAAATTATGCTCCAACTTCATCGCAAAACTAGAGACTATACGTGCATGCTTCGGGAATCACAAACCTCAACACCAATATTCTTACTAGACCACAATCATTCAGTAGTAGCCCCACATATTACTATCTTAATATCTCAAAACTATTGCAAGGAATCAAACATATCATATTCAGAGATCTACAAGTTTTATGTAGGATTTTATGACTAACCATGTGAATGACCAATCCTGTTTACTCTCTAAATAGGTATAAGTGAAGCATGAGAGTTTAATTTCTTTATACTAAAGACCATGCTCTAATAAATATAAGTGAAGCAAAAGACCATTCTACAAATAACGGTTTTCTATATGTTGAGAAATAGGCATCAAACTTCAAATGATATAAGTGAAGCACATGAAGCATTATATAAAGCCATACTCATAAGATATTAGTGAAGTGCAAAGAGCATTCTATAAATCAAACATGGACTTTCTCATACCAGCATGGTGCATGGCTAAAATTAAAATAAAAGGCACACGACGCTCCAAGAATTTACGCGTATCATGTGATTAAAACAAAAACTAAGACATACCGATAATTGTTGAAGAAGAAAAATGGGATGCCTTCCGGGGCATCCCCAAGCTTTGATGATTGAGTATCCTTTAATACATAGTTGGGGTGCCTTGGTAACCCCCAAGCTCAAACTCTTGCCTCTCCTTATTCTTCTCATATCGATCTTTGAACACTTCATCCACACAAAACTTAATAGAACTCTCATTAGAAAGGTTAGTACATATAACATCAAATCACATAATTTGCTTCCATCACATTATTGTATAATTATAATATAAAATTACCTACTGTATGCTATCACAATTCTACGGCTCCCAAGTCAATGGGGCTTAACAAAAACTCAAACATAAGTAGACAAAGCAACTATAACACCAATCTGTGAAAAACAGGACAGTCTGTAAAGATCTGTTTGGTTACCATACTTCGGTGTTTACAAATTCTGAAAAATTAGGAAAACCTGGTAAATTTGTATAGAAATATTGTGTAAAAATTTCAAGAATTTACCACGCTCTAGCAGAGAACAAACAATTATGCACTGGAGGCGAAAGTTTCTGTTTTTTCACAACATCAATTATACTCATCAGGCAAGTCATCCCAAACGTAAATCTTGGCAAATTATTTTTATAAAACAATCGATTTGTACAAGGGGATAATTATTTTTGTTGAAAAGTTTCTGTAATCAAGATTCAAAAGGTTTCCATGGGCATGAACAAAGTTTAAGGCTAGCCCCCACTTCAACGTTGCTCGTCTTTCTCACTTTCACTTTTATTTTTGAAAAAGATTTAGGTTCCCTATTTTATTTTATTTTATTAATTATTTTAAAATCACAGAACAGAAATAAATGCCTCTCTAAAACTTCCGGGTTGTCTCCCTGTCAGCGCTTTCTTTAAAGCCATTAAGCTAGGCATATAGTGCTCAAGTAATTGAGCCACCCTGATCCCAAGGTATATCAAAGCCAATTTTAATTAACAATTATTTGTAATTTAGTAGTGAGCACAAAGTGATATATATCATGTGCAAACAAAGTCTAACTCTCTTCCTATGTATTGGCATGTCATAAAAGAACAATTCATGCACATCAAGTAAAGGCCAATACATAGCATAAGTAGTTTCTTGCAATTTTATTGTGTTGGAAACATAGAGTGGTGAAGATTTGGTTCCTCTCTCATAATAATTGCAAGTAGGAGCAGAAAGCACATGCATATTAGATTCATCAAAATCATCATGTGTGATAGTAAAACGCAACCCATCAATATAATCCTTAAGAAGTGCAAACTTCTCCGATGTAGTGTAGTTGGGAGAATTCAAAAAGATAATGGGACTATCGTGTGTGGGTGCAATAGCAACAACTTCATGGTTAACAAAAGGACCTATAGCAAGTTGATCTGCATAAGCATAATTCATATTGACATCATGGCCGCAAGCATAGCAAGCATGAAGTTCATCAAAAAGGGATATTTCAAATGAGTCCAAGGGATCATAGCAATCATCATAGCATTCATCCTTCGGTATGTGCGAAGGGAAATTAAACAATGTATGATTTGAATAGTTACTCTCATTAGAAGGCGGGCACGGGTGATCAATCCGCTCTTCCTTTTTTTGTTCTTCGCTCTTCTCCTCATCTTTTTCATATAATGAGCTCACAGTTTCAGCAATTTGTTCTTCCGTATATTCCTGCAAAATATAAGTCTCTTCCAAGGCAGCAGACATCCTCTCAATAAATTCATTAATATCAGCATTGTATTCATAATTCTCATTGCAATATTGAAGTATGGCCAAATTTTTAGATCTGTAAACAACATCATCATAGTTATCATACTTTTCAAAGAACGATTCAATTTCATAAGCACCGTTAAAAGCAAAAAATTCTTCTATTTATTCCACATCATACTAATCATATACACCCTTAGCATAAGAAGCCAAGGTTTCATTATCATTAAATTCACATTGAAAGGGAAGGTGTACACCCTTAGTCTTAGAGCAACGAAATATTTTAATTTGATCCCATGGTGTTTCCCCTTCTGAGACAAGCGACAATACCTAATGTACTCACGTTGATCCAACGTGTCTCCCATTATCAAGTTGAATCGGGATTTCTCAGGATTATCAAAGTAGTAATAAATGTTTTTCACATAACCAGCATCAAGGGTTTTAGGAGGTTCCCCATCTCCAGGAGTAGCAAGTACAACTAATTTTTTTGGTGTTTTGTGTTTCATATCCATAACTAAAGATATAAAACAACTTATAACAGAAAATAAAATTACTTAGTGATAAAGAAAACAAGCACACATGAGCATATCAACCGCTACGCTATTGCTCCCCGTCAACAGCGCAAAAAAAGGTCTTGATAACCCACAAGTGTATGGGATTGTTTATAGCCTTTTTCGATAAGTAAGAGTGTAGAACCCAACGAGGAGCTAAAGGTAGAATTAATATTCTCTCAAGTTCTATCGACCACCGATACAACTCTACGCACGCTAACGCTTACTTTACCTAGAACAAGTATGAAACTACTTTGCGGGAATAAAACTAGAAGTACTTAGTAGGCGTAGTAGATAGTTTTGCAAGATAATAAAGAACGTTGAAATAAAAGTTAGGGGCTGTTTTAATAAATATCAATTAAGTTAATTGTTTAGTAGAAAGCTTTTTTGTAACGCAAGAGAAAGATTGGCCATAGGCAATTGAATATAACATGATAGATACTTGTCATATTCAATGAGGGAGAGGCATACACTAACACACTTTTCATACTTAGATCATATGCACTTATGATTGGACCTCTAGCAAGCATCCACAACTACTAGAAATCAATAAGGTAAACCCAACCATAGCATTAAACATCAAGTCGTCTTTACTCCCATATGCAAACAACTCCCTTACTCGGGTTTGTGTTTCAGTCACTCACCAACCCACTATAAGCGAATCTTGAACATATTGCAAACCAACCAGTGGGATTCCTTCACACGTGTGCCTCACAGAAGGCACCTTAGGACAGCACCATATCAACATACAACTCATATCAATAACATCATACCAGAATTAACCCGTAGGACAAAAGAGATTTACTCAAACATCATAGGATAGCCACACATCATTGGATAATAATATATAGCATTAAGCACCATGTTTAAGTAGAGATTACTGCGGGGAAGAGAGGTTTTACACCGCTGCATAGAGGGGGAGAGAGTTGGTGGTGACGGCGGCGAAGTTGTTGGTGTAGATCGTCATCACGATGGATGCCCCGGCGGCGCTCCGACGCCACCGGGAGAGAGGGGGAGAGAGCCCCCTCCTTCTTATTCTTCCTTGGCCTCCTCCATATATGGGACGGGAGTTCCTCCTCTGGTCCATGGCCACCATGGCTACAGGAGGGCAAGAGCCCCGCCGAGATTGGATCTCTCTCTCTGTTTCTCTCCTGTTTTTGCTCATGTTTTCTGGAGCTTCATCGTTTCATAAATATTCGGAGATCCCTAACTCCGACCGGGCTGAAGTTTTGAGGGGGTTTTTATCGGAAAATTATCTTTCTTTCTACAAAAGTACGGCCCCAAGTGACTTCAGTGGGAGCCACCAGCTAACAGGGCGCGACCAACCCCCCTGGCCGCGCCCTGTTGGGTCGTGGGCCCCTCGGGCATCATATTGCGTTGATTCTTCTTCCTAAATTCCACATATATTCCAAAACAAATCTCCGTAATTTTTTATTGCGTTTGGACTTCGTTTGATATGGAATTCCTGTGAAACAAAAAACACACAAAAAAACAGGAACTAGCACTGGGCACTGGATAAGTAAGTTAGTCCTAAAAATAATATAAAATGTTGCCAAAAGTATATGAAAGTTGTAGAATATTGGCATGAAACACTAAAAAATTATAGATACGATGGAGACGTATCAGTGCTAAAGGTAGAAATAATATTCTCTCAAGTTCTATTGACCACCGATACAACTCTACGCACGCTAACGCTTACTTTACCTAGAACAAGTATGAAACTATTTCGCGGGAATAAACCAGAAGTACTTCATAGGTGTAGTAGATAGTTTTGCAAGGTAATAAAGAACATGGAAATAAAATTAGGTTCTGTTTTAATAAAATAACAATAAAGTAAATATAGCGAGTGTGGAAAAGTGGTGGTAGGATTTGCGAGATTGTCTTAGGCAATTGATAACAAGATCGGTAATCATTATGGCAGTTTTATATGAGGGAGAGGCATACGCTAACATACTTTCCGTACTTTTATCATATGCACTTATGATTGGAACTCTAGAAAGCATCCGCAACTACTAAAGATCATTAAGGTAAACCCAACCATAGCATTAAACATCAAGTCCTCTTTACTCCCATACGCAATAATCCCCTTACTTGGTTGTAAGCTTCTGTCACTCTAGCCCCCCACTATAAGCGAATCATAAACGTATTGCAACACCATCCATCTGGAATCCCTCATGTGTGCGCGACACGGAGGGCACCTTAGGATAGCACCAAAATAAACCACGCAACTCAAACCAATCAAGATCATCAATCAACCCATAGGACAAAAGGGATCTACTCAAACATCATACGATAGAAACAAATCATTGGATAATAATATGTAGCATAAAACACCATGTTCAAGTAGTGGGTATAGTGAGATGCGGGAGAGTGGACCGCTGTAGATAGATGAGGGAAGGTGATGGTGGTGGTGATGACGGCGGCGAAGTTGTTGGTGTAGATCGTCGTCACGATAGTTGCCCCGGCGGCGCTCGGGCACCACCAGAAGAGAGGGGGAGAGAGCCCCCTCGTTATGCTTCTTCCTTGGTCTCCCTCGTAGATGGGAGGAGAGTTTCCCCTCTGGTCCATGGCTGCCATGGCTCCCAGAGGGCAGGAGCCCCTACGAGATTGGATCTATCTCTCTGTTTCTCTTCTGTTTTCGCTTCTATTTTCTGGCCCTTCACCATTTCTTAAATATGCAAAGATCCGTAATTCCGATCGGGCTGAACTTTTGAGGGGATTTTTATCGCAAATTTATGTTTGCTGCAGCAAAAGAAGGGCGCCAACCGACTTAAGGGGTGACCATGAGCTAACAGGGTGCGGTCACGCCCCTGGTCGTGCCCTATTGCCTCGTGGGGCCCTCGAGCATCGTGTTGCGTTGATTATTCTTCTGAAATTCATGTCGCGTTTGGACTTCGTTTGATATGGATTTTCTGCGAAACAAAAAACACACAAAATACAGGAACTGGCACTGGACACTGGATAAGGAAGTTAGTCCCAAAACTAATATAAAATGTTGCCAAAAGTGTATGAAAGTTGTAGAATATTGGCATGAAACAATCAAAAATTATTGATACGATGGAGACATATCAATCTTTCAAACTAGCAGATGAAATCGACAAATTTTAGGTGCAGCCAACGGACCCCAACAAAACAGCGTCCATTTGAGCTCAGCTGGACCCCGCGGTTGACGAAGCACTACACACATTCTTGTGGGAAAACTGGGACATATTTGTGTGGCATCCCACGGATATGCCAGGAATCCCACAAAGACTAGCGGAGCATAGCCTGGACATAATCTCAAGCTTCAAGCCAGTCAAACAGGCGCTACGCTGATTTTTCGAACCCAAGAGTCAAGCTATGGGTGAAGAACTAGCAAAACTACTTGAAGCCGGATTCATCCGAGAAATCAAACAGCCTTAGTGGTTGGCAAATCTGGTCATGGTGCCAAAGAAAGACAAATGCTTGTGGTTGTGTGTCGATTTCAAAGACCTAAATAAGGCCTGCCCTAAGGATCCCTTTCCCTTACCACGCATAGACCAGATCATAGATGCCACCACCGGACACGACTCACTGTGCTTCCTTGATGCCTACTCCAGATACCATCAAATCAAAATGAAGGAGTCTGACCAAGCCGCAACCGCCTTCATCACCCCCCTACGGGCCATTCTGCTTTAACACAATGCCCTTCGGGTGAAAAAAACGCAGGCGCCACATACTAGCGCATGATTCATACATGCCTAGAAAATGAAATCAGAAAAACAGTCGAGTCATACGTGGACGACGTGGTCAGCGAGACCAAACACGTTAGCCAGCTGGTAGACGACCTCCGGCAAACCTTTGATAAACTACGGGCTTACGATATATGGCTCAATGTGGATAAATGCGTCTTTGGAGTTCCCGTCGGTAAACTCCTCGGATTTATCGTCTCCCATAGAGGAATAGAGGCCAATCCGGCTATAATCCGAGCCCTATCCGAACTAGTGATCCCTATGGAGCTGAATCACGTTCAAAAACTGGTGGGCCGTGTGGCAGCTTTGAGCCTCCTTATCTCCTGCCTTGGTGAAAAGGCACTGCCGCTCTACAGACTGCTCAAACGGACCAAAAACTTCGAGTGGACCGACGAAGCAACGTCCGCATTGGAAGAAATTAAAACGTTGTTGGCTGGCAATCCTATACTAGCAGCGCCCGTCATAGGTGAACCAGTGATGTTGTATATGTCGGCCACAAATCAAGTGGTCAGTGTGGTTCTCATTGTCGAACGAGAGGATGAGGGTCACAAGTTCTGGGTGCAGAAGCCAGTCTATTGTGTATCAGAAGTGCTCACCCCGTGCAAATCTAGGTATCCGCATTACCAGAAGATAGCCTATACAGTTTTCATGGTATCCCGAAAGCTCCGACACTACTTTCAAGAGTGTTCGGTCAAGGTGGCATCCGAAGTACAACCGAATGATATAATTAACAATAGGATCGCCACTGGCCGCATAGCCAAATGGGCCATTGAGCTCTTCCCTTTCGAAATTGCATACAAACCACGCCGAGGAATTAAATCTCGGGTGTTGGCTGATTTTCTTGCCGAATGGACGGAGGCCGAGCTCCCCAGATAATACAGTACATACTCCCATTGGACGATGTACTTTGACGGATCCAAGACACTTGCCGGACTGGGGGCTGGACTTATACTTACATCCCCCACTGGCGACAACATCTGATACGTATTGTAGATCATATACGCCGATTCCAATAATGCGACCAAATACGAAGCTCTGTTGCATGGACTTCGGATAGCAACATCAATCGACGTACAACGGCTCGAAGTACGGGGGGACTCTAACCTCACCATCTCTCAAATCAATGGTGAATTTGATGCTAAAAACAGAAGGATGGCAGCATCTAGAAATGTCATCCTCAAAATATCTGCACGGTTCAAAGGATTAGAATTACACCATGTTTCCAGAGACACCAATCAAGCTGCTGACGTCCTTGCCCGCATGGGCCCCAAGAGTGACCCCGTCCCTAACAACATCTTTTTTGAATGGCTCTTGAGGCCATCCGTGGTATGGCAGGACGAGGGTAAGGACACTGGAGCCAATGGCCCAGAATAGATCATACCTACTACCATCAAACCAGATGTACAAATCATCGGCGGCTCGGCACTTGAAGAAACGCCTTCGGCTCACGAAGTCATGTCAGTAATCACGCCATGGACCGAGCCCTTCCTTGACTATCTTCTCTGCCATGAACTCCCCGACGACCAGACCGAGGCAAGACGCATAATTCGGTGATCCAAGGCCTACAAGGTCCATGAGGGTGAATGATACTTGTGATCTGCGTTGGTTGTTTCCGTGAAGAGGAACGGGTTATTGCAGCACAAAGTGCATAAGTATTTCCCTCGGTTATGAAACCAAGGTTTATCAAACGAATAGGAATATCACTTCTCAACCGTCTTCAGCGACTGCACACAAAAGAACAAACAACTTGCACCCAAGGCGGGCAAGAGGGTTGTCAATCCCCTTGATCTCGTTATTTGCAAGCAAATGAGTTGTGTAGATAATTGTTTATAAATATAAATTGCAAAATAAATAAAAAGTAATAATGGCAGTAAGATAGAAGTAGTGTTTGTAAATTTATAAGTGAATAGACCCGGAGACCATAATGTTCTCTAGTGGAATCTCTCATGTAGGCAACGTATGGAGGGTAACAAATTACTTTTGGGCAATTGATAGAAAAGCGGATAGTTATGAGATTTTCACGGCAATGATCATGTATATATAGGCATCACGTCCATAAGCAAATAGGCCGACTCCTGCCTGCACCTATTACAATTACTCCACCCATCGACCACTTGATACGTCTCCAACGTATCTATAATTTATGAAGTATTAATGCCATGTTTACAATAATTTTATATGATTTTGGTATGATTTTATTAGAACTAACCCGGACTGACGCTGTTTTCAGTAGAGCTACCGTGGTGTTGTTTTTGTGCAGAAATAAAAGTTCTCAGAATGGGTTGAAAATTTACGGAGAATATTTTTGGAAAATATAAAAAATACTGGAGCAAAAAGATACCGGAGAGGAGTCCCGAGGAGGCCACAAGCCTAGGGGGCGCCCCCCCTAGGGCGTGCCCCCCTGGCTTGTGGGTCCCTCGGGAATCCCCCTGACGTGATTCCAACGCCAAGTACTCCTATAAATCGTGAAACCTCCAGAAAGAAACCTAGATCGGGAGTTTCGCCGCCGCAAGCCTCCAGAGCCACGAAAAACCAATCGGGAGCCCGTTCCGGCACCCTCCCGGAGGGGGAAACCATCACCGGAGGCCATCTTCATCATCCCGGCGGTCTCCATGACGAGGAGGGAGTAGTTCACCCTCGTGGCTGAGGGTATGTACCAGTAGCTATATGTTTGATCTCTCTCTCTCTCTCGTGTTCTTGAGATGGCACGATCTTGATGTACCGCGAGCTTTATTGATATAGATGAATCATATGGAGTTTTCCCCTCTATATCTTCTTGTGATGAATTGATTTTTCCCTTTGAAGTGTACTTATCGGATGGAGTCTTTAAGGATTTGAGAACACTTGATGTATGCCTTGCGATGGGATATCCGTGGTGACAATGGGATGTTCTATTGATCTACTTGATGTATGTTTTGGTGACCAACTTGCGGGTTCCGTGACCTTGGGAATCTATGCATAGGGGTTGGCACATGTTTTCGTCTTGACTCTCCGGTAGAAACTTTGGGGCACTCTTTGAAGTTCTTTGTGTTGGATTGAACATGATGAATCTGAAATTGTGTGATGCATATCGTATAATCAAGCCCATGGGTACTTGTGGTGACATTGGAGTATCTAGGTGACATTAGGGTTTTGGTTGATGTGTATCTGAAGGTGTTATTTTAGTATGAACTATAGGGCTGTTCGTGACACTTATAGGGATAGCTCATAAGATTGATTAGAAAAGATAACTTTGAGGTGGTTTCGTACCCTACAATAATTTCTTCGTTTGTTCTCCGCTATTTGTGACTTTGGAGTGAACTCTTTGTCGCGCGTGAGGGATTTACATATGATTCAACTATGTCAGTATTGTTGAGAGAACTTGCACTAGTGAAAGTATGAACCCTAGGCCTTGTTTTCAAGCATTGCAATACCATTTGTGCTCACTTTCATCATTAGTTACCTTGCTGTTTTTTATATTTTCAGATTACAAAAACCTATATCTATCATCCATATTGCACTTGTATCACCGTCTCTTCGCCGAACTAGTGCACCTATACAATTTTCCATTGTATTGGGTGTGTTGGGGACATAAGAGATTTCTTGTATTTGATTGCAGGGTTGTTTGAGAGAGACCATCTTCATCCTATGCCTCCCACGGATTGGTAAACCTTAGGTCATCCACTTGAGGGAAATTTGCTGCTGTCCTACAAAACTCTGCGCTTGGAGGCCCAACACGAGTCTACAAGAAGAAGGTTGCGTAGTAGACATCACCGCTATCCAGCATGCATCTAGAGTATTAAGTAAAACAGAGTATTGCTTGGAGAACAATGACATGATGTAGACAAACTAAACTCAATTAATATGAATAAACCCCATCGTTTTATCCTTAGTAGTAGCAACACAAAGACGTATCTTCTCCCTTTCTGTCACTGAGATACAGAAACTCCTCCGGTTGAACCTACTACAACGCACCACTCCCACCGATGAAATATCAATCTACTTGGCCAAAGCATATCAATAGATCGGACAGCATTACGAAGCTATAATGATCATGCAATTAAAGACACAATATATACCAGCAACATCTCAAGTATTTTTCATGAATAATCTGAACATAAACCCACAATTCATCGGATTCCAACAAACACACCGCACAAAAGGATTACATCGGATAGATCAAAGAGAATATGCGATGATCATTGTATTGAAGATCATATGAGAGAGAGATTGCCATCTAGGTACTAGCTATGGACCCGTAGGTCTTTGGTGAACTACTCACACATCATCATGAGGGCAGCAAGGTTGATGAAGAGGTCCTCCGTGATCATCCCCCCTCCGGCAGGGTGCCGGAACAGAGCTCCAGATGAGATCGCAGTGGTACAGAGACTTGCGGCGCTGGAAAAAGGTTTTCGATATGTTCCTGGGGGTTTCTAGGATTAACGAGAATTTATAAGCGAGAGAACGAGGTCGGGAGGGCCTCAGGGGGCCCACAAGCTATCAGGGCGCCCCCCAGGGGCGTGCCCTGTTGGCTTGTGGGGCCTCTTCGAGGCTCCCGGCCCTTCTCCGAAGCTTCTAGGTCTTGTTTTTGTCCAGAAAAAATCATCAAAATGTTTCGTGGAAATTGGACTTTGTTTGGTAAGGGAAATCTGCAAAGCGAAAAACATGCATAAAGCAGCACTGGCACTTGCCACTGGGTCAATAGGTTAGTGCTCAAAAATATTATAAATTTGTAAATAATGACCCAAAAAGTATGTAAGAATGATAATATATCAGCATGGAACAATAAAAAATTATAGATACGTTGGAGACATATCAACATCCCCAAACTTAATTCCTGCTCGTCCTCGAGTAGGTAAATGATAAAAACAGAATTTTTGACGTGACATGCTATCCACTATGCAATCTTTTGCATGTATGCTCAATGAAAAACGATGAATCATTAAACATTAACATAGTAATACTTATAGATATAAGAAACAAAATCATTAACTTTTTCAAAGCATACGATCCTCAAAAGTTGTCGACCCCTTATTCATCTTATTTAATTAGCAAGGCATGGCTCCATCTTCACCACATTAATACAAATGTCAAGCACCACGGTGCCCAAGTCAGGCAATTGGATCATACTTTTTCAAGGTGCATAAATTTTTTATTCTTCACGCAATACATGAGCGTGAACCATTGGACATAGCATTTAGGTGGAACATAGTAGGTGGTAGATATCAATAGGGTAAAAGTGGATAAGATAGTCTCACATCAACTAGGCGTATCAACGGGCTATGGAGATGCCCATCGATAGATGTCGATGCAAGGAGTGGGGATTGCCATGCAAAAATGATGCACTAGTTCTATATGTGTATGAAAGCTCAAATGAAGCTAAATGGGTGTGCATACAACTTGCATGATCATGAAGACCTTGGGCATTTGAGGAAGCCCGTCAAAGAAATATACAAGCCAAGTTTTAAAATAATAAAAATCCCACTAGAAATATGAAAGTGACATAACATGAGACTCTCAACATATGAGGAACATGGTGCCACTTTGAGGCACAAGTGTGGTAAAGGATAGTAGCACAGTCCCTTCTCTCATTTTCTCTCATTTTTTTATTATGGTGGGCTCATTTATGCTCCCCCATTTATATATATTTCATCCAGAGACTTTCCCCGACTTGTGGGGGAGTCATGGTCTCCATCATCGTTTCCTCACTGGGACAATGCTCTAATAATGATGATCATCACACTTTTATTTACTTACAACTCAATATGGAGAACTGATATTAAGATATGCCTCTATATGAATGCCTCTGGCAGTATACCAGGATGTGCAATGATCTATCGTGACATGTATCAAAAATATATGAACGGTAGCTTTGCCACAAATACTATGTCAGCTCTATATGATCATGCAAAACAATATGATGATGAACGAACTAGTCATGTGAAGTGATGATGGAATTTGCATGGCAATATATCTCGGGATGGCTATGGAAATGCTATGATAGGTAGGTATGGTGTCTGTTTTGAGGAAGATATAATAAGGCTTATGTGTGATAGAGCATATCCTGCCACTGGGTTTTGATGCACCGGCGAGAGTTGCACCAATCCTCGAGGTGAGAATGGGTTATGCACGGTACCAAAGAGGCTAGCAAATATGAGAAGGTGTGATTGCGTATGTCCATGGTTTCACATTAGTCATAAAGAGCTCAGATACTTATTGCAAAGTTTTATTAGTTTTAGCACAAATCAAAGCATTCTCCGCATGTCCCGAGGGAAGACGTTGGGAGGAGTTAACCATCGCGCGCTTCCGACCCTAAACAACACTAGGATTTCAACGAGGAATATGAATTCTCACACATCATCACCACGCCCTTTTATTGTTTTAGACAAATAAGAAATTAACACCACTAGGACTTCTACAAACTAAATTTTTTGAACTCACACCTTTTCAGATTACTACATCAATATCAATCCTCATTCTCTATATGTGCTACATGATGGTTTTAATTATCACTCATTGGATACCTAATAATTTTGGACTAGTCTTATGACCCATGCAAATTACCGTTACTATTTGATAACTATCAAACAAATATAAGTGAAATATGATAGTGGAATCATTTCTATAAAATCTATATGCCACCTTGCTCAAAAAGATATAAGTGAAGTGCTAGAGCAACTGCCAAGCCCAAAAGATATAAGTGAAGGACATAGAGTATTCTAGCAAATTATGATGAAAGTGTGTCTCTCTTAAATAGGTGTGTGCAACAAACAATTATTGTGGCAAACTGAAAGTAAAAACAAACTAAACCAAAAGACGCTCCAAGCAAAACTCATATTATGTGACGAATAAAAATGTAGCTCCGAGTGACATACCGATGAATTGAGAGGAAAGAGGGGATGCCTTCCCGGGGCATCCCCAAGCTTAGACGCTTGAGTCTTCCTTATAATATTACCTTGGGGTGCCTTGGGCATCCGCAAGCTTAGGGTCTTGCCTCTCTTCATTTTTAGCTCATCGTGATAACACCCAAAACTTGAAAACTTCAATCACACAAAACTCAACAAAACTTCATGAGATCCATTAGTATAAGCGACATATCAAGTACTTTAGGTACTGTTATAAATTGATTAAAATTTCAATTTTGCATAATAGGTACTGTGTTTTAACTTATTCATGACTTATACCCCCTAATACAAGCCATAGCATCATCAAAACTAGCAAACTACACAAGTAAAACTTCTGTAACAGAACAGTCTGTAGTGATATGTAGACACGCATACTTCTGTAACTCCAAAATTTCTGAACAATTAGTACAACCTGAAGAATTTACAGGGCAATACAGTCTACAACTTTCAGAGTTTTTGCACGTTCCAGTAAAAAACTAAAATTCCTTTACTGGACCCTAAAGTTTCTGTTTTTGCACCGTATCAATTCTACTCATCATATGGGTCATCCCAAAGGCTTTACTTGGCACAAACACTAATTAAAGCATAAAAACAAAATCATTACAGAGGCAATAGTCATGTTTCACAGCCAAACAGATAGTAAAAGCAAAAAAGGTAAGATAACTATTGGGTTGCCTCCCAACAAGCGCTATTGTTTTATGCCCCTAGCTAGGCATAATGCATAGTTTAAAGTATTGTCATCTTTGACACTTCACTCATAAGTGGCTCTCATGATTGATTCATAGGGTGGTTTAATTCTCTTCCTAGGGAAATGTTACATCCCTTTCTTCAATGGGAATTGGAACCTTATATTCCCCTCTTTCATGTCAATGATTGCACCTATAGTTCGTAAGAAAGGCCTCCCAAGTATTATGGGACAAGATGGATTTTAATCAATATCAAGCACAATGAAATCTATAGGCACATAATTTTTATTTGCAATAATAAGCACATCATTTATTATACCTAAAGGTTGGTAGAATCCGCAAGATGCAAGTTAAGGGAACAATCTTCAATATTAGTGAGACCAAGCACATCCCAAAGAGTTTTAGGTATAGTTGAAACACTAGCACCAAGGTCACACAAAGCAGTGAACTCATATTTATTTATTTTTATCTTGATAGTAGGTTCTCACTCATTATGCAATTTTCTAGGAATAGAATCAAGCTGAAGTTTCTCATCATAACCTTTTATCATAGCTTCTACTATATGTTCGGTAAAAGTCTTGTTTTGTTCATAAGCATGAGGTGAACTAATAATGGTTTTCAACAAGGAAATACATTCTACTAAGGAGCATCTCTCATAATTAAAATCCTTGTAGTTCAAGATAGATGGCACATCACTAGATAAAGTTTTGACCTCTCCAAAGTCGGTTTTTTTCAGTTTTGGCATTAGAATCCTCGCTCACCGAGCAAACAAGATCCTCCTTAGCTAGAGTTGGATCAACTCCAGTACTTTTATCATTTATATTCAGAGAGGTAAACAAGGAATCAATAGGAGTGATGCCAATCATTTTAAGATCCTCGTCATTATTCCGGTAAAAACCGGGTGGAAGAGCTCTTGCTAGGAATTCTCGCTTAGCTCTCAACTTAGCGGTCCTCTCCTTACTTTCATTAATAGATACTTGGATAGAATTGATAGCCTCATTAAAATCATGCTTAGGTGGCAAAGTTTTACTTTTAAGAGTTTCCACATCAAGAGCAATTATATCCACATTTTTAGCCAAAGCATCAATCACATGCAATTTTTCCTCCACCGTAGTATTGAAAACCTTTTGAGCATTAATAAATTATTTAATTGTGTTTTCAAAATCAGAGGACATCCTAGTAGGATTGGTATAAGGATTTCCATAAGAATTACCATAAGATTTTCCATAGTCGTTAGAGGAATTACCGGGATACGGCCCAACATTGATGTTTCCTCTATAAGCATTGTTGTTGAAATTATTTCGTGAGACAAAATTCACATCAATAGCGTCATTATTTTGCTCAATAAAATTAGACAAAGGCATATCATTTGGATCAACATTGGCATTTTTATTAACAACCATGTTCATAAGAGCATCCACTTTTTCACTCAAAGTAGCGATTTCTTCAACATGATTTACCTTCTTACCAGTTGGAGTTCTCTCGGTATGCCATTGAGAATAATTTGCCACGATGTTGTCCAGAAGTTTGGTGGCCTCACAAGCAATTTACCGAGATACGACCTAGCATTGAAATTTCCTCTATAGCACTTATCGTTTTCCAAGTGAGGATCGTTGCACATACCCCACTCATGGGTACAGTCATAACACTCAGGGATCCTATCATTGTCATCTATTTGTTGTGTTCATAATTGAATGAATACAAGGAGGAAAAAAAGTCATCATAGTGAGGTATGATCATAGATTACCAACAGTTCTAGAACCAGGTAGTACGAGGATATATATAAGTAAGTTTATCAAGTCTACAATAAGGTTCTACAGTTCCAACGACATATGGAATACGCCATAGCAAGTTCCATAGTTCCAACAATAATACATTAATGGTTCAAACATCTCAAGCATGGAGTGATACGACTATCTACGATGGAGAGATCAACTCTGAATCGAAGTAAACGTTAGAGCCTAAGTAATCATCCTCGTCGGAGGACTCGACGACTCGGTCCTAGTCTATCAGGTCGTCCTTGGCATCCTTCTGGTTGCGTGTGGTCTTCCGTAACGCCTCGTTCAAGGAATACAGATGTGGATCTTCCCTGAGATACTGTTCCACCAAGGTATTGGTGCTTTACCGTTGATGAGTGTCTCGGCCTTCAGTTGCTCCTGCTCCTCGGCCTTCAAAACTATCCTCATGTGAGGAGGCGCTATCTGACTCACACGCCAAGCATCCCGAGGAAAGCTGAGCTGGGCCCTTGGCCCCTGCTACTCGAGTGCCATGGCATCATAAGCGCGCGCTGCTTCCACAACAATGTCGAATGTGCCGAGCTATTGCTTCTTTCCAGTGTTTGGTTTTGGATCTGGGCGGCCCACTTCCCTAGGGCCTCCGGAAAAGACCATGGTACATGCCTTTATCCGCCATTTCGAGGAAAAAATCTCCTAGAACATGCATATACATAAATTTGAAAATATCCGAATATTTTAGGCATGACCTCTATTGTAAAATGGACATATTAAGTGCTAGAAATTGGCAAACCGGAAATAAATGAATGTTTCTCCAAGAATTTAGCGCTTACTAGGAATCCCTGTAAAGAATTGAAGACAATTCTACTACAACACAATATGTATAAAAAACAAAAGAATTCCTTAGAACATGCAAATACATAATTTAGAGATATTCGAATAATTTTGACATGACCTCTGCAAAAAAATGGACATATTAAATGCTATAAATTTGGCGAAACAGAATAAATCAATGTTTTTCCCAAACATTACCGAAGAGGCGACGACGGCGATGAGAGCAAGATGGAGGAGAGTGAGAGAGTGAAGTGGGGGAGGACAGGGCGGGTGCGAGCGGATAGAGTGGTTATGGTGCGACGGGCGCGCCAGGACGCACGCCGCTACTACTTTCGCGCGGTGGGCTTCGTCTAGCACCCGCCATAGCTAACAACTACATTTTTAAAAACAAATATAAATTGAATTTTTTTCAAAGATTAATACACATCATCTAAATCCCTATGTTAGAGTTTGAGCATGTTTTGTGTTGGATTTCTATATTTGAGGCATTAAATGACTTTGCAACAACTAAAAATGGCAGGACGGCCCTCTTCGGTAAGAAATATCAGGTAAACAAGCTCCGAATGATATGAAACTTTGCATTCTATCTTCATTTGACACATCTAAGGTGCCGTAACGATTTCATACACAACTTTGTGCACACCGCGCAGAAATCGGATACTCTCTCACAGAGTGTTAGGGTTCCAAACGGAAAACCGCCGTCTTACATAGACAACTACATTATCTAAAATAAATTTAAATTTAAACTTTTTGAATGATTAATACACACCATCTAAATTCCTATGTTATAATTTGAGCCATTTTTGAGCTGGATTTCCATATTCGAAGCATTAAATGACTTTCCCACAACTAAAAGTGGCAGGCCGACCATCTTCGTTAAGAAATATCAGGTAACAAGCTCCGTAAGGGATAAAACTTTACATTCTATTATCATTTGACACATATAAGGCGTGGGAAATTTTTTAGATAGTTACAGCAAAAACTTGATGCACACCGCATACAAACCAGACACTATCTCACAGAGTGTCAGGGTTCCGAACAGAAAACCGCCGCATTACACATGCAATTACATTTTTTAAAATCAATTTAAATTAAACTTTTTGAATGATTAGTACACACCATCTCAATCCCTGTGTTAGAATTTGAGCACTTTTTGAGTTGGATTTCTATATTCGAGACATTAAATGACTTTCTGGCAACAAAAAATTACAGGATGACTCTCTTCGGTAAGAAATATAAGGTAAACAAGCTCCAAAAGGGATGAAACATTGCAGTCCATCTTCATTTGACACATCTAAGGCCTGGTAAAAAATTCAGATCGTTATGACAAAAACTTGGTGCACACCGCGTAGAAACATGCCTTATGAGTGGATCTAACTTATGTGTGGCGGTCATGCTCTGGCCCGCCACAGCTAACTTCTGGATATTTTGTAATGTTTTTGGCATGTGTTACAAGCATTTATGTGTTTCAGGCAGGTGATCGGCCTGCCACTGCTACCTTATAAACCAGTGGCGGACGTGTATAATAGCCCGCCACTGGCAACATTCATCACGCGAGCACATTCAAAAGAGTTTATGTGTGGCGCGTGTGAACGTCGGCCGGCCACTGCTATGTCGATTCCTCTGGCGGGCAGAAACGGGTACCCGCCACTGCTACTTCTTCTAACTAGCGGTGGCGGGTGACTGGCCACACCCGTCACACATTCGAGGCCACTTATAAGCCTTTTTCTAGTAGTGTAAGTATATCTCTCAATCATCGGAGGAGCAAATGTCAATCTTGAGCGACCTAGTTTCTTTTCATACTTTTCCGTGAACTATAAGCCATTGTAATAACCAGCCTGTTATGTTTAACAAACTCCAAAGTTCATGAAGCAAATACAAAGGAACTCGATACACCCATGGTCTAAGGGATTATGCAAACGCTTAACTTTCTTTGTGTTA
Source organism: Elymus sibiricus (assembly GCA_039707655.1). Lineage (NCBI taxonomy): Eukaryota > Viridiplantae > Streptophyta > Magnoliopsida > Poales > Poaceae > Elymus > Elymus sibiricus. Next base: position 25,825,170 of record CM077675.1, read on the forward strand.
TAATCCATTAACTTGTCATGAATTTATCTCCAATTTGACATCAATTGTGCCCTCAAAGTTGCCGGGTTAGTCATGCCAATGATAATGAAAACAGAACCATCATGCAAGACATTAGCTAGGCTTAGAGGCGAGAGTGGGAACATATGTATCCGTTTAATATTTCACACGTGCACATGAGTTTTCCACCGAGCCTCATGATTATTGTAGACTCGAGAATCATTGCAGTTATACCACGAAACATAAACATTTAATTATAAACTTGGAGTAAATAATAAATATTATTATTGCCTACGGACATATCTCCTACAACGGGCCCGGGCTACCAAAAGAGCTAATTGCCAAGAAACACAATTGTGCAAAGGCCATCAAACACCGACCAAAATGCTTGTTTGCCGGTGTTTTTTTTCCTGAAGCATGTATAGTTCGTCCCAATTGAGGCGGTTATTTGCAATTTACTCCTGCCAAAATTAGCGTATGGGTGGATCATTTATTTACCGCTCCTTACCGTGTGCCCCTCCATGGTACCCATGTTTTATTTGTTGTTTTGATATTGAGGTTGATAAGCCTACGACCGGTCTGGTGTCCGCCATCCTTCTCTTCCTCGTGATTTTCTCCACCCATCGTGTGTCTTTTCTGTTTCTCATTCCACGACGACTCTCCAACTCCCTCATCTGATCCGCTTCAACCGGAGGCAAAGAAGGTAACTGCGGCGGCGAGTGGCACAACGAAGGGAGAGAGATGCGGTTGTGCGGCAGCGAACGGCCAGCAAGCAGCGTAGTCAAGAGAGCGAGCCGATGTCCGGCCTCTTCTGGGGCTCGGTGGCGACGAGACATGCAGGCGAATTGCGACTCCTCTGCCACCTGCGTCGGCAAATCTGTTCTTGCTAGATCCGCAACAAACCCTCGTCTGTACTGGTGAATCCGGTTCCTGCTAATCCGCACCCAACTCCACACGCCGTTCGGTGCTCATCAAGGCCGTCTCCAGGAATTTGAGGCACCGGAGCGAAATAAAAAATGAGACCCGATTTTTTTGGAAATTTATGTTTTTTTTCTTCTTGGAGTGCATATTTTGAAATATATCCACTAGTATGCAAGATAGTAAAGATTGTACTGCATTACTGCATCAATAAACTGATCTAATATTCTATGGAAAAGCATTATGATAAGTAATGAATATATCTATTATTTCATTAATATATTCAGTGCAACAGCTAGACGAGCTAAAGTATGGGATCAACTGATGAATAATAAATTGATCAATGAGTCTTGACTTACACAGTGTCAAGTTTCAGGATGGGCCTTTCGATCTTCCCTGATGGCATCATATGGCGTGACTATTTTAGTACGAGTACATGATCAATGGAATAGTTGTGAAACCGAAAATCAAGACCACGTCCCAGGTTTGGCTTTGTGTGGCACGAACAACACAAGTAATTCAAGCATTCACAGGAACAGAGTAGGAAGTTACCTGCGTAAACTTGAGGCGCTGAACGAGGCGCATGTCCATGATCAGGTGTCGTACAATGCCGTCCTGACTCTAGGGATCGTCCTGCTCGTGTAATACGGCAGGAAATCTTTCCTTAGGCCGTTCCGCCGCGGCAGCTTATGTCTGATCCAGCGGGGAGGCGCCACCGCGGCCGCCGCAATGCTGGATACCAACGCGGAAGAAAGTACATGGTATTTTCTTCTCATTAACACATTACGCCGGCCTCGGCTCCGTCCACTAGTAGGAAAAACCCCATTTGTCCCGGTTCGTAAGGGCCTTTTGTCCCGGTTCTGGAACCGGGACTAAAGGGTCGGGACTAAAGTCCAAAACCTTTAGTCCCGGTTCGCTTACGAACCGGGACCAAAGGCCGTCCACGTGGCCGCCGCGGGGAGTCCGGGCAGGAGGACCTTTAGTCCCGGTTTGTAACACCAACCGGGACCAAAAGGCATTGGGGTTTTTTTTTTTTTTTGAAAGGGGGGTTTAGGGGGGGGGGGGGGGGTTGTAGGGTTAATTGAGGTGTTTCATATTATGTTAACTAGCTAATAGAGATAAGTGTCCTCTCTTTCTCCGTGCTTGGTCGACGCTAGCTACTATAGAGAGAACTCGACACGCTAGCTAGTAAGCAAATGAAAGAACCATTAAGTACACAAGATCGTCATGAACATATACACAGAGAAGTGATCGACCTCTCTTTCTCCGAGAGATTGGTCGAACAACAAGTTTTCGTATATCTATCCGACGCTACTAGCTACATATATACAATATAAGATCTCTTACAATCCCTAACATCTAATGTCAAATTCCAGATGGTATTCTCCGGCTTTATTTATGACGTGGTCAAGAAAGAATCCCGCCAATTCCTCTTGAATTGCTCGTATGCGATCATGTGGTAGGAGTTCATCCCACATCTGCCACGTCTAATTTGAAGAAGGGGGTCAATACATATATATGAATAAAACTCAACACAAATCATGGTAATAAAATAAAGTTGTGAATATTATTGCTTACGCACTTGAAATTGTTTTTCAGAGTAGCCCCGCTTAGGGGTCGTCGCGTTGTAGATGAACTCGCAAACGTAGTATCCACAAAAATCAAGAAATAGAGTTCAATCAAACTGATAATCAAGCATGATAAATGGTATTGATGGAACTAGAATCAATGGGAGATGCGCGGAACTAGCTAGTAGTACTTACTTTCGGGTATGTAAATCGCAGCTCCCTCGGCAGTGCCGGAACAATTGCGGTGAACTCTTTCCAAACCCTGCCAGACAAACAAAATAATTACTTGATATCAGGAAATGAACAAAGTTGCCGATATGACGCGATAATGATCGATTGAACTTACTTCTGGAGCATTTCAGTTATGCCCGCATATTCCTGGGGATCTTTTCGTTTCGAGTCTAAGACGATTACTACTCCCCGCTCAAGCTTAATCTCTAGCAGAATAAAGTGGTACCTGCGCACGCATGCATAACTCATCAATTACATTACTATAACCTCGAGTAATAAGGGAAACCGAATATGCACAAGACAGTAACACTCACATGCAGTTATAAGGAAAGAGTATTGTCCCTTTGTTTTGATTTTTAAGCAACGATTGTAGCAAGTTGTCCTCTGTGTCTGTGACATTGTTTTTAACCGTATACTCATGTATGATATCTGGGTTAATGAACCCAATGTCATACATTTGTGCTTTTCTGCATTCGACGATCTTCAATCTGCATAATATAGTGAGGATAATTATATATACATGCAATGAAAGAGCTGAGCTATATATAGAGAGAGACTTAATTACAGAAGTAGTACTTACAGAGTGGTTTATAAGCGCTGCTGCGCATACCCTCTCGAGCTCCTCTCATCTGCAGGCCTCCGGGCCTAATCTGTCACTGCGTGTGGGCCTATTGGGCCTTCTGCGGACCCAGTAGGTGGCATTTTTAAAAAAAAAATCCAGTTTTTTGTTTTGTTTTTTGCTTTATTTATTTTTTTAATTTTTTTCAAGTATTTTTCTTCTACTATTTTAGTTCATTCTTTTAAACAAATAAATACTTTGATAATTTTAGTTGCATTTATTTATTTTTGTTTTGTTTTTTGCTTTATTTATTTCCAGTGTGTTTTATCATTATATTCTTTTTGCTATTAATGTTTTGAACAAAAAATACTTTGATAATTTTAGCTGCATAATTTTTTTGAACTTATTTGAACTCCATACTTTTTTGAACTTATTTGAACAAAAAATACTTTGATAATTTTTTTGAACCATGATACTTCAAATGAACTCTGAAAAGGTTGAAAGTTGGCATGGTATCATCATTTCACCCACATAGCATGTGCTAAAAGTTGAGTGGGTTACGACAAAAACTGGATGCACTTCGTGTACAAAACGGACAATCTCTTTTGAAGTATCATGGTTTCAGACGAAAACTCATCTGTTACAAAGGGATTTCATTTTTTTGAACTTATTTGAACTCCATACTTTTTGTGTGTTCAAAATGCACCATTCAAAGCCACATCATCAATTTTCAACCCTTTCTGACTTCATTTGGTATTTTTCATGCACTTACTGATTTTTTTGAGCTAAATAACCCTGAAATTGAAAAGCAATTCAAATGAACTCTGAAAAGGTTGAAAGTTGGCATGGTATAATCATTTCACCCACATAGCATGTGCTTAAAAGTTGAGAGGGTTACGGCAAAAACTGGATGCACTTCGTGTACAAAACGGACAATCTCTTTCGAAGTATTAGGGTTTCATACGAAAACTCATCTGTTACAAAAGGCATTTCATTTCTTCACATGTAACTGCAATGATATAGTTGTGGAGAGAAAGTCTTCACTTTTTCTTCGCTTGTGTCCTTTGCTTATTGCGCCGTAACCATGGATAATCTTCATCGTTTAAGAGGGTGCTTGGGTCAGCCTTGACTTTGAATGGAGGAATTTCATGAAACTTTTCATAATCTTCAGACATGTCTGTCTTGCCCTCCAATCCCACGATGTCTCTTTTTCCTGAAAGAACTATGTGGCGCTTTGGCTCATCGTATGATGTATTCGCTTCCTTATCTTTTCTTTTTCTCGGTTTGGTAGACATGTCCTTCACATAGAAAACCTGCGCCACATCATTGGCTAGGGCGAATGGTTCGTCTGTGTACCCAAGATTGTTCAGATCCACTGTTGTCATTCCGTACTATGGGTCTTTCTGTACCCCGCCTCCAGACAGATTGACCCATTTGCACTGAAACAAAGGGACCTTGAAATCATGTCCATAGTCAAGTTCCCATATGTCCACTATGTAACCATAATATGTGTCCTTTTCCCTATTGGTTGCTGCATCAAAGCGGACACCGCTGTTTTGGTTGGTGCTCTTTTGATCTTGGGCGATCATGTAAAATGTATTCCCATTTATCTCGTACCCTTTGTAAGTCAATACAGTCGAAGATGGTCCCCTGGCCAACGAGTACAACTCATCAGAAACAGTGTTGTCACCCATGAGACGTGTTTGCAACCAACTGCCAAAAGTCCTGATGTGTTCATATGTAATCCAGTCGTCACACTACTCCGGGTGTTTGGAGCGCAGAATATTCTTGTGTTCATCGACATACGGGGTCACCAAGGTAGAATTCTGTAGAACTGTCTAGTGTGCTTGAGACCAAGAATGCCCGTCCCTACATATTATTGAGTCCACTCCTAGCGTGCCTTTTCCAGTCAGTCTCCCCTCATACCGTGATTGAGGGAGACCAATCTTCTTAAGGTCAGGAATGAAGTCAACACAAAACCCAATGACATCCTCTGTTTGATGGCCCATGGAGATGCTTGCTTCTGGCCTAGCGCGGTTACGAACATATTTCTTTAAGACTCCCATGAACCTCTCAAAGGGGAACATATTGTGTAGAAATACAGGGCCCAGAACGACAATCTCGTCGACTAGATGAACTAGGACGTGCGTCATGATATTGAAGAAGGACGGTGGGAACACCAACTCGAAACTAACAAGACATTGCACCAAATCACTCCTTAACCTTGGCAGGATTTCTGGATCGATCACCTTCTGAGAGATTGCATTGAGGAATGCACATAGCTTCAAAATGGCTAATCGAACGTTTTCAGGTAGAAGCCCCCTCAATGCAACCGGAAGCACTTGCGTCATAATCACGTGGCAGTCATGAGACTTTAGGTTCTGGAACTTTTTCTCTGCCATATTTATTATTCCCTTTATATTCGACGAGAACCCAGACGGGACCTTCATACTGAGCAGGCATTCAAAGAAGATTTCCTTCTCTTCTTTGGTAAGAGCGTAGCTGGCAGGACCTTCATACTGCTTTGGATGCATGCCGTCTTTTTCATGCACACGTTGCTGTTCCTCCCGTGCCTCCGGTGTATCTTTTGTCTTCCCATACACTCCCAAGAAGCCTAGCAGGTTCACGCAAAGATTCTTCGTCACGTGCATCACGTCGATTGCAGAGCGGACCTCCAGGTCTTTCCAATAGGGTAGGTCCCAAAATATAGATTTCTTCTTCCACATGGGTGCGCGTCCCGCATCGTCAGTCGGAACAGATAGTCCGCCAGGACCCTTTCCAAATATTACTTGTAAATCATTGACCATATCAAGTATGTGATCACCAGTACGGAGGGCGGGCTTCTTCCGGTGATCTGCCTCACCTTTGAAATGCTTTCCTTTCTTTCGACATTGATGGTTGGTCGGAAGAAATCGACGATGCCCCAGGTACACATTCTTCCTGCATTTGTCCAAATATATACTGTCGGTGTCATCTAAACAGTGTGTGCATGCGTGGTATCCCTTGTTTGTCTGTCCTGAAAGGTTACTGAGAGCAGGCCAATCGTTGATGGTTACAAACAGCAACGCTCGTAGGTCAAATTCCTCTTGTGCATGCTCATCCCACACACGTACACCTCTTCCATGCCATAGCTGTAAAAGTTCATCAACTAATGGCCTTAGGTACACATCAATGTCATTGCCGGGTTGCTTAGGGCCTTGGATGAGCACTGGCATCATAATGAACTTACGCTTCATGCACAACCAAGGAGGAAGGTTATACACACATAGAGTCACATGCCATGTGCTATGCTTGCTGCTCTACTCCCCAAAAGGATTAACGCCATCTGCACTTAAACCAAACCATACGTTCCTCGGGTCACCTGTAAAGTCGCTCCACTTTCTCTCGATCTTTCTCCACTGCGACCCGTCAGCGGGTGCTCTCAACTTCCCGTCTTTCTTACGGTCTTTTTTGTGCCATTGCATCAACTCGGCATGCTTTTTGTTTCTGAACAGACGTTTGAACCGTGGTATTATAGGAGCATACCACATCACCTTGGCAGGAACCCTTTTCCCGGTGCGCTGGCCCTCAACATCACCAGGGTCATCTCTTCTGATCTTATACCGCAAGGCACCGCATACCGAGCATGCATTCAAATCCTCGTACGCACCGCGGTAGAAGATGCAGTCATTAGGGCATGCATGTATCTTCTGCACCTCCAATCCTAGAGGGCATAGAACCTTCTTTGCTTCGTACGTACTGCCGGGCAATTCGTTATCCTTTGGAAGCTTATTCTTCATTATTTTCAGAAGCGAACTAAATCCCTTGTCAGATACACCATTGTCTGCCTTCCATTGCAGCAATTCCAGTGTGGTACCGAGCTTTCTGTTGTCATCTTCGCAATTTGGGTACAACCCTTTTTTGTGATCCTCTAACATGCGATCGAACTTCAACTTCTCCCTTTCACTTTCGCATTCTCTCTGTGCATCAACAATGACCCGGCGAAGATCATCATCGGGCAGATCGTCTGGTTCCTCTTGATCTTCAGCTTCCCCCATTGCAGCATCACCGTATTCCGGGGGCGGGTAGTTGTCGTCATCCTCTTCTTCTTCGTTGTCTTCCATCATAACCCCTCTTTCTCCATGCTTGGTCCAAACATTATAGTGTGGCATAAAACCCTTCTGAAGCAGGTGGAAGTGAAGGGTTTTATAGTTGGAGAAAGCCTTCATATTCTCACAGACAGTACATGGACAATGCATAAAACCATTCTGCTTGTTTGCCTCAGCCGCTTCGAGAAAATTATGCAGGCCCTCAATATACTCGAAGGTGCGTCGGTCACCGTACATCCATTGCCGGTTCATCTGCGTGCATATCATGAATAGAGAAGTGACCAAATTAATAGAAATTCATCAACACATTAAAGCCAAAATACAGTAGTGACCAAAATAAATACATAACGTTCATACATAGTTCTCATTATTGAACAACATATAGCTCTCTAGAGCATATTTTCTAATCTTTCTAATCTTCAAGCGCATTGCATCCATCTTGATCTTGTGATCGGCGACGACATCAGCAACATGCAACTCCAACTTCATCTTCTCCTCTTCAAGTCTTTGTAATTTTTCTTTCAAGTAATTGTTTTCTTTTTCAACCAAATTTAACTTCTCGACAAGAATTTCTATGTCGGTTGGAATTTCCGGTTCACATACCTCCTAGATTAAAAAATCTATGTCACGTTGGTCGGCATAATTGTCATAAACACTAAATAAAACAAATAGTTATAAAAGATAATATATACCACATCCGAATCATAGACCGGACGAGGGCAAATGAATAGAGAAGTGAATAGAGAAGTGATCAAATGTTATTATTGAAAAAATAAATACATAAAGTTCACACATAGTTCTCATAGAACAACATACAGCTCTCTAGAGCATCTAATTAAAACATAAATTGAAACTAACATACAACTATGTAAAACATTTAAATGCAACAACAAATGCGATCATAATGGCAACTAAGGTAACAATTGATCCAACAGCATAATGATACCAAGCCTCATTATAAATGGCATATTTTCTTATCTTTCTAATCTTCAAGCGCATTGCATCCATCTTGATCTTGTGGTCATCGACGACATCGGCAACATGCAACTCCAATTTCATCTTCTCCTCCTCAATTCTTTTCAATTTTTCTTTCAAATCCTCGTTTTCTTTTTCAACTAAATTTAACCTCTCGACAAGAGGGTCGGTTGGAATTTCCGGTTCACATACCTCCTAGATTAAAAAATCTATGTCACGTTGGTCGGCATAATTGTCATAAACACTAAATAAAACAAATAGTTATAAAAGATAATATATACCACATCCGAATCATAGACCGGACGAGGGCCGACGTGGGCGGATACCATGACCATGGCACTATATAATAACAAACAATAATAAAAGTAAGAAAATTACACAAGTATCTATCTAAATGATACAAGTAAGAACTTTTTTCTTTTAGAAAGAAGATAAGAATAAGAGGCTAACCACGGTGGTGCCGCTGCCGAGATGGACGCGGGCGATCGACGGCGGTGAGGACGGGGATGGGACAGGACGGACCGCCAAACCTAAACAAATCTTGAGAAAAATGGAGCTTGGACAAGGAGCTTCGAGAGCAGAAAGCTTAAGTGTGGCTCGGGCATTTCATCGAACACCTCATGTGCATAGGAGGTGAGCTAGAGCACCACAAAGCTCCCCCCTCGCCGGCCAGAAAAACAGAGTAGTGTGGAGTGCTCTGCTCGCTGGCGAGGGGGTATATATAGGCATCTCATTGGTCCCGGTTCGTGGCTGGAACCGGGACTAAAGGATCCCCTTTGGTCCCGGTTCCAGCCACGAACCGGGACCAATGGATGTGGGCCAGGAGCGAGGCCCATTGGTCCCGGTTCGTGTCTGGAACCGGGACCAAAGGGGTCATACGAACCGGGACCAATGCCACACGAGGCCCGGCCGGCCCCCTGGCCTCACGAACCGGGACCAATGCCCCCATTGGTCCCGGTTCGTGAGTGAACCGGGACTAATGGGCTGGCCCGGCCTGGACCAATGCCCTGTTATGTACTAGTGGTCATTGACTCGGCGTAACAAAGGGAATCAGGTGAATTGCTGGATTGGGCAATGCGACAGTTTGTCAATCGGCATAACAAAGGGAATCAGGTGAATTGCTGGATTGGGCAATGCGACAATTTGTCTCTCGGCATAACAAAGGGAATCAGGTGAATTGCTGGATTGGGCAATGCGACAGTTTGTCTCTCGGCATAACAAAGGGAATCAGGTGAATTGCTGGATTGGGCAATGCGACAGTTTGTCTCTCGGCATAACAAAGGGAATCAGGTGAATTGCTGGATTGGGCAATGCGACAGTTTGTCTCTAGAGAACGCTGCGCAGGCACGCACTGACGCACCCACCCAGAATCTAGGTTTTTCGGCCCGTGGGGTGACTCGCAGCTGAACCGTCTGGATTGGGGCTCTAGCAGATGATTGGTCTCTCCTGTTGTTTCTTCAATCGGGGGCCCATGATTTTTGGGACCAAACCAAACCAAGAATACGACCTCCTTTTAATAGTAACTAGCAAAAGGGCCCGTGCGTTGCAACGGAAAAAAAAAATCATATTCTCTAATGGCCATGAACACATTTTGCTGCATCAAAGAGATACACTATCACTTTCAATTTCATGAAATCATGAAAAAAATTTAAACCCGTGCACATATTTCCAAGCGTGAACATTTTTCAAATTTGTGAACACTTGTGAATTCATGACCTTTTTCTAAAATAAAAAAAAAAATCATGAACATTTAATACTATTCGCAAACATTTTTTAGAATTGTGAAAATATTAGACAATTTTGTTGAATCAACGAACATTTCTAGAATCGACGAACATTTTTTTTTGGAAATTGATGGAACACTTTTTGAATTTCACGATCATTTTCTTGATTTCACAAACATTTTTTAAATTTAACAACCATTTTTTGAAATGCATGATCATTTTTTGAATAAATAAACTATTTTTTAAGTCATGAACAGTTTTTAAATTTGTAGGATATTTTCCATTGATGAACTTCTGAATTGGCGAAATTTTATGCGTTGCAACGGGAGATCAAACAATAACATAAGTTTCTAATAACATATATAATAGACAATTTGGAAATACCCCATATAAAGAAAAGTATTATTTAAAAATAATAATTAACATGCAAGATAATTGCATATTTGGAATCTACATATTTTTTGAGCGATTTCCATATATAACATGTGAAATTTTGTGTTAATATTTGAAATATATGAATATTTTACAAAGTACTTGAATCTGCTAAAAAAAGTTAAACAAAGAATAGCTGAACCTAATTATAACATTGTGCATCCCTTGAGCGAGAGAGTTCTATATTACGCCAACACGAATTCAGAGAATAAAAGGCAGAAAAAAGGGGAGAAACGGTACTCGAGCTTGGGTCTCCCCATTGAGAGAGCATGTCCCAGCCAGTCAGGCTATTCTTCACTTGTGACATGCAAGGGCAATAACTTATATGAACTAAGCGCGACGGACAGCGAAAAAAGGAAAAAGCGAATCGTTTTTTTTTTGCTACTTATGGATGGCATTGGTGGGTAATTCTCGCCAACTTCGAGGGTAATTTGGATGACGTACGACCAGAAGCAGTCCGTGCTTTATTATTAGGTAAAGAAAAGTTGATTTGCAGTCGAGGGTTTCCGGTCCAGCAGCCGTGGCCGCCCCCGCCTGAGAAATTTTGGTCCCCTCGCCTCTGACTATCATGTTGGCACTGAGAGGTGGGGGGACCTCGGATCTTTAGAGCTCTATGTTCTTCATCAATGTATAATGATCTTTATAGTTTCGTGAGAATAAATTTACTCTCGTTTTTTATGCTACCATGAAGTTAGAGAGTTTTATATCCTCGCGTATCCGATTATTCGGATCTGATGAGTTCATATTATTTTTTGTTGGTTCGATTCTTTGTGAAGGTAAAATATTGCATCGATGCCATGGTGAAGATATTGTGATTCGAGGACTTGCACTTCTAGGGGATCTTCACCGGCCCAAGTACGTTCATCGATCAAGACTTCCCATCTTTTTGGATAGGCGACTCAAGGGGCTTTTAAAAACCTTTACAGGTAATGTTCGTGTGGGTGAAAGAGCAACACTATTATTAATCCAGTCAAATTGCATCCTCTTTACCAAAGTCTTGGGAGTATTTCTTCTAGTAGATATTGATACCACGACGAGAAGGTGTGTCCAAGAAATTTTATTGTAATTCTTAGTCAAAAGATTTACTTTATATTTTCTTGGATCTTAAATCAAAATAGTGTACCTGTAATTGTTATGAGTATGATTAAAATTACAGGCGTTTCTCAGGAAAAAAAACTCCCTTTAATAGTAGGTGCAGATTTACGTTTTGTTGCCACAACATCTTCATACATCGGAACAATGTTATACCTTTTTGCATTCTCATTGAATTCTTGCTATTTTTGTGCTTATGATTTCCTTCAGTTCCTCATGGGATTGATACTTTTACTTATCAAGAAGATCAGTTGACCCCTGATACCTGTGGGATATCATGAAACATGCCCAAAACATAGCTCTTCCGAGATTAGATTACACCATTGTAAGATACTCCTTCATCAATAAAGATATATAGCCAAGACATAAGACTTTTACATATCCGGGTTCCTGAACCATTGTAAACTACTCCTTCATCGTGTCACCTTCGTCGCCGTCGAGATCGTTTCGGGCACCACCCTTCCCTCAACTGTATTTCACGATCTCCAATAGATCGTAATTTCAGCGGAGCATTAATCATCGACAACAACTTCATATTCTTAAAAGGATGGAAGAAACCACAACTAGTCGGTCATCGGGAGATATAGAGAATTACCTGCTGCTTACTGGAAGGACCGAGCCGGACTTTGGGGCTGGCCAGAAAAGCCCTGTTGCAAGGTCAGGACTACGCACATACCCAAGTAGAGCCAGCGGGGGCCAGGCCCCAACTCAAATTTCAAATTTCATTTTCAAGAGATTTCTTTTGTATTTATTGTTTCTAAAAAAATAACAAACTCATGCAAGATGTGCCTCCACGTCATTGCTTTATGGGTCCCTCCCTTGGTTGGGTCTAAGCCTGGCACTGCCCAACAAGTTTACAATTTTGGTTTCCTTCAAAATAGCGTCCGAAGTTTCTTTTTCTTGCAATCCTATCAAAGAGTTATACATTTTATTTGATAAAATGTTTTTGAAGATTTTGCAGATACATATTTTATTTTTCCGATTCTACACTTTTAATGGCCATGGATCCCAAAATCTAGGTTTGAGCCTGTCCATGAAAAAATTGGGTCGGTCCACGTTTCCCATTGCGAGGGTAGGGAACTCACTTATGCATGTTCCCATGCACCTTGAGCTATATGTGAGCACCGGTGGCAGTGTGGTGTGTACTTTTTTTTGGCGGGAAATACTCTCGATCTATTCATCAAACATCATGACAGTATAAAGAACACCAGAGTAAATAAAAAGTATAACCACATCGGTAGACCACCTTCCAACGACTACATGCTTAGTCATGTGTATATATAGTGTCCTTCGCAAAAACATAATGAGTACATATAGTGGAGTAGTTTTGTGTGGAAAAGATTCTATCATTTGTATTGATTTTTTTTCAAAGAATATTTGTTTTAATTAGGTAGGATGTAGAATGTTTCTAATTTAGGACAGTAAAACTGAGCCCCTTCCCTGCCCTCTCACGCATCCATACTTTCTGACCGTCAGATCATGTCATGAGATTGATTTTCGGCCGTCAATTGCTCTGTAATCCTGTGCTTTCTCGCGAACGAGGTGGCTGTCCTAGAGGGCAGCTGCTCCGGTGGAAAAATCCGAGTTACGTGGTTAATTGGGCCATATGCACCAGCAGGTAGCTCATCTAGCGCTGGGTAAGCCCACTGAAACAATTCACCTCAAGTGGGGAACGACACCGCTCCATCTCCTAACCTCCCTTCTCTCTCACAGTCGACAAACGATGGCTGCGCCGCCGCCCCACCAGGCCACTACCGCCAGATCCCATCGTTCATCCCCATACTCCATAGTATCTTCCACCGGTGGAGAGAGCGACATAGAAAAGGGGAGGTGATCCAGCCGAGGCGGGGGACGCAGGCCAACATCCCTGTTCGCCCTTCCCCATCCTCTACCTGACCACGGCGGCGATCTCGTGGTCAGGGAAAGTATTGGTGTGCCCCCTGGCCACTCCCCATCTTGGAGTCCTCCTCCTTCCGTCGATCGCCGTATCGACCCTCGGCATCCACGACAGTGCTTCCCTTCTCCACCGGCTACACGAAAAGAGGCATGGGCAGCCAACCCCTAGGTGCACCACCTAAGCCCATGGCGTTTGCTTTTTGCAATCCTTACCCAACTGCTCCGACTGTTGGTCGGCCGCCGCCTCCTCAACGACCAGATTGGGGCAGCATACGTGCCACAGAGCTGCTCTTCCCCTTCTTTGGTTATCCAAACTGTCTTGGTGGCTGGCTCCTTGTTCTCCACCTTCACGACAACCAGATACTGGCTACACAGAAGCTTCAGATTTGCCACACCTTGCTCACTACTACTTATTATTAATGGCATTACCATGATTTGGTTATTATTTTTAGTACTTGAAATGCAATTGGTAAAGTGGGTCGTGCTTATTATATTTCTCGGTTGGTCAAATAGAACTTATACAATTATGTGGTTTACTAGGTTTATGTCGAATTTATGTTGAAAAATATCAAGAGAATAATTATCCCGTGTCTAATTAAAAGATAGCCATAACGTAACTTTTGGCTCTTTTTTGTCTTCTTGCTCCGTTGTCACGGTACTCGGGTCTGCATTTCATAACCAATCTTCTCATTTCTTGATCTACATTTTGATTATTGCAGAGTTCTTGCAAAAAGGATCCCACAGGAATGAGCACTAAATATATGGAAGAAATGCAATCAGTATGTGCTCATTATGCTTAGATAACTTTATTCTGATGATGTTCCTTTGACAGTTGGCAAAAGAAATGCTGAGAAAATCTAAAATATCCTTCAGATGTGGTATTCTGTTAATGAATAATCCTCTGTGCTGTAGTACAAGCATTTCACATTTTAGTTGTGTAAATACAAGTAGCATTTTCACGGGGATCGCCGAGAAGAACTCCCTGCTCGATGTGTTTCCTTACTATGAGCGATGATGGTAGAAATGCTTAAATACTCAAACACTTTTAGCAGATGGGACAAGTAATCTTGAAGGGGTTGATCTACCAAACTTTGCTACCAAAATTGCCGAATTAGAAATAAGGCAGCTAATGGATCCGGTATGTTAGTATCTTACCCTTGATGTTTAATATTTCCCTCTTTTGTCATGTATCTGCACGATTACCTTATCTTCATTTTTATGCATTAAATAGCAGCTTGCTAATAATTATTATTTTTGCACAGGTACATAACATACGATGAATTGAAAGATGTTTTGAAGAAGTATGATATGTGCCATATTTGAGAGAAATATCAAAGAAAAATAATTGCTGAAGCAGATCATGTGAGTACCTCCAGCAATTGCCTAAGTATCATTAGTGGCTTTTGCCTCGCAATAAATTATATGGTGCTTTATTGCAGCCGGAAAGAGAAAGATGTACAATATTGACACGATATTGCATGGTAGAAATAACCACCCTCCTCTGTCCCCATCATTCTTTTGTTATTCACTTGTAACAGCCCGGAACCGACGCTCCAGAAGATTCCCCTTTTATTTCCATTCTCGTCGTGCGTTTTGTTCGGTTGTCGCATTCATCATCGCATCATTCGCATCATCCGCATTGCATCGGCACTTCGTTGTCATCGTTTTCAAAACTTGCATCCGTTCGTAGTTGCCGGTTCGCTCCGTTCGTGTCGTCGACCGTTTTGAGACCAACCACACACGCACGCGCCCGCGGCATTGCAAAATATTGTTTTCAAAAGTGTGTATAAAACTTTCTCGGATTGGGTCGGAACTTGGCGAGCGGTCATAATATATTGTAAGTAGGCCGCCTGCCAAATTTCGTCGCAATCAGAGGTCGTATGATACCCGGACGGTCAACCGTAACGGCACCGTCATCGTTTTATTCGTCGGATGTTTTCGGTTTATAAAACTCATGTCACGGGCCGCAAACCTTCCTCTCTCCTCAGCCCACACCCCCTCTACACAGCCCACCTAGCCCAGCTTAGCCCCCTCCGCTTCCAGACCGTCCGATCGAGATCAAACGGTCCGAAAACGGTGCAAAACCTAACCCTAACCCTATTTGCTATAAATAGAACCTAAGCAAATCAGTGCTACCCTAGCCCCTAGCCTCCCCGAACCGCAGCGCCGCCAGCCTCTCCTCGCAATCCGTGCGCATCCAGTCCCCTGCCTCCACATGGCCAGCCACAACCATCCACCACAGCTGCTTCAGACGATCTGGACCGCAAGATCTCAGATCCAACGGCCTAGGGCGCCTCCCGCAACTCCCACAGCCTCGCAGCTCCCGCAGCTAGAGCCCCTCCCCGATCTGGATCGAGGGCGGACTCGACCGTGCGCCTCCAAGCCCGACCGGCCTCGCCGAACCACTGCCGGACTCAGGACCAGGTCGCCGGCCTCGTTCTTCCTCCTCCCTTTCTCTCATTTTCCCTCACCTCTCTCGGATCCGGCCACGAACGCCATGGACAGGCACCACCAAGTTCTCCCCGCCGGCATGAAGAACCGCCGCCACTAGCCGCTGGATCCGGACGCCCTCGACCGGTTCTGCCAGATCCCGCCACTTCCCGTCACCCCGCGCTGGCCCTGAGCATCTCTCGCCCTGGAGCCGCCGTCGCGCCATGCCCGCCTCCTGTTTGCTGCGGGGAAGACAGCCGCCAGGAACGCCGCCCCGTCCAGCCTCGTTGACCGGATCGAGCACGCCCGACCCGCATCGCCCCTTTGCCACGACCGCACCGGCCCAGCAACTCCCAGCCGCCGCCCAGCCTTCGCGTGGGCCATGTCAAGGCCCAGCCGCGGCCTCGCCTCGCGCCAAGACGCCTCCGGTTCCGGCCCATGAGGCCTGGTAAGCGCTCCTCTGCTAGCCCTCGCCAGTGGGCGAGATTTATTGTCTTGCGCCCACCTGCTGCTGTAGCCCAGTATCCGTAGATTCAGCCCATGTGATTTTTTTCCTGTCTGCGAATTTGTCAATAAATCCAGGATTTTGCAATTACAGAAATGACATTAATTTGCATTGCTAATAGATAATTAACCGTGCACCGTCTAAAGATATTTTATATATGTAAAATGCTTAGGATAATGTGTAGATTAATAATATGCCATTTTCATCCATGATAAATCCCTAAGCTTGCTGTTTTGCATCATTTTGCATTAATGTCATGTTTTGCATCGAGCATATTTAATTAATCGTGCATCCAAATTAATCCAACAAATATATTAAAAATGTTCATATTATCGGCATCGCATTTTCATGCATGACAACCTGTTCATTGTAATATTTGCATTTAACTTGCAATTTATAATTGCTAAAAGGGGATTAGGCCGTAAACTTGCATAATTAATTGTGACATATTTTTCCTACATGACCCTAGGCATATTATATATGTTTTCGGGGTAGAAAAATCCATAGAATTTAACTGTGCATTTAGTTTTGTCATTGGAGGAAGTTCGTGTGCATGTCCTTTTTGCCATGATGCCCGTTTGTCTATTTTGTGGGATTTAATCCGTGCATGATATGAAATAATTTTGAACATGAGATATGCCCTTGGTCATGTGTGCTAGGCCCTGGTATTTTTGGTTGTCATAGAAATGCATGTTTAGGTGTCGTCTTCTTGTTGCCAACATGCTATAAAAATCTGATGTTTTGAGGGTCCAAAATATTTCTAAGTCTGGAAATCTGTTATTTTTGTTGCTGTCTTGCCATGGGATTTGCTAGTGTTCTAGGAGTCTTTTGGTGATGCCACCGTTGAGTCTTTTGTTAAGCATGTTATGCTCTATCATGTTGTGCCAATAGCTTGCATGAATAGGTTTTGCATCATAATTAAACCTGCTGTCCAATATGTCAATCTGTTAAAAACTGCTGCTCATGTCTACTCTAAATTTCACTAAGTCTGAGAATCTGTTTTCTTCATATGCCATGTTGTGTTGATGTTTGCCATGAATCTGAGCATAATTTGATGTTGCCATAAAGTAATGATTTGTAGCGCATCATGTCTACCACCATGCTGTTAATTTTCATGCCATAATATGCCCTGTAGCATATAGTTTTGCTGCTGTCAATATGCCTCCATGGAAATCTGCTATGCTAAAACCTGTTATTTTCACTAAGTCCTAATCTGTTATATTTTGTTGCCATGTTGTGAGCTTCGTACCATGTGATCCATGACTCTTTTGAGTATGATATGTGAAGTTGAAATGAAGTGTATGTTATATGCTACTGCCCCATACTTAGGTTGTGCATTTTAGAATCTAGTAACTTGTTGTTTTCATGTGTGCAAAACGCTAACTTGCTGTTTTGGGCAGATTTCAAATAAAACTTGTGTTGGTTGTTGTGGTTGAACCGTAGCTCCGTTTTGAACATGTTGCACATGAAACTTGCTTAGAATCTCATGTAGTTTCATAATATCTTGCTGCATCTATGATTTAACATGTTTGTGGTGGGTGTTCGCATGCATTTTGCATTCATGTCATATGCATCTTGCGAATGTCATATCTTTTAGACCGTAGCTCCGTTTCAAACGTTCTATATATGCAAATCGACTAGAATGACGTGTAGAATTGCATGGTATACTTTATTTCCCTGTTTAATAAATATAAAACATGATTAGTTCAGATCTGGACCAATTTCGAAATTAACATATGGGGTCGTTTCGGAGATGCTATATGTTGTTTCCGGCCTCATTTAAACTTGCCTAGATGTGTAGTTTACTTATGCTTCAACGCTTGCCATGTTTAACAACATTTAATATTGTCGTGTACCTAAACGAGAGTGAACTAAATATTCGAATGTGGAGTTTCGTCAATATGCAACTCGTTGCATATTGAGCTTCACTTAATGTGTAGGAATTGATTGTTGTGCTTGTCATGTCATGCATAACATGCATCATCCTTGTTGTGCATCATATCATGTTTTATTGTGGTGTTGTTCTTGTGTTGATTGTTGTTTTCGGATTGCTTCTTCTCGATAGAGTTCTGAAAGCGTTCGGAGTGTGAGGATTCGTTCGACTACGTTGGCTCGTCTTCTTCATGGACTCGTTCTTCTTCCAAGCGGGATCTCAGGCAAGATGATCATTTCCCTGGATACCATTACTATCATTGCCATGCTAGTTGTCTCGTTTCTATCGCTGTCTCGCTACCCACCACTTGTATGTCAAGCCTCCCAAATTGCCATGAAAAGCCTCTAACCCTCCTCAACATCCCAGCAAACATTGTTTGGCTATGTTACCGCTTACTCAGCCCTTCTTATAGCGTTGCTAGTTGCAGGTGCATTTGTTTCCAGCTATCACAATATTATTGCTATTTAATTTAATGCACATATATACTTGGTAAAGGGTGGAAGGCTTGGCCTTTTGCTCGGTGTTTTGTTCCACTCTTGCCGCCCTAGTTACTTGTGTACCGGTGTTATGTTCCATAATTGAGCACTCCTAACATGCTTGGGGTTGTTATGGGGACCCCCTTGATTTTCGTTTTAGGATAAAACTTGTCTGGCAAGGCCCAACATTGGTACTACATTTGCCTAATAACTAATAAACCTGCATAGGGAGTAATTAACCCGAGGATCTTTAATCAACAACCCGGGCCAGTGCTCCTCATGAGTGTTGGTCCAACCTGTCAACCGCCGGTGGCCGCCAGGGGCAACTCTGTGATTGGCCTACCGGAAGTTTGGACAATCCGTCGTGTCCTGAGAACGAGATACGCGGCTCCTATCGGGATCGTCGACACGCCGGGCGGCCTTGCTGGATTTGTTTTACCTTTCTCGAACGTCTTGTGCGAGGAATTCCGAAAATACTTCGGGCTATCTCGAGGTTGCGGTTTTCCAGTGGAATTGCCTAGGAAGATCACGAGATTCATGGTCGAGGTTATTCCCGCTGTGTGTGGTTAGTTTGTGATGGATGAGTTGGAGCACCCCTGCAGGGTTAAATCTTTCGGAAAGCCGTGCCCGCGGTTACGTGGCAACTTGGAAACTTTGTTTAACACCTGGTCATAGCAAACTTGAAGTAAACTCAAATAAAATACACCAACTGTGTGCGTAACCGTGATTGTCTCTTCTCGTGAGTCCTTATCCGAGAGAGAACACGGTGGGGTTATGTTTGACGTAAGTAGGTGCTCAGGATCTCTTAGAGATCATTACTAGATCACGACCGTTTATTCGACAATCATCCCCCTTTATTCTTGTACTCGTAAGTTAGCCACTCAAATAAATGCTTAGTCGCTTGCTGCATCCTCACCACTTAACCTTACCTCACCCATTAAGCTTTAATAGTCTTGATACCCTTGGAAATGAGATTGCTGAGTCCCCATGGCTCACAGATTACTACAACAACAGTTGCAGGTACAGGTAATGCGATGATATGACGTGAGCGCGTTGCTTTGTTTGATTTTGAGTTCTTCTTCTTCCTCTTCATCGATCTAGGATGGGTTCCAGGCGGCAACCTGGGATAGCAAGGATGGATGTCATTTTATCGTTTGATTTCGTCCGTAGTCGGACCCTGCTCTTCTGTATGATGTTTGTATATGTTGTTGTATTGATGTGATATTGATGTAGCTTGTGGCGAGTGTAAGCCAATTCCATATACTCATCTCTTCTTTACATGTACTTGTAATGATATCCATTCTTGCGAAATGACGAGATGCGCTTCTATCCCTGTCGAGGCCCTCGTGCCAAAATAAGGATAGGATCGCATCTTGGGCGTGACAAGTTGGTATCAGAGCCAGGTTCCGACCTAGGAGCCCCTTGATTGATCGAACTTGGCCGAGTCGAGTCTAGTTAAAACTATTTTGAGTCTAGTTATATCGGAGAGTAGGATTCTTTTACTCCTCTTCTATATTCTGGTGAGGTATTCGACTTAGGAATTTTCATTCTACTCCTCTTCTCGCTCAAATTTCTTTTTAGGATCACGCGGGTATTTTGGAAACTATATGGTGCCGATGTGACGGAGTTCTGTCTTGGTGCCTCCTGTCTGACTTGATTTCTTCCGGGGAGTTGAGCTCCAGGGGATTCTTGACACATCTTTATCATTCAGTTTTCTTAGTATCTCAGGACGGAGGATATTCGAAATTGCTTCAATACTAGTAGTGGCGAGAGGAGTCCGGCATCCCCAGTACTGGTGGAGAGAGTTCGGATGTACTGCCATACTTAGTATCATTGTGATTACGAGTGTCTGAGGTAGATGAGTTTCCGAGACCTTTGGTTGTGTGTTGAGGGATGTGATACACTAGAGAGTAGTATTACCGCTAGGAGTTGTGTGATTATGTGAAACTCCGTGTATCCGTGTACCCGATTGCATAACCGAGATTTCGGGAGTTCTTAGGTGGGAATTCAACTAGTTTACCTAGGATTATCCTTCCAACAAATGCAAATGGGTTTGTATTTGTTTCTGGCTTAATTCTCAAGCCCTATCCTTTGTTTTGTTGGAATATAGTAATTCAAGTTGCTTCGATGTCAAGTGGTGATTTCATATCTTTTCTTAGCGGTGTTCTCACATTTTTATAGGAATGCTAATCCTGTTGTTCAACCGGAGTTGTCATGTCAATTCTTTCCAACCGGTGTGCTTCTCTTCAACACTAGTGGAAAAAGGCCCTTTTGTCCCGGTTCCAGAGGCCCATTTGTCCCGGTTCTGGAACCGGGACTAAAGGGTCGGGACTAAAGCCCAATACCTTTAGTCCCGGTTCACTTACGAACCGGGACAGATGGTGCTCCACGTGGCCGCTGCGGCGAGCCCAGGCAGGAGGGCCTTTAGTCCCGGTTGGTAATACCAACCGGGACCAATAAGCATCCACGCGTCAGCAGCTCAGGAGCTGGGGTTTTTTTTGAAAGGGGGGGGGGGTTGGGGGTTTTGGAGGGTAAATTTGGGGGTTTCATATATTGTGTTAGCTAGCTAATAGCTACCTAGAGAGAAGTGACCTCTCTTATCTCCGTGCTTGGTCGACGCTACGTACTATACGTATAGAGAGAACTCGACACGCTAGGTAGTAAGCAAATGAAGGAACCAGTAAGTACATAAGATCGTCATGAACATATACAGAGAGGAGTGATCGACCTCTCTTTCTCCGGAGAGATTGGTCGAACAACAAGTTATCGTATATCTATCCGACGCTACTACATATATACAATATAACATCTTTTACAATCCCTAACATCTTTTACAATCCCTAACATCATATATTCGAATGGTATTCTCCGTCTTCAGATATGACGTGGTCAAGAAAGAATCCCGCAAATTCCTCTTGAATTGCTCGTATGCGATCATGTGGTAGGAGTTCATCCCGCATCTGCCAGATCTAATTTAAAGAAGGGGGTCAATACATGCATATATATGAATAAAACTCAACACAATTGATGGTAATATATAAAATAAAATTGTGAATATTATTTACGTACTTCAAATTGTTTGTCAGAGAAGCCCTGCTCAGAGGTCGAGTGGCGAATGAACTCGCATACGTAGTATGCACATAAAGAAGTCCCTTCTTTCTGGTACAAGCACTTTACGAGAATAGAGTTCAATCAAACTGATAAGCAAGCATGGTAATGATATATTGATGAAAATTTGAATCAATTAGAGATGCGCGGAACTAGCTAGTACTACTTACTTTGGGGTGCGTAAATCGCAACTCCGAGTTTAGACCGGGAACCTTTCGGGTGAACGTCTTCCAAACCCTGCCAGGCAAAGAAAATGATTACTTGATATCAGGAAATTAACAAAAGTTGCATGCCGATATGGTCCCGGTATTGACTGAACTTACTTCTTGAGCATTGCAGTCATGTCCGCATAACTCTCGGGATCTTTACGTCTCGAGTCTAAGACAGTTACTAATGCCCCGTCAAGCTTAATGGATAGCAGAATAAAGTGGTACCTGCGCACGCATATATAACTCATCAATTACATTACTTAACCTCGAGTAAGCGAAACCGAGTATACAGAGAAGACAGCAACACTCACTTGAAGTTGTAAGGAAAGAGTATTTCCCTTTTGTTTTGATGTATAAGGAACGACTTTAGCAAGTTTTTCTCGGTCTCTTTGATTCTGTTTCGTACCGTCCATTCATTTACGGCATCTGGGCTAATGAACCCAACGTCGAAGATTCCTAGTTTTTTGCATTCGACGATCTTCAATCTGCATAATATAGTGAGGATAATTATATATACATGCAATGAACAAGCTGTGCTAGAGACTTAACTATAGAAGTAATACTTACAGACAGTAGGCAGTCATGAGTTGTTTGTCGAGGGCCCGTTGATTGTATAACTGAAATAACTCCACAAATTCAACAGGCATCACGGAAAGTCCAATGAATTCGTGCTCTGGTTTCACTGCCAGATAGATAGTGTCTCTCCCAGACTCCCTGCAGGTTTTCATGTACCACGCATGCAATTCGTACATCATCGTTGTTAGAGGACGATGATCAGGTTTGACGAGAGGCTTCCCGTGCAAGTATTCATATTCTTCTGTTACCTCAGCCTTTTGAAAAATTACATCATCCCCCAAGTAATCACCAGGATTGGTACCGGGCACCATCCCCAGATGATTAGCGACGATATCGCTAGACACCTTGAGCGGGGGGCACGATTGCTTCTACTGTTCGCCGAGCTGGGGAATTGTTTTCCCACTTCTTCGTTCTGCTAACCTTGCATCACTAGAAGTACTTCCCGACCGCCGCGCTTCTTCATATGTCTTTTGAATAATCCGGCCATAGTTGGAATCCGGCGGAGGCGGTGGTGGTCGCTTCAGGGCATCGATAGTGCGCTTCACTTTCACCGGATCTAGCTTCTCCTTCGGAGGTGGAGTTTTCTTTGCAAAATGGGCCCTCAATTGCTCCTGACATATCTCCTCGTTTTCAGACTCGGTCCTCTCATATGGTAACTTTTCCAGAGGCTTGAGAGATCGGGGACCGTATCTGTATTCCCTCCTGCCTCTGCTTGTACTGCTAGCCGCCGGAGCGGCGGCGTCTCCCTTCCGTCGTTGCTTACGAGGCAGAGAAGGAGGCGGAGTGCTCCGATGCGCCGGAGGAGCCGGAGCGGCAGCGTCTGTCTTCCGTCGTTGCTGAGGAGGAGGCGTACTGCTCCGACGTGCCGGAGAAGGAGGCGGGGTGCCCTGATCACTCGCCGGAGGAGGAGGAGGAGGAGGCGGAGTGCCCTCACGTGTCGGAGGAGCTGAAGAAGGAGGCGGGGTGCCCTGATCACTCGCCGGAGGAGGAGGAGGAGGATGCGGAGTGCCCTCACGCGTCGGAGGAGCCGAAGAAGGAGGTGGGGTGCCCTGATCACTCGCCGGAGGAGGAGGAGGAGGCGGAGTGCCCTGTCTCGCCGGAGGAGGAGGAGGAGGCGGAGGCGTCCAGTTTGGAAGCTTGATGTACTCCTTCTGCCATAGACATGTACTCCTCAGAGCATGAACCATATGATTCTCCCCTTCACCTGTAGAGTGTTCAAGCTCGAGCTCCTCAAATCTCTCCATTACTTCATCCACCGTCACAACAGCATAGCCATGTGGAATCGGTGAGCAGTCAAAAGTTCCGTTGGGTTGAGGAGGTGCAACAGAGCCGACAGCCGCCTTCACAGTGAGGTTCCGATGTTTTGTCATAAGCTCGCAATGTTGAGCCTCCATGATAGTATCCACGGGGTGGCTAGGAGCCGTGAAGTCAGGCTGAACGGGCTCCGTGGAAGCCACTCTGCTTCTCCGCTGAGATGGCGGGGTAGCTTCTAGGGTAGCTTCGTGCCGCTGAGATGGTTGGCCGGCAGCTCGCTGGCTCTCAACTTCCTCTAGCTATTGTAGTCTTGCATTGAGCTTCTGCATTTCGCTCAGCTCCACTTTCCTCTTTCTCTCCCGGCTTCTGTAACCGCCTGCGCCGGGAAACCCAACCTTCCACGGAACGGAGCCTGGTGTGCCTCGTGTTCGTCCAGGGTGCTCATCATTCCCTAGGGCCAGAGTCAGCTCGTCCTTCTCTCTGTCGGGAATGAACGTCCCTTGCTACGCTGCGGTGATATACTCCTGAAGCTTCATGACGGGTATTGCAAGTTGCTCGTCCGTCCAGCGGCACTTCCCTGTTTCAGGGTCCAAAGTTCCCCCAACCCCGAAGAACCAAGTCCTTGAACGGTCTGGCCAGTTCAATGTGTGTGGTACGACCGCTTTAGCAATCAGGTCATTCTCAGCTTTGTCCCACAAAGGCCGGGCTCTGAGGTAGCCATCTGACCCCGTGTGATGGTGATACTGCTTCTTTGCAGCATTGATCTTGTTTGTCTCTGACATTTTCTTACTCTTGTCCGATGTCTTGTAGGCCACAAATGCGGGCCAGTGATCTCTTATCTTCTCATATCGGCCCCTGAATTCTGGAGTCTCCCCTTTGTCGACAAACTTTGATTTCAACTCCTTCTTCCACCTCCTGAATAGATCTGCCATCTTCTTAAGAGCACACGCCTTGACCAGTGGCTCTATAACTGGCTTGTTCGGATCCTCCTCTGGCGGTAGGGTGAAATTTGCCTTCAGCGCGGTCCAAAGATCATCTTTCTGTCTATCGGTGACATAATCACCTTCAGGGGCGCCGTCCTTAGGCTTATTCCATTGCTTGATGCTGATCGGGATGTCGTCCCTAACAATAGCTCCGCACTGAGCAGAAAATGCGTCCTTGGTCCGCTTGGGTTCAATCGGATGGCCATCGTGCGTGAGGGCTGTGATCGTGAACTTTTCATCCTTCTGCAACCTCTTCTTCGGGCCTCGTCTCGTTACCGAAGTTTGGCTCGATCCGGAGGGCTAGAAAAGAAGAAAGAAGAGTTAATATATCAAAACAATTAATGCATCAATTAGCTAGTCAGCACAGGCTTAATTAATATATATACCTCGCCGGACTTTGCAACAACTCCGTCCTCCGGCATTCGGTCACCGGAGCCATCATGATCATGTCCTTCCTCCTCCATTGTTCGATCACCGGAGCCGTCATCCTCTCCTTCCAGACCATCGGTGTCGTTGAGATACGACAAGACATCACGTCCGTCGCGGATTATATCCCCCAACAACTGTTCTTGTTCCAAGTCTCTTTGATCCATAGTTTCTGCAAATATAACAACATGGCAATTAATATACAAACATGAATGTCCGACGTCCGGACCGCCTCTCTCATGAATGTCCGACGTCCGGACCGCCTCTCTCATGAATGTCAAACAAGGGATTCTCTTAACCTTTAAGGGATTTAACAAAATGTCGCCATTCTGAATGTGCAGAAAATGGTCCATGTTTTTCCTGATCTCATCTACCCTTCTATATGTCATGTTGTCTAGTACTGTCAAAGGATTGAAGAACTTTGACATATGATCAAATATTGTTGCATATGTCAAAATTCAAACTTTGACATATGATCAAACTTTGACATATGATCAAATGTTGCATATGTCAAAATTCAAACTTTGACATATGATCAAACTTTGATATATGTCCACCGCGATATAAAATGATACATAGACTTGTTCGGGCGAGAGGGGGTTGATCGACGTCCCCCCTCATGTCGAAGTTACCGCTTTTTTTCTAGGGTTACCGGAGTTATCTATTTTACCGGAGTTATCTATGTTACCGGAGGGTGTAGACGACAACGACGCTCACCCCTCATGTCATGTCCGATGTCCCCCCTCATGTCGAAGTTATCGGGGAGGGGGTAGACGACAACGACGCTCACCCCTCATGTCCGACGTCCCCCCTCATGTCGAAGTTATCGGGGAGGGGGTACAGGTGGCCTCGACAACTCTTCTAGGGTTTGGGGTGGCCTCGACAACGCTCTTTTAACTCATTTAACTCGTTTAACTTGGTAAATTTGGGTGGCCTCGACAAATTCCGGATCCGTTTGGGGTGGCCTCGACAACACTTCTAGGGTTTGGGGTGGCCTCGACAACACTTCTATATACATGCCCGATGCCAACGTGATGATAGAGCCGATGCCAACATTTTCATTTAACAAAAAAACTACCTTCCAAAAAAGACTTGCATTTTCGTACATATGAAAAACAACAAAGTTTGTATACAAAAGTGCACATATACATCTCATACATGAACATATACACATGAAAATGTATCTATCTATCTATCTCATCTCATACATGAACATATACACACATATACATGAACATATACACATATACATGAAAAAAACATATACATGAACGACAGCAGCACGTCAGCGCCACGTCAGCGTCGCCGGAGTTAAGCCGGCGAGGCCTTTCCCGACGGCGAACGACGGGCGACGGGGCGCGACAAGCAGAGCTACGGCTCGCAGAGCGCGGCGGGCGACGGGCGACGGGGCGCGACAAGCAGAGCGCGGCGGGCGACAGCGTCGGGGCGCGAGGGGGGGGAAGGAGGAGAGGAGGGGAACGGCGCGGTGGGCGACGGCGTCGGGGCGCGGGGGGGGGAGGATGAGAGGAGGGGAACGGCGAGGCGGCTCACAGTGGGTGCGGGGACGGCGTCGGGGGCAGCTCGGCGACGGCGACGACGGCGAGGTGGAGCAGCCTGACGGCGTCGAGGTAGGGCTCGGCGGCGACGGGGACGAGGAGCAGGGCGTCGGGCGGAGAAGAACACGATTTGGAGAAACTGCTAAGTGCGTGGGCTTATATACCCAGAGCCTTTGGTCCCGGTTGGTGGCACCAACCGGGACCAATGCCCACCTTTGGTCCCGGTTGGTGCCACCAACCGGGACCAAAGGTCTCTTTTCGTCAGCCCAAAGGGCGGGAAACAGGGACCTTTGGTCCCGGTTGGTGGCACCAACCGGGACCAAAGGTGGGCATTGGTCCCGGTTGGTGCCACCAACCGGGACCAAAGGGTGGTGCTGCCCGGGGCCAAATGTTTAGTCCCACCTCGCTAGTTGAGAGGGCTCGAGAGTGGTTTATAAGCGCTACTGCGCACAACCTCTCGAGCTCCTCTCAACAGCGGGCTTACGGGCCTAATTGCACACACCCCTGCCTGTGGGCCTTCTAGGCCTTCAGCGGGCCCGAATCCTGGCCGTTGTGGCCTAGTAGGCGGCATTTTTTTTAATTTTTCTACTTTTTTTGTTTTCTTTTTTGCTTTATTTATTTTCTTTTGTCTCTACTTACAGTTTTTCAGTGATTCTTTTTGCTTTTAGGTCACAAAAATTATAAACTTTCTGTTAGTGCCATTAGTTTCCAAATTTGAATAGTTTAAATTTGAATTCTTTTAAATTGGTGTGAATAACCAGTTTGTGAATAACTTTACTATAAAAATAGTTTATATTCAATTTGGTAATTTTTAGGTTATTTTAAATGTCTGTTTTAACCAAAAACAGATTTTGTTATTTTAGTTTGCTATTAAAATTTCTAAAAAAAATCTTTATGAAAATTCTTTTTGCTATTAATGTTTTGAACAAAAAATACTTTGATAACTTTAGTTGCATAAATTTTATATAATTTTAGTTTCATAAATACTAGAGGTTTATAAAATCAATTTTCAACCCTTTCTGACTTCATTTCCTATTTTTAATGCATTTACTGATTTTTTAAGCTAAATGACCCTGAAATTGAAAAGCACTACAAATGAACTCTGAACAGGTTGAAAGTTGGCATGGTATCATCATTTCACCCACATAGCATGTGCTAAAAAGTTGAGAGGGTTACGGCAAAAACTGGATGCACTTCGTGTACAAAATGGACAATCTCTTTCGAAGTATCAGGGTTTCGGACGAAAACTCATCTGTTACAAAGGGATTTCATTTTTTTGAACTTATTTGAACTCCAGACTTTTTGTGTGTTCAAAATGCACCATTCAGGAAGAAGCACACGGACCGTATGTTTCTTTCAAGCGGTTGTGAGCTGTTGGATCAGCACTATAACGACTAGTCCCGGTTTGTGCTAGCAACCGGGACTAAAGAGGCACACGACCCTATATATAGCCCACCTCTCGGACACTTAGTGTGTGTACTCATTCGGATTCAAATCATTCGGATTCCCTGCATACGGTCTGACGGTGCATTTCATATGCGGGCACTCACGAGCCACCGTCGGGTTGTATGCAGGGGAAACCGTGTGTTTTGTTGATCTATCTAGAAATCCTGCAGTTCATCGACCGAATGCAAATCATTCGGATTCCCTGCATACGGTCCGACGGTGCATTTCATATGCGGGCACTCACGAGCCACCGTCGGGCTGTATGCAGGGGAAACCGTGTGTTTTGTTGATCTATCTAGAAATCCTGCAGTTCATCGACCGAATGCAAATCATTCGGATTCCCTGCATACGGTCCGACGGTGCATTTCATATGCGGGCACTCACGAGCCACCGTCGGGCTGTATGCAGGGGACACCGTGTGTTTTTTTGATCTATCTAGAAATCCTTTCATTTTCCGACGGTATATTTCATTTTTCCAACTCCATTTTTACAAAGACACTTAGAAAGAAACAAAAGACAAATAGAAAGGATGATGCTCAATTGGCGGACAAAACGGACAATCTGTTTCGAAGTATTAATTAGGATTTCATACGAAAACTCATCTGTTACAAAAGGCATTTCATTTTTTCACATGTAACTGCAATGATATAGTTGTGGAGAGAAAGTCTTCACTTTTTCTTCGCTTGTGTCCTTTGCTTATTGCGCCGTAACCATGGATAATCTTCATCGTTTAAGAGGGTGCTTGGGTCAGCCTTGACTTTGAAGGGAGGAATTTCATGAAACTTTTCATAATCTTCAGACATGTCTGTCTTGCCCTCCAATCCCACGATGTCTCTTTTCCCTGAAAGAACTATGTGGCGCTTTGGCTCATCGTATGATGTATTCGCTTCCTTATCTTTTCTTTTTCTCGGTTTGGTAGACATGTCCTTCACATAGAAAACCTGCGCCACATCATTGGCTAGGACGAATGGTTCGTCTGTGTACCCACGATTGTTCAGATCCACTGTTGTCATTCCGTACTGTGGGTCTTCCTGTACCCCGCCTCCCGACAGATTGACCCATTTGCACTTAAACAAAGGGACCTTGAAATCATGTCCATAGGCAAGTTCCCATATGTCCACTATGTAACCATAATATGTGTCATTTCCCCTATTGGTTGCTGCATCAAAGCGGACACCGCTGTTTTGGTTGGTGCTCTTTTGATCTTGGGCGATCGTGTAAAATGTATTCCCATTTATCTCGTACCCTTTGTAAGTCAATACAGTCGAAGATGGTCCCCTGGCCAACGAGTACAACTCATCAGAAATAGTGTTGTCACCCATGAGACGTGTTTGCAACCAACTGCTGAAAGTCCTGATGTGTTCATATGTAATCCAGTCGTCACACTGCTCCGGGTGTTTGGAGCGCAGAATATTCTTGTGTTCATCGACATACGGGGTCACCAAGGTAGAATTCTGTAGAACTGTGTAGTGTGCTTCAGACCCAGAATGGCCGTCCCTACATATTATTGAGTGCGCTCCTAGCGTGCCTTTTCCATTCAGTCTCCCCTCATACCGTGATTGAGGGAGACCAATCTTCTTAAGGTCAGGAATGAAGTCGACACAAAACCCAATGACATCCTCTGTTTGATGGCCCATGGAGATGCTTGCTTCTGGCCTAGCGCGGTTACTAACATATTTCTTTAAGACTCCCATGAACCTCTCAAAGGGGAACATATTGTGTAGAAATACAGGGCCCAGAATGACAATCTCGTCGACTAGATGAACTAGGACGTGCGTCATGATATTGAAGAAGGACGGTGGGAACACCAGCTCGAAACTAACTAGACATTGCACCAAATCACTCCTTAACCTTGGCAGGATTTCTGGATCGATCACCTTCTGAGAGATTGCATTGAGGAATGCACATAGCTTCACAATGGCTAATCGAACGTTTTCTGGTAGAAGCCCCCTCAATGCAACCGGAAGCAGTTGCGTCATAATCACGTGGCAGTCATGAGACTTTTGGTTCTGGAACTTTTTCTCTGCCATATTTATTATTCCCTTTATATTCGACGAGAACCCAGACGGGACTTTCATACTGAGCAGGCATTCAAAGAAGATTTCCTTCTCTTCTTTGTTAAGAGCGTAGCTGGCAGGACCTTCATACTGCTTTGGATGCATGCCGTCTTTTTCATGCACACGTTGCTGTTCCTCCCGTGCCTCCGGTGTATCTTTTGTCTTTCCATACACTCCCAAGAAGCCTAGCAGGTTCACGCAAAGATTCTTCGTCATGTGCATCACGTCGATTGCAGAGCGGACCTCTAGGTCTTTCCAATAGGGTAGGTCCCAAAATATAGATTTCTTCTTCCACATGGGTGCGCGTCCCACATCGTCAGTCGGAACAGATAGTCTGCCAGGACCCTTTCCAAATATTACTTGTAAATCATTGACCATATCAAGTATGTGATCACCAGTACGGAGGGCGGGCTTCTTCCGGTGATCTACCTCACCTTTGAAATGCTTTCCTTTCTTTCGACATTGATGGTTGGTCGGAAGAAATCGACGATGCCCCAGGTACACATTCTTCCTGCATTTGTCCAAATATATACTGTCGGTGTCATCTAAACAGTGTGGGCATGCGTGGTATCCCTTGTTTGTTTGTCCTGAAAGGTTACTGAGAGCAGGCCAATCGTTGATGGTTACAAACAGCAACGCATGTAGGTCAAATTCCTCCTGTTCGTTCTCATCCCACACACGTACACCTCTTCCATTCCATAGCTGTAAAATTTCATCAACTAATGGCCTTAGGTACACATCAATGTCATTGCCGGGTTGCTTAGCGCCTTGGATGAGCACTGGCATCATTATGAACTTACGCTTCATGCACAACCAAGGAGGAAGGTTATACATACATAGAGTCACAGGCCATGTGCTATGCTTGCTGCTCTGCTCCCCAAAAGGATTAACGCCATCTGCACTTAAACCAAACCATACGTTCCTCGGGTCACCTGTAAAGTCGCTCCACTTTCTCTAGATCTTTCTCCACTACGACCCGTCAGCGGGTGCTCTCAACTTCCCGTCTTTCTTACGGTCTTTTTTGTGCCATTGCATCAACTCGGCATGCTTTTTGTTTCTGAACAGACGTTTCAACCGTGGTATTATAGGAGCATACCACATCACCTTGGCAGGAACCCTCTTCCCGGTGCGCTGGCCCTCAACATCACCAGGGTCATCTCTTCTGATCTTATACCGCAATGCACCGCATACCGAGCATGCGTTCAAATCCTCGTACGCACCGCGGTAGAGGATGCAGTCATTAGGGCATGCATGTATCTTCTGCACCTCCAGTCCTAGAGGGCATAGAACCTTCTTTGCTTCGTACGTACTGCCGGGCAATTCGTTATCCTTTGGAAGCTTCTTCTTCATTATTTTCAGTAGCGAACTAAATCCCTTGTCAGATACACCATTGTCTGCCTTCCATTGCAGCAATTCCAGTGTGGTACCGAGCTTTCTGTTGTCATCTTCGCAATTTGGGTACAACCCTTTTTTGTGATCCTCTAACATGCGATCGAACTTCAACTTCTCCCTTTCACTTTCGCATTCTCTCTGTGCATCAACAATGACCCGGCGAAGATCATCATCGGGCACATCATCTGGTTCCTCTTGATCTTCAGCTTCCCCCATTGCAGCATCACCGTATTCAGGGGGCGGGTAGTTGTCGTCATCCTCTTCTTCTTCGTTGTCTTCCATCATAACCCCTCTTTCTCCGTGCTTGGTCCAAACATTATAGTGTGGCATAAAACCCTTCTCAAGCAGGTGGAAGTGAAGGGTTTTAGAGTTGGAGAAAGCCTTCGTATTCTCACAGACAGTACATGGACAATGCATAAAACCATTTTGCTTGTTTGCCTCAGCCGCTTCGAGAAAATTATGCAGGCCCTCAATATACTCGGAGGTGCGTCGGTCACCGTACATCCATTGCCGGTTCATCTGGGTGCATATCATGAATAGAGAAGTGACCAAATTAATAGAAATTCATCATCACATTAAAGCCAAATTACAGTAGTGACCAAAATAAATACATAACGTTCATACATAGTTCTCATTATTGAACAACATATAGCTCTCTAGAGCATCTAATTAAAACATATATTGAAACTAGAAAATCTAAATGCAACAACAAATGCGATCATAACCGCAACTAAGGTACCAATTGATCCAACGGCATAATGATACCAAGCCTCAGTATGAATGGCATATTTTCTAATCTTTCTAATCTTCAAGCGCATTGCATCCATCTTGATCTTGTGATCGTCGACGACATCGGCAACATGCAACTCCAACTTCATCTTCTCCTCTTCAACTCTTTGTAATTTTTCTTTCAAGTAATTGTTTTCTTTTTCAACCAAATTTAACTTCTCGACAAGAATTTCTATGTCGGTTGGAATTTCCGGTTCACATACGTCCTAGATTAAAAAATCTATGTCACGTTGGTCGGCATAATTGTCATAAACACTAAATAAAACAAATAGTTATAAAAGATAATATATACCACATCCGAATCATAGACCGGACGAGGGCCGACGTGGGCGGATACCATGACCATGGCACTATATAATAACAAACAATAATAAAAGTAAGAAAATTACACAAGTATCTATCTAAATGATACAAGTAAGAACTTTTTTCTTTTAGAAAGAAGATAAGAAGAAGAGGCTAACCACGATGGTGCCGGCGCCGAGATGGACGCGGGCGATCGACGGCGGTGAGGACGGGGACGGGACAGGATGGACCGCCAAACCTAAACAAATCTTTAGAAAAATGGAGCTTGGACAAGGAGCTTCGAGAGCAGAAAGCTTAAGTGTGGCTCGGGCATTTCTTCGAACACCTCATGTGCATAGGAGGTGAGCTAGAGCACCACAAAGCTCTCCCCTCACCGGCCAGAAAAACAGAGCAGTGTGGAGTGCTCTGCTCGCTGGCGAGGGGGTATATATAGGCATCTCATTGGTCCCGGTTCGTGGCTGGAACCGGGACTAAAGGATCCCCTTTGGTCCCGGTTCCAGCCACGAACCGGGACCAATGGTTGTGGGCCAGGAGCGAGGCCCATTGGTCCCGGTTCGTGTCTAGAACCGGGACCAAAGGGGTCATATGAACCGGGACCAATGCCCCACGAGGCCCGGCCGGCCCCCTGGCCTCACTAACCCGGACCAATGCCCCCATTGGTCCCGGTTCGTGAGTGAACCGGGACTAATGGGCTGGCCCGGCCTGGACCAAAGCCCTCTTATGTACTAGTGCAAGATGATTCTATCCCTTCCAATTTTTTGCAAGATCAATCCTCATATTTCTTTCCGGAGTTCGTCTCATCTGTCTCATGTTGTCTTTGTTTTTCCCGCCCTCTCGCCCTTTTTCGTCAATAATTAAATTCTCATCCAAGTGCCTTTTCTATTTATGTGATGCTTCCGCTATCTTTTCTGCCGTATAGTATCCGGTGATTCATGTAAAGATTTCAAGTGCTCAAGTTCATCATTTCTTAGTCTTCATCTTTGTTTTCTTCTCCGGTGGATTCAATTCAAGCTTTCGGTACTCAGCATTTCCTCTTCATTCTCCAAATGCTCTCCCATGTTGGAAATTCTTATCCAAGCCTCTCCTGCTTAATCATCTCTCTATCCGGAGTGTTGAAGATATATCAGAAGCTCGTGTTTTCATTCAATCCTTTAAATATTTCGAGGTTCTCACCTCATCAAGTTTTCAATTGTACCGGTGCAATCTCTCTTTCTAATCAACCGCTTCAACGGTGATCTCCTTGAGTGGGCTCATAACCCACAGGTTTTCCCCAGGATCTTACCTGGCTCTTCTAATCTTCCGGAGATGTCCTCAAGTTCTTTTCAATATGACGTAAGAATGAATTTCATCAGTCATATTCCTTCTTCTCCAAGATCGCTGCTAAATCATTCTCATCATTGGCTCAACCTTTTCTTATTCATTATTCCGGAGTATCTCAATAATTCTTGGTGGTGTTTCTCGTCATCATTCTCAGCATGAAGACCGAAGAAGAGTTTCTCTTAAATCTTTGCTCATTCTCTTGAAGATTCATGGTTTCAGCTTGTTGCTATCCTCTTAAATTCTTTTTGATCATGAGTAATTCTTTCCATATCTATCCGGAGCATTTCAGAGTTGGTTTTCATTTCTCGATCCTCCGAAGGCCATCATTTCAGAAGAATTCTTCATTCTCAGCTTTCAGCTTTCGTTCTCAAATTCTTCTCAATTGTTGTCTCTTCGTTCATATCTCAATTATTCCGGGGCTTCATTCAAGTTTTCCTCAAGGCGGATTGTGGTGTCTTCTTTCTCATGTATCTTCATTCATTCCTGGTATCCTCATTCGTTTGTGAATTCTCACCGGTGGTTCGTTCAAAACTTCTTCAAGTTTGTGCTCATATCCCTCTTCAATCTTATCAAGAAGAATAAGTAGTATGTGAAACCCGTTGATTGTCATCAATTTAACTTGATGAAGGATAAGCATAACGTAATTCTTATTCTTGTTTCATCAAGTGATTTAAATCCTTCTTCCGGAGTTGTTCATGATATCAAATTCTCGATTCTAAGTTGTTCATCTTTCTTTTCCGGAGTTCCAAGTTTCTCAAGTATCTCGTCATGAAGCTTCATCTAATCTTGGAGGTCATAATCTATTCTTTCAACCTTCAATTCGTCTCTATCATCCTTTCATTCCGGCGTGCTCCAAGAAGTTCTTCATGGTCGTTCATCAAGATTTCTTTCATTTTCAAGTGTTCTTCAAGATTCTTGTTGGAGTAGCTCAAGTATTCTTTATATTGCATTTCAAAGTGCAATTCTTTCTTCCTTATCGTTGAGATGGTATTATAGCATTCTTGATTCATGAGGAGTCTCGAATAGAATTGGTCAAGAATGAGTTATTTAAACCCATCATTCTCTTTCTAGAAATTATCTTGGATTGGATTTCACCTAAAGCATTTCCTACAGATCGTTGCTACCATGGTGTTTATCAATGATCCAAGTTCTCAATGTATCCTCTTGGTGTAAGAAGTTTTGCATCTCTTGTTGCTCGCAATCAAACATTGTTTTCCATTTGTGGCCGGTTGTCATCTCATCTCTTTGTAATGGTTTTCCATAAGCCCACAACAAGCTTTTCTTTTCGTTGTTGAATTTCCAACAACTCTGTTCAACCTATGGTTTTCAAATTCAATGGTGGTAGAAGTTGTCATTTTCTTCTCCGTTCTTTCTTCCAATGATCTAGCTTCTATTCTTTTGTTCCGGAGGCATTGTGATGTTGCTCTATTCATCTCATCATCTCATGGTTTCATGATCATGTTCTTTCCATGCTTATTCATTTAATCGGAGTGTTGTTTTCTCTTTTCAAGTTCTCTACATCTTATCAAGTTTTGCCTCTCTTTCCTACCGAAGTGCGGCCAAAATTTCTTGTGAATTCTTGCTTGTTCCTCATGTCATTCTTCATCTCTGTGCAACCTTCATGTTTCATTGGTTTCACTCATTTGTCAAAGAAGCAGCTAAGTTTTACATCTTCCTCTTGCTCTTTCTCTTCACTTCCCATTCTAAGATCTCGGGGCGAGATCTCTTGTAAGTGGAGGAGAGTTGTAACAGCCCGGAACCGACGCTCCAGAAGATTCCCCTTTATTTCCATTCTCGTCATGCGTTTCGTTCGGTTGTCGCATTCATCATCGCATCATTCGCATCATCCGCATTGCATCGGCACTTCGTTGTCATCGTTTTCAAAACTTGCATCCGTTCGTAGTTGCCGGTTCGCTCCGTTCGTGTCGTCGACCGTTTTGAGACCAACCACACACGCACGTGCCCGCGACATTGCAAAATATTGTTTTCAAAAGTGTGTATAAAACTTTCTCGGATTGGGTCGGAACTTGGCGAGCGGTCGTAATATATTGTAAGTAGGCCGCCTCCCAAATTTCGTCGCAATCAGAGGTCGTATGATACCCGGACGGTCAACCGTAACGGCACCGTCATCGTTTTATTCGTCGGACGTTTTCGGTTTATAAAACTCATGTCACGGGCCGCAAACCTTCCTCTCTCCTCAGCCCACACCCCCTCTACACAGCCCACCTAGCCCAGCTTAGCCCCCTCTGCTTCCGGACCGTCCGATCGAGATCAAACGGTCCGAAAACGGTGCAAAACCTAACCCTAACCCTATTTGCTATAAATAGAACCTAAGCAAATCAGTGCTACCCTAGCCCCTAGCCTCCCCGAACCGCAGCGCCGCCAGCCTCTCCTCGCAATCCGTGCGCACCCAGTCCCCTGCCTCCACATGGCCAGCCACAACCATCCACCACAGCTGCTTCAGACGATCTGGACCGCAAGATCTCAGATCCAACGGCCTAGGGCGCCTCCCGCAGCTCCCACAGCCCCGCAGCTCCCGCAGCTAGAGCCCCTCCCCGATCTGGATCGAGGGCGGACTCGACCGTGCGCCTCCAAGCCCGACCGGCCTCGCCGAACCACTGCCGGACTCAGGACCAGGTCGCCGGCCACGTTCTTCCTCCTCCCTTTCTCTCGTTTTCCCTCACCTCTCTCTGATCCGGCCACGAACGCCATGGACAGGCACCACCAAGTTCTCCCCGCCGGCATGAAGAACCGCCGCCACTAGCCGCTGGATCCGGACGCCCTCGACCGGTTCTGCCAGATCCCGCCACTTCCCGTCACCCCGCGCTGGACCTCAGCCTCTCTCGCCCTGGAGCCGCCGTCGCGCCATGCCTGCCTCCTGTTTGCTGCGGGGAAGACAGCCGCCAGGAACGCCGCCCCGTCCAGCCTCGTTGACCGGATCGAGCACGCCCGACCCGCATCGCCCCTTTGCCACGACCGCACCGGCCCAGCAACTCCCAGCCGCCGCCCAGCCTTCGCGTGGGCCATGTCAAGGCCCAGCCGCGGCCTCGCCTCGCGCCAAGACGCCTCCGCTTCCGGCCCATGAGGCCTGGTAAGCGCTCCTCTGCTAGCCCTCGCCAGTGGGCGAGATTTATTGTCTTGCGCCCACCTGCTGCTGTAGCCCAGTATCCGTAGATTCAGCCCATGTGATTTTTTTCCTGTCTGCGAATTTGTCAATAAATCCAGGATTTTGCTAATTACAGAAATGACATTAATTTGCATTGCTAATAGATAATTAACTGTGCACCGTCTAAAGATATTTTATATATGTAAAATGCTTAGGATAATGTGTAGATTAATAATATGCCATTTTCATCCATGATAAATCCCTAAGCTTGCTGTTTTGCATCATTTTGCATTAATGTCATGTTTTGCATCGAGCATATTTAATTAATCGTGCATCCAAATTAATCCAACAAATATATTAAAAATGTTCATATTATCGGCATCGCATTTTCATGCATGACAACCTGTTCATTGTAATATTTGCATTTAACTTGCAATTTATAATTGCTAAAAGGGGATTAGGCCGTAAACTTGCATAATTAATTGTGACATATTTTTCCTACATGACCCTAGGCATATTATATATGTTTTCGGGGTAGAAAAATCCATAGAATTTAACTGTGCATTTAGTTTTGTCATTGGAGGAAGTTCGTGTGCATGTCCTTTTTGCCATGATGCCCGTTTGTCTATTTTGTGGGATTTAATCCGTGCATGATATGAAATAATTTTGAACATGAGATATGCCCTTGGTCATGTGTGCTAGGCCCTGGTATTTTTGGTTGTCATAGAAATGCATGTTTAGGTGTCGTCTTCTTGTTGCCAACATGCTATAAAAATCTGAAGTTTTGAGGGTCCAAAATATTTCTAAGTCTGGAAATCTGTTATTTTTGTTGCTGTCTTGCCATGGGATTTGCTAGTGTTCTAGGAGTCTTTTGGTGATGCCACCGTGGAGTCTTTTGTTAAGCATGTTATGCTCTATCATGTTGTGCCAATAGCTTGCATGAATAGGTTTTGCATCATAATTAAACCTGCTGTCCAATATGTCAATCTGTTAAAAACTGCTGCTCATGTCTACCCTAAATTTCACTAAGTCTGAGAATCTGTTTTCTTCATATGCCATGTTGTGTTGATGTTTGCCATGAATCTGAGCATAATTTGATGTTGCCATAAAGTAATGATTTGTAGCGCATCATGTCTACTACCATGCTGTTAATTTTCATGCCATAATATGCCCTGTAGCATATAGTTTTGCTGCTGTCAATATGCCTCCATGGAAATCTGCTATGCTAAAACCTGTTATTTTCACTAAGTCCTAATCTGTTATATTTTGTTGCCATGTTGTGAGCTTCGTACCATGTGATCCTTGACTCTTTTGAGTATGATATGTGAAGTTGAAATGAAGTGTATGTTATATGCTACTGCCCCATACTTAGGTTGTGCATTTTAGAATCTAGTAACTTGTTGTTTTCATGTGTGCAAAACGCTAACTTGCTGTTTTGGGCAGATTTCAAATAAAACTTGTGTTGGTTGTTGTGGTTGAACCGTAGCTCCGTTTTGAACATGTTGCACATGAAACTTGCTTAGAATCTCATGTAGTTTCATAATATCTTGCTGCATCTATGATTTAACATGTTTGTGGTGGGTGTTCGCATGCATTTTGCATTCATGTCATATGCATCTTGCGAATGTCATATCTTTTAGACCGTAGCTCCGTTTCAAACGTTCTATATATGCAAATCGACTAGAATGACGTGTAGAATTGCATGGTATACTTTATTTCCCTGTTTAATAAATATAAAACATGATTAGTTCAGATCTGGACCAATTTCGAAATTAACATATGGGGTCGTTTCGGAGATGCTATATGTTGTTTCCGGCCTCATTTAAACTTGCCTAGATGTGTAGTTTACTTATGCTTCAACGCTTGCCATGTTTAACAACATTTGATATTGTCGTGTACCTAAACGAGAGTGAACTAAATATTTGAATGTGGAGTTTCGTCAATATGCAACTCGTTGCATATTGAGCTTCACTTAATGTGTAGGAATTGATTGTTGTGCTTGTCATGTCATGCATAACATGCATCATCCTTGTTGTGCATCATATCATGTTTTGTTGTGGTGTTGTTCTTGTGTTGATTGTTGTTTTCGGATTGCTTCTTCTCGGTAGAGTTCCGAAAGCGTTCGGAGTGTGAGGATTCGTTCGACTACGTTGGCTCGTCTTCTTCATGGACTCGTTCTTCTTCCAAGCGGGATCTCAAGCAAGATGATCATTTCCTTGGATACCATTACTATCATTGCCATGCTAGTTGTCTCGTTTCTATCGCTGTCTCGCTACCCACCACTTGTATGTCAAGCCTCCCAAATTGCCATAAAAAGCCTCTAACCCTCCTCAACATCCCAGCAAACATTGTTTGGCTATGTTTCCGCTTGCTCAGCCCTTCTTATAGCGTTGCTAGTTGCAGGTGCATTTGTTTCCAGCTATCACAATATTATTCCACTCTTGCCGCCCTAGTTACTTGTGTACCGGTGTTATGTTCCATAATTGAGCGATCCTAACATGCTTGGGGTTGTTATGGGGACCCCCTTGATTTTCGTTTTAGGATAAAACTTGTCTGGCAAGGCCCAACATTGGTACTACATTTGCCTAATAACTAATAAACCTGCATAGGGAGTAATTAACCCGAGGATCTTTAATCAACAACCCGGGTCAGTGCTCCTCATGAGTGTTGGTCCAACCTGTCAACCGCCGGTGGCCGCCAGGGGCAACTCTGTGATTGGCCTACCGGAAGTTTGGACAATCCGTCGTGTCCTGAGAACGAGATACGCGGCTCCTATCGGGATCGTCGACACGCCGGGCGGCCTTGCTGGATTTGTTTTACCTTTCTCGAACGTCTTGTGCGAGGAATTCCGAAAATACTTCGGGCTATCTCGAGGTTGCGGTTTTCCAGTGGAATTGCCGAGGAAGATCACGAGATTCGTGGTCGAGGTTATTCCCGCTGTGTGTGGTTAGTTTGTGATGGATGAGTTGGAGCACCCCTGCAGGGTTAAATCTTTCGGAAAGCCGTGCCCGCGGTTACGTGGCAACTTGGAAACTTTGTTTAACACCCGGTCATAGCAAACTTGAAGTAAACTCAAATAAAATACACCAACTGTGTGCGTAACCGTGACTGTCTCTTCTCGTGAGTCCTTATCCGAGAGAGAACACGGTGGGGTTATGTTTGACGTAAGTAGGTGCTCAGGATCTCTTAGAGATCATTACTAGATCACGACCGTTTATTCGACAATCATCCCCCTTTATTCTTGTACTCGTAAGTTAGCCACTCAAATAAATGCTTAGTCGCTTGCTGCATCCTCACCACTTAACCTTACCTCACCCATTAAGCTTTAATAGTCTTGATACCCTTGGAAATGAGATTGCTGAGTCCTCGTGGCTCACAGATTACTACAACAACAGTTGCAGGTACAGGTAATGCGATGATATGACGTGAGCGCGTTGCTTTGTTTGATTTGGAGTTCTTTTTCTTCCTCTTCATCGATCTAGGATGGGTTCCAGGCGGCAGCCTGGGATAGCAAGGATGGATGTCATTTTATCGTTTGATTTCGTCCGTAGTCGGACCCTGCTCTTCTGTATGATGTTTGTATATGTTGTTGTATTGATGTGATATTGATGTAGCTTGTGGCGAGTGTAAGCCAATTCCATATACTCATCTCTTCTTTACATGTACTTGTAATGATATCCATTCTTGCGAAACGACGAGATGCGCTTCTATCCCTGTCGAGGCCCTCGTGCCAAAATAAGGATAGGATCGCATCTTGGGCGTGACATCACTCCTTTGGAATACTACGTATCTGCATTGTACCGAGTATTGATTGCGTACGAGTCCGTCCTATGGATAAGTAAGTAATGAAATATTTTTATTTAATATATGTTAGATTTTTTTAACTTGCTACTGGTCCACATTTGGGACAGAGTACATGATAGTTTTTTGCAGGTGGATAAAATGTCTAGGACCCAGTGATATGTTATGATTATTACCTCATAGCCAACACAAAGTAGCTAAAAGGACATTGGACGTCGGATTAAGATAATGCAATTGCTGGCTGAGTCAAGAAGTTGAGCATTGTTAGTTGACTAGATAGGCACAGGGGCTTCGCTCCTACGACCATCTTAGTCGTATGGTTATAATTCTCTAAGGAATATTTTCCTTCATGTTTTTGGTTCAGATACTTTAAAACCTACAGGTTCATGATGTGATTGGTTTCGAGTAAGTAGAATAAGAGTGATTGCTAACATATATATTGGAGCATAGGTTGCATGTTCTTGAAATAAAACTTATTCTTAAAGTGAACCATGATAATGCTCTTTGCTGCAGAGTCTTGGTAGCTGAAAAGAAGGGAAAGCAAACACCGTTCTGCTGAAAAGAAGGGTAAAACAAATACTGTTCTGTCATTACAATGGTCTCATACTTGTGGAGAAAAATTAGACAGTGAACCGTTGTTGAAATATTGAAATTCGTTCATAACTTCATGTATCTAGATATGTTAGTGAAGTTGTGAAAAGCTGACCTGAAATCTTTGGGATAGGTCATTGAAACATTGTTATTACGTGTTACAAATATAAACAATATGCTAAACCTAAATAGATATGCCTCACCACTATATTGAGTCAGTGTATACGTAAACTATTGATTTTTTTTTGAATGTTTGTACCATTTGAATTTTCTTGAATATTTTTACCGTCTTTACTCAATAGATGGGCAACACATATGGCAATACCCATATTTTATTAACTAATATACAGTACATGTAAATTTAACTTGGTTTTTGCCTTCATATTTGATGGAAAATCCTATCAATAGACAGACGCGGGAATGCTCGATGGCAGAGACTCTTAGACGGATGCTACGTAATTAAGTTTTTATTTATTTCCCCTATTCTTCGCATCAAGCCTCTCTGCATTGGATGTACCCTTAGCCTCAATGATGGTAAGTTGACATACTATTGAGAGTCTTCATCGTTAGTCAGAAAGGCAACTGATATGACTGTCTTCATTTTCTGCTACTTGAATTTTAGAGTATCAACTGTTTTCTATATCTTGTGTATCACAGCAATGGCTAGCTTGCACGATGTTGGTTACCTGCTGACTTGCTCATATGAGTT
This sequence comes from Elymus sibiricus, assembly GCA_039707655.1. NCBI lineage: Eukaryota > Viridiplantae > Streptophyta > Magnoliopsida > Poales > Poaceae > Elymus > Elymus sibiricus. The sequence goes on from CM077675.1 coordinate 25,867,620, forward strand.
TGCCATTCTTCAGGTTTTCTTATTGGGAATATCTTTTCAGGTTACTAAGCTCCTCTGAATGTACTACTGGTTGCATAGAATTATGGACTATCCAGATCGAAACACACACGTCATCATATGCATTTGGAAATCTTGTGTTTTTCCAAGTGTTCCACAAGTTAACTTCTCTTTGTATATATTTTTTATATTTGAACAATGTTATCTTAAAAAGTAAGTATTTGTTTGCAACTTATTTTAAGTTTCCACCCTGCAGTTTACTTGATCATATGTATGAAATTTACACAACCTGATGTGTAGTGTGTTGATTATGAAGATCATATCACCAGTAAAATAGATCTCACATAAGTGTACCATCCGTAGACTTCAAGGTGCAAGAGGAACTATAGCCTATAGGAGATGGCTTGTACAACCAGCACGCAGTTGGAGTACCACGTAACAGCCGTGAGCCAATTGATAGTGACTGGTCAGGTTCCCTTTACAATGATTTTACCATTGTACACTCTTCCATTCCATTTTATATTTTTACACGTAGATTTGAAAGCAGCCGAATGAATTCAAAAATATTTTAGGCCTCAGGAATCAATTAGTGTACTATCAAAATCTACGGATTATTCTCATTTCCTTGGAGATTTTTGGATAAATCTGGAAATGTCACATTTTTTTTCAAGTTCTTGGTTTGATGATTGGTTTATTTTTTATTTCATGCTCATGGACTATGGAATGAAAGATCACTCACTCTGATCATGTCATGTATGCTTCTGTACTCAGCAAGTTGTGAATAGTTCTATGCACAGGAAATATGACCAAATTTCTATCATTCTATCACCAAAAATGAATAGTTGTGTATGCAGCATGCTCGTGCATAGTAGGCTTTGGTTCAAATTTCTATGATTCTTGGAGTTCTGTGAATAGTTCTTGCAACATTTTTGGCTAGAAGCACATCCAAATTCTCAGGGCTTCATAAGTTGAATAGTTGGTGCAAATTTCTATCATTCTATCGCCAAAATGGACGGGCGCGGCAACGCGCGCCATTCATGATTTAGTATATACATTGAAGTCGGCAGGGGTAACTAGTTTGGCATTGTATCCTGTCGGAAACAAAAAACTAGTTTGGCATTGCACATAGCACATGGAAATGCTTGCAGACGCACAGTGGGTTCTTTGGGCACGTAACAGATATGAACAAAATGCATGGCAGCCGAATTGGTGCTGCTGGCCCGTCGGCGAAGCATCAACATCGTGATGCATGCAAATATCTACTGCAGAAACGCAGACGTGACAGACTAGCTAGTTATCCATGCATGTGTGCATTCCCGGGCAGTGAAGACAAGATAACGCAATGCTGGTCCACTCGTGCTGGCACTATGTACACCTTGAAAACTTAACCGGATCGAATCGATAGAACCCATAAAAAAAGATACAAATCAACAGGAAAAAAGTGAAGGCCTGTTCTGGAGTCCTAATCTACAACTCCGCTCCTGGAGCTGGTAGAGCTGCAGTTAAATATCACGGAAAGGACATCAACGTATAAGGTTGTTGGTTCTACTTCTCCTTGTGTCATGAGAAGAGAGAGCAACAATGTGCGCACTCCCTCGCATGCTTCGCCACACCACACCCGCTCCCTCGCGTTCCTCGTCACATCAAACCCACCCATGGGCCGAGTTTTGTGATCGATACGAACTAGTACCTTGAATGTCTATTCCATCTCGGCGCTCTGCAGCCTTGTGCACGGTCGTATGGGAGGGCAGGCCTCTGAAACCGTGTCCTTATAAAACCTACTCTGGGTAACGGGCGATAAATGTTTTTTGGAATGTCTCAGCGCAACTGCTCGCTTGCTCAGCTAATTAGTCTACAACCCGTCCGTCGATCGACTCCTACATTTATGACCAGATCACTCATGCTACCTTTGCGACAAATGTGTAAATGCTGATTATCTCGCTGTTGGTATTTGCGTTTGCTTCATATGCAAATATGATTGGCATGCTAGTTTATTCGTCGTCGCAAACTTGCATGTCTAGATCCCATTTATGACCAGATGTGCTAGCACACTTGCCATGACATTAATTTTGATTAATTTATTCGAAAATTGCTCATTATTCCAACAATAACTTTGATGTATGTCTTTTTTTGGGGGGAAATTCGATGTTTCTCTCCTTTTATTTAGTATTAATGTCTTGTTTCTAGGGGATTTATTCACCTTTTGTTTACTTTATAAATCAAATTTACGCATTAATTCATATCATATCGGTCTACCATGTATTTTTTTCCCATAACAGGAAGTGTGAAGTTCGCAGTTAGAAAGCAAGTAATAATTAGTTCGCGGAAGGATCTAAAAGTGCTTCTGTGCAATCCCGAACAGCACACCTGCTAATTTCCCAATTGATCCCTGCAAGCTATTGACAGTTACGCTACGATCCAATGATCGATCAATAAGCAGTTGCAAGGTGTGAAGGTGGACAAACAATAGATAGCTATGCGTAGGTCGGCACGGGAAGGCACCAAACCTGCCCGTGTATGGTACATCTTCATTTGTGTGTAAATGTAATCGATCGGTTAATCTATGGGTGGAACTACCACACATACATCTTGTCTTGTGAAACATATACTATACTCCGTCCATTACTTCTGTAGTGCGTAAGATTTTTTTCGCAAAATTCCAAAATGTAGTGCACATATGCAGGGGAGTGTTCATCTAAACAAAAGTTAGAGCAACTCCAACAATTTCCCTAAAAATCTTCCCATGAAACCAGTTTTTTAGCTTCCCATAACTATTAGGCGAAGTTGTCTATGAGCAACTTTGGTCGGTTCCCGTAAACTTCTTCCGCTAAATATTATTATTTTATTTTTCATTAAGAAAAGCTAATGGGCCAATTGCCTACTAGTCAGTGAGACGTGTGACGGCCACTGACTAGGCGGCGCAAAGCGGTGCAATGGCTGCCGGCGAAAGGCGGAGCGACCAGAGGCGGCATGGCCGTGGGTGGCGGCACGAGCGACGGGCTGCGGCGGCGACACGATCGTCCACTAGTACATACCAGGGCTTTGGTTCAGGCCGGGCTAGCCCATTAGTCCCGGTTCACTCACGAACCGGGACCCATGGCTGCATTGGTCCTGGTTCGTGAGGCCAGGGCGCCGGCCGGGCCTCGTGGGCCATTGGTCCCGGTTCGTCTGACCCCTTTGGTCCCAGTTCCAGACACCAACCGGGACCAATGGGCTGGACTCCTGACCCACAAGCATTGGTCCCGGTTTGTGGCTGGAACCGGGACCAAATGGGGTCCTTTAGTCCCGGTTCCAGCCACGAACCGGGACCAATGAGATGCCTATATATACCCCCCCCCCCCCCCCCCCGCCAGCGAGCAGAGCACTCCAAATTGCTCTGTTTTTCTGGCCGGCGAGGGGAGAGCTTTGTGGTGCTCTAGCTCACCTCCTATGCACATGAGGTGTTCGATGAAATGCCCGAGCCACACTTAAGCTTTCTCCTCTCGAAGCTCCTTGTCCAAGCTCCATTTTTCTCAAGATTTGTTTAGGTTTGGCGGTCCGTCCTGTCCCGTCCCCGTCCTCACCGCCGTCGATCGCCCGCGTTCATCTCGGCGCCGGCACCACCGTGGTTAGCCTCTTCTTCTTATCTTCTTTCTAAAAGAAAAAAGTTTTTACTTGTATCATTTAGATAGATACTTGTGTAATTTTCTTACTTTTATTATTGTTTGTTATTATATAGTGCCATGGTCATGGTATCCGCCCACGTCGGCCCTCGTCCGGTCTATGATTCGGATGTGGTATATATTATCTTTTATAACTATTTGTTTTATTTAGTGTTTATGACAATTATGCCGACCAACGTGACATAGATTTTTTAATCTAGGAGGTATGTGAACCGGAAATTCCAACCGACATAGAAATTCTTGTCGAGAAGTTAAATTTGGTTGAAAAAGAAAACAATTACTTGAAAGAAAAATTACAAAGAGTTGAAGAGGAGAAGATGAAGTTGGAGTTGCATGTTGCCGATGTCGTCGACGATCACAAGATCAAGATGGATGCAATGCGCTTGAAGATTAGAAAGATTAGAAAATATGTCATTCATACTGAGGCTTGGTATCATTATACCGTTGGATCAATTGGTACCTTAGTTGCGGTTATGATCACATTTGTTATTGCATTTAAATTTTCAAGTTTCAATATATGTTTTAATTAGATGCTCTAGAGAGCTATATGTTGTTCAATAATGAGAACTATGTATGAACGTTATGTATTTATTTTGGTCACAACTGTAATTTGGCTTTAATGTGATGATGAATTTCTATTAATTTGGTCACTTCTCTATTCATGATATGCACGCAGATGAACCGGCAATGGATGTACGGTGACCGACGCACCTCCGAGTATATTAAGGGCCTGCATAATTTTCTCGAAGCGGCTGAGGCAAACAAGCAGAATGGTTTTATGCATTGTCCATGTACTGTCTGTGAGAATACGAAGGCTTTCTCCAACTATAAAACCCTTCACTTCCACCTGCTTCAGAAGGGTTTTATGCCACACTATAATGTTTGGACCAAGCACGGAGAAAGAGGGGTTATGATGGAAGACAACGAAGAAGAAGAGGATGACGACAACTACCCGCCCCCTGAATACGGTGATGCTGCAATGGGGGAAGCTGAAGATGAAGAGGAACCAGACGATGTGCCCGATGATGATCTTCGCCGGGTCATTGTTGATGCACAGAGAGAATGCGAAAGTGAAAGGGAGAAGTTGAAGTTCGATCGCATGTTAGAGGATCACAAAAAAGAGTTGTACCCAAATTGCGAAGATGACAACAGAAAGCTCGGTAACACACTGGAATTGCTGCAATGGAAGGCAGACAATGGTGTATCTGACAAGGGATTTAGTTCGCTACTGAAAATAATGAAGAAGAAGCTTCCAAAGGATAACGAATTGCCCGGCAGTACGTACGAAGCAAAGAAGGTTCTATGCCCTCTAGGATTGGAGGTGCAGAAGATACATGCATGCCCTAATGACTGCATCCTATACCGCGGTGCGTACAAGGATTTGAACGCATGCTCGGTATGCGGTGCCTTGCGGTATAAGATCAGAAGAGATGACCCTGGTGATGTTGAGGGCCAGCGCACCGGGAAGAGGGTTCCTGCCAAGGTGATGTGGTATGCTCCTATAATACCACGGTTGAAACGTCTGTTCAGAAACAAAAAGCATGCCGAGTTGATGCAATGGCACAAAAAAGACCGTAAGAAAGATGGGAAGTTGAGAGCACCCGCTGACGGGTCGCAGTGGAGAAAGATCGAGAGAAAGTGGAGCGACTTTACAAGTGACCCGATGAACGTATGGTTTTGTTTAAGTACAGCTGGCGTTAATCCTTTTGGGGAGCAGAGCAGCAAGCATAGCACATGGCATGTGACTCTATGTATGTATAACCTTCCTCCTTGGTTGTGCATGAAGCGGAAGTTCATTATGATGCCAGTGCTCATCCAAGGCCCTAAGCAACCCGGCAATAACATTGATGTGTACCTAAGGCCATTAGTTGATGAACTTTTACAACTATGGAATGGAAGAGGTGTACGTGTGTGGGATGAGCATGCACAAGAGGAATTTGACCTACGAGCGTTGCTGTTTGTAACCATCAACGATTGGCCTGCTCTCAGTAACCTTTCAGGACAGACAAACAAGGGATATCACGCATGCACACACTGTTTAGATGACACCGACAGTATATATTTGAACAAATGCAGGAAGAATGTGTACCTGGGGCATCGTCAATTTCTTCCGACCAACCATCAATGTCGAAAGAAAGGAAAGCATTTCAAAGGTGAGGCAGATCACCGGAAGAAGCCCGCCCTCCGTACAGGTGATCACATACTTGATATGGTCAATGATTTACAAGTAATATTTGGAAAGGGTCCTGGCGGACTATCTGTTCCGACTAACGATGCGGGACGCGCACCCATGTGGAAGAAGAAATCTATATTTTGCGACCTACCCTATTGGAAAGACCTAGAGGTCCGCTCTGCAATCGACGTGATGCACGTGACGAAAAATCTTTGCGTGAACCTGCTAGGCTTCTTGGGAGTGTATGGGAAGACAAAATATACACCGGAGGCACGGGAGGAATAGCAACGTGTGCATGAAAAAGACGGCATGCATCCAAAGCAGTATGAAGGTCCTGCCAGCTACGCTCTTACCAAAGAAGAGAAGGAAATCTTCTTTGAATGCCTGCTCAGTATGAAGGTCCCGTCTGGCTTCTCGTCGAATATAAAGGGAACAATAAATATGGCAGAGAAAAAGTTCCAGAACCTAAAGTCTCATGACTGCCACGTGATTATGACGCAACTGCTTCCGGTTGCGTTGAGGGGGCTTCTACCTGAAAACGTTCGATTAGCCATTGTGAAGCTATGTGCATTCCTCAATGCAATCTCTCAGAAGGTGATCGATCCAGAAATCCTACCAAGGTTAAGGAGTGATTTGGTGCAATGTCTTGTTAGTCCTTCTTCAATATCATGACGCACGTCCTAGTTCATCTAGTCGACGAGATTGTCGTTCTGGGCCTTGTATTTCTACACAATATGTTCCCCTTTGAGAGGTTCATGGGAGTCTTAAAGAAATATGTTCGTAACTGCGCTACGCCAGAAGCAAGCATCTCCATGGGCCATCAAACAGAGGATGTCATTGGGTTTTGTGTTGACTTCATTCCTGACCTTAAGAAGATTGGTCTCCCTCAATCGCGGTATGAGGGGAGACTGACTGGAAAAGGCACGCTAGGAGTGGACTCAATAATATGTAGGGACGGGCATTCTTGGTCTCAAGCACACTACACAGTTCTACAGAATTCCACCTTGGTGACCCCGTATGTCGATGAACACAAGAATATTATGCGCTCCAAACACCCGGAGCAGTGTGACGACTGGATTACATATGAACACATCAGGACTTTCGGCAGTTGGTTGCAAACACGTCTCATGGGTGACAACGCTGTTTGTGATGAGTTGTACTCGTTGGCCAGGGGACCATCTTCGACTGTATTGACTTACAAAGGGTACGAGATAAATGGGAATACATTTTACACGATCGCCCAAGATCAAAAGAGCACCAACCAAAACAGCGGTGTCCGCTTTGATGCAGCAACCAATAGGGGAAAGGACACATATTATGGTTACATAGTGGACATATGGGAACTTGACTATGGACATGATTTCAAGGTCCCTTTGTTTCAGTGCAAATGGGTCAATCTATCAGGAGGCGGGGTACAGGAAGACCCGCAGTACGGAATGACAACAGTGGATCTGAACAATCTTGGGTACACAGACGAACCATTCGTCCTAGCCAATGATGTGGCGCAGGTTTTCTATGTGAAGGACATGTCTACCAAACCGAGAAAAAGAAAAGATAAGGAAGCGAATACATCATACGATGAGCCAAAGCGCCACATAGTTCTTTCAGGAAAAAGAGACATCGTGGGATTGGAGGGTAAGACAGACATGTCTGAAGATTATGAAAAGTTTCATGAAATTCCTCCCTTCAAAGTCAAGGCTGACCCAAGCACCCTCTTAAACGATGAAGATTATCCATGGTTACGACGCAATAAGCAAAGGACACAAGCGAAGAAAAAGTGAAGACTTTCTCTCCACAACTATATCATTGCAGTTACATGTGAAGAAATGAAATGCCTTTTGTAACAGATGAGTTTTCGTATGAAACCCTAATACTTCGAAAGAGATTGTCCGTTTTGTACACGAAGTGCATCTAGTTTTTGCCGTAACCCTCTCAACTCTTTATAACCTTGGGCGGTGAAGGTCGTACCAATCAGGAAGAAGCACACGGATTGTGTGTTTCTTTCAAGCGCTTGTGAGCTGTTGGATCAGCACTATAACGACTAGTCCCGGTTCGTGCTAGCAACCGGGACTAAAGAGGCACACGACCCTATATATAACCCACCTCTCGAACATGTTCGACACTTAGTGTGTGTACTCATTCGGATTCCCTGCATACGGTCCAACGGTGCATTTCATATTTCCACCATTGGGCTGTATGCAGGGGAAACCGTGTGTTTTGTTGATCTATCTAGAAATCCTTTAGTTCATCGACCAAATACAAATCATTCGGATTCCCTACATACGGTCCGACGGTGCATTTCATATGCGGGCACTCACGAGGCACCGTCGGGCTGTATGCAGGGGAAACCGTGTGTTTTGTTGATCTATCTAGAAATCCTTTAGTTCATCGACCGAATACAAATCATTCGGATTCCCTGCATACGGTCCGACGGTGCATTTCATATGCGGGCACTCACGAGCCACCGTCGGGCGGAATGCAGGGGAAACCGTGTGTTTTGTTGATCTATCTAGAAATGCTTTAGTTCATCGACCGAATACAAATCATTCGGATTCCCTGCATACGGTCCGACGGTGCATTTCATATGCGGGCACTCACGAGCCACCGTCGGGCTGTATGCAGGGGAAACCGTGTGTATTGTTGATCTATCTAGAAATCCTTTAGTTCATCGATCGAATACAAATCATTCGGATTCCTTGCATACGGTCCGACGGTGCATTTCATATGCGGGCACTCATGAGCCACCGTCGGGCTGTATGCAGGGGAAACCGTGTGTTTTGTTGATCTATTTAGAAATCCTTTCATTTTCCGACGGTATATTTCATTTTTCCAACGCCATTTTTACAAAGACACGTAGAAAGAAACAAAAGACAAATAGAAAGGATGATGCTCAATAGTCCGTCCGAAACCCTGATACTTCGAAAGAGATTGTCCATTTTGTACACGAAGTGCATCCAGTTTTTGCCGTAACCCTCTCAACTTTTTATAACATGCTATGTGGGTGAAATGATGATACCATGCCAACTTTCAACCTTTTCAGAGTTCATTTGTAGTGCTTTTCAATTTCAGGGTCATTTAGCTCAAAAAAATCAGTAAATGCATGAAAAATACCAAATAAAGTCAGAAAGGGTTGAAAATTGATGATGTGGCTTTGAATGGTGCATTTTGAACACACAAAAAGTCTGGAGTTCAAATAAGTTCAAAAAAATGAAATCCCTTTTGTAACAGATGAGTTTCCGTCCGAAACCCTGATACTTCGAAAGAGATTGTCCATTTTGTACACGAAGTGCATCCAGTTTTTGCCGTAACCCTCTCAACTTTTTATAACATGCTATGTGGGTGAAATGATGATACCATGCCAACTTTCAACATTTTCAGAGTTCATTTGTAGTGCTTTTTAATTTCAGGGTCATTTAGCTCAAAAATATTAGTAAATGCATGAAAAATACCAAATGAAGTCAGAAAGGGTTGAAAATTGATGATGTGGCTTTGAATGGTGCATTTTGAACACACAAAAAGTATGGAGTTCAAATAAGTTCAAAAAATGAAATCCCTTTGTAACAGATGAGTTTCCGTCCGAAACCGTGATACTTCGAAAGAGATTGTCCATTTTTTACACGAAGTGCATCCAGTTTTTGCCGTAACCCACTCAACTTTTTAGCACATGCTATGTGAGTGAAATGATGATACCATGCCAACTTTCAACCTTTTCAGAGTTCATTTGAAGTGCTTTTTAATTTCTATCAAAACATCGTGGGAGTGGAGTTCAAAAAAGAATCAACTAAAAAGCTTTTATAAACCTCTAGTATTTTTGAAACTATAATTATATAAAAATTATGCAACTAAAATTACCAAAGTATTTTTTGTTCAAAACATTAATAGCAAAAAGAATATAATGATAAAACACACTGGAAATAAATAAAGCAAAAAATAAAACAAAAATAAATAAAGCAAAAAACAAAACAAAAATAATGGAAATTATGCAACTAAAATTATCCAAGTATTTTTTGTTCAAAACATTAATAGCAAAAAGAATATAATGATAAAACACACTGGAAATAAATAAAGCAAAAAATAAAACAAAAATAAATAAAGCAAAAAACAAAACAAAATAATGGAAATTATGCAACTAAAATTATCAAAGTATTTATTTGTTAAAAAGAATGAACTAAAATAACAGTAGAAAAATATTGGAAAAAAATAAAAAAAATAAATAAAGAAAAAACAAAACAAAAATACCGGAAAAAAAATTAAAAAATGCCGCCTACTGGGCCACCACGGCATTCAAGCCCGCGGAAGGCCCAATAGGCCCACAGGCAGGTGCAAAGCGGTTAGGCCCGTAAGCCTGCGGTAGAGAGGAGCTCAATACGGTGGGTGCAACCGCGCTTATAAACCAGTTCGACTGCTCCTCGCTCGGCGAGGTGGGACTAAACTCCCACCGTGCCAGGAACAGGGCTTTCGTCCCGGTTGGTGCCACCAACCGGGACCAATGCCCACCTTTGGTCCCGGTTGGTGGCACCAACCGAGACCAATGCCCACCTTTGGTCCCGGTTGGTGCCACCAACCGGGACCAAAGGGTTGAGCTTCCCGCCCTTCGAGCTGGCGAAAAACACCTTTGGTCCCGGTTGGTGGTTCGAACCGGGACCAAAGGGGGGCCTTTCGTCCCGGTTGGTGCCACCAACCGGGACCAATTCCCTGGGTATATAAACAACACTTTGCAAATTTTCGATTCACTTCCTTCGATCTCTCCTCTCCCCCGTCGCCACCTGGCTGCCGCACTGCCCCGAGCCGCCTCGTCCCCGTCGCCGCCCCGAGCCGCCCCGTCCACGTCGCCATCGCCGCCCCGTCCCCGTCGCCGCGCCGCACCGTCCCCGTCGCCGCGCCGCCCCGTCCCCGTCGCCGCGCGTCGCCCCGAGCCGCCCCGTCGCCGCCCCGTCCCCGTCGCCGCGCCGTCCCCGTCGTCGCGCCGCCCCGTCCCCGTCGCCGTGCGTCGCCCCGAGCCGCCCCGTCGCCGCCGCGCCCCTGCCCTGCCCCGACGCCGCGCCACGCCCCTGCCCTGCCGTCAACGCCGTTGCACCACTGCCCGCCGGCCAGGCCGGTACTCCCTCCTCCCTCCCACCCCTCTCCTCTGTCCTTCCTCCATGTATATAGCATTTTTTTGTATGTATGTATGGATGTATGGATGTATATAGCATTTTTGTCCATGTATGTATGTATGGATGGATGGATATGGATGTATATATATAGAAAATGTTCATATATGATGTTTTTTTTGTTCATAGCAATTGTGTATGTATAGGAAAATTGTGTATGATCAAACTCATTTATGTATATGTTCATATTTAGAAGAAAAAGAAGGAGAGGAAAAAGGAAAATAAGAAGAGGAAGAAGGAGAGGAAGAAGGAGAAGAAGAGGAGAGGAAGAAGAGGAGAAAAAAATAAGAAGAAGAAAAAGAAGAGGAGAAAAAAATAAGAAGAAGAAAAAAAAGAGGAGAAGAAGAAGGAATAGAGGAGAAAAAAAAGAATAATATTCTATTTTTTTTCTTCTCCTCTTTTTTTTTCTTCTTTTTTTTCTTCTTCTCCTCTATTCCTTCTTCTTCTCCTCTTTTTTTTCTTCTTCCTCTTCTTATTTTTTTATCGGGTATGTCGTTGTCGATATACCCCCTCCCCAATAACTTCGACATGAGGGGGGGGGTCGATATACCCCCTCCCCGATAACATTTTTTTCCATGTATGTATGTCGTCGTTGTCGATATACCCCCCTCCCCGATAACTTCGACATGAGGGGGGGGGTCGATATACCCCCTCCCCGATAACTTCGACATGAGGGGGGGGGGTCGATATACCCCCCTCCCCGATAACTTCGACATGAGGGGGGGGGGGTCGATATACCCCCCTCCCCGATAACTTCGACATGAGGGGGGGGTCGATATACATTTTTTCCATGTATGTATGTCGTTGTCGTTGAGTTAAAGAAAGAAAAATAATGAAAATATGTCATGAGTTAATGAAAATATATAATATATGTATGTGGCTATGTATGTAAAGATGGATAGCATTTTTTTCCATGTATGTATGTTAAAATGTTTTTTTTCACGTTCGGGGGGGGGGGCGGGGTCGATATACCCCCTCCCCGATAACATTTTTTTTCTAAGTTAATTAGGTAAAATGTTCACCCCCCTCTCGATATACCGGGCGACCAACTCTCGAGGCCACCCAAACCCGAGAAAATGTCGATATACCCCCCACCCAAACCCTACAAGTGTTATCGAGGCCACCCCAAACCGGGCGTCGGACATTCATGAGAGAGGCGGTCCGGACGTCGGACATTCATGTTTGTATATTAATTGCCATGTTGTAATATTTGCAGAAACTATGGATCCAAGAGACTTGGAACAAGAACAGTTGTTGGGGGACATAATCCACGACGGACGTGATATCTTGTCGTATCTCAACGACACCGATGGTCTGGAAGGAGAGGATGATGGCTCCGGTGATCGAACAATGGAGGAGGAAGGACATGATCATGATGGCTCCGGTGACCGAATGCCGGAGGAAGAAGAAGACCATGCTGACGGCTCCGGTGACCGAACGGAGGAGGGAGCTGTTGCAAAGTCCGGCGAGGTATATATATTAATTAAGCCTGTGCTGACTAGCTAATTGATGCATTAATTGTTTGGGTATGTACATATATTAATTAACTCTTCTTTCTTCTTTTATAGCCCTCCGGATCGAGCGAAACTGCGATAACGAGACGAGGCCCGAAGAAGAGGTTGCGCAAGGAAGAAAGGTTCACGATCACAGCACTCGCGCACGATGGCCATCCGATTGAACCCAAGCGGACCAAGGACACATTTTCTGCTCAGTGCGGAGCTATTGTTAGGGACTACATCCCGATCAGCATCAAGCAATGGAATAAGCCTAAGGACGGCGCCCCTGATGGTGATTATGTCACCGATAGACAGAAAGATGATCTTTGGACCGCGCTGAAGGCAAATTTCACCCTACCGCCAGAGGAGGATCCGAATAAGCCAGTTATAGAGCCACTGGTCAAGGCGTGTGCTCTTAAGAAGATGGCAGATCTATTCAGGAGGTGGAAGAATGAGTTGAAATCAAAGTTTGTCGACAAAGGGGAGACTCCAGAATTCACCGGCCGATTTGAGAAGATACGTGATCACTGGCCCGCATTTGTGGCCTACAAGACATCGGACAAGAGTAAGAAAATGTCAGAGACAAACAAGATCAATGCTGCAAAGAAGCAGTATCACCATCACACGGGGTCAGGTGGCTACCTCAAAGCCCGGCCGTTGTGGGACAAAGCTGAGAATGACCTGATTGCTAAAAAAGTCGTACCACAGACATTGAACTGGCCAGACCGTTCAAGGACTTGGTTCTTCGGGGTTGGGGGAACTTTGGACCCTGAAACAGGGAAGTGCCGTTGGACGAACGAGCAACTTGCGATACCCATGAACAAGCTTCAGGAGTATATCACCGCAGCGCATGAAGGGACGTTCATTCCCGACAGAGAGAAGGACGAGCTGACTGAGGCCCTAGGGAATGCTGAGCACCCTGGACGAACACGAGGCACACCAGGCTCCGTTCCGTGGAAGGTTGGGTTTCCCGACGCAGGCGGTTACAGAAGCCGGGAGAGAAAGAGGAAAGTGGAGCTGAGCAAAATTCAGAAGCTGAATGCAAGACTACAAAAGCTAGAGGAAGCTGAGAGCCAGCGAGCTGCCGGCCAACCATCTCAGCGGCACGAAGCTACCCCAGAAGCTACCCTGCCATCTCAGCGGAGAAGTAGCGTCGCTTCCACGGAGCCCGTTCAGCCTGACTTCACGGCTCCTATCTACCCCGTGGATACTATCACGGAGGCTCAACATTGCGAGCTCATGACGAAATGCCGGAACCTCACTTTCAAGGCGACTGTCGGCTCTGTTGCACCTCCTCAACCCAACGGAACTTTTCACTGCTCACCGATTCCACATGGCTATGTTGTTGTGATGGTGGATGAAGTAATGGAGGGATTTGAGGAGCTCGAGCTTGACCGGTCTATAGGTGAAGGAGAGAATAAGCTGGCTCGTGCTCTGAGGAGTACATGTCTATGGCAGAAGGAGTACATCAAGCTTCCAAACTGGACGCCTCCGCCTCGTCCTCCTCCTCAGGCGAATCAGGGCTCTCCGCCTCCTCCTCCTCCTCCTCCTCCTCCGGCGAGTGATCAGGGCACACCGCCTCCTTCTCCGGCTCCTCCGACGCGTGAGGGCACTCCGCCTCCTCCTTCGCCTACTCCGGCACGTCGGAGCAGTACGCCTCCTCCTCAGCCTCGTCAGCAACGGTAGAAGACAGACGCCACCGCTCCGGCTCCTCCGGCGCGTCGGAGCACTCCGCCTCCTGCTCCGCCTCGTAAGCAACGACGGAAGAGAGACGCCGCCGCTCCGGCGGCTAGCAGTACAAGAAGAGGCGGGAGGGAACACAGATACGGTCCATCTCTCAAGCCTCTGGAAAAGTTACCATATGAGAGGACCGAGTCTGAAAACGAGGAGATATGTCAGGCCGAATTGAGGGCCCATTTTGCAAAGAAAACTCCAGCTCCGAAGGAGTAGCTAGATCCGGTGAAAGTGATGCGCACTATCGATGCCCTGAAGTGACCACCACCGCCTCCGCCGGATTCCAACTTTGACCGCTGTGTTAAAAAGACATATCAAGATGCGCGGCGGTCGGGAAGTACTTCCAGTGATGCAAGGTTAGAAAAACGAAGAAGTGGGAAAAAATTCCCCAGCTCGGCGAACAAGCGAACCAATCGTGCCCCCCGCTCAAGGTGTCTAGCGATATCGTTGCTAATCATCCGGGGATGGTGCCCGGTACCAATCCTGGTGATTACCTGAGCGATGATGTACAGTTTGAGCCGTTGGAGGTGGACAAATTCAGTTACCGGTACGGGCGGCCTCTCGTCAAACCTGATCATCCTCCTCTAACAACGATGATGCGAACATTGCATGAATGGTACATGAAAACATGCCGGGAGTCTGGGAGGGATGCTTTGATGCTGAAGATTAAAGAGGAGCACAATCTCGTTGGAATCGATCTGTTGAATGTTGAATTTGAGGAGATATTCCAGTTATACAATCAAAAGGCCCTCGACAAAACAATCGTGACTTGCGACTGTCTATAAGTACTACTTCTGTAATTAAGTCTCTCTATATATATAGCTCAGCTCTTTCATTGCATGTATATATAATTATCCTCACTATATTATGCAGATTGAAGATCGTCGAATGCAGAAAAGCACAAATGTATGACATTGGGTTCATTAACCCAAATATCATACATGAGTTTACGGTTAAAAACAATGTCACACAAACCGAGGACAACTTTCTACAATCGTTGCTTAAAAATCAAAACAAAGGGACAATACTCTTTCCTTACAACTTCAAGTGAGTGTTACTGTCTTGTGCATATTCGGTTTCCCTTATTACTCGAGGTTATAGTAATGTAATTGATGAGTTATGCATGTGTGCGCAGTTTCCACTTTATTCTGCTAGAGATTAAGCTTGAGCGGGGAGTAGTAATCGTCCTAGACTCGAAACGAAAAGATCCCCAGGAATATGCGGACATGACTGAAATGCTCCAGAAGTAAGTTCAATCGATCATTATCGCATCATATCGGCAACCTTGTTCATTTCCTGATATCAAGTAATTATTTTCTTTGTCTGGCAGGGTTTGGAAAGAGTTCACCGCAATTGTTCCGGCACTGCCGAGGGAGCTGCGATTTACACACCCGAAAGTAAGTACTACTAGCTAGTTCCGCGCATCTCCCATTGATTCTAGTTCCATCAATACCATTTATCATGCTTGATTATCAGTTTGATTGAACTCTATTTCTCGTAAAGTGCTTGTGGCAGGAAAAAGGAAATGATTTTTGTGGATACTACGTTTGCGAGTTCATCTACAACGCGACGACCCCTAAGCGGAGCTACTCTGAAAAACAATTTCAAGTGCGTAAGCAATAATATTCACAATTTTATTTTATTACCATGATTTGTGTTGAGTTTCATTCATATATATATGTATTGACCCCCTTCTTCAAATTAGACGTGGCAGATGTGGGATGAACTCCTACCACATGATCGCATACGAGCAATTCAAGAGGAATTGGCGGGATTCTTTCTTGACCACGTCATAAATAAAGCCGGAGAATACCATATGGAATTTGAAATTAAATGTTAGGGATTGTAAGAGATCTTATATTGTATATATGTAGCTAGTAGCGTCGGATAGATATACGAAAACTTGTTGTTCGACCAATCTCTCGGAGAAAGAGAGGTCGATCACTTCTCTGTGTATATGTTCATGACGATCTTGTGTACTTAATGGTTCCTTCATTTGCTTACTAGCTAGCGTGTCGAGTTCTCTCTATAGTAGCTAGCGTCGACCAGGCACGGAGAAAGAGAGGACACTTCTCTCTATTAGCTAGCTAACACAATATGAAACACCTCAATTAACCCTACAAACCCCCCTAACCCCCCCCCCCCTTTCAAAAAAAAAACAAAAACCCCAGTGCCTTTTGGTCCCGGTTGGTGTTGCCAACCGGGACTAAAGGTCCTGCCTTTTGGTCCCGATTGGTGTTACCAACCGGGACTAAAGGTCCTTCTGCCTGGGCTCCCAGCACCGGCCACGTGGAGCCCCGTCTATTCCGGTTGGTAAGCGAACCGGGACTAAAGGTTTTGGGCTTTAGAACCGGGACTAAAGGCCCTTACGAACCGGGACAAATGGGGGTTTTCCTACTAGTGGTCGGCTTGGCGGCGGTGGCGTGGTGGCTTTCCGGCCAGGTTCTGGCGCGCCGGCGGCATTCCAACAGGCTGCGTGTGGAAGTTTCAGGCAGTTACAATCCCATCAAAATTATACGGGACGGACATGTTTTTTTGAGTCTGATTTACGGGATCCTCTAAAGTTATGGGCGTTTAACCATAGATTAAAATAGCGGGAGAAACGATTTCGCGGCGGCCTCTCTCAGCAGCTATAGCGGCCGCCATAGCGGGCAATTGTGGCAAATAGTGGTTTAACAGAATATGTTGGACATGTTTTTCTGACTCAACTTCCTATAAACGACGATTAAATTAGAGATAGGAGAACTGTTGGAATTGCTCTTACCCTGCTTGAATCAGTGGACATGTAGCAGCAGTAGGTACATGGACGGAGACAGACCATGCATGCATGGCTATTTTAGTCCAAACTGCAGCTCCAGCTCATTCAATGGTATGTATGCTTGAATTTTGCGCACTGGATAGAGGAATGGAGGGAGGACCAGCCTGTTTGGCTCTCGGGTGTATATACACCAAAGAAAGATAGTAATTACAAAGAACGTTCAAAATTCTGAATCATTTTTGAAAATAAACATGACTGCTGTAGTACTCGTATAAAAAAAATCACCAAGGACTGACTTTCTTAGTATTCGGTGAGAAAAAATAGTCAACACAATATACAAGTTACTATTCACAGATTCTGTCCTTGAAAATTTGTTTTTATTCTCCTGAAGTCGACGGTTGCTTTTCCATTATGAAAGTTTATATACGAGTATAACAAAAGGTCAAGTTTATTCAAAAAAAGTTTTCAATTTTTTTAACTTTTTCTATCAATTACTATTTATTCCCATATCAGGTGTATATATGCCCGAGAGCCAAGGGGTATTTCACAATGGAAGGAGCCGGCTGGCTAGGATTTCAACTGGTCAATTCATTAGTTTGACTTAAGTTAAGCAAGTTTGACTTAATTTGAGATTAATTAGCCTTATAAATACGGATAGAGGGATTAACACTTTTTGCGATGAAAGTTCTACACAATTCAGTGGGAGATAACCGTTATATCTTATGAGCTTAAAGCCCATTTAATTAATAAAATCACAAAACCTCATCCCACTTGCATGGCATGTGTAAGAAGTTTAGTCACGTATTGCCACTGCCAGAGAAAGGACATCAACATGTAAGGTGGTTGGTTCTACTTCTCCTTGTGGCATGAATAAATAGAGCAACAATGTGTGCGCTCCCTTGCATGCATCGCCACACCAAACTCACCCGTGTGCAAAGTTTCAACCGAGCTAGGACCTTGAAGGTCTATCCCATCTCGGCGCTCATAGCCGTTTGCATAGTTATATGTGACAGCATACCTTTGAAACCACGTCCTTACAGAACCAGCGCTAGGTAAGGGGCGATAATAGTTTTGTGGAGTGTCTCGGCCCGTCTGCTCGCTTGATCATTTAATTAGTCTAGAACTACTCGTCGGTCGACTCCTACATCTACGACCTCTTCTTCGGCTATGATGACTTATCTGATCAGACTTCTTCAGCTACGACGAATTCTCTAATCAGACCACTGGTACGACGACCACCTCACCACCATGAGCACTATAGGAAAAAGAACGCTTGTGCTACCTTTGTGACCAATGTGTATATGCCGATTATCTCGCTGTTGGTATTTGCATTTGCTTCATCTGCAAATATGATTGGCATGCTAGTTTATTACTCGTCACAAACTTGCATGTCTAGTATCCCGTTTATGACAACATCTGCTAGCACACTTGTCATGATATTAATCTTGATTAAATTATTCAAAAATTGCTTATTATTCCATAGATAACTGTGATGTTTGTCCTTTTTGTTGCTGGGAACTTTGATGTGTATCTCCTTTTATTTAGTATTAATGTATTGTTTCAATGAGAGTTATACACTTTTCATTTACTTGATAAAATTTACGCATTAATTCATATCTTATCAGTCTACCAAGTAGTTTTGTTCCATAACAGGAAGTGTGATCCTCGCAGCTAGAAGCAGCTAAGAAGTTCCCCACAGGATGTGAAAGCGCTTCTGTACATCCCGAACAGCGTGCCTGCTAGTTTCCTAATATAATCGATCCCTGCAAACCAACGGCGGAGCTATGTACGATGCGGCAGGGGCCATGGCCCCCCAGCTTTGATAAAAAAATAGGAAGAAATTATTTTAAGGACTGCTTAGATTAGAGAAAATATAACTCATAGCCCCCCCCCCCCCCCAAACATACATATTTTGTTTTTGGCCGCCCCTGAAAGTCTTGCCTAGCTCCGCCACTGCTGCAAACTAGTGACTTCTACGCTACGATCCAAGGATCGATCCATCGGCCAGCTTTTGGATCGATCGATCGGCCAGCTTCAGGGTGCGAAGGTGGACCGACGATCCATAGCTACGTGTAGGTCGGCACTGGAATGCGCCAAAACTGCCTTCATTTGTGTGTGGAACTAGCACGCACAGTGGCGGCGCCAAGATGTGGCCAGGCCCTGGCCGCGGCCCAAATCACTGTTTTGAACATGTCAGAAAACTTGAGCATAAAATGAACCTTCTGGATTTTATTTGATGATCTGATCCTTTTCGAAAACGCCACAAACTGACTACATGAAAATGCAAAACCCTCGCGCGTTGCTGGCCTGGACAACGTCAAGCCTCGCTAGCGTCGCCTGCGAACATAGCAGCACGAAATGCCAAACTCAGCTACATTCCTATGTAGGGCTGAAACGCCATGGCCCATGGCCCGTAAAGCCGCAACGTCACACGTACCGTTTCTACCCTACATAGGAACGTATCTTTTCGCGGTACGCCATGATCTACATCAGTACAAACGATTAGAGAGGTGTGAGGTGGGTGAGGGTCAGACCTCACAGCGATATCACTTGGTTGTCTTGATGTTCTGGTAGGACAGTCCCGAGCTCGAAACACGCCCATCAAAAGATGAACCATAGTCACATAAATATGTGATCGGCAAGTTGGCCGACCGATTAAAATTCGTGTCATTCGTGATCATCTCAATCAATGGCATTGAATTCAAATACAGGTCTTGAATCAGTCACAATCAATTATTAGAGATATTGATTTGAGTGGGAGCGCACTTTAGAATTAAATTGTTACACCTCGGCGATCGTCAAGATCAAAGATGGAAAAAATTGTTGAACTAGCTTTCAAGACCGACGACAGAAGACGAAGAACAATTCAGAAGAACCGAGGAGCGTCCCCAACTTGAAGGCCGATTCAGGGGGCTACTGACAGCGTCCTGGATTAGGGGGTACTCACCATGTCGTCTCCCGGCCAGGAGGGACGGGACGAGGACCCCGTGCCGGTTCATTAATGGGCCACTTCGGGCAGCCCATGACTCAAACGAGGAAGATTCCACAAGACTTGACAATCAAGACAAGGACTCCCCTCCATCGATGTAGCCGACTAGGACTCCTGTTCTCCTAGGCCTCCTGTACATTATATATGCCGATGCTAGGCTAGTATGTAGATCATCTTGATCTAGATCTCAAAACATCCCATATTCATTAGAACAATCTCGTGGTAGATACCTGCATTTTGTACTATCCCCCATTATACAATCAAGAGCAGAACGTAGGGTATTATCTCTTCGAGAGGGCCCGAACCTGGGTAAAATCATGTGTCCATGTTACCATCGCTCCAAGACGCCTAGCTTAGGACCCCTACCGCGAGGTATGCCAGATTTAGCAACGAAATTTATGATTTATGCTTTACGTGAGGAAGACCAAGTTATGCCATTGCTTACATGATTAAATGAGTAGGGATAATGTTCTTTAGCGTTGTTATTATGAAAGACAATAATTATTTGCTAGTATTCATCTTTATTATCGTTTCAATATTTACTAATTCATCGTTTCTCGAAATTTATACCCGAAAGATTACATGATTAAGACATGTTAGGTAGCATTCAACATCACAAATTCTGTTTATATCACTTACCTACTGGAGGACGAGCACGAACTACGCTTGGGGATGCTGATACGTCTCCAACGTATCTATATATTTTTTATTGTTTCATGCTATAATATTCTCAATCTTCTGTGCTTTATACATCATTTTATATCATTTTTAGGAACCAAATATTAACCCAGTGCGATGTGCCATTTACTGTTTTCTACTTGTTTTTCTTTTTCAAAAAAACTATACCAAACGGAGTCCAAACATGACGAAACTTTTTTACAATCTTTTCTCGACCAGAAGGCACCTGGGAAGTTTCGGGAGGATGCCAGAAGCCTCACGGGGAGACGACAAGGAATCAAGGCGCGCCCTGGGGGGTGGGGGGTAGGCGTGCCCTGCCCCCATGTGGTCCCCCTGTTGCTCTGTTTGCCCTAATCTCTGGCCTACAGATTCACGTATATTCAGAAAACCATAACGGGAGGCCATTTCCGGTACTCTGCCTGAGGGAGAATCCATCATGGAGGTCGTCTTCA
Organism: Elymus sibiricus; assembly: GCA_039707655.1. Taxonomy (NCBI): domain Eukaryota; kingdom Viridiplantae; phylum Streptophyta; class Magnoliopsida; order Poales; family Poaceae; genus Elymus; species Elymus sibiricus. The sequence continues at coordinate 25,888,712 of CM077675.1, forward strand.
TTAACCTTGTTGCCTCCCCAATGATGTGTGAGTCCATAGCTATACCTAGATCTCTCTCTCTCTCTCTCTCTCTCTCTCTCTCTCTCTCTCTCTCTCTCTCTCTCTCTCTCTCTCTCTCTCTCTCTCTCTCTCTCTCTCTCTCTCTCTCTCTCTCTCTCTCTCGTTTGATCTTCAAGACTATGTACTCTTCGGAGACTTATTCGATGTAATCTTTGTGGTGTATTTGTTGGGATATAATGAATTGTGAGTTTATGATTAGATTATTTATTGAAAATAATTAGTCAATTATGAGATTTATTATGTGGGATTTCATATAGCTATGTATGCTTCCTGAGTTATAAGTTTACTTTGGCCAAGTTGATGAGTAGATCTTGAGGGGAAGTGGTGCATAGTAGTAAGTTCAATCTCGTGGTATCCTCACTCCGTGACAGGAGGAGTAGCGAGGCACTTATTTGTATTACTGCTGCTAAGGATAAGACGACGAGGTTCGACCATATTAATTGATCTTTCTTTTTCTACATTATGTCATCATGTCCCAAGCATTACTCTGTTTTTTTGAACATAATACCATAGATGCATGTTGGATAACAGTCGATTGATGGAGTAATAGTAGTAGGTGCGGAATCGTTTCAGACTAATTGTCACGAACGCAATGGCTATATATTGATCATGCCATGAATAACATCATAATTATTTGTTTTTCTATCAATTGGCCAACATTTCATTTTTTCACCCACCTATTATATTTACTAAAAACATGTGAAATGTTTTTTTTTGCTTGCAGGTGTTTGTGATAATGCTCGCAGGGGCAAATGCTTATAAATTGCAGTTTGAATTTAATTTCAAATGAGCAAATATTTTAGTTTAAACACTCAAGTGTAGTAATGTACTCCACTGCATTGGTTGATGACGGGTGATGGATGATGATGTGCTCGTGCTCTAGGGTTTATCGAATGATTTTGTATCTATCATCTCAAAGCCATGATTTCTTTAATCAAATGCCTAGTATATGTGCATGTTGACATCAGACTGTCACAATGCTCTAGAGTTTTTTGGTAGTATAATTTTGCAAGTACTGAGGATATAAGTAATATAACTAAATCTCAGATGGAATCCGTTGGTTAATTCCAGCAGGGTTATATTGATCAACATTGGTTGCTAGCATCATCTGCTAGTAGCACTGTAGTAGTTGTGTGCTAGTCTGCTTCTACTAGCATATTTTGCAGCAAACACCTATGAGTTGCTTATGTTTTTCTGGAATGTTGATTAATTTCCGTTACGACAAATTTCGGGCACTCGATATGTTCTATTTTAACAAAGATCATGCCAAAAAATTTGGTGGCTTTAGGCATGACCTTTGTTAAGAAGTAGGGCATATTGAGTGACCGGAATTTACCGGAACGGGAATTAAACAATATTCTGACAAAGTGCTAATTAAACGGGAATTGAACGACATTCCAGCAGACGCTTGCGTCGATCATGTACAAAGATGTCATCGCAAAGGATGGGATCGATGTTCTTCACCGGACCTCAAACACGGGATGACGTGGACACTCGCATAAATCCACAGGGTCAGGACCTCACACCTTTCGTAAATCTAGGTGATGTTCTCCCGGAAAGGCCGAAGGCGACTGAGAAGAAGTGATTGACAATGACAATGTCCGTTTAATTAGTAATTTGTGTACGACAAAACTTTGAATTTGTGTACCGAGAAACTTTGTAATTTAAACGATCCTCCTGGACTTGCGAAGCGCTCTAGTTTGGGTATGATGAAGTTTGTTATGTTTACTATGTCGCCTCTATTTGTTAACATTTTAACTCTTTCACTTCGTGTTGCCCGAGTATTATGTTGCATATTATCGATGAATTTGCTTAATTATGGCGCATCCGTCTCAGGGGTATAGATGACTAAGAAGTGGTATACCGTGTACAGAGGGATGGTTCCATGAGTCTACGATGAGTGGTCATAGTGTCAGGTCCAAGGCGATCGCTTCCCGCACAGCGGCCACAAAGGGTTTCAGAGTAAAAGCAAAGTGGAAGCTACTTACTTGAAATTCACGTTAGCAGAAGAGAGGAAGAAGAACCGACTCAAGACTACTTCATAATCCCATTCTTTCTCGTCGTGATCGCTTTTCTGTTGGATGTAACTATAGTTTAGATCGATGATGAAACATGTGTATGTGACCATGTAGTTCTATTAGAGACTTGTAATAATTTGTATCACTATTTCGATGGTGATGAGAATATGTTGAATCACTGTGACGATGATGATGAGACATTGTTGTATCATATAGTTTAAATGTTATGTCTATATGTTGGACTGTATAAAAACCTATATAAATATTACGTAAATATATAGAAGAAAATAAATTGTCAAAATTAAAAATAGCAGCACGGGTTTTTAAGCTAGTAGTAGGGCGGCGCCCAGGCTACTACTACATAGAGGTAGTCGTAGCGAGTGTGCCAGACCCGCGCTACAGCTAAGTAATAGTAGCGCTGGTGCAACCCGCGCTACTACTAACAGAAGTAGTAGTAGCGCAGGGTGGCATTCCATGCTACTACTATCAGATAGCTGTAGCGCGCTAGTAGTAGCGTGGGCGCCCATGCTACTACTAGCAATTTACCCCGCGCCACTGCTAGGCTTCTCCCTAGAAGTGAACGACACCTGGGATCTCGCCTCACTGCTTGCCGACCACCGTGCAATTGGCATGAAATGGGTGTTTAAGGTCAAGCATGATCCTGCAGGAAAGATAGTGAAGCACAAGGCTCGGTTGGTCGTGAAGGGCTACGCGCATAGGCAAGGGGTCAACTCGAGGAGGTTTTCGCCTCTGGTGCTTGCCCGGAGACGGTGCAGCCGCTGCTGACAGTGGCGGCCCATCGGGGTTGACGTGTGCATCACATGGATCTACCCTCTGCCTTTCTTAACGGCGATCTCGAGGAAGAAGTCTATGTGTACCAATTGTCAACAGAAAGAACAAGCATCGTGTGCTCAAACTCAGGTATGCTCCGTATGGTCTTCGTCAGGCTCCTCGCACCTGGAATGCAAAGTTGGACGCCACACTGCAATCTCTTGGTGTCGAGCGATGCCGGCTCAATTATGCACTGTGCAAGCGTGGATATAACGACGACTTTCTGTTGATTGGGGTGTACGTGGATGATCTGATCATCACGGGCACAACTGCAGACGCCATTGATCACTTCAAGAAGCAGATGCAGGAACTATTTCAGATGAGTGACCATGGGGCTCCTCAGCTACTGTCTGGGAATTGAAGTGAAGCTGGAAGATGGTGTGATTACAGTGTGTCACTCAAGCTATGCTGCAAAGATCTTGCAAGATGCAGGCGTGGCAGAATGCAACTCCTGTAGTACACCATTGGAGAACCGTCTGCAATTGCAGAAAAATGTCCGGCAGGCAGTGGATGCAACTAAGTATCGCAAATTGATTGGAAGCCTGCGATATCTGGTTAATACCAGGCCTGACATTGCGTACGCCGTCGGGATCGTTAGTAGGTTCATGGAATAACGAGGGAAGGAGCACTTGATCGCCGTGAAGCAGATTCTGCGATATATAAAAGGCACTCTTGCCTATGGCTGCATTTACAGAAAAGGAGAAAAGGATGAGGCGCTCAATGGTTTCAACGACTGTTTTTTTTTTCGCGAATACGCAAAGCTTGTGTATCATTGCATAGATAGAAAGAATAGAATGAGTACAGATAGGGGCACAACACATGACACGAACGCAGACAGGCGTGAACATGGTGTCCAAAACAGAGAGACAAGGAATGCTCTGCCCGTAAAGAGGATACATCACAGCTAAACCTACCAAACCCAAACCGAGAACAGTAATGCCAGACCAACAAAACACCCACATCACCAGAGCCAAAAACCGAGGACACCGCGAGCAAGCAAGATAGCGCCTTCAAGAAGGAAGACGACGCCGAGACGCCATCGCCATCCGGTCCGAGTGAACCAGACCTAGGGTTTCCCCTGAGCTCGAAGAGGGGCTCAACCAAGGGCCTTGACAGCGCCTCCAAGAAGGAAACGACATCCGCAGACGCCGCCGCTGCCAGCACCGGCAAGCCGAGCAGGGATTTCTCCCTGGCCTGAGGCTGAGCAATCCCATAGCCGCCGTATTGAAAACGAAGATGAGGAGTCCACAATGGTCGAGGCCACCAAATCGGAGGGGGGTTGGCGGGGCTGCACCTGCTATCGGAGGGTGGCACCGCCTCCGAATCCACGAGCATTGGATCTGGCAAAAAGGAGGGGGCTTTGAGAGGTACAATGCGGGACAATTGGCAAAGCAAACCAGAGGGCAGGGCGACGGCGATCGGCAACGCCGACAAGATAGGACTGGAGGGACGCAGACCCTAGTTGCCGTGGCCATAGCCGTCATGACGAGGAGACAGGCGAGCTGGAAGGTACGCAGCTGCCGGTCCCCGAAACTGGAGTCGCCCGGCGGAGGACGCCGACAGCCGTGGACACCGGAGAGACGTGGGTCCAAGGACGCCGGGGCCGGAGCAGCGCCAGCAAGTACCCGCCTTGAGGAGCTCTGAGACTGTCACTAGCATTGTAGTCTCGCAGCCTCCGCACATGAGCCGCCACCGTGGCTCGAGGGTAGGTAGGGCCGCCGGAGACAAGGGGGGCCGCCTGAAAGGCAGACCGCGAACACCCCCGTCACCGGCCGCAGCTCCCGCGCCCAAACCATGGCCAACAGCAGCACCAGCAGGGCTGAACCGCGCCGCGTAGGGGGGAGGGCTGCAGGGGAGGGCGCCCATGGCCATGGCCAGGCCCGCCGCGCCCGCCGCCGGACCTGCAGGAGCGCGCAGCAGCTGGGAGGGGGCCGCCCGCGCAGGAGCTTGGGGACGCGGGGGAGGGGGGGATGCGCAGGGGATGGCACCGCCCCGCGCCTCCACCATCCCGGGGCCCGGCACAGACTCGTCGGCCGGCCCTTCGGCGGCGACGTAGCAGGAGCGCGCAGTGCGACCCGGCGGCGGCGGAGGGTGGATCTGGGGCGCAGGGCGGGCGTGGGGATGCGCGTAGGAGGGAGGGATCCGCCCCGCCGCCACCATCCCGGGGCGCGGCGCGGCTTCGCCGGCCGGCCCTCCGGCGGCGGCGCAGCGGGAGCGGGCAGAGCCGAGGGTTCCCGGCGGCGGCGGGTGTGGTTACCCCCGTGTCGCCAGAGGAGGGCGACGCGGGGGAGGGGGGGGGGCAAAGTGTTTGTGTTTCTCGTCAAGCACTTCCCCGTTTCAACGACTGTGATCCTGCAGGAGATCTTGATGATCGAAAAAGCACAACAGGGTTGTCTTCTTCCTTGGATCAGGAGTGATCACCTGTTCATCCCAGAAGCAGTAAATTGTAGCCAGGTCATTGTGTGAGGCAGAGTATATATATAGCTGCAGCAACGGCTGCAACTCACGCTGTCTGGTTGAGAAGGCTGCTAGTAGAAATGCTTGGTGAAGAGGTTCGGAAGGTGAAGCTGAAGATTGATAACAATTCAGCAATCCGGCTCAGTAAAAATCCAGTCCACCATGAGAGAAGCAAACATATTGATCTCAGGTATCAGTATATCTGAGAATGTGTTGAGCAGGGAAAGGTGGATATTGAGCACATGAGAACAGGAGATCAAATTGTAGACATTTTTACCAAGTCGCTGGGAAGAACTCAGTTCAGTGAGCTCCGACACAGGCTCGGGATCAGCCATATGCAGCAGATTAGGGGGTGAATGGTTAGATAATTAATCAGCTGCACTAGGTGCTCTAGTACTCAGATTAAGTTAGTTCAGTTTACTGAATAAATTTCAGTCCGTCGACGCGCCTGTGTCTGTGCAGGTACAGATTCTTTTTTAGAGGAAAGGCATACGCCCGACATTATAAATAGTGTTGAGTATATTGATTAGTTAGGAAATATGAGATCGACTAGGATTTGTCCTTTCTTGTCTTGTACTCCAAATTGATCATTGTACTCCAAATTGATCGACTAGGATCATTGCCGTCCGAGGCTCAAGCAATACAACAACTATTCCATCAAATCCCTCTCTCCCTTCAACAAATAATAGAGCCAAATTCAGTAGTTTCAGTTAAGTAGTTAGTGGCAGTTGCGCCCGTCCGAGGAACCGCCATGGAAAGGCATGGATCACATGTCTCGTGGCGGTAAAGTAAGTTTCGATCGCGGCGAGCATCGTGGAATGGCAAGATCAGAGGCTCGTCGTGGGAGTCTATTCCTTCCTGGCTTTCAGCTCGTTTGAGATAGCTTAATAATAGAAACCCAAAAGGTGCAGAGGCAGTTCGCAGCGCAAACTCCTGTCTTCCACGTCTCACACTCCCCCTATCTCTTTTCAAAAAATAAAAGGTCCAGCAATCATCGAAAGAGCCTCACGGGGGAAGAGGGCTCCACACCTGGTCAGGTCGACCAAGACAGTACGCCATTTCCTAAATTAAACAAACATTACACCACCTCACGTACGCCTATATAAGCACGCCCAGTTTCTTCTTCCCTCAGACCAGTACTAAGGCATTCTGTTAGCCAAGAGCAAGAGAGCTACATCGACACCTGAGACCTTAAGCTCCAAGAGAATGGCCCGCATTGCGGCGTTCTTGCTGGTGGCGCTGCTCTCCTTAGCCGTGCATCTCGCGCCGTCCGCCGCATGCCGATCCTGCCCGACCACAAAGCCTTCCCAGCCTCCACCGCGTAAGCACAAGTCCCCGCCATCGTCCATGCCCTGCCCTCCGCCTTCGCACACTCCCACTCCCACGCCCTCACCCACGCCCACACCGACCCCGGTGACTCCGACACCGGCACCGACGCCGACTGTGTCCTGCCCTCCACCTACAAACACTCCCGCACCAACGCCCATGCCAACCTCTGTGACGCCGACACCGGCACCGACCCCTGTAATGCCGCCAATACCAACACCTATAACTCCGACGCCGGCACCGGCACCTGTCTCTCCAGCGCCAACCCCGATGACGCCATCACCAACCCCTGTGACTCCAACGCCAGCACCGACCCCTGTCTCTCCAACACCAACCCCGGTGGCCCCAACACCGACCCCTGTGATGCCGCCAGCACCGACCCCTGTGACTCCGACGCCATCCCCAGCCCTGGCCCCAGGCCCGGCGACACCGACAGGCAAGTGCCCCGTGGACACACTGAAGCTGCTGGCGTGCGTGGACGTGCTCAATGGGCTGTTGCACGCGGTGATCGGTAGTAGCGCCAGCGATAAATGCTGCCCGCTGCTGTCCGGCGTGGCCGACCTCGACGCCGCTCTTTGCCTTTGCACCACCATCAAGGTCAAGGCCCTCAACATCAGCCTCGTGCTCCCCATCGCCATCGAGGTGCTCGTCAACCAGTGCGGCAAGAGAGTGCCGGACGACTTCCAGTGCCCTAATTAAGCTCCATCGATTACTAGTATGTTCTATCAGTATCACCTGCATCTGAATGCGATCCATGCAATTCTCTTGTGTAGTCAGACAGGTCACGTATCGATGTGCAATAATCTTTATGTACATGGATTTGCAGCTCTGACTAGCTACTTGTGACGCGGAGCTGTGGAGCATGCATCCATTGTGTTTGTGTAATAGAGTGTCAAATAGTAACCATGTAACATGTTACTTCCGTCAATTTTGTAGTGTGTGTTTTCTTTTTGAAGAACTATGAATAAAATGTTCGTAATGTGATAATGAAGTTTTCATATGTACTAGTAACCCATACGCTTTACAGATATGTGCCGAGATATATATAAGGGAATCTTGCTTAATCTTTAAACGGGATTGTCTGAAAAAGCGAATATTTTCTCTCTCTAAAAGATACAGGTTAAACTGAGAATAGTTTGCATGTATTTGTCAATGATAGAATTTCGAAAAGTATAACGAAGAACGCTATAAGTAATACTTATCAATCTTGTTATGCGGATAAGTAGAAAAATATACTAAGTTTATACTTTAACTGAAACTAGCATAGTGGCCCTCGCAATGTGAGGGCATCTTCTTCAAATATGCATGTTATACCATTAATAGTATATAATGTGGTTTATAACCACCTCTAATGTTATGCTAAATAAAATATCATGCGGGGAATATCTTAATCATCTTTAATTTTGTGTGACCAGGTTTTTATATACTGCCAAGAACACCACACTAATTAGCGCATGTATTGTTGCCTTTGTAGAGTATTAGATGAGGAATTAAACTTCCATTGCGAGATAACTATTACTTTTTTATTGTGATAGATCAGAAAGGTAGATGTGTCACCCGCAAAAAAAAAAAAAGAAAGGTAGATGTGATCTGCTGCGCCGCCGCCCTTGTCTTGGAGGGCAAGAAGGTCTCCGGCGCCCTCCCTATGGCTTCTCGTTTGCCGTGGGGCTTGTGGGCCCCTGGTAGGGCTCCGAGGCCGGGCTACTTTGGGTGAGGAACCCCCGATGCATTTCACCGTCAGTAGCCCCCGAGAGCGACGGAGGTCGCAGAAGGGGTCTTCGAGACCTTCGACAAGCACTTGTCCTTTTCCGTGCTTCTTATCAGCTCTCTTCTTTTGGGAGCCCGGTTATGAGGCCTCTGCAGCTGTTAGGCCTCTTGGGGCTTGTTAGTTGGGCTGTGATTTATTTTTGAGAAGACTAGAGCTCCCCTGGGAAACTGTCTTAAACGTGTCCCACCAATCTTGTGTCGCGATGATGATAATTCCGTAAATCTTGCGCCCGCCTCCTGTAAAGTCAGAAATCAGAAAAGGTAAGGGCGGTGTGTCACGCCATGAGCCTCGGCACTTCGGTTTGAGGCTGGCTATAAAGAGGGAAAGGCGAGGGGTTTTTGTCTTCTCCTGCTTCCGCTCATTCCAGCCCCCTTTCGCCTCAAACCTCGGCAATCGCACCACCGCACACCGTCTTTCTATTCCTCTTGTCCAAGCAATGCGAAATTCACCCTTAGCCCCATCAATGGCTAAGACGAGAAGTGAGAGGAGTGCCCGGGCCTCCAGCCAGAAACTGTATGCATATGCCACCGACAGGAAGAGGAAGAGGACCGCCTCTGCGAGCAGCGAGAAGCTGGTACGTGACACCCCCAAGACCACAAAGTAGTTTCCCTCCGCGGCCACGGAGGAAGAGGTCCAGGCCTACAAGGAGCAGCTGCTGATGCCGGCGGATATGGAGGTTCGAATCCCATTAGGCAAAGTTCCGCCGGCGCCTCGCGACTGTGAGCACGTCATGTGCTTTGGTTACTTTAGGAGTGGACTTGGATTCCCTCTCCACAACTCCGAGCACGGCCTACTCCTGTTCTTTTGATGCCAGTTGAATCACAATCCACCGAATGGGGTCTTTCACATCAAAAAAATTCATCACTTTCTGCAAGTGCATCCACGGAATGGCTCCTCACATCGAGTTGTTCCGGTATTTCTTCTAGATTTGCATACAGACGAACGACGACGTCGTCTGTGACCTTGGGGGAGCTATTATGCAGCTCCGCCCTCGTTTCACTTTCTTCGCCGTTGACCTCCCGAAATCTTGTCGGGAGTGGAACAAGTCTTGGTTGAACATGCACAACCTCGGTGACTATCTGTCTGTCTTTTTGAACGAGCCTCGAGAGAAGTTGCGGTCGTGGGATCCCTTGACCAGGCTGTCACCGGAGGCTAAGGCATTGGCAGATGCTATCGCCCCGTCTGAAGAAGGGTAGGCTGATAGGAGGCCACAACGTGAGGACTTGGATAGAGCGACGTGTGCTGCCTCTGCAAGACCGGGTTCTCCTAGTACACCGGGCCAGAGGACCCCGCGAGGGTGTCCCTGGAGGAGCCGAGCCCGAGGAGGTGAACGATTACCACGGCTTCCTGGTGGCTCTTGATGCGATCACGAATTACCAGAAGAAGGCAGGCAAGCCATTCTGCGCCGACCTCCCGCCGGGCAGTGTAAGAACTTTGTGGTTTTATTTTCTTGAGGGTCAGAATGCTTCTTCTCACGCCCTTTGTTTTCATGGTGCAGAGTTTTGCCATCTTCTCGACGTACCGCTCTGAGCCCCCTCTACCGGGGCAGGAGCTGAGCGTGAGCCTAGCTGCGCTGATGAAGCCCTCCCTCCCTGAGCCTGTCTGGGTGAGGGGCAAACCCGCCTGGGGGCGGAAGAGGGCATCCAAGGAGCCTTTCAAGGAGGAGAAGGTTTCGAATATGGAGGCCTCCGGTGATATGGACGACGCAGACCCTCTAGACCAAGAGGGCGACGGGGCTGCGACCTCTTCGCCCTGGGGTCGGGAAAGGGATGATGGCAGTGAGGATGAGCGTGATGATGATGGCGACAATGCCTAAGACGACGACTATGATGATGAGATGGATGAAATGACCACGAGGTTCGTTAGGAAGAAGAGGCGAGGTCGGCAACGAGGAATTGGGGAGGTTTGTGTCAGAGATGCCACACCAACCCCTTAAGAGATTCCGTCGAGGGCTGCACGACGAGGCCCCGGGTAGCGGCCGTGGACGTGAGCTCCGCGGGAGCGCCCAACAGTGTCTGAGCCCGGAGATCCCGGTGTTCGCGTAGGTGCCAGCCTGGAGGCGCCATGCTCCGAACAAGTTCCTGTAAGTGTTTACTCGTTCTCTCGGGTCGCTGTCTCCCAAATTCTGTCCATTTTACATCTTGGCCTATTTTCTTAGGGCCACCCACTTGACGTGGGGGCCTCTTCTGCGATGAGCGCCTCCACTGCCGCGGTGATAGCGGTTGTTCCATTGGTGAGTATGCCTGGTGCACCTATGTTAGAGGCCATAGGCCGGTCCACGGGTATGCACTTTTTCTGGGCCCTTACTTTCTTGGTAGTTTCGTAGGGGCTTACCATGAGCTCGTTGGTTGGCTGTTGGACCCTCAGTCGAGCCCACTGTCATCGTGGACTACAGCGACCTCAACAAAGAATTCCCCAAAGACCCGTTGCCACTGACTAGGATCGAACAGATAATCGACTCCACTGCGGGATGCGAACGCCTATGTTTCCTAGATGCATACTCCGGATACCACCAGATACGAATGAAGGAGCCCGACCAGGAGACGACCTCCTTCATCATGTCGTATGGCCCCTTTTGCTACATCACGATGCCATTCAGCCTCAAAAACGCGGGGGCTACGTACCAGCGGACGATGCAAAAATGCTTCAACCAACATATCGGAGTAAATGCGAAGGTCTACATCGAGGACATCGTGGTAAAATCCAAGCAAGGTTCAAGCCTCCTTGCCGACCTCCAGTCGACCTTCGACAACCTCCACGCTTTTAGCATGAAGTTAAACCCTGACAAATGTGTCTTCGGGTCCCTGCGGGGCAGTTTCTGGGATTCATTGTGTCCCAGCGGGGGATAGAGGACAACCTGGAGAAGATAAAAGCCATAGGAAACCTCGAGCCGCTGGGGACAGTACACGACGTTCAAAAGCTAGCAGTATGCGTGGCGGCCTAGAGCAAATTCATTTCATGGTTAGGCGAGAAAGCTATGCCCCTATATCGTCTTCCCAAAAAGGCGACAAGTTATACTGGAGCGACGAAGCCAAGCAAGCATTCGTTGACCTCGAGAAACTACTACAATCAAACCCGCTCCTGGTCTCCCCATCCCAATATGAGCCCAAGTTGCTATACATAAGGAGGCCTTAATATCCTTTAGTTTTCAATAGGACCCCGCTGCCACGGGAGGGTAGGACAAAAGATGTTATGCAAGTTCTTATCGCAAGCACATATGACTATATATGGAATACATGCCTACATTATATTGATGAACTGGAGCTAGTTCTGTGTCGCCCTAGTGTGTAATTGTTACATGATTGATGTCATCCAAATCATTACCCATCATCGATCCACATGCCTACGCTTACATATACTGAATCTTGCTAAGTTATTACTGTCGCTGCTACTGTTACAACTGCTACAAAATTGATGTTACTTCTGTCACTGTTACTATTGCTACTACTATTTGTCGTGCTACTAAATCTTTGCCGCAGAGAGATATCCCAGGAGCGGTTGAATTGACAACTCAATTACTAAGGCCAATAAATACTCTTTGGCTCCCCTTGTGTCGAACCAATAAATTAGGGTGAAATACTACCCGTGAAGACTGTCGCGATCCCCTATACTTGTGGGTTATCAATAACCCTTAGGGGGAAGAAGATCACACAGAGTTAGACATGCAAGTTATGCTTTAGGATGGGTGCTTGTCAAATAATATTTCGTCAATTTCATTCAACTCATTCATGTGCATATCATTTTCATGGTCTAGCAAGTATTTTTCTAAAGGGTCAGTAGGTGGTACGCCAATAGAAGAAAGACCAATAATATCATCTTTACTGGCTAATTCTTTATCATGTGGTTGTCTACGAAAATTGGAGAAATTAAATTCAGGACAGACATCACCAAACTTAACTTTAACCTTTTCCTTAACACAATCAATTTCAGCATTAACAATATTTATTGGTTCCAATTTGAGTCCCAATTTTTCTCTAGTTTTTTTTTTATATATTAAACTTTTTTTTTCGACATCGTATGCAGAAGTTATGGCCGTTTTACATTTTTTTTCCTTTTTTTGCAGAAACGGTCAAAATTCATATTTCAAAATTTTTATACCAACTAGACACTAAAACCTAACTACATCTCAAAGGATTGTATTTTTTGAAGATTTTATCATTTTTGTTTATTTTCTACAAACCTAAAAAAGGCGGTCCACAGGGGGGGTAGAGTTTGAAAATTTCAGAACCCCTATGACCCTGAAATTGAAAAGCCCTACAAATGAACTCTGAAAAGGTTGAAACTTGGCATGGTATCATCATTTCACCCACATAGCATGTGCTAAAAAGTTGAGAGGGTTACGGCAAAAACTAGATGCACTTCGTGTACAAACTGGACCATCTCCTTCGAAGTATCAATGTTTCCGACGAAAACCCATCTGTTACAAAGGCATTTCATTTTGTTTAACTTATTTCAACTCCAGACTTTTTGTGCATTCAATATGCACCATTCAATGCCACATCCTCAAATTTCAACCCTTTCTAACTTCATTTGCTATTTTTCATGCATTTAATGATTTTTTTTGAGCTAAATGACCCTGAAATTGAAAAGCCCTACAAATGAACTCTGAAAAGGTTGAAACTTGGCATGGTATCATCATTTCACCCACATAGCATGTGCTAAAAAGTTGAGAGGGTTACGGCAAAAACTGGATGCACTTCGTGTACAAACTGGACCATCTTCTTCGAAGTATCAAGGTTTCGGACGAAAACTCATCTGTTACAAAGGCATTTCATTTTGTTTAACTTATTTCAACTCCAGACTTTTTGTGCATTCAATATGCACCATACTACAACATGTTAAAATCTACAGAAAGAACTAACTAAAATTAATAAAAAACAACAATTAAATGACTAAAACAACTATATAAGCAAAACAGTATTGTTTTAATTAAAATCCTAATTTAAATTATTCTAAAATTAAACAAATAAATCTTACTGTGACAACAATCTAACACGTGACTAGGAGCAAAAAGAATTAAATTAAAAACTATTTGTAAACTCAAGTTATTCACAATCTAGGGTTTGAAGCAAATTTGAACAAATTCAAATTTAAACCATTCAAATTTGAAAACTAATGGCACAAACAGAAACTAGACAAAATTTTGAATCTAATGCAAAAAGAATCACTCAAAAACATCAAATATCCTTAAAGATATAACCAATTTAAAACAGAAACTAAAAACAGAAAACAAATGTAAAAAAAAAAAAAAAAAAAAAAAGGCTAGCTACAGTAGAACCGGGACTAAAGCCTCAACCCCTTTAGTCCCGGTTGGTGTCTCCAACCGGGACTAAAGGTATCGGACCGGGACTAAAGGTCCCATTTGAACCGGGACTGATGCCCGACCGGCGCCCTAGCCGCTCGAACCGGGACTAATGCTCACATTAGTCCCGATTCGTAATGCAACTGGGACTAATGTGTAGATTAAGCTGTGACGAAAGCCCTGTTATGTACTAGTGCAAACCTACCCGTGTATGGTGCATCTTCATTTGTGTGTAAATGTAATCGATCGGTTAATCTATGGGTGGAACTACCACACATACATCTTGTCTTGTGAAACATATACTATACTCCGTCCATTACTTCTGTAGTGCGTATGATTTTTTTCGCAAAATTCCAAAATGTAGTGCACATATGCAGGGGAGTGTTCATCTAAACAAAAGTTAGAGCAACTCCAACAATTTCCCTAAAAATCTTCCCATGAAACCAGTTTTTTAGCTTCCCATAACTATTAGGCGAAGTTGTCTATGAGCAACTTTGGTCAGTCCCGTAAACTTCTTCCGCTAAATATTATTATTTTATTTTTCATTAAGAAAAGCTAATCGGCCTATGGCCTACTAGTCAGTGAGACGTGTGACGGCCACTGACTAGGCAGCGCAAACCGGTGCAATGGCTGCCGGCGAAAGGCGGAGCGACCACAGGCGGCATGGCCGTGGGTGGCGGCACGAGCGACGGGCTGCGGCGGCGACACGATCGTCGTCTTGGCGGCGGTGGCACGGTGGCTTTCCGGCCAGGTTCTGGCGCGCCGGCAGCGTTCCAGCAGGCTGCGTGTGGAAGTTTCAGGCAGTTACAATCCCATCAAAATTATACGGGACGGACATGTTTTTCTGAGTCTGATTTACGGGATCTTCTAAAGTTAAGGGCGTTTAACAATAGATTAAAATGGCGGGAGAAACGATTTCACGGCGGCCTCTCTCAGCAGCTATAGCGACCGTGTTAGGTTAATCTTGTTGATATATTATTTAGTCATGCATTAGGTGAGTCATGCACGTAAGAGTTCTGTTCATTTCATGTAGTTGAGTCAGCCAGTGAAAGCTGCGACAGTGTGTGCACATTTAGAGATGTGATCATTTGTGTACATGCAAGCTTATGGCTGGTTTAGCTAGAAATAAGTGCACGGAGTCAGCTTAGTTAGTTGAGCTTGGCATGCATGAGTTTGTTAGCAGCTTGGCTGGGTCGTTGGTAGTTGAGCGAATGCTGCGCATTCGCTGGTCACGGGAGTGCATGTAGGCAGGTGGGTTAGTGGGCAAGTGTTGCGTCCAGAATTTGTGTTAGTGCGTGGCACGAGGTACCCACACCCCCTGTATAAATATTGTACAGAGTTAACAAAGAGATGAGGTCGTGAGGGCTGGGCAAAAAATGTAGCCTTTGTGTTGTCCAAGGAAGAGTGCCTCGCAAAGCTTTGTGCGCCTCCTTGGTACATGCGTGTGTGCGTATGTGTTGAGTTCTTCTCACCCCTTGTGTGTTCTTGTGTGAGACAAACCATGAGAGGGAGAGATTGGGAGGAAGAAGAAGAGTGGCGCTGCGAGAGGCGGCGCCAACAATTGGCATCAGAGCCTTGTCGATCCGTGGCGGTGGTGGCGGCGCGGCGGACTCCATGTGAGGGGGACGTCGGCGGTGTAAGGTGGACGCCGTTGGCGGCGCGATGTTGCTAGCGGCCGGTGCATGTCTCCATCGATCATCGTCGAGCTATGTCACGAGCGATGGAGAACGGTATGCTGCCCGGTAAGTTGCGTCACCGGCGGCAAGGAGGTGATGGCCATGGAGTGAAGGCCATTGCCATAAGGAGTTCCATGTGCGCGTCGTCGACAAGGTGCGTCATCATCGACAACATGGAGGTGAGTCACCGGCGAGTTGCGGCACCGGCGGCAAGGAAGTGATGGCCATGGAGAGGAGTCCATTGCCGTGAAGAGTTCCATGTTCGAGTCGTCGACAAGGTGCGTCATCGTCGACAATATGAAGACGAGTCACCGGTGAATTGTGGCACCGGTGGCGAACATGCGGTTGCGATGCGATGCCGCAAGATAATGAGGGCATCATGATTGGCGTCACGACGGCGTCGTCCACGTCAAGAGATGGCCGCCATGTGCAGCAAGAGGATGTGATGATGGGCGATGTGAATGCGCCGTCCGCAACAAGATTAAGAGGGTGATTGTTAGGTTAATCTTGTTAATATATTATTTAGTCATGCATTAGGTGAGTCATGCACGTAAGAGTTCTGTTCATTTCATGTAGTTGAGTCAGCCAGTGAAAGCTGCGACAGTGTGTGCACATTTAAAGATGTGATCATTTGTGTACATGCAAGCTTATGGCTGGTTTAGCTAGAAATAAGTGCACGGAGTCAGCTTAGTTAGTTGAGCTTGGCATGCATGAGTTTGTTAGCAGCTTGGCTGGGTCGTTGGTAGTTGAGCGAATGCTGCGCATTCGCTGGTCACGGGAGTGCATGTAGGCAGGTGGGTTAGTGGGCAAGTGTTGCGTCCAGAATTTGTGTTAGTGCGTGGCACGAGGTACCCACACCCCCTGTATAAATATTGTACAGAGTTAACAAAGAGATGAGGTCGTGAGGGCTGGGCAAAAAATGTAGCCTTTGTGTTGTCCAAGGAAGAGTGCCTCGTAAAGCTTTGTGCGCCTCCTTGGTACATGCGTGTGTATGTGTTGAGTTCTTCTCACCCCTTGTGTGTTCTTGTGTGAGACAAACCATGAGAGGGAGAGATTGGGAGGAAGAAGAAGAGTGGCGCTGCGAGAGGCGGCGCCAACAGGCCGCCATAGCGGACAATTGCGGCAAATAGCGGTTTAACAGAATATGTTGGACATGTTTTTCTGACTCAACTTCCTATAAACGACGATTAAATTAGAGATAGGAGAACTGTTGGAATTGCTCTTACCCTGCTTGAATCAGTGGACATGTAGCAGCAGTAGGTACATGGACTGAGACAGACCATGCATGCATGGCTATTTTAGTCCAAACTGCAGCTCCAGCTCATTCAATGGTATGTATGCTTGAATTTTGCGCACTGGATAGAGGAATGGAGGGAGGACCAGCCTGTTTGGCTCTCGGGTGTATATACACCAAAGAAAGATAGTAATTACAAAGAACGTTCAAAATTCTGAATCATTTTTGAAAATAAACATGACTGCTGTAGTACTCGTATAAAAAAAATCACCAAGGACTGACTTTCTTAGTATTCGGTGAGAAAAAATAGTCAACACAATATACAAGTTACTATTCACAGATTCTGTCCTTGAAAATTTGTTTTTATTCTCCTGAAGTCGACGGTTGCTTTTCCATTATGAAAGTTTATATACGAGTATAACAAAAGGTCAAGTTTATTCAAAAAAAGTTTTCAATTTTTTTAACTTTTTCTATCAATTACTATTTATTCCCATATCAGGTGTATATATGTCCGAGAGCCAAGGGGTATTTCACAATGGAAGGAGCCGGCTGGCTAGGATTTCAACTGGTCAATTCATTAGTTTGACTTAAGTTAAGCAAGTTTGACTTAATTTGAGATTAATTAGCCTTATAAATACGGATAGAGGGATTAACACTTTTTGCAATGAAAGTTCTACACAATTCAGTGGGAGATAACCGTTATATCTTATGGGTTTAAAGCCCATTTAATTAATAAAATCACAAAACCTCATCCCACTTGCATGGCATGTGTAAGAAGTTTAGTCACGTATTGCCACTGCCAGAGAAAGGACATCAACATGTAAGGTGGTTGGTTCTACTTCTCCTTGTGGCATGAATAAATAGAGCAACAATGTGTGCGCTCCCTTGCATGCATCGCCACACCAAACTCACCCGTGTGCAAAGTTTCAACCGAGCTAGGACCTTGAAGGTCTATCCCATCTCGGCGCTCATAGCCGTTTGCATAGTTATATGTGACAGCATACCTTTGAAACCACGTCCTTACAGTACCAGCGCTAGGTAAGGGGCGATAATAGTTTTGTGGAGTGTCTCGGCCCCGTCTGCTCGCTTGATTATTAAATTAGTCTAGAATCACTCGTCGGTCGACTCCTACATCTACGACCTCTTCTTCGATCGAGTTCTTCGGCTATGATGACTTATCTGATCGGCCTTCTTCAGCTACGACGAATTCTCTAATCAGACCACTGGTACGACGACCACCTCACCACCATGAGCACTATAGGAAAAAGAACGCTTCTGCTACCTTTGTGACCAATGTGTATATGCCGATTATCTCGCTGTTGGTATTTGCATTTGCTTCATCTGCAAATATGATTGGCATGCTAGTTTATTACTCATCACAAACTTGCATGTCTAGTATCCCGTTTATGACAACATCTGCTAGCACACTTGTCATGATATTAATCTTGATTAAATTATTCAAAAATTGCTTATTATTCCATAGATAACTGTGATGTTTGTCCTTTTTGTTGCTGGGAACTTTCATGTGTATCTCCTTTTATTTAGTATTAATGTATTGTTTCAATGAGAGTTATACACTTTTCATTTACTTGATAAAATTTACGCATTAATTCATATCTTATCAGTCTACCAAGTAGTTTTGTTCCATAACAGGAAGTGTGATCCTCGCAGCTAGAAGCAGCTAAGAAGTTCCCCACAGGATGTGAAAGCGCTTCTGTACATCCCGAACAGCGTGCCTGCTAGTTTCCTAATATAATCGATCCCTGCAAACTAGTGACTTCTACGCTACGATCCAAGGATCGATCCATCGGCCAGCTTTTGGATCGATCGATCGGCCAGCTTCAGGGTGCGAAGGTGGACCGACGATACATAGCTACGTGTAGGTCGGCAATGGAACGCGCCAAAACTGCCTTCATTTGTGTGTGGAACTACGTGTAGGTCGGCGGCGCCAAGATGTGGCCAGGCCCTGGCCGCGGCCCAAATCACTGTTTTGATCATGTCAGAAAACTTGAGCATAAAATGAACCCTTTGGATTTTATTTGACGATATGACCCTTTTCGAAAACGCCACAAACTGACTACATGAAAATGCAAAACCCTCGCGCGTTGCTGGCCTGGACAACGTCAAGCCTCGCTAGCGTCGCCTGTGGACATAGCAGCACGAAATGCCAAACTCAGCTATGTTCCTATGTAGGGCTGCAACGCCATGGCCCATGGCCCGTAAAGCCGCAACGTCACACGTACCGTTTCTGCCCTACATAGGAACGTATCTTTTCGCGATACGCCATGATCTACATCGGTACAAACGATTAGAGAGGTGTGAGCTAGGTGGGTGAGGGTCAGACCTCACAGCGAGATCACTTGGTTGTCTTGACGTTCTGGTAGGACAGTCCCGAGCTCGAAACACGCCCATTGAAAGATGAACCATAGTCACATAAATATGTGATCAGCAAGTTGGCCGACCGATTAAAATTCGTGTCGTTCGTGATCATCTCAATCAATGGCATTGAATTCAAATACAGGTCTTGAATCAGTCACAATCAATTATTAGAGATATTGATTTGAGTGGGAGCGCACTTTAGAATTAAATTGTTACACCTCGGCGATCGTCAAGATCAGAGATGGAAAAAATTGTTGAACTAGCTTTCAAGACCGACGACAGAAGACGAAGAACAATTCAGAAGAACCGAGGAGCGTCCCCAACTTGAAGGCCGATTCAGGGGGCTACTGACAGCGTCCTGGACTAGGGGGTACTAACCATGTCGTCTCCCGGCCAGGAGGGACGGGACGAGGACCCCGTGGCGGTTCATTAATGGGCCACTTCGGGCAGGCCATGACTCATACGAGGAAGATTCCACAAGACTTGACAATCAAGACAAGGACTCCCCTCCATCGATGTAGCCGACTAGGACTCCTGTTCTCCTTGGCCTGATGTACATTATATATGCCGAGGCTAGGCTAGTACGTAGATCATCTTGATCTAGATCTCAAAACATCCCATATTCATTACAACAATCTCGTGGTAGATACCTGCACTATGTACTATCCCCCATTATACAATCAAGAGCAGAACGTAGGGTATTATCTCTTCGAGAGGGCCCGAACCTGGGTAAAATCCTATGTCCATGTTACCATCGCTCCAAGACGCGTAGCTTAGGATCCCTACCGCGAGGTATGCCAGATTTATCAACGAAATTTATGATTTATTCTTTACGTGAGGAAGACCGGGTTATGCCATTGCTTACATGATTAAATGAGTAGGGATAATGTTCTTTAGCCTTGTTATTATGAAAGACAATAATTATTTGCTAGTATTCATCTTTATTATGTTTTCAATATTTACTAATTCATCGTTTCTCGAAATTTATACCCGAAAGATTACATGATTAAGACATGTTAGGTAGCATTCAACATCACAAATTCTGTTTATATCACTTACCTACTGGAGGACGAGCACGAACTATGCTTGGGGATGCTGATACGTCTCCAACGTATCTATATTTTTTTTATTGTTTCAAGCCATAATATTATCAATCTTCCGTGCTTTATACATAATTTTATATCATTTTTAGGAACCAAATATTAACCCAGTGCGATGTGACATTTACTGTTTTCTACTTGTTTTTCTTTTTCTGAAAAACTATACCAAACGGAGTCCAAACATGACGAAACTTTTTGACAATTTTTTCTCGAACAGAAGGCACCTGGGAAGTTTCGGGAGGATGCCAGAAGCCTCACGGGGAGACGACAAGGAATCAGGGCGCGCCCTGGGGGGTGGGGGGTAGGCGTGCCCTGCCCCCATGTGGTCCCCCTGTTGCTCTGTTTGCCCTAATCTCTGGCCTACAAATTCACGTATATTCAGAAACCCATGAGGAAGGCCATTTCCGGTACTCTGCCTGAGGGAGAAACCATCACGGGGGTCGTCTTCATTAACCTTGTTGCCTCCCCAATGATGTGTGAGTCCATAGCTATACCTAGATGTCTCTCTCTCTCTCTCTCTCTCTCTCATTTGATCTTCAAGACTATGTACTCTTCGGAGACTTATTCGATGTAATCTTTGTGGTGTATTTGTTGGGATATAATGAATTGTGAGTTTATGATTAGATTATTTATTGAAAATAATTACTCAATTATGAGATTTATTATGTGGGATTTCATATAGCTATGTATGCTTCCTGAGTTATAAGTTTACTTTGGCCAAGTTGATGAGTAGATCTTGAGGGGAAGTAGTGCATAGTAGTAAGTTCAATCTCGTAGTATCCTCACTCTGTGACAGGAGGAGTAGCGAGGCACTTATTTGTATTACTGCTGCTAAGGATAAGACGATGGGGTTCTACCATATTAATTGATCTTTCTTTTTCTACATTATGTCATCATGTCCCAAGCATTACTCTGTTTTTTTGAACTTGATACCATAGATGCATGTTGGATAACGGTCAATTGATGGAGTAATAGTAGTAGGTGCGGAATCGTTTCAGACTAATTGTCACGAACGCAATGGCTATATATTGATCATGCGATGAATAACATCATAATTATTTGTTTTTCTATCAATTCGCCAACAGTTCATTTTTTCACCCACCTATTATATTTACTAAAAACATGTGAAATATTTTTTTTGCTTGACAGGTGTTTGTGATAATGCTCGCAGGGGCAAATGTTTATAAATTGCAGTTTGAATTTGATTTCAAATGAGCAAATATTTTAGTTTAAACACTCAAGTGTAGTAATGTACTCCACTGCATTGGTTGATGACGGGTGATGGATGATGATGTGCTCGTGCTCTAGGGTTTATCGAATGATTTTGTATGTATCACCTCAAAGCCAAGATTTCTTTAATCAAATGCCTAGTATATGTGCATGTTGACATCAGACTGTCACAATGCTCTAGAGTTTTTTGGTAGTATAATTTTGCAAGTACTGAGGATATAAGTAATGTAACTAAATCTCAGATGGAATCCGTTGGTTAATTCCAGCAGGGTTATATTGATCAACATTGGTTGCTAGCATCATCTGCTAGTAGCACTGTGGTAGTTGTTTGCTAGTCTGCTTGTACTAGCATATTTTGCAGCGAACACCTATGAGTTGCTTTTGTTTTTCCAGAATGTTGATTAATTTCCGTTACGAGAAATTTCGGGCACTCGATATGTTCTATTTTAACAAAGATGATGCCAAAAATTTCGGTGGCTTTAGGCATGACCTTTGTTAAGAAGTAGGGCATATTGAGTGACCGGAATTTACCGGAACGGGAATTAAACAATATTCTGGCAAAGTACTAATTAAACGGGAATTGAACGACATTCCAGCAGACGCTTGCGTCGATCATCTACAAAGATGTCATCGCAAAGGATGGGATCGATGTTCTTCACCGGACCACAAACAAGGGATGACGTGGACACTCGCATAAAGCCACAGGGTCAGGACCTCACACCTTTCGTAAATCTAGGTGATGTTCTCCCGGAAAGGCCGAAGGCGACTGAGAAGAAGTGATTGACAATGACGATGTCCGTTTAATTAGTAATTTGTGTACGACAAAACTTTGAATTTGTGTACCGAGAAACTTTGTAATTTAAACGATCCTCCTGGACTTGCGAAGCGCTCTAGTTTGGGTATGATGAAGTTCGTTATGTTTACTATGTCGCCTCTATTTGTTTACATTTTAACTCTTTCACTTGGTGTTGCCCGAGTATTATGTTGCAAATTATCGATGAATTTGCTTAATTATGGCGCATCCGTCTCAGGGATATATATGACTAAGAAGTGGTATACCGTGTACAGAGGGATGGTTCCATGAGTCTACGATGAGTGGTCATAGTGTCAGGTCCAAGGCGATCGCTTCCCGCACTGCGGCCACAAAGGGTTTCAGAGTAAAAGCAAAGCGGAAGCTACTTACTTGAATTCACGCTAGCAGAAGAGAGGAAGAAGAACCAACTCAAGACTAGTTCATAATCCCATTCTTTCTCGTCGTGATCGCTTTTCTGTTGGATGTAACTATAGTTTAGATCGATGATGAAACATGTGTATGTGACCATGTAGTTCTATTAGAGACTTGTAATAATTTGTATCACTATTTCGATGATGATGAGAATATGTTGAATCACTGTGACGATGATGATGAGACATTGTTGTATCATATAGTTTAAATGTTATGTCTATATGTTAGACTGTATAAAAACCTATATAAATATTACGTAAATATATAGAAGAAAATAAATTGTCAAAATTAAAAATAGCAGCATGGGTTTTTAAGCTAGTAGTAGGGCGGCGCCCAGGCTACTACTACATAGAGGTAGTCGTAGCGAGTGTGCCAGACCCGCGCTACAACTAAGTAATAGTAGCGCTTGTGCAACCCGCGCTACTACTAATAGAAGTAGTAGTAGCGCAGGGTGGCATCCCACGCTACTACTATCCAGATAGCTGTAGCGCGCTAGTAGTAGCGTGGGCGCCCATGCTACTACTAGCAATTTACCCCGTGCCACTGCTAGGCTTCTCCCTAGAAGTGAACGACACCTGGGATCTCGCCTCACTGCCTGCCGACCACCGTGCAATTGGCATGAAATGGGTGTTTAAGGTCAAGCATGATCCTGCAGGAAAGATAGTGAAGCACAAGGCTCGGTTGGTCGTGAAGGGCTACGCGCATAGGCAAGGGGTCAACTCGACGAGGTTTTCGCCTCTGGTGCTTGCCCGGAGACGGTGCAGCCGCTGCTGACAGTGGTGGCCCATCGGGGTTGGCATGTGCATCACATGGATCTACCCTCTGCCTTTCTTAACAGCGATCTGGAGGAAGAAGTCTATGTGTACCAATTGTCAACAGAAAGAACAAGCATCGTGTGCTCAAACTCAGGTATGCTCCGTATGGTCTACGTCAGGCTCCTCGCACCTGGAATGCAAAGTTGGACGCCACACTGCAATCTCTTGGTGTCGAGCGATGTCGGCTCAATTATGCACTGTGCAAGCGTGGATATAACGACGACTTTCTGTTGATTGGGGTGTACGTGGATGATCTGATCATCACGGGCACAACTGCAGACGCCATTGATCACTTCAAGAAGCAGATGCAGGAACTATTTCAGATGAGTGACCATGGGGCTCCTCAGCTACTGTCTGGGAGTTGAAGTGAAGCCGGAAGATGGTGTGATTACAGGGTGTCACTCAAGCTATGCTGCAAAGATCTTGCAAGATGCAGGTGTGGCAGAATGCAACTCCTGTAGTACACCATTGGAGAACCGTCTGCAATTGAAGAAAAATGTCCGGCAGGGAGTGGATGCAACTAAGTATTGCAAATTGATTGGAAGCCTATGATATCTGGTTAATACCAGGCCTGACATTGCGTACGCCGTCGGGATCGTTAGTAGGTTCATGGAATAACGAGGGAAGGAGCACTTGATCGCCGTGAAGCAGATTCTGCGATATATAAAAGGCACTCTTGCCTATGGCTGCATTTACAGAAAAGGAGAAAAGGATGAGGCGCTCAATGGTTTCAACGACTGTGATCCTGCAGGAGATCTTGATGATCGAAAAAGCACAACAGGGTTGTCTTCTTCCTTGGATCAGGAGTGATCACCTGTTCATCCCAGAAGCAGTAAATTGTAGCCAGGTCATTGTGTGAGGCAGAGTATATAGCTGCAGCAACGGCTGCAACTCACGCTGTCTGGTCGAGCAGGCTGCTAGTAGAAATGCTTGGTGAAGAGGTTCAGAAGGTGAAGCTGAAGATTGATAACAATTCAGCAATCCAGCTCAGTAAAAATCCAGTCCACCATGAGAGAAGCAAACATATTGATCTCACGTATCAGTATATCTGAGAATGTGTTGAGCAGGGAAAGGTGGATGTTGAGCACATGAGAACAGGAGATCAAATTGTAGACATTTTTACCAAGTCGCTGGGAAGAACTCAGTTCAGTGAGCTCCGACACAGGCTCGGGATCAGCCATATGCAGCAGATTAGGGGGTGAATGGTTAGATAATTAATCAGCGGCACTAGGTGCTCTAGTACTCAGATTAAGTTAGTTCAGTTTACTGAATAAATTTCAGTCCGTCGACGCGCCTGTGTATGTGCAGGTACAGATTCTTTTTTAGAGGAAAGGCATACGCCCGACATTATAAATAGTGTTGAGTATATTGATTAGTTAGGAAATATGAGATCGACTAGGATTTGTCCTTCCTTGTCTTGTACTCCAAATTGATCATTGTACTCCAAATTGATCGACTAGGATCATTGCCGTCCGAGGCTCAAGCAATACAACAACTATTCCATCAAATCCCTCTCTCCCTTCAACAAATAATAGAGCCAAATTCAGTAGTTTCAGTTAAGTAGTTAGTGGCAGTTGCGCCCGTCCGAGGAACCGCCATGGAAAGGCATGGATCACATGTCTCGTGGCGGTAAAGTAAGTTTCGATCGCGGCGAGCATCGTGGAATGGCAAGATCAGAGGCTCGTCGTGGGAGTCCATTCCTTCCTGGCTTTCAGCTCGTTTGAGATAGCTTAATAATAGAAACCCAAAAGGTGCAGAGGCAGTTCGCAGCGCAAACTCCTGTCTTCCACGTCTCACACTCCCCCTATCTCTTTTCAAAAAATAAAAGGTCCAGCAATCATCGAAAGAGCCTCACGGGGGAAGAGGGCTCCACACCTGGTCAGGTCGACCAAGACAGTACGCCATTTCCTAAATTAAACAAACATTACACCACCTCACGTACGCCTATATAAGCACGCCCAGTTTCTTCTTCCCTCAGACCAGTACTAAGGCATTCTGTTAGCCAAGAGCAAGAGAGCTACATCGACACCTGAGACCTTAAGCTCCAAGAGAATGGCCCGCATTGCGGCGTTCTTGCTGGTGGCGCTGCTCTCCTTAGCCGTGCATCTCGCGCCGTCCGCCGCATGCCGATCCTGCCCGACCACAAAGCCTTCCCAGCCTCCACCGCGTAAGCACAAGTCCCCGCCATCGTCCATGCCCTGCCCTCCGCCTTCGCACACTCCCACTCCCACGCCCTCACCCACGCCCACACCGACCCCGGTGACTCCGACACCGGCACCGACGCCGACTGTGTCCTGCCCTCCACCTACAAACACTCCCGCACCAACGCCCATGCCAACCTCTGTGACGCCGACACCGGCACCGACCCCTGTAATGCCGCCAATACCAACACCTATAACTCCGACGCCGGCACCGGCACCTGTCTCTCCAGCGCCAACCCCGATGACGCCATCACCAACCCCTGTGACTCCAACGCCAGCACCGACCCCTGTCTCTCCAACACCAACCCCGGTGGCCCCAACACCGACCCCTGTGATGCCGCCAGCACCGACCCCTGTGACTCCGACGCCATCCCCAGCCCTGGCCCCAGGCCCGGCGACACCGACAGGCAAGTGCCCCGTGGACACACTGAAGCTGCTGGCGTGCGTGGACGTGCTCAATGGGCTGTTGCACGCGGTGATCGGTAGTAGCGCCAGCGATAAATGCTGCCCGCTGCTGTCCGGCGTGGCCGACCTCGACGCCGCTCTTTGCCTTTGCACCACCATCAAGGTCAAGGCCCTCAACATCAGCCTCGTGCTGCCCATCGCCATCGAGGTGCTCGTCAACCAGTGCGGCAAGAGAGTGCCGGACGACTTCCAGTGCCCTAATTAAGCTCCATCGATTACTAGTATGTTCTATCAGTATCACCTGCATCTGAATGCGATCCATGCAATTCTCTTGTGTAGTCAGACAGGTCACGTATCGATGTGCAATAATCTTTATGTACATGGATTTGCAGCTCTGACTAGCTACTTGTGACGCGGAGCTGTGGAGCATGCATCCATTGTGTTTGTGTAATAGAGTGTCAAATAGTAACCATGTAACATGTTACTTCCGTCAATTTTGTAGTGTGTGTTTTCTTTTTGAAGAACTATGAATAAAATGTTCTTAATGTGATAATGAAGTTTTCATATGTACTAGTAACCCATACGCTTTACAGATATGTGCCGAGATATATATAAGGGAATCTTGCTTAATCTTTAAACGGGATTGTCTGAAAAAGCGAATATTTTCTCTCTCTAAAAGATACAGGTTAAACTGAGAATAGTTTGCATGTATTTGTCAATGATAGAAGTTCGAAAAGTATAACGAAGAACGCTATAAGTAATACTTATCAATCTTGTTATGCGGATAAGTAGAAAAATATACTAAGTTTATACTTTAACTGAAACTAGCATAGTGGCCCTCGCAATGTGAGGGCATCTTCTTCAAATATGCATGTTATACCATTAATAGTATATAATGTGGTTTATAACCACCTCTAATGTTATGCTAAATAAAATATCATGCGGGGAATATCTTAATCATCTTTAATTTTGTGTGACCAGGTTTTTATATACTGCCAAGAACACCACACTAATTAGCGCATGTATTGTTGCCTTTGTAGAGTATTAGATGAGGAATTAAACTTCCATTGCGAGATAACTATTACTTTTTTATTGTGATAGATCAGAAAGGTAGATGTGTCACCCGCAAAAAAAAAAAAGAAAGGTAGATGTGATCTGCTGCGCCGCCGCCCTTGTCTTGGAGGGCAAGAAGGTCTCCGGCGCCCTCCCTATGGCTTCTCGTTTGCCGTGGGGCTTGTGGGCCCCTGGTAGGGCTCCGAGGCCGGGCTACTTTGGGTGAGGAACCCCCGATGCATTTCACCGTCAGTAGCCCCCGAGAGCGACGGAGGTCGCAGAAGGGGTCTTCGAGACCTTCGACAAGCACTTGTCCTTTTCCGTGCTTCTTATCAGCTCTCTTCTTTTGGGAGCCCGGTTATGAGGCCTCTGCAGCTGTTAGGCCTCTTGGGGCTTGTTAGTTGGGCTGTGATTTATTTTTGAGAAGACTAGAGCTCCCCTGGGAAACTGTCTTAAACGTGTCCCACCAATCTTGTGTCGCGATGATGATAATTCCGTAAATCTTGCGCCCGCCTCCTGTAAAGTCGGAAATCAGAAAAGGTAAGGGCGGTGTGTCACGCCATGAGCCTCGGCACTTCGGTTTCAGGCTGGCTATAAAGAGGGAAAGGCGAGGGGTTTTTGTCTTCTCATGCTTCCGCTCATTCCAGCCCCCTTTCGCCTCAAACCTCGGCAATCGCACCACCGCACACCGTCTTTCTATTCCTCTTGTCCAAGCAATGCGAAATTCACCCTTAGCCCCATCAATGGCTAAGACGAGAAGTGAGAGGAGTGCCCGGGCCTCCAGCCAGAAACTGTATGCCTATGCCACCGACAAGAAGAGGAAGATGACCGCATCTGCGAGCAGCGAGAAGCTAGTACGTGACACCCCCAAGACCACAAAGTAGTTTCCCTCCGCGGCCACGGAGGAAGAGGTCCAGGCCTATCCATGATGCTAATGATATGCAAAACCACAAGCTTGGGGATGCTATGTTTGATGAAGATGATATTTTTAGTACCCCAATATTTGATGAGCAAATTTATTATGATGATGGCATGCCTCCTATCTATGATGATTATGATTATGACATGTATGCTATAAAGAGTGATAGTAAACATGAAACTTGTCATCATGATTTTAATATTGAATGTGTTTATGTCAATCAAGTGTCTCATGATAGTTATTTTGTTAAGTTTGCTCTCACTACCATGGATGAAAAGGAATTTGCTTATGTGGAGAGTGAAAATTCTATGCTTGTGAATCATGAAAAGAATGATTTATGTGATAGTTATATTGTTGAATTCCTTCATGATGCTACTGAAATTTATTATGAGGGAGGAACATATGCTTGTAGGAATTGCAATAATATCAAGTTTCCTCTCTATGTGTTCAAAGTTTTGAAGTTGCACTTGTTTTGCCTTATTATGCTAGTTGATTACTGCTCCCATAAATTGTTTGCTCACAAAATCCCTATGCACAGACTATCCTGTTTTTGACAGATTCTGTTTTGCAAGTATAGTTTGCTTGTTTTAGTGTTCCCATAGCTTACATTCAGTGATATAAATTATGTGAATGGTACAATACAGTAGGTATTGTGTGAGAACAATTATTAAGCTTGTATTGACAGTACCTAAGTGAATGATCTATCTTTATTATATTAACCCATCTCACGAAGTTTCGTTAAGTTTTGTGTGATTGAAGTTTTCAAGTTTTGGGTGAGATACCGATATGAGTAGAATAAAGAGTGACAAGAACCTAAGCTTGGGGATGCCCAAGGCACCCCCAAGGTAATATCCAAGGAAGACTGAAGCGCCTAAGCTTGGGGATGCCCCGGAAGGCATCCCCTCTTTCGTCTTCAACACTATCGGTATATCTTACTTAGAGCTGTATTTTTATTCGTCAGATAATATGTGTTTTGCATGGAGCATCATTTTTTTTATCTGTTATATGTTATTTATAATCTTATTTTTCAATAAAAGTTCCAAGAATTGCCTTTTAGGATGCGTGAATTGCATGTTTGATGTGTGCTGTGAGAAAACAGAAACTTTTGCTGTAGTGTTTGAATTTTCATATTTTACTGGAATGTGGAAAGTTTCTGAAATTTTAAAACAATATTTTAATATAAATGCTTTATCATGTACTAAATTTTGAGAATTTTTTGAG
This sequence comes from Elymus sibiricus, assembly GCA_039707655.1. Lineage (NCBI taxonomy): Eukaryota > Viridiplantae > Streptophyta > Magnoliopsida > Poales > Poaceae > Elymus > Elymus sibiricus. The sequence goes on from CM077675.1 coordinate 25,917,932, forward strand.
TTACAGAAGTACACTTGTTTAATAGATTGCTACAGACTGTTTTGTTTGGACAGATTGTTGTCATAGTTTTGTTATCTACTTATCCTAGAGTTTCCATAGCCTATATTGGTAGATATAAATTGTGTAAACGATAGTAAACAGTATATGATGTTTGGAAATTATTATGCAATTTGTCTTGGCAGTACATGAAGTGTTGATTTGTTCTTATGTGTACTAACCTATCTCACGAGTTCTTTTTGAGTTTTGTGTGGATGAAGTTTTTGAGACTTACGTGAAGCGGGGATATGAGACGATTGAACGAGATACAAAAGCTCAAGATTGGTGATGCCCAAGGAACCCCAAGAAAATTTTGAAGAAGTCTCAAGGATCTAAGCTTGGGGATGCTACGCATCCCACCTCCCTTCGTCAACTATCGGTTAGCCTATGCTGAGCCTAAACTTTTATTCGTCCACATGATATATGCTATTCTTGGAATGAATTTTTATTTAGTTTGTTTTTTGAATAATGACACGCCCAAGATGCGGTCCTATCCTTATTTTCGCTCGAGGGCCTCGATAGGGATAGAAGCGCATCTTGTCGTTTTGCAAGAATGGATATCATTACAAGTACATGTACTGAAGAGAACAGTATACAAGAGGTTGGCTTACACTCGCCACAAGCTACAACAATATCACATCAATACAAGAACATATTCAAGACATCATACATAAGAGCAGGGTCCGACTACGGACGAAAACAAACGATAAAATGACATCCACCCTTGCTATCCCAGGCTACCGACCTGGAACCCATCCTAGATCGATGAAGAAGAAGAAGAAGAACTCCAAACCAAACAAGCATCGTGCTCACGTCAATCATCGCATTACCTGTACCTTCAACTGTTGTTGTAGTAATCTGTGAGTCACGGGGACTCAGCAATCTCATTTCCAAGGGTATCAAGACTAGCAAAGCTTAATGGGTGAGGTATGGTTAAGTGGTGAAGCTGTAGCAAGCACTAAGCATATGTTTGAGTGACTAACTTACGTGAACAAGTATAAGGTCGTGGTCTACGCATAAACGAACGTGAACTAGGGATGATCACTAAGTGATCCTGAACACCTACCTACGAGCAAACATAACCCCACCGTGTTCTCTTTCGGAGCAGGCCTCATGAGAAGAGACGGTCACGGTTATGCACACGGTTGGTGTATTTTATTTGAGTTTACTTCAAGTTCTCTAAGACCGTATGTTAAACAAAATTTTCAAGTTGCCACATGACCGCAGGCATGGCTTTCAGAAAGATTTAACCCTGCAGGAGTGCTCCAACTAGTCCATCACGAACTACCACAAGCTGCGTTGGAATTCCTCAACCGTGGGATAACCCGTAGTATTCGCGGAATCCCGATGGAAAATCTAAACCTCGAGATAGCCTGAAGTGTCCTCGAAATCCCATGCACAAGACGTTCAAGAAAGGTAAAACAAATCCAGCAAGGCCGCCCGACGTGTCGACACCCCGATAGGAGCCGCATATCTCATTCTCAGGACACGACCGGATGAGCAGTACGTACGGTGGCCTGATAGAAATCCCTCGAGTTTCCCCGAGGTGGCCCCGCAAGTGGCTCTAGTTTGGACCAACACTCATGAGGAGCACTGGCCCGGGGGTTGATTAATTATCCACGGGGTGATCATGCCCTATGCATATTTTAGTTGTTATTAAGCAAATAGTACCAATGTAGGGCCTTGCCAGAAGAGTTTTATCCCAAAACGAAAATCAAGGGGGTCCCCATAACAACCCCGAGCATGTTAGGAGCGCTCAATATGGAACATAACACTGATACACAAGTAACTAGGGCGGCAAAAGTGGAACAAAACACTGAGCATAAGGCCAAGCCTTCCACCTTTTACCAAGTATATATGTGCACTAAATTAAATAGCAATAATATTGTGATATAACAAGATCCATGTTGTCACATGGAAAACAGCTTGCACCTACAACGCGCAACGCTATAAGAAGGGCTAAGCAAGCGGTAACATAGCCAAACAAAGGTTTGCTGGGATGTGGACCGGGTTAGAGGATTTTCATGGCAATGTTGGGAGGCTTGAGATACAAGTGGTGGGTAGCGAGACATAACGATAAAAAACGAGACAACTAGCATGGCAATGATAGTAGTGGTATCTAGGGAAATGTTCATCTTGCTTGAGATCCCGCTTGGAAGAAGATTGCATACATGAATAAGACGAACCAACATAGTCGATCGAATCCTCACACTCCGAATCGGTTTCGGAACTCTATCGAGAAGAAGCAAATCCGGAAACAACAATCAACACACTGTAAACACCACGACATATAACATGATGCACAAACAAGGATGATGCATGACCGGTTTAGATATGCATGACATGGCAAACCACCACAAGCAAATACTACACGTTAAAGTGAAGCTCAATATGCAACGTGTTGCATATTGACGAAACTCCACGTTCAATTCTTATGTTCGATCTCGTTTAGCTACTCAACAATATTAAATGTTGTTACACATGGCAAGAGGTGTAGCATAAAGAAACTGCACTATCTAGGCATCTTAAATGAGGCCGGAAACAACATATATTATTTCCGAAATGGCCCCATATGCAATTTATGATTTTGGTCCAGATCTGAACTAACATATTTTATATTTATTAAACAGGGAAATAAAATGCACCATGTGATTCTACATGTTATTCTAGTCGATTTGCATATATGGATCATTTGAAACGGAGCTACGGTCTAAAAGATATGACCAACACAAGATGAATATGTCATGGATGCAAAATGCATGAAAACAACACCCACAAACAATTCAAAACATGGATGCAATAAGATATTATGAAACTATACGCAATTCTAGTCAAGTTTCATATGTGGCATGTTCAAAACGGAGCTACGGTTCAACCAGAACAACCAACACAAGTTTTATTTAAAATCTGCCCAAAACAGTAACATAGCATATTGCACACATGAAATCAATAAGCTACAAGATTCTAAAATGCACAAACTAAGCATGAGGCAGTAGCATATATCACTCACTTCATTTCATCTTCACACATATCATACTCAAAATAGTCATGGATCACATGGTAGGAAGCTCACAACATGGCAATAAAAAATAACAGATCAGGGACTTGGTGAAAATAGCAGTTTTTTTTCTCACAACCAGTGTTAACCTGATGGCATATTTACAACACTAAAACTATATGCTACAGGTCATAGAATGGCATGAAATTTTACAGCAAGGTAGAGGACATGATGTACTACAATTCATTACATGGTGTCAAGGTCTAATTATGCATGGAATCATGGCTAGCATCAACACAATATGGTATTATGAAATAAACAGATTCCAGACTTCGAAATATTTCAGCATCTCGAAACAGCAACAGCGAGTAGGCAAGTACACATGGTGAAATCTACATCTCGGCAAGAGATTCATGGCATGGCAACTGTATCAACAGCAAGTAGACATGGCATACTACATCACACTCTAAAGACACATCTAAAAGGAGTTATGGATTGCTTAATACAAACCTCACAAAATGGAACTTAATGTTAACAGATTTCAGTTTTAACGTGATAGCAACTTGAGAGCTAGAAATAAACATGATAATGATGTTCTACCTGACATCAAGAGGCATAGCATCAAAGTACACACCACATAGAACAATTCTCATGAAGAAGCCATATGCAAAAGGTCTACGGTTTAGATGCAATCGTCCACGAAAGTTTCAATAAAATAACAGATTGCAGATTACGATGATATGCACTTTTGCAACACATTTTACAGACCTAGATGAATTTGTATGAGCATGCAAATGATGCTATCATGTAGAGCACGAAAAATAGGTCAACTTTCATGTATCACACTTAGCCATTGGATGCACGGTTTGCAAGATATGAGCCATACAATATGCATATGTGAGTAAATACGGGCATAGTTTAGGGACTTAGAAAATTATACCCTCGGGCAAATCGGGACGGCGCGGTGCAGCGAACGGGGAGGGCCCGTTTGGTAGGAGGGACGGCCGGATCCGGGTCGGGTCCGTCCCGGCGGCGGTTGGGGAGGCCCGAGACCGGCGGCGACCACGACGCCAGTGGCCGGAGGCATGGGTAGACGCGACGGGGCGGGGCGGGCAGCCGGATCCAGGGCGAGGGGACCCGGATCTCGCCGGAGAAGGGCCCGGCGGCGAGCTCCGACGCGGGGCGAGTCCGAGCGGTCTTCAAGGCGGCGGCGGCGCGGTCATGGAGGCGGGGCGCTCCGGCTGGCTGATACGTCTCCAACGTATCTATAATTTATGAAGTATTCATGCCATGTTTACAATAATTTTATATGATTTTGGTATGATTTTATTAGAACTAACCCGGACTGACGCTGTTTTCAGCAGAACTACCATGGTGTCGTTTTTGGTGCAGAAATAAAAGTTCTCGGAATGGGCTGAAAATTTACGGTGATTTTTTATGGACCAAAAGAGACCCCCGAAGCACCGGAGCTGGGCTAGGAAGTGACCGAGGAGGCCACAAGCCTAGGGGGTGCGCCCTACCCCCCCGGGAGGGTGCTCCCGGCTTGTGGACTCCTCGAGCACCCCCTTGACGTGAGACCAGCGCCAAAAATTCCTATAAATACCAAAACCCCTAGAAAGAACACTAGATCAGAAGTTCCGCCGCCGCAAGTCTCTGTAGCCACGAAAAATCAATCTTGGCCCTCTTCGGCACCCTGCCGGAGGGGGTCACCATCACCGGAGACCATGGAGGAGGAAGACGGAGGGGCCATCATCACCATGGAGGCCAAGGACCAGAGGGAGAACCTCTCCCCACCTAGGGGGGATGCCATGGAGGAGGAAGCACAAGGGGGAGACCCTCTCCCCCTCTCTCTCGGTGTCGCCGGAGTGCCATCGGGGGAACCATCGCCGCGGTGATCGTTTTCATCAACATCACCTTCTTCATCACCGTCCTCATATCTTTTCAGCGGTCCACTCTCCTGCATCCCGCTGTAATCACCTACTTGAACATGGTGCTTTATGCCACATATTATGATCCAATGATGTGTTGCCATCCTATGATGTTTTGAGTAGATTTCTTTTGTCTTGTCGGTTCATTGATGATCTAGATTGGTTTGAGTTGTATGTTTATTTTGGTGCTGTCCTATGGTGCCTTCCGTGCCACGCACACGTGAAGGATTCCCGCTGTAGGGTGTTGCAATACGTTCATGATTCGCTTATAGTGGGTTGCTAGAGTGACAGAAGCTTAAACCTGAGTAAGGGGGTTGTTGCGTATGGGATAAAGGGGACTTGATGCTTTAATGCTATGGTTGGGTTTTACCTTAATGATCTTTAGTAGTTGCGGATGCTTGCTAGAGTTCCAATCATAATTGCATATGATCCAAGTAGAGAAAGTATGTTAACTTATGCCTCTCCCTCATATAAAATTGCAATAATGATTACCAATCTTGTTAACAATTGCCTAGGACAACTCCGCACACCGACCCATCATTATTCCACACTCGCTATTTGTAATATATTGTAATATATTCTAACTTTATGATAACATCACCTATTTTTATATTTTAGTTCTCCGATATCATGCAAAGCTATTCTCTTCATACCCACAACGTAGTTTTATTTCTCGTTTCTAGTTGGAAGCAAACGTTCGGCGTACGTAGAGTCGTATCAGTGGCAGATATGACTTGAGAGAATATTGATCTTACCTTTAGCTCCTTGTGGGTTTGACACTCCATACTTATCACTTCCACCTTTGGAAATTGCTACGATGATTCCTTGCACTTGGGGATTATCACTGGCGGCGGGGTCCGACGGGCTGAGGCGATGCAGCGAGGCAGAGGCGATGCGGCGGGTCGAGCGGCGGCGGCGGGCGCTCCGGCACGGGGCCTGTCGTCGATGGAGCTCCGGTGGCGGGCGGCCGCAGCTGGTGACGGGATGGGCGGCTCTATGGTTTGCGGGCGGTAGGGGGCGGCACGCGCGAGGCTGCTCGGGCCTGGTTTGGCCCGGGGCGGGCCGCGCCTGGGCCCTGGCAGGCTTCGGGTGGTGGGAGGTGGCAGCTGGCGGCTGGAGGCGATGTGGCAGCCTCCGGTTGGCCTGAGCCGACGGCTGGCCAACCCGGCGGCGCCAAGTGGCTAGTGGCGGCTGGCCGGCAAGGAAAACGGAGCTAGGCGGCGGCGTCTATGAAGTGGAGGGCGCGGATCCCAAGGTGGGAGAGGGTAGACCCATTTTTGGATAAGGGGAGGTCTATTTATAGCAAATAGGGCTAGGATTGGGGTTTTTGGGGCGTTTTCGACCCTCCGATCGCGACGGACGGACGGATCTGGGGGGCAAGGTTGGTGGGTTGTGTAGTTGGGCTAGGCTTAGAGAAGAGAGGGAAGTTGGAGGCCCGTGACATGTTTTTAGCAAACCGAGAAGCTTCCGATAATTAAACCGATGACGGTGCTGCTACGGCCGTCCGTTGTGCTATCAAACGACCTCCGATTGCGAGGAAATTTGGAAGGCAGTCTACCTATAATAAAACAAGACCGCTCGCCAACTTTCGAACCAATCCGAGAATATTTCTCATGCACTTTTAAAACAAAACCTTATCGATGTCGCGGGCGCGTGCGTGTGTGGTTGGTCTCGAAACGGTCAACGACACGACGGAGAGAACCGGCGACGACGAACGGATGCAAGTTTTGAAAACTGACGGCAACGGAGTGACGATGCAATGTGGATGATGGGATGATGAATGCGACAACCAGATAAATAACACTGCGACAATGAAATAAAAGGGGAATCTTCCGGGGCGTTGGTCTCGGGCTGTTACAACTCTCCTCCACTTACAAGAGATCTCGCCCCGAGATCTTAGAATGAGAAGGGGAAAAGGAATAATAATGGAAGAGGTAAAACTTAGTTGCTTCTTTGACAAACGAGTGAAAGCAATGACCATTGAAGGTTTCAACGAGATGTAGAATGACATGAGGAACAAGCAAGAATTGAAACGAAATTTTGGCAGCACTTCGGTAGGAAAGAGAGGCAAAACTTGATAAGATGGAAAGAACTTGAGAAGCGGGCACAACACTCCGGTTAAATGTATAAGCAAGGAAAGAACATGATCTTGACAAACCGAGATGTTGTGATGAATAGAGCAACATCACAATGCCTCCGGAACAACAGAATAGAAGCTAGATCATTGGTGAGAAAAGCACGGAGAAGAAAATGACAAGTTCTATCACAATTGAATTTGAAAGGCATCCTAACATGAAGAGATTGAACGGGCTTATGGAGAACATCTCAAAATTAAGAGGTGACAACCGACCACTAATGGAAACATTTTTTGGTTAGGAGCAACAAGATATGCAAAACTTCTTTCACCAAGAGGATACATTGAGAACTTGGATCACCGATAAGCACCATGATAGCAACAATCCTTAGGAAACACTTCAGGTGAAATCCAATCCAATATAACTTCAAGAAAGAAAAGATGGGTTGAAAACATCTCATGAGAGAAGAAATTGGTGGGCTTAAATATCTCATTCTTGAAACTAATTCTCTTCAAGACTCCTTACGATTCAAGAATGCTATAACACCACCTCAAAAGATAAGGGAGAATGAATTGCACTTTGAAATGCAATAGAAAGAATACTTGAGATCTTCCAGCAAGAATCATGAAGAACACTTCGAGAATGAATTAACTCCTTGACGAACCACCAAGATGAATCTCTGTATAAAAAAGAATGAAGGTTGAAAAGAATAAGATTATGACCTTCCAAGATTTTGATGAGGCTTCTCGGAGAGATCCATGAGAAAATCTTGGAGTTCTGGAAGAGAAAAGATAAACAATTTAAAATCTAGAATTTAATATCATGAACAACTCTGGAAGAAGGATTGCAATCACTTTGATGAAACAAGAATAAGATTTATGTTATGCTTATCCTTCATCAAGTTAAATTGATGTAAGAAACGGATTTGGCACACTACTTATTCTTCTTGAAAAGATTGAAGAGAGATTCATAAGCTTGAAGAAGTCTTGAACATACCACCGGTAAGAATTCACAAACGAAAGGGGGGATACTTTGGATGAACGGAAAAACATGAGACGGAGACAGCATGATCCATCTTATAGGAATCTTGAACGAAGCTTCGGAATAGTTGAGATACGAATGAAGAGACAACAATTGAGAAGAATTTGGGAACCAAAGCTGAAAGCTGAGAACGAAGAAATCTTCTGAAATGACGGCCTTCGGAGGATCAAGAAATGAAAACAACTCTGAAATACTCCGGATAGATATGGAAGGAATTTCTCATGATGGAAACAATTTGAGAGGATAGCACGAAGCTGAAACCATGAATCTTCAATAGAATGGAATGAGATTTAAGAGAAACACTTCTTCAGTCACACTGAGAATGATGATCAGAAACAACATCATGAATTACTGAGAAACTCCGGAATAATGTAGGAAAAGTTGAGGCAGCAACGAAAATGATTTAGAAGCGCTCTTGGAGAAGGAATATGACTGATGAAATTCATTCTTACGTCATATTTGAAAAGAACTTGAGATCTCCGGAAAAGATTAGAAGAGCCAGGTAAGATCCTGGGGAAAAACCTGTGGGTTATGGGCCCACTAAGAGGGAACATCGTTAAAATTATTGCATAGAAAAGAGAGATTGCACCGGTAGAAATGAAAAACTTGATGTGGTGAGACCCTCAAAATAATTGAAAGGATTGAATGAAAACATGAATCTTCAGCGATATCTTCAGCACTCCATATAGAATAGGGAGAGACGAATAAATAAGAGAGGCTTGGATAAGAATTCACCGGGGAAGAAAAACGAGAACGAAGAATGATGAACTTAGCACCTGAGCATCTTCACAATGAATCACCGGGTACAATACTAAAGAAGAGATAGTGGAAGCATCACATGAATAGAAAAGGTACTTGGATGAGAATTTAATCTTTGAAGAAAAAGGGTGGGAGGGTGGGGAAAAACAAAGAAAACTTAGAGAGCTGAAAAGAACTCCGGAAGAAACATGAGGTTTGATCTTGCAAATATTGGAAAAGGATTGAATTAACTTGAAGAGGAACACACAGGAAGGAAAAGAATTTCATGGCAACTTCGGTTGCTGAAAAGGATTAGTATTCCCCTAGAATTATGAGAACACCACTTAGGGAAGATATGAAATCAACATTTGACATCGAAGCAACTTGAATTACCATACTCCAACAAAACAAAATGATGAGGCTTACGAAACAAGCCGAGAACAAACACATAACCCATATGCATTTGTCGGAAGGATAATCCTAGGTAACTACTTGAATTCCCACCTGAGAACTCCCGAAATCTTTGGTTATGCAATCGGGTCCACGGATACAAGGAGTTTTTATCCATCACTCAACTCCTATCAGCAATACTACTCTCCAGTGTATCACATCCGTCAACACACAACCAGAGGTCTCGGAAACTCATCTACCTCAGACCCTCGTAATCACAATGATACGAAGAATGGCAGTACATCCGGACGTTCTCCCCAGTACAGGGTGACGCCAAACTCCTCTCGCCACAAATAGTATTGAAGCAATTTTGAACATCCTCGAACTGAGATACTAAGGAAACTGAACGATAACGATGTCGCCAGAATTCCCTGGAGCTCAACTCCCCGGAACAAAGTCAATTCAGACAGGAGGCACCAAGAACAAAACTTCGTCACATCGGTATCATAGAAGCTCCAAAATACCCGCGTGATCCTAAAAAAAATTTTGAGCGAGAAGAGGAGTAGAATTAAAATTCCTAAGTCGAAATTCCTCACCAGAGTATAGAAGAGGAGTAAAAAGAAACCTACTCTCCGATATAACTAGACTCAAAATAGTTTTTCACTAGACTCGACTCGACCAAGTTCGATCAATCAAGGGGGCTCCTAGGTCGGTACAGACTCTGATACCAACTTGTCACGCCCAAGATGCGGTCCTATCCTTATTTTGCCTCAAGGGTCTCAATAGGGATAGAAGCGCATCTTGTCATTTCGCAAGAATGGATATCATTACAAGTACATGTACTGAAGAGAAGAGTATACAAGAGGTTGGCTTACACTCGCCACAAGCTACATCAATATCACATCATTACAACATATCCAAAACATCATACATAAGAGCAGGGTCCGACTACGGATGAAAACAAATGATAAAATGACATCCACCCTTGCTATCCCAGGCTGCCGACCTGGAACCCATCCTAGATCGATAAAGAAGAAGAAGAAGAACTCCAAACCAAACAAGCATCAGGCTCATCTCAATCATCGCATTACCTGTACCTGCAACTGTTGTTGTAGTAATATGTAAGCCACGGGGACTCAGGAATCTCATTTCCAAGGGTATCAAGACTAGCGAAGCTTAATGGGTGAGGTATGGTTAAGTGGTGAGGCTGCAGCAAGCATTAAGCATATGTTTGAGTGGCTAACTTACGTGAACAAGTATAAGGTTGGTGGTCTATGCATAAACGGACGTGAACTAGGGATGATCACTAAGTGATCCTGAACACCTACCTACGAGCAAACATAACCCCACCGTGTTCTCTTTCGGAGCAGGCCTCACGAGAAGAGACAGTGACGGTTACGCACACGGTTGGTGTATTTTATTTGAGTTTACTTCAAGTTCTCTAAGACCGGATGTTAAACAAAATTTCCAAGTTGCCACATAACAGCGGGAACGGCTTTCAGAAAGATTTAACCCTACAGGGGTGCTCCAACTAGTCGATCACAAACTTCAACAAGCTGCGATGGAATTCCTCAACCGCGGGATAACCCGTAGTATTCGTGGAATCCCGATGGAAAATCTCAACCTCGAGATAGCCCAAAGTGTCCTCAAAATCCCGTGCACAAGACGTACGAGAAAGGTAAAACAAATCCAGCAAGGCCGCCCGACGTGTCGACACCCCGATAGGAGCCACGTATCTCGTTCTCAGGACACGACCGGATGAGCAGTATGTACGGTGGCCAGATAGAAATCCCTCGAGTTGCCCCGAGGTGGCCCCAAAAGTGGCTCTAGTTTGGACCAACACTCATGAGGAGCACTGGACGGGGTTGATTAATTATCCACGGGATGATCATGCCCTATGCATATTTTAGTTGTTATTAAGCAAATAGTACCAATGTTAGGCCTTGCCAGAAGAGTTTTATACCAAAACTAAAATCAAGGGGGTCCCCATAACAACCCCGAGCATGTTAGGAGCGCTCAATATGGAACATAACACCGATACACAAGTAACTAGGGCGGCAAAAGTGGAACAAAACACCGAGCATAAGGCCAAGCCTTCCACCTTTTACCAAGTATATATGTGCATTAAATTAAATAGCTATAATATTGTGATATAACAAAATCCATGTTGTCACATGGAAAACAGCTTGCACCTGCAACTAGCAACGCTATAAGAAGGGCTGAGCAAGTGGTAACATATCCAAACAAAGGTTTGCTGGGATATGGACGGGGTTAGAGGCTTTTCATGGCAATGTTGGGAGGCTTGAGATACAAGTGGTGGGTAGCGAGACATAAATATAAAAACGACACAACTAGCATGGCAATCATAGTAGTGGTATCCAGGGAAATGTTCATCTTGCCCGAGATCCCGCTTGGAAGAAGATTGCGTACATGAAGAAGACGAGCCAACGTAGTTGATCGAATCCTCACACTCTAAATTGGTTTCGGAACTCTATCAAGAAGAAGCAAATCCGGAAACAACAATCAACACACTATAAACACCACAACATATAACATGATGCACAAACAAGGATAATGCATGACCAGTTTAAATATGCATGACATGGCAAACCACCACAAGCAAATACTACACGTTAAAGTGAAGCTCAATATGCAACGAGTTGCATATTGATGAAACTCCATGTTCAATTCTTATGTTCGATCTCATTTAGCTACTCAACAATATTAAATGTTGTTACACATGGCAAGAGGTGTAGCATAAAGAAACTGCACTACCTAGGCATCTTAAATGAGGCCGTAAACAACATATAGTATTTCCGAAACGGCCCCATATGCAATCTTTGATTTTGGTCCAGATCTGAAATAACATATTTTATATTTATTAAACAGGGAAATAAAATGCACCATGTGATTCTACATGTTATTCTAGTCGATTTGCATATATGGATCATTTGAAACGGAGCTACGGTCTAAAAGATATGCCAACACAAGATGAATATGCCATGGATGCAAAATGCATGAAAACAACACCCACAAACAATTCAAAACATGGATGCAACAATATATTATGAAACTATATGCAATTCTCGTCAAGTTTCATATGTGGCATGTTCAAAACGGAGCTACGGTTCAACCACAACAGCCAACACAAGTTTTATTTAAAATCTGCCCAAAACAACAACATAGCATATTGCACACATGAAAAAAATAAGCTAAAAGATTCTAAAATGCACAAACTAAGCATGGGGCAGTAGCATATATCACACACTTCATTTCATTCACATATCATACTCAAAAGAGTCATGGATCACATGGTAGGAAGCTCACAACATGGCAATAAAATAACAGATTGCAGATTACGATGTTATGCACTTTTGCAACACATTTTACAGCACCTTGATGAATTCTTATGAGCATGCAAATGATGCTATCCTGTAGAGCACAAAAAATAGGTCAACTTTCATGTATCACACTTAGCCATTGGATGCACGGTTTGCAAGATATGAGCCATACAATATGCATATGTGAGTAAATACGGAAATCGTTTAGGGACTTAGAAAATTATACCCTCGGGAAAATCGGGACGACGAGGTGCAGCGAATGGGGAGGGCCCATTTGGTAAGAGGGACGGGAGGATCCGGGTCGGGTCCGTCCCAGCGGCGGTTGGGGAGGCCCGAGGCTGGAGGCGACCATGTCGCCGGTGGCCGGAGGCGGCGGTAGACGCGACTAGGCGGCGCGGACAGCCGGATCCGTGGCGAGGGGACCCGGATCTCGCCGGAGACGGGGCCTGCGGCGAGGTCCAATGAGGGGCGAGTCGGAGCGGTCTTCAAGGCGGCGGTGGCGCAGTCCTGGAGGCCGGGCGCTCCGGCAAGCTGCGGCTGGCGGCGGGGTCCGACGGCCTGAGGCGAAGCGGCGGGTCGAGCGGCTGCGGTGGGCACTCTGGCACGGGGCCTATCGTCGATGGAGCTCCGGTGGCGGGCGGCCGGAGCTGGCAACGGGGTGGAGCGGATGGGCGGCGCTAGGGTTTGGGGGCGGCAGGCGGCGGCGCACGCGAGGCTGCACAGGCCCTGGCGGGCTTCGGGTGGTGGGAGGCGGCGGCTCGCGACCGGAGGCGATGTGGCGGCCTCCGGTTGGCCCGGGCCGGCGGCTCAGGTGGCGGCTGTCCAACCCGGCGACGCCAAGTGGCTAGTGGCGGCCGGCCGGCGCGGAAATCGGAGCTAGGCGGTGGCGCCTGTGAAGTGGAGGGCACGGATCCCGAGGTGGGAGAGGGTAGACCCATTTTTGGACAAGGGGGAGGTCTATTTATAGCAAATGGGGCTAGGGTTGGGGTTTTTGGGGGGTTTTTGACCCTCCGATCGCGACGGACGGATGGATCGGGGGGGGGGGCAAAGTTGGTGGGCTGTGTAGTTGGGCTAGGCTTAGAGAAGAGAGGGAAGTTGGAGGCCCGTGACATGTTTTTAGAAAACCGAAAAGCTTCCGATAATTAAACCGATGACGGTGCCGCTACGGTCGTCCGTTGGCCTATCAAAGGACCTCCGATTGCGACAAAATTTGGCAGGCGGTCTACCTATAATAAAACAAGACCGCTCGCCAACTTTCGACCCAATCCGAGAATATTTCTCACACACTTTTAAAACAAAACCTTATCGATGTCACGGGCGCGTGCGTGTGTGGTTGGTCTCGAAACGGTCGACGACACGAACGGAGAGAACCGGCGACTACGAACGGATGCAAGTTTTGAAAACTAACGGCAACGGAGTGCCGATGCAATGCGGATAATGCGATGATGAATGCGACAACCAGATAAATAACACGGCGACGATGAAATAAAAGGGGAATCTTCCGGGGCGTCGGTCTCGGGCTGTTACCAATAAAATACTCAGATCTGAAAATCTTGGACATATTCTATGATTGTGAATACCCATTAATTATTTTCAAACTTGAGCATATTAGTTGAAGTTGGACAAGGAAGACAACGTAATGAGTTATGGTTGTGTATATTTGCATAGAAGTTATATTGTTATGGATCCTTCAACATGTGGTGCATGTTTAGAACATTTTGCTACCCAAAATTTCGTACTAAGTAGAGATACTACTTGTGCATCCAAATCCTTGAGCCAAGTTTCTTCCGTGAGAGTCCACCATACCTACATATATATGGTATTTCATTGCCATTCCAAGTAAATTTTCATGTGCCACCTCTAAACATTCAAAATGAATTTCCTTTTTGTGTGCTCGTACCGCTCATGAAGCGGCAGGGGGTGGCCAATATTTTTCCATGCTAGATGTGTTATTCTCAAGATGAGTGTTTATTCACTTGTCATTGCACGAGAGTACGGCGGTAATAGGGATGCCCAGTCCCAAAATAAAAAAGAAATTTACTTTATGTTGTGAAATAATAAATTCCTTGGAATGTGTTGGTATGGAAGGCACCCGTGGATACGGCTAGCCATGGATTGTGAAAGAATGGCTGAAAAAGGAATAAACTTTATTTTCTGTTTGGGAACCGCCTATGGTATATCTAGCCTGGAAAGTATTGGAAATTCTCGGTTGTTTTCGTTGATAGGAAAGGCATGCCACCCAAAATATTTCTCTCTCTCAATTTAAGCAATGATCTCTGGCACCTATGCAAATCCCTGCTTCCCTCTATGAAGGGACAATCCATTTACTTTCATGTTATTTACTATTCATGTTGAGTCAACTTCTTATTCCAACCTCAGTCAATTAGTTGGCAAGCATCATGTGGTGGGGAAAGATCTGAACACATATATCCAGTCAAATATATTTGATCATGACTTATTATTGTTGACAATTATCTTATGATAAATGAGTTGGGAGGTGAAACATTAAGCCCCTATCTTTCTCTGTGTTCGATGGATGCCATTTGTTCTAAAAATATGCTTTGAGTACTAGCAATCATAGAAGACTATATGATGATTGAGTATGTGGACCTCTTACTTAGACTTTGTTGAGGATAAGTTGAATTGCAATTGTTTGGTGACTAAGAACATTGGTTGTTAAGTTTCAAGAGAATTCATTGTTTGAACCATAACATGTGAATTGGTTGCTACTTTATCATTATGAGTTTTATGAGAAAAAGTTGCTGGTTATGATGCTAGAAAAATTGATTGGAATTATCATTGATCAAACTTATATCCTATGTTAGCATTCACACTTCATAAATTATTTATTTTATCATTTACCTACTCGAGGACGAGTAGAAAATTAAGATTGGGTATACTGATACGTCTCCAACATATCAATAATTTATGAAGTATTCATGTCATATTTGCCTATGTTTTTACTATGGTTTTACGATATATTGGGACTAACCTATTAATGGTTGCAAAAGTGCACAAGTTCTTGTTTCACACTTTGATGTGTAGGAATTACTTGGAAATTGTCGAAAAAACGTAAAAGGAGCCTTGTTGGGGGAGGAGTCTGACTTTTCTGAAATCTGTCCACAAACAATTTTTAGAGATCGTCAGTTTGACCCCCGAAGATGGTGACAAATGGAAAAAACTAAAACTAGGAAAGTATGGGGAATTTTATGGAATTGATTCTGGACGCCAAATTTGTCCCAAACGGAATTCGGATGCGATCTCTAGACCCGTTTTACTGGAGGAAAATATCTGATTACGGGATTACAAGAATTGATGATGTGATTGAGTCGAACTCTTACCATATCTGATATATTCGGCCAAGCCATGACTTTGGGGACTCATGAGGGCTGTGAGGAGTCCCTAGGAAGGTTCTAGAGGTGCCCAAGAGCCATTGGATCAAGGGTCTATCCATCGGATGACCATAGAGCACCGCAGAGGCACATATAAGGAGAAAAAACCCCTAATTTTGGTAGAGCCACCAAAAGCCACGAATTTGCCTCTCCCTTGGCAGCCGCCAAGAAGGGAAGAGGCTCCTCCATTGTAGCACCAAGACCAAGGAAGAAGGGGGGCAAGAGGACGCCGCCCGTCGCCAGCGCCGTGGCCGCCCCCGCCGCCGCCCGTCGCCGACGCCGTGGCCGCCATCGCCTCCATCTATTTGGGTCTGCACGTCTCCATCAACAACTATCTCTTTCTCACCATGATGATCTGTGAGTAATCCTCCTCGGGGCTGACGGTTTGTACCAGTAGCTATGTGTTCAATCTCTCTCTCTCTCTCATGTTCTTGAGATGTCACGATTTTGATGTATCGCGGGCTTTGTTAATATAGTTGGATCATATGGTGTTTTCCCCTCTCTATCTTGTTGTGATGAATTGAGTTTTCCGTTTGAGATTTCGTTATTGCCGGATTGAATACTTTTATGCACTTGAGAGCACTTGATCTATGTCTTGGCACTCAACTCGCGGATTCCCGATGTGCCATTGGGGTAATCTATGTATAGGGGTTGATGCATATTTTCGTCCTACTTTCTCCGATAGAAATATTGGGGTACTCTTTGAGGTTCTTTGTGTGGGATTGAGTATTATGAATCTGAAATTGTTTAATGCATATCGTATAATTAACTCATGGATACTTGTGGTGACATTAGAGTATCTAGGTGACATTAGAGTTGGTTGATGCGTATCATATGGTGTTATTCCAGTACGAACTCTTAGATAGATCGATCGGAAAGGATAACTTGGTGTTATTTTAGTACGAACTCTTGGATAGATTGATCGGAAAGGATAACTTTAAGGTGGTTCCGTACCCTACAAACAATTTCTTCTTATGTTCTCCGCTAGATAAGAACTTTGGAGTGATTCTTCGTTGCATGTTGAGGAATGGTTATGTGATCCAATTATATTAGCATTGTTGAGAGATTGCACTAGCAAAAGTACGGACCCTAGGCCTTGTTTCCAAGCATTAATATACAATTTTGCTCGTTGTTTACTATTTACTACCTTGCTATTTTTATATCTTCAGATTACAAAAAACTATAACTATCATCCATATTGCACTTGTATCACCATCTCTTCGCCGAACTAGTGCACCTATACAATTTACCATTGTATTGGGTGTGTTGGGGGCACAAGAGATTTCATGTATTTGATTGCAGGGTTGCTTGAGAGAGACCATCTTCATCCTACACCTCCCACGGATTGATAAACCTTAGGTCATCCACTTGAGGAAAAATTGCTACTGTCCTACAAAACTCTGTGCTTGGAGGTCCAGCACGAGTCTACAAGAATAAAGTTGCATAGTAGACATCAGATATATCATGGAGATCTACTTTGATGTAGATATTATTGAATATCCTGTTGATGTGCATGGCACCGATGATGGTGACAATGGTGCAGAACGGTTTGAAGAGATGTTTGAAGACCTACGCACATCAGTAGAACAAGCTCAAAGTGAAACTGAAAATCAAGATGCTAGCAATGGTGGAAACCCTTCTGAGAATGAGTTTTTTTGAAGAATGTGATGAAGGAGGCAAAACGGCAACTTTATCATGGTTGTACGAAGTTTTCAAGGTTCTCCTTTGTGGTAAAGCTTCTTCATTTGAAGTCATGCCATAGGATCCCGAATAGTGCATCTATATACTCCCTCCCTTCCTTTATATAAGGTGTATTTGTTTTTTGACAAAATTTCACAATGTAAGGTGCATTTCTTCCAATTTCTCGTAATTCCGTTGTTAGCCCTTCAAAGAAAGGAAAGTATATATCCCCTGATTGCATGCATATCTTCTTCTAAAGAGAAAACAGAAAGTATCTCTCTCCTGATTACGTGTATCTCTTACTTTCCTAGCCTAAATGATTTAGTTGCATATAATTAACGATTTAGCAAGGTTAATTTCGTCCTAACATGTGTATAATTATGTGCCTTGATCACCGTGCTGAAAATAATACACCTAACATAATGGAATGGAGGGAGTATATACCTATACTAATTAGGCACTCCCAAAAAATTTCCAAGTTAATCAGAAATTAGGAGCCGTTAATCTGGTGGGACCGAGTTATTACCGTGGAGATCAACCAATATATAATTATGGACTAAACATAATAGCCACGATTGTTGTAAAAAAATAGTAGTAGCCACGGTTTCTTCAATCCTCCCCAATCAAAAAACTAATCGATCTAAAAAAATTCCCATCTACTCCTGTACGATTCCCTCAAAAAAAAACTCCTACATGGCTCCGTCTCTTCCTCCTCTAATCTAACTAACTACACGGCATCTTCTTCTTCTGCCCTCCTCGATCTATTTTTCTTTTCCGTTATCTCTCTCTCCTTAGATGGAAGACAAATCCATCCACGATCTCTTCCTATCCACTATCTCCCTCGCCCTCGCAGGAGAACGAAATCATAGGATGGATTCCGTGTCCTGAAGGAGTTTTTCCTAATGTATTAGATCCATATTTTTTCACACTATTTATTCTGAATTTATTTTCTTGCAGGTTTACAACGGAATCAACCATTACTTTCTTTGGATTTGGATTCAATTTTTGGCGTCTCCACAGATTGGATCCAGAATCTTCTCACGTATAAATTTTGGATGCTTCATGGAGATCAGGTCGGACCACACGAACTATGCCCATGATCGCTGCTCAAGATTCTCCCACTCTGTGCCAACGTTGTCTCTGGTCGGTTGCTGTCATTGCACATGTTAGTGCGCCCAATTTTTTTTAACAATTATTTGTTCTGCTGGTTAGATGAAACATGTTGCTTACATACTGCACGAAGAACTGCCTTGATCATAGTGTTACTCTCTTTTTTCCAATTAAATCCTTGAATTTGGTCGCAGCATCCCTAAATTTGTTTTAGAACACCATATTAATTCACCTTTTGAGTAGCGCGTATACGTGCAAAGCTAGCTTCAGAAGCTAGCAGACAAGCAGGTTGATGGATTCCGGCGAAGTCACACGTACGAAGCTAGCTCACACACGTAGAGCCGCCGGCTTGATGCGTGTACGACAGTACGTACGGACGAACAGGATAATTTCCACTAGATACACATGCACGCACACGACACAGGAGCACACAGCGATTTGATGGCCACATGACCATGTCGGTCCTGTTTGATTTCTTTCTATTGATCTTACTATCGATTACATATGGGGTTTTATATACTTACATGTATATATATTACTAGACTTGACTTAATCCAAATCAGGCATATCCATCCATGTAGGATACGCATGCATACATGACGGACACGGGATTAACTCTAATACCCTACAGAGTAAACAAGTAATAATCTTCAGAATTTTGTGTTCGTAGCGATTAATCTTTTTGTATTCATTTAATTTGTTATATTCAAGTTCTACATTTTTTTTTGCAGTATACCGTTGAAAACAAGGATCTGCGATATACTCCATGCAAAGGATTCCTGGAAAGGTAACTAGGCTTTAGCATGCCATTAACCCTGAAAGCAATGAAATTATTAGGCTTGACATGATACTAGATGAAGAGGTAATAATTTTCCCAGACAATCATGGTTGTATGACTTATACTCTCCGTCCCATATTAAGTGTCCCTCAAATTGTTGTATAGTTGCTATTTGCTATAAACATCGAGGCATCTTCTCACCGCATTACACTAGTAGAAAACAGGGCTTTGAAACGGGCCAGAATATTGCATTAGTCTCGGTCTTGTTACGAACCGGGACTAATGGGTGCATCAGTCCCGGTTCATGAGGCCAGGGCGCCGGCCGGGCCTCGGCAGGAACCAGTCCCGGTTCCAGACACGAACCGGGAGTAAAGGGCCTCGCTCCTGGCCGTGCCCCTTTAGTCCCGGTTGGTGGCTGGAACCGGGACTAAAGATATGCCTATATATATGCTTGCCCCCACCCGCTCACTCTGTTTTTTTGGCCGGCCGGCACGTGTGAGGTGTGTGCTGCTCTGCTCTCACCTCCTATGCACACGAGGTGTTCGATGAAATGCCAGAGCCATGCTTAAGCTTTCTCCTCTTCAAGCTCGACCTCCAAGCTTCATTTTCGTCAAGATTTGTCTAGGTTTGGCGGTCCGTCACGTCCCATTCCCATCCTCACCGTCGTCGATCGCCCGCGCCGATCTCGTCGCCGGCACCACCGTGGTGAGCCTCTTGTTCTTATCTTCTTTTTTAAAACAAAAAAGTTCTTATTTGTATGATTTACATAGATACTTGTATAAATTTCTTACATTTATTATTGTTTGTTATTATATAGGTCCATGGTTATGGTATCCGCCCACGTCGGACCTCGTCCGGTCTATGATTCGGATATGGTATATTATCTTTTATAACTATTTGTTTCATTTAGTGTTTATGACAATTATGCCGACCAACGTGACATAGATGTGTTTATTCTAGGAGGTATGTGAACCGGAAATTCCAACCGACCCTCTTGTCAAGAGGTTAAATTTAGTTGAAAAAGAAAACGAGGATTTGAAAGAAAAATTGAAAAGAATTGAGGAGGAGAAGAGGAAATTGGAGTTGCATGTTGCCGATGTCGTCCATGACCACAAGATCAAGATGGATGCAATGCGCTTGAAGATTAGAAAGATAATAAAATATGCCATTGATAATGAGGCTTGGTATCATTATGCTGTTGGATCAATTGCTACATTAGTTGCGATTATGATCGCATTTGTTGTTGTATTTAAATGTTTTACATAGTTGTATGTTAGTTTCAATTTATGTTTTAATTAGATGCTCTAGAGAGCTATATGTTGTACTATGAGAACTATGTATGAACTTATTGTATTTATTTTTTCCTCTATAACTTTTGATCACTACTGTATTTTGGTTTTAATGTGATGATGAACTTGTATTAATTTGGTCACTTCTCTATTCATGATGTTCTGTAATGGTTTTTGATACATTAGCACATGCTATGTGGGTGAAATTATGATACCATGCCAATTTTCAACCATTTCAGAGTTCATTTGCAGTTCTTTTCAATTCAGGGCCATCTTAACTCAAAATAAATCACGAAATGCATGAAAAATAGCAAATGAAGTCAGATAAGGGTTGAAAAGTGATGATGTGGCTTTGAATGGTGCATATTGAAAGCAGAAAAAGTCTTGAGTTAAAATATGTTTAAAAAATGAAATCCCTTTGTAATAGACGAGTTTTCGTCCGAAACCCTGATACTTCGAAGGAAATTGTCCAGTTTGTACACGAAGTGCATCCAGTTTTTCACGTAACCCTCTCAACTTTTTAGCACATGCTATGTGGGTGAAATTATGATACCATGCCAATTTTCAACCATTTCAGAGTTCATTTGCAGTGCTTTTCAATCTCAGGGTCATCTTAGCTCAAAATAAATCATGAAATGCATGAAAAATAGTAAATGAAGTCAGATAAGGGTTGAAAAGTGATGATGTGGCTTTGAATGGTGCATATTGAATTTTCATAAAGTATATTTTGTTACAAGATTTAATAGAAACTAAAAAGCTTTTATAAAACTCTAAAAGCAAAAGGAATCAACTAAAATGAATCAATAAAAAATAAAACTTATGCAACTAAAATTGTATAAAATTTATGCATGATAAAATTATATAACTAAAAATAACATATGCAAAATATAATATTAAAGATCATAATATATGCAAAAAAAGTCCCACCTACTAGGCACAACGGCCTGCATACGACTAGAAACCCTACAAATGGGCCAGGATGCAGGCCCGCAGTGCTAGCAGGCCCAACAGGGCGTCAAATAGGCATGTACTGCCTGCATTAGAGAGGAGCTCGAGAGGGCAGCGGCAGCAGCGCTTATAAACCACTCCGAGCCCCTCTCAACTAGCGAGGTGGGACTAAACTTTTGGTACAGGAAGCACAGCCCTTTAGTCCCGGTTGGTGGCACCAACCGGGACTAATGCCCCACTTTAGTCCCGGTTGGTGCCACCAACCGGGACTAAAGGTCTCTGCTTCCCGCCCTTTGGGCTGCTGAAGATTGACCTTTAGTCCCGGTTGGTGGCACCAACCGGGACTAAAGCGGGGCATTAGTCCCGGTTGGAGCCACCAACCGGGACTAAAGGGGGGGCTATATAAGCGGGACTTAGCAGTTTTTCCAATCCATCTGCAGTTTCTTCTCTCCTCTCCCCCGACGGCGCCGACAACGACATCGACGCCGCCAGGCTGCCGGATTTTGCCGTCGCCCTCGCCGACGCCCTGCCGTCCCCGAGCCCGCTGACCGTCGCTGGCGCCGGACCTCCTCGCGCGCTCTCCGCCCCGTCGCCGCATGCCCCCGAGCCGGCCCTCGTCGACATCGCCGGCCTCCAGCTCCATCGCCGCGCCCCCAGTGAGCTCCCCCCCTTTCCCAAGGCCTCCGCTGCCGCCCTGCGCTGCCGCCGCCATTGGCACTATTTGTGTATGGCACTATTTTTATAATGTATGTATGTATATATGTTCATGTATGTATGTATGTATATATTCTGCATATGTATGGCACTATTTGTTTTCATGTATGTATGTATGTATATGTTCATGTGATAGTGAGATTTTTATCCCCATTGATGATAGTGAGATTTTTTAAAAATTGCCGTATCCTGTATCGCCGTACCCGTATCACCGTATCAATGTCGCTGTATCGTTGCTTCGTAGGTTGCCAGTCCCACCATATATATGAACATAATGCACTTGAGAATTTTCATATGTTCGTAGAATGATAACTTCGACATGAGGGGGATGGGGGTCCGCAAGTATCCTCGATGACCATGAGAGAGGCGGTCACGGGTTCAAACCCGTTTCAGTAATACCCGAACCCGAAACCCGCCATCCCCGTCAAAATACTACGCTAAGCATATTGGGCCATTCATCCTTCACTACAAACGACCATGAGAGAGGCGGTCCGCAAAATATCCTCTCTCGAAAGATACGACGACTCATCAGACATGAGGGGGGAGGAGTCCTCGACGATCGTCTGAAACTGACTATTATAAAACTTGTGAACTTTGCATGATGTTTGCCACTAATCCATACTTCTCTCATGGTTGTATATTGCCATGTTTTAATATTTGCAGAAACTATGGCGGACAGAGACTTAGAAAAAGAAGAGTTATTGGGGGATATAATCCGCGATTGAGGCGATATCGATCTCAACTGCTTGTCGTTTCTCAACGAGATCGATGGTGAGGAAAGAGAGGATGGCGGCTTCGGTGAGGAGGAAGGAGATCATGACTGCTCCAGTGATCGAACTGGGGACGAAGGAGATCATGTCGGCTCCGGTGATCGAATGGAGAAGGGAGCCATAACTGCTTCAAATTCCGGCGAGGTATATATTAATTAATCCTCTGCTGACTAGATGCATTTTTTTTGTATGTACATATATTAACGCTTCTTTCTTCTTTTAATTAGCCATCCAGATGGAGCTCCACTTCAGTAAGGAGATGAGGCCCGATGAGAAGGTTGGACGCGCAAGAAAGGTTCACGATCGAAGAAGTCTCTCCAGAAGGCCAACCAATTGCTCCCTACCGGACCAAGAACAAATTTATACATCAGTGCGGAGTGGTTGTTAGGGACATCGTCCAGATCAACTGCCAAGAATGGAATAAGGAAAAGGAGCCTCAAGTTCCTTATGTCAACGATAGACTAAAAGATGATCTTTGGACCAATCTGATGAGAAATTTCAGCCTACCGTCAGAGGAGGACCCGAATAACCCAGTTATACAGCGAAAGGTCAGGGCGTTTGCTCTTAAGAAGATGACAGAACTATTCAAGAACTAGAAGAAAGTATTGAACAGGAAGTTTGTCGAGAATTCAGAGGTCAATATGAGAAGACTCCAGAATTCAGAGGTCAATATGAGAAGATGAGAGATCACTGGCCCGCGTTTGTGGCCTACAAGAAATCGGAGAAGGCTAAGAACAGGTCACCTACAAATAAGAAAAATGCAGCAAGGAAGGAGTATCACCATGTTACGGGGTCAGGTGGCTACAACAAAGCCCGGCCTACGTGGGACAAAGCTGAGCAAGACTTGCTTGCTAAAGATGTCCAACCAAAGACATTGCACTGGCCAGATCAGGCAAGGACTTGGTTCTCCGGGGTTGGGGGAACTTTGGACCTAGAAACAGGGGAGTGTGTCTGGACGAAAGCTCAACTTGCAATACCATTCAAAAAGCCTGAGGAAACAATCAAGAAATCGCTGGAAGGGACGTTCGTTCCCGACAGAGAGAAGGACGAGCTGTCATTTTCCCTCGGGAATCCTGAACACCCTGGACGAACACGAGGAACATCAGGCTACATTCTGTGGAAGGTTGGGTTTCCCGACAGTGCTGGTTACAGAAGCCGACAGAGAAAGAAGAAAGAGGAAGCAAGCGAAATGCAGAAGTTGAATGAAAGATTAGCGAAACTAGAGGCACTTGAGAGCCAGCGAGCTACCGGCCAACCATCTCAGCGGCACGAAGATCCTTCATTGGAGACTACCCATGATGCTACCCCACCATCTCAGCGGAGAATCAGCGTGGCTTCCACTGAGCTCGTTCATCCTGATAGCACGGCTCATCGCTACCCCGTGGATGGTATCACGCATAATGAACATTGTGTGCTAATGGCGAAATGTCATAACCTGACCTTGAAGGCGGCGGTCTTCTACTTCTTGAGCTTGCGTTGGTTTTCCCTTGAAGAGAAAAGGGTGATGCATCAAAGGAGATAAGTATTTCCCTCAGTTTTGAGAACCAAGGTATCAATCCAGTAGGAGGTACAAGCAAGGCCCCAATCTATGCACCTGCACAAACAATCAAACACTTGCACCCAACGCTATAAAGGGGTTGTCAATCCCTTCACGGTCACTTGCAAGGATGAGATCTAATAGAGATAGATATAAAAGATTACTAAAAGTAAAACTAAATAAAAGTAAATAAAATTGCAGCAAAGTATTTTTGGTATTTTTGGGTTATAGATCTGAAAATATAATATGGAAAATAGACCCGGGGGCCATAGGTTTCACTAGAGGCTTTTCTCTTGAAGGAAAATAATACGGTGGGTGAACAAATTACTGTCGAGCAATTGATAGAAAAGCGCATAGTTATGACGATATCCAAGGCAATGATTATGCATATAGGCATCACGTCCGTGTCAAGTAGACCGACACGATTCTGCATCTACTACTATTACTCCACACATCGACCGACTCCTGCCTGCATCTAGAGTATTAGGTTCATGAAGAACAGAGTAACACATTAAGTAAGATGACATGATGTAGAGGGATAAACTCAAGCAATATGATGAAAACCCCATCTTTTTATCCTTGATGGCAACAATACAAATACGTGCCTCGCTACCCCTACTTTGTCACTGGGTGAGGACACCGCAAGATTGAACCCAAAACTAAGCACTTCTCCCATTGCAAGAATTACCAATCTAGTTGGCCAAACCAAACCAATAACTCGAAGAGACTTACAAAGATATGAAATCATGCATATATGAATTCAGAGAAGATTCAAATAATATTCATAGATAATCTGATCATAAACCCACAATTCATCGGATCTCGACAAACACACCGCAAAAGAGTATTACATCGGATAGATCTCCATGAAGATCATGAAGAACATGGTATTGAAGAACATAGAGAGAGAAGAAGCCATCTAGCTACTAGCTATGGACCCGAAGGTCTGAGGTAAACTACTCACGCATCATCGGAAGGGCAATGGTGTTGATGTAGAGGCCCTCCGTGATCGAATCCCCCTCCGGCAGATCGCCGGAAAAGGCCCCAAGATGGGATCTCACGGAAACAGAGGCTTGCGGCGGCGGAAAAGTATTTTCATGGCTCCCCCTGGTATTGGGGGAATATTTCTGAATTTATAGGTGAAAAGTTAGGGTTGGAGGAGCTACGGGGGCCCACAAGCCAGGGGGCAGCCCCCCCCCCAGGGGCGCGCCCTGATGGCCTGTGGCCCACCCGTAGGTCTTCTGGCCTCTTCTCCAAGCCTCCTGGGTTCCTTCTGGTCCAAGAAAAATCAGCATAGAATTTTATTCCGTTTGGACTCCGTTTGATATTCCTTTTCTGCAATACTGAAAAACAAGGAAAAAAACAGAAACTGGCACTGGGCACTAGGTTAATAGGTTAGTCCCAAAAATAATATAAAATAGCATATTAATGCATATAAAACATCCAAAATAGATAATATAATAGCATGGAACAATAAAAAATTATAGATACGTTGGAGACGTATCAGCATCCCCAAGCTTAATTCCTGCTCGTCCTCGAGTAGGTTAATGGTTAAAACAGAATTTTTGATGTGGAATGCTACCTAACGTATTTATCCATGTAATATTCTTTATTGTGGCATGAATGTTCAGATCCATAATATTCAAAAAAAAAGTTTAATGTTGACATAAAAACAATAATACTTCAAGCATACTAACAAAGCAATCGTGTCTTTTCAAAATAACATGGCCAAAGAAAGTTATCCCTACAAAATCATATAGTCTGGCTATGCTCCATCTTCATCACACAAAGTATTTAAATCATGCACAACCCCGATGACAAGTCAAGCATTTGTTTCACACTTTTTATGTTCTCAAACTTTTTCAACTTTCACGCAATACATGAGCGTGAGCCATGGATATAGCACTATAGGTGGAATAGAATATGGTGGAGGTTGTGAGGAAAAGGAGAATATAGTCTCACATCAACTAGGCGTATCAACGGGCTATGGAGATGCCCATCAATAGATATCAATGTGAGTGAGTAGGGATTGCCATGCAACGGATGCACTAGAGCTATAAGTGTATGAAAGCTCAAAAAGAAACTAAGTGGGTGTGCATCCAACTCGCTTGCTCACGAAGACCTAGGGCAATTTGAGGAAGCCCATCATTGGAATATACAAGAAAAGTTATATAATGAAAAATTCCCACTAGTATATGAAAGTGACAAAATAGGAGACTCTTTATCATGAAGATCATGGTGCTACTTTGAAGCACAAGTGTGGAAAAAAGATAGTAGCATTGTCCCTTCTCTCTTTTCTCTCATGTTTTTTGGTGGGCATCTTTGGCCTCTTTTTTTTATTTGGGATTCATTGGCCTCTTTTATTATTTTTAAAGTCCGAAGTCTCATCCCAACTTGTGAGGGAATCATAGCTTCTGTCCTTTCCTCACATGGGACAATGCTGTAATAATGATGATGATCACACTTTTATTTACTTACAACTCAAGAATTACAACTCGATACTTAGAACAAAACAAGACTCTATATGAATGCCTCCGGCGGTGTACCGGGATGTGCAATGATCTAGCATAGCAAATGACATTAATGAAAACATCACGCTAGCTATCTTACGATCATGCAAAGCAATATGACCATGATGGTGCGTGTCATGATAACCGGAATGGTGGAAGTTGCATGGCAATATATCTCGGAATGGCTATGGAAATGCCATAATAGGTAGGTATGGTGGCTGTTTTGAGGAAGGGTATATGGTGGGTTCTATGCACCGGCGAAAGTTGCGCGGTACTAGAGAGGCTAGCAAAGGTGGAAAGGTGAGAGTGCGTGTAATCCATGGACTCACATTAGTCATAAAGAACTCACATACTTATTGCAAAAGTCTATTAGTTATCGAAGCAAAGTATTAGACGCATGCTCCTAGGGGAGAGGTTGGTAGGAGTTAACCATCGCGCGCTCCCGACCCTCACACAAAGGATGATAATCAATAAACAAATCATGCTCCGACTTCGTTACATAACGGTTCACCATACGTGCATGCCACGGGAATCACAAACTTTTAACACAAGTATTTCTACCAATCCACAATTACTCACTAGCATGACTCTAATATCACCATCTTTATATCTCAAAACTATATGCAAGGAATCAAACTTCTCATAGTATTCAATGCACTTTATATGAAAGTTTTTATTATATCCCTCTTGGATGCCCATTATATTAGGACTAAATTCATAACCTAAACCAATTACCATGCTCTTTAAAGACTCTCAAAATAATATAAGTGAGGTACGAGAGTTCAAATATTTCTATAAAATAAAACACCACCGTGCTCTAAAAAGATATAAGTGAAGCACTAGAGCAAAATTGCCTAGCTCAAAAGATATAAGTCAAGCACATAGAGTATTCCAATAAATTCACGATTCATGCGTGTCTCTCTCAAAAAGATGTGTGCAGCAAGGATGATTGTGGCAAACTAAAAAGCAAAGACTCATATCATACAAGACGCTCCAAGCAAAACACATATCATGTGGTGAATAAAAATATAGCCTCAAGTAAATTTACCGATGGATTGAAGACGAAAGAGGGGATGCCTTCCGGGGCATCCCCAAGATTAGGCTCTTTGGTATCCTTGAATATTCCTTGGGGTGCCTTGGGCATCCCCAAGCTTAGGCTCTTGCCACTCCTTATTCCATAGTCCATCAAATCTTTACCCAAAACTTGAAAACTTCACAACATAAAACTCAACAAAAAACTCGTGAGATCCGTTAGTATAAGAAAAATAAATCACCACTTTAGGTACTATTGTGAACTCATTCTTTATTTATATTGGTTTAATATCTACTGTATTCCAACTTCTCCATGGTTCATTCCCCCCGATACAACCCATAGATACATCAAAATAAGCAAACAACACAAAGAAAACAGAATGTGTCAAAAACAGAACAGTCTATAGCAATCTGTAAACTTCAAATACTTCTGTAACTCGAAAATTCTGAAAAATTAGGACAATCTGGGAAATTTGTATATCAATCCTGTGTGAAAAGTCAGATCCAATTGACTCTTCCGTGAATTTATAAAATTCCTGGACTGGGCGTCAAAGTTTCTGTTTGTCAGCAATATCAAATTAACTATCACCGTAGACCATCCCAAAGGTCTTACTTGGCACAAACACTAAATAAACCACAAAAACACAATCATAACAGAGGCATAATTGTGTCAACACTCAAAAACAGAAAGTAAAAAGAAAAATTTTATTTATTCATTGGGTTGTCTCCCAACAAGCGCTATCGTTTTACGCCCCTAGCTAGGCATAATAATTTCAATGATGCTCACATAAAAAGTAGTAATTGAAATATGCAATAGAACATCATGAATCTCATGACAAGCACATTTAAGTCTAACCCACTTCCTATGCATAGGGATTTTGTGAGCAAACAATTTATGGGAACAAGAATCAACTAGCATAGGAAGGCAAAACAAGCATAACTTCAAAACTTTGAACACATAGAGACGAAACGTGATATTATTGCAATATGTAGAAGCATAAGATCCTCCCTCATAATAAATTTCAGTAGCATCATGAAGGAATTTAACAAGATAACTATCACATAAATCATTATTTTCATGATGCACAAGCATAGAATTTTCATTACTCTCCTCATAAGCAAATTCCTTATCGTCCATGGTAGTGGGAGCAAACTCACCAAAATAACTATCATGAGACACTTGATTGACATAACCACATTGCAAATTAAAACCATGATGATAAGTTTCATGGTTATCATTACTCATTATATCATACGTGTCATCACCATCATCATAAATATGAGGCATGCAATCATCATAATAAATTTTCT
Organism: Elymus sibiricus; assembly: GCA_039707655.1. Lineage (NCBI taxonomy): Eukaryota > Viridiplantae > Streptophyta > Magnoliopsida > Poales > Poaceae > Elymus > Elymus sibiricus. Next base: position 25,947,550 of record CM077675.1, read on the forward strand.
CACCAAAACTTGGGGGACTAGAAATATCATCTTCATCAAACATAGCATCCCCAAGCTTGTGGCTTTGCATATCATTAGCACCATGGATATTTGGAGAATTCATACAAGCAACATTGCAAACATGCTCATCATTCAAGGAACTATCATGAATCACCTTATAAATTTCTTTTTTCAACACTCCATCAAAATTTTCAGATTCATGATTTTCAAACGAAACTTCATAAAGATAATCAAGTGCATTCAACTCACTAGCAATTGGTTCATCATAATTTGGCTTTTCGAAAAGATTAGCTAGTGGATGAGGATCTATATTAATAGATTTTTATCCAGCGAAGATGCAAGCAAAAATAGAAGGCACATGGCAACACAAGCAAAGATAGCAAACGAGAGATCTGATGAGAAAAAGGCAAACGAAAAAGAGGGCGAATAAAACGGCAAATTGGTGAAGTGGGAGAGAGGAAAACGAGAGGCAAATGGCAAATAATGTAAATGCAAGAGATGAGTTTATGATGGGTACTTGGTAGGCTTGATGTAGACCTCTCCGGCAACCACGCTAGAAATTGGCAAGTTGACGGGAGAGTTCTTGTCTTGACTTGCTATGTATCCTCCCCGGCAACGGCGCCAGAAATCCTTCTTGCTACTTCTTGAGCTTGCGCTGGTTTTCCCTTGAAGAGGAAAGGGTGATGCAGCAAAGTAGATAAGTATTTCCCTCAGTTTTGAGAACCAAGGTATCAATCCAGTAGGAGGTACAAGCAAGGCCCCAATCTATGCACCTGCACAAACAATCAAACACTTGCACCCAACGCTATAAAGGGGTTGTCAATCCCTTCACGGTCACTTGCAAGGATGAGATCTGATAGAGATAGATATAAAAGATTACTAAAAGTAAAACTAAATAAAAGTAAATAAAATTGCAGCAAAGTATTTTTGGTATTTTTGGTTCATAGATCTAAAAATATAATATGGAAAATAGACCCGGGGGCCATAGGTTTCACTAGAGGCTTCTCTCTTGAAGGAAAATAATACGGTGGGTGAACAAATTACTGTCGAGCAATTGATAGAAAAGCGAATAGTTATGACGATATCCAAGGCAATGATTATGCATATAGGCATCACGTCCGTGTCAAGTAGACCAAAATGATTCTGCATCTACTACTATTACTCCACACATCGACCGACTCCTGCCTGCATCTAGAGTATTAAGTTCATGAAGAACAGAGTAACGCATTAAGTAAGATGACATGATGTAGAGGGATAAACTCAAGCAATATGATGAAAACCCCATCTTTTTATCCTTGATGGCAACAATACAAATACGTGCCTCGCTACCCCTACTTTGTCACTGGGTGAGGACATCGCAAGATTGAACCCAAAACTAAGCACTTCTCCCATTGCAAGAATTACCAATCTAGTTGGCCAAACCAAACCAATAACTCGAAGAGACTTACAAAGATATGAAATCATGCATATAAGAATTCAGAGAAGATTCAAATAATATTCATAGATAATCTGATCATAAACCCACAATTCATCAGATCTCGACAAACACGCCGCAAAAGAGTATTACATCGGATAGATCTCCATGAAGATCATAGAGAACATGGTATTGAAGAACATAGAGAGAGAAGAAGCCATCTAGCTACTAGCTATCGACCCGAAGGTCTGAGGTAAACTACTCACGCATCATCGGAAGGGCAATGTTGTTGATGTAGAGGCCCTCCGTGATCGAATCCCCCTCCGGCAGATCGCCGGAAAAGGCCCCAAGATGGGATCTCACGGGAACAGAGGCTTGCGGCGGCGGAAAAGTATTTTCGTGGCTCCCCCTGGTATTGGCGGAGTATTTATGAATTTATAGGCGAAGAGTTAGGGTTGGAGGAGCTACGGGGGGCCCACAAGCTTGGGGGGCGCCCCCCAGGGGCGCGCCCTGGTGGCTTGTGGCCCACCCGTAGGTCTTCTGGCCTCTTCTCCAAGCCTCCTATTTTCCTTCTGGTCCAAGAAAAATCAGCGTAGAATTTTATTCCGTTTGGACTCCGTTTAATATTCCTTTGCTGCAATACTCAAAAACAAGGAAAAAACAGAAACTGGCACTGGGCACTAGGTTAATAGGTTAGTCCCAAAAATAATATAAAATAGCATATTAATGCATATAAAACATCCAAAATAGATAATATAATAGCATGGAACAATAAAAAATTATAGATACGTTGGAGACGTATCATGGTCGGCTATGTCTTACCTCCTCGACCTCATGCAACTTTCCATTGCACTCCGGTTCCAGCTGGCTTTGCTATTGTCGGGGTGGATGAAATAATGGACGGCTTTGATGGGCTGGAGCTTGAGTACGCTACAGATGAAGGGGAGCTTCTTCTTCGATATGCCTTAAGGACTACCTGTCTATGGAGAAAGGAACACATCGTGCTTCCATACTGGACGCCGCCTCAGCAGACTCAGGCGGAGGAGGCCCCGGTGCCTGAGTCGTCTCCGATGCGTCAGCCGTCTCCGGTGCGTCAACCGTCTCCGGTGCGTCAGCCATCTCCGCTGCCTGAGTCGTCTCCGACGCGTCAGCCGTCTCCGTCGCCTCAGCACACTCCGACGGAGGAGGCCCCTCAGCAGAATCCTCCTCCGCCTCAGCTGTCTCCGCCGCGTCATCGGACTCCGCCTCCTCTGCCGCCTAAGCAACAACAGAAGAGAGGCGCCGCCGCTCCGGCGGCTAGCAGCAGTACGAAACAGAGGAGATTCAGATACGGCCCAAGCCTCAAGCCTCTTCCCAAGTTACCCTACGAGAGGTCTGAGGAGGAACTCAACGAGATCGTGGATGCCGATGTGAAACGTCAGCTCGCACCGAAACGCCCACCTGAAGAGGAGAAAATAGATCCGGTGAAAGCGAAGCGAACTCTGGATGCCCTTAGGCGACCACCACCGCCTCCGTCGCCATCAAACTATGACCGATGTATTCAAAAGAAATATGATCAAGCGATGTGGTCGGGAAGCTTAAGTAGAAGTGGCTCAAGAAGTGGGAAAACAATTCCCCAGCTCAGCGAACAAGAACCGCAATCGTGCCCTCCGCTCAAGGTGGTTACCGATATCGCTAATGATCCAGAGAAAACGGCCGATGGTCTTGCTATCACTGCTGATGATTACTTACCCGATTCGGTACACTTCAAAACGACTGAGGTAGTACCATCCTTAAGATACGAGCACGGGAAACCTCTCGTCACACGTGAGGAGCTCAAGGGTCTAACAACGAGGATGCGACATTTGCATGAATGGTACTTGGAAGCCTGCAAGGAGGGGAACAATAATATCTTGGTGGGAATAAAAAATGAGCACTTCTTCAATGGAAAGCAGATGTTGTTCATTGAATTTGAAGAAATTTTTCAGTTATACAACCAAAAGGAGCTCGACAAAACTATCGTCAGTTCCTATTGTCTGTAAGTATTTTTTCTGTAATTAAGTCTCTAGCTCAGCTCGTTCATTGCATATATTAATTATCCTTACACTATATTATGCAGAATGAAGATCCTCGAATGCAAACAACTACAAATCTATGACATTGGGTTCATTGACCCAAATTTCATAAATGAACATACGTTAAAATAATTTCCCGCTGATACAGAGACAAATTTGCTAGATGCGTTACTTGGACAACAAACCAGAAAGGAAATACTATTTCCTTGCAACTTCAAGTGAGTGTTACTATCTTGTGCACATTCTGTTTCGCTTACTCGAGGTTAAGTGCAATTAATGAGTTATGTGTGCGCAGTTTCCACTTTATTCTGCTAGACATTCAGCTTGAAGAGGGAAAAGTAACTGTCTTGGACTCGAGACGTAAAGACCCTAAGGAGTGGACGGGCATGAGTCAAATACTTCAGAAGTAAGTTCAATCATTATCGCACCGTATCGGCAACTTTCGTTCATTTCCAGATATCAAGTAATCATTTTCTTTGCCGGGCAGGGTTTGGAAAAAGTTCACCAAACAGGTTAAGGGTGTCAAATGGAAAAAAGAGCTGCAATTTTTACACCCCAAACTAAGTACTACTCTAGTACCGAGCATCTCTCATTGATTCTAGTTTCAATACCATTATCATGCTTGATTATCATTTTGATTAAACTCTATTCTCGTAAAGTGCTTGTGGCAGGCATCCGGGACTAATTTATGTGCTTACTACGTTTGCGAGTTCATTCGCCACTTGACCACTGAGCGGGGCCGGGGCATATCTGACGAACAATTTGAAATACGTAAACAATATTCACAATTTTATTTTATTACCATCAATTGTGTTGAGTTTTACTGACCCCCTTCTTTAAATTAGATCTGGCAGATGCGGGACGAACTCCTACCAACTGATCGCGTACGAGCAATTCAAGAGGAATTGGCGGGATTCTTTGTTGAGCATGTCATACCTAAAGATGGAGAATGCCATCAGGATCTCGATTGCTATGTTGGTAATAGACGTTAGGATCGTAAGAGATGTTATATTGTATATATGCATGAACGTGTACTATATGTAATAGCGTCGAATAGATTTACGAAAACTTGTTGCATATTGTTCGTCCAAGCACTGAGAAAGAGAGGTCACTTCTCTTTATATATTGACCATGACGATGTTGTGTAATGGTTCCTTCATTGCTATATGTAGTAGCTAGCGTCGAGTTGAATGAAAAGCGTAAAATAAAAATGGTAAACACAAAAATAAAAGGGGGAAACACAATAGGAAAACCCCTAAACCCCTCCTTTCAAAAAAAAAAAAAAACCCAGCACCTGGCAGGTGCTGACGCTTGGCTGCCATTTAGTCCCGGTCGGTGTTACCAACCGGGACTAAAGGTCCTCCTGCCTGGGCGCCCCAGGGCGGCCACGTGGAGCTTAGTCCCGGTTCGTAAGCCAACCGGGACTAAAAATGATGGGCATTAGTTCCAATCGTTTTGTCCCGGTTGCAGAACCGGGACTAAAGGCCGTCTGCAACCGGGACTAATGCCCTGTTTTCTACTAGTGTTATACGACAATATGATACATGGGATTGATCCAAGAAGGGTTGGAAGACATGCATGATACCAAATTTTAGGGTTACACCTGCTCTGAATTTCCATCCACTTGAAGGTGATAAGATACTTAATTTCGTGCACACAACAAAAAATCTAGATATAAAAGGTCAAAAATACCAGAATTTGCAGAATAAAGCTTCATGTTTTGTAGAATGAGTGACACGCAATGTACTTGCAGTGGCTATCGCATTCGGTTGTACGGACATCCGTCAAGCAGACGGACGCATCGGACATCGGAGGCGAAGGCAGGAAAACAATACCACCGGCACTCTCTATTGCATAGCCGTGGCCCGTAGAGGGCAACTGGGACACGTAACATGTCCACATACAAGTCCCTGTGCCAGGTATGTAATCAAATGGTACGCACCGTGATACAAGCATGTTGAAGCAAGTAATCAACTGGTCATACGGACACTGATATTATCAAAGCTATTCTGTGTACTGCATAAATGTGTTGATTTATGGCAATGGCACTACATGTTAAGCCTGTGTACAAGTAGCGGGTGCAAATTCGACATGGTGTGCTGGAGCTAGGATACAAACACAGTTTCAATAATCTTTCTCATGACGTCGACCCTGCTCAGGATGTCCAACCACAGTCAAGACTGGATCACAATTTCTACTATAAAATGGAATATATGAACATATAATAATCAAGCGGACTCAGCGGCGAAAAGAGGAGCTACAAGATTCTCAACCCACAAAGTTGACAGTACGACGAATTGGTAATGTTAGGAGATTGCACTTGATGTTTGCAACCAAGGAATAGATGAAGTTTTAGCATTTTATGTTCTCGGATAGTGAATTGTTTCAACACTTATTATATGAAAGTGCAAACATGTGACTATGAAAATGTTATATTGTTAATATTTGTGAATATTTTTATTTGCAACATTATTAAATAATTTTTACTTAGGCAATCAAAGTATAAGTGTTACTAATTACACGTGCAAGGTCGAGATGTATATAATGTCACCCGTTCTAAAATATCATCTATTTGAGGATGGTGTGTGCATGTCTAGCTTCAACACATAGGGTTGTAGAGCAAAAGGACAATCATTTTAATTTGTGGGTGTCTATGAGTTGCAACAACAAGTAATGCATCACGACACGATTTTGTCAAACTTCGGGGAAAAGTTAATTTTGACATGCATGGCAAATTTTGACATCCATGCGCAACCGAAGCTTAGTTTTTATATTAACCGTCCAATTTAAAACCCTTGCATGTTCTTGAAGTTGTACGTGAGTGTCCAAGAAAAATGTAGTGTTCTGCATCTTTCTATATACCTAAAGGATTTGTATGGTAGCCAATACAAATTAAAACACATGTGTTTACATGCCGACATGAGTAGTGGTTTAACACAATAAAAAATTAACATGGTATCCCGTATTGATGGATATATTGATTTCTAACAGTAATACACTGCCAAAGATTGCACAAAGGAAAAAATTGGGTTCATATGGAATCTTCCAATGGTTCATGCTATGCTACTGAAATTTCACCGTGTCAGATATCTAAGTACCTATGTACCTTGCCTAATATGATAACCATTTAAGTAAGTTCAAGATATATGTAAATCTTTGCCCATATTTGTGAATATGTGTCACGTATAATGTGTAATGGTGCAAGTATAATAATATATATCAATAGCCCGTGCGGATGCACGGGTTTTTAACGTATGCAAAATATATTAAAAAGTGTAAGTTGGATTTCCCCCTCATGTTGATATGGCATTGTCTATAAACATTTAATAATGTTTCCATTTGGTGATATTCCAAATAAATATTTAGCCATCTTGGTAACAAAACATATTTGCGACTGAAATTACATTGCTTTACTTAGACACTCACATGTATTGGTGCTTACCAATAATCCAAGTTACTTTCATGGCTTCTATAGCGTGTTCCAATATATTTATATATGTTTCAATTGTTATGTGCAAGCATCCTTTTATACAAAAGACTAATATGTGTGATGCACAATAGCTAATATGAAGTGAAATACAAAGTGATAAAACAAAAAAAAAGTTAAAACTAGCCCGTGCGAGTGCACGGGTTCACGACTAGTTTACTAAATTTTTGAAGCTATTAGCTGAAGCATTCCCTGAACCCAATAATCTCCAAAAATTGTATAAGGAAGGAAAGAATCTTCTAAAGGAATTAGGCCTTGGGTATGAGTCTATACACGTGTGCTTCAATAATTGCATTCTGTTCAGAAAGCAATATGCCAATCATGACAACTGCCCAGTTTGTGGCCTGTGAAGGTGGAAAGACCCTGCTAGAAAGAAGATTCCACAGAAAGTGTTGAAGCATTTTCCATTGGTGCCTAGGTTAAGCAGGATTTTTGTTTCCAAAAAAGGCGTAGAAGAAGCACAATGGCATAAGCTAAAGAGGAAGCCTAGTGAGAAGGAATTGAGTCATCCAGCTGACGGTGATGCGTGGAAAGATTTTGATGAAAATTTTCTGAAATTCGCAAAAGATGCCAGGAACTTTAGGCTTCGCATTGCCACTGATGGGTTCAATCCTTTTGGGAATTTTAACTTAACCTATGGTATGTGGCTTGTATTTGTTATACCATACAACCTTCCACCTTGGGCATGCATGGATCAGTCAAATTTCATAATGGCTCTGCTAATTCCAGGTCCGGCCCAAATCACCTGGCAAGCACTTCGATGTCTTTCTACAACCACTTCTAGAAGAATTACTCGAGCTCTGGGAGGGTGTGCATATATATGACGCTCTTAATGGAAAAATGTTTGATCTTCATGATGTAGTTCTATGGTGCATTCACGATTACCCAGCTCTAAGCACTCTTTCAGGGCGTACCACAAGAGGCTATTTTGCATGTATTCATTGTGACAAACACCCTCTTTCTTACAGCCTAAGGAGCAAAATTGGGTATATTGGTCACTATCATTTCCTTCCAAGGGGTCATCGTTTGCGGAGAAACAATGAATTTGTTGGTCTTCATGAAAGTAATGATGAGCCCAGTAAATTCTCTGAGAAAGAGTTGCAAGCAGAATTGGAGAAGGTTAGACCTGGGAGACAACTAGAAAGTAGGAAAAGGAAGAGTTCTGACTTGGGCAGCAAGAAGGCTCATGTGCCAATTTGGAGTCGGAGGGTTTCTTTGTGGGATTTTAAGTATTGGGCAAAGTTGAAGCTGAGACACAATCTTGATGTCATGCACATTGAGAAAAACATGTGCGAAAACCTCATTGGGACAATTCTTATCTTGGAGGGTAAGACAAAGGACACACTTAATGCTAGGATTGATCTCGATGATTTCAATATTAAAGAGGAGCTGCAATTGAGGAAGGAAGGTAACTCATATGTGATGCCTCGGGCCCGATATACCTTGTCCAATGAACAAGTGGTTGCATTTTTTCAATTTTTACAAGATTTAAAGTTTCCAGGTGGGTTCGCTTCCAACATCTCAAGATGCACAAGTGATGATGGAACCAAGATACAAGGACTGAAAACACATGATTGTCACATTCTTCTGCAAAGAATCTTACCTTCTGGCATGAGAGGATTTTTGGACAATGATATATATCAAGCAATAGCTGAGTTAGGCAAGTATTTTAGGGAACTGTGTAGCAAAACTCTTAATTGGGATGTCTTGGATGAAATGAAGAAGGAAATCCATGTAATTTTCTGCAAGCTTGAGAAAATTTTACCACCAACTCTCTTTGATGTGATGGTGCACCTTGCCATACATTTACCTGAAGAGGCATTGCTCCGAGGCCCCGTACAATGTGGTTGGATGTACCCAGCTGAAAGGAGGCTATATTCTTTAAAGCGCTATGTGAGGAATAGGGCGCGACCAGAAGGTTTGATTGCTGAGGCATATATTGCGGATGAATGCTTGACATTTTTCTCCAAGTACATGGATGATGTTGAAACAATATTTAATCGGAAACCAAGAAATATAGGTTTTTCAGATGAAGAAGTCTATGGTGTTGCTGTTTTTGGGCATGGAGTTAATTTTACTTCAGGGCTATAAGAAGACTAGTCAGAAAACTAGTAAGAAAAGATCCGCTGCCATGCCCCCTGGTGGATTCAAGCCTCGGCCTCCTAAGAGAGTTCATGCGGACCCCCCAACTAATCCACGAGTCACAAGGTCGAAGAAATCTCTATTACAAGATGATGATGCAAGTACTCAAAGTAAGGAGATGTCGGATTCTAAACATCAGACACCAAGTTTCATCCATATATAAGGCAACTGCTTCTGTGTCTTGTACCCACCAAGCAGAAGAAATTGTTCCCAACTTTGATGACCATGGTGTTGAAGGCAAGTTCCTTACTATTATTATCATATCATGTTCATTTTTTTTCTTTTGAATTGCTACCGTAGTCTATTAGCTTTGATTGCATGATGAACATACTCTCACTGGATGATTATTTCTAAAAAGATGGTGATCCTGCACATTATGATGACAACAACTAGATTGCCAATCGAGCTGATCTCATTGCCCATCGTGATGAAGAAAATGAGATGGCAAACGAAGCTGGTGGTAGTGGCCAACCAAGTCAGCAAACCCAACCTAACAATAACTCTAAGCTTGCTGATGTTGTCTTCTCTACTTGTGCTTAAACCGTCTTATAACCATGTTTGTTGCTTGCATTGCTAGACTGAGATGGAAAACAAGGCCTCTCAGCCTCAGAAGATGGTCAGGAATCGAACTCTGCGACCGAGGCTGTAGCTGAAGTGCTTGCTAAGCACACTAAGAAGCCAAGGTTTCTTCAGCATGTGGGGATCCAACATGTCCATGCGAGATCCAGTGATAGTAATTGTCAAGCAGAATTGGCAGCGAAGAAGAGGGGCAATGTCGAGCTTCGGGAGCTTGTTGGCACCTTGACCAAGCAGTTGAAGGAGTCCGAAGAAGCAAGGACCATGCAAGATGAGGAGAACATGAAGAAGCAAGCTGCGATGGATGCAAAACTAGACTTTTTGCTAAGTTAGTTGCAAGCAAGATCAGCTCAAGGGTAAGTTGTTTGTCCAGGATCAGCCGTCTTTCTCTACTTATGCATGGAAGCTATGTGAATGTGATATACTGCTAGAACCTACCTTCTTATTTTGTAATGCTGTTTTGTGCAAACTGCACACTATTGGTTGCATTTTGCTGCTCGATGGTTAGTGGATGTGGAGATGTAAGCTCAATGTTACTTGTGCTTTGTGATGCTGTGCCTCTTTTATGTTTTTGTGAGTAAGCTCAATGTTAGGCTTGGAAACACATTTCGCGTAAAAAAAGGGATGCCTTGGGTAGAAAAAACACTAATGGGCCGGATGAAGTGGGCCTCGGAACACACTTTCCGGCTACAAAAAACACAAGTGGCGCGTAATTTTAATGGGCTGATGTGCATATTGAACAAGTAGAAATGGGCCAATGGAGAGGATAAATGATTACGTGCCAGCCCAAAATGAATGGGCCAACCAGCTGCGGGAAAATTGTCTCATAGGCCTGGTCGTGCTAAAATAAATGGGCCAGACCATATTGGACCCTATGCTACATGGGATTACAAGACGCCATGTCGGACCAACAGAGATGCCACATGGGACTCGGCTTGCTACACGTCATGTAAATCCGTGACGGAATAGTCCATCATAGAGGACCGGGCCGTGGGCGGGCCGGCCGGGCCTGGGGTCAGATCGATGACAAAAATAGACTGCCATGACCCATGACGGAAACCCAAATCCGTCAAGGATGGGCGGGTTGGCAAATTATGACGCGATATACATGACGGACTACAGGACTGTCACGCGTAACCATACGTGATGGTATTTGGCACGTCTGTGACGGTCCTGTACTGTCACAGATTAACGACTTTCTTGTAGTGCTTGGTAATACACTAAAGAAGGGGGGGGGGGTGGGGAATGACCATCAGTGACAACCGAAATATCAGAGAGGGAGTGTCCACCATATACGATCAAAATATTAGTGAGAGAGATTCCCGTTGTTGTCGTGGGGGTCGCTTCTCCTTCTTTCTCGTGTGCTAGACGTTTTGGTAATGCACTCGGGGAAGAAGGGAGGAGCGACCATCACCGACGGTTGAAATATCAGAGAGGGAGTGCCCACCATATACTCCACCAGAGATGAGAGTTTTCATGGGAGACTTGACAGACCAAAAGTCAACCCATGCAGAATAGTGATATGTGTGTTGAGTTCCTCCTATTTGCCGTTGATTTTTAATCTTTCAATTATAAACACAACAAATGGATGACGACGATAGGATCTCCGAGTGCGATGACTGTACCGACGACAGGGGTATGTAAGACATGGCTCAGTTGGAAAATGGTAGATGCTTCTCCACCACGCTTAAGGAGGGCTTTGAATATTTTACTATATGAAACTTTAGCGGCAAGTATTTCTTCTTAATTAAGCATGAATTAATATTTTTACTTTAACGCGTATTTTTTTTTTATAATTCAACTAGTGCATCCCCTGCTATGCAAGACCTTATGTCTTAGAGAAGCTCTCTTTGGAAGAAATGGAAAAGGTGGACACGAAGAAAGCTAACCTTTAAAACGAAACATGGTTTCATTTTTTAGGTTAAGATCATAATTGAAGTAGGTCACACACATTTTGGTTGTTCAAATTGGAAAGGATTATGCAAGGCCTATGGATTTGACGAGGGTATGAAAATAACCTTCGATATTGGCATTCCTCAAGATGATTCCGAACATGATAAAGACATTTGGGTGGATCTGGACATGATTCCAATTCAACCTCCATGTGAGTTTATTAAACAAATTTGTTAAATAAACTATATTGCTTATTTAAAATAGTTCTTATTCACCCCTACTTAACTTGTTTATTTGTAATTGATAGCTTATTTCCTTTCTTTGAAATATATACCGAAGATAATAGACAAGACCTACTACAGTTATGCTCAAAACTAACTTGGGACGAGAAGAATTCTCTTGTCGACTTTGTTATAGATGTTCTGACTTGTAAGATCATTTTTGGATCTGGCCAAAATTATAGTGGATACGTGCCACTAGTCCACTAGTTGAGCGATGGTAACATTCGTGCAAATATAATGGTACGGTTTTTTACTATTGTGTCACTAGTCCATCTTTCTTCTTAAGTAAACTACATTGCTAACTATGTTATTGTTATGTTTTTCAACATAAGCTCCCGGATAATGTTGTGCCTCAGTTGATGTTTGTAGAAGGTCAGATGGCAATTGTTAACGTACGACCAGGGACGGGGGCTTTCGAATGCGCATACTCTACTTCTTAATAGATGAAGGTCTCAAAATCAAAGGATGGAGAAGACTAGGGAATGAGCGCAGCCCACAAATTGGAGACTGGTGGATCTCTATGCTCCATTATGGAGATGGAGGCTTTTTTCTATTTTATACAATTGTACCTAAGAGAAAGGAGTAGGTCCTAGAATGATAACAATTAACTAGTAGTGGTTAACTTATGATGAGACATTGTTATATCACTACGATAATGATGAGTTATAATATCACTACAGTGATGATGAGTTATTATATCACTAAGATGACGATGAGTTGTTATGTCACTACAATGACTATGAGTTGTTATTTCATTATGATGATGATGCGTTGTTATATCATTATAAGAGAGTAGGCTCCAATTTGTTTTATACATGGCACATATTACATTACCTTGTCCGTGTAAAAGTTAGGATTTTTTCTTCATTCATTTTCTGTTATTTTAGCATTAAACGAATTTCTAGCAATTTACAAGATATAATTCGAATTTGAACTACATGTACCCTAAAAATACCTTCATATGGAAACAAACTTCATAGTACTTACGTAGTAGTTCACCCTGGTTTCTGGCCCTTTTGTTTTGTGGATTTCATATGGATTAGTTGATTTTGGTGGCTTTATTTGGATTTTCCTTGGCCATTTTATTTCTGATCAAAAGAAGTTGGATCTAGTGAACCAATAATCTCGCCAAAGATTCACTACCATCTTCACAAAATTCTTATAGCCTCCACTACTCTTATGATTCCAGTATCTGCAAAATATATGAGGCTCCATAGTGCTACTTTTGTACACAATAATTAACATTCTTTTTTGCCCAAAATATTACATTTGTGAAGGAGCACCAAGCTAGGCTTATCTTATAAAGCTGAAAATTTAGCACTTTGCTCTTATTACCATGTTACTTTAGTACTCCAAGGCCAAAGTCAACTTGAGCCTACTGCTGCTACATGTACCGTGATTCAAATAGGGGTAAGAGCAATTCCAACAGCCCCCTATCCCTAAATTAACCGCTTTTTACAGGAAGTTGAGGCAAAAAACCTCTCCAACAGATCTCGTAAATCTCCCTTAACTTTAGAGGATCCCGTAAGTCAGCCTCTATCTCACATCAGGTTCACGGGAAGATGTCATTCCCATGTAATTTTAGCGCGATTGTAACCACCTGAAACATCCACACGGCCCAACGGAATGTCGTCGCCGCGCCGGTACCTCACCTGAATGCCGCTGTGCTGCCAGGCAGGGGTGCTCTCACGCCGCCGCCGCCGACGGCCAGGCCGCCTCGCCGTGCCTTCCTTGGCGGCCACCACGCACCCGCGTCGCCACCCGCCAGCGACCAGCGCACCGCCTCGTGCCGCCGCTTGCCGGTGTCCGTCATGCGTGTCACTGACTGGTGGTCCCTGGGCCATTAAGCTTATTTTTAATGAAAATTAAATAAAAATATATTTAAGGAAAGAAGTTTAGGAAACTGAAAAAAATTGCTCCCAGACAACTTCCCATAAAAGTTACGGGAAGTCTAAAAAACTGGGTTCACAGGAGGATTTTTAGGGGAACTGCAGATGAGCACTCCGCTGCATATGCACGCTACATTTTGGAATTTTAGGAAAAAAATCATATGCACTACAAAAGGGAATGGAGAGAGTATAGTATATGTTTCAGAACAAAACATGTATGTGTGCTAGTTCCACCCACACATTAATCGATCGAATACATTTACACACAAATGAAGATGCACCATACACGGGCAGGTTTGGCGCCTTCCCTTGCCGACCTACGCGTAGCTATCTATCGTTTCTCCACCTTCACACCCTGCAGCTAGGCGATTGAGCGATCCTTGGATCGTAGCGTAACGGCCACTAGCTTGCAGGTGCGGTGTTGGGGGTGCACAGAAGCACTTTTACATCCTGCCGGGAACTAATTACCTGCTTCTAACTGCGAACATCACACTTCCTGTTACGGAAAAAGAATACTTGGTAGACCGATATCTTATGAATTAATGTGTAAATTTGTTTTACAATGTAAATAAAAAGTGTATAAACCTCCTAGAAACAAGCCATTAACACTAAATAAAAGGGGAGAAACATCAATGTTCCCTCCCCCCCCCCCCCCCCCCACCCCCCCCCCAAAACAAAAGACATACATCAAAGTTATTGTTGGAATATACCCTTCAAAAAAAAGTTATTGTTGGAATAGTGCGCAAATTTTGAATAATTAAATCAGGATTAATATCATGGCAAGTGTGCTAGCAGATCTTGTCATAAATGTTGTGACGAGGAATAAACTAGCATGCCAATCATATTTGCTTATGAAGCAAACACAAATACCAACAGCAAGATAATGAGCATTTACGCATTGGTCGCAAAAGTAGCAGAAGTGTTCTTGTCACTATAGTGTTCATGGTGGTGAGGTGGTCGTCATAGCAGTGGTCTGATTAGAGAATTCGTCGTAACCAAAGTAGTCCAATTGGATAAGTCATCGTAGTCGAAGTAGTCGATCGAAGAAGAGGTTGTAAACGTAGGAGTCGATCGACATAGTGGTTGTGGACTAAGTAGTTATCAAGCGAGCAATCGCACTGAGATGCTCCAAAAAACCTTTACCGTCCCTTACCTAGACTAGGTTCTATAAGGACACGGTTTCAGAGTCCTGCTCTCCCATACGACCGTGCACACGGTTGCCGAGCGCCGAGATGGGATAGATATTCAATATACTAGCTCGATTCGGTCACATCTGCCGCTATTCTAATCATTATGCAAAAAGAAGTGCTGTAAAAAGCACCTCTGTCCCTTCATTTCCAAATTATTACAAATATTAATAAACAAAGTATTTAGATTCTTGGAGTTATGGTGTCATTAACCTAGGATTTACCCTTTTAACAACAGGTCTTCCATGTGGAGAAGTATGGGCTAATGAGGCATGGGGATCCTATTGGAATTGGGATCCTAAAGAAACTTCGTCATTTACTACTTTCCGCGCATGGGTGGGTTTGTTGTGGCGAGGCACGCGAGGGAGTGTGCACACTGGTGCTCTTTTTTCTCATGCAACAAGGAAAAGTAGAACCAACAACCTTATATGTTAATGACATCTCTCGGCTAGTGGCAACAGGTGACTAAACTTTTTACGCATGCCATGCAACAGGGATTAGGTTTTTATGATTTTATTAATTAAATGGGCTTTAAGTCCATAAGATCTAAGGTTATTGCCCCACTGAATTGTGCAGAGTTCTAATCGCAAAAAAGAGTTATTCCCTCTATCAGTACTTATAAGGCCAATTAATCTTGTCTTATCAGTCTTGTTTAACTTTGACACAAGAAGAGTATATATACGGTCAAGTTTTATCTCAGGTGACTCACTTTTTTCCTGTTGATTGGTGTCTTTTTTAATGGGTTTGAGATTAGATCTGGTTAAGTTTTCATGGTGTACCTAAGTACGTGTCCATAGTGCCAGCACGAGTGGGCCAGCATTGCGTTATCTTGTCTTCACTGCCCGGGAATGCACACATGCATGGATAACTCGCTATTTTGTCACGTATGCGTTTCTGCAGTACAAACTTGCATGCATTTTGATGTTGATGCCAAAGCTCAGAAATTGGTCAAACTTGCATGCTTCGCCGACTTCAGTGTCAAACTAATTTGCTGCCATGCATTTTGTTTGTATCTGTTACGAGCCCAAAGAATCCGCTGTGCGTCTGCAAGCATTTCCATGTACTATGTGCAATGCCAAACTAGTTTTTGTTTTTAGAGGATACAATGCCAAACTAGTTACCCTTGCCGACTTCAGTGTATATATTAGAAACATTCTACACCGTTCTTAATTAATACAAATATTGTTTGAAGAAAAATCAATACAAATGATAGAATGTTTTCAACACGAAAGTACTACACTACCACTATTGAAAAAAGGCTTATAGGCGGGCTTAATTTAGTGGCGGGCAATATCAGGCACCTGCCACGGTTATTTTGAAAAAAGTTCCAGTGGCAGGTATGAAATTTCGACCGCCACTGCTACCTTTATAGCAGTGCCGGGCAAAAACTACCATCTGCCACTCGTATACTATTACAAATTTACACGTGTTATAAACTCAGGTGTGGTGGGCAGGAAATAAGTGCCGGCCACTGGTTTGTCATGCACCTGGCGCACAAAAAACTTGCCCACCACAACCAAATTGGATGGTTAGAGGGACAGTGGTATCCCCAGCCCACCAGGGTTCAAATCCTGGTGCTTGCATTGTTCCTGGATTTATTTCAGGATTTCCGGCGATACGCTTTCAGTGGGAGGAGACGTTCCCGTCGACGACGAGGTGCCTACGGTGACTTCGTAAATCTCAAGATGACATGCCGGCTCAGTCTCTCGGAGGTGCTCATAGGGGTAGGGTGTGTGTGTGCGTTCATAGGGGTGAGTGTATGAGCGTGTATATGAGCGCTTGCGTCTGTAGTGTGTTCAAAAAAAAAATACCCGCGCCAAAAGTTTATGAAATTTCCAAATGTTTGCCGTGGTGGGTCTTATCGGGTGCTCGTCACACGTATCTTAAGTCCGAAAATCCTAGAAAAAACATATTTACAAAACCCAGAATAGTCTCAAATTTGAGCATTCGAATTCAAATGTTTGATAATATTCATAAAAAGTTTAAAGTTGAAATCACATAAAAAAATTGAATTCCGTGTGGTAGGCTGTGGATTCTGTTCGAAACCCTAACACTTCGCACGAGAGTGTTCGGTTTATTCCGGAGGTGCATCAATTTTTTGCAGTAACACTCACGAATTTGTACCATGCCCTACATGGGTCCAATGAAGACACCATGCAAATTTGACCAATTTCTGAGCTTATTTCCACACTATATGGAACTGAAGAGCGTTTTCCCTTTATTAGTGGCCGCAAAATAAATTAATGCGTCAAAAATAGCAAACCTACTAAAAAATGGCCAAATTTAAGCATTGGAATTGCAATGGTGTGTAGTATTCAAATAAAAAGTTTGAAGTTCAAATCATATAAAAAAATTGACTTTCGTGTGGTAGGTTTGTGTTTCCATTCGAAACTAACCCTTCGTTGGAAAATGTTCGGTTTATACAGGAGATGCATCTAGTTTTTTTTCATAACATTCTCGGTTTTTTAGCACATCATATTGGTGTCCTTTGAAGGCACCATGCCAAGTTTGATAACTTCGGAGCTTATTTGCATGCTAGGTAGAATGGAATTGCGTTTTGCCATCTTTACTGGCCGGAAAATCAGTTAATGTTTTGAAAATAGCAAACCTACTAAAAAACTGGCCAAATTTAAGCATCCAGATTCCAATGGTGTGTATAATTCATAGAAAAGATTGAAGTTGAAATCATGTAGAAAATGGAGTTTTGTGTTGAAGGGGACGGTTTCCGTTCAAAACCTTGAGATTTCAACGGAGAGTGTTTGGTTTGTACACGAAGCGCATCTAGTTTTTGTGTAACATTCTCAAATATTGACCACACTATACATGTGTCCTATGAAGGCATCATGCCGATTATAACCTACTTCGAAGAATTTTTGTATGCTTTGAACGGAAGTACGTTTTGCACTTTTTAGTGGCCGGAAAATCAGTTAATGCTGCAAAAATAAAAAACCAACGAATACATGTTCAAATTTGAGCATGACTATACTTACAAACTAAATATGACCTCACAGAAAAATGGAACCAAAAAATACCCATAAAACAACAAAACACTTAGACGAGACAAAAAATGGAAATATAAATAGTGGCGAGTCTCCACAAATGCAGGCCATTACACGTCTATTTGCTGTGGCAAGCACTTATCCGCGCCCGTCACTGCTGACGCCTAACGGAGAAAATACAGCGGTTCCCCCAAACTAACTCAAATCAACACATCGTACCACACCCTCACCGACGGCCATCCCCTCGTCTTGCGACCGTGCCTCTTCTATCGTTGTTGCGTCTTCACGGCGTCACGCCACTCCAAGCCTCTGTCGGTACGTCTCGGTATCCCTTGCTCTTGTTTCTCTCGCCACCAGGTTAGGGCGCCACCGCCGCCGCTAGTGGTAGGGCGACGTCGCCGCTAGGGTTAGGGAGACGCTGCCGCTAGGTCTAGCATTAGGGCTGTTGAAAATATGCCCTAGAGGCAATAATAAATTGGTTATTATCATATTTTCTTGTTCATGATAAACGTTTATTACCATGCTAGAATTGTATTGACCGAAAACTTAAATACATATGTGGATACATAAACAACACTATGTCCCTAGCGAGCCTCTACTAGACTAGCTTGTTGATCAAATATGGTTAAGGTTTCCTAACCATACACATGAGTTTTCATTTGATAATGGGATCACATCATTAGAAGAAATATGTGATGGATAAGACCCAACCGAAAGCTTAGCATATGATCGTGTCTCTAAAGTTTGAACGCTATAGTCTTTCTTCATGTCAAGTATGTGTTCCTTACACCATGAGATCATGCAACTCCCTGACACCGGAGGAATACTTGGTGTGTATCCAAACGTCACTTCGTAACTGGGTGATCATAAAGGTGCTCTACAGGTATCTCCGAGGGTGTCTGTTGGGTTGGCATGGATCAAGACTGGGATTTTGTCACTCTGTATGACCGAGAGATATCTCTAGGCCCTCTCGGTAATACAACATCATAAGAAGCTTGCAAGCATATGACTAATTAGTTTAGTCACGGGATCTTGTATTACGGAACGAGTAAAGAGACTTGTCAGTAACGAGATTGAACTCGGTATGGAGATACCGACGATCGAATCTCGGGCAAGTAACATATCGCTGGACAAAGGGAACTGCATACGGGATTAACCGAATCCTCGACATCATGGTTCAACCGATAAAAGATCTCGAGGAATATGTAGGAACCGATATGGGCATCCAGGTCCCGCTATTGGTTATTGACCGGAGAGGTGTCTCGGTCATGCCTACATGATTCCCAAACCCGTAGGGTCCGCACACTTAACATACGATGATGCTAGAGTAGTATTGGGATATGTACATTGGTGACCGAATGTTGTTCGGAGTCCCAGATGAGATCCCGGACATCACGAGGAGCTCCGGAATGGTTCGGAGGATGTCCTATTTGGGGTTCTGGAAAAATTTTGGTTTTTTTCGGTATTGTACTGAGAAGCTTCTAGAAGGTTCTGGAAGGTTTCGGAGGGGTCCTGAAGTCCATCAGGGGTTCCACCACGTCCCAAGGCCCTTCATGGGCCTTGGGAGTGCGCGCTGGCCTACATGGGCCAGACGCACAAGTCCTTTTTACTAAATATGGACATAGGTGGAAAAACTTGCCAAATAAGGAAAGGAGGGGAGTTAGACTAGGAGTTGGACTCCTAGTCCAGCACCTCCCCTTTGGTGCACTAGCCCTAGGGCTTGGAGGCCTGGCCACCACGCCCCTCCACCTATATATATAGAGGAGGGGGCGCACCAAAGAGCCACCACAAGCGTTGGGGCGCCTCCGTCTTCCCACAACTCCACCATAGATCCGGTTTTTGTGCTTGGCCAAGCCCTGCCGGAGTTTCCGTTGCCATCAACACCACCACGCCGTCATCCTGGACACAATCAAGGAGTAGGAGACGTCACTGAGCTGCACATGTGCTGAACACGGAGGTATTGTCCGTTCGGCACTTCATCGGATTGGATCGCGATCAGATCGTGAAGAGTACGACTACATCAACCGCGTGATTCACGCTTCCGCTTAACAGTCTACAAGGGTACCTAGACACACTCTCCCCTCTCTTTGCTATGCATCTCCTAGATTAGATCTTGGGTGTTGCTTAGGAATTTTTTTGATTTTCATGCTACGTTCGCAATAGTGGCATCATGAACACCAAAGAAGTTTGTGGGCGTTGATGTTCAGATTGCTTACTTACTTTGTCTTATTTGGATTCGGCGGTATTGTGGGATGAAGCGGCCCAGACCAACCTTACTTGTCCACGTACAAGAGACCGGTTCCACTAACAGACATGCAACTTGTATTGCATAAAGTGGCCGGCGGGTGTCTGTCTCTCCAACTTTAGTTGAATATGATTTGACAACGGCAGTCCTTATAGAAGGTTGAAGGCAACTTGAGCATCACCGTTGTGGATTTGCGTAGTTAAGAACTGTTCTTTCTAGTTGCCCAACAAGCCATGTAAAATTTGTAACAACAAAGTAGGGGATGTCTAACTTGTTTTTGCAGGGCATGTGGTGATGTGATATGGGCAAGACGTGATTTGATATCTTTTGATGTATGAGATGATCATGTTTTGTAATAGTTTTCACGACTTGCATGTCGATGAGTACGACAACCGGCAGGAGCCATCGGGTTGTCCTTAATTTATTGTATGACCTACGTGTCAATCAGTAAACGCCATTTAATTGCTTTACTTGATCGCTATGCGTTAGCAATGGCTGTAGAAGAAATAGTTGGTAGAGACAACCATATGACGACACGATGATGGAGATCATGATGATGGAGATCATGGTGTCATGCCGGTGACGATGGAGATCATGCTGATGCTCTGGAGATGGAGATCAAAAGCACAAGACGATGATGGAGATATCATGTCACTTATATTGATTGCATGTGATGTTACTTTATGCATCTTATTTTGCTTAGGACGTCGCTAGCATTATAATATGATCCCTTCACTTAATTTCAAGAAAAATGTGTTCTTCCTAAGTATGCACCGTTGCGAAGGTTCGACGTATCGAAGCACCACGTGATGATCGGGTGTGATAGACTCTTCATTCACATACAACGGGTGTAAGCCAGTTTTACACATGTAGAATACTTGGGTTAAACTTGACGAGCCTAGCATGTACAGACATGGCCTCGGAACACGGAGGACCGAAAGGTCGAACATGAGTCATATAGTAGATATGATCAACATGGAGATGTTCATCATTCACACCACCCCACCTCACGTGATGATCGTATATGGTTGGTAAATTTGGATCATGTAGTACTTAGACAACTTGAGGGATGTTGATTTAAGTGGGAGTTCGCTAATAATTTGATTAACTCAACCAATTATCATGAACATAGTCTTAGTGTCTTTGCAAATTATGTTATAGATCAATTGCTCGCGTTGTAGCTTCCCTGGATTTTAATACGTTCCTTGAGAAAGCTAAGTTGAAAGATGATGGTAGCAATTATGCGCACCGGGTCCGTAATCTGAGGATTGTCCTCACTACTACATAGAAGAATCATGTCCTTGATGCACCGCTCGGTGCGCCACCCCTTCCAGTGTCGTCTGTAGATGTTGTGAACGTATGGCAGGCACGATCTGATGACTACACGATAGTTCAGTGCGTCATGCTTTACGGCTTAGAACCGGGACGTTTTGAGCACCACGGAGCATATGAGATGTTCATGAGCTAAAATTGGTATTTCAAGGTTATGCCCGGGTTGAGAGGTATGACTCCTCCGACAAGTTCTTCAGTTGTAAGATGGAAGAGAACAACTCAGTTAGTGAGCATGTACTCAGAATGTCTGGGTACCACAATCACTTAAGTCAGCTGGGCGTTAATCTTCCGGATGCTGCAGTGATCGACAGAGTTCTCCAGTCACTGCCACCAAGCTACAAGAGCTTCGTGTTGAACTATAACATGCAAGGGATGGAGACGATCCCTGAGCTATTCGCGATACTTAAGGCCGCGGAGGTACAAATCATAAAGGAGCATCAAGTGTTGATGGTTAATATGACCACTAGTTTCAAGAAACTCAAGGGAAAGAAGGGAAACTTCAAGAAGAATAGCAAGCCAGTTGTTGCTCCTGTGAAGAAGAATAGCAAGCCAGTTGTTGCTCCTGTGAAGAAACCCAAGGCTGGATCCAAACCTGAGACCGAGTGCTTCTATTGCAAGGGGATTGGTCACTGGAAGCGGAACTGCCCCAAATACTTGGCAGCTAAGAAGGCTGGCAACGTCAACAAAGATATATTTGACATACATGTTATTGATGTGTACCTTACTAGTTCTCGTAGTAGCGCCTGGGTATTTGATACCGGTTCAGTTGCTAATATTTATAACTCAAAACAGGAGTTGCGGAATAAAAAGAGACTAGCTAAGGATGAGGTGACGATGCGCGTTGGAAGTGTCTCCAAGGTTGATGTGATCGCCATCGACACGCTCCCTCTACCTTCAAGATTAGTTTAAACCTAAATAATTGTTATTTGGTGCCTGCGTTGAGCATGAACATTATATCTGATCGTGTTTATTGCGAGACGGTTATTCATATAAGTTAGAGAATAATGGTTGTTCTGTTTATATGAATAATATCTTTTATGGTCATGAACCCAAAGTGAATGGTTTATTCTTATTGGATCTCGATCGTAGTAATACATATGTTCATAATACTGATGCCAAAAGATACAAAGTTAATGATGATAGCATACTTGTGGCACTGCCTCTTAGGTCATATTGGTGTAAAACGCATGAAGAAACTCCATGCTGATGGACTTTTGGAATCTATCAATTTTGAATCACTTGAGACATGCGAACCATGCCTTATGGGCAAGATGACTAAAACCCCGTTTTCCGATACGATGGAGCGGACAAGTGACTTGTTGGAAATAATACATACTGATGTATGCGTTCCAATGAGTGTTGAAGCACGCGGTGGATATCATTATTTTCTTACCTTCACTGATGACTTGAGTAGATATGGTTATATTTACTTGATGAAACACAAGTCTGGAACTTTTGAAAAGTTCAAGCAGTTTCAGAGTGAAGTTGAAAATCATCATAACAAGAAGATAAAGTTCCTACGATCTGATCGTGGAGGACAATATCTGTGTTACAAGTTTGGTATTCAATTAAGACAGTGTGGTAGTTTCACAACTCACGCCACCTGGAACACCACAACGTAATGATGTGTCCAAATGTCATAATCGTACTTTATTAGATATAGTGAGTTCTATGATGTCTCTTACCGATTTGCAACTATTGTTTAGCAGCATTCAATTTAAATAGGGCACCATCCAAATCCATTGAGACGAGACCGTGTGAACTATGGTTTGGCAAGAAACCTAAGTTATCGTTTCATAATGCTTGGGGATGCGACAGTTATGCCTGATAAGCTCGAACCCAAAGCAGAAAAGTGTGTCTTCACAAAATACCCTAAAGCAACAATTGGGTATACCTTCTATCACAGATCCGAAGGCAAGAATTTGTTGCCAAGAATTCTAGAGAAGGAGTTTCTCTCAAAAGAAGTGAGTGGGAGGAAGGTAGAAGTTGATGACGTTATCGAACATCCACTTGAATTGGGGAGTAGTGCAACACAGAAAGATGTTCCTGTGGAGCCTACACCAATTAAAGAGGAAGCTAATGATGATGATCATGAAACTTCAGATCAAGTCATTACCGAACCTCGTAGGTCGACAAGAACACATACTTCCCCTGAGTGGTACGGTAATCATGTCTTAGAAGTCATGTTGTTAAACAACGGTGAACCTACGAGCTATGAGGAAGCGATGATGGGCCCGGATTCTGACAAATGGCTAGAAGCCATGAAATCCGAGATAGGATCCATGTATGAAAACAAAGTATGGACTTTGGAAGACTTACCGAATGACCACAAGGCCATTGAGAACAAATGGATCTTTAAAAGGAAGACAGACGTTGATGGTAATATCACCAGTCTATAAAGATCGACTTGTCACAAAGGGGTTTCGACAAGTTCAAGGAGTTGACTATGATGAGACTTTCTCACCCGTAGTGATGGTAAAGTCTGTTAGGATTATGTTAGCAATTGCTGCATTTTTTGATTATGAAATCTGGCAGATGGACGACAAGACTGCGTTCCTTAACGGTTTCCTTAAGGAAGAGCTGTATATGATGTAGCCAGAATGTTTTGTCGATCCTAAGGATGCTAACAAAGTATGCAAGCTCCAGCAATCCATCTATGAACTGGTGCAGGCATCTCGGAGTTGGAATCTATGCTTTGATGAGGTGATCAAAGCTTTTGAGTTTATACAAGTTTGTGGCGAAACTTGTATTTACAACACTAGTAGAAAACAGGGCTTTGGTCTGGGCCAGGATAAGGGCATTAATCCTGGTTCACTTACGAACCGGGACCAAAGGGTGCACCAGTCCCAATTCGTGAGACTAGGGCGCCGGCCGGGCCTCGGGTGCCATTGGTCCCGGTTCGTCTAGCACTTTTGGTCCCGGTTCCAGACATGAACCGAGACCAATGGGCCTCGCTCCTGGCCCAGCACCTTTAGTCCTGGTTGGTGGCTGGAACCGGGACCAAAGGTCGGTCTTCTGTGCCGGTTCTAGCCACCAACCGGGACTAAAGATATGCCTATATATACCCCCACCCCTGCCCGCTCACTCTGTTTTTTGGCCGGCCGGCGTGTGCAGGTTTGTGTTGCTCTAGGTCTCACCTCCTATGCACATGAGGTGTTCGATGAAATGCCCGAGCCACACTTAAGCTTTCTCCTCTCCAAGCTCGACCTCCAAGCTCCATTTTCCTCAAGATTTGTCTACGTTTGGCGGCCCGTCCTGTCCCGTCCCCGTCCTCACCGCCGTCGATCGCCCACGCCAATCTCGTCGCCGGCACCACCGTGGTGAGCCTCTTGTTCTTATCTTCTTTCTAAAAGAAAAAATTCTTACTTGTATGATTTAGATAGATACTTGTACAGTTTTCTTACTTTTATTATTGTTTGTTATTATATAGTGCCATGGTTTTGGTATCCGCCCCCGTCGGCCCTCGTCCTGTCTATGATTCGGATGTGCTATATTATCTTTTATAACTATTTGTTTCATTTAGTGTTTATGACAATTATGCCGACCAACGCGACATAGATGTTTTTATCTAGGAGGTATGTGAACCGGAAATTCGAACCGACCCTCTTGTCGAGAGGTTAAATTTAGTTGAAAAAGAAAACAATTACGTGAAGAAAAAATTGAAAAGAATTGAGGAGGAGAAGATGGAATTGGAGTTGCATGTTCCCAATGTCGTCGAAGACCACAAGATCAAGATGGATGCAATGCGCTTTAAGATTAGAAAGATTAGAAAATATACCATTCATACTGAGGCTTGGTATCATTATGCCGTTGGATCAATTGGTACCTTATTGGCGGTTATGATCGCATTTGTTGTTGCATTTAAATGTTTTACATAGTTTCAATGTATGTTTTAATTAGATGCTCTAGAGAGCTATATCTTGTTCAATGAGAACTATGTATGAACTTTATGTATTTATTTTGGTCACTACTGTACTTTGGTTTTAATGTGATGATGAACTTCTATTAATTTGGTCACTTCTCTATTCATGATGTTTTGTAATGGTTTTTGATACACTTAATTATATAATGCACGCAGATGAACCGGCAATGGATGTACGGTGACCGACGCACCTCCGAGTACATTAAGGGCCTGCATAATTTTCTCGAAGTGGCTGAGGTAACCAAGCAGAATGGTTTTATGTATTGTCCATGTACTATCTGTGGGAATACGAAGGATTACTCTAACTCGAAAACCCTACACGTCCACCTGCTTGAGAAGGGTTTCATGCCACACTATAATGTTTGGACCAAGCACGGAGAAAGAGGGGTTATGATGGAAGACAACGAAGAAGAAAAGGATGATGACAACTATCCGCCCCCTGAATACGGTTATGGTGCAATGGGGGAAGCTGAAGATCAAGAGGAAGAACCAGACGATGTGCCTGATGATGATCTTCGCCGGGTCATTGTTGATTCAAAGAGACAATGCCAAAGTGAAAGAGGAAGTTGAAGTTCAATCGCATGTTAGAGGATCACAAAAAAGGGTTGTACCCAAATTGCGAAGATGACAACACAAAGCTCGGTACCACACTGGAACTGCTGCAATGGAAGGCAGAGAATGGTATATGTGACAAGGCATTTGAAAAGGTGCTGAAAATAATGAAGAATAAGCTTCGAAAGGACAACGAATTGCCCGATAGTACATACGAAGCAAAGAAGGTTGTCTGCCCTATAGGATTGGAGGTGCAGAAGATACATGCATGCCCTAATGACTGCATCCTCTACCGCGGTTCGTACGAGGATTTGAACGCATGCCCGGTATGCTGTGCATTGCGGTATAAGATCAGACGAGATGACCCTGGTGATGTTGAGGGCCAGCGCACCGGGAAGAGGGTTCCTGCGAAGGTGATGTGGTATGCTCCTATAATACCACGGTTGAAACGTTTGTTCAGAAACAAAGAGCATGCCAAGTTGATGCGATGGCACAAGGAAGACCGTAAGAAAAATAGGAAGTTGAGAGCACCCGGTGATGGGTCGCAGTGGAGAAAGATCGAGAGAAAGTGGGGGGGACTTTACAGATGACCCAAGGAACGTATGGTTTGGTTTAAGTGCAGATGGCGTTAATCCTTTTGGGGAGCAGAGCAGCAAGCATAGCACATGGCCTGTGACTCTATGTATGTATAACCTTCCTCCTTGGTTGTGCATGAAGCGGAAGTTCATTATGATGCCAGTGCTCATCCAAGGCCCTAAGCAACCCGGCAATGACATTGATGTGTACCTAAGGCCATTAGTTGATGAACTTTTACAACTGTGGAATGGAAAAGGTGTACGTGTGTGGGATGAGAACGAACAGGAGGAATTTGACCTACGAGCGTTGCTGTTTGTAACCATCAATGATTGGCCAGCTCTCAGTAACCTTTCAGGACAGACAAACAAGGGATACCACGCATGCACGCACTGTTTAGATGACTCCGATAGTATATATTTGGACAAATGCAGGAAGAATGTGTACCTGGGGCATCGTCGATTTCTTCCGACCAACCATCAATGTCGAAAGAAAGGAAAGCATTTCAAAGGTGAGGCAGATCACCGGAAGAAGCCCGCCCTCCGTACTGGTGATCACATACTTGATATGGTCAATGATTTACATGTAATCTTTGGAAAGGGTCCTGGCGGACTATCTGTTCCGAATGACGCTGAGGGACGCGCACCCTTGTGGCAGAAGAAATCTATATTTTGGGACCTACCCTATTGGAAAGACCTAGAGGTCCGCTCTGCAATCGACATCATGCACGTGACGAAGAATCTTTGCGTGAACCTGCTAGGCTTCTTGGGAGTGTATGGGAAGACAAAAGATACACCGGAGGCACGGGAGGACCAGCAACGTGTGCACGAAAAAGACGGCATGCATCCAAAGCAGTATGAAGGTCCTGCCAGCTACGCTCTTACCAAAGAAGAGAAGGAAATCTTCTTTGAATGCCTGCTCGGTATGAAGGTCCCGTCTGGCTTCTCGTCGAATATAAAGGGAATAATAAATATGGTAGAGAAAAAGTTCCAGAACCTAAAGTCTCATGACTGCCACATGATTATGACGCAACTGCTTCCGGTTGCATTGAGGGGGATTCTACCGGAAAACGTTCGATTAGCCATTGTGAAGCTATGTGCATTCCTCAATTCAATCTCTCAGAAGGTAATCGATCCAGAAATACTACCAAGGTTAAAGAGTGATTTGGTGCAATGTCTTGTCAGTTTCAAGCTGGTGTTCCCACCATCCTTCTTCAATATCATGACGCACGTCCTAGTTCATCTAGTCGACGAGATTGGCATTCTAGGCCCTGTATTTCTACACAACATGTTCCCCTTTGAGAGGTTCATGGGAGTCTTAAAGAAATATGTTTGTAACCGTGCTAGGCCAGACGAAAGCATCTCCATGGGCCATCAAACAGAGGAAAGCATTGGGTTTTGTGTTGACTTTATTCCTGACCTTAAGCCGATTGGTCTCCCTCAATCGCGGTATGAGGGGAGACTGACTGGAAAAGGCACGCTATGAGCGAATTCAATAATATGTAGGGACGGGCATTCTTTGTCTCAAGCACACTACACTGTTCTACAGAATTCTACCTTGGTGACCCCGTATGTCAATGAACACAAGAATATTCTGCACCCCAAACACCCGAAGCAGTGTGACGACTGGATTACATGTGAACACATCAGGACTTTCGGCAGTTGGTTGCAAACACATCTCATGGGTAACACCACTGTTGCAGATGAGCTATACTCGTTGGCCAGGGGACCATCTTCGACTATATTGACTTACAAAGGGTACGAGATAAATGGGAATACATTTTACACGATCGCCCGAGATCAAAAGAGCACCAACCAAAACAGTGGTGTCCGCTTTGATGCAGCAACCAACAGGGGAAATGACACATATTATGGTTACATAGTGGACATATGGGAACTTGACTATGGACATGATTTTAAGGTCCCTTTGTTTCGGTGCAAATGGGTCAATCTCTCAGGAGGCGGGGTACAGGTAGACCCGCAGTACGGAATGACAACAGTGGATCTGAACAATCTTGGGTACACAGACGAACCATTTGTCCTAGCCAATGATGCGGCGCAGGTTTTCTATGTGAAGGACATGTCTACCAAACCGAGAAAAAAAAGATAAGGAAGCGAATACATCATACGATGAGCCAAAGCGCCACATAGTTCTTTCAGGGAAAAGATACATCGTGGGAGTGGAGGGCAAGACAGACATGTCTGAAGATTATGAAAAGTTTCATGAAATTCCTCCCTTCAAAGTGAAGGCTGACCCAAGCACCCTGTTAAACGATGAAGATTATCCATCGTTACGGCGCAATAAGCAAGGGACACACGCGAAGAAAAAGTGAAGACTTTCTCTCCACCACTATTCTGATGATGGCTTTGATCTAGAATATCACTGCAGTTACATGTCAAGAAATGAAATGCCTTTTGTAACTGATGAGTTTTCGTCTGAAACCCTGATACTTCGAAAGAGATTGTTCATTTTGTACACGAAGTGCATCCAATTTTTGTCGTAACCCTCTCAACTTTTTAGCACATGCTATGTGGGTGAAATGATGATACCATGCCAACTTTCAACCATTTCAGAGTTCATTTGCAGTGTTTTTCAATTCAGGGTCATCTTAGCAAAAAATAAATCATGAAATGCATGGAAAATAGCAAATGAAGTCAGAAAAGGTTTGAAAAGTGATGATGCGGCTTTGAATGGTGCATATTGAATGCATAAAAAGTCTTGAGTTCAAATATGTTTAAAAAATTGAAATCCTTTTGTAACAGATGAGTTTTCGTCTGAAGCCCTGATACTTCGAAAGAGACTGTTCATTTTGTACACGAAGTGCATCCAGTTTTTGCCGTAACCCTCTCAACTTTTTAGCACATGCTATGTGGGGTGAAATGATGATACCATGCCAACTTTCAACCATTTCAGAGTTCATTTGCAGTGCTTTTCAATTCAGGGTCATCTTAGCTCAAAATAAATCATGAAATGCATGAAAAATAGCAAATGAAGTCAGAAAAGGTTTGAAAAGTGATGATGTGGCTTTGAACGGTGCATATTGAATGCATAAAAAGTCTTGAGTTCAAATATGTTTAAAAAATTGAAATCCTTTTGTAACAGATGAGTTTTCGTCTGAAACACTCATACTTCGAAAGAGATTGTTCATTTTGTACAGGAAGTGCATCCAGTTTTTGCCGTAACCCTCTCAACTTTTTAGCACATGCTCTGTGGGTGAAATGATGATACCATCCCAACTTTCAACCATTTCAGGGTTAATTTGCAGTGCTTTTCAATTCAGGGTCATCTTAGCTCAAAATAAATCATGAAATGCATGAAAAATAGCAAATGAAGTCAGAAAAGGTTTGAAAAGTGATGATGTGGCTTTGAATGGTGCATATTGAATGCATAAAAAGTCTTGAGTTCAAATATGTTTAAAAAATTGAAATCCTTTTGTAACAGATGAGTTTTCGTCCCAAACCCTGACACTTCGAAAAAGATTGTTCATTTTGTACACGAAGTGCATCTAGTTTTTGCCGTAACCATCTCAACTTTTTAGTACTTGCTATGTGGGTGAAATGATGATAACATGCCAACTTTCAACCATTTCAGAGTTAATTTGCAGTGCTTTTCAATTCAGGGTCATCTTAGCTCAAAATAAATCATGAATGCATGAAAAATAGCAAATGAAGTCAGAAAAGGTTTGAAAAGTGATGATGTGGCTTTGAATGGTGCATATTGAATGCATAAAAAGTCTTGAGTTCAAATATGTTTAATAAATTGAAATCCTTTTGTAACAGATGAGTTTTCGTCTGAAACACTCATACTTCGAAAGAGATTGTTCATTTTGTACAGGAAGTGCATCCAGTTTTTGCCGTAACCCTCTCAACTTTTTAGCACATGCTCTGTGGGTGAAATGATGATACCATCCCAACTTTCAACCATTTCAGAGTTAATTTGCAGTGCTTTTCAATTCAGGGTCATCTTAGCTCAAAATAAATCATGAAATGCATGAAAAATAGCAAATGAAGTCAGAAAAGGATTGAAAAGTGATGATGTGGCTTTGAATGGTGCATATTGAATGCATAAAAAGTCTTGAGTTCAAATATGTTTAAAAAATTGAAATCCTTTTGTAACAGATGAGATTTCGTCCAAAACCCTGACACTTTGAAGGAGATTGTTCATTTTGTACACGAAGTGCATCCAGTTTTTGCCGTAACCGTCTCAACTTTTTAGCACATGCTATGTCGGTGAAATGATGATACCATGCCAACTTGCAACCATTTCAGAATTCATTTGCAGTGCTTTTCAATTCAGGGTCATCTTAGCTCAAAATAAATCATGAAATGCATGAAAAATAGTAAATGAAGTCAGAAAAGGGTTGAAAAGTGATGATGTGGCTTTGAATGATGCATATTGAATGTAGAAAAAGTCTTGAGTGAAAATATGTTTAAAAAATCAAAATCCCTTTGTAATAGAAGTGTTTTCGTCCGATCAAAGATATTTAACTTAATATTATATGAAATTTATGCAACTAAAATTATAAAAGTTATTTTTGTTAAAAACTTTAATAGCAAAAAGAATATTCATAAAGTATTTTTTGTTAAGAATTTTTAATATGCAAAAAAATAACATAAAAATAGCAAAAGTGAACATAGATGCGCTTATAGGGAAAATTCGACCTGAAATCAAGTGTTGATGCACTTTGATTTCAGGTCGAATTTCCCGTATAAGGGCATCTATTTTCACTTTGAGAGGAACTAAACAAGGCAGAGAGGGGCGGGCTTATAAACCGGTGCGAGCGCCTCTCGCTTGGCGAGGTGGGACTAAACTCCCACCACAGCCAGGGCAATTTCCCGTATATTGCCATGTTGTAATATTTGCAGAAACTATGGATCACAGAGACTTAGAAAAAGAACAGTTGTTGGGGGATATAATCCGAGCCGGAGGTGATCCCTTGTCGTATCTCAATGACACCGATGGTCAGGAAGGAGAGGATGACGGCTCCGGTGATCCAACAATGGAGGAGGAAGGAGATCATGACGGCTCCGGTGACCGAATGGCGGAGGAAGGAGATCATGATCATGGCTCCGGTGACCAAACAGAGGAGGGAGCCTCAACTGTTGCAATGTCCGACGAGGTAAGGAGACGAGGCCCGAAGAAAAGGTTGCGCCCGGATGAAAGGTTCACGGTCACAGAAGTCGCGAAAGATGGCCAACCGATTGCTCCCAAGCGGACCAAGGACGCATTTGTACATCAGTGTGGAGTTGTTGTTAGGGACTATGTCTCGATCAACACCCAGCAATGGAATAAGAATAATAAGGACCCTGAAGTTTCTTATGTCCATGATATACTGAAAGATGATCTTTGGACCGAGCTGATGACAAATTTCAGCCTATCGCGAGAGGAGGATCTGAATAACCCAGTTATAGAGCAAAAGGTCAAGGCGTTTGCTCTTAAGAAGATGGCAGAACTATTCAGGAACTGGAAGAAAGAGTTGAACACAAAGTTTGTCGAGAAAGAGGAGATTCCGAAATTCATCAGTCGATATGAGAAGATAAGAGATCAATGGCCCGAATTTGAGGCCTACAAGAAATCGGAGAAGGGTAAGAAATAGTCACTGACAAACAAGAAAAATGCTGCAAAGAAGAAGTATCACCATCACACGGGGTCAGGTGGCTACTACAAAGCCCGGCAGTTGTGGGACAAAGCTGAGCAAGACCTGCTTGCTAAGAATGTCCAACCAGCGACATTGCACTGGCCAGATCGTTCAAGGACTTGGTTCTTCGGGGTTGGGGGAACTTTGGACCCAGAAACAGGGGAGTGTGTTTGGACGGATGAGCAACTTGCAATACCCTTCCGGAAACTTCAGGCATCAATCAAGGCAGCGCAGGAAGGGACGTTCATTCCCGACAGAGAGAAGGACGAGCTGACAGAGGCCCTCGGGAATCCTGAACACCCTGGACGAATGATACATCTCCAACGTATCTATAATTTATGAAGTATTCATGCCATGTTGACAATAATTGTATATGATTTTGGTATGATTTTATTAGAACTAACCCGGACTGACGCTGTTTTCAGCAGAACTACCATGGTGTCGTTTTTTGTGCAGAAATAAAAGTTCTCGGAATGGGCTGAAAATTTACGGAGAATATTTTTGGAAAATATAAAAAATACTCGAGCAAAAAGATACCGGAGAGGAGTCCCGAGGAAGTCACAAGCCTAGGGGGCGCCCCCCCATAGGGCACGCCCCCTGGCTTGTGGGTCCCTCGAGCACCCCCCTGACTTGATTCCAACGCCAAGTACTCCTATAAATCGAGAAACCTCCAGAAAGAAACCTAGATCGGGAGTTCCGGTGCCGCAAGCCTCTGTAGCCACGAAAAACCAATCGGGAGCCCGTTCTGGCACCCTGCCGGAGGGAGAAACCATCACGAGAGGCCATCTTCATCATCCCGGCGGTCTCCATGATGAGGAGGGAGTAGTTCACCCTCGGGGCTGAGGGTATGTACCAGTAGCTATGTGTTTGATCTCTCTCTCTCTCGTGTTCTTGAGATGGCACGATCTTGATGTACCGCGAGCTTTATTAATATAGATGAATCATATGGAGTTTTCCCCTCTCTATCTTCTCGTGATGAATTGAGTTTTCCCTTTGAAGTTTTCTTATCGGATTGAGTCTTCAAGGATTTGAGAAAACTTGATGTATGTCTTGCGATGGGATATCCGTGGTGACAATGGGATGTTCTATTGATCCACTTGATGTATGTTTTGGTGATCAACTTGCGGGTTCCGTGACCTTGGGAATCTATGCATAGGGGTTGGCACATGTTTTCATCTTGACTCTCCGGTAGAAACTTTGGGGCACTCTTTAAAGTTCTTTGTGTTGGATTGAACATGATGAATCTGAAATTGTGTGATGCATATCGTATAATCAACCATGGATACTCGTGGTGACATTGGAGTATCTAGGTGACATTAGGGTTTTGGTTGATGTGTATCTTACGGTGTTATTTTAGTATAAACTCTAGGGCTGTTCGTGACACTTATAGGAATAGCTCATAAGATTGATCGGAAAAGATAACTTTGAGGTGGTTTCGTACCCTACAATAATTTCTTCGTTTGTTCTCCGCTATTTGTGACTTTGGAGTGAACTCTTTGTCGCACGTGAGGGATTTACATATGATTCAACTATGTCAGTATTGTTGAGAGAACTTGCACTAGTGAAAGTATGAACACTAGGCCTTGTTTTCAGATTAGAAAAACATATATCTACCATCCATATTACACTTGTATCACCATCTCTTCGCCGAACTAGTGCACCTATACAATTTACCATTGTATTGGGTGTGTTGGGGACACAAGAGACTCTTTGTTATTTGGTTGCAGGGTTGTTTGAGAGAGACCATCTTCATCCTATGCCTCCCATGGATTGATAAACCTTAGGTCATTCACTTGAGGGAAATTTGCTACTGTCCTACAAAACTCTGCGCTTGGAGGCCCAACACGAGTCAACAAGAAGAAGGTTGCATAGTAGACATCAAGCTCTTTTCTGGCGCCGTTGCCGGGGAGGTGAGTGCTTGAAGGTATATCTTTAGATCTTGCAATTGAATCTTTTAATTTCTTGTTTTATCACTAGTTTAGTCTATAAAACAAAACTACAAAAAAATGGAGTTTAGGTTGCATCAATTGGTTCGTCTTTTTAATGTCTTTCGTGAAAATAATGGTTTGGAAAATTGTGCTCAATTGGTAGAGGAAGAATTTATGAAAATACTTAATGAGAATTCCTTGAATGATGAGCATGATTGCAATATTGCTAGTATGAATTCTCTGAATATCCATGATGCTAATGATATGCAAACCCACAAGCTTGGGGATGCTATGTTTGATGAAGATGATATTTTTAGTCCCCCAAGTTTTGATGAGCAAATTTGTTATGATAATGACATGCCTACTATCTATGATGATTATGATGATGACATGTATGCTATAAAGAGTGATAGTAACCATGAAACTTGTCATCATGATTTTAATATTCAAAGTGGTTATGTCAATCAAGTATCTCATGATAGTTATTTTGTTGAGTTTACTACCACTTAGTCATGAGAAGAAATTTTCTTGTGTGGAGAGTAGTAAAATTTCTATGCTTGTACATCATGAAAAGAATGCTTTATGTGCTGGTTATATTGTGAAATTCCTTCATGATGCTACTGAAAATTATTATGAGAGAGGATCTTATGCTTCTACATATTGCAATAATATCAAGTTTCCTCTCTATGTGTTGTAAGTTTTGAAGTCATGTTTGTTTTGCCTTCCTATGCTAGTTGATTCTTGTCCCCATAAATTGTTTGCTCACAAAATTGTTGGGGAACGTTGCATGGGAAACAAAAAATTTCCTACGCACACGCAAGACCTATCCATGGTGATGAGCATCTACGAGAGGGAGATTGTATCTACATACCCTTGTAGATCGCTAAGCGGAAGCGTTAATAAACGCGGTTGATGTAGTCGAACGTCTTCGCGATCCAAATCGCCGAGCGTCCCGCGATCCCATCACGATCCATCTCGCGATCCAATCTCGATCCGTCCTGCGATCCCATCACGATCCGTCCCGCGATCAAATCACGAACCGTCTCGCGATCTTGATCACGGTCCTTCCGATCTAGCGCCGAACGGACGGCACCTCCGCGTTCAGCACACGTACAGCTCGATGACGATCTCCGCCTTCTTGATCCAGCAATAGGGGTGGAGAGGTAGAAGAGTTCTCCGGCAGCGCGACGGCGTGGTGGCGATGGTGGTGGAACTAATTCCAGCAGGGCTTCGCCTAAGCACCGCTGAAACGATCTAGAGGAGAAACTGCGATCTAGAGGAGAGGCTAGCACGTGGCTATTAGGGTTATCTTTCTCCTCTAAATCCTCTAGTATATATAGGAGGGAGGGAGGGGAGGAGGCAGCCTCAAACCCTCAAGGGCTGGCCGAAATTTGAGGTGGAGGAGTCCTACTCCAATCCTACTAGGAGTAGGATTCCTCCTCTCCACTTGGAAACACTTTCCACCTTTCCACCTTTGGGTTTTTTCCACCTCCAGCCACATGGGCCTTAGTGGGGGGCTTGGCCAGCCCACTAAGGGCTGGCTTGACTCCTCCCACAGCCCATGAGGCCCCTTGGGTCGAAATACCCCTCCCGATGGTCCCCGGTACCCCTCCCGGCACTCCCGGTACACTACCGAAGTACCCGCAACTTTTCCGGTGACCAAAACGGGACTTCCTATATATCAATCTTTACCTCCGGACCATTCCGGAGCTCCTCGTGACGTCCGGGATCTCATCCGGGACTCCGAACAACCTTCGGTCACCACCATACATAACTCTACTATACCGAAACGTCACCGAACCTTAAGTGTGCAGACCCTGCGGGTTCGAGAACTATGTAGACATGACCGAGACACCTCTACGGCCAATAACCAATAGCGGGACCTGGATGCCCATATTGGTTCATACATATTCTACGAAGATCTTTATCGGTTGAACCTCTATGTCAAGGATTCAGTTAATCCCGTATGATGTTCCCTTTGTTTATCGGTATGGTACTTGCCCGAGATTCGATCGTCGGTATCTCTATACCTAGTTCAATCTCGTTACCGGCAAGTCTCTTTACTCATTCTGTAATACAAGATCCCGTGGCTAACACCTTAGTCACATTGCTTGCAAGGCTTATAGTGATGTTGTATTACCGAGTGGGCCCTGAGATACCTCTCCGTCACACGGAGTAACAAATCCCAGTCTTGATCCATGCCAACTCAACGGACACCCTTGGAGATACCTGTAGAGCATCTTTATAGTCACCCAGTTACGTTGCGACGTTTGATACACACAAGGTATTCCTCCGGTGTCAGTGAGTTGCATGATCTCATGGTCATAGGAACAGATACTTGACATGCAGAAAACAATAGCAATAAACTGACACGATCATATGCTACGTTTATAGTTTGGGTCTTGTCCATCACATCATTCTCCTAATGATGTGATCCCGTTATCAAATGACATCTCATGTCCATGGTCAGGAAACCTTGACCATCTTTGATCAACGAACTAGTTAACTAGAGGCATACTAGGGACACAGTGTTGTCTATGTACCCACACATGTATTTGAGTTTCCAATCAATACAATTATAGCATGGATAATAAACAATTACCACGAACAAGGAAATATGATAATAACTAAATTATTATTGCCTCTAGGGCATATTTCCAACAAAAATCCCTATGCATAGGAAGTGGGTTAGGCTTAAATGTGCTTCTCATGAGATTCATGATGCTCTCTTACATGTTTCAAATACTATTCCTATGTGAGCATCATTGAAATCATCATGCCTAGCTAAAAGGCTTTAAAGAAAAGCGCTTGTTGGGAGATAACCCAACACTTTTACTTTCTGTTTTTGTGTGTTCACATAATTAAGCTACTGTATTAATAATGTTTTGTATCTTTTATTTCAATAAAGTGCCAAGTAAAGCCTTTGGGATGACTCACAAGATGAGTAGAATTGATGCTGAACGAAAACAGAAACTTTTGACTCCAGTACAGGAATTTTCATTTTTTACTGGAGCGTGATAATGATCTGAAATTTTTACACAGTATTGATATACAAATTCTTCAGGTTGTACTAATGTTTCAGAATTTTTAGAGACAGGGAAGTATGGTTACACTACAGATCTTCACAGACTGTTCTGTTTTTGACAGATTCTGTTTTGCACGCGTAGTTTGCTTGTTTTAGTGTTTCCATAGCTTATATTTAGCGGTATAAATTATGGGAATGATAGAATACAGTAGGTATCATGTGGGAACAATTATGAACCTTGTCTTGACAGTACCGAAGTGAATGATTTATCTTTATTATACTAACCCTTCTCACGAAGTTCCGTTAAGTTTTGTGTGATTGAAGTTTTCAAGTTTTGGGCGAGACACCGATATGAGGAGAATAAGGAGTGAAAAGAACCTAAGCTTGGGGATGCCCAAGGCACCCCCAAAGTAATATCCAAGGAAGACTCAAGCGCCTAAGCTTGGGGATGCCCCGGAAGGCATCCCCTCTTTCATCTTCAACACTATCGGTATATCTTACTTGGAGCTATATTTTTATTCGTCACATAATATGAGTTTTGCTTGGAGTGTCATTTTATTTTCTTGTTATATGTTAGGTGTCATTTATAATCTTGTTTTTCAATAAAAAGTTCCAAGAATTGTCTTAGGATGCTTGCATTGCATGTTTTGATGTGTGCTGTGTAAAAACAGAAACTTTGGCTGTAGTGTTTGAATTTTCATATTTTACTGGAACGTGGAAAGTTTCTGAAATTTTTACAAAGTATTGTCATATAAATTTTATAGCATTTCCTAAATTTTCATAATTGTTTGAGTTACATAAGTAGACTGGTTTAATAGAGTGCTACAGACTGTTCTGTTTGGGCAGATTGCTGTCATAGTTTTGTTATCTACTTATCCTATGGTTTCATAGCCTATATTGGTAGATATAAATTGTGGAAATGATGGTAAACAGTAAATGATGTTTGAAAATTATTGTGCAACATGTCTTGGCAGTACATGAAGTGTTGATTTGTTCTTATGTGTACTAACCTATCTCACGAGTTCTTTTTGAGTTTTGTGTGGATGAAGTTTTTGAGAATAGGAGAAACCGCGGTATGAGAGGATTGAACGAGATACAAAAGCTCAAGCTTCGGGATGCCCAAGGCACCCCAAGTAAATATTTCAAGAAGTCTCAAGCATCTAAGCTTGGGGATGCTACGCATCCCACCTCTCTTCATCAACAATTATCGGTTAGCCTATGTTGAGCCTAAAGTTTTATTCGTCCACATGATATGTGCTATCCTTGGAATGTCATTTTATTTTGTTTTACTGTTTGAATAAAGTACTTAATATCTGAAATTCTTAGATGAGAGAGTCTTCACATAGTTATTTAATTGTTGACTACGCATTGATCTTCACTTATATCTTTTTGGAGTAGTTTGTCATTCACTCTCGTGCTTCACTTATATCCTATGAGTAAATGGTTGAATGAATTGAATATCATAATCTGAAATTAAATATGCTTCATATACTTATCCCATGGGGAGTAATGACTTCACACATAATAAGTATAGGTGGTAAAATTTATTGAAAGTTAGCAAACACCGCATTGGTCACTTGAACAATTCATGAAAGAATATTGAAGGAAGAGAGATTCCACATATAAATATACTATCTTGGACATCTTCTATGATTGTGAGCTCATTAATTATTTTCAAACTCGAGCAAATTAGTTAAAATTGGACAAGGAAGAAAACTTAATGAGTTATGTTTGGGTATATTTGTATAGAAGTTATATTGTTATGGATCCTCCAACATGTGGTGCTTGCTTCCACCTCATACTAGCACTAGTAGAAAACATGGTACTAGTCCCGGTTCCAGAGGGCCTTTAGTCCCGGTTCTGGAACCGGGACAAACCAAACGGGACTAATACCCAAAACCTTTAGTCCTGGTTTGCTTACGAACCGGGACCAAAGGGGCTCCACGTGGCCGCTGCGGGGCGCCCAGGCAGGAGGACCTTTAGTCCCGGTTGGTAACACCGACCGGGACTAAAAGGCAGCCACGCGTCAGCACCTGCCAGGCGCTGGGTTTTTTTTTGAAAGGAGGGGTTTAGGGGTTTTCCTATTGTGTTTCCCCCTTTTGTTTTCGTCTTTACCATTTTTATTTTACGCTTTTCATTCAACTCAACGCTAGCTACTACATATAGCAATGAAGGAACCATTACACAACATTGTCATGATCAATATATAGAGAGAAGTGACCTCTCTTTCTCCGTGCTTGGTCGAACAATATGCAACAAGTTTTCGTAAATCTATTCGACGCTATTACATATAGTACACGTTCATGCATATATACAATATAACATCTCTTACGATCCTAACTTCTATTACCAATCCTGATGGCATTCTCCATCTTTAGGTATGACATACTCAACAAAGAATCTCGCCAATTCCTCTTGAATTGCTCGTACGCGGTTAGTTGGTAGGAGTTCGTCCCGCTTTTGCCAGATCTAATTTAAAGAAGGGGGTCAATAAAACTCAACACAATTGATGGTAATAAAATAAAAATGTGAATATTGTTTACGTACTTCAAATTGTTCTAAAGATATGCCCCGGCCCCGCTCAGTGGTCGAGTGGCGAATGAACTCGCAAACGTAGTAAGCACATAAATTAGTCCCGGGTGCCTGCCACAAGCACTTTACGAGAATAGAGTTCAATCAAAATGATAATCAAGCATGCTAATGGTATTGAAACTAGAATCAATGAGAGATGCACGGTACTAGAGTAGTACTTACTTTGGGGTGTACAAATTTCAGCTCTTTTTTCCATTTGACACCCTTAACCTGTTTGGTGAACTTTTTCCAAACCCTGCCCGGCAAAGAAAATGATTACTTGTTATCAGGAAATGAACGAAAGTTGCCGATATGGTGCGATAATGATTGAACTTATTTCTGAAGCATTTCCCTCATGCTCGTCCACTCCTTAGGGTCTTTACGTCTCGAGTCCAAGACAGTTACTTTTCCCTCTTCAAGCTGAATGTCTAGTAGAATAAAGTGGAAACTGCGCATGCATAACTCGTTAATTGCACTTAACCTCGAGTAAGCGAAACAGAATGTGCACAAGATAGTAACACTCACTTGAAGTTGTAAGGAAATAGTATTTCCTTTCTGGTTTGTTGTCCAAGTAACGCATCTAGCAAGTTTTTCTCTGTATCAGCGAGATAATTTTGTAACGTACGTTCATTTATGAAATTTGGGTCAATGAACCCAATGTCATAGATTTGTAGTTGTTTGTATTCGAGGATCTTCATTCTGCATAATATAGTGTGAGGATAATTAATACATGCAATGAACGAGCTGAGCTAGATACTTAATTACAGAAAAAAATACTTACAGACAATAGGAACTGATGATAGTTTTGTCGAGCTCCTTTTGGTTGTATAAATGAAAAATTTCTACGAATTCAATGAACAACATCTGCTTTCCATTGAAGAAGTGCTCATTTTTTATTCCCACCAAGATTTCGTTCTTCCCTTCCAAGTACCATTCATGCAAATGTCACATCCTCGTTGGTAGACCCTTGAGCTCCTCACGTGTGACGAGAGGCTTCCCGTGCTCGTAGCTTAAGGATGGTACTACCTCAGCCGTTTCGAACTGTACCGAATCGGGTAAGTAATCATCAGCGGTGATAGCAAGACCATCGGCCGCTTTCTCTGGAACATTAGCGATATCGGTAACCACCTTGATCGGAGGGCACGATTGCAGTTCTTGTTTGTCAAGCTGGGGAATTGTTTTCCCACTTCTTGAGCCACTTCTACTTAAGCTTCCCGACCGCCTCGCTTGATCATGTTTCTTTTGAATACATCGGTCATAGTTTGATGGCAGCGGAGGCGGTGGTGGTCGCGTAATGGCATCCAGAGTTCGCTTCGCTTTCACCGGATATATTTTCTCCTCTTCAGGTGGGCGTTTTGGTGCGAGCTGACGTTTCACATCGGCATCCACGATCTCATCGAGTTTCTCCTCAGACCTCTCGTAGGGTAACTTGGGAAGAGGCTTGAGGCTTGGGCCGTATCTGAATCTCCTCTGTTTCGTACAGCTGCTAGCCGCCGGAGCGGCGGCGCCTCTCTTCCGTTGTTGCTTAGGCGGCGAAGGAGGCGGAGTCCGATGACGCGGCGGAGACAGCTGAGGCGTAGGAGGACTCTGCTGAGGGGCCTCCTCCGTCGGAGTCTGCTGAGGCGGCGGAGACGGCTGACGCACCGGAGATGGCTGACGCACCGGAGACGACTCAGGCACCAGGGCCTCCTCCGCCTGAGTCTGCTATGGAAGCACGATGTGTTCCTTTCTCCATAGACAGGTAGTCCTTAAGGCATATCGAAGAAGAAGCTCCCCTTCACCTGTTGCGTACTCAAGCTCCAGCCCATCAAATCCGTTCATTATTTCATCCACCCCGACAATAGCAAAGCCAGCTGGAACCGGAGTGCAATGGAAAGTTGCATCAGGTCGAGGAGGTAATACATGGCCGACCGCCGCCTTCAAGGTCAGGTTATGACATTTCGCCATTAGCACACAATGTTCATTTTGCGTGATACCATCCATGGTGTAGCGAGGAGTCATGCTATCAGGATGAACGAGCTCAGTGGAAGCCACGCTGCTTCTCCGCTGAGATGGTGGGGTAGCATCGTGGGTAGTCTCCAATGAAGGATCTTCGTGCCGCTGAGATGGTTGGCCGGTAGCTCGCTGGCTCTCAAGTGCCTCTAGTTTCGCTAATCTTTCATTCAACTTCTCCATTTCACTTGCTTCCTCTTTATTCTTTCTCTGTCGGCTTCTGTAACCAGCGCTGTCGGGAAACCCAACCTTCCACGGAACGGAGCCTGATGTGCCTCGTGTTCGTCCAGGGTGTTCAGGATTCCCGAGGGCAAATGACAGCTCGTCCTTCTCTCTGTCGGGAACGAACGTCCCTTCCAGCGATTTCTTGATTGTTTCCTCAAGCTTTTTGAATGGTATTGCAAAGTTGAGCTTTCGTCTAGACACACTTCCCTGTTTCTGGGTCCAATGTTCCCCCAACCCGGAAGAACCAAGTCCTTGCCTGATCTGGCCAGTGCAATGTCTCTGGTTGGACATCTTTAGCAAGCAGGTCTTGCTCAGCTTTGTCCCACGTAGGCCGGGCTTTTCTGTAGCCACCTAACCCCGTAACATGGTGATACTCCTTCCTTGCGGCATTTTTCTTATTTGTAAGTGACATGTTCTTAGCCTTCTCCGATTTCTTGTAGGCCACAAATGCGGGCCAGTGATCTCCCATCTTCTCATATTGACCTCTGAATTCTGGAGTCTTGTCTTTCTTGACAAACTTCCCGTTCAATACTTTCTTCCAGTTCTTGAATAGTTCTGCCATCTTATTAAGAGCAAACGCCCTGACCTTTCGCTCTATAACTGGGTTATTCGGATGCTCCTCTCGCGGTAGGCTGAAATTTGTCATCAGCTCGGTCCAAAGATCATCTTTCAGTCTATCATGGACATAAGGAACTTCAGGGTCCTTCTTCTTATTCCATTCTTGGCAGCTGATCGGGATGATGTCCCTAACAACCACTCCGCACTGATGTATAAATTTGTTCTTGGTCCGGTAGGGAGCAATCGGTTGGCCTTCTGGAGAGACTTCTTCGATCGTGAACCTTTCTTGCGCGTCCAACCTTCTCATCGGGCCTCGTCTCCTTACCGAAGTGGAGCTCGATCCGGATGGCTAATTAAAAGAAGAAAGAAGAGTTAATATATGTACATACAAAAAATTAATGCATCTAGTCAGCAGAGGATTAATTAATATATACCTCGCCGGACTTTGAAGCAGTTATGGCTCCCTTCTCCAATCGATCACCGGAGCCGTCATGATCTCCTTCGTCCCCAGTTCGATCACCGGAGCAGTCATGATCTCCTTCCTCCTCACCGGAGCCGCCATCCTCTCTTTCCTCACCATCGGTCTCGTTGAGAAATGACAAGCAGGTGAGATCGATATCACCTCCCTCTCGTATTATATCCCCCAACAACTGTTCTTTTTCTAAGTCTCTGTCCGCCATAGTTTCTGCAAATATTACAATGTGGCAATATAAAACCATGAGAGATGGATTAGTGGGAAACATCATGCAAAGTTCACAAGTTTTATAACAGTCAGTTTCAGACGATCGTCGAGTTGAGCATCACTTTCCCCTCAAACAAAAAAAGTTGAGCATCATTTTTGCACGCAACCACGCCTAGCAAAGTTGGAGGCCCCGGCACGTGGCCCGGCACACATGACTCACCAAGCATTCATGTCCACACTCCTCCACGTGCATCCAGCTGCCGACCAAGCTACGCGTTCGCCAGGTGGGCGCATCGACCATCCGCCGTCGGGCATCAGGGCAGCTTCAAGTGCCACAGCGGAGCACGACCAGGACGGCACACGCGAAGGGTGACAACACGGTCCATGCAAGTGCCACAACGGAGCACGACCAGGACCGCCTCTCTCATGGTCGTCTGTAGTGAAGGTTGAATGGCTCAATATGCTTAGCGTAGTATTTTGACGGGGATGGTGGGTTTCGGGTTCGGGTATTACTAAAACGGGTTTGAACCTGAGACCGCCTCTCTCATGGTCCTCGAGGATACTTGTAGACCCCCACCCCCCTCATGTCGAAGTTATCATTCTACGAACATATGAAAATTCTCAAGTGCATTATTTTCATATGGTGGGACTGGCAACCTACGAAGCACCGATACAACGACATTGATATACGGGTACGGCGAT
The DNA here is from genome assembly GCA_039707655.1 of Elymus sibiricus. Lineage (NCBI taxonomy): Eukaryota > Viridiplantae > Streptophyta > Magnoliopsida > Poales > Poaceae > Elymus > Elymus sibiricus. The sequence continues at coordinate 25,991,417 of CM077675.1, forward strand.
ACGGGATACGGCAATTTCTAAAAACAGCAATAAAGCGATACGGTAAAAATAGTGATAACTCTCAAAAAGCAACAAGCCATCAGCATCAACATGCAAGCCATGTTCAATGGGCTCACTGTGGGGGCAGGGGCCGGCGCGGCGACGTCGACGTCGAGGCCGGCAGGGGCGCGGCGACGGCGACGGGGCAGGGGGAGGCGACGGCGAGGAAGGGTGAGGCGACGGCGACGGCGACGACGGGGCAGGGCGAGGCGACGGCGACGTAGGGGCAGGGCGCGGTGACGGCGACGACGACGTAGGGGAAGGGGCACGACGACGGTGGGGCAGGGCGAGGCGACGGCGACGGCGATAGCGGGGCAGGGCGAGGCGACGGCGACGTAGGGGCAGGGCGCGGCGACGGCGACGACGACGGCGGGGCAGGGCGAGGCGACGGCGACGGCGGGGCAGGGCGTGGCGACGGCGACGGGGAGGAGTGCGCACGAGGAGGTCCGGCGCCGGCGACGGTCAGCGGGCTCGGGGACGGCAGGCCGACGGCAAAATCCGGCAGCCTGGCGGTGTCGATGTCGTCGTCGGCGTCCGAGGAAAGAAGAAACTGCAATGGATTGGAAAATCTGCCAAGTCCCACTTATATAGCCCCCCCTTTAGTCCCGGTTGGAGCCACCAACCGGGACTAATGCCACCCTTTAGTCCCGGTTGGTGCCACCAACCGGGACTAAAGGTCAATTTTCAGCATCCCAAAGGGCGGGAAGCTGGGACCTTTAGTCCCGGTTGGTGGCTCCAACAGGGACTAAAGGGGGGCATTAGTCCCGCCACCAACCGGGACTAAAGGGCTGTGCTTCCCGTACCAAAAGTTTAGTCCCACCTCGCTAGTCGAGAGGGGCTCGGAGTGGTTTATAAGTGCTGCGGCCGGTGCCCTCTCGAGCTCCTCTCTAATGCGGGCAGTACATGCCTATTTGACGCCCTGTTGGGCCTGCTAGCACTGCGGGCCTGCATCCTGTCCCATTTGTAGGGATTCTAGTCGTATGCAGGCCGTTGTGCCTAGTAGGCGGGCCTTTTTATGAATATATTAGGACTTTTAATGTTATTGTTTTCATATGTTATTTTTAGTTATATAATTTTAGTTGCATAAATTTTATATAATTTTAGTTGCATAAGTTTTATTTTTTATTTGTTCTTTTTAGTTGATTCCTTTTGTTATTAGAGTTTTATAAAAGATTTTTAGTTTCTATTAAAGCTTGTAACAAAATATACTTTATGAAAATTCATTTTACTATTAAAGTTTTTAACTAAAGATTTTTTCTGCATTCAATATGCACCATTCAAAGCCACATCATCACTTTTCAACCCTTTTCGGACTTCATGTGCTATTTTTCATGCATTTCATGATTTATTTTGAGCTAAGATGACCCTGAGATTGAAAAGCACTGCAAATGAACTTTGAAATGGTTGAAAGTTGGCATGGTATCATAATTTCATGCACGTAGCATGTGCTAAAAAGTTGAGAGGCTTACGGCAAAAACTGGATGCACTTCGTGTACGAACTGGACAATCTCTTTCGAAGTGTCAGGGTTTTGGACGAAAACTCATCTGTTACAAAAGGATTTCAAAATTTTAAACATATTTGAACTCAAGACTTTTTCTGCATTCAATATGCACCATTCAAAGCCACATCCTCACTTTTCAAACCATTTCTGACTTCATTTGCTATTTTTCATGCATTTCATGATTTATTTTGAGCTAAGATGACCCTGAGATTGAAAAGCACTGCAAATGAACTCTGAAATGGTTGAAAATTGGCATGGTATCATAATTTCTCCCACGTAACATGTGCTAAAAAGTTGAGAGGGTTACGTCAAAAACTAGATGCACTTCGTGTACGAACTGGACAATCTCTTTCGAAGTGTCAGGGTTTTGGACGAAAACTCTTCTGTTACAAAAGGATTTGAATTTTTTTAACATATTTGAACTCAGGACTTTTTCTGCATTCAATATGCACCATTCAAAGCCACGTCATCTCTTTTCAACCTTTTCTGACTTCATTTGCTATTTTTCATGCATTTCATGATTTATTTTGAGCTAAGATGACGCTGAGATTGAAAAGCACTGCAAATGAATTCTGAAATGGTTGAAAATTGGCATGGTATCATAATTTCACCCACGTAGCATGTGCTAAAAAGTTGACAGGGTTACGGCAAAAACTGGATGCACTTCGTGTACAAACTGGACAATCTCTTTCGAAGTGTCAGGGTTTTGGACAAAAACTCATCTGTTACAAAAGGATTTCAATTTTTTAAACATATTTGAACTCAAGACTTTTTCTGCATTCAATATGCACCATTCAAAGCCACATCATCACTTTTCAACCCTTTTCTGACTTCATTTCCTATTTTTCATGCATTTCATGATTTATTTTGAGCTAAGATGACCCTGAGATTGAAAAGCACTGCAAATGAACTCTGAAATGGTTGAAAATTGGCATGGTATCATAATTTCACCCACGTAGCATGTGCTAAAAAGTTGAGAGGGTTACGTCAAAAACTAGATGCACTTCGTGTACGAACTGGACAATCTCTTTCGAAGTGTCAGGGTTTTGGACGAAAACTCTTCTGTTACAAAAGGATTTGAATTTTTTTAACATATTTGAACTCAGGACTTTTTCTGCATTCAATATGCACCATTCAAAGCCACGTCATCACTTTTTAACCTTTTCTGACTTCATTTGCTATTTTTCATGCATTTCATGATTTATTTTGAGCTAAGATGACGCTGAGATTGAAAAGCACTGCAAATGAACTCTGAAATGGTTGAAAATTGGCATGGTATCATAATTTCACCCACATAGCATGTGCTAAAAAGTTGACAGGGTTACGGCAAAAACTGGATGCACTTCGTGTACGAACTGGACAATCTCTTTCGAAGTGTCAGGGTTTTGGACGAAAACTCTTTTGTTACAAAAGGATTACAATTTTTTAAACATATTTGAACTCAAGACTTTTTCTGCATTCAATATGTACCATTCAAAGCCACATCATCACTTTCAACCCTTTTCTGACTTCATTTGCTATTTTTCATGCATTTCATGATTTATTTTGAGCTAAGATGACCCTGAGATTGAAAAGCACTGCAAATGAACTCTGAAATGGTTGAAAATTGGCATGGTATCATAATTTCACCCACGAAGCATGTGCTAAAAAGTTGAGAGGGTTATGACAAAAACTGGATGCACTTCGTGTACGAACTGGACAATCTCTTTCGAAGTGTCAGGGTTTTGGACGAAAACTCTTCTGTTACAAAAGGATTTCAATTTTTTAAACATATTTGAACTCAAGACTTTTTCTGCATTCAATACGCACCATTCAAAGCCACATCATCACTTTTCAAACCTTTTCTGACTTCATTTGCTATTTTTCATGCATTTCATGATTTATTTTGAGCTAAGATGACCCTGAGATTGAAAACACTGCAAATGAACTCTGAAATGGTTGAAAATTGGCATGGTATCATAATTTCACCCACGTAGCATGTGCTAAACAGTTGAGAGGGTTACGGCAAAAACTGGATGCAGTTCGTGAACGAACTGGACAATCTCTTTCGAAGTGTAAGGGTTTTGGACAAAAACTCTTTTGTTACAAAAGGATTTCAGTTTTTTAAACATATTTGAACTCAAGACTTTTTCTGCATTCAATATGCACCGTTCAAAGCCACATCATCACTTTTCAAACCTTTTCTCACTTCATTTGCTATTTTTATTGCATTTCATAATTTATTTTGAGCTAAGATGACCCTGAGATTGAAAAGCACTTCAAATGAACTCTGAAATGGTTGAATTTTGGCATGGTATCATAATTTCACCCACGTAGCATGTGCTAAAAAGTTGAGAGGGTTACGACAAAAACCGGATGCACTTCGTGTCCGAATTAGACAATCTCTTTCGAAGTGTTAGGGTTTTGGACGAAAACTCTTCTGTTTCAAAAGGATTTCAAATTTTTAAACATATTTGAACTCAAGACTTTTTCTGCATTCAATATGTACCATTCAAAGCCACATCATCACTTTTCAAACCTTTTCTGACTTCATTTGCTATTTTTCATGCATTTCATGATTTATTTTGAGCTAAGATGACCCTGAGATTGAAAAGCACTGCAAATGAAATCTGAAATAGTTGAAAATTGGCATGGTATCATAATTTCACCCACGCAGCATGTGTTAAAAAGTTGAGAGGGTTACGGCAAAAACTGGATGCACTTCGTGTACGAACTGGACAATCTCTTTCGAAGTGTCAGGGTTTTGGACAAAAGCTCTTTTGTTACAAAAGGATTTTAATTTTTTAAACATATTTGAACTCAAGACTTTTTCTGCATTCGATATGAACCATTCAAAGCCACATCATCACTTTTCAAACCTTTTCTGACTTCATTTGCTATTTTTCATGCATTTCATGATTTATTTTGAGCTAAGATGACCCTGAGATTGAAAAGCACTGCAAATGAACTCTGAAATGGTTGAAAATTGGCATGGTATCATAATTTCACCCACGTAGCATGTGCTAAAAAGTTGAGAGGGTTACGGCAAAAACTGGATGCACTTCGTGTACGAACTGGACAATCTCTTTCGAAGTGTCAGGGTTTTGGACAAAAACTCTTCTGTTACAAAAGGATTTCAATTTTTTAAACATATTTGAACTCAAGACTTTTTCTGCATTCAATATGCACCATTCAAAGCCACATCATCACTTTTGAAACCTTTTCTGACTTCGTTTGCTATTGTTCATGCATTTCATAATTTATTTTGAGCTAAGATGACCCTGAGATTGAAAAGCACTGCAAATGAACTCTGAAATGGTTGAAAATTCGCATGGTATCATAATTTCACCCACGTAGCATGTGCTAAAAAGTTGAGAGGGTTACGGCAAAAACTGGATGCACTTCGTGTACGAACTGGACAATCTCTTTCGAAGTGTCAGGGTTTTGGACAAAAACTCCTCTGTTACAAAAGGATTTTAATTTTTTAAACATATTTGAACTCAAGACTTTTTCTGCATTCAATATGAACCATTCAAAGCCACATCATCACTTTTCAAATCTTTTCTGACTTCATTTGCTATTTTTCATGCATTTCATGATTTATTTTGAGCTAAGATGACCCTGAGATTGAAAAGCATTGCAAATGAACTCTGAAATGGTTGAAAATTGGCATGGTATCATAATTTCACCCACGTAGCATGTGCTAAAAAGTTGAGAGGGTTATGGCAAAAACTGGATGCAGTTCGTGAACGAACTGGACAATCTCTTTCGAAGTGTCAGGGTTTTGGACGAAAACTCTTCTGTTACAAAAGGATTTCAGTTTTTTAAACATATTTGAACTCAAGACTTTTTCTGCATTCAATATGCACCGTTCAAAGCCACATCATCACTTTTCAACCCTTTTCTGACTTCATTTGCTATTTTTCATGCATTTCATAATTTATTTTGAGCTAAGATGACCCTGAGATTGAAAAGCACTTCAAATGAACTCTGAAATGGTTGAATTTTGGCATGGTATCATAATTTCACCCACGTAGCATGTGCTAAAAAGTTGAGAGGGTTACGACAAAAACCGGATGCACTTCGTGTCCGAATTAGACAATCTCTTTCGAAGTGTTAGGGTTTTGGACGAAAACTCTTCTGTTTCAAAAGGATTTCAATTTTTGAAACATATTTGAACTCAAGACTTTTTCTGCATTCAATATGAACCATTCAAAGCCACATCATCACTTTTCAAACCTTTTCTGACTTCATTTGCTATTTTTCATGCATTTCATGCTTTATTTTGAGCTAAGATGACCCTGAGATTGAAAAGCACTGCAAATGAACTCTGAAATGGTTGAAAATTGGCATGGTATCATAATTTCACCCACGTAGCATGTGCTAAAAAGTTGAGAGGGTTACGGCAAAAACTGGATGCACTTCGTGTATAAATTGGACAATCTCTTTCGAAGTGTCAGGGTTTTGGACAAAAACTCTTCTGTTACAAAAGGGTTTTAATTTTTTAAACATATTTGAACTCAAGACTTTTTCTACATTCAATATGAACCATTCAAAGCCACATCATCACTTTTCAAACCTTTTCTGACTTCATTTGCTATTTTTCATGCATTTCATGATTTATTTTGAGCTAAGATGACCCTGAGATTGAAAAGCACTGCAAATGAACTCTGAAATGGTTGAAAATTGGCATGGTATCATAATTTCACCCACGTAGCATGTGCTAAAAAGTTGAGAGGGTTACGGCAAAAACTGGATGCACTTCGTGTATAAACTGGACAATCTCTTTCGAAGTGTCAGGGTTTTGGACGAAAACTCTTCTGTTACAAAAGGATTTCAATTTTTTAAACATATTTGAACTCAAGACTTTTTCTGCATTCAATATGCACCATTCAAAGCCACATCATCACTTTTCAAACCTTTTCTGACTTCGTTTCCTATTTTTCATGCATTTCATAATTTATTTTGAGCTAAGATGACCCTGAGATTGAAAAGCACTGCAAATGAACTCTGAAATGGTTGAAAATTGGCATGGTATCATAATTTCACCCACGTAGCATGTGCTAAAAAGTTGAGAGGGTTACGGCAAAAACTGGATGCACTTCGTGTACGAACTGGACAATCTCTTTCGAAGTGTCAGGGTTTTGGACAAAAACTCCTCTGTTACAAAAGGATTTTAATTTTTTAAACATATTTGAACTCAAGATTTTTCTGCATTCAATATGAACCATTCAAAGCCACATCATCACTTTTCAAACCTTTTCTGACTTCATTTGCTATTTTTCATGCATTTCATGATTTATTTTGAGCTAAGATGACCCTGAGATTGAAAAGCATTGCAAATGAACTCTGAAATGGTTGAAAATTGGCATGGTATCATAATTTCACCCACGTAGCATGTGCTAAAAAGTTGAGAGGGTTACGGCAAAAACTGGATGCAGTTCGTGAACGAACTGGACAATCTCTTTCGAAGTGTCAGGGTTTTGGACGAAAACTCTTCTGTTACAAAAGGATTTCAGTTTTTTAAACATATTTGAACTCAAGACTTTTTCTGCATTCAATATGCACCGTTCAAAGCCACATCATCACTTTTCAACCCTTTTCTGACTTCATTTGCTATTTTTCATGCATTTCATAATTTATTTTGAGCTAAGATGACCCTGAGATTGAAAAGCACTTCAAATGAACTCTGAAATGGTTGAATTTTGGCATGGTATCATAATTTCACCCACGTAGCATGTGCTAAAAAGTTGAGAGGGTTACGACAAAAACCGGATGCACTTCGTGTCCGAATTAGACAATCTCTTTCGAAGTGTTAGGGTTTTGGACGAAAACTCTTCTGTTTCAAAAGGATTTCAATTTTTTAAACATATTTGAACTCAAGACTTTTTCTGCATTCAATATGCACCATTCAAAGCCACATCATCACTTTTCAAACCTTTTCTGACTTCATTTGCTATTTTTCATGCATTTCATGATTTATTTTGAGCTAAGATGACCCTGAGATTGAAAAGCACTGCAAATGAACTCTGAAATAGTTGAAAATTGGCATGGTATCATAATTTCACCCACGCAGCATGTGTTAAAAAGTTGAGAGGGTTACGGCAAAAACTGGATGCACTTCGTGTACGAACTGGACAATCTCTTTCGAAGTGTCAGGGTTTTGGACAAAAACTCTTTTGTTAGAAAAGGATTTTAATTTTTTAAACATATTTGAACTCAAGACTTTTTCTGCATTCGATATGAACCATTCAAAGCCACATCATCACTTTTCAAACCTTTTCTGTCTTCATTTGCTATTTTTCATGCATTTCATGATTTATTTTGAGCTAAGATGACCCTGAGATTGAAAAGCACTGCAAATGAACTCTGAAATGGTTGAAAATTGGCATGGTATCATAATTTCACCCACGTAGCATGTGCTAAAAAGTTGAGAGGGTTACGGCAAAAACTGGATGCACTTCGTGTACGAACTAGACAATCTCTTTCGAAGTGTCAGGGTTTTGGACAAAAACTCTTCTGTTACAAAAGGATTTCAATTTTTTAAACATATTTGAACTCAAGACTTTTTCTGCATTCAATATGCACCATTCAAAGCCACATCATCACTTTTGAAACCTTTTCTGACTTCGTTTGCTATTGTTCATGCATTTCATAAGTTATTTTGAGCTAAGATGACCCTGAGATTGAAAAGCACTGCAAATGAACTCTGAAATGGTTGAAAATTGGCATGGTATCATAATTTCACCCACGTAGCATGTGCTAAAAAGTTGAGAGGGTTACGGCAAAAACTGGATGCACTTCGTGTACGAACTGGACAATCTCTTTCGAAGTGTCAGGGTTTTGGACAAAAACTCCTCTGTTACAAAAGGATTTTAGTTTTTTAAACATATTTGAACTCAAGACTTTTTCTGCATTCAATATGAACCATTCAAAGCCACATCATCACTTTTCAAATCTTTTCTGACTTCATTTGCTATTTTTCATGCATTTCATGATTTATTTTGAGCTAAGATGAACCTGAGATTGAAAAGCATTGCAAATGAACTCTGAAATGGTTGAAAATTGGCATGGTATCATAATTTCACCCACGTAGCATGTGCTAAAAAGTTGAGAGGGTTACGGCAAAAACTGGATGCAGTTCGTGAACGAACTGGACAATCTCTTTCGAAGTGTCAGGGTTTTGGACGAAAACTCTTCTGTTACAAAAGGATTTCAGTTTTTTAAACATATTTGAACTCAAGACTTTTTCTGCATTCAATATGCACCGTTCAAAGCCACATCATCACTTTTCAACCCTTTTCTGACTTCATTTGCTATTTTTCATGCATTTCATAATTTATTTTGAGCTAAGATGACCCTGAGATTGAAAAGCACTTCAAATGAACTCTGAAATGGTTGAATTTTGGCATGGTATCATAATTTCACCCACGTAGCATGTGCTAAAAAGTTGAGAGGGTTACGACAAAAACCGGATGCACTTCGTGTCCGAATTAGACAATCTCTTTCGAAGTGTTAGGGTTTTGGACGAAAACTCTTCTGTTTCAAAAGGATTTCAATTTTTGAAACATATTTGAACTCAAGACTTTTTCTGCATTCAATATGAACCATTCAAAGCCACATCATCACTTTTCAAACCTTTTCTGACTTCATTTGCTATTTTTCATGCATTTCATGCTTTATTTTGAGCTAAGATGACCCTGAGATTGAAAAGCATTGCAAATGAACTCTGAAATGGTTGAAAATTGGCATGGTATCATAATTTCACCCACGTAGCATGTGCTAAAAAGTTGAGAGGGTTACGGCAAAAACTGGATGCAGTTCGTGAACGAACTGGACAATCTCTTTCGAAGTGTCAGGGTTTTGGACGAAAACTCTTCTGTTACAAAAGGATTTCAGTTTTTTAAACATATTTGAACTCAAGACTTTTTCTGCATTCAATATGCACCGTTCAAAGCCACATCATCACTTTTCAACCCTTTTCTGACTTCATTTGCTATTTTTCATGCATTTCATAATTTATTTTGAGCTAAGATGACCCTGAGATTGAAAAGCACTTCAAATGAACTCTGAAATGGTTGAATTTTGGCATGGTATCATAATTTCACCCACGTAGCATGTGCTAAAAAGTTGAGAGGGTTACGACAAAAACCGGATGCACTTCGTGTCCGAATTAGACAATCTCTTTCGAAGTGTTAGGGTTTTGGACGAAAACTCTTCTGTTTCAAAAGGATTTCAATTTTTTAAACATATTTGAACTCAAGACTTTTTCTGCATTCAATATGCACCATTCAAAGCCACATCATCACTTTTCAAACCTTTTCTGACTTCATTTGCTATTTTTCATGCATTTCATGATTTATTTTGAGCTAAGATGACCCTGAGATTGAAAAGCACTGCAAATGAACTCTGAAATAGTTGAAAATTGGCATGGTATCATAATTTCACCCACGCAGCATGTGTTAAAAAGTTGAGAGGGTTACGGCAAAAACTGGATGCACTTCGTGTACGAACTGGACAATCTCTTTCGAAGTGTCAGGGTTTTGGACAAAAACTCTTTTGTTAGAAAAGGATTTTAATTTTTTAAACATATTTGAACTCAAGACTTTTTCTGCATTCGATATGAACCATTCAAAGCCACATCATCACTTTTCAAACCTTTTCTGTCTTCATTTGCTATTTTTCATGCATTTCATGATTTATTTTGAGCTAAGATGACCCTGAGATTGAAAAGCACTGCAAATGAACTCTGAAATGGTTGAAAATTGGCATGGTATCATAATTTCACCCACGTAGCATGTGCTAAAAAGTTGAGAGGGTTACGGCAAAAACTGGATGCACTTCGTGTACGAACTGGACAATCTCTTTCGAAGTGTCAGGGTTTTGGACAAAAACTCTTCTGTTACAAAAGGATTTCAATTTTTTAAACATATTTGAACTCAAGACTTTTTCTGCATTCAATATGCACCATTCAAAGCCACATCATCACTTTTGAAACCTTTTCTGACTTCGTTTGCTATTGTTCATGCATTTCATAAGTTATTTTGAGCTAAGATGACCCTGAGATTGAAAAGCACTGCAAATGAACTCTGAAATGGTTGAAAATTGGCATGGTATCATAATTTCACCCACGTAGCATGTGCTAAAAAGTTGAGAGGGTTACGGCAAAAACTGGATGCACTTCGTGTACGAACTGGACAATCTCTTTCGAAGTGTCAGGGTTTTGGACAAAAACTCCTCTGTTACAAAAGGATTTTAATTTTTTAAACATATTTGAACTCAAGACTTTTTCTGCATTCAATATGAACCATTCAAAGCCACATCATCACTTTTCAAATCTTTTCTGACTTCATTTGCTATTTTTCATGCATTTCATGATTTATTTTGAGCTAAGATGAACCTGAGATTGAAAAGCATTGCAAATGAACTCTGAAATGGTTGAAAATTGGCATGGTATCATAATTTCACCCACGTAGCATGTGCTAAAAAGTTGAGAGGGTTACGGCAAAAACTGGATGCAGTTCGTGAACGAACTGGACAATCTCTTTCGAAGTGTCAGGGTTTTGGACGAAAACTCTTCTGTTACAAAAGGATTTCAGTTTTTTAAACATATTTGAACTCAAGACTTTTTCTGCATTCAATATGCACCGTTCAAAGCCACATCATCACTTTTCAACCCTTTTCTGACTTCATTTGCTATTTTTCATGCATTTCATAATTTATTTTGAGCTAAGATGACCCTGAGATTGAAAAGCACTTCAAATGAACTCTGAAATGGTTGAATTTTGGCATGGTATCATAATTTCACCCACGTAGCATGTGCTAAAAAGTTGAGAGGGTTACGACAAAAACCGGATGCACTTCGTGTCCGAATTAGACAATCTCTTTCGAAGTGTTAGGGTTTTGGACGAAAACTCTTCTGTTTCAAAAGGATTTCAATTTTTGAAACATATTTGAACTCAAGACTTTTTCTGCATTCAATATGAACCATTCAAAGCCACATCATCACTTTTCAAACCTTTTCTGACTTCATTTGCTATTTTTCATGCATTTCATGCTTTATTTTGAGCTAAGATGACCCTGAGATTGAAAAGCACTGCAAATGAACTCTGAAATGGTTGAAAATTGGCATGGTATCATAATTTCACCCACGTAGCATGTGCTAAAAAGTTGAGAGGGTTACGGCAAAAACTGGATGCACTTCGTGTATACATTGGACAATCTCTTTCGAAGTGTCAGGGTTTTGGACAAAAACTCTTCTGTTACAAAAGGGTTTTAATTTTTTAAACATATTTGAACTCAAGACTTTTTCTGCATTCAATATGAACCATTCAAAGCCACATCATCACTTTTCAAACCTTTTCTGACTTCATTTGCTATTTTTCATGCATTTCATGATTTATTTTGAGCTAAGATGACCCTGAGATTGAAAAGCACTGCAAATGAACTCTGAAATGGTTGAAAATTGGCATGGTATAATAATTTCACCCACGTAGCATGTGCTAAAAAGTTGAGAGGGTTACGGCAAAAACTGGATGCACTTCGTGTATAAACTGGACAATCTCTTTCGAAGTGTCAGGGTTTTGGACGAAAACTCTTCTGTTACAAAAGGATTTCAATTTTTTAAACATATTTGAACTCAAGACTTTTTCTGCATTCAATATGCACCATTCAAAGCCACATCATCACTTTTCAAACCTTTTCTGACTTCGTTTCCTATTTTTCATGCATTTCATAATTTATTTTGAGCTAAGATGACCCTGAGATTGAAAAGCACTGCAAATGAACTGTGAAATGGTTGAAAATTGGCATGGTATCATAATTTCACCCACGTAGCATGTGCTAAAAAGTTGAGAGGGTTACGGCAAAAACTGGATGCACTTCGTGTACGAACTGGACAATCTCTTTCGAAGTGTCAGGGTTTTGGACAAAAACTCCTCTGTTACAAAAGGATTTTAATTTTTTAAACATATTTGAACTCAAGATTTTTCTGCATTCAATATGAACCATTCAAAGCCACATCATCACTTTTCAAACCTTTTCTGACTTCATTTGCTATTTTTCATGCATTTCATGATTTATTTTGAGCTAAGATGACCCTGAGATTGAAAAGCATTGCAAATGAACTCTGAAATGGTTGAAAATTGGCATGGTATCATAATTTCACCCACGTAGCATGTGCTAAAAAGTTGAGAGGGTTACGGCAAAAACTGGATGCAGTTCGTGAACGAACTGGACAATCTCTTTCGAAGTGTCAGGGTTTTGGACGAAAACTCTTCTGTTACAAAAGGATTTCAGTTTTTTAAACATATTTGAACTCAAGACTTTTTCTGCATTCAATATGCACCGTTCAAAGCCACATCATCACTTTTCAACCCTTTTCTGACTTCATTTGCTATTTTTCATGCATTTCATAATTTATTTTGAGCTAAGATGACCCTGAGATTGAAAAGCACTTCAAATGAACTCTGAAATGGTTGAATTTTGGCATGGTATCATAATTTCACCCACGTAGCATGTGCTAAAAAGTTGAGAGGGTTACGACAAAAACCGGATGCACTTCGTGTCCGAATTAGACAATCTCTTTCGAAGTGTTAGGGTTTTGGACGAAAACTCTTCTGTTTCAAAAGGATTTCAATTTTTTAAACATATTTGAACTCAAGACTTTTTCTGCATTCAATATGCACCATTCAAAGCCACATCATCACTTTTCAAACCTTTTCTGACTTCATTTGCTATTTTTCATGCATTTCATGATTTATTTTGAGCTAAGATGACCCTGAGATTGAAAAGCACTGCAAATGAACTCTGAAATAGTTGAAAATTGGCATGGTATCATAATTTCACCCACGCAGCATGTGTTAAAAAGTTGAGAGGGTTACGGCAAAAACTGGATGCACTTCGTGTACGAACTGGACAATCTCTTTCGAAGTGTCAGGGTTTTGGACAAAAACTCTTTTGTTAGAAAAGGATTTTAATTTTTTAAACATATTTGAACTCAAGACTTTTTCTGCATTCGATATGAACCATTCAAAGCCACATCATCACTTTTCAAACCTTTTCTGACTTCATTTGCTATTTTTCATGCATTTCATGATTTATTTTGAGCTAAGATGACCCTGAGATTGAAAAGCACTGCAAATGAACTCTGAAATGGTTGAAAATTGGCATGGTATCATAATTTCACCCACGTAGCATGTGCTAAAAAGTTGAGAGGGTTACGGCAAAAACTGGATGCACTTCGTGTACGAACTGGACAATCTCTTTCAAAGTGTCAGGGTTTTGGACAAAAACTCTTCTGTTACAAAAGGATTTCAATTTTTTAAACATATTTGAACTCAAGACTTTTTCTGCATTCAATATGCACCATTCAAAGCCACATCATCACTTTTGAAACCTTTTCTGACTTCGTTTGCTATTGTTCATGCATTTCATAAGTTATTTTGAGCTAAGATGACCCTGAGATTGAAAAGCACTGCAAATGAACTCTGAAATGGTTGAAAATTGGCATGGTATCATAATTTCACCCACGTAGCATGTGCTAAAAAGTTGAGAGGGTTACGGCAAAAACTGGATGCACTTCGTGTATGAACTGGACAATCTCTTTCGAAGTGTCAGGGTTTTGGACAAAAACTCTTCTGTTACAAAAGGATTTTAATTTTTTAAACATATTTGAACTCAAGACTTTTTCTGCATTCAATATGAACCATTCAAAGCCACATCATCACTTTTCAAATCTTTTCTGACTTCATTTGCTATTTTTCATGCATTTCATGATTTATTTTGAGCTAAGATGACCCTGAGATTGAAAAGCATTGCAAATGAACTCTGAAATGGTTGAAAATTGGAATGGTATCATAATTTCACCCACGTAGCATGTGCTAAAAAGTTGAGAGGGTTACGGCAAAAACTGGATGCAGTTCGTGAACGAACTGGACAATCTCTTTCGAAGTGTGAGGGTTTTGGACAAAAACTCTTCTGTTACAAAAGGATTTTAATTTTTTAAACATATTTGAACTCAAGACTTTTTCTGCATTCAATATCAACCATTCAAAGCCACATCATCACTTTTCAAACCTTTTCTGACTTCATTTGCTATTTTTCATGCATTTCATGATTTATTTTGAGCTAAGATGACCCTGAGATTGAAAAGCATTGCAAATGAACTCTGAAATGGTTGAAAATTGGCATGGTATCATAATTTCACCCACGTAGCATGTGCTAAAAAGTTGAGAGGGTTACAGCAAAAACTGGATGCAGTTCGTGAACGAACTGGACAATCTCTTTCGAAGTGTCAGGGTTTTGGACGAAAACTCTTCTGTTACAAAAGGATTTCAGTTTTTTAAACATATTTGAACTCAAGACTTTTTCTGCATTCAATATGCACCGTTCAAAGCCACATCATCACTTTTCAACCCTTTTCTGACTTCATTTGCTATTTTTCATGCATTTCATAATTTATTTTGAGCTAAGATGACCCTGAGATTGAAAAGCACTTCAAATGAACTCTGAAATGGTTGAATTTTGGCATGGTATCATAATTTCACCCACGTAGCATGTGCTAAAAAGTTGAGAGGGTTACGACAAAAACCGGATGCACTTCGTGTCCGAATTAGACAATCTCTTTCGAAGTGTTAGGGTTTTGGACGAAAACTCTTCTGTTTCAAAAGGATTTCAATTTTTTAAACATATTTGAACTCAAGACTTTTTCTGCATTCAATATGCACCATTCAAAGCCACATCATCACTTTTCAAACCTTTTCTGACTTCATTTGCTATTTTTCATGCATTTCATGATTTATTTTGAGCTAAGATGACCCTGAGATTGAAAAGCACTGCAAATGAACTCTGAAATAGTTGAAAATTGGCATGGTATCATAATTTCACCCACGCAGCATGTGTTAAAAAGTTGAGAGGGTTACGGCAAAAACTGGATGCACTTCGTGTACGAACTGGACAATCTCTTTCGAAGTGTCAGGGTTTTGGACAAAAACTCTTTTGTTAGAAAAGGATTTTAATTTTTTAAACATATTTGAACTCAAGACTTTTTCTGCATTCGATATGAACCATTCAAAGCCACATCATCACTTTTCAAACCTTTTCTGACTTCATTTGCTATTTTTCATGCATTTCATGATTTATTTTGAGCTAAGATGACCCTGAGATTGAAAAGCACTGCAAATGAACTCTGAAATGGTTGAAAATTGGCATGGTATCATAATTTCACCCACGTAGCATGTGCTAAAAAGTTGAGAGGGTTACGGCAAAAACTGGATGCACTTCGTGTACGAACTGGACAATCTCTTTCGAAGTGTCAGGGTTTTGGACAAAAACTCTTCTGTTACAAAAGGATTTCAATTTTTTAAACATATTTGAACTCAAGACTTTTTCTGCATTCAATATGCACCATTCAAAGCCACATCATCACTTTTGAAACCTTTTCTGACTTCGTTTGCTATTGTTCATGCATTTCATAAGTTATTTTGAGCTAAGATGACCCTGAGATTGAAAAGCACTGCAAATGAACTCTGAAATGGTTGAAAATTGGCATGGTATCATAATTTCACCCACGTAGCATGTGCTAAAAAGTTGAGAGGGTTACGGCAAAAACTGGATGCACTTCGTGTATGAACTGGACAATCTCTTTCGAAGTGTCAGGGTTTTGGACAAAAACTCTTCTGTTACAAAAGGATTTTAATTTTTTAAACATATTTGAACTCAAGACTTTTTCTGCATTCAATATGAACCATTCAAAGCCACATCATCACTTTTCAAATCTTTTCTGACTTCATTTGCTATTTTTCATGCATTTCATGATTTATTTTGAGCTAAGATGACCCTGAGATTGAAAAGCATTGCAAATGAACTCTGAAATGGTTGAAAATTGGAATGGTATCATAATTTCACCCACGTAGCATGTGCTAAAAAGTTGAGAGGGTTACGGCAAAAACTGGATGCAGTTCGTGAACGAACTGGACAATCTCTTTCGAAGTGTGAGGGTTTTGGACAAAAACTCTTCTGTTACAAAAGGATTTTAATTTTTTAAACATATTTGAACTCAAGACTTTTTCTGCATTCAATATCAACCATTCAAAGCCACATCATCACTTTTCAAACCTTTTCTGACTTCATTTGCTATTTTTCATGCATTTCATGATTTATTTTGAGCTAAGATGACCCTGAGATTGAAAAGCATTGCAAATGAACTCTGAAATGGTTGAAAATTGGCATGGTATCATAATTTCACCCACGTAGCATGTGCTAAAAAGTTGAGAGGGTTACGGCAAAAACTGGATGCAGTTCGTGAACGAACTGGACAATCTCTTTCGAAGTGTCAGGGTTTTGGACGAAAACTCTTCTGTTACAAAAGGATTTCAGTTTTTTAAACATATTTGAACTCAAGACTTTTTCTGCATTCAATATGCACCGTTCAAAGCCACATCATCACTTTTTAACCCTTTTCTGACTTCATTTGCTATTTTTCATGCATTTCATAATTTATTTTGAGCTAAGATGACCCTGAGATTGAAAAGCACTTCAAATGAACTCTGAAATGGTTGAATTTTGGCATGGTATCATAATTTCACCCACGTAGCATGTGCTAAAAAGTTGAGAGGGTTACGACAAAAACCGGATGCACTTCGTGTCCGAATTAGACAATCTCTTTCGAAGTGTTAGGGTTTTGGACGAAAACTCTTCTGTTTCAAAAGGATTTCAATTTTTTAAACATATTTGAACTCAAGACTTTTTCTGCATTCAATATGCACCATTCAAAGCCACATCATCACTTTTCAAACCTTTTCTGACTTCATTTGCTATTTTTCATGCATTTCATGATTTATTTTGAGCTAAGATGACCCTGAGATTGAAAAGCACTGCAAATGAACTCTGAAATAGTTGAAAATTGGCATGGTATCATAATTTCACCCACGCAGCATGTGTTAAAAAGTTGAGAGGGTTACGGCAAAAACTGGATGCACTTCGTGTACGAACTGGACAATCTCTTTCGAAGTGTCAGGGTTTTGGACAAAAACTCTTTTGTTAGAAAAGGATTTTAATTTTTTAAACATATTTGAACTCAAGACTTTTTCTGCATTCGATATGAACCATTCAAAGCCACATCATCACTTTTCAAACCTTTTCTGACTTCATTTGCTATTTTTCATGCATTTCATGATTTATTTTGAGCTAAGATGACCCTGAGATTGAAAAGCACTGCAAATGAACTCTGAAAATGTTGAAAATTGGCATGGTATCATAATTTCACCCACGTAGCATGTGCTAAAAAGTTGAGAGGGTTACGGCAAAAACTGGATGCACTTCGTGTACGAACTGGACAATCTCTTTCGAAGTGTCAGGGTTTTGGACAAAAACTCTTCTGTTACAAAAGGATTTCAATTTTTTAAACATATTTGAACTCAAGACTTTTTCTGCATTCAATATGCACCATTCAAAGCCACATCATCACTTTTGAAACCTTTTCTGACTTCGTTTGCTATTGTTCATGCATTTCATAAGTTATTTTGAGCTAAGATGACCCTGAGATTGAAAAGCACTGCAAATGAACTCTGAAATGGTTGTAAATTGGCATGGTATCATAATTTCACCCACGTAGCATGTGCTAAAAAGTTGAGAGGGTTACGGCAAAAACTGGATGCACTTCGTGTATGAACTGGACAATCTCTTTCGAAGTGTCAGGGTTTTGGACAAAAACTCTTCTGTTACAAAAGGATTTTAATTTTTTAAACATATTTGAACTCAAGACTTTTTCTGCATTCAATATGAACCATTCAAAGCCACATCATCACTTTTCAAATCTTTTCTGACTTCATTTGCTATTTTTCATGCATTTCATGATTTATTTTGAGCTAAGATGACCCTGAGATTGAAAAGCATTGCAAATGAACTCTGAAATGGTTGAAAATTGGAATGGTATCATAATTTCACCCACGTAGCATGTGCTAAAAAGTTGAGAGGGTTACGGATAACTCTGGATGCAGTTCGTGAACGAACTGGACAATCTCTTTCGAAGTGTGAGGGTTTTGGACAAAAACTCTTCTGTTACAAAAGGATTTTAATTTTTTAAACATATTTGAACTCAAGACTTTTTCTGCATTCAATATCAACCATTCAAAGCCACATCATCACTTTTCAAACCTTTTCTGACTTCATTTGCTATTTTTCATGCATTTCATGATTTATTTTGAGCTAAGACGACCCTGAGATTGAAAAGCATTGCAAATGAACTCTGAAATGGTTGAAAATTGGCATGGTATCATAATTTCACCCACGTAGCATGTGCTAAAAAGTTGAGAGGGTTACGGCAAAAACTGGATGCAGTTCGTGAACGAACTGGACAATCTCTTTCGAAGTGTCAGGGTTTTGGACGAAAACTCTTCTGTTAAAAAAGGATTTCAGTTTTTTAAACATATTTCAACTCAAGACTTTTTCTGCATTCAATATGCACCGTTCAAAGCCACATCATCACTTTTCAACCCTTTTCTGACTTCATTTGCTATTTTTCATGCATTTCATAATTTATTTTGAGCTAAGATGACCCTGAGATTGAAAAGCACTTCAAATGAACTCTGAAATGGTTGAATTTTGGCATGGTATCATAATTTCACCCACGTAGCATGTGCTAAAAAGTTGAGAGGGTTACGACAAAAACCGGATGCACTTCGTGTCCGAATTAGACAATCTCTTTCGAAGTGTTAGGGTTCTGGACGAAAACTCTTCTGTTTCAAAAGGATTTCAATTTTTTAAACATATTTGAACTCAAGACTTTTTCTGCATTCAATATGAACCATTCAAAGCCACATCATCACTTTTCAAACCTTTTCTGACTTCATTTGCTCTTTTTGATGCATTTCATGCTTTATTTTGAGCTAAGATGACCCTGAGATTGAAAAGCACTGCAAATGAACTCTGAAATGGTTGAAAATTGGCATGGTATCATAATTTCACCCACGTAGCATGTGCTAAAAAGTTGAGAGGGTTACGGCAAAAACTGGATGCACTTCGTGTATAAACTGGACAATCTCTTTCGAAGTGTCAGGGTTTTGGACAAAAACTCTTCTGTTACAAAAGGGTTTTAATTTTTTAAACATATTTGAACTCAAGACTTTTTCTGCATTCAATATGAACAATTCAAAGCCACATCATCACTTTTCAAACCTTTTCTGACTTCATTTGCTCTTTTTGATGCATTTCATGCTTTATTTTGAGCTAAGATGACCCTGAGATTGAAAAGCACTGCAAATGAACTCTGAAATGGTTGAAAATTGGCATGGTATCATAATTTCACCCACGTAGCATGTGCTAAAAAGTTGAGAGGGTTACGGCAAAAACTGGATGCACTTCGTGTATAAACTGGACAATCTCTTTCGAAGTGTCAGGGTTTTGGACAAAAACTCTTCTGTTACAAAAGGGTTTTAATTTTTTAAACATATTTGAACTCAAGACTTTTTCTGCATTCAATATGAACAATTCAAAGCCACATCATCACTTTTCAAACCTTTTCTGACTTCATTTGCTATTTTTCATGCATTTCATGATTTATTTTGAGCTAAGATGACCCTGAGATTGAAAAGCACTGCAAATGAACTCCGAAATGGTTGAAAATTGGCATGGTATCATAATTTCACCCACGTAGCATGTGCTAAAAAGTTGAGAGGGTTACGGCAAAAACTGGATGCACTTCGTGTATAAACTGGACAATCTCTTTCGAAGTGTCAGGGTTTTGGACGAAAACTCTTCTGTTACAAAAGGATTTCAATTTTTTAAACATATTTGAACTCAAGACTTTTTCTGCATTCAATATGCACCATTCAAAGCCACATCATCACCTTTCAAACCTTTTCTGACTTCGTTTCCTATTTTTCATGCATTTCATAATTTATTTTGAGCTAAGATGACCCTGAGATTGAAAAGCACTGCAAATGAACTCTGAAATGGTTGAAAATTGGCATGGTATCATAATTTCACCCACGTATCATGTGCTAAAAAGTTGAGAGGGTTACGGCAAAAACTGGATGCACTCCGTGTACGAACTGGACAATCTCTTTCGAAGTGTCAGGGTTTTGGACAAAAACTCTTCTGTTACAAAAGGATTTTAATTTTTTAAACATATTTGAACTCAAGACTTTTTCTGCATTCGATATGAACCATTCAAAGCCACATCATCACTTTTCAAACTTTTTCTGACTTCATTTGCTATTTTTCATGCATTTCATGATTTATTTTGAGCTAAGATGACCCTGAGATTGAAAAGCACTGCAAATGAACTCTGAAATGGTTGAAAATTGGCATGGTATCATAATTTCACCCACGTAGCATGTGCTTAAAAGTTGAGAGGGTTACGGCAAAAACTTGATGCACTTCGTGTACGAACTATACAATCTCTTTCGAAGTGTCAGGGTTTTGGACAAAAACTCTTCTGTTCAAAAGGATTTTAATTTTTTAAACATATTTGAACTCAAGACTTTTTCTGCATTCAATATGAACCATTCAAAGCCACATCATCACTTTTCAAACCTTTTCTGACTTCATTTGCTATTTTTCATGCATTTCATGATTTATTTTGAGCTAAGATGACCCTGAGATTGAAAAGCACTGCAAATGAACTCTGAAATGGTTGAAAATTGGCATGGTATCATAATTTCACCCACGTAGCATGTGCTAAAAAGTTGAGAGGGTTACGGCAAAAACTGGATGCACTTCGTGTTTAAACTGGACAATCTCTTTCGAAGTGTCAGGGTTTTGGACGAAAACTCTTCTGTTACAAAGGATTTCAATTTTTTAAACATATTTGAACTCAAGACTTTTTCTGCATTCAATATGCACCATTCAAAGCCACATCATCACTTTTCAAACCTTTTCTGACTTCGTTTCCTATTTTTCATGCATTTCATAATTTATTTTGAGCTAAGATGACCCTGAGATTGAAAAGCACTGCAAATGAACTCTGAAATGGTTGAAAATTGGCATGGTATCATAATTTCACCCACGTAGCATGTGCTAAAAAGTTGAGAGGGTTACGGCAAAAACTGGATGCACTTCGTGTACGAACTGGACAATCTCTTTCGAAGTGTGAGGGTTTTGGACAAAAACTCTTCTGTTACAAAAGGATTTTAATTTTTTAAACATATTTGAACTCAAGACTTTTTCTGCATTCAATATGAACCATTCAAAGCCACATCATCACTTTTCAAACCTTTTCTGACTTCATTTGCTATTTTTCATGCATTTCATGATTTATTTTGAGCTAAGATGACCCTGAGATTGAAAAGCATTGCAAATGAACTCTGAAATGGTTGAAAATTGGCATTGTATCATAATTTCACCCACTTAGCATGTGCTAAAAAGTGGAGAGGGTTACGGCAAAAACTGGATGCAGTTCGTGAACGAACTGGACAATCTCTTTCGAAGTGTCAGGGTTTTGGACGAAAACTCTTCTGTTACAAAAGGATTTCAGTGTTTTAAACATATTTGAACTCAAGACTTTTTATGCATTCAATATGCACCGTTCAAAGCCACATCATCACTTTTCAACCCTTTTCTGACTTCATTTGCTATTTTTCATGCATTTCATAATTTATTTTGAGCTAAGATGACCCTGAGATTGAAAAGCACTTCAAATGAACTCTGAAATGGTTGAATTTTGGCATGGTATCATAATTTCACCCACGTAGCATGTGCTAAAAAGTTGAGAGGGTTACGACAAAAACCGGATGCACTTCGTGTCCGAATTAGACAATCTCTTTCGAAGTGTTAGGGTTCTGGACGAAAACTCTTCTGTTTCAAAAGGATTTCAATTTTTTAAACATATTTGAACTCAAGACTTTTTCTGCATTCAATATGAACCATTCAGAGCCACATCATCACTTTTCAAACCTTTTCTGACTTCATTTGCTCTTTTTGATGCATTTCATGCTTTATTTTGAGCTAAGATGACCCTGAGATTGAAAAGCACTGCAAATGAACTCTGAAATGGTTGATAATTGGCATGGTATCATAATTTCACCCACGTAGCATGTGCTAAAAAGTTGAGAGGGTTACGGCAAAAACTGGATGCACTTCGTGTATAAACTGGACAATCTCTTTCGAAGTGTCAGGGTTTTGGACGAAAACTCTTCTGTTACAAAAGGATTTCAATTTTTTAAACATATTGGAACTCAAGACTTTTTCTGCATTCAATATGCACCATTCAAAGCCACATCATCACTTTTCAAACCTTTTCTGACTTCGTTTCCTATTTTTCATGCATTTCATAATTTATTTTGAGCTAAGATGACCCTGAGATTGAAAAGCACTGCAAATGAACTCTGAAATGGTTGAAAATTGGCATGGTATCATAATTTCACCCACGTATCATGTGCTAAAAAGTTGAGAGGGTTACGGCAAAAACTGGATGCACTTTGTGTACGAACTGGACAATCTCTTTCGAAGTGTCAGAGTTTTGGACAAAAACTCTTCTGTTACAAAAGGATTTTAATTTTTTAAACATATTTGAACTCAAGACTTTTTCTGCATTCG
Source organism: Elymus sibiricus (assembly GCA_039707655.1). Taxonomy (NCBI): domain Eukaryota; kingdom Viridiplantae; phylum Streptophyta; class Magnoliopsida; order Poales; family Poaceae; genus Elymus; species Elymus sibiricus. Next base: position 26,014,474 of record CM077675.1, read on the forward strand.
ATATGAACCATTCAAAGCCACATCATCACTTTTCAAACCTTTTCTGACTTCATGTGCTATTTTTCATGCATTTCGTGATTTATTTTGAGCTAAGATGACCCTGAGATTGAAAAGCACTGCAAATGAACTCTGAAATGGTTGAAAATTGGCATGGTATCATAATTTCACCCACGTAGCATGTGCTAAAAAGTTGAGAGGGTTACGGCAAAAACTGGATGCACTTCGTGTATAAACTGGACAATCTCTTTCGAAGTGTCAGGGTTTTGGACGAAAACTCTTCTGTTACAAAAGGATTTCAATTTTTTAAACATATTTGAACTCAAGACTTTTTCTGCATTCAATATGCACCATTCAAAGCCACATCATCACCTTTCAAACCTTTTCTGACTTCGTTTCCTATTTTTCATGCATTTCATAATTTATTTTGAGCTAAGATGACCCTGAGATTGAAAAGCACTGCAAATGAACTTTGAAATGGTTGAAAATTGGCATGGTATCATAATTTCACCCACGTATCATGTGCTAAAAAGTTGAGAGGGTTACGGCAAAAACTGGATGCACTTCGTGTACGAACTGGACAATCTCTTTCGAAGTGTCAGGGTTTTGGACAAACCTCTTCTGTTACAAAAGGATTTTAATTTTTTAAACATATTTGAACTCAAGACTTTTTCTGCATTCGATATGAACTATTCAAAGCCACATCATCACTTTTCAAACTTTTTCTGACTTCATTTGCTATTTTTCATGCATTTCATGATTTATTTTGAGCTAAGATGACCCTGAGATTGAAAAGCACTGCAAATGAACTCTGAAATGGTTGAAAATTGGCATGGTATCATAATTTCACCCACGTAGCATGTGCTAAAAAGTTGAGAGGGTTACGGCAAAAACTTGATGCACTTCGTGTACGAACTATACAATCTCTTTCGAAGTGTCAGGGTTTTGGACAAAAACTCTTCTGTTACAAAAGGATTTTAATTTTTTAAACATATTTGAACTCAAGACTTTTTCTGCATTCAATATGAACCATTCAAAGCCACATCATCACTTTTCAAACCTTTTCTGACTTCATTTGCTATTTTTCATGCATTTCATGATTTATTTTGAGCTAAGATGACCCTGAGATTGAAAAGCACTGCAAATGAACTCTGAAATGGTTGAAAATTGGCATGGTATCATAATTTCACCCACGTAGCATGTGCTAAAAAGTTGAGAGGGTTACGGCAAAAACTGGATGCACTTCGTGTATAAACTGGACAATCTCTTTCGAAGTGTCAGGGTTTTGGACGAAAACTCTTCTGTTACAAAAGGATTTCAATTTTTTAAACATATTTGAACTCAAGACTTTTTCTGCATTCAATATGCACCATTCAAAGCCACATCATCACTTTTCAAACCTTTTCTGACTTCGTTTCCTATTTTTCATGCATTTCATAATTTATTTTGAGCTAAGATGACCCTGAGATTGAAAAGCACTGCAAATGAACTCTGAAATGGTTGAAAATTGGCATGGTATCATAATTTCACCCACGTAGCATGTGCTAAAAAGTTGAGAGGGTTACGGCAAAAACTGGATGCACTTCGTGTACGAACTGGACAATCTCTTTCGAAGTGTGAGGGTTTTGGACAAAAACTCTTCTGTTACAAAAGGATTTTAATTTTTTAAACATATTTGAACTCAAGACTTTTTCTGCATTCAATATGAACCATTCAAAGCCACATCATCACTTTTCAAACCTTTTCTGACTTCATTTGCTATTTTTCATGCATTTCATGATTTATTTTGAGCTAAGATGACCCTGAGATTGAAAAGCATTGCAAATGAACTCTGAAATGGTTGAAAATTGGCATTGTATCATAATTTCACCCACTTAGCATGTGCTAAAAAGTGGAGAGGGTTACGGCAAAAACTGGATGCAGTTCGTGAACGAACTGGACAATCTCTTTCGAAGTGTCAGGGTTTTGGACGAAAACTCTTCTGTTACAAAAGGATTTCAGTGTTTTAAACATATTTGAACTCAAGACTTTTTATGCATTCAATATGCACCGTTCAAAGCCACATCATCACTTTTCAACCCTTTTCTGACTTCATTTGCTATTTTTCATGCATTTCATAATTTATTTTGAGCTAAGATGACCCTGAGATTGAAAAGCACTTCAAATGAACTCTGAAATGGTTGAATTTTGGCATGGTATCATAATTTCACCCACGTAGCATGTGCTAAAAAGTTGAGAGGGTTACGACAAAAACCGGATGCACTTCGTGTCCGAATTAGACAATCTCTTTCGAAGTGTTAGGGTTCTGGACGAAAACTCTTCTGTTTCAAAAGGATTTCAATTTTTTAAACATATTTGAACTCAAGACTTTTTCTGCATTCAATATGAACCATTCAGAGCCACATCATCACTTTTCAAACCTTTTCTGACTTCATTTGCTCTTTTTGATGCATTTCATGCTTTATTTTGAGCTAAGATGACCCTGAGATTGAAAAGCACTGCAAATGAACTCTGAAATGGTTGATAATTGGCATGGTATCATAATTTCACCCACGTAGCATGTGCTAAAAAGTTGAGAGGGTTACGGCAAAAACTGGATGCACTTCGTGTATAAACTGGACAATCTCTTTCGAAGTGTCAGGGTTTTGGACGAAAACTCTTCTGTTACAAAAGGATTTCAATTTTTTAAACATATTGGAACTCAAGACTTTTTCTGCATTCAATATGCACCATTCAAAGCCACATCATCACTTTTCAAACCTTTTCTGACTTCGTTTCCTATTTTTCATGCATTTCATAATTTATTTTGAGCTAAGATGACCCTGAGATTGAAAAGCACTGCAAATGAACTCTGAAATGGTTGAAAATTGGCATGGTATCATAATTTCACCCACGTATCATGTGCTAAAAAGTTGAGAGGGTTACGGCAAAAACTGGATGCACTTTGTGTACGAACTGGACAATCTCTTTCGAAGTGTCAGAGTTTTGGACAAAAACTCTTCTGTTACAAAAGGATTTTAATTTTTTAAACATATTTGAACTCAAGACTTTTTCTGCATTCGATATGAACCATTCAAAGCCACATCATCACTTTTCAAACCTTTTCTGACTTCATGTGCTATTTTTCATGCATTTCGTGATTTATTTTGAGCTAAGATGACCCTGAGATTGAAAAGCACTGCAAATGAACTCTGAAATGGTTGAAAATTGGCATGGTATCATAATTTCACCCACGTAGCATGTGCTAAAAAGTTGAGAGGGTTACGGCAAAAACTGGATGCACTTCGTGTATAAACTGGACAATCTCTTTCGAAGTGTCAGGGTTTTGGACGAAAACTCTTCTGTTACAAAAGGATTTCAATTTTTTAAACATATTTGAACTCAAGACTTTTTCTGCATTCAATATGCACCATTCAAAGCCACATCATCACCTTTCAAACCTTTTCTGACTTCGTTTCCTATTTTTCATGCATTTCATAATTTATTTTGAGCTAAGATGACCCTGAGATTGAAAAGCACTGCAAATGAACTTTGAAATGGTTGAAAATTGGCATGGTATCATAATTTCACCCACGTATCATGTGCTAAAAAGTTGAGAGGGTTACGGCAAAAACTGGATGCACTTCGTGTACGAACTGGACAATCTCTTTCGAAGTGTCAGGGTTTTGGACAAACCTCTTCTGTTACAAAAGGATTTTAATTTTTTAAACATATTTGAACTCAAGACTTTTTCTGCATTCGATATGAACTATTCAAAGCCACATCATCACTTTTCAAACTTTTTCTGACTTCATTTGCTATTTTTCATGCATTTCATGATTTATTTTGAGCTAAGATGACCCTGAGATTGAAAAGCACTGCAAATGAACTCTGAAATGGTTGAAAATTGGCATGGTATCATAATTTCACCCACGTAGCATGTGCTAAAAAGTTGAGAGGGTTACGGCAAAAACTTGATGCACTTCGTGTACGAACTATACAATCTCTTTCGAAGTGTCAGGGTTTTGGACAAAAACTCTTCTGTTACAAAAGGATTTTAATTTTTTAAACATATTTGAACTCAAGACTTTTTCTGCATTCAATATGAACCATTCAAAGCCACATCATCACTTTTCAAACCTTTTCTGACTTCATTTGCTATTTTTCATGCATTTCATGATTTATTTTGAGCTAAGATGACCCTGAGATTGAAAAGCACTGCAAATGAACTCTGAAATGGTTGAAAATTGGCATGGTATCATAATTTCACCCACGTAGCATGTGCTAAAAAGTTGAGAGGGTTACGGCAAAAACTGGATGCACTTCGTGTATAAACTGGACAATCTCTTTCGAAGTGTCAGGGTTTTGGACGAAAACTCTTCTGTTACAAAAGGATTTCAATTTTTTAAACATATTTGAACTCAAGACTTTTTCTGCATTCAATATGCACCATTCAAAGCCACATCATCACTTTTCAAACCTTTTCTGACTTCGTTTCCTATTTTTCATGCATTTCATAATTTATTTTGAGCTAAGATGACCCTGAGATTGAAAAGCACTGCAAATGAACTCTGAAATGGTTGAAAATTGGCATGGTATCATAATTTCACCCACGTAGCATGTGCTAAAAAGTTGAGAGGGTTACGGCAAAAACTGGATGCACTTTGTGTACGAACTGGACAATCTCTTTCGAAGTGTCAGAGTTTTGGACAAAAACTCTTCTGTTACAAAAGGATTTTAATTTTTTAAACATATTTGAACTCAAGACTTTTTCTGCATTCGATATGAACCATTCAAAGCCACATCATCACTTTTCAAACCTTTTCTGACTTCATGTGCTATTTTTCATGCATTTCGTGATTTATTTTGAGCTAAGATGACCCTGAGATTGAAAAGCACTGCAAATGAACTCTGAAATGGTTGAAAATTGGCATGGTATCATAATTTCACCCACGTAGCATGTGCTAAAAAGTTGAGAGGGTTACGGCAAAAACTGGATGCACTTCGTGTATAAACTGGACAATCTCTTTCGAAGTGTCAGGGTTTTGGACGAAAACTCTTCTGTTACAAAAGGATTTCAATTTTTTAAACATATTTGAACTCAAGACTTTTTCTGCATTCAATATGCACCATTCAAAGCCACATCATCACTTTTCAAACCTTTTCTGACTTCGTTTCCTATTTTTCATGCATTTCATAATTTATTTTGAGCTAAGATGACCCTGAGATTGAAAAGCACTGCAAATGAACTCTGAAATGGTTGAAAATTGGCATGGTATCATAATTTCACCCACGTAGCATGTGCTAAAAAGTTGAGAGGGTTACGGCAAAAACTGGATGCACTTTGTGTACGAACTGGACAATCTCTTTCGAAGTGTCAGAGTTTTGGACAAAAACTCTTCTGTTACAAAAGGATTTTAATTTTTTAAACATATTTGAACTCAAGACTTTTTCTGCATTCGATATGAACCATTCAAAGCCACATCATCACTTTTCAAACCTTTTCTGACTTCATGTGCTATTTTTCATGCATTTCGTGATTTATTTTGAGCTAAGATGACCCTGAGATTGAAAAGCACTGCAAATGAACTCTGAAATGGTTGAAAATTGGCATGGTATCATAATTTCACCCACGTAGCATGTGCTAAAAAGTTGAGAGGGTTACGGCAAAAACTGGATGCACTTCGTGTATAAACTGGACAATCTCTTTCGAAGTGTCAGGGTTTTGGACGAAAACTCTTCTGTTACAAAAGGATTTCAATTTTTTAAACATATTGGAACTCAAGACTTTTTCTGCATTCAATATGCACCATTCAAAGCCACATCATCACTTTTCAAACCTTTTCTGACTTCGTTTCCTATTTTTCATGCATTTCATAATTTATTTTGAGCTAAGATGACCCTGAGATTGAAAAGCACTGCAAATGAACTCTGAAATGGTTGAAAATTGGCATGGTATCATAATTTCACCCACGTATCATGTGCTAAAAAGTTGAGAGGGTTACGGCAAAAACTGGATGCACTTTGTGTACGAACTGGACAATCTCTTTCGAAGTGTCAGAGTTTTGGACAAAAACTCTTCTGTTACAAAAGGATTTTAATTTTTTAAACATATTTGAACTCAAGACTTTTTCTGCATTCGATATGAACCATTCAAAGCCACATCATCACTTTTCAAACCTTTTCTGACTTCATGTGCTATTTTTCATGCATTTCGTGATTTATTTTGAGCTAAGATGACCCTGAGATTGAAAAGCACTGCAAATGAACTCTGAAATGGTTGAAAATTGGCATGGTATCATAATTTCACCCACGTAGCATGTGCTAAAAAGTTGAGAGGGTTACGGCAAAAACTGGATGCACTTCGTGTATAAACTGGACAATCTCTTTCGAAGTGTCAGGGTTTTGGACGAAAACTCTTCTGTTACAAAAGGATTTCAATTTTTTAAACATATTTGAACTCAAGACTTTTTCTGCATTCAATATGCACCATTCAAAGCCACATCATCACCTTTCAAACCTTTTCTGACTTCGTTTCCTATTTTTCATGCATTTCATAATTTATTTTGAGCTAAGATGACCCTGAGATTGAAAAGCACTGCAAATGAACTTTGAAATGGTTGAAAATTGGCATGGTATCATAATTTCACCCACGTATCATGTGCTAAAAAGTTGAGAGGGTTACGGCAAAAACTGGATGCACTTCGTGTACGAACTGGACAATCTCTTTCGAAGTGTCAGGGTTTTGGACAAACCTCTTCTGTTACAAAAGGATTTTAATTTTTTAAACATATTTGAACTCAAGACTTTTTCTGCATTCGATATGAACTATTCAAAGCCACATCATCACTTTTCAAACTTTTTCTGACTTCATTTGCTATTTTTCATGCATTTCATGATTTATTTTGAGCTAAGATGACCCTGAGATTGAAAAGCACTGCAAATGAACTCTGAAATGGTTGAAAATTGGCATGGTATCATAATTTCACCCACGTAGCATGTGCTAAAAAGTTGAGAGGGTTACGGCAAAAACTTGATGCACTTCGTGTACGAACTATACAATCTCTTTCGAAGTGTCAGGGTTTTGGACAAAAACTCTTCTGTTACAAAAGGATTTTAATTTTTTAAACATATTTGAACTCAAGACTTTTTCTGCATTCAATATGAACCATTCAAAGCCACATCATCACTTTTCAAACCTTTTCTGACTTCATTTGCTATTTTTCATGCATTTCATGATTTATTTTGAGCTAAGATGACCCTGAGATTGAAAAGCACTGCAAATGAACTCTGAAATGGTTGAAAATTGGCATGGTATCATAATTTCACCCACGTAGCATGTGCTAAAAAGTTGAGAGGGTTACGGCAAAAACTGGATGCACTTCGTGTATAAACTGGACAATCTCTTTCGAAGTGTCAGGGTTTTGGACGAAAACTCTTCTGTTACAAAAGGATTTCAATTTTTTAAACATATTTGAACTCAAGACTTTTTCTGCATTCAATATGCACCATTCAAAGCCACATCATCACTTTTCAAACCTTTTCTGACTTCGTTTCCTATTTTTCATGCATTTCATAATTTATTTTGAGCTAAGATGACCCTGAGATTGAAAAGCACTGCAAATGAACTCTGAAATGGTTGAAAATTGGCATGGTATCATAATTTCACCCACGTAGCATGTGCTAAAAAGTTGAGAGGGTTACGGCAAAAACTGGATGCACTTCGTGTACGAACTGGACAATCTCTTTCGAAGTGTGAGGGTTTTGGACAAAAACTCTTCTGTTACAAAAGGATTTTAATTTTTTAAACATATTTGAACTCAAGACTTTTTCTGCATTCAATATGAACCATTCAAAGCCACATCATCACTTTTCAAACCTTTTCTGACTTCATTTGCTATTTTTCATGCATTTCATGATTTATTTTGAGCTAAGATGACCCTGAGATTGAAAAGCATTGCAAATGAACTCTGAAATGATTGAAAATTGGCATTGTATCATAATTTCACCCACGTAGCATGTGCTAAAAAGTTGAGAGGGTTACGGCAAAAACTGGATGCAGTTCGTGAACGAACTGGACAATCTCTTTCGAAGTGTCAGGGTTTTGGACGAAAACTCTTCTGTTACAAAAGGATTTCAGTGTTTTAAACATATTTGAACTCAAGACTTTTTATGCATTCAATATGCACCGTTCAAAGCCACATCATCACTTTTCAACCCTTTTCTGACTTCATTTGCTATTTTTCATGCATTTCATAATTTATTTTGAGCTAAGATGACCCTGAGATTGAAAAGCACTTCAAATGAACTCTGAAATGGTTGAATTTTGGCATGGTATCATAATTTCACCCACGTAGCATGTGCTAAAAAGTTGAGAGGGTTACGACAAAAACCGGATGCACTTCGTGTCCGAATTAGACAATCTCTTTCGAAGTGTTAGGGTTCTGGACGAAAACTCTTCTGTTTCAAAAGGATTTCAATTTTTTAAACATATTTGAACTCAAGACTTTTTCTGCATTCAATATGAACCATTCAAAGCCACATCATCACTTTTCAAACCTTTTCTGACTTCATTTGCTCTTTTTGATGCATTTCATGCTTTATTTTGAGCTAAGATGACCCTGAGATTGAAAAGCACTGCAAATGAACTCTGAAATGGTTGAAAATTGGCATGGTATCATAATTTCACCCACGTAGCATGTGCTAAAAAGTTGAGAGGGTTACGGCAAAAACTGGATGCACTTCGTGTATAAACTGGACAATCTCTTTCGAAGTGTCACGGTTTTGGACGAAAACTCTTCTGTTACAAAAGGATTTTAATTTTTTAAACATATTTGAACTCAAGACTTTTTCTGCATTCAATATGCACCATTCAAAGCCACATCATCACTTTTCAAACCTTTTCTGACTTCGTTTCCTATTTTTCATGCATTTCATAATTTATTTTGAGCTAATATGACCCTGAGATTGAAAAGCACTGCAAATGAACTCTGAAATCGTTGAAAATTGGCATGGTATCATAATTTCACCCACGTATCATGTGCTAAAAAGTTGAGAGGGTTACGGCAAAAACTGGATGCACTTCGTGTACGAACTGGACAATCTCTTTCGAAGTGTCAGGGTTTTGGACGAAAACTCTTCTGTTACAAAAGGATTTCAGTGTTTTAAACATATTTGAACTCAAGACTTTTTATGCATTCAATATGCACCGTTCAAAGCCACATCATCACTTTTCAACCCTTTTCTGACTTCATTTGCTATTTTTCATGCATTTCATGATTTATTTTGAGCTAATATGACCCTGAGATTGAAAAGCACTGCAAATGAACTCTGAAATGGTTGAAAATTGGCATGGTATCATAATTTCACCCACGTAGCATGTGCTAAAAAGTTGAGAGGGTTACGGCAAAAACTTGATGCACTTCGTGTACGAACTATACAATCTCTTTCGAAGTGTCAGGGTTTTGGACAAAAACTCTTCTGTTACAAAAGGATTTTAATTTTTTAAACATATTTGAACTCAAGACTTTTTCTGCATTCAATATGAACAATTGAAAGCCACATCATCACTTTTCAAACCTTTTCTGACATCATTTGCTATTTTTCATGCATTTCATGATTTATTTTGAGCTAAGATGACCCTGAGATTGAAAAGCACTGCAAATGAACTCTGAAATGGTTGAAAATTGGCATGGTATCATAATTTCACCCACGTAGCATGTGCTAAAAAGTTGAGAGGGTTACGGCAAAAACTGGATGCACTTCGTGTATAAACTGGACAATCTCTTTCGAAGTGTCAGGGTTTTGGACGAAAACTCTTCTGTTACAAAAGGATTTCAATTTTTTAAACATATTTGAACTCAAGACTTTTTCTGCATTCAATATGCACCATTCAAAGCCACATCATCACTTTTCAAACCTTTTCTGACTTCGTTTCCTATTTTTCATGCATTTCATAATTTATTTTGAGCTAAGATGACCCTGAGATTGAAAAGCACTGCAAATGAACTCTGAAATGGTTGAAAATTGGCATGGTATCATAATTTCACCCACGTATCATGTGCTAAAAAGTTGAGAGGGTTACGGCAAAAACTGGATGCACTTTGTGTACGAACTGGACAATCTCTTTCGAACTGTCAGGGTTTTGGACAAAAACTCTTCTGTTACAAAAGGATTTTAATTTTTTAAACATATTTGAACTCAAGACTTTTTCTGCATTCGATATGAACCATTCAAAGCCACATCATCACTTTTCAAACCTTTTCTGACTTCATTTTCTATTTTTCATGCATTTCATGATTTATTTTGAGCTAAGATGACCCTGAGATTGAAAAGCACTGCAAATGAACTCTGAAATGGTTGAAAATTGGCATGGTATCATAATTTCACCCACGTAGCATGTGCTAAAAAGTTGAGAGGGTTACGGCAAAAACTTGATGCACTTCGTGTACGAACTATACAATCTCTTTCGAAGTGTCAGGGTTTTGGACAAAAATTCTTCTGTTACAAAAGGATTTTAATTTTTTAAACATATTTGAACTCAAGACTTTTTCTGCATTCAATATGAACCATTCAAAGCCACATCATCACTTTTCAAACCTTTTCTGACTTCATTTGCTATTTTTCATGCATTTCATGATTTATTTTGAGCTAAGATGACCCTGAGATTGAAAAGCACTGCAAATGAACTCTGAAATGGTTGAAAATTGGCATGGTATCATAATTTCACCCACGTAGCATGTGCTAAAAAGTTGAGAGGGTTACGGCAAAAACTGGATGCACTTCGTGTATAAACTGGACAATCTCTTTCGAAGTGTCAGGGTTTTGGACGAAAACTCTTCTGTTACAAAAGGATTTTAATTTTTTAAACATATTTGAACTCAAGACTTTTTCTGCATTCAATATGCACCATTCAAAGCCACATCATCACTTTTCAAACCTTTTCTGACTTCGTTTCCTATTTTTCATGCATTTCATAATTTATTTTGAGCTAAGATGACCCTGAGATTGAAAAGCACTGCAAATGAACTCTGAAATGGTTGAAAATTGGCATGGTATCATAATTTCACCCACGTAGCATGTGCTAAAAAGTTGAGAGGGTTACGGCAAAAACTGGATGCACTTCGTGTACGAACTGGACAATCTCTTTCGAAGTGTGAGGGTTTTGGACAAAAACTCTTCTGTTACAAAAGGATTTTAATTTTTTAAACATATTTGAACTCAAGACTTTTTCTGCATGCAATATGAACCATTCAAAGCCACATCATCACTTTTCAAACCTTTTCTGACTTCATTTGCTATTTTTCATGCATTTCATGATTTATTTTGAGCTAAGATGACCCTGAGATTGAAAAGCATTGCAAATGAACTCTGAAATGATTGAAAATTGGCATTGTATCATAATTTCACCCACGTAGCATGTGCTAAAAAGTTGAGAGGGTTACGGCAAAAACTGGATGCAGTTCGTGAACGAACTGGACAATCTCTTTCGAAGTGTCAGGGTTTTGGACGAAAACTCTTCTGTTACAAAAGGATTTCAGTGTTTTAAACATATTTGAACTCAAGACTTTTTATGCATTCAATATGCACCGTTCAAAGCCACATCATCACTTTTCAACCCTTTTCTGACTTCATTTGCTATTTTTCATGCATTTCATAATTTATTTTGAGCTAAGATGACCCTGAGATTGAAAAGCACTTCAAATGAACTCTGAAATGGTTGAATTTTGGCATGGTATCATAATTTCACCCACGTAGCATGTGCTAAAAAGTTGAGAGGGTTACGACAAAAACCGGATGCACTTCGTGTCCGAATTAGACAATCTCTTTCGAAGTGTTAGGGTTCTGGACGAAAACTCTTCTGTTTCAAAAGGATTTCAATTTTTTAAACATATTTGAACTCAAGACTTTTTCTGCATTCAATATGAACCATTCAAAGCCACATCATCACTTTTCAAACCTTTTCTGACTTAATTTGCTCTTTTTGATGCATTTCATGCTTTATTTTGAGCTAAGATGACCCTGAGATTGAAAAGCACTGCAAATGAACTCTGAAATGGTTGAAAATTGGCATGGTATCATAATTTCACCCACGTAGCATGTGCTAAAAAGTTGAGAGGGTTACGGCAAAAACTGGATGCACTTCGTGTATAAACTGGACAATCTCTTTCGAAGTGTCACGGTTTTGGACGAAAACTCTTCTGTTACAAAAGGATTTTAATTTTTTAAACATATTTGAACTCAAGACTTTTTCTGCATTCAATATGCACCATTCAAAGCCACATCATCACTTTTCAAACCTTTTCTGACTTCGTTTCCTATTTTTCATGCATTTCATAATTTATTTTGAGCTAATATGACCCTGAGATTGAAAAGCACTGCAAATGAACTCTGAAATCGTTGAAAATTGGCATGGTATCATAATTTCACCCACGTATCATGTGCTAAAAAGTTGAGAGGGTTACGGCAAAAACTGGATGCACTTCGTGTACGAACTGGACAATCTCTTTCGAAGTGTCAGGGTTTTGGACGAAAACTCTTCTGTTACAAAAGGATTTCAGTGTTTTAAACATATTTGAACTCAAGACTTTTTATGCATTCAATATGCACCGTTCAAAGCCACATCATCACTTTTCAACCCTTTTCTGACTTCATTTGCTATTTTTCATGCATTTCATGATTTATTTTGAGCTAATATGACCCTGAGATTGAAAAGCACTGCAAATGAACTCTGAAATGGTTGAAAATTGGCATGGTATCATAATTTCACCCACGTAGCATGTGCTAAAAAGTTGAGAGGGTTACGGCAAAAACTTGATGCCCTTCGTGTACGAACTATACAATCTCTTTCGAAGTGTCAGGGTTTTGGACAAAAACTCTTCTGTTACAAAAGGATTTTAATTTTTTAAACATATTTGAACTCAAGACTTTTTCTGCATTCAATATGAACAATTGAAAGCCACATCATCACTTTTCAAACCTTTTCTGACATCATTTGCTATTTTTCATGCATTTCATGATTTATTTTGAGCTAAGATGACCCTGAGATTGAAAAGCACTGCAAATGAACTCTGAAATGGTTGAAAATTGGCATGGTATCATAATTTCACCCACGTAGCATGTGCTAAAAAGTTGAGAGGGTTACGGCAAAAACTGGATGCACTTCGTGTATAAACTGGACAATCTCTTTCGAAGTGTCAGGGTTTTGGACGAAAACTCTTCTGTTACAAAAGGATTTCAATTTTTTAAACATATTTGAACTCAAGACTTTTTCTGCATTCAATATGCACCATTCAAAGCCACATCATCACTTTTCAAACCTTTTCTGACTTCGTTTCCTATTTTTCATGCATTTCATAATTTATTTTGAGCTAAGATGACCCTGAGATTGAAAAGCACTGCAAATGAACTCTGAAATGGTTGAAAATTGGCATGGTATCATAATTTCACCCACGTATCATGTGCTAAAAAGTTGAGAGGGTTACGGCAAAAACTGGATGCACTTTGTGTACGAACTGGACAATCTCTTTCGAACTGTCAGGGTTTTGGACAAAAACTCTTCTGTTACAAAAGGATTTTAATTTTTTAAACATATTTGAACTCAAGACTTTTTCTGCATTCGATATGAACCATTCAAAGCCACATCATCACTTTTCAAACCTTTTCTGACTTCATTTTCTATTTTTCATGCATTTCATGATTTATTTTGAGCTAAGATGACCCTGAGATTGAAAAGCACTGCAAATGAACTCTGAAATGGTTGAAAATTGGCATGGTATCATAATTTCACCCACGTAGCATGTGCTAAAAAGTTGAGAGGGTTACGGCAAAAACTTGATGCACTTCGTGTACGAACTATACAATCTCTTTCGAAGTGTCAGGGTTTTGGACAAAAATTCTTCTGTTACAAAAGGATTTTAATTTTTTAAACATATTTGAACTCAAGACTTTTTCTGCATTCAATATGAACCATTCAAAGCCACATCATCACTTTTCAAACCTTTTCTGACTTCATTTGCTATTTTCATGCATTTCATGATTTATTTTGAGCTAAGATGACCCTGAGATTGAAAAGCACTGCAAATGAACTCTGAAATGGTTGAAAATTGGCATGGTATCATAATTTCACCCACGTAGCATGTGCTAAAAAGTTGAGAGGGTTACGGCAAAAACTGGATGCACTTCGTGTATAAACTGGACAATCTCTTTCGAAGTGTCAGGGTTTTGGACGAAAACTCTTCTGTTACAAAAGGATTTTAATTTTTTAAACATATTTGAACTCAAGACTTTTTCTGCATTCAATATGCACCATTCAAAGCCACATCATCACTTTTCAAACCTTTTCTGACTTCGTTTCCTATTTTTCATGCATTTCATTATTTATTTTGAGCTAAGATGACCCTGAGATTGAAAAGCACTGCAAATGAACTCTGAAATGGTTGAAAATTGGCATGGTATCATAATTTCACCCACGTAGCATGTGCTAAAAAGTTGAGAGGGTTACCGCAAAAACTGGATGCACTTCGTGTACGAACTGGACAATCTCTTTCGAAGTGTGAGGGTTTTGGACAAAAACTCTTCTGTTACAAAAGGATTTTAATTTTTTAAACATATTTGAACTCAAGACTTTTTCTGCATTCAATATGAACCATTCAAAGCCACATCATCACTTTTCAAACCTTTCTGACTTCATTTGCTATTTTTCATGCATTTCATGATTTATTTTGAGCTAAGATGACCCTGAGATTGAAAAGCATTGCAAATGAACTCTGAAATGGTTGAAAATTGGCATGGTATCATAATTTCACCCACGTAGCATGTGCTAAAAAGTTGAGAGGGTTACGGCAAAAACTGGATGCAGTTCGTGAACGAACTGGACAATCTCTTTCCAAGTGTCAGGGTTTTGGACGAAAACTCTTCTGTTACAAAAGGATTTCAGTGTTTTAAACATATTTGAACTCAAGACTTTTTCTGCATTCAATATGCACCATTCAAAGCCACATCATCACTTTTCAAACCTTTTCTGACTTCGTTTCCTATTTTTCATGCATTTCATGCTTTATTTTGAGCTAAGATGACCCTGAGATTGAAAAGCACTGCAAATGAACTCTGAAATGGTTGAAAATTGGCATGGTATCATAATTTCAACCACGTAGCATGTGCTAAAAAGTTGAGAGGGTTACGGCAAAAACTGGATGCACTTCGTGTATAAACTGGACAATCTCTTTCGAAGTGTCAGGGTTTTGGACAAAAACTCTTCTGTTACAAAAGGGTTTTAATTTTTTAAACATATTTGAACTCAAGACTTTTTCTGCATTCAATATGAACAATTCAAAGCCACATCATCACTTTTCAAACCTTTTCTGACTTCATTTGCTATTTTTCATGCATTTCATGATTTATTTTGAGCTAAGATGACCCTGAGATTGAAAAGCACTGCAAATGAACTCTGAAATGGTTGAAAATTGGCATGGTATCATAATTTCACCCACGTAGCATGTGCTAAAAAGTTGAGAGGGTTACGGCAAAAACTGGATGCACTTCGTGTATAAACTGGACAATCTCTTTCGAAGTGTCAGGGTTTTGGACGAAAACTCTTCTGTTACAAAAGGATTTCAATTTTCTAAACATATTTGAACTCAAGACTTTTTCTGCATTCAATATGCACCATTCAAAGCCACATCATCACTTTTCAAACCTTTTCTGACTTCGTTTCCTATTTTTCATGCATTTCATAATTTATTTTGAGCTAAGATGACCCTGAGATTGAAAAGCACTGCAAATGAACTCTGAAATGGTTGAAAATTGGCATGGTATCATAATTTCACCCACGTAGCATGTGCTAAAAAGTTGAGATGGTTACGGCAAAAACTTGATGCACTTCGTGTACGAACTAAACAATCTCTTTCGAAGTGTCAGGGTTTTGGACAAAAACTCTTCTGTTACAAAAGGATTTTAATTTTTTAAACATATTTGAACTCAAGACTTTTTCTGCATTCAATATGAACCATTCAAAGCCACATCATCACTTTTCAAACCTTTTCTGACTTCATTTGCTATTTTTCATGCATTTCATGATTTATTTTGAGCTAAGATGACCCTGAGATTGAAAAGCACTGCAAATGAACTCTAAAATGGTTGAAAATTGGCATGGTATCATAATTTCACCCACGTAGCATGTGCTAAAAAGTTGAGAGGGTTACGGCAAAAACTGGATGCACTTCGTGTATAAACTGGACAATCTCTTTCGAAGTGTCAGGGTTTTGGACGAAAACTCTTCTGTTACAAAAGGATTTCAATTTTCTAAACATATTTGAACTCAAGACTTTTTCTGCATTCAATATGCACCATTCAAAGCCACATCATCACTTTTCAAACCTTTTCTGACTTCGTTTCCTATTTTTCATGCATTTCATAATTTATTTTGAGCTAAGATGACCCTGAGATTGAAAAGCACTGCAAATGAACTCTGAAATGGTTGAAAATTGGCATGGTATCATAATTTCACCCACGTAGCATGTGCTAAAAAGTTGAGATGGTTACGGCAAAAACTTGATGCACTGCGTGTACGAACTATACAATCTCTTTCGAAGTGTCAGGGTTTTGGACAAAAACTCTTCTGTTACAAAAGGATTTTAATTTTTTAAACATATTTGAACTCAAGACTTTTTCTGCATTCAATATGAACCATTCAAAGCCACATCATCACTTTTCAAACCTTTTCTGACTTCATTTGCTATTTTTCATGCATTTCATGATTTATTTTGAGCTAAGATGACCCTGAGATTGAAAAGCACTGCAAATGAACTCTGAAATGGTTGAAAATTGGCATGGTATCATAATTTCACCCACGTAGCATGTGCTAAAAAGTTGAGAGGGTTACGGCAAAAACTGGATGCACTTCGTGTATAAACTGGACAATCTCTTTCGAAGTGTCAGGGTTTTGGACGAAAACTCTTCTGTTACAAAAGGATTTCAATTTTTTAAACATATTTGAACTCAAGACTTTTTCTGCATTCAATATGCACCATTCAAAGCCACATCATCACTTTTCAAACCTTTTCTGACTTCGTTTCCTATTTTTCATGCATTTCATAATTTATTTTGAGCTAAGATGACCCTGAGATTGAAAAGCACTGCAAATGAACTCTGAAATGGTTGAAAATTGGCATGGTATCATAATTTCACCCACGTATCATGTGCTAAAAAGTTGAGAGGGTTACGGCAAAAACTGGATGCACTTTGTGTACGAACTGGACAATCTCTTTCGAACTGTCAGGGTTTTGGACAAAAACTCTTCTGTTACAAAAGGATTTTAATTTTTTAAACATATTTGAACTCAAGACTTTTTCTGCATTCGATATGAACCATTCAAAGCCACATCATCACTTTTCAAACCTTTTCTGACTTCATTTTCTATTTTTCATGCATTTCATGATTTATTTTGAGCTAAGATGACCCTGAGATTGAAAAGCACTGCAAATGAACTCTGAAATGGTTGAAAATTGGCATGGTATCATAATTTCACCCACGTAGCATGTGCTAAAAAGTTGAGAGGGTTACGGCAAAAACTTGATGCACTTCGTGTACGAACTATACAATCTCTTTCGAAGTGTCAGGGTTTTGGACAAAAATTCTTCTGTTACAAAAGGATTTTAATTTTTTAAACATATTTGAACTCAAGACTTTTTCTGCATTCAATATGAACCATTCAAAGCCACATCATCACTTTTCAAACCTTTTCTGACTTCATTTGCTATTTTCATGCATTTCATGATTTATTTTGAGCTAAGATGACCCTGAGATTGAAAAGCACTGCAAATGAACTCTGAAATGGTTGAAAATTGGCATGGTATCATAATTTCACCCACGTAGCATGTGCTAAAAAGTTGAGAGGGTTACGGCAAAAACTGGATGCACTTCGTGTATAAACTGGACAATCTCTTTCGAAGTGTCAGGGTTTTGGACGAAAACTCTTCTGTTACAAAAGGATTTTAATTTTTTAAACATATTTGAACTCAAGACTTTTTCTGCATTCAATATGCACCATTCAAAGCCACATCATCACTTTTCAAACCTTTTCTGACTTCGTTTCCTATTTTTCATGCATTTCATTATTTATTTTGAGCTAAGATGACCCTGAGATTGAAAAGCACTGCAAATGAACTCTGAAATGGTTGAAAATTGGCATGGTATCATAATTTCACCCACGTAGCATGTGCTAAAAAGTTGAGAGGGTTACCGCAAAAACTGGATGCACTTCGTGTACGAACTGGACAATCTCTTTCGAAGTGTGAGGGTTTTGGACAAAAACTCTTCTGTTACAAAAGGATTTTAATTTTTTAAACATATTTGAACTCAAGACTTTTTCTGCATTCAATATGAACCATTCAAAGCCACATCATCACTTTTCAAACCTTTCTGACTTCATTTGCTATTTTTCATGCATTTCATGATTTATTTTGAGCTAAGATGACCCTGAGATTGAAAAGCATTGCAAATGAACTCTGAAATGGTTGAAAATTGGCATGGTATCATAATTTCACCCACGTAGCATGTGCTAAAAAGTTGAGAGGGTTACGGCAAAAACTGGATGCAGTTCGTGAACGAACTGGACAATCTCTTTCCAAGTGTCAGGGTTTTGGACGAAAACTCTTCTGTTACAAAAGGATTTCAATTTTTTAAACATATTTGAACTCAAGACTTTTTCTGCATTCAATATGCACCATTCAAAGCCACATCATCACTTTTCAAACCTTTTCTGACTTCGTTTCCTATTTTTCATGCATTTCATAATTTATTTTGAGCTAAGATGACCCTGAGATTGAAAAGCACTGCAAATGAACTCTGAAATGGTTGAAAATTGGCATGGTATCATAATTTCACCCACGTATCATGTGCTAAAAAGTTGAGAGGGTTACGGCAAAAACTGGATGCACTTTGTGTACGAACTGGACAATCTCTTTCGAACTGTCAGGGTTTTGGACAAAAACTCTTCTGTTACAAAAGGATTTTAATTTTTTAAACATATTTGAACTCAAGACTTTTTCTGCATTCGATATGAACCATTCAAAGCCACATCATCACTTTTCAAACCTTTTCTGACTTCATTTTCTATTTTTCATGCATTTCATGATTTATTTTGAGCTAAGATGACCCTGAGATTGAAAAGCACTGCAAATGAACTCTGAAATGGTTGAAAATTGGCATGGTATCATAATTTCACCCACGTAGCATGTGCTAAAAAGTTGAGAGGGTTACGGCAAAAACTTGATGCACTTCGTGTACGAACTATACAATCTCTTTCGAAGTGTCAGGGTTTTGGACAAAAATTCTTCTGTTACAAAAGGATTTTAATTTTTTAAACATATTTGAACTCAAGACTTTTTCTGCATTCAATATGAACCATTCAAAGCCACATCATCACTTTTCAAACCTTTTCTGACTTCATTTGCTATTTTCATGCATTTCATGATTTATTTTGAGCTAAGATGACCCTGAGATTGAAAAGCACTGCAAATGAACTCTGAAATGGTTGAAAATTGGCATGGTATCATAATTTCACCCACGTAGCATGTGCTAAAAAGTTGAGAGGGTTACGGCAAAAACTGGATGCACTTCGTGTATAAACTGGACAATCTCTTTCGAAGTGTCAGGGTTTTGGACGAAAACTCTTCTGTTACAAAAGGATTTTAATTTTTTAAACATATTTGAACTCAAGACTTTTTCTGCATTCAATATGCACCATTCAAAGCCACATCATCACTTTTCAAACCTTTTCTGACTTCGTTTCCTATTTTTCATGCATTTCATTATTTATTTTGAGCTAAGATGACCCTGAGATTGAAAAGCACTGCAAATGAACTCTGAAATGGTTGAAAATTGGCATGGTATCATAATTTCACCCACGTAGCATGTGCTAAAAAGTTGAGAGGGTTACCGCAAAAACTGGATGCACTTCGTGTACGAACTGGACAATCTCTTTCGAAGTGTGAGGGTTTTGGACAAAAACTCTTCTGTTACAAAAGGATTTTAATTTTTTAAACATATTTGAACTCAAGACTTTTTCTGCATTCAATATGAACCATTCAAAGCCACATCATCACTTTTCAAACCTTTCTGACTTCATTTGCTATTTTTCATGCATTTCATGATTTATTTTGAGCTAAGATGACCCTGAGATTGAAAAGCATTGCAAATGAACTCTGAAATGGTTGAAAATTGGCATGGTATCATAATTTCACCCACGTAGCATGTGCTAAAAAGTTGAGAGGGTTACGGCAAAAACTGGATGCAGTTCGTGAACGAACTGGACAATCTCTTTCCAAGTGTCAGGGTTTTGGACGAAAACTCTTCTGTTACAAAAGGATTTCAGTGTTTTAAACATATTTGAACTCAAGACTTTTTCTGCATTCAATATGCACCATTCAAAGCCACATCATCACTTTTCAAACCTTTTCTGACTTCGTTTCCTATTTTTCATGCATTTCATGCTTTATTTTGAGCTAAGATGACCCTGAGATTGAAAAGCACTGCAAATGAACTCTGAAATGGTTGAAAATTGGCATGGTATCATAATTTCAACCACGTAGCATGTGCTAAAAAGTTGAGAGGGTTACGGCAAAAACTGGATGCACTTCGTGTATAAACTGGACAATCTCTTTCGAAGTGTCAGGGTTTTGGACAAAAACTCTTCTGTTACAAAAGGGTTTTAATTTTTTAAACATATTTGAACTCAAGACTTTTTCTGCATTCAATATGAACAATTCAAAGCCACATCATCACTTTTCAAACCTTTTCTGACTTCATTTGCTATTTTTCATGCATTTCATGATTTATTTTGAGCTAAGATGACCCTGAGATTGAAAAGCACTGCAAATGAACTCTGAAATGGTTGAAAATTGGCATGGTATCATAATTTCACCCACGTAGCATGTGCTAAAAAGTTGAGAGGGTTACGGCAAAAACTGGATGCACTTCGTGTATAAACTGGACAATCTCTTTCGAAGTGTCAGGGTTTTGGACGAAAACTCTTCTGTTACAAAAGGATTTCAATTTTCTAAACATATTTGAACTCAAGACTTTTTCTGCATTCAATATGCACCATTCAAAGCCACATCATCACTTTTCAAACCTTTTCTGACTTCGTTTCCTATTTTTCATGCATTTCATAATTTATTTTGAGCTAAGATGACCCTGAGATTGAAAAGCACTGCAAATGAACTCTGAAATGGTTGAAAATTGGCATGGTATCATAATTTCACCCACGTAGCATGTGCTAAAAAGTTGAGATGGTTACGGCAAAAACTTGATGCACTTCGTGTACGAACTAAACAATCTCTTTCGAAGTGTCAGGGTTTTGGACAAAAACTCTTCTGTTACAAAAGGATTTTAATTTTTTAAACATATTTGAACTCAAGACTTTTTCTGCATTCAATATGAACCATTCAAAGCCACATCATCACTTTTCAAACCTTTTCTGACTTCATTTGCTATTTTTCATGCATTTCATGATTTATTTTGAGCTAAGATGACCCTGAGATTGAAAAGCACTGCAAATGAACTCTAAAATGGTTGAAAATTGGCATGGTATCATAATTTCACCCACGTAGCATGTGCTAAAAAGTTGAGAGGGTTACGGCAAAAACTGGATGCACTTCGTGTATAAACTGGACAATCTCTTTCGAAGTGTCAGGGTTTTGGACGAAAACTCTTCTGTTACAAAAGGATTTCAATTTTCTAAACATATTTGAACTCAAGACTTTTTCTGCATTCAATATGCACCATTCAAAGCCACATCATCACTTTTCAAACCTTTTCTGACTTCGTTTCCTATTTTTCATGCATTTCATAATTTATTTTGAGCTAAGATGACCCTGAGATTGAAAAGCACTGCAAATGAACTCTGAAATGGTTGAAAATTGGCATGGTATCATAATTTCACCCACGTAGCATGTGCTAAAAAGTTGAGATGGTTACGGCAAAAACTTGATGCACTGCGTGTACGAACTATACAATCTCTTTCGAAGTGTCAGGGTTTTGGACAAAAACTCTTCTGTTACAAAAGGATTTTAATTTTTTAAACATATTTGAACTCAAGACTTTTTCTGCATTCAATATGAACCATTCAAAGCCACATCATCACTTTTCAAACCTTTTCTGACTTCATTTGCTATTTTTCATGCATTTCATGATTTATTTTGAGCTAAGATGACCCTGAGATTGAAAAGCACTGCAAATGAACTCTGAAATGGTTGAAAATTGGCATGGTATCATAATTTCACCCACGTAGCATGTGCTAAAAAGTTGAGAGGGTTACGGCAAAAACTGGATGCACTTCGTGTATAAACTGGACAATCTCTTTCGAAGTGTCAGGGTTTTGGACGAAAACTCTTCTGTTACAAAAGGATTTCAATTTTTTAAACATATTTGAACTCAAGACTTTTTCTGCATTCAATATGCACCATTCAAAGCCACATCATCACTTTTCAAACCTTTTCTGACTTCGTTTCCTATTTTTCATGCATTTCATAATTTATTTTGAGCTAAGATGACCCTGAGATTGAAAAGCACTGCAAATGAACTCTGAAATGGTTGAAAATTGGCATGGTATCATAATTTCACCCACGTAGCATGTGCTAAAAAGTTGAGAGGGTTACGGCAAAAACTGGATGCACTTCGTGTACGAACTGGACAATCTCTTTCGAAGTGTGAGGGTTTTGGACAAAAACTCTTCTGTTACAAAAGGATTTTAATTTTTTAAACATATTTGAACTCAAGACTTTTTCTGCATTCAATATGAACCATTCAAAGCCACATCATCACTTTTCAAACCTTTTCTGACTTCATTTGCTATTTTTCATGCATTTCATGATTTATTTTGAGCTAAGATGACCCTGAGATTGAAAAGCATTGCAAATGAACTCTGAAATGGTTGAAAATTGGCATGGTATCATAATTTCACCCACGTAGCATGTGCTAAAAAGTTGAGAGGGTTACGGCAAAAACTGGATGCAGTTCGTGAACGAACTGGACAATCTCTTTCGAAGTGTCAGGGTTTTGGACGAAAACTCTTCTGTTACAAAAGGATTTCAGTGTTTTAAACATATTTGAACTCAAGACTTTTTATGCATTCAATATGCACCGTTCAAAGCCACATCATCACTTTTCAACCCTTTTCTGACTTCATTTGCTATTTTTCATGCATTTCATAATTTATTTTGAGCTAAGATGACCCTGAGATTGAAAAGCACTTCAAATGAACTCTGAAATGGTTGAATTTTGGCATGGTATCATAATTTCACCCACGTAGCATGTGCTAAAATGTTGAGAGGGTTACGACAAAAACCGGATGCACTTCGTGTCCGAATTAGACAATCTCTTTCGAAGTGTCAGGGTTTTGGACGAAAACTCTTCTGTTTCAAAAGGATTTCAATTTTTTAAACATATTTGAACTCAAGACTTTTGCTGCATTCAATATGCACCATTCAAAGCCACATCATCACTTTTCAAACCTTTTCTGACTTCATTTGCTATTTTTCATGCATTTCATGATTTATTTTGAGCTAAGATGACCCTGAGATTGAAAAGCACTGCAAATGAACTCTGAAATAGTTGAAAATTGGCATGGTATCATAATTTCACCCACGTAGCATGTGTTAAAAAGTTGAGAGGGTTACGGCAAAAACTGGATGCACTTCGTGTACGAACTCGACAATCTCTTTCGAAGTGTCAGGGTTTTGGACAAAAACTCTTCTGTTACAAAAGGATTTTAATTTTTTAAACATATTTGAACTCAAGACTTTTTCTGCATTCGATATGAACCATTCAAAGCCACATCATCACTTTTCAAACCGTTTCTGACTTCATTTGCTATTTTTCATGCATTTCATGATTTATTTTGAGCTAAGATGACCCTGAGATTGAAAAGCACTGCAAATGAACTCTGAAATGGTTGAAAATTGGCATGGTATCATAATTTCACCCACGTAGCATGTGCTAAAAAGTTGAGAGGGTTACGGCAAAAACTGGATGCACTTCGTGTATAAACTGGATAATCTCTTTCGAAGTGTCAGGGTTTTGGACGAAAACTCTTCTGTTACAAAAGGATTTTAATTTTTTAAACATATTTGAACTCAAGACTTTTTCTGCATTCAATATGCACCATTCAAAGCCACATCATCACTTTTCAAACCTTTTCTGACTTCGTTTCCTATTTTTCATGCATTTCATTATTTATTTTGAGCTAAGATGACCCTGAGATTGAAAAGCACTGCAAATGAACTCTGAAATGGTTGAAAATTGGCATGGTATCATAATTTCACCCACGTAGCATGTGCTAAAAAGTTGAGAGGGTTACCGCAAAAACTGGATGCACTTCGTGTACGAACTGGACAATCTCTTTCGAAATGTGAGGGTTTTGGACAAAAACTCTTCTGTTACAAAAGGATTTTAATTTTTTAAACATATTTGAACTCAAGACTTTTTCTGCATTCAATATGAACCATTCAAAGCCACATCATCACTTTTCAAACCTTTCTGACTTCATTTGCTATTTTTCATGCATTTCATGATTTATTTTGAGCTAAGATGACCCTGAGATTGAAAAGCATTGCAAATGAACTCTGAAATGGTTGAAACTTGGCATGGTATCATAATTTCACCCACGTAGCATGTGCTAAAAAGTTGAGATGGTTACGGCAAAAACTGGATGCAGTTCGTGAACGAACTGGACAATCTCTTTCCAAGTGTCAGGGTTTTGGACGAAAACTCTTCTGTTACAAAAGGATTTCAGTGTTTTAAACATATTTGAACTCAAGACTTTTTATGCATTCAATATGCACCGTTCAAAGCCACATCATCACTTTTCAACCCTTTTCTGACTTCATTTGCTATTTTTCATGCATTTCATGCTTTATTTTGAGCTAAGATGACCCTGAGATTGAAAAGCACTGCAAATGAACTCTGAAATGGTTGAAAATTGGCATGGTATCATAATTTCAACCACGTAGCATGTGCTAAAAAGTTGAGAGGGTTACGGCAAAAACTGGATGCACTTCGTGTATAAACTGGACAATCTCTTTCGAAGTGTCAGGGTTTTGGACAAAAACTCTTCTGTTACAAAAGGGTTTTAATTTTTTAAACATATTTGAACTCAAGACTTTTTCTGCATTCAATATGAACAATTCAAAGCCACATCATCACTTTTCAAACCTTTTCTGACTTCATTTGCTATTTTTCATGCATTTCATGATTTATTTTGAGATAAGATGACCCTGAGATTGAAAAGCACTGCAAATGAACTCTGAAATGGTTGAAAATTGGCATGGTATCATAATTTCACCCACGTAGCATGTGCTAAAAAGTTGAGAGGGTTACGGCAAAAACTGGATGCACTTCGTGTATAAACTGGACAATCTCTTTCGAAGTGTCAGGGTTTTGGACGAAAACTCTTCTGTTACAAAAGGATTTCAATTTTCTAAACATATTTGAACTCAAGACTTTTTCTGCATTCAATATGCACCATTCAAAGCCACATCATCACTTTTCAAACCTTTTCTGACTTCGTTTCCTATTTTTCATGCATTTCATAATTTATTTTGAGCTAAGATGACCCTGAGATTGAAAAGCACTGCAAATGAACTCTGAAATGGTTGAAAATTGGCATGGTATCATAATTTCACCCACGTAGCATGTGCTAAAAAGTTGAGATGGTTACGGCAAAAACTTGATGCACTTCGTGTACGAACTAAACAATCTCTTTCGAAGTGTCAGGGTTTTGGACAAAAACTCTTCTGTTACAAAAGGATTTTAATTTTTTAAACATATTTGAACTCAAGACTTTTTCTGCATTCAATATGAACCATTCAAAGCCACATCATCACTTTTCAAACCTTTTCTGACTTCATTTGCTATTTTTCATGCATTTCATGATTTATTTTGAGCTAAGATGACCCTGAGATTGAAAAGCACTGCAAATGAACTCTGAAATGGTTGAAAATTGGCATGGTATCATAATTTCACCCACGTAGCATGTGCTAAAAAGTTGAGAGGGTTACGGCAAAAACTGGATGCACTTCGTGTATAAACTGGACAATCTCTTTCGAAGTGTCAGGGTTTTGGACGAAAACTCTTCTGTTACAAAAGGATTTCAATTTTCTAAACATATTTGAACTCAAGACTTTTTCTGCATTCAATATGCACCATTCAAAGCCACATCATCACTTTTCAAACCTTTTCTGACTTCGTTTCCTATTTTTCATGCATTTCATAATTTATTTTGAGCTAAGATGACCCTGAGATTGAAAAGCACTGCAAATGAACTCTGAAATGGTTGAAAATTGGCATGGTATCATAATTTCACCCACGTAGCATGTGCTAAAAAGTTGAGATGGTTACGGCAAAAACTTGATGCACTTCGTGTACGAACTATACAATCTCTTTCGAAGTGTCAGGGTTTTGGACAAAAACTCTTCTGTTACAAAAGGATTTTAATTTTTTAAACATATTTGAACTCAAGACTTTTTCTGCATTCAATATGAACCATTCAAAGCCACATCATCACTTTTCAAACCTTTTCTGACTTCATTTGCTATTTTTCATGCATTTCATGATTTATTTTGAGCTAAGATGACCCTGAGATTGAAAAGCACTGCAAATGAACTCTGAAATGGTTGAAAATTGGCATGGTATCATAATTTCACCCACGTAGCATGTGCTAAAAAGTTGAGAGGGTTACGGCAAAAACTGGATGCACTTCGTGTATAAACTGGACAATCTCTTTCGAAGTGTCAGGGTTTTGGACGAAAACTCTTCTGTTACAAAAGGATTTCAATTTTTTAAACATATTTGAACTCAAGACTTTTTCTGCATTCAATATGCACCATTCAAAGCCACATCATCACTTTTCAAACCTTTTCTGACTTCGTTTCCTATTTTTCATGCATTTCATAATTTATTTTGAGCTAAGATGACCCTGAGATTGTTAAGCACTGCAAATGAACTCTGAAATGGTTGAAAATTGGCATGGTATCATAATTTCACCCACGTAGCATGTGCTAAAAAGTTGAGAGGGTTACGGCAAAAACTGGATGCACTTCGTGTACGAACTGGATAATCTCTTTCGAAGTGTGAGGGTTTTGGACAAAAACTCTTCTGTTACAAAAGGATTTTAATTTTTTAAACATATTTGAACTCAAGACTTTTTCTGCATTCAATATGAACCATTCAAAGCCACATCATCACTTTTCAAACCTTTTCTGACTTCATTTGCTATTTTTCATGCATTTCATGATTTATTATGAGCTAAGATGACCCTGAGATTGAAAAGCATTGCAAATGAACTCTGAAATGGTTGAAAATTGGCATGGTATCATAATTTCACCCACGTAGCATGTGCTAAAAAGTTGAGAGGGTTACGGCAAAAACTGGATGCAGTTCGTGAACGAACTGGACAATCTCTTTCGAAGTGTCAGGGTTTTGGACGAAAACTCTTCTGTTACAAAAGGATTTCAGTGTTTTAAATATATTTGAACTCAAGACTTTTTATGCATTCAATATGCACCGTTCAAAGCCACATCATCACTTTTCAACCCTTTTCTTACTTCATTTGCTATTTTTCATGCATTTCATAATTTATTTTGAGCTAAGATGACCCTGAGATTGAAAAGCACTTCAAATGAACTCTGAAATGGTTGAATTTTGGCATGGTATCATAATTTCACCCACGTAGCATGTGCTAAAATGTTGAGAGGGTTACGACAAAAACCGGATGCACTTCGTGTCCGAATTAGACAATCTCTTTCGAAGTGTCAGGGTTTTGGACGAAAACTCTTCTGTTTCAAAAGGATTTCAATTTTTTAAACATATTTGAACTCAAGACTTTTGCTGCATTCAATATGCACCATTCAAAGCCACATCATCACTTTTCAAACCTTTTCTGACTTCATTTGCTATTTTTCATGCATTTCATGATTTATTTTGAGCTAAGATGACCCTGAGATTGAAAAGCACTGCAAATGAACTCTGAAATAGTTGAAAATTGGCATGGTATCATAATTTCACCCACGTAGCATGTGTTAAAAAGTTGAGAGGGTTACGGCAAAAACTGCATGCACTTCGTGTACGAACTCGACAATCTCTTTCGAAGTGTCAGGGTTTTGGACAAAAACTCTTCTGTTACAAAAGGATTTTAATTTTTTAAACATATTTGAACTCAAGACTTTTTCTGCATTCGATATGAACCATTCAAAGCCACATCATCACTTTTCAAACCGTTTCTAACTTCATTTGCTATTTTTCATGCATTTCATGATTTATTTTGAGCTAAGATGACCCTGAGATTGAAAAGCACTGCAAATGAACTCTGAAATGGTTGAAAATTGGCATGGTATCATAATTTCACCCACGTAGCATGTGCTAAAAAGTTGAGAGGGTTACGGCAAAAACTGGATGCACTTCGTGTACGAACTGGACAATCTCTTTCGAAGTGTCAGGGTTTTGGACAAAAACTCTTCTGTTACAAAAGGATTTTAATTTTTTACACATATTTGAACTCAAGACTTTTTCTGCATTCAATGTGAACCATTCAAAGCCACATCATCACTTTTCAAACCTTTTCTGACTTCATTTGCTATTTTTCATGCATTTCATGATTTATTTTGAGCTAAGATGACCCTGAGATTGAAAAGAACTGCAAATGAACTCTGAAATGGTTGAAAATTGGCATGGTATCATAATTTCACCCACGTAGCATGTGTTAAAAAGTTGAGAGGGTTACGGCAAAAACTGGATGCACTTCGTGTATAAACTGGACAATCTCTTTCGAAGTGTTAGGGTTTTGGACGAAAACTCTTCTGTTACAAAAGGATTTCAATTTTTTAAACATATTTGAACTCAAGACTTTTTCTGCATTCAATATGCACCATTCAAAGCCACATCATCACTTTTCAAACCTTTTCTGACTTCATTTGCTATTTTTCATGCATTTCATGATTTATTTTGAGCTAAGATGACCCTGAGATTGAAAAGCACTGCAAATGAACTCTGAAATGGTTGAAAATTGGCATGGTATCATAATTTCACCCACGTAGCATGTGCTAAAAAGTTGAGAGGGTTACGGCAAAAACTGGATGCACTTCGTGTACGAACTGGACAATCTCTTTCGAAGTGTCAGGGTTTTGGACAAAAACTCTTCTGTTACAAAAGGATTTCAATTTTTTAAACATATTTGAACTCAAGACTTTTTCTGCATTCAATATGAACCATTCAAAGCCACATCATCACTTTTCAAACCTTTTCTGACTTCGTTTCCTATTTTTCATGCATTTCATAATTTATTTTGAGCTAAGATGACCCTGAGATTGAAAAGCACTGCAAATGAACTCTGAAATGGTTGAAAATTGGCATGGTATCATAATTTCACCCACGTAGCATGTGCTAAAAAGTTGAGAGGGTTACGGCAAAAACTGGATGCACTTCGTGTACGAACTGGACAATCTCTTTCGAAGTGTGAGGGTTTTGGACAAAAACTCTTCTGTTACAAAAGGATTTTAATTTTTTAAACATATTTGAACTCAAGACTTTTTCTGCATTCAATATGAACCATTCAAAGCCACATCATCACTTTTCAAACCTTTTCTGACTTCATTTGCTATTTTTCATGCATTTCATGATTTATTTTGAGCTAAGATGACCCTGAGATTGAAAAGCACTGCAAATGAACTCTGAAATGGTTGAAAATTGGCATGGTATCATAATTTCACCCACGTAGCATGTGCTGAAGAGTTGAGAGGGTTACGGCAAAAACTGGATGCACTTCGTGAACAACCTGGACAATCTCTTTCGAAGTGTCAGGGTTTTGGACGAAAACTCTTCTGTTACAAAAGGATTTCAGTGTTTTAAATATATTTGAACTCAAGACTTTTTATGCATTCAATATGCACCGTTCAAAGCCACATCATCACTTTTCAACCCTTTTCTGACTTCATTTGCTATTTTTCATGCATTTCATAATTTATTTTGAGCTAAGATGACCCTGAGATTGAAAAGCACTTCAAATGAACTCTGAAATGGTTGAATTTTGGCATGGTATCATAATTTCACCCACGTAGCATGTGCTAAAATGTTGAGAGGGTTACGACAAAAACCGGATGCACTTCGTGTCCGAATTAGACAATCTCTTTCGAAGTGTCAGGGTTTTGGACGAAAACTCTTCTGTTTCAAAAGGATTTCAATTTTTTAAACATATTTGAACTCAAGACTTTTGCTGCATTCAATATGCACCA
Source organism: Elymus sibiricus (assembly GCA_039707655.1). Taxonomy (NCBI): domain Eukaryota; kingdom Viridiplantae; phylum Streptophyta; class Magnoliopsida; order Poales; family Poaceae; genus Elymus; species Elymus sibiricus. Next base: position 26,044,734 of record CM077675.1, read on the forward strand.
TTCAAAGCCACATCATCACTTTTCAAACCTTTTCTGACTTCATTTGCTATTTTTCATGCATTTCATGATTTATTTTGAGCTAAGATGACCCTGAGATTGAAAAGCACTGCAAATGAACTCTGAAATAGTTGAAAATTGGCATGGTATCATAATTTCACCCACGTAGCATGTGTTAAAAAGTTGAGAGGGTTACGGCAAAAACTGGATGCACTTCGTGTACGAACTCGACAATCTCTTTCGAAGTGTCAGGGTTTTGGACAAAAATTCTTCTGTTACAAAAGGATTTTAATTTTTTAAACATATTTGAACTCAAGACTTTTTCTGCATTCGATATGAACCATTCAAAGCCACATCATCACTTTTCAAACCGTTTCTGACTTCATTTGCTATTTTTCATGCATTTCATGATTTATTTTGAGCTAAGATGACCCTGAGATTGAAAAGCACTGCAAATGAACTCTGAAATGGTTGAAAATTGGCATGGTATCATAATTTCACCCACGTAGCATGTGCTAAAAAGTTGAGAGGGTTACGGCAAAAACTGGATGCACTTCGTGTATAAACTGGATAATCTCTTTCGAAGTGTCAGGGTTTTGGACGAAAACTCTTCTGTTACAAAAGGATTTTAATTTTTTAAACATATTTGAACTCAAGACTTTTTCTGCATTCAATATGCACCATTCAAAGCCACATCATCACTTTTCAAACCTTTTCTGACTTCGTTTCCTATTTTTCATGCATTTCATTATTTATTTTGAGCTAAGATGACCCTGAGATTGAAAAGCACTGCAAATGAACTCTGAAATGGTTGAAAATTGGCATGGTATCATAATTTCACCCACGTAGCATGTGCTAAAAAGTTGAGAGGGTTACCGCAAAAACTGGATGCACTTCGTGTACGAACTGGACAATCTCTTTCGAAATGTGAGGGTTTTGGACAAAAACTCTTCTGTTACAAAAGGATTTTAATTTTTTAAACATATTTGAACTCAAGACTTTTTCTGCATTCAATATGAACCATTCAAAGCCACATCATCACTTTTCAAACCTTTCTGACTTCATTTGCTATTTTTCATGCATTTCATGATTTATTTTGAGCTAAGATGACCCTGAGATTGAAAAGCATTGCAAATGAACTCTGAAATGGTTGAAACTTGGCATGGTATCATAATTTCACCCACGTAGCATGTGCTAAAAAGTTGAGATGGTTACGGCAAAAACTGGATGCAGTTCGTGAACGAACTGGACAATCTATTTCCAAGTGTCAGGGTTTTGGACGAAAACTCTTCTGTTACAAAAGGATTTCAGTGTTTTAAACATATTTGAACTCAAGACTTTTTATGCATTCAATATGCACCGTTCAAAGCCACATCATCACTTTTCAACCCTTTTCTGACTTCATTTGCTATTTTTCATGCATTTCATGCTTTATTTTGAGCTAAGATGACCCTGAGATTGAAAAGCACTGCAAATGTACTCTGAAATGGTTGAAAATTGGCATGGTATCATAATTTCAACCACGTAGCATGTGCTAAAAAGTTGAGAGGGTTACGGCAAAAACTGGATGCACTTCGTGTATAAACTGGACAATCTCTTTCGAAGTGTCAGGGTTTTGGACAAAAACTCTTCTGTTACAAAAGGGTTTTAATTTTTTAAACATATTTGAACTCAAGACTTTTTCTGCATTCAATATGAACAATTCAAAGCCACATCATCACTTTTCAAACCTTTTCTGACTTCATTTGCTATTTTTCATGCATTTCATGATTTATTTTGAGCTAAGATGACCCTGAGATTGAAAAGCACTGCAAATGAACTCTGAAATGGTTGAAAATTGGCATGGTATCATAATTTCACCCACGTAGCATGTGCTAAAAAGTTGAGAGGGTTACGGCAAAAACTGGATGCACTTCGTGTATAAACTGGACAATCTCTTTCGAAGTGTCAGGGTTTTGGACGAAAACTCTTCTGTTACAAAAGGATTTCAATTTTCTAAACATATTTGAACTCAAGACTTTTTCTGCATTCAATATGCACCATTCAAAGCCACATCATCACTTTTCAAACCTTTTCTGACTTCGTTTCCTATTTTTCATGCATTTCATAATTTATTTTGAGCTAAGATGACCCTGAGATTGAAAAGCACTGCAAATGAACTCTGAAATGGTTGAAAATTGGCATGGTATCATAATTTCACCCACGTAGCATGTGCTAAAAAGTTGAGATGGTTACGGCAAAAACTTGATGCACTTCGTGTACGAACTAAACAATCTCTTTCGAAGTGTCAGGGTTTTGGACAAAAACTCTTCTGTTACAAAAGGATTTTAATTTTTTAAACATATTTGAACTCAAGACTTTTTCTGCATTCAATATGAACCATTCAAAGCCACATCATCACTTTTCAAACCTTTTCTGACTTCATTTGCTATTTTTCATGCATTTCATGATTTATTTTGAGCTAAGATGACCCTGAGATTGAAAAGCACTGCAAATGAACTCTGAAATGGTTGAAAATTGGCATGGTATCATAATTTCACCCACGTAGCATGTGCTAAAAAGTTGAGAGGGTTACGGCAAAAACTGGATGCACTTCGTGTATAAACTGGACAATCTCTTTCGAAGTGTCAGGGTTTTGGACGAAAACTCTTCTGTTACAAAAGGATTTCAATTTTCTAAACATATTTGAACTCAAGACTTTTTCTGCATTCAATATGCACCATTCAAAGCCACATCATCACTTTTCAAACCTTTTCTGACTTCGTTTCCTATTTTTCATGCATTTCATAATTTATTTTGAGCTAAGATGACCCTGAGATTGAAAAGCACTGCAAATGAACTCTGAAATGGTTGAAAATTGGCATGGTATCATAATTTCACCCACGTAGCATGTGCTAAAAAGTTGAGATGGTTACGGCAAAAACTTGATGCACTTCGTGTACGAACTATACAATCTCTTTCGAAGTGTCAGGGTTTTGGACAAAAACTCTTCTGTTACAAAAGGATTTTAATTTTTTAAACATATTTGAACTCAAGACTTTTTCTGCATTCAATATGAACCATTCAAAGCCACATCATCACTTTTCAAACCTTTTCTGACTTCATTTGCTATTTTTCATGCATTTCATGATTTATTTTGAGCTAAGATGACCCTGAGATTGAAAAGCACTGCAAATGAACTCTGAAATGGTTGAAAATTGGCATGGTATCATAATTTCACCCACGTAGCATGTGCTAAAAAGTTGAGAGGGTTACGGCAAAAACTGGATGCACTTCGTGTATAAACTGGACAATCTCTTTCGAAGTGTCAGGGTTTTGGACGAAAACTCTTCTGTTACAAAAGGATTTCAATTTTTTAAACATATTTGAACTCAAGACTTTTTCTGCATTCAATATGCACCATTCAAAGCCACATCATCACTTTTCAAACCTTTTCTGACTTCGTTTCCTATTTTTCATGCATTTCATAATTTATTTTGAGCTAAGATGACCCTGAGATTGTTAAGCACTGCAAATGAACTCTGAAATGGTTGAAAATTGGCATGGTATCATAATTTCACCCACGTAGCATGTGCTAAAAAGTTGAGAGGGTTACGGCAAAAACTGGATGCACTTCGTGTACGAACTGGATAATCTCTTTCGAAGTGTGAGGGTTTTGGACAAAAACTCTTCTGTTACAAAAGGATTTTAATTTTTTAAACATATTTGAACTCAAGACTTTTTCTGCATTCAATATGAACCATTCAAAGCCACATCATCACTTTTCAAACCTTTTCTGACTTCATTTGCTATTTTTCATGCATTTCATGATTTATTTTGAGCTAAGATGACCCTGAGATTGAAAAGCATTGCAAATGAACTCTGAAATGGTTGAAAATTGGCATGGTATCATAATTTCACCCACGTAGCATGTGCTAAAAAGTTGAGAGGGTTACGGCAAAAACTGGATGCAGTTCGTGAACGAACTGGACAATCTCTTTCGAAGTGTCAGGGTTTTGGACGAAAACTCTTCTGTTACAAAAGGATTTCAGTGTTTTAAATATATTTGAACTCAAGACTTTTTATGCATTCAATATGCACCGTTCAAAGCCACATCATCACTTTTCAACCCTTTTCTGACTTCATTTGCTATTTTTCATGCATTTCATAATTTATTTTGAGCTAAGATGACCCTGAGATTGAAAAGCACTTCAAATGAACTCTAAAATGGTTGAATTTTGGCATGGTATCATAATTTCACCCACGTAGCATGTGCTAAAATGTTGAGAGGGTTACGACAAAAACCGGATGCACTTCGTGTCCGAATTAGACAATCTCTTTCGAAGTGTCAGGGTTTTGGACGAAAACTCTTCTGTTTCAAAAGGATTTCAATTTTTTAAACATATTTGAACTCAAGACTTTTGCTGCATTCAATATGCACCATTCAAAGCCACATCATCACTTTTCAAACCTTTTCTGACTTCATTTGCTATTTTTCATGCATTTCATGATTTATTTTGAGCTAAGATGACCCTGAGATTGAAAAGCACTGCAAATGAACTCTGAAATAGTTGAAAATTGGCATGGTATCATAATTTCACCCACGTAGCATGTGTTAAAAAGTTGAGAGGGTTACGGCAAAAACTGGATGCACTTCGTGTACGAACTCGACAATCTCTTTCGAAGTGTCAGGGTTTTGGACAAAAACTCTTCTGTTACAAAAGGATTTTAATTTTTTAAACATATTTGAACTCAAGACTTTTTCTGCATTCGATATGAACCATTCAAAGCCACATCATCACTTTTCAAACCGTTTCTGACTTCATTTGCTATTTTTCATGCATTTCATGATTTATTTTGAGCTAAGATGACCCTGAGATTGAAAAGCACTGCAAATGAACTCTGAAATGGTTGAAAATTGGCATGGTATCATAATTTCACCCACGTAGCATGTGCTAAAAAGTTGAGAGGGTTACGGCAAAAACTGGATGCACTTCGTGTACGAACTGGACAATCTCTTTCGAAGTGTCAGGGTTTTGGACAAAAACTCTTCTGTTACAAAAGGATTTTAATTTTTTACACATATTTGAACTCAAGACTTTTTCTGCATTCAATGTGAACCATTCAAAGCCACATCATCACTTTTCAAACCTTTTCTGACTTCATTTGCTATTTTTCATGCATTTCATGATTTATTTTGAGCTAAGATGACCCTGAGATTGAAAAGAACTGCAAATGAACTCTGAAATGGTTGAAAATTGGCATGGTATCATAATTTCACCCACGTAGCATGTGTTAAAAAGTTGAGAGGGTTATGGCAAAAACTGGATGCACTTCGTGTATAAACTGGACAATCTCTTTCGAAGTGTTAGGGTTTTGGACGAAAACTCTTCTGTTACAAAAGGATTTCAATTTTTTAAACATATTTGAACTCAAGACTTTTTCTGCATTCAATATGCACCATTCAAAGCCACATCATCACTTTTCAAACCTTTTCTGACTTCATTTGCTATTTTTCATGCATTTCATGATTTATTTTGAGGTAAGATGACCCTGAGATTGAAAAGCACTGCAAATGAACTCTGAAATGGTTGAAAATTGGCATGGTATCATAATTTCACCCACGTAGCATGTGCTAAAAAGTTGAGAGGGTTACGGCAAAAACTGGATGCACTTCGTGTACGAACTGGACAATCTCTTTCGAAGTGTCAGGGTTTTGGACAAAAACTCTTCTGTTACAAAAGGATTTCAATTTTTTAAACATATTTGAACTCAAGACTTTTTCTGCATTCAATATGAACCATTCAAAGCCACATCATCACTTTTCAAACCTTTTCTGACTTCGTTTCCTATTTTTCATGCATTTCATAATTTATTTTGAGCTAAGATGACCCTGAGATTGAAAAGCACTGCAAATGAACTCTGAAATGGTTGAAAATTGGCATGGTATCATAATTTCACCCACGTAGCATGTGCTAAAAAGTTGAGAGGGTTACGGCAAAAACTGGATGCACTTCGTGTACGAACTGGACAATCTCTTTCGAAGTGTGAGGGTTTTGGACAAAAACTCTTCTGTTACAAAAGGATTTTAATTTTTTAAACATATTTGAACTCAAGACTTTTTCTGCATTCAATATGAACCATTCAAAGCCACATCATCACTTTTCAAACCTTTTCTGACTTCATTTGCTATTTTTCATGCATTTCATGATTTATTTTGAGCTAAGATGACCCTGAGATTGAAAAGCACTGCAAATGAACTCTGAAATGGTTGAAAATTGGCATGGTATCATAATTTCACCCACGTAGCATGTGCTGAAGAGTTGAGAGGGTTACGGCAAAAACTGGATGCACTTCGTGAACAACCTGGACAATCTCTTTCGAAGTGTCAGGGTTTTGGACGAAAACTCTTCTGTTACAAAAGGATTTCAATTTTTTAAACATATTTGAACTCAAGACTTTTTCTGCATTCAATATGCACCATTCAAAGCCACATTATCACTTTTCAAACCTTTTCTGACTTCGTTTGCTATTTTTCATGCATTTCATAATTTATTTTGAGCTAAGATGACCCTGAGATTGAAAAGCACTGCAAATGAACTCAGAAATGGTTGAAAATTGGCATGGTATCATAATTTCACCCACGTAGCATGTGCTAAAATGTTGAGAGGGTTATGACAAAAACTGGATGCACTTCGTGTCCGAATTAGACAATCTCTTTCGAAGTGTTAGGGTTTTGGACGAAAACTCTTCTGTTTCAAAAGGATTTCAATTTTTTAAACATATTTGAACTCAAGACTTTTTCTGCATTCAATATGCACCATTCATAGCCACATCATCACTTTTCAAACCTTTTCTGACTTCATTTGCTATTTTTCATGCATTTCATGATTTATTTTGAGCTAAGATGACCCTGAGATTGAAAAGCACTGCAAATGAACTCTGAAATAGTTGAAAATTGGCATGGTAGCATAATTTCACCGACGTAGCATGTGTTAAAAAGTTGAGAGGGTTACGGCAAAAACTGGATGCACTTCGTGTACGAACTGGACAATCTCTTTCGAAGTGTCAGGGTTTTGGACAAAAACTCTTTTGTTACAAAAGGATTTTAATTTTTTAAACATATTTGAACTCAAGACTTTTTCTGCATTCGATATGAACCATTCAAAGCCACATCATCACTTTTCAAACCTTTTCTGACTTCATTTGCTATTTTTCATGCATTTCATGATTTATTTTGAGCTAAGATGACCCTGAGATTGAAAAGCACTGCAAATGAACCCTGAAATGGTTGAAAATTGGCATGGTATCATAATTTCACCCACGTAGCATGTGCTAAAAAGTTGAGAGGGTTACGGCAAAAACTGGATGCACTTCGTGTACGAACTGGACAATCTCTTTCGAAGTGTCAGGGTTTTGGACAAAAACTCTTCTATTACAAAAGGATTTTAATTTTTTAAACATATTTGAACTCAAGACTTTTTCTGCATTCAATATGAACCATTCAAAGCCACATCATCACTTTTCAAACCTTTTCTGACTTCATTTGCTATTTTTCATGCATTTCATGATTTATTTTGAGCTAAGATGACCCTGAGATTGAAAAGAACTGCAAATGAACTCTGAAATGGTTGATAATTGGCATGGTATCATAATTTCACCCACGTAGCATGTGCTAAAAAGTTGAGAGGGTTACGGCAAAAACTGGATGCACTTCGTGTATAAACTAGACAATCTCTTTCGAAGTGTTAGGGTTTTGGACGAAAACTCTTCTGTTACAAAAGGATTTCAATTTTTTAAACATATTTGAACTCAAGACTTTTTCTGCATTCAATATGCACCATTCAAAGCCACATCATCACTTTTCAAACCTTTTCTGACTTCGTTTCCTATTTTTCATGCATTTCATAATTTATTTTGAGCTAAGATGACCCTGAGATTGAAAAGCACTGCAAATGAACCCTGAAATGGTTGAAAATTGGCATGGTATCATAATTTCACCCACGTAGCATGTGCTAAAAAGTTGAGAGGGTTACGGCAAAAACTGGATGCACTTCGTGTATAAACTGGACAATCTCTTTCGAAGTGTTAGGGTTTTGGACGAAAACTCTTCTGTTACAAAAGGATTTCAATTTTTTAAACATATTTGAACTCAAGACTTTTTCTGCATTCAATATGCACCATTCAAAGCCACATCATCACTTTTCAAACCTTTTCTGACTTCGTTTCCTATTTTTCATGCATTTCATAATTTATTTTGAGCTAAGATGACCCTGAGATTGAAAAGCACTGCAAATGAACTCTGAAATGGTTGAAAATTGGCATGGTATCATAATTTCACCCACGTAGCATGTGTTAAAAAGTTGAGAGGGTTACGGCAAAAACTGGATGCACTTCGTGTACGAACTGGACAATCTCTTTCGAAGTGTCAGGGTTTTGGACAAAAACTCTTCTGTTACAAAAGGATTTTAATTTTTTAAACATATTTGAACTCAAGACTTTTTCTGCATTCGATATGCACCATTCAAAGCCACATCATCACTTTTCAAACCTTTTCTGACTTCATTTGCTATTTTTCATGCATTTCATGATTTATTTTGAGCTAAGATGACCCTGAGATTGAAAAGCACTGCAAATGAACTCTGAAATAGTTGAAAATTGGCATGGTATCATAATTTCATCCACGTAGCATGTGTTAAAAAGTTGAGAGGGTTACGGCAAAAACTGGATGCACTTCGTGTACGAACTCGACAATCTCTTTCGAAGTGTCAGGGTTTTGGACAAAAACTCTTCTGTTACAAAAGGATTTTAATTTTTTAAACATATTTGAACTCAAGACTTTTTCTGCATTCGATATGAACCATTCAAAGCCACATCATCACTTTTCAAACCTTTTCTGACTTCATTTGCTATTTTTCATGCATTTCATGAATTATTTTGAGCTAAGATGACCCTGAGATTGAAAAGCACTGCAAATGAACTCTGAAATGGTTGAAAATTGGCTTGGTATCATAATTTCACCCACGTAGCATGTGCTAAAAAGTTGAGAGGGTTACGGCAAAAACTGGATGCACTTCGTGTACGAACTCGACAATCTCTTTCGAAGTGTCAGGGTTTTGGACGAAAACTCTTCTGTTACAAAATGATTTCAAGTTTTTAAACATATTTGAACTCAAGACTTTTTCTGCATTCAATATGCACCGTTCAAAGCCACATCATCACTTTTCAAACCTTTTCTGACTTCATTTGCTATTTTTCATGCATTTCATGATTTATTCTGAGCTAAGATGACCCTGAGATTGAAAAGCAGTGCAAATGAACTCTGAAATAGTTGAAAATTGGCATGGTATCATAATTTCACCCACGTAGCATGTGTTAAAAAGTTGAGAGGGTTACGGCAAAAACTGGATGCACTTCGTGTTCGAACTCGACAATCTCTTTCGAAGTGTCAGGGTTTTGGACGAAAACTCTTCTGTTACAAAAGGATTTCAATTTTTTAAACATATTTGAACTCAAGACTTTTTCTGCATTCAATATGCACCATTCAAAGCCACATCATCACTTTTCAAACCTTTTCTGACTTCGTTTGCTATTTTTCATGCATTTCATAATTTATTTTGAGCTAAGATGACCCTGAGATTGAAAAGCACTGCAAATGAACTCTGAAATGGTTGAAAATTGGCATGGTATCATAATTTCACCCACGTAGCATGTGCTAAAAAGTTGAGAGGGTTACGAAAAAAACTAGATGCACTTCGTGTACGAATTGGATAATCTCTTTCGAAGTGTCGTGGTTTTGGACAAAAACTCTTCTGTTACAAAAGGATTTCAATTTTTTAAACATATTTGAACTCAAGACTTTTTCTGCATTCAATATGAACCATTCAAAGCCACATCATCACTTTCAAACCTTTTCTGACTTCATTTGCTATTTTTCATGCATTTCATGATTTATTTTGAGCTAAGATGACCCTGAGATTGAAAAGCACTGCAAATGAACTCTGAAATGGTTGAAAATTGGCATGGTATCATAATTTCACCCACGTAGCATGTGTTAAAAAGTTGAGAGGGTTATGGCAAAAACTGGATGCACTTCGTGTACGAACTGGACAATCTCTTTCGAAGTGTCAGGGTTTTGGACAAAAACTCTTCTGTTACAAAAGGATTTTAATTTTTTAAACATATTTGAACTCAAGACTTTTTCTGCATTCGATATGAACCATTCAAAGCCACATCATCACTTTTCAAAGCTTTTCTGACTTCATTTGCTATTTTTCATGCAATTCATGATTTATTTTGAGCTAAGATGACCCTGAGATTGAAAAGCACTGCAAATGAACCCTGAAATGGTTGAAAATTGGCATGGTATCATAATTTCACCCACGTAGCATGTGTTAAAAAGTTGAGAGGGTTATGGCAAAAACTGGATGAACTTCATGTACGAACTAGACAATCTCTTTCGAAGTGTCAGGGTTTTGGACAAAAACTCTTCTGTTACAAAAGGATTTTAATTTTTTAAACATATTTGAACTCAAGACTTTTTCTGCATTCGATATGAACCATTCAAAGCCACATCATCACTTTTCAAACCTTTTCTGACTTCATTTGCTATTTTTCATGCAATTCATGATTTATTTTGAGCTAAGATGACCCTGAGATTGAAAAGCACTGCAAATGAACCCTGAAATGGTTGAAAATTGGCATGGTATCATAATTTCACCCACGTAGCATGTGTTAAAAAGTTGAGAGGGTTATGGCAAAAACTGGATGCACTTCGTGTACGAACGGGACAATCTCTTTCGAAGTGTCAGGGTTTTGGACAAAAACTCTTCTGTTACAAAAGGATTTCAATTTTTTAAACATATTTGAATTCAAGACTTTTTCTGCATTCGATATGCACCATTCAAAGCCACATCATCACTTTTCAAACCTTTTCTGACTTCATTTGCTATTTTTCATGCATTTCATGATTTATTTTGAGCTAAGATGACCCTGAGATTGAAAAGCACTGCAAATGAACTCTGAAATAGTTGAAAATTGGCATGGTATCATAATTTCATCCACGTAGCATGTGTTAAAAAGTTGAGAGGGTTACGGCAAAAACTGGATGCACTTCGTGTACGAACTCGACAATCTCTTTCGAAGTGTCAGGGTTTTGGACAAAAACTCTTCTGTTACAAAAGGATTTTAATTTTTTAAACATATTTGAACTCAAGACTTTTTCTGCATTCGATATGAACCATTCAAAGCCACATCATCACTTTTCAAACCTTTTCTGACTTCATTTGCTATTTTTCATGCATTTCATGATTTATTTTGAGCTAAGATGACCCTGAGATTGAAAAGCACTGCAAATGAACTCTGAAATGGTTGAAAATTGGCATGGTATCATAATTTCACCCACGTAGCATGTGCTAAAAAGTTGAGAGGGTTACGGCAAAAACTGGATGCACTTCGTGTACGAACTCGACAATCTCTTTCGAAGTGTCAGGGTTTTGGACGAAAACTCTTCTGTTACAAAATGATTTCAAGTTTTTAAACAAATTTGAACTCAAGACTTTTTCTGCATTCAATATGCACCGTTCAAAGCCACATCATCACTTTTCAAACCTTTTCTGACTTCATTTGCTATTTTTCATGCATTTCATGATTTATTCTGAGCTAAGATGACCCTGAGATTGAAAAGCACTGCAAATGAACTCTGAAATAGTTGAAAATTGGCATGGTATCATAATTTCACCCACGTAGCATGTGTTAAAAAGTTGAGAGGGTTACGGCAAAAACTGGATGCACTTCGTGTACGAACTCGACAATCTCTTTCGAAGTGTCAGGGTTTTGGACAAAAACTCTTCTGTTACAAAAGGATTTTAATTTTTTAAACATATTTGAACTCAAGACTTTTTCTGCATTCGATATGCACCATTCAAAGCCACATCATCACTTTTCAAACCTTTTCTGACTTCATTTCCTATTTTTCATGCATTTCACGATTTATTTTGAGCTAAGATGACCCTGAGATTGAAAAGCACTGCAAATGAACCCTGAAATGGTTGAAAATTGGCATGGTATCATAATTTCACCCACGTAGCATGTGTTAAAAAGTTGAGAGGGTTATGGCAAAAACTGGATGCACTTCGTGTACGAACTGGACAATCTCTTTCGAAGTGTCAGGGTTTTGGACAAAAACTCTTCTGTTACAAAAGGATTTTAATTTTTTAAACATATTTGAACTCAAGACTTTTTCTGCATTCGATATGAACCATTCAAAGCCACATCATCACTTTTCAAACCTTTTCTGACTTCATTTGCTATTTTTCATGCAATTCATGATTTATTTTGAGCTAAGATGACCCTGAGATTGAAAAGCACTGCAAATGAACCCTGAAATGGTTGAAAATTGGCATGGTATCATAATTTCACCCACGTAGCATGTGTTAAAAAGTTGAGAGGGTTATGGCAAAAACTGGATGCACTTCGTGTACGAACGGGACAATCTCTTTCGAAGTGTCAGGGTTTTGGACAAAAACTCTTCTGTTACAAAAGGATTTCAATTTTTTAAACATATTTGAACTCAAGACTTTTTCTGCATTCGATATGCACCATTCAAAGCCACATCATCACTTTTCAAACCTTTACTGACTTCATTTGCTATTTTTCATGCATTTCATGATTTATTTTGAGCTAAGATGACCCTGAGATTGAAAAGCACTGCAAATGAACTCTGAAATAGTTGAAAATTGGCATGGTATCATAATTTCATCCACGTAGCATGTGTTAAAAAGTTGAGAGGGTTACGGCAAAAACTGGATGCACTTCGTGTACGAACTCGACAATCTCTTTCGAAGTGTCAGGGTTTTGGACAAAAACTCTTCTGTTACAAAAGGATTTTAATTTTTTAAACATATTTGAACTCAAGACTTTTTCTGCATTCGATATGAACCATTCAAAGCCACATCATCACTTTTCAAACCTTTTCTGACTTCATTTGCTATTTTTCATGCATTTCATGATTTATTTTGAGCTAAGATGACCCTGAGATTGAAAAGCACTGCAAATGAACTCTGAAATGGTTGAAAATTGGCATGGTATCATAATTTCACCCACGTAGCATGTGCTAAAAAGTTGAGAGGGTTACGGCAAAAACTGGATGCACTTCGTGTACGAACTCGACAATCTCTTTCGAAGTGTCAGGGTTTTGGACGAAAACTCTTCTGTTACAAAATGATTTCAAGTTTTTAAACATATTTGAACTCAAGACTTTTTCTGCATTCAATATGCACCGTTCAAAGCCACATCATCACTTTTCAAACCTTTTCTGACTTCATTTGCTATTTTTCATGCATTTCATGATTTATTCTGAGCTAAGATGACCCTGAGATTGAAAAGCAGTGCAAATGAACTCTGAAATAGTTGAAAATTGGCATGGTATCATAATTTCACCCACGTAGCATGTGTTAAAAAGTTGAGAGGGTTACGGCAAAAACTGGATGCACTTCGTGTACGAACTCGACAATCTCTTTCGAAGTGTCAGGGTTTTGGACAAAAACTCTTCTGTTACAAAAGGATTTTAATTTTTTAAACATATTTGAACTCAAGACTTTTTCTGCATTCGATATGCACCATTCAAAGCCACATCATCACTTTTCAAACCTTTTCTGACTTCATTTGCTATTTTTCATGCATTTCATGATTTATTTTGAGCTAAGATGACCCTGAGATTGAAAAGCACTGCAAATGAACTCTGAAATAGTTGAAAATTGGCATGGTATCATAATTTCATCCACGTAGCATGTGTTAAAAAGTTGAGAGGGTTACGGCAAAAACTGGATGCACTTCGTGTACGAACTCGACAATCTCTTTCGAAGTGTCAGGGTTTTGGACAAAAACTCTTCTGTTACAAAAGGATTTTAATTTTTTAAACATATTTGAACTCAAGACTTTTTCTGCATTCGATATGAACCATTCAAAGCCACATCATCACTTTTCAAACCTTTTCTGACTTCATTTGCTATTTTTCATGCATTTCATGATTTATTTTGAGCTAAGATGACCCTGAGATTGAAAAGCACTGCAAATGAACCCTGAAATGGTTGAAAATTGGCATGGTATCATAATTTCACCCACGTAGCATGTGTTAAAAAGTTGAGAGGGTTATGGCAAAAACTGGATGCACTTCGTGTACGAACGGGACAATCTCTTTCGAAGTGTCAGGGTTTTGGACAAAAACTCTTCTGTTACAAAAGGATTTCAATTTTTTAAACATATTTGAACTCAAGACTTTTTCTGCATTCGATATGCACCATTCAAAGCCACATCATCACTTTTCAAACCTTTACTGACTTCATTTGCTATTTTTCATGCATTTCATGATTTATTTTGAGCTAAGATGACCCTGAGATTGAAAAGCACTGCAAATGAACTCTGAAATAGTTGAAAATTGGCATGGTATCATAATTTCATCCACGTAGCATGTGTTAAAAAGTTGAGAGGGTTACGGCAAAAACTGGATGCACTTCGTGTACGAACTCGACAATCTCTTTCGAAGTGTCAGGGTTTTGGACGAAAACTCTTCTGTTACAAAATGATTTCAAGTTTTTAAACATATTTGAACTCAAGACTTTTTCTGCATTCAATATGCACCGTTCAAAGCCACATCATCACTTTTCAAACCTTTTCTGACTTCATTTGCTATTTTTCATGCATTTCATGATTTATTCTGAGCTAAGATGACCCTGAGATTGAAAAGCAGTGCAAATGAACTCTGAAATAGTTGAAAATTGGCATGGTATCATAATTTCACCCACGTAGCATGTGTTAAAAAGTTGAGAGGGTTACGGCAAAAACTGGATGCACTTCGTGTTCGAACTCGACAATCTCTTTCGAAGTGTCAGGGTTTTGGACGAAAACTCTTCTGTTACAAAAGGATTTCAATTTTTTAAACATATTTGAACTCAAGACTTTTTCTGCATTCAATATGCACCATTCAAAGCCACATCATCACTTTTCAAACCTTTTCTGACTTCGTTTGCTATTTTTCATGCATTTCATAATTTATTTTGAGCTAAGATGACCCTGAGATTGAAAAGCACTGCAAATGAACTCTGAAATGGTTGAAAATTGGCATGGTATCATAATTTCACCCACGTAGCATGTGCTAAAAAGTTGAGAGGGTTACGACAAAAACTAGATGCACTTCGTGTACGAATTGGATAATCTCTTTCGAAGTGTCATGGTTTTGGACAAAAACTCTTCTGTTACAAAAGGATTTCAATTTTTTAAACATATTTGAACTCAAGACTTTTTCTGCATTCAATATGAACCATTCAAAGCCACATCATCACTTTTCAAACCTTTTCTGACTTCATTTGCTATTTTTCATGCATTTCATGATTTATTTTGAGCTAAGATGACCCTGAGATTGAAAAGCACTGCAAATGAACTCTGAAATGGTTGAAAATTGGTATGGTATCATAATTTCACCCACGTAGCATGTGTTAAAAAGTTGAGAGGGTTATGGCAAAAACTGGATGCAGTTCGTGTACGAACTGGACAATCTCTTTCGAAGTGTCAGGGTTTTGGACAAAAACTCTTCTGTTACAAAAGGATTTTAATTTTTTAAACATATTTGAACTCAAGACTTTTTCTGCATTCGATATGAACCATTCAAAGCCACATCATCACTTTTCAAACCTTTTCTGACTTCATTTGCTATTTTTCATGCAATTCATGATTTATTTTGAGCTAAGATGACCCTGAGATTGAAAAGCACTGCAAATGAACCCTGAAATGGTTGAAAATTGGCATGGTATCATAATTTCACCCACGTAGCATGTGTTAAAAAGTTGAGAGGGTTATGGCAAAAACTGGATGAACTTCATGTACGAACTAGACAATCTCTTTCGAAGTGTCAGGGTTTTGGACAAAAACTCTTCTGTTACAAAAGGATTTTAATTTTTTAAACATATTTGAACTCAAGACTTTTTCTGCATTCGATATGAACCATTCAAAGCCACATCATCACTTTTCAAACCTTTTCTGACTTCATTTGCTATTTTTCATGCAATTCATGATTTATTTTGAGCTAAGATGACCCTGAGATTGAAAAGCACTGCAAATGAACCCTGAAATGGTTGAAAATTGGCATGGTATCATAATTTCACCCACGTAGCATGTGTTAAAAAGTTGAGAGGGTTATGGCAAAAACTGGATGCACTTCGTGTACGAACGGGACAATCTCTTTCGAAGTGTCAGGGTTTTGGACAAAAACTCTTCTGTTACAAAAGGATTTCAATTTTTTAAACATATTTGAACTCAAGACTTTTTCTGCATTCGATATGCACCATTCAAAGCCACATCATCACTTTTCAAACCTTTACTGACTTCATTTGCTATTTTTCATGCATTTCATGATTTATTTTGAGCTAAGATGACCCTGAGATTGAAAAGCACTGCAAATGAACTCTGAAATAGTTGAAAATTGGCATGGTATCATAATTTCATCCACGTAGCATGTGTTAAAAAGTTGAGAGGGTTACGGCAAAAACTGGATGCACTTCGTGTACGAACTCGACAATCTCTTTCGAAGTGTCAGGGTTTTGGACAAAAACTCTTCTGTTACAAAAGGATTTTAATTTTTTAAACATATTTGAACTCAAGACTTTTTCTGCATTCGATATGAACCATTCAAAGCCACATCATCACTTTTCAAACCTTTTCTGACTTCATTTGCTATTTTTCATGCATTTCATGATTTATTTTGAGCTAAGATGACCCTGAGATTGAAAAGCACTGCAAATGAACTCTGAAATGGTTGAAAATTGGCATGGTATCATAATTTCACCCACGTAGCATGTGCTAAAAAGTTGAGAGGGTTACGGCAAAAACTGGATGCACTTCGTGTACGAACTCGACAATCTCTTTCGAAGTGTCAGGGTTTTGGACGAAAACTCTTCTGTTACAAAATGATTTCAAGTTTTTAAACATATTTGAACTCAAGACTTTTTCTGCATTCAATATGCACCGTTCAAAGCCACATCATCACTTTTCAAACCTTTTCTGACTTCATTTGCTATTTTTCATGCATTTCATGATTTATTCTGAGCTAAGATGACCCTGAGATTGAAAAGCAGTGCAAATGAACTCTGAAATAGTTGAAAATTGGCATGGTATCATAATTTCACCCACGTAGCATGTGTTAAAAAGTTGAGAGGGTTACGGCAAAAACTGGATGCACTTCGTGTACGAACTCGACAATCTCTTTCGAAGTGTCAGGGTTTTGGACAAAAACTCTTCTGTTACAAAAGGATTTTAATTTTTTAAACATATTTGAACTCAAGACTTTTTCTGCATTCGATATGCACCATTCAAAGCCACATCATCACTTTTCAAACCTTTTCTGACTTCATTTGCTATTTTTCATGCATTTCATGATTTATTTTGAGCTAAGATGACCCTGAGATTGAAAAGCACTGCAAATGAACTCTGAAATAGTTGAAAATTGGCATGGTATCATAATTTCATCCACGTAGCATGTGTTAAAAAGTTGAGAGGGTTACGGCAAAAACTGGATGCACTTCGTGTACGAACTCGACAATCTCTTTCGAAGTGTCAGGGTTTTGGACAAAAACTCTTCTGTTACAAAAGGATTTTAATTTTTTAAACATATTTGAACTCAAGACTTTTTCTGCATTCGATATGAACCATTCAAAGCCACATCATCACTTTTCAAACCTTTTCTGACTTCATTTGCTATTTTTCATGCATTTCATGATTTATTTTGAGCTAAGATGACCCTGAGATTGAAAAGCACTGCAAATGAACCCTGAAATGGTTGAAAATTAGCATGGTATCATAATTTCACCCGCGTAGCATGTGTTAAAAAGTTGAGAGGGTTATGGCAAAAACTGGATGCACTTCGTGTACGAACGGGACAATCTCTTTCGAAGTGTCAGGGTTTTGGACAAAAACTCTTCTGTTACAAAAGGATTTCAATTTTTTAAACATATTTGAACTCAAGACTTTTTCTGCATCAGATATGCACCATTCAAAGCCACATCATCACTTTTCAAACCTTTTCTGACTTCATTTGCTATTTTTCATGCATTTCATGATTTATTTTGAGCTAAGATGACCCTGAGATTGAAAAGCACTGCAAATGAACTCTGAAATAGTTGAAAATTGGCATGGTATCATAATTTCATCCACGTAGCATGTGTTAAAAAGTTGAGAGGGTTACGGCAAAAACTGGATGCACTTCGTGTACGAACTCGACAATCTCTTTCGAAGTGTCAGGGTTTTGGACAAAAACTCTTCTGTTACAAAAGGATTTTAATTTTTTAAACATATTTGAACTCAAGACTTTTTCTGCATTCGATATGAACCATTCAAAGCCACATCATCACTTTTCAAACCTTTTCTGACTTCATTTGCTATTTTTCATGCATTTCATGATTTATTTTGAGCTAAGATGACCCTGAGATTGAAAAGCACTGCAAATGAACTCTGAAATGGTTGAAAATTGGCATGGTATCATAATTTCACCCACGTAGCATGTGCTAAAAAGTTGAGAGGGTTACGGCAAAAACTGGATGCACTTCGTGTACGAACTCGACAATCTCTTTCGAAGTGTCAGGGTTTTGGACGAAAACTCTTCTGTTACAAAATGATTTAAAGTTTTTAAACATATTTGAACTCAAGACTTTTTCTGCATTCAATATGCACCGTTCAAAGCCACATCATCACTTTTCAAACCTTTTCTGACTTCATTTGCTATTTTTCATGCATTTCATGATTTATTCTGAGCTAAGATGACCCTGAGATTGAAAAGCAGTGCAAATGAACTCTGAAATAGTTGAAAATTGGCATGGTATCATAATTTCGCCCACGTAGCATGTGTTAAAAAGTTGAGAGGGTTACGGCAAAAACTGGATGCACTTCGTGTACGAACTCGACAATCTCTTTCGAAGTGTCAGGGTTTTGGACAAAAACTCTTCTGTTACAAAAGGATTTTAATTTTTTAAACATATTTGAACTCAAGACTTTTTCTGCATTCGATATGCACCATTCAAAGCCACATGATCACTTTTCAAACCTTTTCTGACTTCATTTGCTATTTTTCATGCATTTCATGATTTATTTTGAGCTAAGATGACCCTGAGATTGAAAAGCACTGCAAATGAACTCTGAAATAGTTGAAAATTGGCATGGTATCATAATTTCATCCACGTAGCATGTGTTAAAAAGTTGAGAGGGTTACGGCAAAAACTGGATGCACTTCGTGTACGAACTCGACAATCTCTTTCGAAGTGTCAGGGTTTTGGACAAAAACTCTTCTGTTACAAAAGGATTTTAATTTTTTAAACATATTTGAACTCAAGACTTTTTCTGCATTCGATATGAACCATTCAAAGCCACATAATCACTTTTCAAACCTTTTCTGACTTCATTTGCTATTTTTCATGCATTTCATGATTTATTTTGAGCTAAGATGACCCTGAGATTGAAAAGCACTTCAAATGAACTCTGAAATGGTTGAAAATTGGCATGGTATCATAATTTCACCCACGTAGCATGTGCTAAAAAGTTGAGAGGGTTACGGCAAAAACTGGATGCACTTCGTGTACGAACTCGACAATCTCTTTCGAAGTGTCAGGGTTTTGGACGAAAACTCTTCTGTTACAAAATGATTTCAAGTTTTTAAACATATTTGAACTCAAGACTTTTTCTGCATTCAATATGCACCGTTCAAAGCCACATCATCACTTTTCAAACCTTTTCTGACTTCATTTGCTATTTTTCATGCATTTCATGATTTATTCTGAGCTAAGATGACCCTGAGATTGAAAAGCAGTGCAAATGAACTCTGAAATAGTTGAAAATTGGCATGGTATCATAATTTCACCCACGTAGCATGTGTTAAAAAGTTGAGAGGGTTACGGCAAAAACTGGATGCACTTCGTGTACGAACTGGACAATCTCTTTCGAAGTGTCAGGGTTTTGGACAAAAACTCTTCTGTTACAAAAGGATTTTAATTTTTTAAACATATTTGAACTCAAGACTTTTTCTGAATTCGATATGCACCATTCAAAGCCACATCATCACTTTTCAAACCTTTTCTGACTTCATTTGCTATTTTTCATGCATTTCATGATTTATTTTGAGCTAAGATGACCCTGAGATTGAAAAGCACTGCAAATGAACTCTGAAATAGTTGAAAATTGGCATGGTATCATAATTTCATCCACGTAGCATGTGTTAAAAAGTTGAGAGGGTTACGGCAAAAACTGGATGCACTTCGTGTTCGAACTCGACAATCTCTTTCGAAGTGTCAGGGTTTTGGACGAAAACCCTTCTGTTACAAAATGATTTCAATTTTTTAAACATATTTGAACTCAAGACTTTTTCTGCATTCAATATGCACCATTCAAAGCCACATCATCACTTTTCAAACCTTTTCTGACTTCGTTTGCTATTTTTCATGCATTTCATAATTTATTTTGAGCTAAGATGACCCTGAGATTGAAAAGCACTGCAAATGAACTCAGAAATGGTTGAAAATTGGCATGGTATCATAATTTCACCCACGTAGCATGTGCTAAAAAGTTGAGAGGGTTACGACAAAAACTAGATGCACTTCGTGTACGAACTGGATAATCTCTTTCGAAGTGTCATGGTTTTGGACAAAAACTCTTCTGTTACAAAAGGATTTCAATTTTTTAAACATATTTGAACTCAAGACTTTTTCTGCATTCAATATGAACCATTCAAAGCCACATCATCACTTTTCAAACCTTTTCTGACTTCATTTGCTATTTTTCATGCATTTCATGATTTATTTTGAGCTAAGATGACCCTGAGATTGAAAAGCACTGCAAATGAACTCTGAAATGGTTGAAAATTGGCATGGTATCATAATTTCACCCACGTAGCATGTGTTAAAAAGTTGAGAGGGTTATGGCAAAAACTGGATGCACTTCGTGTACGAACTGGACAATCTCTTTCGAAGTGTCAGGGTTTTGGACAAAAACTCTTCTGTTACAAAAGGATTTTAATTTTTTAAACATATTTGAACTCAAGACTTTTTCTGCATTCGATATGAACCATTCAAAGCCACATCATCACTTTTCAAACCTTTTCTGACTTCATTTGCTATTTTTCATGCAATTCATGATTTATTTTGAGCTAAGATGACCCTGAGATTGAAAAGCACTGCAAATGAACCCTGAAATGGTTGAAAATTGGCATGGTATCATAATTTCACCCACGTAGCATGTGTTAAAAAGTTGAGAGGGTTATGGCAAAAACTGGATGCACTTCGTGTACGAACTAGACAATCTCTTTCGAAGTGTCAGGGTTTTGGACAAAAACTCTTCTGTTACAAAAGGATTTTAATTTTTTAAACATATTTGAACTCAAGACTTTTTCTGCATTCGATATGAACCATTCAAAGCCACATCATCACTTTTCAAACCTTTTCTGACTTCATTTGCTATTTTTCATGCAATTCATGATTTATTTTGAGCTAAGATGACCCTGAGATTGAAAAGCACTGCAAATGAACCCTGAAATGGTTGAAAATTGGCATGGTATCATAATTTCACCCACGTAGCATGTGTTAAAAAGTTGAGAGGGTTATGGCAAAAGCTGGATGCACTTCGTGTATAAACTGGACAATCTCTTTCGAAGTGTCAGGGTTTTGGCCAAAAACTCTTCTGTTACAAAAGGATTTCAATTTTTTAAACATATTTGAACTCAAGACTTTTTCTGCATTCAATATGCACCATTCAAAGCCACATCATCACTTTTCAAAACTTTTCTGACTTCGTTTGCTATTTTTCATGCATTTCATAATTTATTTTGAGCTAAGATGACCCTGAGATTGAAAAGCACTGCAAATGAACTCTGAAATGGTTGAAAATTGGCATGGTATCATAATTTCACCCACGTAGCATGTGTTAAAAAGTTGAGAGGGTTACGGCAAAAACTGGATGCACTTCGTGTACGAACTGGACAATCTCTTTCGAAGTGTCAGGGTTTTGGACAAAAACTCTTCTGTTACAAAAGGATTTTAATTTTTTAAACATATTTGAACTCAAGACTTTTTCTGCATTCGATATGAACCATTCAAAGCCACATCATCACTTTTCAAACCTTTTCTGACTTCATTTGCTATTTTTCATGCATTTCATGATTTATTTTGAGCTAAGATGACCCTGAGATTGAAAAGCACTGCAAATGAACTCTGAAATGGTTGAAAATTGGCATGGTATCATAATTTCACCCACGTAGCATGTGCTAAAAAGTTGAGAGGGTTACGGCAAAAACTGGATGCACTTCGTGTACGAACTCGACAATCTCTTTCGAAGTGTCAGGGTTTTGGACGAAAACTCTTCTGTTACAAAATGATTTCAAGTTTTTAAACATATTTGAACTCAAGACTTTTTCTGCATTCAATATGCACCGTTCAAAGCCACATCATCACTTTTCAAACCTTTTCTGACTTCATTTGCTATTTTTCATGCATTTCATGATTTATTCTGAGCTAAGATGACCCTGAGATTGAAAAGCACTGCAAATGAACTCTGAAATAGTTGAAAATTGGCATGGTATCATAATTTCACCCACGTAGCATGTGTTAAAAAGTTGAGAGGGTTACGGCAAAAACTGGATGCACTTCGTGTACGAACTCGACAATCTCTTTCGAAGCGTCAGGGTTTTGGACAAAAACTCTTCTGTTACAAAAGGATTTTAATTTTTTAAACATATTTGAACTCAAGACTTTTTCTACATTCGATATGCACCATTCAAAGCCACATCATCACTTTTCAAACCTTTTCTGACTTCATTTGCTATTTTTCATGCATTTCATGATTTATTTTGAGCTAAGATGACCCTGAGATTGAAAAGCACTGCAACTGAACCCTGAAATGGTTGAAAATTGGCATGGTATCATAATTTCACCCACGTAGCATGTGTTAAAAAGTTGAGAGGGTTACGGCAAAAACTGGATGCACTTCGTGTTCGAACTCGACAATCTCTTTCGAAGTGTCAGGGTTTTGGACGAAAACTCTTCTGTTACAAAAGGATTTTAATTTTTTAAACATATTTGAACTCAAGACTTTTTCTGCATTCGATATGAACCATTCAAAGCCACATCATCACTTTTCAAACCTTTTCTGACTTCGTTTGCTATTTTTCATGCAATTCATGATTTATTTTGAGCTAAGATGACCCTGAGATTGAAAAGCACTGCAAATGAACCCTGAAATGGTTGAAAATTGGCATGGTATCATAATTTCACCCACGTAGAATGTGTTAAAAAGTTGAGAGGGTTATGGCAAAAACTGGATGCACTTCGTGTACGAACGGGACAATCTCTTTCGAAGTGTCAGGGTTTTGGACAAAAACTCCTCTGTTACAAAAGGATTTTAATTTTTTAAACATATTTGAACTCAAGACTTTTTCTGCATTCGATATGCACCATTCAAAGCCACATCATCACTTTTCAAACCTTTTCTGACTTCATTTGCTATTTTTCATGCATTTCATGATTTATTTTGAGCTAAGATGACCCTGAGATTGAAAAGCACTGCAAATGAACTCTGAAATAGTTGAAAATTGGCATGGTATCATAATTTCATCCACGTAGCATGTGTTAAAAAGTTGAGAGGGTTACGGCAAAAACTGGATGCACTTCGTGTACGAACTCGACAATCTCTTTCGAAGTGTCAGGGTTTTGGACAAAAACTCTTCTGTTACAAAAGGATTTTAATTTTTTAAACATATTTGAACTCAAGACTTTTTCTGCATTCGATATGAACCATTCAAAGCCACATAATCACTTTTCAAACCTTTTCTGACTTCATTTGCTATTTTTCATGCATTTCATGATTTATTTTGAGCTAAGATGACCCTGAGATTGAAAAGCACTTCAAATGAACTCTGAAATGGTTGAAAATTGGCATGGTATCATAATTTCACCCACGTAGCATGTGCTAAAAAGTTGAGAGGGTTACGGCAAAAACTGGATGCACTTCGTGTACGAACTCGACAATCTCTTTCGAAGTGTCAGGGTTTTGGACGAAAACTCTTCTGTTACAAAATGATTTCAAGTTTTTAAACATATTTGAACTCAAGACTTTTTCTGCATTCAATATGCACCGTTCAAAGCCACATCATCACTTTTCAAACCTTTTCTGACTTCATTTGCTATTTTTCATGCATTTCATGATTTATTCTGAGCTAAGATGACCCTGAGATTGAAAAGCAGTGCAAATGAACTCTGAAATAGTTGAAAATTGGCATGGTATCATAATTTCACCCACGTAGCATGTGTTAAAAAGTTGAGAGGGTTACGGCAAAAACTGGATGCACTTCGTGTACGAACTGGACAATCTCTTTCGAAGTGTCAGGGTTTTGGACAAAAACTCTTCTGTTACAAAAGGATTTTAATTTTTTAAACATATTTGAACTCAAGACTTTTTCTGAATTCGATATGCACCATTCAAAGCCACATCATCACTTTTCAAACCTTTTCTGACTTCATTTGCTATTTTTCATGCATTTCATGATTTATTTTGAGCTAAGATGACCCTGAGATTGAAAAGCACTGCAAATGAACTCTGAAATAGTTGAAAATTGGCATGGTATCATAATTTCATCCACGTAGCATGTGGTAAAAAGTTGAGAGGGTTACGGCAAAAACTGGATGCACTTCGTGTTCGAACTCGACAATCTCTTTCGAAGTGTCAGGGTTTTGGACGAAAACCCTTCTGTTACAAAATGATTTCAATTTTTTAAACATATTTGAACTCAAGACTTTTTCTGCATTCAATATGCACCATTCAAAGCCACATCATCACTTTTCAAACCTTTTCTGACTTCGTTTGCTATTTTTCATGCATTTCATAATTTATTTTGAGCTAAGATGACCCTGAGATTGAAAAGCACTGCAAATGAACTCAGAAATGGTTGAAAATTGGCATGGTATCATAATTTCACCCACGTAGCATGTGCTAAAAAGTTGAGAGGGTTACGACAAAAACTAGATGCACTTCGTGTACGAACTGGATAATCTCTTTCGAAGCGTCAGGGTTTTGGACAAAAACTCTTCTGTTACAAAAGGATTTTAATTTTTTAAACATATTTGAACTCAAGACTTTTTCTACATTCGATATGCACCATTCAAAGCCACATCATCACTTTTCAAACCTTTTCTGACTTCATTTGCTATTTTTCATGCATTTCATGATTTATTTTGAGCTAAGATGACCCTGAGATTGAAAAGCACTGCAACTGAACCCTGAAATGGTTGAAAATTGGCATGGTATCATAATTTCACCCACGTAGCATGTGTTAAAAAGTTGAGAGGGTTACGGCAAAAACTGGATGCACTTCGTGTTCGAACTCGACAATCTCTTTCGAAGTGTCAGGGTTTTGGACGAAAACTCTTCTGTTACAAAAGGATTTTAATTTTTTAAACATATTTGAACTCAAGACTTTTTCTGCATTCGATATGAACCATTCAAAGCCACATCATCACTTTTCAAACCTTTTCTGACTTCGTTTGCTATTTTTCATGCAATTCATGATTTATTTTGAGCTAAGATGACCCTGAGATTGAAAAGCACTGCAAATGAACCCTGAAATGGTTGAAAATTGGCATGGTATCATAATTTCACCCACGTAGAATGTGTTAAAAAGTTGAGAGGGTTATGGCAAAAACTGGATGCACTTCGTGTACGAACGGGACAATCTCTTTCGAAGTGTCAGGGTTTTGGACAAAAACTCCTCTGTTACAAAAGGATTTTAATTTTTTAAACATATTTGAACTCAAGACTTTTTCTGCATTCGATATGCACCATTCAAAGCCACATCATCACTTTTCAAACCTTTTCTGACTTCATTTGCTATTTTTCATGCATTTCATGATTTATTTTGAGCTAAGATGACCCTGAGATTGAAAAGCACTGCAAATGAACTCTGAAATAGTTGAAAATTGGCATGGTATCATAATTTCATCCACGTAGCATGTGTTAAAAAGTTGAGAGGGTTACGGCAAAAACTGGATGCACTTCGTGTACGAACTCGACAATCTCTTTCGAAGTGTCAGGGTTTTGGACAAAAACTCTTCTGTTACAAAAGGATTTTAATTTTTTAAACATATTTGAACTCAAGACTTTTTCTGCATTCGATATGAACCATTCAAAGCCACATAATCACTTTTCAAACCTTTTCTGACTTCATTTGCTATTTTTCATGCATTTCATGATTTATTTTGAGCTAAGATGACCCTGAGATTGAAAAGCACTTCAAATGAACTCTGAAATGGTTGAAAATTGGCATGGTATCATAATTTCACCCACGTAGCATGTGCTAAAAAGTTGAGAGGGTTACGGCAAAAACTGGATGCACTTCGTGTACGAACTCGACAATCTCTTTCGAAGTGTCAGGGTTTTGGACGAAAACTCTTCTGTTACAAAATGATTTCAAGTTTTTAAACATATTTGAACTCAAGACTTTTTCTGCATTCAATATGCACCGTTCAAAGCCACATCATCACTTTTCAAACCTTTTCTGACTTCGTTTGCTATTTTTCATGCAATTCATGATTTATTTTGAGCTAAGATGACCCTGAGATTGAAAAGCACTGCAAATGAACCCTGAAATGGTTGAAAATTGGCATGGTATCATAATTTCACCCACGTAGAATGTGTTAAAAAGTTGAGAGGGTTATGGCAAAAACTGGATGCACTTCGTGTACGAACGGGACAATCTCTTTCGAAGTGTCAGGGTTTTGGACAAAAACTCCTCTGTTACAAAAGGATTTTAATTTTTTAAACATATTTGAACTCAAGACTTTTTCTGCATTCGATATGCACCATTCAAAGCCACATGATCACTTTTCAAACCTTTTCTGACTTCATTTGCTATTTTTCATGCATTTCATGATTTATTTTGAGCTAAGATGACCCTGAGATTGAAAAGCACTGCAAATGAACTCTGAAATAGTTGAAAATTGGCATGGTATCATAATTTCATCCACGTAGCATGTGTTAAAAAGTTGAGAGGGTTACGGCAAAAACTGGATGCACTTCGTGTACGAACTCGACAATCTCTTTCGAAGTGTCAGGGTTTTGGACAAAAACTCTTCTGTTACAAAAGGATTT
Organism: Elymus sibiricus; assembly: GCA_039707655.1. NCBI lineage: Eukaryota > Viridiplantae > Streptophyta > Magnoliopsida > Poales > Poaceae > Elymus > Elymus sibiricus. The sequence continues at coordinate 26,071,878 of CM077675.1, forward strand.
TAATTTTTTAAACATATTTGAACTCAAGACTTTTTCTGCATTCGATATGAACCATTCAAAGCCACATAATCACTTTTCAAACCTTTTCTGACTTCATTTGCTATTTTTCATGCATTTCATGATTTATTTTGAGCTAAGATGACCCTGAGATTGAAAAGCACTTCAAATGAACTCTGAAATGGTTGAAAATTGGCATGGTATCATAATTTCACCCACGTAGCATGTGTTAAAAAGTTGAGAGGGTTACGGCAAAAACTGGATGCACTTCGTGTTCGAACTCGACAATCTCTTTCGAAGTGTCAGGGTTTTGGACGAAAACTCTTCTGTTACAAAAGGATTTTAATTTTTTAAACATATTTGAACTCAAGACTTTTTCTGCATTCGATATGAACCATTCAAAGCCACATCATCACTTTTCAAACCTTTTCTGACTTCGTTTGCTATTTTTCATGCAATTCATGATTTATTTTGAGCTAAGATGACCCTGAGATTGAAAAGCACTGCAAATGAACCCTGAAATGGTTGAAAATTGGCATGGTATCATAATTTCACCCACGTAGAATGTGTTAAAAAGTTGAGAGGGTTATGGCAAAAACTGGATGCACTTCGTGTACGAACGGGACAATCTCTTTCGAAGTGTCAGGGTTTTGGACAAAAACTCCTCTGTTACAAAAGGATTTTAATTTTTTAAACATATTTGAACTCAAGACTTTTTCTGCATTCGATATGCACCATTCAAAGCCACATCATCACTTTTCAAACCTTTTCTGACTTCATTTGCTATTTTTCATGCATTTCATGATTTATTTTGAGCTAAGATGACCCTGAGATTGAAAAGCACTGCAAATGAACTCTGAAATAGTTGAAAATTGGCATGGTATCATAATTTCATCCACGTAGCATGTGTTAAAAAGTTGAGAGGGTTACGGCAAAAACTGGATGCACTTCGTGTACGAACTCGACAATCTCTTTCTAAGTGTCAGGGTTTTGGACGAAAACTCTTCTGTTACAAAATGATTTCAAGTTTTTAAACATATTTGAACTCAAGACTTTTTCTGCATTCGATATGCACCGTTCAAAGCCACATAATCACTTTTCAAACCTTTTCTGACTTCATTTGCTATTTTTCATGCATTTCATGATTTATTCTGAGCTAAGATGACCCTGAGATTGAAAAGCACTGCAAATGAACTCTGAAATGGTTGAAAATTGGCATGGTATCATAATTTCACCCACGTAGCATGTGCTAAAAAGTTGAGAGGGTTACGGCAAAAGCTGGATGCACTTCGTGTATAAACTGGACAATCTCTTTCGAAGTGTCAGGGTTTTGGCCAAAAACTCTTCTGTTACAAAAGGATTTCAATTTTTTAAACATATTTGAACTCAAGACTTTTTCTGCATTCAATATGCACCATTCAAAGCCACATCATCACTTTTCAAAACTTTTCTGACTTCGTTTGCTATTTTTCATGCATTTCATAATTTATTTTGAGCTAAGATGACCCTGAGATTGAAAAGCACTGCAAATGAACTCTGAAATGGTTGAAAATTGGCATGGTATCATAATTTCACCCAGGTAGCATGTGCTAAAAAGTTGAGAGGGTTACGGCAAAAAACTGGATGCACTTCGTGTAGGAACTGGACAATCTCTTTCGAAGTGTCAGGGTTTTGGACAAAAACTCTTCTGTTACAAAAGGATTTTAATTTTTTAAACATATTTGAACTCAAGACTTTTTCTGCATTCAATATGAACCATTCAAAGCCACATCATCACTTTTCAAACCTTTTCTGACTTCATTTGCTATTTTTCATGCATTTCATGATTTATTTTGAGCTAAGATGACCCTGAGATTGAAAAGCACTGCAAATGAACTCTGAAATGGTTGAAAATTGGCATGGTATCATAATTTCACCCACGTAGCATGTGCTAAAAAGTTGAGAGGGTTACGGCAAAAACTGGATGCACTTCGTGAACGAACTGGACAATCTCTTTTGAAGTGTCAGGGTTTTGGACGAAAACTCTTCTGTTACAAAAGGATTTCAATTTTTTAAACATATTTGAACTCAAGAATTTTTCTGCATTCAATATGCACCGTTCAAAGCCACATCATCACTTTTCAAACCTTTTCTGACTTCATTTGCTATTTTTCATGCATTTCATAATTTATTTTGAGCTAAGATGACCCTGAGATTGAAAAGCACTTCAAATGAACTCTGAAATGGTTGAATTTTGGCATGGTATCATAATCTCACCCACGTAGCATGTGCTAAAAAGTTGAGAGGGTTACGACAAAAACTGGATGCACTTCGTGTACGAACGGGACAATCTCTTTCGAAGTGTTAGGGTTTTGGACGAAAACTCTTCTGTTACAAAATGATTTCAATTTTTTAAACATATTTGAACTCAAGACTTTTTCTGCATTCGATATGAACCATTCAAAGCCACATCATCACTTTTCAAACCTTTTCTGACTTCATTTGCTATTTTTCATGCATTTCATGATTTATTTTGAGCTAAGATGACCCTGAGATTGAAAAGCACTGCAAATGAACTCTGAAATGGTTGAAAATTGGCATGGTATCATAATTTCACCCACGTAGCATGTGCTAAAAAGTTGAGAGGGTTACGGCAAAAACTGGATGCACTTCGTGTACGAACTCGACAATCTCTTTCGAAGTGTCAGGGTTTTGGACGAAAACTCTTCTGTTACAAAATGATTTCAAGTTTTTAAACATATTTGAACTCAAGACTTTTTCTGCATTCAATATGCACCGTTCAAAGCCACATCATCACTTTTCAAACCTTTTCTGACTTCATTTGCTATTTTTCATGCATTTCATGATTTATTCTGAGCTAAGATGACCCTGAGATTGAAAAGCACTGCAAATGAACTCTGAAATGGTTGAAAATTGGCATGGTATCATAATTTCACCCACGTAGCATGTGCTAAAAAGTTGAGAGGGTTACGGCAAAAGCTGGATGCACTTCGTGTATAAACTGGACAATCTCTTTCGAAGTGTCAGGGTTTTGGCCAAAAACTCTTCTGTTACAAAAGGATTTCAATTTTTTAAACATATTTGAACTCAAGACTTTTTCTGCATTCAATATGCACCATTCAAAGCCACATCATCACTTTTCAAAACTTTTCTGACTTCGTTTGCTATTTTTCATGCATTTCATAATTTATTTTGAGCTAAGATGACCCTGAGATTGAAAAGCACTGCAAATGAACTCTGAAATGGTTGAAAATTGGTATGGTATCATAATTTCACCCAGGTAGCATGTGCTAAAAAGTTGAGAGGGTTACGGCAAAAAACTGGATGCACTTCGTGTAGGAACTGGACAATCTCTTTCGAAGTGTCAGGGTTTTGGACAAAAACTCTTCTGTTACAAAAGGATTTTAATTTTTTAAACATATTTGAACTCAAGACTTTTTCTGCATTCAATATGAACCATTCAAAGCCACATCATCACTTTTCAAACCTTTTCTGACTTCATTTGCTATTTTTCATGCATTTCATGATTTATTTTGAGCTAAGATGACCCTGAGATTGAAAAGCACTGCAAATGAACTCTGAAATGGTTGAAAATTGGCATGGTATCATAATTTCACCCACGTAGCATGTGCTAAAAAGTTGAGAGGGTTACGGCAAAAACTGGATGCACTTCGTGAACGAACTGGACAATCTCTTTTGAAGTGTCAGGGTTTTGGACGAAAACTCTTCTGTTACAAAAGGATTTCAATTTTTTAAACATATTTGAACTCAAGAATTTTTCTGCATTCAATATGCACCGTTCAAAGCCACATCATCACTTTTCAAACCTTTTCTGACTTCATTTGCTATTTTTCATGCATTTCATAATTTATTTTGAGCTAAGATGACCCTGAGATTGAAAAGCACTTCAAATGAACTCTGAAATGGTTGAATTTTGGCATGGTATCATAATCTCACCCACGTAGCATGTGCTAAAAAGTTGAGAGGGTTACGACAAAAACTGGATGCACTTCGTGTACGAACGGGACAATCTCTTTCGAAGTGTTAGGGTTTTGGACGAAAACTCTTCTGTTACAAAATGATTTCAATTTTTTAAACATATTTGAACTCAAGACTTTTTCTGCATTCAATATGCACCATTCAAAGCCACATCATCAATTTTCAAACCATTTTTGACTTCATTTGCTATTTTTCATGCATTTCATGATTTATTCTGAGCTAAGATGACCCTGAGATTGAAAAGCACTGCAAATGAACTCTGAAATAGTTGAAAATTGGCATGGTATCATAATTTCACCCACGTAGCATGTGTTAAAAAGTTGAGAGGGTTACGGCAAAAACTAGATGCACTTCGTGTACGAACTCGACAATCTCTTTCGAAGTGTCAGGGTTTTGGACAAAAACTCTTCTGTTACAAAAGGATTTTAATTTTTTAAACATATTTGAACTCAAGACTTTTTCTGCATTCGATATGAACCATTCAAAGCCACATCATCACTTTTCAAACCTTTTCTGACTTCATTTGCTATTTTTCATGCATTTCATGATTTATTTTGAGCTAAGATGACCCTGAGATTGAAAAGCACTGCAAATGAACTCAGAAATGGTTGAAAATTGGCATGGTATCATAATTTCACCCACGTAGCATGTGCTAAAAAGTTGAGAGGGTTACGGCAAAAACTGGATGCACTTCGTGTACGAACTGGACAATCTCTTTCGAAGTGTCAGGGTTTTGGACAAAAACTCTTCTGTTACAAAAGGATTTTAATTTTTTAAACATATTTGAACTCAAGACTTTTTCTGCATTCAATATGAACCATTCAAAGCCACATCATCACTTTTCAAACCTTTTCTGACTTCATTTGCTATTTGTCATGCATTTCATGATTTATTTTGAGCTAAGATGACCCTGAGATTGAAAAGCACTGCAAATGAACTCTGGAATGGTTGAAAATTGGCATGGTATCATAATTTCACCCACGTAGCATGTGCTAAAAAGTTGAGAGGGTTAGGGCAAAAATTGGATGCACTTCGTGTACGAACTATACAATCTCTTTCGAAGTGTCAGGGTTTTGGACAAAAACTCTTCTGTTACAATAGGATTTTAATTTTTTAAACATATTTGAACTCAAGACTTTTTCTGTATTCAATATGAACCATTCAAAGCCACATCATCACTTCTCAACCCTTTTCTGACTTCATTTGCTATTTTTCATGCATTTCATAATTTATTTTGAGCTAAGATGACCCTGAGATTGAAAAGCACTTCAAATGCACTCTGAAATGGTTGAATTTTGGCATGGTATCATAATTTCACCCACGTAGCATGTGCTAAAAAGTTGAGAGGGTTACGACAAAAACTGGATGCACTTCGTGTCCGAACTAGACAATCTCTTTCGAAGTGTTAGGGTTTTGGACGAAAACTCTTCTGTTTCAAAAGGATTTCAATTTTTTAAACATATTTGAACTCAAGACTTTTTCTGCATTCAATATGACCATTCAAAGCCACATCATCACTTTTCAAACCTTTTCTGACTTCATTTGCTATTTTTCATGCATTTCATGATTTATTTTGAGCTAAGATGACCCTGAGATTGAAAAGCACTGCAAATGAACTCTGAAATAGTTGAAATTGGCATGGTATCATAATTTCACCCACGTAGCATGTGTTAAAAAGTTGAGAGGGTTATGGCAAAAACTGGATGCACTTCGTGTACGAACTGGACAATCTCTTTCGAAGTGTCAGGGTTTTGGACAAAAACTCTTCTGTTACAAAAGGATTTTAATTTTTTAAACATATTTGAACTCAAGACTTTTTCTGCATTCAATATGAACCATTCAAAGCCACATCATCACTTTTCAAACCTTTTCTGACTTCATTTGCTATTTTTCATGCATTTCATGATTTATTTTGAGCTAAGATGACCCTGAGATTGAGAAGCACTGCAAATGAACTCTGAAATGGTTGAAAATTGGCATGGTATCATAATTTCACCCACGTAGCATGTGCTAAAAAGTTGAGAGGGTTAGGGCAAAAATTGGATGCACTTCGTGTACGAACTATACAATCTCTTTCGAAGTGTCAGGGTTTTGGACAAAAACTCTTCTGTTACAAAAGGATTTTAATTTTTTAAACATATTTGAACTCAAGACTTTTTCTGCATTCAATATGAACCATTCAAAGCCACATCATCACTTTTCAAACCTTTTCTGACTTCATTTGCTATTTTTCATGCATTTCATGATTTATTTTGAGCTAAGATGACCCTGAGATTGTAAAGCACTGCAAATGAACTCCGAAATGGTTGAAAATTGGCATGGTATCATAATTTCACCCACGTAGCATGTGCTAAAAAGTTGAGAGGGTTACGGCAAAAAACTGGATGCACTTCGTGTACGAACTGGACAATCTCTTTCGAAGTGTCAGGGTTTTGGACAAAAACTCTTCTGTTACAAAAGGATTTTAATTTTTTAAACATATTTGAACTCAAGACTTTTTCTGCATTCAATATGCACCGTTCAAAGCCACATCATCACTTTTCAACCCTTTTCTGACTTCATTTGATATTTTTCATGCATTTCATAATTTATTTTGAGCTAAGATGACCCTGCGATTGAAAAGCACTTCAAATGCACTCTGAAATGGTTGAATTTTGGCATGGTATCATAATTTCACCCACGTAGCATGTGCTAAAAAGCTGAGAGGGTTACGACAAAAACTGGATGCACTTCGTGTCCGAACTAGACAATCTCTTTCGAAGTGTTAGGGTTTTGGACGAAAACTCTTCTGTTTCAAAAGGATTTCAATTTTTCAAACATATTTGAACTCAAGACATTTTCTGCATTCAATATGCACCATTCAAAGCCACATCATCACTTTTCAAACCTTTTCTGACTTCATTTGCTATTTTTCATGCATTTCATGATTTATTTTGAGCTAAGATGACCCCGAGATTGAAAAGCACTGCAAATGAACTCTGAAATGGTTGAAAATTGGCATGGTATCATAATTTCACCCACGTAGCATGTGTTAAAAAGTTGAGAGGGTTACGGCAAAAACTGGATGCACTTCGTGTACGAACTGGACAATCTCTTTCGAAGTGTCAGGGTTTTGGACAAAAACTCTTCTGTTACAAAAGGATTTTAATTTTTTAAACATATTTGAACTCAAGACTTTTTCTTCATTCAATATGAACCATTCAAAGCCACATCATCACTTTTCAAACCTTTTCTGACTTCATTTGCTATTTTTCATGCATTTCATGATTTATTTTGAGCTAAGATGACCCTGAGATTGAGAAGCACTGCAAATGAACTCTGAAATGGTTGAAAATTGGCATGGTATCATAATTTCACCCACGTAGCATGTGCTAAAAAGTTGAGAGGGTTAGGGCAAAAATTGGATGCACTTCGTGTACGAACTATACAATCTCTTTCGAAGTGTCAGGGTTTTGGACAAAAACTCTTCTGTTACAAAAGGATTTTAATTTTTTAAACATATTTGAACTCAAGACTTTTTCTGCATTCAATATGAACCATTCAAAGCCACATCATCACTTTTCAAACCTTTTCTGACTTCATTTGCTATTTTTCATGCATTTCATGATTTATTTTGAGCTAAGATGACCCTGAGATTGTAAAGCACTGCAAATGAACTCCGAAATGGTTGAAAATTGGCATGGTATCATAATTTCACCCACGTAGCATGTGCTAAAAAGTTGAGAGGGTTACGGCAAAAAACTGGATGCACTTCGTGTACGAACTGGACAATCTCTTTCGAAGTGTCAGGGTTTTGGACAAAAACTCTTCTGTTACAAAAGGATTTTAATTTTTTAAACATATTTGAACTCAAGACTTTTTCTGCATTAAATATGAACCATTCAAAGCCACATCATCACTTTTCAAACCTTTTCTGACTTCATTTGCTATTTTTCATGCATTTCATGATTTATTTTGAGCTAAGATGACCCTGAGATTGAAAAGCACTGCAAATGAACTCCGAAATGGTTGAAAATTGGCATGGTATCATAATTTCACCCACGTAGCATGTGCTAAAAAGTTGAGAGGGTTACGGCAAAAAACTGGATGCACTTCGTGTACGAACTGGACAATCTCTTTCGAAGTGTCAGGGTTTTGGACAAAAACTCTTCTGTTACAAAATGATTTTAATTTTTTAAACATATTTGAACTCAAGACTTTTTCTGCATTCAATATGCACCGTTCAAAGCCACATCATCACTTTTCAACCCTTTTCTGACTTCATTTGATATTTTTCATGCATTTCATAATTTATTTTGAGCTAAGATGACCCTGAGATTGAAAAGCACTTCAAATGCACTCTGAAATGGTTGAATTTTGGCATGGTATCATAATTTCACCCACGTAGCATGTGCTAAAAAGTTGAGAGGGTTACGACAAAAACTGGATGCACTTCGTGTCCGAACTAGACAATCTCTTTCGAAGTGTTAGGGTTTTGGACGAAAACTCTTCTGTTTCAAAAGGATTTCAATTTTTTAAACATATTTGAACTCAAGACTTTTTCTGCATTCAATATGACCATTCAAAGCCACATCATCACTTTTCAAACCTTTTCTGACTTCATTTGCTATTTTTCATGCATTTCATGATTTATTTTGAGCTAAGATGACCCTGAGATTGAAAAGCACTGCAAATGAACTCTAAAATAGTTGAAATTGGCATGGTATCATAACTTCACCCACGTAGCATGTGTTAAAAAGTTGAGAGGGTTATGGCAAAAACTGGATGCACTTCGTGTACGAACTGGACAATCTCTTTCGAAGTGTCAGGGTTTTGGACAAAAACTCTTCTGTTACAAAAGGATTTTAATTTTTTAAACATATTTGAACTCAAGACTTTTTCTGCATTCAATATGAACCATTCAAAGCCACATCATCACTTTTCAAACCTTTTCTGACTTCATTTGCTATTTTTCATGCATTTCATGATTTATTTTGAGCTAAGATGACCCTGAGATTGAAAAGCACTGCAAATGAACTCCGAAATGGTTGAAAATTGGCATGGTATCATAATTTCACCCACGTAGCATGTGCTAAAAAGTTGAGAGGGTTACGGCAAAAAACTGGATGCACTTCGTGTACGAACTGGACAATCTCTTTCGAAGTGTCAGGGTTTTGGACAAAAACTCTTCTGTTACAAAAGGATTTTAATTTTTTAAACATATTTGAACTCAAGAGTTTTTCTGCATTCAATATGCACCGTTCAAAGCCACATCATCACTTTTCAACCCTTTTCTGACTTCATTTGATATTTTTCATGCATTTCATAATTTATTTTGAGCTAAGATGACCCTGCGATTGAAAAGCACTTCAAATGCACTCTGAAATGGTTGAATTTTGGCATGGTATCATAATTTCACCCACGTAGCATGTGCTAAAAAGCTGAGAGGGTTACGACAAAAACTGGATGCACTTCGTGTCCGAACTAGACAATCTCTTTCGAAGTGTTAGGGTTTTGGACGAAAACTCTTCTGTTTCAAAAGGATTTCAATTTTTCAAACATATTTGAACTCAAGACTTTTTCAGCATTCAATATGCACCATTCAAAGCCACATCATCACTTTTCAAACCTTTTCTGACTTCATTTGCTATTTTTCATGCATTTCATGATTTATTTTGAGCTAAGATGACCTCGAGATTGAAAAGCACTGCAAATGAACTCTGAAATGGTTGAAAATTGGCATGGTATCATAATTTCACCCACGTAGCATGTGTTAAAAAGTTGAGAGGGTTACGGCAAAAACTGGATGCACTTCGTGTACGAACTGGACAATCTCTTTCGAAGTGTCAGGGTTTTGGACAAAAACTCTTCTGTTACAAAAGGATTTTAATTTTTTAAACATATTTGAACTCAAGACTTTTTCTTCATTCAATATGAACCATTCAAAGCCACATCATCACTTTTCAAACCTTTTCTGACTTCATTTGCTATTTTTCATGCATTTCATGATTTATTTTGAGCTAAGATGACCCTGAGATTGAGAAGCACTGCAAATGAACTCTGAAATGGTTGAAAATTGGCATGGTATCATAATTTCACCCACGTAGCATGTGCTAAAAAGTTGAGAGGGTTAGGGCAAAAATTGGATGCACTTCGTGTACGAACTATACAATCTCTTTCGAAGTGTCAGGGTTTTGGACAAAAACTCTTCTGTTACAAAAGGATTTTAATTTTTTAAACATATTTGAACTCAAGACTTTTTCTGCATTCAATATGAACCATTCAAAGCCACATCATCACTTTTCAAACCTTTTCTGACTTCATTTGCTATTTTTCATGCATTTCATGATTTATTTTGAGCTAAGATGACCCTGAGATTGTAAAGCACTGCAAATGAACTCCGAAATGGTTGAAAATTGGCATGGTATCATAATTTCACCCACGTAGCATGTGCTAAAAAGTTGAGAGGGTTACGGCAAAAAACTGGATGCACTTCGTGTACGAACTGGACAATCTCTTTCGAAGTGTCAGGGTTTTGGACAAAAACTCTTCTGTTACAAAAGGATTTTAATTTTTTAAACATATTTGAACTCAAGACTTTTTCTGCATTAAATATGAACCATTCAAAGCCACATCATCACTTTTCAAACCTTTTCTGACTTCATTTGCTATTTTTCATGCATTTCATGATTTATTTTGAGCTAAGATGACCCTGAGATTGAAAAGCACTGCAAATGAACTCCGAAATGGTTGAAAATTGGCATGGTATCATAATTTCACCCACGTAGCATGTGCTAAAAAGTTGAGAGGGTTACGGCAAAAAACTGGATGCACTTCGTGTACGAACTGGACAATCTCTTTCGAAGTGTCAGGGTTTTGGACAAAAACTCTTCTGTTACAAAATGATTTTAATTTTTTAAACATATTTGAACTCAAGACTTTTTCTGCATTCAATATGCACCGTTCAAAGCCACATCATCACTTTTCAACCCTTTTCTGACTTCATTTGATATTTTTCATGCATTTCATAATTTATTTTGAGCTAAGATGACCCTGAGATTGAAAAGCACTTCAAATGCACTCTGAAATGGTTGAATTTTGGCATGGTATCATAATTTCACCCACGTAGCATGTGCTAAAAAGTTGAGAGGGTTACGACAAATACTGGATGCACTTCGTGTCCGAACTAGACAATCTCTTTCGAAGTGTTAGGGTTTTGGACGAAAACTCTTCTGTTTCAAAAGGATTTCAATTTTTTAAACATATTTGAACTCAAGACTTTTTCTGCATTTAATATGAACCATTCAAAGCCACATCATCACTTTTCAAACCTTTTCTGACTTCATTTGCTATTTTTCATGCATTTCATGATTTATTTTGAGCTAAGATGACCCTGAGATTGAAAAGCACTGCAAATGAACTCTGAAATAGTTGAAAATTGGCATGGTATCATAATTTCACCCACGTAGCATGTGTTAAAAAGTTGAGAGGGTTATGGCAAAAACTGGATGCACTTCGTGTACGAACTGGACAATCTCTTTCTAAGTGTCAGGGTTTTGGACAAAAACTCTTCTGTTACAAAAGGATTTTAATTTTTTAAACATATTTGAACTCAAGACTTTTTCTGCATTCAATATGAACCATTCAAAGCCACATCATCACTTTTCAAACCTTTTCTGACTTCATTTGCTATTTTTCATGCATTTCATGATTTATTTTGAGCTAAGATGACCCTGAGATTGAAAAGCACTGCAAATGAACTCCGAAATGGTTGAAAATTGGCATGGTATCATAATTTCACCCACGTAGCATGTGCTAAAAAGTTGAGAGGGTTACGGCAAAAAACTGGATGCACTTCGTGTACGAACTGGACAATCTCTTTCGAAGTGTCAGGGTTTTGGACAAAAACTCTTCTGTTACAAAAGGATTTTAATTTTTTAAACATATTTGAACTCAAGACTTTTTCTGCATTCAATATGCACCGTTCAAAGCCACATCATCACTTTTCAACCCTTTTCTGACTTCATTTGATATTTTTCATGCATTTCATAATTTATTTTGAGCTAAGATGACCCTGCGATTGAAAAGCACTTCAAATGAACTCTGAAATGGTTGAATTTTGGCATGGTATCATAATTTCACCCACGTAGCATGTGCTAAAAAGTTGAGAGGGTTACGACAAAAACTGGATGCACTTCGTGTCCGAACTAGACAATCTCTTTCGAAGTGTTAGGGTTTTGGACGAAAACTCTTCTGTTTCAAAAGGATTTCAATTTTTCAAACATATTTGAACTCAAGACTTTTTCTGCATTCAATATGCACCATTCAAAGCCACATCATCACTTTTCGAACCTTTTCTGACTTCATTTGCTATTTTTCATGCATTTCATGATTTATTTTGAGCTAAGATGACCCTGAGATTGAAAAGCACTGCAAATGAACTCTGAAATAGTTGAAAATTGGCATGGTATCATAATTTCACCCACGTAGCATGTGTTAAAAAGTTGAGAGGGTTACGGCAAAAACTGGATGCACTTCGTGTCCGAACTAGACAATCTCTTTCGAAGTGTTAGGGTTTTGGACGAAAACTCTTCTGTTTCAAAAGGATTTCAATTTTTCAAACATATTTGAACTCAAGACTTTTTCTGCATTCAATATGCACCATTCAAAGCCACATCATCACTTTTCAAACCTTTTCTGACTTCATTTGCTATTTTTCATGCATTTCATGATTTATTTTGAGCTAAGATGACCCCGAGATTGAAAAGCACTGCAAATGAACTCTGAAATGGTTGGCAATTGGCATGGTATCATAATTTCACCCACGTAGCATGTGTTAAAAAGTTGAGAGGGTTACGACAAAAACTGGATGCACTTCGTGTCCGAACTAGACAATCTCTTTCGAAGTGTTAGGGTTTTGGACGAAAACTCTTCTGTTTCAAAAGGATTTCAATTTTTCAAACATATTTGAACTCAAGACTTTTTCTGCATTCAATATGCACCATTCAAAGCCACATCATCACTTTTCAAACCTTTTCTAACTTCATTTGCTATTTTTCATGCATTTCATGATTTATTTTGAGCTAAGATGACCCCGAGATTGAAAAGCACTGCAAATGAACTCTGAAATGGTTGGCAATTGGCATGGTATCATAATTTCACCCACGTAGCATGTGATAAAAAGTTGAGAGGGTTACGGCAAAAACTGGATGCACTTCGTGTACGAACAGGACAATCTCTTTCGAAGTGTCAGGGTTTTGGACAAAAACTCTTCTGTTACAAAAGGATTTTAATTTTTTAAACATATTTGAACTCAAGACTTTTTCTTCATTCAATATGAACCATTCAAAGCCACATCATCACTTTTCAAACCTTTTCTGACTTCATTTGCTATTTTTCATGCATTTCATGATTTATTTTGAGCTAAGATGTCCCTGAGATTGAAAAGCACTGCAAATGAACTCTGAAATGGTTGAAAATTGGCATGGTATCATAATTTCACCCACGTAGGATGTGCTAAAAAGTTGAGAGGGTTACGGCAAAAACTGGATGCACTTCGTGTACGAACGGGACAATCTCTTTCGAAGTGTCAGGGTTTTGGACAAAAACTCTTCTGTTACAAAAGGATTTCAATTTTTTAAACATATTTGAACTCAAGACTTTTATCTACATTCAATATGCACTATTCAAAGCCACATCATCACTTTTCAAACCTTTTCTGACTTCATTTGCTATTTTTCGTGCATTTCATGTTTTATTTTTAGCTAAAATGACCCAGAAATGACAAGGACTGCAAATGAACTCTGAAATGGTTGAAAGTTGGCATGCTATCATCATTTCACCCACATAGCATGTGCCAAAAAGTTGAGAGGGTTACGGCAAAAACTGGATGCACTTCGTGTACAAACTGGACAATCTCTTTCGAAGTGTCAGGGTTTTGGCCAAAAACTCTTCTGTTACAAAAGGATTTCAATTTTTTAACCTATTTGAAGTCAAGACTTTTTCTGCATTCAATATGCACCATTCAAAGCCACATCATCACTTTTCAAACCTTTTCTGACTTCATTTTCTATTTTTCATGCATTTCATGATTTATTTTGAGGTAAGATGACCCCGAGATTGAAAAGCACTGCAAATGAACTCTGAAATGGTTGGCAATTGGCATGGTATCATAATTTCACCCACGTAGCATGTTCTAAAAAGTTGAGAGGGTTACGGCAAAAACTGGATGCACTTCGTGTACGAACTGGACAATCTCTTTCGAAGTGTCAGGGTTTTGGACAAAAACTCTTCTGTTACAAAAGGATTTTAATTTTTTAAACATATTTGAACTCAAGACTTTTTCTTCATTCAATATGAACCATTCAAAGCCACATCATCACTTTTCAAACCTTTTCTGACTTCATTTGCTATTTTTCATGCATTTCATGATTTATTTTGAGCTAAGATGACGCTGAGATTGAAAAGCACTGCAAATGAACTCTGAAATGGTTGAAAATTGGCATGGTATCATAATTTCACCCACGTAGCATGTGCTGAAGAGTTGAGAGGGTTACGGCAAAAACTGGATGCACTTCGTGAACAACCTGGACAATCTCTTTCGAAATGTCAGGGTTTTGGACGAAAACTCTTCTGTTACAAAAGGATTTCAATTTTTTAAACATATTTGAACTCAAGACTTTTTCTGCATTCAATATGCACCATTCAAAGCCACATCATCACTTTACAAACCTTTTCTGACTTCGTTTGCTATTTTTCATGCATTTCATCATTTATTTTGAGCTAAGATGACCCTGAGATTGAAAAGCACTGCAAATGAACTCAGAAATGGTTGAAAATTGGCATGGTATCATAATTTCACCCACATAGCATGTGCTAAAAAGTTGAGAGGGTTACGACAAAAACAAGATGCACTTCGTGTACGAACTGGATAATCTCTTTCGAAGTGTTAGGGTTTTGGACAAAAACTCTTCTGTTACAAAAGGATTTCAAATTTTTAAACATATTTGAACTCAAGACTTTTTCTGCATTCAATATGAACCATTCAAAGCCACATCATCACTTTTCAAACCTTTTCTGACTTCATTTGCTATTTTTCATGCATTTCATGATTTATTTTGAGCTAAGATGACCCTGAGATTGAAAAGCACTGGAAATGAACTCTGAAATGGTTGAAAATTGGCATGGTATCATAATTTCACCCACGTAGCATGTGCTAAAAAGTTGAGAGGGTTACGGCAAAAATTGGATGCACTTCGTGTATGAACTATACAATCTCTTTCGAAGTGTCAGGGTTTTGGACAAAAACTCTTCTGTTACAAAAGGATTTTAATTTTTTAAACATATTTGAACTCAAGACTTTTTCTGCATTCAATATGAACCATTCAAAGCCACATCATCACTTCTCAACCCTTTTCTGACTTCATTTGCTATTTTTCATGCATTTCATAATTTATTTTGAGCTAAGATGACCCTGAGATTGAAAAGCACTTCAAATGAACTCTGAAATGGTTGAATTTTGGCATGGTATCATAATTTCACCCACGTAGCATGTGCTAAAAAGTTGAGAGGGTTACGACAAAAACTGGATGCACTTCGTGTCCGAACTAGACAATCTCTTTCGAAGTGTTAGGGTTTTGGACGAAAACTCTTCTGTTTCAAAAGGATTTCAATTTTTTAAACATATTTGAACTCAAGACTTTTTCTGCATTCAATATGAACCATTCAAAGCCACATCATCACTTTTCAAACCTTTTCTGACTTCATTTGCTATTTTTCATGCATTTCATGATTTATTTTGAGCTAAGATGACCCTGAGATTGAAAAGCACTGCAAATGAACTATGAAATAGTTGAAAATTGGCATGGTATCATAATTTCACCCACGTAGCATGTGTTAAAAAGTTGAGAGGGTTATGGCAAAAACTGGATGCACTTCGTGTACGAACTGGACAATCTCTTTCGAAGTGTCAAGGTTTTGGACAAAAACTCTTCTGTTAGAAAAGGATTTTAATTTTTTAAACATATTTGAACTCAAGACTTTTTCTGCATTCAATATGAACCATTCAAAGCCACATCATCACTTTTCAAACCTTTTCTGACTTCATTTGCTATTTTTCATGCATTTCATGATTTATTTTGAGCTAAGATGACCCTGAGATTGAAAAGCACTGCAAATGAACTCCGAAATGGTTGAAAATTGGCATGGTATCATAATTTCACCCACGTAGCATGTGCTAAAAAGTTGAGAGGGTTACGGCAAAAAACTGGATGCACTTCGTGTACGAACTGGACAATCTCTTTCGAAGTGTCAGGGTTTTGGACAAAAACTCTTCTGTTACAAAAGGATTTTAATTTTTTAAACATATTTGAACTCAAGACTTTT
Organism: Elymus sibiricus; assembly: GCA_039707655.1. Classification (NCBI taxonomy): domain Eukaryota; kingdom Viridiplantae; phylum Streptophyta; class Magnoliopsida; order Poales; family Poaceae; genus Elymus; species Elymus sibiricus. The sequence goes on from CM077675.1 coordinate 26,088,237, forward strand.
TCTGCATTCAATATGCACCGTTCAAAGCCACATCATCACTTTTCAACCCTTTTCTGACTTCATTTGATATTTTTCATGCATTTCATAATTTATTTTGAGCTAAGATGACCCTGCGATTGAAAAGCACTTCAAATGAACTCTGAAATGGTTGAATTTTGGCATGGTATCATAATTTCACCCACGTAGCATGTGCTAAAAAGTTGAGAGGGTTACGACAAAAACTGGATGCACTTCGTGTCCGAACTAGACAATCTCTTTCGAAGTGTTAGGGTTTTGGACGAAAACTCTTCTGTTTCAAAAGGATTTCAATTTTTCAAACATATTTGAACTCAAGACTTTTTCTGCATTCAATATGCACCATTCAAAGCCACATCATCACTTTTCGAACCTTTTCTGACTTCATTTGCTATTTTTCATGCATTACATGATTTATTTTGAGCTAAGATGACCCTGAGATTGAAAAGCACTGCAAATGAACTCTGAAATAGTTGAAAATTGGCATGGTATCATAATTTCACCCACGTAGCATGTGTTAAAAAGTTGAGAGGGTTACGGCAAAAACTGGATGCACTTCGTGTACGAACTCGACAATCTCTTTCGAAGTGTCAGGGTTTTGGACAAAAACTCTTCTGTTACAAAAGGATTTTAATTTTTTCAACATATTTGAACTCAAGGCTTTTTCTGCATTCGATATGAACCATTCAAAGCCACATCATCACTTTTCAAACCATTTCTGACTTCATTTGCTATTTTTCATGCATTTCATGATTTATTTTGAGCTAAGATGACCCTGAGATTGAAAAGCACTGCAAATGAACTCTGAAATGGTTGAAAATTGGCATGGTATCATAATTTCACCCACGTAGCATGTGCTAAAAAGTTGAGAGGGTTACGGCAAAAACTGGATGCACTTCGTGTATAAACTGGACAATCTCTTTCGAAGTGTCAGGGTTTTGGCCAAAAACTCTTCTGTTACAAAAGGATTTCAATTTTTTAAACATATTTGAACTGAAGACTTTTTCTGCATTCAATATGCACCATTCAAAGCCACATCATCACTTTTCAAACCTTTTCTAACTTCGTTTGCTATTTTTCATGCATTTCATGATTTATTTTGAGCTAAGATGACCCTGAGATTGAAAAGCACTGCAAATGAACTCTGAAATGGTTGAAAATTGGCATGGTATCATAATTTCACCCACGTAGCATGTGCTAAAAAGTTGAGAGGGTTACGGCAAAAACTGGATGCACTTCGTGTACGAACGGGACAATCTCTTTCGAAGTGTCAGGGTTTTGGACAAAAACTCTTCTGTTACAAAAGGATTTCAATTTTTTAAACATATTTGAACTCAAGACTTTTATCTACATTCAATATGCACTATTCAAAGCCACATCATCACTTTTCAAACCTTTTCTGACTTCATTTGCTATTTTTCATGCATTTCATGTTTTATTTTTAGCTAAAATGACCCTGAGATTGAAAAGCACTGCAAATGAACTCTGAAATAGTTGAAAATTGGCATGGTATCATAATTTCACCCACGTAGCATGTGTTAAAAAGTTGAGAGGGTTACGGCAAAAACTGGATGCACTTCGTGTACGAACTCGACAATCTCTTTCGAAGTGTCAGGGTTTTGGACAAAAACTCTTCTGTTACAAAAGGATTTTAATTTTTTCAACATATTTGAACTCAAGGCTTTTTCTGCATTCGATATGAACCATTCAAAGCCACATCATCACTTTTCAAACCATTTCTGACTTCATTTGCTATTTTTCATGCATTTCATGATTTATTTTGAGCTAAGATGACCCTGAGATTGAAAAGCACTGCAAATGAACTCTGAAATGGTTGAAAATTGGCATGGTATCATAATTTCACCCACGTAGCATGTGCTAAAAAGTTGAGAGGGTTACGGCAAAAACTGGATGCACTTCGTGTATAAACTGGACAATCTCTTTCGAAGTGTCAGGGTTTTGGCCAAAAACTCTTCTGTTACAAAAGGATTTCAATTTTTTAAACATATTTGAACTGAAGACTTTTTCTGCATTCAATATGCACCATTCAAAGCCACATCATCACTTTTCAAACCTTTTCTAACTTCGTTTGCTATTTTTCATGCATTTCATGATTTATTTTGAGCTAAGATGACCCTGAGATTGAAAAGCACTGCAAATGAACTCTGAAATGGTTGAAAATTGGCATGGTATCATAATTTCACCCACGTAGCATGTGCTAAAAAGTTGAGAGGGTTACGGCAAAAACTGGATGCACTTCGTGTACGAACGGGACAATCTCTTTCGAAGTGTCAGGGTTTTGGACAAAAACTCTTCTGTTACAAAAGGATTTCAATTTTTTAAACATATTTGAACTCAAGACTTTTATCTACATTCAATATGCACTATTCAAAGCCACATCATCACTTTTCAAACCTTTTCTGACTTCATTTGCTATTTTTCATGCATTTCATGTTTTATTTTTAGCTAAAATGACCCAGAAATGACAAGCACTGCAAATGAACTCTGAAATGGTTGAAAGTTGGCATGCTATCATCATTTCACCCACATAGCATGTGCCAAAAAGTTGAGAGGGTTACGGCAAAAACTGGATGCACTTCGTGTACAAACTGGACAATCTCTTTCGAAGTGTCAGGGTTTTGGCCAAAAACTCTTCTGTTACAAAAGGATTTCAATTTTTTAACCTATTTGAAGTCAAGACTTTTTCTGCATTCAATATGCACCATTCAAAGCCACATCATCACTTTTCAAACCTTTTCTGACTTCATTTGCTATTTTTCATGCATTTCATGATTTATTTTGAGGTAAGATGACCCCGAGATTGAAAAGCACTGCAAATGAACTCTGAAATGGTTGGCAATTGGCATGGTATCATAATTTCACCCACGTAGCATGTGCTAAAAAGTTGAGAGGGTTACGGCAAAAACTGGATGCACTTCGTGTACGAACTGGACAATCTCTTTCGAAGTGTCAGGGTTTTGGACAAAAACTCTTCTGTTACAAAAGGATTTTAATTTTTTAAACATATTTGAACTCAAGACTTTTTCTGCATTCAATATGCACCGTTCAAAGCCACATCATCACTTTTCAACCCTTTTCTGACTTCATTTGATATTTTTCATGCATTTCATAATTTATTTTGAGCTAAGATGACCCTGCGATTGAAAAGCACTTCAAATGAACTCTGAAATGGTTGAATTTTGGCATGGTATCATAATTTCACCCACGTAGCATGTGCTAAAAAGTTGAGAGGGTTACGACAAAAACTGGATGCACTTCGTGTCCGAACTAGACAATCTCTTTCGAAGTGTTAGGGTTTTGGACGAAAACTCTTCTGTTTCAAAAGGATTTCAATTTTTTAAACATATTTGAACTCAAGACTTTTTCTGCATTCAATATGAACCATTCAAAGCCACATCATCACTTTTCAAACCTTTTCTGACTTCATTTGCTATTTTTCATGCATTTCATGATTTATTTTGAGCTAAGATGACCCTGAGATTGAAAAGCACTGCAAATGAACTATGAAATAGTTGAAAATTGGCATGGTATCATAATTTCACCCACGTAGCATGTGTTAAAAAGTTGAGAGGGTTATGGCAAAAACTGGATGCACTTCGTGTACGAACTGGACAATCTCTTTCGAAGTGTCAAGGTTTTGGACAAAAACTCTTCTGTTAGAAAAGGATTTTAATTTTTTAAACATATTTGAACTCAAGACTTTTTCTGCATTCAATATGAACCATTCAAAGCCACATCATCACTTTTCAAACCTTTTCTGACTTCATTTGCTATTTTTCATGCATTTCATGATTTATTTTGAGCTAAGATGACCCTGAGATTGAAAAGCACTGCAAATGAACTCCGAAATGGTTGAAAATTGGCATGGTATCATAATTTCACCCACGTAGCATGTGCTAAAAAGTTGAGAGGGTTACGGCAAAAAACTGGATGCACTTCGTGTACGAACTGGACAATCTCTTTCGAAGTGTCAGGGTTTTGGACAAAAACTCTTCTGTTACAAAAGGATTTTAATTTTTTAAACATATTTGAACTCAAGACTTTTTCTGCATTCAATATGCACCGTTCAAAGCCACATCATCACTTTTCAACCCTTTTCTGACTTCATTTGATATTTTTCATGCATTTCATAATTTATTTTGAGCTAAGATGACCCTGCGATTGAAAAGCACTTCAAATGAACTCTGAAATGGTTGAATTTTGGCATGGTATCATAATTTCACCCACGTAGCATGTGCTAAAAAGTTGAGAGGGTTACGACAAAAACTGGATGCACTTCGTGTCCGAACTAGACAATCTCTTTCGAAGTGTTAGGGTTTTGGACGAAAACTCTTCTGTTTCAAAAGGATTTCAATTTTTCAAACATATTTGAACTCAAGACTTTTTCTGCATTCAATATGCACCATTCAAAGCCACATCATCACTTTTCAAACCTTTTCTGACTTCATTTGCTATTTTTCATGCATTTCATGATTTATTTTGAGCTAAGATGACCCTGAGATTGAAAAGCACTGCAAATGAACTCTGAAATAGTTGAAAATTGGCATGGTATCATAATTTCACCCACGTAGCATGTGTTAAAAAGTTGAGAGGGTTACGGCAAAAACTGGATGCACTTCGTGTACGAACTCGACAATCTCTTTCGAAGTGTCAGGGTTTTGGACAAAAACTCTTCTGTTACAAAAGGATTTTAATTTTTTCAACATATTTGAACTCAAGGCTTTTTCTGCATTCGATATGAACCATTCAAAGCCACATCATCACTTTTCAAACCATTTCTGACTTCATTTGCTATTTTTCATGCATTTCATGATTTATTTTGAGCTAAGATGACCCTGAGATTGAAAAGCACTGCAAATGAACTCTGAAATGGTTGAAAATTGGCATGGTATCATAATTTCACCCACGTAGCATGTGCTAAAAAGTTGAGAGGGTTACGGCAAAAACTGGATGCACTTCGTGTATAAACTGGACAATCTCTTTCGAAGTGTCAGGGTTTTGGCCAAAAACTCTTCTGTTACAAAAGGATTTCAATTTTTTAAACATATTTGAACTGAAGACTTTTTCTGCATTCAATATGCACCATTCAAAGCCACATCATCACTTTTCAAACCTTTTCTAACTTCGTTTGCTATTTTTCATGCATTTCATGATTTATTTTGAGCTAAGATGACCCTGAGATTGAAAAGCACTGCAAATGAACTCTGAAATGGTTGAAAATTGGCATGGTATCATAATTTCACCCACGTAGCATGTGCTAAAAAGTTGAGAGGGTTACGGCAAAAACTGGATGCACTTCGTGTACGAACGGGACAATCTCTTTCGAAGTGTCAGGGTTTTGGACAAAAACTCTTCTGTTACAAAAGGATTTCAATTTTTTAAACATATTTGAACTCAAGACTTTTATCTACATTCAATATGCACTATTCAAAGCCACATCATCACTTTTCAAACCTTTTCTGACTTCATTTGCTATTTTTCATGCATTTCATGTTTTATTTTTAGCTAAAATGACCCAGAAATGACAAGCACTGCAAATGAACTCTGAAATGGTTGAAAGTTGGCATGCAATCATCATTTCACCCACATAACATGTGCCAAAAAGTTGAGAGGGTTACGGCAAAAACTGGATGCACTTCGTGTACAAACTGGACAATCTCTTTCGAAGTGTCAGGGTTTTGGCCAAAAACTCTTCTGTTACAAAAGGATTTCAATTTTTTAACCTATTTGAAGTCAAGACTTTTTCTGCATTCAATATGCACCATTCAAAGCCACATCATCACTTTTCAAACCTTTTCTGACTTCATTTGCTATTTTTCATGCATTTCATGATTTATTTTGAGGTAAGATGACCCCGAGATTGAAAAGCACTGCAAATGAACTCTGAAATGGTTGGCAATTGGCATGGTATCATAATTTCACCCACGTAGCATGTGCTAAAAAGTTGAGAGGGTTACGGCAAAAACTGGATGCACTTCGTGTACGAACTGGACAATCTCTTTCGAAGTGTCAGGGTTTTGGACAAAAACTCTTCTGTTACAAAAGGATTTTAATTTTTTAAACATATTTGAACTCAAGACTTTTTCTTCATTCAATATGAACCATTCAAAGCCACATCATCACTTTTCAAACCTTTTCTGACTTCATTTGCTATTTTTCATGCATTTCATGATTTATTTTGAGCTAAGATGACGCTGAGATTGAAAAGCACTGCAAATGAACTCTGAAATGGTTGAAAATTGGCATGGTATCATAATTTCACCGACGTAGCATGTGCTAAAAAGTTGAGAGGGTTACGGCAAAAACTGGATGCACTTCGTGAACGAAGTGGACAATCTCTTTCGAAGTGTCAGGGTTTTGGACGAAAACTCTTCTATTACAAAAGGATTTCAATTTTTTAAACATATTTGAACTCAAGACTTTTTCTGCATTCAATATGCACCGTTCAATGCCACATCATCACTTTTCAACCCTTTTCTGACTTCATTTGATATTTTTCATGCATTTCATAATTTATTTTGAGCTAAGATGACCCTGCGATTGAAAAGCACTTCAAATGAACTCTGAAATGGTTGAATTTTGGCATGGTATCATAATTTCACCCACGTAGCATGTGCTAAAAAGTTGATAGGGTTACGACAAAAACTGGATGCACTTCGTGTCCGAACTAGACAATCTCTTTCGAAGTGTTAGGGTTTTGGACGAAAACTCTTCTGTTTCAAAAGGATTTCAATTTTTCAAACATATTTGAACTCAAGAATTTTTCTACATTCAATATGCACCATTCAAAGCCACATCATCACATTTCAAACCTTTTCTGACTTCATTTGCTATTTTTCATGCATTTCATGATTTATTTTGAGCTAAGATGACCCTGAGATTGAAAAGCACTGCAAATGAACTCTGAAATAGTTGAAAATTGGCATGGTGTCATAATTTCACCCACGTAGCATGTGTTAAAAAGTTGAGAGGGTTACGGCAAAAACTGGATGCACTTCGTTTACGAACTGGACAATCTCTTTCGAAGTGTCAGGGTTTTGGACAAAAACTCTTCTGTTACAAAAGGATTTTAATTTTTTCAACATATTTGAACTCAAGGCTTTTTCTGCATTCGATATGAACCATTCAAAGCCACATCATCACTTTTCAAACCATTTCTGACTTCATTTGCTATTTTTCATGCATTTCATGATTTATTTTGAGCTAACATGACCCTGAGATTGAGAAGCACTGCAAATGAACTCCGAAATGGTTGAAAATTGGCATGGTATCATAATTTCACCCACGTAGCATGTGCTAAAAAGTTGAGAGGGTTCGGCAAAAACTGGATGCACTTCGTGTACGAACTATACAATCTCTTTCGAAGTGTCAGGGTTTTGGACAAAAACTCTTCTGTTACAAAAGGATTTTAATTTTTTAAACATATTTGAACTCAAGACTTTTTCTGCATTCAATATGAACCATTCAAAGCCACATCATCACTTTTCAAACCTTTTCTGACTTCATTTGCTATTTTTCATGCATTTCATGATTTATTTTGAGCTAAGATGACCCTGAGATTGAAAAGCACTGCAAATGAACTCTGAAATGGTTGAAAATTGGCATGGTATCATAATTTCACCCACGAAGCATGTGTTAAAAAGTTGAGAGGGTTACGGCAAAAACTGCATGCACTTCGTGTACGAACTGGACAATCTCTTTCGAAGTGTCAGGGTTTTGGACAAAAACTCTTCTGTTACAAAAGGATTTCAATTTTTTAAACATATTTGAACTCAAGACTTTTTCTGCATTCGATATGAACCATTCAAAGCCACATCATAACTTTTCAAACCTTTTCTGACTTCATTTGCTATTTTTCATGCATTTCATGATTTATTTTGAGCGAAGATGACCCTGAGATTGAAAAGCACTGCAAATGACCTCTGAAATGGTTGAAAATATGCATGGTATCATAATTTCACCCACGTAGCATGTGCTAAAAAGTTGAGAGGGTTACGGCAAAAACTGGATGCACTTCGTGTACGAACTATACAATCTCTTTCGAAGTGTTAGGGTTTTGGACGAAAACTCTTCTGTTTCAAAAGGATTTCAATTTTTTAAACATATTTGAACTCAAGACTTTTTCTGCATTCAATATGCACCATTCAAAGCCACATCATCACTTTTCAAACCTTTTCTAACTTCGTTTGCTATTTTTCATGCATTTCATAATTTATTTTGAGCTAAGATGACCCTGAGATTGAAAAGCACTGCAAATGAACTCCGAAATGGTTGAAAATTGGCATGGTATCATAATTTTACCCACGTAGCATGTGCTAAAAAGTTGAGAGGGTTACGGCAAAAACTGGATGCACTTCGTGTACGAACGGGACAATCTCTTTCGAAGTGTCAGGGTTTTGGACAAAAACTCTTCTGTTACAAAAGGATTTCAATTTTTTAAACATATTTGAACTCAAGACTTTTTCTGCATTCAATATGCACTATTCAAAGCCACATGATCACTTTTGAAACCTTTTCTGACTTCATTTGCTATTTTTCATGCATTTCACGATTTATTTTTAGCTAAAATGACCCAGAAATGACAAGCACTGCACATGAACTCTGAAATGGTTGAAAGTTGGCATGCTATCATCATTTCACCCACATAGCATGTAACAAAAAGGTGAGAGGGTTACGGCAAAAAATGGATGCACTTCGGGTACAAACTGGACAATCTCTTTCGAAGTGTCAGGGTTTTGGCCAAAAACTCTTCTGTTACAAAAGGATTTCAATTTTTTAACCTATTTGAAGTCAAGACTTTTTCTGCATTCAATATGCACCATTCAAAGCCACATCATCATTTTTCAAACCTTTTCTGACTTCATTTGCTATTTTTCATGCATTTCATGATTTATTTTGAGCTAAGATGACCCTGAGAGTGAAAAGCACTGCAAATGAACTCTGAAATAGTTGAAAATTGGCATGGTATCATAATTTCACCCACGTAGCATGTGTTAAAAAGTTGAGAGGGTTATGGCAAAAACTGGATGCACTTCGTGTACGAACTGGACAATCTCTTTCGAAGTGTCAGGGTTTTGGACAAAAACTCTTCTGTTACAAAAGGATTTTAATTTTTTAAACATATTTGAACTCAAGACTTTTTATTCATTCAATATGAACCATTCAAAGCCACATCATCATTTTTCAAACCTTTTCTGACTTCATTTCCTATTTTTCATGCATTTCATGATTTATTTTGAGGTAAGATGACCCTGAGATTGAAAAGCACTGCAAATGAACTCTGAATTGGTTGAAAGTTGGCATGGTATCATCATTTCACCCACATAGCATGTGCTAAAAAGTTGAGAGGGTTACGGCAAAAACTGGATGCACTTCGTGAACGAACTGGACAATCTCTTTCGAAGTGTCAGGGTTTTGGACGAAAACTCTTCTGTTACAAAATGATTTCAATTTTTTAAACATATTTGAACTCAAGACTTTTTATGCATTCAATATGCACCATTCAAAGCCACATCATCACTTTTCAACCCTTTTCTGACTTCATTTGCTATTTTTAATGCATTTCATAATTTATTTTGAGCTAAGATGACCCTAAGATTGAAAAGCACTGCAAATGAACTCTGAAATGGTTGAATTTGGGCATGGTATCATAATTTCACCCACGTAGCATGTGCTAAAAAGTTGAGAGGGTTACGACAAAAACTGGATGCACTTCGTGTCCGAACTAGACAATCTCTTTCGAAGTATTAGGGTTTTGGACGAAAACTCTTCTGTTTCAAAAGGATTTCAATTTTTTAAACATATTTGAACTCAAGACTTTTTCTGCATTCAATATGCACCATTCAAAGCCACATCATCACTTTTCAAACCTTTTCTGACTTCATTTGCTATTTTTCATGCATTTCATGATTTATTTTGAGCTAAGATGACCCTGAGATTGAAAAGCACTGCAAATGAACTCTGAAATAGTTGAAAATTGGCATGGTATCATAATTTCACCCACGTAGCATGTGTTAAAAAGTTGAGAGGGTTACGGCAAAAACTGGATGCACTTCGTGTTCTCTTTCGAAGTGTCAGGGTTTTGGACAAAAACTCTTCTGTTACAAAAGGATTTTAATTTTTTAAACATATTTGAACTCAAGACTTTTTCTTCATTCAATATGAACCATTCAAAGCCACATCATCACTTTTCAAACCTTTTCTGACTTCATTTGCTATTTTTCATGCATTTCATGATTTATTTTGAGCTAAGATGACGCTGAGATTGAAAAGCACTGCAAATGAACTCTGAAATGGTTGAAAATTGGCATGGTATCATAATTTCACCGACGTAGCATGTGCTAAAAGGTTGAGAGGGTTACGGCAAAAACTGGATGCACTTCGTGAACGAAGTGGACAATCTCTTTCGAAGTGTCAGGGTTTTGGACGAAAACTCTTCTATTACAAAAGGATTTCAATTTTTTAAACATATTTGAACTCAAGACTTTTTCTGCATTCAATATGCACCGTTCAATGCCACATCATCACTTTTCAACCCTTTTCTGACTTCATTTGATATTTTTCATGCATTTCATAATTTATTTTGAGCTAAGATGACCCTGCGATTGAAAAGCACTTCAAATGAACTCTGAAATGGTTGAATTTTGGCATGGTATCATAATTTCACCCACGTAGCATGTGCTAAAAAGTTGAGAGGGTTACGACAAAAACTGGATGCACTTCGTGTCCGAACTAGACAATCTCTTTCGAAGTGTTAGGGTTTTGGACGAAAACTCTTCTGTTTCAAAAGGATTTCAATTTTTCAAACATATTTGAACTCAAGAATTTTTCTACATTCAATATGCACCATTCAAAGCCACATCATCACTTTTCAAACCTTTTCTGACTTCATTTGCTATTTTTCATGCATTTCATGATTTATTTTGAGCTAAGATGACCCTGAGATTGAAAAGCACTGCAAATGAACTCTGAAATAGTTGAAAATTGGCATGGTGTCATAATTTCACCCACGTAGCATGTGTTAAAAAGTTGAGAGGGTTACGGCAAAAACTGGATGCACTTCGTTTACGAACTGGACAATCTCTTTCGAAGTGTCAGGGTTTTGGACAAAAACTCTTCTGTTACAAAAGGATTTTAATTTTTTCAACATATTTGAACTCAAGGCTTTTTCTGCATTCGATATGAACCATTCAAAGCCACATCATCACTTTTCAAACCATTTCTGACTTCATTTGCTATTTTTCATGCATTTCATGATTTATTTTGAGCTAACATGACCCTGAGATTGAGAAGCACTGCAAATGAACTCCGAAATGGTTGAAAATTGGCATGGTATCATAATTTCACCCACGTAGCATGTGCTAAAAAGTTGAGAGGGTTCGGCAAAAACTGGATGCACTTCGTGTACGAACTATACAATCTCTTTCGAAGTGTCAGGGTTTTGGACAAAAACTCTTCTGTTACAAAAGGATTTTAATTTTTTAAACATATTTGAACTCAAGACTTTTTCTGCATTCAATATGAACCATTCAAAGCCACATCATCACTTTTCAAACTTTTTCTGACTTCATTTGCTATTTTTCATGCATTTCATGATTTATTTTGAGCTAAGATGACCCTGAGATTGAAAAGCACTGCAAATGAACTCTGAAATGGTTGAAAATTGGCATGGTATCATAATTTCACCCACGAAGCATGTGTTAAAAAGTTGAGAGGGTTACGGCAAAAACTGGATGCACTTCGTGTACGAACTGGACAATCTCTTTCGAAGTGTCAGGGTTTTGGACAAAAACTCTTCTGTTACAAAAGGATTTCAATTTTTTAAACATATTTGAACTCAAGACTTTTTCTGCATTCGATATGAACCATTCAAAGCCACATCATAACTTTTCAAACCTTTTCTGACTTCATTTGCTATTTTTCATGCATTTCATGATTTATTTTGAGCGAAGATGACCCTGAGATTGAAAAGCACTGCAAATGACCTCTGAAATGGTTGAAAATATGCATGGTATCATAATTTCACCCACGTAGCATGTGCTAAAAAGTTGAGAGGGTTACGGCAAAAACTGGATGCACTTCGTGTACGAACTATACAATCTCTTTCGAAGTGTTAGGGTTTTGGACGAAAACTCTTCTGTTTCAAAAGGATTTCAATTTTTTAAACATATTTGAACTCAAGACTTTTTCTACATTCAATATGCACCATTCAAAGCCACATCATCACTTTTCAAACCTTTTCTAACTTCGTTTGCTATTTTTCATGCATTTCATAATTTATTTTGAGCTAAGATGACCCTGAGATTGAAAAGCACTGCAAATGAACTCCGAAATGGTTGAAAATTGGCATGGTATCATAATTTTACCCACGTAGCATGTGCTAAAAAGTTGAGAGGGTTACGGCAAAAACTGGATGCACTTCGTGTACGAACGGGACCATCTCTTTCGAAGTGTCAGGGTTTTGGACAAAAACTCTTCTGTTACAAAAGGATTTCAATTTTTTAAACATATTTGAACTCAAGACTTTTTCTGCATTCAATATGCACTATTCAAAGCCACATCATCACTTTTCAAACCTTTTCTGACTTCATTTGCTATTTTTCATGCATTTCACGATTTATTTTTAGCTAAAATGACCCAGAAATGACAAGCACTGCACATGAACTCTGAAATGGTTGAAAGTTGGCATGCTATCATCATTTCACCCACATAGCATGTAACAAAAAGGTGAGAGGGTTACGGCAAAAATGGATGCACTTCGGGTACAAACTGGACAATCTCTTTCGAAGTGTCAGGGTTTTGGCCAAAAACTCTTCTGTTACAAAAGGATTTCAATTTTTTAACCTATTTGAAGTCAAGACTTTTTCTGCATTCAATATGCACCATTCAAAGCCACATCATCATTTTTCAAACCTTTTCTGACTTCATTTGCTATTTTTCATGCATTTCATGATTTATTTTGAGCTAAGATGACCCTGAGAGTGAAAAGCACTGCAAATGAACTCTGAAATAGTTGAAAATTGGCATGGTATCATAATTTCACCCACGTAGCATGTGTTAAAAAGTTGAGAGGGTTATGGCAAAAACTGGATGCACTTCTTGTACGAACTGGACAATCTCTTTCGAAGTGTCAGGGTTTTGGACAAAAACTCTTCTGTTACAAAAGGATTTTAATTTTTTAAACATATTTGAACTCAAGACTTTTTCTTCATTCAATATGAACCATTCAAAGCCACATCATCATTTTTCAAACCTTTTCTGACTTCATTTCCTATTTTTCATGCATTTCATGATTTATTTTGAGGTAAGATGACCCTGAGATTGAAAAGCACTGCAAATGAACTCTGAATTGGTTGAAAGTTGGCATGGTATCATCATTTCACCCACATAGCATGTGCTAAAAAGTTGAGAGGGTTACGGCAAAAACTGGATGCACTTCGTGAACGAACTGGACAATCTCTTTCGAAGTGTCAGGGTTTTGGACGAAAACTCTTCTGTTACAAAATGATTTCAATTTTTTAAACATATTTGAACTCAAGACTTTTTCTGCATTCAATATGCACCATTCAAAGCCACATCATCACTTTTCAACCCTTTTCTGACTTCATTTGCTATTTTTAATGCATTTCATAATTTATTTTGAGCTAAGATGACCCTAAGATTGAAAAGCACTGCAAATGAACTCTGAAATGGTTGAATTTGGGCATGGTATCATAATTTCACCCACGTAGCATGTGCTAAAAAGTTGAGAGGGTTACGACAAAAACTGGATGCACTTCGTGTCCGAACTAGACAATCTCTTTCGAAGTATTAGGGTTTTGGACGAAAACTCTTCTGTTTCAAAAGGATTTCAATTTTTTAAACATATTTGAACTCAAGACTTTTTCTGCATTCAATATGCACCATTCAAAGCCACATCATCACTTTTCAAACCTTTTCTGACTTCATTTGCTATTTTTCATGCATTTCATGATTTATTTTGAGCTAAGATGACCCTGAGATTGAAAAGCACTGCAAATGAACTCTGAAATAGTTGAAAATTGGCATGGTATCATAATTTCACCCACGTAGCATGTGTTAAAAAGTTGAGAGGGTTACGGCAAAACCTGGATGCACTTCGTGTTCTCTTTCGAAGTGTCAGGGTTTTGGACAAAAACTCTTCTGTTACAAAAGGATTTTAATTTTTTAAACATATTTGAACTCAAGACTTTTTCTGCATTCAATATGAACCATTCAAAGCCACATCATCACTTTTCAAACTTTTCGGACTTCATTTGCTATTTTTCATGCATTTCATGATTTATTTTGAGCTAAGATGACCCTAAGATTGAAAAGCACTGCAAATGAACTCTGAAATGGTTCAAAATTGGCATGGTATCATAATTTCACCCACGTAGCATGTGCTAAAAAGTTGAGAGGGTTACGGCAAAAACTGGATGCACTTCGTGTACGAACCATACAATCTCTTTCGAAGTGTCAGGGTTTTGGACAAAAACTGTTCTGTTACAAAAGGATTTTAATTTTTTAAACATATTTGAACTCAAGACTTTTTCTGCATTCAATATGAACCATTCAAAGCCACATCATCACTTTTCAAACCTTTTCTGACTTCATTTGCTATTTTTCATGCATTTCATGATTTATTTTGAGCTAAGATGACCCTGAGATTTAAAAGCACTGCAAATGAACTCTAAATGGTTGAAAATTGGCATGGTATCATAATTTCACCCACGTAGCATGTGCTAAAAAGTTGAGAGGGTTACGGCAAAAACTGGATGCACTTCGTGTATGAACGGGACAATCTCTTTCGAAGTGTCAGGGTTTTGGACAAAAACTCTTCTGTTACTAAAGGATTTCAATTTTTTAAACATATTTGAACTCAAGACTTTTTCTGCATTCAATATGCACTATTAAAAGCCACATCATCACTTTTCAAACCTTTTCTGACTTCATTTGCTATTTTTCATGCATTTCATGATTTATTTTGAGCTAAAATGACCCAGAAATGACAAGCACTGCAAATGAACTCTGAAATTGTTGAAAGTTGGCATGGTATCATCATTTCACCCACATAGCATGTGCCAAAAAGTTGAGAGGGTTACGGCAAAAACTGGATGCACTTCGTGTACAAACTGGACAATCTCTTTCGAACTGTCAGGGTTTTGGCCGAAAACTCTTCTGTTACAAAAGGATTTCAATTTTTTAACCTATTTGAAGTGATTTCATAATTTATTTTGAGCTAAGATGACCCTGAGATTGAAAAAGCACTGCAAATGAACTCTGAAATGGTTGAATTTTGGCATTGTATCATAATTTCACCCACGTAGCATGTGCTAAAAAGTTGAGAGGGTTACGACAAAAACTGGATGCACTTCGTGTCCGAACTACACAATCTCTTTCGAAGTGTTAGGGTTTTGGACGAAAACTCTTCTGTTTCAAAAGGATTTCAATTTTTTAAACATATTTGAACTCAAGACTTTTTCTGCATTCAATATGCACCATTCAAAGCCACATCATCACTTTTCAAACCTTTTCTGACTTCATTTGCTATTTTTCATGCATTTCATGATTTATTTTGAGCTAAGATGACCCTGAGATTGAAAAGCACTGCAAATGAACTCTGAATTGGTTGTAAGTTGGCATGGTATCATCATTTCATCCACATAGCATCTGCCAAAAAGTTGAGAGGGTTACGGCAAAAACTGGATGCACTTCGTGTACGAACTGGACAATCTCTTTCGAAGTGTCAGGGTTTTGGACAAAAACAGTTCTGTTACAAAAGGATTTTAATTTTTTAAACATATTTGAACTCAAGACTTTTTTTGCATTCAATATGAACCATTCAAAGCCACATCATCACTTTTCAAACCATTTCTGACTTCATTTGCTATTTTTCATGCATTTCATGATTTATTTTGAGCTAAGATGACCCTGAGATTGAAAAGCACTGCAAATGAACTCTGAAATGTTTGAAAATTGGCATGGTATCATAATTTCACCCACGTAGCATGTGCTGAAGAGTTGAGAGGGTTACGGCAAAAACTGGATGCACTTCGTGAACAACCTGGACAATCTCTTTCGAAATGTCAGGGTTTTGGACAAAAACTCTTCTGTTACAAAAGGATTTTTATTTTTTAAACATATTTGAACTCAAGACTTTTTCTGCATTCAATATGAACCATTCAAAGCCACATCATCACTTTTCAAATCTTTTCTGACTTCATTTGCTATTTTTCATGTATTTCATGATTTATTTTGAGCTAAGATGACCCTGAGATTGAAAAGCACTGCAAATGAACTCTGAATTGGTTGAAAGTTGGCATGGTATCATCATTTCACCCACATAGCATGTGCTAAAAAGTTGAGAGGGTTACGGCAAAAACTGGATGCACTTCGTGAACAACCTGGACAATCTCTTTCGAAATGTCAGGGTTTTGGACAAAAACTCTTCTGTTACAAAAGGATTTTTATTTTTTAAACATATTTGAACTCAAGACTTTTTCTGCATTCAATATGCACCATTCAAAGCCACATCATCACTTTTCAAACCTTTTCTAACTTCGTTTGCTATTTTTCATGCATTTCATAATTTATTTTGAGCTAAGATGACCCTGAGATTGAAAAGCACTGCAAATGAACTCCGAAATGGTTGAAAATTGGCATGGTATCATAATTTTACCCACGTAGCATGTGCTAAAAAGTTGAGAGGGTTACGGCAAAAACTGGATGCACTTCGTGTACGAACGGGACAATCTCTTTCGAAGTGTCAGGGTTTTGGACAAAAACTCTTCTGTTACAAAAGGATTTCAATTTTTTAAACATATTTGAACTCAAGACTTTTTCTGCATTCAATATGCACTATTCAAAGCCACATCATCACTTTTCAAACCTTTTCTGACTTCATTTGCTATTTTTCATGCATTTCACGATTTATTTTTAGCTAAAATGACCCAGAAATGACAAGCACTGCACATGAACTCTGAAATGGTTGAAAGTTGGCATGCTATCATCATTTCACCCACATAGCATGTAACAAAAAGGTGAGAGGGTTACGGCAAAAAATGGATGCACTTCGGGTACAAACTGGACAATCTCTTTCGAAGTGTCAGGGTTTTGGCCAAAAACTCTTCTGTTACAAAAGGATTTCAATTTTTTAACCTATTTGAAGTCAAGACTTTTTCTGCATTCAATATGCACCATTCAAAGCCACATCATCATTTTTCAAACCTTTTCTGACTTCATTTGCTATTTTTCATGCATTTCATGATTTATTTTGAGCTAAGATGACCCTGAGAGTGAAAAGCACTGCAAATGAACTCTGAAATAGTTGAAAATTGGCATGGTATCATAATTTCACCCACGTAGCATGTGTTAAAAAGTTGAGAGGGTTATGGCAAAAACTGGATGCACTTCGTGTACGAACTGGACAATCTCTTTCGAAGTGTCAGGGTTTTGGACAAAAACTCTTCTGTTACAAAAGGATTTTAATTTTTTAAACATATTTGAACTCAAGACTTTTTCTTCATTCAATATGAACCATTCAAAGCCACATCATCATTTTTCAAACCTTTTCTGACTTCATTTCCTATTTTTCATGCATTTCATGATTTATTTTGAGGTAAGATGACCCTGAGATTGAAAAGCACTGCAAATGAACTCTGAATTGGTTGAAAGTTGGCATGGTATCATCATTTCACCCACATAGCATGTGCTAAAAAGTTGAGAGGGTTACGGCAAAAACTGGATGCACTTCGTGAACGAACTGGACAATCTCTTTCGAAGTGTCAGGGTTTTGGACGAAAACTCTTCTGTTACAAAATGATTTCAATTTTTTAAACATATTTGAACTCAAGACTTTTTCTGCATTCAATATGCACCATTCAAAGCCACATCATCACTTTTCAACCCTTTTCTGACTTCATTTGCTATTTTTAATGCATTTCATAATTTATTTTGAGCTAAGATAACCCTAAGATTGAAAAGCACTGCAAATGAACTCTGAAATGGTTGAATTTGGGCATGGTATCATAATTTCACCCACGTAGCATGTGCTAAAAAGTTGAGAGGGTTACGACAAAAACTGGATGCACTTCGTGTCCGAACTAGACAATCTCTTTCGAAGTATTAGGGTTTTGGACGAAAACTCTTCTGTTTCAAAAGGATTTCAATTTTTTAAACATATTTGAACTCAAGACTTTTTCTGCATTCAATATGCACCATTCAAAGCCACATCATCACTTTTCAAACCTTTTCTGACTTCATTTGCTATTTTTCATGCATTTCATGATTTATTTTGAGCTAAGATGACCCTGAGATTGAAAAGCACTGCAAATGAACTCTGAAATAGTTGAAAATCGGCATGGTATCATAATTTCACCCACGTAGCATGTGTTAAAAAGTTGAGAGGGTTACGGCAAAAACTGGATGCACTTCGTGTTCTCTTTCGAAGTGTCAGGGTTTTGGACAAAAACTCTTCTGTTACAAAAGGATTTTAATTTTTTAAACATATTTGAACTCAAGACTTTTTCTGCATTCAATATGAACCATTCAAAGCCACATCATCACTTTTCAAACCTTTTCGGACTTCATTTGCTATTTTTCATGCATTTCATGATTTATTTTGAGCTAAGATGACCCTAAGATTGAAAAGCACTGCAAATGAACTCTGAAATGGTTCAAAATTGGCATGGTATCATAATTACACCCACGTAGCATGTGCTAAAAAGTTGAGAGGGTTACGGCAAAAACTGGATGCACTTCGTGTACGAACCATACAATCTCTTTCGAAGTGTCAGGGTTTTGGACAAAAACTGTTCTGTTACAAAAGGATTTTAATTTTTTAAACATATTTGAACTCAAGACTTTTTCTGCATTCAATATGAACCATTCAAAGCCACATCATCACTTTTCAAACCTTTTCTGACTTCATTTGCTATTTTTCATGCATTTCATGATTTATTTTGAGCTAAGATGACCCTGAGATTTAAAAGCACTGCAAATGAACTCTAAATGGTTGAAAATTGGCATGGTATCATAATTTCACCCACGTAGCATGTGCTAAAAAGTTGAGAGGGTTACGGCAAAAACTGGATGCACTTCGTGTATGAACGGGACAATCTCTTTCGAAGTGTCAGGGTTTTGGACGAAAACTCTTCTGTTACAAAAGGATTTCAATTTTCTAAACATATTTGAACTCAAGACTTTTTCTGCATTCAATATGCACCATTCAAAGCCACATCATCACTTTTCAACCCTTTTCTCACTTCATTTGCTATTTTTCATGCATTTCATGATTTATTTTGAGCTAAGATGACCCTGAGATTGAAAAGCACTTCAAATGAACTCTGAAATGGTTGAATTTTGGCATGGTATCATAATTTCACCGACGTAGCATGTGCTAAAAATTTTAGATGGTTACGGCAAAAACTGGATGCACTTCGTGTCCGAACTAGACAATCTCTTTCGAAGTGTTAGGGTTTTGGACGAAAACTCTTCTGTTTCAAAAGGATTTCAATTTTTTAAACATATTTGAACTCAAGACTTTTTCTGCATTCAATATGCACCATTCAAAGCCACATCATCACTTTTCAAACCTTTTCTGACTTCATTTGCTATTTTTCATGCATTTCATGATTTATTTTGAGCTAAGATGACCCTGAGATTGAAAAGCACTGCAAATGAACTCTGAAATAGTTGAAAATTGGCATGGTATCATAATTTCACCCACGTAGCATGTGTTAAAAAGTTGAGAGGGTTACGGCAAAAACTGGATGCACTTCGTGTTCTCTTTCGAAGTGTCAGGGTTTGGACAAAAACTCTTCTGTTACAAAAGGATTTTAATTTTTTAAACATATTTGAACTCAAGACTTTTTCTGCATTCAATATGAACCATTCAAAGCCACATCATCACTTTTCAAACCTTTTCGGACTTCATTTGCTATTTTTCATGCATTTCATGATTTATTTTGAGCTAAGATGACCCTAAGATTGAAAAGCACTGCAAATGAACTCTGAAATGGTTCAAAATTGGCATGGTATCATAATTTCACCCACGTAGCATGTGCTAAAAAGTTGACAGGGTTACGGCAAAAACTGGATGCACTTCGTGTACGAACCATACAATCTCTTTCGAAGTGTCAGGGTTTTGGACAAAAACTGTTCTGTTACAAAAGGATTTTAATTTTTTAAACATATTTGAACTCAAGACTTTTTCTGCATTCAATATGAACCATTCAAAGCCACATCATCACTTTTCAAACCTTTTCTGACTTCATTTGCTATTTTTCATGCATTTCATGATTTATTTTGAGCTAAGATGACCCTGAGATTTAAAAGCACTGCAAATGAACTCTAAATGGTTGAAAATTGGCATGGTATCATAATTTCACCCACGTAGCATGTGCTAAAAAGTTGAGAGGGTTACGGCAAAAACTGGATGCACTTCGTGTATGAACGGGACAATCTCTTTCGAAGTGTCAGGGTTTTGGACAAAAACTCTTCTGTTACTAAAGGATTTCAATTTTTTAAACATATTTGAACTCAAGACTTTTTCTGCATTCAATATGCACTATTAAAAGCCACATCATCACTTTTCAAACCTTTTCTGACTTCATTTGCTATTTTTCATGCATTTCATGATTTATTTTGAGCTAAAATGACCCAGAAATGACAAGCACTGCAAATGAACTCTGAAATTGTTGAAAGTTGGCATGGTATCATCATTTCACCCACATAGCATGTGCCAAAAAGTTGAGAGGGTTACGGCAAAAACTGGATGCACTTCGTGTACAAACTGGACAATCTCTTTCGAACTGTCAGGGTTTTGGCCGAAAACTCTTCTGTTACAAAAGGATTTCAATTTTTTAACCTATTTGAAGTGATTTCATAATTTATTTTGAGCTAAGATGACCCTGAGATTGAAAAAGCACTGCAAATGAACTCTGAAATGGTTGAATTTTGGCATTGTATCATAATTTCACCCACGTAGCATGTGCTAAAAAGTTGAGAGGGTTACGACAAAAACTGGATGCACTTCGTGTCCGAACTACACAATCTCTTTCGAAGTGTTAGGGTTTTGGACGAAAACTCTTCTGTTTCAAAAGGATTTCAATTTTTTAAACATATTTGAACTCAAGACTTTTTCTGCATTCAATATGCACCATTCAAAGCCACATCATCACTTTTCAAACCTTTTCTGACTTCATTTGCTATTTTTCATGCATTTCATGATTTATTTTGAGCTAAGATGACCCTGAGATTGAAAAGCACTGCAAATGAACTCTGAATTGGTTGTAAGTTGGCATGGTATCATCATTTCATCCACATAGCATCTGCCAAAAAGTTGAGAGGGTTACGGCAAAAACTGGATGCACTTCGTGTACGAACTGGACAATCTCTTTCGAAGTGTCAGGGTTTTGGACAAAAACAGTTCTGTTACAAAAGGATTTTAATTTTTTAAACATATTTGAACTCAAGACTTTTTTTGCATTCAATATGAACCATTCAAAGCCACATCATCACTTTTCAAACCATTTCTGACTTCATTTGCTATTTTTCATGCATTTCATGATTTATTTTGAGCTAAGATGACCCTGAGATTGAAAAGCACTGCAAATGAACTCTGAAATGTTTGAAAATTGGCATGGTATCATAATTTCACCCACGTAGCATGTGCTGAAGAGTTGAGAGGGTTACGGCAAAAACTGGATGCACTTCGTGAACAACCTGGACAATCTCTTTCGAAATGTCAGGGTTTTGGACAAAAACTCTTCTGTTACAAAAGGATTTTTATTTTTTAAACATATTTGAACTCAAGACTTTTTCTGCATTCAATATGAACCATTCAAAGCCACATCATCACTTTTCAAATCTTTTCTGACTTCATTTGCTATTTTTCATGCATTTCATGATTTATTTTGAGCTAAGATGACCCTGAGATTGAAAAGCACTGCAAATGAACTCTGAATTGGTTGAAAGTTGGCATGGTATCATCATTTCACCCACATAGCATGTGCTAAAAAGTTGAGAGGGTTATGGCAAAAACTGGATGCACTTCGTGAACGAACTGGACAATCTCTTTCGAAGTGTCATGGTTTTGGACGAAAACTCTTCTGTTACAAAAGGATTTCAATTTTCTAAACATATTTGAACTCAAGACTTTTTCTGCATTCAGTATCCACCATTCAAAGCCACATCATCACTTTTCTACCCTTTTCTGACTTCATTTGCTATTTTTCATGCATTTCATAATTTATTTTGAGCTAAGATGACCCTGAGATTGAAAAGCACTGCAAATGAACTCTGAAATGGTTGAATTTTGGCATGGTATCATAATTTCACCCACGTAGCATGTACTAAAAAGTTGAGAGGGTTACGACAAAAACTGGATGCACTTCGTGTCCGAACTACACAATCTCTTTCGAAGTGTTAGGGTTTTGGACGAAAACTCTTCTGTTTCAAAAGGATTTCAATTTTTTAAACATATTTGAACTCAAGACTTTTTCTGCATTCAATATGCACCATTCAAAGCCACATCATCACTTTTCAAACCTTTTCTGGCTTCATTTGCTATTTTTCATGCATTTCATGATTTATTTTTAGCTAAAATGACCCAGAAATGACAAGCACTGCAAATGAACTCTGAAATGGTTGAAAGTTGGCATGGTATCATCATTTCATCCACATAGCATCTGCCAAAAAGTTGAGAGGGTTACGGCAAAAACTGGATGCACTTCGTGTACGAACTGGACAATCTCTTTCGAAGTGTCAGGGTTTTGGACAAAAACAGTTCTGTTACAAAAGGATTTTAATTTTTTAAACATATTTGAACTCAAGACTTTTTTTGCATTCAATATGAACTATTCAAAGCCACATCATCACTTTTCAAACCATTTCTGACTTCATTTGCTATTTTTCATGCATTTCATGATTTATTTTGAGCTAAGATGACCCTGAGATTGAAAAGCACTGCAAATGAACTCTGAAATGTTTGAAAATTGGCATGGTATCATAATTTCACCCACGTAGCATGTGCTAAAAAGTTGAGAGGGTTACGGCAAAAACTGGATGCACTTCGTGTACGAACTGGACAATCTCTTTCGAAGTGTCAGGGTTTTGGACAAAAACTCTTCTGTTACAAAAGGATTTTTATTTTTTAAACATATTTGAACTCAAGACTTTTTCTGCATTCAATATGAACCATTCAAAGCCACATCATCACTTATCAAATCTTTTCTGACTTCATTTGCTATTTTTCATGCATTTCATGATTTATTTTGAGCTAAGATGACCCTGAGATTGAAAAGCACTGCAAATGAACTCTGAATTGGTTGAAAGTTGGCATGGTATCATCATTTCACCCACATAGCATGTGCTAAAAAGTTGAGAGGGTTATGGCAAAAACTGGATGCACTTCGTGAACGAACTGGACAATCTCTTTCGAAGTGTCATGGTTTTGGA
Organism: Elymus sibiricus; assembly: GCA_039707655.1. Classification (NCBI taxonomy): domain Eukaryota; kingdom Viridiplantae; phylum Streptophyta; class Magnoliopsida; order Poales; family Poaceae; genus Elymus; species Elymus sibiricus. The sequence goes on from CM077675.1 coordinate 26,111,730, forward strand.
CGAAAACTCTTCTGTTACAAAAGGATTTCAATTTTCTAAACATATTTGAACTCAAGACTTTTTCTGCATTCAATATGCACCATTCAAAGCCACATCATCACTTTTCTACCCTTTTCTGACTTCATTTGCTATTTTTCAGGCATTTCATAATTTATTTTGAGCTAAGATGACCCTGAGATTGAAAAGCACTGCAAATGAACTCTGAAATGGTTGAATTTTTGCATGGTATCATAATTTCACCCACGTAGCATGTGCTAAAAAGTTGAGAGGGTTACGACAAAAACTGGATGCACTTCGTGTCCGAACTACACAATCTCTTTCGAAGTGTTAGGGTTTTGGACGAAAACTCTTCTGTTTCAAAAGGATTTCAATTTTTTAAACATATTTGAACTCAAGACTTTTTCTGCATTCAATATGGACCATTCAAAGCCACATCATCACTTTTCAAACCTTTTCTGGCTTCATTTGCTATTTTTCATGCATTTCATGATTTATTTTTAGCTAAAATGACCCAGAAATGACAAGCACTGCAAATGAACTCTGAAATGGTTGAAAGTTGGCATGGTATCATCATTTCATCCACATAGCATCTGCCAAAAAGTTGAGAGGGTTACGGCAAAAACTGGATGCACTTCGTGTACGAACTGGACAATCTCTTTCGAAGTGTCAGGGTTTTGGACAAAAACAGTTCTGTTACAAAAGGATTTTAATTTTTTAAACATATTTGAACTCAAGACTTTTTTTGCATTCAATATGAACCATTCAAAGCCACATCATCACTTTTCAAACCATTTCTGACATCATTTGCTATTTTTCATGCATTTCATGATTTATTTTGAGCTAAGATGACCCTGAGATTGAAAAGCACTGCAAATGAACTCTGAAATGTTTGAAAATTGGCATGGTATCATAATTTCACCCACGTAGCATGTGCTAAAAAGTTGAGAGGGTTACGGCAAAAACTGGATGCACTTCGTGTACGAACTGGACAATCTCTTTCGAAGTGTCAGGGTTTTGGACAAAAACTCTTCTGTTACAAAAGGATTTTTATTTTTTAAACATATTTGAACTCAAGACTTTTTCTGCATTCAATATGAACCATTCAAAGCCACATCATCACTTATCAAATCTTTTCTGACTTCATTTGCTATTTTTCATGCATTTCATGATTTATTTTGAGCTAAGATGACCCTGAGATTGAAAAGCACTGCAAATGAACTCTGAATTGGTTGAAAGTTGGCATGGTATCATCATTTCACCCACATAGCATGTGCTAAAAAGTTGAGAGGGTTATGGCAAAAACTGGATGTACTTCGTGAACGAACTGGACAATCTCTTTCGAAGTGTCATGGTTTTGGACGAAAACTCTTCTGTTACAAAAGGATTTCAATTTTCTAAACATATTTGAACTCAAGACTTTTTCTGCATTCAATATGCACCATTCAAAGCCACATCATCACTTTTCTACCCTTTTCTGACTTCATTTGCTATTTTTCATGCATTTCATAATTTATTTTGAGCTAAGATGACCCTGAGATTGAAAAGCACTGCAAATGAACTCTGAAATGGTTGAATTTTGGCATGGTATCATAATTTCACCCACGTAGCATGTGCTAAAAAGTTGAGAGGGTTACGACAAAAACTGGATGCACTTCGTGTCCGAACTAGACAATCTCTTTCGAAGTGTTAGGGTTTTGGACGAAAACTCTTCTGTTTCAAAAGGATTTCAATTTTTTAAACATATTTGAACTCAAGACTTTTTCTGCATTCAATATGCACCATTCAAAGCCACATGATCACTTTTCAAACCTTTTCTAACTTCGTTTGCTATTTTTCATGCATTTCATGATTTATTTTGAGCTAAGATGACCCTGAGATTGAAAAGCACTGCAAATGAACTCTGAAATGGTTGAAAATTGGCATGGTATCATAATTTCACCCACGTAGCATGTGCTAAAAAGTTGAGAGGGTTACGGCAAAAACTGGATGCACTTCGTGTACGAACGGGACAATCTCTTTCGAAGTGTCAGGGTTTTGGACAAAAACTCTTCTGTTACAAAAGGATTTCAATTTTTTAAACATATTTGAACTCAAGACTTTTTCTGCATTCAATATGAACCATTCAAAGCCACATCATCACTTTTCAAATCTTTTCTGACTTCATTTGCTATTTTTCATGCATTTCATGATTTATTTTGAGCTAAGATGACCCTGAGATTGAAAAGCACTGCAAATGAACTCTGAATTGGTTGAAAGTTGGCATGGTATCATCATTTCACCCACATAGCATGTGCTAAAAAGTTGAGAGGGTTATGGCAAAAACTGGATGCACTTCGTGAACGAACTGGACAATCTCTTTCGAAGTGTCATGGTTTTGGACGAAAACTCTTCTGTTACAAATAGATTTCAATTTTCTAAACATATTTGAACACAAGACTTTTTCTGCATTCAGTATCCACCATTCAAAGCCACATCATCACTTTTCTACCCTTTTCTGACTTCATTTGCTATTTTTCATGCATTTCATAATTTATTTTGAGCTAAGATGACCCTGAGATTGAAAAGCACAGCAAATGAACTCTAAAATGGTTGAATTTTGGCATGGTATCATAATTTCACCCACGTAGCATGTGCTAAAAAGTTGAGAGGGTTACGACAAAAACTGGATGCACTTCGTGTCCGAACTACACAATCTCTTTCGAAGTGTTAGGGTTTTGGACGAAAACTCTTCTGTTTCAAAAGGATTTCAATTTTTTAAACATATTTGAACTCAAGACTTTTTCTGCATTCAATATGGACCATTCAAAGCCACATCATCACTTTTCAAACCTTTTCTGGCTTCATTTGCTATTTTTCATGCATTTCATGATTTATTTTTAGCTAAAATGACCCAGAAATGACAAGCACTGCAAATGAACTCTGAAATGGTTGAAAGTTGGCATGGTATCATCATTTCATCCACATAGCATCTGCCAAAAAGTTGAGAGGGTTACGGCAAAAACTGGATGCACTTCGTGTACGAACTGGACAATCTCTTTCGAAGTGTCAGGGTTTTGGACAAAAACAGTTCTGTTACAAAAGGATTTTAATTTTTTAAACATATTTGAACTCAAAACTTTTTTTGCATTCAATATGAACCATTCAAAGCCACATCATCACTTTTCAAACCATTTCTGACATCATTTGCTATTTTTCATGCATTTCATGATTTATTTTGAGCTAAGATGACCCTGAGATTGAAAAGCACTGCAAATGAACTCTGAAATGTTTGAAAATTGGCATGGTATCATAATTTCACCCACGTAGCATGTGCTAAAAAGTTGAGAGGGTTACGGCAAAAACTGGATGCACTTCGTGTACGAACTGGACAATCTCTTTCGAAGTGTCAGGGTTTTGGACAAAAACTCTTCTGTTACAAAAGGATTTTTATTTTTTAAACATATTTGAACTCAAGACTTTTTCTGCATTCAATATGAACCATTCAAAGCCACATCATCACTTATCAAATCTTTTCTGACTTCATTTGCTATTTTTCATGCATTTCATGATTTATTTTGAGCTAAGATGACCCTGAGATTGAAAAGCACTGCAAATGAACTCTGAATTGGTTGAAAGTTGGCATGGTATCATCATTTCACCCACATAGCATGTGCTAAAAAGTTGAGAGGGTTATGGCAAAAACTGGATGTACTTCGTGAACGAACTGGACAATCTCTTTCGAAGTGTCATGGTTTTGGACGAAAACTCTTCTGTTACAAAAGGATTTCAATTTTCTAAACATATTTGAACTCAAGACTTTTTCTGCATTCAATATGCACCATTCAAAGCCACATCATCACTTTTCTACCCTTTTCTGACTTCATTTGCTATTTTTCATGCATTTCATAATTTATTTTGAGCTAAGATGACCCTGAGATTGAAAAGCACTGCAAATGAACTCTGAAATGGTTGAATTTTGGCATGGTATCATAATTTCACCCACGTAGCATGTGCTAAAAAGTTGAGAGGGTTACGACAAAAACTGGATGCACTTCGTGTCCGAACTAGACAATCTCTTTCGAAGTGTTAGGGTTTTGGACGAAAACTCTTCTGTTTCAAAAGGATTTCAATTTTTTAAACATATTTGAACTCAAGACTTTTTCTGCATTCAATATGCACCATTCAAAGCCACATCATCACTTTTCAAACCTTTTCTAACTTCGTTTGCTATTTTTCATGCATTTCATGATTTATTTTGAGCTAAGATGACCCTGAGATTGAAAAGCACTGCAAATGAACTCTGAAATGGTTGAAAATTGGCATGGTATCATAATTTCACCCACGTAGCATGTGCTAAAAAGTTGAGAGGGTTACGGCAAAAACTGGATGCACTTCGTGTACGAACGGGACAATCTCTTTCGAAGTGTCAGGGTTTTGGACAAAAACTCTTCTGTTACAAAAGGATTTCAATTTTTTAAACATATTTGAACTCAAGACTTTTTCTGCATTCAATATGAACCATTCAAAGCCACATCATCACTTATCAAATCTTTTCTGACTTCATTTGCTATTTTTCATGCATTTCATGATTTATTTTGAGCTAAGATGACCCTGAGATTGAAAAGCACTGCAAATGAACTCTGAATTGGTTGAAAGTTGGCATGGTATCATCATTTCACCCACATAGCATGTGCTAAAAAGTTGAGAGGGTTATGGCAAAAACTGGATGCACTTCGTGAACGAACTGGACAATCTCTTTCGAAGTGTCATGGTTTTGGACGAAAACTCTTCTGTTACAAAAGGATTTCAATTTTCTAAACATATTTGAACTCAAGACTTTTTCTGCATTCAGTATCCACCATTCAAAGCCACATCATCACTTTTCTACCCTTTTCTGACTTCATTTGCTATTTTTCATGCATTTCATAATTTATTTTGAGCTAAGATGACCCTGAGATTGAAAAGCACTGCAAATGAACTCTGAAATGGTTGAATTTTGGCATGGTATCATAATTTCACCCACGTAGCATGTGCTAAAAAGTTGAGAGGGTTACGACAAAAACAGGATGCACTTCGTGTCCGAACTACACAATCTCTTTCGAAGTGTTAGGGTTTTGGACGAAAACTCTTCTGTTTCAAAAGGATTTCAATTTTTTAAACATATTTGAACTCAAGACTTTTTCTGCATTCAATATGCACCATTCAAAGCCACATCATCACTTTTCAAACCTTTTCTGGCTTCATTTGCTATTTTTCATGCATTTCATGATTTATTTTTAGCTAAAATGACCCAGAAATGACAAGCACTACAAATGAACTCTGAAATGGTTGAAAGTTGGCATGGTATCATCATTTCATCCACATAGCATCTGCCAAAAAGTTGAGAGGGTTACGGCAAAAACTGGATGCACTTCGTGTACGAACTGGACAATCTCTTTCGAAGTGTCAGGGTTTTGGACAAAAACAGTTCTGTTACCAAAGGATTTTAATTTTTTAAACATATTTGAACTCAAGACTTTTTTTGCATTCAATATGAACTATTCAAAGCCACATCATCACTTTTCAAACCATTTCTGACTTCATTTGCTATTTTTCATGCATTTCATGATTTATTTTGAGCTAAGATGACCCTGAGATTGAAAAGCACTGCAAATGAACTCTGAAATGTTTGAAAATTGGCATGGTATCATAATTTCACCCACGTAGCATGTGCTAAAAAGTTGAGAGGGTTACGGCAAAAACTGGATGCACTTCGTGTACGAACTGGACAATCTCTTTCGAAGTGTCAGGGTTTTGGACAAAAACTCTTCTGTTACAAAAGGATTTTTATTTTTTAAACATATTTGAACTCAAGACTTTTTCTGCATTCAATATGAACCATTCAAAGCCACATCATCACTTATCAAATCTTTTCTGACTTCATTTGCTATTTTTCATGCATTTCATGATTTATTTTGAGCTAAGATGACCCTGAGATTGAAAAGCACTGCAAATGAACTCTGAATTGGTTGAAAGTTGGCATGGTATCATCATTTCACCCACATAGCATGTGCTAAAAAGTTGAGAGGGTTATGGCAAAAACTGGATGCACTTCGTGAACGAACTGGACAATCTCTTTCGAAGTGTCATGGTTTTGGACGAAAACTCTTCTGTTACAAAAGGATTTCAATTTTCTAAACATATTTGAACTCAAGACTTTTTCTGCATTCAATATGCACCATTCAAAGCCACATCATCACTTTTCTACCCTTTTCTGACTTCATTTGCTATTTTTCAGGCATTTCATAATTTATTTTGAGCTAAGATGACCCTGAGATTGAAAAGCACTGCAAATGAACTCTGAAATGGTTGAATTTTGGCATGGTATCATAATTTCACCCACGTAGCATGTGCTAAAAAGTTGAGAGGGTTACGACAAAAACTGGATGCACTTCGTGTCCGAACTACACAATCTCTTTCGAAGTGTTAGGGTTTTGGACGAAAACTCTTCTGTTTCAAAAGGATTTCAATTTTTTAAACATATTTGAACTCAAGACTTTTTCTGCATTCAATATGGACCATTCAAAGCCACATCATCACTTTTCAAACCTTTTCTGGCTTCATTTGCTATTTTTCATGCATTTCATGATTTATTTTTAGCTAAAATGACCCAGAAATGACAAGCACTGCAAATGAACTCTGAAATGGTTGAAAGTTGGCATGGTATCATCATTTCATCCACATAGCATCTGCCAAAAAGTTGAGAGGGTTACGGCAAAAACTGGATGCACTTCGTGTACGAACTGGACAATCTCTTTCGAAGTGTCAGGGTTTTGGACAAAAACAGTTCTGTTACAAAAGGATTTTAATTTTTTAAACATATTTGAACTCAAGACTTTTTTTGCATTCAATATGAACCATTCAAAGCCACATCATCACTTTTCAAACCATTTCTGACATCATTTGCTATTTTTCATGCATTTCATGATTTATTTTGAGCTAAGATGACCCTGAGATTGAAAAGCACTGCAAATGAACTCTGAAATGTTTGAAAATTGGCATGGTATCATAATTTCACCCACGTAGCATGTGCTAAAAAGTTGAGAGGGTTACGGCAAAAACTGGATGCACTTCGTGTACGAACTGGACAATCTCTTTCGAAGTGTCAGGGTTTTGGACAAAAACTCTTCTGTTACAAAAGGATTTTTATTTTTTAAACATATTTGAACTCAAGACTTTTTCTGCATTCAATATGAACCATTCAAAGCCACATCATCACTTATCAAATCTTTTCTGACTTCATTTGCTATTTTTCATGCATTTCATGATTTATTTTGAGCTAAGATGACCCTGAGATTGAAAAGCACTGCAAATGAACTCTGAATTGGTTGAAAGTTGGCATGGTATCATCATTTCACCCACATAGCATGTGCTAAAAAGTTGAGAGGGTTATGGCAAAAACTGGATGTACTTCGTGAACGAACTGGACAATCTCTTTCGAAGTGTCATGGTTTTGGACGAAAACTCTTCTGTTACAAAAGGATTTCAATTTTCTAAACATATTTGAACTCAAGACTTTTTCTGCATTCAATATGCACCATTCAAAGCCACATCATCACTTTTCTACCCTTTTCTGACTTCATTTGCTATTTTTCATGCATTTCATAATTTATTTTGAGCTAAGATGACCCTGAGATTGAAAAGCACTGCAAATGAACTCTGAAATGGTTGAATTTTGGCATGGTATCATAATTTCACCCACGTAGCATGTGCTAAAAAGTTGAGAGGGTTACGACAAAAACTGGATGCACTTCGTGTCCGAACTAGACAATCTCTTTCGAAGTGTTAGGGTTTTGGACGAAAACTCTTCTGTTTCAAAAGGATTTCAATTTTTTAAACATATTTGAACTCAAGACTTTTTCTGCATTCAATATGCACCATTCAAAGCCACATCATCACTTTTCAAACCTTTTCTAACTTCGTTTGCTATTTTTCATGCATTTCATGATTTATTTTGAGCTAAGATGACCCTGAGATTGAAAAGCACTGCAAATGAACTCTGAAATGGTTGAAAATTGGCATGGTATCATAATTTCACCCACGTAGCATGTGCTAAAAAGTTGAGAGGGTTACGGCAAAAACTGGATGCACTTCGTGTACGAACGGGACAATCTCTTTCGAAGTGTCAGGGTTTTGGACAAAAACTCTTCTGTTACAAAAGGATTTCAATTTTTTAAACATATTTGAACTCAAGACTTTTATCTACATTCAATATGCACTATTCAATGCCACATCATCACTTTTCAAACCTTTTCTGACTTCATTTGCTATTTTTCATGCATTTCATGTTTTATTTTTAGCTAAAATGACCCAGAAATGACAAGCACTGCAAATGAACTCTGAAATGGTTGAAAGTTGGCATGCTATCATCATTTCACCCACATAGCATGTGCCAAAAAGTTGAGAGGGTTACGGCAAAAACTGGATGCACTTGGTGTACAAACTGGACAATCTCTTTCGAAGTGTCAGGGTTTTGGCCAAAAACTCTTCTGTTACAAAAGGATTTCAATTTTTTAACCTATTTGAAGTCAAGACTTTTTCTGCATTCAATATGCACCATTCGAAGCCACATCATCACTTTTCAAACCTTTTCTGACTTCATTTGCTATTTTTCATGCATTTCATGATTTATTTTGAGGTAAGATGACCCCGAGATTTAAAAGCACTGCAAATGAACTCTGAAATGGTTGGCAATTGGCATGGTATCATAATTTCACCCACGTAGCATGTGCTAAAAAGTTGAGAGGGTTAGGGCAAAAACTGGATGCACTTCGTGTACGAACTGGACAATCTCTTTCGAAGTGTCAGGGTTTTGGACAAAAACTCTTCTGTTACAAAAGGATTTTAATTTTTTAAACATATTTGAACTCAAGACTTTTTCTTCATTCAATATGAACCATTCAAAGCCACATCATCACTTTTCAAACCTTTTCTGACTTCATTTGCTATTTTTCATGCATTTCATGATTTATTTTGAGCTAAGATGACGCTGAGATTGAAAAGCACTGCAAATGAACTCTGAAATGGTTGAAAATTGGCATGGTATCATAATTTCACCGACGTAGCATGTGCTAAAAAGTTGAGAGGGTTACGGCAAAAACTGGATGCACTTCGTGAACGAAGTGGACAATCTCTTTCGAAGTGTCAGGGTTTTGGACGAAAACTCTTCTATTACAAAAGGATTTCAATTTTTTAAACATATTTGAACTCAAGACTTTTTCTGCATTCAATATGCACCGTTCAATGCCACATCATCACTTTTCAACCCTTTTCTGACTTCATTTGATATTTTTCATGCATTTCATAATTTATTTTGAGCTAAGATGACCCTGCGATTGAAAAGCACTTCAAATGAACTCTGAAATGGTTGAATTTTGGCATGGTATCATAATTTCACCCACGTAGCATGTGCTAAAAAGTTGAGAGGGTTACGACAAAAACTGGATGCACTTCGTGTCCGAACTAGACAATCTCTTTCGAAGTGTTAGGGTTTTGGACGAAAACTCTTCTGTTTCAAAAGGATTTCAATTTTTCAAACATATTTGAACTCAAGAATTTTTCTACATTCAATATGCACCATTCAAAGCCACATCATCACTTTTCAAACCTTTTCTGACTTCATTTGCTATTTTTCATGCATTTCATGATTTATTTTGAGCTAAGATGACCCTGAGATTGAAAAGCACTGCAAATGAACTCTGAAATAGTTGAAAATTGGCATGGTGTCATAATTTCACCCACGTAGCATGTGTTAAAAAGTTGAGAGGGTTACGGCAAAAACTGGATGCACTTCGTTTACGAACTGGACAATCTCTTTCGAAGTGTCAGGGTTTTGGACAAAAACTCTTCTGTTACAAAAGGATTTTAATTTTTTAAACATATTTGAACTCAAGACTTTTTCTGCATTCAATATGAACCATTCAAAGCCACATCATCACTTTTCAAACCTTTTCTGACTTCATTTGCTATTTTTCATGCATTTCATGATTTATTTTGAGCTAAGATGACCCTGAGATTGAAAAGCACTGCAAATGAACTCTGAAATGGTTGAAAATTGGCATGGTATCATAATTTCACCCACGAAGCATGTGTTAAAAAGTTGAGAGGGTTACGGCAAAAACTGGATGCACTTCGTGTACGAACTGGACAATCTCTTTCGAAGTGTCAGGGTTTTGGACAAAAACTCTTCTGTTACAAAAGGATTTCAATTTTTTAAACATATTTGAACTCAAGACTTTTTCTGCATTCGATATGAACCATTCAAAGCCACATCATAACTTTTCAAACCTTTTCTGACTTCATTTGCTATTTTTCATGCATTTCATGATTTATTTTGAGCGAAGATGACCCTGAGATTGAAAAGCACTGCAAATGACCTCTGAAATGGTTGAAAATATGCATGGTATCATAATTTCACCCACGTAGCATGTGCTAAAAAGTTGAGAGGGTTACGACAAAAACTGGATGCACTTCGTGTACGAACTATACAATCTCTTTCGAAGTGTTAGGGTTTTGGACGAAAACTCTTCTGTTTCAAAAGGATTTCAATTTTTTAAACATATTTGAACTCAAGACTTTTTCTGCATTCAATATGCACCATTCAAAGCCACATCATCACTTTTCAAACCTTTTCTAACTTCGTTTGCTATTTTTCATGCATTTCATAATTTATTTTGAGCTAAGATGACCCTGAGATTGAAAAGCACTGCAAATGAACTCCGAAATGGTTGAAAATTGGCATGGTATCATAATTTTACCCACGTAGCATGTGCTAAAAAGTTGAGAGGGTTACGGCAAAAACTGGATGCACTTCGTGTACGAACGGGACAATCTCTTTCGAAGTGTCAGGGTTTTGGACAAAAACTCTTCTGTTACAAAAGGATTTCAATTTTTTAAACATATTTGAACTCAAGACTTTTTCTGCATTCAATATGCACTATTCAAAGCCACATCATCACTTTTCAAACCTTTTCTGACTTCATTTGCTATTTTTCATGCATTTCACGATTTATTTTTAGCTAAAATGACCCAGAAATGACAAGCACTGCACATGAACTCTGAAATGGTTGAAAGTTGGCATGCTATCATCATTTCACCCACATAGCATGTAACAAAAAGGTGAGAGGGTTACGGCAAAAAATGGATGCACTTCGGGTACAAACTGGACAATCTCTTTCGAAGTGTCAGGGTTTTGGCCAAAAACTCTTCTGTTACAAAAGGATTTCAATTTTTTAACCTATTTGAAGTCAAGACTTTTTCTGCATTCAATATGCACCATTCAAAGCCACATCATCATTTTTCAAACCTTTTCTGACTTCATTTGCTATTTTTCATGCATTTCATGATTTATTTTGAGCTAAGATGACCCTGAGAGTGAAAAGCACTGCAAATGAACTCTGAAATAGTTGAAAATTGGCATGGTATCATAATTTCACCCACGTAGCATGTGTTAAAAAGTTGAGAGGGTTATGGCAAAAACTGGATGCACTTCGTGTACGAACTGGACAATCTCTTTCGAAGTGTCAGGGTTTTGGACAAAAACTCTTCTGTTACAAAAGGATTTTAATTTTTTAAACATATTTGAACTCAAGACTTTTTCATCATTCAATATGAACCATTCAAAGCCACATCATCATTTTTCAAACCTTTTCTGACTTCATTTCCTATTTTTCATGCATTTCATGATTTATTTTGAGGTAAGATGACCCTGAGATTGAAAAGCACTGCAAATGAACTCTGAATTGGTTGAAAGTTGGCATGGTATCATCATTTCACCCACATAGCATGTGCTAAAAAGTTGAGAGGGTTACGGCAAAAACTGGATGCACTTCGTGAACGAACTGGACAATCTCTTTCGAAGTGTGAGGGTTTTGGACAAAAACTCTTCTGTTACAAAAGGATTTCAATTTTTTAAACATATTTGAACTCAAGACTTTTTCTGCATTCAATATGCACTATTCAAAGCCACATCATCACTTTTCAAACCTTTTCTGACTTCATTTGCTATTTTTCATGCATTTCACGATTTATTTTTAGCTAAAATGACCCAGAAATGACAAGCACTGCACATGAACTCTGAAATGGTTGAAAGTTGGCATGCTATCATCATTTCACCCACATAGCATGTAACAAAAAGGTGAGAGGGTTACGGCAAAAAATGGATGCACTTCGGGTACAAACTGGACAATCTCTTTCGAAGTGTCAGGGTTTTGGCCAAAAACTCTTCTGTTACAAAAGGATTTCAATTTTTTAACCTATTTGAAGTCAAGACTTTTTCTGCATTCAATATGCACCATTCAAAGCCACATCATCATTTTTCAAACCTTTTCTGACTTCATTTGCTATTTTTCATGCATTTCATGATTTATTTTGAGCTAAGATGACCCTGAGAGTGAAAAGCACTGCAAATGAACTCTGAAATAGTTGAAAATTGGCATGGTATCATAATTTCACCCACGTAGCATGTGTTAAAAAGTTGAGAGGGTTATGGCAAAAACTGGATGCACTTCGTGTACGAACTGGACAATCTCTTTCGAAGTGTCAGGGTTTTGGACAAAAACTCTTCTGTTACAAAAGGATTTTAATTTTTTAAACATATTTGAACTCAAGACTTTTTCTTCATTCAATATGAACCATTCAAAGCCACATCATCATTTTTCAAACCTTTTCTGACTTCATTTCCTATTTTTCATGCATTTCATGATTTATTTTGAGGTAAGATGACCCTGAGATTGAAAAGCACTGCAAATGAACTCTGAATTGGTTGAAAGTTGGCATGGTATCATCATTTCACCCACATAGCATGTGCTAAAAAGTTGAGAGGGTTACGGCAAAAACTGGATGCACTTCGTGAACGAACTGGACAATCTCTTTCGAAGTGTGAGGGTTTTGGACGAAAACTCTTCTGTTACAAAATGATTTCAATTTTTTAAACATATTTGAACTCAAGACTTTTTCTGCATTCAATATGCACCATTCAAAGCCACATCATCACTTTTCAACCCTTTTCTGACTTCATTTGCTATTTTTAATGCATTTCATAATTTATTTTGAGCTAAGATGACCCTAATATTGAAAAGCACTGCAAATGAACTCTGAAATGGTTGAATTTGGGCATGGTATCATAATTTCACCCACGTAGCATGTGCTAAAAAGTTGAGAGGGTTACGACAAAAACTGGATGCACTTCGTGTCCGAACTAGACAATCTCTTTCGAAGTATTAGGGTTTTGGACGAAAACTCTTCTGTTTCAAAAGGATTTCAATTTTTTAAACATATTTGAACTCAAGACTTTTTCTGCATTCAATATGCACCATTCAAAGCCACATCATCACTTTTCAAACCTTTTCTGACTTCATTTGCTATTTTTCATGCATTTCATGATTTATTTTGAGCTAAGATGACCCTGAGATTGAAAAGCACTGCAAATGAACTCTGAAATAGTTGAAAATTGGCATGGTATCATAATTTCACCCACGTAGCATGTGTTAAAAAGTTGAGAGGGTTACGGCAAAAACTGGATGCACTTCGTGTTCTCTTTCGAAGTGTCAGGGTTTTGGACAAAAACTCTTCTGTTACAAAAGGATTTTAATTTTTTAAACATATTTGAACTCAAGACTTTTTCTGCATCCAATATGAACCATTCAAAGCCACATCATCACTTTTCAAACCTTTTCGGACTTCATTTGCTATTTTTCATGCATTTCATGATTTATTTTGAGCTAAGATGACCCTAAGATTGAAAAGCACTGCAAATGAACTCTGAAATGGTTCAAAATTGGCATGGTATCATAATTTCACCCACGTAGCATGTGCTAAAAAGTTGAGAGGGTTACGGCAAAAACTGGATGCACTTCGTGTACGAACCATACAATCTCTTTCGAAGTGTCAGGGTTTTGGACAAAAACTGTTCTGTTACAAAAGGATTTTAATTTTTTAAACATATTTGAACTCAAGACTTTTTCTGCATTCAATATGAACCATTCAAAGCCACATCATCACTTTTCAAACCTTTTCTGACTTCATTTGCTATTTTTCATGCATTTCATGATTTATTTTGAGCTAAGATGACCCTGAGATTTAAAAGCACTGCAAATGAACTCTAAATGGTTGAAAATTGGCATGCTATCATAATTTCACCCACGTAGCATGTGCTAAAAAGTTGAGAGGGTTACGGCAAAAACTGGATGCACTTCGTGTATGAACGGGACAATCTCTTTCGAAGTGTCAGGGTTTTGGACAAAAACTCTTCTGTTACTAAAGGATTTCAATTTTTTAAACATATTTGAACTCAAGACTTTTTCTGCATTCAATATGCACTATTAAAAGCCACATCATCACTTTTCAAACCTTTTCTGACTTCATTTGCTATTTTTCATGCATTTCATGATTTATTTTGAGCTAAAATGACCCAGAAATGACAAGCACTGCAAATGAACTCTGAAATTGTTGAAAGTTGGCATGGTATCATCATTTCACCCACATAGCATGTGCCAAAATGTTGAGAGGGTTACGGCAAAAACTGGATGCACTTCGTGTACAAACTGGACAATCTCTTTCGAACTGTCAGGGTTTTGGCCGAAAACTCTTCTGTTACAAAAGGATTTCAATTTTTTAACCTATTTGAAGTGATTTCATAATTTATTTTGAGCTAAGATGACCCTGAGATTGAAAAAGCACTGCAAATGAACTCTGAAATGGTTGAATTTTGGCATTGTATCATAATTTCACCCACGTAGCATGTGCTAAAAAGTTGAGAGGGTTACGACAAAAACTGGATGCACTTCGTGTCCGAACTACACAATCTCTTTCGAAGTGTTAGGGTTTTGGACGAAAACTCTTCTGTTTCAAAAGGATTTCAATTTTTTAAACATATTTGAACTCAAGACTTTTTCTGCATTCAATATGCACTATTCAAAGCCACATCATCACTTTTCAAACCTTTTCTGACTTCATTTGCTATTTTTCATGCATTTCACGATTTATTTTTAGCTAAAATGACCCAGAAATGACAAGCACTGCACATGAACTCTGAAATGGTTGAAAGTTGGCATGCTATCATCATTTCACCCACATAGCATGTAACAAAAAGGTGAGAGGGTTACGGCAAAAAATGGATGCACTTCGGGTACAAACTGGACAATCTCTTTCGAAGTGTCAGGGTTTTGGCCAAAAACTCTTCTGTTACAAAAGGATTTCAATTTTTTAACCTATTTGAAGTCAAGACTTTTTCTGCATTCAATATGCACCATTCAAAGCCACATCATCATTTTTCAAACCTTTTCTGACTTCATTTGCTATTTTTCATGCATTTCATGATTTATTTTGAGCTAAGATGACCCTGAGAGTGAAAAGCACTGCAAATGAACTCTGAAATAGTTGAAAATTGGCATGGTATCATAATTTCACCCACGTAGCATGTGTTAAAAAGTTGAGAGGGTTATGGCAAAAACTGGATGCACTTCGTGTACGAACTGGACAATCTCTTTCGAAGTGTCAGGGTTTTGGACAAAAACTCTTCTGTTACAAAAGGATTTTAATTTTTTAAACATATTTGAACTCAAGACTTTTTCTTCATTCAATATGAACCATTCAAAGCCACATCATCATTTTTCAAACCTTTTCTGACTTCATTTCCTATTTTTCATGCATTTCATGATTTATTTTGAGGTAAGATGACCCTGAGATTGAAAAGCACTGCAAATGAACTCTGAATTGGTTGAAAGTTGGCATGGTATCATCATTTCACCCACATAGCATGTGCTAAAAAGTTGAGAGGGTTACGGCAAAAACTGGATGCACTTCGTGAACGAACTGGACAATCTCTTTCGAAGTGTGAGGGTTTTGGACGAAAACTCTTCTGTTACAAAATGATTTCAATTTTTTAAACATATTTGAACTCAAGACTTTTTCTGCATTCAATATGCACCATTCAAAGCCACATCATCACTTTTCAACCCTTTTCTGACTTCATTTGCTATTTTTAATGCATTTCATAATTTATTTTGAGCTAAGATGACCCTAATATTGAAAAGCACTGCAAATGAACTCTGAAATGGTTGAATTTGGGCATGGTATCATAATTTCACCCACGTAGCATGTGCTAAAAAGTTGAGAGGGTTACGACAAAAACTGGATGCACTTCGTGTCCGAACTAGACAATCTCTTTCGAAGTATTAGGGTTTTGGACGAAAACTCTTCTGTTTCAAAAGGATTTTAATTTTTTAAACATATTTGAACTCAAGACTTTTTCTGCATTCAATATGCACCATTCAAAGCCACATCATCACTTTTCAAACCTTTTCTGACTTCATTTGCTATTTTTCATGCATTTCATGATTTATTTTGAGCTAAGATGACCCTGAGATTGAAAAGCACTGCAAATGAACTCTGAAATAGTTGAAAACTGGCATGGTATCATAATTTCACCCACGTAGCATGTGTTAAAAAGTTGAGAGGGTTACGGCAAAAACTGGATGCACTTCGTGTTCTCTTTCGAAGTGTCAGGGTTTTGGACAAAAACTCTTCTGTTACAAAAGGATTTTAATTTTTTAAACATATTTGAACTCAAGACTTTTTCTGCATCCAATATGAACCATTCAAAGCCACATCATCACTTTTCAAACCTTTTCGGACTTCATTTGCTATTTTTCATGCATTTCATGATTTATTTTGAGCTAAGATGACCCTAAGATTGAAAAGCACTGCAAATGAACTCTGAAATGGTTCAAAATTGGCATGGTATCATAATTTCACCCACGTAGCATGTGCTAAAAAGTTGAGAGGGTTACGGCAAAAACTGGATGCACTTCGTGTACGAACCATACAATCTCTTTCGAAGTGTCAGGGTTTTGGACAAAAACTGTTCTGTTACAAAAGGATTTTAATTTTTTAAACATATTTGAACTCAAGACTTTTTCTGCATTCAATATGAACCATTCAAAGCCACATCATCACTTTTCAAACCTTTTCTGACTTCATTTGCTATTTTTCATGCATTTCATGATTTATTTTGAGCTAAGATGACCCTGAGATTTAAAAGCACTGCAAATGAACTCTAAATGGTTGAAAATTGGCATGGTATCATAATTTCACCCACGTAGCATGTGCTAAAAAGTTGAGAGGGTTACGGCAAAAACTGGATGCACTTCGTGTATGAACGGGACAATCTCTTTCGAAGTGTCAGGGTTTTGGACAAAAACTCTTCTGTTACTAAAGGATTTCAATTTTTTAAACATATTTGAACTCAAGACTTTTTCTGCATTCAATATGCACTATTAAAAGCCACATCATCACTTTTCAAACCTTTTCTGACTTCATTTGCTATTTTTCATGCATTTCATGATTTATTTTGAGCTAAAATGACCCAGAAATGACAAGCACTGCAAATGAACTCTGAAATTGTTGAAAGTTGGCATGGTATCATCATTTCACCCACATAGCATGTGCCAAAATGTTGAGAGGGTTACGGCAAAAACTGGATGCACTTCGTGTACAAACTGGACAATCTCTTTCGAACTGTCAGGGTTTTGGCCGAAAACTCTTCTGTTACAAAAGGATTTCAATTTTTTAACCTATTTGAAGTGATTTCATAATTTATTTTGAGCTAAGATGACCCTGAGATTGAAAAAGCACTGCAAATGAACTCTGAAATGGTTGAATTTTGGCATTGTATCATAATTTCACCCACGTAGCATGTGCTAAAAAGTTGAGAGGGTTACGACAAAAACTGGATGCACTTCGTGTCCGAACTACACAATCTCTTTCGAAGTGTTAGGGTTTTGGACGAAAACTCTTCTGTTTCAAAAGGATTTCAATTTTTTAAACATATTTGAACTCAAGACTTTTTCTGCATTCAATATGCACCATTCAGAGCCACATGATCACTTTTCAAACCTTTTCTGACTTCATTTGCTATTTTTCATGCATTTCATGATTTATTTTGAGCTAAGATGACCCTGAGATTGAAAAGCACTGCAAATGAACTCTGAATTGGTTGTAAGTTGGCATGGTATCATCATTTCATCCACATAGCATCTGCCAAAAAGTTGAGAGGGTTACGGCAAAAACTGGATGCACTTCGTGTACGAACTGGACAATCTCTTTCGAAGTGTCAGGGTTTTGGACAAAAACAGTTCTGTTACAAAAGGATTTTAATTTTTTAAACATATTTGAACTCAAGACTTTTTTTGCATTCAATATGAACCATTCAAAGCCACATCATCACTTTTCAAACCATTTCTGACTTCATTTGCTATTTTTCATGCATTTCATGATTTATTTTGAGCTAAGATGACCCTGAGATTGAAAAGCACTGCAAATGAACTCTGAAATGTTTGAAAATTGGCATGGTATCATAATTTCACCCACGTAGCATGTGCTGAAGAGTTGAGAAGGTTACGGCAAAAACTGGATGCACTTCGTGAACAACCTGGACAATCTCTTTCGAAATGTCAGGGTTTTGGACAAAAACTCTTCTGTTACAAAAGGATTTTTATTTTTTAAACATATTTGAACTCAAGACTTTTTCTGCATTCAATATGAACCATTCAAAGCCACATCATCACTTTTCAAATCTTTTCTGACTTCCTTTGCTATTTTTCATGCATTTCATGATTTATTTTGAGCTAAGATGACCCTGAGATTGAAAAGCACTGCAAATGAACTCTGAATTGGTTGAAAGTTGGCATGGTATCATCATTTCACCCACATAGCATGTGCTAAAAAGTTGAGAGGGTTATGGCAAAAACTGGATGCACTTCGTGAACGAACTGGACAATCTCTTTCGAAGTGTCATGGTTTTGGACGAAAACTCTTCTGTTACAAAAGGATTTCAATTTTCTAAACATATTTGAACTCAAGACTTTTTCTGCATTCAGTATCCACCATTCAAAGCCACATCATAACTTTTCTACCCTTTTCTGACTTCATTTGCTATTTTTCATGCATTTCATAATTTATTTTGAGCTAAGATGACCCTGAGATTGAAAAGCACTGCAAATGAACTCTGAAATGGTTGAATTTTGGCATGGTATCATAATTTCACCCACGTAGCATGTGCTAAAAAGTTGAGAGGGTTACGACAAAAACTGGATGCACTTCGTGTCCGAACTAGACAATCTCTTTCGAAGTGTTAGGGTTTTGGACGAAAACTCTTCTGTTTCAAAAGGATTTCAATTTTTTAAACATATTTGAACTCAAGACTTTTTCTGCATTCAATATGCACCATTCAAAGCCACATCATCACTTTTCAAACCTTTTCTGACTTCATTTGCTATTTTTCATGCATTTCATGATTTATTTTGGGCTAAGATGACCCTGAGAATGAAAAGCACTGCAAATGAACTCTGAAATAGTTGAAAATTGGCATGGTATCATAATTTCACCCACGTAGCATGTGCTAAAAAGTTGAGAGGGTTACGGCAAAAACTGGATGCACTTCGTGTACGAACTGGACAATCTCTTTCGAAGTGTCAGGGTTTTGGACAAAAACTCTTCTGTTACAAAAGGATTTTAATTTTTTAATCATATTTGAACTCAAGACTTTTTCTGCATTCAATATGCACCATTCAAAGCCACATCATCACTTTTCAAAGTTTTTCTGACTTCATTTGCTATTTTTCATGCATTTCATGATTTATTTTGAGCTAAGATGACCCTGAGATTGAAAAGCACTTCAAATGAACTCTGAAATGGTTGAAAATTGGCATGGTGTCATAATTTCACCCACGTAGCATGTGCTAAAACGTTGAGAGGGTTACGGCAAAAACTGGATGCACTTCGTGTACGAACGGGACAATCTCTTTCGAAGTGTCAGGGTTTTGCACAAAAACTCTTCTGTTACAAAAGGATTTCAATTTTTTAAGCATATTTGAACTCAAGACTTTTTCTGCATTCAATATGCACCATTCAAAGCCACATCATCACTTTTCAAACCTTTTCTGACTTCATTTGCTATTTTTCATGCATTTCATGATTTAGTTTTAGCTAAGATGACCCTGAAATGACAAGCACTGCAAATGAACTCTGAAATGGTTGAAAGTTGGCATGGTATCATTATTTCACCCACATAGCATGTGCTAAAAAGTTGAGATGGTTACGGCAAAAACTGGATGGACTTCGTGTACGAACTGGACAATCTCTTTCGAAGTGTCAGGGTTTTGGACAAAAACTCTTCTGTTACAAAAGGATTTTAATTTTTTAAACATATTTGAACTCAAGACTTTTTCTGCATTGAATATGAACCATTGAAAGCCACATCATCACTTTTCAAACCTTTTCTGACTTCATTTGATATTTTTCATGCATTTCATGATTTATTTTGAGCTAAGATGACCCTGAGATTGAAAAGCACTGCAAATGAACTCTGAAATGGTTGAAAATTGGCATGGTATCATAATTTCACCCACGTAGCATGTGCTAAAAAGTTGAGAGGGTTACGGCAAAAACTGGATGCACTTCGTGTACGAACTGGACAATCTCTTTCGAAGTGTCAGGGTTTTGGACAAAAACTCTTCTGTTACAAAAGGATTTTAATTTTTTAAACATATTTGAACTCAAGACTTTTTCTGTATTCAATATGAACCATTCAAAGCCACATCATCACTTTTCAAACCTTTTCTGTCTTCATTTGCTATTTTTCATGCATTTCATGATTTATTTTGAGCTAAGATGACCCTGAGATTGAAAAGCACTGCAAATGAACTCTGAAATGGTTGAAAATTGGCATGGTATCATAATTTCACCGACGTAGCATGTGCTAAAAAGTTTAGATGGTTGCGGCAAAAACTGGATGCACTTCGTGTACGAAATGGACAATCTCTTTCGAAGTGTCAGGGTTTTGGACAAAAACTCTTCTGTTACAAAAGGATTTTAATTTTTTAAACATATTTGAACTCAAGACTTTTTCTGCATTGAATATGAACCATTGAAAGCCACATCATCACTTTTCAAACCTTTTCTGACTTCATTTGATATTTTTCATGCATTTCATGATTTATTTTGAGCTAAGATGACCCTGAGATTGAAAAGCACTGCAAATGAACTCTGAAATGGTTGAAAGTTGGCATGGTATCATAATTTCACCCACGTAGCATGTGCTAAAAAGTTGAGAGGGTTATGGCAAAAACTGGATGCACTTCGTGTACGAACTGGACAATCTCTTTCGAAGTGTCAGGGTTTTGGACAAAAACTCTTCTGTTACAAAAGGATTTTAATTTTTTAAACATATTTGAACTCAAGACTTTTTCTGCATTCAATATGAACCATTCAAAGCCACATCATCACTTTTCAAACCTTTTCTGACTTCATTTGCTAATTTTCATGCATTTCATGATTTATTTTGAGCTAAGATGACCCTGAGATTGAAAAGCACTGCATATGAACTCTGAAATGGTTGAAAATTGGCATGGTATCATAATTTCACCCACGTAGCATGTGCTAAAAAGTTGAGAGGGTTACGGCAAAAACTGGATGCACTTCGTGTACGAACTGGACAATCTCTTACGAAGTGTCAGGATTTTGGCCAAAAACTCTTCTGTTACAAAAGGATTTCAATTTTTTAAACATATTTTAACTCAAGACTTTTTCTGCATTCAATATGCACCATTCAAAGCCACATCATCACTTTTCAAACTTTTTCTGACTTCATTTGCTATTTTTCATGCATTTCATAATTTATTTTGAGCTAAGATGATCCTGAGATTGAAAAGCACTTCAAATGAACTCTGAAATGGTTGAAAATTGGCATGGTATCATAATTTCACCCACGTAGCATGTGCTAAAACGTTGAGAGGGTTACGGCAAAAACTGGATGCACTTCGTGTACGAACGGGACAATCTCTTTCGAAGTGTCAGGGTTTTGGACAAAAACTCTTCTGTTACAAAAGGATTTCAATTTTTAATCATATTTGAACTCAAGACTTTTTCTGCATTCAATATGCACCATTCAAAGCCACATCATCACTTTTCAAACCTTTTCTGACTTCATTTGCTATTTTTCATGCATTTCATGATTTATTTTTAGATAAAATGACCCTGAAATGACAAGCACTGCAAATGAACTCTGAAATGGTTGAAAGTTGGCATGGTATCATCATTTCACCCGCATAGCATGTGCTAAAAAGTTGAGAGGGTTACGGCAAAAACTGGATGCACTTCGTGTACGAACTGGACAATCTCTTTCGAAGTGTCAGGGTTTTGGACAAAAACTCTTCTGTTACAAAAGGATTTTAATTTTTTAAACATATTTGAACTCAAGACTTTTTCTGCATTCAATATGAACCATTGAAAGCCGCATCATCACTTTTCAAACCTTTTCTGACTTCATTAGATATTTTTCATGCATTTCATGATTTATTTTGAGCTAAGATGACCCTGAGATTGAAAAGCACTGCAAATGAAGTCTGAAATGGTTGAAAATTGGCATGGTATCATAATTTCACCCACGTAGCATGTGCTAAAAAGTTGAGAGGGTTACGGCAAAAACTGGATGCACTTCGTGAACGAACTGGACAATCTCTTTCGAAGTGTCAGGGTTTTGGGCGAAAACTCTTCTGTTACAAAAGGATCTCAATTTTCTAAACATATTTGAACTCAAGACTTTTTCTGCATTCAATATGCACCATTCAAAGCCACATCATCACTTTTCAACCCTTTTCTCACTTCATTTGCTATTTTTCATGCATTTCATGATTTATTTTGAGCTAAGATGACCCTGAGATTGAAAAGCACTTCAAATGAACTCTGAAATGGTTGAATTTGGGCATGGTATCATAATTTCACCGACGTAGCATGTGCTAAAAAGTTTAGATGGTTACGGCAAAAACTGGATGCACTTCGTGTCCGAACTAGACAATCTCTTTTGAAGTGTTAGGGTTTTGGACGAAAACTCTTCTGTTTCAAAAGGATTTTAATTTTTTAAACATATTTGAACTCAAGACTTTTTCTGCATTCAATATGCACCATTCAAAGCCACATCATCACTTTTCAAACCTTTTCTGACTTCATTTGCTATTTTTCATGCATTTCATGATTTATTTTGAGCTAAGATGACCCTGAGATTGAAAAGCACTGCAAATGAACTCTGAAATGTTTGAAAATTGGCATGGTATCATAATTTCACCCACGTAGCATGTGCTAAAAAGTTGAGAGGGTTACGGCAAAAACTGGATGCACTTCGTGTACGAACTGGACAATCTCTTTCGAAGTGTCAGGGTTTTGGACAAAAACTCTTCTGTTACAAAAGGATTTTAATTTTTTAAACATATTTGAACTCAAGACTTTTTCTGCATTCAATATGAACCATTGAAAGCCGCATCATCACTTTTCAAACCTTTTCTGACTTCATTTGATATTTTTCATGCATTTCATGATTTATTTTGAGCTAAGATGACCCTGAGATTGAAAAGCACTGCAAATGAAGTCTGAAATGGTTGAAAATTGGCATGGTATCATAATTTCACCCACGTAGCATGTGCTAAAAAGTTGAGAGGGTTACGGCAAAAACTGGATGCACTTCGTGAGCGAACTGGACAATCTCTTTCGAAGTGTCAGGGTTTTGGGCGAAAACTCTTCTGTTACAAAAGGATTTCAATTTTCTAAACATATTTGAACTCAAGACTTTTTCTGCATTCAATATGCACCATTCAAAGCCACATCATCACTTTTCAACCCTTTTCTCACTTCATTTGCTATTTTTCATGCATTTCATGATTTATTTTGAGCTAAGATGACCCTGAGATTGAAAAGCACTTCAAATGAACTCTGAAATGGTTGAATTTGGGCATGGTATCATAATTTCACCGACGTAGCATGTGCTAAAAAGTTTAGATGGTTACGGCAAAAACTGGATGCACTTCGTGTCCGAACTAGACAATCTCTTTTGAAGTGTTAGGGTTTTGGACGAAAACTCTTCTGTTTCAAAAGGATTTTAATTTTTTAAACATATTTGAACTCAAGACTTTTTCTGCATTCAATATGCACCATTCAAAGCCACATCATCACTTTTCAAACCTTTTCTGACTTCATTTGCTATTTTTCATGCATTTCATGATTTATTTTGAGCTAAGATGACCCTGAGAATGAAAAGCACTGCAAATGAACTCTGAAATGGTTGAAAATTGGCATGGTATCATAATTTCACCCACGTAGCATGTGCTAAAAAGTTGAGAGGGTTACGGCAAAAACTGGATGCACTTCGTGTACGAACTGGACAATCTCTTTCGATGTGTCAGGGTTTTGGACAAAAACTCTTCTGTTACAAAAGGATTTTAATTTTTTAAACATATTTGAACTCAAGACTTTTTCTGCATTCAATATGAACCATTCAAAGCCACATCATCACTTTTCAAACCTTTTCTGACTTCATTTGCTAATTTTCATGCATTTCATGATTTATTTTGAGCTAAGATGACCCTGAGATTGAAAAGCACTGCATATGAACTTTGAAATGGTTGAAAATTGGCATGGTATCATAATTTCACCCACGTAGCATGTGCTAAAAAGTTGAGAGGGTTACGGCCAAAACTCGATGCACTTCGTGTACGAACTGGACAATCTCTTACGAAGTGTCAGGATTTTGGCCAAAAACTCTTCTGTTACAAAAGGATTTCAATTTTTTAAACATATTTTAACTCAAGACTTTTTCTACATTCAATATGCACCATTCAAAGCCACATCATCACTTTTCAAACTTTTTCTGACTTCATTTGCTATTTTTCATGCATTTCATAATTTATTTTGAGCTAAGATGACCCTGAGATTGAAAAGCACTTCAAATGAACTCTGAAATGGTTGAAAATTGGCATGGTATCATAATTTCACCCACGTAGCATGTGCTAAAACGTTGAGAGGGTTACGGCAAAAACTGGACGCACTTCGTGTACGAACGGGACAATCTCTTTCGAAGTGTCAGGGTTTTGGACAAAAACTCTTCTGTTACAAAAGGATTTCAATTTTTTAATCATATTTGAACTCAAGACTTTTTCTGCATTCAATATGCACCATTCAAAGCCACATCATCACTTTTCAAACCTTTTCTGACTTCATTTGCTATTTTTCATGCATTTCATGATTTATTTTTAGCTAAAATGACCCTGAAATGACAAGCACTGCAAATGAACTCTGAAATGGTTGAAAGTTGGCATGGTATCATCATTTCACCCGCATAGCATGTGCTAAAAAGTTGAGAGGGTTACGGCAAAAACTGGATGCACTTCGTGTACGAACTGGACAATCTCTTTCGAGGTGTCAGGGTTTTGGACAAAAACTCTTCTGTTACAAAAGGATTTCAATTTTCTAAACATATTTGAACTCAAGAGTTTTTCTGCATTCAATATGCACCATTCAAAGCCACATCATCACTTTTCAACCCTTTTCTGACTTCATTTGCTATTTTTCATGCATTTCATAATTTATTTTGAGCTAAGATGACCCTGAGATTGAAAAGCACTGCAAATGAACTCTGAAATGGTTGAATTTTGGCATGGTATCATAATTTCACCCACGTAGCATGTGCTAAAAAGTTGAGAGGGTTACGACAAAAACTGGATGCACTTCGTGTCCGAACTAGACAATCTCTTTCGAAGTGTTAGGGTTTTGGACGAAAACTCTTCTGTTTCAAAAGGATTTCAATTTTTTAAACATATTTGAACTCAAGACTTTTTCTGCATTCAATATGCACCATTCAAAGCCACATCATCACTTTTCAAACCTTTTCTGACTTCATTTGCTATTTTTCATGCATTTCATGATTTATTTTGAGCTAAGATGACCCTGGGAATGAAAAGCACTGCAAATGAACTCTGAAATGGTTGAAAATTGGCATGGTATCATAATTTCACCCACGTAGCATGTGCTAAAAAGTTGAGAGGGTTACGGCAAAAACTGGATGCACTTCGTGTACGAACTGGACAATCTCTTTCGAAGTGTCAGGGTTTTGGACAAAAACTCTTCTGTTACAAAAGGATTTTAATTTTTTAAACATATTTGAACTCAAGACTTTTTCTGCATTCCATATGAACCATTCAAAGCCACATCATCACTTTTCAAACCTTTTCTGACTTCATTTGCTAATTTTCATGCATTTCATGATTCATTTTGAGCTAAGATGACCCTGAGATTGAAAAGCACTGCATATGAACTCTGAAATGGTTGAAAATTGGCATGGTATCATAATTTCACCCACGTAGCATGTGCTAAAAAGTTGAGAGGGTTACGGCAAAAACTGGATGCACTTCGTGTACGAACTGGACAATCTCTTACGAAGTGTCAGGATTTTGGCCAAAAACTCTTCTGTTACAAAAGGATTTCAATTTTTTAAACATATTTTAACTCAAGACTTTTTCTGCATTCAATATGCACCATTCAAAGCTACATCATCACTTTTCAAACTTTTTCTGACTTCATTTGCTATTTTTCATGCATTTCATAATTTATTTTGAGCTAAGATGACCCTGAGATTGAAAAGCACTTCAAATGAACTCTGGAATGGTTGAAAATTGGCATGGTATCATAATTTCACCCACGTAGCATCTGCTAAAACGTTGAGAGGGTTACGGCAAAAACTGGATGCACTTCGTGTACGAACGGGACAATCTCTTTCGAAGTGTTAGGGTTTTGGACAAAAACTCTTCTGTTACAAAAGGATTTCAATTTTTTAATCATATTTGAACTCAAGACTTTTTCTGCATTCAATATGCACCATTCAAAGCCACATCATCACTTTTCAAACCTTTTCTGACTTCATTTGCTATTTTTCATGCATTTCATGATTTATTTTGAGCTAAGATGACCCTGAGATTGAAAAGCACTGCATATGAACTCTGAAATGGTTGAAAATTGGCATGGTATCATAATTTCACCCACGTAGCATGTGCTAAAAAGTTGAGAGGGTTACGGCAAAAACTGGATGCACTTCGTGAACGAACTGGACAATCTCTTTCGAAGTGTCAGGGTTTTGGACGAAAACTCTTCTGTTACAAAAGGATTTCAATTTTCTAAACATATTTGAACTCAAGACTTTTTCTGCATTCAATATGCACCATTCAAAGCCACATCATCACTTTTCAAACTTTTTCTGACTTCATTTGCTATTTTTCATGCATTTCATAATTTATTTTGAGCTAAGATGACCCTGAGATTGAAAAGCACTTCAAATGAACTCTGAAATGGTTGAAAATTGGCATGGTATCATAATTTCACCCACGTAGCATGTGCTAAAACGTCGAGAGGGTTACGGCAAAAACTGGACGCACTTCGTGTACGAACGGGACAATCTCTTTCGAAGTGTCAGGGTTTTGGACAAAAACTCTTCTGTTACAAAAGGATTTCAATTTTTTAATCATATTTGAACTCAAGACTTTTTCTGCATTCAATATGCACCATTCAAAGCCACATCATCACTTTTCAAACCTTTTCTGACTTCATTTGCTATTTTTCATGCATTTCATGATTTATTTTTAGCTAAAATGACCCTGAAATGACAAGCACTGCAAATGAACTCTGAAATGGTTGAAAGTTGGCATGGTGTCATCATTTCACCCGCATAGCATGTGCTAAAAAGTTGAGAGGGTTACGGCAAAAACTGGATGCACTTC
Organism: Elymus sibiricus; assembly: GCA_039707655.1. Taxonomy (NCBI): domain Eukaryota; kingdom Viridiplantae; phylum Streptophyta; class Magnoliopsida; order Poales; family Poaceae; genus Elymus; species Elymus sibiricus. Next base: position 26,139,344 of record CM077675.1, read on the forward strand.
GTGTACGAACTGGACAATCTCTTTCGAAGTGTCAGGGTTTTGGACAAAAACTCTTCTGTTACAAAAGGATTTTAATTTTTTAAACATATTTGAACTCAAGACTTTTTCTGCATTCAATATGAACCATTGAAAGCCGCATCATCACTTTTCAAACCTTTTCTGACTTCATTTGATATTTTTCATGCATTTCATGATTCATTTTGAGCTAAGATGACCCTGAGATTGAAAAGCACTGCATATGAACTCTGAAATGGTTGAAAATTGGCATGGTATCATAATTTCACCCACGTAGCATGTGGTAAAAAGTTGAGAGGGTTACGGCAAAAACTGGATGCACTTCGTGTACGAACTGGACAATCTCTTACGAAGTGTCAGGATTTTGGCCAAAAACTCTTCTGTTACAAAAGGATTTCAATTTTTTAAACATATTTTAACTCAAGACTTTTTCTGCATTCAATATGCACCATTCAAAGCTACATCATCACTTTTCAAACTTTTTCTGACTTCATTTGCTATTTTTCATGCATTTCATAATTTATTTTGAGCTAAGATGACCCTGAGATTGAAAAGCACTTCAAATGAACTCTGGAATGGTTGAAAATTGGCATGGTATCATAATTTCACCCACGTAGCATGTGCTAAAACGTTGAGAGGGTTACGGCAAAAACTGGATGCACTTCGTGTACGAACGGGACAATCTCTTTCGAAGTGTTAGGGTTTTGGACAAAAACTCTTCTGTTACAAAAGGATTTCAATTTTTTAATCATATTTGAACTCAAGACTTTTTCTGCATTCAATATGCACCATTCAAAGCCACATCATCACTTTTCAAACCTTTTCTGACTTCATTTGCTATTTTTCATGCATTTCATGATTTATTTTGAGCTAAGATGACCCTGAGATTGAAAAGCACTGCATATGAACTCTGAAATGGTTGAAAATTGGCATGGTATCATAATTTCACCCACGTAGCATGTGCTAAAAAGTTGAGAGGGTTACGGCAAAAACTGGATGCACTTCGTGAACGAACTGGACAATCTCTTTCGAAGTGTCAGGGTTTTGGACGAAAACTCTTCTGTTACAAAAGGATTTCAATTTTCTAAACATATTTGAACTCAAGACTTTTTCTGCATTCAATATGCACCATTCAAAGCCACATCATCACTTTTCAAACTTTTTCTGACTTCATTTGCTATTTTTCATGCATTTCATAATTTATTTTGAGCTAAGATGACCCTGAGATTGAAAAGCACTTCAAATGAACTCTGAAATGGTTGAAAATTGGCATGGTATCATAATTTCACCCACGTAGCATGTGCTAAAACGTTGAGAGGGTTACGGCAAAAACTGGACGCACTTCGTGTACGAACGGGACAATCTCTTTCGAAGTGTCAGGGTTTTGGACAAAAACTCTTCTGTTACAAAAGGATTTCAATTTTTTAATCATATTTGAACTCAAGACTTTTTCTGCATTCAATATGCACCATTCAAAGCCACATCATCACTTTTCAAACCTTTTCTGACTTCATTTGCTATTTTTCATGCATTTCATGATTTATTTTTAGCTAAAATGACCCTGAAATGACAAGCACTGCAAATGAACTCTGAAATGGTTGAAAGTAGGCATGGTGTCATCATTTCACCCGCATAGCATGTGCTAAAAAGTTGAGAGGGTTACGGCAAAAACTGGATGCACTTCGTGTACGAACTGGACAATCTCTTTCGAAGTGTCAGGGTTTTGGACAAAAACTCTTCTGTTACAAAAGGATTTTAATTTTTTAAACATATTTGAACTCAAGACTTTTTCTGCATTCAATATGAACCATTGAAAGCCGCATCATCACTTTTCAAACCTTTTCTGACTTCATTTGATATTTTTCATGCATTTCATGATTTATTTTGAGCTAAGATGACCCTGAGATTGAAAAGCACTGCAAATGAAGTCTGAAATGGTTGAAAATTGGCATGGTATCATAATTTCACCCACGTAGCATGTGCTAAAAAGTTGAGAGGGTTACGGCAAAAACTGGATGCACTTCGTGAACGAACTGGACAATCTCTTTCGAAGTGTCAGGGTTTTGGACGAAAACTCTTCTGTTACAAAAGGATTTCAATTTTCTAAACATATTTGAACTCAAGACTTTTTCTGCATTCAATATGCACCATTCAAAGCCACATCATCACTTTTCAACCCTTTTCTCACTTCATTTGCTATTTTTCATGCATTTCATGATTTATTTTGAGCTAAGATGACCCTGAGATTGAAAAGCACTTCAAATGAACTCTGAAATGGTTGAATTTTGGCATGGTATCATAATTTCACCGACGTAGCATGTGCTAGAAAGTTTAGATGGTTACAGCAAAAACTGGATGCACTTCGTGTCCGAACTAGACAATCTCTTTCGAAGTGTTAGGGTTTGGGACGAAAACTCTTCTGTTTCAAAAGGATTTCAATTTTTTAAACATATTTGAACTCAAGACTTTTTCTGCATTCAATATGCACCATTCAAAGCCACATCATCACTTTTCAAACCTTTTCTGACTTCATTTGCTATTTTTCATGCATTTCATGATTTATTTTGAGCTAAGATGACCCTGAGAATGAAAAGCACTGCAAATGAACTCTGAAATGGTTGAAAATTGGCATGGTATCATAATTTCACCCACGTAGCATGTGCTAAAAAGTTGAGAGGGTTACGGCAAAAACTGGATGCACTTCGTGTACGAACTGGACAATCTCTTTCGAAGTGTCAGGGTTTTGGACAAAAACTCTTCTGTTACAAAAGGATTTTAATTTTTTAAACATATTTGAACTCAAGACTTTTTCTGCATTCAATATGAACCATTCAAAGCCACATCATCACTTTTCAAACCTTTTCTGACTTCATTTGCTAATTTTCATGCATTTCATGATTTATTTTGAGCTAAGATGACCCTGAGATTGAAAAGCACTGCATATGAACTCTGAAATGGTTGAAAATTGGCATGGTATCATAATTTCACCCACGTAGCATGTGCTAAAAAGTTGAGAGGGTTACGGCAAAAACTGGATGCACTTCGTGTACGAACTGGACAATCTCTTACGAAGTGTCAGGATTTTGGCCAAAAACTCTTCTGTTACAAAAGGATTTCAATTTTTTAAACATATTTTAACTCAAGACTTTTTCTGCATTCAATATGCACCATTCAAAGCCACATCATCACTTTTCAAACTTTTTCTGACTTCATTTGCTATTTTTCATGCATTTCATAATTTATTTTGAGCTAAGATGACCCTGAGATTGAAAAGCACTTCAAATGAACTCTGAAATGGTTGAAAATTGGCATGGTATCATAATTTCACCCACGTAGCATGTGCTAAAACGTTGAGAGGGTTACGGCAAAAACTGGATGCACTTCGTGTACGAACGGGACAATCTCTTTCGAAGTGTTAGGGTTTTGGACAAAAACTCTTCTGTTACAAAAGGATTTCAATTTTTTAGTCATATTTGAACTCAAGACTTTTTCTCCATTCAATATGCACCATTCAAAGCCACATCATCACTTTTCAAACCTTTTCTGACTTCATTTGCTATTTTTCATGCATTTCATGATTTATTTTGAGCTAAGATGACCCTGAGATTGAAAAGCACTGCATATGAACTCTGAAATGGTTGAAAATTGGCATGGTATCATAATTTCACCCACGTAGCATGTGCTAAAAAGTTGACAGGGTTACGGCAAAAACTGGATGCACTTCGTGAACGAACTGGACAATCTCTTTCGAAGTGTCAGGGTTTTGGACGAAAACTCTTCTGTTACAAAAGGATTTCAATTTTCTAAACATATTTGAACTCAAGACTTTTTCTGCATTCAATATGCACCATTCAAAGCCACATCATCACTTTTCAACCCTTTTCTCACTTCATTTCCTATTTTTCATGCATTTCTTGATTTATTTTGAGCTAAGATGACCCTGAGATTGAAAAGCACTTCAAATGAACTCTGAAATGGTTGAATTTTGGCATGGTATCATAATTTCACCGACGTAGCATGTGCTAGAAAGTTTAGATGGTTACGGCAAAAACTGGATGCACTTCGTGTCCGAACTAGACAATCTCTTTCGTAGTGTTAGGGTTTTGGACGAAAACTCTTCTGTTTCAAAAGGATTTCAATTTTTTAAACATATTTGAACTCAAGACTTTTTCTGCATTCAATATGCACCATTCAAAGCCACATCATTACTTTTCAAACCTTTTCTGACTTCATTTGCTATTTTTCATGCATTTCATGATTTATTTTGAGCTAAGATGACCCTGAGAATGAAAAGCACTGCAAATGAACTCTGAAATGGTTGAAAATTGGCATGGTATCATAATTTCACCCACGTAGCATGTGCTAAAAAGTTGAGAGGGTTACGGCAAAAACTGGATGCACTTCGTGTACGAACTGGACAATCTCTTTCGAAGTGTCAGGGTTTTGGACAAAAACTCTTCTGTTACAAAAGGATTTTAATTTTTTAAACATATTTGAACTCAAGACTTTTTCTGCATTCAATATGAACCATTGAAAGCCGCATCATCACTTTTCAAACCTTTTCTGACTTCATTTCATATTTTTCATGCATTTCATGATTTATTTTGAGCTAAGATGACCCTGAGATTGAAAAGCACTGCAAATGAACTCTGAAATGGTTGAAAATTGGCATGGTATCATAATTTCACCCACGTAGCATGTGCCAAAAAGTTGAGAGGGTTACGGCAAAAACTGGATGCACTTCGTGTACAAACTGGACAATCTCTTTCGAACTGTCAGGGTTTTGGCCGAAAACCCTTCTGTTACAAAAGGATTTCAATTTTTTAACCTATTTGAAGGCAAAACTTTTTCTGCATTCAATAGGCACCATTCAAAGCCACATCATCACTTTTCAAACAATTTCTGACTTCATTTGCTATTTTTCATGCATTTCGTGATTTATTTTTAGCTAAGATGACCCTGAGATTGAAAAGCACTGCAAATGAACTCTGAAATTGTTGAAAATTGGCATGGTATCATAATTTCACCCACGTAGCATGTGCTAAAACGTTGAGAGGGTTACGGCAAAAACTGGATGCACTTCGTGTACGAACGGGACAATCTCTTTCGAAGTGTCAGGGTTTTGGACAAAAACTCTTCTGTTACAAAAGGATTTAAATTTTTTAATCATATTTGAACTCAAGACTTTTTCTGCATTCAATATGCACCATTCAAAGCCACATCATCACTTTTCAAACCTTTTCTGACTTCATTTGCTATTTTTCATGCATTTCATGATTTATTTTTAGCTAAAATGACCCTGAAATGACAAGCACTGCAAATGAACTCTGAAATGGTAGAAAGTTGGCATGGTATCATCATTTCACCCGCATAGCATGTGCTAAAAAGTTGAGAGGGTTACGGCAGAAACTGGATGCACTTCGTGTACGAACTGGACAATCTCTTTCGAAGTGTCAGGGTTTTGGACAAAAACTCTTCTGTTACAAAAGGATTTTAATTTTTTAAACATATTTGAACTCAAGACTTTTTCTGCATTCAATATGAACCATTGAAAGCCGCATCATCACTTTTCAAACCTTTTCTGACTTCATTTGATATTTTTCATGCATTTCATGATTTATTTTGAGCTAAGATGACCCTGAGATTGAAAAGCACTGCAAATTAAGTCTGAAATGGTTGAAAATTGGCATGGTATCATAATTTCACCCACGTAGCATGTGCTAAAAAGTTGAGAGGGTTACGGCAAAAACTGGATGCACTTCGTGAACGAACTGGACAATCTCTTTCGAAGTGTCAGGGTTTTGGACGAAAACTCTTCCGTTACAAAAGGATTTCAATTTTCTAAACATATTTGAACTCAAGACTTTTTCTGCATTCAATATGCACCATTCAAAGCCACATCATCACTTTTCAACCCTTTTCTCACTTCATTTGCTATTTTTCATGCATTTCATCATTTATTTTGAGCTAAGATGACCCTGAGATTGAAAAGCACTTCAAATGAACTCTGAAATGGTTGAATTTTGGCATGGTATCATAATTTCACCGACGTAGCATGTGCTAAAAATTTTAGATGGTTACGGCAAAAACTGGATGCACTTCGTGTCCGAACTAGACAATCTCTTTCGAAGTGTTAGGGTTTTGGACGAAAACTCTTCTGTTTCAAAAGGATTTCAATTTTTTAAACATATTTGAACTCAAGACTTTTTCTGCATTCAATATGCACCATTCAAAGCCACATCATCACTTTTGAAACCTTTTCTGACTTCATTTGCTATTTTTCATGCATTTCATGATTTATTTTTAGCTAAAATGACCCTGAAATGACAAGCACTGCAAATGAACTCTGAAATGGTTGAAAGTTGGCATGGTATCATCATTTCACCCACGTAGCATGTGCTAAAAAGTTGAGAGGGTTACGGCAAAAACTGGATGCACTTCGTGTACGAACTGGACAATCTCTTTCGAAGTGTCAGGGTTTTGGACAAAAACTCTTCCGTTACAAAAGGATTTTAATTTTTTAAACATATTTGAACTCAAGACTTTTTCTGCATTCAATATGAACCATTGAAAGCCGCATCATCACTTTTTAAACCTTTTCTGACTTCATTTGATATTTTTCATGCATTTCATGATTTATTTTGAGCTAAGATGACCCTGAGATTGAAAAGCACTGCAAATGAACTCTGAAATGGTTGAAAATTGGCATGGTATCATAATTTCACCCACATAGCATGTGCTAAAAAGTTGAGAGGGTTATGGCAAAAACTGGATGCACTTCGTGTACAAACTGGACAATCTCTTTCGAACTGTCAGGGTTTTGGCCGAAAACCCTTCTGTTACAAAAGGATTTCAATTTTTTAACCTATTTGAAGTCAAAACTTTTTCTGCATTCAATATGCACCATTCAAAGCCACATCATCACTTTTCAAACAATTTCTGACTTCATTTGCTATTTTTCATGCATTTCATGATTTATTTTTAGCTAAGATGACCCTGAGATTGAAAAGCACTGCAAATGAACTCTGAAATTGTTGAAAATTGGCATGGTATCATAATTTCACCCACGTAGCATGTGCTAAAACGTTGAGAGGGTTACGGCAAAAACTGGATGCACTTCGTGTACGAACGGGACAATCTCTTTCGAAGTGTCAGGGTTTTGGACAAAAACTCTTCTGTTACAAAAGGATTTCAATTTTTTAATCATATTTGAACTCAAGACTTTTTCTGCATTCAATATGCACCATTCAAAGCCACATCATCACTTTTCAAACTTTTTCTGACTTCATTTGCTATTTTTCATGCATTTCATAATTTATTTTGAGCTAAGATGACCCTGAGATTGAAAAGCACTTCAAATGAACTCTGAAATGGTTGAAAATTGGCATGGTATCATAATTTCACCCACGTAGCATGTGCTAAAACGTTGAGAGGGTTACGGCAAAAACTGGATGCACTTCGTGTACGAACGGGACAATCTCTTTCGAAGTGTTAGGGTTTTGGACAAAAACTCTTCTGTTACAAAAGGATTTCAATTTTTTAATCATATTTGAACTCAAGACTTTTTCTCCATTCAATATGCACCATTCAAAGCCACATCATCACTTTTCAAACCTTTTCTGACTTCATTTGCTATTTTTCATGCATTTCATGATTTATTTTGAGCTAAGATGACCCTGAGATTGAAAAGCACTGCATATGAACTCTGAAATGGTTGAAAATTGGCATGGTATCATAATTTCACCCACGTAGCATGTGCTAAAAAGTTGACAGGGTTACGGCAAAAACTGGATGCACTTCGTGAACGAACTGGACAATCTCTTTCGAAGTGTCAGGGTTTTGGACGAAAACTCTTCTGTTACAAAAGGATTTCAATTTTCTAAACATATTTGAACTCAAGACTTTTTCTGCATTCAATATGCACCATTCAAAGCCACATCATCACTTTTCAACCCTTTTCTCACTTCATTTCCTATTTTTCATGCATTTCATGATTTATTTTGAGCTAAGATGACCCTGAGATTGAAAAGCACTTCAAATGAACTCTGAAATGGTTGAATTTTGGCATGGTATCATAATTTCACCGACGTAGCATGTGCTAGAAAGTTTAGATGGTTACGGCAAAAACTGGATGCACTTCGTGTCCGAACTAGACAATCTCTTTCGAAGTGTTAGGGTTTTGGACGAAAACTCTTCTGTTTCAAAAGGATTTCAATTTTTTAAACATATTTGAACTCAAGACTTTTTCTGCATTCAATATGCACCATTCAAAGCCACATCATTACTTTTCAAACCTTTTCTGACTTCATTTGCTATTTTTCATGCATTTCATGATTTATTTTGAGCTAAGATGACCCTGAGAATGAAAAGCACTGCAAATGAACTCTGAAATGGTTGAAAATTGGCATGGTATCATAATTTCACCCACGTAGCATGTGCTAAAAAGTTGAGAGGGTTACGGCAAAAACTGGATGCACTTCGTGTACGAACTGGACAATCTCTTTCGAAGTGTCAGGGTTTTGGACAAAAACTCTTCTGTTACAAAAGGATTTTAATTTTTTAAACATATTTGAACTCAAGACTTTTTCTGCATTCAATATGAACAATTGAAAGCCGCATCATCACTTTTCAAACCTTTTCTGACTTCATTTGATATTTTTCATGCATTTCATGATTTATTTTGAGCTAAGATGACCCTGAGATTGAAAAGCACTGCAAATGAACTCTGAAATGGTTGAAAATTGGCATGGTATCATAATTTCACCCACGTAGCATGTGCTAAAAAGTTGAGAGGGTTATGGCAAAAACTGGATGCACTTCGTGTACAAACTGGACAATCTCTTTCGAACTGTCACGGTTTTGGCCGAAAACCCTTCTGTTACAAAAGGATTTCAATTTTTTAACCTATTTGAAGTCAAAACTTTTTCTGCATTCAATAGGCACCATTCAAAGCCACATCATCACTTTTCAAACAATTTCTGACTTCATTTGCTATTTTTCATGCATTTCGTGATTTATTTTTAGCTAAGATGACCCTGAGATTGAAAAGCACTGCAAATGAACTCTGAAATTGTTGAAAATTGGCATGGTATCATAATTTCACCCACGTAGCATGTGCTAAAACGTTGAGAGGGTTACGGCAAAAACTGGATGCACTTCGTGTACGAACGGGACAATCTCTTTCGAAGTGTCAGGGTTTTGGACAAAAACTCTTCTGTTACAAAAGGATTTCAATTTTTTAATCATATTTGAACTCAAGACTTTTTCTGCATTCAATATGCACCATTCAAAGCCACATCATCACTTTTCAAACCTTTTCTGACTTCATTTGCTATTTTTCATGCATTTCATGATTTATTTTGAGCTAAGATGACCCTGAGATTGAAAAGCACTTCAAATGAACTCTGAAATGGTTGAAAATTGGCATGGTATCATAATTTCACCCACGTAGCATGTGCTAAAACGTTGACAGGGTTACGGCAAAAACTGGATGCACTTCGTGAACGAACTGGACAATCTCTTTCGAAGTGTCACGGTTTTGGACGAAAACTCTTCTGTTACAAAAGGATTTCAATTTTCTAAACATATTTGAACTCAAGACTTTTTCTGCATTCAATATGCACCATTCAAAGCCACATCATCACTTTTCAACCCTTTTCTCACTTCATTTGCTATTTTTCATGCATTTCATGATTTATTTTGAGCTAAGATGACCCTGAGATTGAAAAGCACTTCAAATGAACTCTGAAATGGTTGAATTTTGGCATGGTATCATAATTTCACCGACGTAGCATGTGCTAAAAATTTTAGATGGTTACGGCAAAAACTGGATGCACTTCGTGTCCGAACTAGACAATCTCTTTCGAAGTGTTAGGGTTTTGGACGAAAACTCTTCTGTTTCAAAAGGATTTCAATTTTTTAAACATATTTGAACTCAAGACTTTTTCTGCATTCAATATGCACCATTCAAAGCCACATCATCACTTTTCAAACCTTTTCTGACTACATTTGCTATTTTTCATGCATTTCATGATTTATTTTGAGCTAAGATGACCCTGAGAATGAAAAGCACTGCAAATGAACTCTGAAATGGTTGAAAATTGGCATGGTATCATAATTTCACCCACGTAGCATGTGCTAAAAAGTTGAGAGGGTTACGGCAAAAACTGGATGCACTTCGTGTACGAACTGGACAATCTCTTCCGAAGTGTCAGGGTTTTGGACAAAAACTCTTCTGTTACAAAAGGATTTTAATTTTTTAAACATATTTGAACTCAAGACTTTTTCTGCATTCAATATGAACCATTCAAAGCCACATCATCACTTTTCAAACCTTTTCTGACTTCATTTGCTAATTTTCATGCATTTCATGATTTATTTTGAGCTAAGATGACCCTGAGATTGAAAAGCACTGCATATGAACTCTGAAATGGTTGAAAATTGGCATGGTATCATAATTTCACCCACGTAGCATGTGCTAAAAAGTTGAGAGGGTTACGGCAAAAACTGGATGCACTTCGTGTACGAACTGGACAATCTCTTACGAAGTGTCAGGATTTTGGGCAAAAACTCTTCTGTTACAAAAGGATTTCAATTTTTTAAACATATTTTAACTCAAGACTTTTTCTGCATTCAATATGCACCATTCAAAGCCACATCATCACTTTTCAAACTTTTTCTGACTTCATTTGCTATTTTTCATGCATTTCATAATTTATTTTGAGCTAAGATGACCCTGAGATTGAAAAGCACTGCAAATGAACTCTGAAATGGTTGAAAATTGGCATGGTATCATAATTTCACCCACGTAGCATGTGCTAAAACGTTGAGAGGGTTACGGCAAAAACTGGATGCACTTCGTGTACGAACGGGACAATCTCTTTCGAAGTGTCAGGGTTTTGGACAAAAACTCTTCTGTTACAAAAGGATTTCAATTTTTTAAACATATTTGAACTCAAGACTTTTTCTGCATTCAATATGCACCATTCAAAGCCACATCATCACTTTTCAAACCTTTTCTGACTTCATTTGCTATTTTTCATGCATTTCATGATTTATTTTTAGCTAAAATGACCCTGAAATGACAAGCACTGCAAATGAACTCTGAAATGGTTGAAAGTTGGCATGGTATCATCATTTCACCCACATAGCATGTGCTAAAAAGTTGAGAGGGTTACGGCAAAAACTGGATGCACTTCGTGTACGAACTGGACAATCTCTTTCGAAGTGTCAGGGTTTTGCACAAAAACTCTTCTGTTACAAAAGGATTTTAATTTTTTAAACATATTTGAACTCAAGACTTTTTCTGCATTCAATATGAACCATTGAAAGCCGCATCATCACTTTTCAAACCTTTTCTGACTTCATTTGATATTTTTCATGCATTTCATGATTTATTTTGAGCTAAGATGACCCTGAGATTGAAAAGCACTGCAAATGAACTCTGAAATGGTTGAAAATTGGCATGGTATCATAATTTCACCCACGTAGCATGTGCTAAAACGTTGAGAGGGTTACGGCAAAAACTGGATGCACTTCGTGTACGAACTGGACAATCTCTTTCGAAGTGTCAGGGTTTTGGACAAAAACTCTTCTGTTACAAAAGGATTTTAATTTTTTAAACATATTTGAACTCAAGACTTTTTCTGCATTCAATTTCACCCACGTAGCATGTGCTAAAAAGTTCAGAGGGTTACGGCAAAAACTGGATACACTTCGTGTACGAACGGGACAATCTCTTTCGAAGTGTCAGGGTTTTGGACAAAAACTCTTCTGTTACAAAAGAATTTCAATTTTTTAAACATATTTGAACTCAAGACTTTTTGTGCATTCAATATGCACCATTCAAAGCCACATCATCACTTTTCAAACCTTTTCTGACTTCATTTGCTATTTTTCATGCATTTCATGATTTATTTTTAGCTAAAATACCCTGAAATGACAAGCACAGCAAATGAACTCTGAAATAGTTGAAAGTTGGCATGGTATCATCATTTCACCCACATAGCATGTGCTAAAAAGTTGAGAGGGTTATGGCAAAAACTGGATGCACTTCGTGTCCGAACTAGACAATCTCTCTCGAAGTGTTAGGGTTTTGGACAAAAACTCTTCTGGTACACAAGGATTTCAATTTTTTAAACATATTTGAACTCAAGAATTTTTCTGCATTCAATATGAACCATTCAAAGCCACATCATCACTTTTCAAACCTTTTCTGACTTCATTTGATATTTTTCATGCATTTCATGATTTATTTTGAGCTAAGATGACCCTGAGATTGAAAAGCACTGCAAATGAACTCTGAAATGGTTGAAAATTGGCATGGTAGCATCATTTCACCCACGTAGCATGTGCTAAAAAGTTGAGAGGGTTATGGCAAAAACTGGATGCACTTCGTGTACGAACTGGACAATCTCTTTCGAAGTGTCAGGGTTTTGGACAAAAACTCTTCTGTTACAAAAGGATTTTAATTTTTTAAACATATTTGAACTCAAGACTTTTTCTGCATTCAATATGCACCATTCAAAGCCACATCATCACTTTTCAAACTTTTTCTGACTTCATTTGCTATTTTTCATGCATTTCATAATTTATTTTGAGCTAAGATGACCCCGAGATTGAAAAGCACTGCAAATGAACTCTGAAATGGTTGAATTTTGGCATGGTATCATAATTTCACCCACGTAGCATGTGCTAAAAAGTTGAGAGGATTACGACAAAAACTGGATGCACTTCGTGTCCGAACTAGACAATCTCTTTCGAAGTGTTGGGGTTTTGGATGAAAACTCTTCTGTTTCAAAAGGATTTCAATTTTTAAACATATTTGAACTCAAGACTTTTTCTGCATTCAATATGCACCATTCAAAGCCACATCATCACTTTTCAAACCTTTTCTGACTTCATTTGCTATTTTTCATGCATTTCATGATTTATTTTGAGCTAAGATGACCCTGAGATTGAAAAGCACTTCAAATGAACTCTGAAATGGTTGAAAATTGGCATGGTATCATAATTTCACCCACGTAGCATGTGCTAAAACATTGACAGGGTTACGGCAAAAACTGGATGCACTTCGTGAACGAACTGGACAATCTCTTTCGAAGTGTCACGGTTTTGGACGAAAACTCTTCTGTTACAAAAGGATTTCAATTTTCTAAACATATTTGAACTCAAGACTTTTTCTGCATTCAATATGCACCATTCAAAGCCACATCATCACTTTTCAACCCTTTTCTCACTTCATTTGCTATTTTTCATGCATTTCATGATTTATTTTGAGCTAAGATGACCCTGAGATTGAAAAGCACTTCAAATGAACTCTGAAATGGTTGAATTTTGGCATGGTATCATAATTTCACCGACGTAGCATGTGCTAAAATTTTTAGATGGTTACGGCAAAAACTGGATGCACTTCGTGTCCGAACTAGACAATCTCTTTCGAAGTGTTAGGGTTTTGGACGAAAACTCTTCTGTTTCAAAAGGATTTCAATTTTTTAAACATATTTGAACTCAAGACTTTTTCTGCATTCAATATGCACCATTCAAAGCCACATCATCACTTTTCAAACCTTTTCTGACTACATTTGCTATTTTTCATGCATTTCCTGATTTATTTTGAGCTAAGATGACCCTGAGAATGAAAAGCACTGCAAATGAACTCTGAAATGGTTGAAAATTGGCATGGTATCATAATTTCACCCACGTAGCATGTGCTAAAAAGTTGAGAGGGTTACGGCAAAAACTGGATGCACTTCGTGTACGAACTGGACAATCTCTTCCGAAGTGTCAGGGTTTTGGACAAAAACTCTTCTGTTACAAAAGGATTTTAATTTTTTAAACATATTTGAACTCAAGACTTTTTCTGCATTCAATATGAACCATTCAAAGCCACATCATCACTTTTCAAACCTTTTCTGACTTCATTTGCTAATTTTCATGCATTTCATGATTTATTTTGAGCTAAGATGACCCTGAGATTGAAAAGCACTGCATATGAACTCTGAAATGGTTGAAAATTGGCATGGTATTATAATTTCACCCACGTAGCATGTGCTAAAAAGTTGAGAGGGTTACGGCAAAAACTGGATGCACTTCGTGTACGAACTGGACAATCTCTTATGAAGTGTCAGGATTTTGGCCAAAAACTCTTCTGTTACAAAAGGATTTCAATTTTTTAAACATATTTTAACTCAAGACTTTTTCTGCATTCAATATGCACCATTCAAAGCCACATCATCACTTTTCAAACTTTTTCTGACTTCATTTGCTATTTTTCATGCATTTCATAATTTATTTTGAGCTAAGATGACCCTGAGATTGAAAAGCACTGCAAATGAACTCTGAAATGGTTGAAAATTGGCATGGTATCATAATTTCACCCACGTAGCATGTGCTAAAACGTTGAGAGGGTTACGGCAAAAACTGGATGCACTTCGTGTACGAACGGGACAATCTCTTTCGAAGTGTCAGGGTTTTGGACAAAAACTCTGCTGTTACAAAAGGATTTCAATTTTTTAAACATATTTGAACTCAAGACTTTTTCTGCATTCAATATGCACCATTCAAAGCCACATCATCACTTTTCAAACCTTTTCTGACTTCATTTGCTATTTTTCATGCATTTCATGATTTATTTTTAGCTAAAATGACCCTGAAATGACAAGCACTGCAAATGAACTCTGAAATGGTTGAAAGTTGGCATGGTATCATCATTTCACCTGCATAGCATGTGCTAAAAAGTTGAGAGGGTTACGGCAAAAACTGGATGCACTTCGTGTACGAACTGGACAATCTCTTTCGAAGTGTCAGGGTTTTGGACAAAAGCTCTTCTGTTACAAAAGGATTTTAATTTTTTAAACATATTTGAACTCAAGACTTTTTCTGCATTCAATATGAACCATTGAAAGCCGCATCATCACTTTTCAAACCTTTTCTGACTTCATTTGATATTTTTCATGCATTTCATGATTTATTTTGAGCTAAGATGACCCTGAGATTGAAAAGCACTGCAAATGAACTCTGAAATGGTTGAAAATTGGCATGGTATCATAATTTCAACCACGTAGCATGTGCTAAAAAGTTGAGAGGGTTATGGCAAAAACTGGATGCACTTCGTGTACGAACTGGACAATCTCTTTCGAAGTGTCAGGGTTTTGGACAAAAACTCTTCTGTTACAAAAGGATTTTAATTTTTTAAACATATTTGAACTCAAGACTTTTTCTGCATTCAATATGAACCATTCAAACCCACATCATCACTTTTCAAACCTTTTCTGACTTCATTTGCTAATTTTCATGCATTTCATGATTTATTTTGAGCTAACATGACCCTGAGATTGAAAAGCACTGCATATGAACTCTGAAATGGTTGAAAATTGGCATGGTATCATAATTTCACCCACGTAGCATGTGCTAAAAAGTTGAGAGGGTTACGGCAAAAACTGGATGCACTTCGTGTACGAACTGGACAATCTCTTTCGAAGTGTCAGGGTTTTGGACGAAAACTCTTCTGTTACAAAAGGATTTCAATTTTTTAAACATATTTGAACTCAAGACTTTTTCTGCATTCAATTTCACCCACGTAGCATGTGCTAAAAAGTTGAGAGGGTTACGGCAAAAACTGGATACACTTCGCGTACGAACGGGACAATCTCTTTCGAAGTGTCAGGGTTTTGGACAAAAACTCTTCTGTTACAAAAGAATTTCAATTTTTTAAACATATTTGAACTCAAGACTTTTTCTGCATTCAATATGCACCATTCAAAACCACATCATCACTTTTCAAACCTTTTCTGACTTCATTTGCTATTTTTCATGCATTTCATGATTTATTTTTAGCTAAAATGACCCTGAAATGACAAGCACTGCAAATGAACTCTGAAATAGTTGAAAGTTGGCATGGTATCATCATTTCACCCACATAGCATGTGCTAAAAAGTTGAGAGGGTTATGGCAAAAACTGGATGCACTTCGTGTCCGAACTAGACAATCTCTCTCGAAGTGTCAGGGTTTTGGACAAAAACTCTTCTGTTACAAAAGGATTTCAATTTTTTAAACATATTTGAACTCAAGAATTTTTCTGCATTCAATATGAACCATTCAAAGCCACATCATCACTTTTCAAACCTTTTCTGACTTCATTTGATATTTTTCATGCATTTCATGATTTATTTTGAGCTAAGATGACCCTGAGATTGAAAAGCACTGCAAATGAACTCTGAAATGGTTGAAAATTGGCATGGTAGCATCATTTCACCCACGTAGCATGTGCTAAAAAGTTGAGAGGGTTACGACAAAAACTGGATGCACTTCGTGTACGAACTGGACAATCTCTTCCGAAGTGTCAGGGTTTTGGACAAAAACTCTTCTGTTACAAAAGGATTTTAATTTTTTAAACATATTTGAACTCAAGACTTTTTCTGCATTCAATATGAACCATTCAAAGCCACATCATCACTTTTCAAACCTTTTCTGACTTCATTTGCTAATTTTCATGCATTTCATGATTTATTTTGAGCTAAGATGACCCTGAGATTGAAAAGCACTGCATATGAACTCTGAAATGGTTGAAAATTGGCATGGTATCATAATTTCACCCACGTAGCATGTGCTAAAAAGTTGAGAGGGTTACGGCAAAAACTGGATGCACTTCGTGTACGAACTGGACAATCTCTTACGAAGTGTCAGGATTTTGGCCAAAAACTCTTCTGTTACAAAAGGATTTCAATTTTTTAAACATATTTTAACTCAAGACTTTTTCTGCATTCAATATGCACCATTCAAAGCCACATCATCACTTTTCAAACTTTTTCTGACTTCATTTGCTATTTTTCATGCATTTCATAATTTATTTTGAGCTAAGATGACCCTGAGATTGAAAAGCATTGCAAATGAACTCTGAAATGGTTGAAAATTGGCATGGTATCATAATTTCACCCACGTAGCATGTGCTAAAACGTTGAGAGGGTTACGGCAAAAACTGGATGCACTTCGTGTACGAACGGGACAATCTCTTTCGAAGTGTCAGGGTTTTGGACAAAAACTCTGCTGTTACAAAAGGATTTCAATTTTTTAAACATATTTGAACTCAAGACTTTTTCTGCATTCAATATGCACCATTCAAAGCCACATCATCACTTTTCAAACCTTTTCTGACTTCATTTGCTATTTTTCATGCATTTCATGATTTATTTTTAGCTAAAATGACCCTGAAATGACAAGCACTGCAAATGAACTCTGAAATGGTTGAAAGTTGGCATGGTATCATCATTTCACCTGCATAGCATGTGCTAAAAAGTTGAGAGGGTTACGGCAAAAACTGGATGCACTTCGTGTACGAACTGGACAATCTCTTTCGAAGTGTCAGGGTTTTGGACAAAAGCTCTTCTGTTACAAAAGGATTTTAATTTTTTAAACATATTTGAACTCAAGACTTTTTCTGCATTCAATATGAACCATTGAAAGCCGCATCATCACTTTTCAAACCTTTTCTGACTTCATTTGATATTTTTCATGCATTTCATGATTTATTTTGAGCTAAGATGACCCTGAGATTGAAAAGCACTGCAAATGAACTCTGAAATGGTTGAAAATTGGCATGGTATCATAATTTCAACCACGTAGCATGTGCTAAAAAGTTGAGAGGGTTATGGCAAAAACTGGATGCACTTCGTGTACGAACTGGACAATCTCTTTCGAAGTGTCAGGGTTTTGGACAAAAACTCTTCTGTTACAAAAGGATTTTAATTTTTTAAACATATTTGAACTCAAGACTTTTTCTGCATTCAATATGAACCATTCAAACCCACATCATCACTTTTCAAACCTTTTCTGACTTCATTTGCTAATTTTCATGCATTTCATGATTTATTTTGAGCTAACATGACCCTGAGATTGAAAAGCACTGCATATGAACTCTGAAATGGTTGAAAATTGGCATGGTATCATAATTTCACCCACGTAGCATGTGCTAAAAAGTTGAGAGGGTTACGGCAAAAACTGGATGCACTTCGTGTACGAACTGGACAATCTCTTTCGAAGTGTCAGGGTTTTGGACGAAAACTCTTCTGTTACAAAAGGATTTCAATTTTTTAAACATATTTGAACTCAAGACTTTTTCTGCATTCAATTTCACCCACGTAGCATGTGCTAAAAAGTTGAGAGGGTTACGGCAAAAACTGGATACACTTCGCGTACGAACGGGACAATCTCTTTCGAAGTGTCAGGGTTTTGGACAAAAACTCTTTTGTTACAAAAGAATTTCAATTTTTTAAACATATTTGAACTCAAGACTTTTTCTGCATTCAATATGCACCATTCAAAGCCACATCATCACTTTTCAAACCTTTTCTGACTTCATTTGCTATTTTTCATGCATTTCATGATTTATTTTTAGCTAAAATGACCCTGAAATGACAAGCACTGCAAATGAACTCTGAAATAGTTGAAAGTTGGCATGGTATCATCATTTCACCCACATAGCATGTGCTAAAAAGTTGAGAGGGTTATGGCAAAAACTGGATGCACTTCGTGTCCGAACTAGACAATCTCTCTCGAAGTGTCAGGGTTTTGGACAAAAACTCTTCTGTTACAAAAGGATTTCAATTTTTTAAACATATTTGAACTCAAGAATTTTTCTGCATTCAATATGAACCATTCAAAGCCACATCATCACTTTTCAAACCTTTTCTGACTTCATTTGATATTTTTCATGCATTTCATGATTTATTTTGAGCTAAGATGACCCTGAGATTGAAAAGCACTGCAAATGAACTCTGAAATGGTTGAAAATTGGCATGGTAGCATCATTTCACCCACGTAGCATGTGATAAAAAGTTGAGAGGGTTTTGGCAAAAACTGGATGCACTTCGTGTACGAACTGGACAATCTCTTTCGAAGTGTCAGGGTTTTGGACAAAAACTCTTCTGTTACAAAAGGATTTTAATTTTTTAAACATATTTGAACTCAAGACTTTTTCTGCATTCAATATGCACCATTCAAAGCCACATCATCACTTTTCAAACTTTTTCTGACTTCATTTGCTATTTTTCATGCATTTCATAATTTATTTTGAGCTAAGATGACCCTGAGATTGAAAACCACTGCAAATGAACTCTGAAATGGTTGATTTTGGCATGGTATCATAATTTCACCCACGTAGCATGTGCTAAAAAGTTGAGAGGGTTACGACAAAAACTGGATGCACTTCGTGTCCGAACTAGACAATCTCTTTCGAAGTGTTAGGGTTTTGGATGAAAACTCTTCTGTTTCAAAAGGATTTCAATTTTTTAAACATATTTGAACTCAAGACTTTTTCTGCATTCAATATGCACCATTCAAAGCCACATCATCACTTTTCAAACCTTTTCTGACTTCATTTGCTATTTTTCATGCATTTCATGATTTATTTTGAGCTAAGATGACCCTGAGATTGAAAAGCACTTCAAATGAACTCTGAAATGGTTGAAAATTGGCATGGTATCATAATTTCACCCACGTAGCATGTGCTAAAACGTTGAGAGGGTTACGGCAAAAACTGGATGCACTTCGTGTACGAACTGGACAATCTCTTTCGAAGTGTCACGGTTTTGGACAAAAACTCTTCTGTTACAAAAGGATTTTAATTTTTTAAACATATTTGAACTCAAGACTTTTTCTGCATTCAATATGCACCATTCAAAGCCACATCATCACTTTTCAAACCTTTTCTGACTTCATTTGCTATTTTTCATGCATTTCATGATTTATTTTGAGCTAAGATGACCCTGAGAATGAAAAGCACTGCAAATGAACTCTGAAATGGTTGAAAATTGGCATGGTATCATAATTTCACCCACGTAGCATGTGCTAAAAAGTTGAGAGGGTTACGGCAAAAACTGGATGCACTTCGTGTACGAACTGGACAATCTCTTTCGAAGTGTCAGGGTTTTGGACGAAAACTCTTCTGTTACAAAAGGATTTCAATTTTTTAAACATATTTGAACTCAAGACTTTTTCTGCATTCAATTTCACCCACGTAGCATGTGCTAAAAAGTTGAGAGGGTTACGGCAAAAACTGGATACACTTCGCGTACGAACGGGACAATCTCTTTCGAAGTGTCAGGGTTTTGGACAAAAACTCTTGTGTTACAAAAGAATTTCAATTTTTTAAACATATTTGAACTCAAGACTTTTTCTGCATTCAATATGCACCATTCAAAGCCACATCATCACTTTTCAAACCTTTTCTGACTTCATTTGCTATTTTTCATGCATTTCATGATTTATTTTCAGCTAAAATGACCCTGAAATGACAAGCACTGCAAATGAACTCTGAAATAGTTGAAAGTTGGCATGGTATCATCATTTCACCCACATAGCATGTGCTAAAAAGTTGAGAGGGTTATGGCAAAAACTGGATGCACTTCGTGTCCGAACTAGACAATCTCTCTCGAAGTGTCAGGGTTTTGGACAATAACTCTTCTGTTACAAAAGGATTTCAATTTTTTAAACATATTTGAACTCAAGAATTTTTCTGCATTCAATATGAACCATTCAAAGCCACATCATCACTTTTCAAACCTTTTCTGACTTCATTTGATATTTTTCATGCATTTCATGATTTATTTTGAGCTAAGATGACCCTGAGATTGAAAAGCACTGCAAATGAACTCTGAAATGGTTGAAAATTGGCATGGTAGCATCATTTCACCCACGTAGCATGTGATAAAAAGTTGAGAGGGTTTTGGCAAAAACTGGATGCACTTCGTGTACGAACTGGACAATCTCTTTCGAAGTGTCAGGGTTTTGGACAAAAACTCTTCTGTTACAAAAGGATTTTAATTTTTTAAACATATTTGAACTCAAGACTTTTTCTGCATTCAATATGCACCATTCAAAGCCACATCATCACTTTTCAAACTTTTTCTGACTTCATTTGCTATTTTTCATGCATTTCATAATTTATTTTGAGCTAAGATGACCCTGAGATTGAAAACCACTGCAAATGAACTCTGAAATGGTTGATTTTGGCATGGTATCATAATTTCACCCACGTAGCATGTGGTAAAAAGTTGAGAGGGTTACGACAAAAACTGGATGCACTTCGTGTCCGAACTAGACAATCTCTTTCGAAGTGTTAGGGTTTTGGATGAAAACTCTTCTGTTTCAAAAGGATTTCAATTTTTTAAACATATTTGAACTCAAGACTTTTTCTGCATTCAATATGCACCATTCAAAGCCACATCATCACTTTTCAAACCTTTTCTGACTTCATTTGCTATTTTTCATGCATTTCATGATTTATTTTGAGCTAAGATGACCCTGAGATTGAAAAGCACTTCAAATGAACTCTGAAATGGTTGAAAATTGGCATGGTATCATAATTTCACCCACGTAGCATGTGCTAAAACGTTGAGAGGGTTACGGCAAAAACTGGATGCACTTCGTGTACGAACTGGACAATCTCTTTCGAAGTGTCAGGGTTTTGGACAAAAACTCTTCTGTTACAAAAGGATTTTAATTTTTTAAACATATTTGAACTCAAGACTTTTTCTGCATTCAATATGAACCATTCAAAGCCACATCATCACTTTTCAAACCTTTTCTGACTTCATTTGCTAATTTTCATGCATTTCATGATTTATTTTGAGCTAACATGACCCTGAGATTGAAAAGCACTGCATATGAACTCTGAAATGGTTGAAAATTGGCATGGTATCATAATTTCACCCACGTAGCATGTGCTAAAAAGTTGAGAGGGTTACGGCAAAAACTGGATGCACTTCGTGTACGAACTGGACAATCTCTTTCGAAGTGTCAGGGTTTTGGACGAAAACTCTTCTGTTACAAAAGGATTTCAATTTTTTAAACATATTTGAACTCAAGACTTTTTCTGCATTCAATTTCACCCACGTAGCATGTGCTAAAAAGTTGAGAGGGTTACGGCAAAAACTGGATACACTTCGCGTACGAACGGGACAATCTCTTTCGAAGTGTCAGGGTTTTGGACAAAAACTCTTCTGTTACAAAAGAATTTCAATTTTTTAAACATATTTGAACTCAAGACTTTTTCTGCATTCAATATGCACCATTCAAAGCCACATCATCACTTTTCAAACCTTTTCTGACTTCATTTGCTATTTTTCATGCATTTCATGATTTATTTTTAGCTAAAATGACCCTGAAATGACAAGCACTGCAAATGAACTCTGAAATAGTTGAAAGTTGGCATGGTATCATCATTTCACCCACATAGCATGTGCTAAAAAGTTGAGAGGGTTATGGCAAAAACTGGATGCACTTCGTGTCCGAACTAGACAATCTCTCTCGAAGTGTCAGGGTTTTGGACAAAAACTCTTCTGTTACAAAAGGATTTCAATTTTTTAAACATATTTGAACTCAAGAATTTTTCTGCATTCAATATGAACCATTCAAAGCCACATCATCACTTTTCAAACCTTTTCTGACTTCATTTGATATTTTTCATGCATTTCATGATTTATTTTGAGCTAAGATGACCCTGAGATTGAAAAGCACTGCAAATGAACTCTGAAATGGTTGAAAATTGGCATGGTAGCATCATTTCACCCACGTAGCATGTGCTAAAAAGTTGAGAGGGTTATGGCAAAAACTGGATGCACTTCGTGTACGAACTGGACAATCTCTTTCGAAGTGTCAGGGTTTTGGACAAAAACTCTTCTGTTACAAAAGGATTTTAATTTTTTAAACATATTTGAACTCAAGACTTTTTCTGCATTCAATATGCACCATTCAAAGCCACATCATCACTTTTCAAACTTTTTCTGACTTCATTTGCTATTTTTCATGCATTTCATAATTTATTTTGAGCTAAGATGACCCTGAGATTGAAAACCACTGCAAATGAACTCTAAAATGGTTGAATTTTGGCATGGTATCATAATTTCACCCACGTAGCATGTGCTAAAAAGTTGAGAGGGTTACGACAAAAACTGGATGCACTTCGTGTCCGAACTAGACAATCTCTTTCGAAGTGTTAGGGTTTTGGATGAAAACTCTTCTGTTTCAAAAGGATTTCAATTTTTTAAACATATTTGAACTCAAGACTTTTTCTGCATTCAATATGCACCATTCAAAGCCACATCATCACTTTTCAAACCTTTTCTGACTTCATTTGCTATTTTTCATGCATTTCATGATTTATTTTGAGCTAAGATGACCCTGAGATTGAAAAGCACTTCAAATGAACTCTGAAATGGTTGAAAATTGGCATGGTATCATAATTTCACCCACGTAGCATGTGCTAAAACGTTGAGAGGGTTACGGCAAAAACTGGATGCACTTCGTGTACGAACTGGACAATCTCTTTCGAAGTGTCAGGGTTTTGGACAAAAACTCTTCTGTTACAAAAGGATTTTAATTTTTTAAACATATTTGAACTCAAGACTTTTTCTGCATTCAATATGAACCATTGAAAGCCGCATCATCACTTTTCAAACCTTTTCTGACTTCATTTGATATTTTTCATGTATTTCATGATTTATTTTGAGCTAAGATGACCCTGAGATTGAAAAGCACTGCAAATGAACTCTGAAATGGTTGAAAATTGGCATGGTATCATAATTTCACCCACGTAGCATGTGCTAAAAAGTTGAGAGGGTTATGGCAAAAACTGGATGCACTTCGTGTACGAACTGGACAATCTCTTTCGAAGTGTCAGGGTTTTGGACAAAAACTCTTCTGTTACAAAAGGATTTTAATTTTTTAAATATATTTGAACTCAAGACTTTTTCTGCATTCAATATGAACCATTCAAAGCCACATCATCACTTTTCAAACCTTTTCTGACTTCATTTGCTAATTTTCATGCATTTCATGATTTATTTTGAGCTAACATGACCCTGAGATTGAAAAGCACTGCATATGAACTCTGAAATGGTTGAAAATTGGCATGGTATCATAATTTCACCCACGTAGCATGTGCTAAAAAGTTGAGAGGGTTACGGCAAAAACAGGATGCACTTCGTGTACGAAGTGGACAATCTCTTTCGAAGTGTCAGGGTTTTGGACGAAAACTCTTCTTTACAAAAGGATTTCAATTTTTTAAACATATTTGAACTCAAGACTTTTTCTGCATTCAATTTCACCCACGTAGCATGTGCTAAAAATTTGAGAGGGTTACGGCAAAAACTGGATACACTTCGTGTACGAACGGGACAATCTCTTTCGAAGTGTCAGGGTTTTGGACAAAAACTCTTCTGTTACAAAAGGATTTCAATTTTTTAAACATATTTGAACTCAAGACTTTTTCTGCATTCAATATGCACCATTCAAAGCCACATCATCACTTTTCAAACCTTTTCTGACTTCATTTGCTATTTTTCATGCATTTCATGATTTATTTTGAGCTAAGATGACCCTGAGATTGAAAAGCACTTCAAATGAACTCTGAAATGGTTGAAAATTGGCATGGTATCATAATTTCACCCACGTAGCATGTGCTAAAACGTTGAGAGGGTTACGGCAAAAACTGGATGCACTTCGTGTACGAACTGGACAATCTCTTTCGAAGTGTCAGGGTTTTGGACAAAAACTCTTCTGTTACAAAAGGATTTTAATTTTTTAAACATATTTGAACTCAAGACTTTTTCTGCATTCAATATGAACCATTGAAAGCCGCATCATCACTTTTCAAACCTTTTCTGACTTCATTTGATATTTTTCATGTATTTCATGATTTATTTTGAGCTAAGATGACCCTGAGATTGAAAAGCACTGCAAATGAACTCTGAAATGGTTGAAAATTGGCATGGTATCATAATTTCACCCACGTAGCATGTGCTAAAAAGTTGAGAGGGTTATGGCAAAAACTGGATGCACTTCGTGTACGAACTGGACAATCTCTTTCGAAGTGTCAGGGTTTTGGACAAAAACTCTTCTGTTACAAAAGGATTTTAATTTTTTAAATATATTTGAACTCAAGACTTTTTCTGCATTCAATATGAACCATTCAAAGCCACATCATCACTTTTCAAACCTTTTCTGACTTCATTTGCTAATTTTCATGCATTTCATGATTTATTTTGAGCTAACATGACCCTGAGATTGAAAAGCACTGCATATGAACTCTGAAATGGTTGAAAATTGGCATGGTATCATAATTTCACCCACGTAGCATGTGCTAAAAAGTTGAGAGGGTTACGGCAAAAACAGGATGCACTTCGTGTACGAAGTGGACAATCTCTTTCGAAGTGTCAGGGTTTTGGACGAAAACTCTTCTTTACAAAAGGATTTCAATTTTTTAAACATATTTGAACTCAAGACTTTTTCTGCATTCAATTTCACCCACGTAGCATGTGCTAAAAATTTGAGAGGGTTACGGCAAAAACTGGATACACTTCGTGTACGAACGGGACAATCTCTTTCGAAGTGTCAGGGTTTTGGACAAAAACTCTTCTGTTACAAAAGGATTTCAATTTTTTAAACATATTTGAACTCAAGACTTTTTCTGCATTCAATATGCACCATTCAAAGCCACATCATCACTTTTCAAACCTTTTCTGACTTCATTTGCTATTTTTCATGCATTTCATGATTTATTTTGAGCTAAGATGACCCTGAGATTGAAAAGCACTTCAAATGAACTCTGAAATGGTTGAAAATTGGCATGGTATCATAATTTCACCCACGTAGCATGTGCTAAAACGTTGAGAGGGTTACGGCAAAAACTGGATGCACTTCGTGTACGAACTGGACAATCTCTTTCGAAGTGTCAGGGTTTTGGACAAAAACTCTTCTGTTACAAAAGGATTTTAATTTTTTAAACATATTTGAACTCAAGACTTTTTCTGCATTCAATATGAACCATTGAAAGCCGCATCATCACTTTTCAAACCTTTTCTGACTTCATTTGATATTTTTCATGTATTTCATGATTTATTTTGAGCTAAGATGACCCTGAGATTGAAAAGCACTGCAAATGAACTCTGAAATGGTTGAAAATTGGCATGGTATCATAATTTCACCCACGTAGCATGTGCTAAAAAGTTGAGAGGGTTATGGCAAAAACTGGATGCACTTCGTGTACGAACTGGACAATCTCTTTCGAAGTGTCAGGGTTTTGGACAAAAACTCTTCTGTTACAAAAGGATTTTAATTTTTTAAATATATTTGAACTCAAGACTTTTTCTGCATTCAATATGAACCATTCAAAGCCACATCATCACTTTTCAAACCTTTTCTGACTTCATTTGCTAATTTTCATGCATTTCATGATTTATTTTGAGCTAACATGACCCTGAGATTGAAAAGCACTGCATATGAACTCTGAAATGGTTGAAAATTGGCATGGTATCATAATTTCACCCACGTAGCATGTGCTAAAAAGTTGAGAGGGTTACGGCAAAAACAGGATGCACTTCGTGTACGAAGTGGACAATCTCTTTCGAAGTGTCAGGGTTTTGGACGAAAACTCTTCTTTACAAAAGGATTTCAATTTTTTAAACATATTTGAACTCAAGACTTTTTCTGCATTCAATTTCACCCACGTAGCATGTGCTAAAAATTTGAGAGGGTTACGGCAAAAACTGGATACACTTCGTGTACGAACGGGACAATCTCTTTCGAAGTGTCAGGGTTTTGGACAAAAACTCTTCTGTTACAAAAGGATTTCAATTTTTTAAACATATTTGAACTCAAGACTTTTTCTGCATTCAATATGCACCATTCAAAGCCACATCATCACTTTTCAAACCTTTTCTGACTTCATTTGCTATTTTTCATGCATTTCATGATTTATTTTTAGCTAAAATGACCCTGAAATGACAAGCACTGAAAATGAACTCTGAAATAGTTGAAAGTTGGCATGGTATCATCATTTCACCCACATAGCATGTGCTAAAAAGTTGAGAGGGTTATGGCAAAAACTGGATGCACTTCGTGTCCGAACTGGACAATCTCTCTCGAAGTGTCAGGGTTTTGGACAAAAACTCTTCTGTTACAAAAGGATTTCAATTTTTTAAACATATTTGAACTCAAGAATTTTTCTGCATTCAATATGAACCATTCAAAGCCACATCATCACTTTTCAAACCTTTTCTGACTTCATTTGATATTTTTCATGCGTTTCATGATTTATTTTGAGCTAAGATGACCCTGAGATTGAAAAGCACTGCAAATGAACTCTGAAATGGTTGAAAATTGGCATGGTAGCATAATTTCACCCACGTAGCATGTGCTAGAAAGTTGAGAGGGTTATGGCAAAAACTGGATGCACTTCGTGTACGAACTGGACAATCTCTTTTGAAGTGTCAGGGTTTTGGACAAAAACTCTTCTGTTACAAAAGAATTTTAATTTTTTAAACATATTTGAACTCAAGACTTTTTCTGCATTCAATATGCACCATTCAAAGCCACATCATCACTTTTCAAACTTTTTCTGACTTCATTTGCTATTTTTCATGCATTTCATAATTTATTTTGAGCTAAGATGACCCTGAGATTGAAAAGCACTGCAAATGAACTCTAAAATGGTTGAATTTTGGCATGGTATCATAATTTCACCCACGTAGCATGTGCTAAAAAGTTGAGAGGGTTACGACAAAAAATGGATGCACTTCGTGTCCGAACTAGACAATCTCTTTCGAAGTGTTAGGGTTTTGGACGAAAACTCATCTGTTTCGAAAGGATTTCAATTTTTTAAACATATTTGAACTCAAGACTTTTTCTGCATTCAATATGCACCATTCAAAGCCACATCATCACTTTTCAAACCTTTTCTGACTTCATTTCCTATTTTTCATGCATTTCATGATTTATTTTTAGCTAAAATGACCCTGAAATGACAAGCACTGCAAATGAACTCTGAAATAGTTGAAAGTTGGCATGGTATCATCATTTCACCCACATAGCATGTGCTAAAAAGTTGAGAGGGTTATGGCAAAAACTGGATGCACTTCGTGTCCGAACTAGACAATCTCTCTCGAAGTGTCAGGGTTTTGGACAAAAACTCTTCTGTTACAAAAGGATTTCAATTTTTTAAACATATTTGAACTCAAGAATTTTTCTGCATTCAATATGAACCATTCAAAGCCACATCATCACTTTTCAAACCTTTTCTGACTTCATTTGATATTTTTCATGCATTTCATGATTTATTTTGAGCTAAGATGACCCTGAGATTGAAAAGCACTGCAAATGAACTCTGAAATGGTTGAAAATTGGCATGGTAGCATCATTTCACCCACTTAGCATGTGCTAAAAAGTTGAGAGGGTTATGGCAAAAACTGGATGCACTTCGTGTACGAACTGGACAATCTCTTTCGAAGTGTCAGGGTTTTGGACAAAAACTCTTCTGTTACAAAAGGATTTTAATTTTTTAACATATTTGAACTCAAGACTTTTTCTGCATTCAATATGCACCATTCAAAGCCACATCATCACTTTTCAAACTTTTTCTGACTTCATTTGCTATTTTTCATGCATTTCATAATTTATTTTGAGCTAAGATGACCCTGAGATTGAAAACCACTGCAAATGAACTCTAAAATGGTTGAATTTTGGCATGGTATCATAATTTCACCCACGTAGCATGTGCTAAAAAGTTGAGAGGGTTACGACAAAAACTGGATGCACTTCGTGTCCGAACTAGACAATCTCTTTCGAAGTGTTAGGGTTTTGGATGAAAACTCTTCTGTTTCAAAAGGATTTCAATTTTTTAAACATATTTGAACTCAAGACTTTTTCTGCATTCAATATGCACCATTCAAAGCCACATCATCACTTTTCAAACCTTTTCTGACTTCATTTGCTATTTTTCATGCATTTCATGATTTATTTTGAGCTAAGATGACCCTGAGATTGAAAAGCACTTCAAATGAACTCTGAAATGGTTGAAAATTGGCATGGTATCATAATTTCACCCACGTAGCATGTGCTAAAACGTTGAGAGGGTTACGGCAAAAACTGGATGCACTTCGTGTACGAACTGGACAATCTCTTTCGAAGTGTCAGGGTTTTGGACAAAAACTCTTCTGTTACAAAAGGATTTTAATTTTTTAAACATATTTGAACTCAAGACTTTTTCTGCATTCAATATGAACCATTCAAAGCCACATCATCACTTTTCAAACCTTTTCTGACTTCATTTGCTATTTTTCATGCATTTCATGATTTATTTTTAGCTAAAATGACCCTGAAATGACAAGCACTGCAAATGAACTCTGAAATAGTTGAAAGTTGGCATGGTATCATCATTTCACCCACATAGCATGTGCTAAAAAGTTGAGAGGGTTATGGCAAAAACTGGATGCACTTCGTGTCCGAACTAGACAATCTCTCTCGAAGTGTCAGGGTTTTGGACAAAAACTCTTCTGTTACAAAAGGATTTCAATTTTTTAAACATATTTGAACTCAAGAATTTTTCTGCATTCAATATGAACCATTCAAAGCCACATCATCACTTTTCAAACCTTTTCTGACTTCATTTGATATTTTTCATGCGTTTCATGATTTATTTTGAGCTAAGATGACCCTGAGATTGAAAAGCACTGCAAATGAACTCTGAAATGGTTGAAAATTGGCATGGTAGCATCATTTCACCCACTTAGCATGTGCTAAAAAGTTGAGAGGGTTTTGGCAAAAACTGGATGCACTTCGTGTACGAACTGGACAATCTCTTTCGAAGTGTCAGGGTTTTGGACAAAAACTCTTCTGTTACAAAAGGATTTTAATTTTTTAAACATATTTGAACTCAAGACTTTTTCTGCATTCAATATGCACCATTCAAAGCCACATCATCACTTTTCAAACTTTTTCTGACTTCATTTGCTATTTTTCATGCATTTCATAATTTATTTTGAGCTAAGATGACCCTGAGATTGAAAACCACTGCAAATGAACTCTGAAATGGTTGATTTTGGCATGGTATCATAATTTCACCCACGTAGCATGTGGTAAAAAGTTGAGAGGGTTACGACAAAAACTGGATGCACTTCGTGTCCGAACTAGACAATCTCTTTCGAAGTGTTAGGGTTTTGGATGAAAACTCTTCTGTTTCAAAAGGATTTCAATTTTTTAAACATATTTGAACTCAAGACTTTTTCTGCATTCAATATGCACCATTCAAAGCCACATCATCACTTTTCAAACCTTTTCTGACTTCATTTGCTATTTTTCATGCATTTCATGATTTATTTTGAGCTAAGATGACCCTGAGATTGAAAAGCACTTCAAATGAACTCTGAAATGGTTGAAAATTGGCATGGTATCATAATTTCACCCACGTAGCATGTGCTAAAACGTTGAGAGGGTTACGGCAAAAACTGGATGCACTTCGTGTACGAACTGGACAATCTCTTTCGAAGTGTCAGGGTTTTGGACAAAAACTCTTCTGTTACAAAAGGATTTTAATTTTTTAAACATATTTGAACTCAAGACTTTTTCTGCATTCAATATGAACCATTCAAAGCCACATCATCACTTTTCAAACCTTTTCTGACTTCATTTGCTAATTTTCATGCATTTCATGATTTATTTTGAGCTAACATGACCCTGAGATTGAAAAGCACTGCATATGAACTCTGAAATGGTTGAAAATTGGCATGGTATCATAATTTCACCCACGTAGCATGTGCTAAAAAGTTGAGAGGGTTACGGCAAAAACTGGATGCACTTCGTGTACGAACTGGACAATCTCTTTCGAAGTGTCAGGGTTTTGGACGAAAACTCTTCTGTTACAAAAGGATTTCAATTTTTTAAACATATTTGAACTCAAGACTTTTTCTGCATTCAATTTCACCCACGTAGCATGTGCTAAAAAGTTGAGAGGGTTACGGCAAAAACTGGATACACTTCGCGTACGAACGGGACAATCTCTTTCGAAGTGTCAGGGTTTTGGACAAAAACTCTTCTGTTACAAAAGAATTTCAATTTTTTAAACATATTTGAACTCAAGACTTTTTCTGCATTCAATATGCACCATTCAAAGCCACATCATCACTTTTCAAACCTTTTCTGACTTCATTTGCTATTTTTCATGCATTTCATGATTTATTTTTAGCTAAAATGACCCTGAAATGACAAGCACTGCAAATGAACTCTGAAATAGTTGAAAGTTGGCATGGTATCATCATTTCACCCACATAGCATGTGCTAAAAAGTTGAGAGGGTTATGGCAAAAACTGGATGCACTTCGTGTCCGAACTAGACAATCTCTCTCGAAGTGTCAGGGTTTTGGACAAAAACTCTTCTGTTACAAAAGGATTTCAATTTTTTAAACATATTTGAACTCAAGAATTTTTCTGCATTCAATATGAACCATTCAAAGCCACATCATCACTTTTCAAACCTTTTCTGACTTCATTTGATATTTTTCATGCATTTCATGATTTATTTTGAGCTAAGATGACCCTGAGATTGAAAAGCACTGCAAATGAACTCTGAAATGGTTGAAAATTGGCATGGTAGCATCATTTCACCCACGTAGCATGTGCTAAAAAGTTGAGAGGGTTATGGCAAAAACTGGATGCACTTCGTGTACGAACTGGACAATCTCTTTCGAAGTGTCAGGGTTTTGGACAAAAACTCTTCTGTTACAAAAGGATTTTAATTTTTTAAACATATTTGAACTCAAGACTTTTTCTGCATTCAATATGCACCATTCAAAGCCACATCATCACTTTTCAAACTTTTTCTGACTTCATTTGCTATTTTTCATGCATTTCATAATTTATTTTGAGCTAAGATGACCCTGAGATTGAAAACCACTGCAAATGAACTCTAAAATGGTTGAATTTTGGCATGGTATCATAATTTCACCCACGTAGCATGTGCTAAAAAGTTGAGAGGGTTACGACAAAAACTGGATGCACTTCGTGTCCGAACTAGACAATCTCTTTCGAAGTGTTAGGGTTTTGGATGAAAACTCTTCTGTTTCAAAAGGATTTCAATTTTTTAAACATATTTGAACTCAAGACTTTTTCTGCATTCAATATGCACCATTCAAAGCCACATCATCACTTTTCAAACCTTTTCTGACTTCATTTGCTATTTTTCATGCATTTCATGATTTATTTTGAGCTAAGATGACCCTGAGATTGAAAAGCACTTCAAATGAACTCTGAAATGGTTGAAAATTGGCATGGTATCATAATTTCACCCACGTAGCATGTGCTAAAACGTTGAGAGGGTTACGGCAAAAACTGGATGCACTTCGTGTACGAACTGGACAATCTCTTTCGAAGTGTCAGGGTTTTGGACAAAAACTCTTCTGTTACAAAAGGATTTTAATTTTTTAAACATATTTGAACTCAAGACTTTTTCTGCATTCAATATGAACCATTGAAAGCCGCATCATCACTTTTCAAACCTTTTCTGACTTCATTTGATATAATTCATGTATTTCATGATTTATTTTGAGCTAAGATGACCCTGAGATTGAAAAGCACTGCAAATGAACTCTGAAATGGTTGAAAATTGGCATGGTATCATAATTTCACCCACGTAGCATGTGCTAAAAAGTTGAGAGGGTTATGGCAAAAACTGGATGCACTTCGTGTACGAACTGGACAATCTCTTTCGAAGTGTCAGGGTTTTGGACAAAAACTCTTCTGTTACAAAAGGATTTTAATTTTTTAAATATATTTGAACTCAAGACTTTTTCTGCATTCAATATGAACCATTCAAAGCCACATCATCACTTTTCAAACCTTTTCTGACTTCATTTGCTAATTTTCATGCATTTCATGATTTATTTTGAGCTAACATGACCCTGAGATTGAAAAGCACTGCATATGAACTCTGAAATGGTTGAAAATTGGCATGGTATCATAATTTCACCCACGTAGCATGTGCTAAAAAGTTGAGAGGGTTACGGCAAAAACAGGATGCACTTCGTGTACGAAGTGGACAATCTCTTTCGAAGTGTCAGGGTTTTGGACGAAAACTCTTCTTTACAAAAGGATTTCAATTTTTTAAACATATTTGAACTCAAGACTTTTTCTGCATTCAATTTCACCCACGTAGCATGTGCTAAAAATTTGAGAGGGTTACGGCAAAAACTGGATACACTTCGTGTACGAACGGGACAATCTCTTTCGAAGTGTCAGGGTTTTGGACAAAAACTCTTCTGTTACAAAAGGATTTCAATTTTTTAAACATATTTGAACTCAAGACTTTTTCTGCATTCAATATGCACCATTCAAAGCCACATCATCACTTTTCAAACCTTTTCTGACTTCATTTGCTATTTTTCATGCATTTCATGATTTATTTTTAGCTAAAATGACCCTGAAATGACAAGCACTGAAAATGAACTCTGAAATAGTTGAAAGTTGGCATGGTATCATCATTTCACCCACATAGCATGTGCTAAAAAGTTGAGAGGGTTATGGCAAAAACTGGATGCACTTCGTGTCCGAACTGGACAATCTCTCTCGAAGTGTCAGGGTTTTGGACAAAAACTCTTCTGTTACAAAAGGATTTCAATTTTTTAAACATATTTGAACTCAAGAATTTTTCTGCATTCAATATGAACCATTCAAAGCCACATCATCACTTTTCAAACCTTTTCTGACTTCATTTGATATTTTTCATGCGTTTCATGATTTATTTTGAGCTAAGATGACCCTGAGATTGAAAAGCACTGCAAATGAACTCTGAAATGGTTGAAAATTGGCATGGTAGCATAATTTCACCCACGTAGCATGTGCTAGAAAGTTGAGAGGGTTATGGCAAAAACTGGATGCACTTCGTGTACGAACTGGACAATCTCTTTTGAAGTGTCAGGGTTTTGGACAAAAACTCTTCTGTTACAAAAGAATTTTAATTTTTTAAACATATTTGAACTCAAGACTTTTTCTGCATTCAATATGCACCATTCAAAGCCACATCATCACTTTTCAAACTTTTTCTGACTTAATTTGCTATTTTTCATGCATTTCATAATTTATTTTGAGCTAAGATGACCCTGAGATTGAAAAGCACTGCAAATGAACTCTAAAATGGTTGAATTTTGGCATGGTATCATAATTTCACCCACGTAGCATGTGCTAAAAAGTTGAGAGGGTTACGACAAAAAATGGATGCACTTCGTGTCCGAACTAGACAATCTCTTTCGAAGTGTTAGGGTTTTGGACGAAAACTCATCTGTTTCGAAAGGATTTCAATTTTTTAAACATATTTGAACTCAAGACTTTTTCTGCATTCAATATGCACCATTCAAAGCCACATCATCACTTTTCAAACCTTTTCTGACTTCATTTCCTATTTTTCATGCATTTCATGATTTATTTTTAGCTAAAATGACCCTGAAATGACAAGCACTGCAAATGAACTCTGAAATAGTTGAAAGTTGGCATGGTATCATCATTTCACCCACATAGCATGTGCTAAAAAGTTGAGAGGGTTATGGCAAAAACTGGATGCACTTCGTGTCCGAACTAGACAATCTCTCTCGAAGTGTCAGGGTTTTGGACAAAAACTCTTCTGTTACAAAAGGATTTCAATTTTTTAAACATATTTGAACTCAAGAATTTTTCTGCATTCAATATGAACCATTCAAAGCCACATCATCACTTTTCAAACCTTTTCTGACTTCATTTGATATTTTTCATGCATTTCATGATTTATTTTGAGCTAAGATGACCCTGAGATTGAAAAGCACTGCAAATGAACTCTGAAATGGTTGAAAATTGGCATGGTAGCATCATTTCACCCACTTAGCATGTGCTAAAAAGTTGAGAGGGTTATGGCAAAAACTGGATGCACTTCGTGTACGAACTGGACAATCTCTTTCGAAGTGTCAGGGTTTTGGACAAAAACTCTTCTGTTACAAAAGGATTTTAATTTTTTAAACATATTTGAACTCAAGACTTTTTCTGCATTCAATATGCACCATTCAAAGCCACATCATCACTTTTCAAAAATTTTCTGACTTCATTTGCTATTTTTCATGCATTTCATAATTTATTTTGAGCTAAGATGACCCTGAGATTGAAAACCACTGCAAATGAACTCTAAAATGGTTGAATTTTGGCATGGTATCATAATTTCACCCACGTAGCATGTGCTAAAAAGTTGAGAGGGTTACGACAAAAACTGGATGCACTTCGTGTCCGAACTAGACAATCTCTTTCGAAGTGTTAGGGTTTTGGATGAAAACTCTTCTGTTTCAAAAGGATTTCAATTTTTTAAACATATTTGAACTCAAGACTTTTTCTGCATTCAATATGCACCATTCAAAGCCACATCATCACTTTTCAAACCTTTTCTGACTTCATTTGCTATTTTTCATGCATTTCATGATTTATTTTGAGCTAAGATGACCCTGAGATTGAAAAGCACTTCAAATGAACTCTGAAATGGTTGAAAATTGGCATGGTATCATAATTTCACCCACATAGCATGTGCTAAAACGTTGAGAGGGTTACGGCAAAAACTGGATGCACTTCGTGTACGAACTGGACAATCTCTTTCGAAGTGTCAGGGTTTTGGACAAAAACTCTTCTGTTACAAAAGGATTTTAATTTTTTAAACATATTTGAACTCAAGACTTTTTCTGCATTCAATATGAACCATTGAAAGCCGCATCATCACTTTTCAAACCTTTTCTGACTTCATTTGATATTTTTCATGTATTTCATGATTTATTTTGAGCTAAGATGACCCTGAGATTGAAAAGCACTGCAAATGAACTCTGAAATGGTTGAAAATTGGCATGGTATCATAATTTCACCCACGTAGCATGTGCTAAAAAGTTGAGAGGGTTATGGCAAAAACTGGATGCACTTCGTGTACGAACTGGACAATCTCTTTCGAAGTGTCAGGGTTTTGGACAAAAACTCTTCTGTTACAAAAGGATTTTAATTTTTTAAATATATTTGAACTCAAGACTTTTTCTGCATTCAATATGAACCATTCAAAGCCACATCATCACTTTTCAAACCTTTTCTGACTTCATTTGCTAATTTTCATGCATTTCATGATTTATTTTGAGCTAACATGACCCTGAGATTGAAAAGCACTGCATATGAACTCTGAAATGGTTGAAAATTGGCATGGTATCATAATTTCACCCACGTAGCATGTGCTAAAAAGTTGAGAGGGTTACGGCAAAAACAGGATGCACTTCGTGTACGAAGTGGACAATCTCTTTCGAAGTGTCAGGGTTTTGGACGAAAACTCTTCTTTACAAAAGGATTTCAATTTTTTAAACATATTTGAACTCAAGACTTTTTCTGCATTCAATTTCACCCACGTAGCATGGGCTAAAAATTTGAGAGGGTTACGGCAAAAACTGGATACACTTCGTGTACGAACGGGACAATCTCTTTCGAAGTGTCAGGGTTTTGGACAAAAACTCTTCTGTTACAAAAGGATTTCAATTTTTTAAACATATTTGAACTCAAGACTTTTTCTGCATTCAATATGCACCATTCAAAGCCACATCATCACTTTTCAAACCTTTTCTGACTTCATTTGCTATTTTTCATGCATTTCATGATTTATTTTTAGCTAAAATGACCCTGAAATGACAAGCACTGAAAATGAACTCTGAAATAGTTGAAAGTTGGCATGGTATCATCATTTCACCCACATAGCATGTGCTAAAAAGTTGAGAGGGTTATGGCAAAAACTGGATGCACTTCGTGTCCGAACTGGACAATCTCTCTCGAAGTGTCAGGGTTTTGGACAAAAACTCTTCTGTTACAAAAGGATTTCAATTTTTTAAACATATTTGAACTCAAGAATTTTTCTGCATTCAATATGAACCATTCAAAGCCACATCATCACTTTTCAAACCTTTTCTGACTTCATTTGATATTTTTCATGCGTTTCATGATTTATTTTGAGCTAAGATAACCCTGAGATTGAAAAGCACTGCAAATGAACTCTGAAATGGTTGAAAATTGGCATGGTAGCATAATTTCACCCACGTAGCATGTGCTAAAAAGTTGAGAGGGTTATGGCAAAAACTGGATGCACTTCGTGTACGAACTGGACAATCTCTTTTGAAGTGTCAGGGTTTTGGACAAAAACTCTTCTGTTACAAAAGAATTTTAATTTTTTAAACATATTTGAACTCAAGACTTTTTCTGCATTCAATATGCACCATTCAAAGCCACATCATCACTTTTCAAACTTTTTCTGACTTCATTTGCTATTTTTCATGCATTTCATAATTTATTTTGAGCTAAGATGACCCTGAGATTGAAAAGCACTGCAAATGAACTCTAAAATGGTTGAATTTTGGCATGGTATCATAATTTCACCCACGTAGCATGTGCTAAAAAGTTGAGAGGGTTACGACAAAAAATGGATGCACTTCGTGTCCGAACTAGACAATCTCTTTCGAAGTGTCAGGGTTTTGGACGAAAACTCATCTGTTTCGAAAGGATTTCAATTTTTTAATCATATTTGAACTCAAGACTTTTTCTGCATTCAATATGAACCATTCAAAGCTACATCATCACTTTTCAAACCTTTTCTGTCTTCATTTGCTATTTTTCATGCATTTCATGATTTATTTTGAGCTAAGATGACCCTGAGATTGAAAAGCACTGCAAATGAACTCTGAAATGGTTGAAAATTGGCATGGTATCATAATTTCACCGACGTAGCATGTGCTAAAAAGTTTAGATTGTTACGGCAAAAACTGGATGCACTTCGTGTACGAACTGGACAATCTCTTTCGAAGTGTCAGGGTTTTGGACAAAAACTCTTCTGTTACAAAAGGATTTTAATTTTTTAAACATATTTGAACTCAAGACTTTTTCTGCACTGAATATGAACCATTGAAAGCCACATCATCACTTTTCAAAGCTTTTCTAACTTCGTTTGCTATTTTTCATGCATTTCATGATTTATTTTGAGCTAAGATGACCCTGAGATTGAAAAGCACTGCAAATGAACCCTGAAATGGTTGAAAATTGGCATGGTATCATAATTTCACCCACGTAGCATGTGCTAAAAAGTTGAGAGGGTTATGGCAAAAACTGGATGCACTTCGTGTACGAACTGGACAATCTGTTTCGAAGTGTCAGGGTTTTGGACAAAAACTCTTCTGTTACAAAAGGATTTTAATTTTTTAAACATATTTGAACTCAAGACTTTTTCTGCATTCAATATGAACCATTCAAAGCCACATCATCACTTTTCAAACCTTTTCTGACTTCATTTGCTAATTTTCATGAATTTCATGATTTATTTTGAGCTAAGATGACCCTGAGATTGAAAAGCACTGCATATGAACTCTGAAATGGTTGAAAATTGGCATGGTATCATAATTTCACCCACGTAGCATGTGCTAAAAAGTTGAGAGGGTTACGGCAAAAACTGGATGCACTTCGTGTACGAACTGGACAATCTCTTTCGAAGTGTCAGGATTTTGGCCAAAAACTCTTCTGTTACAAAAGGATTTCAATTTTTTAAACATATTTGAACTCAAAACTTTTTCTGCATTCAATATGCACCATTCAAAGCCACATCATCACTTTTCAAAGTTTTTCTGACTTCATTTGCTATTTTTCATGCATTTCATGATTTATTTTGAGCTAAGATGACCCTGAGATTGAAAAGCACTTCAAATGAACTCTGAAATGGTTGAAAATTGGCATGGTATCATAATTTCACCCACGTAGCATGTGCTAAAACGTTGAGAGGGTTACGGCAAAAACTGGATGCACTTCGTGTACGAACGGGACAATCTCTTTCGAAGTGTCAGGGTTTTGGACAAAAACTCTTCTGTTACAAAAGGATTTCAATTTTTTAATCATATTTGAACTCAAGACTTTTTCTGCATTCAATATGCACCATTCAAAGCCACATCATCACTTTTCAAACCTTTTCTGACTTCATTTGCTATTTTTCATGCATTTCATGATTTATTTTTAGCTAAAATGACCCTGAAATGACAAGCACTGCAAATGAACTCTGAAATGGTTGAAAGTTGGCATGGTATCATCATTTCACCCGCATAGCATGTGCTAAAAAGTTGAGAGGGTTACGGCAAAAACTGGATGCACTTCGTGTACGAACTGGACAATCTCTTTCGAAGTGTGAGGGTTTTGGACAAAAACTCTTCTGTTACAAAAGGATTTTAATTTTTTAAACATATTTGAACTCAAGACTTTTTCTGCATTCAATATGAACCATTGAAAGCCGCATCATCACTTTTCAAATCTTTTCTGACTTCATTTGCTATTTTTCATGCATTTCATGATTTATTTTGAGCTAAGATGACCCTGAGATTGAAAAGCACTGCAAATGAACTCTGAAATGGTTGAAAATTGGCATGGTATCATAATTTCACCCACGTAGCATGTGCTAAAAAGTTGAGAGGGTTACGGCAAAAACTGGATGCACTTCGTGAACGAACTGGACAATCTCTTTCGAAGTGTCAGGGTTTTGGACGAAAACTCTTCTGTTACAGAAGGATTTCAATTTTCAAAACATATTTGAACTCCAGACTTTTTCTGCATTCAATATGCACCAGTCAAAGCCACATCATCACTTTTCAACCCTTTTCTGACTTCATTTGCTATTTTTCATGCATTTCATGATTTATTTTGAGCTAAGATGACCCTGAGATTGAAAAGCACTGCAAATGAACTCTGAAATGGTTGAATTTTGGCATGGTATCATAATTTCACCCACGTAGCATGTGCTAAAAAGTTGAGAGGGTTACGGCAAAAACTGGATGCACTTCGTGTCCGAACTAGACAATCTCTTTCGAAGTGTTAGGGTTTTGGACGAAAACTCTTCTGTTTCAAAAGGATTTCAATTTTTTAAACATATTCGAACTCAAGACTTTTTCTGCATTCAATATGCACCATTCAAAGCCACATCATCACTTTTCAATCCTTTTCTGCCTTCATTTGCTATTTTTCATGCATTTCATGATTTAGTTTTAGCTAAGATGACCCTGAAATGACAAGCACTGCAAATGAACTCTGAAATGGTTGAAAGTTGGCATGGTTTCATTATTTCACCCACATAGCATGTGCTAAAAAGTTGAGATGGTTACGGCAAAAACTGGATGGACTTCGTGTACGAACTGGACAATCTCTTTCGAAGTGTCAGGGTTTTGGACAAAAACTCTTCTGTTACAAAGGGATTTTAATTTTTTAAACATATTTGAACTCAAGACTTTTTCTGCATTGAATATGAAATATTGAAAGCCACATCATCACTTTTCAAACCTTTTCTGACTTCATTTGATATTTTTCATGCATTTCATGATTTATTTTGAGCTAAGATGACCCTGAGATTGAAAAGCACTGCAAATGAACTCTGAAATGGTTGAAAATTGGCATGGTATCATAATTTCACCCACGTAGCATGTGCTAAAAAGTTGAGAGGGTTACGGCAAAAACTGGATGCACTTCGTGTACGAACTGGACAATCTCTTTCGAAGTGTCAGGGTTTTGGACAAAAACTCTTCTGTTACAAAAGGATTTTAATTTTTTAAACATATTTGAACTCAAGACTTTTTCTGTATTCAATATGAACCATTCAAAGCCACATCACCACTTTTCAAACCTTTTCTGTCTTCATTTGCTATTTTTCATGCATTTCATGATTTATTTTGAGCTAAGATGACCCTGAGATTGAAAAGCACTGCAAATGAACTCTGAAATGGTTGAAAATTGGCATGGTATCATAATTTCACCGACGTAGCATGTGCTAAAAAGTTTAGATGGTTACGGCAAAAACTGGATGCACTTCGTGTACGAACTGGACAATCTCTTTCGAAGTGTCAGGGTTTTGGACAAAAACTCTTCTGTTCCAAAAGGATTTTAATTTTTTAAACATATTTGAACTCAAGACTTTTTCTGCATTCAATATGAACCATTCAAAGCCACATCATCACTTTTCAAACCTTTTCTGACTTCATTTGCTAATTTTCATGAATTTCATGATTTATTTTGAGCTAAGATGACCCTGAGATTGAAAAGCACTGCATAAGAACTCTGAAATGGTTGAAAATTGGCATGGTATCATAATTTCACCCACGTAGCATGTGCTAAAAAGTTGAGAGGGTTACGGCAAAAACTGGATGCACTTCGTGTACGAACTGGACAATCTCTTTCGAAGTGTCAGGGTTTTGGCCAAAAACTCTTCTGTTACAAAAGGATTTCAATTTTTTAAACATATTTGAACTCAAAACTTTTTCTGCATTCAATATGCACCATTCAAAGCCACATCATCACTTTTCAAAGTTTTTCTGACTTCATTTGCTATTTTTCATGCATTTCATGATTTATTTTGAGCTAAGATGACCCTGAGATTGAAAAGCACTTCAAATGAACTCTGAAATGGTTGAAAATTGGCATGGTATCATAATTTCACCCACGTAGCATGTGCTAAAACGTTGAGAGGGTTACGGCAAAAACTGGATGCACTTCGTGTACGAACGGGACAATCTCTTTCGAAGTGTCAGGGTTTTGGACAAAAACTCTTCTGTTACAAAAGGATTTCAATTTTTTAATCATATTTGAACTCAAGACTTTTTCTGCATTCAATATGCACCATTCAAAGCCACATCATCACTTTTCAAACCTTTTCTGACTTCATTTGCTATTTTTCATGCATTTCATGATTTATTTTTAGCTAAAATGACCCTGAAATGACAAGCACTGCAAATGAACTCTGAAATGGTTGAAAGTTGGCATGGTATCATCATTTCACCCGCATAGCATGTGCTAAAAAGTTGAGAGGGTTACGGCAAAAACTGGATGCACTTCGTGTACGAACTGGACAATCTCTTTCGAAGTGTGAGGGTTTTGGACAAAAACTCTTCTGTTACAAAAGGATTTTAATTTTTTAAACATATTTGAACTCAAGACTTTTTCTGCATTCAATATGAACCATTGAAAGCCGCATCATCACTTTTCAAATCTTTTCTGACTTCATTTGCTATTTTTCATGCATTTCATGATTTATTTTGAGCTAAGATGACCCTGAGATTGAAAAGCACTGCAAATGAACTCTGAAATGGTTGAAAATTGGCATGGTATCATAATTTCACCCACGTAGCATGTGCTAAAAAGTTGAGAGGGTTACGGCAAAAACTGGATGCACTTCGTGAACGAACTGGACAATCTCTTTCGAAGTGTCAGGGTTTTGGACGAAAACTCTTCTGTTACAGAAGGATTTCAATTTTCAAAACATATTTGAACTCCAGACTTTTTCTGCATTCAATATGCACCAGTCAAAGCCACATCATCACTTTTCAACCCTTTTCTGACTTCATTTGCTATTTTTCATGCATTTCATGATTTATTTTGAGCTAAGATGACCCTGAGATTGAAAAGCACTGCAAATGAACTCTGAAATGGTTGAATTTTGGCATGGTATCATAATTTCACCCACGTAGCATGTGCTAAAAAGTTGAGAGGGTTACGGCAAAAAATGGATGCACTTCGTGTCCGAACTAGACAATCTCTTTCGAAGTGTTAGGGTTTTGGACGAAAACTCTTCTGTTTCAAAAGGATTTCAATTTTTTAAACATATTCGAACTCAAGACTTTTTCTGCATTCAATATGCACCATTCAAAGCCACATCATCACTTTTCAAACCTTTTCTGCCTTCATTTGCTATTTTTCATGCATTTCATGATTTAGTTTTAGCTAAGATGACCCTGAAATGACAAGCACTGCAAATGAACTCTGAAATGGTTGAAAGTTGGCATGGTTTCATTATTTCACCCACATAGCATGTGCTAAAAAGTTGAGATGGTTACGGCAAAAACTGGATGGACTTCGTGTACGAACTGGACAATCTCTTTCGAAGTGTCAGGGTTTTGGACAAAAACTCTTCTGTTACAAAAGGATTTTAATTTTTTAAACATATTTGAACTCAAGACTTTTTCTGCATTGAATATGAAATATTGAAAGCCACATCATCACTTTTCAAACCTTTTCTGACTTCATTTGATATTTTTCATGCATTTCATGATTTATTTTGAGCTAAGATGACCCTGAGATTGAAAAGCACTGCAAATGAACTCTGAAATGGTTGAAAATTGGCATGGTATCATAATTTCACCCACGTAGCATGTGCTAAAAAGTTGAGAGGGTTACGGCAAAAACTGGATGCACTTCGTGTACGAACTGGACAATCTCTTTCGAAGTGTCAGGGTTTTG
Source organism: Elymus sibiricus (assembly GCA_039707655.1). Taxonomy (NCBI): domain Eukaryota; kingdom Viridiplantae; phylum Streptophyta; class Magnoliopsida; order Poales; family Poaceae; genus Elymus; species Elymus sibiricus. Next base: position 26,182,459 of record CM077675.1, read on the forward strand.
GACAAAAACTCTTCTGTTACAAAAGGATTTTAATTTTTTAAACATATTTGAACTCAAGACTTTTTCTGTATTCAATATGAACCATTCAAAGCCACATCATCACTTTTCAAACCTTTTCTGTCTTCATTTGCTATTTTTCATGCATTTCATGATTTATTTTGAGCTAAGATGACCCTGAGATTGAAAAGCACTGCAAATGAACTCTGAAATGGTTGAAAATTGGCATGGTATCATAATTTCACCGACGTAGCATGTGCTAAAAAGTTTAGATGGTTACGGCAAAAACTGGATGCACTTCGTGTACGAACTGGACAATCTCTTTCGAAGTGTCAGGGTTTTGGACAAAAACTCTTCTGTTCCAAAAGGATTTTAATTTTTTAAACATATTTGAACTCAAGACTTTTTCTGCATTGAATATGAACCATTCAAAGCCACATCATCACTTTTCAAACCTTTTCTGACTTCATTTGCGAATTTTCATGAATTTCATGATTTATTTTGAGCTAAGATGACCCTGAGATTGAAAAGCACTGCATATGAACTCTGAAATGGTTGAAAATTGGCATGGTATCATAATTTCACCCACGTAGCATGTGCTAAAAAGTTGAGAGGGTTACGGCAAAAACTGGATGCACTTCGTGTACGAACTGGACAATCTCTTTCGAAGTGTCAGGGTTTTGGCAAAAAACTCTTCTGTTACAAAAGGATTTCAATTTTTTAAACATATTTGAACTCAAAACTTTTTCTGCATTCAATATGCACCATTCAAAGCCACATCATCACTTTTCAAAGTTTTTCTGACTTCATTTGCTATTTTTCATGCATTTCATGATTTATTTTGAGCTAAGATGACCCTGAGATTGAAAAGCACTTCAAATGAACTCTGAAATGGTTGAAAATTGGCATGGTATCATAATTTCACCCACGTAGCATGTGCTAAAACGTTGAGAGGGTTACGGCAAAAACTGGATGCACTTCGTGTACGAACGGGACAATCTCTTTCGAAGTGTCAGGGTTTTGGACAAAAACTCTTCTGTTACAAAAGGATTTCAATTTTTTAATCATATTTGAACTCAAGACTTTTTCTGCATTCAATATGCACCATTCAAAGCCACATCATCACTTTTCAAACGTTTTCTGACTTCATTTGCTATTTTTCATGCATTTCATGATTTATTTTTAACTAAAATGACCCTGAAATGACAAGCACTGCAAATGAACTCTGAAATGGTTGAAAGTTGGCATGGTATCATCATTTCACCCGCATAGCATGTGCTAAAAAGTTGAGAGGGTTACGGCAAAAACTGGATGCACTTCGTGTACGAACTGGACAATCTCTTTCGAAGTGTGAGGGTTTTGGACAAAAACTCTTCTGTTACAAAAGGATTTTAATTTTTTAAACATATTTGAACTCAAGACTTTTTCTGCATTCAATATGAACCATTGAAAGCCGCATCATCACTTTTCAAATCTTTTCTGACTTCATTTGCTATTTTTCATGCATTTCATGATTTATTTTGAGCTAAGATGACCCTGAGATTGAAAAGCACTGCAAATGAACTCTGAAATGGTTGAAAATTGGCATGGTATCATAATTTCACCCACGTAGCATGTGCTAAAAAGTTGAGAGGGTTACGGCAAAAACTGGATGCACTTCGTGAACGAACTGGACAATCTCTTTCGAAGTGTCAGGGTTTTGGACGAAAACTCTTCTGTTACAGAAGGATTTCAATTTTCAAAACATATTTGAACTCCAGACTTTTTCTGCATTCAATATGCACCAGTCAAAGCCACATCATCACTTTTCAACCCTTTTCTGACTTCATTTGCTATTTTTCATGCATTTCATGATTTATTTTGAGCTAAGATGACCCTGAGATTGAAAAGCACTGCAAATGAACTCTGAAATGGTTGAATTTTGGCATGGTATCATAATTTCACCCACGTAGCATGTGCTAAAAAGTTGAGAGGGTTACGGCAAAAACTGGATGCACTTCGTGTCCGAACTAGACAATCTCTTTCGAAGTGTTAGGGTTTTGGACGAAAACTCTTCTGTTTCAAAAGGATTTCAATTTTTTAAACGTATTCGAACTCAAGACTTTTTCTGCATTCAATATGCACCATTCAAAGCCACATCATCACTTTTCAAACCTTTTCTGCCTTCATTTGCTATTTTTCATGCATTTCATGATTTAGTTTTAGCTAAGATGACCCTGAAATGACAAGCACTGCAAATGAACTCTGAAATGGTTGAAAGTTGGCATGGTTTCATTATTTCACCCACATAGCATGTGCTAAAAAGTTGAGATGGTTACGGCAAAAACTGGATGGACTTCGTGTACGAACTGGACAATCTCTTTCGAAGTGTCAGGGTTTTGGACAAAAACTCTTCTGTTACAAAAGGATTTTAATTTTTTAAACATATTTGAACTCAAGACTTTTTCTGCATTGAATATGAAATATTGAAAGCCACATCATCACTTTTCAAACCTTTTCTGACTTCATTTGATATTTTTCATGCATTTCATGATTTATTTTGAGCTAAGATGACCCTGAGATTGAAAAGCACTGCAAATGAACTCTGAAATGGTTGAAAATTGGCATGGTATCATAATTTCACCCACGTAGCATGTGCTAAAAAGTTGAGAGGGTTACGGCAAAAACTGGATGCACTTCGTGTACGAACTGGACAATCTCTTTCGAAGTGTCAGGGTTTTGGACAAAAACTCTTCTGTTACAAAAGGATTTTAATTTTTTAAACATATTTGAACTCAAGACTTTTTCTGTATTCAATATGAACCATTCAAAGCCACATCATCACTTTTCAAACCTTTTCTGTCTTCATTTGCTATTTTTCATGCATTTCATGATTTATTTTGAGCTAAGATGACCCTGAGATTGAAAAGCACTGCAAATGAACTCTGAAATGGTTGAAAATTGGCATGGTATCATAATTTCACCGACGTAGCATGTGCTAAAAAGTTTAGATGGTTACGGCAAAAACTGGATGCACTTCGTGTACGAACTGGACAATCTCTTTCGAAGTGTCAGGGTTTTGGACAAAAACTCTTCTGTTCCAAAAGGATTTTAATTTTTTAAACATATTTGAACTCAAGACTTTTTCTGCATTGAATATGAACCATTCAAAGCCACATCATCACTTTTCAAACCTTTTCTGACTTCATTTGCGAATTTTCATGAATTTCATGATTTATTTTGAGCTAAGATGACCCTGAGATTGAAAAGCACTGCATATGAACTCTGAAATGGTTGAAAATTGGCATGGTATCATAATTTCACCCACGTAGCATGTGCTAAAAAGTTGAGAGGGTTACGGCAAAAACTGGATGCACTTCGTGTACGAACTGGACAATCTCTTTCGAAGTGTCAGGGTTTTGGCAAAAAACTCTTCTGTTACAAAAGGATTTCAATTTTTTAAACATATTTGAACTCAAAACTTTTTCTGCATTCAATATGCACCATTCAAAGCCACATCATCACTTTTCAAAGTTTTTCTGACTTCATTTGCTATTTTTCATGCATTTCATGATTTATTTTGAGCTAAGATGACCCTGAGATTGAAAAGCACTTCAAATGAACTCTGAAATGGTTGAAAATTGGCATGGTATCATAATTTCACCCACGTAGCATGTGCTAAAACGTTGAGAGGGTTACGGCAAAAACTGGATGCACTTCGTGTACGAACGGGACAATCTCTTTCGAAGTGTCAGGGTTTTGGACAAAAACTCTTCTGTTACAAAAGGATTTCAATTTTTTAATCATATTTGAACTCAAGACTTTTTCTGCATTCAATATGCACCATTCAAAGCCACATCATCACTTTTCAAACCTTTTCTGACTTCATTTGCTATTTTTCATGCATTTCATGATTTATTTTTAGCTAAAATGACCCTGAAATGATAAGCACTGCAAATGAACTCTGAAATGGTTGAAAGTTGGCATGGTATCATCATTTCACCCGCATAGCATGTGCTAAAAAGTTGAGAGGGTTACGGCAAAAACTGGATGCACTTCGTGTACGAACTGGACAATCTCTTTCGAAGTGTGAGGGTTTTGGACAAAAACTCTTCTGTTACAAAAGGATTTTAATTTTTTAAACATATTTGAACTCAAGACTTTTTCTGCATTCAATATGAACCATTGAAAGCCGCATCATCACTTTTCAAATCTTTTCTGACTTCATTTGCTATTTTTCATGCATTTCATGATTTATTTTGAGCTAAGATGACCCTGAGATTGAAAAGCACTGCAAATGAACTCTGAAATGGTTGAAAATTGGCATGGTATCATAATTTCACCCACGTAGCATGTGCTAAAAAGTTGAGAGGGTTACGGCAAAAACTGGATGCACTTCGTGAACGAACTGGATAATCTCTTTCGAAGTGTCAGGGTTTTGGACGAAAACTCTTCTGTTACAGAAGGATTTCAATTTTCAAAACATATTTGAACTCCAGACTTTTTCTGCATTCAATATGCACCAGTCAAAGCCACATCATCACTTTTCAACCCTTTTCTGACTTCATTTGCTATTTTTCATGCATTTCATGATTTATTTTGAGCTAAGATGACCCTGAGATTGAAAAGCACTGCAAATGAACTCTGAAATGGTTGAATTTTGGCATGGTATCATAATTTCACCCACGTAGCATGTGCTAAAAAGTTGAGAGGGTTACGGCAAAAACTGGATGCACTTCGTGTCCGAACTAGACAATCTCTTTCGAAGTGTTAGGGTTTTGGACGAAAACTCTTCTGTTTCAAAAGGATTTCAATTTTTTAAACGTATTCGAACTCAAGACTTTTTCTGCATTCAATATGCACCATTCAAAGCCACATCATCACTTTTCAAACCTTTTCTGCCTTCATTTGCTATTTTTCATGCATTTCATGATTTAGTTTTAGCTAAGATGACCCTGAAATGACAAGCACTGCAAATGAACTCTGAAATGGTTGAAAGTTGGCATGGTTTCATTATTTCACCCACATAGCATGTGCTAAAAAGTTGAGATGGTTACGGCAAAAACTGGATGGACTTCGTGTACGAACTGGACAATCTCTTTCGAAGTGTCAGGGTTTTGGACAAAAACTCTTCTGTTACAAAAGGATTTTAATTTTTTAAACATATTTGAACTCAAGACTTTTTCTGCATTGAATATGAAATATTGAAAGCCACATCATCACTTTTCAAACCTTTTCTGACTTCATTTGATATTTTTCATGCATTTCATGATTTATTTTGAGCTAAGATGACCCTGAGATTGAAAAGCACTGCAAATGAACTCTGAAATGGTTGAAAATTGGCATGGTATCATAATTTCACCCACGTAGCATGTGCTAAAAAGTTGAGAGGGTTACGGCAAAAACTGGATGCACTTCGTGTATGAACTGGACAATCTCTTTCGAAGTGTCAGGGTTTTGGCAAAAAACTCTTCTGTTACAAAAGGATTTCAATTTTTTAAACATATTTGAACTCAAAACTTTTTCTGCATTCAATATGCACCATTCAAAGCCACATCATCACTTTTCAAAGTTTTTCTGACTTCATTTGCTATTTTTCATGCATTTCATGATTTATTTTGAGCTAAGATGACCCTGAGATTGAAAAGCACTTCAAATGAACTCTGAAATGGTTGAAAATTGGCATGGTATCATAATTTCACCCACGTAGCATGTGCTAAAACGTTGAGAGGGTTACGGCAAAAACTGGATGCACTTCGTGTACGAACGGGACAATCTCTTTCGAAGTGTCAGGGTTTTGGACAAAAACTCTTCTGTTACAAAAGGATTTCAATTTTTTAATCATATTTGAACTCAAGACTTTTTCTGCATTCAATATGCACCATTCAAAGCCACATCATCACTTTTCAAACCTTTTCTGACTTCATTTGCTATTTTTCATGCATTTCATGATTTATTTTTAGCTAAAATGACCCTGAAATGACAAGCACTGCAAATGAACTCTGAAATGGTTGAAAGTTGGCATGGTATCATCATTTCACCCGCATAGCATGTGCTAAAAAGTTGAGAGGGTTATGGCAAAAACTGGATGCACTTCGTGTACGAACTGGACAATCTCTTTCGAAGTGTCAGGGTTTTGGACAAAAACTCTTCTGTTACAAAAGGATTTTAATTTTTTAAACATATTTGAACTCAAGACTTTTTCTGCATTCAATATGAACCATTGAAAGCCGCATCATCACTTTTCAAATCTTTTCTGACTTCATTTGCTATTTTTCATGCATTTCATGATTTATTTTGAGCTAAGATGACCCTGAGATTGAAAAGCACTGCAAATGAACTCTGAAATGGTTGAAAATTGGCATGGTATCATAATTTCACCCACGTAGCATGTGCTAAAAAGTTGAGAGGGTTACGGCAAAAACTGGATGCACTTCGTGAACGAACTGGACAATCTCTTTCGAAGTGTCAGGGTTTTGGACGAAAACTCTTCTGTTACAGAAGGATTTCAATTTTCTAAACATATTTGAACTCAAGACTTTTTCTGCATTCAATATGCACCATTCAAAGCCACATCATCACTTTTCAACCCTTTTCTGACTTCATTTGCTATTTTTCATGCATTTCATGATTTATTTTGAGCTAAGATGACCCTGAGATTGAAAAGCACTGCAAATGAACTCTGAAATGGTTGAATTTTGGCATGGTATCATAATTTCACCCACGTAGCATGTGCTAAAAAGTTGAGAGGGTTACGGCAAAAACTGGATGCACTTCGTGTCCGAACTAGACAATCTCTTTCGAAGTGTTAGGGTTTTGGACGAAAACTCTTCTGTTTCAAAAGGATTTCAATTTTTTAAACATATTCGAACTCAAGACTTTTTCTGCATTCAATATGCACCATTCAAAGCCACATCATCACTTTTCAAACCTTTTCTGCCTTCATTTGCTATTTTTCATGCATTTCATGATTTAGTTTTAGCTAAGATGACCCTGAAATGACAAGCACTGCAAATGAACTCTGAAATGGTTGAAAGTTGGCATGGTTTCATTATTTCACCCACATAGCATGTGCTAAAAAGTTGAGATGGTTACGGCAAAAACTGGATGGACTTCGTGTACGAACTGGACAATCTCTTTCGAAGTGTCAGGGTTTTGGACAAAAACTCTTCTGTTACAAAAGGATTTTAATTTTTTAAACATATTTGAACTCAAGACTTTTTCTGCATTGAATATGAAATATTGAAAGCCACATCATCACTTTTCAAACCTTTTCTGACTTCATTTGATATTTTTCATGCATTTCAAGATTTATTTTGAGCTAAGATGACCCTGAGATTGAAAAGCACTGCAAATGAACTCTGAAATGGTTGAAAATTGGCATGGTATCATAATTTCACCCACGTAGCATGTGCTAAAAAGTTGAGAGGGTTACGGCAAAAACTGGATGCACTTCGTGTACGAACTGGACAATCTCTTTCGAAGTGTCAGGGTTTTGGACAAAAACTCTTCTGTTACAAAAGGATTTTAATTTTTTAAACATATTTGAACTCAAGACTTTTTCTGTATTCAATATGAACCATTCAAAGCCACATCATCACTTTTCAAACCTTTTCTGTCTTCATTTGCTATTTTTCATGCATTTCATGATTTATTTTGAGCTAAGATGACCCTGAGATTGAAAAGCACTGCAAATGAACTCTGAAATGGTTGAAAATTGGCATGGTATCATAATTTCACCGACGTAGCATGTGCTAAAAAGTTGAGAGGGTTACGGCAAAAACTGGATGCACTTCGTGTACGAACTGGACAATCTCTTTCGAAGTGTCAGGGTTTTGGACAAAAACTCTTCTGTTACAAAAGGATTTTAATTTTTTAAACATATTTGAACTCAAGACTTTTTCTGTATTCAATATGAACCATTCAAAGCCACATCATCACTTTTCAAACCTTTTCTGTCTTCATTTGCTATTTTTCATGCATTTCATGATTTATTTTGAGCTAAGATGACCCTGAGATTGAAAAGCACTGCAAATGAACTCTGAAATGGTTGAAAATTGGCATGGTATCATAATTTCACCGACGTAGCATGTGCTAAAAAGTTTAGATGGTTACGGCAAAAACTGGATGCACTTCGTGTACGAACTGGACAATCTCTTTCGAAGTGTCAGGGTTTTGGACAAAAACTCTTCTGTTACAAAAGGATTTTAATTTTTTAAACATATTTGAACTCAAGACTTTTTCTGCATTGAATATGAACCATTTAAAGCCACATCATCACTTTTCAAACCTTTTCTGACTTCATTTGATATTTTTCATGCATTTCATGATTTATTTTGAGCTAAGATGACCCTGAGATTGAAAAGCACTGCAAATGAACTCTGAAATGGTTGAAAGTTGGCATGGTAACATAATTTCACCCACGTAGCATGTGCTAAAAAGTTGAGAGGGTTATGGCAAAAACTGGATGCACTTCATGTACGAACTGGACAATCTCTTTCGATGTGTCAGGGTTTTGGACAAAAACTCTTCTGTTACAAAAGGATTTTAATTTTTTAAACATATTTGAACTCAAGACTTTTTCTGCATTCAATATGAACCATTCAAAGCCACATCATCACTTTTCAAACCTTTTCTGACTTCATTTGCTAATTTTCATGCATTTCATGATTTATTTTGAGCTAAGATGACCCTGAGATTGAAAAGCACTGCAAATGAACTCTGAAATGGTTGAAAATTGGCATGGTATCATAATTTCACCGACGTAGCATGTGCTAAAAAGTTGAGAGGGTTACGGCAAAAACTGGATGCACTTCGTGTACGAACTGGACAATCTCTTTCGAAGTGTCAGGGTTTTGGACAAAAACTCTTCTGTTACAAAAGGATTTTAATTTTTTAAACATATTTGAACTCAAGACTTTTTCTGTATTCAATATGAACCATTCAAAGCCACATCATCACTTTTCAAACCTTTTCTGCCTTCATTTGCTATTTTTCATGCATTTCATGATTTAGTTTTAGCTAAGATGACCCTGAAATGACAAGCACTGCAAATGAACTCTGAAATGGTTGAAAGTTGGCATGGTTTCATTATTTCACCCACATAGCATGTGCTAAAAAGTTGAGATGGTTACGGCAAAAACTGGATGGACTTCGTGTACGAACTGGACAATCTCTTTCGAAGTGTCAGGGTTTTGGACAAAAACTCTTCTGTTACAAAAGGATTTTAATTTTTTAAACATATTTGAACTCAAGACTTTTTCTGCATTGAATATGAAATATTGAAAGCCACATCATCACTTTTCAAACCTTTTCTGACTTCATTTGATATTTTTCATGCATTTCAAGATTTATTTTGAGCTAAGATGACCCTGAGATTGAAAAGCACTGCAAATGAACTCTGAAATGGTTGAAAATTGGCATGGTATCATAATTTCACCCACGTAGCATGTGCTAAAAAGTTGAGAGGGTTACGGCAAAAACTGGATGCACTTCGTGTACGAACTGGACAATCTCTTTCGAAGTGTCAGGGTTTTGGACAAAAACTCTTCTGTTACAAAAGGATTTTAATTTTTTAAACATATTTGAACTCAAGACTTTTTCTGTATTCAATATGAACCATTCAAAGCCACATCATCACTTTTCAAACCTTTTCTGTCTTCATTTGCTATTTTTCATGCATTTCATGATTTATTTTGAGCTAAGATGACCCTGAGATTGAAAAGCACTGCAAATGAACTCTGAAATGGTTGAAAATTGGCATGGTATCATAATTTCACCGACGTAGCATGTGCTAAAAAGTTGAGAGGGTTACGGCAAAAACTGGATGCACTTCGTGTACGAACTGGACAATCTCTTTCGAAGTGTCAGGGTTTTGGACAAAAACTCTTCTGTTACAAAAGGATTTTAATTTTTTAAACATATTTGAACTCAAGACTTTTTCTGTATTCAATATGAACCATTCAAAGCCACATCATCACTTTTCAAACCTTTTCTGTCTTCATTTGCTATTTTTCATGCATTTCATGATTTATTTTGAGCTAAGATGACCCTGAGATTGAAAAGCACTGCAAATGAACTCTGAAATGGTTGAAAATTGGCATGGTATCATAATTTCACCGACGTAGCATGTGCTAAAAAGTTTAGATGGTTACGGCAAAAACTGGATGCACTTCGTGTACGAACTGGACAATCTCTTTCGAAGTGTCAGGGTTTTGGACAAAAACTCTTCTGTTACAAAAGGATTTTAATTTTTTAAACATATTTGAACTCAAGACTTTTTCTGCATTGAATATGAACCATTTAAAGCCACATCATCACTTTTCAAACCTTTTCTGACTTCATTTGATATTTTTCATGCATTTCATGATTTATTTTGAGCTAAGATGACCCTGAGATTGAAAAGCACTGCAAATGAACTCTGAAATAGTTGAAAGTTGGCATGGTAACATAATTTCACCCACGTAGCATGTGCTAAAAAGTTGAGAGGGTTATGGCAAAAACTGGATGCACTTCATGTACGAACTGGACAATCTCTTTCGATGTGTCAGGGTTTTGGACAAAAACTCTTCTGTTACAAAAGGATTTTAATTTTTTAAACATATTTGAACTCAAGACTTTTTCTGCATTCAATATGAACCATTCAAAGCCACATCATCACTTTTCAAACCTTTTCTGACTTCATTTGCTAATTTTCATGCATTTCATGATTTATTTTGAGCTAAGATGACCCTGAGATTGAAAAGCACTGCATATGAACTCTGAAATGGTTGAAAATTGGCATGGTATCATCATTTCACCCACGTAGCATGTGCTAAAAAGTTGAGAGGGTTACGGCAAAAACTGGATGCACTTCGTGTACGAACTGGACAATCTCTTACGAAGTGTCAGGATTTTGGCCAAAAACTCTTCTGTTACAAAAGGATTTCAATTTTTTAAACATATTTTAACTCAAGACTTTTTCTGCATTTAATATGCACCATTCAAAGCCACATCATCACTTTTCAAACTTTTTCTGACTTCATTTGCTATTTTTCATGCATTTCATAATTTATTTTGAGCTAAAATGACCCTGAGATTGAAAAGCACTTCAAATGAACTCTGAAATGGTTGAAAATTGGCATGGTATCATAATTTCACCCACGTAGCATGTGCTAAAACGTTGAGAGGGTTACGGCAAAAACTGGATGCACTTCGTGTACGAACGGGACAATCTCTTTCGAAGTGTCAGGGTTTTGGACAAAAACTCTTCTGTTACAAAAGGATTTCAATTTTTTAATCATATTTGAACTCAAGACTTTTTCTGCATTCAATATGCACCATTCAAAGCCACATCATCACTTTTCAAACCTTTTCTGACTTCATTTGCTATTTTTCATGCATTTCATGATTTATTTTTAGCTAAAATGACCCTGAAATGACAAGCACTGCAAATGAACTCTGAAATGGTTGAAAGTTGGCATGGTATCATCATTTCACCCGCATAGCATGTGCTAAAAAGTTGAGAGGGTTACGGCAAAAACTGGATGCACTTCGTGTACGAACTGGACAATCTCTTTCGAAGTGTCAGGGTTTTGGACAAAAACTCTTCTGTTACAAAAGGATTTTAATTTTTTAAACATATTTGAACTCAAGACTTTTTCTGCATTCAATATGAACCATTGAAAGCCGCATCATCACTTTTCAAACCTTTTCTGACTTCATTTGATATTTTTCATGCATTTCATGATTTATTTTGAGCTAAGATGACCCTGAGATTGAAAATTACTGCAAATGAAGTCTGAAATGGTTGAAAATTGGCATGGTATCATAATTTCACCCACGTAGCATGTGCTAAAAAGTTGAGAGGGTTACGGCAAAAACTGGATGCCCTTCGTGAACGAACTGGACAATCTCTTTCGAAGTGTCATGGTTTTGGACGAAAACTCTTCTGTTACAAAAGGATTTCAATTTTCTAAACATATTTGAACTCAAGACTTTTTCTGCATTCAATATGCACCATTCAAAGCCACATCATCACTTTTCAACCCTTTTCTCACTTCATTTGCTATTTTTCATGCATTTCATGATTTATTTTGAGCTAAGATGACCCTGAGATTGAAAAGCACTTCAAATGAACTCTGAAATGGTTTAATTTTGGCATGGTATCATAATTTCACCCACGTAGCATGTGCTAAAAAGTTGGGAGGGTTACGACAAAAACTGGATGCACTTCGTGTCCGAACTAGACAATCTCTTTCGAAGTGTTAGGGTTTTGGACGAAACTCTTCTGTTTCAAAAGGATTTCAATTTTTTAAACATATTTGAACTCAAGACTTTTTCTGCATTCAATATGCACCATTCAAAGCCACATCATCACTTTTCAAACCTTTTCTGACTTCATTTGCTATTTTTCATGCATTTCATGATTTATTTTGAGCTAAGATGACCCTGAGAATGAAAAGCACTGCAAATGAACTCTGAAATGGTTGAAAATTGGCATGGTATCATAATTTCACCCACGTAGCATGTGCTAAAAAGTTGAGAAGGTTACGGCAAAAACTGGATGCACTTCGTGTACGAACTGGACAATCTCTTTCGAAGTGTCAGGGTTTTGGACAAAAACTCTTCTGTTACAAAAGGATTTTAATTTTTTAAACATATTTGAACTCAATACTTTTTCTGCATTCAATATGAACAATTCAAAGCCACATCATCACTTTTCAAACCTTTTCTGTCTTCATTTGCTATTTTTCATGCATTTCATGATTTATTTTGAGCTAAGATGACCCTGAGATTGAAAAGCACTGGAAATGAACTCTGAAATGGTTGAAAATTGGCATGGCATCATAATTTCACCGACGTAGCATGTGCTAAAAAGTTTAGAGGGTTACGGCAAAAACTGGATGCACTTCGTGTACAAACTGGACAATCTCTTACGAAGTGTCAGGGTTTTGGCCAAAAACTCTTCTGTTACAAAAGGATTTCAATTTTTAAACATATTTTAACTCAAGACTTTTTCTGCATTCAATATGCACCATTCAAAGCCACATCATCACTTTTCAAACTTTTTCTGACTTCATTTGCTATTTTTCATGCATTTCATAATTTATTTTGAGCTAAGATGACCCTGAGATTGAAAAGCACTGCAAATGAACTATGAAATGGTTGAAAATTGGCATGGTATCATAATTTCACCCACGTAGCATGTGCTAAAACGTTGAGAGGGTTACGGCAAAAACTGGATGCACTTCGTGTACGAACGGGACAATCTCTTTCGAAGTGTCAGGGTTTTGGACAAAAACTCTTCTGTTACAAAAGGATTTTAATTTTTTAAACATATTTGAACTCAAGACTTTTTCTGCATTCAATATGAACCATTCAAAGCCACATCATCACTTTTCAAACCTTTTCTGACTTCATTTGCTAATTTTCATGCATTTCATGATTTATTTTGAGCTAACATGACCCTGAGATTGAAAAGCACTGCATATGAACTCTGAAATGGTTGAAAATTGGCATGGTATCATAATTTCACCCACGTAGCATGTGCTAAAAAGTTGAGAGGGTTACGGCAAAAACTGGATGCACTTCGTGTACGAACGGGACAATCTCTTTCGAAGTGTGAGGGTTTTGGACAAAAACTCTTCTGTTACAAAAGGATTTCAATTTTTTAATCATATTTGAACTCAAGACTTTTTCTGCATTCAATATGCACCATTCAAAGCCACATCATCACTTTTCAAACCTTTTCTGACTTCATTTGCTATTTTTCATGCATTTCATGATTTATTTTTAGCTAACATGACCCTGAAATGACAAGCACTGCAAATGAACTCTGAAATGGTTGAAAGTTGGCATGGTATCATCATTTCACCCGCATAGCATGTGCTAAAAAGTTGAGAGGGTTACGACAAAAACTGGATGCACTTCGTGTACGAACTGGACAATCTCTTTCGAAGTGTCAGGGTTTTGGACAAAAACTCTTCTGTTACAAAAGGATTTTAATTTTTTAAACATATTTGAACTCAAGACTTTTTCTGCATTCAATATGAACCATTGAAAGCCGCATCATCACTTTTCAAACCTTTTCTGACTTCATTTGATATTTTTCATGCATTTCATGATTTATTTTGAGCTAAGATGACCCTGAGATTGAAAATTACTGCAAATGAAGTCTGAAATGGTTGAAAATTGGCATGGTATCATAATTTCACCCACGTAGCATGTGCTAAAAAGTTGAGAGGGTTACGGCAAAAACTGGATGCCCTTCGTGAACGAACTGGACAATCTCTTTCGAAGTGTCATGGTTTTGGACGAAAACTCTTCTGTTACAAAAGGATTTCAATTTTCTAAACATATTTGAACTCAAGACTTTTTCTGCATTCAATATGCACCATTCAAAGCCACATCATCACTTTTCAACCCTTTTCTCACTTCATTTGCTATTTTTCATGCATTTCATGATTTATTTTGAGCTAAGATGACCCTGAGATTGAAAAGCACTTCAAATGAACTCTGAAATAGTTTAATTTTGGCATGGTATCATAATTTCACCCACGTAGCATGTGCTAAAAAGTTGGGAGGGTTACGACAAAAACTGGATGCACTTCGTGTCCGAACTAGACAATCACTTTCGAAGTGTTAGGGTTTTGGACGAAACTCTTCTGTTTCAAAAGGATTTCAATTTTTTAAACATATTTGAACTCAAGACTTTTTCTGCATTCAATATGCACCATTCAAAGCCACATCATCACTTTTCAAACCTTTTCTGACTTCATTTGCTATTTTTCATGCATTTCATGATTTATTTTGAGCTAAGATGACCCTGAGAATGAAAAGCACTGCAAATGAACTCTGAAATGGTTGAAAATTGGCATGGTATCATAATTTCACCCACGTAGCATGTGCTAAAAAGTTGAGAAGGTTACGGCAAAAACTGGATGCACTTCGTGTACGAACTGGACAATCTCTTTCGAAGTGTCAGGGTTTTGGACAAAAACTCTTCTGTTACAAAAGGATTTTAATTTTTTAAACATATTTGAACTCAATACTTTTTCTGCATTCAATATGAAAAATTCAAAGCCACATCATCACTTTTCAAACCTTTTCTGTCTTCATTTGCTATTTTTCATGCATTTCATGATTTATTTTGAGCTAAGATGACCCTGAGATTGAAAAGCACTGGAAATGAACTCTGAAATGGTTGAAAATTGGCATGGTATCATAATTTCACCGACGTAGCATGTGCTAAAAAGTTTAGAGGGTTACGGCAAAAACTGGATGCACTTCGTGTACAAACTGGACAATCTCTTACGAAGTGTCAGGGTTTTGGCCAAAAACTCTTCTGTTACAAAAGGATTTCAATTTTTAAACATATTTTAACTCAAGACTTTTTCTGCATTCAATATGCACCATTCAAAGCCACATCATCACTTTTCAAACTTTTTCTGACTTCATTTGCTATTTTTCATGCATTTCATAATTTATTTTGAGCTAAGATGACCCTGAGATTGAAAAGCACTGCAAATGAACTATGAAATGGTTGAAAATTGGCATGGTATCATAATTTCACCCACGTAGCATGTGCTAAAACATTGAGAGGGTTACGGCAAAAACTGGATGCACTTCGTGTACGAACGGGACAATCTCTTTCGAAGTGTCAGGGTTTTGGACAAAAACTCTTCTGTTACAAAAGGATTTTAATTTTTTAAACATATTTGAACTCAAGACTTTTTCTGCATTCAATATGAACCATTCAAAGCCACATCATCACTTTTCAAACCTTTTCTGACTTCATTTGCTAATTTTCATGCATTTCATGATTTATTTTGAGCTAACATGACCCTGAGATTGAAAAGCACTGCATATGAACTCTGAAATGGTTGAAAATTGGCATGGTATCATAATTTCACCCACGTAGCATGTGCTAAAAAGTTGAGAGGGTTACGGCAAAAACTGGATGCACTTCGTGTACGAACGGGACAATCTCTTTCGAAGTGTCAGGGTTTTGGACAAAAACTCTTCTGTTACAAAAGGATTTCAATTTTTTAATCATATTTGAACTCAAGACTTTTTCTGCATTCAATATGCACCATTCAAAGCCACATCATCACTTTTCAAACCTTTTCTGACTTCATTTGCTATTTTTCATGCATTTCATGATTTATTTTTAGCTAAAATGACCCTGAAATGACAAGCACTGCAAATGAACTCTGAAATGGTTGAAAGTTGGCATGGTATCATCATTTCACCCGCATAGCATGTGCTAAAAAGTTGAGAGGGTTACGACAAAAACTGGATGCACTTCGTGTACGAACTGGACAATCTCTTTCGAAGTGTCAGGGTTTTGGACAAAAACTCTTCTGTTACAAAAGGATTTTAATTTTTTAAACATATTTGAACTCAAGACTTTTTCTGCATTCAATATGAACCATTGAAAGCCGCATCATCACTTTTCAAACCTTTTCTGACTTCATTTGATATTTTTCATGCATTTCATGATTTATTTTGAGCTAAGATGACCCTGAGATTGAAAATTACTGCAAATGAAGTCTGAAATGGTTGAAAATTGGCATGGTATCATAATTTCACCCACGTAGCATGTGCTAAAAAGTTGAGAGGGTTACGGCAAAAACTGGATGCCCTTCGTGAACGAACTGGACAATCTCTTTCGAAGTGTCATGGTTTTGGACGAAAACTCTTCTGTTACAAAAGGATTTCAATTTTCTAAACATATTTGAACTCAAGACTTTTTCTGCATTCAATATGCACCATTCAAAGCCACATCATCACTTTTCAACCCTTTTCTCACTTCATTTGCTATTTTTCATGCATTTCATGATTTATTTTGAGCTAAGATGACCCTGAGATTGAAAAGCACTTCAAATGAACTCTGAAATGGTTTAATTTTGGCATGGTATCATAATTTCACCCACGTAGCATGTGCTAAAAAGTTGGGAGGGTTACGAAAAAAACTGGATGCACTTCGTGTCCGAACTAGACAATCTCTTTCGAAGTGTTAGGGTTTTGGACGAAACTCTTCTGTTTCAAAAGGATTTAAATTTTTTAAACATATTTGAACTCAAGACTTTTTCTGCATTCAATATGCACCATTCAAAGCCACATCATCACTTTTCAAACCTTTTCTGACTTCATTTGCTATTTTTCATGCATTTCATGATTTATTTTGAGCTAAGATGACCCTGAGAATGAAAAGCACTGCAAATGAACTCTGAAATGGTTGAAAATTGGCATGGTATCATAATTTCACCCACGTAGCATGTGCTAAAAAGTTGAGAAGGTTACGGCAAAAACTGGATGCACTTCGTGTACGAACTGGACAATCTCTTTCGAAGTGTCAGGGTTTTGGACAAAAACTCTTCTGTTACAAAAGGATTTTAATTTTTTAAACATATTTGAACTCAATACTTTTTCTGCATTCAATATGAACAATTCAAAGCCACATCATCACTTTTCAAACCTTTTCTGTCTTCATTTGCTATTTTTCATGCATTTCATGATTTATTTTGAGCTAAGATGACCCTGAGATTGAAAAGCACTGGAAATGAACTCTGAAATGGTTGAAAATTGGCATGGTATCATAATTTCACCGACGTAGCATGTGCTAAAAAGTTTAGAGGGTTACGGCAAAAACTGGATGCACTTCGTGTACAAACTGGACAATCTCTTACGAAGTGTCAGGGTTTTGGCCAAAAACTCTTCTGTTACAAAAGGATTTCAATTTTTAAACATATTTTAACTCAAGACTTTTTCTGCATTCAATATGCACCATTCAAAGCCACATCATCACTTTTCAAACTTTTTCTGACTTCATTTGCTATTTTTCATGCATTTCATAATTTATTTTGAGCTAAGATGACCCTGAGATTGAAAAGCACTGCAAATGAACTCTGAAATGGTTGAAAATTGGCATGGTATCATAATTTCACCCACGTAGCATGTGCTAAAACGTTGAGAGGGTTACGGCAAAAACTGGATGCACTTCGTGTACGAACGGGACAATCTCTTTCGAAGTGTCAGGGTTTTGGACAAAAACTCTTCTGTTACAAATGGATTTTAATTTTTTAAACATATTTGAACTCAAGACTTTTTCTGCATTCAATATGAACCATTCAAAGCCACATCATCACTTTTCAAACATTTTCTGACTTCATTTGCTAATTTTCATGCATTTCATGATTTATTTTGAGCTAACATGACCCTGAGATTGAAAAGCACTGCATATGAACTCTGAAATGGTTGAAAATTGGCATGGTATCATAATTTCACCCACGTAGCATGTGCTAAAAAGTTGAGAGGGTTACGACAAAAACTGGATGCACTTCGTGTACGAACTGGACAATCTCTTTCGAAGTGTCAGGGTTTTGGACGAAAACTCTTCTGTTACAAAAGGATTTCAATTTTTTAAACATATGTGAACTCAAGACTTTTTCTGCATTCAATTTCACCCACGTAGCATGTGCTAAAGTTTGAGAAGGTTACGGCAAAAACTGGATACACTTCGTGTACGAACGGGACAATCTCTTTCGAAGTGTCAGGGTTTTGGACAAAAACTCTTCTGTTACAAAAGGATTTCAATTTTTTAAACATATTTGAACTCAAGACTTTTTCTACATTCAATATGCACCATTCAAAGCCACATCATCACTTTTCAAACCTTTTCTGACTTCATTTGCTATTTTTCATGCATTTCATGATTTATTTTTAGCTAAACTGACCCTGAAATGACAAGCACTGCAAATGAACTCTGAAATAGTTGAAAGTTGGCATGGTATCATCATTTCACCCACATAGCATGTGCTAAAAAGTTGAGAGGGTTATGGCAAAAACTGGATGCACTTCGTGTCCGAACTGGACAATCTCTCTCGAAGTGTCAGGGTTTTGGACAAAAACTCTTCTGTTACAAAAGGATTTCAATTTTTTAAACATATTTGAACTCAAGAATTTTTCTGCATTCAATATGAACCATTCAAAGCCGCATCATCACTTTTCAAACCTTTTCTGACTTCATTTGATATTTTTCATGCATTTCATGATTTATTTTGAGCTAAGATGACCCTGAGATTGAAAAGCACTGCAAATGAACTCTGAAATGGTTGAAAGTTGGCATGGTATCATCATTTCACCCACATAGCATGTGCTAAAAAGTTGAGAGGGTTATGGCAAAAACTGGATGCACTTCGTGTCCGAACTGGACAATCTCTTTCGAAGTGTCAGGGTTTTGGACAAAAACGCTTCTGTTACAAAAGGATTTCAATTTTTTAAACATATTTGAACTCAAGACTTTTTCTGCATTCAATATGCACCATTCAAAGCCACATCATCACTTTTCAATCCTTTTCTGACATCATTTGCTATTTTTCATGCATTTCATAATTTATTTTGAGCTAAGATGACCCTGAGATTGAAAAGCACTGCAAATGAACTCTGAAATGGTTGAATTTTGGCATGGTATCATAATTTCACCCACGTAGCATGTGCTAAAAAGTTGAGAGGGTTACGACAAAAACTGGATGCACTTCGTGTCCGAACTAGACAATCTCTTTCGAAGTGTTAGGGTTTTGGACGAAAACTCTTCTGTTTCAAAAGGATTTCAATTTTTTAAACATATTTGAACTCAAGACTTTTTCTGCATTCAATATGCACCATTCAAAGCCACATCATCACTTTTCAAACCTTTTCTAACTTCATTTGCTATTTTTCATGCATTTCATGATTTATTTTGAGCTAAGATGACCCTGAGATTGAAAAGCACTGCAAATGAACTCTGAAATGGTTGAAAATTGGCATGGTAGCATAATTTCACCCACGTAGCATGTGCTAAAACGTTGAGAGGGTTACGGCAAAAACTGGATGCACTTCGTCTACGAACTGGACAATCTCTTTCGAAGTGTCAGGGTTTTGGACAAAAACTCTTCTGTTACAAAAGGATTTTAATTTTTTAAACATATTTGAACTCAAGACTTTTTCTGCATTCAATATGCACCATTCAAAGCCACATCATCACTTTTCAATCTTTTTCTGACTTCATTTGCTATTTTTCATGCATTTCATAATTTATTTTGAGCTAAGATGACCCTGAGATTGAAAAGCACTGCATATGAACTCTGAAATGGTTGAATTTTGGCATGGTATCGTAATTTCACCCACGTAGCATGTGCTAAAAAGTTGGGAGGGTTACGACAAAAACTGGATGCACTTCGTGTCCGAACTAGACAATCTCTTTCGAAGTGTTAGGGTTTTGGACGAAACTCTTCTGTTTCAAAAGGATTTCAATTTTTTAAACATATTTGAACTCAAGACTTTTTCTGCATTCAATATGAACCATTCAAAGCCACATCATCACTTTTCAAACCTTTTCTGACTTCATTTGCTAATTTTCATGCATTTCATGATTTATTTTGAGGTAACATGACCCTGAGATTGAAAAGCACTGCATACGAACTCTGAAATGGTTGAAAATTGGCATGGTATCATAATTTCACCCACGTAGCATGTGCTAAAAAGTTGAGAGGGTTACGGCAAAAACTGGATGCACTTCGTGTACGAACTGGACAATCTCTTTCGAAGTGTCAGGGTTTTGGACGAAAACTCTTCTGTTACAAAAGGATTTCAATTTTTTAAACATATTTGAACTCAAGACTTTTTCTGCATTCAATTTCACCCACGTAGCATGTGCTAAAAAGTTGAGAGGGTTACGGCAAAAACTGGATACACTTCGTGTACGAACGGGACAATCTCTTTCGAAGTGTCAGGGTTTTGGACAAAAACTCTTCTGTTACAAAAGGATTTCAATTTTTTAAACATATTTGAACTCAAGACTTTTTCTGCATTCAATATGCACCATTCAAAGCCACATCATCACTTTTCAAACCTTTTCTGACTTCATTTGCTATTTTTCATGCATTTCATGATTTATTTTTAGCTAAAATGACCCTGAAATGACAAGCACTGCAAATGAACTCTGAAATGGTTGAAAGTTGGCATGGTATCATCATTTCACCCGCATAGCATGTGCTAAAAAGTTGAGAGGGTTACGACAAAAACTGGATGCACTTCGTGTACGAACTGGACAATCTCTTTCGAAGTGTCAGGGTTTTGGACAAAAACTCTTCTGTTACAAAAGGATTTTAATTTTTTAAACATATTTGAACTCAAGACTTTTTCTGCATTCAATATGAACCATTGAAAGCCGCATCATCACTTTTCAAACCTTTTCTGACTTCATTTGATATTTTTCATGCATTTCATGATTTATTTTGAGCTAAGATGACCCTGAGATTGAAAATTACTGCAAATGAAGTCTGAAATGGTTGAAAATTGGCATGGTATCATAATTTCACCCACGTAGCATGTGCTAAAAAGTTGAGAGGGTTACGGCAAAAACTGGATGCCCTTCGTGAACGAACTGGACAATCTCTTTCGAAGTGTCATGGTTTTGGACGAAAACTCTTCTGTTACAAAAGGATTTCAATTTTCTAAACATATTTGAACTCAAGACTTTTTCTGCATTCAATATGCACCATTCAAAGCCACATCATCACTTTTCAACCCTTTTCTCACTTCATTTGCTATTTTTCATGCATTTCATGATTTATTTTGAGCTAAGATGACCCTGAGATTGAAAAGCACTTCAAATGAACTCTGAAATGGTTTAATTTTGGCATGGTATCATAATTTCACCCACGTAGCATGTGCTAAAAAGTTGGGAGGGTTACGAAAAAAACTGGATGCACTTCGTGTCCGAACTAGACAATCTCTTTCGAAGTGTTAGGGTTTTGGACGAAACTCTTCTGTTTCAAAAGGATTTAAATTTTTTAAACATATTTGAACTCAAGACTTTTTCTGCATTCAATATGCACCATTCAAAGCCACATCATCACTTTTCAAACCTTTTCTGACTTCATTTGCTATTTTTCATGCATTTCATGATTTATTTTGAGCTAAGATGACCCTGAGAATGAAAAGCACTGCAAATGAACTCTGAAATGGTTGAAAATTGGCATGGTATCATAATTTCACCCACGTAGCATGTGCTAAAAAGTTGAGAAGGTTACGGCAAAAACTGGATGCACTTCGTGTACGAACTGGACAATCTCTTTCGAAGTGTCAGGGTTTTGGACAAAAACTCTTCTGTTACAAAAGGATTTTAATTTTTTAAACATATTTGAACTCAATACTTTTTCTGCATTCAATATGAACAATTCAAAGCCACATCATCACTTTTCAAACCTTTTCTGTCTTCATTTGCTATTTTTCATGCATTTCATGATTTATTTTGAGCTAAGATGACCCTGAGATTGAAAAGCACTGGAAATGAACTCTGAAATGGTTGAAAATTGGCATGGTATCATAATTTCACCGACGTAGCATGTGCTAAAAAGTTTAGAGGGTTACGGCAAAAACTGGATGCACTTCGTGTACAAACTGGACAATCTCTTACGAAGTGTCAGGGTTTTGGCCAAAAACTCTTCTGTTACAAAAGGATTTCAATTTTTAAACATATTTTAACTCAAGACTTTTTCTGCATTCAATATGCACCATTCAAAGCCACATCATCACTTTTCAAACTTTTTCTGACTTCATTTGCTATTTTTCATGCATTTCATAATTTATTTTGAGCTAAGATGACCCTGAGATTGAAAAGCACTGCAAATGAACTCTGAAATGGTTGAAAATTGGCATGGTATCATAATTTCACCCACGTAGCATGTGCTAAAACGTTGAGAGGGTTACGGCAAAAACTGGATGCACTTCGTGTACGAACGGGACAATCTCTTTCGAAGTGTCAGGGTTTTGGACAAAAACTCTTCTGTTACAAATGGATTTTAATTTTTTAAACATATTTGAACTCAAGACTTTTTCTGCATTCAATATGAACCATTCAAAGCCACATCATCACTTTTCAAACATTTTCTGACTTCATTTGCTAATTTTCATGCATTTCATGATTTATTTTGAGCTAACATGACCCTGAGATTGAAAAGCACTGCATATGAACTCTGAAATGGTTGAAAATTGGCATGGTATCATAATTTCACCCACGTAGCATGTGCTAAAAAGTTGAGAGGGTTACGACAAAAACTGGATGCACTTCGTGTACGAACTGGACAATCTCTTTCGAAGTGTCAGGGTTTTGGACGAAAACTCTTCTGTTACAAAAGGATTTCAATTTTTTAAACATATGTGAACTCAAGACTTTTTCTGCATTCAATTTCACCCACGTAGCATGTGCTAAAGTTTGAGAAGGTTACGGCAAAAACTGGATACACTTCGTGTACGAACGGGACAATCTCTTTCGAAGTGTCAGGGTTTTGGACAAAAACTCTTCTGTTACAAAAGGATTTCAATTTTTTAAACATATTTGAACTCAAGACTTTTTCTACATTCAATATGCACCATTCAAAGCCACATCATCACTTTTCAAACCTTTTCTGACTTCATTTGCTATTTTTCATGCATTTCATGATTTATTTTTAGCTAAACTGACCCTGAAATGACAAGCACTGCAAATGAACTCTGAAATAGTTGAAAGTTGGCATGGTATCATCATTTCACCCACATAGCATGTGCTAAAAAGTTGAGAGGGTTATGGCAAAAACTGGATGCACTTCGTGTCCGAACTGGACAATCTCTCTCGAAGTGTCAGGGTTTTGGACAAAAACTCTTCTGTTACAAAAGGATTTCAATTTTTTAAACATATTTGAACTCAAGAATTTTTCTGCATTCAATATGAACCATTCAAAGCCGCATCATCACTTTTCAAACCTTTTCTGACTTCATTTGATATTTTTCATGCATTTCATGATTTATTTTGAGCTAAGATGACCCTGAGATTGAAAAGCACTGCAAATGAACTCTGAAATGGTTGAAAGTTGGCATGGTATCATCATTTCACCCACATAGCATGTGCTAAAAAGTTGAGAGGGTTATGGCAAAAACTGGATGCACTTCGTGTCCGAACTGGACAATCTCTTTCGAAGTGTCAGGGTTTTGGACAAAAACGCTTCTGTTACAAAAGGATTTCAATTTTTTAAACATATTTGAACTCAAGACTTTTTCTGCATTCAATATGCACCATTCAAAGCCACATCATCACTTTTCAATCCTTTTCTGACATCATTTGCTATTTTTCATGCATTTCATAATTTATTTTGAGCTAAGATGACCCTGAGATTGAAAAGCACTGCAAATGAACTCTGAAATGGTTGAATTTTGGCATGGTATCATAATTTCACCCACGTAGCATGTGCTAAAAAGTTGAGAGGGTTACGACAAAAACTGGATGCACTTCGTGTCCGAACTAGACAATCTCTTTCGAAGTGTTAGGGTTTTGGACGAAAACTCTTCTGTTTCAAAAGGATTTCAATTTTTTAAACATATTTGAACTCAAGACTTTTTCTGCATTCAATATGCACCATTCAAAGCCACATCATCACTTTTCAAACCTTTTCTAACTTCATTTGCTATTTTTCATGCATTTCATGATTTATTTTGAGCTAAGATGACCCTGAGATTGAAAAGCACTGCAAATGAACTCTGAAATGGTTGAAAATTGGCATGGTAGCATAATTTCACCCACGTAGCATGTGCTAAAACGTTGAGAGGGTTACGGCAAAAACTGGATGCACTTCGTCTACGAACTGGACAATCTCTTTCGAAGTGTCAGGGTTTTGGACAAAAACTCTTCTGTTACAAAAGGATTTTAATTTTTTAAACATATTTGAACTCAAGACTTTTTCTGCATTCAATATGCACCATTCAAAGCCACATCATCACTTTTCAATCTTTTTCTGACTTCATTTGCTATTTTTCATGCATTTCATAATTTATTTTGAGCTAAGATGACCCTGAGATTGAAAAGCACTGCATATGAACTCTGAAATGGTTGAATTTTGGCATGGTATCGTAATTTCACCCACGTAGCATGTGCTAAAAAGTTGGGAGGGTTACGACAAAAACTGGATGCACTTCGTGTCCGAACTAGACAATCTCTTTCGAAGTGTTAGGGTTTTGGACGAAACTCTTCTGTTTCAAAAGGATTTCAATTTTTTAAACATATTTGAACTCAAGACTTTTTCTGCATTCAATATGAACCATTCAAATCCACATCATCACTTTTCAAACCTTTTCTGACTTCATTTGCTAATTTTCATGCATTTCATGATTTATTTTGAGGTAACATGACCCTGAGATTGAAAAGCACTGCATACGAACTCTGAAATGGTTGAAAATTGGCATGGTATCATAATTTCACCCACGTAGCATGTGCTAAAAAGTTGAGAGGGTTACGGCAAAAACTGGATGCACTTCGTGTACGAACTGGACAATCTCTTTCGAAGTGTCAGGGTTTTGGACGAAAACTCTTCTGTTACAAAAGGATTTCAATTTTTTAAACATATTTGAACTCAAGACTTTTTCTGCATTCAATTTCACCCACGTAGCATGTGCTAAAAAGTTGAGAGGGTTACGGCAAAAACTGGATACACTTCGTGTACGAACGGGACAATCTCTTTCGAAGTGTCAGGGTTTTGGACAAAAACTCTTCTGTTACAAAAGGATTTCAATTTTTTAAACATATTTGAACTCAAGACTTTTTCTGCATTCAATATGCACCATTCAAAGCCACATCATCACTTTTCAAACCTTTTCTGACTTCATTTGCTATTTTTCATGCATTTCATAATTTATTTTGAGCTAAGATGACCCTGAGATTGAAAAGCACTGCATATGAACTCTGAAATGGTTGAATTTTGGCATGGTATCATAATTTCACCCACGTAGCATGTGCTAAAAAGTTGGGAGGGTTACGACAAAAACTGGATGCACTTCGTGTCCGAACTAGACAATCTCTTTCGAAGTGTTAGGGTTTTGGACGAAACTCTTCTGTTTCAAAAGGATTTCAATTTTTTAAACATATTTGAACTCAAGACTTTTTCTGCATTCAATATGAACCATTCAAAGCCACATCATCACTTTTCAAACCTTTTCTGACTTCATTTGCTAATTTTCATGCATTTCATGATTTATTTTGAGGTAACATGACCCTGAGATTGAAAAGCACTGCATATGAACTCTGAAATGGTTGAAAATTGGCATGGTATCATAATTTCACCCACGTAGCATGTGCTAAAAAGTTGAGAGGGTTACGGCAAAAACTGGATGCACTTCGTGTACGAACTGGACAATCTCTTTCGAAGTGTCAGGGTTTTGGACGAAAACTCTTCTGTTACAAAAGGATTTCAATTTTTTAAACATATTTGAACTCAAGACTTTTTCTGCATTCAATATGAACCATTCAAAGCCACATCATCACTTTTCAAACCTTTTCTTACTTCATTTGATATTTTTCATGCATTTCATGATTTATTTTGAGCTAAGATGACCCTGAGATTGAAAAGCACTGCAAATGAACTCTGAAATGGTTGAAAATTGGCATGGTAGCATAATTTCACCCACGTAGCATGTGCTAAAAAGTTGAGAGGGTTATGGCAAAAACTGGATGCACTTCGTGTACGAACCGGACAATCTCTTTCGAAATGTCAGGGTTTTGGACAAAAACTCTTCTGTTACAAAAGGATTTTAATTTTTTAAACATATTTGAACTCAAGACTTTTTCTGCATTCAATATGCACCATTCA
This sequence comes from Elymus sibiricus, assembly GCA_039707655.1. Classification (NCBI taxonomy): domain Eukaryota; kingdom Viridiplantae; phylum Streptophyta; class Magnoliopsida; order Poales; family Poaceae; genus Elymus; species Elymus sibiricus. The sequence continues at coordinate 26,209,077 of CM077675.1, forward strand.
AAGCCACATCATCACTTTTCAATCTTTTTCTGACTTCATTTGCTATTTTTCATGCATTTCATAATTTATTTTGAGCTAAGATGACCCTGAGATTGAAAAGCACTGCAAATGAACTTTGAAATGGTTGAATTTTGGCATGGTATCATAATTTCAACCACGTAGCATGTGCTAAAAAGTTGAGAGGGTTACGACAAAAACTGGATGCACTTCGTGTCCGAACTAGACAATCTCTTTCGAAGTGTTAGGGCTTTGGACGAAAACTCTTCTGTTTCAAAAGGATTTCAATTTTTTAAACATATTTGAACTCAAGACTTTTTCTGCATTCAATATGCACCATTCAAAGCCACATCATCACTTTTCAAACCTTTTCTGACTTCATTTGCTATTTTTCATGCATTTCATGATATATTTTGAGCTAAGATGACCCTGAGATTGAAAAGCACTTCAAATGAACTCTGAAATGGTTGAAAATTGGCATGGTATCATAATTTCACCCACGTAGCATGTGCTAAAACGTTGAGAGGGTTACGGCAAAAACTGGAAGCACTTCGTGTACGAACTGGACAATCTCTTTCGAAGTGTCAGGGTTTTGGACAAAAACTCTTCTGTTACAAAAGGATTTTAATTTTTTAAACATATTTGAACTCAAGACTTTTTCTGCATTCAATATGAACCATTGAAAGCCGCATCATCACTTTTCAAACCTTTTCTGACTTCATTTGATATTTTTCATGCATTTCATGATTTATTTTGAGCTAAGATGACCCTGAGATTGAAAAGCACTGCAAATGAACTCTGAAATGGTTGAAAATTGGCATGGTATCATAATTTCACCCACGTAGCATGTGCTAAAAAGTTGAGAGGGTTATGGCAAAAACTGGATGCACTTCGTGTACGAACTGGACAATCTCTTTCGAAGTGTCAGGGTTTTGGACAAAAACTCTTTTGTTACAAAAGGATTTTAATTTTTTAAACATATTTGAACTCAAGACTTTTTCTGCATTCAATATGAACCATTCAAAGCCACATCATCACTTTTCAAACCTTTTCTGACTTCATTTGCTAATTTTCATGCATTTCATGATTTATTTTTAGGTAACATGACCCTGAGATTGAAAAGCACTGCATATGAACTCTGAAATGGTTGAAAATTGGCATGGTATCATAATTTCACCCCCGTAGCATGTGCTAAAAAGTTGAGAGGGTTACGGCAAAAACTGGAAGCACTTCGTGTACGAACTGGACAATCTCTTTCGAAGTGTCAGGGTTTTGGACAAAAACTCTTCTGTTACAAAAGGATTTCAATTTTTTAAACATATTTGAACTCAATAATTTTTCTGCATTCAATTTCACCCACGTAGCATGTGCTAAAAAGTTGAGAGGGTTACGGCAAAAACTGGATACACTTCGTGTACGAACGGGACAATCTCTTTCGAAGTGTCAGGGTTTTGGACAAAAACTCTTCTGTTACAAAAGGATTTCAATTTTTTAAACATATTTGAACTCAAGACTTTTTCTGCATTCAATATGCACCATTCAAAGCCACATCATCACTTTTCAAACCTTTTCTGACTTCATTTGCTATTTTTCATGCATTTCATGCTTTATTTTTAGCTAAAATGACCCTGAAATGACAAGCACTGCAAAAGAACTCTGAAATAGTTGAAAGTTGGCATGGTATCATCATTTCACCCACATAGCATGTGCTAAAAATTTGAGAGGGTTATGGCAAAAACTGGATGCACTTCGTGTCCGAACTGGACAATCTCTCTCGAAGTGTTAGGGTTTTGGACAAAAACTCTTCTGTTACAAAAGGATTTCAATTTTTTAAACATATTTGAACTCAAGAATTTTTCTGCATTCAATATGAACCATTCAAAGCCACATCATCACTTTTCAAACCTTTTCTGACTTCATTTGATATTTTTCATGCATTTCATGATTTATTTTGAGCTAAGATGACCCTGAGATTGAAAAGCACTGCAAATGAACTCTGAACTGGTTGAAAATTGGCATGGTAGCATAATTTCACCCACGTAGCATGTGCTAAAAAGTTGAGAGGGTTATGGCAAAAACTGGATGCACTTCGTGTACGAACTGGACAATCTCTTTCGAAGTGTCAGGGTTTTGGACAAAAACTCTTCTGTTACAAAAGGATTTTAATTTTTTAAACATATTTGAACTCAAGACTTTTTCTGCATTCAATATGCACCATTCAAAGCCACATCATCACTTTTCAACCCTTTTCTGACTTCATTTGCTATTTTTCATGCATTTCATAATTTATTTTGAGCTAAGATGACCCTGAGATTGAAAAGCACTGCAAATGAACTCTGAAATGGTTGAATTTTGGCATGGTATCATAATTTCACCCACGTAGCATGTGCTAAAAAGTTGAGAGGGTTACGACAAAAACTGGATGCACTTCGTGTCCGAACTAGACAATCTCTTTCGAAGTGTTAGGGCTTTGGACGAAAACTCTTCTGTTTCAAAAGGATTTCAATTTTTTAAACATATTTGAACTCAAGACTTTTTCTGCATTCAATATGCACCATTCAAAGCCACATCATCACTTTTCAAACCTTTTCTGACTTCATTTGCTATTTTTCATGCATTTCATGATTTATTTTGAGCTAAGATGACCCTGAGATTGAAAAGCACTGCAAATGAACTCTGAACTGGTTGAAAATTGGCATGGTAGCATAATTTCACCCACGTAGCATGTGCTAAAAAGTTGAGAGGGTTATGGCAAAAACTGGATGCACTTCGTGTACGAACTGGACAATCTCTTTCGAAGTGTCAGGGTTTTGGACAAAAACTCTTCTGTTACAAAAGGATTTCAATTTTTTAAACATATTTGAACTCAAGAATTTTTCTGCATTCAATTTCACCCACGTAGCATGTGCTAAAAAGTTGAGAGGGTTACGGCAAAAACTGGATACACTTCGTGTACGAACGGGACAATCTCTTTCGAAGTGTCAGGGTTTTGGACAAAAACTCTTCTGTTACAAAAGGATTTCAATTTTTTAAACATATTTGAACTCAAGACTTTTTCTGCATTCAATATGCACCATTCAAAGCCACATCATCACTTTTCAAACCTTTTCTGACTTCATTTGCTATTTTTCATGCATTTCATGCTTTATTTTTAGCTAAAATGACCCTGAAATGACAAGCACTGCAAATGAACTCTGAAATAGTTGAAAGTTGGCATGGTATCATCATTTCACCCACATAGCATGTGCTAAAAATTTGAGAGGGTTATGGCAAAAACTGGATGCACTTCGTGTCCGAACTGGACAATCTCTCTCGAAGTGTCAGGGTTTTGGACAAAAACTCTTCTGTTACAAAAGGATTTCAATTTTTTAAACATATTTGAACTCAAGAATTTTTCTGCATTCAATATGAACCATTCAAAGCCACATCATCACTTTTCAAACCTTTTCTGACTTCATTTGATATTTTTCATGCATTTCATGATTTATTTTGAGCTAAGATGACCCTGAGATTGAAAAGCACTGCAAATGAACTCTGAACTGGTTGAAAATTGGCATGGTAGCATAATTTCACCCACGTAGCATGTGCTAAAAAGTTGAGAGGGTTATGGCAAAAACTGGATGCACTTCGTGTACGAACTGGACAATCTCTTTCGAAGTGTCAGGGTTTTGGACAAAAACTCTTCTGTTACAAAAGGATTTTAATTTTTTAAACATATTTGAACTCAAGACTTTTTCTGCATTCAATATGCACCATTCAAAGCCACATCATCACTTTTCAACCCTTTTCTGACTTCATTTGCTATTTTTCATGCATTTCATAATTTATTTTGAGCTAAGATGACCCTGAGATTGAAAAGCACTGCAAATGAACTCTGAAATGGTTGAATTTTGGCATGGTATCATAATTTCACCCACGTAGCATGTGCTAAAAAGTTGAGAGGGTTACGACAAAAACTGGATGCACTTCGTGTCCGAACTAGACAATCTCTTTCGAAGTGTTAGGGCTTTGGACGAAAACTCTTCTGTTTCAAAAGGATTTCAATTTTTTAAACATATTTGAACTCAAGACTTTTTCTGCATTCAATATGCACCATTCAAAGCCACATCATCACTTTTCAAACCTTTTCTGACTTCATTTGCTATTTTTCATGCATTTCATGATTTATTTTGAGCTAAGATGACCCTGAGATTGAAAAGCACTTCAAATGAACTCTGAAATGGTTGAAAATTGGCATGGTATCATAATTTCACCCACGTAGCATGTGCTAAAACGTTGAGAGGGTTACGGCAAAAACTGGAAGCACTTCGTGTACGAACTGGACAATCTCTTTCGAAGTGTCAGGGTTTTGGACAAAAACTCTTCTGTTACAAAAGGATTTTAATTTTTTTAAACATATTTGAACTCAAGACTTTTTCTGCATTCAATATGAACCATTGAAAGCCGCATCATCACTTTTCAAACCTTTTCTGACTTCATTTGATATTTTTCATGCATTTCATGATTTATTTTGAGCTAAGATGACCCTGAGATTGAAAAGCACTGCAAATAAACTCTGAAATGGTTGAAAATTGGCATGGTATCATAATTTCACCCACGTAGCATGTGCTAAAAAGTTGAGAGGGTTATCGCAAAAACTGGATGCACTTCGTGTACGAACTGGACAATCTCTTTCGAAGTGTCAGGGTTTTGGACAAAAACTCTTCTGTTACAAAAGGATTTTAATTTTTTAAACATATTTGAACTCAAGACTTTTTCTGCATTCAATATGAACCATTGGAAGCCACATCATCACTTTTCAAACCTTTTCTGACTTCATTTCTATTTTTTATGCATTTCATGATTTATTTTGTGCTAAGCTAACCCTGAGATTGAAAAGCACTGCAAATGAACTCTGAAATGGTTGAAAATTGGCATGGTATCATAATTTCACCCACGTAGCATGTGCTAATAAGTTGAGAGGGTTACGGCAAAAACTGGATGCACTTCGTGAACGAACTGGACAATCTCTTTCGAAGTGTCAGGGTTTTGGACGAAAACTCTTCTGTTACAAAAGGATTTCAATTTTTTAAACATATTTGAACTCAAGACTTTTTCTGCATTCAATATGCACCATTCAAAGCCACATCATCACTTTTCAACCCTTTTCTGACTTCATTTGCTATTTTTCATGCATTTCATAATTTATTTTGAGCTAAGATGACCCTGAGATTGAAAAGCACTGCAAATGAACTCTGAAATGGTTGAATTTTGGCATTGTATCATAATTTCACACACGTAGCATGTGCTAAAAAGTTGAGAGGGTTACGACAAAAACTGGATGCACTTCGTGTCCGAACTAGACAATCTCTTTCGAAGTGTTAGGGTTTTGGACGAAAACTCTTCTGTTTCAAAAGGATTTCAATTTTTTAAACATATTTGAACTCAAGACTTTTTCTGCATTCAATATGCAGCATTCAAAGCCACATCATCACTTTTCAAACCTTTTCTGACTTCATTTGCTATTTTTCATGCATTTCATGATTTATTTTTAGCTAAAATGACCCAGAAATGACAAGCACTGCAAATGAACTCTGAAATGGTTGAAAGTTGGCATGGTATCATCATTTCACCCACGTAGCATGTGCTAAAAAGTTGAGAGGGTTATGGCAAAAACTGGATACACTTCGTGTACGAACTGGACAATCTCTTTCGAAGTGTCAGGGTTTTGGACAAAAACTCTTCTGTTACAAAAGGATTTCAATTTTTTAAACATATTTGAACTCAAGACTTTTTCTGCATTCAATATGAACCATTCAAAGCCACATCATCACTTTTCAAACCTTTTCTGACTTCATTTGATATTTTTCATACATTTCATGATTTATTTTGAGCTAAGATGACACTGAGATTGAAAAGCACTGCAAATAAACTCTGAAATGGTTGAAAATTGGCATGATATCATAATTTCACCCACGTAGCATGTGCTAAAAAGTTGAGAGGGTTATGGCAAAAACTGGATGCACTTCGTGTACGAACTGGACAATCTCTTTCGAAGCGTCAGGGTTTTGGACAAAAACTCTTCCGTTACAAAAGGATTTTAATTTTTAAACATATTTGAACTCAAGACTTTTTCTGCATTCAATATGAACCATTGAAAGCCACATCATCACTTTTCAAACCTTTTCTGACTTCATTTGCTATTTTTCATGCATTTCATGATTTATTTTGGGCTAAGCTGACCCTGAGATTGAAAAGCACTGCAAATGAACTCTGAAATGGTTGAAAATTGGCATGGTATCATAATTTCACCCACGTAGCATGTGCTAATAAGTTGAGAGGGTTACGGCAAAAGCTGGATGCACTTCGTGAACGAACTGGACAATCCCTTTCGAAGTGTCAGGGTTTTGGATGAAAACTCTTCTGTTACAAAAGGATTTCAATTTTTTAAACATATTTGAACTCAAGACTTTTTCTGCATTCAATATGCACCATTCAAAGCCACATCATCACTTTTCAACCCTTTTCTGACTTCATTTGCTATTTTTCATGCATTTCATAATTTATTTTGAGCTAAGATGACCCTGAGATTGAAAAGCACTGCAAATGAACTCTGAAATGGTTGAATTTTGGCATTGTATCATAATTTCACCCACGTAGCATGTGCTAAAAAGTTGAGAGGGTTACGACAAAAACTGGATGCACTTCGTGTCCTAACTAGACAATCTCTTTCGAAGTGTTAGGGTTTTGGACGAAAACTCTTCTGTTTCAAAAGGATTTCAATTTTTTAAACATATTTGAACTCAAGACTTTTTCTGCATTCAATATGCACCATTCAAAGCCACATCATCAATTTTCAAACCTTTTCTGACTTCATTTGCTATTTTTCATGCATTTCATGATTTAGTTTGAGCTAAGATGACCCTGAGAATGAAAAGCACTGCAAATGAACTCTGAAATAGTTGAAAATTGGCATGGTATCATAATTTCACCCACGTAGCATGTGCTAAAAAGTTGAGAGGGTTACGGCAAAAACTGGATGCACTTCGTGTACGAACTGGACAATCTCTTTCGAAGTGTCAGGGTTTTGGACAAAAACTCTTCTGTTACAAATGGATCTTAATTTTTTATACATATTTGAACTCAAGACTTTTTCTGCATTCAATATGAACCATTCAAAGCCACATCATCACTTTTCAAACCTTTTCTGTCTTCATTTGCTATTTTTCATGCATTTCATGATTTATTTTGAGCTAAGATGACCCTGAGATTGAAAAGCACTGCAAATGAACTCTGAAATGGTTGAAAATTGGCATGGTATCATAATTTCACCGACGTAGCATGTGCTAAAAAGTTTAGAGGGTTACGGCAAAAACTGGATGCACTTCGTGTACAAACTGGACAATCTCATACGAAGTGTTAGGGTTTTGGCCAAAAACTCTTCTGTTACAAAAGGATTTCAATTTTTTAAACATATTTGAACTCAAGACTTTTTCTGCATTCAATATGCACCATTCAAAGCCACATCATCACTTTTCAAACTTTTTCTGACTTCATTTGCTATTTTTCATGCATTTCATAATTTATTTTGAGCTAAGATGACCCTGAGATTGAAAAGCACTGCAAATGAACTCTGAAATGGTTGAAAATTGGCATGGTATCATAATTTCACCCACGTAGCATGTGCTAAAACGTTGAGAGGGTTACGGCAAAAACTGGATGCACTTCGTGTACGAACGGGACAATCTCTTTCGAAGTGTCAGGGTTTTGGACAAAAACTCTTCTGTTACAAAAGGATTTCAATTTTTTAAACATATTTGAACTCAAGACTTTTTCTGCATTCAATATGCACCATTCAAAGCCACATCATCACTTTTCAAACCTTTTCTGACTTCATTTGCTATTTTTCATGCATTTCATGATTTATTTTTAGCTAAAATGACCCTGAAATGACAAGCACTGCAAATGAACTCTGAAATGGTTGAAAGTTGGCATGGTATCATCATTTCACCCACATAGCATGTGCTAAAAAGTTGAGAGGGTTACGGCAAAAACTGGATGCACTTCATGTACAAACTGGACAATCTCTTTCGAAGTGTCAGTGTTTTGTTCAAAAACTCTTCTGTTACAAAAGGATTTTAATTTTTTAAACATATTTGAACTCAAGACTTTTTCTGCATTCAATATGAACCATTGAAAGCCGCATCATCACTTTTCAAACCTTTTCTCACTTCATTTGATATTTTTCATGCATTTCATGATTTATTTTGAGCTAAGATGACCCTGAGATTGAAAAGCACTGCAAATGAACTCTGAAATGGTTGAAAATTGGCATGGTATCATAATTTCACCCACGTAGCATGTGCTAAAAAGTTGAGAGGGTTATGGCAAAAACTGGATGCACTTCGTGTACGAACTGGACAATCTCTTTCGAAGTGTCAGGGTTTTGGACAAAAACTCTTCTGTTACAAAAGGATTTTAATTTTTTAAACATATTTGAACTCAAGACTTTTTCTGCATTCAATATGAACCATTCAAAGCCACATCATCACTTTTCAAACCTTTTCTGACTTCATTTGCTAATTTTCATGCATTTCATGATTTATTTTGAGCTAAGATGACCCTGAGATTGAAAAGCACTGCATCTGAACTCTGAAATGGTTGAAAATTGGCAAGGTATCATAATTTCACCCACGTAGCATGTGCTAAAAAGTTGAGAGGGTTACGGCAAAAACTGGATGCACTTCGTGTACGAACTGGACAATCTCTTTCGAAGTGTCAGGGTTTTGGACGAAAACTCTTCTGTTACAAAAGGATTTCAATTTTTTAAACATATTTGAACTCAAGACTTTTTCTGCATTCAATTTCACTCACGTAGTATGTGCTAAAAAGTTGAGAGGGTTACGGCAAAAACTGGATACACTTCGTGTACGAACAGGACAATCTCTTTCGAAGTGTGAGGGTTTTGGACAAAAACTCTTCTGTTACAAAAGGATTTCAATTTTTTAAACATATTTGAACTCAAGACTTTTTCCGCATTCAATATGCACCATTCAAAGCCACATCGTCACTTTTCAAACCTTTTCTGACTTCATTTGCTATTTTTCATGCATTTCATGATTTATTTTTAGCTAAAATGACCCTGAAATGACAAGCACTGCAAATGAACTCTGAAATGGTTGAAAGTTGGCATGGTATCATCATTTCACCCACATAGCATGTGCTAAAAAGTTGAGAGGGTTATGGCAAAAACTGGATGCACTTCCTGTACGAACTGGACAATCTCTCTCGAAGTGTCAGGGTTTTGGACAAAAACTCTTCTGTTACAAAAGGATTTCAATTTTTTAAACATATTTGAACTCAAGACTTTTTCTGCATTCAATATGAACCATTCAAAGCCACATCATCACTTTTCAAACCTTTACTGACTTCATTTGATATTTTTCATGCATTTCATGATTTATTTTGAGCTAAGATGACCCTGAGATTGAAAAGCACTGCAAATGAACTCTGAAATGGTTGAAAATTTGCATGGTATCATAATTTCACCCACGTAGCATGTGCTAAAAAGTTGAGAGGGTTATGGCAAAAACTGGATGCACTTCGTGTACGAACTGGACAATCTCTTTCGAAGTGTGAGGGTTTTGGACAAAAACTCTTCTGTTACAAAAGGATTTCAATTTTTTAAACATATTTGAAGTCAAGACTTTTTCCGCATTCAATATGCACCATTCAAAGCCACATCGTCACTTTTCAAACCTTTTCTGACTTCATTTGCTATTTTTCATGCATTTCATGATTTATTTTTAGCTAAAATGACCCTGAAATGACAGGCACTGCAAATGAACTCTGAAATAGTTGAAAGTTGGCATGGTATCATCATTTCACCCACATAGCATGTGCTAAAAAGTTGAGAGGGTTATGGCAAAAACTGGATGCACTTCGTGTACGAACTGGACAATCTCTCTCGAAGTGTCAGGGTTTTGGACAAAAACTCTTCTGTTAGAAAAGGATTTCAATTTTTTAAACATATTTGAACTCAAGACTTTTTCTGCATTCAATATGAACCATTCAAAGCCACATCATCACTTTTCAAACCTTTACTGACTTCATTTGATATTTTTCATGCATTTCATGATTTATTTTGAGCTAAGATGACCCTGAGATTGAAAAGCACTGCAAATGAACTCTGAAATGGTTGAAAATTGGCATGGTATCATAATTTCACCCACGTAGCATGTGCTAAAAAGTTGAGAGCGTTATGGCAAAAACTGGATGCACTTCGTGTACGAACTGGACAATCTCTTTCGAAGTGTGAGGGTTTTGGACAAAAACTCTTCTGTTACAAAAGGATTTCAATTTTTTAAACATATTTGAACTCAAGAATTTTTCCGCATTCAATATGCACCATTCAAAGCCACATCGTCACTTTTCAAACCTTTTCTGACTTCATTTGCTATTTTTCATGCATTTCATGACTTATTTTTAGCTAAAATGACCCAGAAATGACAAGCACTGCAAATGAACTCTGAAATGGTTGAAAGTTCGCATGGTATCATCATTTCACCCACATAGCATGTGCTAAAAAGTTGAGAGGGTTATGGCAAACACTGGATGCACTTCGTGTACGAACTGGACAATCTCTCTCGAAGTGTCAGGGTTTTGGACAAAAACTATTCTGTTACAAAAGGATTTCAATTTTTTAAACATATTTGAACTCAAGACTTTTTCTGCATTCAATATGAACCATTCAAAGCCACATCATCACTTTTCAAACCTTTTCTGACTTCATTTGATATTTTTCATACATTTCATGATTTATTTTGAGCTAAGATGACACTGAGATTGAAAAGCACTGCAAATAAACTCTGAAATGGTTGAAAATTGGCATGATATCATAATTTCACCCACGTAGCATGTGCTAAAAAGTTGAGAGGGTTATGGCAAAAACTGGATGCACTTCGTGTACGAACTGGACAATCTCTTTCGAAGCGTCAGGGTTTTGGACAAAAACTCTTCCGTTACAAAAGGATTTTAATTTTTAAACATATTTGAACTCAAGACTTTTTCTGCATTCAATATGAACCATTGAAAGCCACATCATCACTTTTCAAACCTTTTCTGACTTCATTTGCTATTTTTCATGCATTTCATGATTTATTTTGGGCTAAGCTGACCCTGAGATTGAAAAGCACTGCAAATGAACTCTGAAATGGTTGAAAATTGGCATGGTATCATAATTTCACCCACGTAGCATGTGCTAATAAGTTGAGAGGGTTACGGCAAAAGCTGGATGCACTTCGTGAACGAACTGGACAATCCCTTTCGAAGTGTCAGGGTTTTGGATGAAAACTCTTCTGTTACAAAAGGATTTCAATTTTTTAAACATATTTGAACTCAAGACTTTTTCTGCATTCAATATGCACCATTCAAAGCCACATCATCACTTTTCAACCCTTTTCTGACTTCATTTGCTATTTTTCATGCATTTCATAATTTATTTTGAGCTAAGATGACCCTGAGATTGAAAAGCACTGCAAATGAACTCTGAAATGGTTGAATTTTGGCATTGTATCATAATTTCACCCACGTAGCATGTGCTAAAAAGTTGAGAGGGTTACGACAAAAACTGGATGCACTTCGTGTCCTAACTAGACAATCTCTTTCGAAGTGTTAGGGTTTTGGACGAAAACTCTTCTGTTTCAAAAGGATTTCAATTTTTTAAACATATTTGAACTCAAGACTTTTTCTGCATTCAATATGCACCATTCAAAGCCACATCATCAATTTTCAAACCTTTTCTGACTTCATTTGCTATTTTTCATGCATTTCATGATTTAGTTTGAGCTAAGATGACCCTGAGAATGAAAAGCACTGCAAATGAACTCTGAAATAGTTGAAAATTGGCATGGTATCATAATTTCACCCACGTAGCATGTGCTAAAAAGTTGAGAGGGTTACGGCAAAAACTGGATGCACTTCGTGTACGAACTGGACAATCTCTTTCGAAGTGTCAGGGTTTTGGACAAAAACTCTTCTGTTACAAATGGATCTTAATTTTTTATACATATTTGAACTCAAGACTTTTTCTGCATTCAATATGAACCATTCAAAGCCACATCATCACTTTTCAAACCTTTTCTGTCTTCATTTGCTATTTTTCATGCATTTCATGATTTATTTTGAGCTAAGATGACCCTGAGATTGAAAAGCACTGCAAATGAACTCTGAAATGGTTGAAAATTGGCATGGTATCATAATTTCACCGACGTAGCATGTGCTAAAAAGTTTAGAGGGTTACGGCAAAAACTGGATGCACTTCGTGTACAAACTGGACAATCTCATACGAAGTGTTAGGGTTTTGGCCAAAAACTCTTCTGTTACAAAAGGATTTCAATTTTTTAAACATATTTGAACTCAAGACTTTTTCTGCATTCAATATGCACCATTCAAAGCCACATCATCACTTTTCAAACTTTTTCTGACTTCATTTGCTATTTTTCATGCATTTCATAATTTATTTTGAGCTAAGATGACCCTGAGATTGAAAAGCACTGCAAATGAACTCTGAAATGGTTGAAAATTGGCATGGTATCATAATTTCACCCACGTAGCATGTGCTAAAACGTTGAGAGGGTTACGGCAAAAACTGGATGCACTTCGTGTACGAACGGGACAATCTCTTTCGAAGTGTCAGGGTTTTGGACAAAAACTCTTCTGTTACAAAAGGATTTCAATTTTTTAAACATATTTGAACTCAAGACTTTTTCTGCATTCAATATGCACCATTCAAAGCCACATCATCACTTTTCAAACCTTTTCTGACTTCATTTGCTATTTTTCATGCATTTCATGATTTATTTTTAGCTAAAATGACCCTGAAATGACAAGCACTGCAAATGAACTCTGAAATGGTTGAAAGTTGGCATGGTATCATCATTTCACCCACATAGCATGTGCTAAAAAGTTGAGAGGGTTACGGCAAAAACTGGATGCACTTCATGTACAAACTGGACAATCTCTTTCGAAGTGTCAGTGTTTTGTTCAAAAACTCTTCTGTTACAAAAGGATTTTAATTTTTTAAACATATTTGAACTCAAGACTTTTTCTGCATTCAATATGAACCATTGAAAGCCGCATCATCACTTTTCAAACCTTTTCTCACTTCATTTGATATTTTTCATGCATTTCATGATTTATTTTGAGCTAAGATGACCCTGAGATTGAAAAGCACTGCAAATGAACTCTGAAATGGTTGAAAATTGGCATGGTATCATAATTTCACCCACGTAGCATGTGCTAAAAAGTTGAGAGGGTTATGGCAAAAACTGGATGCACTTCGTGTACGAACTGGACAATCTCTTTCGAAGTGTCAGGGTTTTGGACAAAAACTCTTCTGTTACAAAAGGATTTTAATTTTTTAAACATATTTGAACTCAAGACTTTTTCTGCATTCAATATGAACCATTCAAAGCCACATCATCACTTTTCAAACCTTTTCTGACTTCATTTGCTAATTTTCATGCATTTCATGATTTATTTTGAGCTAAGATGACCCTGAGATTGAAAAGCACTGCATCTGAACTCTGAAATGGTTGAAAATTGGCAAGGTATCATAATTTCACCCACGTAGCATGTGCTAAAAAGTTGAGAGGGTTACGGCAAAAACTGGATGCACTTCGTGTACGAACTGGACAATCTCTTTCGAAGTGTCAGGGTTTTGGACGAAAACTCTTCTGTTACAAAAGGATTTCAATTTTTTAAACATATTTGAACTCAAGACTTTTTCTGCATTCAATTTCACTCACGTAGTATGTGCTAAAAAGTTGAGAGGGTTACGGCAAAAACTGGATACACTTCGTGTACGAACAGGACAATCTCTTTCGAAGTGTGAGGGTTTTGGACAAAAACTCTTCTGTTACAAAAGGATTTCAATTTTTTAAACATATTTGAACTCAAGACTTTTTCCGCATTCAATATGCACCATTCAAAGCCACATCGTCACTTTTCAAACCTTTTCTGACTTCATTTGCTATTTTTCATGCATTTCATGATTTATTTTTAGCTAAAATGACCCTGAAATGACAAGCACTGCAAATGAACTCTGAAATGGTTGAAAGTTGGCATGGTATCATCATTTCACCCACATAGCATGTGCTAAAAAGTTGAGAGGGTTATGGCAAAAACTGGATGCACTTCCTGTACGAACTGGACAATCTCTCTCGAAGTGTCAGGGTTTTGGACAAAAACTCTTCTGTTACAAAAGGATTTCAATTTTTTAAACATATTTGAACTCAAGACTTTTTCTGCATTCAATATGAACCATTCAAAGCCACATCATCACTTTTCAAACCTTTACTGACTTCATTTGATATTTTTCATGCATTTCATGATTTATTTTGAGCTAAGATGACCCTGAGATTGAAAAGCACTGCAAATGAACTCTGAAATGGTTGAAAATTTGCATGGTATCATAATTTCACCCACGTAGCATGTGCTAAAAAGTTGAGAGGGTTATGGCAAAAACTGGATGCACTTCGTGTACGAACTGGACAATCTCTTTCGAAGTGTGAGGGTTTTGGACAAAAACTCTTCTGTTACAAAAGGATTTCAATTTTTTAAACATATTTGAAGTCAAGACTTTTTCCGCATTCAATATGCACCATTCAAAGCCACATCGTCACTTTTCAAACCTTTTCTGACTTCATTTGCTATTTTTCATGCATTTCATGATTTATTTTTAGCTAAAATGACCCTGAAATGACAGGCACTGCAAATGAACTCTGAAATAGTTGAAAGTTGGCATGGTATCATCATTTCACCCACATAGCATGTGCTAAAAAGTTGAGAGGGTTATGGCAAAAACTGGATGCACTTCGTGTACGAACTGGACAATCTCTCTCGAAGTGTCAGGGTTTTGGACAAAAACTCTTCTGTTAGAAAAGGATTTCAATTTTTTAAACATATTTGAACTCAAGACTTTTTCTGCATTCAATATGAACCATTCAAAGCCACATCATCACTTTTCAAACCTTTACTGACTTCATTTGATATTTTTCATGCATTTCATGATTTATTTTGAGCTAAGATGACCCTGAGATTGAAAAGCACTGCAAATGAACTCTGAAATGGTTGAAAATTGGCATGGTATCATAATTTCACCCACGTAGCATGTGCTAAAAAGTTGAGAGCGTTATGGCAAAAACTGGATGCACTTCGTGTACGAACTGGACAATCTCTTTCGAAGTGTGAGGGTTTTGGACAAAAACTCTTCTGTTACAAAAGGATTTCAATTTTTTAAACATATTTGAACTCAAGAATTTTTCCGCATTCAATATACACCATTCAAAGCCACATCGTCACTTTTCAAACCTTTTCTGACTTCATTTGCTATTTTTCATGCATTTCATGACTTATTTTTAGCTAAAATGACCCAGAAATGACAAGCACTGCAAATGAACTCTGAAATGGTTGAAAGTTCGCATGGTATCATCATTTCACCCACATAGCATGTGCTAAAAAGTTGAGAGGGTTATGGCAAACACTGGATGCACTTCGTGTACGAACTGGACAATCTCTCTCGAAGTGTCAGGGTTTTGGACAAAAACTATTCTGTTACAAAAGGATTTCAATTTTTTAAACATATTTGAACTCAAGACTTTTTCTGCATTCAATATGAACCATTCAAAGCCACATCATCACTTTTCAAACCTTTACTGACTTCATTTGATATTTTTCATGCATTTCATGATTTATTTTGAGCTAAGATGACCCTGAGATTGAAAAGCACTGCAAATGAACTCTGAAATGGTTGAAAATTGGCATGCTATCATAATTTCACCCACGTAGCATGTGCTAAAAAGTTGAGAGGGTTATGGCAAAAACTGGATGCACTTCGTGTACGAACTGGACAATCTCTTTCGAAGTGTCAGGGTTTTGGACAAAAACTCTTCTGTTACAAAAGGATTTTAATTTTTTAAACATATTTGAACTCAAGACTTTTTCTGCATTCAATATGAACCATTGAAAGACACATCATCACTTTTCAAACCTTTTCTGACTTCATTTGCTATTTTTCATGCATTTCATGATTTATTTTGGGCTAAGCTGACCCTGAGATTGAAAAGCACTGCAAATGAACTCTGAAATGGTTGAAAATTGGCATGGTATCATAATTTCACCCACGTAGCATGTGCTAATAAGTTGAGAGGTTTACGGCAAAAACTGGATGCACTTCGTGAACGAACTGGACAATCTCTTTCGAAGTGTCAGGGTTTTGGACGAAAACTCTTCTGTTACAAAAGGATTTCAATTTTTTAAACATATTTGAACTCAAGACTTTTTCTGCATTCAATATGCACCATTCAAAGCCACATCATCACTTTTCAACCCTTTTCTGACTTCATTTGCTATTTTTCATGCATTTCATAATTTATTTTGAGCTAAGATGACCCTGAGATTGAAAAGCACTGCAAATGAACTCTGAAATGGTTGAATTTTGGCATTGTATCATAATTTCACCCACGTAGCATGTGCTAAAAAGTTGAGAGGGTTACGACAAAAACTGGATGCACTTCGTGTCCGATCTAGACAATCTCTTTCGAAGTGTTAGGGTTTTGGACGAAAACTCTTTTGTTTCAAAAGGATTTCAATTTTTTAAACATATTTGAACTCAAGACTTTTTCTGCATTCAATATGCACCATTCAAA
Source organism: Elymus sibiricus (assembly GCA_039707655.1). Taxonomy (NCBI): domain Eukaryota; kingdom Viridiplantae; phylum Streptophyta; class Magnoliopsida; order Poales; family Poaceae; genus Elymus; species Elymus sibiricus. The sequence continues at coordinate 26,225,762 of CM077675.1, forward strand.
GCCACATCATCACTTTTCAAACCTTTTCTGACTTCATTTGCTATTTTTCATGCATTTCATGATTTATTTTTAGCTAAAATGACCCAGAAATGACAAGCACTGCAAATGAACTCTGAAATTGTTGAAAGTTGGCATGGTATCATCATTTCACCCACATAGCATGTGCGAAAAAGTTGAGAGGGTTATGGCAAAAACTGGATGCACTTCGTGTACGAACTGGACAATCTCTCTCGAAGTGTCAGGGTTTTGGACAAAAACTCTTCTGTTACAAAAGGATTTCAATTTTTTAAACATATTTGAACTCAAGACTTTTTCTGCATTCAATATGAACCATTCAAAGCCACATCATCACTTTTCAAACCTTTACTGACTTCATTTGATATTTTTCATGCATTTCATGATTTATTTTGAGCTAAGTTGACCCTGAGATTGAAAAGCCCTGCAAATGAACTCTGAAATGGTTGAAAATTGGCATGGTATCATAATTTCACCCACGTAGCATGTGCTAAAAAGTTGAGAGGGTTATGGCAAAAACTGGATGCACTTCGTGTACGAACTGGACAATCTCTTTCGAAGTGTCAGGGTTTTGTACAAAAACTCTTCTGTTACAAAAGGATTTTAATTTTTTAAACATATTTGAACTCAAGACTTTTTCTGCATTCAATATGAACCATTGAAAGCCACATCATCACTTTTCAAACCTTTTCTGACTTCATTTGCTATTTTTCATGCATTTCATGATTTATTTTGGGCTAAGCTGACCCTGAGATTGAAAAGCACTGCAAATGAACTCTGAAATGGTTGAAAATTGGCATGGTATCATAATTTCACCCACGTAGCATGTGCTAATAAGTTGAGAGGGTTACGGCAAAAACTGGATGCACTTCGTGAACGAACTGGACAATCCCTTTCGAAGTGTCAGGGTTTTGGATGAAAACTCTTCTGTTACAAAAGGATTTCAATTTTTTAAACATATTTGAACTCAAGACTTTTTCTGCATTCAATATGCACCATTCAAAGCCACATCATCACTTTTCAACCCTTTTCTGACTTCATTTGATATTTTTCATGCATTTCATGATTTATTTTGAGCTAAGATGACCCTGAGATTGAAAAGCACTGCATATGAACTCTGAAATGGTTTAAAATTGGCATGGTATCATAATTTCACCCACGTAGCATGTGCTAAAAAGTTGAGAGGGTTACGGCAAAAACTGGATGCACTTCGTGTACGAACTGTACAATCTCTTTCGAAGTGTCAGGGTTTTGGACGAAAACTCTTCTGTTACAAAAGGATTTCAATTTTTTAAACATATTTGAACTCAAGACTTTTTCTGCATTCAATTTCACCCACGTAGCATGTGCTAAAAAGTCTAGAGGGTTACGGCAAAAACTGGATGCACTTCGTGTACGAACGGGACAATCTTTTTCGAAGTGTCAGGGTTTTGGACAAAAACTCTTCTGTTACAAAAGGATTTCAATTTTTTAACCATATTTGAACCTAAGACTTTTTCTGCATTCAATATGCACCATTCAAAGCCACATCATCACTTTTCAAACCTTTTCTGACTTCATTTGCTATTTTTCATGCATTTCATGATTTATTTTTAGCTAAAATGACCCTGAAATGACAAGCACTGCAAATGAACTCTGAAATGGTTGAAAGTTGGCATGGTATCATCATTTCACCCACATAGCATGTGCGAAAAAGTTGAGAGGGTTATGGCAAAAACTGGATGCACTTCGTGTACGAACTGGACAATCTCTCTCGAAGTGTCAGGGTTTTGGACAAAAACTCTTCTGTTACAAAAGGATTTCAATTTTTTAAACATATTTGAACTCAAGACTTTTTCTGCATTCAATATGAACCATTCAAAGCCACATCATCACTTTTCAAACCTTTACTGACTTCATTTGATATTTTTCATGCATTTCATGATTTATTTTGAGCTAAGTTGACCCTGAGATTGAAAAGCCCTGCAAATGAACTCTGAAATGGTTGAAAATTGGCATGGTATCATAATTTCACCCACGTAGCATGTGCTAAAAAGTTGAGAGGGTTATGGCAAAAACTGGATGCACTTCGTGTACGAACTGGACAATCTCTTTCGAAGTGTCAGGGTTTTGTACAAAAACTCTTCTGTTACAAAAGGATTTTAATTTTTTAAACATATTTGAACTCAAGACTTTTTCTGCATTCAATATGAACCATTGAAAGCCACATCATCACTTTTCAAACCTTTTCTGACTTCATTTGCTATTTTTCATGCATTTCATGATTTATTTTGGGCTAAGCTGACCCTGAGATTGAAAAGCACTGCAAATGAACTCTGAAATGGTTGAAAATTGGCATGGTATCATAATTTCACCCACGTAGCATGTGCTAATAAGTTGAGAGGGTTACGGCAAAAACTGGATGCACTTCGTGAACGAACTGGACAATCCCTTTCGAAGTGTCAGGGTTTTGGATGAAAACTCTTCTGTTACAAAAGGATTTCAATTTTTTAAACATATTTGAACTCAAGACTTTTTCTGCATTCAATATGCACCATTCAAAGCCACATCATCACTTTTCAACCCTTTTCTGACTTCATTTGATATTTTTCATGCATTTCATGATTTATTTTGAGCTAAGATGACCCTGAGATTGAAAAGCACTGCATATGAACTCTGAAATGGTTTAAAATTGGCATGGTATCATAATTTCACCCACGTAGCATGTGCTAAAAAGTTGAGAGGGTTACGGCAAAAACTGGATGCACTTCGTGTACGAACTGTACAATCTCTTTCGAAGTGTCAGGGTTTTGGACGAAAACTCTTCTGTTACAAAAGGATTTCAATTTTTTAAACATATTTGAACTCAAGACTTTTTCTGCATTCAATTTCACCCACGTAGCATGTGCTAAAAAGTCTAGAGGGTTACGGCAAAAACTGGATGCACTTCGTGTACGAACGGGACAATCTTTTTCGAAGTGTCAGGGTTTTGGACAAAAACTCTTCTGTTACAAAAGGATTTCCATTTTTTAACCATATTTGAACCTAAGACTTTTTCTGCATTCAATATGCACCATTCAAAGCCACATCATCACTTTTCAAACCTTTTCTGACTTCATTTGCTATTTTTCATGCATTTCATGATTTATTTTTAGCTAAAATGACCCTGAAATGACAAGCACTGCAAATGAACTCTGAAATGGTTGAAAGTTGGCATGGTATCATCATTTCACCCACATAGCATGTGCTAAAAAGTTGAGAGGGTTACGGCAAAAACTGGATGCACTTCGTGTACGAACTGGACAATCTCTTTCGAAGTGTCAGGGTTTTGGACAAAAACTCTTATGTTACAAAAGGATTTCAATTTTTTAAACATATTTGAACTCAAGACTTTTTCTGCATTCAATATGCACCATTCAAAGCCACATCATCACTTTTCAAACCTTTTCTGACTTAATTTGATATTTTTCATGCATTTCATGATTTATTTTGAGCTAAGATGACCCTGAGATTGAAAAGCACTGCAAATGAACTCTGAAATGGTTGAAAATTGGCATGGTATCATAATTTCACCCACATAGCATGTGCTAAAAAGTTGAGAGGGTTATGGCAAAAACTGGATGCACTTCGTGTACGAACTGGACAATCTCTTTCGAAGTGTCAGGGTTTTGGACAAAAACTCTTCTGTTACAAAAGGATTTTAATTTTTTAAACATATTTGAACTCAAGACTTTTTCTGCATTCGATATGCACCATTCAAAGCCACATCATCACTTTTCAACCCTTTTCTGACTTCATTTGCTATTTTTCATGCATTTCATAATTTATTTTGAGCTAAGATGACCCTGAGATTGAAAAGCACTGCAAATGAACTCCGAAATGGTTGAATTTTGGCATTGTATCATAATTTCACCCACGTAGCATGTGCTAAAAAGTTGAGAGGGTTACGACAAAAACTGGATGCACTTCGTGTCCGAACTAGACAATCTCTTTCGAAGTGTTAGGGTTTTGGACGAAAACTCTTCTGTTTCAAAAGGATTTCAATTTTTTAAACATATTTGAACTCAAGACTTTTTCTGCATTCAATATGCACCATTCAAAGCCACATCATCACTTTTCAAACCTTTTCTGACTTCATTTGCTATTTTTCATGCATTTCATGATTTATTTTTAGCTAAAATGACCCTGAAATGACAAGCACTACAAATGAACTCTGAAATGGTTGAAAGTTGGCATGGTATCATCATTTCACCCACATAGCATGTGCTAAAAAGTTGAGAGGGTTACGGCAAAAACTGGATGCACTTCGTGTACGAACGGGACAATCTCTTTCGAAGTGTCAGGGTTTTGGACAAAAACTCTTCTGTTACAAAAGGATTTCAATTTTTTAAACATATTTGAACTCAAGACTTTTTCTGCATTCAATATGCACCATTCAAAGCCATATCATCACTTTTCAAACCTTTTCTCACTTCATTTGCTATTTTTCATGCATTTCATGATTTATTTTTAGCTAAAATGACCCTGAAATGACAAGCAATGCAAATGAACTCTGAAATGGTTGAAAGTTGGCATGGTATCATCATTTCACCCACATAGCATGTGCTAAAAAGTTGAGAGGGTTACGGCAAAAACTGGATGCACTTCGTGTACGAACTGGACAATCTCTTTCGAAGTGTCAGGGTTTTGGACAAAAACTCTTATGTTACAAAAGGATTTCAATTTTTTAAAAATATTTGAACTCAAGACTTTTTCTGCATTCAATATGCACCATTCAAAGCCACATCATCACTTTTCAAACCTTTTCTGACTTCATTTGATATTTTTCATGCATTTCATGATTTATTTTGAGCTAAGATGACCCTGAGATTGAAAAGCACTGCAAATGAACTCTGAAATGGTTGAAAATTGGCATGGTATCATAATTTCACCCACATAGCATGTGCTAAAAAGTTGAGAGGGTTATGGCAAAAACTGGATGCACTTCGTGTACAAACTGGACAATCTCTTTCGAAGTGTCAGGGTTTTGGACAAAAACTCTTCTGTTACAAAAGGATTTTAATTTTTTAAACATATTTGAACTCAAGACTTTTTCTGCATTCGATATGCACCATTCAAAGCCACATCATCACTTTTCAACCCTTTTCTGACTTCATTTGCTATTTTTCATGCATTTCATCATTTATTTTGAGCTAAGATGACCCTGAGATTGAAAAGCACTGCAAATGAACTCCGAAATGGTTGAATTTTGGCATTGTATCATAATTTCACCCACGTAGCATGTGCTAAAAAGTTGAGAGGGTTACGACAAAAACTGGATGCACTTCGTGTCCGAACTAGACAATCTCTTTCGAAGTGTTAGGGTTTTGGACGAAAACTCTTCTATTTCAAAAGGATTTCAATTTTTTAAACATATTTGAACTCAAGACTTTTTCTGCATTCAATATGCACCATTCAAAGCCACATCATCACTTTTCAAACCTTTTCTGACTTCATTTGCTATTTTTCATGCATTTCATGATTTATTTTTAGCTAAAAAGACCCAGAAATGACAAGCACTGCAAATGAACTCTGAAATGGTTGAACGTTGGCATGGTATCATCATTTCACCCACATAGCATGTGCTAAAAAGTTGAGAGGGTTATGGCAAAAATTGGATGCACTTCGTGTACGAACTGGACAATCTCTTTCGAAGTGTCAGGGTTTTGGACAAAAACTCTTCTGTTACATAAGGATTTTATTTTTTTAAACATATTTGAACTCAAGATTTTTTCTGCATTCAATATGCACCATTCAAAGCCACATCATCACTTTTCAAACCTTTTCTGACTTCATTTGCTATTTTTCATGCATTTCATGATTTATTTTGAGCTAAGATGACCCTGAGATTGAAAAGCGCTATAAATGAACTCTGAAATAGTTGAAAATTGGCATGGTATCATAATTTCACCCACGTAGCATCTTCTAAAAAGTTGAGAGGGTTACGGCAAAAACTGGATGCACTTCGTGTACGAACTGGACAATCTCTTTCGAAGTGTCAGGGTTTTGGACAAAAACTCTTCTGTTACAAAAGGATTTTAATTTTTTAAACATATTTCAACTCAAGACTTTTTCTGCATTCAATATGAACCATTCAAAGCCACATCATCACTTTTCACACCTTTTCTGACTTCATTTGATATTTTCCATGCATTTCATGATTTATTTTGAGCTAAGATGACCCTGAGATTGAAAAGCATTGCAAATGAACTCTGAAATGGTTGAAAATTGGCATGGTATCATAATTTCACCCACGCAGCATGTGCTAAAAAGTTGAGAGGGTTATGGGAAAAACTGGATGCACTTCGTGTACGAACTGGGCAATCTCTTTCGAAGTGTCAGGGTTTTGGACAAAAACTCTTCTGTTACAAAAGGATTTTAATTTTTTAAACATATTTGAACTCAAGACTTTTTCTGCATTCAATATGAACCATTCAAAGCCACATCATCACTTTTCAAACCTTTTCTGACTTCATTTGCTATTTTTCATGCATTTCATGATTTATTTTGGGCTAAGCTGACCCTGAGATTGAAAAGCACTGCAAATGAACTCTGAAATGGTTGAAAATTGGCATGGTATCATAATTTCACCCACGTAGCATGTGCTAAAAAGTTGAGAGGGTTATGGCAAAAACTGGATGCACTTCGTGTACGAACGGGACAATCTCTTTCGAAGTGTCAGGGTTTTGGACAAAAACTCTTCTGTTACAAAAGGATTTTAATATTTTAAACATATTTGAACTCAAGACTTTTTCTGCATTCAATTTCACCCACGTAGCATGTGCTAAAAAGTTGAGAGGGTTACGGCAAAAACTGGATACACTTCGCGTACGAACGGGACAATCTCTTTCGAAGTGTCAGGGTTTTGGACGAAAACTCTTCTGTTACAAAAGGATTTCAATTTTTTAAACATATTTGAACTCAAGACTTTTTCTGCATTCAATTTCACCCACGTAGCATGTGCTAAAAAGTTGAGAGGGTTACGGCAAAAACTGGATGCACTCATTCAAAGCCAAATCATCAGTTTTCAAACCTTTTCTGACTTCATTTGCTATTTTTCATGCATTTCATGATTTATTTTGAGCTAAGATGACCCTGAGATTGAAAAACACTGCAAATGAACTCTGAAATGGTTGAAAATTGGCATGGTATCATAATTTCACCCACGTAGCATGTGCTAAAAAGTTGAGAGGGTTATGGCAAAAACTGGATGCACTTCTTGTATGAACTGGACAATCTCTTTCGAAGTGTCAGGGTTTTGGACAAAAACTCTTCTGTTACAAAAGGATTCAATTTTTTAAACATGTTTGAACTCAAGACTTTTTCTGCATTCAATATGCACCATTCAAAGCCACATCATCACTTTTCAAACCTTTTCTGACTTCATTTGCTATTTTTCATTCATTTCATAATTTATTTTCAGTTAAGATGACCCTGAGATTGAAAAGCACTGCAAATGAACTCTGAAATGGTTGAAAATTGCCATGGTATCATAATTTCACCCACGTAGCATGTGCTAAAAAGTTGAGAGGGTTACGACAAAAACTGGATGCACTTCGTGTACGAACGGGACAATCTCTTTCGAAGTGTCAGGGTTTTGGACAAAAACTCTTCTGTTACAAAAGGATTTCAATTTTTTAAACATATTTGAATTCAAGACTTTTTCTGCATTCAATATGCACCATTCAAAGCCACATCATCACTTTTCAAACCTTTTCTGACTTCATTTGCTATTTTTCATGCATTTCATGATTTATTTTTAGCTAAAATGAACCTGAAATGACAAGCACTGCAAATGAACTCTGAAATGGTTGAAAGTTGGCATGGTATCATCATTTCACCCGCATAGCATGTGCTAAAAAGTTGAGAGGGTTACGGCAAAAACTGGATGCACTTCGTGTACGAACTGGACAATCTATTTCGAAGTGTCAGGGTTTTGGACAAAAACTCTTCTGTTACAAAAGGATTTTATTTTTTTAAACATATTTGAACTCAAGACTTTTTTTGCATTCAATATGAACCATTCAAAGCCACATCATCACTTTTCAAACCTTTTCTGACTTCATTTGATATTTTTCATGCATTTCATGATTTATTTTGAGCTAAGATGACCCTGAGATTGAAAAGCACTGCAAATGAACTCTGAAAGGCTTGACAATTGGCATGGTATCATAATTTCACCCACGTAGCATGTGCTAAAAAGTTGAGAGGGTTATGGCAAAAACTGGATGCACTTCGTGTACGAACTGGACAATCTCTTTCGAAGTGTCAGGGTTTTGGACAAAAACTCTTCTGTTACAAAAGGATTTTAATTTTCTAAACATATTTGAACTCAACACTTTTTCTGCATTCAATATGAACCATACAAAGCCACATCATCACTTTTCAAACCTTTTCTGACTTCATTTGCTATTTTTCATGCATTTCATGATTTATTTTGAGCTAAGATGACCCTGAGATTGAAAACCACTGCAAATGAACTCTGAAATGGTTGAAAATTGGCATGGTATCATAATTTCACCCACGTAGTATGTGCTAAAAAGTTGAGAGGGTTATGGCAAAAACTGGATGCACTTCGTGTACGAACTGGACAATCTCTTTCGAAGTGTCAGGGTTTTGGACAAAAACTCTTCTGTTACAAAAGGATTTTAATTTTTTAAACATCTTTTGAACTCAAGACTTTTTCTGCATTCAATATGAACCATTGAAAGCCACATCATCACTTTTCAAACCTTTTCTGACTTCATTTGCTATTTTTCATGCATTTCATGATTTATTTTTAGCTAAAATGACCCTGAAATGACAAGCACTGCAAATGAACTCTAAAATGGTTGAAAGTTGGCATGGTATCATCATTTCACCCACATAGCATGTGCTAAAAAGTTGAGAGGGTTATGGAAAAAACTGGATGCACTTCGTGTACGAACTGGACAATCTCTTTCGAAGTGTCAGGGTTTTGGACAAAAACTCTTCTGTTACAAAAGGATTTCAATTTTTTAAACATATTTGAACTCAAGACTTTTTCTGCATTCAATATGAACCATTCAAAGCCACATCATCACTTTTCAAACCTTTTCTGACTTCATTTGATATTTTTCATGCATTTCATGATTTATTTTGAGCTAAGATGACCCTGAGATTGAAAAGCACTGCAAATGAACTCTGAAATGGTTGAAAATTGGCATGGTATCATAATTTCACCCACGTAGCATGTGCTAAAAAGTTGAGAGGGTTATGGCAAAAACTGGATGCACTTCTTTTATGAACTGGACAATCTCTTTCGAAGTGTCAGGGTTTTGGACAAAAACTCTTCTGTTACAAAAGGATTTTAATTTTTTAAACATATTTGAACTCAAGACTTTTTCTGCATTCAATATGAACCATTGAAAGCCACATCATCACTTTTCAAACCTTTTCTGACTTCATTTGCTATTTTTCATGCATTTCATGATTTATTTTGGGCTAAGCTGACCCTGAGATTGAAAAGCACTGCAAATGAACTCTGAAATGGTTGAAAATTGGCATGGTATCACAATTTCACCCACGTAGCACGTGCTAATAAGTTGAGAGGGTTACGGAAAAAACTGGATGCACTTTGTGTACGAACTGGACAATCTCTTTCGAAATGTCAGGGTTTTGGACGAAAACTCTTCTGTTACAAAAGGATTTCAATTTTTTAATCATATTTGAACTCAAGACTTTTTCTGCATTCAATATGCACCATTCAAAGCCACATCATCACTTTTCAACCCTTTTCTGACTTCATTTGCTATTTTTCATGCATTTCATAATTTATTTTGAGCTAAGATGACCCTGAGATTGAAAAGCACTGCAAATGAACTCTGAAATGGTTGAATTTTGGCATTGTATCATAATTTCACCCACGTAGCATCTGCTAAAAAGTTGAGAGGGTTACGACAAAAACTGGATGCACTTCGTGTCCGAACTAGACAATTTCTTTCGAAGTGTTAGGGTTTTGGACGAAAACTCTTCTGTTTCAAAAGGATTTCAATTTTTTAAACATATTTGAACTCAAGACTTTTTCTGCATTCAATATGCACCATTCAAAGCCACATCATCACTTTTGAAACCTTTTCTGGCTTCATTTGCAATTTTTCATGCATTTCATGATTTATTTTTAGCTAAAATGACCCTGAAATGACAAGCACTGCAAATGAACTCTGAAATGGTTGAAAGTTGGCATGGTGTCATCATTTCACCCACATAGCATGTGCTAAAAAGTTGAGAGGGTTACGGCAAAAACTCGATGCACTTCGTGTACGAACTGGACAATCTCTTTCGAACTGTCAGGGTTTTGGACAAAAACTCTTCTGTTACAAAAGGATTTTAATTTTTTAAACATGTTTGAACTCAAGACTTTTCCGCATTCAATATGAACCATTCAAAGCCACATCATCACTTTTCAAACCTTTTCTGACTTCATTTGATATTTTTCATGCATTTCATGATTTATTTTGAGCTAAGATGACCCTGAGATTGAAAAGCACTGCAAATGAACTCTGAAATGGTTGAAAATTGGCATGGTATCATAATTTCACCCACGTAGCATGTGCTAAAAAGTTGAGAGGGTTATGGCAAAAACTGGATGCACTTCGTGTACGAACTGGACAATCTCTTTCGAAGTGTCAGGGTTTTGGACAAAAACTCTTCTGTTACAAAAGGATTTTAAATTTTTAAACATATTTGAACTCAAGACTTTTTCTGCATTCAATATGCACCATTCAAAGCCACATCATCACTTTTCAACCCTTTTCTGACTTCATTTGCTATTTTTCATGCATTTCATAATTTATTTTGAGCTAAGATGACCCTGAGATTGAAAAGAACTGCAAATGAACTCTGAAATGGTTGAATTTTGTCATTGTATCATAATTTCACCCACGTAGCATGTGCTAAAAAGTTGAGAGGGTTACGACAAAAACTGGATGCACTTCGTGTCCGAACTAGACAATCTTTTTCGAAGTGTTAGTGTTTTGGACGAAAACTCTTCTGTTTCAAAAGGATTTCAATTTTTTAAACATATTTGAACTCAAGATTTTTTCTGCATTCAATATACACCATTCAAAGCCACATCATCACTTTTCAAACCTTTTCTGACTTCATTTGCTGTTTTTCATGCATTTCATGATTTATTTTGAGCTAAGACGACCCTGAGATTGAAAAGCACTGCAAATGAACTCTGAAATTGTTGAAAATTGGCATGGTATCATAATTTCACCCACTTAGCATGTGCTAAAAAGTTGAGAGGGTTACGGCAAAAACTGGATGCACTTCGTGTACGAACTGGACAATCTCTTTCGAAGTGTCAGGGTTTTGGACAAAAACTCTTCTGTTACAAAAGGATTTTAATTTTTTAAACATGTTTGAACTCAAGACTTTTTCTGCATTCAATATGAACCATTCAAAGCCACATCATCACTTTTCAAACCTTTTCTGACTTCATTTGATATTTTTCGTGCATTTCATGCTGAGATTGAAAAGCACTGCAAATGAACTCTGAAATGGTTGAAAATTGGCATGGTATCATAATTTCACCCACGTAGCATGTGCTAAAAAGTTGAGAGGGTTATGGCAAAAACTGGATGCACTTCGTGTACGAACTGGACAATCTCTTTCGAAGTGTCAGGGTTTTGGACAAAAACACTTCTGTTACAAAAGGATTTTAATTTTTTAAACATATTTGAACTCAAGACTTTTTCTGCATTCAATATGAACCATTCAAAGCCACATCATCAGTTTTCAAACCTTTTCTGACTTCGTTTGCTATTTTTCATGCATTTCATGATTTATTTTGAGCTAAGATGACCCTGAGATTGAAAAGCACTGCAAATGAACTCTGAAATGGTTGAAAATTGGCATGGTATCATAATATCACCCACGTAGCATGTGCTAAAAAGTTGAGAGGGTTACGGCAAAAACTGGATGCACTTCGATCACAAACTGGACAATCTCTTTCGAAGTGTCAGGGTTTTGGCCAAAAACTCTTCTGTTACAAAAGGATTTCAATTTTTTAAACATATTTGAACTCAAAACTTTTTCTGCATTCAATATGCACCATTCAAAGCCACATCATCACTTTTCAAACCTTTTCTGACTTCGTTTGCTATTTTTCATGCATTTCATAATTTATTTTGAGCTAAGATGACCCTGAGATTGAAAAGCACTGCAAATGAACTCTGAAATGGTTGAAAATTGGCATGGTATCATAATTTCACCCACGTAGCATGTGCTAGAAAGTTGAGAGGGTTACGGCAAAAACTGGAGGCACTTCGTGTACGAACGGGACAATCTCTTTCGAAGTGTCAGTGTTTTGGACAAAAACTCTTCTGTTACAAAAGGATTTCAATTTTTTAAACATATTTGAACTCAAGACTTTTTCTACATTCATTATGCACTATTCAAAGCCACATCATCACCTTTCAAACCTTTTCTGACTTCATTTGCTATTTTTCATGCATTTCATGATTTATTTTTAGCTAAAATGACCCAGAAATGACAAGCACTGCAAATGAACTCTGAAATGGTTGAAAGTTGGCATGGTATCATCATTTCACCCACATAGCATGTGCCAAAAAGTTGAGAGGGTTACGGCAAAAACTGGATGCACTTCGTGTACAAACTGGACAATCTCTTTCGAAGTGTCAGGGTTTTGGCCAAAAACTCTTCTGTTACAAAAGGACTTCAATTTTTTAACCTATTTGAAGTCAAGACTTTTTTTGCATTCAATATGCACCATTCAAAGCCACATCATCACTTTTCAAACCATTTCTGACTTCATTTGCTATTTTTCATGCATTTCATGATTTATTTTGAGCTAAGATGAGCCTGAGATTGAAAAGCACTGCAAATGAACTCTGAAATGTTTGAAAATTGGCATGGTATCATAATTTCACCCACGTAGCATGTGCTAAAAAGTTGAGAGGGTTACGGCAAAAACTGGATGCACTTCGTGTACGAACTGGACAATCTCTTTCGAAGTGTCAGGGTTTTGGACAAAAACTCTTCTGTTACAAAAGGATTTTAATTTTTTAAACGTATTTGAACTCAAGACTTTTTCTGCATTCAATATGAACCATTCAAAGCCACATCATCACTTTTCAAACCTTTTCTGACTTCATTTACTATTTTTCATGCATTTCATGATTTATTTTGAGCTAAGATGACCCTGAGATTGAAAAGCACTGCAAATCAACTCTGAAATGGTTCAAAATTGGCATGCTATCATAATTTTACCCACGTAGCATGTGCTAAAAAGTTGAGAGGGTTACGGCAAAAACTAGATGCACTTCGTGAACGAACTGGACAATCTCTTTCGAAGTGTCAGGGTTTTGGACAAAAACTCTTCTGTTACAAAAGGATTTTAATTTTTTAAACATGTTTGAACTCAAGACTTTTTCTGCATTCAATATGAACCATTCAAAGCCACATCATCACTTTTCAAACCTTTTCTGACTTCATTTGATATTTTTCATGCATTTCATGATTTATTTTGAGCTAAGATGACCCTGAGATTGAAAAGCACTGCAAATGAACTCTGAAATGGTTGAAAATTGGCATGGTATCATAATTTCACCCACGTAGCATGTGCTAAAAATTTGAGAGGGTTATGGCAAAAACTGGATGCACTTCGTGTACGAACTGGACAATCTCTTTCGAAGTGTCAGGGTTTTGGACAAAAACTCTTCTGTTACAAAAGGATTTTAATTTTTTAAACATATTTGAACTCAAGACTTTTTCTGCATTCAATATGCACTATTCAAAGCCACATCATCACTTTTCAACCCTTTTCTGACTTCATTTGCTATTTTTCATGCATTTCATAATTTATTTTGAGCTAAGATGACCCTGAGATTGAAAAGCACTGCAAATGAACTCTGAAATGGTTGAATTTTGGCATTGTATCATAATTTCACCCACGTAGCATGTGCTAAAAAGTTGAGAGGGTTACAACAAAAACTGGATGCACTTCGTGTCCGAACTAGACAATCTCTTTCGAAGTGTTAGGGTTTTGGACGAAAACTCTTCTGTTTCAAAAGGATTTCAATTTTTTAAACATATTTGAACTCAAGATTTTTTCTGCATTCAATATGCACCATTCAAAGCCACATCATCACTTTTCAAACCTTTTCTGACTTCATTTGCTATTTTTCATGCATTTCATGATTTATTTTGAGCTAAGACGACCCTGAGATTGAAAAGCACTACAAATGAACTCTGAAATGGTTGAAAGTTGGCATGGTATCATAATTTCACCCACTTAGCAGGTGCTAAAAAGTTGAGAGGGTTACGGCAAAAACTGGATGCACTTCGTGTACGAACTGGACAATCTCTTTCGAAGTGTCAGGGTTTTGGACAAAAACTCTTCTGTTTCAAAAGGATTTCAATTTTTTAAACATATTTGAACTCAAGACTTTTTCTGCATTCAATATGCACCATTCAAAGCCACATCATCACTTTTGAAACCTTTTCTGGCTTCATTTGCAATTTTTCATGCATTTCATGATTTATTTTTAGCTAAAATGACCCTGAAATGACAAGCACTGCAAATGAACTCTGAAATGGTTGAAAGTTGGCATGGTGTCATCATTTCACCCACATAGCATGTGCTAAAAAGTTGAGAGGGTTACGGCAAAAACTGGATGCACTTCGTGTACGAACTGGACAATCTCTTTCGAATTGTCAGGGTTTTGGACAAAAACTCTTCTGTTACAAAAGGATTTTAATTTTTTAAACATGTTTGAACTCAAGACTTTTTCCGCATTCAATATGAACCATTCAAAGCCACATCATCACTTTTCAAACCTTTTCTGACTTCATTTGATATTTTTCATGCATTTCATGATTTATTTTGAGCTAAGATGACCCTGAGATTGAAAAGCACTGCAAATGAACTCTGAAATGGTTGAAAATTGGCATGGTGTCATCATTTCACGCACGTAGCATGTGCTAAAAAGTTGAGAGGGTTACGGCAAAAACTGGATGCACTTCGTGTACGAACTGGACAATCTCTTTCGAAGTGTCAGGGTTTTGGACAAAAACTCTTCTGTTACAAAAGGATTTTAATTTTTTAAACATGTTTGAACTCAAGACTTTTTCTGCATTCAATATGAACCATTCAAAGCCACATCATCACTTTTCAAACCTTTTCTGACTTCATTTGATATTTTTCATGCATTTCATGATTTATTTTGAGCTAAGATGACCCTGAGATTGAAAAGCACTGCAAATGAACTCTGAAATGGTTGAAAATTGGCATGGCATCATAATTTCACCCACGTAGCATGTGCTAAAAATTTGAGAGGGTTATGGCAAAAACTGGATGCACTTCGTGTACGAACTGGACAATCTCTTTCGAAGTGTCAGGGTTTTGGACAAAAACTCTTCTGTTACAAAAGGATTTTAATTTTTTAAACATATTTGAACTCAAGACTTTTTCTGCATTCAATATGCACCATTCAAAGCCACATCATCACTTTTCAACCCTTTTCTGACTTCATTTGCTATTTTTCATGCATTTCATAATTTATTTTGAGCTAAGATGACCCTGAGATTGAAAAGCACTGCAAATGAACTCTGAAATGGTTGAATTTTGGCATTGTATCATAATTTCACCCACGTAGCATGTGCTAAAAAGTTGAGAGGGTTACAACAAAAACTGGATGCACTTCGTGTCCGAACTAGACAATCTCTTTCGAAGTGTTAGGGTTTTGGACGAAAACTCTTCTGTTTCAAAAGGATTTCAATTTTTTAAACATATTTGAACTCAAGATTTTTTCTGCATTCAATATGCACCATTCAAAGCCACATCATCACTTTTCAAACCTTTTCTGACTTCATTTGCTATTTTTCATGCATTTCATGATTTATTTTGAGCTAAGACGACCCTGAGATTGAAAAGCACTACAAATGAACTCTGAAATGGTTGAAAGTTGGCATGGTATCATAATTTCACCCACTTAGCAGGTGCTAAAAAGTTGAGAGGGTTACGGCAAAAACTGGATGCACTTCGTGTACGAACTGGACAATCTCTTTCGAAGTGTCAGGGTTTTGGACAAAAACTCTTCTGTTTCAAAAGGATTTCAATTTTTTAAACATATTTGAACTCAAGACTTTTTCTGCATTCAATATGCACCATTCAAAGCCACATCATCACTTTTGAAACCTTTTCTGGCTTCATTTGCAATTTTTCATGCATTTCATGATTTATTTTTAGCTAAAATGACCCTGAAATGACAAGCACTGCAAATGAACTCTGAAATGGTTGAAAGTTGGCATGGTGTCATCATTTCACCCACATAGCATGTGCTAAAAAGTTGAGAGGGTTACGGCAAAAACTGGATGCACTTCGTGTACGAACTGGACAATCTCTTTCGAACTGTCAGGGTTTTGGACAAAAACTCTTCTGTTACAAAAGGATTTTAATTTTTTAAACATGTTTGAACTCAAGACTTTTTCCGCATTCAATATGAACCATTCAAAGCCACATCATCACTTTTCAAACCTTTTCTGACTTCATTTGATATTTTTCATGCATTTCATGATTTATTTTGAGCTAAGATGACCCTGAGATTGACAAGCACTGCAAATGAACTCTGAAATGGTTGAAAATTGGCATGGTATCATAATTTCACCCACGTAGCATGTGCTAAAAATTTGAGAGGGTTATGGCAAAAACTGGATGCACTTCGTGTACGAACTGGACAATCTCTTTCGAAGTGTCAGGGTTTTGGACAAAAACTCTTCTGTTACAAAAGGATTTTAATTTTTTAAACATATTTGAACTCAAGACTTTTTCTGCATTCAATATGCACCATTCAAAGCCACATCATCACTTTTCAACCCTTTTCTGACTTCATTTGCTATTTTTCATGCATTTCATAATTTATTTTGAGCTAAGATGACCCTGAGATTGAAAAGCACTGCAAATGAACTCTGAAATGGTTGAATTTTGGCATTGTATCATAATTTCACCCACGTAGCATGTGCTAAAAAGTTGAGAGGGTTACAACAAAAACTAGATGCACTTCGTGTCCGAACTAGACAATCTCTTTCGAAGTGTTAGGGTTTTGGACGAAAACTCTTCTGTTTCAAAAGGATTTCAATTTTTTAAACATATTTGAACTCAAGATTTTTTCTGCATTCAATATGCACCATTCAAAGCCACATCATCACTTTTCAAACCTTTTCTGACTTCATTTGCTATTTTTCATGCATTTCATGATTTATTTTGAGCTAAGACGACCCTGAGATTGAAAAGCACTGCAAATGAACTCTGAAATGGTTGAAAATTGGCATGGTATCATAATTTCACCCACTTAGCATGTGCTAAAAAGTTGAGAGGGTTACGGCAAAAACTGGATGCACTTCGTGTACGAACTGGACAATCTCTTTCGAAGTGTCAGGGTTTTGGACAAAAACTCTTCTGTTTCAAAAGGATTTCAATTTTTTAAACATATTTGAACTCAAGACTTTTTCTGCATTCAATATGCACCATTCAAAGCCACATCATCACTTTTGAAACCTTTTCTGGCTTCATTTGCAATTTTTCATGCATTTCATGATTTATTTTTAGCTAAAATGACCCTGAAATGACAAGCACTGCAAATGAACTCTGAAATGGTTGAAAGTTGGCATGGTGTCATCATTTCACCCACATAGCATGTGCTAAAAAGTTGAGAGGGTTACGGCAAAAACTGGATGCACTTCGTGTACGAACTGGACAATCTCTTTCGAACTGTCAGGGTTTTGGACAAAAACTCTTCTGTTACAAAAGGATTTTAATTTTTTAAACATGTTTGAACTCAAGACTTTTTCCGCATTCAATATGAACCATTCAAAGCCACATCATCACTTTTCAAACCTTTTCTGACTTCATTTGATATTTTTCATGCATTTCATGATTTATTTTGAGCTAAGATGACCCTGAGATTGAAAAGCACTGCAAATGAACTCTGAAATGGTTGAAAATTGGCATGGTGTCATCATTTCACGCACGTAGCATGTGCTAAAAAGTTGAGAGGGTTACGGCAAAAACTGGATGCACTTCGTGTACGAACTGGACAATCTCTTTCGAAGTGTCAGGGTTTTGGACAAAAACTCTTCTGTTACAAAAGGATTTTAATTTTTTAAACATGTTTGAACTCAAGACTTTTTCTGCATTCAATATGAACCATTCAAAGCCACATCATCACTTTTCAAACCTTTTCTGACTTCATTTGATATTTTTCATGCATTTCATGATTTATTTTGAGCTAAGATGACCCTGAGATTGAAAAGCACTGCAAATGAACTCTGAAATGGTTGAAAATTGGCATGGCATCATAATTTCACCCACGTAGCATGTGCTAAAAATTTGAGAGGGTTATGGCAAAAACTGGATGCACTTCGTGTACGAACTGGACAATCTCTTTCGAAGTGTCAGGGTTTTGGACAAAAACTCTTCTGTTACAAAAGGATTTTAATTTTTTAAACATATTTGAACTCAAGACTTTTTCTGCATTCAATATGCACCATTCAAAGCCACATCATCACTTTTCAACCCTTTTCTGACTTCATTTGCTATTTTTCATGCATTTCATAATTTATTTTGAGCTAAGATGACCCTGAGATTGAAAAGCACTGCAAATGAACTCTGAAATGGTTGAATTTTGGCATTGTATCATAATTTCACCCACGTAGCATGTGCTAAAAAGTTGAGAGGGTTACAACAAAAACTGGATGCACTTCGTGTCCGAACTAGACAATCTCTTTCGAAGTGTTAGGGTTTTGGACGAAAACTCTTCTGTTTCAAAAGGATTTCAATTTTTTAAACATATTTGAACTCAAGATTTTTTCTGCATTCAATATGCACCATTCAAAGCCACATCATCACTTTTCAAACCTTTTCTGACTTCATTTGCTATTTTTCATGCATTTCATGATTTATTTTGAGCTAAGACGACCCTGAGATTGAAAAGCACTACAAATGAACTCTGAAATGGTTGAAAGTTGGCATGGTATCATAATTTCACCCACTTAGCAGGTGCTAAAAAGTTGAGAGGGTTACGGCAAAAACTGGATGCACTTCGTGTACGAACTGGACAATCTCTTTCGAAGTGTCAGGGTTTTGGACAAAAACTCTTCTGTTTCAAAAGGATTTCAATTTTTTAAACATATTTGAACTCAAGACTTTTTCTGCATTCAATATGCACCATTCAAAGCCACATCATCACTTTTGAAACCTTTTCTGGCTTCATTTGCAATTTTTCATGCATTTCATGATTTATTTTTAGCTAAAATGACCCTGAAATGACAAGCACTGCAAATGAACTCTGAAATGGTTGAAAGTTGGCATGGTGTCATCATTTCACCCACATAGCATGTGCTAAAAAGTTGAGAGGGTTACGGCAAAAACTGGATGCACTTCGTGTACGAACTGGACAATCTCTTTCGAACTGTCAGGGTTTTGGACAAAAACTCTTCTGTTACAAAAGGATTTTAATTTTTTAAACATGTTTGAACTCAAGACTTTTTCCGCATTCAATATGAACCATTCAAAGCCACATCATCACTTTTCAAACCTTTTCTGACTTCATTTGATATTTTTCATGCATTTCATGATTTATTTTGAGCTAAGATGACCCTGAGATTGACAAGCACTGCAAATGAACTCTGAAATGGTTGAAAATTGGCATGGTATCATAATTTCACCCACGTAGCATGTGCTAAAAATTTGAGAGGGTTATGGCAAAAACTGGATGCACTTCGTGTACGAACTGGACAATCTCTTTCGAAGTGTCAGGGTTTTGGACAAAAACTCTTCTGTTACAAAAGGATTTTAATTTTTTAAACATATTTGAACTCAAGACTTTTTCTGCATTCAATATGCACCATTCAAAGCCACATCATCACTTTTCAACCCTTTTCTGACGTCATTTGCTATTTTTCATGCATTTCATAATTTATTTTGAGCTAAGATGACCCTGAGATTGAAAAGCACTGCAAATGAACTCTGAAATGGTTGAATTTTGGCATTGTATCATAATTTCACCCACGTAGCATGTGCTAAAAAGTTGAGAGGGTTACAACAAAAACTAGATGCACTTCGTGTCCGAACTAGACAATCTCTTTCGAAGTGTTAGGGTTTTGGACGAAAACTCTTCTGTTTCAAAAGGATTTCAATTTTTTAAACATATTTGAACTCAAGATTTTTTCTGCATTCAATATGCACCATTCAAAGCCACATCATCACTTTTCAAACCTTTTCTGACTTCATTTGCTATTTTTCATGCATTTCATGATTTATTTTGAGCTAAGACGACCCTGAGATTGAAAAGCACTGCAAATGAACTCTGAAATGGTTGAAAATTGGCATGGTATCATAATTTCACCCACTTAGCATGTGCTAAAAAGTTGAGAGGGTTACGGCAAAAACTGGATGCACTTCGTGTACGAACTGGACAATCTCTTTCGAAGTGTCAGGGTTTTGGACAAAAACTCTTCTGTTTCAAAAGGATTTCAATTTTTTAAACATATTTGAACTCAAGACTTTTTCTGCATTCAATATGCACCATTCAAAGCCACATCATCACTTTTGAAACCTTTTCTGGCTTCATTTGCAATTTTTCATGCATTTCATGATTTATTTTTAGCTAAAATGACCCTGAAATGACAAGCACTGCAAATGAACTCTGAAATGGTTGAAAGTTGGCATGGTGTCATCATTTCACCCACATAGCATGTGCTAAAAAGTTGAGAGGGTTACGGCAAAAACTGGATGCACTTCGTGTACGAACTGGACAATCTCTTTCGAACTGTCAGGGTTTTGGACAAAAACTCTTCTGTTACAAAAGGATTTTAATTTTTTAAACATGTTTGAACTCAAGACTTTTTCCGCATTCAATATGAACCATTCAAAGCCACATCATCACTTTTCAAACCTTTTCTGACTTCATTTGATATTTTTCATGCATTTCATGATTTATTTTGAGCTAAGATGACCCTGAGATTGAAAAGCACTGCAAATGAACTCTGAAATGGTTGAAAATTGGCATGGTGTCATCATTTCACGCACGTAGCATGTGCTAAAAAGTTGAGAGGGTTACGGCAAAAACTGGATGCACTTCGTGTACGAACTGGACAATCTCTTTCGAAGTGTCAGGGTTTTGGACAAAAACTCTTCTGTTACAAAAGGATTTTAATTTTTTAAACATATTTGAACTCAAGACTTTTTCTGCATTCAATATGCACCATTCAAAGCCACATCATCACTTTTCAACCATTTTCTGACTTCATTTGCTATTTTTCATGCATTTCATAATTTATTTTGAGCTAAGATGACCCTGAGATTGAAAAGAACTGCAAATGAACTCTGAAATGGTTGAATTTTGGCATTGTATCATAATTTCACCCACGTAGCATGTGCTAAAAAGTTGAGAGGGTTACGACAAAAACTGGATGCAGTTCGTGTACGAACTGGACAATCTCTTTCAAAGTGTCAGGGTTTTGGACAAAAACTCTTCTGTTACAAAAGGATTTTAATTTTTTAAACATATTTGAACTCAAGACTTTTTCTGCATTCAATATGCACCATTCAAAGCCACATCATCACTTTTCAACCCTTTTCTGACTTCATTTGATATTTTTCATGCATTTCATAATTTATTTTGAGCTAAGATGACCCTGAGATTGAAAAGCACTGCAAATGAACTCTGAAATGGTTGAATTTTGGCATTGTATCATAATTTCACCCACGTAGCATGTGCTAAAAAGTTGAGAGGGTTACAACAAAAACTGGATGCACTTCGTGTCCGAACTAGACAATCTCTTTCGAAGTGTTAGGGTTTTGGACGAAAACTCTTCTGTTTCAAAAGGATTTCAATTTTTTAAACATATTTGAACTCAAGATTTTTTCTGCATTCAATATGCACCATTCAAAGCCACATCATCACTTTTCAAACCTTTTCTGACTTCATTTGCTATTTTTCATGCATTTCATGATTTATTTTGAGCTAAGACGACCCTGAGATTGAAAAGCACTACAAATGAACTCTGAAATGGTTGAAAGTTGGCATGGTATCATAATTTCACCCACTTAGCATGTGCTAAAAAGTTGAGAGGGTTACGGCAAAAACTGGATGCACTTCGTGTACGAACTGGACAATCTCTTTCGAAGTGTCAGGGTTTTGGACAAAAACTCTTCTGTTTCAAAAGGATTTCAATTTTTTAAACATATTTGAACTCAAGACTTTTTCTGCATTCAATATGCACCATTCAAAGCCACATCATCACTTTTGAAACCTTTTCTGGCTTCATTTGCAATTTTTCATGCATTTCATGATTTATTTTTAGCTAAAATGACCCTGAAATGACAAGCACTGCAAATGAACTCTGAAATGGTTGAAAGTTGGCATGGTGTCATCATTTCACCCACATAGCATGTGCTAAAAAGTTGAGAGGGTTACGGCAAAAACTGGATGCACTTCGTGTACGAACTGGACAATCTCTTTCGAACTGTCAGGGTTTTGGACAAAAACTCTTCTGTTACAAAAGGATTTTAATTTTTTAAACATGTTTGAACTCAAGACTTTTTCCGCATTCAATATGAACCATTCAAAGCCACATCATCACTTTTCAAACCTTTTCTGACTTCATTTGATATTTTTCATGCATTTCATGATTTATTTTGAGCTAAGATGACCCTGAGATTGACAAGCACTGCAAATGAACTCTGAAATGGTTGAAAATTGGCATGGTATCATAATTTCACCCACGTAGCATGTGCTAAAAATTTGAGAGGGTTATGGCAAAAACTGGATGCACTTCGTGTACGAACTGGACAATCTCTTTCGAAGTGTCAGGGTTTTGGACAAAAACTCTTCTGTTACAAAAGGATTTTAATTTTTTAAACATATTTGAACTCAAGACTTTTTCTGCATTCAATATGCACCATTCAAAGCCACATCATCACTTTTCAACCCTTTTCTGACTTCATTTGCTATTTTTCATGCATTTCATAATTTATTTTGAGCTAAGATGACCCTGAGATTGAAAAGCACTGCAAATGAACTCTGAAATGGTTGAATTTTGGCATTGTATCATAATTTCACCCACGTAGCATGTGCTAAAAAGTTGAGAGGGTTACAACAAAAACTAGATGCACTTCGTGTCCGAACTAGACAATCTCTTTCGAAGTGTCAGGGTTTTGGACGAAAACTCTTCTGTTACAAAAGGATTTTAATTTTTTAAACATATTTGAACTCAAGACTTTTTCTGCATTCAATATGCACCATTCAAAGCCACATCATCACTTTTCAACCCTTTTCTGACTTCATTTGATATTTTTCATGCATTTCATAATTTATTTTGAGCTAAGATGACCCTGAGATTGAAAAGCACTGCAAATGAACTCTGAAATGGTTGAATTTTGGCATTGTATCATAATTTCACCCACGTAGCATGTGCTAAAAAGTTGAGAGGGTTACAACAAAAACTAGATGCACTTCGTGTCCGAACTAGACAATCTCTTTCGAAGTGTTAGGGTTTTGGACGAAAACTCTTCTGTTTCAAAAGGATTTCAATTTTTTAAACATATTTGAACTCAAGATTTTTTCTGCATTCAATATGCACCATTCAAAGCCACATCATCACTTTTCAAACCTTTTCTGACTTCATTTGCTATTTTTCATGCATTTCATGATTTATTTTGAGCTAAGACGACCCTGAGATTGAAAAGCACTGCAAATGAACTCTGAAATGGTTGAAAATTGGCATGGTATCATAATTTCACCCACTTAGCATGTGCTAAAAAGTTGAGAGGGTTACGGCAAAAACTGGATGCACTTCGTGTACGAACTGGACAATCTCTTTCGAAGTGTCAGGGTTTTGGACAAAAACTCTTCTGTTTCAAAAGGATTTCAATTTTTTAAACATATTTGAACTCAAGACTTTTTCTGCATTCAATATGCACCATTCAAAGCCACATCATCACTTTTGAAACCTTTTCTGGCTTCATTTGCAATTTTTCATGCATTTCATGATTTATTTTTAGCTAAAATGACCCTGAAATGACAAGCACTGCAAATGAACTCTGAAATGGTTGAAAGTTGGCATGGTGTCATCATTTCACCCACATAGCATGTGCTAAAAAGTTGAGAGGGTTACGGCAAAAACTGGATGCACTTCGTGTACGAACTGGACAATCTCTTTCGAACTGTCAGGGTTTTGGACAAAAACTCTTCTGTTACAAAAGGATTTTAATTTTTTAAACATGTTTGAACTCAAGACTTTTTCCGCATTCAATATGAACCATTCAAAGCCACATCATCACTTTTCAAACCTTTTCTGACTTCATTTGATATTTTTCATGCATTTCATGATTTATTTTGAGCTAAGATGACCCTGAGATTGAAAAGCACTGCAAATGAACTCTGAAATGGTTGAAAATTGGCATGGTATCATAATTTCACCCACGTAGCATGTGCTAAAAAGTTGAGAGGGTTATGGCAAAAACTGGATGCACTTCGTGTACAAACTGGACAATCTCTTTCGAAGTGTCAGGGTTTTGGACAAAAACTCTTCTGTTACAAAAGGATTTTAATTTTTTAAACATATTTGAACTCAAGACTTTTTCTGCATTCAATATGCACCATTCAAAGCCACATCATCACTTTTCAACCATTTTCTGACTTCATTTGCTATTTTTCATGCATTTCATAATTTATTTTGAGCTAAGATGACCCTGAGATTGAAAAGAACTGCAAATGAACTCTGAAATGGTTGAATTTTGGCATTGTATCATAATTTCACCCACGTAGCATGTGCTAAAAAGTTGAGAGGGTTACGACAAAAACTGGATGCAGTTCGTGTACGAACTGGACAATCTCTTTCAAAGTGTCAGGGTTTTGGACAAAAACTCTTCTGTTACAAAAGGATTTTAATTTTTTAAACATATTTGAACTCAAGACTTTTTCTGCATTCAATATGCACCATTCAAAGCCACATCATCACTTTTCAACCCTTTTCTGACTTCATTTGATATTTTTCATGCATTTCATAATTTATTTTGAGCTAAGATGACCCTGAGATTGAAAAGCACTGCAAATGAACTCTGAAATGGTTGAATTTTGGCATTGTATCATAATTTCACCCACGTAGCATGTGCTAAAAAGTTGAGAGGGTTACAACAAAAACTGGATGCACTTCGTGTCCGAACTAGACAATCTCTTTCGAAGTGTTAGGGTTTTGGACGAAAACTCTTCTGTTTCAAAAGGATTTCAATTTTTTAAACATATTTGAACTCAAGATTTTTTCTGCATTCAATATGCACCATTCAAAGCCACATCATCACTTTTCAAACCTTTTCTGACTTCATTTGCTATTTTTCATGCATTTCATGATTTATTTTGAGCTAAGACGACCCTGAGATTGAAAAGCACTACAAATGAACTCTGAAATGGTTGAAAGTTGGCATGGTATCATAATTTCACCCACTTAGCATGTGCTAAAAAGTTGAGAGGGTTACGGCAAAAACTGGATGCACTTCGTGTACGAACTGGACAATCTCTTTCGAAGTGTCAGGGTTTTGGACAAAAACTCTTCTGTTTCAAAAGGATTTCAATTTTTTAAACATATTTGAACTCAAGACTTTTTCTGCATTCAATATGCACCATTCAAAGCCACATCATCACTTTTGAAACCTTTTCTGGCTTCATTTGCAATTTTTCATGCATTTCATGATTTATTTTTAGCTAAAATGACCCTGAAATGACAAGCACTGCAAATGAACTCTGAAATGGTTGAAAGTTGGCATGGTGTCATCATTTCACCCACATAGCATGTGCTAAAAAGTTGAGAGGGTTACGGCAAAAACTGGATGCACTTCGTGTACGAACTGGACAATCTCTTTCGAACTGTCAGGGTTTTGGACAAAAACTCTTCTGTTACAAAAGGATTTTAATTTTTTAAACATGTTTGAACTCAAGACTTTTTCCGCATTCAATATGAACCATTCAAAGCCACATCATCACTTTTCAAACCTTTTCTGACTTCATTTGATATTTTTCATGCATTTCATGATTTATTTTGAGCTAAGATGACCCTGAGATTGACAAGCACTGCAAATGAACTCTGAAATGGTTGAAAATTGGCATGGTATCATAATTTCACCCACGTAGCATGTGCTAAAAATTTGAGAGGGTTATGGCAAAAACTGGATGCACTTCGTGTACGAACTGGACAATCTCTTTCGAAGTGTCAGGGTTTTGGACAAAAACTCTTCTGTTACAAAAGGATTTTAATTTTTTAAACATATTTGAACTCAAGACTTTTTCTGCATTCAATATGCACCATTCAAAGCCACATCATCACTTTTCAACCCTTTTCTGACTTCATTTGCTATTTTTCATGCATTTCATAATTTATTTTGAGCTAAGATGACCCTGAGATTGAAAAGCACTGCAAATGAACTCTGAAATGGTTGAATTTTGGCATTGTATCATAATTTCACCCACGTAGCATGTGCTAAAAAGTTGAGAGGGTTACAACAAAAACTAGATGCACTTCGTGTCCGAACTAGACAATCTCTTTCGAAGTGTCAGGGTTTTGGACGAAAACTCTTCTGTTACAAAAGGATTTTAATTTTTTAAACATATTTGAACTCAAGACTTTTTCTGCATTCAATATGCACCATTCAAAGCCACATCATCACTTTTCAACCCTTTTCTGACTTCATTTGATATTTTTCATGCATTTCATAATTTATTTTGAGCTAAGATGACCCTGAGATTGAAAAGCACTGCAAATGAACTCTGAAATGGTTGAATTTTGGCATTGTATCATAATTTCACCCACGTAGCATGTGCTAAAAAGTTGAGAGGGTTACAACAAAAACTGGATGCACTTCGTGTCCGAACTAGACAATCTCTTTCGAAGTGTTAGGGTTTTGGACAAAAACTCTTCTGTTTCAAAAGGATTTCAATTTTTTAAACATATTTGAACTCAAGATTTTTTCTGCATTCAATATGCACCATTCAAAGCCACATCATCACTTTTCAAACCTTTTCTGACTTCATTTGCTATTTTTCATGCATTTCATGATTTATTTTGAGCTAAGACGACCCTGAGATTGAAAAGCACTACAAATGAACTCTGAAATGGTTGAAAGTTGGCATGGTATCATAATTTCACCCACTTAGCATGTGCTAAAAAGTTGAGAGGGTTACGGCAAAAACTGGATGCACTTCGTGTACGAACTGGACAATCTCTTTCGAAGTGTCAGGGTTTTGGACAAAAACTCTTCTGTTTCAAAAGGATTTCAATTTTTTAAACATATTTGAACTCAAGACTTTTTCTGCATTCAATATGCACCATTCAAAGCCACATCATCACTTTTGAAACCTTTTCTGGCTTCATTTGCAATTTTTCATGCATTTCATGATTTATTTTTAGCTAAAATGACCCTGAAATGACAAGCACTGCAAATGAACTCTGAAATGGTTGAAAGTTGGCATGGTGTCATCATTTCACCCACATAGCATGTGCTAAAAAGTTGAGAGGGTTACGGCAAAAACTGGATGCACTTCGTGTACGAACTGGACAATCTCTTTCGAACTGTCAGGGTTTTGGACAAAAACTCTTCTGTTACAAAAGGATTTTAATTTTTTAAACATGTTTGAACTCAAGACTTTTTCCGCATTCAATATGAACCATTCAAAGCCACATCATCACTTTTCAAACCTTTTCTGACTTCATTTGATATTTTTCATGCATTTCATGATTTATTTTGAGCTAAGATGACCCTGAGATTGACAAGCACTGCAAATGAACTCTGAAATGGTTGAAAATTGGCATGGTATCATAATTTCACCCACGTAGCATGTGCTAAAAATTTGAGAGGGTTATGGCAAAAACTGGATGCACTTCGTGTACGAACTGGACAATCTCTTTCGAAGTGTCAGGGTTTTGGACAAAAACTCTTCTGTTACAAAAGGATTTTAATTTTTTAAACATATTTGAACTCAAGACTTTTTCTGCATTCAATATGCACCATTCAAAGCCACATCATCACTTTTCAACCCTTTTCTGACTTCATTTGCTATTTTTCATGCATTTCATAATTTATTTTGAGCTAAGATGACCCTGAGATTGAAAAGCACTGCAAATGAACTCTGAAATGGTTGAATTTTGGCATTGTATCATAATTTCACCCACGTAGCATGTGCTAAAAAGTTGAGAGGGTTACAACAAAAACTAGATGCACTTCGTGTCCGAACTAGACAATCTCTTTCGAAGTGTTAGGGTTTTGGACGAAAACTCTTCTGTTTCAAAAGGATTTCAATTTTTTAAACATATTTGAACTCAAGATTTTTTCTGCATTCAATATGCACCATTCAAAGCCACATCATCACTTTTCAAACCTTTTCTGACTTCATTTGCTATTTTTCATGCATTTCATGATTTATTTTGAGCTAAGACGACCCTGAGATTGAAAAGCACTGCAAATGAACTCTGAAATGGTTGAAAATTGGCATGGTATCATAATTTCACCCACTTAGCATGTGCTAAAAAGTTGAGAGGGTTACGGCAAAAACTGGATGCACTTCGTGTACGAACTGGACAATCTCTTTCGAAGTGTCAGGGTTTTGGACAAAAACTCTTCTGTTTCAAAAGGATTTCAATTTTTTAAACATATTTGAACTCAAGACTTTTTCTGCATTCAATATGCACCATTCAAAGCCACATCATCACTTTTGAAACCTTTTCTGGCTTCATTTGCAATTTTTCATGCATTTCATGATTTATTTTTAGCTAAAATGACCCTGAAATGACAAGCACTGCAAATGAACTCTGAAATGGTTGAAAGTTGGCATGGTGTCATCATTTCACCCACATAGCATGTGCTAAAAAGTTGAGAGGGTTACGGCAAAAACTGGATGCACTTCGTGTACGAACTGGACAATCTCTTTCGAACTGTCAGGGTTTTGGACAAAAACTCTTCTGTTACAAAAGGATTTTAATTTTTTAAACATGTTTGAACTCAAGACTTTTTCCGCATTCAATATGAACCATTCAAAGCCACATCATCACTTTTCAAACCTTTTCTGACTTCATTTGATATTTTTCATGCATTTCATGATTTATTTTGAGCTAAGATGACCCTGAGATTGAAAAGCACTGCAAATGAACTCTGAAATGGTTGAAAATTGGCATGGTATCATAATTTCACCCACGTAGCATGTGCTAAAAAGTTGAGAGGGTTATGGAAAAAACTGGATGCACTTCGTGTACAAACTGGACAATCTCTTTCGAACTGTCAGGGTTTTGGACAAAAACTCTTCTGTTACAAAAGGATTTTAATTTTTTAAACATATTTGAACTCAAGACTTTTTCTGCATTCAATATGCACCATTCAAAGCCACATCATCACTTTTCAACCATTTTCTGACTTCATTTGCTATTTTTCATGCATTTCATAATTTATTTTGAGCTAAGATGACCCTGAGATTGAAAAGAACTGCAAATGAACTCTGAAATGGTTGAATTTTGGCATTGTATCATAATTTCACCCACGTAGCATGTGCTAAAAAGTTGAGAGGGTTACGACAAAAACTGGATGCAGTTCGTGTACGAACTGGACAATCTCTTTCAAAGTGTCAGGGTTTTGGATAAAAACTCTTCTGTTACAAAAGGATTTTAATTTTTTAAACATATTTCAACTCAAGACTTTATCTGCATTCAATATGAACCATTCAAAGCCACATCATCACTTTTCAAACCTTTTCTGACTTCATTTGATATT
The DNA here is from genome assembly GCA_039707655.1 of Elymus sibiricus. Taxonomy (NCBI): domain Eukaryota; kingdom Viridiplantae; phylum Streptophyta; class Magnoliopsida; order Poales; family Poaceae; genus Elymus; species Elymus sibiricus. The sequence continues at coordinate 26,255,592 of CM077675.1, forward strand.
TTTCGTGCATTTCATGCTGAGATTGAAAAGCACTGCAAATGAACTCTGAAATGGTTGAAAATTGGCATGGTATCATAATTTCACCCACGTAGCATGTGCTAAAAAGTTGAGAGGGTTATGGCAAAAACTGGATGCACTTCGTGTACGAACTGGACAATCTCTTTCGAAGTGTCAGGGTTTTGGACAAAAACCCTTCTGTTACAAAAGGATTTTAATTTTTTAAACATATTTGAACTCAAGACTTTATCTGCATTCAATATGAACCATTCAAAGCCACATCATCACTTTTCAAACCTTTTCTGACTTCATTTGATATTTTTCGTGCATTTCATGCTGAGATTGAAAAGCACTGCAAATGAACTCTGAAATGGTTGAAAATTGGCATGGTATCATAATTTCACCCACGTAGCATGTGCTAAAAAGTTGAGAGGGTTATGGCAAAAACTGGATGCACTTCGTGTACGAACTGGACAATCTCTTTCGAAGTGTCAGGGTTTTGGACAAAAACCCTTCTGTTACAAAAGGATTTTAATTTTTTAAACATATTTGAACTCAAGACTTTTTCTGCATTCAATATGAACCATTCAAAGCCACATCATCAGTTTTCAAACCTTTTCTGACTTCGTTTGCTATTTTTCATGCATTTCATGATTTATTTTGAGCTAAGATGACCCTGAGATTGAAAAGCACTGCAAATGAACTAGGAAATGGTTGAAAATTGGCATGGTATCATAATATCACCCACGTAGCATGTGCTAAAAAGTTGAGAGGGTTACGGCAAAAACTGGATGCACTTCGATCACAAACTGGACAATCTCTTTCGAAGTGTCAGGGTTTTGGCCAAAAACTCTTCTGTTACAAAAGGATTTCAATTTTTTAAACATATTTGAACTCAAAACTTTTTCTGCATTCAATATGCACCATTCAAAGCCACATCATCACTTTTCAAACCTTTTCTGCCTTCGTTTGCTATTTTTCATGCATTTCATAATTTATTTTGAGCTAAGATGACCCTGAGATTGAAAAGCACTGCAAATGAACTCTGAAATGGTTGAAAATTGGCATGGTATCATAATTTCACCCACGTAGCATGTGCTAGAAAGTTGAGAGGGTTACGGCAAAAACTGGATGCACTTCGTGTACGAACGGGACAATCTCTTTCGAAGTGTCAGTGTTTTGGACAAAAACTCTTCTGTTACAAAAGGATTTCAATTTTTTAAACATATTTGAACTCAAGACTTTTTCTACATTCATTATGCACTATTCAAAGCCACATCATCACCTTTCAAACCTTTTCTGACTTCATTTGCTATTTTTCATGATTTATTTTTAGCTAAAATGACCCAGAAATGACAAGCACTGCAAATGAACTCTGAAATGGTTGAAAGTTGGCATGGTATCATCATTTCACCCACATGGCATGTGCCAAAAAGTTGAGAGGGTTACGGCAAAAAATGGATGCACTTCGTGTACAAACTGGACAATCTCTTTCGAAGTGTCAGGGTTTTGGCCAAAAACTCTTCTGTTACAAAAGGATTTCAATTTTTTAACCTATTTGAAGTCAAGACTTTTTTTGCATTCAATATGCACCATTCAAAGCCACATCATCACTTTTCAAACCATTTCTGACTTCATTTGCTATTTTTCATGCATTTCATGATTTATTTTGAGCTAAGATGAGCCTGAGATTGAAAAGCACTGCAAATGAACTCTGAAATGTTTGAAAATTGGCATGGTATCATAATTTCACCCACGTAGCATGTGCTAAAAAGTTGAGAGGGTTACGGCAAAAACTGGATGCACTTCGTGTACGAACTGGACAATCTCTTTCGAAGTGTTAGGGTTTTGGACAAAAACTCTTCTGTTACAAAAGGATTTTAATTTTTTAAACGTATTTGAACTCAAGACTTTTTCTGCATTCAATATGAACCATTCAAAGCCACATCATCACTTTTCAAACCTTTTCTGACTTCATTTACTATTTTTCATGCATTTCATGATTTATTTTGAGCTAAGATGACCCTGAGATTGAAAAGCACTGCAAATGAACTTTGAAATGGTTCAAAATTGGCATGCTATCATAATTTTACCCACGTAGCATGTGCTAAAAAGTTGAGAGGGTTACGGCAAAAACTGGATGCACTTCGTGAACGAACTGGACAATCTCTTTCGAAGTGTCAGGGTTTTGGACAAAAACTCTTATGTTACAAAAGGATTTTAATTTTTTAAACATATTTGAACTCAAGACTTTTTCTGCATTCAATATGAACCATTCAAAGCCACATCATCACTTTTCAAACCTTTTCTGACTTCATTTGATATTTTTCATGCATTTCATGATTTATTTTGAGCTAAGATGACCCTGAGATTGAAAAGCACTGCAAATGAACTCTGAAATGGTTGAAAATTGGCATGGTATCATAATTTCACCCACGTAGCATGTGCTAAAAAGTTGAGAGGGTTATGGCAAAAACTGGATGCACTTCGTGTACGAACTGGACAATCTCTTTCGAAGTGTCAGGGTTTTGGACAAAAACCCTTCTGTTACAAAAGGATTTTAATTTTTTAAACATATTTGAACTCAAGGCTTTTTCTGCATTCAATATGAACCATTCAAAGCCGCATCATCAGTTTTCAAACCTTTTCTGACTTCATTTGCTATTTTTCATGCATTTCATGATTTATTTTGAGCTAAGATGACCCTGAGATTGAAAAGCACTGCAAATGAACTCTGAAATGGTTGAAAATTGGCATGGTATCATAATATCACCCACGTAGCATGTGCTAAAAAGTTGAGAGGGTTACGGCAAAAACTGGATGCACTGCGATCACAAACTGGACAATCAATTTCGAAGTGTCGGGGTTTTGGCCAAAAACTCTTCTGTTACAAAAGGATTTCAATTTTTTAAACATATTTGAACTCAAAACTTTTTCTGCATTCAATATGCACCATTCAAAGCCACATCATCACTTTTCAAACCTTTTCTGACTTCGTTTTCTATTTTTCATGCATTTCATAATTTATTTTGAGCTAAGATAACCCTGAGATTGAAAAGCACTGCAAATGAACTCTGAAATGGTTGAAAATTGGCATGGTATCATAATTTCACCCACGTAGCATGTGCTAGAAAGTTGAGAGGGTTACGGCAAAAACTGGATGCACTTCGTGTACGAACGGGACAATCTCTTTCGAAGTGTCAGGGTTTTGGACAAAAACTCTTCTGTTACAAAAGGATTTCAATTTTTTAAACATATTTGAACTCAAGACTTTTTCTGCATTCAATATGAACCATTGAAAGCCACATCATCACTTTTCAAACCTTTTCTGACTTCATTTGCTATTTTTCATGCATTTCATGATTTATTTTGGGCTAAGCTGACCCTGAGATTGAAAAGCACTGCAAATGAACTCTGAAATGGTTGAAAATTGGCATGGTATCATAATTTCACCCACGTAGCATGTGCTAATAAGTTGAGAGGGTTACGGCAAAAACTGGATGCACTTTGTGTACGAACTGGACAATCTCTTTCGAAATGTCAGGGTTTTGGACGAAAACTCTTCTGTTACAAAAGGATTTCAATTTTTTAATCATATTTGAAATCAAGACTTTTTTTGCATTCAATATGCACCATTCAAAGCCACATCATCACTTTTCAACCCTTTTCTGACTTCATTTGCTATTTTTCATGCATTTCATAATTTATTTTGAGCTAAGATGACCCTGAGATTGAAAAGCACTGCAAATGAACTCTGAAATGGTTGAATTTTGGCATTGTATCATAATTTCACCCACGTAGCATCTGCTAAAAAGTTGAGAGGGTTACGACAAAAACTGGATGCACTTCGTGTCCGAACTAGACAATTTCTTTCGAAGTGTGAGGGTTTTGGACGAAAACTCTTCTGTTTCAAAAGGATTTCAATTTTTTAAACATATTTGAACTCAAGACTTTTTCTGCATTCAATATGCACCATTCAAAGCCACATCATCACTTTTGAAACCTTTTCTGGCTTCATTTGCTATTTTTCATGCATTTCATGATTTATTTTTAGCTAAAATGACCCTGAAATGACAAGCACTGCAAATGAACTCTGAAATGGTTGAAAGTTGGCATGGTGTCATCATTTCACCCACATAGCATGTGCTAAAAAGTTGAGAGGGTTACGGCAAAAACTGGATGCACTTAGTGTACGAACTGGACAATCTCTTTCGAAGTGTCAGGGTTTTGGACAAAAACTCTTCTGTTACAAAAGGATTTTAATTTTTTAAACATGTTTGAACTCAAGACTTTTTCTGCATTCAATATGAACCATTCAAAGCCACATCATCACTTTTCAAACCTTTTCTGACTTCATTTGATATTTTTCATGCATTTCATGATTTATTTTGAGCTAAGATGACCCTGAGATTGAAAAGCACTGCAAATGAACTCTGAAATGGTTGAAAATTGGCATGGTATCATAATTTCACCCACGTAGCATGTGCTAAAAAGTTGAGAGGGTTATGGCAAAAACTGGATGCACTTCGTGTACGAACTGGACAATCTCTTTCGAAGTGTCAGGGTTTTGGACAAAAACTCTTCTGTTACAAAAGGATTTTAATTTTTTAAACATATTTGAACTCAAGACTTTTTCTGCATTCAATATGCACCATTGAAAGCCACATCATCACTTTTCAACCCTTTTCTGACTTCATTTGCTATTTTTCATGCATTTCATAATTTATTTTGAGCTAAGATGACCCTGAGATTGAAAAGCACTGCAAATGAACTCTGAAATGGTTGAATTTTGGCATTGTATCATAATTTCACCCACGTAGCATGTGCTAAAAAGTTGAGAGGGTTACAACAAAAACTGGATGCACTTCGTGTCCGAACTAGACAATCTCTTTCGAAGTGTTAGGGTTTTGGACGAAAACTCTTCTGTTTCAAAAGGATTTCAATTTTTTAAACATATTTGAACTCAAGATTTTTTCTGCATTCAATATGCACCATTCAAAGCCACATCATCACTTTTCAAACCTTTTCTGACTTCATTTGCTATTTTTCATGCATTTCATGATTTATTTTGAGCTAAGACGACCCTGAGATTGAAAAGCACTGCAAATGAACTCTGAAATGGTTGAAAATTGGCATGGTATCATAATTTCACCCACTTAGCATGTGCTAAAAATTTGAGAGGGTTACGGCAAAAACTGGATGCACTTCGTGTACGAACTGGACAATCTCTTTCGAAGTGTCAGGGTTTTGGACAAAAACTCTTCTGTTACAAAAGGATTTTAATTTTTTAAACATATTTGAACTCAAGACTTTTTCTGCATTCAATATGAACCATTCAAAGCCACATCATCAGTTTTCAAACCTTTTCTGACTTCATTTGCTATTTTTCATGCATTTCATGATTTATTTTGAGCTAAGATGACCCTGAGATTGAAAAGCACTGCAAATGAACTCTGAAATGGTTGAAAATTGGCATGGTATCATAATATCACCCACGTAGCATGTGCTAAAAAGTTGAGAGGGTTACGGCAAAAACTGGATGCACTTCGATCACAAACTGGACAATCTCTTTCGAAGTGTCAGGGTTTTGGCCAAAAACTCTTCTGTTACAAAAGGATTTCAATTTTTTAAACATATTTGAACTCAAAACTTTTTCTGCATTCAATATGCACCATTCAAAGCCACATCATCACTTTTCAAACCTTTTCTGACTTCGTTTGCTATTTTTCATGCATTTCATAATTTATTTTGAGCTAAGATGACCCTGAGATTGAAAAGCACTGCAAATGAACACTGAAATGGTTGAAAATTGGCAGGGTATCATAATTTCACCCACGTAGCATGTGCTAGAAAGTTGAGAGGGTTACGGCAAAAACTGGATGCACTTCGTGTACGAACGGGACAATCTCTTTCGAAGTGTCAGGGTTTTGGACAAAAACTCTTCTGTTACAAAAGGATTTCAATTTTTTAAACATATTTGAACTCAAGACTTTTTCTACATTCAATATGCACTATTCAAAGCCACATCATCACCTTTCAAACCTTTTCTGACTTCATTTGCTATTTTTCATGCATTTCATGATTTATTTTTAGCTAAAATGACCCAGAAATGACAAGCACTGCAAATGAACTCTGAAATGGTTGAGAGTTGGCATGGTATCATCATTTCACCCACATAGCATGTGCCAAAAAGTTGAGAGGGTTACGGCAAAAACTGGATGCACTTCGTGTACAAACTGGACAATCTCTTTCGAAGTGTCAGGGTTTTGGCCAAAAACTCTTCTGTTACAAAAGGATTTCAATTTTTTAACATATTTGAAGTCAAGACTATTTCTGCATTCAATATGCACCATTCAAAGCCACATCATCACTTTTCAAACCATTTATGACTTCATTTGCTATTTTTCATGCATTTCATGATTTATTTTGAGCTAAGATGAGCCTGAGATTGAAAAGCACTGCAAATGAACTCTGAAATGTTTGAAAATTGGCATGGTATCATAATTTCACCCACGTAGCATGTGCTAAAAAGTTGAGAGGGTTACGGCAAAAACTGGATGCACTTCGTGTACGAACTGGACAATCTCTTTCGAAGTGTCAGGGTTTTGGACAAAAACTCTTCTGTTACAAAAGGATTTTAATTTTTTAAACGTATTTGAACTCAAGACTTTTTCTGCATTCAATATGAACCATTCAACGCCACTTCATCACTTTTCAAACCTTTTCTGACTTGATTTGCTATTTTTCATGCATTTCATGATTTATTTTGAGCTAAGATGACCCTGAGATTGAAAAGCACTGCAAATGAACTCTGAAATGGTTGAAAATTGGCATGGTATCATAATATCACCCACGTAGCATGTGCTAAAAAGTTGAGAGGGTTACGGCAAAAACTGGATGCACTTCGATCACAAACTGGACAATCTCTTTCGAAGTGTCAGGGTTTTGGCCAAAAACTCTTCTGTTACAAAAGGATTTCAATTTTTTAAACATATTTGAACGCAAAACTTTTTCTGCATTCAATATGCACCATTCAAAGCCACATCATCACTTTTCAAACCTTTTCTGACTTCGTTTGCTATTTTTCATGCATTTCATAATTTATTTTGAGCTAAGATGACCCTGAGATTGAAAAGCACTGCAAATGAACTCTGAAATGGTTGAAAATTGGCAGGGTATCATAATTTCACCCACGTAGCATGTGCTAGAAAGTTGAGAGGGTTACGGCAAAAACTGGATGCACTTCGTGTACGAACGGGACAATCTCTTTCGAAGTGTCAGGGTTTTGGACAAAAACTCTTCTGTTACAAAAGGATTTCAATTTTTTAAACATATTTGAACTCAAGACTTTTTCTACATTCAATATGCACTATTCAAAGCCACATCATCACCTTTCAAACCTTTTCTGACTTCATTTGCTATTTTTCATGCATTTCATGATTTATTTTTAGCTAAAATGACCCAGAAATGACAAGCACTGCAAATGAACTCTGAAATGGTTGAAAGTTGGCATGGTATCATCATTTCACCCACATAGCATGTGCCAAAAAGTTGAGAGGGTTACGGCAAAAACTGGATGCACTTCGTGTACAAACTGGACAATCTCTTTCGAAGTGTCAGGGTTTTGGCCAAAAACTCTTCTGTTACAAAAGGATTTCAATTTTTTAACCTATTTGAAGTCAAGACTTTTTCTGCATTCAATATGCACCATTCAAAGCCACATCATCACTTTTCAAACCATTTATGACTTCATTTGCTATTTTTCATGCATTTCATGATTTATTTTGAGCTAAGATGAGCCTGAGATTGAAAAGCACTGCAAATGAACTCTGAAATGTTTGAAAATTGGCATGGTATCATAATTTCACCCACGTAGCATGTGCTAAAATGTTGAGAGGGTTACGGCAAAAACTGGATGCACTTCGTGTACGAACTGGACAATCTCTTTCGAAGTGTCAGGGTTTTGGACAAAAACTCTTCTGTTACAAAAGGATTTTAATTTTTTAAACGTATTTGAACTCAAGACTTTTTCTGCATTCAATATGAACCATTCAAAGCCACATCATCACTTTTCAAACCTTTTCTGACTTCATTTACTATTTTTCATGCATTTCATGATTTATTTTGAGCTAAGATGACCCTGAGATTGAAAAGCACTGCAAATGAACTCTGAAATGGTTGAAAATTGGCATGCTATCATAATTTCACCCACGTAGCATGTGCTAAAAAGTTGAGAGGGTTACGGCAAAAACTGGATGCACTTCGTGAACGAACTGGACAATCTCTTTCGAAGTGTCAGGGTTTTGGCCAAAAACTCTTATGTTACAAAAGGATTTCAATTTTTTAAACATATTTGAACTCAAGACTTTTTTTGCATTCAATATGAACCATTCAAAGCCACATCATCACTTTTCAAACCTTTTCTGACTTCATTTGATATTTTTCATGCATTTCATGATTTATTTTGAGCTAAGATGACCCTGAGATTGAAAAGCACTGCAAATGAACTCTGAAATGGTTGAAAATTGGCATGGTATCATAATTTCACCCACGTAGCATGTGCTAAAAAGTTGAGAGGGTTATGGCAAAAACTGGATGCACTTCGTGTACGAACTGGACAATCTCTTTCGAAGTGTCAGGGTTTTGGACAAAAACTCTTCTGTTACAAAAGGATTTTAATTTTTTAAACATATTTGAACTCAAGACTTTTTCTGCATTCAATATGCACCATTCAAAGCCACATCATCACTTTTCAAACCTTTTCTGACTTCATTTGCTATTTTTCATGCATTTCATGATTTATTTTTAGCTAAAATGACCCAGAAATGACAAGCACTGCAAATGAACTCTGAAATGGTTGAAAGTTGGCATGGTATCATCATTTCACCCACATAGCATGTGCCAAAAAGTTGAGAGGGTTACGGCAAAAACTGGATGCACTTCGTGTACAAACTGGACAATCTCTTTCGAAGTGTCAGGGTTTTGGCCAAAAACTCTTCTGTTACAAAAGGATTTCAATTTTTTAACCTATTTGAAGTCAAGACTTTTTCTGCATTCAATATGCACCATTCAAAGCCACATCATCACTTTTCAAACCATTTATGACTTCATTTGCTATTTTTCATGCATTTCATGATTTATTTTGAGCTAAGATGAGCCTGAGATTGAAAAGCACTGCAAATGAACTCTGAAATGTTTGAAAATTGGCATGGTATCATAATTTCACCCACGTAGCATGTGCTAAAATGTTGAGAGGGTTACGGCAAAAACTGGATGCACTTCGTGTACGAACTGGACAATCTCTTTCGAAGTGTCAGGGTTTTGGACAAAAACTCTTCTGTTACAAAAGGATTTTAATTTTTTAAACGTATTTGAACTCAAGACTTTTTCTGCATTCAATATGAACCATTCAAAGCCACATCATCACTTTTCAAACCTTTTCTGACTTCATTTACTATTTTTCATGCATTTCATGATTTATTTTGAGCTAAGATGACCCTGAGATTGAAAAGCACTGCAAATGAACTCTGAAATGGTTGAAAATTGGCATGCTATCATAATTTCACCCACGTAGCATGTGCTAAAAAGTTGAGAGGGTTACGGCAAAAACTGGATGCACTTCGTGAACGAACTGGACAATCTCTTTCGAAGTGTCAGGGTTTTGGACAAAAACTCTTATGTTACAAAAGGATTTTAATTTTTTAAACATATTTGAACTCAAGACTTTTTTTGCATTCAATATGAACCATTCAAAGCCACATCATCACTTTTCAAACCTTTTCTGACTTCATTTGATATTTTTCATGCATTTCATGATTTATTTTGAGCTAAGATGACCCTGAGATTGAAAAGCACTGCAAATGAACTCTGAAATGGTTGAAAATTGGCATGGTATCATAATTTCACCCACGTAGCATGTGCTAAAAAGTTGAGAGGGTTATGGCAAAAACTGGATGCACTTCGTGTACGAACTGGACAATCTCTTTCGAAGTGTCAGGGTTTTGGACAAAAACTCTTCTGTTACAAAAGGATTTTAATTTTTTAAACATATTTGAACTCAAGACTTTTTCTGCATTCAATATGCACCATTCAAAGCCACATCATCACTTTTCAAACCTTTTCTGACTTCATTTGCTATTTTTCATGCATTTCATGATTTATTTTGAGCTAAGACGACCCTGAGATTGAAAAGCACTGCAAATGAACTCTGAAATGGTTGAAAATTGGCATGGTATCATAATTTCACCCACTTAGCATGTGCTAAAAAGTTGAGAGGGTTACGGCAAAAACTGGATGCACTTCATGTACGAACTGGACAATCTCTTTCGAAGTGTCAGGGTTTTGGACAAAAACTCTTCTGTTTCAAAAGGATTTTAATTTTTTAAACATATTTCAACTCAAGACTTTTTCTGCATTCAATATGAACCATTCAAAGCCGCATCATCACTTTTCAAACCTTTTCTGACTTCATTTGATATTTTTCGTGCATTTCATGATTTATTTTGAGCTAAGATGACCCTGAGATTGAAAAGCACTGCAAATGAACTCTGAAATGGTTGAAAATTGGCATGGTATCATAATTTCACCCACGTAGCATGTGCTAAAAAGTTGAGAGGGTTATGGCAAAAACTGGATGCACTTCGTGTACGAACTGGACAATCTCTTTCGAAGTGTCAGGGTTTTGGACAAAAACTCTTCTGTTACAAAAGGATTTTAATTTTTTAAACATATTTGAACTCAAGACTTTTTCTGCATTCAATATGAACCATTCAAAGCCACATCATCAGTTTTCAAACCTTTTCTGACTTCATTTGCTATTTTTCATGCATTTCATGATTTATTTTGAGCTAAGATGACCCTGAGATTGAAAAGCACTGCAAATGAACTCTGAAATGGTTGAAAATTGGCATGGTATCACAATTTCACCCACGTAGCATGTGCTAAAAAGTTGAGAGGGTTACGGCAAAAACTGGATGCACTTCGATCACAAACTGGACAATCTCTTTCGAAGTGTCAGGGTTTTGGCCAAAAACTCTTCTGTTACAAAAGGATTTCAATTTTTTAAACATATTTGAACTCAAAACTTTTTCTGCATTCAATATGCACCATTCAAAGCCACATCATCACTTTTCAAACCTTTTCTGACTTCGTTTGCTATTTTTCATGCATTTCATAATTTATTTTGAGCTAAGATGACCCTGAGATTGAAAAGCACTGCAAATGAACTCTGAAATGGTTGAAAATTGGCATGGTATCATAATTTCACCCACGTAGCATGTGCTAGAAAGTTGAGAGGGTTAGGGCAAAAACTGGATGCACTTCGTGTACGAACGGGACAATCTCTTTCGAAGTGTCAGGGTTTTGGCCAAAAACTCTTCTGTTACAGAAGGATTTCATTTTTTTAAACATATTTTCACTCAAGACTTTTTCTGCATTCAATATGCACCATTCAAAGCCACATCATCACTTTTCAAACTTTTTCTGACTTCATTTGCTATTTTTCATGCATTTCATGATTTATTTTTAGCTAAAATGACCCAGAAATGACAAGCACTGCAAATGAACTCTGAAATGGTTGAAAGTTGGCATGGTATCATCATTTCACCCACGTAGCATGTGCTAAAACGTTGAGAGGGTTACGGCAAAAACTGGATGCACTTCGTGTACGAACGGGACAATCTCTTTCGAAGTGTCAGGGTTTTGGACAAAAACTCTTCTGTTACAAAAGGATTTCAATTTTTTAAACATATTTGAACTCAAGACTTTTTCTGCACTCAATATGCACCATTCAAATCCACATCATCACTTTTCAAACCTTTTCTGACTTCATTTGCTATTTTTCATGCATTTCATAATTTATTTTGAGCTAAGATGACCCTGAGATTGAAAAGCACTGCAAATGAACTCTGAAATGGTTGAAAATTGCCTTGGTATCATAATTTCACCCACGTAGCATGTGCTAAAAAGTTGAGAGGGTTACGGCAAAAACTGGATGCAATTCATGTACGAATGGGACAATCTCTTTCGAAGTGTCAGGGTTTTGGACAAAAACTCTTCTGTTACAAAAGGATTTCAATTTTTTAAACATATTTGAACTCAAGACTTTTTCTGCATTCAATATGCACCATTCAAAGCCACATCATCACTTTTCAAACCTTTTCTGACTTCATTTGCTATTTTTCATGCATTTCATGATTTATTTTTAGCTAAAATGACCCTGAAATGACAAGCACTGCAAATGAACTCTGAAATGGTTGAAAGTTGGCATGGTATCATCATTTCACCCGCATAGCATGTGCTAAAAAGTTGAGAGGGTTACGGCAAAAACTGGATGCACTTCGTGTACGAACTTGACAATCTCTTTCGAAGTGTCAGGGTTTTGGACAAAAACTCTTCTGTTATAAAAGGATTTTATTTTTTTAAACATATTTGAAATCAAGACTTTTTCTGCATTCAATATGAACCATTCAAAGCCACATCATCACTTTTCAAACCTTTTCTGACTTCATTTGCTATTTTTCATGCATTTCATGATTTATTTTGAGCTAAGATGACCCTGAGATTGAAAAGCACTGCAAATGAACTCTGAAATGGTTGAAAATTGGCATGGTATCATAATTTCACCCACGTAGCATGTGCTAAAAAGTTGAGAGGGTTACGGCAAAAACTGGATGCACTTCGTGAACGAACTGGACAATCTCTTTCGAAGTGTCACGGTTTTGGACGAAAACTCTTCTGTTACAAAAGGATTTCAATTTTTTAAACAGATTTGAACTCAAGACTTTTTCTGCATTCAATATGCACCATTCAAAGCCACATCATCACTTTTCAAACCTTTTCTGACTTCATTTGATATTTTTCGTGCATTTCATGATTTATTTTGAGCTAAGATGACCCTGAGATTGAAAAGCACTGCAAATGAACTCTGAAATGGTTGAAAATTGGCATGGTATCATAATTTCACCGACGTAGCATGTGCTAAAAAGTTGAGAGGGTTATGGCAAAAACTGGATGCACTTCGTGTACGAACTGGACAATCTCTTTCGAAGTGTCAGGGTTTTGGACAAAAACTCTTCTGTTACAAAAGGATTTTAATTTTTTAAACATATTTGAACTCAAGACTTTTTCTGCATTCAATATGAACCATTCAAAGCCACATCATCAGTTTTCAAACCTTTTCTGACTTCATTTGCTATTTTTCATGCATTTAATGATTTATTTTGAGCTAAGATGACCCTGAGATTGAAAAGCACTGCAAATGAACTCTGAAATGGTTGAAAATTGGCATGGTATCATAATTTCACCCACGTAGCATGTGCTAAAAACTTGAGAGGGTTACGGCAAAAACTGGATGCACTTCAATCACAAACTGGACAATCCCTTTCGAAGTGTCAGGGTTTTGGCCAAAAACTCTTCTGTTACAGAAGGATTTCAATTTTTTAAACATATTTTCACTCAAGACTTTTTCTGCATTCAATATGCACCATTCAAAGCCACATCATCACTTTTCAAACTTTTTCTGACTTCGTTTGCTATTTTTCATGCATTTCATAATTTATTTTGAGCTAAGATGACCCTGAGATTGAAAAGCACTGCTAATGAACTCTGAAATGGTTGAAAATTGGCATGGTATCATAATTTCACCCACGTAGCATGTGCTAAAACGTTGAGAGGGTTACGGCAAAAACTGGATGCACTTCGTGTACGAACGGGACAATCTCTTTCGAAGTGTCAGGGTTTTGGACAAAAACTCTTCTGTTACAAAAGGATTTCAATTTTTTAAACATATTTGAACTCAAGACTTTTTCTGCATTCAATATGCACCATTCAAAGCCACATCATCACTTTTCAAACCTTTTCTGACTTCATTTGCTATTTTTCATGCATTTCATAATTTATTTTGAGCTAAGATGACCCTGAGATTGAAAAGCACTGCAAATGAACTCTGAAATGGTTGAAAATTGCCTTGGTATCATAATTTACCCACGTAGCATGTGCTAAAAAGTTGAGAGGGTTACGGCAAAAACTGGATGCACTTCGTGTACGAACGGGACAATCTCTTTCGAAGTGTCAGGGTTTTGGACAAAAACTCTTCTGTTACAAAAGGATTTCAATTTTTTAAACATATTTGAACTCAAGACTTTTTCTGCATTCAATATGCACCATTCAAAGCCACATCATCACTTTTCAAACCTTTTCTGACTTCATTTGCTATTTTTCATGCATTTCATGATTTATTTTTAGCTAAAATGACCCTGAAATGACAAGCACTGCAAATGAACTCTGAAATGGTTGAAAGTTGGCATGGTATCATCATTTCACCCGCATAGCATGTGCTAAAAAGTTGAGAGGGTTACGGCAAAAACTGGATTCACTTCGTGTACGAACTGGACAATCTCTTTCAAAGTGTCAGGGTTTTGGACAAAAACTCTTCTGTTATAAAAGGATTTTATTTTTTTAAACATATTTGAACTCAAGACTTTTCTGCATTCAATATGCACCATTCAAAGCCACATCATCACTTTTCAAACCTTTTCTGACTTCATTTGATATTTTTCATGCATTTCATGATTTATTTTGAGCTAAGATGACCCTGAGATTGAAAAGCACTGCAAATGAACTGTGAAATGGTTGAAAATTGGCATGGTATCATAATTTCACCCACGTAGCATGTGCTAAAAAGTTGAGAGGGTTATGGCAAAAACTGGATGCACTTCGTGTACGAACTGGACAATCTCTTTCGAAGTGTCAGGGTTTTGGACAAAAACTCTTCTGTTACAAAAGGATTTCAATTTTTTTAACATATTTGAACTCAAGACTTTTTCTGCATTCAATATGAACCATACAAAGCCACATCATCACTTTTCAAACCTTTTCTGACTTCATTTGCTATTTTTCATGCATTTCATGATTTATTTTGAGCTAAGATGACCCTGGGATTGAAAAGCACTGCAAATGAACTCTGAAATGGTTGAAAATTGGCATGGTATCATAATTTCACCCACGTAGCATGTGCTAAAAAGTTGAGAGGGTTATGGCAAAACTGGATGCACTTCGTGTATGAACTGGACAATCTCTTTCGAAGTGTCAGGGTTTTGGACAAAAACTCTTCTGTTACAAAAGGATTTTAATTTTTTAAACATATTTGAACTCAAGACTTTTTCTGCATTCAATATGAACCATTGAAAGCCACATCATCACTTTTCAAACCTTTTCTGACTTCATTTGCTATTTTTCATGCATTTCATGATTTATTTTGATCTAAGATGAGCCTGAGATTGAAAAGCACTGCAAATGAACTCTGAAATGGTTGAAAATTGGCATGGTATCATAATTTCACCCACGTAGCATGTGCTAAAAAGTTGAGAGGGTTATGGCAAAAACTGGATGCACTTCGTGTACGAACTGGACAATCTCTTTCGAAGTGTCAGGGTTTTGGACAAAAACTCTTCTGTTACAAAAGGATTTTAATTTTTTAAACATATTTGAACTCAAGACTTTTTCTGCATTCAATATGCACCATTCAAAGCCACATCATCACTTTTCAACCCTTTTCTGACTTCATTTGCTATTTTTCATGCATTTCATAATTTATTTTGAGCTAAGATGACCCTGAGATTGAAAAGCACTGCAAATGAGCTCTGAAATGGTTGAATTTTGGCATTGTATCATAATTTCAGCCACGTAGCATGTGCTAAAAAGTTGAGAGGGTTACGACAAAAATTGGATGCACTTCGTGTCCGAACTAGACAATCTCTTTCGAAGTGTTAGGGTTTTGGACGAAAACTCTTCTGTTTCAAAAGGATTTCAATTTTTTAAACATATTTGAACTCAAGACTTTTTCTGCATTCAATATGCACCATTCAAAGCCACATCATCACTTTTCAAACCTTTTCTGACTTCATTTGCTATTTTTCATGCATTTCATGATTTATTTTTAGCTAAAATGACCCTGAAATGACAAGCACTGCAAATGAACTCTGAAATGGTTGAAAGTTGGCATGGTATCATCATTTCACCCACATAGCATGTGCTAAAAAGTTGAGAGGGTTAGGGCAAAAACTGGATTCACTTCGTGTACGAACTGGACAATCTCTTTCGAAGTGTCACGGTTTTGGACAAAAACTCTTCTGTTACAAAAGGATTTCAATTTTTTAAACATATTTGAACTCAAGACTTTTTCTGCATTCAATATGAACCATTCAAAGCCACATCATCACTTTTCAAACCTTTTCTGACTTCATTTGATATTTTTCATGCATTTCATGATTTATTTTGAGCTAAGATGACCCTGAGATTGAAAAGCACTGCAAATGAACTCTGAAATGGTTGAAAATTGGCATGGTATCATAATTTCACCCACGTAGCATGTGCTAAAAAGTTGAGAGGGTTATGGCAAAAACTGGATGCACTTCGTGTACGAACTGGACAATCTCTTTCGAAGTGTCAGGGTTTTGGACAAAAACTCTTCTGTTACAAAAGGATTTTAATTTTTTAAACATATTTGAACTCAAGACTTTTTCTGCATTCAATATGAACCATTGAAAGCCACATCATCACTTTTCAAACCTTTTCTGACTTCATTTGCTATTTTTCATGCATTTCATGATTTATTTTGGGCTAAGCTGACCCTGAGATTGAAAAGCACTGCAAATGAACTCTGAAATGGTTGAAAATTGGCATGGTATCATAATTTCACCCACGTAGCATGTGCTAATAAGTTGAGAGGGTTACGGCAAAAACTGGATGCACTTCGTGAACGAACTGGACAATCTCTTTCGAAGTGTCAGGGTTTTGGACGAAAACTCTTCTGTTACAAAAGGATTTCAATTTTTTAAACATATTTGAACTCAAGACTTTTTCTGCATTCAATATGCACCATTCAAAGCCACATCATCACTTTTCAACCCTTTTCTGACTTCATTTGCTATTTTTCATGCATTTCATAATTTATTTTGAGCTAAGATGACCCTGAGATTGAAAAGCACTGCAAATGAACTCTGAAATGGTTGAATTTTGGCATTGTATCATAATTTCACCCACGTAGCATGTGCTAAAAAGTTGAGAGGGTTACCACAAAAACTGGATGCACTTCGTGTCCGAACTAGACAATCTCTTTCGAAGTGTTAGGGTTTTGGACGAAAACTCTTCTGTTTCAAAAGGATTTCAATTTTTTAAACATATTTGAACTCAAGACTTTTTCTGCATTCAATATGCACCATTCAAAGCCACATCATCACTTTTCAAACCTTTTCTGACTTCATTTGCTATTTTTCATGCATTTCATGATTTATTTTTAGCTAAAATGACCCAGAAATGACAAGCACTGCAAATGAACTCTGAAATGGTTGAAAGTTGGCATGGTATCATCAT
Organism: Elymus sibiricus; assembly: GCA_039707655.1. NCBI lineage: Eukaryota > Viridiplantae > Streptophyta > Magnoliopsida > Poales > Poaceae > Elymus > Elymus sibiricus. Next base: position 26,272,962 of record CM077675.1, read on the forward strand.
TTCACCCACATAGCATGTGCCAAAAAGTTGAGAGGGTTACGGCAAAAACTGGATGCACTTCGTGTACGAACTGGACAATCTCTTTCGAAGTGTCAGGGTTTTGGACAAAAACTCTTCTGTTACAAAAGGATTTTAATTGTTTAAACATATTTGAACTCAAGACTTTTTCTGCATTCTATATGAACCATTCAAAGCCACATCATCACTTTTCATACCATTTCTGACTTCATTTGCTATTTTTCATGCATTTCATGATTTATTTTGAGCTAAGATGACCCTGAGATTGAAAAGCACTGCAAATGAACTCTGAAATGTTTGAAAATTGGCATGGTATCATAATTTCACCCACGTAGCATGTGCTAAAACGTTGAGAGGGTTACGGCAAAAACTGGATGCACTTCGTGTACGAACGGTACAATCTCTTTCGAAGTGTCAGGGTTTTGGATAAAAACTCTTCTGTTACAAAAGGATTTCAATTTTTTAAACATATTTGAACTCAAGACTTTTTCTGCATTCAATATGCACCATTCAAAGCCACATCATCACTTTTCAAACCTTTTCTGACTTCATTTGCTATTTTTCATGCATTTCATAATTTATTTTGAGCTAAGATGACCCTGAGATTGAAAAGCACTGCAAATGAACTCTGAAATGGTTGAAAATTGCCTTGGTATCATAATTTCACCCACGTAGCATGTGCTAAAAAGTTGAGAGGGTTACGGCAAAAACTGGATGCACTTCGTGTACGAACGGGACAATCTCTTTCGAAGTGTCAGGGTTTTGGACAAAAACTCTTCTGTTACAAAAGGATTTCAATTTTTTAAACATATTTGAACTCAAGACTTTTTCTGCTTTCAATATGCACCATTCAAAGCCACATCATCACTTTTCAAACCTTTTCTGACTTCATTTGCTATTTTTCATGCATTTGATAATTTATTTTGAACTAAGATGACCCTGAGATTGAAAAGCACTGCCAATGAACTCTGAAATGGTTGAAAATTGCCATGGTATCATAATTTCACCCACGTAGCATGTGCTAAAAAGTTGAGAGGGTTACGGCAAAAACTGGATGCACTTCGTGTACGAACGGGACAAACTCTTTCGAAGTGTCAGGTTTTTGGACAAAAACTCTTCTGTTACAAAAGGATTTCAATTTTTTAAACATATTTGAACTCAAGACTTTTTCTGCATTCAATATGCACCATTCAAAGCCACATCATCACTTTTCAAACCTTTTCTGACTTCATTTGCTATTTTTCATGCATTTCATGATTTATTTTTAGCTAAAATGACCCTGAAATGACAAGCACTGCAAATGAACTCTGAAATGGTTGAAAGTTGGCATGGTATCATAATTTCACTGACGTAGCATGTGCTAAAAAGTTTAGAGGGTTACGGAAAAACTGGATGCACTTCGTGTACAAATTGGACAATCTCTTACGAAGTGTCAGGGTTTTGGCCAAAAACTCTTCTGTTACAAAAGGATTTTAATTTTTTAAACATATTTGAACTCAAGACTTTTTCTGCATTCAATATGAACCATTGAAAGCCACATCATCACTTTTCAAACCTTTTCTGACTTCATTTGCTATTTTTCATGCATTTCATGATTTATTTTTAGCTAAAATGACCCTGAAATGACAAGCACTGCAAATGAACTCTGAAATGGTTGAAAGTTGGCATGGTATCATCATTTAACCCGCATAGCATGTGCTAAAAAGTTGAGAGGGTTACGGCAAAAACTGGATTCACTTCGTGTACGAACTGGACAATCTCTTTCGAAGTGTCAGGGTTTTGGACAAAAACTCTTCTGTTATAAAAGGATTTTATTTTTTTAAACATATTTGAACTCAAGACTTTTTCTGCATTCAATATGAACCATTCAAAGCCACATCATCACTTTTCAAACCTTTTCTGACTTCATTTGATATTTTTCATGCATTTCATGATTTATTTTGAGCTAAGATGACCCTGAGATTGAAAAGCACTGCAAATGAACTCTGAAATGGTTGAAAATTGGCATGGTATCATAATTTCACCCACGTAGCATGTGCTAAAAAGTTGAGAGGGTTATGGCAAAAACTGGATGCACTTCGTGTACGAACTGGACAATCTCTTTCGAAGTGTCAAGGTTTTGGACAAAAACTCTTCTGTTACAAAAGGATTTTAATTTTTTTAACATATTTGAACTCAAGACTTTTTCTGCATTCAATATCAACCATACAAAGCCACATCATCACTTTTCAAACCTTTTCTGACTTCATTTGCTATTTTTCATGCATTTCATGATTTATTTTGAGTTAAGATGACCCTGAGATTGAAAAGCACTGCAAATGAACTCTGAAATGGTTGAAAATTGGCATGGTATCATAATTTCACCCACGTAGCATGTGCTAAAAAGTTGAGAGGGTTATGGCAAAAACTGGATGCACTTCGTGTACGAACTGGACAATCTCTTTCGAAGTGTCAAGGTTTTAGACAAAAACTCTTCTGTTACAAAAGGATTTTAATTTTTTAAACATATTTGAACTCAAGACTTTTTCTGCATTCAATATGAACCATTGAAAGCCACATCATCACTTTTCAAACCTTTTCTGACTTCATTTGCTATTTTTCATGCATTTCATGATTTATTTTTAGCTAAAATGACCCTGAAATGACAAGCACTGCAAATGAACTCTGAAATGGTTGAAAGTTGGCATGGTATCATCATTTCACCCACATAGCATGTGCTAAAAAGTTGAGAGGGTTATGGCAAAAACTGGATGCACTTCGTGTACGAACTGGACAATCTCTTTCGAAGTGTCAGGGTTTTGGACAAAAACTCTTCCGTTACAAAAGGATTTCAATTTTTTAAACATATTTGAACTCAAGACTTTTTCTGCATTCAATATGAACCATTCAAAGCCACATCATCACTTTGCAAACCTTTTCTGACTTCATTTGATATTTTTCATGCATTTCATGATTTATTTTGAGCTAAGATGACCCTGAGATTGAAAAGCACTGCAAATGAACTCTGAAATGGTTGAAAATTGGCATGGTATCATAATTTCACGCACGTAGCATGTGCTAAAAAGTTGAGAGGGTTATGGCAAAAACTGGATGCACTTCGTGTACGAACTGGACAATCTCTTTCGAAGTGTCAGGGTTTTGGACAAAAACTCTTCTGTTACAAAAGGATTTTAATTTTTTAAACATATTTGAACTCAAGACTTTTTCTGCATTCAATATGAACCATTGAAAGCCACATAATCACTTTTCAAACCTTTTCTGACTTCATTTGCTATTTTTCATAAATTTTATGATTTATTTTGGGCTAAGCTGACCCTGAGATTGAAAAGCACTGCAAATGAACTCTGAAATGGTTGAAAATTAGCATGGTATCATAATTTCACCCACGTAGCATGTGCTAATAAGTTGAGAGGGTTACGGCAAAAACTGGATGCACTTCGTGAACGAACTGGACAATCTCTTTCGAAGTGTCAGGGTTTTGGACGAAAACTCTTCTGTTACAAAAGGATTTCAATTTTTTAAACATATTTGAACTCAAGACTTTTTCTGCATTCAATATGCACCATTCAAAGCCACATCATCACTTTTCAACCCTTTTCTGACTTCATTTGCTATTTTTCATGCATTTCATAATTTATTTTGAGCTAAGATGACCCTGAGATTGAAAAGCACTGCAAATGAACTCTGAAATGGTTGAATTTTGGCATTGTATCATAATTTCACCCACGTAGCATGTGCTAAATAGTTGAGAGGGTTACGACAAATACTGGATGCACTTCGTGTCCGAACTAGACAATCTCTTTCGAAGTGTTAGGGTTTTGGACGAAAACTCTTCTGTTTCAAAAGGATTTCAATTTTTTAAACATATTTGAACTCAAGACTTTTTCTGCATTCAATATGCACCATTCAAAGCCACATCATCACTTTTCAAACCTTTTCTGACTTCATTTGCTATTTTTCATGCATTTCATGATTTATTTTTAGCTAAAATGACCCTGAAATGACAAGCACTGCAAATGAACTCTGAAATGGTTGAAAGTTGGCATGGTATCATAATTTCACCCGCATAGCATGTGCTAAAAAGTTGAGAGGGTTACGGCAAAAACTGGATGCACTTCGTGTACGAACTGGACAATCTCTTTCGAAGGGTCAGGGTTTTGTACAAAAACTCTTCTGTTACAAAAGGATTTTAATTGTTTAAACATATTTGAACTCAAGACTTTTTCCGCATTCTATATGAACCATTCAAAGCCACATCATCACATTTCATACCATTTCTGACTTCATTTGCTATTTTTCATGCATTTCATGATTTATTTTGAGCTAAGATGACCCTGAGATTGAAAAGCACTGCAAATGAACTCTGAAATGGTTGAAAATTGGCATGGTATCATAATTTCACCCACGTAGCATGTGCTAAAAAGTTGAGAGGGTTACGGCAAAAACTGGATGCACTTCGTGTACGAACTGGACAATCTCTTTCGAAGTGTCAGGGTTTTGGATAAAAACTCTTCTGTTACCAAAGGATTTTAATTTTTTTAACATATTTGAACTCAAGCCTTTTTCTGCATTCAATATGAACCATTCAAAGCCACATCATCACTTTTCAAACCTTTTCTGACTTCATTTGCTATTTTTCATGCATTTCATGATTTATTTTGAGCTAAGATGACCCTGAGATTGAAGAGCACTTCAAATGAACTATAAAATGGTTGAAAATTGGCATGGTATCATAATTTCACCCACGTAGCATGTGCTAAAAAGTTGAGAGGGTTACGATAAAAATTGGATGCACTTCGTGAACGAACTGGACAATCTCCTTCGAAGTGTCAGGGTTTTGGACGAAAACTCTTCTGTTACAAAAGGATTTCAATTTTTTAAACATATTTGAACTCAAGACTTTTTCTGCATTCAATATGCACCATTCAAAGCCACATCATCACTTTTCAAACCTTTTCTGACTTCATTTGCTATTTTTCATGCATTTCATAATTTATTTTGAGCTATGATGACCCTGAGATTGAAAAGCACTGCAAATGAACTCTGAAATGGTTGAATTTTGGCATGGTATCATAATTTCACCGACGTAGCATGTGCTAAAAAGTTCAGAGGGTTACGACAAAAATTGGATGCACTTCGTGTCCGAACTAGACAATCTCTTTCGAAGTGTTAGGGTTTTGGACGAAAACTCTTCTGTTTCAAAAGGATTTCAATTTTTTAAACATATTTGAACTCAAGACTTTTTCTGCATTCAATATGCACCATTCAAAGCCACATCATCACTTTTCAAACCTTTTCTGACTTCATTTGCTATTTTTCATGCATTTCATGATTTATTTTGAGCTAAGATGACCCTGAGAATGAAAAGCACTGCAAATGAACTCTGAAATAGTTGAAAATTGGCATGGTATCATAATGTCACCGACACAGCATGTGCTAAAATGTTTAGAGGGTTACGGCAAAAACTGGATGCACTTCGTGTACGAACTGGACAATCTCTTTCGAAGTGTCAGGGTTTTGTACAAAAACTCTTCTGTTACAAAAGGATTTTAATTTTTTAAACATATTTGAACTCAAGACTTTTTCTGCATTCAATATGAACCATTCAAAGCCACATCATCACTTTTCAAACCTTTTCTGTCTTCATTTGCTATTTTTCATGCATTTATAATTTATTTTGACCTAAGATGACCCTGAGATTGAAAAGCACTGCAAATGAACTCTGAAATTGTTGAAAATTGCCATGGTATCATAATTTCACCCACGTAGCATGTGCTAAAAAGTTGAGAGGGTTACGGCAAAAACTGGATGCACTTCGTGTACGAACGGGACAATCTCTTTCGAAGTGTCAGGGTTTTGGACAAAAACTTTTCTGTTACAAAAGGATTTCAATTTTTTAAACATATTTGAACTCAAGACTTTTTCTGCAATCAATATGCACCATTCAAAGCCACATCATCACTTTTCAAACCTTTTCTGACTTCATTTGCTATTTTTCATGCATTTCATGATTTATTTTTAGCTAAAATGACCCTGAAATGACAAGCACTGCAAATGAACTCTGAAATGGTTGAAAGTTGGCATGGTATCATCATTTCACCCACATAGCATGTGCTAAAAAGTTGAGAGGGTTACGGCAAAAACTGGATGCACTTCGTGTACGAACTGGACAATCTCTTTCGAAGTGTCACGGTTTTGGACAAAAACTCTTCTGTTACAAAAGGATTTTAATTTTTTAAACATATTTGAACTCAAGACTTTTTCTGCATTCAATATGAACCATTGAAAGCCACATCATCACTTTTCAAACCTTTTCTGACTTCATTTGATATTTATCTTGCATTTCATGATTTATTTTGAGCTAAGATGACCCTGAGATTGAAAAGCACTGCAAATGAACTCTGAAATGGTTGAAAATTGGCATGGTATCATAATTTCATCCACGTAGCATGTGCTAAAAAGTTGAGAGGGTTATGGCAAAAACTGGATGCACTTCGTGTACGAACTGGACAATCTCTTTCGAAGTGTCAGGGTTTTGGACAAAAACTCTTCTGTTACAAAAGGATTTTAATTTTTTAAACATATTTGAACTCAAGACTTTTTCTGCATTCAATATGAACCATTCAAAGCCACATCATCACTTTTCAAACCTTTTCTGACTTCATTTGCTAATTTTCATGCATTTCATGATTTATTTTGAGCTAAGATGACCCTGAGATTGAAAAGCACTGCATATGAACTCTGAAATGGTTGAAAATTGGCATGGTATCATAATTTCACCCACGTAGCATGTGCTAAAAAGTTGAGAGGGTTACGGCAAAAACTGGATGCACTTCGTGTACGAACTGGACAATCTCTTTCGATGTGTCAGGGTTTTAGACGAAAACTGTTCTGTTACAAAAGGATTTCAATTTTTTAAACATATTTGAACTGAAGACTTTTTCTGCATTCAATTTCACCCACGTAGCATGTGCTAAAAAGTTGAGAGGGTTACGGCAAAAACTGGATGCACTTCGTGTACGAACGGGACAATCTTTTTCGAAGTGTCAGGTTTTTGGACAAAAACTCTTCTGTTACAAAAGGATTTCAATTTTTTAAACATATTTGAACTCAAGACTTTTTTTGCATTCAATATGCACCATTCAAAGCCACATCATCACTTTTCAAACCTTTTCTGACTTCATTTGCTATTTTTCATGCATTTCATGATTTATTTTTAGCTAAAATGACCCTGAAATGACAAGCACTGCAAATGAACTCTGAAATGGTTGAAAGTTGGCATGGTATCATAATTTCACTGACGTAGCATGTGCTAAAAAGTTTAGAGGGTTACGGAAAAACTGGATGCATTTCGTGTACAAATTGGACAATCTCTTACGAAGTGTCAGGGTTTTGGCCAAAAACTCTTCTGTTACAAAAGGATTTCAATTTTTTAAACATATTTTAACTCAAGACTTTTTTTGCATTCAATATGCACCATTCAAAGCCACATTATGACTTTTCAAACTTTTTCTGACTTCATTTGCTATTTTTAATGCATTTCATAATTTATTTTGAGCTAAGATGACCCTGAGATTGAAAAGCACTGCAAATGAACTCTGAAATGGTTGAAAATTGGCATGGTATCATAATTTCACCCACGTAGCATGTGCTAAAACGTTGAGAGGGTTACGGCAAAAACTGGATGCACTTCGTGTACGAACGGGACAATCTCTTTCGAAGTGTCAGGGTTTTGGACAAAAACTCTTCTGTTACAAAAGGATTTCAATTTTTTAAACATATTTGAACTCAAGACTTTTTCTGCATTCAATATGCACCATTCAAAGCCACATCATCACTTTTCAAACCTATTCTGACTTCATTTGCTATTTTTCATGCATTTATAATTTATTTTGACCTAAGATGACCCTGAGATTGAAAAGCACTGCAAATGAACTCTGAAATTGTTGAAAATTGCCATGGTATCATAATTTCACCCACGTAGCATGTGCTAAAAAGTTGAGAGGGTTACGGCAAAAACTGGATGCACTTCGTGTACGAACGGGACAATCTCTTTCGAAGTGTCAGGGTTTTGGACAAAAACTTTTCTGTTACAAAAGGATTTCAATTTTTTAAACATATTTGAACTCAAGACTTTTTCTGCAATCAATATGCACCATTCAAAGCCACATCATCACTTTTCAAACCTTTTCTGACTTCATTTGCTATTTTTCATGCATTTCATGATTTATTTTTAGCTAAAATGACCCTGAAATGACAAGCACTGCAAATGAACTCTGAAATGGTTGAAAGTTGGCATGGTATCATCATTTCACCCACATAGCATGTGCTAAAAAGTTGAGAGGGTTACGGCAAAAACTGGATGCACTTCGTGTACGAACTGGACAATCTCTTTCGAAGTGTCACGGTTTTGGACAAAAACTCTTCTGTTACAAAAGGATTTTAATTTTTTAAACATATTTGAACTCAAGACTTTTTCTGCATTCAATATGAACCATTGAAAGCCACATCATCACTTTTCAAACCTTTTCTGACTTCATTTCATATTTTTCTTGCATTTCATGATTTATTTTGAGCTAAGATGACCCTGAGATTGAAAAGCACTGCAAATGAACTCTGAAATGGTTGAAAATTGGCATGGTATCATACTTTCATCCACGTAGCATGTGCTAAAAAGTTGAGAGGGTTATGGCAAAAACTGGATGCACTTCGTGTACGAACTGGACAATCTCTTTCGAAGTGTCAGGGTTTTGGACAAAAACTCTTCTGTTACAAAAGGATTTTAATTTTTTAAACATATTTGAACTCAAGACTTTTTCTGCATTCAATATGAACCATTCAAAGCCACATCATCACTTTTCAAACCTTTTCTGACTTCATTTGCTAATTTTCATGCATTTCATGATTTATTTTGAGCTAAGATGACCCTGAGATTGAAAAGCACTGCATATGAACTCTGAAATTGTTGAAAATTGGCATGGTATCATAATTTCACCCACGTAGCATGTGCTAAAAAGTTGAGAGGGTTACGGCAAAAACTGGATGCAGTTCGTGTACGAACTGGACAATCTCTTTCGATGTGTCAGGGTTTTAGACGAAAACTCTTCTGTTACAAAAGGATTTCAATTTTTTAAACATATTTGAACTGAAGACTTTTTCTGCATTCAATTTCACCCACGTAGCATGTGCTAAAAAGTTGAGAGGGTTACGGCAAAAACTGGATGCACTTCGTGTACGAACGGGACAATCTTTTTCGAAGTGTCAGGGTTTTGGACAAAAACTCTTCTGTTACAAAAGGATTTCAATTTTTTAAACATATTTGAACTCAAGACTTTTTCTGCATTCAATATGCACCATTCAAGGCCACATCATCACTTTTCAAACCTTTTCTGACTTCATTTGCTATTTTTCATGCATTTCATGATTTATTTTTAACTAAAATGACCCTGAAATGACAAGCACTGCAAATGAACTCTGAAATGGTTGACAGTTGGCATGGTATCATCATTTCACCCATAGCATGTGCTAAAAAGTTGAGAGGGTTACGGCAAAAACTGGATGCACTTCGTGTACGAACTGGACAATCTCTTTCGAAGTGTCAGGGTTTTGGACAAAAACTCTTCTGTTACAAAAGGATTTTAATTTTTTAAACATATTTGAACTCAACACTTTTTCTGCATTCAATATGAACCATTCAAAGCCACATCATCACTTTTCAAACCTTTTCTGACTTCATTTGCTATTTTTCATGCATTTCATGATTTATTTTGAGCTAAGATGACCCTGAGATTGAAAAGCACTACAAATGAACTATGAAATAGTTGAAAATTGGCATGGTATCATAATTTCACCCACGTAGCATGTGTTAAAAAGTTGAGAGGGTTATGGCAAAAACTGGATGCACTTCGTGTACGAACTGGACAATCTCTTTCGAAGTGTCAAGGTTTTGGACAAAAACTCTTCTGTTAGAAAAGGATTTTAATTTTTTAAACATATTTGAACTCAAGACTTTTTCTGCATTCAATATGAACCATTCAAAGCCACATCATCACTTTTCAAACCTTTTCTGACTTCATTTGATATTTTTCATGCATTTCATGATTTATTTTGAGCTAAGATGACCCTGAGATGGAAAAGCACTGCAAATGAACTCTGAAATGGTTGAAAATTGGCATGGTATCATAATTTCACCCACGTAGCATGTGCTAAAAAGTTGAGAGGGTTATGGCAAAAACTGGATGCACTTCGTGTACGAACTGGACAATCTCTTTCGAAGTGTCAGGGTTTTGGACAAAAACTCTTCTGTTACAAAAGGATTTTAATTTTTTAAACATATTTGAACTCAAGACTTTTTCTGCATTCAATATGAACCATTGAAAGCCACATCATCACTTTTCAAACCTTTTCTGACTTCATTTGATATTTTTCTTGCATTTCATGATTTATTTTGAGCTAAGATGACCCTGAGATTGAAAAGCACTGCAAATGAACTCTGAAATGGTTGAAAATTGGCATGGTATCATAATTTCATCCACGTAGCATGTGCTAAAAAGTTGAGAGGGTTATGGCAAAAACTGGATGCACTTCGTGTACGAACTGGACAATCTCTTTCGAAGTGTCAGGGTTTTGGACAAAAACTCTTCTGTTACAAAAGGATTTTATTTTTTTAAACATATTTGAACTCAAGACTTTTTCTGCATTCAATATGAACCATTCAAAGCCACATCATCACTTTTCAAACCTTTTCTGACTTCATTTGCTAATTTTCATGCATTTCATGATTTATTTTGAGCTAAGATGACCCTGAGATTGAAAAGCACTGCATATGAACTCTGAAATGGTTGAAAATTGGCATGGTATCATAATTTCACCCACGTAGCATGTGCTAAAAAGTTGAGAGGGTTACGGCAAAAACTGGATGCAGTTCGTGTACGAACTAGACAATCTCTTTCGATGTGTCAGGGTTTTAGACGAAAAATCTTCTGTTACAAAAGGATTTCAATTTTTTAAACATATTTGAACTGAAGACTTTTTCTGCATTCAATTTCACCCACGTAGCATGTGCTAAAAAGTTGAGAGGGTTACGGCAAAAACTGGATGCACTTCGTGTACGAACGGGACAATCTTTTTCGAAGTGTCAGGGTTTTGGACAAAAACTCTTCTGTTACAAAAGGATTTCAATTTTTTAAACATATTTGAACTCAAGACTTTTTCTGCATTCAATATGCACCATTCAAGGCCACATCATCACTTTTCAAACCTTTTCTGACTTCATTTGCTATTTTTCATGCATTTCATGATTTATTTTTAACTAAAATGACCCTGAAATGACAAGCACTGCAAATGAACTCTGAAATGGTTGACAGTTGGCATGGTATCATCATTTCACCCATAGCATGTGCTAAAAAGTTGAGAGGGTTACGGCAAAAACTGGATGCACTTCGTGTACGAACTGGACAATCTCTTTCGAAGTGTCAGGGTTTTGGACAAAAACTCTTCTGTTACAAATGGATTTTAATTTTTTAAACATATTTGAACTCAACACTTTTTCGGCATTCAATATGAACCATTCAAAGCCACATCATCACTTTTCAAACCTTTTCTGACTTCATTTGCTATTTTTCATGCATTTCATGATTTATTTTGAGCTAAGATGACCCTGAGATTGAAAAGCACTACAAATGAACTATGAAATAGTTGAAAATTGGCATGGTATCATAATTTCACCCACGTTGCATGTGTTAAAAAGTTGAGAGGGTTATGGCAAAAACTGGATGCACTTCGTGTACGAACTGGACAATCTCTTTCGAAGTGTCAAGGTTTTGGACAAAAACTCTTCTGTTAGAAAAGGATTTTAATTTTTTAAACATATTTGAACTCAAGACTTTTTCTGCATTCAATATGAACCATTCAAAGCCACATCATCACTTTTCAAACCTTTTCTGACTTCATTTGATATTTTTCATGCATTTCATGATTTATTTTGAGCTAAGATGACCCTGAGATGGAAAAGCACTGCAAATGAACTCTGAAATGGTTGAAAATTGGCATGGTATCATAATTTCACCCACGTAGCATGTGCTAAAAAGTTGAGAGGGTTATGGCAAAAACTGGATGCACTTCGTGTACGAACTGGACAATCTCTTTCGAAGTGTCAGGGTTTTGGACAAAAACTCTTCTCTTACAAAAGGATTTTAATTTTTTAAACATATTTGAACTCAAGACTTTTTCTGCATTCAATATGAACCATTGAAAGCCACATCATCACTTTTCAAACCTTTTCTGACTTCATTTGATATTTTTCTTGCATTTCATGATTTATTTTGAGCTAAGATGACCCTGAGATTGAAAAGCACTGCAAATGAACTCGGAAATGGTTGAAAATTGGCATGGTATCATAATTTCACCCACGTAGCATGTGCTAAAAAGTTGAGAGGGTTATGGCAAAAACTGGATGCACTTCGTGTACGAACTGGACAATCTCTTTCGAAGTGTCAGGGTTTTGGACAAAAACTCTTCTGTTACAAAAGGATTTTATTTTTTTAAACATATTTGAACTCAAGACTTTTTCTGCATTCAATATGAACCATTCAAAGCCACATCATCACTTTTCAAACCTTTTCTGACTTCATTTGCTAATTTTCATGCATTTCATGATTTATTTTGAGCTAAGATGACCCTGAGATTGAAAAGCACTGCATATGAACTCTGAAATGGTTGAAAATTGGCATGGTATCATAATTTCACCCACGTAGCATGTGCTAAAAAGTTGAGAGGGTTACGGCAAAAACTGGATGCACTTCGTGTACGAACTGGACAATCTCCTTCGAAGTGTCAGGGTTTTAGACGAAAACTCTTCTGTTACAAAAGGATTTCAATTTTTTAAACATATTTGAACTGAAGACTTTTTCTGCATTCAATTTCACCCACGTAGCATGTGCTAAAAAGTTGAGAGGGTTACGGCAAAAACTGGATGCACTTCGTGTACGAACGGGACAATCTTTTTCGAAGTGTCAGGGTTTTGGACAAAAACTCTTCTGTTACAAAAGTATTTCAATTTTTTAAACATATTTGAACTCAAGACTTTTTCTGCATTCAATATGCACCATTCAAGGCCACATCATCACTTTTCAAACCTTTTCTGACTTCATTTGCTATTTTTCATGCATTTCATGATTTATTTTTAGCTAAAATGACCCTGAAATGACAAGCACTGCAAATGAACTCTGAAATGGTTGACAGTTGGCATGGTATCATCATTTCACCCATAGCATGTGCTAAAAAGTTGAGAGGGTTACGGCAAAAACTGGATGCACTTCGTGTACGAACTGGACAATCTCTTTCGAAGTGTCAGGGTTTTGGACAAAAACTCTTCTGTTACAAAAGGATTTTAATTTTTTAAACATATTTGAACTCAACACTTTTTCGGCATTCAATATGAACCATTCAAAGCCACATCATCACTTTTCAAACCTTTTCTGACTTCATTTGATATTTTTCATGCATTTCATGATTTATTTTGAGCTAAGATGACCCTGAGATTGAAAAGCACTGCAAATGAACTCTGAAATGGTTGAAAATTGGCATGGTATCATAATTTCACCCACGTAGCATGTGCTAAAAAGTTGAGAGGGTTATGGCAAAAACTGGATGCACTTCGTGTACGAACTGGACAATCTCTTTCGAAGTGTCAGGGTTTTGGACAAAAACTCTTCTGTTACAAAAGGATTTTATTTTTTTAAACATATTTGAACTCAAGACTTTTTCTGCATTCAATATGAACCATTCAAAGCCACATCATCACTTTTCAAACCTTTTCTGACTTCATTTGCTAATTTTCATGCATTTCATGATTTATTTTGAGCTAAGATGACCCTGAGATTGAAAAGCACTGCATATGAACTCTGAAATGGTTGAAAATTGGCATGGTATCATAATTTCACCCACGTAGCATGTGCTAAAAAGTTGAGAGGGTTACGGCAAAAACTGGATGCACTTCGTGTACGAACTGGACAATCTCTTTCGAAGTGTCAGGGTTTTAGACGAAAACTCTTCTGTTACAAAAGGATTTCAATTTTTTAAACATATTTGAACTGAAGACTTTTTCTGCATTCAATTTCACCCACGTAGCATGTGCTAAAAAGTTGAGAGGGTTACGGCAAAAACTGGATGCACTTCGTGTACGAACGGGACAATCTTTTTCGAAGTGTCAGGGTTTTGGACAAAAACTCTTCTGTTACAAAAGTATTTCAATTTTTTAAACATATTTGAACTCAAGACTTTTTCTGCATTCAATATGCACCATTCAAGGCCACATCATCACTTTTCAAACCTTTTCTGACTTCATTTGCTATTTTTCATGCATTTCATGATTTATTTTTAGCTAAAATGACCCTGAAATGACAAGCACTGCAAATGAACTCTGAAATGGTTGACAGTTGGCATGGTATCATCATTTCACCCATAGCATGTGCTAAAAAGTTGAGAGGGTTACGGCAAAAACTGGATGCACTTCGTGTACGAACTGGACAATCTCTTTCGAAGTGTCAGGGTTTTGGACAAAAACTCTTCTGTTACAAAAGGATTTTAATTTTTTAAACATATTTGAACTCAACACTTTTTCGGCATTCAATATGAACCATTCAAAGCCACATCATCACTTTTCAAACCTTTTCTGACTTCATTTGATATTTTTCATGCATTTCATGATTTATTTTGAGCTAAGATGACCCTGAGATTGAAAAGCACTGCAAATGAACTCTGAAATGGTTGAAAATTGGCATGGTATCATAATTTCACCCACGTAGCATGTGCTAAAAAGTTGAGAGGGTTATGGCAAAAACTGGATGCACTTCGTGTACGAACTGGACAATCTCTTTCGAAGTGTCAGGGTTTTGGACAAAAACTCTTCTGTTACAAAAGGATTTTAATTTTTTAAACATATTTGAACTCAAGACTTTTTCTGCATTCAATATGCACCATTCAAAGCCACATCATCACTTTTCAACCCTTTTCTGACTTCATTTGCTATTTTTCATGCATTTCATAATTTATTTTGAGCTAAGATGACCCTGAGATTGAAAAGCACTGCAAATGAGCTCTGAAATGGTTGAATTTTGTCATTGTATCATAATTTCAGCCACGTAGCATGTGCTAAAAAGTTGAGAGGGTTACGACAAAAACTGGATGCACTTCGTGTCCGAACTAGACAATCTCTTTCGAAGTGTTAGGGTTTTGGACGAAAACTCTTCTGTTTCAAAAGGATTTCAATTTTTTAAACATATTTGAACTCAAGACTTTTTCTGCATTGAATATGCAACATTCAAAGCCACATCATCACTTTTCAAACCTTTTCTGACTTCATTTGCTATTTTTCATGCATTTCATAATTTATTTTGAACTAAGATGACCCTGAGATTGAAAAGCACTGCCAATGAACTCTGAAATGGTTGAAAATTGCCATGGTATCATAATTTCACCCACGTAGCATGTGCTAAAAAGTTGACAGGGTTACGGCAAAAACTGGATGCACTTCGTGTACGAACGGGACAATCTCTTTCGAAGTGTCAGGTTTTTGGACAAAAACTCTTCTGTTACAAAAGGATTTCAATTTTTTAAACATATTTGAACTCAAGACTTTTTCTGCATTCAATATGCACCATTCAAAGCCACATCATCACTTTTCAAACCTTTTCTGACTTCATTTGCTATTTTTCATGCATTTCATGATTTATTTTTAGCTAAAATGACCCTGAAATGACAAGCACTACAAATGAACTCTGAAATGGTTGAAAGTTGGCATGGTATCATAATTTCACCGACGTAGCATGTGCTAAAAAGTTTAGAGGGTTACGGCAAAAACTGGATGCACTTCGTGTACAAACTGGACAATCTCTTACGAAGTCTCAGGGTTTTGGTCAAAAACTCTTCTGTTACAAAAGGATTTCAATTTTTTAAACATATTTTAACTCAAGACTTTTTTTGCATTCAATATGCACCATTCAAAGCCACATTATGACTTTTCAAACTTTTTCTGACTTCATTTGATATTTTTCATGCATTTCATGATTTATTTTGAGCTAAGATGACCCTGAGATTGAAAAGCACTGCAAATGAACTCTGAAATGGTTGAAAATTGGCATGGTATCATAATTTCACCCACGTAGCATGTGCTAAAAAGTTGAGAGGGTTATGGCAAAAACTGGATGCACTTCGTGTACGAACTGGACAATCTCTTTCGAAGTGTCAGGGTTTTGGACAAAAACTCTTCTGTTACAAAAGGATTTTAATTTATTAAACATATTTGAAATCAAGACTTTTTCTGCATTCAATATGAACCATTGAAAGCCACATCATCAGTTTTCAAACCTTTTCTGACTTCATTTGCTATTTTTCATGCATTTTATGATTTATTTTGGGCTAAGCTGACCCTGAGATTGAAAAGCACTGCAAATGAACTCTGAAATGGTTGAAAATTGGCATGGTATCATAATTTCACCCACGTAGCATGTGCTAATAAGTTGAGAGGGTTACGGCAAAAACTGGATGCACTTCGTGAACGAACTGGACAATCTCTTTCGAAGTGTCAGGGTTTTGGACGAAAACTCTTCTGTTACAAAAGGATTTCAATTTTTTAAACATATTTGAACTCAAGACTTTTTCTGCATTCAATATGCACCATTCAAAGCCACATCATCACTTTTCAACCCTTTTCTGACTTCATTTGCTATTTTTCATGCATTTCATAATTTATTTTGAGCTAAGATGACCCTGAGATTGAAAAGCACTGCAAATGAACTCTGAAATGGTTGAATTTTGGCATTGTATCATAATTTCACCCACGTAGCATGTGCTAAAAATTTGAGAGGGTTACGACAAAAACTGGATGCACTTCGTGTACGAACGGGACAATCTCTTTCGAAGTGTCAGGTTTTTGGACAAAAACTCTTCTGTTACAAAAGGATTTCAATTTTTTAACATATTTGAACTCAAGACTTTTTCTGCATTCAATATGCACCATTCAAAGCCACATCATCACTTTTCAAACCTTTTCTGACTTCATTTGCTATTTTTCATGCATTTCATGATTTATTTTTAGCTAAAATGACCCTGAAATGACAAGCACTACAAATGAACTCTGAAATGGTTGAAAGTTGGCATGGTATCATAATTTCACCGACGTAGCTTGTGCTAAAAAGTTTAGAGGGTTACGGCAAAAACTGGATGCACTTCGTGTACAAACTGGACAATCTCTTACGAAGTCTCAGGGTTTTGGTCAAAAACTCTTCTGTTACAAAAGGATTTCAATTTTTTAAACATATTTTAACTCAAGACTTTTTTTGCATTCAATATGCACCATTCAAAGCCACATTATGACTTTTCAAACTTTTTCTGACTTCATTTGATATTTTTCATGCATTTCATGATTTATTTTGAGCTAAGATGACCCTGAGATTGAAAAGCACTGCAAATGAACTCTGAAATGGTTGAAAATTGGCATGGTATCATAATTTCACCCACGTAGCATGTGCTAAAAAGTTGAGAGGGTTATGGCAAAAACTGGATGCACTTCGTGTACGAACTGGACAATCTCTTTCGAAGTGTCAGGGTTTTGGACAAAAACTCTTCTGTTACAAAAGGATTTTAATTTTTTAAACATATTTGAACTCAAGACTTTTTCTGCATTCAATATGAACCATTGAAAGCCACATCATCAGTTTTCAAACCTTTTCTGACTTCATTTGCTATTTTTCATGCATTTTATGATTTATTTTGGGCTAAGCTGACCCTGAGATTGAAAAGCACTGCAAATGAACTCTGAAATGGTTGAAAATTGGCATGGTATCATAATTTCACCCACGTAGCATGTGCTAATAAGTTGAGAGGGTTACGGCAAAAACTGGATGCACTTCGTGAACGAACTGGACAATCTCTTTCGAAGTGTCAGGGTTTTGGACGAAAACTCTTCTGTTACAAAAGGATTTCAATTTTTTAAACATATTTGAACTCAAGACTTTTTCTGCATTCAATATGCACCATTCAAAGCCACATCATCACTTTTCAACCCTTTTCTGACTTCATTTGCTATTTTTCATGCATTTCATAATTTATTTTGAGCTAAGATGACCCTGAGATTGAAAAGCACTGCAAATGAACTCTGAAATGGTTGAATTTTGGCATTGTATCATAATTTCACCCACGTAACATGTGCTAAAAATTTGAGAGGGTTACGACAAAAACTGGATGCACTTCGTGTCCGAACTAGACAATCTCTTTCGAAGTGTTAGGGTTTTGGACGAAAACTCTTCTGTTTCAAAAGGATTTCAATTTTTTAAACATATTTGAACTCAAGACTTTTTCTGCATTCAATATGCACCATTCAAAGCCACATCATCACTTTTCAAACCTTTTCTGACTTCATTTGCTATTTTTCATGCATTTCATGATTTATTTTTAGCTAAAATGACCCTGAAATGACAAGCACTACAAATGAACTCTGAAATGGTTGAAAGTTGGCATGGTATCATAATTTCACCGACGTAGCTTGTGCTAAAAAGTTTAGAGGGTTACGGCAAAAACTGGATGCACTTCGTGTACAAACTGGACAATCTCTTACGAAGTCTCAGGGTTTTGGTCAAAAACTCTTCTGTTACAAAAGGATTTCAATTTTTTAAACATATTTTAACTCAAGACTTTTTTTGCATTCAATATGCACCATTCAAAGCCACATTATGACTTTTCAAACTTTTTCTGACTTCATTTGATATTTTTCATGCATTTCATGATTTATTTTGAGCTAAGATGACCCTGAGATTGAAAAGCACTGCAAATGAAATCTGAAATGGTTGAAAATTGGCATGGTATCATAATTTCACCCACGTAGCATGTGCTAAAAAGTTGAGAGGGTTATGGCAAAAACTGGATGCACTTCGTGTACGAACTGGACAATCTCTTTCGAAGTGTCAGGGTTTTGGACAAAAACTCTTCTGTTACAAAAGGATTTTAATTTTTTAAACATATTTGAACTCAAGACTTTTTCTGCATTCAATATGAACCATTGAAAGCCACATCATCAGTTTTCAAACCTTTTCTGACTTCATTTGCTATTTTTCATGCATTTTATGATTTATTTTGGGCTAAGCTGACCCTGAGATTGAAAAGCACTGCAAATGAACTCTGAAATGGTTGAAAATTGGCATGGTATCATAATTTCACCCACGTAGCATGTGCTAATAAGTTGAGAGGGTTACGGCAAAAACTGGATGCACTTCGTGAACGAACTGGACAATCTCTTTCGAAGTGTCAGGGTTTTGGACGAAAACTCTTCTGTTACAAAAGGATTTCAATTTTTTAAACATATTTGAACTCAAGACTTTTTCTGCATTCAATATGCACCATTCAAAGCCACATCATCACTTTTCAACCCTTTTCTGACTTCATTTGCTATTTTTCATGCATTTCATAATTTATTTTGAGCTAAGATGACCCTGAGGTTGAAAAGCACTGCAAATGAACTCTGAAATGGTTGAATTTTGGCATTGTATCATAATTTCACCCACGTAACATGTGCTAAAAATTTGAGAGGGTTACGACAAAAACTGGATGCACTTCGTGTCCGAACTAGACAATCTCTTTCGAAGTGTTAGGGTTTTGGACGAAAACTCTTCTGTTTCAAAAGGATTTCAATTTTTTAAACATATTTGAACTCAAGACTTTTTCTGCATTCAATATGCACCATTCAAAGCCACATCATCACTTTTCAAACCTTTTCTGACTTCATTTGCTATTTTTCATGCATTTCATGATTTATTTTTAGCTAAAATGACCCTGAAATGACAAGCACTACAAATGAACTCTGAAATGGTTGAAAGTTGGCATGGTATCATAATTTCACCGACGTAGCATGTGCTAAAAAGTTTAGAGGGTTACGGCAAAAACTGGATGCACTTCGTGTACAAACTGGACAATCTCTTACGAAGTCTCAGGGTTTTGGTCAAAAACTCTTCTGTTACAAAAGGATTTCAATTTTTTAAACATATTTTAACACAAGACTTTTTTTGCATTCAATATGCACCATTCAAAGCCACATTATGACTTTTCAAACTTTTTCTGACTTCATTTGCTATTTTTCATGCATTTCATGATTTATTTTGAGCTAAGATGACCCTGAGATTGAAGAGCACTTCAAATGAACTATAAAATGGTTGAAAATTGGCATGGTATCATAATTTCACCCACGTAGCATGTGCTAAAAAGTTGAGAGGGTTACGACAAAAATTGGATGCACTTCGTGAACGAACTGGACAATCTCCTTCGAAGTGTCAGGGTTTTGGACGAAAACTCTTCTGTTACAAAAGGATTTCAATTTTTTAAACATATTTGAACTCAAGACTTTTTCTGCATTCAATATGCACCATTCAAAGCCACATCATCACTTTTCAAACCTTTTCTGACTTCATTTGCTATTTTTCATGCATTTCATAATTTATTTTGAGCTATGATGACCCTGAGATTGAAAAGCACTGCAAATGAACTCTGAAATGGTTGAATTTTGGCATGGTATCATAATTTCACCGACGTAGCATGTGCTAAAAAGTTCAGAGGGTTACGACAAAAATTGGATGCACTTCGTGTCCGAACTAGACAATCTCTTTCGAAGTGTTAGGGTTTTGGACGAAAACTCTTCTGTTTCAAAAGGATTTCAATTTTTTAAACATATTTGAACTCAAGACTTTTTCTGCATTCAATATGCACCATTCAAAGCCACATCATCACTTTTCAAACCTTTTCTGACTTCATTTGCTATTTTTCATGCATTTCATGATTTATTTTGAGCTAAGATGACCCTGAGAATGAAAAGCACTGCAAATGAACTCTAAAATAGTTGAAAATTGGCATGGTATCATAATGTCACCCACGTAGCATGTGCTAAAAAGTTGAGAGGGTTACGGCAAAAACTGGATGCACTTCGTGTACGAACTGGACAATCTCTTTCGAAGTGTCAGGGTTTTGTACAAAAACTCTTCTGTTACAAAAGGATTTTAATTTTTTAAACATATTTGAACTCAAGACTTTTTCTGCATTCAATATGAACCATTCAAAGCCACATCATCACTTTTCAAACCTTTTCTGTCTTCATTTGCTATTTTTCATGCATTTCATGATTTATTTTGAGCTAAGATGACCCTGAGATTGAAAAGCACTGCAAATGAACTCTGAAATGGTTGAAAATTGGCATGGTATCATAATTTCACCGACGCAGCATGTGCTAAAAAGTTTAGAGGGTTACGGCAAAAACTGGATGCACTTCGTGTACGAACGGGACAATCTCTTTCGAAGTGTCAGGGTTTTCGACAAAAACTCTTCTGTTACAAAAGGATTTCAATTTTTAAACATATTTTAACTCAAGACTTTTTCTGCATTCAATATGCACCATTAAAAGCCACATCATCACTTTTCAAACTTTTTCTGACTTCATTTGCTATTTTTCATGCATTTCATAATTTATTTTGAGCTAAGATGACCCTGAGATTGAAAAGCACTGCAAATGAACTCTGAAATGGTTGAAAATTGGCATGGTATCATAATTTCACCCACGTAGCTTGTGCTAAAACGTTGAGTGGGTTACGGCAAAAACTGGATGCACTTCGTGTACGAACGGGACAATCTCTTTCGAAGTGTCAGGGTTTTCGACAAAAACTCTTCTGTTACAAAAGGATTTCAATTTTTTAAACATATTTGAACTCAAGACTTTTTCTGCATTCAATATGCACCATTCAAAGCCACATCATCACTTTTCAAACCTTTTCTGAGTTCATTTGCTATTTTTCATGCATTTCATAATTTATTTTGAACTAAGATGACCCTGAGATTGAAAAGCACTGCAAATGAACTCTGAAATGGTTGAAAATTGCCATGGTATCATAATTTCACCCACGTAGCATGTGCTAAAAAGTTGAGAGGGTTACGGCAAAATCTGGATGCACTTCGTGTACGAACGGGACAATCTCATTCGAAGTGTCAGGTTTTTGGACAAAAACTCTTCTGTTACAAAAGGATTTCAATTTTTTAAACATATTTGAACTCAAGACTTTTTCTGCATTCAATATGCACCATTCAAAGCCACATCATCACTTTTCAAACCTTTTCTGACTTCATTTGCTATTTTTCATGCATTTCATGATTTATTTTTAGCTAAAATGACCCTGAAATGACAAGCACTGCAAATGAACTCTGAAATGGTTGAAAGTTGGCATGGTATCATAATTTCACCGACGTAGCATGTGCTAAAAAGTTTAGAGGGTTACAGCAAAAACTGGATGCACTTCGTGGACAAACTGGACAATCTCTTACGAAGTGTCCGGGTTTTGGCCAAAAACTCTTCTGTTACAAAAGGATTTCAATTTTTTAAACATATTTTAACTCAAGACTTTTTCTGCATTCAATATGCACCATTCAAAGCCACATTATCACTTTTCAAACTTTTTCTGACTTCATTTGCTATTTTTCATGCATTTCATAATTTATTTTGAGCTAAGATGACCATGAGATTGAAAAGCACTGCAAATGAACTCTGAAATGGTTGAAAATTGGCATGGTATCATAATTTCACCCACGTAGCATGTGCTAAAAAGTTGAGAGGGTTACGGCAAAAACTGGATGCACTTCGTGTACGAACTGGACAATCTCTTTCGAAGTGTCAGGGTTTTGGAAAAAAACTCTTCTGTTACAAAAGGATTTTAATTTTTTAAACATATTTGAACTCAAGACTTTTTTTGCATTCAATATGAACCATTCAAAGCCACATCATCACTTTTCAAACCTTTTCTGTCTTCATTTGCTATTTTTCATGCATTTCATAATTTATTTTGAGCTAAGATGACGCTGAGATTGAAAAGCACTGCAAATGAACTCTGAAATGGTTGAAAATTGGCATGGTATCATAATTTCACCGACGCAGCATGTGCTAAAAAGTTTAGAGGGTTACGGCAAAAACTGGATGCACTTCGTGTACAAACTGGACAATCTCTTACGAAGTGTCAGGGTTTTGGCCAAAAACTCTTCTGTTACAAAAGGATTTCAATTTTTAAACATATTTTAACTCAAGACTTTTTCTGCATTCAATATGCACCATTAAAAGCCACATCATCACTTTTCAAACTTTTTCTGACTTCATTTGCTATTTTTCATCCATTTCATAATTTATTTTGAGCTAAGATGACCCTGAGATTGAAAAGCACTGCAAATGAACTCTGAAATGGTTGAAAATTGGCATGGTGTCATAATTTCACCCACGTAGCATGTGCAAAAACGTTGAGAGGGTTACGGCAAAAACTGGATGCACTTCGTGTACGAACGGGACAATCTCTTTCGAAGTGTCAGGGTTTTGGACAAAAACGCTTCTGTTACAAAAGGATTTCAATTTTTTAAACATATTTGAACTCAAGACTTTTTCTGCATTCAATATGCACCATTCAAAGCCACATCATCACTTTTCAAACCTTTTCTGACTTCATTTGCTATTTTTCATGCATTTCATAATTTATTTTGAACTAAGATGACCCTGAGATTGAAAAGCACTGCCAATGAACTCTGAAATGGTTGAAAATTGCCATGGTATCATAATTTCACCCACGTAGCATGTGCTAAAAAGTTGAGAGGGTTATGGCAAAAACTGGATGCACTTCGTGTACGAACGGGACAATCTCTTTCGAAGTGTCAGGTTTTTGGACAAAAACTCTTCTGTTACAAAAGGATTTCAATTTTTTAAACATATTTGAACTCAAGACTTTTTCTGCATTCAATATGCACCATTCAAAGCCACATCATCACTTTTCAAACCTTTTCTGACTTCATTTGCTATTTTTCATGCATTTCATGATTTATTTTTAGCTAAAATGACCCTGAAATGACAAGCACTGCAAATTAACTCTGAAATGGTTGAAAGTTGGCATGGTATCATAATTTCACTGACGTAGCATGTGCTAAAAAGTTTAGAGGGTTACGGAAAAACTGGATGCACTTCGTGTACAAATTGGACAATCTCTTACGAAGTGTCAGGGTTTTGGCCAAAAACTCTTCTGTTACAAAAGGATTTCAATTTTTTAAACATATTTTAACTCAAGACTTTTTTTGCATTCAATATGCACCATTCAAAGCCACATTATGACTTTTCAAACTTTTTCTGACTTCATTTGCTATTTTTAATGCATTTCATAATTTATTTTGAGCTAAGATGACCCTGAGATTGAAAAGCACTGCAAATGAACTCTGAAATGGTTGAAAATTGGCATGGTATCATAATTTCACCCACGTAGCATGTGCTAAAACGTTGAGAGGGTTACGGCAAAAACTGGATGCACTTCGTGTACGAACGGGACAATCTCTTTCGAAGTGTCAGGGTTTTGGACAAAAATTCTTCTGTTACAAAAGGATTTCAATTTTTTAAACATATTTGAACTGAAGACTTTTTCTGCATTCAATATGCACCATTCAAAGCCACATCATCACTTTTCAAACCTTTTCTCACTTCATTTGCCATTTTTCATGCATTTATAATTTATTTTGACCTAAGATGACCCTGAGATTGAAAAGCACTGCAAATGAACTCTGAAATTGTTGAAAATTGCCATGGTATCATAATTTCACCCACGTAGCATGTGCTAAAAAGTTGAGAGGGTTACGGCAAAAACTGGATGCACTTCGTGTACGAACGGGACAATCTCTTTCGAAGTGTCAGGGTTTTGGACAAAAACTTTTCTGTTACAAAAGGATTTCAATTTTTTAAACATATTTGAACTCAAGACTTTTTCTGCAATCAATATGCACCATTCAAAGCCACATCATCACTTTTCAAACCTTTTCTGACTTCATTTGCTATTTTTCATGCATTTCATGATTTATTTTTAGCTAAAATGACCCTGAAATGACAAGCACTGCAAATGAACTCTGAAATGGTTGAAAGTTGGCATGGTATCATCATTTCACCCACATAGCATGTGCTAAAAAGTTGAGAGGGTTACGGCAAAAACTGGATGCACTTCGTGTACGAACTGGACAATCTCTTTCGAAGTGTCACGGTTTTGGACAAAAACTCTTCTGTTACAAAAGGATTTTAATTTTTTAAACATATTTGAACTCAAGACTTTTTCTGCATTCAATATGAACCATTGAAAGCCACATCATCACTTTTCAAACCTTTTCTGACTTCATTTGATATTTTTCTTGCATTTCATGATTTATTTTGAGCTAAGATGACCCTGAGATTGAAAAGCACTGCAAATGAACTCTGAAATGGTTGAAAATTGGCATGGTATCATAATTTCATCCACGTAGCATGTGCTAAAAAGTTGAGAGGGTTATGGCAAAAATTGGATGCACTTCGTGTACGAACTGGACAATCTCTTTCGAAGTGTCAGGGTTTTGGACAAAAACTCTTCTGTTACAAAAGGATTTTAATTTTTTAAACATATTTGAACTCAAGACTTTTTCTGCATTCAATATGAACCATTCAAAGCCACATCATCACTTTTCAAACCTTTTCTGACTTCATTTGCTAATTTTCATGCATTTCATGATTTATTTTGAGCTAAGATGACCCTGAGATTGAAAAGCACTGCATATGAACTCTGAAATGGTTGAAAATTGGCATGGTATCATAATTTCACCCACGTAGCATGTGCTAAAAAGTTGAGAGGGTTACGGCAAAAACTGGATGCACTTCGTGTACGAACTGGACAATCTCTTTCGAAGTGTCAGGGTTTTAGACGAAAACTCTTCTGTTACAAAAGGATTTCAATTTTTTAAACATATTTGAACTGAAGACTTTTTCTGCATTCAATTTCACCCACGTAGCATGTGCTAAAAAGTTGAGAGGGTTACGGCAAAAACTGGATGCACTTCGTGTACGAACGGGACAATCTTTTTCGAAGTGTCAGGGTTTTGGACAAAAACTCTTCTGTTACAAAAGGATTTCAATTTTTTAAACATATTTGAACTCAAGACTTTTTCTGCATTCAATATGCACCATTCAAGGCCACATCATCACTTTTCAAACCTTTTCTGACTTCATTTGCTATTTTTCATGCATTTCATGATTTATTTTGAGCTAAGATGACCCTGAGAATGAAAAGCACTGCAAATGAACTCTGAAATAGTTGAAAATTGGCATGGTATCATAATGTCACCCACGTAGCATGTGCTAAAAAGTTGAGAGGGTTACGGCAAAAACTGGATGCACTTCGTGTACGAACTGGACAATCTCTTTCGAAGTGTCAGGGTTTTGTACAAAAACTCTTCTGTTACAAAAGGATTTTAATTTTTTAAACATATTTGAACTCAAGACTTTTTCTGCATTCAATATGAACCATTCAAAGCCACATCATCACTTTTCAAACCTTTTCTGTCTTCATTTGCTATTTTTCATGCATTTCATGATTTATTTTGAGCTAAGATGACCCTGAGATTGAAAAGCACTGCAAATGAACTCTGAAATGGTTGAAAATTGGCATGGTATCATAATTTCACCGACGCAGCATGTGCTAAAAAGTTTAGAGGGTTACGGCAAAAACTGGATGCACTTCGTGTACAAACTGGACAATCTCTTACGAAGTGTTAGGGTTTTGGACGAAAACTCTTCTGTTACAAAAGGATTTCAATTTTTAAACATATTTTAACTCAAGACTTTTTCTGCATTCAATATGCACCATTAAAAGCCACATCATCACTTTTCAAACTTTTTCTGACTTCATTTGCTATTTTTCATGCATTTCATAATTTATTTTGAGCTAAGATGACCCTGAGATTGAAAAGCACTGCAAATGAACTCTGAAATGGTTGAAAATTGGCATGGTATCATAATTTCACCCACGTAGCTTGTGCTAAAACGTTGAGTGGGTTACGGCAAAAACTGGATGCACTTCGTGTACGAACGGGACAATCTCTTTCGAAGTGTCAGGGTTTTCGACAAAAACTCTTCTGTTACAAAAGGATTTCAATTTTTTAAACATATTTGAACTCAAGACTTTTTCTGCATTCAATATGCACCATTCAAAGCCACATCATCACTTTTCAAACCTTTTCTGACTTCATTTGCTATTTTTCATGCATTTCATAATTTATTTTGAACTAAGATGACCCCGAGATTGAAAAGCACTGCAAATGAACTCTGAAATGGTTGAAAATTGCCATGGTATCATAATTTCACCCACGTAGCATGTGCTAAAAAGTTGAGAGGGTTACGGCAAAAACTGGATGCACTTCGTGTACGAACGGGACAATCTTTTTCGAAGTGTCAGGGTTTTGTACAAAAACTCTTCTGTTACAAAAGGATTTCAATTTTTTAAACATATTTGAACTCAAGACTTTTTCTGCATTCAATATGCACCATTCAAGGCCACATCATCACTTTTCAAACCTTTTCTGACTTCATTTGCTATTTTTCATGCATTTCATGATTTATTTTTAGCTAAAATGACCCTGAAATGACAAGCACTGCAAATGAACTCTGAAATGGTTGACAGTTGGCATGGTATCTTCATTAAACCCATAGCATGTGCTAAAAAGTTGAGAGGGTTACGGCAAAAACTGGATGCACTTCGTGTACGAACTGGACAATCTCTTTCGAAGTGTCAGGGTTTTGGACAAAAACTCTTCTGTTACAAAAGGATTTTAATTTTTTAAACATATTTGAACTCAACACTTTTTCGGCATTCAATATGAACCATTCAAAGCCACATCATCACTTTTCAAACCTTTTCTGACTTCATCTGATATTTTTCATGCATTTCATGATTTATTTTGAGCTAAGATGACCCTGAGATTGAAAAGCACTGCAAATGAACTCTGAAATGGTTGAAAATTGGCATGGTATCATAATTTCACCCACGTAGCATGTGCTAAAAAGTTGAGAGGGTTATGGCAAAAACTGGATGCACTTCGTGTACGAACTGGACAATCTCTTTCGAAGTGTCAGGGTTTTGGACAAAAACTCTTCTGTTACAAAAGGATTTTAATTTTTTAAACATATTTGAACTCAAGACTTTTTCTGCATTCAATATGAACCATTGAAAGCCACATCATCACTTTTCAAACCTTTTCTGACTTCATTTGATATTTTTCTTGCATTTCATGATTTATTTTGAGCTAAGATGACCCTGAGATTGAAAAGCACTGCAAATGAACTCTGAAATGGTTGAAAATTGGCATGGTATCATAATTTCACCCACGTAGCATGTGCTAAAAAGTTGAGAGGGTTATGGCAAAAACTGGATGCACTTCGTGTACGAACTGGACAATCTCTTTCGAAGTGTCAGGGTTTTGCACAAAAACTCTTCTGTTACAAAAGGATTTTAATTTTTTAAACATATTTGAACTCAAGACTTTTTCTGCATTCAATATGAACCATTCAAAGCCACATCATCACTTTTCAAACCTTTTCTGACTTCATTTGCTAATTTTCATGCATTTCATGATTTATTTTGAGCTAAGATGACCTTGATATTGAAAAGCACTGCATATGAACTCTGAAATGGTTGAAAATTGGCATGGTATCATAATTTCACCCACGTAGCATGTGCTAAAAAGTTGAGAGGGTTACGGCAAAAACTGGATGCACTTCGTGTACGAACTGGACAATCTCTTTCGAAGTGTCAGGGTTTTAGACGAAAACTCTTCTGTTACAAAAGGATTTCAATTTTTTAAACATATTTGAACTGAAGACTTTTTCTGCATTCAATTTCACCCACGTAGCATGTGCTAAAAAGTTGAGAGGGTTACGGCAAAAACTGGATGCACTTCGTGTACGAACGGGACAATCTTTTTCGAAGTGTCAGGGTTTTGGACAAAAACTCTTCTGTTACAAAAGGATTTCAATTTTTTAAACATATTTGAACTCAAGACTTTTTCTGCATTCAATATGCACCATTCAAGGCCACATCATCACTTTTCAAACCTTTTCTGACTTCATTTGCTATTTTTCATGCATTTCATGATTTATTTTTAGCTAAAATGACCCTGAAATGACAAGCACTGCAAATGAACTCTGAAATGGTTGACAGTTGGCATGGTATCATCATTTCACCCATAGCATGTGCTAAAAAGTTGAGAGGGTTACGGCAAAAACTGGATGCACTTCGTGTACGAACTGGACAATCTCTTTCGAAGTGTCAGGGTTTTGGACAAAAACTCTTCTGTTACAAAAGGATTTTAATTTTTTAAACATATTTGAACTCAACACTTTTTCGGCATTCAATATGAACCATTCAAAGCCACATCATCACTTTTCAAACCTTTTCTGACTTCATCTGATATTTTTCATGCATTTCATGATTTATTTTGAGCTAAGATGACCCTGAGATTGAAAAGCACTGCAAATGAACTCTGAAATGGTTGAAAATTGGCATGGTATCATAATTTCACCCACGTAGCATGTGCTAAAAAGTTGAGAGGGTTATGGCAAAAACTGGATGCACTTCGTGTACGAACTGGACAATCTCTTTCGAAGTGTCAGGGTTTTGGACAAAAACTCTTCTGTTACAAAAGGATTTTAATTTTTTAAACATATTTGAACTCAAGACTTTTTCTGCATTCAATATGAACCATTGAAAGCCACATCATCACTTTTCAAACCTTTTCTGACTTCATTTGATATTTTTCTTGCATTTCATGATTTATTTTGAGCTAAGATGACCCTGAGATTGAAAAGCACTGCAAATGAACTCTGAAATGGTTGAAAATTGGCATGGTATCATAATTTCACCCACGTAGCATGTGCTAAAAAGTT
Organism: Elymus sibiricus; assembly: GCA_039707655.1. Lineage (NCBI taxonomy): Eukaryota > Viridiplantae > Streptophyta > Magnoliopsida > Poales > Poaceae > Elymus > Elymus sibiricus. The sequence goes on from CM077675.1 coordinate 26,302,762, forward strand.
GAGAGGGTTATGGCAAAAACTGGATGCACTTCGTGTACGAACTGGACAATCTCTTTCGAAGTGTCAGGGTTTTGCACAAAAACTCTTCTGTTACAAAAGGATTTTAATTTTTTAAACATATTTGAACTCAACACTTTTTCGGCATTCAATATGAACCATTCAAAGCCACATCATCACTTTTCAAACCTTTTCTGACTTCATCTGATATTTTTCATGCATTTCATGATTTATTTTGAGCTAAGATGACCCTGAGATTGAAAAGCACTGCAAATGAACTCTGAAATGGTTGAAAATTGGCATGGTATCATAATTTCACCCACGTAGCATGTGCTAAAAAGTTGAGAGGGTTATGGCAAAAACTGGATGCACTTCGTGTACGAACTGGACAATCTCTTTCGAAGTGTCAGGGTTTTGGACAAAAACTCTTCTGTTACAAAAGGATTTTAATTTTTTAAACATATTTGAACTCAAGACTTTTTCTGCATTCAATATGAACCATTGAAAGCCACATCATCACTTTTCAAACCTTTTCTGACTTCATTTGATATTTTTCTTGCATTTCATGATTTATTTTGAGCTAAGATGACCCTGAGATTGAAAAGCACTGCAAATGAACTCTGAAATGGTTGAAAATTGGCATGGTATCATAATTTCACCCACGTAGCATGTGCTAAAAAGTTGAGAGGGTTATGGCAAAAACTGGATGCACTTCGTGTACGAACTGGACAATCTCTTTCGAAGTGTCAGGGTTTTGCACAAAAACTCTTCTGTTACAAAAGGATTTTAATTTTTTAAACATATTTGAACTCAAGACTTTTTCTGCATTCAATATGAACCATTCAAAGCCACATCATCACTTTTCAAACCTTTTCTGACTTCATTTGCTAATTTTCATGCATTTCATGATTTATTTTGAGCTAAGATGACCTTGAGATTGAAAAGCACTGCATATGAACTCTGAAATGGTTGAAAATTGGCATGGTATCATAATTTCACCCACGTAGCATGTGCTAAAAAGTTGAGAGGGTTACGGCAAAAACTGGATGCACTTCGTGTACGAACTGGACAATCTCTTTCGAAGTGTCAGGGTTTTAGACGAAAACTCTTCTGTTACAAAAGGATTTCAATTTTTTAAACATATTTGAACTGAAGACTTTTTCTGCATTCAATTTCACCCACGTAGCATGTGCTAAAAAGTTGAGAGGGTTACGGCAAAAACTGGATGCACTTCGTGTACGAACGGGACAATCTTTTTCGAAGTGTCAGGGTTTTGGACAAAAACTCTTCTGTTACAAAAGGATTTCAATTTTTTAAACATATTTGAACTCAAGACTTTTTCTGCATTCAATATGCACCATTCAAGGCCACATCATCACTTTTCAAACCTTTTCTGACTTCATTTGCTATTTTTCATGCATTTCATGATTTATTTTTAGCTAAAATGACCCTGAAATGACAAGCACTGCAAATGAACTCTGAAATGGTTGACAGTTGGCATGGTATCATCATTTCACCCATAGCATGTGCTAAAAAGTTGAGAGGGTTACGGCAAAAACTGGATGCACTTCGTGTACGAACTGGACAATCTCTTTCGAAGTGTCAGGGTTTTGGACAAAAACTCTTCTGTTACAAAAGGATTTTAATTTTTTAAACATATTTGAACTCAACACTTTTTCGGCATTCAATATGAACCATTCAAAGCCACATCATCACTTTTCAAACCTTTTCTGACTTCATTTGATATTTTTCATGCATTTCATGATTTATTTTGAGCTAAGATGACCCTGAGATTGAAAAGCACTGCAAATGAACTCTGAAATGGTTGAAAATTGGCATGGTATCATAATTTCACCCACGTAGCATGTGCTAAAAAGTTGAGAGGGTTATGGCAAAAACTGGATGCACTTCGTGTACGAACTGGACAATCTCTTTCGAAGTGTCAGGGTTTTGGACAAAAACTCTTCTGTTACAAAAGGATTTTAATTTTTTAAACATATTTGAACTCAAGACTTTTTCTGCATTCAATATGCACCATTCAAAGCCACATCATCACTTTTCAACCCTTTTCTGACTTCATTTGCTATTTTTCATGCATTTCATAATTTATTTTGAGCTAAGATGACCCTGAGATTGAAAAGCACTTCAAATGAGCTCTGAAATGGTTGAATTTTGGCATTGTATCATAATTTCAGCCACGTAGCATGTGCTAAAAAGTTGAGAGGGTTACGACAAAAACTGGATGCACTTCGTGTCCGAACTAGACAATCTCTTTCGAAGTGTTAGGGTTTTGGACGAAAACTCTTCTGTTTCAAAAGGATTTCAATTTTTTAAACATATTTGAACTCAAGACTTTTTCTGCATTGAATATGCAACATTCAAAGCCACATCATCACTTTTCAAACCTTTTCTGACTTCATTTGCTATTTTTCATGCATTTCATAATTTATTTTGAACTAAGATGACCCTGAGATTGAAAAGCACTGCCAATGAACTCTGAAATGGTTGAAAATTGCCATGGTATCATAATTTCACTCACGTAGCATGTGCTAAAAAGTTGAGAGGGTTACGGCAAAAACTGGATGCACTTCGTGTACGAACGGGACAATCTCTTTCGAAGTGTCAGGTTTTTGGACAAAAACTCTTCTGTTACAAAAGTATTTCAATTTTTTAAACATATTTGAACTCAAGACTTTTTCTGCATTCAATATGCACCATTCAAAGCCACATCATCACTTTTCAAACCTTTTCTGACTTCATTTGCTATTTTTCATGCATTTCATGATTTATTTTTAGCTAAAATGACCCTGAAATGACAAGCACTACAAATGAACTCTGAAATGGTTGAAAGTTGGCATGGTATCAAAATTTCACCGACGTAGCATGTGCTAAAAAGTTTAGAGGGTTACGGCAAAAACTGGATGCACTTCGTGTACAAACTGGACAATCTCTTACGAAGTGTCAGGGTTTTGGTCAAAAACTCTTCTGTTACAAAAGGATTTCAATTTTTTAAACATATTTTAACTCAAGACTTTTTCTGCATTCAATATGCACCATTCAAAGCCACATCATCACGTTTCAAACTTTTTCTGACTTCATTTGCTATTTTTCATGCATTTCATAATTTATTTTGAGCTAAGATGACCCTGAGATTGAAAAGCACTGCAAATGAACTCTGAAATGGTTGAAAATTGGCATGGTATCATAATTTCACCCACGTAGCATGTGCTAAAACGTTGAGAGGGTTACGGCAAAAACTGGATGCATTTCGTGTACGAACGGGACAATCTCTTTCGAAGTGTCAGGGTTTTGGACAAAAACTCTTCTGTTACAAAAGGATTTCAATTTTTTAAACATATTTGAACTCAAGACTTTTTCTGCATTCAATATGAACCATTCAAAGCCACATCATCACTTTTCAAACCTTTTCTGACTTCATTTGCTAATTTTCATGCATTTCATGATTTATTTTGAGCTAAGATGACCCAGAGATTGAAAAGCACTGCATATGAACTCTGAAATGGTTGAAAATTGGCATGGTATCATAATTTCACCCACGTAGCATGTGCTAAAAAGTTGAGAGGGTTACGGCAAAAACTGGATGCACTTCGTGTACGAACTGGACAATCTCTTTCGAAGTGTCAGGGTTTTAGACGAAAACTCTTCTGTTACAAAAGGATTTCAATTTTTTAAACATATTTGAACTGAAGACTTTTTCTGCATTCAATTTCACCCACGTAGCTTGTGCTAAAAAGTTGAGAGGGTTACGGCAAAAACTGGATGCACTTCGTGTACGAACGGGACAATCTTTTTCGAAGTGTCAGGGTTTTGGACAAAAACTCTTCTGTTACAAAAGGATTTCAATTTTTTAAACATATTTGAACTCAAGACTTTTTCTGCATTCAATATGCACCATTCAAAGCCACATCATCACTTTTCAAACCTTTTCTGACTTCATTTGCTATTTTTCATGCATTTCATGATTTATTTTTAGCTAAAATGACCCTGAAATGACAAGCACTGCAAATGAACTCTGAAATGGTTGAAAGTTGGCATGGTATCATCATTTCACCCATAGCATGTGCTAAAAAGTTGAGAGGGTTACGGCAAAAACTGGATGCACTTCGTGTACGAACTGGACAATCTCTTTCGAAGTGTCAGGGTTTTGGACAAAAACTCTTCTGTTACAAAAGGATTTTAATTTTTTAAATATATTTGAACTCAACACTTTTTCGGCATTCAATATGAACCATTCAAAGCCACATCATCACTTTTCAAACCTTTTCTGACTTCATTTGATATTTTTCATGCATTTCATGATTTATTTTGAGCTAAGATGACCCTGAGATTGAAAAGCACTGCAAATGAACTCTGAAATGGTTGAAAATTGGCATGGTATCATAATTTCACCCACGTAGCATGTGCTAAAAAGTTGAGAGGGTTATGGCAAAAACTGGATGCACTTCGTGTACGAACTGGACAATCTCTTTCGAAGTGTCAGGGTTTTGGACAAAAACTCTTCTGTTACAAAAGGATTTTAATTTTTTAAACATATTTCAACTCAAGACTTTTTCTGCATTCAATATGCACCATTCAAAGCCACATCATCACTTTTCAACCCTTTTCTGACTTCATTTGCTATTTTTCATGCATTTCATAATTTATTTTGAGCTAAGATGACCTTGAGATTGAAAAGCACTGCAAATGAGCTCTGAAATGGTTGAATTTTGGCATTGTATCATAATTTCAGCCACGTAGCATGTGCTAAAAAGTTGAGAGGGTTACGACAAAAACTGGATGCACTTCGTGTCCGAACTAGACAATCTCTTTCGAAGTGTTAGGGTTTTGGACGAAAACTCTTCTGTTTCAAAAGGATTTCAATTTTTTAAACATATTTGAACTCAAGATTTTTTTGGCATTCAATATGCACCATTCAAAGCCACATCATCACTTTTCAAACCTTTTCTGACTTCATTTGCTATTTTTCATGCATTTCATGATTTATTTTGAGCTAAGATGACCCTGTGATTGAAAAGCACTGCAAATGAACACTGAAATGGTTGAAAATTGGCATGGTATCATAATTTCACCCACGTAGCATGTGCAAAAACGTTGAGAGGGTTACGGCAAAAACTGGATGCACTTTGTGTACGAACGGGACAATCTCTTTCGAAGTGTCAGGGTTTTGGACAAAAACTCTTCTGTTACACAAGGATTTCAATTTTTTAAACATATTTCAACTCAAGACTTTTTCTGCATTCAATATGAACCATTCAAAGCCACATCATCACTTTTCAAACCTTTTCTGACTTCATTTGATATTTTTCATGCATTTCATGATTTATTTTGAGCTAAGATGACCCTGAGATTGAAAAGCAATGCAAATGAACTCTGAAATGGTTGAAAATTGGCATGGTATCATAATTTCACCCACGTAGCATGTGCTAAAAAGTTGAGAGGGTTATGGCAAAAACTGGATGCACTTCGTGTACGAACTGGACAATCTCTTTCGAAGTGTCAGGGTTTTGGACAAAAACTCTTCTGTTACAAAAGGATTTTAATTTTTTAAACATATTTGAACTCAAGACTTTTTCTGCATTCAATATGCACCATTCAAAGCCACATCATCACTTTTCAAACCTTTTCTGACTTCGTTTGCTATTTTTCATGCATTTTATAATTTATTTTGAGCTAAGATGACCCTGAGATTGAATAGCACTGCAAATGAACTCTGAAATGGTTGAAAATTGGCATGGTATCATAATTTCACCCACGTAGCATGTGCTAAAAAGTTGAAAGGGTTACGGCAAAAACTGGATGCACTTCGCGTACGAAGGGGACAATCTCTTTCGAAGTGTCAGGGTTTTGGACAAAAACTCTTCTGTTACAAAAGGATTTCAATTTTTTAAACATATTTGAACTCAAGACTTTTTCTGCATTCAATATGCACTATTCAAAGCCACATCATCACTTTTCAAACCTTTTCTGACTTCATTTGCTATTTTTCATGCATTTCATGATTTATTTTTAGCTAAAATGACCCAGAAATGACAAGCACTGCAAATGAACTCTGAAATGGTTGAAAGTTGGCATGGTATCATCATTTCACCCACATAGCATGTGCCAAAAAGTTGAGAGGGTTACGGCAAAAACTGGATGCACTTCGTGTACAAACTGGACAATCTCTTTCGAAGTGTCAGGGTTTTAGCCAAAAACTCTTCTGTTACAAAAGGATTTCAATTTTTTAACCTATTTGAACTCTGAAATGGTTGAAAGTTGGCATGGTATCATAATTTCACCCACGTAGCATGTGCTAAAAAGTTGAGAGGGTTACGGCAAAAACTGGATGCACTTCGTGTACGAACGGGACAATCTTTTTCGAAGTGTCAGGGTTTTGGACAAAAACTCTTCTGTTACAAAAGGATTTCAATTTTTTAAACATATTTGAACTCAAGACTTTTTCTGCATTCAATATGCACCATTCAAGGCCACATCATCACTTTTCAAACCTTTTCTGACTTCATTTGCTATTTTTCATGCATTTCATGATTTATTTTTAGCTAAAATGACCCTGAAATGACAAGCACTGCAAATGAACTCTGAAATGGTTGACAGTTGGCATGGTATCTTCATTTCTCCCATAGCATGTGCTAAAAAGTTGAGAGGGTTACGGCAAAAACTGGATGCACTTCGTGTACGAACTGGACAATCTCTTTCGAAGTGTCAGGGTTTTGGACAAAAACTCTTCTGTTACAAAAGGATTTTAATTTTTTAAACATATTTGAACTCAAGACTTTTTCTGCATTCAATATGAACCATTCAAAGCCACATCATCACTTTTCAAACCTTTTCTGACTTCATTTGATATTTTTCATGCATTTCATGATTTATTTTGAGCTAAGATGACCTTGATATTGAAAAGCACTGCAAATGAACTCTGAAATGGTTGAAAATTGGCATGGTATCATAATTTCACCCACGTAGCATGTGCTAAAAAGTTGAGAGGGTTATGGCAAAAACTGGATGCACTTCGTGTACGAACTGGACAATCTCTTTCGAAGTGTCAGGGTTTTGGACAAAAACTCTTCTGTTACAAAAGGATTTTAATTTTTTAAACATATTTGAACTCAAGACTTTTTCTGCATTCAATATGAACCATTGAAAGCCACATCATCACTTTTCAAACCTTTTCTGACTTCATTTGATATTTTTCTTGCATTTCATGATTTATTTTGAGCTAAGATGACCCTGAGATTGAAAAGCACTGCAAATGAACTCTGAAATGGTTGAAAATTGGCATGGTATCATAATTTCACCCACGTAGCATGTGCTAAAAAGTTGAGAGGGTTATGGCAAAAACTGGATGCACTTCGTGTACGAACTGGACAATCTCTTTCGAAGTGTCAGGGTTTTGGACAAAAACTCTTCTGTTACAAAAGGATTTTAATTTTTTAAACATATTTGAACTCAAGACTTTTTCTGCATTCAATATGAACCATTCAAAGCCACATCATCACTTTTCAAACCTTTTCTGACTTCATTTGCTAATTTTCATGCATTTCATGATTTATTTTGAGCTAAGATGACCCTGAGATTGAAAAGCACTGCATATGAACTCTGAAATGGTTGAAAATTGGCATGGTATCATAATTTCACCCACGTAGCATGTGCTAAAAAGTTGAGAGGGTTACGGCAAAAACTGGATGCACTTCGTGTACGAACTGGACAATCTCTTTCGAAGTGTCAGGGTTTTAGACGAAAACTCTTCTGTTACAAAAGGATTTCAATTTTTTAAACATATTTGAACTGAAGACTTTTTCTGCATTCAATTTCACCCACGTAGCATGTGCTAAAAAGTTGAGAGGGTTACGGCAAAAACTGGATGCACTTCGTGTACGAACGGGACAATCTTTTTCGAAGTGTCAGGGTTTTGGACAAAAACTCTTCTGTTACAAAAGGATTTCAATTTTTTAAACATATTTGAACTCAAGACTTTTTCTGCATTCAATATGCACCATTCAAGGCCACATCATCACTTTTCAAACCTTTTCTGACTTCATTTGCTATTTTTCATGCATTTCATGATTTATTTTTAGCTAAAATGACCCTGAAATGACAAGCACTGCAAATGAACTCTGAAATGGTTGACAGTTGGCATGGTATCATCATTCCACCCATAGCATGTGCTAAAAAGTTGAGAGGGTTACGGCAAAAACTGGATGCACTTCGTGTACGAACTGGACAATCTCTTTCGAAGTGTCAAGGTTTTGGACAAAAACTCTTCTGTTACAAAAGGATTTTAATTTTTTAAACATATTTGAACTCAACACTTTTTCGGCATTCAATATGAACCATTCAAAGCCACATCATCACTTTTCAAACCTTTTCTGACTTCATTTGATATTTTTCATGCATTTCATGATTTATTTTGAGCTAAGATGACCCTGAGATTGAAAAGCACTGCAAATGAACTCTGAAATGGTTGAAAATTGGCATGGTATCATAATTTCACCCACGTAGCATGTGCTAAAAAGTTGAGAGGGTTATGGCAAAAACTGGATGCACTTCGTGTACGAACTGGACAATCTCTTTTGAAGTGTCAGGGTTTTGGACAAAAACTCTTCTGTTACAAAAGGATTTTAATTTTTTAAACATATTTGAACTCAAGACTTTTTCTGCATTCAATATGCACCATTCAAAGCCACATCATCACTTTTCAACCCTTTTCTGACTTCATTTGCTATTTTTCATGCATTTCATAATTTATTTTGAGCTAAGATGACCCTGAGATTGAAAAGCACTGCAAATGAGCTCTGAAATGGTTGAATTTTGGCATTGTATCATAATTTCAGCCACGTAGCATGTGCTAAAAAGTTGAGAGGGTTACGACAAAAACTGGATGCACTTCGTGTCCGAACTAGACAATCTCTTTCGAAGTGTTAGGGTTTTGGACGAAAACTCTTCTGTTTCAAAAGGATTTCAATTTTTTAAACATATTTGAACTCAAGACTTTTTCTGCATTGAATATGCAACATTCAAAGCCACATCATCACTTTTCAAACCTTTTCTGACTTCATTTGCTATTTTTCATGCATTTCATAATTTATTTTGAACTAAGATGACCCTGAGATTGAAAAGCACTGCCAATGAACTCTGAAATGGTTGAAAATTTCCATGGTATCATAATTTCACTCACGTAGCATGTGCTAAAAAGTTGAGAGGGTTACGGCAAAAACTGGATGCACTTCGTGTACGAACGGGACAATCTCTTTCGAAGTGTCAGGTTTTTGGACAAAAACTCTTCTGTTACAAAAGGATTTCAATTTTTTAAACATATTTGAACTCAAGACTTTTTCTGCATTCAATATGCACCATTCAAAGAAACATCATCACTTTTCAAACCTTTTCTGACTTCATTTGCTATTTTTCATGCATTTCAAGATTTATTTTTAGCTAAAATGACCCTGAAATGACAAGCACTACAAATGAACTCTGAAATGGTTGAAAGTTGGCATGGTATCATAATTTCACCGACGTAGCATGTGCTAAAAAGTTTAGAGGGTTACGGCAAAAACTGGATGCACTTCGTGTACAAACTGGACAATCTCTTACGAAGTGTCAGGGTTTTGGTCAAAAACTCTTCTGTTACAAAAGGATTTCAATTTTTTAAACATATTTTAACTCAAGACTTTTTTTGCATTCAATATGCACCATTCAAAGCCACATTATGACTTTTCAAACTTTTTCTGACTTCATTTGCTATTTTTCATGCATTTCATAATTTATTTTGAGCTAAGATGACCCTGAGATTGAAAAGCACTGCAAATGAACTCTGAAATGGTTGAAAATTGGCATGGTATCATAATTTCACCCACGTAGCATGTGCTAAAACGTTGAGAGGGTTACGGCAAAAACTGGATGCATTTCGTGTACGAACGGGACAATCTCTTTCGAAGTGTCAGGGTTTTGGACAAAAACTCTTCTGTTACAAAACGATTTCAATTTTTTAAACATATTTGAACTCAAGACTTTTTCTGCATTCAATATGCACCATTCAAAGCCACATCATCACTTTTCAAACCTTTTCTGACTTCATTTGCTATTTTTCATGCATTTATAATTTATTTTGACCTAAGATGACCCTGAGATTGAAAAGCACTGCAAATGAACTCTGAAATTGTTGAAAATTGCCATGGTATCATAATTTCACCCACGTAGCATGTGTTAAAAAGTTGAGAGGGTTACGGCAAAAACTGGATGCACTTCGTGTACGAACGGGACAATCTCTTTCGAAGTGTCAGGGTTTTGGACAAAAACTCTTCTGTTACAAAAGGATTTCAATTTTTTAAACATATTTGAACTCAAGACTTTTTCTGCAATCAATATGCACCATTCAAAGCCACATCATCACTTTTCAAACCTTTTCTGACTTCATTTGCTATTTTTCATGCATTTCATGATTTATTTTTAGCTAAAATGACCCTGAAATGACAAGCACTGCAAATGAACGCTGAAATGGTTGAAAGTTGGCATGGTATCATCATTTCACCCACATAGCATGTGCTAAAAAGTTGAGAGGGTTACGGCAAAAACTGGATGCACTTCGTGTACGAACTGGACAATCTCTTTCGAAGTGTCACGGTTTTGGACAAAAACTCTTCTGTTACAAAAGGATTTTAATTTTTTAAACATATTTGAACTCAAGACTTTTTCTGCATTCAATATGAACCATTGAAAGCCACATCATCACTTTTCAAACCTTTTCTGACTTCATTTGATATTTTTCTTGCATTTCATGATTTATTTTGAGCTAAGATGACCCTGAGATTGAAAAGCACTGCAAATGAACTCTGAAATGGTTGAAAATTGGCATGGTATCATAATTTCACCCACGTAGCATGTGCTAAAAAGTTGAGAGGGTTATGGCAAAAACTGGATGCACTTCGTGTACGAACTGGACAATCTCTTTCGAAGTGTCAGGGTTTTGGACAAAAACTCTTCTGTTACAAAAGGATTTTAATTTTTTAAACATATTTGAACTCAAGACTTTTTCTGCATTCAATATGAACCATTCAAAGCCACATCATCACTTTTCAAACCTTTTCTGACTTCATTTGCTAATTTTCATGCATTTCATGATTTATTTTGAGCTAAGATGACCCAGAGATTGAAAAGCACTGCATATGAACTCTGAAATGGTTGAAAATTGGCATGGTATCATAATTTCACCCACGTAGCATGTGCTAAAAAGTTGAGAGGGTTACGGCAAAAACTGGATGCACTTCGTGTACGAACTGGACAATCTCTTTCGAAGTGTCAGGGTTTTAGACGAAAACTCTTCTGTTACAAAAGGATTTCAATTTTTTAAACATATTTGAACTGAAGACTTTTTCTGCATTCAATTTCACCCACGTAGCTTGTGCTAAAAAGTTGAGAGGGTTACGGCAAAAACTGGATGCACTTCGTGTACGAACGGGACAATCTTTTTCGAAGTGTCAGGGTTTTGGACAAAAACTCTTCTGTTACAAAAGGATTTCAATTTTTTAAACATATTTGAACTCAAGACTTTTTCTGCATTCAATATGCACCATTCAAAGCCACATCATCACTTTTCAAACCTTTTCTGACTTCATTTGCTATTTTTCATGCATTTCATGATTTATTTTTAGCTAAAATGACCCTGAAATGACAAGCACTGCAAATGAACTCTGAAATGGTTGAAAGTTGGCATGGTATCATCATTTCACCCATAGCATGTGCTAAAAAGTTGAGAGGGTTACGGCAAAAACTGGATGCACTTCGTGTACGAACTGGACAATCTCTTTCGAAGTGTCAGGGTTTTGGACAAAAACTCTTCTGTTACAAAAGGATTTTAATTTTTTAAATATATTTGAACTCAACACTTTTTCGGCATTCAATATGAACCATTCAAAGCCACATCATCACTTTTCAAACCTTTTCTGACTTCATTTGATATTTTTCATGCATTTCATGATTTATTTTGAGCTAAGATGACCCTGAGATTGAAAAGCACTGCAAATGAACTCTGAAATGGTTGAAAATTGGCATGGTATCATAATTTCACCCACGTAGCATGTGCTAAAAAGTTGAGAGGGTTATGGCAAAAACTGGATGCACTTCGTGTACGAACTGGACAATCTCTTTCGAAGTGTCAGGGTTTTGGACAAAAACTCTTCTGTTACAAAAGGATTTTAATTTTTTAAACATATTTCAACTCAAGACTTTTTCTGCATTCAATATGCACCATTCAAAGCCACATCATCACTTTTCAACCCTTTTCTGACTTCATTTGCTATTTTTCATGCATTTCATAATTTATTTTGAGCTAAGATGACCTTGAGATTGAAAAGCACTGCAAATGAGCTCTGAAATGGTTGAATTTTGGCATTGTATCATAATTTCAGCCACGTAGCATGTGCTAAAAAGTTGAGAGGGTTACGACAAAAACTGGATGCACTTCGTGTCCGAACTAGACAATCTCTTTCGAAGTGTTAGGGTTTTGGACGAAAACTCTTCTGTTTCAAAAGGATTTCAATTTTTTAAACATATTTGAACTCAAGATTTTTTTGGCATTCAATATGCACCATTCAAAGCCACATCATCACTTTTCAAACCTTTTCTGACTTCATTTGCTATTTTTCATGCATTTCATGATTTATTTTGAGCTAAGATGACCCTGTGATTGAAAAGCACTGCAAATGAACACTGAAATGGTTGAAAATTGGCATGGTATCATAATTTCACCCACGTAGCATGTGCAAAAACGTTGAGAGGGTTACGGCAAAAACTGGATGCACTTTGTGTACGAACGGGACAATCTCTTTCGAAGTGTCAGGGTTTTGGACAAAAACTCTTCTGTTACACAAGGATTTCAATTTTTTAAACATATTTCAACTCAAGACTTTTTCTGCATTCAATATGAACCATTCAAAGCCACATCATCACTTTTCAAACCTTTTCTGACTTCATTTGATATTTTTCATGCATTTCATGATTTATTTTGAGCTAAGATGACCCTGAGATTGAAAAGCAATGCAAATGAACGCTGAAATGGTTGAAAATTGGCATGGTATCATAATTTCACCCACGTAGCATGTGCTAAAAAGTTGAGAGGGTTATGGCAAAAACTGGATGCACTTCGTGTACGAACTGGACAATCTCTTTCGAAGTGTGAGGGTTTTGGACAAAAACTCTTCTGTTACAAAAGGATTTTAATTTTTTAAACATATTTGAACTCAAGACTTTTTCTGCATTCAATATGCACCATTCAAAGCCACATCATCACTTTTCAAACCTTTTCTGACTTCGTTTGCTATTTTTAATGCATTTCATAATTTATTTTGAGCTAAGATGACCCTGAGATTGAATAGCACTACAAATGAACTCTGAAATGGTTGAAAATTGGCATGGTATCATAATTTCACCCACGTAGCATGTGCTAAAAAGTTGAGAGGGTTACGGCAAAAACTGGATGCACTTCGTGTACGAAGGGGACAATCTCTTTCGAAGTGTCAGGGTTTTGGACAAAAACTCTTCTGTTACAAAAGGATTTCAATTTTTTAAACATATTTGAACTCAAGACTTTTTCTGCATTCAATATGAACCATTGAAAGCCACATCATCACTTTTCAAACCTTTTCTGACTTCATTTGATATTTTTCTTGCATTTCATGATTTATTTTGAGCTAAGATGACCCTGAGATTGAAAAGCACTGCAAATGAACTCTGAAATGGTTGAAAATTGGCATGGTATCATAATTTCACCCACGTAGCATGTGCTAAAAAGTTGAGAGGGTTATGGCAAAAACTGGATGCACTTCGTGTACGAACTGGACAATCTCTTTCGAAGTGTCAGGGTTTTGGACAAAAACTCTTCTGTTACAAAAGGATTTTAATTTTTTAAACATATTTGAACTCAAGACTTTTTCTGCATTCAATATGAACCATTCAAAGCCACATCATCACTTTTCAAACCTTTTCTGACTTCATTTGCTAATTTTCATGCATTTCATGATTTATTTTGAGCTAAGATGACCCAGAGATTGAAAAGCACTGCATATGAACTCTGAAATGGTTGAAAATTGGCATGGTATCATAATTTCACCCACGTAGCATGTGCTAAAAAGTTGAGAGGGTTACGGCAAAAACTGGATGCACTTCGTGTACGAACTGGACAATCTCTTTCGAAGTGTCAGGGTTTTAGACGAAAACTCTTCTGTTAACAAAGGATTTCAATTTTTTAAACATATTTGAACTGAAGAGTTTTTCTGCATTCAATTTCACCCACGTAGCTTGTGCTAAAAAGTTGAGAGGGTTACGGCAAAAACTGGATGCACTTCGTGTACGAACGGGACAATCTTTTTCGAAGTGTCAGGGTTTTGGACAAAAACTCTTCTGTTACAAAAGGATTTCAATTTTTTAAACATATTTGAACTCAAGACTTTTTCTGCATTCAATATGCACCATTCAAAGCCACATCATCACTTTTCAAACCTTTTCTGACTTCATTTGCTAATTTTCATGCATTTCATGATTTATTTTTAGCTAAAATGACCCTGAAATGACAAGCACTGCAAATGAACTCTGAAATGGTTGAAAGTTGGCATGGTATCATCATTTCACCCATAGCATGTGCTAAAAAGTTGAGAGGGTTACGGCAAAAACTGGATGCACTTCGTGTACGAACTGGACAATCTCTTTCGAAGTGTTAGGCTTTTGGACAAAAACTCTTCTGTTACAAAAGGATTTTAATTTTTTAAATATATTTGAACTCAACACTTTTTCGGCATTCAATATGAACCATTCAAAGCCACATCATCACTTTTCAAACCTTTTCTGACTTCATTTGATATTTTTCATGCATTTCATGATTTATTTTGAGCTAAGATGACCCTGAGATTGAAAAGCACTGCAAATGAACTCTGAAATGGTTGAAAATTGGCATGGTATCATAATTTCACCCACGTAGCATGTGCTAAAAAGTTGAGAGGGTTATGGCAAAAACTGGATGCACTTCGTGTACGAACTGGACAATCTCTTTCGAAGTGTCAGGGTTTTGGACAAAAACTCTTCTGTTACAAAAGGATTTTAATTTTTTAAACATATTTCAACTCAAGACTTTTTCTGCATTCAATATGCACCATTCAAAGCCACATCATCACTTTTCAACCCTTTTCTGACTTCATTTGCTATTTTTCATGCATTTCATAATTTATTTTGAGCTAAGATGACCTTGAGATTGAAAAGCACTGCAAATGAGCTCTGAAATGGTTGAATTTTGGCATTGTATCATAATTTCAGCCACGTAGCATGTGCTAAAAAGTTGAGAGGGTTACGACAAAAACTGGATGCACTTCGTGTCCGAACTAGACAATCTCTTTCGAAGTGTTAGGGTTTTGGACGAAAACTCTTCTGTTTCAAAAGGATTTCAATTTTTTAAACATATTTGAACTCAAGATTTTTTTGGCATTCAATATGCACCATTCAAAGCCACATCATCACTTTTCAAACCTTTTCTGACTTCATTTGCTATTTTTCATGCATTTCATGATTTATTTTGAGCTAAGATGACCCTGTGATTGAAAAGCACTGCAAATGAACACTGAAATGGTTGAAAATTGGCATGGTATCATAATTTCACCCACGTAGCATGTGCAAAAACGTTGAGAGGGTTACGGCAAAAACTGGATGCACTTTGTGTACGAACGGGACAATCTCTTTCGAAGTGTCAGGGTTTTGGACAAAAACTCTTCTGTTACACAAGGATTTCAATTTTTTAAACATATTTCAACTCAAGACTTTTTCTGCATTCAATATGAACCATTCAAAGCCACATCATCACTTTTCAAACCTTTTCTGACTTCATTTGATATTTTTCATGCATTTCATGATTTATTTTGAGCTAAGATGACCCTGAGATTGAAAAGCAATGCAAATGAACTCTGAAATGGTTGAAAATTGGCATGGTATCATAATTTCACCCACGTAGCATGTGCTAAAAAGTTGAGAGGGTTATGGCAAAAACTGGATGCACTTCGTGTACGAACTGGACAATCTCTTTCGAAGTGTCAGGGTTTTGGACAAAAACTCTTCTGTTACAAAAGGATTTTAATTTTTTAAACATATTTGAACTCAAGACTTTTTCTGCATTCAATATGCACCATTCAAAGCCACATCATCACTTTTCAAACCTTTTCTGACTTCGTTTGCTATTTTTAATGCATTTCATAATTTATTTTGAGCTAAGATGACCCTGAGATTGAATAGCACTGCAAATGAACTCTGAAATGGTTGAAAATTGGCATGGTATCATAATTTCACCCACGTAGCATGTGCTAAAAAGTTGAGAGGGTTACGGCAAAAACTGGATGCACTTCGTGTACGAAGGGGACAATCTCTTTCGAAGTGTCAGGGTTTTGGACAAAAACTCTTCTGTTACAAAAGGATTTCAATTTTTTAAACATATTTGAACTCAAGACTTTTTCTGCATTGAATATGCAACATTCAAAGCCACATCATCACTTTTCAAACCTTTTCTGACTTCATTTGCTATTTTTCATGCATTTCATGATTTATTTTTAGCTAAAATGACCCAGAAATGACAAGCACTGCAAATGAACTCTGAAATGGTTGAAAGTTGGCATGGTATCATCATTTCACCCACATAGCATGTGCCAAAAAGTTGAGAGGGTTACGGCAAAAACTGGATGCACTTCGTGTACAAACTGGACAATCTCTTTCGAAGTGTCAGGGTTTTAACCTATTTGAAGTCAAGACTTTTTTTGCATTCAATATGCACCATTCAAAGCCACATCATCACTTTTCAAACCATTTCTGACTTCATTTGCTCTTTTTCATGCATTTCATGATTTATTTTGAGCTAAGATGAGCCTGAGATTGAAAAGCACTGCAAATGAACTCTGAAATGTTTGAAAATTGGCATGGTATCATAATTTCACCCATGTAGCATGTGCTAAAAAGTTGAGAGGGTTACGGCAAAAACTGGATGCACTTCGTGTACGAACTGGACAATCTCTTTCGAAGTGTCAGGGTTTTGGACAAAAACTCTTCTGTTACAAAAGGATTTAAATTTTTTAAACATATTTGAACTCAAGACTTTTTCTGCATTCAATATGAACCATTCAAAGCCACATCATCACTTTTCAAACCTTTCTGACTTCATTTGCTATTTTTCATGCATTTCATGATTTATTTTGAGCTAAGATGACCCTGAGATTGAAAAGCACTGCAAATGAACTCTGAAATGGTTGAAAATTGGCATGGTATCATAATTTCACCCACGTAGCATGTGCTAAAAAGTTGAGAGGGTTATGGCAAAAACTGGATGCACTTCGTGTACGAACTGGACAATCTCTTTCGAAGTGTCAGGGTTTTGGACAAAAACTCTTCTGTTACAAAAGGATTTTAATTTTTTAAACATATTTCAACTCAAGACTTTTTCTGCATTCAATATGCACCATTCAAAGCCACATCATCACTTTTCAACCCTTTTCTGACTTCATTTGCTATTTTTCATGCATTTCATAATTTATTTTAAGCTAAGATGACCTTGAGATTGAAAAGCACTGCAAATGAGCTCTGAAATGGTTGAATTTTGGCATTGTATCATAATTTCAGCCACGTAGCATGTGCTAAAAAGTTGAGAGGGTTACGACAAAAACTGGATGCACTTCGTGTCCGAACTAGACAATCTCTTTCGAAGTGTTAGGGTTTTGGACGAAAACTCTTCTGTTTCAAAAGGATTTCAATTTTTTAAACATATTTGAACTCAAGATTTTTTTGGCATTCAATATGCACCATTCAAAGCCACATCATCACTTTTCAAACCTTTTCTGACTTCATTTGCTATTTTTCATGCATTTCATGATTTATTTTGAGCTAAGATGACCCTGTGATTGAAAAGCACTGCAAATGAACACTGAAATGGTTGAAAATTGGCATGGTATCATAATTTCAACCACGTAGCATGTGCAAAAACGTTGAGAGGGTTACGGCAAAAACTGGATGCACTTTGTGTACGAACGGGACAATCTCTTTCGAAGTGTCAGGGTTTTGGACAAAAACTCTTCTGTTACACAAGGATTTCAATTTTTTAAACATATTTCAACTCAAGACTTTTTCTGCATTCAATATGAACCATTCAAAGCCACATCATCACTTTTCAAACCTTTTCTGACTTCATTTGATATTTTTCATGCATTTCATGATTTATTTTGAGCTAAGATGACCCTGAGATTGAAAAGCAATGCAAATGAACTCTGAAATGGTTGAAAATTGGCATGGTATCATAATTTCACCCACGTAGCATGTGCTAAAAAGTTGAGAGGGTTATGGCAAAAACTGGATGCACTTCGTGTACGAACTGGACAATCTCTTTCGAAGTGTCAGGGTTTTGGACAAAAACTCTTCTGTTACAAAAGGATTTTAATTTTTTAAACATATTTGAACTCAAGACTTTTTCTGCATTCAATATGCACCATTCAAAGCCACATCATCACTTTTCAAACCTTTTCTGACTTCGTTTGCTATTTTTAATGCATTTCATAATTTATTTTGAGCTAAGATGACCCTGAGATTGAATAGCACTGCAAATGAACTCTGAAATGGTTGAAAATTGGCATGGTATCATAATTTCACCCACGTAGCATGTGCTAAAAAGTTGAGAGGGTTACGGCAAAAACTGGATGCACTTCGTGTACGAAGGGGACAATCTCTTTCGAAGTGTCAGGGTTTTGGACAAAAACTCTTCTGTTACAAAAGGATTTCAATTTTTTAAACATATTTGAACTCAAGACTTTTTCTGCATTCAATATGCACTATTCAAAGCCACATCATCACTTTTCAAACCTTTTCTGACTTCATTTGCTATTTTTCATGCATTTCATGATTTATTTTTTGCTAAAATGACCCAGAAATGACAAGCACTGCAAATGAACTCTGAAATGGTTGAAAGTTGGCATGGTATCATCATTTCACCCACATAGCATGTGCCAAAAAGTTGAGAAGGTTACGGCAAAAACTGGATGCACTTCGTGTACAAACTGGACAATCTCTTTCGAAGTGTCAGGGTTTTAACCTATTTGAAGTCAAGACTTTTTTTGCATTCAATATGCACCATTCAAAGCCACATCATCACTTTTCAAACCATTTCTGACTTCATTTGCTCTTTTTCATGCATTTCATGATTTATTTTGAGCTAAGATGAGCCTGAGATTGAAAAGCACTGCAAATGAACTCTGAAATGTTTGAAAATTGGCATGGTATCATAATTTCACCCATGTAGCATGTGCTAAAAAGTTGAGAGGGTTACGGCAAAAACTGGATGCACTTCGTGTACGAACTGGACAATCTCTTTCGAAGTGTCAGGGTTTTGGACAAAAACTCTTCTGTTACAAAAGGATTTAAATTTTTTAAACATATTTGAACTCAAGACTTTTTCTGCATTCAATATGAACCATTCAAAGCCACATCATCACTTTTCAAACCTTTCTGACTTCATTTGCTATTTTTCATGCATTTCATGATTTATTTTGAGCTAAGATGACCCTGAGATTGAAAAGCACTGCAAATGAACTCTGAAATGGTTGAAAATTGGCATGGTATCATAATTTCACCCACGTAGCATGTGCTAAAAATTTGAGAGGGTTACGGCAAAAACTGGATGCACTTCGTGAACGAACTGGACAATATCTTTCGAAGTGTCAGGGTTTTGGACGAAAACTCTTCTGTTACAAAAGGATTTCAATTTTTTAAACATATTTGAACTCAAGACTTTTTCTGCATTCAATATGCACCATTCAAAGCCACATCATCACTTTTCAAACCTTTTCTGACTTCGTTTGCTATTTTTCATGCATTTCATAATTTATTTTGAGCTAAGATGACCCTGAGATTGAAAAGCACTGCAAATGAACTCTGAAATGGTTGAATTTTGGCATGGTATCATAATTTCACCCACGTAGCATGTGCTAAAAAGTTGAGAGGGTTACGACAAAAACTGAATGCACTTCGTGTCCAAAATAGACAATCTCTTTCGAAGCGTTAGGGTTTTTGACGAAAACTCTTCTGTTTCAAAAGGATTTCAATTTTTTAAACATATTTGAACTCAAGACTTTTTCTGCATTCAATATGCACCATTCAAAGCCACATCATCACTTTTCAAACCTTTTCTGACTTCATTTGCTATTTTTCATGCATTTCATGATTTATTTTGAGCTAAGATGACCCTGATTATGAAAAGCACTGCAAATGAACTCTGAAATAGTTGAAAATTGGCATGGTATCATAATTTCACCCACGTAGCATGTGCTAAAAAGTTGATAGGGTTACGGCAAACACTGGATGCACTTCGTGTACGAACTGGACAATCTCTTTCGAAGTGTCAGGGTTTTGGACAAAAACTCTTCTGTTACAAAAGGATTTTAATTTTTTAAACATATTTGAACTCAAGACTTTTTCTGCATTCAATATGAACCATTCAAAGCCTCATCACACTTTTCAAACCTTTTCTGACTTCATTTGCTATTTTTCATGCATTTCATGATTTATTTTGAGCTAAGATGACCCTGAGATTGAAAAGCACTGCAAATGAACTCTGAAATGGTTGAAAATTGGCATGGTATCATAATTTCACCGACGTAGCATCTGCTAAAAAGTTGAGAGGGTTACGGCAAAAACTGGATGCACTTCGTGTACAAACTGGACAATCTCTTACGAAGTGTCAGGGTTTTGGCCAAAAACTCTTCAGTTACAAAAGGATTTCAATTTTTTAAACATATTTTCACTCAAGACTTTTTCTGCATTCAATATGCACCATTCAAAGCCACATCATCACTTTTCAAACTTTTTCTGACTTCGTTTGCTATTTTTCTTGCATTTCATAATTTATTTTGAGCTAAGATGACCCTGAGATTGAAAAGCACTGCAAATGAACTCTAAAATGGTTGAAAATTGGCATGGTATCATAATTTCACCCACGTAGTATGTGCTAAAAAGTTGAGAGGGTTACGGCAAAAACTGGATGCAGTTCATGTACGAACGGGACAATCTCTTTCGAAGTGTCAGGGTTTTGGAAAAAACTCTTCTGTTACAAAAGGATTTCAATTTTTTAAACATATTTGAACTCAAGACTTTTTCTGCATTCAATATGCACCATTCAAAGCCACATCATCACTTTTCAAACCTTTTCTGACTTCATTTGCTATTTTTCATGCATTTCATGATTTATTTTTAGCTAAAATGACCCTGAAATGACAAGCACTGCAAATGAACTCTGAAATGGTTGAAA
Source organism: Elymus sibiricus (assembly GCA_039707655.1). Classification (NCBI taxonomy): domain Eukaryota; kingdom Viridiplantae; phylum Streptophyta; class Magnoliopsida; order Poales; family Poaceae; genus Elymus; species Elymus sibiricus. The sequence goes on from CM077675.1 coordinate 26,324,087, forward strand.
GTTGGCATGATATCATCATTTCACCCACATAGCATGTGCTAAAAAGTTGAGAGGGTTACGGCAAAAACTGGATGCACTTCGTGTACGAACTGGACAATCTCTTTCGAAGTGTCAGGGTTTTGGACAAAAACTCTTCTGTTACAAAAGGATTTCAATTTTTTAAACATATTTGAACTCAAGACTTTTTCTGCATTCAATATGCACCATTCAAAGCCACATCATCACATTTCAACCCTTTTCTGACTTCGTTTGCTATTTTTCATGCATTTCATAATTTATTTTGAGCTAAGATGACCCTGAGATTGAAAAGCACTGCAAATGAACTCTGAAATGGTTGAATTTTGGCATGGTATCATAATTTCACCCACGTAGCATGTGCTAAAAAGTTGAGAGGGTTACGACAAAAACTGAATGCACTTCGTGTCCGAAATAGACAATCTCTTTCGAAGCGTTAGGGTTTTTGACGAAAACTCTTCTGTTTCAAAAGGATTTCAATTTTTTAAACATATTTGAACTCAAGACTTTTTCTGCATTCAATATGCACCATTCAAAGCCACATCATCACTTTTCAAACCTTTTCTGACTTCATTTGCTATTTTTCATGCATTTCATGATTTATTTTGAGCTAAGATGACCCTGATTATGAAAAGCACTGCAAGTGAACTCTGAAATAGTTGAAAATTGGCATGGTATCATAATTTCACCCACGTAGCATGTGCTAAAAAGTTGATAGGGTTACGGCAAACACTGGATGCACTTCGTGTACGAACTGGACAATCTCTTTCGAAGTGTCAGGGTTTTGGACAAAAACTCTTCTGTTACAAAAGGATTTTAATTTTTTAAACATATTTGAACTCAAGACTTTTTCTGCATTCAATATGAACCATTCAAAGCCTCATCATCACTTTTCAAACCTTTTCTGACTTCATTTGCTATTTTTCATGCATTTCATGATTTATTTTGAGCTAAGATGACCCTGAGATTGAAAAGCACTGCAAATGAACTCTGAAATGGTTGAAAATTGGCATGGTATCATAATTTCACCGACGTAGCATCTGCTAAAAAGTTGAGAGGGTTACGGCAAAAACTGGATGCACTTCGTGTACAAACTGGACAATCTCTTACGAAGTGTCAGGGTTTTGGCCAAAAACTCTTCAGTTACAAAAGGATTTCAATTTTTTAAACATATTTTCACTCAAGACTTTTTCTGCATTCAATATGCACCATTCAAAGCCACATCATCACTTTTCAAACTTTTTCTGACTTCATTTGCTATTTTTCTTGCATTTCATAATTTATTTTGAGCTAAGATGACCCTGAGATTGAAAAGCACTGCAAATGAACTCTAAAATGGTTGAAAATTGGCATGGTATCATAATTTCACCCACGTAGTATGTGCTAAAAAGTTGAGAGGGTTACGGCAAAAACTGGATGCAGTTCATGTACGAACGGGACAATCTCTTTCGAAGTGTCAGGGTTTTGGAAAAAACTCTTCTGTTACAAAAGGATTTCAATTTTTTAAACATATTTGAACTCAAGACTTTTTCTGCATTCAATATGCACCATTCAAAGCCACATCATCACTTTTCAAACCATTTCTGACTTCATTTGCTATTTTTCATGCATTTCATGATTTATTTTTAGTTAAAATGACCCTGAAATGACAAGCACTGCAAATGAACTCTGAAATGGTTGAAAGTTGGCATGATATCATCATTTCACCCACATAGCATGTGCTAAAAAGTTGAGAGGGTTACGGCAAAAACTGGATGCACTTCGTGTACGAACTGGACAATCTCTTTCGAAGTGTCAGGGTTTTGGACAAAAACTCTTCTGTTACAAAAGGATTTCAATTTTTTAAACATATTTGAACTCAAGACTTTTTCTGCATTCAATATGCACCATTCAAAGCCACATCATCACTTTTCAAACCTTTTCTGACTTCATTTGCTATTTTTCATGCATTTCATGATTTATTTTTAGCTAAAATGACCCTGAAATGACAAGCACTGCAAATGAACTCTGAAATGGTTGAAAGTTGGCATGGTATCATCATTTCACCCGCATAGCATGTGCTAAAAAGTTGAGAGGGTTACGGCAAAAACTGGATGCACTTCGTGGACGAACTGGACAATCTCTTTCGAAGTGTCAAGGTTTTGGACAAAAACTCTTCTGTTACAAAAGGATTTTATTTTTTTAAACATATTTGAACTCAAGACTTTTTCTGCATTCAATATGAACCATTCAAAGCCACATCATCACTTTTCAAACCTTTTCTGACTTCATTTGATATTTTTCATGCATTTCATGATTTATTTTGAGCTAAGATGACCCTGAGATTGAAAAGCACTGCAAATGAACTCTGAAATGGTTGAAAATTGGCATGGTATCATAATTTCACCCACGTAGCATGTGCTAAAAAGTTGAGAGGGTTATGGCAAAAACTGGATGCACTTCGTGTACGAACTGGACAATCTCTTTCGAAGTGTCAGGGTTTTGGACAAAAACTCTTCTGTTACAAAAGGATTTTAATTTTTTAAACATATTTGAACTCAAGACTTTTTCTGCATTCAATATGCACCATTCAAAGCCACATCATCACTTTTCAAACCTTTTCTGACTTCATTTGCTATTTTTCATGCATTTCATGATTTATTTTTAGCTAAAATGACCCTGAAATGACAAGCACTGCAAATGAACTCTGAAATGGTTGAAAGTTGTCATGATATCATCATTTCACCCACATAGGATGTGCTAAAAAGTTGAGAGGGTTACGGCAAAAACTGGATGCACTTCGTGTACGAACTGGACAATCTCTTTCGAAGTGTCAGGGTTTTGGACAAAAACTCTTCTGTTACAAAAGGATTTCAATTTTTTAAACATATTTGAACTCAAGACTTTTTCTGCATTCAATATGCACCATTCAAAGCCACATCATCACTTTTCAAACTTTTTCTGACTTCATTTGCTAATTTTCATGCATTTCATGATTTATTTTTAGCTAAAATGACCCTGAAATGACAAGCACTGCAAATGAACTCTGAAATGGTTGAAAGTTGGCATGATATCATCATTTCACCCACATAGGATGTGCTAAAAAGTTGAGAGGGTTACGGCAAAAACTGGATGCACTTCGTGTACGAACTGGACAATCTCTTTCGAAGTGTCAGGGTTTTGGACAAAAACTCTTCTGTTACAAAAGGATTTCAATTTTTAAACATATTTGAACTCAAGACTTTTTCTGCATTCAATATGCACCATTCAAAGCCACATCATCACTTTTCAAACCTTTTCTGACTTCATTTGCTATTTTTCATGCATTTCATGATTTATTTTTAGCTAAAATGACCCTGAAATGACAAGCATTGCAAATGAACTCTGAAATGGTTGAAAGTTGGCATGATATCATCATTTCACCCACATAGCATGTGCTAAAAAGTTGAGAGGGTTACGGCAAAAACTGGATGCACTTCGTGTACGAACTGGACAATCTCTTTCGAAGTGTCAGGGTTTTGGACAAAAACTCTTCTGTTACAAAAGGATTTTAATTTTTTAAACATATTTGAACTCAAGACTTTTTCTGCATTCAATATGAACCATTCAAAGCCTCATCATCACTTTTCAAACCTTTTCTGACTTCATTTGCTATTTTTCATGCATTTCATGATTTATTTTGAGCTAAGATGACGCTGAGATTGAAAAGCACTGCAAATGAACTCTGAAATGGTTGAAAATTGGCATGGTATCATAATTTCACCGACGTAGCATCTGCTAAAAAGTTGAGAGGGTTACGGCAAAAACTGGATGCACTTCGTGTACAAACTGGACAATCTCTTACGAAGTGTCAGGGTTTTGGCCAAAAACTCTTCAGTTACAAAAGGATTTCAATTTTTTAAACATATTTTCACTCAAGACTTTTTCTGCATTCAATATGCACCATTCAAAGCCACATCATCACTTTTCAAACTTTTTCTGACTTCGTTTGCTATTTTTCTTGCATTTCATAATTTATTTTGAGCTAAGATGACCCTGAGATTGAAAAGCACTGCAAATGAACTCTGAAATGGTTGAAAATTGGCATGGTATCATAATTTCACCCACGTAGTATGTGCTAAAAAGTTGAGAGGGTTACGGCAAAAACTGGATGCAGTTCATGTACGAACGGGACAATCTCTTTCGAAGTGTCAGGGTTTTGGAAAAAACTCTTCTGTTACAAAAGGATTTCAATTTTTTAAACATATTTGAACTCAAGACTTTTTCTGCATTCAATATGCACCATTCAAAGCCACATCATCACTTTTCAAACCTTTTCTGACTTCATTTGCTATTTTTCATGCATTTCATGATTTATTTTTAGCTAAAATGACCCTGAAATGACAAGCACTGCAAATGAACTCTGAAATGGTTGAAAGTTGGCATGATATCATCATTTCACCCACATAGCATGTGCTAAAAAGTTGAGAGGGTTACGGCAAAAACTGGATGCACTTCGTGTACGAACTGGACAATCTCTTTCGAAGTGTCAGGGTTTTGGACAAAAACTCTTCTGTTACAAAAGGATTTCAATTTTTTAAACATATTTGAACTCAAGACTTTTTCTGCATTCAATATGCACCATTCAAAGCCACATCATCACTTTTCAAACCTTTTCTGACTTCATTTGCTATTTTTCATGCATTTCATGATTTATTTTTAGCTAAAATGACCCTGAAATGACAAGCACTGCAAATAAACTCTGAAATGGTTGAAAGTTGGCATGGTATCATCATTTCACCCGCATAGCATGTGCTAAAAAGTTGAGAGGGTTACGGCAAAAACTGGATGCACTTCGTGGACGAACTGGACAATCTCTTTCGAAGTGTCAGGGTTTTGGACAAAAACTCTTCTGTTACAAAAGGATTTTATTTTTTTAAACATATTTGAACTCAAGACTTTTTCTGCATTCAATATGAACCATTCAAAGCCACATCATCACTTTTCAAACCTTTTCTGACTTCATTTGATATTTTTCATGCATTTCATGATTTATTTTGAGCTAAGATGACCCTGATATTGAAAAGCACTGCAAATGAACTCTGAAATGGTTGAAAATTGGCATGGTATCATAATTTCACCCACGTAGCATGTGCTAAAAAGTTGAGAGGGTTATGGCAAAAACTGGATGCACTTCGTGTACGAACTGGACAATCTCTTTCGAAGTGTCAGGGTTTTGGACAAAAACTCTTCTGTTACAAAAGGATTTTAATTTTTTAAACATATTTGAACTCAAGACTTTTTCTGCATTCAATATGAACCATACAAAGCCACATCATCACTTTTCAAACCTTTTCTGACTTCATTTGCTATTTTTCATGCATTTCATGATTTATTTTGAGCTAAGATGACCCTTAGATTGAAAAGCACTGCAAATGAACTCTGAAATGGTTGAAAATTGGCATGGTATCATAATTTCACCCACGTAGCATGTGCTAAAAAGTTGAGAGGGTTACGGCAAAAACTGGATGCACTTCGTGTACGAACTGGACAATCTCTTTCGAAGTGTCGGGGTTTTGGACGAAAACTCTTCTGTTACAAAAGGATTTCAATTTTTTAAACATATTTGAACTCAAGACTTTTTCTGCATTCAATTTCACCCACGTAGTATGTGCTAAAAAGTTGAGAGGGTTACGGCAAAAACTGGATGCAGTTCATGTACGAACGGGACAATCTCTTTCGAAGTGTCAGGGTTTTGGACAAAAACTCTTCTGTTACAAAAGGATTTCAATTTTTTAAACATATTTGAACTCAAGACTTTTTCTGCATTCAATATGCACCATTCAAAGCCACATCATCACTTTTCAAACCTTTTCTGACTTCATTTGCTATTTTTCATGCATTTCATGATTTATTTTTAGCTAAAATGACCCTGAAATGACAAGCACTGCAAATGAACTCTGAAATGGTTGAAAGTTGGCATGATATCATCATTTCACCCACATAGGATGTGCTAAAAAGTTGAGAGGGTTACGGCAAAAACTGGATGCACTTCGTGTACGAACTGGACAATCTCTTTCGAAGTGTCAGGGTTTTGGACAAAAACTCTTCTGTTACAAAAGGATTTCAATTTTTTAAACATATTTGAACTCAAGACTTTTTCTGCATTCAATATGCACCATTCAAAGCCACATCATCACTTTTCAAACCTTTTCTGACTTCATTTGCTATTTTTCATGCATTTCATGATTTATTTTTAGCTAAAATGACCCTGAAATGACAAGCACTGCAAATGAACTCTGAAATGGTTGAAAGTTGGCACGATATCATCATTTCACCCACATAGCATGTGCTAAAAAGTTGAGAGGGTTACGGCAAAAACTGGATGCACTTCGTGTACGAACTGGACAATCTCTTTCGAAGTGTTAGGGTTTTGGACAAAAACTCTTCTATTACAAAAGGATTTCAATTTTTTAAACATATTTTAACTCAAGACTTTTTTTGCATTCAATATGCACCATTCAAAGCCACATTATGACTTTTCAAACTTTTTCTGACTTCATTTGCTATTTTTCATGCATTTCATAATTTATTTTGAGCTAAGATGACCCTGAGATTGAAAAGCACTGCAAATGAACTCTGAAATGGTTGAAAATTGGCATGGTATCATAATTTCACCCACGTAGCATGTGCTAAAACGTTGAGAGGGTTACGGCAAAAACTGGATGCACTTCGTGTACGAACGGGACAATCTCTTTCGAAGTGTCAGGGTTTTGGACAAAAACTCTTCTGTTACAAAACGATTTCAATTTTTTAAACATATTTGAACTCAAGACTTTTTCTGCATTCAATATGCACCATTCAAAGCCACATCATCACTTTTCAAACCTTTTCTGACTTCATTTGCTATTTTTCATGCATTTATAATTTATTTTGACCTAAGATGACCCTGAGATTGAAAAGCACTGCAAATGAACTCTGAAATTGTTGAAAATTGCCATGGTATCATAATTTCACCCACGTAGCATGTGCTAAAAAGTTGAGAGGGTTACGGCAAAAACTGGATGCACTTCGTGTACGAACGGGACAATCTCTTTCGAAGTGTCAGGGTTTTGGACAAAAACTCTTCTGTTACAAAAGGATTTCAATTTTTTAAACATATTTGAAATCAAGACTTTTTCTGCAATCTATATGCACCATTCAAAGCCACATGATCACTTTTCAAACCTTTTCTGACTTCATTTGCTATTTTTCATGCATTTCATGATTTATTTTTAGCTAAAATGACACTGAAATGACAAGCACTGCAAATGAACTCTGAAATGGTTGAAAGTTGGCATGGTATCATCATTTCACCCACATAGCATGTGCTAAAAAGTTGAGAGGGTTACGGCAAAAACTGGATGCACTTCGTGTACGAACTGGACAATCTCTTTCGAAGTGTCACGGTTTTGGACAAAAACTCTTCTGTTACAAAAGGATTTTAATTTTTTAAACATATTTGAACTCAAGACTTTTTCTGCATTCAATATGAACCATTGAAAGCCACATCATCACTTTTCAAACCTTTTCTGACTTCATTTGATATTTTTCTTGCATTTCATGATTTATTTTGAGCTAAGATGACCCTGAGATTGAAAAGCACTGCAAATGAACTCTGAAATGGTTGAAAATTGGCATGGTATCATAATTTCACCCACGTAGCATGTGCTAAAAAGTTGAGAGGGTTATGGCAAAAACTGGATGCACTTCGTGTACGAACTGGACAATCTCTTTCGAAGTGTCAGGGTTTTGGACAAAAACTCTTCTGTTACAAAAGGATTTTAATTTTTTAAACATATTTGAACTCAAGACTTATTCTGCATTCAATATGAACCATTCAAAGCCACATCATCACTTTTCAAACCTTTTCTGACTTCATTTGCTAATTTTCATGCATTTCATGATTTATTTTGAGCTAAGATGACCCAGAGATTGAAAAGCACTGCATATGAACTCTGAAATGGTTGAAAATTGGCATGGTATCATAATTTCACCCACGTAGCATGTGCTAAAAAGTTGAGAGGGTTACGGCAAAAACTGGATGCACTTCGTGTACGAACTGGACAATCTCTTTCGAAGTGTCAGGGTTTTGGACAAAAACTCTTCTGTTACAAAAGGATTTCAATTTTTTAAACATATTTGAACTCAAGACTTTTTCTGCAATCAATATGCACCATTCAAAGCCACATGATCACTTTTCAAACCTTTTCTGACTTCATTTGCTATTTTTCATGCATTTCATGATTTATTTTTAGCTAAAATGACACTGAAATGACAAGCACTGCAAATGAACTCTGAAATGGTTGAAAGTTGGCATGGTATCATCATTTCACCCACATAGCATGTGCTAAAAAGTTGAGAGGGTTACGGCAAAAACTGGATGCACTTCGTGTACGAACTAGACAATCTCTTTCGAAGTGTCAGGGTTTTGGACAAAAACTCTTCTGTTACAAAAGGATTTCAATTTTTTAAACATATTTGAACTCAAGACTTTTTCTGCATTCAATATGCACCATTCAAAGCCACATCATCACTTTTCAACCCTTTTCTGACTTCATTTGCTATTTTTCATGCATTTCATAATTTATTTTGAGCTAAGACGACCTTGAGATTGAAAAGCACTGCAAATGAGCTCTGAAATGGTTGAATTTTGGCATTGTATCATAATTTCAGCCACGTAGCATGTGCTAAAAAGTTGAGAGGGTTACGAAAAAAACTGGATGCACTTCGTGTCCGAACTAGACAATCTCTTTCGAAGTGTTAGGGTTTTGGACGAAAACTCTTCTGTTTCAAAAGGATTTCAATTTTTTAAACATATTTGAACTCAAGATTTTTTTGGCATTCAATATGCACCATTCAAAGCCACATCATTACTTTTCAAACCTTTTCTGACTTCATTTGCTATTTTTCATGCATTTCATGATTTATTTTGAGCTAAGATGACCCTGTGATTGAAAAGCACTGCAAATGAACACTGAAATGGTTGAAAATTGGCATGGTATCATAATTTCACCCACGTAGCATGTGCAAAAACGTTGAGAGGGTTACGGCAAAAACTGGATGCACTTTGTGTACGAACGGGACAATCTCTTTCGAAGTGTCAGGGTTTTGGACAAAAACTCTTCTGTTACACAAGGATTTCAATTTTTTAAACATATTTCAACTCAAGACTTTTTCTGCATTCAATATGAACCATTCAAAGCCACATCATCACTTTTCAAACCTTTTCTGACTTCATTTGATATTTTTCATGCATTTCATGATTTATTTTGAGCTAAGATGACCCTGAGATTGAAAAGCAATGCAAATGAACTCTGAAATGGTTGAAAATTGGCATGGTATCATAATTTCACCCACGTAGCATGTGCTAAAAAGTTGAGAGGGTTATGGCAAAAACTGGATGCACTTCGTGTACGAACTGGACAATCTCTTTCGAAGTGTCAGGGTTTTGGACAAAAACTCTTCTGTTACAAAAGGATTTTAATTTTTTAAACATATTTGAACTCAAGACTTTTTCTGCATTCAATATGCACCATTCAAAGCCACATCATCACTTTTCAAACCTTTTCTGACTTCGTTTGCTATTTTTCATGCATTTCATAATTTATTTTGAGCTAAGATGACCCTGAGATTGAATAGCACTGCAAATGAACTCTGAAATGGTTGAAAATTGGCATGGTATCATAATTTCACCCACGTAGCATGTGCTAAAAAGTTGAGAGGGTTACGGCAAAAACTGGATGCACTTCGTGTACGAAGGGGACAATCTCTTTCGAAGTGTCAGGGTTTTGGACAAAAACTCTTCTGTTACAAAAGGATTTCAATTTTTTAAACATATTTGAACTCAAGACTTTTTCTGCATTCAATATGCACTATTCAAAGCCACATCATCACTTTTCAAACCTTTTCTGACTTCATTTGCTATTTTTCATGCATTTCATGATTTATTTTTAGCTAAAATGACCCAGAAATGACAAGCACTGCAAATGAACTCTGAAATGGTTGAAAGTTGGCATGGTATCATCATTTCACCCACATAGCATGTGCCAAAAAGTAGAGAGGGTTACGGCAAAAACTGGATGCACTTCGTGTACAAACTGGACAATCTCTTTCGAAGTGTGAGGGTTTTAGCCAAAAACTCTTCTGTTACAAAAGGATTTCAATTTTTTAACCTATTTGAAGTCAAGACTTTTTTTGCATTCAATATGCACCATTCAAAGCCACATCATCACTTTTCAAACCATTTCTGACTTCATTTGCTCTTTTTCATGCATTTCATGATTTATTTTGAGCTAAGATGAGCCTGAGATTGAAAAGCACTGCAAATGAACTCTGAAATGTTTGAAAATTGGCATGGTATCATAATTTCACCCATGTAGCATGTGCTAAAAAGTTGAGAGGGTTACGGCAAAAACTGGATGCACTTCGTGTACGAACTGGACAATCTCTTTCGAAGTGTCAGGGTTTTGGACAAAAACTCTTCTGTTACAAAAGGATTTAAATTTTTTAAACATATTTGAACTCAAGACTTTTTCTGCATTCAATATGTACCATTCAAAGCCACATCATCACTTTTCAAACCTTTTCTGACTTCATTTGCTATTTTTCATGCATTTCATGATTTATTTTGAGCTAAGATGACCCTGAGATTGAAAAGCACTGCAAATGAACTCTGAAATGGTTGAAAATTGGCATGGTATCATAATTTCACCCACGTAGCATGTGCTAAAAATTTGAGAGGGTTACGGCAAAAACTGGATGCACTTCGTGTACGAACTGGACAATCTCTTTCGAAGTGTCAGTGTTTTGGACAAAAATTCTTCTGTTACAAAAGGATTTCAATTTTTTAAACATATTTGAACTCAAGACTTTTTCTGCATTCAATATGAACCATTCAAAGCCACATCATCACTTTTCAAACCTTTTCTGACTTCATTTGCTATTTTTCATGCATTTCATGATTTATTTTGAGCTAAGATGACCCTGATTATGAAAAGCACTGCAAATGAACTCTGAAATAGTTGAAAATTGGCATGGTATCATAATTTCACCCACGTAGCATGTGCTAAAAAGTTGATAGGGTTACGGCAAACACTGTATGCACTTCGTGTACGAACTGGACAATCTCTTTCGAAGTGTCAGGGTTTTGGACAAAAACTCTTCTGTTACAAAAGGATTTTAATTTTTTAAACATATTTGAACTCAAGACTTTTTCTGCATTCAATATGAACCATTCAAAGCCTCATCATCACTTTTCAAACCTTTTCTGACTTCATTTGCTATTTTTCATGCATTTCATGATTTATTTTGAGCTAAGATGACCCTGAGATTGAAAAGCACTGCAAATGAACTCTGAAATGGTTGAAAATTGGCATGGTATCATAATTTCACCGACGTAGCATCTGCTACAAAGTTGAGAGGGTTACGGCAAAAACTGGATGCACTTCGTGTACAAACTGGACAATCTCTTACGAAGTGTCAGGGTTTTGGCCAAAAACTCTTCTGTTACAAAAGGATTTCAATTTTTTAAACATATTTTCACTCAAGACTTTTTCTGCATTCAATATGCACCATTCAAAGCCACATCATCACTTTTCAAACTTTTTCTGACTTCGTTTGCTATTTTTCTTGCATTTCATAATTTATTTTGAGCTAAGATGACCCTGAGATTGAAAAGCATTGCAAATGAACTCTAAAATGGTTGAAAATTGGCATGGTATCATAATTTCACCCACGTAGTATGTGCTAAAAAGTTGAGAGGGTTACGGCAAAAACTGGATGCAGTTCATGTACGAACGGGACAATCTCTTTCGAAGTGTCAGGGTTTTGGAAAAAACTCTTCTGTTACAAAAGGATTTCAATTTTTTAAACATATTTGAAATCAAGACTTTTTCTGCATTCAATATGCACCATTCAAAGCCACATCATCACTTTTCAAACCTTTTCTGACTTCATTTGCTATTTTTCATGCATTTCATGATTTATTTTTAGCTAAAATGACCCTGAAATGACAAGCACTGCAAATGAACTCTGAAATGGTTGAAAGTTGGCATGATATCATCATTTCACCCACATAGCATGTGCTAAAAAGTCAAGAGGGTTACGGCAAAAACTGGATGCACTTCGTGTACGAAGTGGACAATCTCTTTCGATGTGTCAGGGTTTTGGACAAAAATTCTTCTGTTACAAAAGGATTTCAATTTTTTAAACATATTTGAACTCAAGACTTTTTCTGCATTCAATATGCACCATTCAAAGCCACATCATCACTTTTCAAACCTTTTCTGACTTCATTTGCTATTTTTCATGCATTTCATGATTTATTTTTAGCTAAAATGACCCTGAAATGACAAGCACTGCAAATGAACTCTGAAATGGTTGAAAGTTGGCATGGTATCATCATGTCACCCGCATAGCATGTGCTAAAAAGTTGAGAGGGTTACGGCAAAAACTGGATACACTTCGTGGACGAACTGGACAATCTCTTTCGAAGTGTCAGGGTTTTGGACAAAAACTCTTCTGTTACAAAAGGATTTTATTTTTTTAAACATATTTGAACTCAAGACTTTTTCTGCATTCAATATGAACCATTCAAAGCCACATCATCACTTTTCAAACCTTTTCTGACTTCATTTGATATTTTTCATGCATTTCATGATTTATTTTGAGCTAAGATGACCCTGAGATTGAAAAGCACTGCAAATGAACTCTGAAATGGTTGAAAATTGGCATGGTATCATAATTTCACCCACGTAGCATGTGCTAAAAATATGAGAGGGTTATGGCAACAACTGGATGCACTTCGTGTACGAACTGGACAATCTCTTTCGAAGTGTCAGGGTTTTGGACAAAAACTCTTCTGTTACAAAAGGATTTTAATTTTTTAAACATATTTGAACTCAAGACTTTTTCTGCATTCAATATGAACCATACAAAGCCACATCATCACTTTTCAAACCTTTTCTGACTTCATTTGCTATTTTTCATGCATTTCATGATTTATTTTGAGCTAAGATGACCCTTAGATTGAAAAAGCACTGCAAATGAACTCTGAAATGGTTGAAAATTGGCATGGTATCATAATTTCACCCACGTAGCATGTGCTAAAAAGTTGAGAGGGTTACGGCAAAAACTGGATGCACTTCGTGTACGAACTGGACAATCTCTTTCGAAGTGTCGGGGTTTTGGACGAAAACTCTTCTGTTACAAAAGGATTTCAATTTTTTAAACATATTTGAACTCAAGACTTTTTCTGCATTCAATTTCACCCACGTAGTATGTGCTAAAAAGTTGAGAGGGTTACGGCAAAAACTGGATGCAGTTCATGTACGAACGGGACAATCTCTTTCGAAGTGTCAGGGTTTTGGACAAAAACTCTTCTGTTACAAAAGGATTTCAATTTTTTAAACATATTTGAACTCAAGACTTTTTCTGCATTCAATATGCACCATTCAAAGCCACATCATCACTTTTCAAACCTTTTCTGACTTCATTTGCTATTTTTCATGCATTTCATGATTTATTTTTAGCTAAAATGACCCTGAAATGACAAGCACTGCAAATGAACTCTGAAATGGTTGAAAGTTGGCATGATATCATCATTTCACCCACATAGCATGTGCTAAAAAGTTGAGAGGGTTACGGCAAAAACTGGATGCACTTCGTGTACGAACTGGACAATCTCTTTCGAAGTGTCAGGGTTTTGGACAAAAACTCTTCTGTTACAAAAGGATTTTAATTTTTTAAACATATTTGAACTCAAGACTTTTTCTGCATTCAATATGCACCATTCAAAGCCACATCATCACTTTTCAACCCTTTTCTGACTTCATTTGCTATTTTTCATGCATTTCATAATTTATTTTGAGCTAAGATGACCCTGAGATTGAAAAGCACTGCAAATGAGCTCTGAAATGGTTGAATTTTGGCATTGTATCATAATTTCACCCACGTAGCATGTGCTAAAAAGTTGAGAGGGTTACGACAAAAACTGGATGCACTTCGTGTCCGAACTAGACAATCTCTTTCGAAGTGTTAGGGTTTTGGACGAAAACTCTTCTGTTTCAAAAGGATTTCAATTTTTTAAACATATTTGAACTCAAGATTTTTTCTGCATTCAATATGCACCATTCAAAGCCACATCATCACTTTTCAAACCTTTTCTGACTTCATTTGCTATTTTTCATGCATTTCATGATTTATTTTGAGCTAAGATGACCCTGAGATTGAAAAGCACTGCAAATGAACTCTGAAATGGTTGAAAATTGGCATGGTATCATAATTTCACCCACGTAGCATGTGCAAAAACGTTGAGAGGGTTACGGCAAAAACTGGATGCATTTCGTGTACGAACGGGACAATCTCTTTCGAAGTGTCAGGGTTTTGGACAAAAACTCTTCTGTTACAAAAGGATTTCAATTTTTTAAACATATTTCAACTCAAGACTTTTTCTGCATTCAATATGAACCATTCAAAGCCACATCATCACTTTTCAAACCTTTTCTGACTTCATTTGATATTTTTCATGCATTTCATGATTTATTTTGAGCTAAGATGACCCTGAGATTGAAAAGCACTGCAAATGAACTCTGAAATGGTTGAAAATTGGCATGGTATCATAATTTCACCCACGTAGCATGTGCTAAAAAGTTGAGAGGGTTATGGCAAAAACTGGATGCACTTCGTGTACGAACTGGACAATCTCTTTCGAAGTGTCAGGGTTTTGGACAAAAACTCTTCTGTTACAAAAGGATTTTAATTTTTTAAACATATTTGAACTCAAGACTTTTTCTGCATTCAATATGCACCATTCAAAGCCACATCATCACTTTTCAACCCTTTTCTGACTTCATTTGCTATTTTTCATGCATTTCATAATTTATTTTGAGCTAAGATGACCCTGAGATTGAAAAGCACTGCAAATGAGCTCTGAAATGGTTGAATTTTGGCATTGTATCATAATTTCACCCACGTAGCATGTGCTAAAAAGTTGAGAGGGTTACGACAAAAACTGGATGCACTTCGTGTCCGAACTAGACAATCTCTTTCGAAGTGTTAGGGTTTTGGACGAAAACTCTTCTGTTTCAAAAGGATTTCAATTTTTTAAACATATTTGAACTCAAGATTTTTTCTGCATTCAATATGCACCATTCAAAGCCACATCATCACTTTTCAAACCTTTTCTGACTTCATTTGCTATTTTTCATGCATTTCATGATTTATTTTGAGCTAAGATGACCCTGAGATTGAAAAGCACTGCAAATGAACTCTGAAATGGTTGAAAATTGGCATGGTATCATAATTTCACCCACGTAGCATGTGCAAAAACGTTGAGAGGGTTACGGCAAAAACTGGATGCATTTCGTGTACGAACGGGACAATCTCTTTCGAAGTGTCAGGGTTTTGGACAAAAACTCTTCTGTTACAAAAGGATTTCAATTTTTTAAACATATTTCAACTCAAGACTTTTTCTGCATTCAATATGAACCATTCAAAGCCACATCATCACTTTTCAAACCTTTTCTGACTTCATTTGATATTTTTCATGCATTTCATGATTTATTTTGAGCTAAGATGACCCTGAGATTGAAAAGCACTGCAAATGAACTCTGAAATGGTTGAAAATTGGCATGGTATCATAATTTCACCCACGTAGCATGTGCTAAAAAGTTGAGAGGGTTATGGCAAAAACTGGATGCACTTCGTGTACGAACTGGACAATCTCTTTCGAAGTGTCAGGGTTTTGGACAAAAACTCTTCTGTTACAAAAGGATTTTAATTTTTTAAACATATTTGAACTCAAGACTTTTTCTGCATTCAATATGCACCATTCAAAGCCACATCATCACTTTTCAAACCTTTTCTGACTTCGTTTGCTATTTTGCATGCATTTCATAATTTATTTTGAGCTAAGATGACCCTGAGATTGAAAAGCACTGCAAATGAACTCTGAAATGGTTGAAAATTGGCATGCTATCATAATTTCACCCACGTAGCATGTGCTAAAAAGTTGAGAGGGTTACGGCAAAAACTGGATGCACTTCGTGTACGAAGGGGAAAATCTCTTTCGAAGTGTCAGGGTTTTGGACAAAAACTCTTCTGTTACAAAAGGATTTCAATTTTTTAAACATATTTGAACTCAAGACTTTTTCTGCATTCAATATGCACTATTCAAAGCCACATCATCACTTTTCAAACCTTTTCTGACTTCATTTGCTATTTTTCATGCATTTCATGATTTATTTTTAGCTAAAATGACACAGAAATGACAAGCACTGCAAATGAACTCTGAAATGGTTGAAAGTTGGCATGGTATCATCATTTCACCCACATAGCATGTGCCAAAAAGTTGAGAGGGTTACGGCAAAAACTGGATGCACTTCGTGTACAAACTGGACAATCTCTTTCGAAGTGTCAGGGTTTTAGCCAAAAACTCTTCTGTTACAAAAGGATTTCAATTTTTTCACCTATTTGAAGTCAAGACTTTTTCTGCATTCAATATGCACCATTCAAAGCCACATCATCACTTTTCAAACCATTTCTGACTTCATTTGCTCTTTTTCATGCATTTCATGATTTATTTTGAGCTAAGATGAGCCTGAGATTGAAAAGCACTGCAAATGAACTCTGAAATGTTTGAAAATTGGCATGGTATCATAATTTCACCCACGTAGCATGTGCTAAAAAGTTGAGAGGGTTACGGCAAAAACTGGATGCACTTCGTGTACGAACTGGACAATCTCTTTCGAAGTGTCAAGGTTTTGGACAAAAACTCTTCTGTTACAAAAGGATTTCAATTTTTTAAACATATTTGAACTCAAGACTTTTTCTGCATTCAATATGCACCATTCAAAGCCACATCATCACTTTTCAAACCTTTTCTGACTTCATTTGCTATTTTTCATGCATTTCATGATTTATTTTTAGCTAAAATGACCCTGAAATGACAAGCACTGCAAATGAACTCTGAAATGGTTGAAAGTTGGCATGGTATCATCATTTCACCCACATAGCATGTGCTAAAAAGTTGAGAGGGTTACGGCAAAAACTAGATGCACTTCGTATAAGAACTGGACAATCTCTTTCGAAGTGTCAGGGTTTTGGACAAAAACTCTCCTGTTACAAAAGGATTTTAATTTTTAAACATATTTGAACTCAAGACTTTTTCTGCATTCAATATGCACCATTCAAAGCCACATCATCACTTTTCAACCCTTTTCTGACTTCATTTGCTATTTTTCATGCATTTCATAATTTATTTTGAGCTAAGATGACCCTGAGATTGAAAAGCACTGCAAATGAGCTCTGAAATGGTTGAATTTTGGCATTGTATCATAATTTCACCCACGTAGCATGTGCTAAAAAGTTGAGAGGGTTACGACAAAAACTGGATGCACTTCGTGTCCGAACTAGACAATATCTTTCGAAGTGTTAGGGTTTTGGACGAAAACTCTTCTGTTTCAAAAGGATTTCAATTTTTTAAACATATTTGAACTCAAGATTTTTTCTGCATTCAATATGCACCATTCAAAGCCACATCATCACTTTTTAAACCTTTTCTGACTTCATTTACTATTTTTCATGCATTTATGATTTATTTTGAGCTAAGATGACCCTGAGATTGAAAAGCACTGCAAATGAACTCTGAAATGGTTGAAAATTGGCATGGTATCATAATTTCACCCACGTAGCATGTGCAAAAATGTTGAGAGGGTTACGGCAAAAACTGGATGCACTTCGTGTACGAACGGGACAATCTCTTTCGAAGTGTCAGGGTTTTTGACAAAAACTCTTCTGTTACAAAAGGATTTCAATTTTTTAAACATATTTCAACTCAAGACTTTTTCTGCATTCAATATGAACCATTCAAAGCCACATCATCACGTTTCAAAACTTTTCTGACTTCATTTGATATTTTTCATGCATTTCATGATTTATTTTGAGCTAAGATGACCCTGAGATTGAAAAGCACTGCAAATGAACTCTGAAATGGTTGAAAATTGGCATGGTATCATAATTTCACCCACGTAGCATGTGCTAAAAAGTTGAGAGGGTTATGGCAAAAACTGGATGCACTTCGTGTACGAACTGGACAATCTCTTTCGAAGTGTCAGGGTTTTGGACAAAAACTCTTCTGTTACAAAAGGATTTTAATTTTTTAAACATATTTGAACTCAAGACTTTTTCTGCATTCAATATGCACCATTCAAAGCCACATCATCACTTTTCAAACCTTTTCTGACTTCGTTTGCTATTTTTCATGCATTTCATAATTTATTTTGAGCTAAGATGACCCTGAGATTGAAAAGCACTGCAAATGAACTCTGAAATGGTTGAAAATTGGCATGCTATCATAATTTCACCCACGTAGCATGTGCTAAAAAGTTGAGATGGTTACGGCAAAAACTGGATGCACTTCGTGTACGAAGGGGACAATCTCTTTCGAAGTGTCAGGGTTTTGGACAAAAACTCTTCTGTTACAAAAGGATTTCAATTTTCTAAACATATTTGAACTCAAGACTTTTTCTGCATTCAATATGCACTATTCAAAGCCACATCATCACTTTTCAAACCTTTTCTGACTTCATTTGCTATTTTTCATGCATTTCATGATTTATTTTTAGCTAAAATGACCCAGAAATGACAAGCACTGCAAATGAACTCTTAAATGGTTGAAAGTTGGCATGGTATCATCATTTCACCCACATAGCATGTGCCAAAAAGTTGAGAGGGTTACGGCAAAAACTGGATGCACTTCGTGTACAAACTGGACAATCTCTTTCGAAGTGTCAGGGTTTTAGCCAAAAACTCTTCTGTTACAAAAGGATTTCAATTTTTTAACCTATTTGAAGTCAAGACTTTTTCTGCATTCAATATGCACCATTCAAAGCCACATCATCACTTTTCAAACCATTTCTGACTTCATTTGCTCTTTTTCGTGCATTTCATGATTTATTTTGAGCTAAGATGAGCCTGAGATTGAAAAGCACTGCAAATGAACTCTGAAATGTTTGAAAATTGGCATGGTATCATAATTTCACCCACGTAGCATGTGCTAAAAAGTTGAGAGGGTTGCGGCAAAAGCTGGATGCACTTCGTGTACGAACTGGACAATCTCTTTCGAAGTGTCAGTGTTTTGGACAAAAATTCTTCTGTTACAAAAGGATTTCAATTTTTTAAACATATTTGAACTCAAGACTTTTTCTGCATTCAATATGAACCATTCAAAGCCACATCATCACTTTTCAAACCTTTTCTGACTTCATTTGCTATTTTTCATGCATTTCATGATTTATTTTGAGCTAAGATGACCCTGAGATTGAAAAGCACTGCAAATGAACTCTGAAATGGTTGAAAATTGGCATGGTATCATAATTTCACCCACGTAGCATGTGCTAAAAATTTGAGAGGGTTACGGCAAAAACTGGATGCACTTCGTGAACGAACTGGACAATCTCTTTCGAAGTGTCTGGGTTTTGGACGAAAACTCTTCTGTTACAAAAGGATTTCAATTTTTAAAACATATTTGAACTCAAGACTTTTTCTGCATTCAATATGCACCATTGAAAGCCGCATCATCACTTTTCAAACCTTTTCTGACTTCATTTGATATTTTTCATGCATTTCATGATTTATTTTGAGCTAAGATGACCCTGAGATTGAAAAGCACTGCAAATGAACTCTGAAATGGTTGAAAATTGGCATGGTATCATAATTTCACCCACGTAGCATGTGCTAAAATTTTGAGAGGGTTACGGCAAAAACTGGATGCACTTCGTGAACGAACTGGACAATCTCTTTCGAAGTGTCTGGGTTTTGGACGAAAACTCTTCTGTTACAAAAGGATTTCAATTTTTTAAACATATTTGAACTCAAGACTTTTTCTGCATTCAATATGAACCATTGAAAGCCGCATCATCACTTTTCAAACCTTTTCTGACTTCATTTGATATTTTTCATGCATTTCATGATTTATTTTGAGCTAAGATGACCCTGAGATTGAAAAGCACTGCAAATGAACTCTGAAATGGTTGAAAATTGGCATGGTATCATAATTTCACCCACGTAGCATGTGCTAAAAAGTTGAGAGGGTTATGGCAAAAACTGGATGCACTTCGTGTACGAACTGGACAATCTCTTTCGAAGTGTCAGGGTTTTGGACAAAAACTCTTCTGTTACAAAAGGATTTTAATTTTTTAAACATATTTGAACTCAAGACTTTTTCTGCATTCAATATGCACCATTCAAAGCCACATCATCACTTTTCAAACCTTTTCTGACTTCGTTTGCTATTTTTCATGCATTTCATAATTTATTTTGAGCTAAGATGACCCTGAGATTGAAAAGCACTGCAAATGAACTCTGAAATGGTTGAAAATTGGCATGCTATCATAATTTCACCCACGTAGCATGTGCTAAAAAGTTGAGATGGTTACGGCAAAAACTGGATGCACTTCGTGTACGAAGGGGACAATCTCTTTCGAAGTGTCAGGGTTTTGGACAAAAACTCTTCTGTTACAAAAGGATTTCAATTTTCTAAACATATTTGAACTCAAGACTTTTTCTGCATTCAATATGCACTATTCAAAGCCACATCATCACTTTTCAAACCTTTTCTGACTTCATTTGCTATTTTTCATGCATTTCATGATTTATTTTTAGCTAAAATGACCCAGAAATGACAAGCACTGCAAATGAACTCTTAAATGGTTGAAAGTTGGCATGGTATCATCATTTCACCCACATAGCATGTGCCAAAAAGTTGAGAGGGTTACGGCAAAAACTGGATGCACTTCGTGTACAAACTGGACAATCTCTTTCGAAGTGTCAGGGTTTTAGCCAAAAACTCTTCTGTTACAAAAGGATTTCAATTTTTTAACCTATTTGAAGTCAAGACTTTTTCTGCATTCAATATGCACCATTCAAAGCCACATCATCACTTTTCAAACCATTTCTGACTTCATTTGCTCTTTTTCGTGCATTTCATGATTTATTTTGAGCTAAGATGAGCCTGAGATTGAAAAGCACTGCAAATGAACTCTGAAATGTTTGAAAATTGGCATGGTATCATAATTTCACCCACGTAGCATGTGCTAAAAAGTTGAGAGGGTTACGGCAAAAGCTGGATGCACTTCGTGTACGAACTGGACAATCTCTTTCGAAGTGTCAGTGTTTTGGACAAAAATTCTTCTGTTACAAAAGGATTTCAATTTTTTAAACATATTTGAACTCAAGACTTTTTCTGCATTCAATATGAACCATTCAAAGCCACATCATCACTTTTCAAACCTTTTCTGACTTCATTTGCTATTTTTCATGCATTTCATGATTTATTTTGAGCTAAGATGACCCTGAGATTGAAAAGCACTGCAAATGAACTCTGAAATGGTTGAAAATTGGCATGGTATCATAATTTCACCCACGTAGCATGTGCTAAAAATTTGAGAGGGTTACGGCAAAAACTGGATGCACTTCGTGAACGAACTGGACAATCTCTTTCGAAGTGTCTGGGTTTTGGACGAAAACTCTTCTGTTACAAAAGGATTTCAATTTTTTAAACATATTTGAACTCAAGACTTTTTCTGCATTCAATATGAACCATTGAAAGCCGCATCATCACTTTTCAAACCTTTTCTGACTTCA
This sequence comes from Elymus sibiricus, assembly GCA_039707655.1. Taxonomy (NCBI): domain Eukaryota; kingdom Viridiplantae; phylum Streptophyta; class Magnoliopsida; order Poales; family Poaceae; genus Elymus; species Elymus sibiricus. The sequence continues at coordinate 26,345,744 of CM077675.1, forward strand.
TTTGACATTTTTCATGCATTTCATGATTTATTTTGAGCTAAGATGACCCTGAGATTGAAAAGCACTGCAAATGAACTCTGAAATGGTTGAAAATTGGCATGGTATCATAATTTCACCCACGTAGCATGTGCTAAAATTTTGAGAGGGTTACGGCAAAAACTGGATGCACTTCGTGAACGAACTGGACAATCTCTTTCGAAGTGTCTGGGTTTTGGACGAAAACTCTTCTGTTACAAAAGGATTTCAATTTTTTAAACATATTTGAACTCAAGACTTTTTCTGCATTCAATATGCACCATTCAAAGCCACATCATCACTTTTCAAACCTTTTCTGACTTCGTTTGCTATTTTTCATGCATTTCATAATTTATTTTGAGCTAAGATGACCCTGAGATTGAAAAGCACTGCAAATGAACTCTGAAATGGTTGAAAATTGGCATGCTATCATAATTTCACCCACGTAGCATGTGCTAAAAAGTTGAGATGGTTACGGCAAAAACTGGATGCACTTCGTGTACGAAGGGGACAATCTCTTTCGAAGTGTCAGGGTTTTGGACAAAAACTCTTCTGTTACAAAAGGATTTCAATTTTTTAACCTATTTGAAGTCAAGACTTTTTCTGCATTCAATATGCACCATTCAAAGCCACATCATCACTTTTCAAACCATTTCTGACTTCATTTGCTCTTTTTCGTGCATTTCATGATTTATTTTGAGCTAAGATGAGCCTGAGATTGAAAAGCACTGCAAATGAACTCTGAAATGTTTGAAAATTGGCATGGTATCATAATTTCACCCACGTAGCATGTGCTAAAAAGTTGAGAGGGTTACGGCAAAAGCTGGATGCACTTCGTGTACGAACTGGACAATCTCTTTCGAAGTGTCAGTGTTTTGGACAAAAATTCTTCTGTTACAAAAGGATTTCAATTTTTTAAACATATTTGAACTCAAGACTTTTTCTGCATTCAATATGAACCATTCAAAGCCACATCATCACTTTTCAAACCTTTTCTGACTTCATTTGCTATTTTTCAAGCATTTCATGATTTATTTTGAGCTAAGATGACCCTGAGATTGAAAAGCACTGCAAATGAACTCTCAAATGGTTGAAAATTGGCATGGTATCATAATTTCACCCACGTAGCATGTGCTAAAAATTTGAGAGGGTTACGGCAAAAACTGGATGCACTTCGTGAACGAACTGGACAATCTCTTTCGAAGTGTCTGGGTTTTGGACGAAAACTCTTCTGTTACAAAAGGATTTCAATTTTTTAAACATATTTGAACTCAAGACTTTTTCTGCATTCAATATGAACCATTGAAAGCCGCATCATCACTTTTCAAACCTTTTCTGACTTCATTTGATATTTTTCATGCATTTCATGATTTATTTTGAGCTAAGATGACCCTGAGATTGAAAAGCACTGCAAATGAACTCTGAAATGGTTGAAAATTGGCATGGTATCATAATTTCACCCACGTAGCATGTGCTAAAATTTTGAGAGGGTTACGGCAAAAACTGGATGCACTTCGTGAACGAACTGGACAATCTCTTTCGAAGTGTCTGGGTTTTGGACGAAAACTCTTCTGTTACAAAAGGATTTCAATTTTTTAAACATATTTGAACTCAAGACTTTTTCTGCATTCAATATGCACCATTCAAAGCCACATCATCACTTTTCAAACCTTTTCTGACTTCGTTTGCTATTTTTCATGCATTTCATAATTTATTTTGAGCTAAGATGACCCTGAGATTGAAAAGCACTGCAAATGAACTCTGAAATGGTTGAAAATTGGCATGCTATCATAATTTCACCCACGTAGCATGTGCTAAAAAGTTGAGATGGTTACGGCAAAAACTGGATGCACTTCGTGTACGAAGGGGACAATCTCTTTCGAAGTGTCAGGGTTTTGGACAAAAACTCTTCTGTTACAAAAGGATTTCAATTTTCTAAACATATTTGAACTCAAGACTTTTTCTGCATTCAATATGCACTATTCAAAGCCACATCATCACTTTTCAAACCTTTTCTGACTTCATTTGCTATTTTTCATGCATTTCATGATTTATTTTTAGCTAAAATGACCCAGAAATGACAAGCACTTCAAATGAACTCTTAAATGGTTGAAAGTTGGCATGGTATCATCATTTCACCCACATAGCATGTGCCAAAAAGTTGAGAGGGTTACGGCAAAAACTGGATGCACTTCGTGTACAAACTGGACAATCTCTTTCGAAGTGTCAGGGTTTTAGCCAAAAACTCTTCTGTTACAAAAGGATTTCAATTTTTTAACCTATTTGAAGTCAAGACTTTTTCTGCATTCAATATGCACCATTCAAAGCCACATCATCACTTTTCAAACCATTTCTGACTTCATTTGCTCTTTTTCGTGCATTTCATGATTTATTTTGAGCTAAGATGAGCCTGAGATTGAAAAGCACTGCAAATGAACTCTGAAATGTTTGAAAATTGGCATGGTATCATAATTTCACCCACGTAGCATGTGCTAAAAAGTTGAGAGGGTTACGGCAAAAGCTGGATGCACTTCGTGTACGAACTGGACAATCTCTTTCGAAGTGTCAGTGTTTTGGACAAAAATTCTTCTGTTACAAAAGGATTTCAATTTTTTAAACATATTTGAACTCAAGACTTTTTCTGCATTCAATATGAACCATTCAAAGCCACATCATCACTTTTCAAACCTTTTCTGACTTCATTTGCTATTTTTCATGCATTTCATGATTTATTTTGAGCTAAGATGACCCTGAGATTGAAAAGCACTGCAAATGAACTCTGAAATGGTTGAAAATTGGCATGGTATCATAATTTCACCCACGTAGCATGTGCTAAAAATTTGAGAGGGTTACGGCAAAAACTGGATGCACTTCGTGAACGAACTGGACAATCTCTTTCGAAGTGTCTGGGTTTTGGACGAAAACTCTTCTGTTACAAAAGGATTTCAATTTTTTAAACATATTTGAACTCAAGACTTTTTCTGCATTCAATATGAACCATTGAAAGCCGCATCATCACTTTTCAAACCTTTTCTGACTTCATTTGATATTTTTCATGCATTTCATGATTTATTTTGAGCTAAGATGACCCTGAGATTGAAAAGCACTGCAAATGAACTCTGAAATGGTTGAAAATTGGCATGGTATCATAATTTCACCCACGTAGCATGTGCTAAAATTTTGAGAGGGTTACGGCAAAAACTGGATGCACTTCGTGAACGAACTGGACAATCTCTTTCGAAGTGTCTGGGTTTTGGACGAAAACTCTTCTGTTACAAAAGGATTTCAATTTTTTAAACATATTTGAACTCAAGACTTTTTCTGCATTCAATATGCACCATTCAAAGCCACATCATCACTTTTCAAACCTTTTCTGACTTCGTTTGCTATTTTTCATGCATTTCATAATTTATTTTGAGCTAAGATGACCCTGAGATTGAAAAGCACTGCAAATGAACTCTGAAATGGTTGAAAATTGGCATGCTATCATAATTTCACCCACGTAGCATGTGCTAAAAAGTTGAGATGGTTACGGCAAAAACTGGATGCACTTCGTGTACGAAGGGGACAATCTCTTTCGAAGTGTCAGGGTTTTGGACAAAAACTCTTCTGTTACAAAAGGATTTCAATTTTCTAAACATATTTGAACTCAAGACTTTTTCTGCATTCAATATGCACTATTCAAAGCCACATCATCACTTTTCAAACCTTTTCTGACTTCATTTGCTATTTTTCATGCATTTCATGATTTATTTTTAGCTAAAATGACCCAGAAATGACAAGCACTTCAAATGAACTCTTAAATGGTTGAAAGTTGGCATGGTATCATCATTTCACCCACATAGCATGTGCCAAAAAGTTGAGAGGGTTACGGCAAAAACTGGATGCACTTCGTGTACAAACTGGACAATCTCTTTCGAAGTGTCAGGGTTTTAGCCAAAAACTCTTCTGTTACAAAAGGATTTCAATTTTTTAACCTATTTGAAGTCAAGACTTTTTCTGCATTCAATATGCACCATTCAAAGCCACATCATCACTTTTCAAACCATTTCTGACTTCATTTGCTCTTTTTCGTGCATTTCATGATTTATTTTGAGCTAAGATGAGCCTGAGATTGAAAAGCACTGCAAATGAACTCTGAAATGTTTGAAAATTGGCATGGTATCATAATTTCACCCACGTAGCATGTGCTAAAAAGTTGAGAGGGTTACGGCAAAAGCTGGATGCACTTCGTGTACGAACTGGACAATCTCTTTCGAAGTGTCAGTGTTTTGGACAAAAATTCTTCTGTTACAAAAGGATTTCAATTTTTTAAACATATTTGAACTCAAGACTTTTTCTTCATTCAATATGAACCATTCAAAGCCACATCATCACTTTTCAAACCTTTTCTGACTTCATTTGCTATTTTTCATGCATTTCATGATTTATTTTGAGCTAAGATGACCCTGAGATTGAAAAGCACTGCAAATGAACTCTGAAATGGTTGAAAATTGGCATGGTATCATAATTTCACCCACGTAGCATGTGCTAAAAATTTGAGAGGGTTACGGCAAAAACTGGATGCACTTCGTGAACGAACTGGACAATCTCTTTCGAAGTGTCTGGGTTTTGGACGAAAACTCTTCTGTTACAAAAGGATTTCAATTTTTTAAACATATTTGAACTCAAGACTTTTTCTGCATTCAATATGCACCATTCAAAGCCACATCATCACTTTTCAACCCTTTTCTGACTTCATTTGCTATTTTTCATGCATTTCATAATTTATTTTGAGCTAAGATGACCCTGAGATTGAAAAGCACTGCAAATGAACTCTTAAATGGTTGAATTTTGGCATGGTATCATAATTTCACCCACGTAGCATGTGCTAAAAAGTTGAGAGGGTTACGACAAAAACTGAATGCACTTCGTGTCCGAAATAGACAATCTCTTTCGAAGCGTTAGGGTTTTTGACGAAAACTCTTCTGTTTCAAAAGGATTTCAATTTTTTAAACATATTTGAACTCAAGACTTTTTCTGCATTCAATATGCACCATTCAAAGCCACATCATCACTTTTCAAACCTTTTCTGACTTCATTTGCTATTTTTCATGCATTTCATGATTTATTTTGAGCTAAGATGACCCTCATTATGAAAAGCACTGCAAATGAACTCTGAAATAGTTGAAAATTGGCATGGTATCATAATTTCACCCACGTAGCATGTGCTAAAAAGTTGAGAGGGTTACGGCAAAAACTGGATGCACTTCGTGTACGAACTGGACAATCTCTTTCGAAGTGTCAAGGTTTTGGACAAAAACTCTTCTGTTACAAAAGGATTTTAATTTTTTAAACATATTTGAACTCAAGACTTTTTCTGCATTCAATATGAACCATTCAAAGCCACATCATCACTTTTCAAACCTTTTCTGACTTCATTTGCTATTTTTCATGCATTTCATGATTTATTTTGAGCTAAGATGACTCTGAGATTGAAAAGCACTGCAAATGAACTCTGAAATGGTTGAATATTGGCATGGTATCATAATTTCACCGACGTAGCATCTGCTAAAAAGTTGACAGGGTTACGTCAAAAACTGGATGCACTTCGTGTACAAACTGGACAATCTCTTACGAAGTGTCAGGGTTTTGGCCAAAAACTCTTCTGTTACAAAAGGATTTCAATTTTTTAAACATATTTTCACTCAAGACTTTTTCTGCATTCAATATGCACCATTCAAAGCCACATCATCACTTTTCAAACTTTTTCTGACTTCGTTTGCTATTTTTCTTGCATTTCATAATTTATTTTGAGCTAAGATGACCCTGAGATTGAAAAGCACTGCAAATGAACTCTGAAATGGTTGAAAATGGGCATGGTATCATAATTTCACCCACGTAGCATGTGCTAAAACGTTGAGAGGGTTACGGCAAAAACTGGATGCACTTCGTGTACGAACGGGACAATCTCTTTCGAAGTGTCAGGGTTTTGGACAAAAACTCTTCTGTTACAAAAGGATTTCAATTTTTTCAACATATTTGAACTCAAGACTTTTTCTGCATTCAATATGCACCATTCAAATCCACATCATCACTTTTCAAACCTTTTCTGACTTCATTTGCTATTTTTCATGCATTTCATAATTTATTTTGAGCTAAGATGACCCTGAGATTGAAAAGCACTGCAAATGAACTCTGAAATGGTTGAAAATTGCCATGGTATCATAATTTCACCCACGTAGCATGTGCTAAAAAGTTGAGAGGGTAACGGCAAAAACTGGATGCACTTCGTGTACGAACGGGACAATCTCTTTCGAAGTGTCAGGGTTTTGGACAAAAACTCTTCTGTTACAAAAGGATTTCAATTTTTTAAACATATTTGAACTCAAGACTTTTTCTGCATTCAATATGCACCATTCAAAGCCACATCATCACTTTTCAAACCTTTTCTGACTTCATTTGCTATTTTTCATGCATTTCATGATTTATTTTTAGCTAAAATGACCCTGAAATGACAAGCACTGCAAATGAACTCTGAAATGGTTGAAAGTTGGCATGGTATCATCATTTCACCCGCATAGCATGTGCTAAAAAGTTGAGAGGGTTACAAAAAAAACTGGATGCACTTCGTGTACGAACTGGACAATCTCTTTCGAAGTGTCAGGGTTTTGGACAAAAACTCTTCTGTTACAAAAGGATTTTATTTTTTTAAACATATTTGAACTCAAGACTTTTTCTGCATTCAATATGAACCATTCAAAGCCACATCATCACTTTTCAAACCTTTTCTGACATCATTTGATATTTTTCATGCATTTCATGATTTATTTTGAGCTAAGATGACCCTGAGATTGAAAAGCACTGCAAATGAACTCTGAAATGGTTGAAAATTGCCATGGTATCATAATTTCACCCACGTAACATGTGCTAAAAAGTTGAGAGGGTTATGGCAAAAACAGGATGCACTTCGTGTACGAACTGCACAATCTCTTTCGAAGTGTCTGGGTTTTGGACAAAAACTCTTCTGTTACAAAAGGATTTTAATTTTTTAAACATATTTGAACTCAAGACTTTTTCTGCATTCAATATGAACCATACAAAGCCACATCATCACTTTTCAAACCTTTTCTGACTTCATTTGATATTTTTCATGCATTTCATGATTTATTTTGAGCTAAGATGACCCTGAGATTGAAAAGCACTGCAAATGAACTCTGAAATTGTTGAAAATTGGCATGGTATCATAATTTCACCGACGTAGCATCTGCTAAAAAGTTGACAGGGTTACGGCAAAAACTGGATGCACTTCGTGTATGAACTGGACAATCTCTTTCGAAGTGTCGGGGTTTTGGACGAAAACTCTTCTGTTACAAAAGAATTTCAATTTTATAAACATATTTGAACTCAAGACTTTTTCTGCATTCAATTTCACCCACGTAGCATGTGCTAAAAAGTTGAGAGGGTTACGGCAAAAACTGGATGCAGTTCATGTACGAACGGGACAATCTCTTTCGAAGTGTCAGGGTTTTGGACAAAAACTCTTCTGTTACAAAAGGATTTCAATTTTTTAAACATATTTGAACTCAAGACTTTTTCTGCATTCAATATGCACCATTCAAAGCCACATCATCACTTTTCAAACCTTTTCTGACTTCATTTGCTATTTTTCATGCATTTCGTGATTTATTTTTAGCTAAAATGACCCTGAAATGACAAGCACTGCAAATGAACTCTGAAATGGTTGAAAGTTGGCATGGTATCATCATTTCACTCACATAGCATGTGCTAAAAAGTTGAGAGGGTTACGGCAAAAACTGGATGCACTTCGTGTACGAACTGGACATTCTCTTTCGGACTGTTAGGGTTTTGGACAAAAACTCTTCTGTTACAAAAGGATTTTAATTTTTAAACATTTTTGAACTCAAGACTTTTTCTGCATTCAATATGAACCATTCAAAGCCACATCATCACTTTTCAAACCTTTTCTGACTTCATTTGATATTCTTCATGCATTTCATGATTTATTTTGAGCTAAGATGACCCTGAGATTGAAAAGCACTGCAAATGAACTCTGAAACGGTTGAAAATTGGCATGGTATCATAATTTCACCCACGTAGCATGTGCTAAAAAGTTGAGAGGGTTATGGCAAAAACTGGATGCACTTCATGTACGAACTGGACAATCCCTTTCGAAGTGTCAGGGTTTTGGACAAAAACTCTTCTGTTACAAAAGGATTTTAATTTTTTAAACATATTTGAACTCAAGACTTTTTCTGCATTCAATATGAACCATTGAAAGCCACATCATCACTTTTCAAACCTTTTCTGACTTCATTTGCTATTTTTCATGCATTTCATGATTTATTTTGGGCTAAGATGACCCTGAGATTGAAAAGCACTGCAAATGAACTCTGAAATGGTTGAAAATTGGCATGGTATCATAATTTCACCCACGTAGCATGTGCTAAAAAGTTGAGAGGGTTACGGTAAAAACTGGATGCACTTCGTGTACGAACTGGACAATCTCTTTCGAAGTGTCAGGGTTTTGGACGAAAACTCTTCTGTTACAAAAGGATTTCAATTTTTTAAACATATTTGAACTCAAGACTTTTTCTGCATTCAATATGCACCATTCGAAGCCACATCATCCCTTTTCAAGCCGTTTCTGACTTCATTTGCTATTTTTCATGCATTTCATGATTTATTTTGAGCTAAGATGACCCTGAGATTGAAAAGCACTGCAAATGAACTCTGAAATGGTTGAAAATTGGCATGGTATCATAATTTCACCCACGTAGCATGTGCTAAAAAGTTGAGAGGGTTACGACAAAAACTGGATGCACTTCGTGTACGAACTGGACAATCTCTTTCGAAGTGTCAGGGTTTTGGACAAAAACGCTTCTGTTTCAAGAGGATTTTAATTTTTTAAACATATTTGAACTCAAGACTTTTTCTGTATTCAATATGAACCATTCAAAGCTAGATCATCACTTTTCAAACCTTTTCTGACTTCATTAGCTATTTTTCATGCATTTCATGATTTATTTTGAGCCAAGATGACCCTGAGATTGAAAAGCACTGCAAATGAACTCTGAAATGGTTGAAAATTGGCATGGTATCATAATTTCACCCACGTAGCATGTGCTAAAAAGTAGAGAGGGTTACAGCAAAAACTGGATGCACTTCGTGTACGCACTGGACAATCTCTTTCGAAGTGTCAGGGTTTTGGACAAAAACTCTTCTGTTACAAAAGGATTTCAATTTTTTAAACATATTTGAACTCAAGACTTTTTCTGCATTCAATATGCACCATTCAAAGCTACATCATCACTTTTCAAACCTTTTCTGAATTAATTTGCTAATTTTCATGCATTTCATGATTTATTTTGAGTTAAGATGACCCTGAGATTGAAAAGCACTGCAAATGAACTCTGAAATGGTTGTAAATTGGCATGGTATCATAATTTCACCCACGTAGCATGTGCTAAAAAGTTGAGAGGGTTACGGCAAAAACTGGATGCACTTCGTGAACGAACTGGACAATCTCTTTCGAAGTGTCAGTGTTTTGGACAAAAACTCTTCTGTTACAAAAGGATTTCAATTTTTTAAACATATTTGAACTCAAGACTTTTTCTGCATTCAATATGCACCATTAAAAGCTACATCATCACTTTTCAAACCTTTTCTGAATTAATTTGCTAATTTTCATGCATTTCATGATTTATATTGAGTTAAGATGACCCTGAGATTGAAAAGCACTGCAAATGAACTCTGAAATGGTTGAAAATTGGCATGGTATCATAATTTCACCCACGTAGCACGTGCTAAAAAGTTGAGAGGGTTGCGGCAAAAACTGGATGCACTTTGTCGTGGTTTTTTCACGGCAAGATGTCCTCATGGGAGAAGTTAGGTGTGAGGCCATCGCAACTATGTGGCGGCTTGAGAGGGGTTGGTCGGAATCGAGAGACGCGAGTTTACCCAGGTTCGGCCCCTCCGATGAAGGTAAAAGCCTACGTCCTACTTTGTGTCCATATTGATGATGAGGATGATCTCGATTACAAGGGTGCGGGATCGCTACCTCTAATCTCGAGAGCCTCTAGTCTGTCTATCCCTAATGACTTGAAGTTGTCTTAACTTGTCCCTCTAGGGGTGCTCTACCCCTCCTTATATAAGTGGAAGGGGTAGGTTTACATGTAGAATCCTACTAGGAGTAGGATTAGGACTAGTCTCTCTTGAGTCCTAATCCGGGTCTTGTTTATCTTGTAAGGGAATCCTTCCTCTCCTTTGGGACTTCTCCGTGAGCCGCCTGCGCCGGCTTACACGCTGAGCCTTGGGCCTGCTCGTCCTTTGACCCGGTAATAGAGGTGACCTATGAGCCGCCATACGATGGGCCGGGTCACACCTCCTGCCGGGTCATACCTCCAGCCGGGTTACCAATGAGTTGCCAAGCTCGGTTGGCACAACAGTGAGTCGCTGAGTCCCGGCCGGATCATACTTCCGGCCGGGTTATACCGCGGGGTAATATCCCTGACATTAGCCCCCAGGTTAGCTTGAATTTATTCATGGTAAGCTCCTGAAATAAGAATAACAAATATGTTAAAGGACCGGCTTGCTCCACTGGCCGGCTTAATGAAGTAGCTCCTTGAAGATCCGGGTTTCTTCAGATTAACGAGCCGTCTTCACGATCATATTGCAGGTCCATGTCTTTTGCAAAATATTGAGAATAAAACACCCATATGTCGTTGAGTCAGCCGCCAATGCTTTGGCTTGATGAAATTATTGGAGATAAGAAAACCATATGAAGTTGAGCCGGCTTCCATGCTTCAGCTCCACCAAAACATGAGACCTAGCTCACTCAAAAGTTGTAGCTTGAAGATGTTCTTCTATTTTTTATCTCCATATTACCTGTAGCCCCCAAGCACCAAGTTTATCCATGATGACTTGGTGCTTTGAAATAATATATTGGACTGTGTAGCCCCCAAGTTCCGGGTTGTCTTGCCTGCAGCAGCCTGGGACTTGTAACTATCTTATACTTATAAAACTTCAGCCAGTGTAGCCCCCAAGTGCCGGGTTGCTTTGCCTGCAACGGCCTGGGACTTTGAACTTGGTGTAGATATATAGCTTTGGAGAAAATCTGGGTTGTCATCTAAGTCGCCCAATGTGGTTGAATGACTTGAATTTCAGATGTGTAGCCCCCAAGGGCCGGCTCATCAGTGTGTGATGGGCTGGGTCTTCAATTTGGACCTCGTAATCTGTTTAGACAGCTGAATACTGGAGCCCCCAAGTGCCGGGTCAGTAAGAAGTACTGGGCTGGGACTTAGAAAAATACAGAAAGGCTGGCTCATCACCTTGAGACAACAGGATCTGTCAACCATGTAACGATTTGAAAAGCAACTTGCATTAGCCCCCAAGTGTCGGGTCGTCTGCCTGCGGCGACTCGGGACTGTGTGAGAATAATATGACTCATCATAATTTGTTGAATGATTCCTTGACTGTGGTTGTAACCCGGTATTTTGTCGAATATCCTGGAATAATGCCTTTACCCTTGAAAATGAAAATCCCTGCTCGTGGTTGCGGTGCGACCCGGCAAATATATGTCTGAGAAATCCATGGGTGTTGTAGTATACTACAGAGCACAGGTTGAGGAAATCCAATAGCCGGTCAATTAAATGACACGGCATTATATCTGATAGGGCGGCTTCTTAAAAAATAATCAATTTTCCAAGCTGGCTTGAAAAAACCCCAATCATTTAATACTGGTTATGATAAACCATGATGAAGATCCAGCCATGTTGGCTATTAAAGATATATTGTTCTTGCAGAGGTTACGATGTAACCCGGTTTGGTGACCGGCTTTCCGCAGCATAAACAAATATGGATATGCATGTATGATGATGCATGATATGATGATGCAATGCTGGATGATGTAATGCAAGATGTAATGTATGACTCAAGCTGATTTGTATGGCCATACCCATCTTTCTTCACACTTAATGGCGGCTTATCTTGGGAGACAAGACCTGCAAAAACAACAAAACAGAGTATATTCTGTATCGGTTTGAGGGCGGCTTGAGAAGCACAACCCAAAGATGTTAAATCTTTGATGACCTTGCTTTTTCTTCCTTTTTTGTTTTTCGAAAACTCATATGCCGGTTCTTCTGGGTGGACTCGCTACTTGAACTCTTAACAGTACAGGGTCTCTAGTGAGAGTGACCATCAATTGCTTTGAGCGGCTCAGGGTCTCTAGGCGAGATTAACTGATAAGAGCGCAATGAACCAGAGAGAGATGCAGCAGGGCATGAGTACCCCCAGGGCCCATAAGCTACCTCTCGCGTGACATAAATCCGTCATTTCAACCTTAAACAGTGCAGGGTCTTTAAAAGAGCAACTGTTTAAGAGTACGAACGAGCCACATAGCGGAGAGTCGGTAGCAGATGGGTGAGTTTATCCTCGCTTTCTGTAAGCCGGCCCTCACGTGACAAGATCCGCCGGATTAACTTTGACCAGTACAGGGTCTCTAGTGAGAGTGACTGTCAAATACTTTGAACAGCTCAAGGTCTCTAGCCGAGATTAACTGGTAAGAGTTCGGCGGGCACCTAGCGGAGCAGCAGCAGCATACAGGCAGGTTTAACTCGAACTTGCGATGGCTGAAGAGCCGATCAAGAGGGTGTGTAAGCTAAACCCGGTGGGTTGTAAGCCCCCAAATGACCTTGTTGACGGAGTCAACTTTTTGGATATACAACCCGGCCTTACGGTGGCTGAAGAGCCGATCAAGAGGGTGTGTAAGCTAAACCCGGCGGGTTGGAAGCCCCCAAATGACCTTGTCGATGGAGTCAACTTTTTGCACCATCTTGTAAGCCGCCATTTTGTAAGAAGAAACGACAGAAGCCTCCAAGTGACTTTATGATGATCCAATAAATCAGGGCACCCATGTTTGAACGGTGCATCATGGTGGCTCGTCCTCTTGGGCAACCTTTAATTTTTGCTGAGAACTCGAACTTGCAAGAGATAGACTCCTCTTGAACCGGACGTTGAGCCGGATATTGAGAGCTCAGAACTTTGTGAGAGATAGATTTCTCTTGAACCGGAATTTTTCACCAATGTGGTAATAGTCCCCAGGTACCGGGTCTTGAATTTGTGATAACAGCCAATTCTGCCGAGTTATGTCGGTGCAGCCACCGAGTCTTAAGTCGACTCGAGGAGTTGGCTTGAGATTCTTCATACTTGACTGTGGCATAAGCAGGCATATAGTTGATAGCGGAAACGCTGGAAAGTGTTGAAGCTGAAGGTGAGGTGGCGAGTTGATGATCTTCGTGACACTCATTGTATATCCTTTGCGTTGAGAACGCGATGTGAATCCAGGGACGGTTGAAGTCGACCATGGCGGGTTATAGATGATCCCGTATGAGTTGTGTCATGTCAGTGACCTTGTCAATGGTTCATCCCAGCCAGTTGTTGAAGTTAACCAAAGTTGCAGTGGCGGCGACTTGTGCACCTATCCATTGGGCAGCTTGTGTGAGCAGACGTGGCTCTGATTTGTTGATCTATATGCAGGAGTCGGCCGGTAACCCGGCGCGGATAAGAGAGTTGGCCGCGGGCGTTGTAAGATGGCGTGGACGTGAGAGTCGGCCATGGGCATTGTAAGCCGGCGTGGACGGGAGAGTCGGCCACCGGCGTTGTAAGCCGGCGCGGATGGGCGTTGGTGCAGAAAGACGCCAGCAGCACGCTCTCCGTATCCGTGGCATGGTACCACTTTTGTCCTGCACAAAGGGTATCACAGACGAGAGTAATTGTTCTCGGAAGAGTTAATATGTACTGGAAAGAGAAATAAGGCGGATAGCACCTAGTATATGTGCGGGATGTCGAGCCAGCCGTAATGACGAGGCGACGGTAATGATGAGTCGAGCGCCGTGGAGGACAGGCGGCAGTCTGGCCTCGGCGGCTCAGAGACGGCATCGGGCCGGGGTGGCTTGGCGGCATAGGCTCGAGTCCAGATACGGCGGGGGCGGTGACTCGACCATGGTGGCTCAGAGACAGCACCGGACCAGGGGAGGCGCGAGCCGGTGGGCGGCTGAAGCGCGGGAAGCTAGCAGACAGCTGGCGTGGGCGGCTCGGTAGTGACGGTATCGAATCAAAGAAGTCCGTCGGGGCGACTTGAGGTGATGAAGGACCACGTCGGGTGACGACGCGGTTTTTTTTTTTTGAAGAAAGCAGCGGCAGCCGGCAGCAGAGCTATCAGGCCACAGCGTAAAGAATCAGTCCAACGCACGTCCAGCAGCCCAGATCAATCGATCGGTCCAACGCATGCACGCACGTGGAACAGAATCGCCTGGCACTTGGAAGCGAACGAACGCCCAGCAAACAGACGCGTTGACCAGGCATTCCTGCCTGCCGAGACGAGGCGCGTGAGGCACGGCCTGATCCGTAGGCGGCCGGTGGCAGCCCGCGTGTGGCGCCCCGCCTAATTACCACTGTAGCCAGACAGTCGCCACGCATACCAGCCCAGGAAATCACTCTAGCATGCGTGTTTACAACAAGTATCATGAACACCGGCATTTCTATTAATGGGTATATAAGTCTTACATGATATATTACGAGGGGTGATGGCAGCAGAAAAGCTCTATCTAAGGCAGCATGGTCTTGGTGCGGCTCCAATCCACAGGGATCTGACTAGGTTACTCTTCTAGCCCGCGAACACTCCGGCTCCTCGACGACGGACGACGAATCCTTATGTGAACCTGGCCACATTGAAGGCCGCTGAGTACTTTTGAATGTACTCGCAAGCAAACCAAACTAACATATACACCAAGCAAAGCAATCCATGGCATTCAAGCATGCATTTGTTATTAGAGCAATATTAATTATCATGGCATAACAGGATTATCTAGCAAGATAACTACGGAAGTAAATACAGTAAAGTAAAGCATACTAAGTAAATATTCCATACTCGGATCATTCTCACGATTCAATCTGAGTCTGATCCAAATCCAATCCCAATCATGGGTCATCCGACCACTCATCTCATAGCCATCCCATGGCTAACATATCATATTCCTGACATCACCTGATGTCTGCTCAAGACGAGTTCTTCCATCATTATTATCGTTACTATGGTTGGCCACCTAGTGAGGTCTGGACGGGCTGTCCATTACCGTGGACGCGGCTATTCGAATAGATTTGACACTCTGCAGAGGTTGCACACTTTACGCACACCATGAAGCACCTGGCCTCGTGATCCCACTCGGGTGGACCAGCGTTGCTTCAATGAAACCTTCCTGACCCGTGACTCTCTCATCATACCTCCGGCATTCATCCTCCCCCATGGAGGCCTACCCTGGGTGGCCCCTGTGTCCTCATGACACCTGCCACCGTCGTGGCCAAACTAAACTGTCCCAAACGGGGACTCCCGGGTTAACCAATCAACTCAACTGGGCTCACAAGGTTATCGCCGCCTACCGGGCCAGGGCAGCATGCGCGCATAACCTTCCCTCTTTGGTGGTACCGATAAAAGAGCACGCGATTAGACCAAGCCAAGGCCGTCCCATACCGGCAAATGTGGTTGAACGGATAAGCCCGGACATGTGACTCTAGATCAACCGACTAGGTTCACTTGGCAAACATAGTGGTTTATCACAATGCTTAAGATCGCAGCAACTAGGCATTTAAATTGCTATGAATTATTATATGAAAGCAATGAAAACAGTAAGTGCAATATAGCAGGAGTTAAATTATTTCTACCACAGGCATAATCAATAATTAAACACGCAAGAATAACACAGAGCGATGCTTTAGAGCATATGTCAGATGGTCGGCTTGCCTGGGGTCGAAGGATACTCCGGGAAAGAGGGGGCGATAGCCTTGCAGGAAAATCCACCGGAAAGGATTCCCTCTCGGAGAGGCTGAATGAAGGGCAAGGGCAAAGTGGTCATTTTCACTATGTGACCACCTTGTGAAAATGATGCCAAAAGAACGAGCTCGACGAGACGAAGATGTGGGCGTTGGTTTCACCTGAATCGGGGTCTCGGTTAAAAAGATATAAGGGGTTTGACTGCCAGGGACCCATCTGTAATCAAAATATTTACTATCGGGCCCCTATGGTTTTTCTGCTAGAAAAGTGGAAAGTGCACTGTGCACTTGGGCTGGCTCGGGCTGAGTTGCTGCGGCTGCTCTGCCGTTCCACTGGGCCGGCCCACCCACCGCTGCTCCCTAGAAAAAAAATGGGATGGAGGGAGCCAAGCCACTGACGAGCCGGGTCCATCTGCAGGGTTGTCTCCCTCCTCGCGCGAGCTCGGCCGAGGCAGGGCGGCGCTCGACCGGCGATGGCGGGCGGTTCCGGTCGTCCCCCGCGGTGCTCGGCCTATGGACGGGCTCAGCACGAGGAGCCGCCCTCGATGGTATAGGCCACGAACGCCGGGGTGGACCGAGGCGGGCGGAAGCTCGGCCACGGCAGACGGCGGCTCCGGCGACGATGGGCAAGGCGCTCCGGTGGGCTAGGCGGCTGAGAGAGGGCTCAGGCGAGGTCACCGGAGAACAGCTCGTCCACGAGTGGGGTATGAGGGTGCTGGGGAGGGCCGAGGGGGTGGATTCAAGGCGGAGCAGAGGGTTGAGATCGCCGGAAATCTGGGCGCTCCGGCGAGGAATTCGGCTGGGCACGGGCACTGGAGTGCACTAGGGAGCAAGGGAAGGAGATAGGGAGGGGCTGGCGATGCTCGGGAGGGCTCGGGCTCAGGCTATATATATAGCCGGCCGACCGGAGCGGATAGGGACGGCCACCGTGGCGTTCTTAGCCACGCACTGGCGCTCCGACGAGGTGGCAAGCGCATGGTGGTGCCGACCTGACGCTCACCAGAAGGAGGGGATGGCTCAGGGAGGAAGAGGCCAAGAGGGAGGTGACGGCTCAGGGGTCACGGGCGAACAGAGCTCCGGCGAGGCATGTCGGGACGCGCTGGAGATGAGAACGGAGGGGGAAGATGCGGGAGAGGGCCCAGATGGACTCTGCGGAGCCGATGGACATGGCCGGGCGAGCGAAGACTGGCCAGAGGTGACCAAACGGGGCTGACAAAATGCAGAGCACCGTTTCTGCATGGCCATTGCTTGGTCACCATGGACACAACACGTGGCCCGCGTCTGCTTGTCACACCTTGTCCAACAGGTCCTTCACTGCTTAAATCGATGAGAGAAATGACTGGAAGTACCTAGGTGGCTCTGGGGTGGAAGAAGCTTGCAGAAGAAGTTCTGACAGCAACCTGTTTGTGGTTGTTTCTGGAGAAATGGATGATGGAGAGGAGCTGGATCTTTGTCACAATGAGATAGGGTAGGAAGGAGTATATGCTTGAAAAATTTGAAGTCATTTAGACCTCATTTGCATACACTTCCTTCACAAACCAAGAATTGGTCCAAAAACTAGAACTTGGAGCTGCGCTCAAATGAATAGATGAAATGAGTTGAAATTTGGTGGAGTGAAGTGATTTGAATATATGAAGCTACTGTAAAAGTTTCATACCCTTTGGGGAGACCAAAATGGTACTTCCTTCACAGAGCTTTCAAATGGACAGAAACTTGGGAAAATTATTGAGGGAAGATGGGTAGATGTATTGAGCTGATTTTTTTTGGTTTCCATGGGTGATTTATCAATACTAACCACCATGAAAATTTTCAGCTCAATTAGATCAAGGATTCAAGCACTTCCTTTGCAATTTGCCCAACTGGACAGCATTTTGCAAATGGATGTGGTGCTCAAAATTTGAACTATGGAACTTGGGATCTTGATGGAAATGGGGAATATATGGATATGAGAAGCTCCACAATTTATTTGGGATTTTTCTTGCCTACCAAAATGGTAGCTCCTTTAGAAAGTGCCCAAAATGCAATATTGGCATTAAATAGGAAAATGCAATTTCCCTTATTTAATTATGGCCAATACTTTTGTGGGAGCTCAATATGATCACAAAGAATATCTCCACAAGTTTTCATGAGCTTTGGAGATGGATAGATATTTTCCTGGATTTAATTCCCTTAACTGGCAGAAAAAGGAATTAATTATAAATGAAAAATATTGCAAATGACTTGGCAATATTTTTGCATATCCAGGATTTATAGATGAAGTATGATCACTGGGAAAAGTTTGGGAGGCAGAAGATCAAAGGAAATTGGGGTTCCTATGTAACGAAAGGAATCAAGGTTTCCCTTCCGGCAATTCAGAAGGTAGGGTTCTGATGACAAAGTCCTGACAATAGATCTAGAGAAATCCGATAACACCGAGAAAAAGGACGGGAGTCGAATCCCGCAAAGGAAAAAAACAGGAGCGAAAACATGGGTGTTACAAACCTACCCCCCTTAATAAAATCTCATCCTCGAGATTTCCAGGCTTACCTCCTGGGGAAGGGGGACTTACCTGTGTGCGACTTGGATCCATCAGTTGTCCTGTCATCGTTGGTTTATTGACCCTTTAACTGCCTCTTCTGAGGGACCATGTATTGTCTCTGCACACAGCTTCCTTGAATCCTTCTCTTCCCTGTCAGGTGTACCTTTTGTCCTGGTAGTGGTATTGTTGGGTGGGGTACCGGGTAGTACCAACAGACAGCTCGATTTCCAGGGCCTGGAAGTAACTGCTTCGGGTTTTATTGTAATGCTTCGTACCCTGACTGTTATGGCAAGACATCCTTTCTTGGTACCAGGCTCTTGCGCTAGTATGGCCTTGAGTGAGTGGGAGTAGCTTTCCTTTTTGCTGTGTCAGAATGCTCAGTCTGGCTGTGGGTTCCATACCGATATTTCTTTCTATCTTATGTATTCTGACTTTGTCCTTAGGTGATCCCTAACATGACTGAACTATGGCTGCTATATCCTCAACTGAAATGTCAGGTATGATCACAAAATAATCATACACAGTAATCTCTTACTCCAATGATGTCATGGTGTCTACAAGCTTTTGATGCTGACATGATTTGAGCCATTCTATCTGAATGTCTTGTTTCAAACTCTATTGCTCGTGGAGAGGGCTCTGTCATATATAGCCTCTGTAGTCCTTGCTGTGACCACTGAACTGAGCATAGTATGGCTAGCATCCAGTGTATCTTTTGGAGCATAGCCTTCTATCTTGGTTGATGGCCCGTATTTAGGATGAGTGCGGCAATCTCTCTTGTAACCGCAGGTAGTGCATTGTTGTGGCCGCATATGCAAGAGTCTGACGAGGATTGGTAATAATACTCCGTTTGTGAAGATGTATCCTGTTGACCGTCACGGAGGATGTTTGTCCACAACTTCTTTGTTCTTGAGGGTTCCTTTGATGGACCTGTAATGACCTGCCAATACGGCTCCTTGATTGTTTTCCTGGTTTGGCGGGCTTGTTTTCAGAACTTACTCTTGCATACCTCGTAGGGGCTGTTGTGCTCATATTCTTCTTTTAAACATGGGGCCAATGTTCCTCTGAACACAGTCATTCCCGTGTACGAGTGGCTCGCATGAACTGATCCACTGGACTGCATGCTCACAACATATGCAGGGGTAAGTTATTCCATTCATATCCATTGAGTTCTGAGGCGAATGTGTGTACAGACTAGTTCTTGCTTCTGACACGCTTGTTGTAGGCACGATGGCATGTTGAAGAAGACTGAATTCCTTATGCTCGAAGCTTCTGCCAGGGTAGTGTACTGAAGAAGGCTGGGTATCGTGCCTCAAAAGTTTTCCTTTATGTGGCTTACTGCGGAAGGTCAGGTGCCTTATGCCAGAAGTTTTCCGCGGTAGCACGCTGTGGAAGATGTCGTAAGCTCTTCTCGGTAGCTATGAGCACAACAGCCCGTACGAGGTATCCCACAAGGATCTCTCACCGAGTGGCGTACCGAGGAAGGTTGGCAGTATGGTGTCGTAAGCTCTTCTCGGTAGCTTGCGGAGGAAGGCTGGGTTGCTTATACCAGAAGCCTTGTGTACACAATCAGATCTATGGCCGATTCTGGCTTCCTTCCGAAGTATCCGGAATTTTACCCATAGCGGAGCCAAACTTGGTATAGGCCATACCTTGACTGAAGATATACCATTGGTCATGCACATCGCTTGTCCTTTTGCTGGTCTGATTATTGCTGCAGTAAAGGTTGCATGACTGATGCAGGCCTCATGTTCACAATTAATCCTGAATACCATATGTTGCCGGTACTACATAGTCGGCGGAATATTCCATTTGATTTGGTTGAACTTCCAAGCATGTTAGGTGATAACCCACAAGTATAGGGGATCGCAACAGTTTTCGAGGGTAGAGTATTCAACCCAAATTTATTGATTCGACACAAGGGGAGCCAAAGAATATTCTCGAGTATTAGCAGCTGAGTTGTCAATTCAACCACACCTGAAAGACTTAATATCTGTAGCAAAGTATTTAGTAGCAAAGTAGTATGGAAGTAACGGTAACGATGGCAAAGTGACAGTAGCAGTGTTGTAGTGATTGTAACAGTAGCAACGGAAAAGTAACTTAGCAAAGATCAATATGCGGAATCGTAGGCAATGGATCAGCGATGGATAATTATGTCAGATGGCATTCATCATGCAACAGTTATAACATAGGGTGATACAGAACTAGCTCCAATTCATCAATGTAATGTAGGCATGTATTCCATATATAGTCATACGTGCTTATGGAAAAGAACTTGCATGACATCTTTTGTCCTACCCTCCCGTGGCAGCGGGGTCCTAATGGAAACTAAGGGATATTAAGGCCTCCTTTTAATAGAGAACCGGACCAAAGCATTAGCACTTAGTGAATACATGAACTCCTCAAACTACGGTAATCACCGGAAAAAATCCCAGTTATTGTCACCCTGGGGGATGCGGATCATAACTCGTAATAGGTGTCTACAACTTGCAAGATAGGATCAAGAACACACATATATTCATGAAAACATAATAGGTTCAGATCTGAAATCATGGCACTCGGGCCCTAGTGACAAGCATTAAGCATAGCAAAGTTGTGGCACCCCGATAGAGGGCCGACGCACGCCAGTCCCTAGGATAAGACCTGACGCACGCCAAAGACATGATACAGCAATTCCAGGCAAAAATGGCTTTATTAACAAAATGGAGTATTACAATATTGTGGCTTACAACAATACCACATGACTCCAAGGCTGACTAAATGGGTAGCAGAGGTCTTGGATCAGCGGTCACGACATCTCTGGTTGAGCTCCATAACGCACAGGACTGGCTAGGTTACCATCTAGCACGACGGGTCTTCTCCTGCAACTGGCCACGTGCAAGGCCAGGTGAGTACTTTGAATGTACTCGCAAGACAACCAAGAACATAGCATCCAAACAAGCAGATGACAAAGCAAGCCCTATGCTATGCATGAACAAATTTTATGGCATGAATTCTAACAAGGCAAGTATGAATCAAGCATGGCATAGCATGGATCAGGCATGCAATCTACATGACATGGCAATGATTACGTTAAGTGCTTAGAGTACTACTATACTGAACACCAACTTACTCTCTTCCGGGTTGTCCCACAACCCTCGACATATTTATGATCCAACTTGGACTGCCTGTTCAATCCAACTCATGTGGTCACCCGACCACTCATCATCTAGCCATCCCATGGCTAACAGATCTTATTCCTGACATCCCCTGATGTCTACTCAATATAAATTTTCCCATCATTATTATTATGGTTGACCACCTACTGAGGTCTGTACGGGTCGTCCATTACTGTGGACACGGCTATTCGAATAGATTTGACACTCTGCAGAGGTTGTACACTTTACCCACACCATGGAGTTCCTCCCTCATCCAGTCCCTTGGGACTTGTCCCACAGGATCCTTGGAACTCGTCCCATAGGAGTGGACTAGGACATCTCCAACGAGACCTACCTGACCCATGACTCTTTCATCGTACCTCCGACACTTTTCCTCCCCTGGAGGTCAGCCTTGGGTGGCCCCTGTGTCCTCTTGACACCTGCCACCGTCGTGGCCACGACCCAAACGGGGTCAAACTGTCCCAAACGGGGACCGCGCGCAAAACTCAACAACTGGCCCACAGGGTTATCGCCGCTTACCCGGCCAAGGTAGCATGCCACGCCTAACCCTCCCTGTGTGGAGGTACCGGTGAAAGATCACGCAATCAGACACGGTCAAGGCCGTCCCATACCGGCAAATGTGGTTGCACGAATAAGCCCGAACAGGTGGCTCAAGATCAACCAACTAGGTTGCATTAATTTAATTACTCATATCCACAACTGCCGGATGAAACCCAAAATAATCATAGACAGCAATCTCTTAATCCAACTCAGCATTATCCATACCACCTCACTGACAATTATAAGTGATAGCATAACGGATCATAGTACTGATAATTATAGCAGGAGTTCAATCATAATACTAACATGAATATGTTACTAGCAATGTTATTATTAGCATGGCGACATTGAAATAAGGCATGGTAGTAGATGAAGAGTAATACTAGTATCTATACCAATGTTGCCACCGGTGCATGCAAATGCAGACTAGCATGCGATACAGATGAACACACAGGTGCAAGCAAAGTCATCACGCAAGTCCGGGGCTCATGTAGGAGGTTGGCTTGCCTGGGGGTCGACGAGCACGGCGAAGACAAACGCGATCACCTTGCGGACGAACTCACGGCGACGGTCCTCACATGAAGGGGGCGGATCTAAGGCAACGGCAATAGGGTCAATACCACTGCATGAACACCTCATGAGAATGGTACTGACGGAACGGGCTCGACGAGACGAAAGCGGGGGCGCTGGTTTTACCTGATTCCGAGCTACGGTCGCGAAGTAATGGCCGTTCGTTGTTTAGGCAGAAAACAAATAAAAACCTGTTCATTTTCGGCCTAAACCAGTGAAAGTCCACTACTTAACTGATTCGGCCGCCGGCTGAAACTGAAGGCGCATTTTCTAGAAATACGCTTTCTGTGAACTGAAAGCGTAATCCCGAGAGGGCGCCTCCACTTACTGCGAGCGGGCCCGGGCGTTGACTCACTTACAGAGGGGACCCACCCCATCTTCTCTCTCTCCTCCCTCCCTGGCTCGTCTTCTTCCTCCGCGGTGGAACAGAGGAGATGGGGCGCCGATGGGGCTCGTCGCCTGGCTGGGCCAGAGAGCCGGCCGGCGAGTGCGGCGGCACCCCCGCTCCCCTCCGCGACCGAGGGCAGCCGCGGGAATGGCTGGGGTGGCCCCCAACGGTGTCTCCACTGAAGGAGTCGCGGCGACCGGAGAACTCCCGTGGAGCCACGCCGGCGAGGTTCCCCCGACTTGAGCAGAGGGCGGCGGCGGTTCTACGGGGTCTTTGGGACACCGAGGACGGCAATGGGGAGGAGGGGGAGGGTCAGAGCGCTTGAACCCCTCGCGAGCACCGACGGCGGCCTTCGGCCAATGCCGGAGCGGAGCACTCCCGGAGCTTGGGGAGGGGCTGGGGAGGCTCGATGGCTCGGAGAGGGCTCGGGGCACGCTACTTATAGCCGCGGGGGAACGCTCGGGAAGGAGCTAGGCGGCGGCCGAAGCTTCGAGGGCGACCACCGGAGCTTCGGGATGGCGACGACGGCGGCCACAGCTAAAGGATAAGGGGGAGCGAGCTCTGGAGGGTTCACGCACCTACGGGGAAACTCTACGGCACAACTAGACATCAAAGGACAGCCGGGAACGCGCTGGAGACGAGCTTCCGTCCACTCCAAGCTACAGAGCACGAATTTGGCGCGCTCTGCTCGTGGTCACCGCGTGGCCACGGCGTTGCCACGCTGCACAAGCGACCAAACCTTGTCTAGGCCAATCACCATTAGCGCTGAGTTGACCTATGCTGATGGATGACAAGAGGAAGGCCTGAGGTGACCGAACCATGGTCATTTTACAGCTGGCAGACAAGTGTTTGCGCTGGTCCATGGTCATCACAGTGCTCCTCTTGGCAAGATCCTTGGCATGGGTCAATCTAACACTAAGGTCACTCCCTTGGCCAAATATCAGCTCAAACAAGCAAAGCTAAATGCCACTTCCTTTGTAACTTGGCAGTTTGACCAGAAATGCAAAATATGGAGCTGGGGAGAAATAGCTTCATGGACATGGATGAATTTTGGAGGATAGCTATGATTTGGACACAGGAGAGGGCTGGCTAAGTTTCAGCTCAAATTTATCTTCTATGATGGTACTTCCTTCACAGAGAGAAAATCTGAACAGAAACTTAAGAAAATCACAGAAAGATATTGGCTTGGAGACATGAGCTTATTTTTGGTTTAGGTTAGTCATATATCCATATGCACTTCCCTGCCAAATTTCAGCTCAATAGCACCAAGGAATCTAGCACTTCCTTCACAAGATGGCAAACTGGACAGAAATGAAAAAGCAGATGGTTCTGAGGAATTGGGTAGATGAAAATGGACCAAACTTGGGGAAGATCAAAGATTTGGGCATATGGAGACACTGCAAAAGTTTCATACCATTTGCATAATCTAAAATGGTACTTCCTTCACAATGCTCCAATATGGATAGGAAATGGAATAATTTGCTGAGACCAATTGGCTAAAGGGATTGAGCTAATTTTTGGAGGACAAGAGTGATTTATCACCATGCATCACTCTGCAAAATATTAGCCCAAGGGGATCAAGGAATAAAACACTTCCTTTATTTGCAAACTGCAAATCTGAACAGAATTTGCAAATGGAAGTGGGGCTCAAAACTTGAATTGGGGAACTGGATATTTTGAGGGAAATGGAGAATATATGGATATAAGAAGCTCCACAAATTATTTGGGAATTTTCCTAGCTACCAAAATGGTAGCTCCTTTGGAAATGCCCCAAATTGGAATATTGGGTTTAAATAGGAAAATGCAATTTCCCTAATTTAATCATAGCCAATATTTGTATGAGAGCTCAATATATCCACAAAGAATATCTCCACAAGATTTCATGACATCTGGAGATGGAAAGATAGTTTTCTGGATTTAATTCCTCAGAAAGGCAGAAAGAGGAATTAATTCTAGATGACAAATATTGCATATGACTTAGCAATATTTTTGCACATCTAGGGTTTAGGAAGAAAGAAGGATCTCTGGGAATCTTGGGAGGATCAACAGAGCAAGGGAAATGATGGCTTCTTTGAAAACACAAAGGCAGGATTCCCGGTTCCAATATTTCGGAACTAGGGTTTGAATGAGATCGGGGGTTGGATGACAGAGGGTTGACTGGCACAAGAGCATGAGAAAAGCACTGAGAGGTCGAGGACAGACTGGATTCACCTGGTCACTTGCCAAATTCCAGAGGAAAAAATTCGGGAGAGAAAAGCTAGGAAGGAATAACAGCACAAAAATCGATAACCCGATTTTTGGGGTGTTACAAACCTTCCCCCCTTAAAAGAATCTCGTCCTCGAGATTCCTAGGGCTAGCTCACAACAAAACTACTACGCCTCCTTGAAAAACCTCTAGGCTGGGTTTTTAACCCTGCGGTTGAAAACAACCGGGTTAAAAGTACCAAAACTGGTACACCCAGATCTGGCTACGGATATCGCCGAATCTACTCTACACGCACGGGCCGCGGGTAGCCCTGCCATTTTTGGGAAAAGCAAAATTTTCTTTTTCCAAAAATGCTCGGGGTACCGCAATGAACAGAGGCCTCACTCGCTGACAGGTGGGCCTAGGGCCCACTGGTAGCTTTCTTCTATCTCCCGCCACTGCTCTCTCTCTCGCTCACTCTCTCGCTGCTCCGAGTGCGGCTAGGCACTGCACACGCCTAGCCCTAGGGCACGGAGTACCCTACGGCGATAGTGCGCAGCGTGCACGAGGGCACTCAGAGAGCTCTCCCATCGCGGGCCAGCGCCGGGCGGCACTGCTCGCGGATTCGCCTCCTGGACGCCGGTGGTCGAGCGGCGCGCGGGGTTCTCCTGGACCTCGCTCACCGTACACCGGACTGGGGTTATAAAAACGACCGCGGGGTCTCTACTCTCTACCTACCTCTCGCATCCTGCCTCACATCTTCTTCCTCTTCTCCTTCTCCTTCTGGTTGCAGGAAAGCGAGGCAAGGCGCTAATGGCAGGCGTGGGCTCGGAGCTACTCACGATCCTCATGGCTGGCATGCTGGCGGCACTGGTTGGCGGCTCGCTGCTGCTGTGCGCCATGATCCTTGATGATCGCCAGGATGCTGCTGCCAGAGAGGTGGCTAAGGGGCAACTACGCCGTCTCAAGCCGACGGAATAAGCGCAGGCTGGGGCGGCGAGGGCGGCCTGTCAACCTCAAACAAGACGGTGACAGAGGCGCCACTAGGTCTAGGGCTAGTGTGGTGTAGTCAGCGGAGCTCTACCAGTGTGGAGGCCACACTGTTGGTTGCTCCTTGCTGAACAAGAACCACAATAGGGGCTAGGGGTCAAATCGGGGTTTCGGCCTTGGTCTAGAAGGGTCGCGTCGGTCTATGCTGCAATAAAATTTCCTAGAATCGCTCTGAAATCGCAACCGGCGTGCAGACTTGCTCAAACGATACATATGCAATCTATTCTAATATGCAGGCAGATCCAGAATGCACATGATAGCAAAATGCAGGCGGAAGAAAGAAACACAGATTACACTAACGTTTTAATGCCAGTGGGTGTATGTACTCCTGGCATACATACACCTACACCAACTCGCATTTTAATTAGGGACTCCCGAAGAGTCCAATGTTACTAGGTGTGAGTGCTCTACAGACTAGAATCTTGTTAAGGGTCCACTGTTGGCTCTGTTAAACATTTCTGTTTAACAAAGTGACAGATGAACCGAGCACACAAAGCAAACAGGCATGCATAACAGCACAAGCAGTACAGGCAATACAAGCATACAACAACACACAGCACTGCTAGGCAGCTAACCACAACAACTCACTCCGAACTACGGGGTCCTAATACCAGCTGCAGACGAAGAAACAGTCTTCGCCACCCACCTACTCGCGGCGTCTTCAGGCTTCGATCACTGCCGGAGCCACAGATGGGCCTACTTCCGCTGGGGCTCTCCTGGGGGACGGAGGCTGAGCCAACTTCCATCTTCATCATCGGACACCTCTATGAGCTGGGGCTCAACTGCTGGCGCTGCAGCGGGAACTTGACCGAACACATCCCGACGACGAAGTCGCCGGATAGCTCCCTGAATGGAATTTGGGTGGATGATGGCTGGGCGGAATAGGTTTACTGATGGCGAGGGTGGTACTGGCTGTGAAGGTGGCACTGGGCTTGGCAACAAAGGACGGGTGGTCTGGGCTGCAATTTCTCGGGCCGCACGGTAGGCTTCCGTAACAACCCGGGTGGTGTCTTGATCAATGGCTTGGAACTCTCTTAGGATGCCAGAGAGCAGAAGTCCCTGGGCATCAATATACTGGACTAGGCGAGCTGTGGTCGGGTCAACATCTCCCACTATGCTGGAGAACCTGCTAGTTGTGTCCGACGAAGATGGAAAGTAGCGGAACTCTTGCATCTCCGCTATTTGCGGAAACTGACTATGAAGACGGCCGATGACTCCTGCGGCAGCCTGCTGGACAGCCAACGCGGGGGTGGGCATGGGTTTGCCCTGAAAATTCATGGGCTTCCCATCCGCTGTTGGACCTGGGCTGATATACACCCTTGCATAAAATCGGCAAAGGTGGGGGACGGGGTCCGACTGGAACACCAAATACACCGGAGGGGTGCTACAGCCAAGGGCTCGAGTGAGCACACTCAAAAGGATGGACGAAAAGCCGGGATGACCATTAGCTAGGGTCCGGCTATGGAAAACGGGGGCTATGGGGGCCTTGGAAGAACTGGCCATGGCTACTGGCCTGGGTCTCTTACTGGGTCTGGCTTACTGGATGGGGAGGGCTACGGCTCTCAAATGGGAGGGGCTTAAATAGGCAGTCGGCTGGAACACACCAGCATGGCGTGGATCCTTCTCGTGCCGGGTAGAAGATACACCGGTACGGCCGACAACCAAGTGGGGTCACGGTCTAATCCTGAATGACTGGGCGGGCGGACAGCTGGGAAAGGTCACGTCCATTCCGACTGCGCCGACTGTTGATCCACAGTGGCCATGTCGGTTGCCAGAGACGGGTCAAATCTATCAGGCTCACTACCGGTTAAACCTAGGGGCTAGGGTAACCTATAGCCAGCCTGGCTCTGATACCAAGTCTTGTGGCACCCCGATAGAGGGCCGACACACGCCAGTCCCCAGGATAAGACCTGACGCACGCCAAAGACATGATACAGCAATTCCAGGCAAAAATGGCTTTATTAACAAAATGGAGTATTACAATATTGTGGCTTACAACAATACCACATGACTCCAAGGCTGACTAAATGGGTAGCAGAGGTCTTGGATCAGCGGTCACGACATCTCTGGTTGAGCTCCATAACGCACAGGACTGGCTAGGTTACCATCTAGCACGACGGGTCTTCTCCTGCAACTGGCCACGTGCAAGGCCAGGTGAGTACTTTGAATGTACTCGCAAGACAACCAAGTACATAGCATCCAAACAAGCAGATGACAAAGCAAGCCCTATGCTATGCATGAACAAATTTTATGGCATGAATTCTAACAAGGCAAGTATGAATCAAGCATGGCATAGCATGGATCAGGCATGCAATCTACATGACATGGCAATGATTACGTTAAGTGCTTAGAGTACTACTGTACTGAACACCAACTTACTCTCTTCCGGGTTGTCCCACAACCCTCGACATATTTATGATCCAACCTGGACTGTCTGTTCAATCCAACTCATGTGGTCACCCGACCACTCATCATCTAGCCATCCCATGGCTAACAGATCTTATTCCTGACATCCCCTGATGTCTACTCAATATAAATTTTCCCATCATTATTATTATGGTTGACCACCTACTGAGGTCTGTACGGGTCGTCCATTACCGTGGACACGGCTATTCGAATAGATTTGACACTCTGCAGAGGTTGTACACTTTACCCACACCATGGAGTTCCTCCCTCATCCAGTCCCTTGGGACTTGTCCCACAGGATCCTTGGAACTCGTCCCATAGGAGTGGACTAGGACATCTCCAACGAGACCTGCCTGACCCATGACTCTTTCATCGTACCTCCGGCACTTTTCCTCCCCTGGAGGTCAGCCTTGGGTGGCCCCTGTGTCCTCTTGACACCTGCCACCGTCGTGGCCACGACCCAAACGGGGACCGCGCGCAAAACTCAACAAATGGCCCACAGGGTTATCGCCGCTTACCCGGCCAAGGTAGCATGCCACGCCTAACCCTCCCTGTGTGGAGGTACCGGTGAAAGATCACGCAATCAGACACGGTCAAGGCCGTCCCATACCGGCAAATGTGGTTGCACGAATAAGCCCGAACAGGTGGCTCAAGATCAACCAACTAGGTTGCATTAATTTAATTACTCATATCCACAACTGCCGGATGAAACCCAAAATAATCATAGACAGCAATCTCTTAATCCAACTCAGCATTATCCATACCACCTCACTGACAATTATAAGTGATAGCATAACGGATCATAGTACTGATAATTATAGCAGGAGTTCAATCATAATACTAACATGAATATGTTACTAGCAATGTTATTATTAGCATGGCGACATTGAAATAAGGCATGGTAGTAGATGAAGAGTAATACTAGTATCTATACCAATGTTGCCACCGGTGCATGCAAATGCAGACTAGCATGCGATACAGATGAACACACAGGTGCAAGCAAAGTCATCACGCAAGTCCGGGGCTCATGTAGGAGGTTGGCTTGCCTGGGGGTCGACGAGCACGGCGAAGACAAACGCGATCACCTTGCGGACGAACTCACGGCGACGGTCCTCACACGAAGGGGGCGGATCTAAGGCAACGGCAATAGGGTCAATACCACTGCATGAACACCTCATGAGAATGGTACTGAC
Source organism: Elymus sibiricus (assembly GCA_039707655.1). Taxonomy (NCBI): domain Eukaryota; kingdom Viridiplantae; phylum Streptophyta; class Magnoliopsida; order Poales; family Poaceae; genus Elymus; species Elymus sibiricus. Next base: position 26,375,592 of record CM077675.1, read on the forward strand.
GGAACGGGCTCGACGAGATGAAAGCGGGGGCGCTGGTTTTACCTGATTCCGAGCTACGGTCGCGAAGTAATGGCCGTTCGTTGTTTAGGGAGAAAACAAATAAAAACCTGTTCATTTTCGGCCTAAACCAGTGAACGTCCACTACTTAACCGATTCGGCCGCCGGCTGAAACTGAAGGCGCATTTTCTAGAAATACGCTTTCAGTGAACTGAAAGCGTAATCCCGAGAGGGCGCCTCCACTTACTGCGAGCGGGCCCGGGCGTTGACTCACTTACAGAGGGGACCCACCCCATCTTCTCTCTCTCCTCCCTCCCTGGCTCGTCTTCTTCCTCCGTGGTGGAACAGAGGAGATGGGGCGCCGATGGGGCTCGTCGCCTGGCTGGGCCAGAGAGCCGGCCGGTGAGTGCGGCGGCACCCCCGCTCCCCTCCGCGACCGAGGGCAGCCGCGGGAATGGCTGGGGTGGCCCCCAACGGTGTCTCCACTGAAGGAGTCGCGGCGGCCGGAGAACTCCCGTGGAGCCACGCCGGCGAGGTTCCCCCGACTTGAGCAGAGGGCGGCGGCGGTTCTACGGGGTCTTTGGGACACCGAGGACGGCAATGGGGAGGAGGGGGAGGGTCAGAGCGCTCAAACCCCTCGCGAGCACCGACGGCGGCCTTCGGCCAATGCCGGAGCGGAGCACTCCCGGAGCTTGGGGAGGGGCTGGGGAGGCTCGATGGCTCGGAGAGGGCTCGGGGCACGCTACTTATAGCCGCGGGGGAACGCTCGGGAAGGAGCTAGGCGGCGGCCGAAGCTTCGAGGGCGACCACCGGAGCTTCGGGATGGCGACGACGGCGGCCACAGCTAAAGGATAAGGGGGAGCGAGCTCTGGAGGGTTCACGCACCTACGGGGAAACTCTACGGCACTACTAGACATCAAAGGATAGCCGGGAACGCGCTGGAGACGAGCTTCCGTCCACTCCAAGCTACAGAGCGCGAATTTGGCGCGCTCTGCTCGTGGTCACCGCGTGGCCACGGCGTTGCCACGCTGCACAAGCGACCAAACCTTGTCTAGGCCAATCACCATTAAGCGCTGAGTTGACCTATACTGATGGATGACAAGAGGAAGGCCTGAGGTGACCGAACCATGGTCATTTTACAGCTGGCAGACAAGTGTTTGCGCTGGTCCATGGTCATCACAGTGCTCCTCTTGGCAAGATCCTTGGCATGGGTCAATCTAACACTAAGGTCACTCCCTTGGCCAAATATCAGCTCAAACAAGCAAAGCTAAATGCCACTTCCTTTGTAACTTGGCAGTTTGACCAGAAATGCAAAATATGGAGCTGGGGAGAAATAGCTTCATGGACATGGATGAATTTTGGAGGATAGCTATGATTTGGACACAGGAGAGGGCTGGCTAAGTTTCAGCCCAAATTTATCTTCTATGATGGTACTTCCTTCACAGAGAGAAAATCTGAACAGAAACTTAAGAAAATCACAGAAAGATATTGGCTTGGAGACATGAGCTTATTTTTGGTTTAGGGTAGTCATATATCCATATGCACTTCCCTGCCAAATTTCAGCTCAATAGCACCAAGGAATCTAGCACTTCCTTCACAAGATGGCAAACTGGACAGAAATGAAAAAGCAGATGGTTCTGAGGAATTGGGTAGATGAAAATGGACCAAACTTGGGGAAGATCAAAGATTTGGGCATATGGAGACACTGCAAAAGTTTCATACCATTTGCATAATCTAAAATGGTACTTCCTTCACAATGCTCCAATATGGACAGGAAATGGAATAATTTGCTGAGACCAATTGGCTAAAGGGATTGAGCTAATTTTTGGAGGACAAGAGTGATTTATCACCATGCATCACTCTGCAAAATATTAGCCCAAGGGGATCAAGGAATAAAACACTTCCTTTATTTGCAAACTGCAAATCTGAACAGAATTTGCAAATGGAAGTGGGGCTCAAAACTTGAATTGGGGAACTGGATATTTTGAGGGAAATGGAGAATATATGGATATAAGAAGCTCCACAAATTATTTGGGAATTTTCCTAGCTACCAAACTGGTAGCTCCTTTGGAAATGCCCCAAATTGGAATATTGGGTTTAAATAGGAAAATGCTATTTCCCTAATTTAATCATAGCCAATATTTGTATGAGAGCTCAATATATCCACAAAGAATATCTCCACAAGATTTCATGACATCTGGAGATGGAAAGATATTTTTCTGGATTTAATTCCTCAGAAAGGCAGAAAGAGGAATTAATTCTAGATGACAAATATTGCATACGACTTAGCAATATTTTTGCACATCTAGGGTCTAGGAAGAAAGAAGGATCTCTGGGAATCTTGGGAGGATCAACAGAGCAAGGGAAATGATGGCTTCTTTGAAAACACAAAGGCAGGATTCCCGGTTCCAATATTTCGGAACTAGGGTTTGAATGAGATCGGGGGTTGGATGACAGAGGGTTGACTGGCACAAGAGCATGAGAAAAGCACTGAGAGGTTGAGGACAGACTGGATTCACCTGGTCACTTGCCAAATTCCAGAGGAAAAAATTCGGGAGAGAAAAGCTAGGAAGGAATAACAGCACAAAAATCGATAACCCGATTTTTGGGGTGTTACAAAAGTCATAGCAACGTCAATCTCAAAACATAGTGGATACTAGGGATCAAACCCTAACCAAACTAACTCGATTACATGGTAAATCTCATCCAACCCATCACCGTCCAGCAAGCCTACGATGGAATTACTCACGAACGGTGGAGAGCATCATGAAATTGGTGATGAAGGATGGTTGGTGATGACGACGGCGTCGATTTCCCCTCTCCGGAGCCCAAATCAAGCTCCAGATCAGCCCTCCTGAGGAAGAACAGGAGGTGGCGGCGGCTCCGTATCGTAAAACACGATGAACTCTTCTCTCTGATTTTTTTCTCCGTAAATAGGAATATATAGGAGTGGAAACGAGGTCGGAGGAGCCACAGGGGGCCCACAAGCCACAGGGGCGCGCCCCCCTGGCTTGTGGCCAGGTGGTGGGCCCCCTGTAGTTGATTCTTTTGCCGGTATTTTTTTATTAATTCCAAAAATATTCTCCGTAAATTTTTAGGTCAATCCGAGAACTTTTATTTCTGCACAAAAATAACACCAAGGCAATTCTGCTGAAAACAGCGTCAGTCCGGGTTAGTTCCATTCAAATCATGCAAATTAGAGTCCAAAATAAGGGCAAAAGCGTTTGGAAAGTAGATACGTTGGAGACGTATCAACTCCCCCAAGCTTAAACATTTGCTTGTCCTCAAGCAATTCAGTTGATAAACTGAAAGTGATAAAGAAAAACTTTTACAAACTCTGTTTGATCTTGCTGTTGTAAATATGTCTAACTGATGTGCAGATTTTCAGCAAAGATTATGAACTAACCACATTCACAATAACATTTAGGTCTCACATTTACTCATATCAATGGCATAATCAACTAGCCAGCAATAATAATAAGTCTCGGATGACAACAATTTTATCAAAACAATCATGATACAATATGACATAATGGTATCTCGCTAGCCCTTTCTGAGACCGCAAAACATAAATGCAGAGCACCTCTGGAGAACAAGGACTGACTAGACATTGTAATTCATGGTAAAAGATATCCAGTCATACTCATACTCAAAATCAATTAATAGCAAAGCATACAAATGACGGGAGTGCTCTCTAACTGGTGCCTTTTATGAGAGGGTGATGACTCAACAGTAAAATAAAATAGATAGGCCCTTCACAGAGGGAAGCATTGATTTGCAGAGGTGCCAGAGCTCGAATTTTTAAAACAGGGATGAATAATAATTTTGAGCGGTATGCTTTCATTGCCAACATAACAACTAAGAGATCTCGATATCTTCCATGCTAGATACATTATAGGCGGTTCCCAAACAGAATAGTAAATTTTTACTCCCCCTCCAGCAAATCAGTCACACTCCACGGCGGGCCGAATCCACGGGTACCGTCCATACAAACACAATCTTGGGGGAGTTTTGTTTATTATATATTGATTTGAATTTTGAGCGTGGGACTGGGCATCCCGAATACCAGCCACTTTCTCGTGAATGATAGTGAATAAACACATCTCGTGAGAATAACCCACCTAGCATGGAAGATACTGACAGCCCCCAGTCACTACATGAGCGATATGGGCATACAAAACGGAATATTTATTTGAAGGTTTGGAGAGTGGCACATGCAAATTTACTTGGAACGGCAGGTAAATACCGCATATAGGTATGTATGGAGGACTCATATGGAACAACTTTGGGTTTATGGAGATGGATGCACAAGCAGTATTCCCGCTTAGTACAAGTGAAGGCTAGCAAAAGACTAGGAAGCGACCAATTAGAGAGCGACAACAGTCATAAACATGCTTTGAGATTAACCAACATTGAATGCAAGCATGAGTAGGATATAAATCACCATGAACATAAACATCGTGGTGGCTATGTTGGTTTTGTTTCAACAACATGCGTGAACATGTGCCAAGTCAAGCCACTCGAATCATTCAGAGGAGGATACCATTCTATCATACTACATCACAACCATTTTAATATGCATGTTGGCACTCAAAACAAACCATTATTAACTCTCGGCTAATTAAGCATGGCATGAGTAACTATAATATCTAATTGTCATTGCAAACATGTTCAACCCATAATGAGCTGAATCCCGGATGATGAGCTAATCATATTTACAAAAACAAAATAGGTTGAGTTCATACCAGCTTTTCTCCATCTCAATCATTTCATCATATATCGTCAGTATTGCCTTTCACTTGCACGACCGAACGGTGTGAATAATAATAAGAGTGCACATGCATTGGACTAAGCTGGAATCTGCAAGCAATAACTCAAAGGAGAAGGCAAGGTAATATGGGCTCTCTGATAGATAAACAATAATGCATATGAGAGCCACTCAATATGTCATCGTGGTCTTCTCCTTACGACCCAAAGAAGAAAGGAAAACTATTTACACGGGAAAGCTCCCAACAAGCAAAAGAAGAACGAGAAATCTTTTTGGGTTTTCTTTTAATACTACAACTAAACAAACTAGAAGGTAAGCTAGAACTATTTTTTTTGGATTTTCTCAAGGTTAATTAAACACACAAGAAGAAAGCAAAAAGAAGAAAAAAAACTACCATGGATGGTACAATGAAAAAGTATGAACACCGACAACTGGAATGAGTGTGTGAACATGAATGTAATGTCGGTGAGAAATACGTACTCCCCCAAGCTTAGGCTTTTGGCCTAAGTTGGTCTAGGGCCACGGCTGGAAATAACCCTCTCCTGGATACTCCGGAGGATACTGAGGGTTCCACTGATTAGCGACCTCCTGTGGCTCCCACTGAAAAACTGGAGCCTGATATGGATCAAGGGCTGGTGCCAGCTCAGGTGCTGGGGGTTGCGACAAGCCCCAATAGCGGTCGATGTCACCGGGCATAATAATGTACCTGCATGAATGGATATCGAACAAAGACGAATCAGGCAGAGTAATAATCTCACAAGTACCCTGACTAAATACTAGGTTGTAAAGCAGCCTTTTATCATTATCTTTCTTAATAAAATCATGTGCTACCATACTATCATAATCTAAATGTCTTGTAGGAAGCAGCATTTCATCTTCCTCGTCAAGCCTAATAGGTATCTCAAAGTGTTTAGCTAAACGAGATGCATAGATACCTCCGAATATAGGGCCCTTCGAACGGTTTAAGTTCAACTGTCGAGCCACTATAGCGCCGAGACTGAAAGTTCTATCAGCAAGTAAAGCGTGGCGCGGAATAGTGAGGTCGGGGGCACTAAGGCTTCCACTCTCACCGCGACCAACTAAACATCTCCCCGCAAATAGTGAATAATAGCATAAAACAGGAAAATGTACACTAGCCGCTCTTGCCTTTGACACCCCTCTCTCTTCCCCTACAGTGATTGCGGCAATAAAATCCTCCATGTCTCTAGGACGTGGTTCACTGATGCTGCCCTCATGAGGTATTTTGCAAACATTGCAAAAATCGTAAAGCGACAATTCCTTAGGTACATCATATAAATGAAATTCTACCATGGGAGGATTCTTCCTAGGATAAAAATGAAATTTTTTTACGAAAGTATTAGTAAGTAGGAGATACTGTTCACACTTATCGTTGAGGAAGTCGGTGACGCCTGCATTTTCTGCTAGATAATAAAAATCTTCATAAATTATGGCCGCCCTCAGGAATGCTTCACTTGGCCATTCACATGGACGAACCTCCGCGGTACGAGGGATATTGTATTTAGGATTCTCACTTTCTTTTTCTTTAAAACCCCTGCTCGAAGAGCCTCTTAACAATCTCCTCATCATCTCTTTTGCTGAAAATTAATTCTGAAATTTTTAGTGTCTCTAATTAAAAGTAAACAAAACTCAACAAAACTCATAGCAACTACTCCCACAAGTGCCCAGAAGCTATATCATGCATCAAAACTACTTGGGACCATACAAATTTGACATGCAAGCTCAAGAACAAGGTCACCACAGCAGCAAAATTTTGCAATATATAAAGCACTAGAACAAAAACTAATTGGACCATTGGAGGAGTTACATACCGATGAGCAATCCCCTAAAACAGTTTTGCAAATGGAGCTTTGAGCAAGGAGATCGAAAATGACAGCAAAATGAGCTAGAACACGGGTTTGAGCAATGGTGGGATTTTTTCTGGGCGAAGACGAAGTGGATGGTGGCCGGAATAAGTGAGGGGGCCCCATGTGGGACCCACAAGCCAGGGGGGCGCACCCAGGGGGGTGGGCGCGCCCTGCAGGCTTGTGGCCCACTGGTGCAGCCCCCTGATGCATACTCAGTGCCAAAAATTCTTAAATATTCCAGAAAAATTCATAGTAAATTTTCAGGGCATTCTGAGGACTTTTTATTGTCAGGTCATTTTTCCATTGCACGGATAAAACGGAAAACAGGAAAATAATAGCATTTTTACTAAATTGAAACTAAGGAACAGGGAATAAAAGTTGGGTACAGAAGGTTGTGCCTTCTAAATTCATCCATCTCATGCTCCTCAAAAAGAATCCATCAATAAGGTTGATCAAGTCTTATTGACAAACCTTTTTCGAATGACATGAAACCGGAGAATTTTCGAATAACACTAGGTTACCTCAATGGGGATATGCATGTCCCCAACAATAAGTATATCATATTTCTTTTTGGCAGTAGGAATAGGGAATTCAAAGCCTCCAATAATAATTGTTGAAACCTTTTCAATTGAGTTGATACTATGGGCTTGAGGTTGTTTCTTCGGAAAGTGTACCGTATTCTCATTACCATTAACATGAAAAGTGACATTGCCCTTGTTGCAATCAATAACAGCCCCTGCAGTATTCAAAAAGGGTCTACCAAGGATAATCGACATACTGTCGTCCTCGGGAATATCAAGAATAACAAAGTCCGTTAAGATAGTAACATTCGCAACCACAACAGGCACATCCTCGCAAATACCGATGGGTAAAGCAGTTGATTTATCAGCCATTTGCAAAGAGATTTCAGTAGGTGTCAACTTATTCAAATCAAGTCTGCGATATAAAGAGAAAGGCATAACACTAACACCAGCTCCAAGATCACATAAAGCGGTTTTAACATAATTTCCTTTAATAGAGCATGGTATAGTAGGTACCCCGGGATCTCCTAATTTCTTTGGTGTTCCACCTGAGGGAGTCCTGGACTAGGGGGTCCTCGGGAGGCCGGCCTATCTCGTATGGGCCGGATTACATGGGCCGTTCGCCGGACACTGGATCGCTCGAAGGACCAAACTCCAGAAGGGAAATCTCTAGAAGCAAGGCGTGTGTTCCACGTTTAAAGTAGAATAGGCATGTTTTATCTCCTCGCCGTGTAACCGACCATGTGTAAACCCTAGGCACCCCCGGCGTCTATATAAGCCGGAGGGTTTTAGGTCATCGGACGACAGAACCATCTAGGGTTTTAGTCATACGATCTCGTGGTAGATCAACCTTGTAATCTCTACACAATCAATATAATCGAGCAGGACGTAGGGTATTACCTCCATAGGAGGGCCCGAACCTGGGTAAAACCTTGTCCCCTTCGTCTCCTGTTACCATCGATCCAAGCATCATAGTTTGGGACCCCCTACCCGAGATCCGCCGGTTTTGACACCGACATTGGTGCTTTCATTGAGAGTTCCACTGTGATCGCCGGAAGGAATCGATGGCTCGCCTAGTCGTCAACGAAGAGGTCCGCAACACAGGGACTTTTGTCCCTGGACAGATCTTCACTTTCGGCAGCGTAGTGCTGCACGCCGACCCGACCGGCCGCCTTGGCCGCGTCGAAAGTTTCGCCCCTGATCAGGAAGTCAGATTCGGGAACTTAGAGTTCTCCGTAGACTCCCGTGGCGATCTATCACTAACCGGGCTTGCAGTCTCGCCTGCCATGCCCAAGGACCCTGAGGCTTTAACCTCGGACTCATCTTCCGGCTCCGCCTGTGGGATCTGCCCTGGTGGAGGCCCGATCTTAAGTTCGGATCAGGTCATAGTGCCTGACAGCCGAACACCCGTTCTTGCCGAACACACTCCCTGTACGGATGCATCGGAGATTGACTCCGGAAGCTCTGTGCAGACCGGTCCGACTGAGCTCTCGATACTCGACGAAGCTCTAGATCGGATCTCGTCGATGAAAATCAGCAACGACCCAACCCCGATCTGCTCTCAGATCGGTCTTCAGACGGGTCGGGACGGATTTTTCCTCCCACCCACCACCCACTTGATAGCCACTGTCGAGGATTTAACCGACATGCTAGACTACGCTTCCGAGGAAGCAGGATACATGGATGAGGACGATCATTCCCTCACCCCTGCCAAGACCGGACAGTGGACGGCCACCTCCACATACGATGTGTACATGGTGGACACCCCAAAAAGTAATGGCGATAAATCGGATGAAGTGCCGTCAAGGCGCCGAAAACCGCATAAGCGGTCCAAAGGGAAAAAGGGGCGCAAGTCTATTGAGGGCACGGGGAACGATGACACTCCAGAGGACATCGGCCGCCCCGCACTCCCCGATAACCCGTTGGAGGGTCAGGAGGATCCCGAAGACCACCGCACCCCCAATCAAGATGATCCTTTGGCCGATGATTACCTCCGCTCTGTCGAGGGGGAGGATAATGCAGATGCCGATGACTTGGACATCCCCAACGATCCTGCAGATCAGGAACTGTTCAGACAACAACTGATATCCACAGCTCGCAGCCTGAGAGCAAAGGAGCGACAGCTCAAAGCCGAACAAGACGACCTCAATCACAGATGGACACGAGTCCTTTCAGCGGAGGAAGAGTCCGGCGCCGGTCTATCGGACCAGCCGAAGAGCTACCCGCGCCGACAGCTGCTGCCACAATTCGAGGACGAGCTAACCAATACGCCGTCTCCCGAACATACTCCATACGACAGGCCAGATCGCCCTCCTCGAGGACGAGATCGGACGGCTAACGATACCGGCTATAGGCCAACGATACCCCGTAGACATGGAAAGGAGCCACTAGAGCCCGATGACAGGTTCGACCTGCGTCACGACCTGGACTATAGAGCAGGCCGTGCACGATCCATCTACGGCCCCAGAAGATACTCACCCGACAGACGGGAAGGGTACCGGTCTCGGTTCGACCACAATGAAAATCGGGAACAAAACCGAGCTAGGGTAACTGCCGATCACCGGCACGCTATAGCTCGGGTTAGAGGCGCCGCACACCCACTGTGCTTTACAGATGAGGTAATGCGGCATCAGTTCCCCGAGGGGTTCAAACCCGTTAACATAGAGCAATACGACGGGACAACTGACCCAACCGTATGGATTGAGGATTTCCTCCTCCACATCCACATGGCACGAGGAGACGACCTCCATGCCATCAAATACCTGCCCCTAAAGCTCAAGGGGCCAGCTCGGCACTGGCTAAATAGCCTCCCCGAAAACTCCATTGGATGTTGGGAGGACTTAGAAGAGGCATTCCGATCTAATTTCCAGGGCACTTATGTCCGGCCACCGGACTCCTCCGACCTAAGTAACGTCGTTCAGAAACCTGGAGAGTCTGCGAGACTATTCTGGAATCGTTTCCTGACTAAGAAAAACCAGATCGTCGACTGCCCCGACGCCGAAGCTATAGCCTCTTTCAGGCATAATATTCGGGATGAATGGCTAGCTCGACAGCTCGGCCAAGACAAGCCCAGGACAATGTCCGCCCTCACATCACTCATGACCCGCTTTTGCGCGGGCGAGGATAATTGGCTGGCTAGACGGAGCCATAACCCCGATGAACCCGGAACCTCTGAAGTACGGGATGGAAACGGGAAACCAAAACGCAACAAAAACAAGCGCCGGCACAATAACAGTGATGCCGATGATACAGCTGTAAATGCCAGATTCCGCAACAACCGTTCTGGGCAGCGGAAGAAGCCTCCTAAAGGCAAACAAGACGGACCTACCCCGCTGGACAAGATTCTGGAGAGACCCTGCCAGATACATGGCACTCCGGAGAAGCCCGCCAATCACACCAATCGTAACTGTTGGGTTTTCAAACAGGCCGGCAAGCTCGCTACCGAGGACCAAGGCAAGAGCCCACGCAGCGAGGACGAGGATGAACCTCGGGGTCCGATCTGTGGCGGTCAAAAGAAATTCCCCTCAGAGGTGAAGACAGTAAACATGATTTACGCCACTCATATACCCAAAAAGGAAAGGAAACGCGCCCTTCGGGATGTCTACGCCATCGAGCCCGTAGCTCCGAAGTACAACCCCTGGTCGGCACATCCGATCACTTTCGATCGACGTGACCACCCGACCAGTATCCGTCACGGGGGTTCGGCCGCACTTGTCCTCGACCCGATCATAGATGGGTACCACCTAACCAAAGTCCTCATGGATGGTGGAAGTAGCCTCAATCTGATCTATTCAGATACGGTGAAAAAGATGGGCATAGATCCGTCAAGGATCAAACCCAGTAACACTACCTTTAAAGGAGTGATCCCAGGCGTTGAAGCCCGGTGTATAGGCTCTATCAGCCTGGAGGTTGTGTTCGGCTCGCCCGACAACTTCCGAAGTGAGGACTTGATCTTCGACATAGTACCATTCCGCAGCGGCTATCACGCCCTGCTCGGCCGTACAGCGTTCGCCCGCTTTAACGCCGTCCCGCACTATGCATACCTCAAGCTCAAAATGCCGGGCCCCCGAGGGATCATAACTGTCAACGGCAATACAGAGCGGTCACTCCGAACTGAGGAGCATGCGTTGGCCCTGGCGGCCGAATTCCATTACACCGACGATCGGCAGACGCCTACATCCGCCGTCAAGGCATCCAAGACAGGGAAGCGAGCTCGGTCTCAAACCGAAATTCCAGAAGCTTCCCCTCCCTATAAATAGGGATTCGCCCCCCACCACAGGGCCCTATTTCCCGCACAATACGTGCCAAGGGTGCATAACTTCGCGCTTACAATTCCATGGGCAGCGGTGGGGAAACATTGACGTAGGGTAAGTCTTCGGCTAGACCGAACTATCACCCTCAAGCATGTCTTCGGACACATGACAGGTACCGTTAAGTACCCACTAAAGCGTCAAGCTTGTTTAAATTTCGGCGACTTCTCAAGACTCTTCTACAATAGTCCGTTCGCCGAACAGCACACCTATCAAGGTATACACCGTCCTGGTGGTCGCAGCAGAGGATACGCTGCACGGCACATCGCGGACGTCAGGCCACTAATCGAAGACCCTTAGCGCAGCACACTCCTGTAAGATTTATATTTTATCTTCTATACCTGTGAACAGTAGCATCAGCAGTTTGAATGAAAAGAATGGTTTAGTACAATATAGATATATTATGCACGCTCGTTTGACGTTTTTCAAGCATATTCTCTATTCTTGCTCCCTCTTTTCTTGCCAGCCTGTTTTGGTATACTCTTGCGAAGCAACCGGCTAATAGACCGGGGGCTTGCCCTTAAAATCGCCCTGTGCACAATTGATTCTGTATTCGGCGTCTTGGATTTCCGCTTTATATGCATTGGTTCCGAACTGTGTCTTGGGTCAAATGTTGGGTTGCCCGGTTCCTGTGCTTGCCCCTTTATGTTCCGCTCGTTCGGCTAAAGGGGCAAAGGGAGCACCGCTGCGATTGTGCTTCCGGCTAGTCTGGTCAAGCGCCTCAGCGGAGAAAGCCAAAAACTGACTGTCATGGTATGCGAGAACCGGTCTGCGATTCCGAGCTTAACTTAATCTCGTCAGAGGTTACTCCGTGTAATACGAGGGGTTCGGTACTAGTCCGAACCATGTGATATAGGCTTTGGCCACGGTTCGTCCGAACATCACAAACTCCTGGGGGCTATTTATCAGCCTCCCGCACTCCTTTCTCGTGCTTCTACGGCTAAGTGAAGGTAATAAAGCATTCTGGTCCGATTGCCTAGTCTACCCCGCACTACCGCCTTCGGGTACCGACAGTTCGGCTAAGGGTTATAGTGCGTTTTGGAAGTGACACCCCACGTAGTATCTACCTGGGGGCTGAAGCCGACGACTCGCAGCCTTCAGTTTTAACCGGCCACAAAGAAGTTATAAAGGATGCAAAACACATAAGACATGATAACCCATGCTAAGCTTATATACATAAAAACGAGTTCTAACAAGTCTTCGGACATATTACATAACCGTTTATTCATACACAGTGTCTCTTAGACACTGTGACTCTATGGCCCGAGCACCCTCCATTACTCCGGAGAAGTACCGCTCGGGGCACCTGTACTCTTTTCCAGGCGGCGGAGGAGCAGTGGCCACCTTCATCGGATCCAGCCCAGGCCAGTGTACCTTGGCCTTCGCAAAGGTCATCCTTGCTCCCTCGATGCAAGAAGACCTCCTTAATGCGTCGATCCGAACAGTGGCGTCGCTCAACTTCTGCACCAGGCCGAAGTAACTACCGGGAATTGGCTCATCGGGCCACAGCCGGATACAGAGATCCTTCATGGCCGGTTCCGCCACCTTGTACAGCTCTAGCAGCTGCTTAAGCTGCTCATTTAGGAGAGGAGTTCACTCAGGGGCTTCGAATTGAGCCCAGAAAACACGGGCTTCATCTCCTTCTCCCCGCGAAGCATAGAACCGCTTCGCGTCAGCTGCGCTCTTCTGGAGGTCCAAGCCGGCGCCTACGGAACGCCACACTTGGGTAAGAGCTTTGAACCTATCATCTCCGAAGACACACTGCAGTAAATACGGCTTACCACTCAGGATAGCCTGGGCCTGGCTGATCTCCTCTTCAAAGGTCCGCCTATCCACCCGCTCCTTTTGAAGTTCGGTTTTTAGGGTGGATAGTTCGGCAGCCCGCTCTTTTTCTTTAAGCTCCAGGGCCTCGCACTTCTTGCTGGCGTCCTTTAGCTCCAGTTGGATCTCTTCCACTCGAGCCTGGTGCTTGTCGCTGGTATCTCTCAAGGCAGATAGTGCGGCTACGGCCTCTTGGGCTGCCGCCTTCTCTACAGCAGTTTCCTGCTTTGCCTTCTCAAGTTCGGCCTTGAGCTTCTCCATCTCTTTCGCCGAGGCTGTGTAAGCATTGACTTATATTAAGCATCCGTGTTGATAGAACGGAAAGGTGAAGTTTATATACTTTACATCGCTTACCTTGGGCCTCGTCGAATCTTCGATTCAGAGCGTTAAGCTCGTCATCGGAGCTCTTCAGCTTTCGATTTAGCTCTTCTATTTCAGCGGTGTTATCGGACGCCGCTGATGCCTGCAATAAATGCGAAAGTCTTATATTACATGAGTGCACAGACCTCCGAATTATCATAATCCTGCGCCTGGTCTCCTTAAAGAATGACCCAACAATCTGAGCATATGTATAGTTCGGATAAGGATTTTTGTCTTGACCCCCAGGTAAGTTTTTTCAAACTTACCTAGGGCTCGGGGGCTGCTATGTATATAAACAACTGCTTAAACATATAAATTATTTACGAAAAACGGGGCATCACATTATTTACCTGGAAACCCGTTAAGAGGCCATTGAAGGCCGCCTTCAGTCCGGTATCTACGGACTGAATGCTTTGCAGCACCGTAACCATAAGGGTGCGGTGCTCCTCGGAGAGGATGGCGCTGGATAGAGCCTCCCCCATTGCCGGCCACTCGGTGGTCGGAGGCGCTGGTGGGGGTCGGTTAACCCGATCCCCGGTCGGTGATTGAAGCTGTGTCTCCGGACACATGGTGTGCTCCGGAGACAGTCGTGGAGGTGACTGGACAGTTCCCTGACCGGTCTCCTCGGTATCCGGGAGGGTCTTCTCCCCCGGGTCTTCGGTAGCCGAGGTATTAACCTCGACCATTATCGCATCGCTCCCGCCCCCAGTGTTCGGCTCCGTGGGAGCCTGTTGGGATGTCACCTCCGCGCCCTCCTTATTGGCGTCTGGAGGGGAAGGGTGCGACGCGTTTCCGCTCTCCGCTAGATCGGCAGGCGGGGTCTCCCCATCCGAGTTTTGATCGGTGGGGAGGACGCGGGGCGGGCTGCAAGTCAATTGGCGCTCGCATGTTAAATATATTAACGAAACTTGGCATTTGCAAGGTCTTTGGATTTATACCTTCGAGGTGGGGGCTTAACCCTGAGGGTCCTTCGCGGAACCCTCTTGAACCCCTCAGACTCAGTGTCCGAGGCCGGACTATCGTCGGACAGGATCACCTGTGACCGACGTGCTTTCTTTTGGGCTGGAGGGAGTTCATCCTCCGAGGCGTCCGGTGACGTCGCCCTCTTTCTTGTGAGGGGAGAATCGCCTCCCCCCTCGGCCTCGTGCTCTTCCTCCTCTTCCTCCTCTTGATTCGAGGAGGCGTGAGTTTCTTCGGACTCAGCCTCTAGCTGGTCCTTGGTGCGCAGGCCAGTTCGTCATGTCTTCTTCTTTTCTTTCTTCTCTGGCGCCTTGTAGGGCGCCACGACGAGCATCTCCAACAGCAGCGGGGACCTAGGGTCCTCGGGCTGTGGAGCCGGACTCTTGAAGTCCTTGGCTTTTTTCAGCCATTCCTGCAGAAGTGATCGGACAATCCTTAGGTAACCTATGGAATAAAAAAGCCGATCTATGGAAATCATAACATACCTTGGGAGGAGGTTTGGCCGCACTCAAGCCCTGATCTTCCTTCTCATCCGGCCAGTCCTTCTGCGCCTTGAATAGCGCCTTCCATAGTTTCTCCCGCGTGGTTCGGAAGAGTCGACGAACTGTAGGGTTGTCGTCGATCCGGTAATCCCACATAGGAGAACTCCGGCGCTGGCAGGGAAGGACATGTCGCCGGAGCATTACCTGGACCACATTGGTCAGGCCAACGCCTTCCCTGACTAGGGAGGCAATGCTCCTCTGCAGGTCCTCTACTTCGGTAGCCGACCCCCAATCCAGGCCCTTTCGGACCCACGGGGTCAATCTGGTTGGGGGGCCGGACCTGAATTCGGCAGGAACAGTTCCGCATTCGGCGGGAACAGTTCCGCCCTCTTCTTCCTTTGACTCAGTAATATAGAACCACTCCTTCTGCCAGGTCTTAATGGTGTCGATGAAGGTGCCGGATGGCCACACTGCGCGTGGAAGTTTGCCGATGACTGCCCCGCCGCAGTCCGCATGCGCGCCGGCAACACACTTCGGTTTGATATTGAAGGTCTTAAGCCATAATCCGAAGTGTGGCTCCACCCGCAGAAAAGCTTCGTAGACAGTGATAAACGCTGATATGTGCATGAAGGAGTTCGGTGGAAGGTCGTGGAAGTCGAGCCCGTAAAAGAACATCAGACCCCTCACGAAGGGGTGAAGTGGGAAGCTTAATCCCCAGATGAAATGGGGGACAAAAACCACCCTTTCTCCTTGTTTAGGGGTGGGAGTCACCTGACCCTTCTCAGCGGCACGGTGGAAGACGTTGGCAGGGATGTATCCGGCATCCTTGAGCTCCCGGATTTCCTCGTCTGTGACTGTGAAGGCCTCCCACTTGCCGCTGGCCATGGCTGATCTCGAAGGGAGAAGAATGGAAACCTAGATCTGGGCTCGTTGGAGCTCGAGAGTCTAGGGAGGCGGAGATGCGAAAGGGGGAGTGGGGATAAGCCTTAGGGTTTCTCCCTTTTTTATATATCAAGGGCCGTTGCTGGTTAGCCTCCTTCCACCACGCCGTGAATCTCTCCACTTCCCGAGACATGCGCGGCGTTACACGCGCATGGTTAAGCATGTCCCGTATAAAACGGGGCACGATCCGAGCATTGATGGGTCGTGCTGATGAAGACGGCCTCGAGCCGCTAAATAAGTTTGTACGACTGGCTCATCGGTTGTGATGGGCCGCGACCTTTCGTTTGAAAGGTTGACCGAAGAGCTTTATTAGCTCCCTAATGTTTGGCCTTATGGGCCGGGTTACACATGGTGTTCGATGATCTATGATCGGAAAAGCTACACGTTGAAGGAAGCCGAACTACAGATACTGCCGATTACTATCCGGAGAAAGGAACTCGCCTCGCAAGCCGAAGACTCTGATCATTCGAAGCAGCTGGAGCTTGGACCCTTGGCGTTGGAGGCTAGTTCGGGGGCTACTGAGGGAGTCCTGGACTAGGGGGTCCTCGGGAGGCCGGCCTATCTCGTATGGGCCGGATTACATGGGCCGTTCGCCGGACACTGGATCGCTCGAAGGACCAAACTCCAGAAGGGAAATCTCTAGAAGCAAGGCGTGTGTTCCACGTTTAAAGTAGAATAGGCATGTTTTATCTCTTCGCCGTGTAACCGACCATGTGTAAACCCTAGGCACCCCCGGCGTCTATATAAGCCGGAGGGTTTTAGGTCATCGGACGACAGAACCATCTAGGGTTTTAGTCATACGATCTCGTGGTAGATCAACCTTGTAATCTCTACACAATCAATATAATCGAGCAGGACGTAGGGTATTACCTCCATAGGAGGGCCCGAACCTGGGTAAAACCTTGTCCCCTTCGTCTCCTGTTATCATCGATCCAAGCATCATAGTTTGGGACCCCCTACCCGAGATCCGCCGGTTTTGACACCGACACCACCCTTAAATGTATAATTAGCAAGCATGGTGGAAATCTCAGCTTCCGGTATCTTTCTTTTATTTGTCACAATATCTTTCATATACTTAGCATAAGGAGACATTTTCAGAATATCAGTCAAACGCATACGCAAAAAGATAGGTCTAAGCATTTCAACAAAGCGCTCAAAATCTTCATCATCCTTTTTCTTGGATGGCTTAGGAGGAAAGGGCATGGGTTTTTGAACCCATGGTTCTCTTTCTCTACCATGCTTCCTAGCAATAAAGTATCTTTTATCATATCTCTTATTCTTAGGTTGTGGGTTATCAAGATCAACAGCAGGTTCAATCTCCACATCATTATCATTACTAGGTTGAGCATCAACATGAACATCATCATTAATATTATCACTAGGCTCATGTTCATCACCAGATTGTGTCTCGGCATCAGAAATAGAAATATCATTTGCATTCTCAGGTGTATCTATAACAGGTTCACTAGCAGCATGCAAAGTCCTATCGTCATTCTTTTTCCTACTCTTACTGGGATGACTAGGTGCATCAGTATTAACTCTCTGAGAATCTTGCTCAATTCTCTTAGGATGGCCCTCAGGATACAAAGGTTCATGAGTCATTCTACCACCTCTAGTCACAACTTTAACAGCATGATCATTGTTCTTATTATTCATTTCATTAAGCAAATCATTTTGAACCTTAAGTACTTGTTCTGCTTGGGTAGTTACCATGGAAGCATGTTTACTAATAAGCTTAAGATCATTGACAATTCTACTCAAATAATCACCCAAGCGATCAAGCATGTAAGCATTATGTTTCAATTGTCTACTAACATAAGCATTGAAATTTTCTTGCTTCACAACAAAATTATCAAATTCATCCAAGCATTGGCTAGCAGACTTATTATAAGCAATATCTCCTTGATCAAATCTACAGAGAGAATTTACCTCTACTACCTGCGTCGGGTTATCAAGACCATGTATTTCTTCAATAGGTGGTAGATTCTTAACATCTTCAACTTTAATACCTTTTTCTTTCATAGATTTCTTTGCCTCTTGCATATCTTCAGGACTGAGAAATAGAATACCTCTTTTCTTCGGAGTTGGCTTTGGAGGTGGTTCGGGAATAGTCCAATCATTATCATTCCTCAATATATTATTCAGTAGTAGTTTAGCCTGTTCCACAGTTCGTTCCCTGAAAACACAGTCAGCACAACTATCTAGGTGGTCCCTAGAAGCATCGGTTAGTCCATTATAAAAGATATCAAGTATTTCGTTTTTCTTGAGAGGATGATCGGGCAAAGCATTAACTAATTGGAGAAGCCTCCCCCAAGCTTGTGGGAGACTCTCTTCTTCAATTTGCACAAAGTTAAATATTTCCTGCAAGGCAGCTTGTTTCTTATGGGCAGGAAAATATTTTTCAGAGAAGTAATATATCATATCCTGGGGACTTAGCACATAACCAGGAGCAAGAGAATTAAACCATATCTTAGCATCACTCTTTAATGAGAAAGGAAACATCTTAAGAATATAGTAATAGCGATTGTTTTCCTGATGAGTAAATAGGGTGGCTATATCATTCAATTTAGTAAGATGTGCCACAACAGTTTCAGATTCATAACCATGGAAAGGATTAGATTCAACCAAAGTAATTAACTCAGGATCGACAGAGAATTCATAATCTTTATCAGTAACAAAGATAGGTGAAGTAGCAAACTTAGGATCGTATTGCATTCTAGCATTCAAAGATTTTTCTTTCCACTTGCATAGCAATTTCTTAAGATCATCTCTATCCTTACAAGCAAGAAAGTCCCTAGCTACCTCTCCTTCCATAACATAACCTTCAGGGATATCAGGCAATTCATATCTAGGAGCGCTAGGTCTAGCAGGTGTATCATAGTGTTCAGTTTCAATAATTTCATCAGATTCAGAGATATCATCAGTTTCAGCATTCACCCTAGCAATTTGTTCATCAAGAAATTCACCCAGTGGCACAATACTATCAAGCAAAGTGTCATCATAAGCATCATGCATAGCAGAAGTAGCATCATCAATTACTTGCGACATATCAGAATTACTAGCAGGTGGTGGTGTCGCAAGCTTACTCATAACAAAAGGTGAATCAAGTGCAGAGCTAGATGGCAGTTCCTTACCTGTCCTCATAGTTGAGGGGTAGATCTTAGTTTTAGCATCTTTCAGATTCTTCATAGTGATCAACAAATATATTTCCCAAGTGACTCAGAGAATAGAGCTATGCTCCCCGGCAACGGCGCCAGAAAAAGGTCTTGATAACCCACAAGTATAGGGGATCGCAACAATTTTCGAGGGTAGAGTATTCAACCCAAATTTATTGATTCGACACAAGGGGAGCCAAAGAATATTCTCGACTATTAGCAGCTGAGTTGTCAACTCAACCACACCTGAAAGACTTAATATCTGTAGCAAAGTATTTAGTAGCAAAGTAGTATGGAAGTAACGGTAACGATGGCAAAGTGACAGTAGCAGTGTTGTAGTGATTGTAACAGTAGCAACGGAAAAGTAACTTAGCAAAGATCAATATGCGGAAAGCTCGTAGGTAATGGATCAGCGATGGATAATTATGTTAGATGGCATTCATCATGCAACAGTTATAACATAGGGTGATACAGAACTAGCTCCAATTCATCAATATAATGTAGGCATGTATTCCATATATAGTCATACGTGCTTATGGAAAAGAACTTGCATGACATCTTTTGTCCTACCCTCCTGTGGCAGCGGGGTCCTGATGGAAACTAAAGGATATTAAGGCATCCTTTTTATAGAGAACCGGACCAAAGCATTAGCACTTACTGAATACATGAACTCCTCAAACTACGGTAATCACCGGAAAGAATCCCAGTTATTGTCACCCTCGGGGATGCGGATCATAACTCGTAATAGGTGTCTACAACTTGCAAGATAGGATCAAGAACACACATATTGTCGGGGATATTACCCCGCGGTATAACCCGGCCGGAAGTATGACCCGGCCAGGACTTGGCGACTCATTGGTGACCCGGTCGAGATTTGGCGGATCATTGATGACCCGGCAGGCGGGTCAGACGAGCGACAAGGCCCAGAGCCCAGCGAGCAAGCCGGCGCGGGCGTCTTGTGGACGGGCCTAGAGGGGCGGCTCACAAGAGAAGGCCCAAAGGAGAGAAAGGATTCCCTTACAAGAGAAACAAGACCCGGATTAGGACTCAAGAGAGACTAGTCCTCATCCTACTCCTAGTAGGACTCTACATGTAAACCTACCCCTTCCACTTATATAAGGAGGGGTAAGGCGCCCCAAGAGGGACAACTTCAAGTCATTAGAGATAGACAGATTAGAGGCTCTTGAGATTAGAGGTAGCGATCCCGCACCCTTGTAATCGAGATCATCCTCATCATAAATATAGACACAAAGCAGGACGTAGGCTTTTACCTCCATCGGAGGGGCCGAACCTGGGTAAACTCGCGTCTCTCAATTCCGACCAACCCCTCTCAAGCCGCCACATAGTTGCGATGGCCTCACACCCAAGTTCTCTCCCGAGGACATATTGCCGTGACAAAACCACGACAGTTGGCGCCCACCGTGGGGCCAGCGCACGGTGGTGTTGAAGTTCTTGGAGGGAGCTCTCCCATGGACCGAGAAGTTCGCAATTCACTGGATAAAGAAAAGACGGCAGGGAGGAGCTCATCAATTGAGATTTCAAAAGACAGCATAAATCAGAATCCAGAGTTTTTTACGGTGTCCGTCCACGCGCAACGTCCGTACAGGTCGATCTTCATAGTTGAACAGATCAGGTTTTGACAGATCTAATCTTCATCAAACAACGGCGACTCTCCAGCCATCTCATGATTCCAGTTGCTCCACGTCAAATTCATCATATATTTTCGCTGCCGGCCGAGTCAATGATCGACTTCCGTGTGGCAGCGCGTCCATATCAGGGAGGAACTCGGTTTGGCAACGTTCAAGGAATAAATTAAAAAGCAAAAGCCCATCATCGCTAGAAGACAAAAAGAGGAAAAATAGCATTGTTTGCCTTACGTAAACATGCATGTTGGGCAAGGACTCCAACACCTAATCGGATTGACAGGTCAATGCCAACACGATCATGGGCAAGGAGCAGCATATGATATGCATGTTGTACACAAGCTTCTACACAGGTACCACGAGCTGGAGAAAAACCCGGATGCGGATCGGTGAAATGAACCACGACCTGGAGAAAGACAGGAACGCAGGCACAAAATCGGATGCCCCCGAGGCGACTCGCCTCCCTTTCGCAGGTTCTGCACCTCCGAGCCGCCCGGCCTCATTCCGCCGCGCCACAAGTCGCCTCGCGCAAGCTGTCGGCCGCCTCACCGGCGCCAGTTCGCCGTCACCCCCGCTCAAGTCGCCCCGTCGAATCGCCTGCTACGGCCTCCGCCCCAGTGTCACCTCCTCTGCTCCAAGTTGGCCTGTGAGCCTCCGCGGCCCTGAGCCGCCCTGGCCTTTCCACTTCTCGCCGGGCGCGCATCCGCCATCCGCCTCGAGTCGCCGCAGCCTCACGGAGTCGCCTCCGCCATGGCTTCACCAGCGCGCCGCCTCCATCGGCCCTCGCCCCCGCGCCGGCTCATTGATCCTACTCAACCACCGAGCCGCTGCCACCTTTGCCGTGAGCCACCGACGCGTCTTCCGCCTCGTTGCACCATCGCACGAGCCGCCGCCGCCTCGGACCTTCGCGACGAACCGCCCACGTATCTCCAGGAGTCGCCGTTTTTCGCAAATCCGAGTCTCCTCCACCATTACGGTCACGGCCGCCTGGCTGCCTCCTCCGACCACAATCCGAGCCGGCCACAGTGGTTTCCGAGATGCCCTCGCTTCAACCCAGCGTCACTTCGTCAAGCCGCCGCTGCACCTTGAAAGTCAGTCCGCCCCTGCGGCCGTCGTCGAGCCTCCGCGGCCCTGCCTTCAAGGCATCTCCATGGCCTCGTGCCGCCTCAGACTGAGTCAAAATAAAGCCCTAGCAGGAATCGATCCCGCGACCTCTCGAACAGGGATTGCACGCGGTAGCCACCACGCCGCAGTGAGTCACCTCCGCCCTGGCTGACTTCAACCCGCTGCTTCATCGACGCCGTCCTCGAGCCGCCATGGCCAAGCCGCCGCCTCTCCTCCGCGGTGCTCCACTCATCATTATAGTCGCCTCGTTATCACGACTGGCTCGACATCCCACACATATACCAGGACAAGTCTTCAGTATAAAAGTGACGCCGTACCGCGGATACGGAGGGCGCGCCAGCACCATCCGCACTGGCCTTTGTGCATGGCGCACGACCTGACGAACAGGCGTGCAGGACGCTGCTCCTGCGGTTCAGTCTACATCGACACGTTGCGGCCGACTCGCCAGTCCGTGCCGCGGCCGACTCAACCGTCCGCGCCGGCTTACAACGCCCGCGGCCGATTCATCCGTCCGCCTACACTAGATGGTTCAATGGACAGGCGCACAAGTCGCCGCCACTACAGTTTGGTTAATTTCAAAAAACCATCCGGGATGAACCAGCGGCTGGGTTACTGACGCAACTCATACGGGATCATTTATAACCCGCCACGGTCGACCTCAACCTTCCCCGGATTCACATTGCGTTCTCACACGCCAAGGATATACAATGAGTGTTGCGAAGATCATCAACTCGCCACCTCGCCTCCAGCTTCAACACAGTCCAGCGTTCCGCTGACAAACTATGTGCCGGCTTATGCCACGGCCAAATATGGAGAATCTCAAGCCGCCTCTTCGAGTCAACTTAAGACTCGGGGGTTATAGACATGGCTCGACATATTTGGTCGTTTTCAACGAGAACCCCGGGTCATTGCAAGGAAGTTAACCCGATCCCGGGGGCTACCATATTATTGGCGGAAGAATTAAAAGTTGCCCAAGAGGATGAGCCGCCGTGATGCACCATTTAAACATGGGTGCCCGGATTTATTGGATCATCATAAAAGTAACTTGCAGTTTCTGTTGTCTGTGCATTTTAGATTGTGCAAAGGTGGATACTTCAACAAAGTTCATTTGGGGGCTTCCAACCCGCCGGGTTAAGCTTCAACCCTCTTGATCGACTCTTCAGCCACAATAGTAAAAAATACGGCGGCTTACAAGTTGGCGGTCCACAAGACGGCGACTTACAAGATGGTGCACAAGTTGATGTCGTCAACAAGGTCGTTTGGGGGCTTCAAACCCACCGGGTTAAGCTTCAACCCTCTCGATCGGGCTCTTCAGCCACTGTAAGGTGACCCGCCGAACACTTATCAGTTAATCTCGCCAGGAGACCCTGAGCACTGGTTAAGGTTCAAACGGCGGACTGTGTCATGTGAGAGGGGGCTTCTGGGCCCTAGGGATACTCATGCCCTGCTGTGTCTCTTGCTGGGACGCTACGCTCATCAATCCTCGCCTGGAAACCAAGTATTGTTATGAGTTCAAGTAGCGAGTCCACCCAGCGGAACCAGCGTCCGTGTCTCTTTTTGGGACGTTGCGCTCAGCAATCCTCGCCTGGAAACCAAGTATTGTTATGAGTTCAAGCAATGAGTCCACCCAGCAGAACCGGCAGATGTGTCTCTTTCTGGTTCATTGCGCTCTTATCAGTTAATCTCGCCTAGAGACCCTGAGCCGCTCAAAGGAGTTGACGGTCACTCTCGTTAGAGACCCTCCACTGGTATGAGTTCAAGCATCGAGTCCAGCCAGGAAGAACCATCATATGAGTTTTTTGAAAAGAAAAGCAAGAACATCATACATTGCATCGTGCATTCCATCATACATTACATCATGCATTTCATCATACTTACATATCATGCCGGTTTGCCAAACCGGGTCAGAGCAATATTATGAAAGAAGAAGCAAGGCTATAAAAGATTTTAACATCTCCGGGTTGTGCTTTTTCAAGCCACCCTTACAATAATGCAGAATATATTATGTCTTGTTTTGGCAGGTCTTGTCTCTTAAGATGAGCCGCCGTTAAGTATGATGAAAAAACTACTGCAGGAACAAATAGATCTTTAATAGCCAACATGGCTGGATCTTCATCATGGTTTATCATAACCAGTATTAAATGATTGGGTTTTTTTTTCAAGCCAGCTTGGAAAATAGATTATTTTTGAAGAGCCGCCCTATCAGATATAATGCCGTGTCATTTAATTGACCGACTATTGGATTTCTTCAACCTGTGCTCTGTAGTATACTACAATACTCATGGATTTCTCAAATATATATTTGCCGGGTTGCACCGCAACCACGAGCAGGGATTTCATTTCAAAGACAAAGGAATTATTCCAGGATATTCATTCTGGATTATATTACAATCACGGTCAAAGATTCACTCAAATCAGATCAATATCAGTTCAAAGAGAACTTTTGAAGTACATTATGATGAGTCATATTACTTTCACATAGTCCCGAGTCGCCGCGGGCAGACGACCCGACACTTGGGGGCTACATTATTCAAGTCCAGTTTATATCAAGTATGCAAAGTCCCATGTCGCTGCAAGCATGCATCATGGCACTTGGGGGCTAATGCAAGTTTCTTTTCAAATCATTACATGGTCAACAGATCCTGTTGTCTCAAGGAGATGAGCTAGCCTTTCTATATTTTTCTAAGTCCCAGCCCAGTACTACTTACTGACCCGGCACTTGGGGGCTATAGTATTCAGCTGTTCAAACAGATTATGAGGTTCAAATTGAAGACCCGGCCCATCACACACTGATGAGCCGGCCCTTGGGGGCTACACCAGCTGAAACTTTATAAGGTATAAGATAGTTACAAGTCCCAGACTGCTGCAGGCAAGACAACCTGGCACTTGGGGGCTACCCAATCAAAGATATTATTGCAAAGCACCAAGTCATCATGGATAAACTTGGAGCTTGGGGGCTACAGGTAATATGGATATATCAAAAAATTGAAGAGAGTTTTCAAGATGTCAATTGTGAGTAAGACCGGCTCAACAGATTTTTATTTAGCCGAAGCATTAAAAGACCGGTTCTACATCAGATGGATTTTCATCCCAATATTTTTATTAAGTCAGCTGGAGTCTAGTTGTTTGGCCCGGCGTCACCAACAATCATGACCCGGCATTATCAAAAGATCATAACCCGGCAGAGTTTATATAAGCAACCCGGTTTCACAAGTTGAAGAGTATTGGAGGCCGACTCAATGGCATATGGGTGTTGTATTCCCAATATTTTACTTCAAAGGACACTGACAAGCAAGATGATTGAGAAGACCACTCGTTCATATGAAGAAGAAACCCGGATTTTCAAGGAGCTACTTCATTAAGCCGGCCAGTGGAGCGAGCCGGTCACTTAACATATTTATTCTTATTTCAGGAGCTTAGCATGAATAAATTCAAGCTAACCTGGGGGCTAATGTCGGGGATATTACCCCGCGGTATAACCCAGCCGGAAGTATGACCCGGCCAGGACTTGGCAACTCATTGGTGACCCGGTCGAGACTTGGCGGATCATTGATGACCCGGCAGGCGGGTCAGACGAGCGACAAGGCCCAGGGCCCAGCGAGCAAGCCGGCGCGGAGCGGCTCGTGGACGGGCCTGGAGGGGCGGCTCACAAGAGAAGGCCAAAAGGAGAGAAATGATTCCCTTACAAGAGAAACAAGACCCGGATTAGGACTCAAGAGAGACTAGTCCTAATCCTACTCCTAGTAGGACTCTACATGTAAACCTACCCCTTCCACTTATATAAGGAGGGGTAAGGCGCCCCAAGAGGGACAACTTCAAGTTATTAGAGATAGACAGATTAGAGGCTCTCGAGATTAGAGGTAGCGATCCCGCACCCTTGTAATCGAGATCATCCTCATCATCAATATAGACACAAAGCAGGACGTAGGCTTTTACCTCCATCGGAGGGGCCGAACCTGGGTAAACTCGCGTCTCTCAATTCCGACCAACCCCTCTCAAGCCGCCACATAGCTGCGATGGCCTCACACCCAAGTTCTCTCCTGAGGACATCTTGCCGTGACAAAACCATGACACATATATTCATGAAAACATAATAGGTTCAGATCTGAAATCATGGCACTCGGGCCCTAGTGACAAGCATTAAACATAGCAAAGTCATAGCAACATCAATCTCAGAACATAGTGGATACTAGGGATCAAACCCTAACCAAACTAACTCGATTACATGGTAAATCTCATCCAACCCATCACCGTCCAGCAAGCCTACGATGGAATTACTCACGAACGGCAGAGAGCATCATGAAATTGGTGATGAAGGATGGTTGGTGATGACGACGGCGTCGATTTCCCCTCTCCGGAGCCCAAATCAGGCTCCAGATCAGCCCTCCCGAGGAAGAACAGGAGGTGGCGGTGGCTCCGTATCGTAAAACGCGATGAACTCTTCTCTCTGGGTTTTTTCTCCGTAAATAGGAATATATAGGAGTGGAAACGAGGTCGGAGGAGCCACAAGGGGCCCACAAGCCACAGGGGCGCGCCCCCCTGGCTTGTGGCCAGGTGGTGGGCCCCCTGCAGTTGATTCTTTCGCCGGTATTTTTTATTAATTCCAAAAATATTCTCCGTAAATTTTCAGGTCAATCCGAGAACTTTTATTTCTGCACAAAAATAACACCAAGGCAATTCTGCTGAAAACAGCGTCAGTCCGGGTTAGTTCCATTCAAATCATGCAAATTAGAGTCCAAAACAAGGGCAAGAGAGTTTGGAAAAGTAGATACGTTGGAGACGTATCATTCGGTGCTCCTTGATTCTGGCAGCCGTGAACTTATCCATATTCCTCGCAAACCTTGTTCACAGCGTCCAGAAAATTTTGTATTTGCTCCGGTGAATTCCAAGATTTGCTTTGAAATTTGTACCAGCATACCTGGAGTTTTGTTGCTGTTCTCGGCACCTTCACATTCTCGAAATAGGTCTTCCGTGGGTAATAAATGATCCTTGGGTCCATTGAGGAAAGACTCTGTCCACCTCACTGACTGAAATAATCTTTGTGTCGAGGACGGAATCATTTTTCCCTACTGGTGTTTCTTCTTGGTAGCTCATCTGACTGCTCCTTAGGTGTGGTCTGTTCTGAGGCAAACTCTCTCAAGGTATATTCTGGCCTTGTCTATTGCACACGGATTCTGCTTCTGACCCATTCTTCATTCTTGACAGATCCGGTGGTAATGTTCTGAATATCAGATGGTTAGCTGGACAGGACTCTTGCTGAATTGGGATTATTGGGTATTATCCCGGTTTCATGCTGATCTTCTTAGACAACTCTTGCGGATGGATCCAGTCGGAGCGAGGAGATGGAATCGACAAAAGAAACAAGAACCGCGAAAAACCAAAAAGCAAATAAAGCTCAAATGTTGCGGACCTTACACACATGGCCAGGGATCCACTAGTATAACTATTATAGCACACTCGATGCACCTCTAAGGATTTAGAAGCGAAACCACATAATGCTCCTAGTAGCACTGGTGTCAAGCTCCTACTACTTCCTTAGGGAGCATCACACTCGACGCAGGACCATGGCCAAAGTGGCTTAGTCAACGTTCCTAAGGTTGTCGAGGAGAGATAGAATTTATAAGCGTTTCCCCAAAGAAAACTAGAGTCAAGGAGAGAAATGCCATGGCTAGCAAGCAGGGTAAGGGTATCTGGTTTACCTAGGGGTTTTAGGGCTCACGGGTCGTTGCCCGGTGCGAGCGTCTCACACAGGAGGCAAGGGCCACGAGAGTTGCGGTCTGATGGAGCCGAAGACCTATAGGGTGGCCTTATGATCAATAGTAGTCGTGCCAGGTGGCAAAGATGGGTGAAATCCATCTGGGCTTTCTACTGAACACAAGACAGTGAAGTCTAGATAGGGGTAACCTACAGTCAGCCTGGCGGCTCTGATACCATTGGTTGTGGCGCCCCGCCTGATTACCACTGTAGCCAGACGGTCGCCATGCATACCAGCCCAGGAAATCACTCTGGCATGCGCGTTTACAACAAGTATCATGAACACAGGCATTTCTATTAATGGGTATATAAGTCTTACATGATATATTATGAGGGGTGATGGCAACGGAAAAGCTCTATCTAAGGCAGCATGGTCTTGGTGCGGCTCCAATCCACAGGGATCTGACTAGGTTACTCTTCTAGCCCGCGAACACTCCGGCTCCTCGACGACGGACAACGAATCCTTATGTGAACCTGGCCACATTGAAGGCCGCTGAGTACTTTTGAATGTACTCGCAGGCAAACCAAACTAACATATACACCAAGCAAAGCAATCCATGGCATTCAAGCATGCATTTGTTATTAGAGCAATATTAATTATCATGGCATAATAGGATTATCTAGCAAGATAACTACGGAAGTAAATACAGTAAAGTAAAGCATACTAAGTAAATATTCCATACTCCGATCATTCTCACGATTCAATCTGAGTCTGATCCAAATCCAATCCCAATCATGGGTCATCCGACCACTCATCTCATAGCCATCCCATGGCTAACATATCATATTCCTGACATCACCTGATGTCTGCTCAAGACGAGTTCTTCCATCATTATTATCGTTACTACGGTTGGCCACCTAGTGAGGTCTGGACGGGCTGTCCATTATCGTGGACGCGGCTATTCGAATAGATTTGACACTCTGCAGAGGTTGCGCACTTTACCCACACCATGAAGCACCTGGCCTCGTGATCCCACTCGGGTGGACCAGCGTTGCTTCAACGAAACCTGCCTGACCCGTGACTCTCTCATCGTACCTCGGGCATTCATCCTCCCCCGTGGAGGCCTGCCCTGGGTGGCCCCTGTGTCCTCATGACACCTGCTACCATCGTGGGCAAACTAAACTGTCCCAAACGGGGACATACAAAACTGTCCCAAACGGGGACTCCCGGGTTAACCAATCAACTCAACTGGGCTCACAAGGTTATCGCCGCCTACCGGGCTAGGGCAGCATGCACGCACAACCTTCCCTCTTTGGTGGTACTGATAAAAGAGCACGTGATCAGACCAAGTCAAGGCCGTCCCATACCGGCAAATGTGGTTGCACGGCTAAGCCCAGACATGTGACTCTAGATCAACCGACTAGGTTCACTTGGCAAACATAGTGGTTTATCACAATACTTAAGATGGCAGCAACTAGGCATTTAAATTGCTATGAATTATTATATGAAAGCAATGAAAACAGTAAGTGCAATATAGGAGGAGTTAAATTATTTCTACCACAGGCATAATCAATAATTAAACACGCAAGAATAACACAGAGCGATGCTTTAGATCATATGTCAGATGGTCGGCTTGCCTGGGGTCGAAGGATACTCCGGGAAAGAGGGGGCGATAACCTTGCAGGAAAATCCACCGGAAAGGATTCCCTCTCGGAGAGGCTGAATGAAGGGCAAGGGCAAACTGGTCATTTTCACTATGTGACCACCTTGTGAAAATGATGCCAAAAGAACGGCCTCGACGAGACGAAGATGTGGGCGTTGCTTTCACTTGAATCGGGGTCTCGGTTAAAAAGATATAAGGGGTTTGACTGCCAGGGACCCATCTATAATTAAAATATTTACTATCGGGCCCCTATGCTTTCTCTGCTGGAAAAGAGGAAAGTGCACTGTGCACTTCGGCTGGCTCGGGCTGAGTTGCTGCGGCTGCTCTGCCGTTCCACTGGGTCGGCCCACCCACCGGTGCTCCCTTGAAAAAAAAAAGGGAGGGAGGGAGCCAAGCCACTAACGAGCCGGGCCCATCTGCATGGTTGTCTCCCTCCTCGCGCGAGCTCGGCCAAGGTAGGGCGGCGCTCGACCGGCGATGGCCGGCGGCTCCGGTCGTCCCCCGCGGTGCTCGGCCTATGGACGGGCTTAGCACGAGGAACCACCCCCGATGGTATAGGCCACGAACGCCGGGGTGGACCGAGGCGGGCGGAAGCTTGGCCACGGCAGACGGCGGCTCCGGCGACGATGGGCAAGGCGCTCCGGTGGGCTAGGCAGCTGAGAGAGGGCTCAGGCGAGGTCGCCGGAGAACAGCTCGTCCACGAGTGGGGTATGAGGGTGCTGGGTAGGGCCGAGGGGGGTGGATTCGAGGTGGAGCAGAGGGTTGAGATCGCCGGAAATCTGGGCACTCCGGCGAGGAATTCGGCTGGGCACGGGCACTGGAGTGCACTAGGGAGCAAGGGAAGGAGATAGGGAGGGGTTGGCGATGCTTGGGAGGGCTCGGGCTCGGGCTATATATATAGCCGGCCGACCGGAGCGGATAGGGACGGCCACCGTGGCGTTCTTAGCCACGCACTGGCGCTCCGGCGAGGTGGCAAGCGCACGGTGGTGCCGACCTGACGCTCACTAGAAGGAGGGGATGGCTCAGGGAGGAAGAGGCCAAGAGGGAGGTGACGGCTCGGGGGTCACGGGCGAATAGAGCTCTGGCGAGGCTTGTCGGGACGCGCTGGTGATGAGAACGGAGGGGGAAGCTGCGGGAGAGGGGCCAGGTGGACTCTGCGGAGCCGATGGACGTGGTCGGGCGAGCGAAGACTGGCCGGATGTGACCAAACGGGGCTGACAAAATGCGGAGCACCGTTTTTGCAAGGCCATTGCTTGGTCACCACGGACACAACGCGCTCTAGCCCGCGTCTGCTTGTCACACCTTGTCCAACAGGTCCTTCACTACTTAAATAGATGAGAGAAATGACTGGAAGTACCTAGGTGGCTCTGGGGTGGAAGAAGCTTGCAGAAGAAGTTCTGATAGCAACCTGTTTGTGGTTGTTTCTGGAGAAATGGATGAAGGAGAGGAGCTGGATCTTTGTCACACTGAGATAGAGTAGGAAGGAGTATATGCTTGCAAAATTTGAAGTCATTTAGACCTGATTTGCATACACTTCCTTCACAAACCAAGAATTGGTCCAGAAACTAGAACTTGGTGGAGAGAAGTTATTTGAATATATGAAGCTACTGTAAAAGTTTCATACCATTTGGGGAGACCAAAATGGTACTTCCTTCACAGAGCTTTCAAATGGACAGAAACTTGGGAAAATTACTGAGGGAAGATGGATAGATGTATTGAGCTGATTTTTTTTTGTTTCCATAGGTGATTTATCAATATTAACCACCATGAAAAGTTTCAGCTCAATTAGATCAAGGATTCAAGCACTTCCTTTGCAAGTTGCCCAACTGGACAGCATTTTGCAAATGGATGTGGTGCTCAAAATTTGAACTATGGAACTTGGGATCTTGATGGAAATGGGGAATATATGGATATGAGAAGCTCCACAATTTATTTGGGATTTTTCCTGGCTACCAAAATGGTAGTTCCTTTAGAAATTGCCCAAAATGCAATATTGGCATTAAATAGGAAAATGCAATTTCCCTTATTTAATTATGGCCAATATTTTTGTGGGAGCTCAATATGATCTCAAAGAATATCTCCACAAGTTTTCATGAGCTTTGGAGATGGATAGATATTTTCCTGGATTTAATTCCCTTAACTGGCAGAAAAAGGAATTAATTATAAATGAAAAATATTGCAAATGACTTGGCAATATTTTTGCATATCCAGGGTTTATAGATGAAGGATGATCACTGGGAAGAGTTTGGGAGGCAGAAGATCAAAGGAAATTGGGGTTCCTATGTAACGGAAGGAATCAGGGTTTCCCTTCCGGCAATTCGGAAGGTAGGGTTTTGATGACAAAGTCCTAAGAATAGATCTTGGGTGGCAAGGTTGGACTGGGAAGAATCTCTGGTTGGATAGGAAGGCAAGGCTGAATGACATCCTCACATACCCAAGAGCTAGAGAAATCCGATAACACCGAGAAAAAGGACGGGAGTCGAATCCCGCAAAGGAAAAAAAACAGGAGCGAAAACCAGGGTGTTACAAACCTACCCCCCTTAAGAAAATCTCGTCCTCGAGATTTCCAGGCTTACCTCCCGGGGAAGGGGGACTTACCTGTGTGCGACTTGGATCCATCAGTTGTCCTGTCTTCGTTGGTTTATTGACCCTTTAACTGCCTCTTTTGAGGGACCATG
Source organism: Elymus sibiricus (assembly GCA_039707655.1). Taxonomy (NCBI): domain Eukaryota; kingdom Viridiplantae; phylum Streptophyta; class Magnoliopsida; order Poales; family Poaceae; genus Elymus; species Elymus sibiricus. Next base: position 26,407,577 of record CM077675.1, read on the forward strand.
TGTTGTCTCTTTACACAGCTTCCTTGAATCCTTCTCTTCCCGGTCAGGTGCACCTTTTGTCCTGGTAGTGGTATTACTGCGTGGGGTAGTGGGTAGTACCAACAGACAGCTCAATTTCCAGGGCCTGGAAGTAACTGCTTCGGGTTTTATTGTAATGCTTCGTACCCTGACTGTTATGGGCAAGACATCCTTTCTTGGTACCAGGCTCTTGTGCTAGTATGGCCTTGAGTGAGTGGGAGTAGCTTTCCTTTTTGCTGTGTCAGAATGCTCAGTCTGGCTATGGGTTCCATACCGATATTTCTTTCTATATTATGTATTCTGACTTCGTCCTTAGGTGATCCCTAACATGACTGAACTATGGCTGCTATATCCTCAACTGAAATGTCAGGCATGATCACAAAATAATCATAGACAGTAATCTCTTACTCCAATGATGTCATGGTGTCTACGAGCTTTTGATGCTGACGTGCTTTGAGCCATTCTATCTGAATGTCTTGTTTCAAACTCTATTGCTCGTGGAGAGGGCTCTGTCATATATAGCCTCTGTAGTCCTTGCTGTGACCACTGAACTGAGCATAGTATGGCTAGCATCCGGTGTATCTTTTGGAGCATAGCCTTCTATCTTGGTTGATGGCCCGTATTTAGGATGAGTGCGGCAATCTCTCTTGTAACCGCAGGTAGTGCATTGTTGTGGCCGCATATGCAAGAGTCTGACGAGGATTGGTAATAATACTCTGTTCGTGAAGCTGTATCCTGTTGACCGTCACGGAGGTAGTTTGTCCACAGCTTCTTTGTTCTTGAGGGTTCCTTTGATAGACCTGTAATGACCTGCCAATACGGCTCCTCGATTGTTTTCCTGGTTTGGCGGGCTTGTTTTCAGAACTTACTCCTGCATACCTCATAGGGGCTGTTGTGCTCATATTCTTCTTTTAAACATGGGGCCAATGTTCCTCTGAACATAGTCATTCCCATGTACGAGTGGATCGCATGAACTGATCCACTGGACTGCATGCTCACAACATATGCAGGGGTAAGTTATTCCGTTCATATCGGGAGCGGTCGTGCGCGGGGGTGCGCAACGAGGGAGGCGGCCCGGGTGCGGCGCACCGGGGAGCGAGAGCGAGAGGACGCGGCCCGCGCGCGTCGCGGCCAACACCGGCCAGGAGCAGGGGCGGTCGCCGTCCTCGGACTGCCTGGCGAGGCGGCCCAGCGAGTCGGCCACGCCGGTCTTGAAGACCGCCAGCGCGAACACGTCGTCGGTGAGCGCGGCGGTGGGTTGCCGCAGCCTCGAAGAGGAGGAGGCGTAGTGCGCGAGTGGAGGCGGGTGTCCGCGTGACGCCGAGGAAAGCAGCGGGCGACCCCAGGGCAAGGCGAGCGATGCGGCGGATCACTGTGGAAGCAGCCCGCGACAATGAAGAGGCGGCTCAAAGACCGGCGACTCGGCGGAAGTGACTCGCAGGCAGGGCCTTGGCGAAGGCGAGTGGCAGAGGTTGGCCCTGCGAGGAGATGCGGGTCGATTAGGTGGGGCTCCGGTAGCGAGGCAGCTCAAAGACGGAGTTGAGGCCGCGACGGCGACCGTGGAGGCGGCGGCGGAGCGAGGCCAGACAGCTCGCCAGCTGAGGCGACTCGTGGTCGGCAGTGACTTGGGCTGGCGGATTGAGGCCGGGGCAGCTCGCAAGCGGCGGCTCACGGAGCGCCGGCCAAGCCAGACCATAGCAGCAGAGGCCGGCGGAGATGGCGGCGGCTTGAAGCCGCGGGGGCGAATTTGGAGACGGGGTCCGAGTCATTCTCCGGGTCGTAGTTGGGTTGACTTTGATCTCTGAAGCATATATGGGCTGGGTCCTCCATGTATTGGCTAGGTGTTGCTCCTCGCGACTTGCTTTGGCGATGGAAACCGCCAGCGGCGGATTAGATTTTCCTTAATTGCTGTGTATGCCGCCGCCTAAAAGCTTTCTCGAGCGGATCTCATCTGATGTACAGTGGCTCCAAAAATAATAAGTTGTTTCCAGTCTTGATCATATGAAGAGATCATTGGATTCTGTGCGTCAAAAAATTCTCTCGATTGGTTCGATCTAGGGTTCAGAGTTAAGGTTGATCGCGCTAACTCTTTCTCGTATGACCAATCGCTAGCCTCTCGAGATCAGATCGAAACTGACATACGGCGTCACCAAAACTTCTCATCTCGACTGATGAACTTGTAACTGATGTAAATCCTTTCGCACGAGCTCTTCTTCATCCGTAAAATTGCGAGCTTCTCAATCCCTGAGAGAGATCCCTCCAAGAACACGCGTGGCCCCACGGTGGGCGCCAACTGTCGTGGTTTTGTCACGGCAAGATGTCCTCGTGAGAGAACTTAGGTGTGAGGCCATCGCAACTATGTGGCGGCTTGAGAGGGGTTGGTCGGAATCGAGAGATGCGAGTTTACCCAGGTTCGGCCCCTCCGATGGAGGTAAAAGCCTACGTCCTGCTTTGTGTCTATATTGATGATGAGGATGATCTCGATTACAAGGGTGCGGGATCGCTACCTCTAATCTCGAGAGCCTCTAGTCTGTCTATCCCTAATGACTTGAAGTTGTCTTAACTTGTCCCTCTAGGGGTGCTCTACCGCTCCTTATATAAGTGGAAGGGGTAGGTTTACATGTAGAATCCTACTAGGAGTAGGATTAGGACTAGTCTCTCTTGACTCCTAATCCGGGTCTTGTTTATCTTGTAAGGGAATCCTTCCTATCCTTTGGGCCTTCTCCGTGAGCCGCCTGCGCCGGCTTACACGCTGGGCCTTGGGCATGGTCGTCCTGTGACCCGGTAATAGAGGTGACCTATGAGCCGCCATACGATGGGCCGGGTCACACCTCCTATCCGGTCATACCTCCAGCCGGGTTACCAATGAGTCACCAAGCTCAGTTGGCGCAACAGTGAGTCGCTGAGTCCCGGCCGGGTCATACTTCCGGCCGGGTTATACCGAGGGGTAATATCCCCGACACACTTCGTGTACGAACTGGACAATCTCTTTCGAAGTGTCAGGGTTTTGGACAAAAACTCTTCTGTTACAAAAGGATTTCAATTTTTTAAACATAATTGAACTCAAGACTTTTTCTGCATTCAATATGCACCATTCAAAGCCACATCATCACTTTTCAAACCTTTTCTGACTTCATTTTCTATTTTTCATGCATTTCATGATTTATTTTGAGCTAAAATGACCCTGAATTGAAAAGCACTGCAAATTAACTCTGAAATGGTTGCAAGGTTGGCATGGTATCATCATTTCACCCACATAGCATGTGCTAAAAAGTTGAGAGGTTTACGGCAAAAACTGGATGCACTTCGTGTACAAACTGGACAATCTCTTTCGAAGTGTCAGGGTTTCGGACGAAAACTCATCTGTTACAAAAGGATTTCAATTTTTTAGTTCATTCTTTTTACCAAATAAATACTTTGATAATTTTAGTTAATATTATTTTGATTCTTTTTAGTTCATTCTTTTTAGTTAATGTTTAGTTGATTCTTTTTAGTTCATTCTTTTTAGTTAATATTTTAGTTGATTCTTTTTAGTTCATTCTTTTTACCAAATAAATACTTTGAAAGTTTTAGTTAATATTATATTTAACTGCAGTGATATTGTAGATCAAAGCCATCATCAGAATACTTGTGGAGAGAAAGTCTTCACTTTTTCTTCGCGTGTGTCCCTTGCTTATTGCGTCGTAACCATGGACAATCTTCGTCACATACATCACAATGCTTCAGAAAGCTTGCTCACATCATACTATATATTCTTACACACAAACCGTACTTAAACAGGGACATAATAGAAATAATAGTTCAGATATCCATTACAGAAAGTACTGCATAATTGAAGATACCAATCGTACCCTTCCGGATTGCAAACCTACTCGTCTGAATCAGGAGACCCCCAAGCACTACATAATAGAGATAAAAGTGTTCGCCATTGCAAACACTACTCGTCGTTCGGATCAGAATAACCCCAAGCAGGAGATACTAGCGGTACGAGGTGACGCTGCCCATAATTGAAGATTCCAATACTGCGGTACAACTCGTATGCAACGTACCCACCTATTGCTGCATACTCAATGTTGATAGGGTCAAGTGGGGTCTTCTCCCAATGTTGGTGCCCTGACTTGGGGAATTTTGTCTTCATATCAGCGTAGTCCTCGTCGATCAGGGCGGCTGCCATATCAACCATTGAAGTCTTGTCATGCTCAAGCATGAACCTGCCCTGAAGATCAATGTGGCATTCAGCTGGTATCTCAATACCCCAGGTGCGCCTCATCTTGATCTTGTCATTCGTTATATCAACGCTAGCAAAATATATGCTGCTGCGAAGGAACTCCATGAGTTTTGGACAGTGCTTGTCACTACTGCAACAACAAAATGGAACAAATGTGTTAAATACTGCTACAACAAGTAAATTTTAGAACAAGTATAATAAGAATCATAACAAGTATATTTTAGAACAAGTATAATAAGAATCATAACAAGTATATTTTGGCACAAGTATAATATAAGAATCATAACAAGTATAATAAGAATCATATAATTAACAAGTATAATAAGAATCATAACAAGTATAATTCGGAACAAGTATAATAAGAATCATAACAAGTATAATAAGAATCATAGCAAGTTTCCTATTCCTATGCATTTCCTATCCTATGAATCAAAAGAAGCCCCTAAACTATGACATGTTCTCCCACGATGGCCAATATGCAACTACAAGGAAAATTCTTATGCAATTTTCCTATCCATTCCTATTCCTATGCAATTTTCCTAATCCTCCTATTCCTATTCAATTTTCTATTCCTGTGCAATTTTCCTGTGATTGAATAAAAGAAAAGCCCCAATTTTCCTTTGAATCAAAGAAAAGCCCAATTTTCCTATGAATCAAAGAAAAGCCCCAATTTTCCTATGCATTTTTCCTATGAATCAAGGAAACTATGACATGTTCTCGACATTCCCAATCCTCCTATTCCTATGCAATTTTCCTATCCTATGAATCAAAGAAAAGCCCCAATTAAAACTATGACAAGTTTCGTATTACCTTGCCCACTGGAAGACCATGACATGTTGCTTCAAACAAAGTTGGACGACGGCAACATTGCGACCATCGACCGTGTACTCGAGATCGAGGCCCATGAACTTGTGTTTCTCCTCTTGAAGCCATTCCTCGAACATGGAAAGAAAACCCTCGACTTTGGCGTTGTCATTCGTGTAGATGACATGGAGATTGGTCGTGACATGTGCGAGCACGTTCCAGTAGCGAGTTCATGGATTCATGGTGGAGGATGGGGAAGAAGCAGAGATGAGAGGGAGACGAACAGAAATGGAGGCCGGTCGCGTTACTGTAGCGTTTCCGATGTATATGATCTCGCGCGGAACAACTTCCAATGCGCGGGATTTGAATGGTTGGGACCTTTAGTCCCGGTTTGAGCCACGAACCGGGACTAAAAGGGCTCGCGCCAGGTGAACGGTTGCCACCGCCCCTTTAGTCCCGGTTGGTGTCACCAACCGGGACTAAAGGTTCCGTTCGAACCGGGACTGATGCGTGACAAACCCCGGCCGGCGTCCTAGTCGATCGAACCGGGACTAATGCTCACATTAGTCCCGGTTCGTAACACGACCAGGACTAAAGCTCTGATCCGGCCTGGACCAAAGCCCTGTTTTCTAATAGTGTAGCCAAAACTTCCGCACCAAGTAGAAATACTACTTGTGCATCCAAACACCCTTAAACCCAAAGTTGTTCCATATGAGTCCACCATACCTACCTATATGCGGTATTTACCTGCCGTTCCAAGTAAATTTGCATGTGCCAAACTCTAAACCTTCAAATAATATTCTATTTTGTATGCCCGAATCGCTCATATAGTGACTAGGGGCTGTCAGTATCTTCCATGCTAGGTGGGTTATTCTCACGATATGTGTTGATTCACTATCATTCACCAGAAAGTGACTGGTATTCGGGATGCCCAATTCCATGCTCAAAAATTAAATCAAAATATAATGAAACAAAACTCCCCCAGGATTGTTGTTTGTATGGACGGTACCCGTGGATTCGGCTCGCCGTGGAGTGTGATTGATTGGTGGAGGGGGAGTAAAAACTTTACCATTCTGTTTGGGAACCTCCTATAATGTATCTAGCATGGAAGATACCGAGATCTCTCGGTTGTTATGTTGACAATGAAAGCATACGCTCAAAATTATTATTCATCCCTGTTTTAAAAGCTCGAACTCTGGCACCTCTGCAAATCAATGCTTCCCTCTGCGAAGGGCCTATCTTTTACTTTCTAGTACTTACCTTTATGCAAGAGTCATGGTGATCCTCACCACTTCCTATATTTCGCCTTTTTCTCTTGGCAAGCGTCATGTGTTGGGGAATGATCTAGACATATATATCCACACAAATATATTTGATCATGAATTATTATTGTTGACAATTATCTATACGATAAATAAGTTGGGAGGCAAAACATTAAGCCCCTATCTTTCTCTGTGTTCGATGGATGCTATTTGTTCTAAAAATATGCTTTGAGTGTCAATAATCATGGAAGACTATATGATAGTTGAGTATGTGGAATTTGCTAAATCAAAGCACTTACATAGACCCTTCCTGAAAATAAGATGAATTGCAATTGTTCGATGACTAGGAATATGGTTTGTTGGTTTTCAAGAAACTTTCTGGTCTATACTTTAACATGTGAATAGCTTGTTACTTGATCATGAGAAGTTTTATGAGATGGACTACTGTTCATGGTTTATATTGATGCTAGAAAAAGTGATTGGAATTACCATTGATCAAACTTGTGCACTTGCTAGCATTCACACTTCATAAATTATTTCTTTTATCATTTACCTACTCGAGGACGAGCAGGAATTAAGCTTGGGGATGCTGATACGTCTCCAACGTATCTATAATTTATGAAGTATTCATGCCATGTTTACAATAATTCTATATGATTTTGGTATGATTTTATTAGAACTAACCCGGACTGACGTTGTTTTCAGCAGAACTACCATGGTGTCGTTTTTTGTGCAGAAATAAAAGTTCTCGGAATGGGCTGAAAATTTACGGAGAATATTTTTGGAAAATATAAAAAATACTGGAGCAAAAAGATACCGGAGAGGAGTCCCGAGGAAGTCACAAGCCTAGGGGGCGCCCCCCCCCCCCCTAGGGCACGCCTCCCGGGCTTGTGGGTCCCTCGAGCACCCCCCTGACTTGATTCCAACGCCAAGTACTCCTATAAATCGAGAAACCTCCAGAAAGAAACCTAGATCGGGAGTTCCACCGCCGCAAGCCTCTGTAGCCACGATAAACCAATCGGGAGCCCGTTCCGGCACCCTGCCGGAGGGAGAAACCACTACTAGGGAAAACCTTATACACAGAATCTTATCAGCAGCGCGGGACAGGACGGAGCGCTACTGCTACTTAGCAGTAGCGCGGTCTTAATACATGCGCTACTGCTATAAACTTAGCAGCAGCGCGGCTCGGTAGAACCGCACTGCTACTAAAATTGACCGACCGTTCCCGCCACGCTAGGTTTAGCAGTAGCGCGCTTAAAATAACCGCGCTGCTGCTAACGTGATAGTAGTAGCGCGCTTTCTTTTCATGTCGCTACTGCTAATTCTGAAACTGGCCACATGGCGGGCCCCGCTTAGCAGTAGCGCGTGTGACAAAGAAGCGCTACTGCTATATTATTAGCAGCAGCGCGTTTTTCTCCCAGCGCTACTGCTAAGCCGCAGCCATACCACCTTTTTCCTCCCCTCTCCCCTCCCCTCCTCTATTCCTCACTTTCCCCTAGCTCCCACCTCCTCTCTCGCTCACTTTGCTTCTTCCTCACTACTTCTCCCCCCATTACTCTCCTTCTTCTACCTATCTTTCTCTCGATTTATTACTCCTACCTAACTACACCAACCTCCATAATGCATCTCCTTTCTCTTTTTCCTTCCCCCTCCACTAGTTGAACTTGTCTCCTCCCAAATTAGCAAGCTAGGTAGATCTAGCTAGCATTTAGTGAAGTGACCTATGTACCTCCCAAACTAGATCTATAGCCTTGTCAAGAAGAGCTTTGTCCACTTTTGATCATTCCATAGGTGTGTGTGGCGACACCTATCGACATCATCATCACCGTGTTCGATCTCGAGATAGGTGATTAAAAATTTATGCTTTTGCAAGAATGGAAATATGTGTATGTGTGCGATATGACATAATCAGGCGATATGATGGAAATTGTGTGTGTGGCATGAGTTGCCGCCGAATTGTGCTTGTGAGTTGCCTATGTTTTGCCGAAATGTCGATTTATTTCCGTTTCGGCGAATTCTGGGCAAACTCTATATGTCCTATTTCTAGGGAAGGTCATGCCGAATTTTTGTATGACTTTGATGCATGCATGCATTTTTATAATCAATTTGTTTATTATTACCGTGCAGGCGTTCATGATGGTCAGTGGAACGGTGGTGGACAGGTGGTTGCGGTCGGCGGTGCAGGACATGAAAGAAAATAACCTGACAGAGGTTTTATGTCCGTGTCGAAGATGCAAAGGACAAGCTTGGCTCGACCCCTATGACGATGGTCGTGTGATGGCGCACCTGCTCATGACTGGTTTCATGGATGGCTATACTCGGTGGATAATTGAAGATGAGGATGATGATGTTGAGGACGCCGACAGGGCAGGCAATGATGACACGGGGCAAGACGAAGAGATGATCGATAATGGCGGCGGAGAAGGGGCCGGACATGGCGGCGGGGAAGAGGCGGGACATGGCGGCGGGGAAGAGGCCGGACATGGCGGTGGAGAAGGGGCCGAACATGGCAGCGGGGAAGAGGGCGCCGGACATGGCGGCGGAGAAGGGGCCGAACATGGCGGCAGAGAAAACGTGGACTCCACGCCGCAGAATTCGTCGGTACTAAGTTCAATCGTGCGGGACCCTCATGTTCAAGCACTCCTTCGTAAGGAGACAAGTACTGAGAGAGCTGCTTCTAGAGAGGAAGCCAAGCTGCAGCAACTGGTGGTAGACTCGAACACTCCATTGTATCATGGTTGCAATCCCGAGGTGACCCGCTTGAGTTTCACGCTCGAACTCCTAAAGACGAAGGCTAAAAACAAATGGACCGACACTAGCCTCGATGAGCTTCTCAGGTACCTAAAGGATGTTCTTCTCGCGGGGAATCTATGTCCTACTAGTGTGGATGAGGCCAAGAAGATCATGTGCCCTCTTGATCTGCCACACGTTAGATACCATGCATGCATCAATGATTGCATAATTTATCAGAAGGAGCACGCGGAAAAAACAAGCTGTTCGGTGTGCAATGCTTCTCGAAACAAGAAGGCCGGGAAGAAATGTCCCCAGAAAGTTGTATGGTACTTACCGACCACTCCCCGTCTCTAGCGCTTTTTCGTAGATCCCAAGGAAGCAAAGCTCATGCGCTGGCACGCGGAGAGGAATAAGCCCGACGATGGAGATGATCCGAAGCTGAGACATGTCGTGGATGGAAGCCAGTGGAGAGCATTCAACGGCGAATATCGGTATTTCGCATGTGATGCAAGGAACATCGTGCTCGGCGCGTGTACCAATGGCATGAATCCGTTTGGCAACCAGAACACCAACCATAGCACATGGCCCGTGTTTGTATGGATGTACAACCTCCCCCCCTGGTTGTGCATGAAGTCGAAGTACATACACATGAGCATGCTGATTCAAGGGCCGAAACAACCGGGAAATAATATTAATCTGTATCTGGGGCTACTTCAAGAGGAGTTAGACACGTTATGGAAAACACCAGAAACAACGAGAAGAAGGACTACACCCACGTAATGAATATTCTAGATGATGCTCTCCAAGGCTTCAGCTTCAGGGGTGGCCACATACAGATCAGGAAACAAAGGAACCGCAAGACGGGTTTCTCGCATAAAACCAACTTCTGCTGCATCCATGTCCCAAAATCAAGTACGAATGATGGATTCTACCTCCTCCATCTCATGATGGAGTTCAGAAGGGATCACCAAAAGCTTCGCATGACAACCAGAAATGATGATCATATTCGCAAGTGGGTAGAATCTCAAGGAGAAGTGGATTATAAACTTAAAGATGACTTCTTTTGCATCCAGAGGGACATTGCGACGATCATCATGAAAGAAGTCGTCGAAGTGAAGGGGATGTTCCACCACGGCCCTATATCGCGAGCTGACGTCCGAACTTACATAGGCATGCAACGTCAGGACCTCACGCCGTTCAAGAAGCTAGGATCCATCCTCGATGGTCTGGAAGGATGGAAGTTCTATTGATTTACGATGCCGATGATGATGATATGTGTCGGTTGAACTTGTATATACTTTCTGTAGCGATGAAACTTTATGATGTCCACGGTCCCTACCGAACTTGCGTAACGCTACTTTGTTAGTTTGGGTACGATGACCTGCGTACCTCTAGTTAATTAGTTTGCGTACGATGAAACTGCGTTGATTATTTATGTTTACTATATGTTGCATCTAGTTGCTAACCCTTTCTTTTTTGTGTTGCTCAAGTATATTTTGTTGCATATGATTGTACATTCTCTTGATGAAGATGCATCTCTAACAGGTACCTAGATTCTTGATGGCGATGTACCGGTGCTATGTCGTGTACAAAGGAAAGGTTCCGGGAGTATACGACGAGTGGTCCGAGTGTCAGGCACAAGTGGAGGGGGTCTCGGGCGCCAGCTATAAAGGCTTCAAAAGCAGACAAGAAGCAGAAGCTAGTTACATGAGGCTCACGCTAGCGCGAGAGAGGGCTAATAACCGCCGCCACATGTACTACATAGTTTCGCTCTCACTCATAGTGATAGCTCTTCTCGCGTATATCATTGTTTAGATGGATGACGATGTAGTTGCAAGTATTCGAGACTTGTATCGCTATTTTCGACATGATGACGAGAGACCACTTTGTGTTGGATGATGATTATGATGATGACATGATTTGATGAGACTATTTGTATGTATATGCTATGATTACATTCGTGGTCTTGCAGCCATTTCTATGTGTATGATGATGACATTTGTATGTGCTAAAGATTCTTGTATAAAGCCTGTTCAAATACAAAACAAATATGCAGAAAAAAATCAGAAACTAATAAAGTTAGCAGTAGAGCGTGGAGTAAAGTTAGCAGCAGCGTGCCATTACCAGTAGCGCGGTCTACTACAAGGCGCTACAGATATTAGCAGCAGCGCGCTGTTCTGGAGCTTGATGCTGCTACGCATGTATAGCAGTAGCGCGGGACAACCCGCCCTACTGATACAGGTTAGCTGTAGCGCCGTATCAGTAGCGCGGGTTCCCGCGCTACTGCTATACATAATACCCGCGCTACTGCTAGGCTTTTCCCTAGTAGTGAACCATCACCGGAGGCCATCTTCATCATCCCGGCGGTCTCCATGACGAGGAGGGAGTAGTTCACCCTCGGGGCTGAGGGTATGTACCAGTAGCTATGTGTTTGATCTCTCTCTCTCTCTCTCTTGTGTTCTTGAGATGGCACGATCTTGATGTACCGCGAGCTTTATTAATATAGATGAATCATATGGAGTTTTCCCCTCTCTATCTTCTCGTGATGAATTGAGTTTTCCCTTTGAAGTTTTCTTATCGGATTGAGTCTTTAAGGATTTGAGAACACTTGATGTATATCTTGCGATGGGATATCCGTGGTGACAATGGGATGTTCTATTGATCCACTTGATGTATGTTTTGGTGATCAACTTGCGGGTTCCGTGACCTTGGGAATCTATGCATAGGGGTTGGCACTTGTTTTCGTCTTGACTCTCCGGTAAAAACTTTGGGGCACTCTTTAAATTTCTTTGTGTTGGATTGAACATGATGAATCTGAAATTGTGTGATGCATATCGTATAATCAAGCCCATGGATACTCGTGGTGACATTGGAGTATCTAGGTGACATTAGGGTTTTGGTTGATGTGTATCTTAAGGTGTTATTTTAGTACGAACTCTAGGGCTGTTCGTGACACTTATAGGGATAGCTCATAAGATTGATCGGAAAAGATAACTTTGAGGTGGTTTCGTACCCTACAATAATTTCTTCGTTTGTTCTCCGATATTTGTGACTTTGGAGTGAACTCTTTGTCGCACGTGAGGGATTTACATATGATTCAACTATGTCAGTATTGTTGAGAGAACTTGCACTAGTGAAAGTATGAACCCTAGGCCTTGTTTCTAAGCATTGCAATACCGTTTGTGCTCACTTTTATCATTAGTTACCTTGCCGTTTTTATATTCTCAGATTACAAAAACCTATATCTACCATCCATATTACACTTGTATCACCATCTCTTCGCCGAACTAGTGCACCTATACAATTTACCATTGTATTGGGTGTGTTGGGGACACAAGAGACTCTTTGTTATTTGGTTGCAGGGTTGTTTGAGAGAGACCATCTTCATCCTACGCCTCCCACGGATTGATAAACCTTAGGTCATCCACTTGAGGGAAATTTGCTACTGTCCTACAAAACTCTGCGCTTGGAGGCCCAACACGAGTCTACAAGAAGAAGGTTGCGTAGTAGACATCAGCGAACACAAGGCACACCAGGCTCCGTTCCGTGGAAGTATGGGTTTCCCGACAGCGGTGGTTATAGAAGCCGAGAGAGAAAAAGGAAACATGAAGCAAGAGAAATGCAGAAGCTCAGTGCAAGATTAGCAAAACTAGAGGAACTTGAGCGCCAGCGAGCTACCGGCCAACCATCTGAGCGGCACGAAGATCCTTCCTTCGATGCTACCCCACCATCTCAGCGGAGAAGCAGTGTGGCTTCCACGGAGCTCGTTCAGCCTGATTTCACGGCTCCTCGCTACCCCGTGGATAGTATCACGGCGGCTGAACATTGCGAGCTAATGACGAAATGCCAGAACCTGACCTTCAAGGCGGCGGTCGGCTCTGTTGTACCTCCTCGAGCTGAGGGAACTTTCCATTGCCGTCCGATTCCACCTGGCTATGCTGTTGTGATGGTGGATGAAATAATGGATGGATTTGAGGGGCTGGAGCTTGACAACCCTACAGGTGAAGAGGATATTATTGTTCTGGAAAATGCTTTGAGTACCTGTCTATGGAGAAAAGAGTACATCAAGCTTCCAAACTGGACGCCTCAGCAGACTCAGCCTCCTCCAACGCGTCAGGGCACTCCGCCTCCTCCTCCTCCTCCGGCGCGTCAGGGCACTCCGCCTCCTCCTTCTCCTCCTCTGGCGCGTCAGGGCACTCCGCCTCCTCCTTCGCCTCCTCCGGCGCGTCAGGGCACTCCGCCTCCTCCTTCGCCTCCTCCTGCGCGTCAGGGCACTCCGCCTCCTCCTCCTCCTCCTCCGGCGCGTTAGGGCACTACGCCTCCTCCGGCGCGTCAGCAACAGTGGAAGAGAGTCGCCGCCGCCGCACCGGCGGCTAGCAGTACAATAGGCGGGAAGAAATACAAATTTGGTCCAAGCCTCAAGCCTCTTCCGAAGTTACCATATGACAGGACCGAAGAGGAAAACGCTGAAATCAGTGCCGCCGAAGTGAAGGCCCATTTTGCACGGAAAGATCCACCTCCGAAGGAAACGGTAGATCCGGTGAAAGCGAAGCGCACTCTGCATGCCCTGAAGCGACCACCACGGACTCGGCTATCCAACTATGACCGGATAATTACAAAGACACATGATGAAGCGCTGCGGTCGGGAAGTACTTCCACTGCTGCAAGAGACAAAAAACGAAGAAGTGGGAAAACAATTCCCCAGCTCGGCGAACAGGAGAAGCAATCGTGCCCCCCGCTCAAGGTGTCTAGCGATATCGCTCATCATCCGGTGCTACTGCCCGGTACCACTCTTGATGATTACCTGCCCGATGATGTATAGTTTGAAACGGCTGAGGTAGTAGCAGCAGAGGACGTCTTTAGATACGAGCACGGGAAGCCTCTCGTCAAACCTGATCATCCTCATCTAACAATGATGATGCAAAAAATTGCATGAGTGGTACATGGAAACCTGCAGGAAGTCTGGGAAAGACAGTTTGATGATCAGAATTAAAAAAGAGGATGACTTCCCTAGAGTCGACCTACTGCCTGTTGAATTTGTGGAGTTATTTCAGTTATACAATCAAGAGGCCCTCGACAAACAACTCATGACTTGCTACTATCTGTAAGTATTACTTCTATAATTAAGTCTCTAGCTCAGCTCGTTCATTGCATGTATATATAATTATCCTCACTATATTATGCAGATTGAAGATGGTCGAATGCAAAAAAGAACAAATCTATGACATTGGGTTCATTTGCCCAAATACCGTAAATGAATGGTCGGTACAAAACGAGGCCAAAGATACCGAGGACAACTTGCTAGAAGCGTTCCTTAGACATCAAAACAAAAGGGAAATACTCTTTCCTTACAACTTCAAGTGAGTGTTACTGTCTTGTGCATATTCGGTTTCGCTTACTCGAGGTTAAGTAATGTAATTGATGAGTTATGCGTGCGCAGCTTCCACTATATTCTGCTATCCATTAACCTTGACGGGGCATTAGTAACTGTCTTAGACTCGCTCCGTAAAGATCCCAAGTATTATGCGGACATGACTGCAATGCTCCAGAAGTAAGTTCAATCAATACGGGGACCATATCAGCAACTTTCATTCATTTCCTGATATCAAGTAATCATTTTCTTTGCCTGCCAGGGTTTGGAAAAAGTTCACCACTATGGTTCCGGGTCTGAAGAAGGAGCTGCGATTTACACACCCCAAAGTAAGTAGTACTAGCTAGTTCCGCACATCTCTCATTGATTCTAGTTTCATCAATACCATTATCATGCTTGCTTATCAGTTTGATTGAACTCTATTCTCGTAAAGTGCTTGTACCAGGCACCCGGGACTCATTTATGTGGATACTACGTATGCGAGTTCATTCGCCACTATACCTCTGAGCGGGGCTTCTCTGAGAAACAATTTGAAGTACGTAAACAATATTCATAATTTTATTTTATATATTACCATCAATTGTGTTGAGTTTCATTCATATATATGTATTGACCCCCTTCTTTAAATTAGATCTGGCAGATGCGGGATGAACTCCTACCACATGATCGCAGACGAGCAATTCAAGAGGAATTGGCAGGATTCTTTCTTGACCACGTCATACCTGAACACGGAGAATACCATGTGGAATTGCAATGGTTGTAAGGGATGTTATATTGTACATATGTAGTAGCGTCGGATAGATATACGAAAACTTGTTGTTCGACCAAGCACGGAGAAAGAGATGTCACTTCTCTCTATATATGTTCATGACGATCTTGTGTAATTAATGGTTTCCTTCATTTGCTTACTAGCTAGCGTCGAGTTCTCTCTATATGTATAGTAGCTAGCGTCGACCAAGCACGGAGAAAGAGAGGTCACTTCTCTCTATTAGCTAGCTAACACAATATGAAACCCCTAAATTAACCCTCCAAAACCCCTAAACCCCCCCTTCCAAAAAAAACCCCAGCGCCTGCGAGCTGCTGACGCGTGGCTGCCTTTTGGTCCCGGTTGGTGTTACCAACCGGGACTAAAGGTCCTCCTGCCTGGGCACCCCGCATCGGCCACGTGGAGCCCCTTTGGTCCCGGTTCGTAAGCAAACCGGGACTAAAGGTTTTGGGCATTAGTCCCGATCGTTTTGTCCCGGTTCCAGAACCGGGACTAAAGGCCCTCTGGAACCGAGACTAGTGCCCTGGTTTCTACTAGTGCAACAAAGTGAGTGGGAGCTCTATAGCATTTCTGATAGTATATGTGGATGACATATTGTTCATTGGAAATGATGTAGAATTTCTAAAAAGCATATAGAGTTATTTGAAAGGAGTTTTTCAATGGAAGACCTGGGTAAAACAGCTTATAGATTGGGCATCAAGATGTATAGAGATAGATCAAGACGTGTGATAAGACCTTCACAGAACACATACCTTGACAAGATTTTGAAGGAGTTCAAAATGGATCAGTCAAAAAGGTGGTTCTTGCCTGTGTTGCAAGGTATGAAGTGAAGTAAGACTCAAAGACCTAGGTAAAGCTGCTTACATATTGGGCATCAAGATCTATAGAGATAGATCAAGATGCCTGATAAGACTTTTGCTGAGCACATACCTTGACAAGTCAAAGAAGAAGTTCTTGCCTGTATTGCAAGGTGTGAAGTTGAGTGAGATTCAAAGCTCGACCATGGCAGAAGAAAGAGAAAGGATGAAGGTCATCCCCTATGCCTCAGCCATAGGCTCTATAAAGTATGCCATGTTGTGTGCCTTGCCATGTGTCTGGCAAAGGGGTAACAAAGTGATCCAGGAGTAGATAACTGGACAACGGTCAAAGATATCCTTAACTGGACTAAGGAAATATTTCTCGGTAATGGATGTGATAAAGAGTTCCTCATAATGAGTTACGTCGATGCAAGCTTTGACACCGATCCGGATGACTCTGCGTCTCAAACCGGATACGTGTAGTGGAGCAATCATTTTGGAGTAACTCCAAGTAGAGCGTGGTAGCAGCATCTACAGGAGACATGGAGATTTGCAAACTACACATGGATCTGAATGTTGCAGACCCATTGACTGAAACCTCTCTCGCGACCAAAACATGATCAGCCCCAGAACTCATTGGGTGTTAAATACATGCAGATGTAAACTAGATTATTGACTCTAGTGCAAGTGGCAGACCGTTCGAAATATGCCCTAGATTATCATATTTCCTTGTTCATGATAAACGTTTATTATCTGTGATAGAATTGTATTGACCGAAAACTTAAATACATGTGTGGATACATAAACAACACCGTGTCCCTAGTGAGCCTCTACTAGACTAGCTCGTTGATCAGAGATGGTTAAGGTTTCCTAACCATAGATATGAGTTGCCATTTGATAACGGGATCACATCATTAGGAGAATGATGTGATGGATAAGACCCAACTGAAAGCTTAGCATATGATCGTGTCTCTAAAGTTTGAACATTGTAGTCTTTCTTCATGTCAAGTATTTGTTCCTTAGACCATGAGATCGATCATGCAACTCCCTGACACCGGAGGAATACTTAGTGTGTATCCAAATGTCACTTCATAACTGGGTGATTATAAAGGTGCTCTACAGGTATCTCCGAGGGTGTCTGTTCGGTTGGCATGGATCAAGACTGGGATTTTGTTATTCCGTGTGATGGAGAGATATCTCTGGACCCTCTCAGTAATACAACATCACAAGAAGCTTGCAAGCATATGACAAATTAGTTTAGTCATGGGATCATGTATTACGGAATGAGTAAAGAGACTTGCCGGTAACGAGATTGAACTAGGTATGGAGATACTGACGATCGAATCTCGGGCAAGTAACATATCGCTGGACAAAGGGAACTGCATACAGGATTAACCAAATCCTCGACTTCGTGGTTCAACCAATAAAAGATCTTCGAGGAATATGTAGGAACCAATATGGGCATCCAGGTCCCGCTATTAGTTATTGACCGGAGAGGTGTCTCGGTCATGTCTACATGATTCCCGAACCCGTAGGGTTTGCACGCTTAACGCTCGATCACGCTAGAGTAGTATTAGGATATGTACATTGGTGACCGAATGTTGTTCGGAGTCCCGGATGAGATCCTGGACGTTACGAGGAGCTCCGGTCTGGAGGTAAAGATTTACATATACAAAGTCCTATTTGGGGTTCCGGAAAAAGTTCGGTTTTTTCTGGTATTATACCGGGAAGCTTCCAGAAGGTTCCGGAAGGTTCCGGAGGGTTTCGAAAGTCCACCAGGGGTTCATCCATGTCCCAAGGTCCTTTATGGGCCTAGGAAGGGCACGCTGGCCTACATGGGCCAGGCACACAAGTCCTTTTTACTAAATATGGACATAGGTGAAAAAACTTGCCAAATAAGGAAAGGAGGGGAGTTAGACTAGGAGTTGGACTCCTAGTCCAACTCCTCCCCTTTGGTGCGCTAGCCCAAAGGCTTGGAGGACTGGCCACCACGCCCCTCCACATATATATATAGAGAAGGGGCCGCCCCAAAGAGCCACCACAAGCCTTGAGGTGCCTCCCTCTTCCCATAACTCCACCATAGCTCCACTTTTTGTGCTTGGCGATGCCCTGCCGGAGTTTCCGTTGCCATCAACACCACCATGCCGTCGTGCTGGTCATGATCCCATCTACTTCTCCACCCTCGCTTGCTGGATCAAGGAGTAGGAGACGTCACCGATCCGCACGTATGCTGGACGCGGCGGTGTCGTCCGTTCGGCACTTCATCAGATTGGATCGCGATCGGATTGTGAAGAGTACGAGTACATCAACCGCATGATTCACGCTTTCGTTTAACGGTTTATGAGGGTACGTACATACACTCTCCCCTCTCGTTGCTATGCATCTCCTAGATTAGATCTTGGGTGTTGCGTAGGAATTTTTTTTTTATTTTCATGCTACGTTTCCAACAAGGGCACCGTATCGATCTCTCTCAATGTACTAGTGGATTTGATCTAAAGTAGGGCTCAATGTTCATGGTAGTAGCGGTGCCAAGATCCAAACCTTGTGATATCAAGTATTACCAAACTTTTGCTAAGATAAAAAATTGAAATGAAGTATTTGTTTAGGAAAATTTATCCACAAGCCATTACCAAAGCAATTTACCGTCTCTCTTTGCAATTCATAGTTGTTTTAAGGAAGTTGGAGTTTTTAGGTGGGCTAGTAGGCTCGGTTTATGAAATCGCTAGGCTATGATGCTTTTGAGTCCATTTTTATCCACGTAATTCGGATATGATGAGGACTGACATATAAGTTACATTATCTCCACCGTACATTTGTGTTACAACTTTTGCTAAGAGAAACAAGTTGAAATGAAGTATTTTGTGTACTAATGTAATACCGAAAAAAGATCTAATACATTAATATGCTTACATATGACAAGTGTATGGGCTAAGCAAGTTGTACAAGTTACATGTTATTTCAGCGATTCATAAATAATAAGTGTCAATGTTTTCTTGAAACGTTGATTAATTTTGGTTTCGTCAATTTTCTGGTATTTAACATGTTCAAATTTTTAGCAAAGGTCATGCCAATTTTTTTCATCGATTTTGACCATTTTTAGCCGTCAGCTTTTTCTCAATATTTCTTTGATAAGCTATTGTGCATGTCAACTATTTACAATTGATAAGTGCATCATAATGATTGATAGGAATCATAGTGCGTGAGACGTGACAAATCTACAAATGTCGCTATGCAGACAGTTTGCTATTTGTAGTACAATTCGGGCTCTTCTTGAAGGAGGGGTTGGAAAAATCAGTGGTAACGGTCTTTAAATTTAGCATTCAATTATAACCATTTGTGTAGTTCGTTTTTGCCTTTTCCATTAATTATTTACTGCATATTTCTTTATTGTCGCATAGTGTATCCCATGCAATGTAAGGGTGGACTTCAACGATATAACCTGTGACACTTTGGTCTTTGAGGATGATAAGGAGCGGACATTCGAAAGTTGAAGTGCGTAAACAATAGGATACAACCATCATATGCGGCGATGGATGGAAGAAGTGTATTTCAAAAAATAAGCATGTCAGGGAGAGTACATAGCCTTTTCCTCGAAAGGAGCGGTCAACAGGTTAAGGAATCTCTATTTCTCCAGCCAAGATGATGAGGATAACGAAGATGATGAGGAGGACCAAGAAGATGACGATAGCCAGTATGATGAGGAGGACTAAGATGATGAGGATACCCACGATGATGAGGATGACCAAGATGATGAGGATAGCCAAGATGGTTACGTGATGTTCCATTCCATTCTGCAATTTTCTCTCAAAAAATGAAGAATTTTACTGAGGATTAGAGCAGGAATCTCTTGGCGATCCTTCCACCCACTGAGAAGTACATGGGGTGCCCTTTGTGCACCGTTTAACTAATACCAACATCGTCAAAGAAAACATGGTATGTTTTACAGTCTTTCCTATTTTTTTGTTCATATAACACTATATGGTGAGATGTCTAACATTGCGTTCTTTGTTCTTTTAATCATGGAGATCTTAGAAATTACCTATGAAGATGATTTCCAGCTACATCCCCTGGGTCGGCTTTGCTGGAGTATGCCTTGGAGCGAGCGTTGTCACCACCATTTAGTACAAGACAGAAGCAGACGGGCTCATATCCTTCTGTGAGGCCGCCTGGGGCGGGGAGGTGGAGTTCCTGACATGAAAGAGACTATGAGACACTAGTGGTAATCACGATAAGAAAGAGCCGCCACAACAACTGGTAGAGGATGGTTGTCTTTGACATCATTTATAAATAAGATCCAAGATATGAATGTGTAAGTCGAGGACATGTTACACTAGTGCAGAATCGGCCTATAGTGCCGGTTCGTAAGGGCCTTTAGTGCCGGTTCTCCAACCGGCACTAAAGGGTGGGGACTAAAGCCTCCCCCCCCCCCTTTAGTCCCGGTTCAACACGGCCCAGCACTAAAGGCCTACCACGTGGCACCTGCCGGCGCCGTGGGCTGGGGGACCTTTAGTCCCGGTTGGTAACACCAACCGGGACTAAAAGTATTTAATTCTTTTAATTTTGGTTTATTTTTCCTTTTAATCCTTTAGGGGTTTATGAATGAATTATGGTTTATTTTTCCTTTTAATTTTGTGTATTACATTTAATTATTTTTCATTTCAAACATATATTACGCTACTACATAATGTACACGTTGTGCATATATATATAAATAGAATTTCTCGTAGAACCGATCATATATATATATATATATATATATATATATATATATATATATATCATCGAATTTCTCGTACGACGACCATTCACATACATATATATATACAATTTGGTATATACAATTTCTCCAACAATATGCGGATCATTACATATGCAGGCATTACTGCTTGATCTTGTAATGGTATTCTCCTTTGGGATCTATGGCCTGGTCGACCAGAAATCCAGCTATTTCCTCTTGAATTGCTCGTACGCGAGCCGTTGGTAGGAGCTGGCCCCGCATCTCCGTCGGCTATAATCAGGAGATCAAGATGAATATATTAGTTGTGTGTATATATATTAGCTAGATCATGATAAAAAAATTATGGATAGTGTTCTCGCAAACGTACCCAAAGATTTCTTTCGTTTCTGCTCCTTTCAGACATGATCATGCGAATGTTCTCGCAAACGTAGTATGCGCATAAACTATTCCCCTGCTCCTGCTTCATGCACTTTACGAGAATAAAATTCAATCGGGTAATAATTAATCAAGCATGACAATGGTATTGAAACTAGAATTAAAGAGATGCACGGACGTAGCTAGCTCTATTGTTACCTGATTGAAACTTAATTGTTGGGGAACGTTGCATGGGAAACAAAAAAATTCCTACGCACACGCAAGATCTATCCATGGTGATGAGCATCTACGAGAGGGAGAGTGGATCTACATACCCTTGTAGATCACTAAGCGGAAGCGTTAAGAAACGCGGTTGATGTAGTCGAACGTCTTCGCGATTCAAATCGCCGAGCGTCCTGCGATCCCATCACGATCCGTCTCGCGATTCAATCACGATCTGTCCCGCGATCCCATCATGATTCGTCCCGCGATCAAATCACAAACCGTCTCGCGATCTTGATCACGGTCCTTCGGATCTAGCGCCGAACGGACGGCACCTCCGCGTTCAACACACGTACAGCTTGATGACGCCTTCACCTCCTCGATCCAGCAAGCGATGGTGAAGTAGTAGACGAGTTCCGGTAGCACGACGGCGTGATGACGGTGGTGGTGAAGAACAATCTCTGCAGGGCTTCGCCAAGCACTACGGAAACTATGACGGAGGATAAACTTGAGGGGCGGGGTTGTCGGCACATGGCTTGGGGAATTCTTGATGTGTTCCGGGTGCTAGCCCTGCCCCTCTATTTATATGTTGAGCCCTGGGGTCGAAACTTGGAGAAAGAGCCTCCTACAAGTCGGTTTGGCCCGCAAGGCAAGAGTCCTGCTCGGACTCCAGGACCAGACGCCAGGGTCCTCGGCGTCTGGCCCTAGACGCCAGGGTTCCTCGCATCTAGCCCCTGGCCTCCGCAAAACTCCTTTTGCACCTTCCTTAAAGCCTCGTGGGCTTTACCCCTTGGCCCAAATAAAGTGTTCTCGTAGCCGAACATTTCGGGAAACATCCGAAACCCCTTCCGGTGAATTCCGGAACCCTTCCGGAGACCAAACACTATTATCCCATATATCAATCTTTACCTCCGGACTATTCTGGAGCTCCTCGTCATGTCCTAGATCTCATCCGGGACTCCGAACAACTTTCGATCACCAACATAATAACTCAGCTATACTTATATCGTCACCAAACGTTAAGTGTGTAGACCCTGCGGGTTCAAGAACTATGCAGACATGACCGAGACACCTCTACGGTCAATAACCAATAGCGGGACCTGGATGCCCATATTGGTTCCTACATATTCTACGAAGATCTTTATCGGTTGAACCTCTATGTCAAGGATTCAGTTAATCCCGTACGCTGTTCCCTTTGTTTATCAGTATGTTACTTGCCCGAGATTCGATCGTCGGTATCTCTATACCTAGTTCAATCTCGTTACCGGCAAGTCTCTTTACTCGTTCCGTAATACAAGATCATGTGGCTAACTCTTTAGTCACTTTGCTTGCAAGGCTTATTGTGATGTTGTATTACCGAGTGGGCCCTGAGATACCTCTCTGTCACACGGAGTAACAAATCCCAGTCTCGATCCATGCCAACCCAATAGACACCCTCGGAGATACCTGTAGAGCACCTTTATGGTCACCCAGTTACGTTGTGACGTTTGATACACACAAGGTATTCCTCCGGTGTCAGTGAGTTGCATGATCTCATGGTCATAGGAACAGATACTTGACATGCAGAAAACTATAGCAATAAACTGACACGATCATATGCTATGTTTATAGTTTGGGTCTTGTCCATCACATCATTCTCCTAATGATGTGATCCCGTTATCAAATGACATCTCATGTCTATGGCCAGGAAACCTTGATCAACGAGCTAGTTAACTAGAGGCATACTAGGGACACAGTGTTGTCTATGTACCCACACATGTATTTGAGTTTCCAATCAATACAATTATAGCATGGATAATAAACAATTATCACGAACAAGGAAATATAATAATAACCAATTTATTATTGCCTCTAGGGCATATTTCCAACATTAATTACCTTGGGTCGCACCCATATCAGCTTTTGTTCCCAGTCGCCTGGGACCTGTTTGACGAACTTGGCCCAAGCCCTGCCCGCCGGCAAAGAAAATGAATAAAGGAGTTATTAACTAATTGATATTAGGAAATGAAGTAAAGAGGCCGACATAGTGCGATAATGATTGAAATTACTTGTCGACCATCCCCCTCACGGTTGCGTATTCGGATGTATTCTTATATAGTGAGTCCAGTACTTCAACTTTTCCCTTGTCAACTTCAATGATTAACAAGATCCAGTGGTAACTGCATGCGCACACGTTTTGTATAAATAAGCGGGCACGTGCATAACTCATCAACTACACTTATTAACATCTAGTAATTAAGCAAAATATAGAATTTGTAGTACAAGATATAGTAACACACACCCGAAGTTGTAAGGAAGTAGTATTTCTGGTTGGGTATTTAGTTGCTTCAAAAACTCTAGCAGGAATCTCTCTGTGTCTTTTCTCGAATATTGATCTTCCCATATCGCCTGATTAACCGTATTTGGGTCAATGAACCCAATGCCATAGCATCCATCTTTTTTCATTTTATACATCTTCATTCTGCATAATACCACAGAAAAGAATATAGTGAGGATAATTACAGGTAATGAACGAGAGCATAGCTAGCTAGCTAGAGACTTAAATTACAGAAAGAAATCACTTACAGCCAATAGCAACTGACGATAGATTTGTCGAGTGCGTCTTGATTGAATAACTGAAACAACTCTGAATAATGAATCCACACATCTTTTTTATGGAAGTAATGCTATCTCTTGACTTTCACCATGAGGGACTCTTCATTGGTATTTGTTGTTTCTAGCATGTACCACGTATGCAAATCGTACATTCTCGTTGGTAGAAGCTTGACATCGTCATGCTTGACCAGAGGTTTGTCGCGGACATATTGGTATTTTACTTCCTCCTCTGATATCCTGAGGATTTCCTCAAGGCCTAGGAGTTGTTCAACAGTGACACCGATCTCTTTAGCCTGCCTTTTATGATCTTCGGTTATTACCAGCCGATCGGTGGTACTCACAGGTGTTTGTACAATGAGCGGGGGGATCGATTGCACTGCCTGTTCTCCCAGCTGGGGAACAGTTTTCCTGCTTTTTTTGCCAACTGCTTGGCTCGAGCTCGAGCTCGACTCCTTTAGTCCTGCCAAATATGACTTCTTGATAGACTGCACATAGTCGGAGTCCTTCTGATTGTCAGCCGGTCGAGCCATATCAATAAAGTGTTGTGAGACATGCTCAGGTACTTTCTCCTTTGGCGGCGGGGGCGGTTTCGGTCCAAAATGGGCCTTCACTTTGGCATCCACTGCGATGTCGAGTTCCTCAGGAGTCAGGTGGTAAGGCAACTTCAGAAGAGGCTTGAGGTTTGGACCATATTTGAATTTCTTGCCTGTTGTACCACTAGTCATCGTAGCTGCGGCCTCTCTCTTCCGCTGTTGCTTAGGCTGACGCGGTGCCGGACTTGGAGGAGGAGGAGTCGGCTGACGCCGTGCCGGACTTGGAGAGGAGTCGGCTGACGCGGTGCCGGCGGACTTGGAGGAGGAGGAGTTGGCTGACGCCGTGCAAGACTTGGAGGAGGAGTCGGCTGACGCGGTGCCGGACTTGGAGGAGGAGGAGTCGACTGACACGGCGGTGGACTTGGAGGAGGAGGAGTCGGTGGCCTTGGAAAGACGATGCAATCCTTTTTCCATAGAATGATATGATGTATGGCCTCTCCTAGTGTTCTCTCCTCGTCACCTCCAAGAATGTCAAGTTGTAGCTCGTGATATCCTGACATCACTTCATCAACCCCGACACGAGCATAGCCAGCTGGAATGGGATTGCAATGGAAGGTTGCTTCAGGGGGATTTGCTAAAGCGTAGCCGTCCGCCACCTTCATGGATAAGTTCTTCACTTTCATGTGTAGTTCACAGTTAGTCATGTCTTTGATATCATCCACAGGGTAGCTAGCTAGCAATGCATTATCGATATCGGCCGGGGCGGAACCCATGCTGCTTCTCGGCATAGATGGGACGGTGCTATCCAATGCTGGATCGATCTGCTCATGCTGCCGCTGAGACGCCCTTTCCTGGCTGAGTGAGTCGATTTGCTCCTGCTGCCGCCTGACAAATCATTCCAACTCCAGGTGCTTTGATTCTAGGCCTTCAAGGCGGAGTGCTTCCTCCTTCTTCTTCTTCTCCTCCTGCATCTTCTTTCTCGCACGGCTTCTATAGTCGTCGTTCCAATCCGCAAACCCCTCAAACCATGGAACAACGCCTTTGCCTCGTGTACTTCCCGGGTGTTCACGATTCTTCAGGGCGTGCGTAAGCTCGTCGTTCTCTCTATTGGGCGTGAACACCCCCGTTCGAGCTTCTTCTATTGCAATAAGTATTTCGTCTGTCGCTTCTTTAAGACTTGCCTTCACCATAACCAGCCCTGTCTCTGGGTCCAACTTCCCCCCATGCGCATAAAACCATGTCCTGCGCCTGGGGGGCCATGTCAATGTAACTGGATTGACCCCTGCACTAATCATATTTTGCTCAGATTGATCCCACTTAGGCAGGGCCACCTGGTAGCCACCTGGCCCCAGAGTATGGTGCCACTTCTTTTTCGCAGCATTAATCTTGTTTTTTCTCGACCGTTCCTTAGCTTCTTCCGATTCCTTGAACTTCACGAAAGCGTCCCAGTGATCTTTTGCCTCCACCAGTGCTCCCGTGAATTCTGGAGTCTTCTTTTTTGATTTGACGTACTTAGTCCATGCATTTTTCTTGAAGGTGTTGAATGCGATCGCCATCTTTTTAAGAGCATAGTTTCTGACTTTCTTCAGATCTGCATCTGTCAAATTATCTGGTAGGGTGAAATGTTCAATGAGCGATGTCCAAAGCACATCTTTTGCTCTTTTGTCGACAAAAGTAACTCCTGCTCGATCTCCCTTTGCTGGCTTTTTCTATTCTTGAACGGAGATCGGGATTTGGTCCCTAACAATAACTCCGTATTGATTCTTGAACTTGGTCGCATTTTTCCTAGGTTTAAGCGGTTCGCCAGTTGATGTTTTGATGAAATCGATGTTGAACTTTACGCCAGGATCCAACTTTTTGGCCGGGCCTCGAACTACCCTGTCGCTTGTAGAAGATTTGCTCGATCCGGAGGCCTAAAAGAAGAAAGATCGATTCGTTAATACATACAAATCAATTAAGACATGTAATGATCACCGGATGGCTTATATAATAAATATACCTCGCCGGTCTTTGTTATTTGAAGAACATTTTCTTCGTCAACATCGTTGTCGTCGCCTTCATCTATTCGTTCGTCTTCATCAAATATCATACAACCCTCACCGGAATTGTTCAGATATTGCAAGCCGTCATCATCTTCAGGTTCATGCTCTGGGCTCGGGGAGGAGCGTATGATGTCGAACAGAGCCTCTTCTCCTTCTCTGCCGGTATTGTCCATACCTTTTATTTAACTAATCCAGAAGAAAGATAAAACAATTTAGTATTCAAATTAGAATGCATGCAATCAATAAGGAAAAACTGAATCATAGTACATAATATGCATCTCGAATAATTCATATAATATGCATCATCGAATATAATCTCGAATAAATCGTCTCGAATATTATCGAATATAATCTCGAATACATCTCGAGTATTATCACTAGCTAATACAGATCGAATATTATCGAAGAATCTAGTTCACTCGCGGTTCCTGAGGCGCGGGCGGTGGACACCCAAAGAGAAGGAACCATCACAGGATCATAGCTCGGGTGACATCCCTGAAGAACCTGCCAGGTATTGGAGAACCTGACGTCCAACGCATCCATGTAGCGACGGACGTGCTCGTCCTCCTCCCTGACACGGCGACGTACCACCTCCGGCGGGGCCGGCTGCCTCCGCACCGAAAGTGGCCCACGCAAACGCCACCAAAGAAGCTTCGGGTCGACGACGGGACCCGGGGCCGGGTTCCTCACCAAGCTGCGCGCCCCTGAAGGTAGCACCTCCCAGTGCCAGCCCGGCGGAGCCCAGTCCCGAACGTTGCCCCTCTGAAGCAGGACGTCATCGCGAACGAGTCGACGACGAGGATGCGGGCCGGGCATCGTTGACTCCGAGAAGAAATTCTATGCAAATTTAACATTTTTATAACTAAAAGTATAAAAAACTAACATTTCATCTAACATTTCATCTAACATTTCATCTAAAAGTATAAAAATGTCAAAATTCCTCAAATGTCAAAATTCCTCAAATGTCAAAATTCCTCAAAATTTCTATACATACATTATACTAATTAAGTCCTCAAATGTCAAAATTCCTCAACTTTTTTCTATACATCTAATCATCTAGTGAAAAAAAAATGTCAAAATTCTTCTGAAAAATGTCAAAATTGCCATACATATATACTAAAACATAAAAAATACATATAAATCATCTAACTTAAGAAAATGTGTGTGTGTGTGTGTTCATGCATGTGTGTGGGGGGGGGGCTCGGGGAGGGCGGCCATGGCGGCAGGGGGCGAGGGAGAGGGGGGAGAGGGAGGAAAGGAGCTCACAGCGGGGCGACGGCGAGGCGAGGCGAGTCGGGGGCGGCGACGGCGTCGGGGCAGGCGGCGCAGCGAGGAGCTCGGGGAGGAGCGGGCGCGGGCGGCATTGGGGATTGGCGAGGAGGGCGCGTCCGGCGTCGGGGATCGGCGAGGAGGCAGGGGCGGCCGGCGTCGGGGGCGGCGACGAGCTCCGGCGTCGGGGGAAGCGAGACGGCGTCTAGGCAGGCGCGTACGGCGGCAGCCTGGCGGCGCGGCGATCTCCTGGCGGCGTGGTCGAAGAAGCAGAGAACGAACTATGAAAAAATTTCAAGTGCTGTATATATATATATATATATGAGAGCCTTTAGTCGCGGTTGGTGGCTCCAACCGCGACTAAAGGCCACCTTTAGTCGCGGTTGGAGCCACCAACCGCGACTAAAGGTATTTTTCGCCAGGCGAAGCGGCGGGAAGCGCAGACCTTTAGTCACGGTTGGTGGCTACAACCGCGACTAAAGGCCACCTTTAGTCGCGGTTGTAGCCACCAACTGCGACTAAAGGTCTGGCTTCCCGTGTCGAATGTTTAGTCCCACCTCGCTAGTTGAGAGGAGCTCGCACCAGTTTATAAGCCCCGCCGCGGCTACCGTGTCGAGTTCCTCTCTAATGCAGGCCTTCTGGGCCTACCGCACCTGTGCTGTCCTGTTGGGCCTACTGGGCCTGCATCCTGGCCCAATACACCGTGACGGCCCAGTAGTCGGGCTTTTTTTATTTACTTTTCAGTTTTTTTTTAATTTCTGTTTTATTTATTTTCTTTTGTTTCTGAGTTTTTTTTGCTTTATTTAGAGTTAATGAGTGAATCTTTTTGCGTTAGGTCAAAAAAATTATAAACTTTCTGTTAGTGGCAGTAGTTTTCAAATTTGAATAGTTTAAATTCGAATTATTTAAAATTTGTGTGAATCACTAGTTTGTGAATAACTTTACTTTAAAAATAGATTTTGCAGTGATTCTTTTTTCTGCTGTTTAATATTTGCGTGTTTTATCATTATATTCAATTTGGTAATTCTTAGGTTATTTAAAAATGAAATGCCTTTGTAACAGACGAGTTTTCGTCTGAAACCCTGATACATCGAAAGAGATTGTCCATTTTGTACACGAAGTGGATCCAGTTTTTGCCGTAACCCTCTCATCTTTTTAGCACATGCTATGTGGGTGAAATGATGATACCATGCCAACTTTCATCCTTTTCAGAGTTCATTTGTAGTGCTTTTCAATTTCAGGGTCATTTAGCTCAAAAAAATCAGCAAATGCATGAAAAATAGCAAATGAAGTCAGAAAGGGTTGAAAATTGATGACGTGGCTTCGAATGGTGCATACTGAACACACAAAAATTCTGGAGTTGAAATAAGTTTAAAAAAATGAAATGCCTTAGTAACAGACGAGTTTTCGTCTGAAACCGTGATACTTCGAAAGAGCTTGTCCATTTTGTACACGAAGTGCATCCAGTTTTTGCCGTAACCCTCTCAACTTTTTAGCACATGCTATGTGGGTGAAATGATGATACCATGCCAACTTTCAACCTTTTTAGAGTTCATTTGTAGTGCTTTTCAATTTCAGGGTCATTTTGCTCAAAAAAAATCAGTAAATGCATGAAAAATAGCAAATGAAGTCAGAAATGGTTGAAAATTGATGACGTGGCTTCGAATGGTGCATACTTAACACACAAAATGTCTGGAGTTGAAATAAGTTTAAAAAATGAAATGCCTTAGTAACAGACGAGTTTTCGTCTGAAACCTTGATACTTCGAAAGAGATTGTCCATTTTGTACACGAAGTGCATCCAGTTTTTACCGTAACCCTCTCAACTTTTTAGCACATGCTATGTGGGTGAAATGATGATACCATGCCAACTTTCAACCTTTTCAGAGTTCATTTGTAGTGCTTTTTAATTTCAGGGTCATTTTGCTCAAAAAAATCAGTAAATGCATGAAAAATAGCAAATGAAGTCAGAAAGGGTTGAAAATTGATGACGTGGCTTCGAATGGTGCATACTGAACACAGAAAAAGTCTGGAGTTGAAATAAGTTTAAAAAAATGAAATGCCTTAGTAACAGACGAGTTTTCGTCTGAAACCCTGATACTTCGAAAGAGATTGTCCATTTTGTACACGAAGTGCATCCAGTTTTTGCCGTAACCCTCTCAACTTTTTAGCACATGCTATGTGGGTGAAATGATGATACCATGCCAATTTTCAACCTTTTCAGAGTTCATTTGTAGTGCTTTTCAATTTCAGGGTCATTTTGCTCAAAAAAATCAGTAAATGCATGAAAAATAGCAAATGAAGTCAGAAAGGGTTGAAAATTGATGACGTGGCTTCGAATGGTGCATACTGAACACACAAAAAGCCTGGAGTTGAAATAAGTTTAAAAAAATGAAATGCCTTAGTAACAGACGAGTTTTTGTCTGAAACCCTGATACTTCAAAAGAGATTGTTCATTTTGTACACGAAGTGGATCCAGTTTTTGTCGTAACCCTCTCAACTTTTTAGCACATGCTATGTGGGTGAAATGATGATACCATGCCAACTTTCATCCTTTCAGAGTTCATTTGTAGTGCTTTTCAATTTCAGGGTCATTTTGCTCAAAAAAATCAGTAAATGCATGAAAATAGCAAATGAAGTCAGAAAGGGTTGAAAATTGATGACGTGGCTTCGAATGGTGCATACTGAACACACAAAAAGTCTGGAGTTGAAATAAGTTTAAAAAAATGAAATGCCTTAGTAACAGACGAGTTTTCGTCTGAAACCCTGATACTTCGAAAGAGATTGTCCATTTTGTACACGAAGTGCATCCAGTTTTTGCCGTAACCCTCTCAACTTTTTAGCACATGCTATGTGGGTGAAATGATGATACCATGCCAACTTTCAACCTTTTCAGAGTTCATTTGTAGTGCTTTTTAATTTCAGGGTCATTTTGCTCAAAAAAATCAGTAAATGCATGAAAAATAGCAAATGAAGTCAGAAAGGGTTGAAAATTGATGACGTGGCTTCGAATGGTGCATACTGAACACAGAAAAAGTCTGGAGTTGAAATAAGTTTAAAAAAATGAAATGCCTTAGTAACAGACGAGTTTTCATCTGAAATCCTGATACTTCGAAAGAGATTGTCCATTTTGTACACGAAGTGCATCCAGTTTTTGCCGTAACCCTCTCAACTTTTTAGCACATGCTATGTGGGTGAAATGTTGATACCATGCCAACTTTCAACCTTTCAGAGTTCATTTGTAGTGCTTTTCAATTTCAGGGTCATTTAGCTCAAAAAAATCAGTAAATGCATGAAAATAGCAAATGAAGTCAGAAAGGGTTGAAAATTGATGACGTGGCCTCGAATGGTGCATACTGAACACACAAAAAGTCTGGAGTTGAAATAAGTTTAAAAAAATGAAATGCCTTAGTAACAGACGAGTTTTCGTCTGAAACCCTGATACTTCGAAAGAGATTGTCCATTTTGTACACGAAGTGCATCCAGTTTTTTGCCATAACCCTCTCAACTTTTTAGCACATGCGATGTGGGTGAAATGATGATACCATGCCAACTTTCAACCTTTTCAGAGTTCATTTGTAGTGCTTTTCAATTTCAGGGTCATTTTGCTCAAAAAAATCAGTAAATGCATGAAAAATAGCAAATGAAGTCAGAAAAGGTTGAAAATTGATGATGTGGCTTCGAA
This sequence comes from Elymus sibiricus, assembly GCA_039707655.1. Classification (NCBI taxonomy): domain Eukaryota; kingdom Viridiplantae; phylum Streptophyta; class Magnoliopsida; order Poales; family Poaceae; genus Elymus; species Elymus sibiricus. The sequence continues at coordinate 26,438,993 of CM077675.1, forward strand.
TGGTGCATACTGAACACACAAAAAGTCTGGAGTTGAAATAAGTTTAAAAAATGAAATGCCTTAGTAACAGACGAGTTTTCGTCTGAAACCCTGATACTTCGAAAGAGATTGTCCATTTTGTACACGAAGTGGATCCAGTTTTTGCCTTAACCCTCTCAACTTTTTAGCACATGCTATGTGGGTGAAATGATGATACCATGCCAATTTTCAACCTTTTCAGAGTTCATTTGTAGTGCTTTTCAATTTTAGGGTCATTTTGCTCAAAAAATCTGTAAATGCATGAAAAATAGCAAATGAAGTCAGAAAGGGTTGAAAATTGATGACGTGGCTTCGAATGGTGCATACTGAACACACAAAAATTCTGGAGTTGAAATAAGTTTAAAAAAATGAAATGCCTTAGTAACAGACGAGTTTTCGTCGGAAACTCTGATACTTCGAAAGAGATTGTCCATTTTGTACATGAAGTGCATCCAGTTTTTGCCGTAACCCTCTCAACTTTTTAGCACATGCTATGTGGGTGAAATGATGATACCATGCCAACTTTCAACCTTTTCAGAGTTCATTTGTAGTGCTTTTCCATTTCAGGGTCATTTTGCTCAAAAAAATCAGTAAATGCATGAAAAATAGCAAATGAAGTCAGAAAGGGTTGAAAATTGATGACGTGGCTTCGAATGGTGCATACTGAACACACAAAAAGTCTGGAGTTGAAATAAGTTTAAAAAAATGAAATGCCTTAGTAACAGACGAGTTTTCGTCTGAAACCCTGTTACTTCGAAAGAGATTGTCCATTTTGTACACGAAGTGCATCCAGTTTTTGCCGTAACCCTCTCAACTTTTTAGCACATGATATGTGGGTGAAATGATGATACCATGCAAACTTTCAACCTTTCAGAGTTCATTTGTAGTGCTTTTCAATTTCAGGGTCATTTTGCTCAAAAAAATCAGTAAATGCATGAAAAATAGCAAATGAAGTCAGAAAAGGTTGAAAATTGATGATGTGGCTTCGAATGGTGCATACTGAACACACAAAAAGTCTGGAGTTGAAATAAGTTTAAAAAATGAAATGCCTTAGTAACAGACGAGTTTTCGTCTGAAACCCTGATACTTCGAAAGAGATTGTCCATTTTGTACACGAAGTGGATCCAGTTTTTGCCTTAACCCTCTCAACTTTTTAGCACATGCTATGTGGGTGAAATGATGATACCATGCCAATTTTCAACCTTTTCAGAGTTCATTTGTAGTGCTTTTCAATTTTAGGGTCATTTTGCTCAAAAAATCTGTAAATGCATGAAAAATAGCAAATGAAGTCAGAAAGGGTTGAAAATTGATGACGTGGCTTCGAATGGTGCATACTGAACACACAAAAATTCTGGAGTTGAAGTAAGTTTAAAAAAATGAAATGCCTTAGTAACAGACGAGTTTTCGTCGGAAACTCTGATACTTCGAAAGAGATTGTCCATTTTGTACATGAAGTGCATCCAGTTTTTGCCGTAACCCTCTCAACTTTTTAGCACATGCTATGTGGGTGAAATGATGATACCATGCCAACTTTCAACCTTTTCAGAGTTCATTTGTAGTGCTTTTCCATTTCAGGGTCATTTTGCTCAAAAAAATCAGTAAATGCATGAAAAATAGCAAATGAAGTCAGAAAGGGTTGAAAATTGATGACGTGGCTTCGAATGGTGCATACTGAACACACAAAAAGTCTGGAGTTGAAATAAGTTTAAAAAAATGAAATGCCTTAGTAACAGACGAGTTTTCCTCTGAAACCCTGTTACTTCGAAAGAGATTGTCCATTTTATACACGAAGTGCATCCAGTTTTTGCCGTAACCCTCTCAACTTTTTAGCACATGATATGTGGGTGAAATGATGATACCATGCAAACTTTCAACCTTTCAGAGTTCATTTGTAGTGCTTTTCAATTTCAGGGTCATTTAGCTCAAAAAATCAGTAAATGCATGCAAATAGCAAATGAAGTCAGAAAGGGTTGAAAATTGATGACGTGGCTTCGAATGGTGCATACTGAACACAGAAAAAGTCTGGAGTTGAAATAAGTTTAAAAAAATGAAATGCCTTAGTAACAGACGAGTTTTCATCTGAAACCCTGATACTTCGAAAGAGATTGTCCATTTTGTACACGAAGTGCATCCAGTTTTTGCCGTAACCCTCTCAACTTTGTAGCACATGCTATGTGGGTGAAATGATGATACCATGCCAACTTTCAACCTTTTCAGAGTTCATTTGTAGTGCTTTTTAATTTCAGGGTCATTTTGCTCAAAAAAATCAGTAAATGCATGAAAAATAGCAAATGAAGTCAGAAAGGGTTGAAAATTGATGACGTGGCTTCGAATGGTGCATACTGAACACAGAAAAAGTCTGGAGTTGAAATAAGTTTAAAAAAATGAAATGCCTTAGTAACAGACGAGTTTTCATCTGAAATCCTGATACTTCGAAAGAGATTGTCTATTTTGTACACGAAGTGCATCCAGTTTTTGCCGTAACCCTCTCAACTTTTTAGCACATGCTATGTGGGTGAAATGTTGATACCATGCCAACTTTCAACCTTTCAGAGTTCATTTGTAGTGCTTTTCAATTTCAGGGTCATTTAGCTCAAAAAAATCAGTAAATGCATGAAAATAGCAAATGAAGTCAGAAAGGGTTGAAAATTGATGACGTGGCCTCGAATGGTGCATACTGAACACACAAAAAGTCTGGAGTTGAAATAAGTTTAAAAAAATGAAATGCCTTAGTAACAGACGAGTTTTCGTCTGAAACCCTGATACTTCGAAAGAGATTGTCCATTTTGTACACGAAGTGCATCCAGTTTTTTGCCATAACCCTCTCAACTTTTTAGCACATGCGATGTGGGTGAAATGATGATACCATGCCAACTTTCAACCTTTTCAGAGTTCATTTGTAGTGCTTTTCAATTTCAGGGTCATTTTGCTCAAAAAAATCAGTAAATGCATGAAAAATAGCAAATGAAGTCAGAAAAGGTTGAAAATTGATGATGTGGCTTCGAATGGTGCATACTGAACACACAAAAAGTCTGGAGTTGAAATAAGTTTAAAAAATGAAATGCCTTAGTAATAGACGAGTTTTCGTCTGAAACCCTGATACTTCGAAAGAGATTGTCCATTTTGTACACGAAGTGGATCCAGTTTTTGCCTTAACCCTCTCAACTTTTTAGCACATGCTATGTGGGTGAAATGATGATACCATGCCAATTTTCAACCTTTTCAGAGTTCATTTGTAGTGCTTTTCAATTTTAGGGTCATTTTGCTCAAAAAATCTGTAAATGCATGAAAAATAGCAAATGAAGTCAGAAAGGGTTGAAAATTGATGACGTGGCTTCGAATGGTGCATACTGAACACACAAAAATTCTGGAGTTGAAATAAGTTTAAAAAAATGAAATGCCTTAGTAACAGACGAGTTTTCGTCGGAAACTCTGATACTTCGAAAGAGATTGTCCATTTTGTACATGAAGTGCATCCAGTTTTTGCCGTAACCCTCTCAACTTTTTAGCACATGCTATGTGGGTGAAATGATGATACCATGCCAACTTTCAACCTTTTCAGAGTTCATTTGTAGTGCTTTTCCATTTCAGGGTCATTTTGCTCAAAAAAATCAGTAAATGCATGAAAAATAGCAAATGAAGTCAGAAAGGGTTGAAAATTGATGACGTGGCTTCGAATGGTGCATACTGAACACACAAAAAGTCTGGAGTTGAAATAAGTTTAAAAAAATGAAATGCCTTAGTAACAGACGAGTTTTCGTCTGAAACCCTGTTACTTCGAAAGAGATTGTCCATTTTGTACACGAAGTGCATCCAGTTTTTGCCGTAACCCTCTCAACTTTTTAGCACATGATATGTGGGTGAAATGATGATACCATGCAAACTTTCAACCTTTCAGAGTTCATTTGTAGTGCTTTTCAATTTCAGGGTCATTTAGCTCAAAAAATCAGTAAATGCATGCAAATAGCAAATGAAGTCAGAAAGGGTTGAAAATTGATGACGTGGCTTCGAATGGTGCATACTGAACACACAAAAAGTCTGGAGTTGAAATAAGTTTAAAAAAATGAAATGCCTTAGTAACAGACGAGTTTTCGTCTGAAACCCTGATACTTCGAAAGAGATTGTCCATTTTGTACACGAAGTGCATCCAGTTTTTTGCCATAACCCTCTCAACTTTTTAGCACATGCTATGTGGGTGAAATGATGATACCATGCCAACTTTCAACCTTTTCAGAGTTCATTTGTAGTGCCCTTCAATTTCAGGGTCATTTTGCTCAAAAAAATCAGTAAATGCATGAAAAATAGCAAATGAAGTCAGAAAGGGTTGAAAATTGATGACGTGGCTTCGAATGGTGCATACTGAACACACAAAAAGTCTGGAGTTGAAATAAGTTTAAAAAAATGAAATGCCTTTGTAACAGACGAGTTTTCGTCTGAAACCCTGATACTTCGAAAGAGATTGTCCATTTTGTACACGAAGTGCATCTAGTTTTTGCCGTAACCCTCTCAAATGCCAAAACACATAAGTACACTACTATTACAAAGACTCCCTCCGGTTTGTCCGAAGTGGGACTTTCCAGATATATAAGTCCGGAAACTAACTAGAGAAGCCGGTCACATCCCAGAGTGGGATCTTTGGGTATAAAACTTTTTCTCCGCGTGTGTCCCTTTGCGTCGTAACCATGGACAATCTTCATCGTTTAACATGATTCTCGGGTCAACATTCACTCTGAAGGGAGCAATTTCATGAAACTTTTCATAATCTTCTGACATGTCTGTCTTGTCCTCCACTCCCACGATGTTTCTTTTCCCTGGAAGAAATATGTGGCGCTTTGGCTCATCGTATGATGTATTCGCTTCCTTATCTTTTCTTTTTCTCGGCTTGGTAGACATGTCCTTCACATAGAAAACATGTGCCACATCATTGGCTAGGACGAATGGTGCGTCTGCGTACCCAAGATTGTTGAGATCCACTGTTGTCATTCCGTACTGCGGGTCTTCCTTTACCCCGCCTCCTGTCAGATTGACCCATTTGCACCGAAACAAAGGGACCTTCAAACCAAGTCCATAGTTAAGTTCCCATATCTCCTCTATGTAACCATAATATGCATCAAAGCGGACACCACTGTTTTGGTTGGCGCTCTTTTTATCTTGGGCGATCGTTTAAAATGTATTCCCATTTATCTCGTACCCTTTGAAAGTCAATATAGTCGAACATGGTAACTTGGACAGCAAATACAGGTCATCTGCAATAGTGTCGTCATGCATGAGATGTGTCTGCAACCAACCGGTGAAAGTCACCGTTTGTTCATGTGTAATCCAGTCGTCAGACTGCTCCGGGTGTTTGGAGCGTAGAATATTCTTGTGTTGCTCGATATACGGAGCCACCAAGGCGGAACTTTGTAGAACTGTGTAGTGTGCTTGCGCCAAAGAATGCCCGTCCCGGCATATTACTGAATTCTTTCCTAGCGTGCCTTTTCCACCCAGTCTGCCCTCATGCCGCGATTCAGGAACACCAATCGGCTTAATGTCAGGAATAAAGTCAACACAAAACTCAATGACCTCCTCTGTTTCATGGCCCTTGGAGATGCTTCCTTCTGGCCTAGCACGATTATGAACATATTTCTTTAAGACTCCCATGAACCTCTCAAAGGAGAACATATTGTGTAGAAATACAGGACCCAGAATGGCAATCTCCTCGACTAGGTGAACTAGGACGTGCGTCATGATATTGAAGAAGGATGGTGGGAACACCAACTCGAAACTGACAAGACATTGCACCAAATCATGCTCTAACCTTGGTAGGATTTCTGGATCGATTACCTTCTGAGAGATTGCATTGAGGAATGCACATAGCTTCACAATGGCTAATCGAACGTTTTCTGGTAGAAGCCCCCTCAATGCAACCGGAAGCAGTTGCGTCATAACTTTTTCTCTGCCATATTTATTATTCCCTTTATATTCGACGAGAAGCCAGACGGGACCTTCATACTGATCAGGCATTCGAAGAAGATTTCCTTCTCTTCTTTGGTAAGAGCGTAGCTGGCATGACCCTGAAACAGCTTTGGATCCATGCCGTCTTCTCCGTGCATACGTTGCTGGTCCTCCCGTGCCTCCGGTGTATCTTTTGTCTTCCCATACATGCCCAAGAATCCTAGCAGGTTCACGCAAAGATTCTTCGTCACGTGCATCACGTCGATTGCAGAGCGGGCCTTTAGGTCTTTCCAATAGGGTAGGTCCCAAAATATAGATTTCTTCTTCCACATGGGTGCGCGTCCGTCGGCGTCATTCGGAACAGATTGTCTGCCATGACCCTTTCCAAAGATTACTTTTAAATCCTTGACCATATCAAGTATATCATCACCAGTACGGTGGCGAGGCTTCTTCCGGGGATCTGCCTCACCTTTGAAATGCTTGCCTTTCTTTCTTACGGGATGCCTGCTCTGAAGAAATCGACGATGCCCCAGGTACACATTCTTCTTACATTTATCCAAATATATACTCTCGGTATCATCTAAACAGTGCGCGCATGCGTGGTATCCCTTGTTTGTCTGTCCTGAAAGGTTACTGAGAGCAGGCCAATCATTGAGGGTTACAAACAGCAACGCATGTAGGTGAAATTCCTCCTGTTCTTCCTCATCCCACGCACGTACACCTTTTCCATTCCACAACTGTAAAAGTTCTTCAACTAATGGCCTTAGGTACACATCAATGTCGTTGCCGGGTTGCTTGGGGCCTTGGATGAGCACTGGCATCATAATGAACTTCCGCTTCATGCACAACCAAGGAGGAAGGTTATAGATACATAGAGTCACAGGCCATGTGCTATGATTGATGTTCTGCTCCCCAAAAGGATTAATGCCATATGCACTTAAACCAAACCATATGTTCCTTGCGTCCTTTGCAAAGTCCTTCCACTTTCTGTAGGGTAACGCAGCAGAAAACAAAAAAATTCGACCTACGCACCAGCCCGGGACCACTATGGAGACTGCATACAAGGTTTGATCTTTTTCGTTACCGACTCGTAGCACAGCGGAAGTAGAGTCGATGACGATCGGCGGTGCAGATCCCCGCAGCTAGGATTTACAACCTCCCAACCGCAAGGATGTACTCCCTCGCCTGCTCCCCGGACGGATCTCCGGGCAGCCCTTCGGGAGGCCTCAGGACAGTCCCTCGGATAGTCCCACCGGACGGATCCTCGGACAGCCCTTCGGGAGGACCTCAGAACAGTCCCTCGGATAGTCCCACCGGACGGATCCTCGGACAGCCCTTCGGGAGGACCTCAGAACAGACCCTCGGATAGTCCCACCAGACGGATCCTCGGACAGCCCTTCGGGAGGACCTCAGAATTTCGGACGGTTACTCGGACAGCCCTTCGGGAGGCACTCTCGAACTAAGACCGAAACTACAATCTCTCTACAGAGTTGCACACATACGGTGTCATCTATCCGGCAGGGCTTCGCCGTCCAGAACTAGTTCCCACCGGAACCCAGACAGCCTTTCGGCTCTACGAAACTATTTCGCTGGGAGGGAGAGAGAAGCCAGATAACATCAGATGGCATGTGTATGTGAGAAAGAGTGAGTCTTTAGGCAGCCCACTCCACCCCTATTTATAGGCCAAGCCCAAGGGTGGCTTCTCCAAGAAGCCAAGGGGGAAAATACCAAAGGGCCCTCAAGGTGGCTTCTCCAAGAAGCCACCCAAAAAGCACTTTCACTATTCACGATGACATTTTTCAGCGTCCGTTCGAACCGAAAATATTTATGTGGGCTTAGAACATTTCCAGTACCCACTAAAATAATTTTCAACGCGATCCGAAACAATTCCGGTTTAGTGATTTTCATCTGCGAAAAGCATCTGAAGCGGTTCCGGCAGCTCCGGAACATTTCCGGTTTTCATCCCGGAAAATTCCAGAAAGTTTCCAGAACGATTCTGGCACCCTCCAAGAATTATCAAGCATGTGCCGAAACCATTTTGACTTTATGGTGTACTCTGAAACAACTTTTCGGTTTAGTGATTTTCATCTGTGAAAAGCAACTAAAGCGGTTCCAACAGTCCGGAACATTTCCGGTTTTTGTCTCTGAAAAATCTCAAAAGTTACCGGAACAATTCTGGTACCTTCCAATAATTTTCAGGCATGTGCCGAAACCAATTTGACTTTATGGTACACTCCGAAACAACTTTTCGGTTTTACCGAAACTCTTCCGGTGTTCTCTCTCTCCGGAACTTTTCCGCTGTCTCCGAAAACTTTTTCCGGAAACTTTCTCTCCGACTCCCTGTCTAGTATTCAGCAGATAGATGACCCTTAAGCGTGTGACCCTATAGGTTCGGTGAAGCATAGACATGACCCGGAACCCCTTCCGATCAATGATCAACATCGGAGCCGTGGACATCCACATTGACCCCTATACCCACACGAATGAATATTCGATTGAACCTCCAGTTGCCATGTGCTATTCCTGTTGCTTCGCGATATGTTACAAATACCCGAGGTGAGACATGTTGGCATCCCCATGGATCAACAACTTTTCCACTATGCCAGTTACCTCGTTACCGGTATTGTTCTCTTTTCTCATTCCCGTGTTCTGGCATCCCCGTGATTAAATCACAAAGTGTCTGGCCAGACGATGATGGATACCGTAACACCGAGAGGGCCCAGAGATATCTCTCCATCGTCGGAGGAGCAAATCCCAATCTTGAGCTATCAAGTTACTTGACATACTTTTCCATGAACCCGTAAGCCGCCGTAATAGCCACCCATTTACGGATGACGTTTAACAAACCCCAAAGTTCATGAAGCAAGCATGAAGAAACTCGATACTCTCATGGTCTAAGGAATTATGCAAATGTTAACCATCTCTGTGTTATTAACCATTAACTTATGACGAATGAATCTCATAGCATAACATCAATTCGGGTCGATTCAACACAAATGTTCTTCTAACATTGTGCCCTCAAAATTGCCGGCATAGCCATGCCCATGATCAGGAAAACCGGATCATCATGCAATACTTGAGCCAGTCTTAGAGGCCAGACTAGGAATACATTTTACCGTTTATTATTCCACACGTGCATATGAGTCTTCCTCCGAGCCTCGTGGTTATTGCAGACTCGAGAACCATAGCAGTTATAGCATGGAACATAAACCTAATTATGAACAGGGAGATAATCAATAACATTTATTATTGCCTCTAGGGCATATCTCCTACAGACTCCCACTTGCACTAGAGTCAATAATCGAGTCAATGCTAATGCACTTTACACCTATGGCATACTTGTGTAAAATATGCTTCGCATGTGGTATAGCCTGATGTCCAACGGATCTGACGACTTCAGCTCCGTGTGTAACTTTGCATATCATCGCGTTTTCACGCTTTCACAAAATTCATATTTTGTGTGGACTTGGCTTTGCATATGTGTGAATCATTGGTCGAAACCTGATTCCTCAGACTGAGCTATGGAGAAACTATCTGCAATAGTGTCCCATAGACCAAAGCCATCTTGGAACCATACTAAGTTCATGAATGAACTATATGATTCAACAATTTCTTTGTCGCTTCTCAAGAGTCAACATACTTAGCCTTTGTTATAGAATTCGCCACAGTATCTTGTTTGGAACAATTTCCAACTACCGTGCCACCATATTGTGTATTACACAAAACCCTTAACTTAAATCGAAAATCGCATGGAGCATTGATGAAGACTGTATCGATGTAATTACTTACAACGAGCACTTCATAATCTCTGCTTGCGAGAAAACATGTCATCACTACTACTCTAGTACTTTAATGACATCTTTCACTGTTGTCCTATGATCAGTACTTTGATCACTTTGGTATCCATACTCGCAACAACTTTGGAGTATCGGACATATCTGGTCGTTTTACATACCATGGAATACATGATTAATCCAAACACAAGAGTGTGTGGAATCTCCATCATGTATTTCACTCATCAGTGTTTTGGGACACCGAGTCTTGCAAAAACTCTTTCCATGTGACTTCGGCAAGAATCACTCCTTAGCGTTTTAAATGCTAAAAAGTTTTAGCATCTTGTCAATATGTATTCATTGCTTAGCCCTATTAGGTAAATCTATCTCCATAGATCATCATGCCTAATATTGAGGCTATTTAGCCCAAGCACTTCATCAAAAAACTATTTTCAAATGAAGTCCTTAATTCGTGTCAAGAAATTTATTTCCAATTAACAATGTGTTAAGCACACAACGTTTTTAGAAATATTATCATGCTCCCACTTACTTTCTTGAATCACAAGCATCTTCGATATCCATTTGATGAAGTCAAACCCCTTTGACCATTCCATCAAAAACGAAGATTCCAACTCCACTTTGCTCTCTTCTGTCCATCGCTGGAACTCTGAAGTTTGCATACTTACTAGCATCCTCTAGATCGACAAATTACTTTGGACTGTATCACATACAAGTCCTAGGTTTCATTTCCATCAGATGGAAATCCTTTTGCCATCCATGTTTCATATCTCATGATTGAAATATGTATTAATTGCTAGTTCAACCCAAACCGACTTTAAGCATCGCTACGGTGAGACAATCTCATCGTAGTCAACTCCTTGAACTTGTTATTGCAACAAGTCGAGCTTTATGGATAAACATTTTATTCGTATCAGTTTTTAGTTCCATAAATATTCGTTAGACTCTAAGTCTTCCGAAAGGTGTATCAAGATTTTAATCTCGAATCACTTATATGGAAACTATCTCGGATTGTATTGGCATTTAGCCAATTCCGGAGTCAGGGCCCATCAACGCTTCCTTGTGTATTGTAGGTATACTGTTGTCTAACAACAATATCTCGTTTGCGCACCTGATAGGTTTGCACGAGCTTTGCCAACGTGGTTCAGCTGCAAGTTCGACCAAAGTCCATACATTTTATTGTAGAGACTTCCGTATCAGTCGCAGTAGGAAACTCCGGAATCACTTCCAAGGTTTCTTTCCTTTGATCTGATGATGAAGATACTGGTTATCTCGTCGAGTTGCACTGTCCTGCCACTCACCTTTTGTAAGAACTATTCTCTTTAAAAGTATACCGTTTTGTGGCAAAATCCTTTGACTCGGTATAGTGGTGGGGGAATACCCAATGACTTGGGATAACCTACAAAGTAGCACTTGTCTGATTTGGAATAGGTTTGTAACATTTTACACAAGCCCCATATTCCAAATGTTAAGAAAAGATATAACATGGTTGGGCGTACCATACCATGGCGTCATTTCAAAAGACCTGATGGATCTCTTTTCAGTGTAAAAGCCGCAGTCTCTAAAGCATCACCTTTTAAAAGGGGTAATGCCAAATTTATTTATGTCATCTTTGATCTTACCATGTCATAAATGGTTCGATTACATCTACACGGACTCTCCACTTGCACTGGTGCTCCGGGAGGTGCAAGTTATGAAACCCCTTTCACAACTCATCAGACATTCGCTAAACTTGTAACTCAAATATTCCTTTCTGCAATCGAATTGTAGAAACATAATTTTCTTGTTACAACAACTTCTACTTCATTTTTGAAAACCTTATGAATGAATTCAAAAGATCCAGACTTACGTCTCAACAAGTAAATATCCACATATCTACTTGAGTCATTTCTGAAGATAGATAAATCCACTACCTGCAACAACATTTATTGGACTACACACATCATAATGTATGATCACCAATATGTTCTTTGCTCGTTCCTTATGGCCTGTGAACGGTATTTCAGTCACTTCACTTTTCAGAGGAAAGTTGCAAGTGTCAAATGATTCAAAATTAAACGACTTCAAAATCCATCATAATGGAATTTTCCATGCGGGTTTCTCCAATGTGACCAAATGCAGTGCCACACTTGTGTGGTATTCTTTTAGTCTTGCGACATTTAGCGTCAGTGTTATGGATGTATCATATTTCCATCAATATTCATAACATACATCCCATCTAGGATGGAAGCATGGCCGTTCATGTTATTCATAATACTGAACAACAATTTTTGTTTTTATCAACAACTCGTTTGCAACAAAACATTGTGCAATGGGCTAGAGTGTATGAAACTCTAAAATGAATTATAAAAGTAAACCCAGAGGTAATGTATTATTATCAATATTCATAACACACGTCTCATTCATAATGAAAGTATGGCCCTTATGTTATTCATAACACCGAACATCAAAAGTTCTCTTATGAACAACCTTCTTGCAAGATACCTTATGCAAAGGGCTAGAGTGTGAAACTCTAAAATGAATTATGAAAGTAAATACATAGGGAATACACCGATGGAAGGCATAGTAACATTTACTATGTTCCCTGTGTGTATCTTAACCTCATTCCTGGCTAGTCTTTCGGGCCATAGTAATTCTTACATCGAGTTGCAACAGAATGCAATCGAGCGGGTATCTTTGTGATTAACTCACAATACCCAAGAATTAGTGATTAACATGTTTAACCATAATTCCCAAGAACTATATCTTTGACCAGCCTTCTATACATCAAAAACTTGTATGACATTCATACATGAGCTGGATATTCCAGTCTTCTTTCCTTTTGCCTTTATACTTCTAACAGTTTAACTTTTAGTATTTCTCCTACTCTCAGAAGAAGCATCCAACTTAAGAGTGGCGTTAGCCCTGGACTTCCTAGGCGTGAAAGTCTTACTAACACCCTTCGGACACTTCCTTTCTCTTTAAGTTGTTGTTTTATTCACCTTTCATCATATGACAGGCGTTCTCCTGGATCCCTCTCTTATCAGTCTAATGCATAGTAAACTCCTTTACTAATAGTTTGCAAACAAACATTGCTTTGGATATCTCATATCTTTTAGCCTTTGTCTGTCTCTGAAAATGATTTTCAGATTCCATGAATATCACATAACTATCCAAACTTTCGAAGTTCGGGTCTCATGGAAGCAAACATATGGCACTTGACTGAAACGGAATTCTAGCTTTTGGATCGATGGACGAGAGTCACATGATCCATAGCATTAGCGGGAGAATACCGAAAGCATGTGATAGGACAAGTCCTTCTCGGCACTCTTGAGGACAATCCTCACATTACGTTACCAACCGTAAAGTTTTAACTAGATATTTAACAGCTTATTCAATTTTAACAGGGAAGGTGGGAACGCGAGCCATTCTTCTACAACTATTATGCAAATCACACTTAGACAGTGTTCAAAATTAATTGCACTAAGAATTAAAAGAATTAATTCTAAAGTGTGCTCCCACTCAAATCAATATCTCTCATAATTGATTGTGAGTGATTCAAGATCCAAATTACAATTCAACGCCAAGGATGTATCCATCTCAAGTGACGAGAATTGCAATCGGTAGGCCAACTTGCCAATCACATCTCTATGTGACTCTTGTTCATCTTTCGATGGGCGTGTTCCGAGCTCAGGACTTTCAAGCTAGAACGTCAAGACAACCAAGTGATCTCGCTGCGAGGTCTCAACTCACCCGCCTCACACTTCTCTAATCGTTCGTACCCATGTATCCATGTGATACCCCGAAGAGATAGGTGCCGTGACGGTGCTACACTTGGGAGAACACTAACTACTTGATATTTTTGTGAGAGATCACCCTAATAAAAGCGACTACCGCGCAATCAAAAGGGTGCATCATAAGGGATAAACATCTCAGGCAATTCATAATAGCATGATATGGTATAGCCCTTTCTGACGGAGAAGTCTTTCATTTCTTCGTCTTCGGCATTCACGTCGGTGTTCACCTTCGCGAAGATTGCCACCACCTTGTCGATGCACCAAATAATATTGCTATCTCTATAGCTAATAAAATAAGTGCATTGCATAAGTTTGACACACAGGTCATTAAAGTGCAATCATATGGCTCCAGCCATCATGCCGAATCATGACACGCATGTCATGTTAATTTTACATCATATAGTCATCTCATACATAATCAAATTAATATGAGCACTGCTATACCACATCATATGCACATGCAAACCATCCTGCAAAACCAAGTTAGACGCCTCTAATCGGTTCATGCAAAAACTTGTTTTTCGTGGCTTCTAAGGTTTCGAAACAAACCGAAGCTACCAACGTCCATCATCAAGCATGATAATCCAAGTTGCTAGATTAACTTTCCAGGGTGTATGAAACACGAGATAATAAAATCTCGAGCCCCATACTGAACTTCGTCATACGCATGACCCCCGTGCAGATCATATCTACATTGCCCTTTCGTCTGCGAAACATCCATCTTTCTCAACTATGGTGGAACCCAAAGGACTGTTAGCACTTCGTTGATCTGTCAATCAGCATACTCAGGAGCAGCATGAAAGGATCGCGGATTGCCAGAACTTTGTGAGATTCCACCATGCCATCAAGATCAGTACTACGCAAATTCCAGGGAAGCAACAAGAACATCGGGTAACAAATTTCATCTGCTACCCCCACAAATAATTTTCAGCAATAGATCTCATCTACTACCTAATTATATTGTGCAACACCCATACATCTCTATGTATTCTAGATTGCAACCTGCATCTACGCATAGCACGGCTCTTGATGCCACTGTAGGGTAACGCGGCAGAAAACAAAAAAATTTGACCTACGCACCAGCCCAGGACCACTATGGAGACTGCATACAAGGTTTGATCTTTTTCGTTACCGACTCGTAGCGCAGCGGAAGTAGAGTCGATGACGATCAGCGGTGCAGATCCCCGCAGCTAGGATTTACAACCTCCCAACCGCGAGGATGTACTCCCTAGCCTGCTCCCCGGACGGATCTCCGGGCAGCTCTTCGGGAGGCCTCAGGACAGTCCCTCGGATAGTCCCACCGGACGGATCCTCGGACAGCCGTTCGGGAGGACCTCAGAACAGTCCCTCGGATAGTCCCACCGGACGGATCCTTGGACAGCCCTTCGGGAGGACCTCAGAACAGTCCCTCAGATAGTCCCACCGGATGGATCCTCGGACTGCCCTTCGGGAGGACCTCAGAATTTCGGACGGTCACTCGGACAGCCCTTCAGGAGGCACTCTCGAACTAAGACCGAAACTACGATCTCTCTACAGAGTTGCACACATACGGTGTCATCTATCCGGCAGGGCTTCGCCGTCCAGAACTAGTTCCCACACGAACCCAGACAGCCTTTCGGCTCTATGAAACTATTTCGCTGGGAGGGAGAGAGAAGCCAGATAACATCAGATGGCATGTGTATGTGAGAAAGAGTGAGTCTTTAGGCAGCCCACTCCATCCCTATTTATAGGCCAAGCCCAAGGGTGGCTTCTCCAAGAAGCCAAGGGGGAAAATACCAAAGGGCCCTCAAGGTGGCTTCTCCAAGAAGCCACCCAAAAAGCACTTTCACTATTCACGACGACATTTTTCAGCGTCCGTTCGAACCGAAAATATTTATGTGGGCTTAGAACATTTCCAGTACCCACTAAAATAATTTTCAACGCGATCCGAAACAATTCCGGTTTAGTGATTTTCATCTGCGAAAAGCATCTGAAGCGGTTCCGGCAGCTCCGGAACATTTCCGGTTTTCATCCCGGAAAATTCCAGAAAGTTTCCAGAACGATTCTGGCACCCTCCAAGAATTATCAGGCATGTGCCGAAACCATTTTGACTTTATGGTGTACTCCGAAACAACTTTTCGGTTTAGTGATTTTCATCTGTGAAAAGCAACTAAAGCGGTTCCAACAGTCCGGAACATTTCCGGTTTTTGTCTCTGAAAAATCTCAGAAGTTACCGGAACAATTCTGGTACCTTCCAATAATTTCCAGGCATGTGCCGAAACCAATTTGACTTTATGGTACACTCCGAAACAACTTTTCGGTTTTACCGAAACTCTTCCGGTGTTCTCTCTCTCCGGAACTTTTCCGCTGTCTCCGAAAACTTTTTCCGGAAACTTTCTCTCCGACTCCCTGTCTAGTATTCAGCAGATAGATGACCCTTAAGCGTGTGACCCTATAGGTTCGGTGAAGCATAGACATGACCCGGAACCCCTTCCGATCAATGATCAACATCGGAGCCGTGGACACCCACATTGACCCTTATACCCACACGAATGAATATTCGAGTGAACCTCCAGTTGCCGTGTGCTATTCCTATTGCTTCGCGATATGTTACAAATACCCGAGGTGAGACATGTTGGCATCCCCGTGGATCAACAACTTGTCCACTATGCCAGTTACCTCGTTACCGATATTGTTCTCTTTTCTCGTTCCCGTGTTCCGGCATCCCCGTGATTAAATCACAAAGTGTCTGGCCAGACGATGATGGATACCGTAACACCGAGAGGGCCCAGAGATATCTCTCCATCGTCGGAGGAGCAAATCCCAATCTTGAGCTATCAAGTTACTTGACATACTTTTCCATGAACCCGTAAGCCGCCGTAATAGCCACCCATTTACGGATGACGTTTAACAAACCCCAAAGTTCATGAAGCAAGCATGAAGAAACTCGATACTCTCATGGTCTAAGGAATTATGCAAACGTTAACCATCTCTGTGTTATTAACCATTAACTTATGACGAATGAATCTCATAGCATAACATCAATTCGGGTCGAATCAACACAAATGTTCTTCTAACATTGTGCCCTCAAAATTGCCGGCATAGCCATGCCCATGATCAAGAAAACAGGATCATCATGCAATACTTGAGCCAGTCTTAGAGGCCAGACTAGGAATACATTTTACCGTTTATTATTCCACACGTGCATATGAGTCTTCCTTCGAGCCTCGTGGTTATTGCAGACTCGAGAACCATAGCAGTTATAGCATGGAACATAAACCTAATTATGAACAGGGAGATAATCAATAACATTTATTATTGCCTCTAGGGCATATCTCCTACACTTTCTCTCGATTTTTCTCCACTGCGATCCGTCAGCGGGTACTCTCAACTTCCCGTCTTTCTTACGGTCTTCGTTGTGCCATCGCATCAACTTGGCATTCTCTTTGTTTTGGAACAAACGTTTCAACCGTGGTATTATAGGAGCATACCACATCACCTTGGCAGGAATCTTCTTCCTGGGGCGCTCGCCCTCAACATCACCAGGGTCATCGTGGCCGATCTTATAGCGCAATGCACAGCATACCGGGCATGCATTCAAATCCTCGTACTCACCGCGGTAGAGGATGCAGTCATTAGGGCATGCATGTATCTTCTGCACCTCTAATCCTAGAGGGCAGACAGCCTTCTTTGCTTCGTACGTACTGTCGGGCAATTCGTTGTCCTTTGGTAGCTTCTTCTTTAACATTATCAGCAACTTTTCAAATGCCTTGTCAGATACACCATTCTCTGCCTTCCATTGCAGCAATTCCAGTGTGGTACCCAGCTTTTTCTTGTCATCTTCGCAATTTGGGTACAACAATTTCTTGTGATCCTCTAACATGCGTTGCAACTTCAGCTTCTCCTTTTCACTTGCGTAGTTTCTCTTTGCATCGGCAATGGCCCGACCAAGATCATCAGCGGGCTCATTTGATGCCTCTTCTTCAGCTCCTTCCCGCATTGCCAGCTCAGCTTCTTCCCCCATTGTTGTACCATCGTATTCATGGAACCCATGGCCAGGATAGCTGTCGTCATCCTCTTCTTCTTCATTCTCTTCCATTAGGACCCCTCTTTCTCCGTGCTTGGTCCAACAGTTATAGCCGGACATGAAACCGGACTCAAACAGGTGGACGTGAATGGTTCTTGAGTTAGAGTAATTTCGATCATTCTTACAGCCAGCACATGGACAATACATAAAACCATACGCCCGCTTGTTTGCCTCAGCCGCAACCAGAAAAGTATGCACGCCATTAATGAACTGGGGAGAGCATCGGTCATCGTATATCCATTGCCGGCTCATCTTCATTACACAACACCGAAAAGACCAAATTAATACAAGTTCATACATAATGTTCATACACACTTGTTCTCATAAAACAACATACAAACTCTCTAGCTAAAGCATTTAAATGCAACAACAAATGCGATCAAGATTGCAACTAAGGTGACAATTGATCCAACAGCATAGTGATACCAAGCCTCACTATCAATGGCATATTTTTTTAAATTTTATAATCTTCAAGCACATTGCATCCATCTTGATCTTGTGATCATCGACGACATCGGCAACATACAACTCCAGTTTCATCTTCTCTTCTTTAACTCTTTTCAATTTTTCTTTCAAATACTCGTTTTCTTTTTCAACTAAATTTAACTTCTTGACAAGAATATCTATGTCGGTTGCAATTTCCGGTTCACATACCTCCTAGATAAAAATATCTATGTCAACTTGATGGGCATAATTGTCATAAACACGAAATGCAACAAATAGTTATAAAAGAGAGTATATACCACATCCGAATCATAAACCGGACGAGGGCCGACGGGGACGGATATCAAAACCATGCCACTATGTATAACAAACAACCATATAGGTAAGAAAACTATACAGTAACTATCTAAATCTTACAAACATGATTTTTTTTTATAAAAAGGATAAGAACAAGAGGCTCACCAAGGTGGTGCCGGCGATGGGACGGTGCGGGCGATCGACGGTGGTTAGGACGGGGACAGGAAGGCACTAAGTAAACCACACCTACACATGCAAAGTAAGAAGTTAATTTGAGCTCAAATTGCATATAAATCAAATAAACTACCACATATAAATACTCCCAAACTAAACCCCACAAATCACTATACTTATAGAGCATTGCAAGAGCTAATCTAGCAATGAGAGATGAAAGGACAAAGTTGCTAACCTTTGTGAACACTTGGATGGATGGGGTGCCTCCAAATCTTGACAAATTTTGGCAAAAATGGAGGATGAGCTCGAGGAAGAGGGGAAGAACAGAGAGGAGAGGAAAGGGGAAGAAGAGAGAGCTCAGGGTAGGGTTTATATAGGGGCATCTTTAGTCCCGGTTCGTGACACAAACCGGGACTAAAGGTGAGCCTATAGTCCCGGTTCGTGCCACGAACCGGGACTAAAGGTGATCGTGGGGCCCCAGGCTGACACCAGCCTGCCACCACCCCTTTAGTCCCGGTTCGTGTTACGAACCGGGACTAAAGGTCCGGAACAAACCGGGACTAATGATGCCCGCCCCCCTAGCCGTTGGAACCGGGACTAATGGTCACATTAATGTCGGTTCAAAACCAGACCGGGACTAATGCCTTGGACAAAAGGTCTGTTTTCTACTAGTGTTAGTTAGTTTGTTAAGATGGATGTGATACATGATTTTTGTTTGTTAAGTGGAACAAATATGGAGCCTTGTCTTTTGTTCCTGAAACGGATAAAGCATGATTCAATTATGTTAAGAATTATATAACTATGTCAATTTACTCTTTAGAAATCATGTGTATAAACGTTACCACTGTAGATTCGCGGCAACAAATCTGTTTTGGCTCGACGACTATGTCACTGCGGGCGCTACGTGCCACCCACCACTGGTGAAATAGTAAGCAGTCGCAGTCATCCCGCCCGTCACAGAAGGCAAGTTAGCAGTGGTGGGCGATGGGCATTTAACGGGCATCACTGATGGGCATTCCTGCGTTAATGTATATATACACATGACTACGCAAGTACACAACACGCTACCATCGATGATGACACATAGCTGAAGGTGCATGTGACGCTAACATGAATAAGTGAGGTCCCTACACTCACAATGGGGAAACATGAACTGACCCCATTTTTTCATGGACAGGCTCTCTCCTAGATTTTAAGATCCATAGTCATTAAAAGTGTAGAAGCGGAAAAATAAAATATGCATCAACAAAATCTTCACAAATATTTTATAAAATAAAATGTATAACTCTTTGAGAGGATTGCAAGAAAAAGAAACTACATACTCTTTCTTTAAGGAAACCAAAAATTTAGGC
This sequence comes from Elymus sibiricus, assembly GCA_039707655.1. Lineage (NCBI taxonomy): Eukaryota > Viridiplantae > Streptophyta > Magnoliopsida > Poales > Poaceae > Elymus > Elymus sibiricus. The sequence continues at coordinate 26,458,845 of CM077675.1, forward strand.
TTGTTGGGCACTGCCAGGCTTAGGCCCAACCAGGAGCGGACCCATAAACCAATGCTATGGAGGCATCTACATACGAGTGAGTGTATGTCCGCGTATGGCGGACATACACGGAATGCTCTAAGGGCAAGGTCACGGGGTGGAAAGGACAAGGGCTATCTAAAAAGGCCAGAGAAGTGCTTGTAAAATCTGTCCTTCAGGCCACACCTACTTTCACCATGAGTTGTTTTCACCTCTCGAAGAAGATGTGCCGGAACTTGACCTCAATCTCCTCGAAATTCTGGTGGGGTGCAATGAATGGTGAAAGGAAGGTGCATTGGATCGCATGGGACAAGATGTGTCAGTCGAAACGCACTGGTGGCATGGGGTTCCGTGACCCAGAGGCATTTAATCAAGCGCTATTGGCAAAACAGGCGTGGAGGATTCTGCAGGTGCCTGGCTCCCTTTGCGCGAGGGTCCTTCAAGCACGATACTTTAGTGACCACTCAATTATGAGTGCCACTTGTCCATCGGGTGGATCTTATACCTTCATGAGTATTCTTCATGGGCGAGATCTCCTTCGTGAGGGCATCATATGGCGCATTGGAGATGGCTCGTCGGTGAAGATTCACCATGACCCGTGGATTCCACGCCAAGGATGTCTGTTGCCACTGGGCGCAGAATTCGTTCTGGGTATAGAGAGGGTGGCTGACCTGTTGGATCACACCAGGGCTGCATGGGATGACAACAAGCTACAAGCCATGTTCGCTATGGATGATGCCACGGATATTAAACAGATTGCCGTAGGGGGGCCGGGGGTGCAGGACTATTTGGCTTGGAATTATACAAAAAATGGCATCTTCACTGTCAGAACAGCCTATCATCTAAGGATGGCTCTGAATGCAGCAAAACTGAGTCGGCCGGGGCCCTCGTCAGCGGCTCTTTCTCACCGGGGGTGGCTGTCTTTGTGGGATACGTCGGCTCCGGGGAAAGCGATTATTCATATGTGGCGACTAATGAAGAACGGGCTGACTACGGGAGCGGAATTGCTGCGACGGCGAATCAAGGCCGGTGTTTTCTGTGCAATATATGGAAGGGAAGAAACCAGCTACCATAGGTTCTGGGGGTGTGCGCACTCTGTGTGCTTTTGGAAACGGCTATGCTCGGAGTTGGGAGTCCCGGTGGCCAACCCACCATGCAACATCGATTCCCAGAGCAAGCTGACTGGATGGCTGCTGGAATGGTTCGCACAGGCGCCAGAAGCGGAAAAATCTGTGATGGTCCAAGCGGTGTACAATCTCTGGCTTGCCCGCAATGATACGCGGGATGGACGGAAGATTGCCGAATCACATGAATTATCACATACTGTAGCCGTCAATGTCAAAGAATGGGAGGAGATTCATAAAACGGAGCTGATGCCGAGGGTGCCAAAGACAAAGGTAGCGTGGGAGGTGCCGGAGGTTGACTGGATCAAAGCAAATGTCGACGGCTCGGTGTCCAAACACCGGGAGAAGGGGGGCGTTGGAGTGATCCTGCGTGACCATGCTGGTGCGTTTCAGGCTGCCTCATGTCATTTCCAAGGTGCGGCGTCTGACCCGGACATGATGGAGCTACTAGCATGCAAAAAGGCGATCGAGCTGGCAAGGAATATGGGTGTCCTGAAGCTTCATCTCGAGAGCGACTCGACACGGGTGGTATCGATGATAAACAACCGGGAGAAGAACCTCTCTGCACTGGGATCAACCGTAGAAGAAATCAAGTCGGGGCTAAAGAGCTTTGATATGTTTAGAGTTACGTGGGTTAGCCGTAGTGCAAACGCCGCAGCTGATAGATTAGCTAAGGTGGGGATGGGTGATGAACTATCTCATGTGTGGCCCTTATCACCACCTGACTGCATTTTGAGTATTGTATCGGATGAGATTCCTAGTTCAGTTTAATAAATAAAGCGGCGAAAGTTACCTTCAAAAAAAAAAAGAGTGTATGTCCGCATATGTGGGGATCTATGATTCAACTGTGTTCAAAAAAATAACTGGCAGGGGTTTGACTGAAAGTCCCCTTCCAAAGTTAAGTGAGCTTGAGATGAATAAAAAAATCAGAAATTTGTTTATGAAAAATGTTTTGTATGCTTGACAAATTTCATCACAAAATGACATTCGTGCAAATCATGCCAAAAAGAATAAAAATCAGTACTCCAAATGCTTTCAAATTATCATCTTTTTTTTTTGCAACGACTTCTACGAATGTTGTTTCATGATCTAGTTTTGCAAGCACACAAAACATTTGTCAAAGTTTACCATAAAAAAATTGGTATCTTATGAAATTTTTACTATTTTTTCGAATTGACTGTTCATCAGGATGAGTATGATCTAGGAAACAGATACTCCACGTCCAGCTTTGACTTGCTTCTCCAACCTAACCGAGATCAATCCATCAGAAAAGAAAGTTGTACACGCGCGCACAGTCCCTCGTCCATTTCCAAAGTCAAACATTTGGCGTTCTGGCGCCAAATCCACGCGCACGCGACCTGGTTAAGTTAGGCAGCCAGCCAGACGCCAGCTTCGTCTCCAGGCTCCAGCTACCTCTCTGTTGGGACAAACCCGGTCCGGCGACGAACGCCGAGTAACCTCCGGCGACACGATCGCCGGATGAACGTCTCTCACTCACACTCGACACACGAAGGTGGGAGAAAAAGGGAAACACAATGGACACAAGAATTTATGGCGACAAACGCCTCGCCGCACGAACGGCGCCACGTCGACGAACGACGCCACTTTATCTGCAGCTCAAACTGCCGGCTTATACCATGCCAGCTCAAACTACATCTCTCTCCTACTCTGGCTACTCCCTAGACACATCACATACAGGGGCTTTTAATTTATACATGGACGCACACACGACCCGGACTCCACAGCGGCCACTAACTCAGCACGTACACGGCCAGGTCGCCCACTAACTAACTCACCAATCCAGCCGGCTTTGTAGCCCTGGCCATGAAGCACCTCCACACACTGCACGCATGCACGCACATCACATATCACACGGGCCAGCCGCTGCACTCGGCCACCACCAGCTTGACCGCTTCCAACGCAGGCGCCATGCACTAACACCCACACCGCAAGCACCGGATCAGCCCAGCCACGTCCCGCACTTGAGTCAAGATTAAGGCTAACACTCTCTTCCTCCTACCAATCTTCCCATAATACCACGGCATTGTAGCAGACGTCTATCATATGATGGCCAGTGCACTCTGCACTTCCAACTCATCGTCACGGCTCTGCAACTGGACAGGCGTCGCGCGTGGCCGCGGTGGCCCAAGGGGCAGGCGGCGCATCACGCAGCTGTTGCTCAGCTGCCTGAGGATCCGCAGTGCGGTCTCGCCTGCGCTGGGGCGACTGTCTTTCATCACGGTGCTTGACTTGTTCAGCAACACTTTCACGGGGTAGATCCCTGAGGAGCATGCCGCGTTGTCGGGTCAACGCATCTGAAAGGCGGCACTAATACTCCCCCCCCCCCCCCCCCCCCCCTCCCCCGCCCTGGAGAAGAAAAGGAACAGAGTGATGAAACCATTTAACGCGATCAGTGGACACTGCCTGTAAAATATTTCATTAGGTTTCAAAATTTCAACGAAATTTCAATGAAATTTCACATATTTCGGTGGGGCCCGACATACTTGTAACCCTGAAATTTTGAGCCAGATTCAATCTAAAATTCAAATTAGGATATAATTCATTAAAATACAAAGGAATGTTTGAAATTTTTGAAATTTCCCAATGTTTTTCTTTTCCGAAATTAAAAACCTATAAGGAAAAATAAAATTTGCGGAAAACTAAAACCAAGTCAACAACCAATCTTCTTAATAGAGTTTTGAGCATTAAAGTTGACTAAAATTATCCACCTTTGCCAAAACCTTTAAGCAAAAAAAACTTCTCCTCTAACCGTAAACTGCGTACACTAGTTGCTCTCTGCCTAGCAGGCAGTCGCATCCTCAATGTGATGTTACTGCTATCCCAAGGGAGCCGCCAGGCCCTCCCATAGATCTTCACCTTCATCATCTCTGGCCTCCGGCGTTCCTATCACTAAAAGGTGTCACCTCGCGATCCCCTCGACGCCGCGGATATGCAGTGACGCCACCCTGCCACTACTCCTAATGACAAGGTTCTCTCACCTCCTATCTCCATCTGGGTGGTGCTTCTTCTCTCGCGGTTTCACCTCATGGTCTCCTCGACGCCGCGAGATATGCAGGGTCACCACCATGCCACTACATAGACAAGGTTCTCACTTCTAGGGTCAATATGGGGAGGGATCAAATAATTCATGGCCGTCGTTTACTGCTGATAACATATGTGAGACAATGTGGATTGTGAGGTGAGGTGTGCCATAGCAGAAGCCACTCTTGATTTCCTTGCAAATCTACAACACGGACCAACCTTAAATCTTTAATCCCTCGGGGCTCCTACAACAAGACTAATCTATAACTAAAATTCACATATTCAAAAAAATAATTGCAATTTTGATAACAAATGTTCGGAAAATCCAAAAATGTTCATGATTTTTTTTAAAGGTCATATATTAAAGATGTTAATAAATTGAACAAAATTTTACCAATTCAAAAAATGTTCATGAATTGAAAAACATCCTAAAAATTCCAAAACTCTTCGTGACTTACAAAATAGTTTATTGATTCGTAAAATCTTAGCTGATTCAAAAAAAGATCATGCATTTTAAAAAATGTTTGTGAATTTCAAAAATTGTTTCACCAATTTCAAAAAGAATGTTCGTCGATTCTAGAAATGTTCACCGATTCAAGAAAATTGTTTGGTTTTTTTCACAATTTAAAAAAATGTTTGCAAATAGTATAAAATGTTCATTAATTTAAAAACATTCATGATTTCAGAAAATGTTCGAAAATCCGTAAAATTGTTCATGAATTTGAAAAGTATTCATGATTTAAAATATGTTCACGAGTTTAAAAAAATGTTCAGGATTTTCAAAAAGTGTTCATGATTTCATGAAAATGAGAAAGATAGTGTATCTCGGTGATACATGAAAATATGGTTATGGCCATTGAAGATTATGATTTTTCTTCTCCCGTTGCAACTCAAGATGGCAATGGGGCCCCGAAACCCGCGTCCCCGCGGGTTTTTACCCTATTAGGGGACGGGGACGGGCATATTTTCAACCCCGTGGGGCTGCTGTTGGGTGATGTATAAAACCCAGCATGTTTCACGGGTTCAGACCCGGTTAAGCAATACTCGAACCCGAAACCTGCCATACCCGCAGAAATATGTATTGGGCATGAAGCCTCTAGTCAGAGTACACACCGGCCCACCCAGCCCACCCCGGAAGCCAGGAGCCCAGGACCGAGCGCATCCAATCCCCAATACACTCGATAGACAGCCACCGTCCCACGACTCCCACCCCCTCGCTCGCTAGATGGAAACCTCCCGCACACCGCCGCCAGATACCAAAACCTAAACCTAGCGCCCGACCTGGCTCCGCTACCGCCGCCGCCGCCGCAGGTTTCCTCGCCGGCGTTCTACTGAGCCGCCTCCTTCCACACCTCCCTCCGCGGTCCACGTCTCCTCCCATCCTCAAGAACCATGGTGGCTGCCGCACGCCACAAGGTTGGAGAAAGGGCATCGGCGCCAGCGCCGGCTATAGCTTCCCGTCGCGCTCCTCTTCCTGCTGAATCTTCCCGTCGTCCTCCTCTCTCAGCTACAACCCCGCGTGGAGGTGGTGGAGGCGGAGCTGGTCGCGGCCTTCATGGAAGAGGGGGCCGAGGGCTTTCCGATCCGATCCCCAAGCCTCCATCCAACTTCAACGTTCGCAAGAAGTTGAAGACTAGGTGAGAAGCCCGGTCTTGCACGATCTGAGATGGATTTACTAATGTGAATTGAGGGATTATACTTGCTAGGGTTTGGTTTAAACTTTTGCTCAAAAAAGGCCAGCATCTTTTAGGATGAAATCTGAGCTAGACCGTTATTTGGAAGATGAGCTAGTTCCATTGTCGAAAGATAAATTCAGTGTGTTAGATTGGTGGAAAGTTGGTGGAACACGATAAATTCAGTGTGTTATATTGTTAAATTCAGTGACTTGCAACGCATGGGCCGTTTTGCTTGTCTATTCTATATACCTACTAATAAAGGGATTAGTTCTTTTGCCCATAGTCACAAAATTACCATTGATGCAGCATAGTCCTCCACGCCAGCACAATCGGACGACTCGACCGCATTAAAACTTCTTCCCAAACCAAGTTGTCATGTTCGGAAATATGGAATACACTGCTGACTCCCATGGCGACCTTGCACTCTCCGGCCTGATGTCAGATCGGCGGGGTGATGACTGTGATCTGCGTTGGGTTTTCCGTGAAGAGGAACGGGTTATCGCAACACAATGCGGGTAAGTATTTCCCTTGGTTATGAAACCAAGGTTTATCGAACCAATAGGAATACCAATCATCAACCGTCTTCAGCGGCTGCACACAAAAGAACAAACAACTTGCACCCAACGCGGACAAGAGAGTTGTCAATCCCCTTGATCTCGTTATTTGCAAGCAAATGAGTTGTGTAGATAATTGTAGATAATTGTAAATTGCAAAATAAAATAAAAGACAAATAATGGCAGCAAGGTAACAATAGCGTTTGTGAATATATAACTGAATAGACCCGGGGCCGTAGTGTTCTCTAGTGGCATCTCTCATAAAAATAGCATATGGTGGGTAGACAAATTTTTGTTGGGCAATTGATAGAAAAGCGAATAGTTATGCGATTTTCACGGTAATGATCATGTGTATATAAGCATCACGTCCATAAGCAAATAGGCCGACTCCTGCCTGCACATACTACTATTACTCCACTCATCGACCGCTATCCAGCATGCATCTAGAGTATTAAGTAAAACAAAGTAATGCTTGGAGAACGATGACATGATGTAGACAAAGTAAACTCAATCAATATGAATGAACCCCATCGTGTTATCCTTAGTAGCAACAACACAAAGACGCATCTTGTCCCCTTTGTCCCTGGGATATAAAAACTCGCCAGGTTAAACCTACTACAACGCACCACTCCCACCGAAGAAATATCAATCTACTTGACCAAAGCATATCAACAAATCGGAGAGCATTACGAAGCTATCCAACCGGCGGAGAAGATAGGAGAAGCTACATTTTTTTCTTTTTCTTTTTACCGTTGACGAACGAGCGGCGCTAGCTGGATAAGGCTGGGCTTAAAAACTATCAAAGACTACTGGAGTACACTTAGTGGTGGCGTTGGCATGATATATTATCTATGAGGTGCTTATATATGCAAACGCCATCAATAATTTGCCATTTTTTTTATGATATGGCCGAGGACAAAGCTGTTGCAAGGCAGGTTACCGAACCGCTGATTCATCTCATATTGTTTGGAAAAAACTTTGAGAGTATAAAAGAACGAAACATGAGAAGAACCACCGAACGTAACGCAACACCACATTTGCCGCTGATTGGTTATTCTTCTTACAGTAGAGTCGATTTTTATTTTAAAAACTTGTTCCTAGTGGCTCGACTGGGATGGCCCATCAGCGCTCGGTACGGTGGCGACTCAGATGAAGCACTCTAGCGCGATATTTTTCGGTTCTAGTTCCTAGCATTTTTTTTCATTCGGTATTCCAAAAAACATGAATTTTTTTATTTTTAAAAGTGATTTTTTTTTCAATTGTCATTTTTTTGAATTTTGAGAACAATTTTTTGTATCTTTTTTGATTTTTTTCTAAAATTTAGAACATTTTTTGAAATTTTAGAATTTGAAAATTCTGACCACTTTTTGAAAAATGTAAACTTTTTAAAAAGAATAAAAAGCTGAAAAATAAAAAACTCCAGTAAAGAAAACAATTGAAAATGAAAATGAAAAACAAAGAAAAAACCAACGAGAGCCTTCTAGAAGGTTGCTCATTTAGGTCGCTCGTTATTAGCTCGCTGTGTGTGACTGACCCGCAGTTCGTCAAATTGGAAATGCCATTCTGCCTCGGCTAGTACTGGGCTTAGCTTTGGGATCAACGGCGGCAACCCTGAGCGCAGCCGGCCCATGATCAGTCCATGGGTTTTTCTTCTGTGGGGCATGTGTTGGAGTGGTATGGCACATTGAGATGTGGTGTTTGAATGCAAAGACAAGAATTCGAATAGTTATAAATTTCATGCATCTGGTAGAAGATCACGTAGTTACAAAATTCTCTGAATGCAAAGAAAGAATGAAATCTCCAGCCTGCCTTTGCATCGTCGAAATTAATTAAGCTCTGTTTTCTGGTGGGGCAACAACACTTGGAGGAACAGTTCAAAAAAAAAATCCATAGACTCGCAGCAACAATCAACACAGACACTGGCAGACAATCAACTCCAAGTAAGCAAGAAAGCATCGGGTGTGTATGAATGAGAAGCTAGTGGTGAAGGCTTCCCTCAATGATCACCTCCCACGCCTTCCTTCTCATCACCTCAGAATTAAAGCCAACAACGGCTTACAAATCTTCCAGGATTATCATGAAATGGTGTTTCAGCCTTGCCAGATGTCTTTGGCACAGCGGGCACGGGGCCTCCGGCTAGAAGCAAGGCACATCCGGCGAGCTCGAGTAAGCAGGCGCCAGGATACAAGTGAAGGACAGGACATGAAGCAAGCAAGCAAGCCAGGATGCTCACCATTTCGCCAGGATACATGTGGATGAGCAGCATTCCTTTGCTGGAAATCACATCAGCAAACGATATGTGTGAGTATTACTACTTGGCACCGTTCTGCCGGCCAGGGTCAGAATAAATTTGCGTTATTACTAATACCGAATGAACAAAATACTAACCATCTGTAGTGTACCAAGGTGAAAAAAAGGATTGGCCTCACTGGATATACCAACTGCAGGCTGCTACACTTCTTCTAGCCTAGCCAATGTGTCGGCTTCTTCTTCCTTCGCATGGCTCCAGCAAGCATATTTGATTCAGGAATCCAAGACTAACAACTTTGGCCCCTTTCCTGTCAGTTCCACATGTGGCATTTACAATCAGGCTATTAACTGCTTCCCTCTCCCAGTTCAGTCCATACTGCAGAAACATAAAGGTCAGTTATTTGGTTGTTATCGACATAAGCTATCTCTCCAGCACATTATTGTGAACTGAACATAATTCTTACAGTGACTGCAACCTTAGTTTCTTCATGACATTCCTCTCACAGTGAACCAAAAAGTACCATAGACCCATGTCAGCACAGCACCGTGGAGAGCCACGACACAGAACCACAATATGCGCAGGTACCACATGGAGGCGTAGGCTTGGAGGCATATTGGGCGAACCACAGCTACTTCTTTCTCTTTGTCCTTGAGTGACTGATCTACAAAACGAAGCAACATCATAACTGGGACTAGCTACCAGCAGTACCTGATGTCTGACTGAATATGTAATAGATCAATCAGAGCAAGGAACTTACAGTTCCATCACTAGCTAGGCAAGTTTCGGATGAAAACAGTTGAGCAGCAAGTGAATCCCTGGCATTAATCGACATCCTGATTCACTGTTGACTGATCAGAATAAATTGCTTTACCTGTATTCGGCAGTGATGGGAACATAAGAAAAGAAATCAAAGAACTGATTGAACACTGAAAACTGTATGTCTCTATTCAGTATAGGAGATTAGAAAGTTTGAACATAGAAAACTGTTATAGCTCAAAAATAATAAATAAGTAATCAGATCGCGCCTACTGTAACAACTTACTGTATAGCCAGAGAGGAGGCGGCGCCGCTGCCGATCTACAAACACAAGCAATGGTCGCGTGGGACATGAACAAGTCCGACTGGGCCAGCCTCCTGCTGAACTCGCTGCCGGCCGAACGCTGGCTATGACTATCTCCCTGTAGACAAGAAAGATTTGGTGATCAGAGAACCAGGTGCAAACTGCAAAGTGCCGGAGGGTTGGCATGTTAGAAGGCATCGGTGCCCACCGTTCTGACTTGGTTTGAGTCTTCTAGCAGTTCGATCGTCTTGCCCATCTCCATCATCTTCTGCTGGAGGTTGTCTTTATCCATCTGCAGGAACATGAAAGCTCAGTCTAGCACGACCGTGACCGGGCAGGGTTGGACAGAACATGAGAACAGTATGTTTTGGAAGTTCAACATAGTTATCTGAACCTGTAGCATTTCATTCTCGGCTTCGAGCATTTGTTGGCGTTGCTCAAGCTGTTTGGCTGGCAACTACTCCCTATGATCTGAATTGGCTCCAGGCGTGCTCTGCTATTCCTGTGAAGATCCTATACGCCATTCAAATAACCAACAGCAGTTATTATGAATGGTAGAATATCTGGTATCAGTAGAATGTAGACAGGATTGAAAAAACCGCAAACCTGATCGGTAGCAAAACACTGAAAGCTTATTGTTTTCTGTAATTATGCCATGATGATCTTTTGATCCTTAAAACTGAACTTTACATGCACACCATCAAGTCTTCATGAGTTTCAGGCAAAACGTAAAACACAAGTGGCTACAAGCCTACCAAACAAACACAAGAACACCTGAACAGCAAGCCAACAGAAATTAGGAATGCGGGAATACAGCCAAAATAGGCAAGCAGACTACCACGTCTTGGTGAATGACAATAATCCGAATCTAAATGCAAAATATGAAGCCTATGTCGAACGAACACCTGCACAGAGAACCATAACAAATGGCGATCACAGGTTTCGTTTGTAATTACTGTTGGATTCTCCAGGATCATTATAGCACAAGTTTGAGCCACAAATAAATTAGGAGATGCATTTTACCTTGATCAGATGATCCAGCCATCACCCCAACTTGATCCTTCTCCTCCTGATGCTTGATCTGCTATGTGTGCTGTCCTTCCCTGTGCTTCAGTGCAGCTCTGATCAGTGAGCTAGTCCATTGGCGGAACCAGTGGGTGTGCCGGGCACCCAGAAATCTGACTTTATATATATATATATATTTTTGACTTTGACTATTGACTTAGCACAGGCCCACCTCATCCTTTTCCCATTGAGCCAGCGAGAGAGAGGGGCAGAGCGCCAGAGCCGCAGCGCAGAGGACCACCTCTGCTTCGCCCGCTCCCCGCTAGCGCTCGCCCGCCGCCGCTGCTCGGCCGCTCCCCGCTGCTCGCGCTCGGCCGCCGCCGCTGCTCCCCACTAGCGCTCGCCCGCCGCCGCTGCTTGGCCGCTCCCCGCTGCTCGCGCTCAGCCGCTCGGCGCTCGCGCTCGCCCGCAGCCGCCACTCGCCCGCTCCGCCGGCTCCGGTCTGCGGAGGATCTGCTCCGGCCTCCCGTCCCGACGCTCTCGTCTCATCCGGTTCTCCCCCGCTCCGGCGCTGCCCGCCCCGGTCGTGGGTGAGTCCCCGGCCATGCTAGATCTGTTGGCTGTTGCAGCTTTGTAATGTTTTGTTAGTAATTTTTGTTATATGATGTCTGCCCCCCGGTTGTTAGCAGAACTGCAGAAGTGCAGAACATCAGGGAGTTGTGTTCTGTTAGGATTTTTTGTTTTGTGAACAAAAAAGAGCTCCAGATGACTAGGGATGTGTCATTTTGTTTGGGCTTTTTGTTTGCACGTATGCTCTAGTCTTGCTGACATTATGTTTTAATTGTAGAACTGAAGATGAAGAGGAATGGTGACATTAAGTTCTTTTTTCAGAATTATGAGGCAAAAACAAGAAAGGTTGCAGCCGAAGAGCAACCTGAACCTGATGTTAATCCACCTCCACTCCATTCGGATTCACAGATTGACATTGATATTGATCCACCTCCAGTCCATTCCGATCCAGAGATTGACATTGATATTGATGATGAAGCGCCACGGCAACCATCACTTGGCTATACAAATGAGTTGTCCAAATCTTTGCAAAAGAGAGATCAAGACATTGTTAATGCAATGGCACTTGTTAGTTTGGCAAAGAGTAGAATGCAACACATGAGGTCTCATGGTTGGGAAGAATTTCTTGCAAAGCTAGTCTTGTTTTGCAACAAACATGACATTGAAGTTCCTTTGTGGGAGGATACTTATGAGCCTCATGGACGATCACGTCGGTATTATGAAGTACAAACAAATGATGATCGTTATAGAAGAGAAGTATATCTTGGTGTCATTGATCAAACCATTCAAGAACTTGACAATCGGTTTGATGAGGTTAATACGGAGTTGCTTATTTGCATGTCGGCTTTGAATCCCCTCAATTCATTTGCTTCTTATGATGCACTCAAGGTAATGAGACTTGCTGAATTCTATCCCATGGACATATCAAGCACGGATTTGATTAGGCTAGAATTTCAACTTGCTACTTTTATTGATGATATGAGACAAGATGATAGGTTTAGAAATGCAAGTAATATTGGTGAGCTCTCTATTATGCTTGTTGCAACAAAGAAGCACGTTCTTTATGATTTGGTCTACTCACTCATCAAATTGATATTGATTTTACCGGTGGCAACGGCGAGTGTTGAAAGGGTATTTTCTGCAATGAATCTAGTGAAAAATAAATTGAGGACTACTATGAGTGATGATCGCTTGAATGATTGCTTGGTGACATTCATTGAGCGAGATGCGTTCATGAAAGTAAGTGAAGAGGACATAGTTGATGCTTTCATGGCAATGCAACAACGTAGAGTTACCTAATGTTGTAATTTTCTACTTCTATTTCTTTCATGTAAGCCTTTTGTATTGCAACCGAGCACATTTGGGATATATTTTGTGAACTAAATGGTTGTGAGATTTGAAATTGAGCTATTTATGTTATTCTTTTGTCATATTTTGTTACACTTGGATTAGATAGAATTTTTTTTTTAAAGTGTGCACACCCATCATTTTATTCCTGGGTCCGCCACTGAGCTAGTCCTTGAGTGTTCTTGAGAGTGAGAGAGATGTGTAGAGGCTGAGAGCAGCAGCCAGTCCAGCAGCCGTAGCTGCTCTTCTCTTCTCTCTTTTCTTTATAACAATTTAGCACTGCACACAGGGGGGCAGACACCTGGTTGGCTGATGAGCTGCCCCTGATCAGGGCAGCTCATCAGAGCAGGTAGGCACTGTAGCAGCCACCCTACTGTAGCACCGCTTTAGATATACTTCAGTTTCTTTATTAGTCTTTAGTTTAGTTTTAGTTCATAACATTCATCATTAACTAACTGAAGTTTAGTCTTTAGATCATAAAATCCAACATTCTCCTCCTTGATCGTAAGGCTAAACTTATAAGCTCATTTTTTCAACAAAGTAATGCACCAAGACGAAAAGATTTCAGTGGTCAATCAAGTACCTCTGAATCCAGTGAGTATAATACATCACTTCATATCAAAATGAAACTTCTTAAACTTATGAGCTCCATAAACTTTATTCACATAAACCATTAACTTAATTTATATAATTCTTTACATAAACATTACAGACTCATCTTTCGATAAAACGGTACACCAAGACAATAGATTACAATAGTCAATTAAGTACTGCTGAACCAAGTGACTATGGTTCACTGTTCCCATTCGATCTCAAAATGAACCTTTTGGGGAGATGGTGTCATAATGGTCCCAACTTCTCCAGGATCAAAGGCTTTCAACCAAACCCATACCGGTAACGTGCTCTTTAAATACACTGGGTGGTAAGCCTTTCGTGAGCGGATCCGCCAACATCAACTTAGTACTTATGTACTTAACATTAATTGTCTGATCCTGGACTCTATTTTTCACAACAAGATACTTAAATGTCAATGTGCTTGGCGGCATCACTTGACTTGTTGTTACTCGAAAAGATTACTGCGGTTTGATTATCGCAGTAGAGTGTGATTGGCCTAGAAATATTGTCAATCACTCTCAGTCCCTGGATAAAATTCTTCAGCCATACTGCCTGCCCGGTAGCCTCAAAACATGCCACAAATTTTGCCTGCATAGTCGACGATGCAGTGATAGTTTGTTTGGAGCATTTCCACGATATAGCTCTATTTGCGAGGGCCTGACGTGGATTTCTTAGTATCAACACACCCCGCAAAATCAGCATCTGAATAACCCACCACCTCAAGGTTATCAAATTTCTTATACGTAAGCATGAGGCCTTTAGTGCCTTGCAAATAATGCAAGACCTTTTTAGCAGCCTTCCAGTGATCCAAACCTAGATTAGACTGAAATCTGCCAACCATCCCGATCACGAATGCTAAATCAGGGCGAGTGCACACTTATGCATACATAATGCTTCCAACAATTGAGGCATAAGGAATTGACTTCATCTGTGCAGATTCATAATCATTTCTTGGGCACTGAAAAGTCCCAAACTTATCGCCCTTTACAAAAGGAGCAGGCGAGGCTGAGCACTTATGCATATTGTACTTTTTCAGTACCTTTTCAATATATGCTCTCTGAGATAGCCCCAAGATCCCTCTGGATCTATCCCGGTGAATTTCAATTCCTAAAACATAAGCTGCTTCACCGAGATCCTTGATATCAAACTTAGAGGAAAGAAACCTCTTAGTTTCCAGCAGCATGTTTTTATCACTGCTGGCTAAAAGTATGTCATCAACATACAGTATCAGGAAGATAAATTTACTCCCCCTGAACTTAACATAAACACAATTGTACACTTTATTTTCTTCGAAACCAAATTTCCTTATGACTTGATCAAACTTAAGATACCATTCCCTTGACGCTTCACTAGTACATAACAGGGCATTGGTCCAGGCCGGGCCAGCCCATTAGTCCTGGTTCAGTCACGAACCGGGACCAATGGGGGCAACGGTCCCGGTTCGTGGGGCCAGGGGGCCGGCCGGGCCTCGTGGGGCATTGGTCCCGGTTCGTCTGGACCCTTTGGTCCCGGTTCCACACACGAACCGGGACCAGTGTGCCTCGCTCCTGGCCCACAACCATTGGTCCCGGTTCATGGCTGGAACCGGGACCAAAGGGGGTCCTTTAGTCTCGGTTCCAGCCACGAACCGGGACCAATGAGATGCCTATATATACCCCCCGCCAGCGAGCAGAGCACTCCACACTGCTCTGTTTTTCTGGCCGGCGAGGGGAGAGCTTTGTGATGCTCTAGCTCACCTCCTATGCACATGAGGTGTTCGATGAAATGCCCGAGCCACACTTAAGCTTTCTCCTCTCGAAGCTCCTTGTCCAAGCTCCATTTTTCTCAAGATTTGTTTAGGTTTGGCGGTTCGTCCTATCCCGTCCCCGTCCTCACCGCCGTCGATCGCCCGCGTCCATCTCGGCGCCGGCACCACCGTGGTTAGCCTCTTCTTCTTATCTTCTTTCTAAAAGAAAAAAGTTCTTACTTGTATCATTTAGATAGATACTTGTGTAATTTTCTTACTTTTATTATTGTTTGTTATTATATAGTGCCATGGTCATGGTATCCGCCCACGTCGGCCCTCGTCCGGTCTATGATTCGGATGTGGTATATATTATCTTTTATAACTATTTGTTTTATTTAGTGTTTATGACAATTATGCCGACCAACGTGACATAGATTTTTTAATCTAGGAGGTATGTGAACCGGAAATTCCAACCGACATAGAAATTCTTGTCAAGAAGTTAAATTTGGTTGAAAAAGAAAACAATTACTTGCAAGAAAAATTACAAAGAGTTGAAGAGGAGAAGATGAAGTTGGAGTTGCATGTTGCCGATGTCGTCGACGATCACAAGATCAAGATGGATGCAATGCGCTTGAAGATTAGAAAGATTAGAAAATATGCCATTCATACTGAGGCTTGGTATCATTATGCCGTTGGATCAATTGGTACCTTAGTTGCTGTTATGATCGCATTTGTTGTTGCATTTAAATTTTATAGTTTCAATGTATGTTTTAATTAGATGCTCTAGAGAGCTATATGTTGTTCAATAATGAGAACTATGTATGAACGTTATGTATTTATTTTGGTCACTACTTCGACATGAGGGGGGGGTCGATATACCCCCTCCCCGATAACTTCGACATGAGGGGGGGTCGATATACCCCCTCCCCGATAACATTTTTTTTCTAAGTTACTTAGGTAAAATGTTCACCCCCCCTCTCGATATACCGGGCGACCAACTCTCGAGGCCACCCAAACCCGAGAAAAAAAGCGTTGTCGATATACCCCCCCCCACCCAAACCCTACAAGTGTTGTCGAGGCCACCCCAAACCGGGCGTCGGACATTCATGAGAGAGGCGGTCCGGACATCGGACATTCATGTTTGTATATTAATTGCCATGTTGTAATATTTGCAGAAACTATGGATCCAAGAGACTTGGAACAAGAACAGTTGTTGGGGGACATAATCCACGACGGACGTGATATCTTGTCATATCTCAACGACACCGATGGTCTGGAAGGAGAGGATGATGGCTCCGGTGATCGAACAATGGAGGAGGAAGGACATGATCATGATGGCTCCGGTGACCGAATGCCGGAGGAAGAAGGAGACCATGATGACGGCTCCGGTGACCGAACGGAGGAGGGAGCTGTTGCAAAGTCCGGCGAGGTATATATATTAATTAAGCCCATGCTGACTAGCTAATTGATGCGTTAATTGTTTTGGTATGTACATATATTAATTAACTCTTCTTTCTTCTTTTATAGCCCTCCGGATCGAGCCAAACTTCGGTAACGAGACGAGGCCCGAAGAAGAGGTTGCGCAAGGAAGAAAGGTTCACGATCACAGCACTCGCGCACGATGGCCATCCGATTGAACCCAAGCGGACGAAGGACGCATTTTCTGCTCAGTGCAGAGCTATTGTTAGGGACTACATCCCGATCAGCATCAAGCCATGGAATAAGCCTAAGGACGGCGCCCCTGATGGTGATTATGTCACCGATAGACAGAAAGATGATCTTTGGACCGCGCTGAAGGCAAATTTCACCCTACCGCCAGAGGAGGATCCGAATAAGCCAGTTATAGAGCCACTGGTCAAGGCGTGTGCTCTTAAGAAGATGGCAGATCTATTCAGGAGGTGGAAGAATGAGTTGAAATCAAAGTTTGTCGACAAAGGGAAGACTCCAGAATTCACCGGCCGATTTGAGAAGATAGGTGATCACTGGCCCGCATTTGTGGCCTACAAGACATCGGACAAGAGTAAAAAAATGTCAGAGACAAACAAGATCAATGCTGCAAAGAAGCAGTATCACCATCACACGGGGTCAGGTGGCTACCTCAAAGCCCGGCCATTGTGGGACAAAGCTGAGAATGACCTGATTGCTAAAAACGTCATACCACAGACATTGAACTGGCTAGACCATTCAAGGACTTGGTTCTTCGGGGTTGGGGGAACTTTGGACCCTGAAACAGGGAAGTGCCGTTGGACGAACGAGCAACTTGCGATACCCATGAACAAGCTTCAGGAGTATATCACCGCAGCGCAGGAAGGGACGTTCATTCCCGACAGAGAGAAGGACGAGCTGACTGAGGCCCTAGGGAATGCTGAGCACCCTGGACGAACACGAGGCACACCAGGCTCCGTTCCGTGGAAGGTTGGGTTTCCCGACGCAGGCGGTTACAGAAGCCGGGAGAGAAAGAGGAAAGTAGAGCTGAGCGAAATTCAGAAGCTAAATGCAAGACTACAAAAGCTAGAGGAAGCTGAGAGCCAGCGAGCTGCCGGCCAACCATCTCAGCGGCATGAAGCTACCCTAGAAGCTACCCCGCCATCTCAGCGGAGAAGCAGCGTCGCTTCCACGGAGCCCGTTCAGCCTGACTTCACGGCTCCTATCTACCCCGTGGATACTATCACGGAGGCTCAACATTGCGAGCACATGACGAAATGCCGGAACCTCACTTTCAAGGCGGCTGTCGGCTCTGTTGCACCTCCTCAACCCAACGGAAATTTTCACTGCTCACCGATTCCACATGGCTATGCTGTTGTGATGGTGGATGAAGTAATGGAGGGATTTGAGGAGCTCGAGCTTGACCGGTCTACAAGAGAAGGAGAGAATAAGCTGGCTCGTGCTCTGAGGAGTACATGTCTATGGCAGAAGGAGTACATCAAGCTTCCAAACTGGACGCCTCCGCCTCCTCCTCCTCCTCAAGCGAATCAGGGCTCTCTGCCTCCTCCTCCTCCGGCGAGTGATCAGGGCACACCGCCTCCTTCTCCGGCTCCTCCGACGCGTGAGGGCACTCCGCCTCCTCCTTCGCCTACTCCGGCACGTCGGAGCAGTATGCCTCCTCCTCAGCCTCGTCGGCAACGGCAGAAGACAGATGCCGCCGCTCCGGCTCCTCCGGCGCGTCGGAGCACTCCGCCTCCTGCTCCGCCTCGTAAGCAACGACGGAAGAGAGACGCCGCCGCTTCGGCGGCTAGCAGTACAAGAAGAGGCGGGAGGGAATACAGATACGGTCCATCTCTCAAGCCTCTGGAAAAGTTACCATATGAGAGGACCGAGTCTGAAAACGAGGAGATATGTCAGGCCGAATTGAGGGCCCATTTTGCAAAGAAAACTCCACCTCCGAAGGAGAAGCTAGATCCGGTGAAAGTGATGCGCACTATCGATGCCCTGAAGCGACCACCACCGCCTCCGCCGGATTCCAACTTTGACCGCTGTGTTAAAAAGACATATCAAGATGCGCAGCGGTCGGGAAGTACTTCCAGTGATGCAAGGTTAGCAAAACGAAGAAGTGGGAAAAAATTCCCCAGCTCGGTGAACAGGCAAACCAATCGTGCCCCCCGCTCAAGGTGTCTAGCGATATCGTCGCTAATCATCTGGGGATGGTGCCCGGTACCAATCCTGGTGATTACCTGAGCGATGATGTACAATTTGAGCCGTTGGAGGTGGACGACTTCAGTTACCGGTACGGGCGGCCTCTCGTCAAACCTGATCATCCTCCTCTAACAACGATGATGCGAACATTGCATGAATGGTACATGAAAACATGCCGGGAGTCTGGGAAGGATGCTTTGACGCTGAGAATTAAAGAGGAGCACGACCTCGTTGGAATGGATCTGTTGAATGTTGAATTTGAGGAGATATTCCAGTTATACAATCAAAAGGCCCTCGACAAAACAATCGTGACTTGCTACTGTCTGTAAGTACTACTTCTGTAATTAAGTCTCTCTATATATATAGCTCAGCTCTTTCATTGCATGTATATATAATTATCCTCACTATATTATGCAGATTGAAGATCGTCGAATGCAGAAAAGCACAAATGTATGACATTGGGTTCATTAACCCAAATATCATACATGAGTTTACGGTTAAAAACAATGTCACACAAACCGAGGACAACTTGCTACAATCGTTGCTTAAAAATCAAAACAAAGGGACAATACTCTTTCCTTACAACTTCAAGTGAGTGTTACTGTCTTGTGCATATTCGGTTTCCCGTGTTACTCGAGGTTATAGTAATGTAATTGATGAGTTATGCATGCGTGCGCAGGTTCCACTTTATTCTGCTAGAGATTAAGCTTGAGCGGGGAGTAGTAATCGTCTTAGACTCGAAACGAAAAGATCCCCAGGAATATGCGGACATGACTGAAATGCTCCAGAAGTAAGTTCAATCGATCATTATCGCATCATATCGGCAACCTTGTTCATTTCCTGATATCAAGTAATTATTTTCTTTGTCTGGCAGGGTTTGGAAAGAGTTCACCGCAATTGTTCCGGCACTGCCGAGGGAGCTGCGATTTACACACCCGAAAGTAAGTACTACTAGCTAGTTCCGCGCATCTCCCATTGATTCTAGTTCCATCAATACCATTTATCATGCTTGATTATCAGTTTGATTGAACTCTATTTCTCGTAAAGTGCTTGTGGCAGGAAAAAGGGAATGATTTTTGTGGATACTACGTTTGCGAGTTCATCTACAACGCGACGACCCCTAAGCGGGGCTACTCTGAAAAACAATTTCAAGTGCGTAAGCAATAATATTCACAATTTTATTTTATTACCATGATTTGTGTTGAGTTTCATTCATATATATGTATTGACCCCCTTCTTCAAATTAGACGTGGCAGATGTGGGATGAACTCCTACCACATGATCGCATACGAGCAATTCAAGAGGAATTGGCGGGATTCTTTCTTGACCACGTCATAAATAAAGTCGGAGAATACCATCTGGAATTTGAAATTAAATGTTAGGGATTGTAAGAGATCTTATATTGTATATATGTAGCTAGTAGCGTCGGATAGATATAAGAAAACTTGTTGTTCGACCAATCTCTCGGAGAAAGAGAGGTCAATCACTTCTCTGTGTATATGTTCATGACGATCTTGTGTACTTAATGGTTCCTTCATTTGCTTACTAGCTAGCGTGTCGAGTTCTCTCTATAGTAGCTAGCGTCGACCAAGCACGGAGAAAGAGAGGACACTTCTCTCTATTAGCTAGCTAACACAATATGAAACACCTCAATTAACCCTACAAACCCCCCTAGCCCCCCCCCCCCCTTCAAAAAAAACAAAAACCCCAGTGCCTTTTGGTCCCGGTTGGTGTTACCAACCGGGACTAAAGGTCCTCCTGCCTGGGCTCCCAGCACCGGCCACGTGGAGCCCCTTCTGTCCCGGTTGGTAAGCGAACCGGGACTAAAGGTTTTGGGCTTTAGTCCCGACCCTTTAGTCCCGGTTCCAGAACCGGGACTAAAGGCCCTTACGAACCGGGACAAATGGGGGTTTTCCTAATGGTGCTTGCTTCAAGCCATAGATGGATTTCTTGAGGTGACATCCTAAATGCTCATTTCCTTCCACAACGAAACCTTCTGGTTGTGCCATGTATACATCTTCATGTAAGTCACCATTTAGAAATACCGTTTTGACATCCATCTGATGCAGCTCCAAATCATAATGAGCTACAAGTGCCATAATTATTCTGAATGAGTTTTTAGAAGAGACGGGTGAAAATGTTTCTTTATAATCAATCCCTTCTCTTTGAGTGAAACCTTTTGCCACGAGCCTTGCTTTAAACCTTTCGATATTCCCTTTGGAGTCACGTTTGGTTTTAGAGACCCATTTGCATCAAACTGTTTTGGATCCTCTGGGAATTTCTACTAAGTCCCATACATCATTAGTGCTAATGGACTTCATTTCATCTTTCATAGCATTGAGCCATTCAGACGAAAATTCACTTTGCATGGCTTCTTTAAATGAGGTGGGATCATTATCCAACACCGACTCATTCATATCTTCAATCATCTAAGTGAGATAATCATCAGGAATAGCAAGCTTTCTAGTCCGTTGTGCCCTTCTGAGAGGTTCATTATTTGGCACATCATCAACAATTTGAGGTTGCTGAGTATTTTCAATAGAAACGTCATCAGGTGTGACATCTAAAACAGTCACAGGAGTCTCAGCAGGCGTTGCATTAACAGTCCTCTCAACAGGAGGTGCAACATCAGCAGATATCGGAAAAACAGGTTCTTGAATTATTGGAGCCAAGACATATTCCCGTTTGTCCTCCAAAATTATTTCCCGGGGTGTCGTGCTCCCCCTCACCATATCACTTTCCAAGAACACAGCGTGTCTTGTTTCAACAAATTTTGTTACCTGATTTGGACAATAAAACCGATATGCTTTAGATTTGTCAGGATAACCAATAAAATGGTAACTGACTATCTTGGGGTCTAATTTTCCCATAATTGGATTGAAAATCTTTGCTTCAGCAGGACAACCCCATACATGAAAATAATTCAGGGTCGGTTTCTTCCCAGTCCATAATTCATACGTTGTTTTGGGCACCGATTTACTGGGAACCCTGTTAAGGATATGTGTTGTTGTTTTAAGGGCTTCCATCCATAAATTTACCGGCAAAATGGAGTGGCTTAACATACTCCGCACCATATCCATAAGAGTGCGGTTCCGTCTTTCAGACACCCCATTTTGCTGAGGTTCGCCCGGTGCTGAATACTGGGCCATAATGCCATTTTCCTGTAAGAATTTTGCAAACGGTCCAGGAATTTGGCCATAAGAAGTATGTCTGCCGTAGTACTCGCCACCACGATTAGATCTTACAACTTTAACTCTTTTGTTACTTTGATTTTCAACCTCAGCTTTGAAAATCTTGAACTTGTCCAATGCCTCTGCTCTTTCTTTAATAGAATAAATATATCCATAACGGGAGAAATCATCGGTGAACGTTATGAAAGAATTAAAACCATCCACCGATCTCACATTAAACGGACCACATATATCCATATGAATTAATTCCAAAACTCCCGTGCTTCGGTTTGCACCTTTCTTAATTTGCTTGGCATATTTTCCTTTGATGCAGTCGATACAATGATCAACATCTGCATCTGAAAAATCGAGAGAAGGAAGAACTTGATCTTTAATGAGACGCTGAATCCTCCCGCTCGAAATATGGCCTAAACGATAGTGCCATAATTTCAAAGAAGTCTCATTATCATCTCGTTTGTGTTTGGTACTGACATTCATATTCGAGGTAGAATCCACATTATTTATAGAATCACAAAGGAAAATAACATAAAGTTTGTCTTGTCTGAAAGCAAGACCAACATTATTATCGTCATACATAATTATACATTGCTTATTCCCAAAGTGACATACATAACCATCATCGTTTAAACATGAAACATAAACTAAATTCTGTTTCATCGAGGGTACATAAAGCACATCATGTAATAGAAGCTTGAAGCCGGTATGAAGTATGAGCGTGAAATCTCCAAGTGACTCGGCGTCAGCTTCAACACCATTAGCAACTCTAATGCTTCTTTCCCCTATTTTTAGGGTTCTCCTCATATAGAATCCCTGCAACGAATTTGCAATATGAATCGTTGCACCTGAATCAATCCACCAAGTATTGGTGGCATAATTAACATAAAGGAATTCTTCAACAAAAGTAATAACATCAGTACCTCTATCTTTGAGCCATCTCTTGAAGCCAAAGCAATCCTTTTGCTTATGTCCACCTTTTCCACAAAAGTGGCATCCATCGGGATCTTTACCTTCCGCGTTAGGAGCTTTTTCAGGCTTCTTTTGTTGAGAGATTTTTGAAGACTGGCCTTTAGCTTTAAACTTATTAGGCTTAGGCTTCATATATTCATTCACAAATTTATTATACCTCTTCTTTTGTGAAATCTTAAACTGATTGATATGCTCAATCCTGTCAACCTTTAGCCTTTTGTGAAATCTTAAACTGATTGATATGCTCAATCCTGTCAACCCCCCTCTAATGATGCCATGTCATCATGATTTGCAAAGCTTGATCATCATTTGGAACCATATCTCATTTCAAATTCCACTTTGAAATCCAATTCAAATTGCAAATCAAATTAAAAGTTTGTCTAACATAGAAAGAAAATTGTTCCTAATTTAGGAAATGATCCAAAACAAATTGTGTTAAGGAAAACAACATCACCCAAATTCCTAAACTACTCCTAGCAATTAAAATGTGGATCAGATGCATCAAAAGTAACCCATTTATTTTTGAGTAAAATACAAACAGATCCAAATGGCCCCAAAAGCTTGTGGACATGTGCTACATAATGCAACATATTTATGAGACAAGATTCACATTTTGTAAAAGTCATTTGATATAAAAATAAAATAGAAAACAGAATGGAAAAAGCAAAATAGAAAATAAAAAAGAAAAGCTAACCTAACTCATTGCTGGACTGGGCCTAAGTTAGCACAGTGCAAGGCCCAGCCCAACCGGCGTCTCCTTCAACCTCTTGACGCCCCCCCTCGCGCTGTCGCCTCCAGGAACGCACGCACGCCCGGGGACTCCCCTCCCTCCTGTGCTCGACAGCGGCCAGGCCATCGCCGTGGAGGATAAGACCCTCCTCCCTCTCGCTGGCAACCCTATCGCGCCACTCCCCCTCTCCCTCGCTCGCTCTCGCCTCTTTTCCCGTTTGGCCGACGCCACCGTCGCCATGACTCCGGCGTAGCCATAGCCACCGGCCTCCTCTCGCCTAGCTAGCTTGTCCAGCAGCTCCGCCGTGCTCCGCTACGCCGCCTAGTGCCACTCGTTGGAGTCCGGACCCCCTGCATCGACCGCCCCATCGTCGTCTTCTTCCTCGGGCACAGAAGATCGCCGCCGCCATTCCGTCTGCTCCAAGCCTCCCCCGAGCCCGCTTAGCACATCTACATGATCCCCGTGAGCCTCTCTCTCTTTCCCCTCACTCCACGTGCTCGATTTCGAGCTCTCACACCCGATCCAACGACTACCAAAACGCTCTGCCGCTCGGGCTCGTCTCCGGCGATGCTCCGACGGGCCATTGGCCCCGTGCGTGCGTCCATCAGCTCCGTCGCGTCACGTAGGGCCCTGCTAGCTACTTTGTTTGCTCATGTGCGCGCTCCTGCGCCAAACCCGAGCACCACCCGAGCCCCGCCGCCGCAAACCTCACTGCCGACGCTGCCACGGGCCACCTCCGGCCAAACCACCACCACAGATCGATGCGGCATTGAACACACGTTCGAACGCGCCCTCGCGCGCGTCAAATGGCGCCCTGTGGGCGATTTCCGGCGCCTGCCCAAGGGCCTCCGCCGCGATTTGGGGTCGCCGGCGTTTGAACGCCGGTGGTCCGACGTGGCACTGCCACTAGGCCCTCCCTGGGTCACTGACCCCTGGGTCCCACGGCCCAGTTGACCAGTCAACGGGTCAACGCTGACTCGCTGATTCAGCCCCCCTGGCCCACCAGTCAGCCTCTGCTGACTGGGCAGTTGACCCAGTCAACTGGCCCCACATGTCATTCTAATGGGCTAGCTGGCCCTGGGTATAAAAAGGATTTTGGATTAAATTCGAATTATTAGTATTAACGAAATTCCAGAAATTGTTTAAATCTTTAAAAAAACATATAAAATAATCTATAATTCAGATGAAAATAATTTATATATCAAAAATGATCAGAAAAATATGTAGATTCCAAATATGCCCTCCATTTGTATATGGTTAGGAAACCTTAACCATCTTTGAATGACAGGTGGTCCAGTAGAGGCTCACTAGGGACACGGTGTTGTTTATGTATCCACACATGTATTTAAGTTTCCGATCAATACAATTCTAGCATGAATAATAAACATTTATCATGAACAAGGAAATATGATAATAACCAATTTATTATTGTCTCTAGGGCATATTTCCAATAGTCTCCCACTTGTACTAGAGTCAATAATTTAGTTTACATCGTAATGTATCTCACACCCATAGAGTTCTGGTGCTGATCATGTTTTGCTCGTGGAAGAGGTTTAGTCAACGGGTCTGCCACATTCAGATCCGTATGTACTTTGCAAATTTCTATGTCTCCCTCCTTGATGTAATCACGGATGGAGTTGAAGCGGCGTTTGATGTGCTTTGTTCTCTTGTGAAACCTTGGTTCCTTGGCAATGGCAATGGCACCAGTGTTTTCACAATAGAGAGTCATAGGATCCAATGCACTAGGTATTACTCCTAGATCGGACATGAACTCCTTCATCTAGACTCCTTCCTGTGCTGCTTCCGAAGCAGCTATATATTCCGCTTCACATATAGATCCCGCCACGACGCTCTGCTTGGAACTACTCGAACTGACTGCTCCACCATTCAGAATAAGTACGTATCTGGTTTGAGACTTCGAGTCATCCGGATCGGTGTCAAAGCTAGCATTGACGTAACCCTTTACGACAAGCTCTTTATCACCTCCATAAACGAGAAACATTTCCTTAGTCCTCTTTAGGTACTTAAGGATATTCTTGACCGCTGTCCAGTGATCTACTCCTGGATCACTCTGGTACCTACCTGCCAGACTTATGGCTAGCCACATATCAGGTCTGGTACACAGCATGGCATACATCATAGAGCCTATGGCTGAGGCATAGGGGACGACTTTCATCCTTTCTCTATCTTCTAACGTGGTCGGGCTTTGAGTCTTACTCAACTTCACACCTTGCAACACAGGTAAGAACCCCGTCTTTGACTGGTCCATTTTGAACTTCTTCAAAATCTTGTCAAGGTATGTGCTCTGTGAAAGTCCTATCAAGCGTCTTGATCTATCTCTATAGATCTTGATGCCCAATATGTAAGCAGCTTCACCCAGGTCTTTCATTGAAAAACTCTTGTTCAAATAACCCTTTATGCTTTCCAGAAATTCTATATCATTTCCAATCAAT
Source organism: Elymus sibiricus (assembly GCA_039707655.1). NCBI lineage: Eukaryota > Viridiplantae > Streptophyta > Magnoliopsida > Poales > Poaceae > Elymus > Elymus sibiricus. The sequence continues at coordinate 26,484,806 of CM077675.1, forward strand.
AATATGTCATCCACATACAGTATTAGAAATGCTACAGAGCTCCCACTCACTTTCTTGTAAATACAAGCTTCTCCATAAGTTTGTATAAAACCAAAAGCTTTGATCACCTCATCAAAGCGAATATTCCAACTCCGAGATGCTTGCACCAGTCCATAGATGGATCGCTGGAGCTTGCATACCTTGTTAGCATCCTTATGATCGACAAAACCTTCTGGTTGCATCATATACTACTCTTCCTTAAGGAAACCGTTAAGGAATGCTGTTTTGACGTCCATCTACCAAATTTCATAATCGAAAAATGCAGCAATTGCTAACATAATCCTAACAGACTTTAGCATCGCTACGGGTGAGAAAGTCTCATCGTAGTCAACTCCTTGAACTTGTCGAAAACCCTTTGCGACAAGTCGAGCTTTATAGACGGTGACATTACCATCAGCATCTGTCTTCTTCTTAAAGATCCATTTGTTCTCAATGGCCTTTCGGTCATTAGGTAAGTCTACCAAAGTCCATACTTGGTTCTCATACATGGATCCTATCTCGGATTTCATGGCCTCAAGCCATTTGTCGGAATCCGGACTCATCATTGCTTCTTCATAGTTCATAGGTTCACCGTTGTCCAACAACATGACTTCCAGGACAGGATTACCGTACCACTCTGGTGCGGAACGTGTCCTGGTTGACCTACGAAGTTCAGTAGTAGATTGATTCGAAGTTTCATGATCATCATCATTAGCTTCCTCTGCGGCTGGTGTAGGCATCACGGGAACTTCTTTATGTGATGCACCACTCTCCAATTCGAGAGAAGGTACAATTACCTCATCAAGCTCTACATTCCTCCCACTCACTTCTTTCGAGAGAAACTCCTTCTCTAGAAAGAATCCATTCTTGGCAACAAAGATCTTGCCCTCGGATCTGTGATAGAAGGTATACCCAATGGTCTCTTTAGGGTATCCTATGAAGACGCACTTCTCCGCTTTGGGTTCGAGCTTATCAGGCTGAAGCCTCTTGACATAAGCGTCGCAGCCCCAAACTTTAAGAAACGACAGCTTAGGTTTCTTGCCAAACCATAATTCATACGATGTCGTCTCAATGGATTTAGACGGTGCCCTGTTTAAAGTGAATGCGGCTGTCTCTAATGCATAACCCCAAAACGATAGTGGCAAATCGGTAAGAGATATCATAGAACGCACCATATCCAATAGAGTGCGATTACGACGTTCAAACACACCATTACGCTGTGGTGTTCCAGGTGGCGTGAGTTGTGAAACAATTCCACATTGTCTTAAATGCATGCCAAACTCGTAAATCAGATATTCACCTCCACGATCAGATCGTAGAAATTTTATTTTCTTGTTACGATGATTCTCTACTTCACTCTGAAACTCCTTGAACTTTTCAAATGTTTCAGATTTGTGTTTCATGAAGTAAATATACCCATATCTACTCAAATCATCCGTGAAGGTAAGAAAATAACGATATCCACCGCGTGCTTCAACACTCATTGGACCGCATACACCAGTATGTATTATTTCCAACAAGTCACTTGCCCGCTCCATTGTACCGGAAAACGGGGTTTTCGTTATCTTGCCCATGAGGCATGGTTCACATGTTTCAAATGATTCATAATCAAGTGATTCCAAAAGTCCATCAGCATGGAGTTTCTTCATGCTCTTTACACCAATATGACCTAAGCGGCAGTGCCACAAGTATGTGGTACTATCATCATTAACGTTGCATCTTTTGGCATCAATATTATGAACATGTGTATCACTACGATCGAGATTCAACAAGAATAAACCATTCACATTGGGTGCATGACCATAAAAGATATTATTCATATAAATAGAACAACCATTATTCTCTGACTTAAATGAATAACCGTCTCACAATAAACAAGATCCAGATATAATGTTCATGCTTAACGCAGGCACCAAATAACAATTATTTAGGTTTAAAACTAATCCCGAAGGTAGACGTAGAGGGAGCGTGCCGACGGCTATCACATCAACCTTGGATCCATTTTCAACGCGCATCGTCACCTCTTCCTTAGCTAGTCTCCGTTTATTCCGCAGCTCCTGTTTCGAGTTACAAATGTTAGCAACTGAACCGGTATCAAATACCCAGGCGCTACTACGAGCACTAGTAAGGTACACATCAATAACATGTATATCAAATATACCTTTGTTGACATTGCCAGCCTTCTTATCTGCCAAGTACTTGGGGCAGTTCCGCTTCCAGTGGCCATTTCCCTTGCAATAGAAGCACTCAGTCTCGGGTTTGGGTCCAGCCTTGGGTTTCTTCACAGGAGCGGCAACTGGCTTGCCATTATTCTTGAAGTTTCCCTTCTTTCCCTTGCCCTTCTTGAAACTAGTGGTCTTTTTGACCATCAACACTTGATGCTCCTTCTTGATTTCTACTTCCGCGGCCTTAAGCATCGCGAAAAGCTCCGGGATCGTCTTCTCCATCCCTTGCATGTTATAGTTCATCACGAAGCTCTTGTACCTTGGTGGTAATGACTGGAGAACTCTGTCAATCACCACTTCATCCGGAAGATTAACTCCCAACTGATTCAAGCGATTGTAGTACCCCAGACATTTTGAGTACGTGCTCACTAACGGAGCTGTTCTCTTCCATCTTACAGCCAAAGAACTTGTTGGAGGTGTCATACCTCTCAACCCGGGCATGAGCCTGAAATACCAATTTCAGCTCTTGGAACATCTCATATGCTCCGTGGTGCTCAAAACGTCTTTGGAGCCCCGTTTCTAAGCCATAAAGCATGGCGCACTGAACTATCGAGTAGTCATCAGAACGTGCCTGCCAGACGTTCACAACATCCACAGACGACGCTGGAGGGGGTGGCGCACCGAGCGGTGCATCAAGGACATAAGCCTTCTGTGCAGCAGTGAGGATAATCCTCAAATTACGGACCCAGTCCGAATAGTTGCTTCCATCATCTTTCAACTTTGTTTTCTCTAGGAACGCATTAAAATTCAGGGGAGCTATAGCGCGAGCCATTGATCTACAACATAATTTTGCAAAGACAATTTAGACTATGTTCATGATAATGGGTTCAATTAATCAAATTACTAAAGAACTCCCACTTAAATCAACATCCCTCAAGTTGTCTAAGTGTTTACATGATCCAAATCAACTAACCCATGTCCGATCATCACGTGAGATGGGGCAGTCATCAATGGTGAACATCTCCATGTTGATCATATCTACTATACGACTCATGTTCGACCTTTCGGTCCTCCGTGTTCCGAGGCCATGTCTGTACATGCTAGGCTCGTCAAGTTTAACCCAAGTATTCCGCATGTGTAAAACTGGCTTACACCCGTTGTATGCGAACGAAGAGTCTATCACACCCCATCACGAGGTGCTTCGAAACGACAAACTTTCGCAACGGTGCATACTTAGGGAGAACACCTTTTATCTTGAAATTAAGTGAAGGGATCATCTTATAATGCTACCGTCATCCTAAGAAAAAAAAGATGCATAAAAAGATAAACATCACATGCAATCAATATATGTGACATGATATGGCCATCATCATCTTGTGCTTTTGATCTCCATCTCCAAAGCACCGGCATGATCTCCATCGTCACCGGCATGACACCATGATCTCCATCGTGTCGTCATGTGGTTGTCTCCACCAACTATTGCTTCTACAACTATTGCTAACGCATAGCGATAAAGTAAAGTAATTACATGGCGTTGAATGATTGACACGCAGGTCATACAATAAATTAAAGACAACCCTATGGCTCCTGCCGGTTGCCGTACTCATCGACATGCAAGTCGTGAAAACTATTACAAAACATGATCATCTCATACATCAATTATATATCAAATCACGTTTTGGCCATATCACATCACAACATGCCCTGCAAAAACAAGTTAGACGTCCTCTACTTTGTTGTTGCAAATTTTACGTGGCTTGTTGGGCAACTAGAAAGAACCGTTCTTACCTACGCATAGCCACAACGGTGATATTCAAGTTGCCTTTTAACCATCTACAAGGACCGCTAATGTCAAATCGAATCCAACTAAAGTGGGAGAGACAGACACCCGTCAGCCACCTTATGCAATACAAGTGCATGTCTGTCAGTGGAACCGGTCTCTTGTGCGAGGACAAGTAAAGTTGGTCCGGGCCGCTTCATCCCATAATACTGCCGAATCCAAAATAACAATTAGAGGTAAGCAATCTGAACATCAACGCCCACAACTTCTTTGTGTTCTACTCGTGCATATCATCTACGCATATACCTAGCTCATGATGCCACTGATGGGGAACGTTGCATGAAAATCAAAAAAATTCCTACGAAACACCCAAGATCTAATCTAGGAGATGCATAGCAACGAGGGGAGAGTGTGTCTACATACCCTTGTAGACCGACAGCGGAAGCATATATAACGCGGTTGAAGTAGTCGTACTCTTCGCGATCCAATCACGATCCAATCCGATCTAGCGCCGAATGGACGGCACCTCCGAGTTTAGCACATGTGCGGCTCGATGACGTCTCCTCCTCCTTGATCCAGCAAGCGAAGGTGGAGAAGTAGATGGGATCACAACCAGCACGACAGTGTGGTGGTGATGGTGGTGGTGCAGTGCCGGCAGGGCTTCGCCAAACACTGTCGCGACGAAACCGAGGAGAAACGGGAGAGAGAGCTGCCCCAAGGGAGGGAGGGATTGTTGTGTGCAGCCCTTGCACCCCTTCCCCACTATATATAGGGGTGTGGGAGGGCTGGGGGGGCAGCCCTAGCCCCTCCTCCAAGGAGGGGAGGCGGCCAAGGGAGGAAACTTGCCTCCCAAGGCAAGTGGACTCCCTCCCACTTAGGGTTTCCCCTTCCCATGCGCATGGGCCTTGTGGGGGCTGGTGCGCCTGGCCCAATAAGGCCAGGGCGCCCCCTACAGCCCATGCACGCCCTAGGGGCTGGTGGATCCCTTCCGTGGACTTCCGGACCCCTCCGGAATCCTCCGAAACCTTCCGGAAGCTTCCCGGTACAATACCGAAAAGAACCGAACTTTTTCCGGAAGCCCAAATATGACTTCCCATGTATAAATCTTTACCTCCGGACCATTTCGGAGCTCCTCGTGACGTCCGGGATCTCATCCGGGACTCCAAACAACATTCGGTTACCAACGTACATATCCCAATACTACTCTAGCATCACCTAACGTTAAGCGTGTGGACCCTACGGGTTCGGGAATCATGTAGACATGACCGAGACACCTCTTCGATCAATAACCAATAGCGGGACCTGGATGCCCATATTGGTTCCTACATATTCCATGAAGATCTTTATCGGTTGAACCATGATGTCAAGGATTCAGTTAATCCCGTATGCAATTCCCTTTGTCCAGCGATATGTTACTTGCCCGAGATTCGATCGTCGGTATCGACATACCTAGTTCAATCTCATTACCGGCAAGTCTCTTTACTTGTTCCGTAATACAATATCCCATGACTAAACTCATTAGTCACATGCTTGCAAGCTTCTTGTGATGGTGTATTACCGAGAGGGCCCAGAGATATCTCTCCGTCACACGGAGTGGCAAATCCCAGTCTCGATCCATGCAACTCAACAAACACCTTCGGAGATACCTGAATAGCACCTTTATGATCACCCAGTTACGAAGTGACGTTTGATAGCTCACAAGGTATTCCTCCGGTATCCGGGAGTGGCATGATCTCATGGTCTAAGGAACAGATACTTGACATTACAAAAGCTATGGCAAAGTGAACTACGATCATATGCTAAGCTTACGGTTGGGTCTGTCCATCACATCATTCTCCTAATGATGTGATCCCGTTATCAAATGACAACTCGTGTCTATGGTTAGGAAACCTTAACCATCTTTGATCAATGAGCTAGTCCAGTAGAGGCTCACTAGGGACATGGTGTTGTTTACGTATCCACACATGTATTTAAGTTTCCGATCAATACAATTCTAGCATGAATAATAAACATTTATCATGAACAAGAAAATATGATAATAACCAATTTATTATTGCCTCTAGGACATATTTCCAACACCAGGTTCATCCGTTCATCCATAACGACCTAATGGTGACATTGATTTTGCGGTAAGCAATGGAGAAATTGACCCTACACCGTACTGATGAGTGATATTTTTGCACTCATTCCACCATTGTTTAAACCAGATAATCCCAGATTTTCCAAGCAAATCACTCCGATATTGTCAATAATGACTAATGAATGCAAGAAATTACGGAATCCCTTTGTTAAATGTGTTTCCACAGGAAATGGACCATATGAGGGAAGGAAATCATATTAGATATGGAAATACTAAGTGTGGAAACCAAGCCAAGTCAATTGGAGGCGCACAGGAGGCAACAGAGCGTTTGATGGCGTCGGGTACGACCGCGGCCGCTCGTACCGCCGGTTGTACCAGCCGCCAGGAGCACCACGGCGTCTATCTGATCACACTTTATAAAGGGGGCCAGACCTAATTCGCAAAGGGGGGCGACGAAGAACCACCAGAACACCACCAGGAGTCATTCACAAACCCTAGCCGCCGCCATTTCCCATCTCATCACCATCACCTTCTTCACCATCGTAGCCATTCTCCCCCGAGTTAGCCATACTTGTAATCGAGGCATCGCAATCGGCAACATTGTAAGACTATTTATCAATAAATCATTCATCTTTATGTCATCTACAATGTTTTCTCCTTGTGATCCGGTCGCGATGTGTGAGTAATTCCTTAAGGCAATGGGTTGAGGCATAGCCTTGCAACCCTATGTATTTGTGCACGGGATCGTTGAATGACTTTGCTTAATTGACGTTATTTGTATGTGTAATTCGCAACGGAGTAGTCTTTTATCTTCTTCTCATTCTAAGGCCCCGCAGGTACCCGGGATCCCGGAGATTGATCCAGGAGAAGGTAAGAAGCGAGGATGCATGGAACACTATTCTGAAAACCGGTGACAATAAGGATTAGTACGGTAGCAGAAAGTAATTCCTTAGGGATAAATGAGGTGTAGTCATTAAACGCCCAATGCTTTTGTCTGGAGAAATCCTTAATAACTGAGGTAAGCCCGCGAGACGGTAAGGGCCTGCGGTTGGACGACTGACTCATGATGCAGGTCGATGACTGGTCGTGACGTACTTTGGACACATCCCCCACTTCATCGCGTTGTGAGCACATCACAACGGGTGTCTACCAGGACCATGTTGTAAATCAAGACGACATCCTACACACAAGTATAAGGTTGTAAGTAAAGTCCTCATACCCATGCCTATTTCTATATCATTATTTATACCAAAAAGATTTTGTCATTTAAAAGGTCCAGGAAACAGAAACTTCTCACAAGAACAATAACTTGCTTGAATCTTTGTCATAGAGCACACCCGCCCGTGGGTTCGATGCTCAGGGTCACTCCTTGGGGAAAAGGTAAGGGATTATCTGCAATCCGAAACCGGATCATAAAGGTAATCAACCCCTTTCTAGCGCCGTTGCCGGGAAGGCATCACTGTTACTAGTCATTAGATTAGAGTTATTGTTTTAGTTTTTGTTTCAGTTTTTATTTTAGTTTTGTTTTTTGTCTTTACTTGTTTTCCTTGTTCGTGTTTTACCTAGAAAACCAAATTTTTTTTATCATGGCTAAGAAACTTGGAGAGTTTGCTACTCCTGATGAGAACTTTATGCGTGCACCAATCGCACTACCCAATGTTGCTGCCGAACAATTTGAAATTAAGCCCCATCTTGTTACTATGGTTCAACAGAACCAGTTTGGAGGCTCCGCATCCAAAGATGCAGGCATGCATTTGCATACTTTTATTGAACTTTGCGATATGACACGTATTAGAGCATCTCTAACAGATGATGTATAATAGCCTTGGTGATGTAAAAACTAACTTTTAAATGCCTCTCCAACAGGTGATGTATACCTATTTGGTGATCTAAAATTTTTACATCGCGATGTATATTTTGGCCCAAGTGATGCAAATATACATCACCTGGGGAGGTGATGTATATCTTCCCCTGCCGCGCGCGAGGCACCAACTGCCACGCTGAAGCCGTTTCCCGCGTTCCCCCCTGCAGCCGCCCGTCGCGCCGCCGCTGATTCCCGCCGTCCCCGCCGCCACCGCGCCCAAAAACCGCCGGATCCGCCGCCGCCGAGCCCCGCCCCGCCGTTCCCCCGCCGAATCGAGGCCGAATCCCGCGTCCCCGCCGTCGCCGCTGCGAGGATGCCGCCCCGCCGCCGCCCACGCTCCTCCACCGGCTACCTCGGCGTCCAACTGCGGGACTCCAGCCGCGGAGCTCACCGCCGACCGCGGGCGCTAGTGGCTCGGCACCTTCGACACGCCGGAGCTCGCCGCCGCGCTCGCTCTGGACGCGGCCATGGCGCTTGCGAGCGACGCCTCTGGCGGGCATGTCAACCTGGCCTCCGGCGGGCACGTTTGCGCGCGCCGTGCTCTACTGGGCGGCGCAGCTTCTCGGCGCCGTGCTCGCCGCCGCTCTCATCTCCAGCACCTTCAACACGCCGGAGCTCGCTGGCGAAGTGATCTATTATACATCATCTGGAAAAGCAGAAACTGAACAAGTGATGTAAAACACCCATTTTGGTGATGTATAATTTTTACATCACCTGTTTTGGGTGCCCTATTTTGCATCATCTGTTAGAGATGCTCTTAAAGACTATGAACCTAACGCTTTGAAGTTGCGTCTATTTCCTTTCTCTTTGAGAGAAAAAGCAAAAGAATAGCTTCTACCTTTGCCTAGAGGAACTATAACTTCATGGAATTTATGTTGCAGCATGTTTATGTCTAAATTTTGTCCCCCTGCAAAAATTATGCAACTACGATCACACACATAACTGGTTTTAAGCAGGAAGATCGCGAGTCACTCGCGCTTGCATGAGGCCGCATGAAAGAGGCTATAAGAAATTGTCCAAACCATGGGATGAAAGAATGGCTTATTCTTCATATATTGTATAATGCTCTTAACCCCATGTCAAAAACCATGTTAGACATTGCTGCAGGAGGAATCATCATGAGTCAACCAATAGAAGAATCTAAGAAATTACTTGATGACATGCTAGAGGTGCCAAGAACTGAGGCTGGGTTTGTCCTAGTGCTAGAGGTGAGCGAGTTAATGTGTGTGAGAGGGGGGGGGGTGATGCTAGATTTTGTGCCATCCCGCGCCGGCAGATTTCGGTCTCCCGCCATCTTCGCGCCCATTCCTCCCTGCACCGCCGTGTACGACGTGCCCTCTTTTACGCTCGACTCAGCCTGGCTCGCTGGAAACGGCCGATTCGAGCGTTCCTAGCGAGCCAGGCTCTGGGCTGCTTTAAGGTTTGTGCACGTGCGAGCCAGGCCTTCGTATACGGTACCAAACGCGTTTTTCTTGCACCAAGTGGGCCTGTTTTGTGGAGGGTGGGGGGGGGGGGGGTGTGCAGCCTACCAAACGCCCCCTTAGTGCGTGGTCTTGAGCAAGTATGCATGTCAGTTCGAAGAGCCTCAGTTTTTCCATCCACAGCAGGAACGGATGGGGGTTGCCCACCTACTATCTAGGATGAGCGTTGCCCACTTTTGTTTATTGGGTCCACCCGGTAGTATGGGTTCTGTTAAGGCCCGTTATTCCTCCTCCAGCCTGGGTGCAGGCCAAAATCGACTGTGGCTCAACAGAAAAACTGTTGAAATGATGGCTAACCAGGAACGAAAGGCAATTAGCGACCATGGACACCTGTCAAAGTATTACTGGACAGAAAACGACCTAGACCTAAATCAAAAACAGACGGCTGATTGTAAGGCACTCCCTTTAAAAAAAATATAACTTATTTTACTTTTTCCTGTTTCTTTTGTTTTTAAATTATACGAACGATATGATGACTAATTTTTTATACATGTAGACTTTTTTAATTACACTAGGAATATGTTTTAAATACATGATAAACAGTTTTCTAATAGGGGTTGAACATTTATTAAAATTCGTGAACACTTTTTTAAACTACATGAATATTTTTTTAAACATGTGAACATTATTTAAAAAAAAGATGAACATCTTTTAAATGCGTGAGCACTTTTTTAATCACAAGAATATGTTTTAAATACATGATGAATAGTTTTTAAAACACGATTTTTTAAATTGCACTATGAATAGTTGTAGTGCGCGACAAATATTTTTTATACATGATGAACATTTTTTTTAAATACAACATAACTATTTTCTAACAAACGACGAAAACTTTTAAAACACTCGTTGAATAATTATTAATACTCGGAGTACATTTTTTGAAAGTATGCAAAATAAAAATAATTTTTCAAAAATATATATTAGAAGATTGACAAATACAGTATAAATAAAAATTTGAAAACGAAAAAAAAGAAGAACAAGACCAGCAGAACCGTAGGTACTACGTAACCTGTAGGCGAGGCGAGAAGGAAAAAACGTATAAATGTGCAGGGTGCTAGCGAGCAACAGTCAACAGGGCGCTGAAGAAAACCGATAGGACAATGGCGTCCTTCATGGACTTGGCCAAAACCTGATGCTCCCGTCCCAAACGGTCACGTTCTGGTTCGTGGCGGCACTTCCTATTTCGCGGGTAGGTCGCTGGATAGCGAACTACCGGGTACCCTCTGCGCGCCCCGTCCTCTCTATGGGCCCACCCATTCTGGTTTTTCTTCCCACCGGTTTTGGGAAGGTTGTAGAACCTTCCCCGAACCGGTTTTTTCTTTGTTTTTTCTTTTTTCATCTTTTCTTTTACTTTTATGTTTTTTTATGGTTTTTATTTTTATTTTTATTTTTTTTATTTTTCATCTTTTCCATTTTTAATTTTGTGAACATTTTTTGAATTCGTGAACATTTTCAAACACACGAACAATTTTTGAATTCATGAACAATTTTTTGCAATTCATGAACAATTCTTGAATTCACGAACATATTTTTCAAATTCATGAACTTTTTTAAATTTGCAAAAGTTTTTCAAACTCGCGAACATTTTTTGAATTCAAGAATCTTTTTTGAAATTCATAAACTTTTTTTGAATTCATGAACATTTTATGAATTCATGAACATAGTTTCAAATTCACGATTTTTTTTTGAATTCGTGAATTTGTTTTGAATTCACGGACATTTTTTGAAATTCTTGAACATTTTTTGAATTCATAAACATTTTTTAAATTCATGAACATTTTTCAAATGCGTGAACATTAAGCTCTGTTTTCTGGTGTCAGTGAAAATAAATCAAAGAAAACAGCACGATCTTGCTGTGCTGGATACACACAGACTTGCTGCAAGAAGATGAACAACAATCAGGACAGACAAACAGATCCATAGGTGGGTACACAAGACTTGCTGCAAGAAGATGAGCACACCACCAACAATCAAGACAGACTAATCATCTAATAAAGCCAACGACGGCTTACAAATCTCCCAGGATTACTATGACTCTGGTGCTTGGAAGGAAAGAATGACTGATTTCAGTCCTGCCCGCAGCGGGCACGGGCCTCCAGCGTCTTCCAGCTACAAACAAGGCACATCACATCTGGCATGCGACGGCGTGTTCCAGTAAGCAGCCGCCAGGACCTTTGTTGAGAAGAAGAAGCTCGCCATTTCGCCAGCTGCAGCAGCTCCTGGTAAAGCAGCAGCAAAACAAAATATGTAACTACTACTAGTGCACGGTTCTGCCGGCCAGGGTCAGAATATTCTGCAATATACAGAACGACCGAAATACTTACCATCGTATAGCAAGCACGGTATGAAGGTGGAACAGGAGTGCCCTCACTGGATGTACTCATCGCAGCAATTTCTGAGCGACGTCACAAGGCGTCAGGCTTCAAATATACCACTAGCATGGCTCCAGCGAGCATATCTGCATTACTACTACTCCACGGACTTGTTGACTTGGCGGCAGCCAATTCTGAAACGTTTTCAACTCAGTTAGCCTGATAACAACATGGAGCTAGCTAGTGTATTTCTTGCAGTTCACTCACTGGGGGCTTATTACCTCGCATCAATGAACATTCTGCGGTGTTTCAGGCACACCCATTGTTGGAGTCGTCGAGTAGGTGTATACCAGTCCCTGCGTACCGCCGTGGGTATGAGATTATGAACCGTGTTGCTTTCGGTGCCCTCAACTGTTCAGCGGCATCTAAACCTTCTCCAATTACTAACAACACCTGTAAAGTCGACCAGCCATTCCATTAGCTGATTACTAGTAATAATGTCCCTCTACTCAGACGTGCATAATTTGCTTCTTACCTTTGCAATGCCAGTTTTTGGTAATAAGAGGCTGTCAGCTGCATCTTGCTTGTTTAGTTTGTCATTATGACCTGCACAGAAGAGTCGCTTGTTAGTAACTACAGAAAGTATCATCTCTCCATGCTATTAAAATAAAGCAGATCTGAATATTTAAACCTGACCTTGATACTTTTCTTGCACAATGCTGCAGCTGCAGCACGGGCCAACTTCGAAATATGTCCTGCAGCAACAACTTGACTGCAGCAATTCCTGAGCGACCAGGGTGTGCTTAAGATGGATTTGGTACACTGCATCCAGAGGAAGAATAGAATGAGGGGCAAGGTATCAAGGATGTCACAAGGAACAGTTGAAAGTTAAAACTGCATCTACCAAACAGCACCATTCTCGTGTGGCTATTGCAGCGGCAGAAGACTGCCTCGGCCAACCACACCTTTCCCCACCTCAATCTGTTGCTTCCAAGCATGTCAACTGTCGGTGGAGAGATTCATCTACAAAACGGAGCAACATCGTAACTGATATTAGCTACCAAGCATGTCTGACTGAAATAGGTAAGTCAATCAAAGCAAGGTACTTACAGTTGCATCACTAGATAGGCAAGTTTCGCATGTAAACAGTTGGGGGCACCAAGTAAATTCCTGGCATTAATCGACATCCTGATTCACTGTTGACTTGATCAGAACTTTTAATTGCCTTACTTTGTATTGGACGATGATGGGAACATAAAAGAAAGTAATCATAGAACTCGGAATAAAGACAGAACAAAGTAATGCTCAATAAATGGAGGCCTTCTGAATTCTTAAGATGCATTGCCTACGGTTGGTGAGCAAAAACACAATCCGACAGTGTTTACTAGACCGACGAGAAAAAATTGGTAACTGAGGTGAGCGTCTGACAGTATGTGTCTATTTAAAAGTAGGAGATTAGAGAGATTGAGCACTCATATGGTTTGTGCAATATATTGCTTGGAAGTTTGACTAGTTCATTTTCACTTACTAAGCAATAGCACGATAACTCAGATTGAGTTCACTGCTTGAAATGCAAATGATTCCCAAGATTGCGTTGCAATTTTCGCCAAGATAACAGATTGATAAAATCTGCAAAGGATAAAATGATTAATAATACGTGAAACAAAATTTGTACGATATTCAGGTCAAGACGTTAAGTCATAAACTTACTGTGCAGCTCTGCCAGTCTGTTGGAGGAATGAGGGGATCTTCTGAAGTCTTAGAAGTTAGAAGGCAATGTCCTGGGCTGGGGAACAAAGCATTCTTTTGACATGAATAAATACATTTTTAACGGGTGTTTACTATAATGATTTGGCGAGGTAAGAAAATGAATAACTTAATAAAGGTAATTTACATCTTAATGTTATACTGAGATGGAACAGCATAATAAAGTAGTGTTGATTATAAATAGGTTGCGATCATGCACCATAGTGCCTTAATGGAATTTTACAATTTCAAAATTGTACATGACCTGCAATGCATTACCTCTAGACTGCTACTACTGCCCATGATCTGACTTGGCTCCACACGTGCACTGATATGGTATGCCAGTTATTCTTCTGAAGATCCTATACGGCACATTAGATGAATGCAAGAATACCAGGTATTAGTAGAATGTAGAGTGAATTGAAAAACTGCAAATCTTATTGGTTGCAAGTATACCTGGTATCAGTAGAATGTAGACTGAATTGAAAAACTGCAAACCTTATCAGTAGTAAAGCACTGACAACTCATTGTTTTCCATAATTAAGCCAAGATGATCCCTAAAACTGAACTTTCCAGGTACACCATCAGTCTTCATGAGTTTTGGACAAAATGTAAACACAAGTGGCAAGCAAGCAAAAATAGGAATTAGGAATTAGGAAAGCCTACCAAACAAACATTAGAACACCTGAACAGCAAGCAAACAGAAATTAGGAATGCAAGAACACCTGGTACTGATAGCGACATAGCAGTGTGAAAAAAATTGATCACCTTAATATCAGTAGCTTGACCCAAAGTCTCACTTATTCCTTACCGATGCCGTAGCGATATTTTGATTAATGAATGACAATAACCCAAATTAAGAGCAAATAGGAAGAAGCCCGTAACATTGAAAAAACACCTGCACAATGAACCAAAACAAATGTTGATCACAGGTTTCGTTGGTAGTTACATCCATGAAGAAAAGAAGCCATTTGCTGATAATGATGTTGGTTTTCTCACTTGTGGAAAGACCAAATCTTAAATACTTATACTACCATTGAGAAGAAAATGGAAATCCAATATAGCAAGAGTATAAGTGGATTTTTTTGCGGCAAGAACATGTGGAATTTGATATCATTGATATGGTACAGTAGGAGTAAAGTTTCAGTTTAGATGTACCCACCAGATTTATGTACTGGAAGGAAGACGGAGGCCACAAGACCCTCAACTCACGCATGTGGCAAGTCTGTTTGTATGAACAGAGTTGAGCTCTACAAGGCTAGAAGAATGTACATGGGAACTCCAAGGCATCGTCCTGCACAGTGGATGGGAACAAACGCAGTGTTATTAAGGAGGATTGCAAGAAAAGGGCAAAGTTGAAAAACACAAGAAAGTATGTTTGTGTTACCTTGGATCAGGGGCCTAGTACGATTTCTGGGATGGTTCCCAGTAACCCCATGCACTGCTGTTTTAGCTCCTTGTTGATGCAGTGTCTGACATCTAGCTCTTGCAATGATTTGGGGAGGCCATCGTTGGGCAATGACGAGACGGCTGGACAATTGTAGATTGTTAATTTCTTGAGGCTGGTAAGGTTGCGCAGCCCTGCAGGGAGTTGTTGAAGCTTGCGGAAATACGAAAACTTGAGTTCTTGGAGGGAGGAGAGGAGCTGAAGGGTGTCCTCTTGCTCTTTGCTGAAGCGCTCCATCCCTTCAGACCTATCACCATGAAGGTCCAGCAAGGTGAGGGAGGAAGAGAGGAAGCTGCAGATGGGTGCAGCAAGGAGTCCCACTACGTCATCCATCCAGAGCTCCCGCAATGTGGATGAAACAAGCTGTGTCTGCTGCCCTTCTCCTCCTTCAATGTCCTTCAAAGGCCGTCTGGGATTGGGATCCCAACCAACAAAGAACCCAGGGCAGCCAAAGACTTTTAATTCGTTGAGCTGCCCCCCGGTGGTAAGGAGAGACTCCAAGCCCTTACATTTCAGATCCTCTCCGTGACCAATCAATTCTAATCTGGTAAGAGAGGAGAGGTTTGAGAGGGGCTCTAGTGTCCCCATGACTTCCACCTCCCAAAGATACAGGAACTGCAGGGAGGAAGGAAAAATGTGACGGGAAAATGAGAAGACAGATAGAAACTTGGGGGAATCTTCTATTATTAATCTCTGGAGGGATCGCAAGGCTTGGAGCCATCCTTCTCCAGGAACAAGAGTTGGCGGCTCCACCAGGACCAGCTCTAGGCAGCTGCTGATGACCAAATGCCGTAGTGAGTAAGAGAGATGAGCTGGGAAGAGCAGCACCCCATCATCCTCTTCCTCTTCTGCTGCTGTTATTTCATCTTCCTCCATCTCTGATGCTGTTGATGTTGTTTTTTGCAGATCCACCTCCACCACCAGCTGTTTTATGTTTTGACAACGCGCTATTTCCAAATTGGAGAGCTTTGGGAGGTGGGGGAGGAGCTCTGTCAATTCCTTCCCAGTATTGCCATTTAAGCCTACGATCTCGATACGCTCAACAAGGAGCTGCCATTCCACATCACCCTGACCTCCTAGTGGTCCAACCAGACCATCTGAATATGTTACAATCAATGTCTTCAGCGAGGTTAGCATCAGAAGGTGTTTTAACTCCAGAGGTGGGCAACTCTCGAGCGTCAGCTCCTCAAGACATGTTTCTTCATTGAAAACTAACACTTGGTCTAAGCTATGCAGATCACCCTTTCCATGAATACTCAATTCTACTCCATCGGATGATTTTGAGTGCTCTAACATCTCTAGTAGCTTGACACGTTTTATCGTGACATTATGCAGACTTCCAATCCAGGAGACGGGAATCACTGGTAAGAATTCTGGACAATCATGTATCTCAAGCTCTTGTAGTTTGGGAAACCAATCTGGGGATACAATGTGGTCTGAGAAAGGCAACCCCAAGAGTTTCGGGCACTCTCGAATAATCAGCACTTGCAAAAGAGAGAACATATGAGCATCTGGTGGCAACAAGCCTCCACCCAGGGAAGATTCTTGTTCAGCTGGGAAACCCCATTTCTCAAAACTTACTAGGCCAATGAATTCAAGCTTTGTTAGCATGCGGAAATTTTTCTCTATAATAAACTCCTTCAGTCTGGCAATATGCACCAATCTTAGCTCACGAAGATCCCACGCCTTCCCTAAAGAAGGGAAAACTTCCCAAGAAACACCATAGAGATAAAGAGATTGTAGAGCTTCAACAGCGAACCCATCACCCAGCCATGTTGGACAAAAAGGGCCACCGTGCCCTCTAATGTTCAACGCTTGAAGATCTTCATGTGGTTGAAGGCTCTCAAGAACCACTGCTTCCACACCAGGCTCTAAACTAGATCGCTCACCATCCCAGTCCAAAGTTAAGCTCCTCAAGTATTTTTTCTCTATCAGTTTTGCTTGAGCTGCTTCTTCTTCTGTATGTACTTTCTTAAGGTTATAGATTCCAAGCTCCCTTAGCGCTGTCAAAGGCTCCAGTTGCTTTGGTTCAAATCCTTCACTTCTTTTATTGACTCGAAATACCTCCAACTCTTCTAAGAGTTTAAGTTTACCCACATTATAAATATCAAAATGAAGCCTACCATCGGTATGAAAATGGCACAATTTTCCAAGGTTGCTCATGTCTCCGGGCAAATCAGGATTGCCATACCACGACTCGAGATTAAGAACCCTTAAATGATAAAATTTAGAGATGTCAAGTGGTAGATGCATCTGCCTCTCATCTGTCCCTAGACATAGGAACCGTAGGTGGACAAGTCCTGAAAAATTATGTAACATGGACTCCATGGGATACATCATGTCGGGCAAATAAAGAACACGAAGAGCATTTGCTTTGCAAAAAAAGTCACCAAATATCTTGGCAAAACATTCATCCATTTTTCCAAATAACATCAAACTTTGCAAATGTTCAACCTTCAATCTTGTCTTCAGTTCTTCCAGTTCACTCTTCAATTTTTCACCAGACACTGCATCATATTCACCTAAATCCTCTGTGCTCATAGACAAGTGACGGGTGGATGGATGAATTTCTACTGATCCAACATTAGAGAGACGTAAACTAAGACAATCATGTGATGCAACCTTCAATGCCAAATCATGCAGTAGGTCATGCATAACATAACACGTACCGATATTGGTTTCCTCTTCTCTGAAAAATCCATGGATGACTAAATCATTTAAATATCTCAAACCTATGTCTTTAGATGTTTGGCTTTGACCACCAGGTATCAAAATATCTAGTCCGATCCACAGGCTGATGAGTTGGTGGCTTGTGACACTGTAATCTTCGGGAAACAGTGAAGAATAGGAAAAACATTGTTGCAGATGGAAAGGGAGAAAGTCATAGCTAAGCCTCAAGGCAGGCATAATTCCATTGTTATCGGTCTGCTTCTCCCATTCTTTACTTTTTAGGACCCTTTTCCAATGACGCAAACTAAGTTCTTTACTCAGTAATCTACCAACAGTTTTTGCTGCAAGAGGGGAGCCCTTTAGTTTTTCCATTATCTTATCTCCAGTCTCAAGCAAAAAAGTTGTATCCCCTGCACACTGCTCATCGGCAAAGACAAATGCAAGGAATAACTTCCTAAACTCTTCTGATTCTAAACCGTTCAGTTCTATTGAATGGCCAGTTGTTTTAACCTTCTGTGCTATTGCTTGAAACCGAGTTGTGACAAGAATCGTGCAACCCTTTTCTTGTGATTGATTGAGTGTCGTCAATAATTTTTCCCAGTCATCCCCATTACTAATCCGCCATATATCATCCAATACAAGTAAGAACCTTTTATATTTTAATCTTTGTTCAATCAGCTCTTCTGTTGTACTACACTCTTTTTCAGTTTCAACTCGAGGGGTATATCTTTTAATCTGTTCTAGCACCTTATCCAAATTGAAATTGAGCGACACACATATCCAAATCATGACTGGAAAATATTTCTGCACTTGTTGGTTGCGATATATGTGTTGTATCAGAGTTGTCTTCCCCATTCCCCCCGGACCAACAACTGGAAGCACAGTTAGACCCTTGTCATGGAATTGACCCTTGGTAATATCATGTATGATGCTATTCATGACACGGTCCCTCCCATATAATTTTGGCTCATTACTTCGACCGTTGGTGATGGGACGGCTCTGGGCAATGTCTGGGACAGTCCTAGGGCCACAAGCCTGCAGAATCTTGCTAACCTCGTTACGCATAAGCTGCAGTTTCTCTACAACGTCCTTCATCCTTCGAGAGAAATCAACCCTATTAAACTCAAGCTTTGGTGTTTCTTGCGCGTTGCCACAATCATCATCACGGACATGTGGATGTGGGGAAGATGAGCAAGGGAGGAGTTTACCAAGCTTGGTCATGCATCCACTGAGCTCCTGATTGGCGTCTGGCGCCGAGGAGGAATCGCCGCGTGACCTCTGCCGACGCTTAGCACGCTGCCAAGGGCAACAGTTGACCTGTTTGCCAACAGCTTTGGCGGTGTGGCGAGCATTGAAGGCAAGGTCGCGGATGCGACCCTTGCCATGCTTGTCTGCGGCATCGTCCATGTTGTGAAGCTCGTCGTGGATGCGGAAGTAGTCCAGCTCGTCCAGCAAGTCTTCGGCATTGTGCGCCGAGTCCCGCAGCTTGTGAAGCAGCATCTCCATGGCCGGCCCGCCAAGCTCCTTGAGAGCAGCTTGCTCGAGCGTGGCCTTGACGAGCAGAAGTTCCGTGCTGAGGGCGTCGACGTTGGGACCAAAGTTGTTGGTGGCTGCCCAAGCCCCCAACACGCCATCGGCAACAGGGGCTAGCGCCTTGCCCACCACCCATTGCACCACGCGGAGCGCCGCGTACATCCCCATCTGATGCAGGGATATGACCTGCATCGATCCAGAAACCAAAGGGAATCCAATTACTGTTTTCCCTGCTTGTATAGGCTAGCTCAACTGGAAAAAAGTTAAAAAAAAGGAGATGAGTGCGTACCGCCGGTGATGTACGCTGCCTGCCTCTGCCGTCGGTGACCGCCACCGGTGCCGCTGACGCCTAGCTAGTTGCGAACGAGGGTTGTGTTTGGTTGAGTCAGAGACAGAGACAGAGACAGAGACAGAGAGAGATAGGGAGGGTTGTGTTGGGTACCTGCTGCTATGCGCGGCGGCGGCTGGTCCAGATCCGGGAGCCGTGGTGACGGGGGAGGCGACGGCGGCTGGTCCAGATCCGGCCGACGAGGCGGAGATGAAGTTGAAGAGCAGCAGGGATTGCAGCTGCAGGGGAGTGGAGACCAGTGTGAGAGTGAGAGAGAGTCGTCGGTCCAATAAGTGCTCGAATGGATCTGGACGCACTCTCATTATTTTGTTTGGCAGGAGTACCATTATTTTGCTTGACTTGACCTGCCACCAAAGTCTTTGCTTATGAATTTTTTTTCATCCTTACCATATACTCCAGATTAGCATAGGAATTTACTGTATCGCATTTGCTATTCATCATTTGACTGAAATTTCTATTTACACCGGTCGATTTTGCGTCAAGCCATAAGGCGAAGGAGTGTCGTGGTGAGAGACAACGTGGCACGGGGCTGCCGGCGAGGTCGAACCAGGAACGGCATGGAGCCAGGGATGACGCGGCAATGGTGCCGCCAATGGAGGGCAGTCGGAGATTAACAAGTTCAAGGCGGGGAGGGGTATAAGGAGTTCGTTGGCGATACGGGTCGTGTCGATGGATAGGAAGAAACCGAAAGAGTAGGAAGATGAAGCCTTAGTCGTTGAAATTGACGGATCGATTGAAATAGAAAAAACTAAGGCAACCCCGTGGTACAATATTTGTCTCGATGACGATTACCGAAGGATGGAAAAGGGGTAGGGCAATATCGCTTTGGGTCCTTATTTCCACCATTAATGCGGCCCCGCATGATAATGCTCCTCGCAATACCACCGTATCCCGTGCGACCAGCCTACTTGGCAACCTCTCAATTAAACACGGTGACTCAAAATAGTTTCAAATGTATTTACTTTTCGGCAATATATAAAAATCAAATACTGCAGAAAATTCAAACTACTTTCAAAATTTTGAAATAAATCTTCATATTTTTTACTAAAAAATACGACTTCAGTTATCAGATTGAAATGTGCCTTGAATAAATGAAATGTGTGTGTAAAGTATGTAGAACTGGTTAAATATAAAAAATAATTCAAATGTGTGGAAAATTAAGAATTATATTTGTACATTTTTAACCAATAAAAATATTGGTACTTGTATGAAATGCTTCCGGAACCGACTAGAAATAATTAACGTTTTTTAAAACATCCCTTAATATTTCTGAAATTGAATGAAATGTCACTTGAATAATGAAAATTTTAGTACTCCGAATTATATTGTAAATTTAGGGGAACTTATTAACATTGACCAAAAGAATTGAAATAAACAATGAATTTTTAAAATGTCACAAAAAATAATGAAAGATTCATGAAAAAATTTACCTATTGGCCGAAAACATTTTTTTTCTTCACAATAACAATGTAAACCAAACTCATATCAATTACTCCCTCCGTCCTATAATATAATATAGGACGTTTTTTGACACTACAATAGTGTCAAAAAACGTCTTATATTATGGGACGGAGGGAGTACTATTTTGTGATTAACATGGGTGGAGTCCACACCACGACGGAGGTAACTATGTTGCTATGTTGGAGATGAGGATTCGTTTGCTGTGTGTATGTGTGGGTGGGGGAGTGGGGTTGGGGGTTGTCGGAAACTTGGAAAGAACACAGAATACAGACTCTCTCGCCGAACTTATTGCGGGATTCTCTCTAACGTAGCAATTCAATGCATGAACAGGGCTGCTTCAGAAGGGATTTGCTTCAGAAAGAAAGATGCATGAATCAGGGATAGGGATGGAAGGAAGAAACGCCGCATTGGATGCCTTGCCCTGCGCTGCTCTGCTCTGCTCTGCTCTGGAGTCCATAGGTATTCCCTCCATTCCCAATGTAGTGCGTCCGTGCTTTCTGAGATTAAAGTTTGATCATGCATTTAACCAACAAGACTGATTGCGACGGGAGCAAAAATTATACCACTGAATTCGTATTGGAAATACGAATTCAGTGGTATAATTTCTGTTGCCGCCGTAGTTGGTCTTGTTTGTTAAATTTATGGTCAAACTTGAATATTGAAAAGCGCCGACGCACTGCATTATGAAATGGAGGGAGTAGTTAATTTCTAGTCTGCTCACCGAGCATTGATTGACTGGTCGCTTTTGTGCGTTTGTTGGTGAGCTGAGCATTAAACGGGGAGAAGAGACCACTAGTACACTCTATCCTCCTAGCCCTCCTAGCCAGTACCAGTAGCCACTGAGCCAAAGAGGTGAGGTGTTTAATTGTGAAGAGCCCTCCAAACCAGCCAAGCCAAGCCCAGGAATAGGTTGTCAGCTAGAGTACTGAAGCTATGAAGTATTGGTGGCGTGAAAATAAGTCACACGACACCACTATGTCGATTACTGGTGGCGTTGGAAAAAATCACACGTGACCACTAACATGTGACCGAGTAGGGGCTGGATCCCAAATAGTAGTGGCGTGGATTTTAGGTGACACGCCACCAGTAATAACATAGTGGTGACGTACGAAATATGCCAAGGCCATCACTATTTGAAAAAAATAGTGATGGCGTGGGTTGAAAATGAGACGCCACCAATTAAAGTTGTGGTTAGCCATTTCTCTATTAGTGAAGGGCTTGGCTATACCCAAAATTCGTAGTTGAGGCCGAGCACCTCGGTGCACTACATCTAGTCCGTCCAGCACCGCATCCGTGCTCTCCCTGTATTCCCCGGACTTGCCTCCCGTATTGTTTGCACGAGCCCTTGTATGACGGGAGACAGAGGAGGGAATCCGGCGTAGAATCTAGGCCATATCATCAGCAGTACCATGGCCCATTTCCCTAATCTATCGACCACTACTCGACCGGTCCATGATGGCCCATGTTCCACATTTGCCACAGGCTGGGAACAAAGACATTTATTTTGTTAATAGTCCAAGTAATTAGTAGGCAAGTTGTAAAATATTTTCTAACCAGTCGTTAATTCTAGAACCATTAGCAATTAGCAGGATTAGATTCTAACACATGTGATATTCAATTAAATATCAAGGTAACAGTTCTAAGCCAGCCCGATCAAATCATTATTTTTTGCTGCCAGTAATTAATTTCTTTTGTCAACAAAAAATTCACAGGCATTTCGTTAATATTCCTGGGGTCAGAATTTATTTCTACAGCGTCCTCTACGACCATTAGGCGCTAATTGAACTTTTAACACGTTAAAGTCAGTTTACATTTAACACTAATACGCGCCGTGGACGAGCAGCACGGCCACCACCTGCACATGCATGTGAGCAGTACCAACGCGCAGGTCCAAATAGTGTACATCGTGGGAAGAGTGTGTGGAATCCGGTCCAGCAGCGTGGTCAGGTCAAATCAATACAGTAATATTTTAAAAATACCCCATTGTGAACAGCAAGAGGATTTCATTGCCTGGTATTTCGATTCTAAAGGCTGTTTCTCTGTTAAATCTGCATATAAGATTCAGTCAAGTATTAATCAACAGCAGGAAGGTAGTCAGACAGGTGAAGGATCGGGAGGGTCTAAATGGCGTAAGAATGTTTGGAAGGCGATCTGAAAGGTTTACTGCCCACCAAAAGTCCAGCATTTCCTTTGTTGGAGATTTAACCATAATAGTCACCCACTGTTTATGAATATTGAACGGCGAGGTGTGGAATTGGACACTCGATGCAGCTTGTGTGGACGCTTATTTGAAGATGGCGGACAATTTTTTCTCAGATGCAAGGAAGTTAAAAAGGTGTGGCGTGCCACCCAACTAGATGATGTGAGACAACCACTACTAGCATGTGAATCATCAATGGAGGTCCTTGAACAACTAGCATTTTTGCCCAGCCTGAAAACACCAAGCTTCGAGTGGTAGCTCTACTATGGAAGTGGTGGAATGAACGTAATAGAGCAAGACATGGAGAAAACATTCATAACGTTAAAAAATGATCGGGATTTTAAAAAAATGTTCGGGATTTTCCAAAAATATTTTTGTTTCAAATAGTTGCCGTTTTAGAAGGATCCCAAAACCGGACACTGTAGATCGGGATTTCCATCGCCAGTTCGCTCGCCTCTGTGCGAAGGGTCGACACCTTGCCGCAACGAGCGGCGTATAGGACCTCCCTTCTCTAGGTACCACATGTGTTAAAAGAGTTTGCCTAGGGGCATGGAAGGCCAGCCCAACAACAATTTTCTTCAACTTAGCCCACCTGGCCCGCCCAACTATTTATTCGAAGCTCCGCCACTGTCTGTTCCCTGCCAGGGTATATTTCGCTTATAGCGAGATGTATGCCCCGCTCGATGAAAGTTTTCCCTCTAGTTGCTATAGTACAGGGCCAGCCCAATCATTCGCACGATACTCTCGAGGTGTTCAATCTGTTCGCGTCCCAAGATCGCTTAAGTTTTACTTTTTCTTTCGAATTTCTCTATTTCCTCAATAGTTTTATTCCTTTTTTGGGTTTTCTTTGTTTTACTCTAGTTTTATTGTTTTTATGGTTTTCTTTGTTTATTTATCGGTTTTCACTGGTTTTTTGTTCTTTATTTTTTGTTCATTTTTCTTTCTTTTCCTTTGTTCTTCATTGGTTTTCGCGGGTTTTCTTTTTTCTTCAGTATAAATTTTGTTTTATGTTGATTTTCACTCGTTTTCTTCCCTTTTTCTTTTTTCTTTGTTATAATCTGGTTTTCTTTCTTTCTTTCTTTGTTTTCTTTGCTTATTTATTTTGTTGTTTGTTTCTTTTGTTGACTTTCATCAGTTTTCTATTTTGGTCAAACACATGTTAAGTTTTCTTCAGTACACATTCAACATTTTTCTTATACATCAAAAACATTTATACTGAAATGTTTATCATCAACAAAGAAATGTTTTTGATGTATAAGAAAAATGTTGAATGTGTACTGAAGAAAACTTAACATGTGTTTGACCAAAATAGAAAACTGATGAAAGTCAACAAAAGAAACAAACAACAAAATAAATAAGCAAAGAAAACAAAGAAAGAAAGAAAGAAAACCAGATTATAACAAAGAAAAAAGAAAAAGGGAAGAAAACGAGTGAAAATCAACATAAAACAAAATTTATACTGAAGAAAAAAGAAAACCCGCGAAAACCAATGAAGAACAAAGGAAAAGAAAGAAAAATGAACAAAAAATAAAGAACAAAAAACCAGTGAAAACCGATAAATAAACAAAGAAAACCATAAAAACAATAAAACTAGAGTAAAACAAAGAAAACCCAAAAAAGGAATAAAACTATTGAGGAAATAGAGAAATTCGAAAGAAAAAGTAAAACTTAAGCGATCTTGGGACGCGAACAGATTGAACACCTCGAGAGTATCGTGCGAATGATTGGGCTGGCCCTGTACTATAGCAACTAGAGGGAAAACTTTCATCGAGCGGGGCATACATCTCGCTATAAGCGAAATATACCCTGGCAGGGAACAGACAGTGGCGGAGCTTCGAATAAATAGTTGGGCGGGCCAGGTGGGCTAAGTTGAAGAAAATTGTTGTTGGGCTGGCCTTCCATGCCCCTAGGCAAACTCTTTTAACACATGTGGTACCTAGAGAAGGGAGGTCCTATACGCCGCTCGTTGCGGCAAGGTGTCGACCCTTCGCACAGAGGCGAGCGAACTGGCGATGGAAATCCCGATCTACAGTGTCCGGTTTTGGGATCCTTCTAAAACGGCAACTATTTGAAACAAAAATATTTTTGGAAAATCCCGAACATTTTTTTAAAATCCCGATCATTTTTTAACGTTATGAATGTTTTTGAAAAACGGCAACTATTTCAAATTTAGAACATTTTTGAAAAAGAAAACATTTCTGAATTTGAAGAACAATTTTCGAAAATCCAAAATAGGTTTTGGAAAATCTCGAACATTTCTCTAAAAAATAAAAAACATTTTTCGAATTTGAAGAACAGTTTTTGAAAATCTCGAACATTTTTCTAAAATTCTTAACATTTTTTGAAAATTCAGAACATTTTTCTACAAAACAAAAACATTTTTCGAATTTGAAAGAACAATATTAGAAAATCTGGAACATTGTTTTAGAATCAAAAACATTTTTTCAAAATCCAGAACATTTTTTGAAAATCTAGATCATTTTTTTAAGAAAATAAAAACATTTTTCGAATTTGAAAAACAATTTTTGATCATTTTTTGAAAATCCAGAACATTTTTATAAAAAGCAAAAACAATTTTCGAATTTTAAGAACAATTTTTGAAAATTCCAAACATTTTTTGAAAATCTAGAACATTTTTTGAAAATCAAGAACATTTTTTGAAAATCAACATTTTTTGAAAATCCAGAACATTTTTTGCAACCGAAACAGGAAAAAAAGAAACAGAAAAAAAAAAGAAAAAAGAAAACGAAAAAAAGAAAAACAGGTTGAGGAACCTCCTAGAAGGTTCCCAAAACCGGAAAAAACCGACTGGGAAGCTCTAGAAGGTTCCTAAAACCGGGATCCCCGCAACTATTTCTGCAATGAGCGTCGTATAGAATTTTTCCCTAGAGAAGGGTGTTGGCACCAAGCATGGCTGCCACATGTAAAGGCGTGGATTCACATGCATATGTATTGCTTTCTCGTTCATTAAGTCAAATCATAGCAAGACCCATTAGTACATGACTAATGCATGGGATGCTCTCTCCCCTCTTCCCTCTCACACGTGCATGCTTTTGTTTTTTCCTTTCAAAATTAAAATCATCGGTATCTGGTAAACTATAATTCTATTTTACAAATAATTTATATATTTGAATTTTTGGGTTGAGAACTTTAGAAAAAGATCAATCTTGGATATATTACAAACATGTTTTAATTTCAACGAGTGAAGTGTGTTTTCTGAAACTATTAAAATAAGTGAAATTTATTATTTGTAAACAAGAGAAATGTGTGAATCATGTTAGTGTAATGTATTTTCTGAAATAAGTGAAATTTATTATTCATAAATGAGTGAAATGTGGGAAACATGTTCGTGTAATATGTTTTCTTAAATGAGTGAAATAATTAATTTAGTGCAGTTTATCTTTTTTAACGAATGTAATGTGCTTTCTAAAATGAGTGAATATATCTTTTATTTCGTTCTTGTTTGCTCAATCATTATTGGGATTGTTGTGTTTGGAATAGATTAGTCTTATTTTGGGATGACCACATAACATCGTGATGCCGGTTAAGTTAGTTTCCGTCCGCGCATCTAATTTCTTTTCATTACCTTATTTAAACCCGATTAATTTGGGATCTCGTTTGCTTATATGGTCCTTGTTTTTGCTGGACAACCTATAGTAGAACTCCACAATCACCTAATTATACTAAATATTTTTACTTCTTTATATGTTATCATCACAAAATTTAATTAGCATTACATTAGATTTAAAAATTGCTTCCACATTCTAGCACTAGTAATATTTAAAAACTTAAACTTAACTAGCATTCAACAAAAAAATTATCATTATAAATGCAACATAGGTAATGTGTTATGTTTTCAAATTTTAGTTCAGGGCATTTTGTTGAAATAAATCCAATATTCTAAATCTGAACAAAGCCAAAATAAAAAGACAAAATAACATGCATCTATCTATGGAGCAATCTGTTCCATTTATTTAGATGCAACAAAATCGAGCCATACGTCGGATCTAGTTGGGATGGCCTACACATGCGACGTGTTTGCCATTTATATGTATTATGCCATATGCACAAAATAAGTGTCGATGATCTAGTACAAAAATTGTACTAGTTTAGTACAAAATCTGCAACACTTATTTTGGGACGGAGGGAGTATATGTTTTTGTGCCTATTTTATATGTAAATATCTTGATAGATGATTCTACATTGCACGAGTCTAGAAAATTTAAGTATTAATGAGCTAGGTTATCTTCCCTTATCCTATAATGTAATATCGAGATGGTAAGTGATATCTCATCGATATTTGTTTGCATTCAATTTTATACAACATCGATATTTTATATGTAATATCGAAGTCCTCAACACATTTGCCACGTAACAAAAGTTATTGTCCTTACATAACAAATGATGTAACGGCTACATGATGGAACAATACTGATCTTCTCGTAGATGGAGTAATCCTTCTGCAAAGTAGATATTTATCAGGGAATTCGTTTAGGACTCTACTACAAATCTGACATCATATTTTTTTTATCATGGCAAATCAAACGTTTTTGCTGGCAAATTATGTTTTTCAAAAAAGACAAGTATAGTTGGAAAATTATGTTCTTCAAAAAAGACAAGTTTAGTTGGCGAGTATGGAAAATCCGGCTTAGTTTATTTTTTTGTCCGAAAATTGCCATGCTTACACACTAAACTTGCCATCAACGTGCCAATATAAATTGTCGTGAAAACGTCAGATTTTTAGTGGTTCCGTTCTTTTATATACAAGAACGCAGCAACCGTATATGATTTATATTTGCTTCTACAGTGGATAAATTAAAGTAGTCCGGTCTAATCCGATTGCATTTCCAATAGAACGTGTAATACACAAAACATGTATCAAAAAACAGGTGGTATCTTCAACACCCTTGCGAAGTAGTAGTATAAAGATGAAAAATGCTGGTCCTATGAAATCTTATAACAAGAATAAAAAGGAAAAGAAAAGCAAGCAAAGCTTTTTATCCGGATTCACCCCCTCTATTTACCTCCACTAATCTAAGTCTGTTGTATATAATTCTCCTCTTCTTCTTTCTTGCTTTATGAATTTTGCACCGGAGACCAAATCCACTCGAGTCCAAACCCACACTAACCAAAGCTCAAACCAGGAACTAATCCCCTTCCATGGGGATCGTCTTGTGATAACCTCTCGAAACGAGGGGGCAATCGGAAAATATTTCGACGCCTCTCGATCATGGCCTCCTTGGCCCTTGCCGTGCTCTAGCCGGTTGAGTTTGTTTTGCATAAAAACCCTACCGGAAGCGACAAATTCGGAACCCTCTCCTCAGGATCCCGCAAGAATAGTCGCCGAACATATATGCAAACAGCACCCTGAATCAGTTTGCTCTAGGCCAATCACGACGCCGGCAGCGGCATGGGCAGGAGGACGGGACTCAGAGACGCCGGCGCCGGCGGGAGGAGCGACGCCCGGCAGAGCGGGCAGGTGCGGTGGCCGTGGGAGGCCCAGCGGTCGAGGCATCCGCGGTGGAAGACGTGCCGGCACCCGCGCGGCCGGCGCACCCGGGCGGCGCCGTGGAAGTCGCCGAGGCACACCACGCAGCCCTCCGGCAGCAGCGACGTGCCAACGTCGCCGTTGTCTTTGGAGGAGAGCGCGTCGAAACGCACGGCCGGAGAGTGCTCCTCCAGCTCCACCAGACCGTGGGCGTGGTGCTGGTATTGCTCCTGGTGGTGCTCGTGATTGTCCGCGAAGTAGGCGTCGGAGGCGTCCGAGTAGTCGAAGCTGAGGTCGTCGTCGACGCCGGCGCCGACGAGGCGGAGCAGCCAGGAGGAGAGGCGGCGCAGGTGGCCCAGCAGGAAGAGGAGGTTGAGCAGCAGCCTGGGCATCTCCGAGTACACCGCCGGGAACCCCATTATCTCTCTCTCTCTCCCTCTACCTGGATGGATTAGCCGAATAACAAAGCTGAAAAGAGCTCGAAAGCTAGAGAGATAGGAGGAAGAAGAGGAGGAGGAGGGATCTCAATGGCACACAATGGTCTGGCATTTATAGCTAGAGGTAGCAGCTATGGTGGAGGAGGTAGGAGAGTGACGGACACTGGGAGGAGGAGAGGGGCAGCTAGCTACAGGATGGGGGTTGCAGGATGGCGACGGAGATGAACAGTCGACAGAGAGCGTAGGTGCCCAATTAATTAACTGTTGAGGCATGACAAGGTTGTGTGTGGACGATGGATGGAGATTAATGGCGAATGATTGATTAGTCGGGTGCGGGTGGGGTGGCTCCATCGATGGATGGATGGATGGAGGAGCGTGCTAGCTGCGTGCATGTGCCTGTGTGTCCGGCCGGAGGGACACGCCGGACGGGGTCAGGTGCGTCTGTCGACTGGCCGGCGGGCCGGCTCAGCTCAGCTCAGCTCAGCAGGTGAGCTGCACGCCTCCGTGAGAAAAAAAAAAAGCTTTTTATAATGCTCATGGTGCGCACATGCGCAGAGTGCTGCAACTCCGAGGACCTATCATGCGACCGTTCCCTGTTTGTGTGATGGGGGCGAACGGCCTTGCATGATAAATTTATATAGCAACAACGTGGGCCGGGGGTGGAGAAGGGATATCGTCGGCATCGCACAGTGCATGCAAACATGGATGGGATGGCCATGTCGGGACACTAGCGGCTTGTCACGATGCGTGCACGGTGAGTGGTCGAGAGGCGCATGCGCAAAGCCAGTGAAACCGAGAAGGGCTTGTTAGCCCCGAGGGGGGGCGAAAACCGACTAGACCTAACGTGCGATCGTTAGTGTTATTCGCCGAACGGTCGTGCATGGATGATCCATTACCACACTTGTCGGACTTTGTCGAAACAACAACCCTTGACTGGTCATGGAAATCAAGGAGGGCATGCTGACGGGCGGGAACCGGCTAGGAAGAAGATAGGTGGCGGCCCTGCGTATAATCCACCCGTGAAAGGAACAAAAGAGAGAAGGGCGGCGAGGCTTTGCGGGAGGAGGACAACCATTCGCTCGATATGACAACAAACCGAACGTTCGTGCTCTAGGCCATCGTGTCACCGGCATGGGCGTGACGTGTTTGTTTGTACTGGCTTTGATCTGGAATGCACGTGCCTTTCCTCAAAAAAAAAAAAAAGCACACCAATGTCACATGCTTAATGACCTGCTGCTACCGGCCAGATTAAATTAGCTGGGACGGGCGCGTCAGGGCATAATCTCCTGTCGGAGACATGCAGCCGCGCCACGACAAGGCGAGCTACATGCATGCACGGCGACGCGTGCGTTGATTCGTCCGCCCGTCCGTCCGTCGATCGGGACGGATGGATGCGTTGGACGGCCACGTAGCGACGTTCATGCGCTAGCTGTCCTCGTCCGTGGCATGGCCGGGCCGGCACACCATGTGTGCATGCATTGTGTGTGTGTGTGTGTGGATCGATCGAGGTTGAAAATTCGTAGCGACGGATCCACATTCATATACGCATTTCGGGCTTAGCTTGTCCCTAGCATTATTGCTTACGATCGTCGATCTGTATATGGAAAATAAATAAAGACAAGAGGATGAAAATGAATTATTATTATTTTTGAAAAGGAGGATGACTCCGTCTCAGATGCATGCAGCCATTTTATTAATTATTAATGGAGATCTTACAAAGCAGTATATCAATATGTCTGAATCCGTCATCTTGACAACATCTGTCGCTACTCCTATCCACTTGATGAAGGGGTGCAGAAATACCGAGCCAAATAGTCAGATCTCTCACCTAAGCCTAACATCTAAAACTGGAGGCCCCAGCCCGGTCACATACCGGGTATGGGACACCGACCAATCCGACACACTCTCATAGGTCGTCGCCATCCATCTTCAGAGCAGGTATTCATGCACCGACCTTGCAAGGCCTACCATCGACGTCGTGGCAGCGCCAAAAAGCCCCACCGCCCTGTGT
This sequence comes from Elymus sibiricus, assembly GCA_039707655.1. Lineage (NCBI taxonomy): Eukaryota > Viridiplantae > Streptophyta > Magnoliopsida > Poales > Poaceae > Elymus > Elymus sibiricus. Next base: position 26,515,848 of record CM077675.1, read on the forward strand.
TCGTCCATCCAGTCGCATCCATCGTCAAGATCCAGCTGCACCATGCCGCCAATACTCGTCGTCGTCGACGCAGTAGATACAACGCCACTCCTCCTGCCAACCTCCATACCGTCGCCGCTGCTGGATCTACGCAGAGCCCACCACCCATAGCAACTCTCCCCGAACACCTGAGCCTCCCAAGACGACGCCTCCAAGGAGGGTACAATGCCCAGGACGCCGCTTCCGCCGCCCAATCCAGTCTGAATTTTGGACTTTTGTCCGGGAGGGGTTCAGAGGTCGATAGGAGGGACCTCGGCTTTGCCTCCATGGAGGGTAACGGCGTCGAGGGACGCAGTCGATTCGGGGCCGGACCAGCCGACCAAAGTTTCCTCCAGTCCCCATCCTATACCACCAACCCTCCGCCTGCTCCAGATCCGGCAGCAAGCCATGAACCGAAACATGCGGAGATGAAAGTGCCATGGGGCTCAACCTACGAGGAAGGAGGATCGAGAAGAATAGCCGTCGTAGATCTCCAGGCGCCGAATCCGATCCGACGTGGCCATCGGCGAAGACCACCACCTCGCGCCGGCCGACAGCGTCCAAGCGACGGATCGAGAGGGATCCGGCCTTAACCCTGCGGCGCCCGCGACCACCCGGTCCTGCACACCACGTAGCCACCGCCTCGCCACGATCTCGCATCCAAGCCGTCGCCGCCGCACCGCACACGCCGCCGCCAAGAGATGCCCGCCCGACGGGCCGCTGGACCCCGCGCTAGCCTGGTGCCTCCTTGCGATCTGGCCGTCCCGCGCCAACCTTGATGCTCGAATGGGGGAGAAGCCCCGCCGCCGCCCTGCCGGCCATGCTTAGCCCGGCGGCGCTGCGGACGGCGGCGAGGAGGGGGGAGGGGGAGGCAGAGTCGAGTGACGGCGGTTAGGGTTTTTCCCCGGGTCGCCCACGAGGGCGACACGAGGGGGGATGTGAAGCACTCCAAAATCTTCTCAAGATAAAAAAATGAATATTGTTTTGCTAAACCTTTTTTACTTCCGCTTTTGCTAAACCTCAGGCGCTAGAATTTTTTTGATGCGGCAAACGGTTTCAACACACTACCAAGGTGAATAGGGGGACGCCACGCCGCGGCTGGAGAGGGGGTTGACTGTTCAGGTCAGGGGTGCAGGGTTTTCGGCGGCGGTGGAGAACAGTGGGAGGAGGAGGGGGTAGAAGGATGTCTTGGGTGGCGGCAGTTTAGTGTCAGACGGAGTGAGCACGGTAGCGTCGCCGGTCCTGTGAGGCGGGAACAAGTAGCTAAGCCAGCGTCAGTTGGCGGCACGGTGGAGAAAGAACAAGAACCGTGGAAGAGCGAGTGAAAGCAGTTGGATGAAGATCTAACGATCGAGAAAATTGCCTCGGCTGATTTTTTCTTCATCGCCTAAGAAATTGGACGTCCCTTTTATTTCTGTTAAGCGTGTAGCTAGGTCTCAATCGACTAAGATTTAACCAAGTCTCAGTCAAGTAATATAAAATGAAAGAAAGAAAAAGAAAAGTGAAAGAAAAAAAATCGGTTCTCAATTTAAAATCTCATGGATATACTAAGACATTGTTAAGTCTTAGTCGACTGAGATTTAGCAAAACTGTTCTGTTAAATAGGGCTTGCACTTTTGAATTCTTTGCGGAATAATATTTTGGTTGCGTGACTTCTCTGAAATTGCAAGTGAAACATGCGCCGATGTGCGGGTAATTTTTGAATTTTAGCTGGTGTTTGGTTGCGAGTTATTCTTAGAATACTACAACATTTTGGAATCATATACCAAGATATTTATAGACAAAATAGACGTGAACTAAAGTGAGAAAGAGAAAAGGAGGGCACTGGCCAAATACAGCACTCCATACTTTTTTTATTGTCAAACACACCACTGTTTTCGCAATTCTTTTAAAACTAACGTTTTCATATGCTGCGATATTAATTGTGCTCGGCACAACAGACCTGGATTTATAGAAGAACACTGCTTCCAAGCATAGCACGATGAGTTTTCGATCGGGACCGCTCGCGCAGCAGGACAACACGAGAGGGTTCACCGCGCTACAGTAGTTCCAGGGTCAGACACGCCATGTGGTTTGCAATCACATGCACGATCAATTACCGGCCTGCATGCCGGGACAAATTAGCTACACTCCAGCTAGCTGGGCAGCTGGGAATGGGATGCGATCGACCGACGCGCATCAGATCAGATCAGATCAGACCGGAGCATAATCTCTTGTCGGAGACACGCGTGCTACGGTGCTAGCGCACGCGCCACGACAACATGTACACGAGGTACACGTACACACGATCCATGGAGCAAGTCGGATGCATGCATGGGACGGCCACGTACGATGTTCTCCTCCATGGCTGGCACGCCATGTGTGGTGTGGGTCGATCCGTGGATGCTTCAACCCGGCCGGCCGGCCAGATCATTAGACCATCCGGACCCCTCGTACCCCCTCAAACGTCCAGATAGACTTACCGGCCTCAAATGCCTAGTCTGACCGACACCTCTTATATCCAGATTAAATGTGGGACGGATATAAACGTCCGGACACGTCTGGACGCACCCGTCTGACCCACACGGTCCCATTTGCTAGCGACTTGGCGAGAAGACCGTTGCCGCCCGGAAGCTAGTCGACCCAAATTTTAATCACACCTTGCCGCACCAGCCGGAGTCGGACCGGCTTAAATTGCCGCGTCGTCGGACAGCTACAAGCTTTTCTGTTTGCATAGGTGGATCAATTCTCGATGTTGTACGTATGAGGGAGCTTGACACTAGATTGCATTTCATCAACTGACGACTGTTCATCGGGTGTCAAGTTCATTTCATATGTATAGGTTGATGGTCTACTACAATGACATAGATTTTTTTTTTGATTCATAAAAAGTCACAGTCCATATGCTTCATAAAGGGGATGACCGAAGCTGTGTCCCACCAGTTCAACAAAGACCTGACGATCAATGTGCATGTCCTTGCATGTATCTGATGTTTTGAAAATAGGATATACGATTGCAAATTGCAAAATTTAAGACCTGTTCGGTCACCATCGAGCATTCGAAGGGTCAGATTTGCCGATCGAAGTGTAGATGCTCTCAGAGGTTCACACGTTAGCTCGAGTAGCTACCTATAGGCCATGCGCAAGGTAAAATAAAACGGTTGAAAATAAAGCCAGCCAGGTGCATGATAATGCATCTTGCCCTACGGTTAAATTAAAGCGACATACGCACGTACATGTACACACACGTATGCTTAAATCAGCAGCTAGCGTACGTACGTATATTGTATGATGGAGCTAGAAAACTACAAGCGTATCACGTAATACGGGCAGTAAATGATACTCCCCCGATCCATAATAAGTATTGAGGTTTTAGTTCAAATGACTGATAGTATCTATAACCGGACCTTTCATACCCATTTTAAACGTTTGGACATGTCGTCCGGTCATTGACCGGTCACGAAAATACGATTCGGACGGACGCCTTAAACGGGCCTCAAACGTCCGGACTGACCGACACCCTTCATATCCATCTCATATATGAGATGACTATGAGGAGTGTCCGGTCGTGCCTGGTCAGCGGTCCTGCGTCCGCCACATAGGAATGGACCCACATTTTCTCTTTGAGCGTGTTTGGTTGTCATCTCTCACTTGCATGAGGTCTGCGTATTAACTCAGCCTGTCCTCGTTTAGGCTGTCCCCGCTCAGCCTGGTCAAGTCGCTGCAACAACCAAACAGTGAGAAAAAGTAACTCCTCGTATGAAAGAAGGTGGGGGTTGGTAGAGTTGCATGCGCTGTGTTTGGTTGTGGCTGTTGGATAAAGTTGCATGGGAAACAAAAAAATTCCTACGCACATGCAAGATCTATCCATGGTGATGAGCATCTACGAGAGGGAGGGTGGATCTACCCTTGTAGATCGCTAAGCGGGAAGCGTTAAGAAACGCGGTTGATGTAGTCGAACGTCTTCACGATCCAAATCGCCGAGCGTCCCGCGATCCAATCACGATCTAGTACCGAACGGACGACACCTCCGTGTTCAGCACACGTACAGCTCGATGACGATCTCCGCCTTCTTGATCCAGCAAGAGGGAGCAGAGAGGTAGATGAGTTCTCCGGCAGCGCGACGGCGCGGCGGCGGCGGTGGTGGAACTATTCCAGCAGGGCTTCGCCTAAGCATTGCTGAAAACTAGAGGATTTGGTCTATCGGGGACAGAGGGCTGCATTGTGGCTAGGGTTTCTTGTGCTGCTGCCCTCTCTCCCCTCTAGTATATATAGGAGGGAGGGGAGGGGCTGGCCGACCTAGGGATCCTCCTAGGAGTCGGCCGAAGGAGGTGGAGGTGGAGGAGTCCACCTTCGGTCCTACTCCTAGTAGGATTCCTTCCCTTCCCCACTTGGACTTTCCTTTCCCCAAAATTCCAGCCGCATAGGCCCACTTGGGCTGGCCGCCCAGCCCACCAGGGGCTGGTGCGTCACCCTAAGGCCCATGTCACTAGTAGAGAACAGGGTACTAGTCCCGGTTCCAGAGGGCCTTTAGTCCCGGTTCTGGAACCGAGACAAAGCAAACGGGACTAATACCCAAAACCTTTAGTCCCGGTTTGCTTACGAACCGGGACCAAAGGGGATCCACATGGCCGCTGCGGGGCGCCCAGGCAGGAGGACCTTCAGTCCCGGTTGGTAACACCAACCGGGACCAAAAGGCAGCCACGCGTCAGCAGCTCGCACGCGCTGGGGTTTTTGTTTTTTTTTGGAAGGGGGGGGTTAGGGGTTTGGGAGGGTTAATTTAGGGGTTTCATATTGTGTTAGCTAGCTAATAGAGAGAAGTGACCTCTCTTTCTCCGTGCTTGGTCGACGCTAGCTACTATACATATAGAGAGAACTCGACGCTAGCTAGTAAGCAAATGAAGGAAACCATTAATTACACAAGATCGTCATGAACATATATAGAGAGAGAAGTGACATCTCTTTCTCCGTGCTTGGTCGAACAACAAGTTTTTGTATATCTATCCGACGCTACTACATATGTACAATATAACATCTCTTACAATCCCTAACACCTAAGATCTAATTTCACATGGTATTCTCCGTGTTCAGGTATGACGTGGTCAAGAAAGAATCCCGCCAATTCCTCTTGAATTGTTCGTATGCGATCATGTGGTAGGAGTTCATCCCGCATCTGCCAGATCTAATTTAAACAAGGGGGTCAATACATATATATGAATGAAACTCAACACAATTGATGGTAATATATAAAATAAAATTGTGAATATTGTTTACGTACTTCAAATTGTTTCTCAGAGAATCCCCGCTCAGAGGTCGAGTGGCGAATGATAATGGCAAGCATGATAATGGCATTGATGAAACTAGAATCAATGAGAGATGCGCGGAACTAGCTCGTACTACTTACTTTGGGGTGTGTAAATTGCAGCTTGTTGTTTAGACCGGGAACCATTCTGGAGAACTTTTTCCAAACCCTGGCAGGCAAAGAAAATGATTACTTGATATCAGGAAATGAACGAAAGTTGCCGATATGGTCCCGGTATTGATTGAACTTACTTCTGGAGCATTGCAGTCATGTCCGCATAATACTTGGGATCTTTACGGAGCGAGTCTAAGACAGTTACTAATGCCCCGTCAAGGTTAATGGATAGCAGAATATAGTGGAAGCTGCGCACGCATAACTCATCAATTACATTACTTAACCTCGAGTAAGCGAAACCGAATATGCACAAGACAGTAACATTCACTTGAAGTTGTAAGGAAAGAGTATTTCCCTTTTGTTTTGATATCTAAGGAACGATTCTAGCAAGTTCTCCTCAGTATCTTTGGCTTCATTTTGTACCGACCATTCATTTACGGTAGTTGGGCTAATGAACCCAATGTCATAGATTTGTGCTTTTTTGCATTCGACCATCTTCAATCTGCATAATATAGTGAGGATAATTATATATACATGCAATGAACGAGCTGAGCTAGAAACTTAATTATAGAAGTAATACTTACAGACAGTAGCAAGTGATGAGTTGTTTGTCGAGGGCCTCTTGATTGTATAACTGAAATAACTCCACAAATTCAACAGGCAGCAGATCGACTCCAATGAAGTCATGCTCTTTTTTAATTCCGACAAACAAACTATCGGTCCCAGACTCCCTGCAGGTTTCCATGTACCACTCATGCAATTTTTGCATCATCGTTGTTAGATGAGGATGATCAGGTTTGACGAGAGGCTTCCCGTGCTCGTATCTAAAGTCCTCTGCTGCTACTACCTCAGTCGTTTCAAACTGTACATCATCGCCCACGTAATCACCAAGAGTGGTACCGGGTAGTAGCACTGGATGATTAGCGATATCGCTAGACACCTTGAGCGGGGGGCACGATTGCTTCTCCTGTTCGCCGAGCTGGGGAATTGTTTTCCCACTTCTTCATTTTTTGTCTCTTCTTGCATCACTGGAAGTACTTCCCGACCGCACCGCTTCTTCACATGTCTTTGTAATTATGCGGTCATAGTTGGATAGCCGAGTCGGTGGTGGTCGCTTCAGGGCATGCAGAGTGCGCTTCGCTTTCACCGGATCTACCGTTTCCTTCGGAGGTGGATCTTTCCGTGCAAAATGGGCCTTCACTTCGGCTGCACTGATTTCAGCGTTTTCCTCTTCGGTCCTCTCATATGGTAACTTTGGAAGAGGCTTGAGGCTTGGACCAAATTTGAATTTCTTCCCGCCTATTGTACTGCTAGCCGCCGGAGCGGCGGCGGCGACTCTCTTCTGCCGTTGCTGACGCGCCGAAGGAGGCATAGTGCCCTGACGCGCCAGAGGAGGAGGAGGAGGCGGAGTGCCCTAACGCGCCGGAGGAGGCGAAGGAGGAGGCGGAGTGCCCTGACGCGCAGGAGGAGGCGGAGTGCCCTGACGCGCCGGAGGAGGTGGAGGAGGAGGTGGAGTGCCCTGACACGCCGGAGGAGGAGAAGGAGGAGGCGGAGTGCCCTGACGCGCCGGAGGAGGAGGAGGAGGCGGAGTGCCCTGACGTGCCGGAGGAGGAGGAGGAGGCGGAGTGCCCTGACGCGCCGGAGGAGGCTGAGTCTGCTGAGGCGTCCGGTTTGGAAGCTTGATGTACTCCTTTCTCCATAGACAGGTACTCCTCAAAGCATTTTCCAGAAGAATGATATCCTCTTCACCTGTAGGGTTGTCAAGCTCCAGCCCCTCAAATCCATCCATTATTTCATCCACCGTCACAACAGCATAGCCATGTGGAATCGGACGGCAATGGAAAGTTCCCTCAGCTCGAGGAGGTACAACAGAGCTGACCGCCGCCTTGAAGGTCAGGTTCTGGCATTTCGTCATTAGCTCGCAATGTTCAGCCGCCGTGATACTATCCACGGGGTAGCGAGGAGCTGTGAAATCAGGCTGAACGAGCTCCGTGGAAGCCACGCTGCTTCTTCGCTGAGATGGTGGGGTAGCTTCGAAGGAAGTATCTTCGTGCCGCTCAGATGGTTGGCCGGTAGCTCGCTGGCTCTCAAGTTCCTCTAGTTTTGCTAATCTTGCACCGAGCTTATGCATTTCGCTTGCTTCATGTTTCCTCTTTCTCTCTCGGCTTCTATAACCACCGCTGTCGGGAAACCCATGCTTCCACGAAACGGAGCCTGATGTGCCTCGTGTTCGTCCAGGGTGTTCAGGATTCCCGAGGGCCTCTGTTAGCTCGTCCTTCTCTCTGTCGGGAATGAACATCCCTTCCTGCGCTGCCTTGATTGCTTCCTGAAGCTTCCGGAAGGGTATTGCAAGTTGCTCGTCCGTCCAAACACACTCCCCTGTTTCTGGGTCCAAAGTTCCCCCAACCCCGAAGAACCAAGTCCTTGAACGATCTGGCCAGTGCAATGTCGCTGGTTGGACATTCTTAGCAAGCAGGTCTTGCTCAGCTTTGTCCCACAACTGCCGGGCTTTGTAGTAGCCACCTGACCCCGTGTGATGATGATACTTCTTCTTTGCAGCATTTTTCTTGTTTGTCAGTGACCATTTCTGACCCTTCTCTGATTTCTTGTAGGCCACAAATTCGGGCCTTTGATCTCTTATCTTCTCATATCGACCGATGAATTTCGGAGTCTCCTCTTTCTCGACAAACTTTGTGTTCAACTCTTTCTTCCAGTTCCTGAATAGTTCTGTCATCTTCTTAAGAGCAAATGCCTTGACCTTTCGCTCTATAACTGGGTTATTCGGATCCTCCTCTCGCGGTAGGCTGAAATTTGTCATCAGCTCAGTCCAAAGATCATCTTTCAGTCTATCATGGACATAAGAAACTTCAGGGTCCTTATTATTCTTATTCCTTTGTTGGGTGTTGATCGAGACATAATCCCTAACAACAACTCCACACTGATGTACAAATGCGTCCTTGGTCCGCTTGGGAGCAATCGGTTGGCCATCTTTCGCGACTTCTGTGATCGTGAACCTTTCATCCGGGCGCAACCTTTCCTTCGGGCCTCGTCTCCTTACCTCGTCGGACTTTGCAACAGTTGAGGCTCCCTCCTCCGTTCGGTCACCGGAGCCGTGATCATGATCTCCTTCCTCCGCCATTCGGTCACCGGAGCCGTCATGATCTCCTTCCTCCTCCATTGTTGGATCACCAGAGCCGTCATCCTCTCCTTCCCGACCATCGGTGTCGTTGAGATACGACAAGGGATCACCTCCCTCTCGTATTATATCCCCCAACAACTGTTCTTTTTCTAAGTCTCTGTGATCCATAGTTTCTGCAAATATTACAACATATGGCAATATACAAACATGAGATATGCAAATCAATACAAGGCAATGCAACAATACGATCATATAATATCACTAATACATCATCGAATAGTATCGCTAATACATCATCGAATATTATCATTAATACATCTCGAATATTATTATATAATATCACTAATACAGATATAGTTGACGTCTCGCGGCGCAGGCGGTGGACACCCAAAGAGAAGGAACTATGACAGGATCATAGCTCGGGTGAGATCCCTGAAGAACCTGCCAGGTATTGGAGAACCTGGCGTCCAACGCATCCATGTAGCGTCGGACGTGATCGTCCTCCTCCCTGACACGGCAACGTACCACCTCCGCGGGGGCCGGCTCCCTCTGCACCGACAGTGGTCCACGCGACCGCCACCAAAGAACCTCCGGGTCGACGACGGGACCCTGATTCCTCACCAAGCTGGGCGCCCCGGAAGGCAGCACCTCCCAGTGCCAGCCCGGCGGAGCCCAGTCCCGGACATGGCGCCTCTCAAGTAGGTGGTTGCCACCGAGTCGACGACGAGGATGCTGGCCCAGCATCGTGGACTCAACGGCTACGCTATGCAACTAAACATTTAAACATCTAATTAAACATATATCTGCCTAATATAAAATCGTCGATATCGTCGGGGACTCTCGCTCCCTCACCGACGATCATCGGGGACTCTCCCTCACCGACGATCGTCGGGGACTCCTCGATATCGCGTCACCGACGACCGACGATACTACATTATTTCCAACTAAAACAACTAAAACATAAAAAAACTAAACAACTAAAACAACTAAAACATAAAACAACTAAATTAACTGAAACTGAACATCTAAAACTAAAACTAAACAACTAAAACAACTAAAACTAAAACCAAACAACTAAAACTAATTAAACAAGTAAAACTGAACATCTAACAAAACTAAAACTAAATTAACAGAAACCGAACATAAAACAACTAAAACTAAACTAAACTAAACTAACTAAACTAAACTAACTAAACTAAACAAACTAAATTAAACTAAAACTGAAACTGAACATGAACATCTAACAGGATTTGGGGAGCTCACCGCCGGGGGGCTGACGAGGAGAGCGGCGACGGCGACGAGCGGCGACAGCGTCGGGTTGGGGCGGCGGCAGCGCAGGGCAGGGGCGGCGGCGGCGGCAGCGCGGGGCAGGGGCGGCGGCGGCGGCAGGGCAGGGGCGGCGGCAGCGCAGGGGAAGGCCGGAGCTCACCGGGGACGGATTCGGGGCAGGGGCGACATTGGCGAGGGCGTCGACGGCGAGGTGGAGCAGCCTGACGGCGTCGACGGGGCAGAGGGCGGCGAGGGCAGCCTGGCGGCATCGATGTGCTCGGCGTCGTCGGGGGCAACTGCAGATGAAATTTGGAAAATTCTCTAAGTGCCCTTTATATAGCCCACCCTTTAGTCCCGGTTGGTGACTCCAACCGGGACTAATGCCCCCTTTAGTCCCGGTTGTAGCCACCAACCGGGACTAAAGGTCAATTTCCAGCAGCCCAAAGGGCGGGAAGCAGAGACCTTTAGTCCCGGCTGGTGGCACCAACCGGGACTAAAGGGTGGCATTCGTCCCGGTTGGTGGTTGTGCCCGGGACTAAAGGGTGGCATTGGTCCCGGTTCGAGCCACCAACCGGGACCAAAGCCTGTGCCTGGCACAGCCGCGGTGCGGTTGGATGTTTAGTCCCACCTCGCCAAGTGAGAGGCGCTCACACCGGTTTATAAGCCCGCCCTCTCTGCCTTGTTGAGTTCCTCTCAAAGTGAAAATAGATGCCCTTATACGGGAAATTCGACCTAAATTCAAAGTGCTAGTATGCACGTTGAATTTCAGGTCGAATTTTTCCTATAAGCGCATCTATGTTCACTTTTGCTATTTTTTTATGTTATTTTTTTGCATATTAAAAGTTCTTAACAAAAAATACTTTATGAATATTCTTTTTGCTATTAAAGTTTTTAACAAAAATAACTTTGATAATTTTAGTTGCATAAAATTTATATAATATTAAGTTAAATAACTTTGATCGGACGAAAACACGTCTATTACAAAGGGATTTCAATTTTTTAAACATATTTTAACTCAAGACTTTTTCTGCATTCAATATGCATCATTCAAAGCCACATCATCACTTTTCAACCCTTTTCTGACTTCATTTGCTATTTTTCATGCATTTCATGATTTATTTTGAGCTAAAATTACCCTGAATTGAAAAGCACTGCAAATGAACTCTGAAATGGTTGCAAGTTGGCATGGTATCATCATTTCACCCACATAGCATGTGCTAAAAAGTTGAGAGGGTTACGGCAAAAACTGGATGCACTTCGTGTACAAACTGGACAATCTCTTTCGAAGTGTGAGGGTTTTGGACGAAAACTCATCTGTTACAAAAGGATTTCAATTTTTTAAACATATTTGAACTCAAGACTTTTTCTGCATACAATATGCACCATTCAAAGCCACATCATTACTTTTCAAACCTTTCCTGACTTCATTTACTATTCTTCATGCATTTCATGATTTATTTTGAGCTAAAATGACCCTGAATTGAAAAGCACTGCAAATGAACTCTGAAATGGTTGCAAGTTGGCATGGTATCATCATTTCACCCACATAGCATGTGCTAAAAAGTTGAGAGGGTTACGGCAAAAACTGGATGCACGTCGTGTATGAACTGGACAATCTCTTTCGAAGTGTCAGGGTTTTGGACGAAAACTCATTTGTTACAAAAGGATTTCAATTTTTTAAGCATATTTGAACTCAAAACTTTTTCTGCATTCAATATGCACCATTCAAAGCCACATCATCACTTTTCAAACCTTTTCTGACTTCATTTGCTATTTTTCATGCATTTCATGATTTATTTTGAGCTAAGATGACCCTGAATTGAAAAGCACTGCAAATGAACTCTGAAATGGTTGAAAGTTGGCATGGTATCATCATTTCACCCACATAGCATGTGCTAAAACGTTGAGAGGGTTACGGGAAAAACTGGATGCACTTCGTGTACAAACTGGACAATCTCCTTCGAAGTATGAGGGTTTCGGACGAAAACTCGTCTATTACAAAGGGATTTCATTTTTTTATCATATTTTAACTCAAGACTTTTTTTGCATTCAATATGCACCATTCAAAGCCACATCATCACTTTTCAACCCTTATCTGACTTCATTTGCTATTTTTCATGCATTTCATGATTTATTTTGAGCTAACATGACCCTGAGATTGAAAAGCACTGCAAATGAACTCTGAAATGGTTGAAAATTGGCATGGTATCATAATTTCACCCACATAGCACGTGTTAAAAAGTTGAGAGGGTTACGGGAAAAACTGGATGCACTTCGTGTACAAACTGGACAGTCTCCTTCGAAGTATCAGGGTTTCGGACGAAAACTCGTCTATTACAAAGGGATTTCATTTTTAGTTTTCTATTAAAGATTTTATTTTAGTTGATTCTTTTTTTCTGTTATTTTAGTTTTCTATTAAAGATTTTATTTTAGTTGATTCTTTTTAGTTCATTCTTTTTAACAAATAAATACTTTGATAATTTTAGTTAATATTATTTTGATTCTTTTTAGTTAATGTTTTAGTTGATTCTTTTTAGTTAATATTTTAGTTGATTTTTTTAGTTCATTCTTTTTAACAAATAAATAATTTGATCATTTTAGTTAATATTATTTTGATTCTTTTTAGTTCATTCTTTTTAGTTAATGTTTTAGTTGATTCTTTTTAGTTCATTCTTTTTAGTTAATATTTTAGTTGATTCTTTTTAGTTCATTTTTTTTAACAAATAAATACTTTGATAATTTTAGTTAATATTATATTTAACTGCAGTGATATTCTAGATCAAAGCCATCATCAGAATAGTTGTGGAGAGAAAGTCTTCACTTTTTCTTCGCGTGTGTCCCTTGCTTATTGCGCCGTAACCATGGAAAATCTTCATCACATACATCACAATGCTTCAGAAAGCTTGCTCACATCATACTAAATATTCTTACACACAAACTGTACTTAAACAGGGACATAATAGAAATAATAGTTCAGATATCCATTACAGAAAGTACTGCATAATTGAAGATACCAATCCTACTCTTCCGGATTGCAAACCTACTCGTCCGAATCAGGAGACCCCCAAGCACTACATAATAGAGATAAAAGTGTTCGCCATTGCAAACACTACTCGTCCTCCGGATCAGAATACCCCCAAGCAGGAGACCCATGGGGCACTGGTGGTGGTACTAGCGGTACGAGGTGACTCTGCCCATAATTGAAGATTCCAATCCTGCGGTACAACTCGTATGCAACGTACCCATCTATTGCTGCATACTCAATGTTGATAGGGTCAAGTGGGGTCTTCTCCCAATGTTTGTGCCCTGACTTGGGGAATTTTGTCTTCATATCAGCGTAGTCCTCGTCGATCAGGGCGGCTGCCATATCAGCCATTGAAGTCTTGTCATGCTCAAGCCTGAACCTGCCCTGAAGATCAATGTGGCATTCAGCTGGTATCTCAATACCCCAGGTGCGCCTCATCTTGATCTTGTCATTCGTTATATTAACGCTAGCAAAATATATGCCGCTGTGAAGAAACTCCATGAGTTTTGGACAGTGCTTGTCACTACTGCAACAACAAAATGGAACAAATGTGTTAAATACTGCTGCAACAAGTATATTTTAGAACAAGTATAATAAGAATCATAACAAGTATATTTCGGCACAAGTATAATAAGAATCATAACAAGTATAATTTAGAACAAGTATAAGAAGAATCATAATAAGTATAATTCGGAACAAGTATAATAAGAATCATAACAAGTATAATAAGAATCATAGCAAGTTTCCTATTCCTATTCATTTCCTATCCTATGAATCAAAAGAAGCCCCTAAACTATGACATGTTCTCCCACGATGGCCAATATGCAGCTACAAGGAAAATTCTTATGCAATTTTCCTATCCTCCTATTCCTATTCCTATGCAATTTTCCTAATCCTCCTATTCCTATGCAATTTTCCTATGAATCAAAGAAAAGCCCCAATTTTCCTATGAATCAAAGAAAAGCCCCAATTTTCCTATGAATCAAAGAAAAGCCCCAATTTTCCTATGCATTTTTCCTATGAATCAAGGAAACTATGACATGTTCTCGACATTCCCAATCCTCCTATTCCTATGCAATTTTCCTATCCTATGAATCAAAGAAAAGCCCCAATTAAAACTATGACAAGTTTCATATTACCTTGCCCACTGGAAGACCATGACATGTTGCTTCAAACAAAGTTGGACGACGACAACATTGCGACCATCGACCGTGTACTCGAGATCGAGGCCCATGAACTTATGTTTCTCCTCTTGAAGCCATTCCTCGAACATGGAAAGAAAACCCTCGACTTTGGCGCTGCCGTTCGTGTAGACGACATGGAGATTGGTCGTGCCATGTGCGAGCACGTTCCCGTAGCGAGTGATTGGATTCATGGTGGAGGATGGGGAAGAAGAGAGGAGAGGGAGACGAACAGAAATGGAGGCCGGTCACGTTACTGTAGCGTTTCCCATGTATGATCTCGCGCGGAACAACTTCCAAGGCGCGGGATTTGAACGGTTGGGACCTTTAGTCCCGGTATGAGCCACGAACCGGGACTAAAAGGGCTCGCGCTAGGCGAATGGTTGTCACAACCCCTTTAGTCCCGGTTGGTGTCACCAACCGGGACTAAAGGTCCCGTTCGAACCGGGACTGATGCGTGACGAACCCCGGCCGGCGTCCTAGCCGCTCGAACCGGGACTAATGCTCAAATTAGTCCCGGTTCGTAACACGACTGGGACTAAAGCTCTGATCTGGCCTGGACCAAAGCCCTGTTTTCTACTAGTGTGTGGCCCTCTTGGGGTGTGGTGGGTCCACATGGTGGACCCCCGGAACCCATTCGTCACTCCCGGTACACTGCCGAAAATGCCCGAAACTTTTTCGGAGTTCAAACACCACTTTCCTATATATCAATCTTTACCTCCGGACCATTCCGGAGCTCCTCGTGACATCCGGGATCTCATCTGGGACTCCGAACAACCTTCGGTCACCAACATACATAACTCAACTATACTGAAACGTCACCGAACCTTAAGTGTGCAGACCCTGCGGGTTCGAGAACTGTGTAGACATGACCGAGACACCTCTACGGTCAATAACCAATAGCGGGACCTGGATGCCCATATTGGTTCCTACATATTCTACGAAGATCTTTATCAGTTGAACCTCTATGTCAAGGATTCAGTTAATCCCGTACGATGTTCCCTTTGTTGTTCGGTATGTTACTTGCCCGAGATTCGATCGTCGGTATCTCTATACCTAGTTCAATCTCGTTACTGGCAAGTCTCTTTACTCGTTCCGTTATACAAGATCCCGTGGCTAACACTTTAGTCACATTGCTTGCAAGGCTTGTTGTGATGTTGTATTACCGAGTGGGCCCCAAGATACCTCTCCGTCACACGGAGTAACAAATCCCAGTCTTGATCCATGCCCACTCAACAGACACCCTTGGAGATACCTGTAGAGCATCTTTATAGTCACCCAGTTACGTTGCGACGTTTGATACAGATCTCATGGTCATACACACAAGGTTCTCCTCCGGTGTCAGTGAGTTGCATGATCTCATGGTCATAGGAACAGATACTTGACATGCAGAAAACTGTAGCAATAAACTGACACAATCATATGCTACGTTCATAGTTTGGGTCTTGTCCATCACATCATTCTCCTAATGATGTGATCCTGTTATCAAATGACATCTCATGTCTATGGCTAGGAAACCTTGACCATGTTTGATCAACAAGCTAGTCTACTAGAGGCATACTAGGGACACAGTGTTGTCTATGTATCCACACATGTAATTGAGTTTCCAATCAATACAATTATAGCATGGATAATAAACGATTGTCATGAACAAGGAAATATAATAATAACTACTTTTATTATTGCCTCTAGGGCATATTTCCAACAGTCTCCAACTTGCACTAGAGTCAATAATCTAGCTCACATCACTATGTGATTTACATTGTAATGAATCTAACACCCATACAGTTCTGGTGTTGATCATGTTTAGCCCTTGGAACAGGTTTAGTCATCGGATCTGCAACATTCAGATCCGTGTGCAGTTTGCAAATATTATGTCGTCCTCCTTGATGTAATCGCGGATGGAATTGAAATGTCGCTTTATGTGTCTGGTCCTCTTGTGAAACCTTGGTTCCTTGGCTAGAGCAATGGCACCAGTGTTGTCACAGAACAGAGTCATTGGGTTTAGTGCACTAGGAACTACTCCAAGATCTGTCATGCACTCCTTCATCCAGACACCTTCCTTCGCCGCCTCCAAGGCAGCGATGTACTCCGCTTCGCATGTAGAATCAGTTACCACGCTCTGCTTGGAACTGCACCAGCTTACCGCACCCCCATTAAGAATAAATACGTATCCGGTTTGAGACTTAGAGTCATACGGATCAGTGTCAAAGCTTGCATCGACGTAACCCTTTACGACGAGCTCTTGATCACCTCCATAAACGAGAAACATGTCCTTAGTCCTTTTCAGGTACTTAAGGATATTCTTGACCGCCGTGTAGTGTTCCATTCCTGGATCACTTTGAAACCTTCTGGCCATACTTATGGCAAGGCTGACATCGGATCTTGTGCACAGCATTGCATACATGATAGAGCCTATGTCTGAAGCATAGGGGACGACACTCATCTTTTCTCTATCTTCTGCAGTCATTGGGCATTGAGTCTTACTCAACTTCACACCTTGCAATACAGGCAAGAACCCCTTCTTGGACTGATCCATTTTGAACTTCTTCAAAACTTTGTCAAGGTATGTGCTCTGTGAAAGTCCTATTAAGCGTCTCGATCTATCTCTATAGATCTTGATGCCTAATATGAAAGCAGCTTCTCCTAGGTCCTTCATTGAAAAACTCTTGTTCAAATATTCCTTCACGCTTTCCAACATTTCTATATTGTTTTCAATCAGCAATATGTCATCCACATATAATATTGGACACGCTATAGAGCTCCCACTCACTTTCTTGTAAATACAAGCTTCTCCGTAAACTTGTATAAACCCGAACGCTTTGATCACCTCATCAAAGCGAAGATTCCAACTCCGAGATGCTTGCACCAGTCCATAAATGGATCGCTGGAGTTTGCAAACTTTGTCAGCATTCTCTGGATCGACAAAACCTTCCGGTTGCATCATATACAACTCTTCCTTAAGGAAACCGTTAAGGAACGCTGTTTTGATATCCATCTGCCAAATTTCATAATCGAAAAAGGCAGCTATTGCTAACATGATTCTGACGGACTTAAGCATCGCTACGGGTGAGAAGGTCTCATCGTAATCAACTCCTTGAACTTGTGAAAAACCCTTTGCCACAAGTCGAGCTTTATAGACGGCGACATTACCGTCCGCGTCCGTCTTCCTCTTATACATGGATCCCATCTCGGATTTCATGGCCTCTAACCATTTCTCGGAATCCGGGCCCATCATCGCTTCTCCATAGCTCGTAGGTTCATCGTTGTCCAACAACATGACCTCTAAGACAGGGTTGCCGTACCACTCAGGAGCAGTATGCGTCCTTATCGACCTATGAGGTTCGATAGCAACTTGATCCGAAGCTTCATGATCATCATCATTAACTTCCTCTTCAACCGATGCAGGCTCTACAGAAACATCTTTCTGCGCTGCACTACTCTCTGGTAGAAGTAGAGGTTCAACAACCTCATCAAGTTCTATCTTCCTCCCACTCAATTCTTTCGAGAGAAACTCTTTCTCAAGAATTGTTCCGTTTTTAGCGACAAACACTTTGCCTTCGGATCTGAGATAGAAGGTATACCCAACTGTCTCTTTTGGGTATCCTATGAAGACGCATTTCTCCGCTTTGGGTTCCAGCTTTTCAGGCTGAAGCTTTTTGACATAAGCATCACATCCCCAAACTTTAAGAAATGACAACTTTGGCTTCTTGCCAAACCATAGTTCATATGGCGTCGTCTCAACGGATTTCGATGGTGTCCTATTTAAAGTGAATGCAGCTGTCTCTAATGCATAACCCCAAAACGATAGTGGCAAATCGGCAAGAGACATCATAGATCGCACCATATCCAATAAGGTTCGATTACGACGTTCGGACACACCATTACGCTGTGGTGTTCCAGGCGGTGTCAATTGTGAAACTATTCCACACTGTCTTAAGTGACTGCCAAACTCATAACTCAGATATTCTCCTCCTCGATCAGATCGCAGGAATTTAATCTTCTTGTTACGATGATTCTGAACTTCACTCTGAAATTGCTTGAACTTTTCAAACGTTTCAGACTTGTATTTCATTAAGTAAATATACCCATATCTACTTAAGTCATCAGTGAAGGTGAGAAAATAACGATATCCACCGCGTGCCTCAATGCTCATCGGACCGCATACATCAGTATGTATGATTTCCAACAAGTCACTTGCCCGTTCCATTGTTCCAGAGAACGGGGTCTTAGTCATCTTGCCCATGAGGCATGGCTCACATGTGTCAAGTGATTCAAAATCAAGTGACTCCAAAAGTCCATCAGCATGGAGCTTCTTCATGCGTTTTACACCAATATGACCTAAACGGCAGTGCCACAAGAAAGTGGTACTATCATTATCAATTCTACATCTTTTGGCATCAATGTTATGAACATGTGTATCATTACTATCGAGATTCAATAAGAATAAACCCCTCACATTGGGTGCATGACCATAAAAGATATTACTCATATAAATAGAATAACCATTATTCTTTGATTTAAATGAGTAACCGTCTCGCAATAAACAAGATCCAGATATAATGTTCATGGTTAACGCAGGCACTAAATAACAATTATTCAGGTTCATCACTAATCCCGATGGTAATCGAAGAGCAAGCGTGCCGACGGCGATCACATCAACCTTGGAACCATTTCCCACGCGCATCGTCACTTCGTCCTTTGCCAGCCTCCGTCTATTCCGCAGTTCCTGTTTTGAGTTGAAAATGTGAGCAACCGCACCGGTATCAAATACCCAGGCACTACAACGAGAGTTGGTAAGGTACACATCAATAACATGTATATCATATATACCTTGTTTGTTGTTGGCCGCCTTCTTGTCAGCCAAATACTTGGGGCAGTTCCGCTTCCAGTGACCAGTTCCCTTGCAATGAAAGCACTCAGTTTCTGGCTTGGGTCAAGCCTTGGGTTTCTTCACGGGAGGGGCAACTGTTTTGCCACTCTTCTTGGAGTTACCCTTCTTACCCTTGCCATTCTTCTTGAAACTAGTGGTTTTATTGACCATCAACACTTGAGATGCTCCTTCTGAATCTCAGACTCAGCGACTTTCAACATCGCAAACAGCTCGGCGACTGACTTGTTCACCCCGTGCATGTTATAGTTCAACACGAAGCTCTTGTAGCTAGGTGGCAATGATTGAAGAACTCTGTCAGTGATTGCCTCTGCTGGAAGGGGCATCCCCAATTCAGCCAGACGGGTGGAATACCCAGACATTTTGAGTATGTGTTCACTGACAGACCCGTTCTCCTCCATTTTGTAGGCATAGAACTTATCGGAGGTCTCATACCTCTCGATCCGGGCATTCTTCTGAAAGATAAACTTCAACTCTAGGAACATATCATATGCTCCATGACGTTCAAAACGTCTTTGAAGTCCCGGTTCTAAGCCATACAACATTGCACATTGAACCATTGAGTAATCATCAGAACGAGCCTGCCAGGCGTTCGCAACGTCTGGAGACTCTACTGGAGCGGGTGGATCACCAAGCGGTGCATCAAGGACATAAGCCTTTTGGGAATCCGTAAGGATAATCCTTAGATTATGGGCCCAGTCCACAAAGTTACTTCCATCATCTTTCAACTTAGCTTTCTCTAGGAACGCATTAAAATTCAAGGGTGCTACTGCGCGAGCCATTGATCTACAACATAAATTTTGCAAAGACAACTTAGACTATTGTTCAAGATAATGAGTTTAGTTAATCATATTACTTAAAAACTCCCACTCAAATTGACATCCCTCCGGTCATTCGAGTGTCACATGATCCAAATTCACCAACTCAAGTCCGATCATCACGTGAGTTGAGATGGTTTCAATGGTGGACATCTTCATGTTGATCATATCTACTATATGACTCATGTTCGACCTTTCGGTCTCTTGTGTTCCGAGGCCATGTCTGTACATGCTAGGCTCGTCAAGTTTAACCCGAGTGTTCCGCACATGCAACACTGGCTTGCACCCGTTGTATGCGAACGTAGAGTCTATCACACCCGATCATCACGTGGTGTCTCGAAACGATGAACTTTCACAACGGTGCACACTCGGGGAGAACACAGTTTTATCTTGAAATTTCAGTGAGGGATCACCTTATAATGCTACCGTCGTCCTAAGCAAAATAAGATGCATAAAAGGATTAACATCACATGCAAATCATAAGTGACATGATATGGCCATGAACTTGTGCTTTTGATCTCCATCTCCAAAGCACCGTCATGATCTCCATCGTCACCAGCATGACACCATGATCTCCATCATCTTGATCTCCATCAATGTGTCGCCATGGGGTTGTCGCGCCAACTGTTGCTTCCACGACTATTGCTAACTCATAGCGATAAAGTAAAGCAAAAAACGGCGAAAATTAATTAAAGACAACCCTATGGCTCCTGCCGGTTGCCGTACTCATCGACATGCAAGTCGTGATATTCTATACAATACATGATCATCTCATACATCACATATATCTCATCATGTAATTGGCCATATCACATCATAACATACCCTGCAAAAACAAGTTAGACGTCCTCTAATTGCTGTTGCATGTTTTATGTGGCTGCTACGGGTATCTAGCAAGAACTATTCTTACCTACGCAAAAACCACAACGGTGATACACAAATTGCTATTCAACCTTCTCAAGGACCGCCTTTGTCAAAATCCGATCCAACTAAAGTGGGAGAGACAGACACCCACCAGCCATCTTTATGCAACAAAGTTACATGTCAGTTGATGGAACCGGTCTCTCGTAAGCGTACGAGTAATGTTGGTCCGGGCCACTTCATCCCACAATACCGCTGAATCAAGAAAAGACTAAGGGAGGAAGCAATCTGAGCATCAACGCCCACAAACTCCTTTGTGTTCTACTTGTGATCTCATCTACACATAGACCTAGCTCATGATGCCACTGTTGGGTAAAGTTGCATGGGAAACAAAAAAATTCCTACGCACACGCAAGATCTATCCATGGTGATGAGCATCTACGAGAGGGAGAGTGGATCTACATACCCTTCTAGATCGCTAAGCGGGAAGCGTTAAGAAACGCGGTTGATGTAGTCGAACGTCTTCTTGATCCAAATCGCCGAGCGTCCCGCAATCCAATCACGATCTAGTGCCGAACGGACGGCACCTCTGCGTTCAGCACACGTACAGCTCGATGACGATCTCCGCCTTCTTGATCCAGCAAGAGGGAGCAGAGAGGTAGATGAGTTCTCCGGCAGCGCGACGGCACGGCGGCGGTGGTGGTGGAACTATTCCAGCAGGGCTTCGGCTAAGCACTGCTGAAAACTAGAGGATTTGATCTATCAGGGAGAGAGGGCTGCACCGTGGCTAGGGTTTCTTGTGCTGCTGCCCTCTCTCCCCTCTAGTATATATAGGAGGGAGGGGAGGGGCTGGCCGACCTAGGGATCCTCCTAGGAGTCGGCCGAAGGAGGTGGAGGTGGAGGAGTCCACCTCCAATCCTACTCCTAGTAGGATTCCTTCCCTTCCCCACATCGACTTTCCTTTCCCCAAAATTCCAGCCGCATAGGCCCACTTGGGCTGGCCGCCCAGCCCACCAGGGGCTGGTGCGCCACCCTAAGGCCCATGTGGCCCTCTTGGGGTGTGGTGGGTCCACTTAGTGGACCCCCGGAACCCATTCGTCACTCCCGGTACCCCGCCGGAAATGCCTGAAACTTTTTCGGAGTTCAAACACCACTTTCCTATATATCAATCTTTACCTCCGAACCATTCCGGAGCTCCTCATGACATCCAGGATCTCATCCGGGACTCCGAACAACCTTCGGTCACCAACATACATAACTCAACTATACCGAAACGTCACCGAACCTTAAGTGTGCAGACCCTGCGGCTTCGAGAACTATGTAGACATGACCGAGACACCTCTACGGTCAATAACCAATAGCAGGACCTGGATGCCCATATTGGTTCCTACATATTCTACGAAGATCTTTATCGGTTGAACCTCTATGTCAAGGATTCAGTTAATCCCGTACGCTGTTCCCTTTGTTCTTCGGTATGTTACTTGCCCGAGATTCGATCGTCGGTATCTCTATATCTAGTTCAATCTCGTTACCGGCAAGTCTCTTTACTCGTTCCGTAATACAAGATCCCGTGGCTAACACTTTAGTCACATTGCTTGCAAGGCTTGTTGTGATGTTGTATTACCGAGTGGGCCCCGAGATACCTCTCCGTCACACGGAGTAACAAATCCCAGTCTTGATCCATGCCCACTCAACAGACACCCTTGGAGATACCTGTAGAGCATCTTTATAGTCACCCAGTTACGTTGCGACGTTTGATACACACAAGGTACTCCTCCGGTGTCAGTGAGTTGCATGATCTCATGGTCATAGGAACAGATACTTGACATGCAGAAAACTGTAGCAATAAACTGACACGATCATATGCTACGTTCATAGTTTGGGTCTTGTCCATCACATCATTCTCCTAATGATGTGATCCTGTTATCAAATGACATCTCATGTCTATGGCTAGGAAACCTTGACCATCTTTGATCAACAAGCTAGTCTACTAGAGGCATACTAGGGACACAGTGTTGTCTATGTATCCACACATGTAATTGAGTTTCCAATCAATACATTTGTAGCATGGATAATAAACGATTATCATGAACAAGGAAATATAATAATAACTACTTTTATTATTGCCTCTAGGGCATATTTCCAACAGTGGCGGCGTGATGCATGTGGTGTGAAAGAGTAATGCAAGTGTCGGGAAATCTTTTTCACCTCATGTTGCGCGCGTGCCTGCATGAGGAGAAACTATCGAATTGGGTGTTCCTATGAAGCCAGGTTTTGAGGTGCTTTAAGCATCATGCTGGCCGGAACAAGAAGTCGTGTTTACTACCAAACAGCCGAAAAAGTGAAAGATTTCTTTCTACCTACTTCTACCAACTTCCATGTAAGCCCACCTACTTTTTACTAGGCAACCAAACACGCCCTTAAAGATCGGGTCTGCGGACATCCGAAGGATCGGATTTGTCAAATCCGACTCCGACTGTAGATGCTCTCACATGTAAGCATGTCCTTGTCGTGCACACATACGTATGTTTGGTATGTGTATCTACGTACATATTGCATGCAGCCAAAGCATCTACAACTGGACCCCTCAAACCCGTCTGAAACGCCCGATCACGAAAATGCGAGCCAGACGGGCCTCAAATGCCCGGGCTGACCGACATCCCCATTTCCAGCCCAAATATGAGGCAGATATGGGGGAGCCCGGGCACGCCCGTCTGGCCCGCACTGGCCCGCGCATCGACCCCACGTATATTCGTCCTCATCCGTTCGTCGGGCCAAACCCTAGCCACTTCACCCCACTCCCCTCCACTCCCATCCGCCACCCTAGCTCACCCCCGGCGATCTCTGGCCTTCTTCGCCATGGCGGGCAGCAGATCCGAGTCCTTCACCTCCAGATCCGTCGACCACGAGCTCATCCCACGCGGCCCGGAGGAGGAGATGGCCGTCCGGCTTGCACTACGCCGCTCCCGGGAGGCGGCCGCCCGACGGCAGCGCTCGGACTCGCAACGCCTGGAATCCATTGCGTCAGCACAACCGGTGCTTGGATCAGGCATTGCTGCCTCACCGAGGCGGTGCGGTCCGTCTGGCGTCCGAACGCCGTGGCGGAAGCGCAACCCCTCTGTTGGCGCGCCGAGCACGAAGCATGGCCGTCCTCGGACGATGTCATGGCGCGGCGTGCCCGTCGGGCGAGGCAGCGGGCGCGGGAGGCGGCGGAGGCCCTCGCGGCGGTGGACGTTGGAGAGGCGGAGTCACACTCTCCGGCGCCCCGTAGGGTGCACCAGTGCGGGCGCCGCAACCACGTCGTGATGGACGTCGGCTCCTCTCAGGAAGGATTCGTCATCGACCTCACGTCACCGGCACCGTCCGGGTTACGGGCTCCGACAAGGAAGAGTAAGGCATGGGAGACGGCGGTAGATCGAGTCCCGTGAGCCGGCTAGTGTCCCATGTCCTACTCTACCTTGCCGGCGGCCGGACCGACACTACGAGGGACGCAACCAGCCGCCGGACATGGGCACGGCGGAGCCGGACGACCTCCGCTTAGTATTAGGTTTACGTTGCATGTAATAATATGGATTTGAGGGTTCTAATTTGAGGTAGCCGGATGTAGAATCCATTATTTGAGGCGTGACCGGTCAGTATCCACGGACGCGTCCGCGGGCGTTTGAGGGGCCGGATTTGCAAATTCCGGCTATAGATGCTCTAACAAGACAACCCTTTCAATACAATACAATGTACTCCCTCGGTCCTTTTTACTCCGCGCATTAGATGTGTCAAGTCAAACTTTATAAATTTTGATCAAATTTATATAAAAAATATCAACATCTAAAATACCAAATATATACTAAATTTCATAATGAATCTAATAATATTAATTTGGCATTGTAAATGTTGATATTTTTCTCTATAAGTTTGGTCAAAGTAAAGATAATTTGACTTCGAAAAAATTTATATGCAGATTAAAAAAGACCGGAGGAAGTATATATATATATATATATATATATATCCGACTAGTTAATTATTCCTGTCAATTAAATAATACGTACGCACATGCATGCGCTAGTTGGTGTCGATGTCATGCATGGACCATATATTAATTAATTAATTAATTAAATTGGCCGGCATCAATCGACGATCCGCACGTAGAAAATGGACAAGGAGGAAACGACGAGACGGAATATAACGTTGTCGATTGACGCGCATGCATGTGTATCTCCTTGGACCGCGACCGCGATTGCTCCGCCTTGGCTGTCTATGTCCTGTCTGTCGCTGACCCTGTCTGGTCTGGACGTCTGGTAACGGGAGGGAGAGGACCAAGCGAGCTTCACCGGAGCCGGAGAGGCCGGCGATGACATGCATGGCGATAGCGGAGCAAAGGCAACCCGCCGGCATTGGGCTGCGGTAGTTCAAGTTGGACTCTTCTCCGCTCGTCCTATTTTATCTTCTCGGGTAGGGTCATAGCTTTTGGCCGGAGATGACATTCTACAGTCCGAGAACATCCACAATCAAACCTCATATCCGTCCCAAACGTCCGATAGGCTGCCCAATCAATGTTTAGTGATCCAATTAGACTTTTCACTTTCGATCCAAATGTCCGGACTGACCAATATCTTCATATCCAACCCATTTATGGGGCGGACAGAGACGTTCGGAAGTGTCCGGGCACACCGACCACGTATGATCAGGCTCATTGTGGCCTATCCGGTCCCACATAAATTGATCCTTATTTGCACTTCGGAGGAAACCTTAGTCGCAATTCACTCCCCTCCAGTTCACTCCCCTCCTTCCATAAACTCGCGGCCGACCATCTCCCGTCTTCTCCAACAGGGCGGTCAACGGATCAAATCCGCTTCTTCAGCATGGCGGTCAGCGTGTCCAACTCGTACATCTTCCAATCCGTTGACCCGGAGCTCGTCTCATGCGGCCCTGAAAAGGAGATGATTGTCCGTCTTGCGCTCCGTCGCTCCCGGGAGGAGTCCACTCGTCAGCAGCACTTGGACTTCATTCGGCGAAAATCCACTGCGTTCGTCCAATGGCGCATGGATCCACCCCAAGGTAGGTTTGGCTGCCTCGCTGGAGGCGGTGCGGCCCGTCTGGCGATCGAATGTCATGGCAATGCGCAACCCCTCGGTTGGCGTGCGGGAACGGGCCACTACACGTCGAAAGTAAATATTGCGCGGCATACCCGTCGTGTAAGGCAGCATGCGCGGGAGGCAGGGCGAGGGGGAGTCACAGTCTCCGACGTCGCCTATGGTGCCAGACAACCCCTATCGCCGCAATCATGTCGTGGTGGATGTGGGTTGCTCCGACCACGACGGGTCCATCATCGACCTCACATCCATCGACGACGAGCATGGCAAAGACTCCGACAAGGAAGAGTGGGGCATGGGAGACGGGGCGCCTCGAGTCCCGTGAGCCGATGCGTGTGCCACGTTCTACTCTATCTCGCTGGTGATCAGACCAACATTTGAACGGGCGCAGCCAACCGTCGGACATGGGTACGGCGGAGCCAGACAGGCTCCACTTTAAATTAGGTTTCACGTGCGTGTAATAATATGAATTTAAGAATTTTATTATAAATAGTGTACCATCCGGTTGTGAAAACATTTTTTCTTGTGAGGTCCGGTCACCGCATGCGGACGCGCGGCGTTTAAGCGTTATTTGGTACTAATTGTGGTCGCAGGTGATCTCAATACATGTCGTCCATACATGCAGGGCCCATGCCGGTATGGTCCTCCTGTCAGCGACGGCTAGACGGACACCCCGTGGCTGGCTGCCAAGGTCCATCGCCTCTCGCGCATGCGCCAACCCCGTCCGTCCGCGGTGCACAAATCGAGATCGACAGAGGACAAGCGGCCACGGCGTGATTGGCGAAGGTTCGAACGTGACGCGTAGATGGGCCTGTACCGACGGCTTGCCGGCAGGGCGGCAGACAGACTGAGACGGCCCGTGGGCACCAAGCCCGCTTGTCCCCCAGGGGCCGTGTCGTCCCCATCGCTCGCACGCGCCCGCGCTACTGCCTAGTGTGGTGGTCACGCCCCACCTGCAACCGGATGGCACGTCCCGCTCACCTCCCATGCTGCATCTATTCATCACTAATTTCTCAAAAAATAATATATATATATATATATATTCATCATTTTTTTATTTCCCTTTCGTATCGCCAAAATATTGAGACAAATTGATTTTCTTCTGGATATATATATATATATATATATATATATATATATATATATATATATATATATATATATATATATATATATATATATTATGTTCTTGTTTGAACATGTTAGTATATACTACTTACTCCGATTCAAATTAATTGTCGTAGATTTAGTACAATTTAATAGGAGGGCGTGCCTCCGTGGACCATGGCTCGCTCTCACCCGATATTGTGCATGTTGTCTTTCCTTCCGTTGAAATCAGAGCCCAGTCTTCTACCACAAACTCTGACCTGACTCGAGGGAGTTTGATCATAGTTTGACCGTAGTAAAAAAAGAAGTCCCTTTCTCATTTTCTTCGTGGTGATCTCTATAGAGATAGAAGAAAGAAGTCCCAAGCAAGGTTCATGCTATTTTTATTTTTTTCACTTTTTTTTTCTGAATTGTGAGATGTTTTAGGTATTTCAAGATGGACTATATATACTGACGACATGGATGGACAAACACACTAAAAGTCATCTATATACATTTGAGTCAGAAAAAAATTACTCCCTGATTTAGGACAATTAATATGGATCGGAGGAAGTACAACATCTTATAATTTAGAACACAGCGAGTACCTTTCCAAAAAAAGGTTAGTATATGTTTAGTAGATTACTTGGTGAGAATATAAGGCAACAGAAAAAGAGAAAATAAATCTCCCACACACGCGCAATGATTGTGAAATGGGCCGGTCTCTTGCAGTCTTGCCACACATAATAGATATATGGCTTATTGTAAGAAAAATGTTATATTATGGTTCAAATAAGTCAGTATAGTCCCTGCAAAAAAAAGTCGGTGTATGTTGCTAGACTACTTGCTAAGAGTCAGAGGAAAACTTAAAAAGAGAACAATATCTCCCTCCCTTCACATGCACATGCGCACTCACACGAAGACGATCATTGCGAACACGGGCCAGCCTATTGCCATCCATAAGAAATATAATCCATGAAAATCAGACGTGATATTTCTCAGCACGAGCTCAAATGAGCTCAGTGAACGGTAAATTCCGAAAAAAAAATGAAACAAAATTAAAAAAATTCTGATTTTTTTTGTGGAAGACATTCACAAATTTTCTGGATGCTTGCAAAAAATAATAATGAAAGAACATTTGTGGAAGTCGTGGAAAAAAACAAAATCGATGCTCCAAAAGTGCTATTTTCAAAAGCATTTTCGAGTGCTAATTTTGTTATTTTTGCTAGGATTTCCACGAATGTTCTTTCATGATGAAATTTTGCAAGCAATCAGAAAATTTGTCAGTGTTTAACATCAAAATATTTCAGATCGTTTTGAATATGTTTACATTTGTTTTTCCAAATTTACTGTTCATCCAAGCTCATTTGAGCTCGGGAGTAGAATAGGACTTTCCTTAATCTTCCTATTCCCCGCCTTAAGTGAGAGATAACTCGATACAAAACACATTCAGGAACTGTTGGTGATGTGGACAAGCTACGCGTTTTTGCTCATGTTCATCGTTATTTCTCGCGTTTGACGAGCTCTTGGGAACCAGGTGGTCGCTGGAGAATGCACATGTCAATGTTCCACCAACGCAGTTTTACTTTCTATTTGTACTAGGAATTGTCTGTCCTTGGCCACCACCCTTGAATGTCAAGTTGCATGGAATAAAAGTCACGTGGCTCTATATTTTTCTTGGGTCGGGGTCGACGCAAACGAGAATTAAGAGTACGTCTTACCTCGATCGCAATGCCCGATGGGATCTGAGCTCTTGGTTGTGGTGATGACGAGGATGGTGTCAGGTATATCTCAATCTTTTGGTCTCCAGGTCTTCTAGACAGTAAACACATAAGTCCTCACTTATTTGGGTGAGCAACTTAAACTACTTATCAAAACCTTTGATGTTAGTCCATCTTAAATGTTTGGTCGTCTGTTGTGTTTTTATCGATTAATGGTGGGAAACTAGATGTAGAAAGTGAATCCACATTAGCACATCTCCGGCCTCTTCTTTAAAGCTTTGTGGCCCAACACATCAGCGGTGTGTGGCCAGAGTTCCTAACTTTTGCACTTTGTAGATTTTATGGATAATAAAATGTATTCTATAAAACACATCCTCAGAGCAAAATCACATTCAATGGATTTTCCTTCAAGATATGTTTCGCAATGGCGTGGCTAGGCCAATGGGCCAGGGTTGTCTAACCTCAAAATATTCATTTATATATATTGGAAAATCCAGGTTGGTCCATGGACCACCTAATCCACCTGCTAGCTACACCGCTGTTTTCATCCCATAATAAAATATATTTTTCACATGAAATATAAAATTCACACAACTTCTAAAAAATCATCATAAAAATATGACACTTTAAAAAAAATTAAAATTAAATAAACATATTAATGTATGTCGATAAATCTTTTATGTATGTAAAAAAAAATCATGGTACTTTTTAAAAAAAAAACAATTGACATGTAAAAACGTTCCATACTAATAAATATGATAAATAAATCCGTAGTGTTTAACTTTAACATATTAATAAATGACACCAAAATACAATATTCGACAAGTGAACTAGCAATAAGATACAAATTAGAAAGTATCAAATGCAACAGAAGGACCAAAAAAATAAACAAGAAAATAAGGAAAGAGAAATGAAAAACTAGAGATAAAGGAAAAAATATTACTGGGCCGCTGGTGTGACGCCCTGGTTTTGTGCTACAGTAATCTCTGTAATTAAGCTATAGTAATCCCACGCTAATGTTGCCAAGTTACCATGATTAACAGTGCTTTAATCATCAAAGGGATCATATCTCATTTAAATTCCAATTCAAATGGAAATTCCAACTTAAAGTGAAAATAACAGTTGATCAAATTTGAAAACTGAAATGTTCTTAATATTGCAAATAATTCTGGGGCAATTATAAAAATAATCTCAACATTTATTAGATTAGTCAATTGACTCTAAGATCATCAACACAGTACCAAACAGCAATTTTAACCCCATTTTATATAGTAAAATTTGCAAATGAAAACATATGGACTCCAAACCAAGTTCTAGCAGCGAGATAAATTGCACTGTATTTCTTTGGGCAAGATTCTTATTTTACAAAATTGCATTAGGGCTAATAGAAAAGACAAGACAATAAAAGAAAATAAACAAGGGAAAAAAGAAAAAGAAAAGCAAAAGCACCCCCCCTCCCACTGGGCCTCGGCCCACCTAACCTAACCGGCCCACCCCAGCCCCCTATACTACCCCACCCCAAACCCTAGCCCACACCGGACCCCCCCACTCTCCCTCGCTCTCCCCCCGACCCCGACTGGATCGGGCCTGACCAGCGCCGCCGCCCGCCCCTCGCCAGCCCGCTCGTTCGCCTCCCACGGGACCGGGCCGTGACCGGACCGCGCCGCTCTGCCAGACCCCTCCCTCGTCTCCGCCTCGACCGGCGCCTTCCCCGCCGGTGCTGACGCCGCCCTTCACCGGTGCTACTGCGCCGCCCCGCCGCTCTCCGACACCTCCCCAAGCCTCCCTCGTGCCCACTGCCTCCCCCTGCTAACTGCTGTGAGCCCCGGGCTCATCCCCCCTCTCCTCTTCCTTCCCCCCACCCCGGCCGGAGCCGCTCCCCGTGCCGCCGCTGCGTCGTCGCCGCTTCCTCGCCGTCGTGGCGATGCTCCGGTGCCTCCCCGAACCGCCCCGTGCATCGCTGTGAGCCCTGCTCCCCTCTCCCCGCCGTGCAAGCTCGCTCGCATTGCCGTGGCCGTCAACCCCACGTCGCCCGCGCCCGCGGCCATCGGTCCCCATGCGCGCTCGCCGCGCTCCTCCCGCACCGCAGCCCGCCCGCGCGCGCGCCCGGCCTCCCACCGCCAGCCGTCACCGCTTCCCTCCACCGGCCTCATGCCGCACAACCTCCTGGCCACAGCCGCCGGCGCCCCCGCCGTGCGTGCCCAGCCACTGGCCCTCTCTGTCTAAATGGGGGCTAATCCCCCCCTCCCCGCTAAGCACAACCCCCCCAATGACAGGTGGGGCCACCCTGTAATTATTATTTAAAAAAATGTATATATATAAAAGTTTAATAATAATAATAATTAATTAATTAATTAATTAATTAATTAATTAGTTAACTAGTTAATTAATCTAAACCTAATTAGTCTAATTAGGTTTTGTTAATTAGATAGACAATGACAGTGGGACCAGTCTCCCTAATTAATCCTTTTAAATTTAATTAATTCTGTTTTTAAAACTATGACTATGACAACAGGGGCCCACTGGTCAGTTTGACCAGTCAAAGCCCTTGTTGACTGCTGATGTCAGCATGACATCATGCTGATGTCATAATTCCATTTATTGAATTAAAATAATCTGTTTTAATTTCAGAATATTGTTTAAATCTTTAAAAATTAATATAAATTAATCCGTAACTCGGATGAAAATAATTTATACATGAAAGTTGATCAGAAAAATCCCACGAATCCGAATACGCTGTCCGTTCATGTGTCACATGCTCCTAGCATGATGAACAAGGACATTTTGGCGTTAGGATCATCTGTCCGGTAGTTGCCACATACCCGGAAAATATCGTCAGATATTCTTCCGACCCGTCTATGACGTGTAGTACTGCGTTAGTGCATGCCTAGCTCTGCATATTGCAATGTCATGCATCGTGTTGCATCTGTGCTTTATATTTATTGTTTATTCCCCCCTCCTCTCTCCGGTAAACCCCGAGACTGACGTTGCTGCCGGGTACGTCTACGCCGTTGACGATCAGGCCTTTGCCGCAGAGCAGCAAGACAAGCAAACCCCCCTTGAGCATTCCGATATCGCCTATTCCCTTCCCTCTTATTCTTGCATTAGATTTTTGCTACTGTATTAGTTAGCTCCTATTCTGATGCATAGCCTGTTTTTGATAAACTGTTACTATACTTGCAATCATATCAACTGCTTAGTATAGGTTGATCAGTGAATCCCCAGTGACCCCTTAGTCCCAGTTGCCGCTGCTTCTACATCGACGACTCGACGACTCGAAGACCCGAAGACTCGGTCTACCGACCGACGAGCCAGGCCCCTCATATCACCGCACACCCCTTAAGTATGGCACTGCAGAGCTACTACCGAGTGTCGAGGGTGATACCTCTCTTAGCACTCCCGGTGTTAATTCTGTAGCGTAGCTAATCGGTCGTGGGTATTGAGAGTGATTCCTCCTTCCCATTTATCGATAACGACTCTTGTCATACACATACCTCGAGTGGGATCCATCGAGGGTGATTCCTCGGATATCCACTTGGTGTATAAACACACAGTTACTTCAACTTGACTTTGTTTACATGTGAAAGACGGGACTGGAGGGATAGGCGGTACCACCCTGGTTGAGGTGGACCTGAGTTCCCGACAGTCTTGAGACGGGTCGGCCCCAAGGGTACCCGTGTGTGAGATGTGGTGGGATGCGCCGGTAAGGCATCCGGGTTATGTTGAGGCGTGGACGGGCAGGAGAGGCCCTTGCCACGGTCCTCGAGACGGGGTGACGGGACCGCACTTTGAGGGTCGCGCTTGCCCCGCATTAATAAAATGCTAATGGGTTGGGTACTTGATCTGAGTTAGGTCGTTGGCCTTAATACGCACTAACCTTCACGTGGGAGAAGTTATGGGTACTCAGCGTCGTTGTATCAGCCGAAGCTCTTCGGACATCAGCAATGGAGCGGCGCGCGACGGATTGGACTGGACGGTGCAGCTCTTGGACTGGAGTGTACTAGGTCTATTTCCGGCCGCGTTCGCATCGTGCAGGAGTGCAAGGGCAAGTGGGCCCACGAACCTGCGCGCTTAGGATTTGGACCGGCGGGCTGGCCTCTTCGTTGAGCCTAGGTGGGGCGATGACGTGCTGATATCCCGAGGCCGGACATGACCCAGGAAAGTGTGCTTGGCCGGAGGTGACTCAGGCGTGTTGGGAAATATGTTGTGCACCCCTGCAGGGATGAAATATCTATTCAAATAGCTGTGTCCACGGTAACAGGACGACTTGGAGTTGTATCTTGACCTTATACAACTATAATTGTGATTTAATTTGAAATGAATGTGGCTCCGAGATTGCTTCCTCGCAGGGAGTCGAGGGAGAATCTCTGGGCATGTTTACTTAATAAAATTGCTACAATAATATGACTATATGTGAGATACCAATCTGCACTCTTCTAATGCTGCAAGATGTTGAAGATGCTAGTCTTCGATAGGACTAGGCTTTCTCCCTATTCCTGCTTTCTGCAGTCAGTCCAGATATAACCCCTCCCCTTGATAATGATGCATATTTAGTATAGTTCTGTTGTCAGTCTTGCGAGTACTTTGGATGAGTACTCACCGCTGCTTTGCTTTCTCTTTCCCCTTCGATACGATTCTGCGTTCAGACGATGGAGCCCCGGAGATAGAGTACGCCGGAGACGACTACTACACCACCGCTGGAGCCTACTACTACGTGGAGGCTGCCCCCGACGCTCAGGAGTAGTTAGGAGGTTCCCAGGCAGGAGGCCTCGCCTCTTTCGGTCCGTTGTTATGTTTGTGCTAGCCTTCTTAAGGCAAAACTTGTTTAACTTATGTCTGTACTCAGATATTATTTGCTTCCGCTGACTCGTGCTTGTCGAGCTTTGTATTCGAGCCCTCAAGGCCCCTGGCTTGTAATATGAAGCTGTATGACCTTTATTTGTGTCTAGTGTTGTGTTGTGATATTAATCAGTGAGTCCCTAATCTTGGTCGTACGCATTGTGTGTATGATTAGCGTACGGTCAGAATCGGGGGCGTCACAAGTTGGTATCAGAGCCAGCTGCCTCTAGGAATCCCCCTTTCAAACTCCTTGGCCGAAGTTGAGTCTAGACAAAGAAAACTGTTTTACTAACTTGGCTGTGTGGCTTATGGCCCCACGTCGCCAATTGGGTGGTATTAGGATCTTTTATTCCTCGTCTTACTCTGGGACTCTGATCTCTCTTCATTTCGGGTTAAATGATTTTACTAATTATAACTCTAGGATCTCGATACCACTTCCTGCCGGAGAGCCCCTTCATTCCAGATGATCGACTGCTTCACCAGAAGGTTCTGAAGATGCTATTCGACGTTTCCCGAGACACATGTGTCCACCGCCTTTGTAATTCCCTACCGCTGTTATATCCTTAAGGATAATTACATACACTTGCCATTCATGCATTCAATTCCATTGGTCTTGTTATTACAAGATGCCCCGAACTGCTCTTCGTTGTTCCAACAGTCCTTTGAGATTACTGCCTTGCAGTTCTTGCCTCATGAATACCCCCTACGGATAATTCCTCGCACTTACCGAGTATCCGTTCTTCCCCCTTTGTTCATATGATTCACA
The DNA here is from genome assembly GCA_039707655.1 of Elymus sibiricus. Taxonomy (NCBI): domain Eukaryota; kingdom Viridiplantae; phylum Streptophyta; class Magnoliopsida; order Poales; family Poaceae; genus Elymus; species Elymus sibiricus. Next base: position 26,549,944 of record CM077675.1, read on the forward strand.
AGATACATTGAAATACTATTCGATCTTCCGAAAATCCTTAGCAACTTATTGCTTTGCAAATATTTGTCTGCTTGCATTATGGATGCTTCCCATAAGTCTGGCAATATTCATTAGTATCCTTGACACCGTCATTTTTGGTCTTATTGATTCAACATGAGTGCGAATGCACGCACTCATCAGTTGATCCTTTTAAAATTATCTTTCCGGCTCAGACGTCATTCTGAACATGGGCTGGTTCTCGAACAACCTATTTGCCGCCGGTTGTACCCTTAGGTCTATTCAAGTTATACATCCTTGATCAGAGCGTCTGCTTCTGATCCTTCATTTTGGAAATCATAATTCCTTTGCATTTGAGCTTTGAATTAGTCAGTTGTTTCTATAAGCTGATCTTCTTGCATTCTTTCTTCTTCTGGTTGAGTACCGATGCTCACATCAGATCCCTTGTGGACCACCGGATCCTTGTTTGGATTTTATCCGATAGCGTCCTTCATATTTAACCACCTTGTGAATTCTTCCCTGATACATAATGCCTTCGATAAATTGTATCCACTCCTTTTGTCAAACATGCTATGCTTTCGAGCCTGTATAATTTACTCCTGAAGCATTATATGTTCCTAAGATGCCCCGATGGGTTGAACCTATGCCTTCCCTAATCGGTGTGAACTCGAAAAGTTATGCGGGTTACCCTCTACTGGCTTTTCGTCATATGAAATTTCAATGTTACAACTTCTTCGAAGGCGAGTAGTAAATGAAAGGTTTGGCATTGAAGAAATGGGAGTCGACCATGAACCTTTGTGTTCTTGCCCATGGACCCGATGTGGAACTTATCATGAAAGCTTCTTGCAAGAATATTTAATCATTTGAATAATTCTTTCGGTGTCATTAAATTGGATCCCTTGCAGTTATGGTCCCGACCATGCTAACCTTATTCATTACATCTGAAAAGAAACCATTCTAGTGCCTCGTCTATCTTTGACAAGATTAAAGTATCCTCTATCGCAAGTCAACGATCCAGCTCAGTTTCTATTCTGACCTCCCTTCGAGTATTACCCCCTGGTACCCCGATAATATCACGGGACTGCAGTACTTCTTATGAGACTTCGTCAAGTATTCCCTCTCACTGATTCAGTATTCCACGGGTTTTGGGTTGTTTGTCAACTGAGAACATCGATAAGTGAATCGAATCCACCCTGTGATCCAATACTCCTAGTAATGTACTGCTGGGAAATTTAACTTTCAACTCATGTCATTCTTAGCCTAATCGGCTACATCATTATCTTAACTGTGCTACCTAGTACTGCTTCTCGGAGCACAATTTCGACGATGAGTTAATCTTACGTCGATCTTCATCGTCATATCTTTTTGCCTTGAACAGCAAGCTTGATTCCGAGTTTGTATCGTACCTGTGGTTTCAATAACCCTTCGCTTCATCATACCTTTGTCTTGATGTCATCGCCAATTGATTACATCTTCATGAAACCTCTCGACAAGAATTGTCGTGATCATCGTCAACATTTTGACTCCTTCCAGGATATCAATCGAATTCATGATGGTAAGTGCCATCCTCGTCCCTTGGTAAATTGAGTTACCATCGACAACATCCTTACCTTCCTTTCATCACGAAATAGTTCATGTTATGGATGCAACTTCTATCCAGCTTGTATTATGTTCTACCTTGGAGTATTACTGTATTTTATGTCAAGGATGTTGTGAGACTTGCTCCACCTCATCAGAATTCTTGATATAGTGGTACTTCTCACCATCACCCTTCCTTCTTGGTCCCCGTGTTGGTTCTAACCGGGATACTAACAAGTGAACAGTGCTGCTTGGATTCTGTACTTCTAGCAACCCCATTGCTTTGAAGTTAATGGTCGATAGTTCATTCTTAGACTATTGGTTATCGAATCACCATTCTAACATTGATCATGCTACCGAAGCCACGTTTCGGGTGCACCTTTCATCCAATATTTAATTGTGTATGTTTTTCCTCGAGCATATGTCCATATATCATTTGGTCTAACAAATGACATCTTATTGTTCACATAATTGTGGAAATCCATCTTTTTGGAGATCTCGATAAATTGTCGCTGAGTCCATCAGCCACCTCCTCATCCTCTCCTTGGTTTAATGATGAACTCTTGTTTCGGAACTCGCTTCCATAGTTCATTTCTCGAGAATCTTGCGATGTCATCTCATCAAAATGTGTTGCACCTTTTTCTTCTCAGGCACCCCGAGTCTGAGGTATCCTGACACCAATCGGATCTGAATCTCGGTCAGATATGATGGTTGGAACATATTTCTACGAGTCATAACATTGGTCTTTATATGACCCGGTAAGGTGATGCCGTGCCTAGCACACCTGGCCGGAGGACCTATTGATATAGTTTCCTTTTAGCAAGGTTAATCATATTCTTCCATGAGGAAATTGTAAGACTTATTATATGAGTTGCTCCTGATGGATCCTTTGTGTATCCAAAGTCTGACCTTTATCTGATAACCTGTCGTTGCTATCTCGAAGCAATGCTAAATGTTTCTTGATCAATTATCCAAACATCGTTGTATGGGTAAACATCATAAATTCCTTGCCCCTTAGTCTTAATGGTTACCTACCTGGAGCCTTGTCATGATTATCTCGCTCTGCTTGCTCTTGGAAAGGATATACACCTAATGCTCGTGTATACACATTTTCCTTTCCATTGGTCTGTTTAGTGTGATAAACACATTTTCCTTTCCATTGGTCCGTTTAACCTTTCTTGGGAATGATTTGATCTGAGCAGTGATAATTCCCTGCTTAGGTAAACACCTCGGTGTACTACTCTGTCAGTAAGACCCTGTTACTATTGTTGTTAACATTTCGGTAACCGCCGGTGGACGAGAACCTTGCCTATTGGTCCGCCTCGTTTCGACGAGCAGGAAGATGGTTCTTTTCGTCCCTCGCCCTTAGTACCGATGTTGTTGCCGGCATAGTTGACAGACTATCCTCTGACATGTCTTGCTAGCATGACCGTGCAAGATGTCACCGGTCTTCCTACTCTTAACCCACATGATGCGCCCATAACCCATAGTTCCACAGGATCGAAACCTGACTCTCCTGTACCACTTTGATTCCAAGGTATCTTTTGCACTTAGCTTCGTGTGTAATTCCCGAGCCACCGCCTAAGGGATGATCTATCCTAATATCAGACGCAATAATTATTTTCGTTGCTCTGAATCCCTTTCACCTTCTGATCAGGCATCTAATGATTGCCTACCCGTTTGAAACTTTTATACCATCACATTTTCCTCTTAGTGATTCCTCGAGCCTTAACTTGAGAAATAAATCTTGTGTTCCTCCCTGAGTTCGTCGTCAGATGCCCAGCTTTGTTTAGATTCGTTCTTCCAGAGTTTCCCTCCTTGTCGCATACGTAGGACGATGAAGATCCCGAAGAAAGGATGACGACTCCATCAGATTGACCTGAACAAGAGTAATGGATACCTCTACAAGAAGGACCAACCTCTTCGGTGAGAGCAGCCAAGAACGAGAAGACCCGTTAGAATTTCGTAACCTAAACTTTGCCCCCTTACCTCTACCTCTTAATTCTCGGGACGAGAATTCTTGTTAGTAGCGGAGAATTGTGACGCCCTGGTTTTGTGCTACAGTAATCTCTGTAATTAAGCTACAGTAGTCCCACGCTAATGTTGCCAAGTTACCATGATTAATAGTGCTTTAATCATCATAGGGATCATATATCATTTTAATTCCAATTCAAATGGAAATTCCAACTTAAAGTGAAAATAACAGTTGATCAAATTTGAAAACTGAAATGTTCTTAATATTGCAAATAATTCTGGGGCAATTATAAAAATAATTTCAACATTTATTGGATTAGTCAATTGACTCTAAGATCATCAACATAGTACCAAACAACAATTTTAACCCCATTTTATATAGTAAAATTTGCAAATGAAAACATATGGACTCCAAACCAAGTTCTAGCAGTGAGATAAATTGCACTGTATTTATTCGGGCAAGATTCTTATTTTACAAAATTGCATTAGGGCTAGTAGAAAAGACAAGACAATAAAAGAAAATAAACAAGGGAAAAAAGAAAAAGAAAAGCAAAAGCACCCCCCTCCCGCTGGGCCTCGGCCCACCTAACCTAACCGGCCCACCCCAGCCCCCTTATACTACCCCACCCCAAACCCTAGCCCACACCGGACCCCCCCACTCCCCCTCGCTCTCCCCCCAATCCCGACTGGATCGGGGCTGACTAGCGCCGCCGCCCGCCCCTCGCCGGCCCGCTCATTCGCCTCCCCCGGGACCAGGCCGTGACCGGACCGCGCCACTCTGCCGGACCCCTCCCTCGTCTCCGCCTCGACCGGCGCCTTCCCCGCCGGTGCCAACGCCGCCCCGAACCGGCGCTACCGCGCCGCCCCAACGCTCGCCGGCACCTCCCCAAGCCTCCCTCGCGCCCACTGCCTCCCCCTGCTAACTGCTGTGAGCCCCGGGTTCATCCCCCCTCTCCTCTTCCTCCCCCCACCCCGACCGGAGCCGCTCCCCGTGCCGCCGCTGCGTCGTCGCCGCTTCCTCGCCGTCGTGGCGATGCTCCGGTGCCTCCCCGAACCGCCCCGTGCATCGCTGTGAGCCCTGCTCCCCTCTCCCCGCCGTGCGAGCTCGCCCGCATCGCCGTGGCCGTCGACCCCGCGTCGCCCGCGCCTGCGGCCATCGGTCCCCATGCGCGCTCGCCGCGCTCCGCCCGCACCGCAGCCCGCCCGGCCTCCCACCCCCAGCCGTCACCGCTTCCCTCCACCGGCCGCACGCCGCACGGCCTCCTGGCCACGGCCGCCGGCGCCCCCGCCGTGCTTGCCCAGCCACCGGCCCTCTCTGTCTAAATGGGGGCTAATCCCCCCCCCCCCCCGCGCTAAGCACAACCCCCCTAATGACAGGTGGGGCCACCCTGTAATTATTATTTTCAAAAATGTATATATATAAAAGTTTAATAATAATAACAATAATTAATTAATTAATTGATTAATTAGTTAACTAGTTAATTAATCTAAACCTAATTAGTCTAATTAGGTTTTGTTAATTAGATAGACAATGACAGTGGGACCAGTCTCCCTAATTAATCCTTTTAAATTTAATTAACTGTGTTTTTAAAACTGTGACTATGACAACAGGGGCCCACTGGTCAGTTTGACCAGTCAAAGCCCCTGTTGACTGCTATGTCAGCATGACATCATGCTGATGTCATAATTCCATTTATTGAATTAAAATAATCTGTTATAATTTCAGAATATTGTTTAAATCTTTAAAAATTAATATAAATTAATCCGTAACTCGGATGAAAATAATTTATACATGAAAGTTGATCAGAAAAATCCCACGAATCCGAATACGCTGTCCGTTTATCTGTCACATGCTCCTAGCATGATGAACATGGACATTTTGGCGTTAGGATCATCTGTCCGGTAGTAGCCAGAGACCCGAAAAATATCGTCAGATATTCTTCCGACCCGTCTATGACGTGTAGTTCTGCGTTAGTGCATGCCTAGCTCTGCATATTGCCATGTCATGCATCGTGTTGCATCTGTGCTTTATATTTATTGTTTCTTCCCCCTCTTCTCTCCGGTAGACCCCGAGACTGACGCTGCTGCCGGGTACGTCTACGCCGTTGACGATCAGGCCTTTGCCGCAGAGCAGCAAGGCAAGCAAACCCCCCTTGAGCATTCCGATATCGCCTATTCCCTTCCCTCTTATTCTTGCATTAGATTTTTGCTACTGTATTAGTTAGCTCCTATTCTGATGCATAGCCTGTTTTTGATAAACTGTTACTATACTTGCAATCATATCAACAGCTTAGTATAGGTTGATCAGTGAATCCCCAGTGACCCCTTAGTCCCAGTTGCCCCTGCTTCTACATCGACGACTCGAAGACCCGAAGACTCGGTCTACCGACCGACGAGCCAGGCCCCTCACATCACCGCACACCCCTTAAGTATGGCACTGCAGAGCTACTACCGAGTGCCGAGGGTGATACCTCTCTTAGCACTCCCGGTGTTAATTCTGTAGCGTAGCTAATCGGTCGTGGGTATTAAGGGTGATTCCTCCTTCCTATTTATCGATAGCGACTCTTGTCATACACATACCTCGAGTGGGATCCATCGAGGGTGATTCCTCGGATATCCACTTGGTGTATAAACACACAGTTACTTCAACTTGACTTTGTTTACATGTGAAAGACGGGACTGGAGGGACAGGCGGTACCACCCTGGTTGAGGTGGACCTGAGTTCCCGACAGTCTTGAGACGGGTCAGCCCCAAGGGTACCCGTGTGTGAGATGTGGTGGGATGCGCCGGTAAGGCATCCGGGTTATGTTGAGGCGTGGACGGGAAGGAGAGGCCCTTGCCACGGTCCTCGAGACGGGGTGACGGGACCGCACTTTGAGGGTCGCGCTTGCCCCGCATTAATAAAATGCTAATGGGTTGGGTACTTGATCTGAGTTAGGTCGTTGGCCTTAATACGCACTAACCTTCACATGGGAGAAGTTATGGGTACTCAGCGTCGTTGTATCAGCCGAAGCTCTTCGGACGTCAGCAATGGAGCGGAGCGCGACGGATTGGACTGGACGGTGCAGCTCTTGGACTGGAGTGTACTAGGTCTATTTCCGGCCGCGTTCGCATCGTGCAGGAGTGCAAGGGCAAGTGGGCCCACGAACCTGCGCGCTTAGGATTTAGACCGGCGGGCTGGCCTCTTCGTTGAGCCTAGGTGGGGCGACGACGTGCTGATATCCCGAGGCCGGACATAACCCAGGAAAGTGTGCCCGGCCGGAGGTGACTCAGGCGTGTTGGGGAATATGTTGTGCACCCCTGCAGGGATGAAATATCTATTCGAATAGCCGTGTCCACGGTAACAGGAGGACTTGGAGTTGTATCTTGACCTTATACAACTATAATTGTGATTTAATTTGAAATGAATGTGGCTCCGAGATTGCTTCCTCGCAGGGAGTCGAGGGAGAATCTCTGGGCATGTTTACTTAATAAAATTGCTACAATAATATGACTATATGTGAGATACCAATCTGCACTCTTCTAATGCTGCAAGATGTTGAAGATGCTAGTCTTCGATAGGACTAGGCTTTCTCCCTATTCCTGCTTTCTGCAGTCAGTCCAGATATAACCCCTCCCCTTGATAATGATGCATATTTAGTATAGTTCTGTTGTCAGTCTTGCGAGTACTTTGGATGAGTACTCACCGCTGCTTTGCTTTCTCTTTCCCCTTCGATACAATTCTGCGTTCAGACGATGGAGCCCCGGAGATAGATTACGCCGGAGACGACTACTACACCACCGCTGTAGCCTACTACTACGTGGAGGCTGCCCCCGACGCTCAGGAGTAGTTAGGAGGTTCCCAGGCAGGAGGCCTCGCCTCTTTCGGTCCGTTGTTATGTTTGTGCTAACCTTCTTAAGGCAAAACTTGTTTAACTTATGTCTATACTCAGATATTATTTGCTTCCGTTGACTCGTGCTTGTCGAGCTTTGTATTCGAGCCCTCGAGGCCCCTGGCTTGTAATATGAAGCTGTATGACCTTTATTTGTGTCTAGTGTTGTGTTGTGATATTAATCAGTGAGTCCCTAATATTGGTCGTACGCATTGTGTGTATGATTAGCGTACGGTCAGAATCGGGGCATCACAGCTGGCCCATGGTGATGGTTTCCATTCCAGAACACTTATAACGCAGGGTGTCAAATAGTCGGCCTGCCGCACGGGCGTCTGCTCGGGCGGGCCAGCCCATGTAGCAACGCACTCACTATAGCGAGCACGAGAGCGGCGATGTAGCTGACGAGCTCGCCTGCCGCCGCTACGCGTACGAATCGAACAGGGACGTGTGGTGCCGGGCATTAAGGGCGTGTTTGGTTGCAACCCTGGTGCAAATTTGCCTGGCCTGAGACATCCCTGAGATCTGCCTGGATATTGTTTGGTTGGCTACCTGGATTCACGGACACATCCCTGGCCTTGACCTCGTGGCAGTTTGATTAGCCTGGCTAAATCCCAGGCAGACTGCTTAGCCTGGTCCAGGCTCACGGGAGGGGACGCCTGGGTTCCAGGCAGATGTGACTTTCGGCTCATCAGCACATGCATGCTGCACTTTCTGTCAAATCAGCCTTTCCATCTATCTTTTCTACCTCCTCCCTCTCAAAATAAGTGTCTCAAACTTAGTATAACTTTGTACTAGAGCTAATACAAACTTGAGACAATTATTTTGGGACGAAGGGAGTATTGTTTAAGTCTTGCCCCAGGCCAGGTCCTCATCCAAACAGCACGTGCACACACCTGCCTGGCCAGGCAAAATTCTTCTTTTTCTCAGGCCAACACCAGGCACCAAATTTTACCAGGCGTGAAGCCCAGGACATGAACCAAACAGCCCTTAATTGCAAGCGTAGAGGGCTACGTACGGTGGAACAGTGCCCAAATGGATTTGGATGCACACCCGACGAGGCACGAGCCATATCAGGCTTGTGTCGTGGCGGTGGTACGTGCGGTACGCACATTTAGCGACTCAAAAAAAGTGGTAAACGCTCAGGCGCTGTCACGGCACAGAGTGCACATGTTCCCCCGGTAAAGGATGCCGACGGTTTAAACCGGTCTCTGCACTACTCTGATTAAAACGTGTGGCTCAGTCGCCATGACTATTGCTCCTTGGCTATTTCTCAGCCTCTTGACTTTCAACTCCTTGGTTCATTACAGTCAGCTAACACAACTGTGATAGTACGATGTCCAACCATGCATGGTGCAACCAGCAAGGCATGATTCGGCTACACTGCAAAAAAGATGCCATGTAGAAATAGTAGTAATATTTATGACCCGTGGAAAAGCAAGCGTTGTGTTGCATGCAGTTTCACCGCGTCAAATGCCGAAAGGTTGTGGAAAATGGAATATCTAAAAACAAGCTCGGTGAGAAGCTATTAGCCGAAAGAAATATTTTGGAAAAAATTATTGAATTGTCAACAATTTTTAAATCCAAATATTCACAAAGCAAAAATAATCACATTTTAAAATTCCAAACCTTTTTTTTGCAAAATTGTGAACAATTTTTGAATTACGAACAGTTTATGAAAAACAAAAACGAATTTTGGAAACGTGAATCATTTTTTTAAATCCCTGAACATTTTTAAAGTGATAACACTTTTTTTAAAACCAAGAAACAATTTTGAAAGCTAAACAAAATTTTAAAGTGTGAAAAATTTCAAACTTTCAAAAAAAGATCAGGTTTCAAAATTTATTCCCATTTTTTTGGAAAAAGAGTTTATGTTCCTAGACAATTCGTGTTCTGAAAATTTGTTTGCACTTTAAAATTCTGTTCAGGTTTCAAAATCCGTCCCATTTTTTCACAAAAATGTTTATGTTTCACATATGTTCATGTTTTGAAAAATGGTTAGCACTTTAAAATTTGTTCAGGTTTCAAAATATGTTCCTGTTCTCAAAAAAAAGTTCCTTTTTAAACGTGTTCGCACTTTAAAAAAAATCATGGACTTCCAAAATGGTTCACGGTTTCAAAACTTCTCTGTGTTTTTTCAAAACATGTTCCGAAAAATTTCAAAATGTTTGATTGTTTTTATTTTAAGAACATTGGTATTTTGAAATTATTGACAATTTTCAAAAAATATTCTCAAATATCGACGCTCCGGTATATGGTTAAATATTGCCGCGCTTCTCATTTGTCACCAACAATCATTAGTTATAGTGGCTCGCAGCAGTGGGTCAGCAACGGTAGGTTGCAAGTTCGCATGAGTATCACATTTTTTGTTATTTTTAAGTGTCCTGTTACAAAAAATGATCTGCAAAAATTACAAAATTACAGTAGCCCTGCATCTTATAATCTGCAAAAAGAAACATAGCAGAGCAACAAATGGAGTAGAGTAGCAGTTAAGCAAAAGGAACAATGAGCAGTAGGAAAGCAGCAAATCTGAGTATCTCTATTTGACTTGTAAACCTGTTGCGCAAGATTGTGGGCCACACCATTAATTTAATACAATCCCAACATTTTTGGATTCCAAATTCAGAGCAATACCCCTAGTACCTTCTGCAAATTCGACTAATTCACCTGACATTAATTTCTCGAGAAATATGAAACACCTTAGGATGCATAGCAGCAGAGTATTTAAGAAAGATGGCAAGATCTTTTCTAATATTCCAAGGAATAGAAGGATCCAAGGTGTTGGCCAAAGCAGCACATTTAGCAAGAGTAAGACAGTCAGTCAGAAAATTAGGATGAGCAATATTGAGCTGAGAGGCTATATGAGCAGCAGCAGCAAGAGCAATGGTTTCAGCTTGCAGAGGAGTAGAAGTAGGAGCAGCCGAGGCCTGGATTTGAATATTGACTCCCCTTGTTGAGTGGGAATAGAGATAAAGATACCAACACCTGTGGCCACTTCTCCTTGTGGAAGTCCAGGAACTTTCTTTGTTCTAAAAGCTACATCAGAGTAAATTATAGGTCCAACAATAATCAAATCAGAACTGAGAGTATTACCTGGCAACGGAGCTTGATTGCCAACTGAATCTTGATGGACATGTTGATGTTTATTAGAAAGGTCTGAGAGAACCTGATGACTATGACTATCCAAAGTTAAAGCCTCAGCAGCAATACTAACTTGATAAGGAAGGCCTTTTCTTCTATCAAAAAGAAAATCATTACGAGCTTTCCAAAAACACCACAGAAAATTTAAAATATTGGAAACAGAACCATGTGGGTGACCCATTTGGATAAGAGCAGCTATCACCGAATGCATAGTAGAATGGCCTTGGAGTAAAACACCAGTTCTAAGAAACCAAGGAGGACAATACCAAGCTGCTCGAGCAAAATGACAGAGGAAGAAAAGATGAAACACATCCTCTGGATGTCCACAGCGACAACACAACTGAGAAATATGAATCGAGAAACGACCAGCCCGCACGCCCGTAGGCAAAGCTTTTCTCAGAAGTCTCCAGGCAAAAGTTTGCACCCTAGGAACCATATTTTTTTGCTTCCAAACTAATTTAAGAAGATTATTCAAATCTGGAGGAACAACACTAGGGGTAAAACGAGGATTAGCATGAATATCTTGCAAGCACAGTTTGTAAGCCGATTTGGAAGAGAAAATGCCATTTGGAGTAAGATCCCAACACAACAAATCTGGATTCTCATCATCCACAATATCAATCTGAATAATAACGGAAGCCAACTGTTGTTGAAAAAGTGAAAAGATAAGAGAGTGGTTCCATGACTTATGGCCTGGAAGCCAGAGATCCTTCACCGGAGTCGGATACACAAAACCAGCATGTTGAGGGATGAGATGCTCATAAATAGAACTCCAATCACTACAGCAGGGCGTGCTCCAAATGGAAATATTACCTTGAGTAATTTGATAGAAAGCATGATATTTAAGCTTAGGCAACATTTTTAGGATCGAAGCCCAAAAAGCAGATTTAGGAGGAGCAACTGAAGCAGTCCAGATGGAAGCACTAGAAAAATACTTAGACTGAAGCACAAGAGACAAATGAGAAGAAGGATCTTTAGCTAACCTCCAGGCAGCGGATAATATCAGACCTTCATTGATGGCTTTCAAATTTCTTATACCTAGACCCCCTTCAGTCTTGGAGTTGCAGATGTCTTTCCATGCCCTAAGGAAAAGACTCTTTGTGGGGTCATTCTCTCGAACACCTGTTCACCAAAATTTTCTGATAATAGCCGTAAGCTTAGCAATGAATTTCTTTGTGAACAAGATATTAGCCATGTAATACACATGAATAGCCGAGAAAACAGAGCGAATCAACTCAAGACGGGCAGCATGAGAAAGCATGTTGGCTTTGTAAGAAGGCAATTTATGCAAAAATTTATCCAGAACAAAATTATAGGCAAGAACTCTGTTTTTAGCAGGAAGAATCAACGGATGCCCAAGATGAGTAAAATTTGCATCCAACGGAGAAACATGAAAAATCTGCTTGATATCCTGAACTATATTTGGAGGAACATGAGAGCTGAAAAGGATAGCAGATTTTGACCAATTCGGTGTTTGACCAGAAATGCCACAAAATTGATTGATTAGATTAGCCATAGTGTGTGCCTCCTGCAATGTGGCCTGTCCACAAACCAACAAATCATCCGCAAATAAAAGAGAGTGAATAGGAGGGCAATTTGGTCCAAGAGAAATACCCTGAAGATGATTAGCAGCAAGAGCCTCATTTAGAGCAATAGATAATTCATTGATAGCAATGATAAATAAGTAAGGAGACATGGGACAACCTTGTCGAATACCCCGAAAACTTTTAAATTTTTGAGAAGGCTGCCCATTAATGACCACAGAAAACGTGGGCGAGGAAATGCATGCATGAACTAGATTTATGAAATGACCATGCAACCCTTTACGCGAAAGCGCAGAAACACTGAAACTCCATTCAAGGCGATCAAACGCTTTAGCAAGGTCAATTTTAAGCATGAAAGCATTATATTTCCAAGATTTCAAAGAGAAAGAGTGAGTAATCTCTTGAGTAATGATGATGTTATCACTAATCCGTCTACCCTCAATGAAAGCTTACCGAGCAGGGTCTATATAATCCGGAAGGAGAGGTTTAATTCTGTTAGCAAGCGACTTGGCAATGATCTTGTAAACAACATTGCAAAGACTAATGGGACGAAAATCCATAGGAACTTGGGGCACAAGCTTTTTAGGGACGAGAGCAATGTTAGTGTCATTAATGTGAGGAGGCAACACATCAGTAAGATAAAAATTAATAACAAGTTGAGTAACCTCATCTCCTATCCAATCCCAGGCGGCCAAATAAAACTCAACATTAAATCCATCCGGACCAGGAGAGGCATTTAACTTCATCTCTTTAAGAATCTGCAAAATCTCATTATTATCAGGAAGAGAGTAAGTTGGGTCCAAAGAATCATTTGGCCACTGAGCAGACACATAAGGAGCATTAGTATTGTTGTTAGGAGAAGAGAAAATATAGCGGAAATAATTGACAAACGTGTTGGTGATAGCAGCAGGCTTAAAGTGGAGTAAATTATTCTCATCTTTAATCGAGCAAATAGTATTACATTTTCTACGCTTGACAACCGCCTGATGAATTTTTTTAGTATTGCGACCCCCAACCCCAGCCCAATTGTTCTTACTGCGTTGTTTATAAAACTGGTTTAGCTTAGAGAGAGTTTGTTCATACCTAACCGTAAGAGCAGCCTCCAACGCCTGGTCCTGCTGCTGCAGTGGAAGTTGTTGTTGTTGATTTATCCTCTCTTCTAACTCCAGGAGATTAGATTGAAGAGACTTATTTTGCCTGCACCATCTTTTTAGAGAACCTGCCAAAGAAGTAGTCTTTGCTGCAAAAGAATTAAGAGCACAATTGTTCCAAGCAGATTTAGCAAAAGTAGCGAAGTCCTTTTCCATCAACCACCAGTTCTCAAATTTGAAAGCTTGTTTAGGTTTAACAAAGGTGCCTTCTGTGGACACTAAAATAGGCGCATGATCACTAAGAATAATGGGCAGATTGAGAACTTTAGTATTAGGATAATGCATGCACCACTCCGCATTAACCAAACAACGATCAAGACGGCGATAAATGGGTTTGGAAGTATGCTGGTTACCCCGCCAAGTATACGCCGGACCACTAAAACCTAAGTCGAAAAAACCACAGTTCTTAACAAGGGAGCGAAACACATTCATACGAAAGTAATTCACATTGCCGTTACAGCCATCCGTATCATACAGGATGTCATTAAGATCACCCATACAGATCATAGGCATACCTACGTTATCATACACAAAAGTGGACATCTGGCTCCAAATGGCATTAGTCTGCCTATGGTAAGGGTCGCCATATATACAAATCAAGCAAAATTGGACCCCAGAGCCTTGATGAACTACATTAGCTAATATATAGTGGAAGGTAGCACTATGAACAGAAATTTTAAAATCGTCAGTCCACATAAGCCAGAGACCTCCCGAAGCACCTTTAGATGGAACAACAAAAGCATTAGTAACGTCAAACCTATTAACAAGATCAACAGAGCGGATTTTGGAAGACTTGATCTCAGAAACAAAGGTTACCTGAGCTTTAGTAGAGCGGATTAGATTGGCCAAGAAGAGCATCCGATCATTGCCGAGGCCCCGACCCATACCACGGCAATTCCAAGCAATTGCCCTCATGGCGCCCGAGGCGCGTTAGGGCCATGCGCCGCTGCCCAAGAAGAGGACTGAGCCATGTTGGCATCATCCTGGCTACCGAGATCCTGCTCATCTGCTGGCTGACCTTCCCTGAGTTCCACTATATCACCTCGAAATCTCCCATCTGGAGGGATGTCCCATTTGCTTGCTCCAGATCTACAACAGCTCCCTGGAGCGCCACGGGATTCAGAAAACGCGGTGTAAGAGCACATTTATCCATGTGTGGTTTTGGTAATTGATGACAATCCCTATGGACTAATGGTTGCCTTGAGTTATATTCGAAGGATTTGTCCGTAGGTACTTCTTGAAGTCCATCTGTTGGTTTCAAGGAGTTTATATGGTGACCAAGGTGGTATTCAAGGTTTATCCAAAATTGGTCATGTGGGAGTTGAGCTTATTGCAAGCATGTCTTGAAGAATAAGATTGTGTGAGCATTCATGTTTACCTTCAAGACATCATCTTTATGAAGAGAGAAGATAAGACACAAGGTTGATCAAGACTAAGTCAAAGAGTGAATCAAGTTGATCAACACACAAAGCGTACAAGATGTACCGAGAGGGATCAAGTGATCCCATGGTATGGTAAGCATTGTCCATTACGCTTTGTGTACTAACCCATGTTCCCTGTGAGTGTTCTTTGTGGGGTTAGGTATGTTTCCATGGGCGAGCATCAATAAGAAGATCCCATACAATCCATGGAGGATGACATCAAGTGGTGATCGTCATCAAGGTTGCGGTGTGCAAGTTCAAGTGAAGCATCACTGAGAGATCATGCTTGAAGCTTGCCGTCCATTGTGGTGACAATGGACTTGTGAAGATGTGCCGAAGAGTGGCTCACCCATAGTGGAGCATGGGGGAGCAATCAACTAGTCTTCATCAAGCCGACGCAATCAAGAAAGGTGGTCCATCTGGAGGAAGTCAAGATCGTCATCATCTAGCTCAAGTGGACTATGCGCAAGGCAAAGGTTTGCCCTTGATAGGTTTTCTATTTTACCGGTCTCATGGTGATAGTTTGGAGACCGGGTTATAGGATCGATAGCCGTACTATCAAGGGGGCTCTCAAGTGAGTAGCTTGATCGTATCGTTCGTAGAGAGCTCAAACCATTGCATCCTTGCATCATCTTTATTGGTTCTTGTTTGGTGTTTCTCTCTGTGAGTTTTAGAGCTTATGGTCATCTTCATGACAAGCTCGAGTTCATCGAAAACGGAGTTCTCCTGCTTCTTCTATGATGTTTTCGATGTTGGAGGTTCTGCCGGTTCTTCATTCATAGAGGTTTCACATCTCTATATCTTAGGCATACCTCCCCTGCCTCTTCTTTAGATAGCTCTTGTCGTCCTGAATCCAACAAGCTTGAGTTTGCTCAATTCGGAGCTCATTTGCAGAAGTTATGGCAGTTCTGGTTTTTCTGTTTCCTTCCGTTTTCCTTGCTGTGCAAATTGAAGGCAGCAAGGTGCTCGTGTTCAGTGGCTAGCGGTAGTACCGCTCAAGGGAGCGGTTGATGGGGATATGTACCTAGGGTAGGGTCATAGGCCTGACCTACACGCCCTACCTAAGGACAGTGCCCCAGAAAGCTTAAGGGCTACAAGGAAAACCTCCGACTGGAATCGTCAAGACTTACAAGTCACTCGACAATATACACTTGGAGGTACCTTTCACTCGGAAGGACTAGAAGACAGTCGACCACAGGAGTCCAGGAGTCACCCCAGGGAGGCTAACGGGCAAGCATTCATCAAGACCTTTAATAGCATTTATTGTGTACGTTACCAGTAACGTACACCTTTTATGACCACGATCTAACCCTTGGATGCCGGACACTTATGAGGGGCAGCGCACTCTATATAAGCCGCCCCTCCCCTCTGGCACAAGGGTTCGCACCCCCTGTAACAACACATATATTTCACTCGACAAGAAGCTCCCGAGCACCTGAGACGTAGGGCTGTTACCTCCACGAGAGGGGCCTGAACTCATACATTCTTGTGTACAATCTCGCCGTAGCTAGGACTCTGCCCTCTCCTTTCGTACCCCTACCTTCTACTGTCAGGCTTGTTCCCACGACAGTTGGCGCCCACCGTGGGGCAGGCGTCTAAGCGACTTCCGGCGAGTTTGCATATTTTCTCCTTCGTCATGTCTTCCGGCGGTGATTTGTTCCTGGGCCGCGAGATCCGTCTCGGAGCGCTCACCTTCATCGCCGACGATTCGGCATGGCTCCAGGAAGCGCCTCTGGACGTTGAGGCGCTCCCGATTCGCGGGGCGACGCACTTCTGCGCAAGCTCCTGCGGTGTTCTTCTCCTTCAGCCGTCGACTCCGTATGTTTCGGCCCTTCATGCTGTTCGTCGCCGCAAGCGATCCGGTAGTTCGCGGCTACAGCGTTGGGTGCGACATGCGGCGGCACGCCAGGTTTCGTCCCCTCAGATTGCAGCCATCGATCCCGCCGAGTCACTTCGTGGCGTGTTCGACTTGGCGTCGGATCGGTCCGACGTTCCTTCCGAGTGCGAGAGCTGCGACCCTGCGGCGGAAGTTTTTATGGCTGGCTCTCATCAGAGTCCGCCGCCTGGCTTCAACCACACCAGGCGTGAGATTGGTGGAACGTCGAATGAACAGCAGTGCCGGGATGAGGATGTTCTCCATATTCCCATCGTCGGTACAACGGCTGAGGCCCAGGCCATGTAGGCTACACGCCTTCGGCTCAAAGAGATGCAGGAGGCACTCGACGAGCGTGCTGGGCAGCGTCCACCACGTCCCAATCGACATCAGCGACAGTTGTTTCCGAGTGGATCTCGAAATAACGTCGAGGTATTTCGTACTCCAGTTCTGAATGTTGCAGCGGCTGCTAGGATTGCAGATTCTATTCAACCGTCACGATCAGAGGCTGGTAGAGGCTTGCAGCAGATCAAGACATTGCTTGAGGCAGTGCAGCAGCAGAATGCGGCTGTTTCTCAGTCGCAGAACAGGTTACACGGCAATTCTCCCAGGGCGGAAACAGTTCAGTCGGCCCACAGTCCTGGGTCACCTCCGCGTCACAGAGGCGGGGGTTACCGTGATGATCGGTACAGAGATCAGGCGCGAGATCAGTTTGCTCCCCGTTATCACCGCGATGACCGCCGTCGAGTGTTTTCTCCTTCGCGGAGTGGTTCATATGTGCCCCGGCACAATGATGATAGGCACCCGTTCGGCGATGAGCGGAATCCTGGATTTGACGCAAGAGATGTCCTTGCTCAAAGGCGGGTCGACAGAGGCAGAGCCCACAGAGATGGTTATAACGGAGACTATCCGAGTGGAAGCAGTGCTGTTGTTTCTGGGCCCGAGTGTTTTAGCAGAGCCATTCGCTCTGCAGAGATTCCCCCCAACTTCAGGTTGGCGGCTGGAATTAGCAAGTTTTCTGGCGAGTCAAAGCCCGAGACATGGTTGGATGATTACCGAGTGGCTGTGCAGATTGGTGGAGGTAACGACAACATCGCCATGAAGCATTTGTCCCTGATGTTGGATGGTTCGGCCAGAGCCTGGTTGAATCGTTTGGCTCCCTCTAGCATCTATTGCTGGGAGGATTTGGCCCGAGTGTTTATCAGAACCTTTGAAGGCACCTGTAAACGTCCGGCTGGTTTGATTGATTTGCAGCACTGTGTTCAGAAGCCCAATGAGACCTTGCGAGACTACATTCAGCGCTGGTCCACCTTGCATCACACGGTGGAGAATGTTTCCGAACATCAAGCTGTTTGTGCCTTCAAGGCTGGTGTTAGATACAGAGAGCTCTATCTGAAGTTTGGTCGCACGGGTGATATTTCTCTGAGCAAGATGATGGAGATTGCCACTCGGTACGCCAATGGAGAAGAAGAAGACCGTCTCCGAAGCGATAAAGCAAAAATAGTCGACAATGATGCAGGTGGGAATTCCAGTCGGAAACAGAAGCGCAAAGCTGATCCTCCTGCTCAGGCAGAAGTGGCCGCCCTGGCGGCACAAGGCAAGAATAAAGGAAAGTCCAAGGTTAAGTTCACCCCCAAGAAGTCAAAGAATCAGTCGGGTACTGATGTTTTGGATTTACCGTGTGCAATCCACACGAGGAAAGATGAAGAGGGCAATTTAATATTGCCAAAGCATACCACTCGACAGTGCCGTTTGTTGATCCAGTCATTCAAAGAGAGCCAGTCGAGTGAGAAAGACCCTGAGAAAGAAGATGAAGAAGCGAAAGAAGAGTTCCCTGAAGTCAATGCCACTCTGTTGATTTTTGCTGATGTTGAGAGCAAGAGTCGACTGAAAGTTATCAACAGGGAGGTTAACATGGCGGTTCCCTCTACCCCCGCATATCTCAAGTGGTCTCAGACTGCTATCACTTTTGATCAGTCAGACCACCCTGCGCATATCGCTACCCCCGGGCGGCAAGCGCTGGTGGTGGACCCAGTTGTAGGGGGCACTCGACTCCGCAAAGTTTTGATGGATGGCGGGAGCGGTCTGAACATCCTATATGCAGATACCCTCAAGGGGATGGGCATTCCGATGTCCCGGCTCAGTGAAAGCAACATGCAGTTCCATGGAGTAATCCCTGGGAAGAAGGCCCGTTCACTCGGCCAGATAGCATTGGATGTGGTGTTTGGTGATGACAAGCATTTTCGCAAAGAAAAACTGACGTTTGAAGTGGTAGACTTCCAAAGCGCGTACCACGCCATCCTTGGTCGTCCAGCTTATGCCCGTTTCATGGCCCGACCATGTTACGTGTATCTCAAGTTGAAGATGCCCGGACCAAAGGGTGTGATCACAGTCACTGGCAATCGACAAAGGGCTGAGGAGTGCCTCCAGCAGGGCTCCAAGATCGCCGATCAGCAGATGGCTATGGTTGAATTGGAAGAATACAAGAAAAACGCTGATCCTGCCGATCTGTTGCGTGCTAAGAAGCCCGCTTTTGAGTCAGCTTTTTAGTCAGCAGGAGATGTGAAGAAAGTGAACATTCACCCGACGGATCCAGCTGCTGCCCCGACCAACATCTCAACAACACTCGACAGCAAATAGGAAGCCAAGCTCATCCAGTTCCTCCGTGAGAACTGGGACATCTTCGCATGGAAGCCTGCTGACATGCCTGGTGTACCCAGGGAACTGGCTGAGCACCGTTTGAGAGTTGACCCGAAGGCCAAGCCTGTGAAGGAGCACTTGCGTCGGTCAGCAACAGAGAAGCGAAGAGCAATCGGCGAGGAGGTGGCTCGTCTCTTGACAGCCAAGTTTATACGTGAGATTTACCACTCCGAGTGGTTATCGAACGTCGTCATGGTCCCTAAGAAGGACAAGTCACTCCGCATGTGTATTGATTTCAAACATATCAATCGGGTCTGCCCGAAAGATCATTTCCCGCTCCCCCGCATTGATCAGATTGTCGACTCAACTGTGGGATGTGAGCGTCTATCTTTTCTTGATGCTTATTCTGGCTACCATCAGATCCGTCTGTTTGGCCCGGATGAAATAAAGACAGCCTTCATCACCCCTTTCGGGTGTTTCTGTTATATCACCATGCCTTTTGGTTTGAAGAATGCTGGCGCTACTTTCATGCGCATGATTCAGAAATGTTTGCTTGATCAGATCCCTCAGAACGTTGAAGCATATATGGATGATATCGTAGTCAAGTCTCGCAAAGGTTCCGACCTGTTGTCTGACTTGGCTGAAACATTCGCCAATTTGAGGAGGTATGATATTAAGTTAAATCCTACTAAGTGCACTTTCGGCGTTCCCGGTGGCAAATTACTCGGTTTTCTCGTTTCCGAAAAAGGAATCGACGTTAACCCTGAAAAGATCGGTGCCATCACCCGAATGAAAAGCCCTGAGCGTGTGCACGACGTCCAGAAGCTCACAGGTTGCTTGGCAGCATTGAGTCGATTCATTTCTCGTCTCGGTGAGAAGGCACTGCCTTTATACCGACTGATGAAGAAGTCTAATACATTTGAGTGGACTCCGGAAGCTGAAGCAGCGTTTGTCGACCTCAAAGCCCTGCTTTCCACCCAGCCGGTGCTTGCTGCTCCGCACAGCAAAGAGCCATTGCTATTGTACATCGCGGCCACTAATCAGGTCGTCAGTACAGTACTAGCTGTCGAGCGGGAAGAGGAAGGCAAGGCTTACAAAGTTCAACGCCCAGTCTACTATATTTCTGAAGTGTTGACTCCTTCGAAGCAAAGATATCCACATTACCAGAAGCTCGTATATGGTATATATCTGACTGCAAAGAAGGTGGCACACTACTTTCAGGATCACTCAATTTCAGTCGTCAGTGATGCTCCGTTATCTGAAATTCTCAATAATCGAGATGCGACTGGTCGAGTGGCCAAATGGGCTATTGAGCTCCTCTATCTTGATATCAAATTTGAAGCAAAGAAAGCAATCAAGTCTCAAGCTCTTGCTGATTTCCTCGCCGAGTGGATCGAGCAGCAGCAGCCAATCCAACTTCCCTCGGCACACTGGACCATGCTCTTTGATGGCTCGAAGATGCTGAATGGGTCTGGTGCTGGCGTAGTACTGGTGTCCCCAAAAGGCGATAAACTCAGTTATGTCTGACAGATTCACTTTGATTCCTCCAACAATGAAGCTGAATATGAAGCACTTTTGTATGGATTCGTATGGCCATTTCACTCGGCGTCCGGCGCCTGATGGTATTTGGCGACTCTGATTTGGTGGTCAATCAAGTGATGAAAGAGTGGGATGTCAGGAACCCCGCTATGACTGGATACTGCAATGCAGTAAGGAAACTTGAGAAGATTCGAAGGTTTGGAACTCCATCATGTTCCCCGAGTGAAGAATCAAGCAGCTGATGAGCTGGCAAAGATTGGATCCACTCGGAAACCTGTCCCCAGCAATGTGTTTCTTGAGCACATTCATTCTCCTTCG
Organism: Elymus sibiricus; assembly: GCA_039707655.1. Classification (NCBI taxonomy): domain Eukaryota; kingdom Viridiplantae; phylum Streptophyta; class Magnoliopsida; order Poales; family Poaceae; genus Elymus; species Elymus sibiricus. Next base: position 26,570,989 of record CM077675.1, read on the forward strand.
GTGCAGGAAGATCCCTTTACTGAAGAGCCCCCGCAAGCAAAAAGCGCCTCCGATCCGACTGAAGTCGATGTCCCAGCTGTCATTGATCTGGTCATGGAGATTTTGGTAATCACGCCCGACTGGACTGTACCATATATTGCGTACATTCTTAGGAGAGAACTCCCAGATGATGAAGATGAAGCTCGACAGATAGTCCGCAGATCCAAGGCTTTTACCGTTATGAAGGGACAACTCTACAGAGAATGTGTGACCGGCGTGGCTCAGCGGTGTATTTCTCCTGAAGAAGGTCGACTGATTTTGGAGGAGATTCACTCGGGAACTTGTGGTCATCATGCGTCCTCTAGGACAATTGTTGCCAAAGCTTACCGAGCTGGTTTCTTCTGGCCACGCGCCAACGAGATGGCTAAAGATATTGTCGATCATTGCGAAGGATGCCAGTTCTATTCGAACTTGTCACACAAACCTGCGTCTGCCTTGAAGACTATTCCACTCGTCTGGCCGTTTGCTGTGTGGGGGTTGGATATGGTTGGACCCCTTAGAACAGGTCAGAGTGGATTTACTCATTTACTAGTTGCAGTCGACAAGTTCACTAAGTGGATCGAAGCTAAACCCATCAAGAAGCTGAATGCCCGCACTGCTATCAAATTCATGAAAGAGATAACGTTCCGGTATGGAGTACCCCACAGTATCATTACAGACAATGGCTCTAACTTTGACTCGGAAGAGTTCAGGTACTTTTGCTCTTCTCAAGGCACTCGGGTGGATTACGCATCCATTGCGCATCCCCAGTCTAACGGTCAAGCTGAGCGAGCGAATGGCCTTATCCTCCAAGGATTGAAACCTCGGCTCATGCGAGATCTTGATCATGCTGCTGGAGCTTGGGTCACTGAATTACCGTCTGTTCTGTGGGGCTTGAGGACGAATCCCAACCGGTCGACTGGACGCACTCCTTTCTTCCTTGTGTATGGAGCTGAAGCCGTTTTGCCAAGTGACGTCCTTCACAATTCTCCTCGAGTGGATCTTTACTCTCAAGACGAAGCTGAGCAAGCAAGACAAGATGGGGTGGATCTCCTAGAGGAAGAGCGTGAGATGGCCCTGATCCGGTCAACTGCATATCAACAAGACCTTCGCCGCTTCCATGCGAGACATGTCAAGAGCCGTTCGTTCCACGAAGGTGATCTGGTGCTCCGAGTGGATCAGCAGCGACCTCATAAATTGGCCCCAGCATGGGAAGGCCCATTCGTCATCACCAAGGTGCTTAACAACGGAGCGTACCATCTTTTCAACTTGAAGAAGAATATTGACGAGCCACGCGCCTGGAACGCGGACTTGCTTCGACGTTTTTATTCTTGATAACTGAGTTGCTTTGATGTAATAAGAGTATGCCAGACAATGTTGTTTGTTAATTGATGACTTCCGCAGTCTATTGTCGATTCCGATCGCATAATTTTGCATTCAAAAATTACTCCGAGTGAAGAGCAATCCTCTCTCTCGGGGGCTTAGCTGCGAATCCATTTCGCCTAAGTTCAAAACCTTTCCGAGTGTATGACATTCAGTAAACTCGGAGACTTAGCTGCGAACCAGTCTTCGCCTAAGTACAAAAATTACTCCGAGTGAAGAGCGATCCTCTCTCTCGGGGGCTTAGCTGCGAATCCGTTTCGCCTAAGTTCAAAACCTTTCCGAGTGTATGACATTCAGTACACTCGGAGACTTAGCTGCGAACCAGTCTTCGCCTAAGTTCAAAAATTACTCTGAGTGAAGAGCGATCCTCTCTCTCGGGGGCTTAGCTGCGAATCCGTTTCGCCTAAGTTCAAAACCTTTCCGAGTGTATGACATTCAGTACACTCGGAGACTTAGCTGCGAACCAGTCTTCGCCTAAGTTCAAAAATTACTCTGAGTGAAGAGCGATCCTCTCTCTCAGGGGCTTAGCTGCGAATCCGTTTCGCCTAAGTTCAAAACCTTTCCGAGTGTATGACATTCAGTACACTCGGAGACTTAGCTGCGAACCAGTCTTCGCCTAAGTTCAAAAATTACTCCGAGTGAAGAGCGATCCTCTCTCTCGGGGGCTTAGCTGCGAATCCGTTTCGCCTAAGTTCAAAACCTTTCCGAGTGTATGACATTCAGTACACTCGGAGACTTAGCTGCGAACCAGTCTTCGCCTAAGTTCAAAAATTACTCCGAGTGAAGAGCGATCCTCTCTCTCGGGGGCTTAGCTGCGAATCCATTTCGCCTAAGTTCAAAACCTTTCCGAGTGTATGACAATCAGTACACTCGGAGACTTAGCTGCGAACCAGTCTTCGCCTAAGTTCAAAAATTACTCCGAGTGAAGAGCGATCCTCTCTCTCGGGGGCTTAGCTGCGAATCCGTTTCGCCTAAGTTCAAAACCTTTCCGAGTGTATGACATTCAGAACACTCGGAGACTTAGCTGCGAACCAGTCTTCGCCTAAGTTCAAAAATTACTCCGAGTGAAGAGCAATCCTCTCTCTCGGGGGCTTCGCTGCGAATCCGTTTCGCCTAAGTTCAAAACCTTTCCGAGTGTATGACATTCAGTACACTCGGAGACTTAGCTGCGAACCAGTCTTCGCCTAAGTTCAAAAACTTTTCTGAGTAAAGAGCAATTCTCTCACTCGGAGACTTAGCCACGAACCAGTATTCGCCTAAGCCCTAAATTCTTTCGAGTGCAGAACGCCCGTTTCATTCGAGAATTAAATAAATTCAGCCAAGCTAAATGTCGGAAAGCAAAGTGCGAGAAAGACTAGAATCTCTGGCGCAGCAAAAAACTTGTTCGCGCAAAGAGAAGTTCTCAGGCTTAAGGCCTGAACGAAGTTTACTCGGTTACACCAACACTCGGCATACCGAGGCAAATAAAGTTTTTACCGCAAGCAAAGTACCGATTCAAGCTCCAGTAGGACTTGAGGGCTCGACGAAGGTATCCAGGTCGATTCCGTCGGCGATCCGAGTGGCAGCTTCGATGAAAGTCTCCATGAAATCTTCAAATTTGAGTTTCTTCGTGTTGGTCACTCGGAGATCCTTCAGTTTGTCCTCTCTAGCCTCCTTGCAATGAACCCTGACGAGTGAAAGTGCCACGTCAGCACCACAGCGGGCAGCAGATTTCTTCCACGCCTGCACTCGACTGGGAATCTCATTGAGCTGAGTCATCATTGACTCAAGGTCAGTCTGGAGAGGATCTTCAGGCCACAGTTCCTTGTCAACCTTCTCGAATGCAGCCCTCAGCCGAGTGATAAATCCTTGGACGTTCTTAAGACGAGCTTCGAGATGAAACATATCCATGGCCACGGCGTCTCCGACGAGTGATTTTGTGGGGTCCAGATTGGGTTCGATCTCTTCAGTTTCTTTCTCAAAGTCTTGACAGAATTCTGCACGAAGAGAAAGCGAAAAGGTGATCACTATACCATTCTGGAAAAACCAAAGAAATTCATTCGACAGAAGAAGGTTACCTTCGAGCATGCTGAACATTTTCTTCGCGAAGTCTCCCAAGTGTTTCTCCAGAGCGGTCTTACTCTTGGTCTGCACTTCAAGTTTTTTGATCCATTCGGATCGTTCCTGCTTGAGTTTGGTGTTCTCTTCTTCCAGTCTACTGGCTGCCGCAAGTTTCTTCTCAGCAGCTTCAGTTTTCTCCTTCGCTTCCTTCTGAGCATCAGCAAGTGATTTGTCCTTGTCCTCGAGCGCCTTCTTCATAGTATCTAAAGAAATAGCATTGTTGAGGCGCGCTCGGAGACGACGGTTCTCATCACGTACGTCTGTTCGAGTGGATTCACTCGGTTCAAAGGATGGAAGATGAAGGTGATAATGCAATTGATCAATAAAGATTACCTCCCAAAGTCTTCAATTCGGTCTGTGCACGGTCCAGGTTGTTGTTCGTCAGCTCCAGACCCAGCAGAAGTCGATTCTTTTCCTTCTCCAGCTCGACGTACTTGGTCCCGAGCCCACAGGCTTTCTGAAATCGGCAAAGAAGGGGTTCAGTCGACATAAATATTTCTCTACTCCCGAGTGGAAAAGTTCAACTGCAGTCGACTGAAAGGCGGCCCGCCGCCCCACCCCACAACCCTATACAGCGTCATATCATGGTTGATGGAAATGATGTCCATGAAACCTGCAGAATGGTTCTTAAGTCTACTGCCCATCGTCAACGATCGACAGTAGCCTCGGGGACTACACCCAGTGGGTGCACTCAGCGTGCCCCCACTGGATACAAAAACACTCGACCAGGTCTGGCCTGTCAGAGTATAAAAGAAGAAAACAAGCAAACAAACATCGTCTATATCAGACCCCCGCCGAAGCAAGCACTCGACGGCGGTCTCGGGGACTACACCCAGTGGGTGCACTCAGCGTGCCCCCACTGGACCTACTTTTACTCGACAAGGTCTGTCCTGTCGAATGGAAATAACTTTCAAAACAACTTTAAGACCCCCGCCGATGCCTTCGTCATTCGACAGCGGTCTCGGGGACTACACCCAGTGGGTGCACTCAGCGTGCCCCCACTGGACCAGAAACTACCTGATCTACTTGCGAAGAAAACACCCACTGGGTGTAAAATCAAGACGGACAGGAATTCAATCGGAAATGAACTTACAATAGCACTTACTCGGACGTTGGCTTGAAGTGCTGAGCTGGCATCATAGGCTAACTTGCTGGCTTCATACGCCTCCTTTGTTCGCAGCATCATCTGCCCGGCCTGGATCATGGCTTCCTTGGCAGCTCCGGTTTGGTCCTCCGGGACGTGATACAAAGGGTATGCAGGCGTCGAGTGAGTTGGTGTAGTCACTGGAGATTGTCCAATAGGTGCTGAAGCCACCAGAGTAGAAGTTGCTGGCGGAGCACTCGACAGCGGAGTTACAAGGGTTGGAGGTGTCGCAGCAGTCGTCCCACGGGGCGTCTGGTCGGACGATGGTCTCCGAGTGCGTACGCGTGGAGCCTCCGGAAGCACAGCTTCATCCTCCGCTCCCCGCTGCGGCTCCTCATCATCTTCCAATTCGATGACTTCGTCAGCTGTCAGTCGGCAATTTTAATCAAGTCACTCGACAATTATTCTTCAACAAACAGAGTAGAGTGTGGAGTTGTTATACCTCGTTGGGAGGTGGCCGCATCAGGAGTGTCTACTTCCATATGGTCTCCATCATCCCGATGGGGCGACGTCACAGAGGTAGCAGCTCTGGCAGATAAATTTCACTCGGTCAGCATCAACATGAAGTTCTTCAACAGCAGAATAAGGAAAATAAACACTCACGTGGAGGCAACAGGCACGGTTATCTTGATTCGAGGCAGGGCCTTCCGAGGCTTTGGCGCGTCCGGCTTGAGCTGTTTCGCAGCCTTTTTAGTCGACCCCGATGTCGCGGCACGGTCACGCTTTGGGTTCCTTGTGCTTGACGCCACAGTTTTACTCGGGGCGACCTCTGGGTCGTTCTGCTGCTTGGTACGACACTCGGTGCACGAAGGGACCTGAGCCTCCACCTCATCTTCCTCCAGGTCATCGTCGCTGCTCTCGCTGTCGTCAGCATAATCGCCGTCTGCGCTGCCGTCGACGCTCCCTTCCTCTTCATCGGGATGTTCTCCATTGGGCACGGGCGAGTACATGTTCGTAAATTCGTGCAAGATACAAGCTTCAAATTCAGTCGACTGAAGATTCAGTTACTCGACAAAATATTAAAACAATCGACAGAGATATAACTCACCAAGTTCTTCGGTGGGTTCAAAGCGGAGAAAGGCGGAATTCGTTTGGATCCTTCTGGGTTATCACAGGCTCCAGTGATGCTCCTGAGCCACTGAGAAACAGTCTGATCGGAAACTTCCTCAGGATGAGTCCGAGTGGTATCCTCAGGGCCCGAATAATGCCACATGGTGTGATCCCGGGCTTGGAGAGGCTGGATTCGTCGACTAAGAAACGTTTCAAGGAGGTCCAAGCCAGTCACTCCGCCGCGGATCAGTTCAGATACAGCGTTCACTAGGACCCCTACCTGGATTTTCTCTACCTTTGTCACGAACAGCGGTTTGTGAGTGGTAGGTCGATCCAAGGTGAAAGGAGGAAGTCCAGTCGACATATTTGGTGACGCAACATCCTTGCAATAAAACCAGGTCGACTGCCAACCCCGAACAGAGTCGGGAAAGGTCATAGAGGGGAATGCACTCCTACCTCTCTTCTGGATCCCTAAGCCACCACACAGTTGGATCACATGGGTTTTGCTATCTTTGGGATTGGCTTTCTTGACGGCTTGGGATCTGACAGAGAATATGTGCTTGAACAAACCCCAATGTGGGGGACAGCCTAGGAAGCATTCGCACAAGGTTACGAAACAGGAAAGATAGGCAATCGCATTCGGAGGAAGGTGGTGGAGTTGCGCTCCAAAATAGTTCAAGAAAGCACGGATGAACGGGTGGGGTGGCATGGAGAAACCTCGCTCGATGTGGGTGAGAAGCAGAACTCGCTCACCGTCGCGTGGCTCCGGCTCGACCTCCCCCTTCGGCAACCTCCAGGAATCTGCAGCTATCAGCCCGTCGACGACGAGGTTGTTCACATCTTCCGCCGTGACCGTCGATTGGAGGAAATCCCCCTGGATCCACCCTGGCGGCACCGTCGACCGGGCGCCCGACGGCTTCTTCACCTTGGCTCCTCCCTTCTTGGTGCGCTCGAGCTTCTCCGTCTTGCTCTTCGTCATGGTGGCGGCGGTCAATGAAGCGGAGCAGGGCAGAAGAAGAGGAGGAGAAGAGTAGATTTGGGGGAAGAATACTGTACCAACACCGGCGTCGTCGCCTCTTATACCCGCTTGTGTGGACCACTGACCTGCGGGCCCACCGGATCTCTGGATATTCCGAATTCAGAGGAGGAGCGATACGTGGCGATATGGGCGGCGCGATAATCGAGGCGTCGTTCCTGCACTTGCCTTAGCAGTTACGCCATCTCCGCTCTGCGCGCTCTTATCCAAATTTCAAAACCCGTGAGATCCGGACCCGACGGAGCAAACCGTCACATCAGAAGATTCTGCAGATCACTCGAACCTGACTTCGAGCTCAGTTTCACTCGGACCAGTTTTCGAGTTCAGTTTTACTCGGACGCACTTCAAGACAGAATTGATCAGGGCGAACGATAAAGGTTCCAATCGACGCAGATTTCTGAGAAGCCTCAAAATGCACTCGGAATTTTTGTGTCTCGTCTGAACCTGCATTGACACCTTTTACACTCGAACCCCGATCCATTCGGGGGCTAATGATGGGGATATGTACCTAGGGTAGGGTCATAGGCCTGACCTACACGCCCTACCTAAGGACACTGCCCCAGAAAGCTTAAGGGCTACAAGGAAAACCTCCGACTGGAATCGTCAAGACTTACAAGTCACTCGACAATATACACTCGGAGGTACCTTTCACTCGGAAGGACTAGAAGACAGTCGACCACAGGAGTCCAGGAGTCACCCCAGGGAGGCTAACGGGCAAGCATTCATCAAGACCTTTAATAGCATTTATTGTGTACGTTACCAGTAACGTACACCTTTTATGACCACGATCTAACCCTTGGATGCCGGACACTTATGAGGGGCAGCGCACTCTATATAAGCCGCCCCTCCCCTCTGGCACAAGGGTTCGCACCCCCTGTAACAACACATATATTTCACTAGACAAGAAGCTCCCGAGCACCTGAGACGTAGGGCTGTTACCTCCACGAGAGGGGCCTGAACTCATACATTCTTGTGTACAATCTCGCCGTAGCTAGGACTCTGCCCTCTCCTTTCGTACCCCTACCTTCTACTGTCAGGCTTGTTCCCACGACAGCGGTAGTACCGCAGGTGCCCGCGGTAGTACCGCTCCAAGGAGCGGTAGTACCGCTGTCCTCAGCCCTGGTGCGTGCGCTTGCGGTAGTAGGCGCGGATGTAATTTTTTACATCCGCCCTCGAGCGGTAGTACCGTAATTTTGTCCGGTACTACCGCGCCGGACTTTTGCACAACTCCACCCTCAGCAGAGGTAGGCACGGAAGTAATTTTTTACTTCCGTGCATCTCCTGTGCCAGTTGATACCGACCTTGCGGTAGTACCGTATTGGCGCGCGGTAGTACCGCTCCGGCGGTTCTACCGCTCGTTGCCCAGTGCAATAGGTCTTCATCTGGCCACTACCGTGCGAGCGGTAGTACCGCACCCCACTGCGGTAGTACCGCAGCCTCTTGCGGTAGTACCGTGGCATTTATGCGGTAGTACCGCAATGCGCGGGCTGAGGGTGGGGATAACGGTTGGATCCTTCCCCCCCTATAAAAGGGGGTCTTCTTCCCCAATGCATCTTATCCTTTGAGCTCGTGTTCTTCCCCCATTGTTGACCTTCTTCGAGCTTACTAACTCTCAATCCCTCCAATGATTCTTGCTAGTTCTTGAGGGAAAAGAGAGAGGAGATCTAGATCCACATTTCCACCAATCACTTTCTCCTCTAAGTGAGGGGAACCCCTTGGATCTAGATCTTGGAGTTCGTCGTGTTCTTCTTCGTTCTTCCTCTCATTTTCCTCCCTAGCATTAGTTGCTTTGGTGGGATTTGGGAGAGAAGGACTTGGGCACTCTGTGTGCCCTTGCCATTGCATTTGGTGCATAGGTTTGAGTTCTCCACGGTGATACGTGGAAGTGAGAAGTTGAGAAGCTTATTACTCTTGGGTGTTTGAGCACCCTAGAGCTTGTTCCTCTTGGGTGCTTTGGCGCCCTAGACGGTTGGTGGTGCCTCGGAGCTCAATCATTGTGGTGCAAAGCTCCGGGCAAGCGTCGGGGTCTCCAATTAGGTTGTGGAGATTGCCCCGAGCATTTGAGGTCACCTCGGAGCCACAGTCCATTGTGGTGAAGCTTCGTGGTGTCGTTGGGAGCCTCCAATTAAGTTGTGGAGATTGCCCCAACCTAGTTTGTACGGGTTCGGTGACCGCCCTCAAGGGTCCCTTAGTGGAATCACGACATCTTGCATTGTGCGAGGGCGTGAGGAGATTACGGTGGCCTTAGTGGCATCTTGGGGAGCATTGTGCCTCCACACCGCTCCGAATGGAGATTAGCATCCGCAAGGGTGTGAACTTCGGGATACATCGTCGTCTCCGCGTGCCTCAGTTATCTCTTACCCGAGCCCTTTACTTATGCACTTTACTTTGTGATAGCCATATTGTTTCTTGCTATATATCTTGCTATCACTTAGTTGTTTATCTTGCTTAGCATAAGTTGTTGGTGCACATAGGTGAGCCTAGTTGTTTTAGGTTTTGTGCTTGACTTATTAAACGTTAGTTGTATTCCGCATTTGTTCAAGCCTAAACCGTAATTATTTTAAAGCGCCTATTCACCCCCCCTCTAGGCGACATCCACGTCCTTTCACGCGGGCCTTGAGCTGGAACTGGTGCCAGGAGCTTCGGCGTTTGGCTGCGCATGTGGATTGTTGAGAGCTCCAGCAGCGGCTCCCATACCACCAGCTGCAGCTGCTCTGTCGTGGAAAAGCGGCCAGGCAGGCGCAACTCCGAGAAGGCCTGTCCACCGCCTGCCTGTAAGAGAGGATCAGAGACGGCTCGGATCGGACCCGCATCAGCCTCGCCATCATCCTGTCCTCCTTGCTTGATGATTAGCACGAGAGGGAGCAGATCCACCCTTGTACTAACTAAATCCATGGATATATCTCAGAAAAACAATGATTCGATCTGGATCTCGACTACCCGATTGAAGAAAGGCACCGGCAGATTATGGACTTGAGGCGGAGAGCGGTGGATTGGGAACCGCAATAGGGAGTCAGGATGGAGAAACAGAGGGAGAGGATTAAGAATTGGAGAGAAAGGGGAAAGGAATTGGAAGAAGGAGGATCAGAAGGAGTGGGGAATCGGGAGAGAAGTCAAGAACGGCAACACGCCAGTCTAGAAAGTCCTTAGGTGGGCGTCGCTTCCCGTCTAACATACGCATTAAATAACACCACTTACTCAGCATGGAATACCGGGTCCATCTCATATCTCATAGCCGGTGGATAGGATGACATAGACGGGCTGTAAGACTTAAAATAATATATTTGTGATAAGTCAGAAGAGAGAGAAGAGGAGAGAGAGGAGAAGCGGGCTACAAACTAACAGCCGGCTGTAACACGTGCTCGTAGGCACTTTGTGAGAGAGAATGGTGGGCCTTGTATCAATAAAATAGTACTTATTTACATCTACCTATTGTACTTGCCGGCTATAAGCTTGGCTATAGATGACGTGTCAACATCATATAGCCAGCAGCTAGCTATACTATTAACCATGCTCTCATGATACCGTGACCACGCCAGAGAATTTTCGGCACTATCTCTGGGTAATACCCCTAAGCCCGTGCTTGGAATGAATGTATTTTAATACAGAGGTGTATAACTTACACGTGCAACTTACTGGCCGCTGTGCAAATTCAACCCGGAAGTGAAACGACGAACCGAGGCGTGTATATTTTCTACAAGCGTATTTGAAAGAGAAACGGTGATCCATGTAAAACTTAGGGTTGTGAGAAACTAAACGACACCCTAATACGGGTGTGGCTCTTTATATATATAGGGATACACCACGTGTACAATTACAATATACAGTTACGTACAGAAGCTCTATGTAAATATACAGTCTAACACCCTCCCTCAATCTTAACTGTGGCATGAAGTACAAAGCAAGTTAAGATTGTGTCTACAACCTTCAAACCGAGGCTGTGGAAATGGCTTCGTGAAGATGTCAGCAAGTTGATCTTTGGAGGAGATAAACTTGATATGGAAAAGCTTCTGTGCAACACGTTCCCTCACAAAATGGTAGTCAACTTCGATGTGCTTGGTGCGAGCATGAAAAACTGGATTGGATGACAAATATGTTGCACCAATATTATCACACCAAAGGACTGGTGGGTGATCTTGAGAGACCCCCAACTCTCTCAACAAAGACTGTAACCAGATAAGCTCAGCTGTGACATTGGCAACTGCTTTATACTCTGCTTCAGTGCTACTCCGAGAGACCGTGGGCTGCTTGCGCGCACTCTAGGCGATCAAGTTAGGACCAAAGAAGACATCATAGCCCCCCGTTGATCGCCGGTCATCAAGACTCCCAGCCCAATCAGCATCAGAAAACGCCGAGAGAGCACACGACGAGGCAGAATGAAGATGCAAGCCATACGAAACAGTATGTGAGAGATAACGCATGATACGCTTCACAGCCGACCAATGTGAAGTCCGAGGAGCATGAAGGTACTGACACACACGGTTGACCGCATAGGAGATGTATGGTCATGTGATAGTGAAATACTGTAGGACACCAACAATGCTGCGATACTTAGTAGCATCATCTGAAGAAAGCAAAGTACCATCCAGAGCCGATAACCGATCCGTCGCAGACATAGGAGTGGTGGCATGCTTGCATTGCAACATACCGGCACGTCGTAGCAAGTCCAGTGAATAATTATGCTGAGTGCGAGTCAAGCCAGCAGATGACCGTGAGACGTCCAGGCCAAGGAAGTAATGCAGAGGACCCAAATCTTTGACAGCAAAGTGACCACCCAGAGCAGACAACAGACGATCAGCAGCCGTCACTGAGGAGCTGATGAGAATAATACCATCAACATAAACCAGTAGATACATAGTAACCTCAGGACGGTGGAACAAGAAGAGGGATGTGTCGGCAGTGGAGGGAACAAATCCATGACGTCGAAGGACCGAACCAAGTCGGGCGTGTCATGCTCGAGGAGCCTGCTTAAGTCCATAGAGTGCCTTAACAAGACGACACAAATGATGTGGACGAGCAGGATCAACAAACCCTGGAGGTTGTCGCATGTAAACCTCTTCCTCCAAGACCCCATGAAGAAAAGCATTCTAAACATCAAGCTGACGCAGAGACCATCCCTTGGAAACAACCAAGGACAGAAGCAGACGATTAGTGGTAGGTTTGACAACCGGACCGAAGGTATCCTCGTAATCAAGACCATACCTTTGCTTGAAACCCTTAGCGACAAGTCGTGCCTTGTATCTCTCAATAGAACCATTAGCATGCTTCTTTACCTTAAACACCCACTTGGAGTCAATAATATTGACACCAGACACAGGAGGAACCAGGCGCCAAGTGTCATTTCTCTGGAGAGTCTGAAACTCCTCCTCCATGGCAGTACGCCAGTGGGGGATCCGAAGAGCCGCCTGGAAGTGGCGAGGCTCAGAAGTGGGATCACCATCTGCCTGTGCCACACACGCCGCAATCCATGCAACCATGCCGTCAGTGCGCTCCTTTGGCCGAACGATACCACTCTGACTCCGCGTATGAGGACGCAGAACAGCGGTAGGTAGAGGAGGTGGACCCGGCGACGAAGTCGATGAAGGTGTCGACGACGATGGGGAAGAAGCAGCCGCGTCAGGCGACATGTCAGACGCGCCCGATGCGTCCGAGCCAGGCAACCGGTCTGGAGAGGATGGCCCAGGCAAGGCCGAAGAGGAGGGCAGCTCAGCCGGCTCGGCCTGCTCCAGCGTCGGGCCAAGAGAGGAGGCCAGCTCAGCCGACTCGGCCTGCTCCAGCGTCGGGCCAGAAGAGGAGGCCAGCTCAGCCGGCTCGGCCTGCTCCAGCATCGGGGCAGGTGACACGGTCACGGCGCGGTCAGGGGTGCATGCCCCATGCGCCCGATCGACGACCTGTGCGCGGGGAGACGGCTACTCGTCCAGAAGCTCAAGACGCGCACCTCGTCCAGTACCTGCACCATGATTAGGTAGCAACAAGGGGGTATCTGCAGCATCTACAAATTGACCAGGCAAGGGTAAGACAATTTTCTCAGGTTCAGCAGGAGCAGTGGGAGCGACCGGAAGTGCGGAAAAGGGAAAAATATTCTCATCAAAGACCACGTCACGAGAAATGTAGACGCCGTTAGAGGGAACATGAAGACACTTGTACCCTTTGTGGAGAGAACTATAACCAAGAAAAACGCATTGTTTAGACCGAAACTCCAACTTGCGGTTGTTATATGGACGAAGATGTGGCCAACACGCACACCCAAAAACCTTGAGAAAAGTATAATCAGGAACTTCATTCAGCAAGAGTTCAAGTGGTTTTTTCATCTGAAGGAGTCGTGTAGGAAGCCTGTTAATAAGAAAACAGGCGGTGGAAAAAGCGTCACTCCAAAACCGGAAAGGAACAGAGGCATGAGCAAGCAAGGTGAGACCTGTCTCAACTATATGACGATGCTTACGCTCAGCTACACCATTTTGCTGATGTGTATGAGGACATGAAACACGATGCGTAATTCCAAGTGTACTAAAGAAAGCATTGAGGTTGTGATACTCACCCCCCCAATCAGACTGTACATGAATTATCTTATGGTCGAGGAGACGCTCAACATGTGTTTGGAATTGCAAGAAAACATTAAACACATCAGACTTGCGCTTGAGAAGATAAAGCCAAATGAAACGACTGTAAGCATCAATAAAACTGACATAGTAATTATGACCACTAACAGAGGTTTGGGCATGGCCCCATACATCGGAAAACACAATCTCAAGCGGTTTGGTGACTACACGACTTGACTCAGAAAAAGGAAGCTGATGACTCTTGCTTTGCTGACAGGCATCACAAACTGCAGCAACATCTTTATTTGACACAACTGGAAGCTCATAACGATGAAGAACATGGCTGACAATGGGATTGGCAGGATGACCAAGGCGCGCATGCCAATGCGACGGAGACACACGAACACCGCTGAAAGCAGAAGGAGCTGGCAGCACATCAAGTGCATAAAGACCATGGCGTAGTCGACCTCTAAGAAGTATGTCCCGCGTGTCCCGGTCCTTAACAAGAAAATGAAACGGGTGAAACTCAGCAAGGACATCATTATCACGAGTAAGTTTGGGAACAGACAACAAACTACGTGAAATAGAGGGAACTCTAAGGACATTAAGGAGGCGTAATTGTTTGGATCTACGAGTAAGAAGGGATGCCTGACCAATATGTGAGATGTGCATACCTTCTCCATTAGCAGTGTGAACCTGATCATGTCCACGGTATGGCTCCTGTGTAGAAAGCTTGACCATATCACTCGTCAGGTGATTGGTAGCTCCCGTATCCATGTACCAAGATGCATCAACTGGATAGGAAGGAGTATGTCCCTGTCCATGACTCGCCAGAGCAGCCTGCTTCTCATTCTCCTTGCCATTGTTTTTGACGCCCAGGAAATCTTTCTTGAAGCGGCGATGACAACGGGAAGCAAGATGACCATCAAGACCACAGAGCTGGCAAGGAACCTGAGCTCCACACGAAGGACAGCAGGCACGGACGCGACCGCCAGCGGAGGTAGTGGTGTTCCGCTGGTTGGGCGCGGCCGGCGGCTTGCCACCGGGTGGCGGTGTGTAGGGCTTGCCCTTTGCACGTGTTGCAGCGTTGGCGGAGGGGAAACTCGGCGCAAAGCAGCGAGCCTGGATGTGCTGCTCCGTGGGGAGGAGACGCACATACAACTCACACAGCTGGATGGGAGTGTCACGACCATTGATATTCTTCACCAAATTATCATAGTCGTCACCCAGCCCATTGAGCACATAAGATGTGAACTCCTCCGGTCCAAGAGCCTTGCCAATGGAGGCAAGTGTGTCTGCCATACCCGTCACTTTGTTGAAGTAGTTTGTGACGGTGAGATCATTAAGCTTCACCTCCCCAAGCGCAGTGCGAATAGCATGGGCACGCGCCTGGGACTGCGAAGCGAAACTGGTATGAAGGGCCGTCCACGCGTCCCGAGACGTAGCGGCAAAGATGACCAGCGACGAGACACCCTCTGTGAGAGAGGACTGTAGAGCGGAGAGGATGGCTTGATCCTGCGCTACCCAAGCATGATACGCCGGATGATGCGGCGGAGGACACGGCAGGGTGCCGTCAACATAGCCCTACAGATAGCGGCTGCGAAGCAGCGGCAGTACTTGGGCACGCCACGACAGGTAGTTATCCGTCGTAAGCTTCACCAGGATGAGGTGCGCAAAGTAAAACGGCGCAGTCGCGATGGCATGATCCGAAGGCAGCGGCGGCGCATAGAAGCCGGGGGAGAAGACCACCCCCGGTTGAGCCGAAGAGGGCACCAACTCCATCGAGGAACCACCGTAGGGCGCCCCATACAACGAAGGGACGCCATAGGGCGTCGGCGGCGCAGCTAGGGCACCATGCGGCGTCGGGTAAGACAGCCACGGGTGGCCCGTAGCAGCGCCATGGGCTGGCGGGTGGGACGGCGCACCGTGGGAGGCCGTCGGAGCGGCTAGATTGCCGTAGGAGGCCACCGGCGCGTCGGGGGAGCCGTAGGGTTGGTGATACCCCGGCCAGTGGCCGGCGGCGGGAGGCCCGTAGCCCAGCGGCGGCACCGGGCCGAAGCTACGAGGCAGAGACGGCGTGGCATCGCCCGGACCCAGCGATGCCGAGCCATGTAGAGGAGCGCCGGGGGCCGAAGCGGCGGCAGCCGTGGAAGAGCCAGCCACGGCGGCAAGCGGGTGTGACGACAGAAACGGGGAGGCAGCGGTGGCCTAGGCAGGAGCGGGCGCAGAAGCCATCACGGCGGCAGGAGCGATCGCGGCGGCGACAATCGGGGCAGGTGCGGAAGCGATCGTAACCTAAACTGATACCATGTAAAACTTAGGGTTGTGAGAAACTGCACGACACCCTAATACGGGTGTGGCTCTTTATATATATAGGGGTACACCACGTGTACAATTACAATATACAGTTACGTACGGAAGCTCTATGTAAATATACAGTCTAACAATCCAAACAAGGCATAAGGCTCCGCTTGGATTGTCGTTTGAACCCTGAATACCCCCGTAAAACTTTTACACGCCTCCAGGCGTTGTTTCTTTTCCTGGCGGAAATCAAGCTGCTGCCGGTATTTTACATGTGTAAACTAAATCCGAAGGTAAAGTTTTACACCGATTCCAAGCAGGCCCTAAAAAATATCTCTGGGAAATTTGTTTTTCTATTTACCTTTGGTTTTCGTTTTTATTTTTTAGGAGAAACATTTTTTTAATGAAAAGTTACAGAAATTTGAGGACAGTTTTTAGTGAAAGGTTATTTTTTTTAAAAAAAAAGAACTTTTGTGAATTGATTTTTTTTCAACATTTCCAAAACCTTTAAATAATTCCAAACAATTTCTTCAAATTTTAAACCTTTTCTAAAAAATATCAATATTTTCTGATTTTTGTTGGAAAACTTGAAAAGAAAAATATAAGAAAAACCAGAAAAAAAAATAAAAAAATTGTACGGGAACTTGATGCAATGAGACGGGAATTCAGGATCATATTTAAGTGCCGGACACCCATTTACATACAACACCAGGCCCAAGAAATCCAATAACATGGCTAATCAGGAACGGCCTCCACATGGCTCAATTGGTCAAATCATGACAGCAGAAAGTGGTCTCCTTTCTTTGTGGCTTTACATGGGAAAAACAATGTTGGTTAGTGCTTTACTACTTTCTGAGTCTAACTTCCCAATACAAAAAGACTAGAAGATCTTCTAAAAACGATAATTTAATCAGCGAATTTTGTTAGCATCTGACTAATGCTAGCGACGAGACCGACGGGCACTAGTCTCCCAAATGTGTTAGGGTTAGCATCCAAGCTGTGCTAGATTGCAGTGGGCACCAGGCTAATCATACCAGTTAGTTAAAGTTCTCTTTTTACAAGATGCTCTGAGATATACAATCATTAAAAAAATCCTTCTTCTTTTTCTTCTCCAGAAAAAGAAATGCAAAAGGCAAATCTCTCCTTTTTTTTTTCTTTGACAAAACTTCTTATTACAAGATGCACTGACATATGCAAACATTTTATGCTCACAAAATGCAAATGACAAGTTTCTCCTTTTCTTTTTTGACACACAACTTTTTTGTGTCAGGTTAAAGGCAGCTTTTATCAGCATGGAGGAGAGTCAGCACTTTGCTCAGCCATAGGCCTATGCCAAAAGCCAGTGCCTTCTCTTTTCCTCTGCTTCTTAATGTGCTTTTGCTTAGGGCTTGTACTTTGATTGGGACAATACCCTACTGTTCACCATCTAACTGTCCTTGCAGGCAGCTAAAGCCTAATAGGATATGGCTGCAGATGTGGCTTAGATTGTGATCTGCATGCAAATCAGTCGATAAAGATTCATTTTGCTTTGCACTCTCAGTAATTCCTGAACAATGTTGGTTTGCTAACTGTATGTGATCCAGTAAGTTACCTGAACATGGATGCTATTCTCCAGGTGGGCATAATTCTCAGCATCTTGTCCGGATCCAGTACCCCTGCAGTAGGAAACAAGCGGCGGTAACATCGTTACCGCTGAAAGTGACGAGTGGGCAGGTGCTCGCTGCACAATGTGCGCAGGCAAAACCTCAGGGAATTTTATGTCACCGCACCGGTCCGGATCTACTACCTGTTGTCGGGGACGGAGATTTTTCTTATCGCTGCGTCTAGGAGCTAGCCTCGCATTGCTGGCCGTTTCCTGATCTATGCAGTTGCGGCAAAGTGTAGTTCCACCATGGGCGCCAATGCCGCATCATACCGACAACCCGCTTTCGCCGTTCCTCTTCGCAACTGGGAGCTGCTCGTCTCTCAGCCTTGCCAATTCCACTAACAACTCACCATCCTGCTTTCCTCTGGGTTGGATTGGATGGGACAGCACCGCCTTTTTCTGCACAACTGAATAGTTCTGCATCCTTACCATGATAAGAATAGGGTCAAGTTTGTAGCCCAAACAAGAGCTTGCCAAACTCACCAAAGTGTGCAAATAGTGGAATCTTTTCCACTGTCAATGCCAACTCAGCAATGGAGGAGATGCTTCAACCAGTCAAAATATCTTGTCAGCAGCTTCTCATGGCACTGAAGAAAAAAGAACATGTCAAGATGGACCGTTTCATGTCAATAACTAATCGCATTATGTGTTATCACTAGCACCTTTTTCTGGAGGGTAAAAGGGTCATTGCTGCGTATCCTCCGTGACATCTCTTTAATTTGCAGAAGGATCTCCGTCTGGTAAAATATGCCTATAAGTAGTCCATGACAAGAGGATCATCATGGCAGAACAAGTGAAGGAGTGTCAAAGATTCATCATCAGTGCAATGTGGGCGATGGCGCGCATCGATGAGTGGAAACCGGTGATCGCAATGCTGGTCTTCGACCTCATCTCTGCCGTAACAACGGCCCTGATCAAGAAGGCGCTCGAGGAAGGGCTCGACCGTCTAGTACTCATCACGCTGCGTCAACTGGTGGCCACGGTCTTCCTTTCTCCGATCGCATTTTTCAAAGAACGGTACATAAATTTTGATGCACAGAAGGTGACCAGAGTTCAGAACTTATGCTAGAATATGATGCCACTGTCGTTTTTTCTTTCAGGAACACAAGGCCTAAGCTCACACTGGAGATTCTCGTGTACCTCTTCTTCAGCGCAGCGTTAGGGTACGGTTGGCAAGCATACCATCACAACAATCACTTCCTCATATTAGTACAGCGACCCCGCTAATGTTCTTCCCGATATGATTCTGCTTGATTCATCACTGACTTTTCCACATATTTTAGCGCCGCGCTCTCTCAATATACCTTCTTCTACGGGTTGCAGTACACAACAGCAACGTTCGCCATAACTTTCACCAATCTGGCTCCTGTGCTGACTTTCCTCATCGCAGTCTTGCTCAGGTGTGTGTGTGTGTGTGTGTGTGTGTGTGCCAATTTTCAAATTTACCTGGTACCTTCTTCCTAATATCTGAAACCCTCTGGGAATACTACCCATCATGGATGTAGGGTGGAGTCACTGAACATGAAGAACAAGGCAGGAGCTGCGAAGATCATCGGAACACTCATGTCGTTCGCCGGCGTCATGCTCCTGACCCTCTACAAGGGTGTGGCCTTGACACACCAAGCAGAGCCTTCAGGCCAGCCTGCAGAATCAGCAGCAGCTGCAGAATCTGGCAAGAAGAGCTGGACCCTGGGCACCCTAGCATTACTGGCAAACTGCCTGTGCTTCTCCTTTTGGCTCCTGCTGCAGTCCAAGCTGACCAAGAAGTACCCAGCACTCTACTCCAGCACTGCGTACATGTTCCTCATCAGCTCCCTGCAAGGCGGGGGCCTGACGGCTGCGATACAGCGGCGGGCATCGGTGTGGGTCCTCACAAGGCCAGTGGAGATTGTTACAGTGCTATACACAGTAAGATCTTTTCTGCAGTTTATACCGAAAAAAAGAGTTAAGAGAACTCTGTAGAGAATTGACTGAACCAAAGAACACTTGTTTCATGCTATGTTGCAGGGAATCTTGGGTTCTGGAGTGGGATATGTACTGATGACATGGTGTGTGGAGAAGAGAGGGCCAGTGTTCACTTCAGCCTTCATCCCCATCATCCAGATCATGGTGGCCATAATTGATTTCTTCTTTCTCCATGAGAACATCTACCTTGGAAGGTAAGCCTGACTTGCCTCGGATATTAAATCAGTACTGTAGCATGATCATTCATTCATTTCCCATATTGAAATAAATGATGCTTAAATCTTTTCGGTTTATGAGTGAGTTTATCCACTTCTGCACTTGTAGAACTGCAATGGCTGGTCCAAACGGCATCACCTTTTGTATTTTTTGTTTTGCCCTTGCAGTGTGCTGGGATCCATACTGATGATCATGGGCCTCTATATTCTGCTGTGGGGAAAGAGCAGGGATGCCTCGGCGACGGTACCATCTGTCAAAGAAGAGGTAGAGGATAAGGAGAAGCAAATCAAATCATGAGGACCAAAGCTATGGAACTCTCAGGCTGTAAAACTATGGCATATATTCCTCCTTAGTTTCCTACACCTACGTAGTTTCACCAGGAGGAACAGTATATGGTACTATTAGGCATTAGCAATGCAGTTGTCGTATGCGTTTTTGCTCGCACAACGAGACGATATGCCGGGCTAACTTCTGCAGTTATATGCCTAAATGTAGCCCAAATTCTTCAGGTGATAAAGAGCGGTGGGCATAGGTTACCCATATCTCGGTACATTAGAAGGTCACATCTGTCACATTGAGCATGGAAAGAAATAAGAGAAAAGAAAAGAAAAATATTCTCCGCACGATTTTTGTACGACCACCCCACGGCCCTGTGGGGGCGGGTAATATGGAATCGATGCTTTGCGATTTGATTTGGACTTAAAGAAACATTTTGCTCATCAAAGAAGAGACAGTGGGCATTGGATCTTAGAACTTTCTCACGGGAAGGTGTTCCCCTAAATTGTTCCTTGTAGGTCCTAAATCGGGCTCATGCCAAAATTTTCAGTGCTAAGACAGCATCCAATGCCCTACAGTGTAGAAGAAAGCCATGCAGGAAGGATCACAAGCTATATTTTGCTTGCCACAAACTGAAAAAAAGGGACGCAGAGCCTTACTTTGCACTGTGCAATAAAGAGGCAGCTATTCGATTCAGCCAGGTGCGCAATTTGCTCGATACGGCAAATTTTCCACAATTATTCATCAGACATTAGGAGAACAAG
This sequence comes from Elymus sibiricus, assembly GCA_039707655.1. Taxonomy (NCBI): domain Eukaryota; kingdom Viridiplantae; phylum Streptophyta; class Magnoliopsida; order Poales; family Poaceae; genus Elymus; species Elymus sibiricus. Next base: position 26,591,426 of record CM077675.1, read on the forward strand.
CAATGTCCTCCTCTCCCCCGGGCCATGTTTTAGCTCTCGGTCACGTGTGCGAAAACGAAACCGCGAGTCGGAAACATCCTTTAGATGCCATTTTCTGGACCTTCGGCTGTCACCGCCCCTATAAAACCATGGCATAACCAGAAACAAATTGCCCATCAGGTCATCGAGGCGGACGGACTGAAAATGTGGAGTGCAGGATGCGTGGAGCAGTGGATGCCGACGGCGGCGATGGTGGCGACGAACGTCGTGATCGCCGTCATGACCGCGCTGCTCAAGCAGGCGCTGAACCAGGGGATGAACCGACTGGTCCTCATCACTTTCAGGCAGATGCTGGCCACTGTATTCCTTGGCCCCATTGCCTACTTCAAGGAAAGGTATCATCATCACTATTATGATCAAAAGCAAAGGCAAACAGATCATGGTGATAAAAGCAGCTGCTGGTAGTAGCACCAGTAGTTCGTCGTTGGTATTTCACTGTCGCCGATCATGTGCTTGCACTGGCCTTTCCTCCTTTCAGGAAGACAAGACCAAAGATCACTGCTGAAATCTTTGCTTACCTGTTCCTTAGTGGAATCCTCGGCCCGGTGCTGCTTCAGTACACGCTCTTCGTCGGGTTGGAGTACACGACCGCAACATTTGCTGCGACTTTCGGCAATCTGCTCCCGGTGGTTACCTTCCTGATATCACTCTTTTTCGGGTAAATGTTCATTCTCTTTCCTGTGGCAAAAAGTTGTTGTCTGTGAAAAGAAGGTCTCTTCCATGTAGTAGGTCAAGTTGCAAAGTTTCATGTACAAGGGTGTAGCACCACTATATGTTTGAATTGATTCTGCTTGAACACTTTAATACAGTTTCCATTAATTTAATTAGGAGTAGTACAATAGCAGCTTGAAATGTACCAAGGCCCTAATAGCTAGTTTGATTCTGCGCTTAAACTTTTTAATCTGATTTCATCAAATCTAGCACATAATAGCATCTTGAACTGAACCAACAGCAAAAGAAAAAGACTTCTACTTTACGGACCACATCGATCAATCAGCGTATCCTATGAACATAAATTTAACACATGATTTCCTAAACAATGTGAATCAGAATCAAACACTTGTTCATAAGCTAATTTGCATTGCACACTCATGAGCCACGATTTATAAAAACAATTAAGAGAACACCAGACAGATTCAGATGAATTTCATCCATAATCTGTGCTAGCCTGCTAGGTATGAGGCGCTGGAGATTCGGAGCAAGTCCGGGAGCGCCAAGATCTCCGGCACGCTGCTCTCCCTCACGGGGGCCATGATGCTCACCTTCTACAAGGGCGCGTCCCTCACCCACCACATCCACCACCTAGCTCCGTCGTCGTCGTCAGCCGGTGCCCCGGCGTCGTCGGCGGCGGCCGGCGTCGCGGAGCAGCACCGGAGCGCGGTGCGGTGGGTGCTGGGGTCGGCGTCGATGCTAGCGAACGTGGTGGGGTTCGCGGGTTGGCTGCTGCTGCAGCGGCGGCTCACGCGCCTGTACCCGGCCGTGTACTCGGCCACGGCGCTCATGTCGCTGCTCAGCTTCGTGCAGGCGGCGGCGCTGGCGCTGTCCACGCAGTGGGGCGCCGGCCTCGCCGCCTGGCGGCTCCGCGGCACCGTCGAGATCGCCGCCGTCGTCTACTGCGTACGTGCGCCAGATCCGTCGACTCCTGACGATTAAAGATGCAAGAATTTGATTGGGGATTTGGTTGGCAGGGGGTGGTGGCGTCCGGGGCCGGGTACCTGCTGCTGACCTACTGCGTGGAGAAGCGGGGGCCGGTGTTCACCGCCGCCTTCAGCCCGCTTGCGCAGATGTTCGTCGCCGGCATCGACCTCTGCGTCCTCCACGAGCCGCTCTACCTCGGCAGGTCGGCCCGCCATTAAACTGAACCCACTCTCTGAACACTGTTGCTGTTTTTCGTCAGACTTCTGTGTCCAAACTGCATCAGGCAGTGAACTCATTCAGTGTCGATTGATCTGATGATGACATGATGTTTGCAGCGTGCTGGGGTCGGTGCTGGTGATCCTGGGCCTCTACCTCGTGCTGTGGGGCAAGAGGGAGGAAGCCGCCGTCGCCGCTGCCGCCGCTCCGGCGAAGACGACGGAAGCAGCAGCTGCCGGCCACGGAGACGTGGCGGAGCAGCAGGAGAGAGTGTGACTCTTCTGATCCGAAGCCTGAACCTCAGCAAGACACACGCATTTGAAGTTTTGAACTAGAGAATATCTGATGGACTGAAGCTACTAATCAACACTGTACCGTAGGAAATTTGGGTGAGAATAGTTGTGATGTTGTGGCCAGTGATCTTCACATGACAGTGAAGATGGAGATGAAGAATGAGATGTTGGTTGATTGGTTTCACTCAAATCCATCTATAATTAGGAGCCCTGATTTAGCCGTTCACTGTGTGTCGTTCGTTCGTGACAGAATTAGCAATGGCCGATCTCCGGCTTGGGGCATGGCCGACACCTGTGTCGTCTGTCGTTTCGTCCTCCATTGACGGGCCCTGACCCAACGTACTAGCTCATACATAAATACCCATGGCGCACAGACACGCTCCTGAACAATCGAGGTAGCATGGCCATCAAGCAAGGAGGACGCGGCTACACCACGTCCATGGCGCTCGTGCTCACCGTCGCCGTGGCGGTCCTCTTCATGGCCGCGGCGCCGCGCACGGCCCAGGCGGCGGTGAGGATGGCGTCGGCGGGGATCGAGGAGGCGTGCCGGGGCGCGGCGGAGCGGGACACGGCGGTGGACTACGCGCACTGCGTGGCGTCCCTGTCGAACGACCGGGAGGGCCGGGACGCGGCGGACATGCACGCGCTGGCGGCAGCGGCGACGCGGATGGCGGTGGAGCACGCGGCGGCCACGGAGGCGCGGATGGAGGGGCTGGGCGAGGCGGAGGGCAGCCCGCGCGCGCGCGCCAGGCTCGGGCGCTGCACGGAGCTCTACGGCGCCGCCGCCGACGTGCTCCGGGACGCGCTCGACAACATCCGCGCGCGCGTGTACGGGCGCGCCGTGGAGCAGATCGCGGCGGCGCTGGGCGCCGCCGAGCGGTGCGAGGACGCGTGGAAGGGCGAGGAGGAGGCGCAGGGAGGCGGAGGCGGCGTCCCCGCCGCCGGGCACGACAAGGAGTACGGCCGCCTCGCCGTCGTCGCGCTCGGCCTCACCAGCGGCATCGCCTGACCGTCTATCGGCCGCTTTGCCACGTGCAAGACAAATGCGTGCTCGACTCACGTAAATAAAACGAAATGGGATTATAATGAACAAATAAACACTCTTTTCTCAACACGACTACATAAAATAGTTTGATATGTGCAATGTTTTTACGTTGAGTGTTATCAATGGAAGCCGAGTGTGATAATAAAATGTACTGCACTAACATGTAGCCATGTGGTCTTTAAGAAAAATCGATACGATTAATGTCTGCTAGGTCTCAATGTTCAGGGCCGTTCGATGCCTCCGCTATGAGGCTCGTGTATACACAGGGATAGGATCCGTAAACTAGTAGTGAATCTAAGACACCTTAAGTGTGATATTCCCTCCGTCTGATAATGTGAGACGTTTTTAACTCTAGTGTAGTGTCAAAAAACGAAAACCGTATTAACTACATTATGGGACGAAGGGTATACTTTTTGACGAAATAAAGCCCTGCCACCGATTAAAAGAATTGAATACAACATTTACGAGGAGCATATTGTAGCAAACACGTGCCACTCAACCATGCAGGGAGAGGGCACGTGGAGGGCCACGAGTCTAGCAAACGTTGGGAGAGCCGACCAACGCTACTCCACCTCGAAGCCTTGCCGCCGACAATCACCATCAAGCGGCCGGACATCGATGATGAAGATGATGACTAACAACCTAAAGGAGGACGAAGATGACTTCGTCAAGCAGCCTCTTGAGACACATGACTAGTAGATCGTCCACGCCAAGGATAGTGTATAATAGCATGCGCCAGAGAGGAATAAGCCCCTTGGATGGGCTGTGACCTCCCTATAGAAGCTGAAGCAACGTTGAAGACCTGCTTACCTAGGATCTTCGTCCAAAGACCAGAAAGTGGGCCTCGAGTTAAGGAGCTTGAGACGGATGGTGCGTCTGCATGTACAGGAATATGGGAGACCCTCCTCCCCCCTCCCCCAAGATGAAGCAGTAGATGTAGTATGATAAAATCTCCAACTCAAGTGAAAAGAATCGCTGCTCATCCATCAAATAAGAAAGAATATGCATTGATTCCAAAGGAGCTTGTTATTTTACATCCGTGGAAATCAAAAGTGAAGCACAAGATCTACAGAAAAAGCTTTTGTGTCTCCATAGATCGGATGGGGATAAACTGACAGGAGTTTAAGGGAAAGGGAAGGGGCAATGATCTAGTAAGATTGCTGCACAACCCTTGGTTGATGACTTGGCACTACCACACGCGTGACACAAACACATTGCAACTCCGAACGTTTTTTGTGGCAAGTTTAGTGACACGATGATGTTAACTTTAGTTGTAAAGCATGACAATTTCCTGTTCGGATAATATGTTTCAGTTTTTTTTTCTTTTCGGATGGCAACTTTAGTTATGAAAAACGTCAGGACCGAAGTGCTTTGTGCCACACGTGTGGCATTTTTCATTTGGAAAGATTTTCACATGTAATATTAACTGGGTTTATATCTGGCCACGGGAAACCCGGCCCGAAAAAACCCGACCCGGCCCGGCCCGACCCTGCCCACGGGCCGGGCTCGGGCCTAGATTTTCAGCCCGATGGTCGGACCGAGCCGGGCTCGGGCCCGGGCCCATTGTTTTTGCGTTTTACTGAAGAGGCCCGGCCCGAGGCCCGAGGCCTAGCGGGCTTTTACACTTTAGGGTCGGGCTTGGGCCTATTTTTTAGGCCCGACCTCCGGGTCGGGCCGGACTCAGGCCTGAGTTTTCTGCTTCGGGCTTGGTCCGGCCCGGCCCATGGCCAGGTATAACTGGGTTGATAGTCAAATAGGAGATGAAATAATCACAATATACTAGTTAGACTCGCGCAAACTAGAATCCTTTAGCAAGATATTTGTAGATAAAAACAGCCACAAACACATATAAACGCGCTATACTACGTACATGTCAACCACACCACATGTGTAAGCCATGCAAACTACATCTTATGCTATCTCTATATAAATGTAACAAATTACTCCACTCATGGATGCATGTGATTTTCTCCTTATTTGTGCTTTCTTTAGATTTAGATCAACTGGATTTATTTCGAAAAAATATGAAAAGGCAACATAATTCCAATAAAATATTATTTTACTTTTCTTTCTACATTTATAAATGTAGAACCTTTGTAAGAGCACATTTATCCATGTGTGGTTTTGGTAATTGATGACAATCCCTATGGAATAATGGTTGCCTTGAGTTATATTCGAAGGATTTGTCCGTAGGTACTTCTTGAAGTCCATCTGTTGGTTTCAAGGAGTTTATATGGTGACCAAGGTGGTATTCAAGGTTTATCCAAAGATTGGTCATGTGGGAGTTGAGCTTATTGCAAGCATGTCTTGAAGAAGAAGATTGTGTGAGCATTCGTGTTTACCTTCAAGACATCATCTTTATGAAGAGAGAAGATAAGACACAAGGTTGATCAAGATTAAGGCAAAGAATGATTCAAGTGATCAACACACAAAGCGTAGAAGATGTACCAAGTGGGATCAAGTGATCCCATGGTATGGTAAGCATTGTCCATTACGCTTTGTGTACTAACCCATGGTCTACGTGAGAGTTCGTTGTGGGGTTAGGTATATTTCCATGGGTTTGCGTCAAGAGGAAGATCTCATACAACCCATGGAGGATGACATCAAGTGGTAATCGTCATCAAGGTTGCGGTGTGCAAGTTCAAGTGAAGCATCACAGAGAGATCATGCTTGAAGCTTGCCGTCCATTGTGGTGACAATGGACTTGTGAAGATGTGCCGAAGAGTGGCTCACCCATAGTGGAGTATGGGGGAGCAATCATCTAGTCTTCATCGAGCCAACGCAATCAAGAAAGGTGGTCCATCTTGAGGAAGTCAAGATCGTCATCATCTAGCTCAAGTGGACTATGCGCAAGGCTAAGGTTTGACCTTGATAGGGTTTTCTATTTTACCGGTCTCATGGTGGTAGTTGGGAGACCGGGTTATAGGATCGATAGCCGTACTATCAAGGGGGGCTCTCAAGTGAGTAGCTTGATCGTATCGTTCGTTGAGAGCTCAAACCATTGCATTCTTGGCATCATCATCTTTCTTGGTTCTTGGTTGGCTTTTCTCTATGTGGGTTCTTGAGCTTGTGGTCAGCTTCATGACAAGCTCAAGTTCATCGAAAACGGAGTCCATATGCATCTTCTATGATGTTTTCGATGTTGGAGTTTTTGCCGGTTCTTCATTAATAGAGGTTTCACATCTCTATATCATTGGCATTTTCATACTGCCTCTTCTTAAGATAACCACTCGCTGTTGGATAGCTCTTGTCGTCCTGAATCCAACAAGCTTGAGTTTGCTCAATTCGGAGCTCATATGCGAAGGTTATGGCAGTTCTGGTTTTACTGGTTCCATCTGGCTGCTCTGGTTCTTTGTTACCCTCCCGGGGGCGGTAGTACTGCTGTCCACAGCGGTAGTACCGCTGGGGGGTTCCGGCTCCTTGCGCAGGGCATCAGACACTGCTTTGCCTAGTGTCTGGTGACCTGCGCCACCCGAGCGGTAGTAGGGGCGGTAGTACTAAGCGGTACTACCGCTGGCCCTCCTACTACTGTGTTTTGCGTGTGGGCGGTACTACCGCTCCCATGGGCGGTACTACCGCTTGAGCGCGGGCTGTGGGGGTAACGGTTGGATTTTCGTGTCTGGTGACCAGTGCCACCCGAGCGGTAGTAGGGGCGGTAGTACTAAGCGGTACTACCGCTGCCCCTTTTACCACTGTGTTCCGCGTGTGAGCGGTACTACCGCTCCCATGGGCGGTACTACCGCTCGTGCACGGCTGTGGGGGGTAACGGTTGGATTTTCTCCCACCTATAAAAGGGGGTCTTCTTCACCAATGCATCTTATCTCTTTAGCTTGAGTTTGCCCCCCATTGTTGACCTTCTTCGAGCTTGCTAACTCTCAATCCCTCCAATGATTCTTGCTAGTTCTTGAGGGAAAAGAGAGAGGAGATCTAGATCCACATTTCCACCAATCACTTTCTCCTCTAAGTGAGGGGAACCCCTTGGATCTAGATCTTGGAGTTCTTCGTGTTCTTCTTCGTTCTTCCTCTCATTTTCCTCCCTAGCATTAGTTTCTTTGGTGGGATTTGGGTGAGAAGGACTTGGGCACTCCGTGTGCCCTTGCCATTGCATTTGGTGCATAGGTTTGAGTTCTCCACGGTGATACGTGGAAGTGAGAAGTTGAGAAGCTTATTACTCTTGGGTGTTTGAGCACCTTAGAGCTTGTTCCTCTTGGGTGCCTTGGCGCCCTAGACGGTTGGTGGTGCCTCGGAGCTCAATCATTGTGGTGTAAAGCTCCGGGCAAGCGTCGGGGTCTCCAATTAGGTTGTGGAGATTGCCCCGAGCAATTTGTACGGGTACTGGTGAACCGCCCCCAAGGGTTGCCAAAGTGTACGGGTACCGGTGACCGCCCCCAAGGGTCGCCATTTGTACGGGTTCGGTGACCGCCCTCAAGGGTCCCTTAGTGGAATCACGACATCTTGCATTGTGCGAGGGCGTGAGGAGATTACGGTGGCCCTAGTGGCTTCTTGGGGAGCATTGTGCCTCCACACCGCTCCGAACGGAGATTAGCATCCGCAAGGGTGTGAACTTCGGGATACATCGTCGTCTCCGTGTGCCTCGGTTATCTCTTACCCGAGCCCTTTACTTATGCACTTTACTTTGTGATAGCCATATTGTTTCATGCTTTATATCTTGCTATCACTTAGTTGTTTATCTTGCGTAGCATAAGTTGTTGGTGCACATAGGTGAGCCTAGTTGTTTTTAGGTTTTGTGCTTGACATATTAAACGTTAGTTTTATTCCGCATTTGTTCAAGCCTAAACCGTAATTATTTTAAAGCGCCTATTCACCCCCCCCTCTAGGCGACATCCACGTCCTTTCAACCTTTTTATGCCAATAATGTTTCAATTTTTAAATATTTTCAATGTAGAAATGTGTTGAGTCTTGTTAAACATAATGTATTACTAGTAAAGAAATAATTAGATATAATAAAAATAAAAATATTTAGTATAAATATGTGATTACGAAGTCTTGCAAGATGTTAGTTTGTATATCACAAGTGTCTCCTGTTTTGGCACAACACATATCAACTATGTCATATTTTCTTTCATATCCATCCTCATTAGTTTCTCACATAACACATTAATAAGACTATTTCAGTCCTGAAATTAAAGATATAAAGTATTAATAACTAAATAAAACAATATCCCATTTACATTTGAAAATATAATAATCACATTTGTAAACGAAATATATTTAATAAGTCATACAGATGTGTTAAAAATTTAATACATATAGGAAAATATGTGCCACATTCATAAAATTGAAGTGCTCGCCCAAACCTGTGCCGTCCCCACCACTAAGGGCGATGAAATCTAATATTAGTAAACGAAACATTTTTCTCCTCCCCACAAGTGACTCCTATGTGTTTAGGGTTAACCTTCTGATAGTGAATGTGGATGAATTTGTCATAAATCTATAACCATTTTACAACAAATTATCATACGCGAGTTGGTTTGAATACCCACAAAAGGTGATCCAGTGAATTGAACTCGCCACCTCCTCCTTCTACGTAGCGACCCTATCCACCAAGCCACCACATCGTTGGTGTTATAGTAGTGCACTAGACCTTTTAAACCAAACATGGGGGCGCTGAGCCTGGGCCTCAGTGGGCGAGGCCACCTTTTTTTTTTCTTTCGGCTTTTCCGCTTGCCGAGGGGCAGCGCTATGTCTCGCTTATAGCGAGACGAACCGTGGTATCAACTATGTAAACTTATTTTTGTAATATATATATATATATATATATATATATATATATATATTACAAAAATAAGTTTACATATAACATTTTAAAAACATGTTAACCAAGCATTTGAAAAATGTTAAATGTTTACAAAGGAAGTGTTTCTATACAAAAATTGTATACAAAAAATGTACAATATGTGTGAAAACATTTGATCATATACTTTAAAATGTTAATCAAGCATTTGAAAAATAATAATCAAGTAGGAGTATTTAAAAAATGTTAAATGTGTACAGAAATAATGTTGGCCATGTTATAAGAAAATTAAACTAGTCTTTGAAAATGTTAATCAAACATTTTAAATGTTAAAATGTGAATATAAAAAAAATTGACAATGTATTAAAAAATTAATCTTGTATGTTAAAATTGTGAAAAATCTGTATTAGAAAAATGTTGATCGTGTATTAAAAAATGTGAATATTTTATTCAAAAATGTTAATCAAGAATTTGGAAATGTAAATATGTGTATATAAAAATGTTGACCATGTATTAAAAACTGTTAATCTTATTTTTGAAAAAATGTTAATCAAGCTTTTGAATAATTTTTATTGTGTATAAAAATGTTGAAAATGTATTTAAAAATGTTAAAATTATATTTGAAAAATGTAAAACATGTATTACAAAAATGTAATGACATGACGCGAATGTTTTCAGTTTCTGGGATTTTTTAGATTTTTATGCCAATTACAAAATGTGGGCATGACCGTTCTTTGCTAGGGGTAGGATCTTGCGAAAATCTTGTTGGATACCTGATGAAACAGCTACTCGTGTACCTAAATATGATTTTTATAAAAAGTCATGAGCAAACTATGAAGGACCTGTATTTCAAATTTGACTCGCCTCCTGTTGAATCGACAAAAGTTTTTCCATTTGATGAGAGTTGGGTGGAAAGTTTTTGACACACGACCATTCGGTTAATTGTCAATAAAATGTGGTCTAATATTTTTCAAAATTGATGCGGTCCAATTTTTCAACCAAGATTTGGTAGGTTCTTCACAAAGAAAAAAAAATTCACTCGGAAAATGTAAAAGGATTTTTTTGGGCAAAGAAAATGAAAATAGTAGGGTAACGCAACAGAAATAAATGATCGTTGGGACAGATTCCCCCAACACGAATTTACAACCTCCCAAAAGCGATCGACGAGGAAGGCCGCGACGAACACTGAGATGAGGACGATCAACAGAGGAGTTGGACGATGCGTCCACCCCGTCGAGTAACGCCGAGATCGTAGCAAGCAAAATTGCTTTTCGGTTAGGCTGTCAACGCAAAAGGTACTTAAACTATAAGGTCAGTCTAGGGCACATCTAAGTGACTCAATCAAGCATAAAAAGGAAAAAAGAAAAAAAAGAGAAAATACCCACACGAATCTTCGTGTAAAATAAATGACATAGGTCTTAGATGTGCAAACTTATGACACGTCTAGGTGTGTTTTAGCAAAACCATGAAATACAAGTACTCTAGGAAAACTTTGAGATGATTGTTGAGTTAGACTGTCTTCCCTATATTTCTTCTCCGTGCAGTTGACCACCTTAGAAAGAAATGAAGGTTATCATGGTTTCGTAGAGTGAATTCAAAGTAAGAGTGGGGAAAATCTTAGTTGATGAGGGAATCAAATAGTTATCTATTTTTGTTAAGTTTGTCGATGTGCATTCCGTGAGAGTAAGCGCAAAAATGCTAGCTGATTCATACTAGCTAGTGTGAAAACAAGAACATCCTTGATAAATAAGCATGCATCTAAATTAGCAGCATGATTGCGTCTGTAGTCCAACGGTTAGGATAATTGCCTTCCAAGCAATAGACCCGGGTTCGACTCCCGGCAGACGCAGTTTTTTTCTAACTTGCTGCCACTTGTTCCATAACAAAGATTTTATAATTATACATGGAAACCTTTTTTAAGGTGCTGCCACTTGTTCCATAACAATGATTTTTTTACTATACATGGGAACCTTTTTCTTTCTTTTTAGGGGACGCTTTGATATTTTTACTATATTAGATTGCTAGATAATTGTTCGTGTGATGTTGACATGCACTGGTTGCTTCCAGCCTCATCGTTGTGGAGGTCGAGGACTATGGCTAGGGTTTGGAGGTGAAGGCGGCAGCAGCAACAGTTTTTTCCCCTATGCCCGCGGCTAGGGTTTTGGCTCCTCTGAGGCGACTTGCTCTCCTCTGAGTTTCTACCCACGATCCGATCGTTCCTCACCAGGGATTACTCGCGTGCCTTGGTGATCTTGGTCCTGATGGCGTCCCCCTCCGACGCGAACTCGGCAACAAGTGGCGGCGGCGGTGGCGGCGGCGGTGGCGGTACGGCGGCGGCGAAACCTGACCTAGAAAATTTCTTCAACCAACTCGACCTCAATGACGAAGAGTTCGAGGATGTGGTGATTGATGATGAAGATCCGGAGATCAAGGAAAGCGTGCGGTGGTTGGCTCTGGCTAGGGTTCATACCGACAAAACCTTCTCTCCGTCGGCATTTTACAAGGACATGAGGGCGGCATGGAACCCTGCACAGAGTGTCAGATTCAGGCACGTAGGCCCCAACAGATTTGTCGTCCAAGCTTCATGCCTTGGAGATTGGGAGAGAATCATGATGCAGGGGCCGTGGCTCTTCAGGAACATGGCGGTGCTGTTATGCCCGTATGATGGCTTTAGTAGAGCTGAAGAGGTGGTGTTCGATCATATGCCGATCTGGCTCCAGATTCATAAGCTCCCGGACCCCTATTGTAAGAAGAACATTGTTGAGAAGTTATTGAAGGGCGCCGGCGAGATCTTGGAGATCCGCCTTAAAGGCAACACTCGAGGGGACTACGTACGGGTGAGGGTGAACCATGATATACAGCAGCCTCTCACAAAATTCGCAAGTGTTGTTCGTGCTAAGGAACGCCAGGTCTACCTGGTGAGGTATGAGAAATTGGCAAGGTTTTGCAAAGTATGTGGTCTAATTGGTCATGATCATAAAGAGTGCGGGCTGGGCGTTCATGATGAGAAGTCGATGAAGTTTGGGGACTGGCTGTACGCCGACGGCCCTAGTAGACCACACCAGGAGTCGGCCCCGAGCAAATCTTCAGGTCCTCGGCCCTCTGGTAGGGCTGGGAGCCCGGCTGCTCCTACTCCGGCGATGAAAGAACGAACTGATGCCGAGATACTGGATACGGCGACTAGTCCTCTGAAACACGGCAGCGGCCGGATGGATGTGGATAGGGAAGCAAGGAAGCGACTCAACATGGATGCTGCCGGTGATGGCCCTAGTACTGCTGCTGGTACCCCAAAGGCGTTGCTGGCCATAACAGATGGTAGTGGGATAGATGGCCATGAGAACAAATCGCCGACGAGCAGTGGCTCAAGTAACAAGCGGGTGAAGCTCTCACAGGACGGTGACAACAATGAGATATCGGCGGCCTCCCTCGAGGAGGACCGCCGGATGCAATGAATGTCTTGGCATGGAACTACCGGGGGGGGGGGGGGGGACCGCCGGACAGTTCGTGAGGTGTTGGCCCTCTCAAAAGCCAACAACCCCAAACTGGTCTTCCTTTGTGAGACCAGACAAGTTTCTACCAAGGTGGAGAAGATGCGTTGGAGGCTCGGCCTCAAAGGTTTTCATGGTGTGAGTAGTGATGGGAGGAGTGGGGGTTTAGCTCTCTTTTGGGATGAATCCCTCACTGTGACAGTTCTTGAAGCTTGTAATCGCTTCATTGATGTCCGCGTTCTAGATGTTGGCTCTGGCATATCTTGGCGTGGCACTTTTGTGTATGGCGAACCGCGGGTGGAGAATCGGCAGCGCATGTGGGATCACCTCTGTCGCCTACGGGCTGTTTCGCATGAACCATGGTTCGTCTGTGGAGATTTTAATGAGGCAATGTGGCAGCATGAGCATCTTTCGAGAACTATGCGCTCGGAGGTGCAGATGGCAGGGTTCAGAGACTACTTAGAGACATGTGAGTTGGAGGATCTTGGTTTCTGTGGTCTTCTGTTCACATACAATAATGGTCAAGACACTCTGGGCAATGTCCAGGTTCGGTTAGATCGAGCATGTACCGATGAGGCGTGGCGTGATTTATTCCCAGCGGCGAGGGTGTTACATCTGGCAACATCATGTTCTGATCACTCCCCGCTCCTGATCAACCTCGAGGGAGTTCCAGTGCAGAAACGCCGGGCAGTGTCTCCTCGCTACGAGATCATGTGGGAGCGGGATCTTATGCTTCCCCAAGTAATTGCTGGGGCCTGGGAGAAACATCGGCCGGTGGGCAATTTGTCTTCGGTGACTGAATCACTGAAGGAGGTGATGACAGAGTTAAGGAAGTGGAGCAAGGAGAATTTTGGCAATGTATTGAAGGAGATCGAGGTTCTTCGCACTCAGCTGGCTGATCTACAACTGACTGGTGCAGACCGCCCTCTTCTCAGGGCAAAAATGAATCAGCTGGATGAACTGCTATATAGGGAGGAGATGCTCTGGCTTCAGCGGTCCCGGATTACATGGTTGAAGGAGGGTGAACGAAACACTAAGTATCTACATCGGCGTGCAGTCTGGAGGGCGCTACGCAACCATATTCAGAGATTGTTGAAGTCTGACGGTTCCTGGTGTAGTGCGCCAACCGAGATGGAGAGGATGGCCCAATCCTACTTCCAGGAGATTTTCACAAAGGACCCGACTCTAGACCCTACTGAGGTTCTTTACTGCATTAATCCTATGGTCACGGAGGAGATGAATGAGGCCTTGTGTCAGGCGTATACAGATGAGGAGATCTCAAATGCTCTGTTTCAGATCGGGCCACTGAAGGCCCCGAGGTGTGATGGTTTTCCAGCTAGGTTCTACCAGCGAAACTGGGGAGTTCTCAAGGGCGAAATTATTGCGGCGGTGAAGGATTTCTTTGTGACAGGTATTATGCCAGAGGGCACTAATGATACGGCCATTGTGTTGATTCCCAAAGTATCCCATCCTAAGGAGCTGAAGGATTTTCGACCAATAAGCTTATGCAACGTGGTTTATAAAATAGTCTCCAAATGCATGGTGAATAGACTGCGACCTTTTCTGTCAGAGCTCATCTCTGAAAACCAGAGTGCGTTCATCCCAGGGAGACTGATTACTGATAACTCTATTATTGCTTTTGAGTGTATTCACCACATACAGTCTCTTAAGAGTAACTCACCACCTCTCTGTGCTTATAAGCTTGATTTATCTAAGGCGTATGATCGTGTGGATTGGGTGTTCTTGGAAAGGGCTCTGGCCAAGTGGGGTTTCTCTCAGCATTGGATCTCTCGTGTTATGGCTTGTGTTTCCTCGGTGAAGTATTCTGTTAAGTTCAATGGCAAATTATTGGAGACCTTTTCCCCGTCAAGAGGACTTCGTCAAGGTGACCCTTTATCACCCTTTCTCTTTCTATTTGTGGCTGATGCTCTATCTGCTCTGATCAACAAGGCTATGAGGGAAGAGGGTCTCCAAGGGGTCAAAATTTGCAGGAATGCGCCTGTCATATCTCATCTACTTTTTGCGGATGATTCACTCTTGTTCTTCCATGCCTCAGAACAGCAGGGACTCTTGGTTGAAGGTTTGTTGAACACTTATGCGACGGCGACTGGCCAACTGATAAACCCGTCGAAGTGCTCCATCCTTTTTTCAGATAACTGCTTACCTAGTGTGGTTCAGGAGGTGAAAGGTGTGTTGGAGGTTTCACAGCAAGTGTTTGAACCCAAGTACTTGGGTCTCCCAGTTCCAGAAGGACGAATTCATAAAGGTAATTTTGAAACAGTCCAAGAGAGATTAAGGAAGAGACTTATTGACTGGAGCGAGCAGTATGTTTCCTCTGGTAATAAGGAGATATTGATCAAAGCTGTAGTTCAAGCCATCCCGGCGTATGTCATGAGTGTTTTCAAACTTCCGGCCTCGGTTTGTGATGAACTGACACGCATGATACGACAGTATTGGTGGGGTGTTGAAAATGGGAGAAAGAAAATGGCCTGGATGAGCTGGGATAAATTAAGACTTCCTAAGTCCATGTGTGGCATGGGTTTTAGGGATATGAGAGCTTTCAACCAAGCCTTGTTAGCTAAACAAGCTTGGAGATTGTTGGACTCGCCGGATAGTTTATGTGCTCGACTTTTGAAGGCGAAATATTACCCCTCTGGCCAGCTGCTGGATACTGTTTTCTCAAGCAATGGATCAGCCGTATGGAAGGGTATATTACATGGTATTGAACTGGTAAAGCGCGGAGTTATTTGGAGAGTGGGCAATGGTGCAAGCATCCGGACCTGGCGGGATCCTTGGATCCCGAGACCTTTCTCGTTCCGGCCTGTCTCGCCGAAGGGGACCTGTCGCCTTAACCGCGTGTCAGACTTCTTCCTGGATGACAGCGGCGCCTGGCGTGTGAACAGGCTACGAGAGCACTTCTGGTTGATGGACGTGGAATGCATACTGAAGATCAGAACGTCTCCACGGTTGCGGTCGGACATTTTGTCTTGGTTTCCGGAGAAGAGTGGAACATTTACGGTGAAAAGTGCCTATAAGCTGGCCACATATGATCATAATATCGCCCATGCTAACGGCGCCTCCAGTGCCAACCCGGACGGGAACCGTGCTATCTGGAACCGGGTGTGGAAGGCTGTTGTTCCGCAAAAGATGAAAATCACGGCTTGGAGTATTGTTACAGGGACTCTGCCGACCCAACAATGCAAGAGCTATAGGCATGTTGCGACACATTCTACCTGCCGGCTTTGCGGTGTGCAGGAGGAAACCACATTCCATGCTTTGACCGCATGTTCGCAGGCAAGGATGTTGTGGGTAAATATGCGCCGACGGTGGCCTATTCCAGGTGACGATCTTCTTATTGATAACGGAACGGAATGGTTTCTGAATTTACTCAACAATTGCTCAGCGGATGTCGGAGACATGTTGATAATGCTTGTCTGGAGGATTTGGCAAGTACGCAACGACATATACCATGGCAAGGACCCCCCACCGGTTCTGGCCTCTGTCGACTACCTGGACAGCTACTATCGATCTATCAAGCTTGCTTCCAAGTTCTCCACGGATGAAATCATAAAGGGCAAGATGCCCACAGTGCTGCCAGTGCCGTTGAAGCATCAGGGTATGCCGGCGGTGCCGTGGCCCGCCCCGGCCGCGGGTAGGGTGGCCCTTTCTGTTGATGGATCTTTCCAGGCCGCCGACGGCTCTGCGGCTGCTGGCATGGTTCTAAGGAGCAGTGACGGGGCGATCATCTTCGCGGCATATCGCTTCATCTTCCATTGCAATGATCCTCTTGAAGCGGAGCTGCATGCACTCATGCAAGGTATGGCTTTGGCCATCCAACACTCCAATCGCCCGGTGGTGCTGCAATCAGACTCGTCAGAAGCATTGTCTTGCCTGTCGACTAATGCGCTACTTCGGTCTGCTTATGGCCAGTTAGTCATGGAGATCAAACACTTAGCTGGTATTAGGGAGTTTTATCCTCAGAAAATTAGTCGTTCTCAAAATAGAGTTGCCGATCGATTGGCTTTCTATAGCCGATCGGAGCGAGCCACCGCTATTTGGTTGGGCTCGGTTCCACCTTGTATCGAGGACTTATGGCCTCTCGACTGTAACTCTATGATATTGCAATAAAACTCCCTTTACCCCTGAAAAAAAAGAAGGCGGCAGCTGCGGCTGTGAAGATGTACGCATCGGTGGAGAGATGTGTGTGTGTGTGTGTGACATCGGGAGTGAAAGGAGGGGTATCCATAGTGGAGAGAGGCCAGGGACGTGGGTGGTCGGCGTTATGCCGCTATTGATGGCGGCCTCCAAATCCGGACGACGCGTGTGGACAGACGACGTGTTGCCGTGTCAACATGGCACCCGTAGGGTTCGAGTGTGTGTAATGCTCGTCCAAACCTGTGCCGTCCTAATTTTTTTTGCCCAAACTCGTATCCGTGCCGACACCTCGGGTTTCATATTGTTCTCATACCCGTACCCGCACCTCGGGTTTCATATTGTTCCCATGCCTATACCCGGCCGGGTGCGGGTAAATACCTATGGGTAAAAATACCCATATCGGTTGCCATTCAATTCACATTTTACCATGTATAATTTCTGCTTTTCAGAATGTAAAATATAAAATTTCAGCATGCATATTTAGCATTTTAGCACATATATACCACATTTTAGCATTCAACACATATATTTCAGCATTTAAACATTTATATTTCTCCAATTCAGCATATATACCCAACATTACATCATTTCAGCACATATATTTCACGTATTAATATGCGGATAGATGGGTACACGGGTATGAGTATTGCCTTCCCGTACCGTGCCTGGCTTACCCGATGGGGTACATTTTTTTTCATTTGCAAACCCATGGATAATAGCGGGTATCCATTGCCATGTTAAGTCCATGTGGTAATCACCCATATGAAAGACAAGTAGTCTCCTCCCCCTCTCCTCTCCTTCTCTTCCCCTTGAGAGTCGCTCCGCAGGCAGGCCCGGCTCGGGCCCCTCTCCTGTTCGCCGGTGTTGCCGGCCGGATATGGAAAGGGAGAAGAGCTCGGGTTGCTCCTATAGATAGTAGTAGTTTGGTCGTTTTTAGGATTGGCGTTATGCCGATGGGGAGCTTGCGTCTGGTGCACGCGAGATGCATCCAGGGGCTGGCGGCAGTGAGGCTCGGGTTCACGGTGCTTCGGTGGTCGGAGCCGGAGGCGGAAGGAGTTGTTGCCAGCGTTCCTCCCTCCAATAAGCTCACTGGATCCTCAGATCTGGTGCTTGGTCTCTTCCTTCCTTGCTTCTCTTTGAGCCACCATGGAGGTGGACACGAAGAAGAGGGAGGGATGGGGATGAGCCACCGATTCATCTATGTGAGTTCTTGGAGCCCAATCTTTGCAGCATCTGGCAGGGGGATTTGGTGCAGATCTGCGCCCCTTGAGGATTTCATTGTTGTGTTGTTGTATCTTATGGTTCAAGGGCGACCTCGAGGAGTTCCGGCGATGAAACCGGCTCCGTGATTTCCTCCCGGCCGTTGAGCCAAAAGGGAGGCAGCTTTTTTGGTGCTTCGACCTGGTACTTCCTTTGTCTACCTCTGGTGCTTTGCTGGCGGTGTTGTAGCCATTCCTCTGCCCCAAGTGGTCTCGTCCCCCGCAGCGGTGGGATCGGGCCAGGTTCGATGCCGGCGACAAGGACTCGATGGCGTTTCAGTTTTGTCTTCTTGGGTCCTTTCTGCAAAATGTTTGGACTGTGTTGTAACTTTCTTTTTCTGTTGGGTCCTCATGTAAAATGTTGCATGGTTATCTAATATAAGTGTGGATCCTTCAGAACCCTTGTTCTGTTCAAAAAAAATGTGGGTAATCACCCGCGGTCAAAGCGGCCTTTGATTAGGCCGACTGCCGTATGTATGTCGTGTGTACCGTCAGAGATAGTCGGCTTAGACGACCCCGTCGTCACAGTGCCGTCAAGTACGTGACCACGTGTGGCAGGGAGGTACACCGACTCACCGAGCATCTACTGAAGCCCGTGAGTTTCCCTTGCATACGTCGTGAGCTGTCTCTACGCCGAGCATCTGCTAGAGGCAGTGAGCTTTTCCTTGCATATGCCTCTCTACGACGAGTGTATTTCTAATGGGGACTGATCTGCGCCGGTGCGCCGGCCGAAACTCTCGGCCGACGCGCGCGAGCCGTCGGATCGCAGTCTGTTGACCGTCAGATCGAGCCATGCAGCAAAAAACGTCGATGTAGCAAAAACAAAGCAACGATGTAGCAATTTTTGACAACGGATGCAGCAAAAACGTGGTTGTAGCAAAATCGTCGTCGTCGTCGCGCGAGGTCGCAACACCGCCTTGATGGATGTAGCAAAAAAAATAGCCGGTAGTAGCAAAAATGCAACTACGGTTGCAGCTTTCCTTGCTGGGCAGATCCGATTGAAGCTTTTTCTGTCTATGGTTGAAGCTTTTTTCAACAACGTTTGAAACTTTTTTAGATGACGGTTGCAACACTTGTATACGCGCGAGCACGGCCATGGCAGCAGGCGACGAGGACGACAGGCGGCGGTGCGCAGAGGCGGCAGCAGCGCAGGGGCTTGGCGCCGTTCGCCGGGGCCGGTGGCCGTCGCCGCTTGCCAGGGTTGTGCGCCCATCGCAGCTCGCCGTCGCCGCTCGCCGGGGCTACTCGCCTTCGTAGCTCGCCGGGGCTGCTCGCCGTCGCAGCTCGCCGTCGATGCGGGGTAGACGACAGCCTCGCCGGGGCTACTCGCCGTCGCAGCTCGCCGGGGCTGCTCGCCGTCGCAGCTCGCCGTCGATGCGGGGTAGACGGCAGCCTCGCCGGGGCCGCGCGTCGTGGCCGCTTGTTTGCCCGTACTACTCGCCGTCGCAGTGATGGACACGAAAAAAACCATGAGCGCGTTTGGATCTACTGAATGTGTGCGTGCCGTAGCCTGTCTCGCGTGAGAAAAAGGAAGCGACCGGCCGAGCGCTTCGGCCGGCGCTCCGGCCCCAAACATTTCCCATTTCTAATCTGGTTTTGTTCCGAGTTTCAATATTTTGTTGAGTTCATTCTATCGAGAACTCGGCAAACTTTTGTTTGCGAAATTTGATCTAAAATTAGACTTAGCAGTTATAAGCAACTCGACAAAGCTCTGAGGTTGCCTAGTTCCAACGAAAAATGGCTCGACGAACAAAAGTTGTACAACCCTGTAACAGGAGACTCCTTTTTTCCATCGTGAACCTTACTTAAATCACTCGGTGTACAGACATAGGCCGAGTGGCCGATAAAAATCCTTCGGCTTACGCTTCAGCCCAAGTTGAACAATGCTTTTCCTGTAGTGCCTGTTCCTCCTGTCCCGGACACTTTTTTTATGTTAGAGCATCTCTAACAGATCTGGTAAAATCCGGCTACTGCAAAATCGTTTTAGGGTTCCCTCGAAAATGATTTAAAAACATCTTGGCGCTAGAAAATAGTTCATCATCCACAACCATAGTTCATCAGAAATATCTTCGCACTACAAATTAAACCTAAAGTCTACGGGGCGAGGTCGCTCGTCGACGCCGAGGAAGAACAAAAACGCCGAGGGGGTTGGGGTTAGGGATGAGGTTGGAGAAGAGAAAGTAAGTAAAAAATAGGAGCACCCAATCACAAAACACACAAGGAACAAATGTGGGGCTGTAAGACTAGCAAACAATCTAGGCAAACTAGACTGAGTCTACCAGGGCCCTAATGAAAGGCTGTAAGACTAGCAAACATCACGGCGCTCTTGCGGAGGGAGTGGGCGGGCGAGGTCATGATCCTCCTTGGCGGCGGTGAGGTGGTCAGCGACCCATTCTTCTCCGCCCACCAATGCTTTCTCCGCGGCGACGAGCTCGGCGTCCACCTCCCGACACCGCTGAAATGCAAAAAAAGATTGTCGTGGAGCTCGTCGAAGCCGGCCCACGGGCACATCCTGTCGCTCCAGGAGAGGCGGTCGCGCGTTTGCTTCGAGGGCCAAGGATCGACGACGAGCCGGCTGGAGCTACCGACCTCTTGAGATTGATGAAGTCATCATAGACGGCTCGTTGTCGACGGGAACGTTTCCTCCCACTAAACGCGCATCGCTGATAATACTGAAATAAATCCGAGAAAATACGAGCAACGGGACTTGAAACCTGGTGGGTTCAGAATATCACTGTCCTTCTAACCATCCAACCATATATTGGTTCGCTGTAATTTTACTTTTTAACTGATGTTTTTCAGACTATCATTCTATTGTGTTTTCAGTTTCGTCAAATTCGTGGAGTATAAATGGGACATATTTACGATATATAAAAAGTTGAAAGGCGCACCTGACCTGCCTGTCCCGACAATGCGGAAACGCATGGATGATCATTGATCGACCCACCTCACCCGATTAATCAGTAATCTCGGTCGTCGATTCACGCCTCAACGGATAACTAACTAATTAAGCACGTACACTAGTACACTGAGCCTGTCTGCTCCGTCGCCATCCTGCAACCCCCATCCTGTAGCTAGCCTACCAGAAAGCTCTTCTCCTTCCTCCGTCCAGCTTTAGCTAGCTCCCTGCTTGTTGCTCCTCCTCCTTATAAATGCCGGCCGGCCGGAGGTAGCTTTGTGTGCCGTGCCATGCGAGACCACTCCTCTTTCTCTAACTCTCCTTGATATTCGGCTGCAAGATTGCCAAAGAATTCTTCATCTTCGTCCTCGCCTTCTCCGACGATCGAGATCAGGTAGCCAATGGGGTTCCCGGCGCCGGTGTTCTCGGAGCCAGAGGTGCCCAGGTTGCTGCTCAGCCTCCTCTTCCTGTTCGCCCGCCTCTCCTCCTGGCTGCCCCGCCTCATCGGCGCCGTCGTCAATGACGCCCTCATCTTTGACCACCCCACTGCCTCCGGCATCGCCGACCGCCGCCGCCGCCAGGAGCTGCACCACCAAGACCACTGCCTCGAGGAGCTGGAGAAGCACTCCCCGGCCACGCGCTACGACGCGCTGTCTAGCGCCGGAGACGGAGGCGAAGCTCTGCTGCTGCTGCCGGAGGGCTGCGCGGTCTGTCTCGGCGACTTCCACGCCGCCGCGCGCGTGCGCCGGCCGCGCGGGTGCCGCCACGTATTCCACCGCGTCTGCCTCGACCGCTGGGCAGCGCACGGCCACAGCACCTGCCCGCTCTGTCGGGCGCCGTTCCTCCCGCCCTTCCTCCTCCCGCTGCCGCTCCCGGCGTCGTGATTCCCGCCGGGTGTTGATTGCATATAATCCGGCGACTGCAGTTGACGAATCCTAAGTGTTTTGGTTACCGCTCGAAATTTCGACTTACCGCGCGGTTACCGAGCTTTTCGACCACCCTCGGTAAATGGACGTTTCGAGGAAAAAAAATCGGATTTTTGAAACTGATAAAAGAACACTTAGTAATGTATAGCCTGGTGGTTAAGTGGTGCTCGCCTATTCCCACAACATCGTGTGTTCGAATCCCGTCTCTTCATCTTTTTTTGCTAATTCTGTTGATATAATCGGAATTAAAAAAAGGAAGCAAACGAGTACGTTAGGCTACAAGTAAAGACCACTCGGCCACGAGCATGCTTTTGTGAAAATATAGTGCCCTATTAACTTGACCTGCTCCAAATATTTGAATTCGAATTTCATTTGAAAATTTCGAACGGTATTTTGTCGGTATTTCGTGGTAACCATGGTAACCGCGTTTTTCGGTCCCCCTCGGTAATTTTTGGGCATTCGGTAACCAAAACCACATTGTTCAGAATTTGTCGCTTCCGGTTGGGTTTTTATGTAAAAAAAAACCAACCACAGCAATGGGCCAAGGAGGCCATAGATCCTGCCGCGAGCGACCTCGTCCTCCTTCCCCCGCCTCTACCGCCGGCCGGAGTCGCCAGGGCAAAGCCCCTCGCGGCGGCTGGCGGCGGGGGACCCTTTCTCCTCATCTCGGTAGTGGTGGGCGCGGGGCTGCCACCCTGGACGGAGGCGTCGGACGTGCATGGGGCCTGACGGCATGGTGGGGTTCTCTCCGTCGGTGTGACGTGCTGCGGTGCGGCGGCGGTGGGGAGTGTTGAGTATATTGATTAGTTAGAAAATATGAGATAGACTAGGATTTGTCATGTCTTGTCTTGTTTTCAAAGTTGATCATGTACTTCTATATATATGCCCACGAGGCTCAAGCAATATATCAACTATTCCACCAAATCCCTCTTTCCCTTTTAACATGGTATCTGTCGCAAGTTTCTTGACCTAGCCGCCGTCCGCCGCTTCCGCACCGCGCGCCGCCCCCGGGGCGGGCGACCTCCATGACCGCCGCCGGGGCCGCACCGCCCGTACCTAGGGTTCGTCCGCCGGTCGTGTTGACCGGCTGCCCTAGAGAATCTTTTTCCCGATCTCTTGATCCGGAGTTTTCTCTCTTCCGCCGGTCGTATTGATCGGCGTTTTCTTTTTGGTTTTCCGATCTAGGATCGGTTTGCGTCGCCCGCCACCACCGCCGTTGACCCCGCGCCTCTACTACGACATCGGCGCGACCCGGCCTCTACACCGACCCGGCGACCTCGCGCGATGCGACGGCCCCTCACTGCTATCGCCCGCGCGTCTGCTCGCCCGTCGCCCTACGCCGGCCGTCATCGCCCTGCTCCGATCGAGACTCCTGCATCACCCCAACCCGGCGGCCTCACGCCATGCGGCGGCCCATCATAGCCGCCGTTCGCGCGCCGGCCCACCCATCGATCTACGCCGCGCCTGTACGGCCGCCCTGACGACCGTCGTCGCCGGCTTCATCTCTGACTCCGCCGCCATCCCGCCTCCATCGAGCGACGTCCCCAACCTCGCGTGCGATCGGATTGATCACCCGCCCGCCGCCACGATCCGCCTCATCTACGCCGCGCGACCAACCTGGCTCGTCGGTTGCGCGCGCCTCCGCATGTGCCGTGAAGACTGTCCCAAGTAAAGCACACCCCTACACCGACCGAGCATCGGGCTGCCGCTGCGTCGCCCCGTCGGGCCGCAGCGCCGCCGCCCCGTGGTTCTCCCCGCGGCCACATCGACCCGCGTGCTGCCGCTGCGTCGCCCCTTCGGGCCGTAGTGTCGCGGCCCGCGATCCACCGCCGCCCCGAGGCCGTCCGCTACAGGCCGTTCCCGTGGCTACACCGACCCTCGCGCTGCCGCTGCGTCGCCCCATGCCGTAGCGAGCGTGGCACGCGGTCTCCGCCGCCGCCCGAGGCCGTCCCCGCCGCCGCCCGAGGTCTTCCCACTGTCGCCTCGACCCGCCTGCTACTGCTGCTTCGCCCCTTCGGGCCGGAGCGCCGAGGCCCGCGGTCCACTCCGTCGTCCCTGCGTGTCGACTTCCCGTGGTATGCACCGCACTGTCTCCCTCGGCGCAGGAACGCCACCGTCCGAGCCGGTCTTCGTCACATTGTCGGGTTCCTTGCTTACTTCGAGCATCGCCGCCGCGCTCCTAACCAGCCGCCTCCGCCGCCGTCAGGTCGCCGCCGTCGCTCTTCTTCGGCGTCGCTGCGGCTCGCTCACCCGATCCGCGCCGCCCCGTCCACCCCCTTCATCTTCGTCCAGCACCAACTCTTCGCCAATGTCGCCGTCGTCTACCCCGAGCACTTCATCTAGTCCGACCACCGCGGGCGACATCGGCTTCCCGCCGATTTGCGCCGCAACCGTCGTCGAGTCCTTCTCTGCTAGCCTCCTCGACATGGCGTACAAGTTGTGTGCAGGTCCCCGTCTACGCATGCCCGGTGCTGGCAACACCGACGCGTGCCTTCATCCCCGATGTGTTCCTAGGTCTGGCAAGCCTGGAGCGACGCATCGTCAACATCGACTTCATCCGTCTACGCATGCCCGGTGCTGACAACACCGATGCGTGCCTTCGTCCACGACGTGTCCCCGGACTTGGCAATCCCGGCGCGACCCGTCTCAACTTCGTCTTCTTCTCGGCGCACCACTACTTCGACACCACTGCGCCCATGACTAACTCGGCGCCTCCTTGCGCCCGCGGCTCCTCGGCGACTACCTCGACACTGGCTACCCCGACTCAACATCGACCACGGCGTTCTTTGCACGGCTACCTCAACCACGGCTACACCACCCTACGCTCTCGGCTACTTTGACATCGGCATAAAGGGCTACCGCCTTGCTTGCACAACCTCGTCGGTTTCTACTCCAGCCACGACTTTCGCGATGCATCGACCGTTACGACTGTGGGGGGGGGGGGGGGGGATGACCGTCGGCTTACCTTCGGATTCTTCTCCAGTCTCACCGTCTGCGTCGCTACCGTTGTGACTGCGGGGGAATGTTGAGTATATTGATTAGTTAGGAAATATGAGATAGACTTGCGTGTGTGTGCTGCCCAGCTGAAGCTAAAGTATTCACTCCACATAAGTTGGACCCAAGGACAGTTAGTTGTTTTCTCATTGGGTACCCTCATAGAGGAAAAGGATACCACTTTATTGCCTAGGTCATACCACCAAGTTTGTGGAAACCAGGCAAGCGTCGTTTTTTGAGGATAATCAAGTCACTGAGGTTAGGGCGATTGATCTTGAGGAGAAGCGGGTCTATGTTCCATCCCCGACTATCCAAGAGAACTTTATCCCTATGACTAATATGCATGAGACACCTATTGGTGACCCCGAACCTGAAGTGGATCCTCAATCTGACGATCAGCATCAACATAATGAAGATCCTTAGCATGCTGAGGGCCCGCAGCTGTCTGTTTTATATCCGGCATATCTCGTAGTAGGGGTCCTAAGCTAGGCGTCTTGGAGCGATGGTAACATGGACACAAGATTTTACCCAGGTTCGGGCTCTCTCAAGGAGATAATACCCTACGTCCTGCTTTTGATTGTATTGATATGGGGATAGTACATAGTACAAGTATCTACCACGATATTGTTGTAATGAATATGAGATTGTCTATCGACTACCCTGGCCTCGGTTTATATAATGTACCGTAGGCCTAGGGTTTAGAGGAGTCCTTTTCTTGTACGTGCGCCAAGTCTTGTGGAATCCCCCTTGTATGCATCATGGGCTGCCCGAAGTGGCCCATTAGTGAATCATCATGGGGGTCCTCGGCCCGACCCACTGGTCGGGAGACGACGTGGTGAGTACCCCCTAGTACAGGACACCATCAGTAGCCCCTTGAACCGGTCTTCAAGTTGGGTACGCTCCTCGGTTCTTCCGAATTGTTCTTCGTCTTCACCCGTCGGTCTTGAAAACTGGTTCAACAAATCTTTCCATCCCCGATCTTGAGGATCGCAGAGGTGTATCCGAAGAGTTCACACGTCGGGCATCCGAGGAGCCCCTTTAATTTCTTGGCCTTTATCAATGCCTTATCATTTTCTACGCCACACCTCGGGTTTGAAGTGTTTCCCGTGTGGCGGTGTCCTCTTGCGTCTGAGCTCCAATGCCGGACTGCATCCGATGTGTCTTAGATTACCTCGATCTTGCAAAAGTTGAAGGATTTCATTCGAGCTTAATGCCGGGAATGCCCTCTATGTAGTCAGCCAATTGCGCCCGAGCTTTATGCCGGACTGTTTCCGAGCTCTAACGCCGGACTGCTTCTAAGGTGGTGCACCACCTTGACCGCGGGCTGATTTTTTGTGTATTTTTCGATTGGTGAAATTTATTCTCTGCCAAGATGTATAACCAGTAGCCCCCGAGACTTGGGTTGGGCAACATGGCCGACCCTAGGATAGATATTTATTTGACACAAACTTTTTTACATTTGACACAATTTATGTGTAATGATTCTATGTATCCAAGTACTTTACATCATTAATGCTCGGATCCGCATTGTACAAGACTTTGTTGACCGACCATTGGCTTCAACCTCCTCGGCCAGTGGCCGAGGAGTGTTTGTCCTAATTTATAAAGCCTTTATAAGGGTAAAGATTTATGGCAAACAAGGCAATCCGGCCATACGGTTTTATAAACAAAGGTACGCGGAGAGATATGTTATATTACTATTTAATGTAAGAAACATCTTCTGGGAAAAACAGTTCATTTATAAGTTCCTTTTCCCAGGATATCATGTTGACCATGATCATGAAACCTCAACTCCGATCAATGTGGGACGAAAATATTGAGGATTTAGTTCGGGGATTATTCCCGAACTCTATGGTCTTTAATGAACCGAAATTTTCACTTTCGTCGTTGCCGACCAATTATATTCTTAAGATGGCTTGCTTTCGGCTTCACCCAGTCTGAGGTACTAACCCGGATGACCCGGAAGTAACAATCACAGAGGTGCTCCCTTTACCCTCTAGCCGAACAATCGGGAACGTAGGGGGTAAGCATAGGAGCCAGGCAACCCAGCTTGGCCAAAATCTTAAGTCAAATTGATGCATATTTACGGCTTTATAACGATGATTACGGAAGGCAGCACCCGCATATTGAATACAAATGCTTTTATGTTATATGTTGTTTTGACTCCTTTGTGACCGTTTAACATTTGAGAGTGGCCCATCGTCGGCTTCTACCCCTTTGTAGATGCTACGCAGGGTTTTTCCGCGGTAACAAGACAATCCTTAGCCGACGTCTCGGTGCCCAGAGGCGGTTGTGTAAGCGGAAACGAGGCAACCAGATATCTAGGCTTTATAACTTTCACTTAGACATATGAGCTTAAAGTTTGGGACGCTAGTTACTAGCCCCTGGTTAGAGTTCGGCGTGAGCCGAGCTCAAGCCATTAACACTCCGTCCAAACTTATAAAAGGCCCACGGGGTAACCTCTATCGGTCTATAGTTTGACAGAGTCATCCGATCGCTGACCAGTTTGCGCTCATTGTGACAGTCAGTTTTTGGCTTTCTCCACTGAGGTACCTGACCAGTTTAATCGGAAGTACAGTCGCAGTGGTTCTCCCTTTGCACACCTAGCCGAACAAAGCGGAATGTAGGAGGCAATCACAGGAGCAGGGCAACCCAACTATTGACTGAAGACACAATTCGAAACTGATGCATATAAAGCAATATCCGAGAACGTTTTACCGAGGACTGCTTGGAGTACCTTGGCTTTTGGTGGGTTCGGCTCTAGTTGGAGTCCCCCGTTAATATTGCCGATACTTTAAAGGCATCTGCCATTTTACTACGAGAGCTATGCTGGAGACACAAAGTATCCCCCGAGACTCCGGTTGGGTGCGGCCGACCAACCTGAGGATCGAATCTCCTCGGGAACTAGTCCAGATGTCATGTGTGTTTTGCCAATGCCGAGGTGTAAGTCGGCAGGAAAGATACCGAGTTGTGGGTCGGAAAAGATCTCTCGAGCTGAATTATTACGTAGGGCACCTCAGTCATGAGGGTGTCCCGCCTCCTAAAAGAAAAACATACAAATACCTTAATAGTGCCATAAGCTCGAAAAGCCAAAAAACTTATACAAAAAACTTTGACGTCCAAACTAAATCAAGTTTTTTGGTGCCAATCCAAAATTGGTCTTGAAATTAGTATGTGCTCCGGTCGTGCTTTAACATGATACATTCGATCTCCGGACGCCAAGCGGGCCAGCCTTTGGCTTCAACCTCCATATCCCGAAGGCGGAGTGTTTCTCCGAGGCATGTTTAGCGAGCTAAACTCGAGCGGCTTTAGAAAGAAAACAGGCTATCCGGCTATTGACCACACACAAGTGTCGTAAAAAGAAGTAGTAGAAAAAGACTTTGTAACAACCAAGAAGAAAACACATATATTATAAAACGGTTCATGTAAATTGAAGAGCCCCCAATTAACATGATAAAAGGAAGTGTTTTTTTAGCAAACAACGCTTTTAACATGCTAAGTTTTTAACAATTTTTTTTAACACATATATAATGCTTGGTTGAACCGCACATAAATTAAAAACTGAAAAAAGTTGAGCATGACAGCGACTTAGCTGGTTAATGTGTTCGGTATTGATGACGTGGCCAGAGCTTGTAGAGGGTCGAGGTCGTAGCCCCCAAGCCGGTCCTGTCGGTGTCAAAACCGGCGGATCTCGGGTAGGGGGTCTCGAACTATGATACTTGGATCGATGGTAACAGGAGACGAAGGGGACAAGGTTTTACCCAGGTTCGGGCCCTCCTATGGAGGTAATACCCTACGTCCTGCTTGACTATATTGATTGTATAGAGATTACAGAGTGATCTACCACGAGATCGTATGACTAAAACCCTAGATGAGTTCTCTCTCATGATCGTAAAACCCTCCAGCTTATATAGACGCCGGGGGTGCCTAGGGTTTACACATGGTCGGTTACACGTCGAGGGGATAAACATGCCTATTCTACTTTGAACGTGGAGCACACGCCTTGCTTCTAGAAACTTCCCTTCTGGAGTCCGGTCCTTCGAGCGATCCAGTGTCCGGCGAACGGCCCATATAGTCCAGCCCATATTAGGTAGGCCGGCCTCCCGAGGACCCCCTAGTCCAGGACTCCCTCAGTAGCCCCCGAACTAGCCTCCAATGCCAAGGGTCCAAGCTCCAGCTGCTTGAAATGATCGGAGTCTTCGGCTTGCGAGGCGAGTTCCTTTCTCCGGATAGTAATCGGCAGTTCCTTTAGTCCGGATTCCATCGACGCGTAGTATTCCCGATCATAGGTCATCCGAACATCATGTGTAACCCGGCCGATAAGGCCAAATGCCAGGGAGCCAGTAGCGCTCTTCTGACAACCTTTCAGACAAAAGGCCGCGGCCCATCAAGACCGCTGAGCCAGTTGTACAGACTCATTTAGTGGCTCGAGGCCGTTTTTATCGGCACGATCCATCAATACACAGATCGTGCCCCGTTCCATACGGGACATGCTTAATCATGCGCGTGTAATGCCGCGCACGCCTCGGGAAGTGGAGAGATTCACGGCGTGATGGAGGGAGGCTAACCAGTAGCGGCCCTTAATAAAAAGGGAAAAACCCCAAGGCTTATCCACATTCCTCCCTTCGCATCCTCGCCTCCCTAGACTCCCGAGCTCACCGAGCCCAGATCTAGGTTTCACATTCTTCTCCTTCCGAGGTCAGCCATGGCCAGCGGCAAGTGGGAGGTCTCCACAGTTACAGACAAGGATATCCGGGAGCTCAAGGCCGCCGGATACATCCCTGCCAACGTCTTCCACCGCGCCGCCGAGGAGGGTCAGGTGATTCCCACCCCTAAACAAGGGGAAAGGGTGGTTTTCGTCCCCCATTTCATCCGGGGATTAAGCTTCCCACTTCACCCCATTGTGAGGGGTCTGATGTTCTTTTACGGGCTCGATTTCCACGACCTTCCGCCGAACTCCTTCATGCACATATCTGCATTCATCACTGTCTGCGAGGCTTTTCTGCGGGTGGAGCCGCACTTCGGATTATGGCTTAAGACTTTCAATATTAAGCCGAAGTGCGTTGCCGGCGCGCACGCGGACTGCGGCGGGGCAGTCATCGGCAAACTCCCACGCGCAGTGTGCCATCTGGCACCTTCATCGACACCATTAAGACCTGGCAGAAGGAGTGGTTCTATATTACTGAGCCAAAGGAGGAAGAGGGCGGAACTGTTCCTGCTGAATGCGGAACTGTTCCTGCCGAATTCAGGTCCGGCCCCCCAACCAGACTGACCTCGTGGGTCCGAAAGGGCCTGGATTGGGGGTCGGCTACCGAAGTAGAGGACCAGCAGAGGCGCATTGCCTCCCTAATCAGGGAAGGTGTTGGCCTGACCAATGTGGTCCAGGTAATGCTTCGGCGACATGTCCTGCCCTGCCAGCGCCGGAGTTCTCCTATGTGGGATTACCGGACCGGCGACGACCCTACAGTTCGTCGATTCTTCCGCACCACGCGGGAGAAACTATGGAAGGTGCTGTTCAAGGCGCAGAAGGACTGGTCGGGCGAGGAGGAAGACCAGGGCTTGAATGCTGCCAAGCCTCCTTCCAAGGTATGTTATGATTTCGATAGATCGGCTTTATTCTTCCATAGGTCACCTAAGGATTGTCCGACCACTTCTGCAGGAATGGCTGAAAAAAAGCCAAGGACTTCAAGAGTCCGGCTCCACAGCCCGAGGATCCCCGGTCCCCGCTGCTGTTGGAGATGTTCATCGTGGCGCCCTACAAGGCGCCAGAGAAGAAAGAAAAGAAGAAGAAGACGGGCCGAGCTGGCCTGCGCACCAAGGACCAGCTAGAGGCTGAGTCCGAAGAGACCCACGCCTCCTCGAATCCAGAGGAGGAAGAGGAGGAAGAGGAGGACGAGGTCGAGGGGGGAGGCGATTCCCCCCTTACAAGAAAGAGGGCGACGTCACCGGACGTCTTGGAGGATGAGCTTCCTCCGGCCCAGAAGAAAGCACGCCGGTCACAAGCGATCCTGCCCGGCGATAGTTCGGCCTCGGACACCGAGTCCGAGCGGTTCAAGAGGGTTCCGCGAAGGACCCTCAGGGTTAAGCCCCCACCTCAAAGGTATAGATCCGAAGACCTTACAAGTACCAAGTTTCGTTAATATATTTAACATGCGGGCGTCAATTGACTTGCAGCCCGCCCCGCATCCTTCCCACCGACCAAAGCTCGGACGGGGAGACCCCGCCCGCCGATCTAGCGGAGAGCGGACACGCGTCGCACCATTCCCCTCCAGATGCCAATAAGGAAGGAACGGAGGTGTCATCCCAACAGGCTCCCCTGGAGCCGAACACTGGAGGCGGGGGCGACGAGATAATGGCCGAGGTTAATACCTCGGCCACCGAAGACCCGGGGGAGAAGACCCTCCCGGATACCGAGGAGACCGGTCAGGGAACTGTCCAGTCACCTCCACAACTGTCTCCGGAGCACACCATGTGTCCGGAGACACAGCTTCAATCCCCGACTGGGGATCGGGCTAACCGGCCCCCACCGGTGTCTCCGACCACTGAGTGGCCGGCCATGGGGGAGGCTCTATCCAGTGCCTCCATCTCCGAGGAGCACCGCACCCTTATGGGTACGGTGCTGCAGAGCATTCGGTCCGTGGATACCGGACTGAAAGCGGCCTTCAACGGCCTATTAACGGGTTTTCAGGTAATCAATGTAATGCCCCGTTTTTTGTAAGTCATTGATATGTTTAAGCAGTTGTTTATATACATAGCAGCCCCCGAGCCCTAGGTAAGTTTGAAAAACTTACCTGGGGGTCAAGACAAAAAATCCTTATCCGAACTATACATTTGCTCAGATTGTTCGGTCATTCTGTTAAGGAGACCAGGCACAGGATTATGATAATTCGGAGGTCGGTGAACTCATATAATATGAGACTTTCGCATTTTTTGCAGGCATCGGCGGCGTCCGATAACGCCGCTGAAATAGAGGAGCTGAATCGGAAGCTTAAGAATTCCGATGACGAGCTTAACGCTCTAAACCGAAGATTCGACGAGGCTCAAGGTAAGCGGAGTGAAGTATCTAAACCTCATGTTTCCGTTCTATCAACACGGATGTTTAATATAAGTCAATGCTTACGCAGCCTCGGCGAAAGAGATGGAGAAGCTCAAGGCCGAACTCAAGAAGGCAAAGCAGGAAACTGCTGGTGAAAAGGCGGCGGCCCAAGAGGCCGTAGCCGCACTATCTGCCTTGAGAGCAACCAGCGACAAGCACCAGGCTCGAGTGGAGGAGGTCCAACAGGAGCTTAAGGACGCCAGCAAGAAGTGCGAGGCCCTGGAGCTGAAAGCAAAAGAGCAGGCTGCCGAACTATCCACCCTAAAAACCGATCTTCAAAAGGAGCGGGTGGATAGGCGGACCTTTGAAGAGGAAATCAGCCAGGCCCAGGCTATACTGAGTGGTAAGCCATATTTACTGCAGTTTGTCTTCGGAGATGATAGGTTCAAAGCTCTTACACAAGTATGGCGTTCCGTAGGCGCTGGCTTGGACCTCCAGAAGAGCGCAGCGGACGCAAAGCAGTTCTATGCTTCGCGGGGAGAAGGAGATGAAGCCCGTGTTTTCTGGGCTCAATTCGAAGCCCACGAGCGAACTCCTCTCCTGAATGAGCAACTGAAGCAGCTGTTGGAGCTGCACAAGGTGGCAG
This sequence comes from Elymus sibiricus, assembly GCA_039707655.1. Lineage (NCBI taxonomy): Eukaryota > Viridiplantae > Streptophyta > Magnoliopsida > Poales > Poaceae > Elymus > Elymus sibiricus. The sequence goes on from CM077675.1 coordinate 26,623,815, forward strand.
AAATGGCCATGAAGGATCTCTGTATCCGGCTGTGGCCCGATGAGCCAATTCTCGGCAGTTACTTCGGCCTGGTGCAGAAGCTGAGCGACGCCACTCCTCGGGTCGACGCATTGATGAGGTCTTCTTGCATCGAGGGGGCAAGGATGACCTTTGCCAAGGCCAAGGTACACTGGCCGGGGCTGGATCCGATGAAGGTGGCCACTGCTCCTCCGCCGCCTGGAAAAGAGTATAGGTGCCCCGAGCGGTACTTTTCCGGAGTTATGGAGGGTGCTCGGGCCATAGAGTCACAGTGTCGAAGAGATACTGTGTATGAGTAAACGGTTATGTAATATGTCCGAAGACTTTTTGGAACGCGTATTTATGTATATAAAGTTTTCATGGTTTATCATGTCTTGTATGTTTTGCATCCTTTATAACTTCTTTTGTGGCCGGTTAAATCTGAAGGCTGCGAGTCGTCGGCTTCAGCCCCCAGGTAGATACTACGTGGGGTGTCGCTTCCAAAACGCACTATAACCCTTAGCCGAACTATCGGTACCCGAAGGCGGTAGTGCGGGGTGGACTAGGCAATCGGACCAGAATGCTTTATTACCTTCACTTAGCCGTAGGAGCGCGAGAAAGGAGTGCAGGAGGCCGATAAATAGCCCCCAAGAGTTTATGATGTTGGGACGAGCCGTGGCCAAAGCCTATATCACATGGTTCGGACTAATACCAAACCCATCGCATTACACGGAGTAACCTCTGACGAGATTAAGTTAAGCTCGGAATCGCAGACCGGTTCTCGCATACCGTGACAGTCAGTTTTCGGCTTTCTCCGCTGAGGCGCTTGACTAGACTAGCCGGAAGCACAATCGCAGCGGTGCTCCCTTTGCCCCTTTAGCCGAACGAGCGGAACATAAAGGGGCAAGCACAGGAGCCGGGCAACCCAACATTTGACCCAAGACACAGTTCGGAACCAATGCATATAAAGCGGAAGACCAAGACGCCGAATACAAAATCAATTGTGCACAGGGCGATTTTAAAAGCGAGCCCCCGGTCTATTAGCCGGTTGCTTCGCAAAAGTATACCAAACAGGCTCGCAAGAAAAGAAGGAGAAAAAATAGAGAATATGCTTAAAAAACGTCAAACGAGCGTGCATAATATATCTATATTATACTAAACCATTCTTTTCATTCAAAGTGCTGAGACAACTGTGTACAGGTATAGAAGATAAAATATAAATCTTACAGGAGGGTGCTGCGCTAAGGGTCTTCGATTTGTGGCCTGACGTCCGCGATATGCCTTGCAACGTATCCTCTCCTGCGACCACCAGGACGGTGTATACCTTGATAGGTGTGCTGTTCGGCGAACGGACTATTGTAGAAGAGTCTTGAGAAGTCGCCGAAATTTGAACGAGCTTGACGCCTTAGTGGGTACTTGACGGTACCTGCCATGTGTCCGAAGACATATTTGAGGGTGATAGTTCGGTCTAGCCGAAGACTTACCCTACATCAATGTTCCCCCACCGTTGCCCATGGAATTTCAAGCGCGAAGTTATGCACCCTCGGCACGTATTGTGCGGGAAATGGGGCCGTGTGGTGGGGGGCGAATCCCTATTTATTGGGAGGGGAAGCTTCTGGAATTTCGGTTTGAGACCGAGCTCGCTTCCCAGCCTTGGATGCCTTGATGGCGGACGTCGGCGTCTTCCGGTCATCGGTGTAATGGAATTCGGCCGCCAGGGCCAACGCATGTTCCTCAGTTCGGAGTGACCGCTCTGTATTGCCATTGACAGTGATGACCCCTCGGGGGCCAGGCATTTTGAGCTTGAGGTATGCGTAGTGCGGAACGGCGTTAAAGCGGGCGAACGTCGTACGGCCGAGCAGGGCGTGATAACCGCTGCGGAATGGTACTATGTCGAAGATCAAGTCCTCACTTCGGAAGTTGTCGGGCGAGCCGAACACAACTTCCAGGCTTATAGAGCCTATACACCGGGCTTCAACGCCTGGGATCACTCCTTTAAAGGTAGTGTTACTAGGCTTGATCCTTGACGGATCTATGCCCATCTTTTTCACCGTATCTGAGTAAATCAGATTGAGGCTACTTCCACCATCCATGAGGACTTTGGTTAGGTGGTACCCATCTATGATCGGGTCGAGGACAAGTGCGGCCGAACCCCCATGACGGATACTGGTTGGATGGTCGCGTCGATCAAAGGTGATCGGATGTGCCGACCAGGGGTTATACTTCGGAGCTACAGGCTCTATGGCGTAGACATCCCGAAGGGCGCGTTTCCTTTCCTTTTTGGGTATATGGGTGGCGTAAATCATGTTTACTGTCTTCACTTCTGTGGGGAATTTCTTTTGACCGCCACAGATCGGACCCCGGGGTTCATCCTCGTCCTCCCTGCGTGAGCTCTTGCCTTGGTCCTCGGTAGCGAGCTTGCCGGCCTGTTTGAAAACCCAACAGTTACGATTGGTGTGATTGGCGGGCTTCTCCTGGGTGCCATGTATCTGGCAAGGCCTCTCCAGAATCTTGTCCAGCGGGGTAGGTCCGTCGTGTTTGCCTTTAGGAGGCTTTTTCCGCTGCCCAGAGCGGTTGTTGCGAAATCCGGCGTTTACCGCCGTGTCATCGGCATCACTGTTATTATGCCAGCGCTTGTTTTTGTTGCGCTTTGGTTTCCCGTTTCCATCCCGTACTTCGGAGGTTCCAGGGTCTTCGGGGTTATGGCTGCGTCTGGCAAGCCAATTATCCTCGCCCGCGCAAAAGCGGGTCATGAGTGATGTGAGGGCGGACATTGTCCTGGGTTTGTCTTGGCCGAGCTGTCGAGCTAGCCATTCATCCCGAATATTATGCCTGAAAGAGGCTATAGCTTTGGCGTCTGGGCAGTCTACGATCTGGTTTTTCTTGGTCAGGAAACGATTCCAGAATAGCCTCGCGGACTCTCCGGGTTTCTGAACGACGTTACTTAGATTGGAGGAGTCTGGTGGCCGGACATAAGTGCCCTGGAAATTAGATCGGAATGCCTCTTCTAGGTCCTCCCAACATCCAATGGAGTTTTCGGGGAGGCTATTTAACCAGTGCCGAGCTGGCCCATTGAGCTTTAGGGGCAGGTATTTGATGGCGTGGAGGTCATCTCCTCGTGCCATGTGGATGTGGAGGAGGAAATCCTCAATCCATACGGTTGGGTCAGTTGTCCCATCGTATTGCTCTATGTTTACGGGTTTAAACCCTTCTGGGAACTGATGCTGCATTACCTCATCTGTAAAGCACAGTGGGTGTGCGGCGCCTCTAACCCGAGCTATAGTGTGCCGATGATCGGCGGCTACCCTAGCTCGGTTTTGTTCCCAATTTTCATTGTGGTCGAACCGAGACCGGTACCCTTCCCGTCTGTCGGGTGAGTATCTTCTGGAGCCGTAGATGGATCGTGTACGGCCTGCTCTATGGTCCAGGTCGTGGCGGAGGTCGAACCTGTCATCTGGCTCTAGTGGCTCCTTTCCATGTCTACGGGGTATCGTCAGCCTATAGCCGGTATCATCAGCCATCCGATCTCGTCCTCGAGGAGGGCGATCTGGTTTGTCATATGGAGTACGTTCGGGAGACGGCGTATTGGAGAGCTCGTCATCGAACTGTGGCAGCAGCCGTCGGCGCGGGTAGCTCTTTGGTTGGTCCGATAGACCGGCGCCGAACTCCTCCTCCGCTGAAAGGACTCGTGTCCATCGGTGATTGAGGTCATCTTGTTCGGCTTTGAGCTGTCGCTCCTTTGCTCTCAGGCTGCGAGCTGTGGATATTAGCTATTGTCTGAACAATTCCTGATCTTCAGGATCGTTGGGGATGGCCAGGTCATCGGCATCCGCATTATCCTCCCCCTCGATAGAATGGAGGTAGTCGTCGGCCAGAGGATCATCTAGGTCATCGGGGTTGCGGTGGTCTTCGGGATCCTCCTGACCCTCCAACGGGTTACCGGGGATTTCGGGGCGGCCGATGTCCTCTGGAGTATCATCGTTCCCCGTGCCCTCAATAGACTTGCGCCCCTTTTTCCCTTTGGACCGTTTATGCGGTTTCCGGCGCCTTGACGGTGCTTCGTCCGATTTATCGCCATTGCTTTTTGGAGTGTCCACCATGTACACGTCGTATGTGGAGGTGGCCGTCCACTGTTCGGTCTTGGCAGGGGCGGGGGAGTGATCTTCCTCGTCCATGTACCCTGCCTCCTCGGAAGCGTAGTCTAGCATGTCGGTTAAATCCTCGACAGTGGCTATTAAGTGGGTGGTGGGTGGGAGGAAAAATCCATCCCGACCCGTCTGAAGACCGATCTGAGAGCAGATCGGGATTGGGTCATCGTTGATTTTCATCGACGAGATCCGATCTAGAGCTTCGTCGAGTATCGAGAGCTCGATCGGACCGGTCTGCCCAGAGCTTCCGGAGTCAACCTCCGATGCATCCGTGCAGGGGGTGTGTTCGGCAAGAACGGGTGTTCGGCTGTCGGGCGCTATGACCTGATCCGAACTTAAGATCGGGCCTCCACCAGGGCAGATCCCATAGGCGGAGCCGGAAGGTGAGTCCGAGGTTAAAGCCTCAGGGTCTTCGGGCATGGCAGGCGAGACTGCAAGCCCGGTCAGTAATAGATCGCCGCGGGAGTCTACGGAGAACTCTAAGTTCCCGAATCTGACCTCCTGATCAGGGGCGAAGCTTTCGACGCGGCCAAGGCGGCCGGTCGGGTCGGCGTGCAGCACTATGCTGCCGAAAGCGAAGATCTGTCCAGGGACAAAAGTCCCTGTGTTGCGGACCTCTTCGTTAACGACTAGGCGAACCATCGATTCCTTCTGGGGATCACAGTGGAACTCTCAATGAAAGCACCAATGTCGGTGTCAAAACCGGCGGATCTCGGGTAGGGGGTCCCGAACTATGATACTTGGATCGATGGTAACAGGAGACGAAGGGGACAAGGTTTTACCCAGGTTCGGGCCCTCCTATGGAGGTAATACCCTACGTCCTGCTTGATTATATTGATTGTATAGAGATTACAGAGTGATCTACCACGAGATCGTATGACTAAAACCCTAGATGAGTTCTCTCTCATGATCGTAAAACCCTCCAGCTTATATAGACGCCGGGGGTGCCTAGGGTTTACACATGGTCGGTTACACGTCGAGGGGATAAACATGCCTATTCTACTTTGAACGTGGAGCACACGCCTTGCTTCTAGAAACTTCCCTTCTGGAGTCCGGTCCTTCGAGCGATCCAGTGTCCGGCGAACGGCCCATATAGTCCGGCCCATATTAGGTAGGCTGGCCTCCCGAGGACCCCCTAGTCCAGGATTCCCTCAGGTCCTGAGGAACCCGAGCGAAGAGCTTGGCTTGATGAAGTGGCGACGCAGCATGGCTGATGTGGCGACGCAAAGCCCCTGGTCCAGTCGAGGTGATGAAGCTGGTCGGCTGGTGAGGCCGACGTCCCAGGAGTAGGTTGATAACGAGATGGCAAAGTCCCCGGTCTAGCCGAGGAGAAGGTGTAGGTAGGTAAGGTGACGCTAGATCCCCCATGCCAGCCGATGTCTCGAAGCAGGTCAGCGTGGTGGGGAAGAAACGATGGCCCGTCAATGTAGACGCAGGTCGGAACTTGTGACGCGGTCAATACCGGCTTGAGAAGTGACTGTGGGGCAATGCTGGCAAGCCCGTCCCGTGCAATCCTTGGGGCGACGATCTTGACTTGATGATTATTTGTCCCTCACGATGCCAAACTCTTGGTCGGCTCGCCGAGGTGATGATCCGAGGTGTTTGTCGTCGGCTCGATGGAGCGACGGCGCAGTCAATGTTGGCGCAGGTCGGTAGCCATGGAGCAACGTGGTCGGGCCGGTTTGACATCGGCACGTGTTTGAAAACAACACACAATACCCTAAAAAAATTCCTTCAAAAAGGATGTTCAATATCCCATTCATAAAGAGAGATGAATTCGGGTCGGATTCGTTTTCGCGCAGGAGACCGATCCGAAAATTGATGCACTCCTCGGCCTCGTCCCGGAGTTTGAACGGTCTGATCGAGCTAACATTTTCAGGGGTGCTAGATAGAGAAATTACACAGCCGATGAACGGTTGGATCTTCCAACGGACGTCCGAGCTGGATGCTGGACTCCTCGCCCCAAACTCGTCCAGATTTCCATCCAGATTCGACAGGGCTCCGGTAGATCAGCGATCGCCAGAGATTCCTCCATCGGAATATGATGAAATTTTACAGGGTTGTTGTAGGTTCAATTCCGCACAATTGCACCGAAGAAATCGTCAAAGCGACGCTCGAGGAGGCGAGGACGACGAACACAAATCCGCTGTCCGGAAAAAACTGCACCGTCGCCTGAAGACGATGTTAACATCGAGCCCCCGATCTCCATGGATGATTCCTCCATGATTTTGGTAGAGATCGGAGTTGATAATGATGAAAGTATCCGTCCGATCTTGATGATCCGACGTGGAGCGCAGTCCTCGGTCCAGCCGAGGTGACCAGTCGAGCCGGCGACGAAGATGCCGACATCGACCACAAAGCTCGGTTCCGACGTGTAGATCACGCCGAAGACGATCTAAATTCCCATCGCCCCGCGGCGACTGACAGCAGGCTCTCAATGAAAGCATCAATGTCGGTTTTCTATCCGGCATATCTCGTAGTAGGGGTCCTAAGATAGGCGTCTTGGAGCGATGGTAACATGGACACAGGATTTTACCCAGGTTCGGGGTCTCTCAAGGAGATAATACCCTACGTCCTGCTTTTGATTGTATTGATATGGGGATAGTACATAGTATAGGTATCTACCACGAGATTGTTGTAATGAATATGATATTGTCTATCGACTAGCCTGGCCTCGGTTTATATAATGTACCGTAGGCCTAGGGTTTAGAGGAGGTCCTTGTCTTGTGCGCCAAGTCTTGTGGAATCCCCCTTGTATGCATGATGGGCTGCCCGAAGTGGCCCATTAGTGAATCATCATGGGGGTCCTCGGCCCGACCCACTGGTCGGGAGACGACGTGGTGAGTACCCCCTAGTCCATGACACCATCAACAACCAAATGATGATCCTCAACCTTCTCGGGCAAGAAGAAATGCACATACTAATGAGCCTGTGAGAGGATCACAATGAGATAAGAAAAAGGCCATCTCCAGAGATTATGTCACTTTCCTGTGTGAGGATGAAAATGACAGTAGGAAGGCAAAAGATCCAACCTCATATGAAGAAGCCACTAAAAGTGAAGACTAGTCTAAATAGTTGGTCGCCATGGAAGATGAATTGAAGTCTATGAGCTCGAATGATGTTTCAGACTTAGTAGAAGTTCCTGATGGAGCCAAAAGGGTAGGCTGCAAGTGGGTCTACAGAACCAAATAAAATTCCAAAGGGAACATCGAAAGGTTCAAAGCGAGACTTCTAGCAAAGGGTTTTACGCACAGAGAATGGTTGATTATAAGGAGACCTTCTCGCCCGTGTCAGCCGATGATTCTTTCAGAATTGTCACGGCACTTGTAGCTCATTATGATTTAGAGCTGCATCAAATAGATGTCAAGATGGCATTTTTGAATGGTGACCTAAACGAAGAAGTTTACATGACTCAACCTGAAGGTTTTTTCGTGGAAGGAAAAGAACATATGGCATGTCGTTTAAATAAATCCATATATGGCTTGAGGCAAGCTTCAAGGCAGTGGTACCTCAAGTTCGACAAGGTTATTAGAACTTATGGTTTTAACGAAAATGAAGTGGAAAATTGCATATATGTGGATGATATTCTATTGGCTTGCAGCGATAAAGTTATGCTGCATGAGACCAAGACATTTTTGTCCTCAAATTTTGACCTGAAGGATCTCGGTGAAGCCTCGTATGTCCTTGGCATTGGGATTCATCGAGATAGGTCCAAAGGAACATTAGGACTATTTGCATGCCATATAAACAAGATATTTATAGATAAAACAGTCACAGACACATATAAACACGCTATAATACATGTACATTGTCAATCACACCGCATGTGCAGGACATGCAAACTAATACTTTGTTATCTATATAAATAAATGGAACAAATTACTCCACTGATGGATGCATTTGATGTTGTCATTTTTTGCTTTCTTTATATTTGGACCAACCAGATTTGCTTAAAAAAAAATTCCCTAGACTATATATGAAAAAGAAACATAATTTCCATTAAAATAGTATCTAAATTTTCTTGTTACATTTATAAAGAGTTTGTGTATGTCAATAATGTTTCAACGTTTAAAATTTCAAATATATGTTCATTATTGTTAAATATGCTACAAATACTACTGAATTTTGTAATAATGATATTTCATATAAAAATTAAAAATATTTAGTATAAATATGTGATTACGAAATCTTAGAAGATGGTTGCCTAGATAACTTGAACATCTTCTCATTTGGCATAACACATGTCAACTGCGTCGTATTCTCGTCCATATACATCTTCATCAGGTCTCGCAATGCCTAATCAAGAATCTTGTTTCAGCCATGCAAATTAAGATCTAAATTGTTAATAGGCGACCAAAAGAATATCCAATTTACATTTAACTATGGGACATTCATGGTAGAAACTATGTTCGTGTATTACCAAAACAAAAATTACTGAAAATATAAATGACTAAATCTTATAAAAATACATACAGATGTGTTTAGAATGTAATACATACGGCACAAGATGTATCACATTCATAAAATGTAAATGAACCCACAATAGAAGGGCGTTCGAATCTTAGATAACTAAACAAGTAACCATAAAAGTTGTAAATTGTGCTTTAGTATTGACAGAAAAAGGGTACAAATGTTTAAAACAATATTATACTACCATATATCTAATAATAAAGAAAAATAACAAAAAGGTTCTGAAACCAGTAAATGATGGATATACCTAAAAGATATTGAGCACCCTGCACAGAACAAGTATACTCAAATTTGAAGATTTTCAAACCCGTAAAGGTTGCATATATCTTACAAACATTCTCAAATGAGGTCACAAACAAACAGTGGGAGAAATAGAAATTCAAAACAATACAATGTTTTAAAGTAATATTGTTAAGGTTTCTAAAACATGCACATGTTACATATATCTTACAAACATTCATAAATGAGGTCATAAACAAACAGTGTTTTGCTGGCGGAGCTGTCTATGCCGATGAAGATGTTGTTGGAACACCCTGAATTTTGGCCTCTTTTTTTTAATTGAGTTGGTTTCTTCTGGAATTTGATCTGGATCTTCTTTGCACAAGCTTTCTTGGACTTGACCAAATCAAAAACTTAAGTCACCTGGCATACTCATGGCGCAGGCGGCGGTGACGGTCGCGTCGGCTTGATCGAGGAGGCGTGCCGGGGCGTGTCGAGCCGGGACACGGCGGTGGACTACGCACAATGCATGGCGTAGTTGTCGTCTGACCCGGAGGGCCGGGTCGCGGCGGAAATGCACGTGCTGGCGGCGGCGGTGATATGAAGGCAGGGATGGAGGGGCTGGGCGAGGCGGAGGGCACCCCCCCCCCCCCCCCCCCCCCCGCGCGTGCCTGGCTTAGCCGTTGCACGGAGCTTCACGGCGCCACTGCCGACATGCTCCTGGACACGCTCGACAACATCCACGCGTGCGTGTACGGGCACACCGTGGAGTAGATCGCGACCGTGTTGGGCGCCACCGAGCGGTGCGAGGACGCGTGGAAGGGCAAGGAGGAGGCGGAGGCGGCGTCCCCATCGCCGGGCATGACAAGGAGTACGCCGCCTCGCCGTCGTCGAGCTCGGCCTGACCAGCGACATCGCATGACCATCGATCGGCCGCTTTGACGTAAATAAAATGAAATGTCATAACAAATAAATAAAACCTCATTCCTAGAACAATTAACTAATAAAACCCATCAACATGACTCATAAGATAGTTTGTTATGTGATTATTTTACAATGAGTGTTACCAATGGAAAACGAGTCTGATAAAATGTACAGTGTAGCCATGTGGTCTTTAAGAAAATCGATACGATTAACATCTGCTAGGTCGATGTTCCGGGCCATTCCCTGCCTCCGCTGTGAGGCTCATGTAGAGACACAGAGGATATGATGCGTACAACTAGTGAATCTAAGACACCTTAAGTGTGATACATATTTTTCTGGAGAAAGAAAGGCATGCCATTGATTAAAAGAACTAAATACAACCTCTACAAGGACCATATTACAACAAAAATGTGCCACTCAACCGCGCAGGGAGTGGGCACGTGAAGGGCCACGATTCTAGCAAATGTTGCGAGAGTTGTCTGCTCCACCTCGAATCCTTGCCACCGACAGTCACCATCAAGTAGAACTTGTAGCCGGACGGTGATGAAGATGATGACCAGCAACCTAAAGGAGGACCAAGATGAGTTCGTCAACCAACATCTTGAGACACATGATTAGTTCATCGTCGGCGCCAAGGATCATGTATAACAACATGCACCGGAGAGGAATAAGCCCCTTGGACGGGTTGTGACCTCTCGGTAGAAGTTGAAGCAACGTTGAAGACCTGCTTGCCGATGATCTGCGTCCAAAGACCAAAACGTGGGCCTCGAGTTAAGGAGCTTGAGACGGATGGTGTGTCTCCATGTACAGGAATACGGGAGACCCCCCCCCCCCCCCCCCCCCCAAGCTGGAGCAGTAGATGTAGTATGATAAAATCTCCAACTCAAATAAAAAGAATCGCTGCCCATCCATCGGATAAGAAAGAATATGCATCGATTCCAAATGAGGTTTTTATTTTAGATCCGTAGAAACCAAAAGTGAAGCACAAGATCTATAGAAAAAGCTTTTGTGTCTCCATAGATTGGATGGGGATAAACTGACAGGATATTAAGGGAAAGCGAAGGGGCAACGATCTAGTAAGATTGTTGGCACAACCCTTGGTTGATGACTTGGCACCATCACACGTGTGACACGAACACATCGCAACTCTGAACCTTTTTGGTGGCAAATTTAGTGACGCGAGGATGTCAATTTTAGCTGTAAAGCATGGCAACTTCATGTTCGGATAATAAGATTCAGTTTTTTTTCTTTTTCCTTTTCGTTTCGTATGGCAACTTTAGTTATGAAAAACGTTAGGAACGAATTGCTTCGTGCCACACGTGTGGCACTTATCATTTCGAAATACTTGTACATGTAATATTGATTGGGTTGATATTCAAATAGGAGATGAAATAATTACATATACTAGTTAGACTCGCACATCATAGAATCCTCTAGCAAGATATTTGTAGATAAAACAGCCACAAACACATATAAACTCGCTATACTACATATAATTTCAACCACACCACCTGTGTAAGCCATGCAAACTACATCTTTTGTTATCTATACATAAATGAAACAAATTACTACACTGATTGATGCATGTGATTTTGTCCTCTTTTTTTTGCTTTCTTTATACTTAGATCAACCGGATTTATTTCGAAAAACATATGAAAAGGCAACATAATTCCAATAAAATGTGATTTTGTGCTTGTTTATGCCAATAATGTTTCAATTTTTAAATATTTTCAATGGACAAATGTGTTGAGTGTTGTTAAACATAATGTATTACTAGTCAAAATAATTAATAATTAGATATAATAAAATAAAAATATTTAGTGTAAATATGTGATTACGAAGTCCTGCAAGATGTTAGTTTGTATATCACAAGTTTCTCATGTTTTGGCACAACACATATTCCGATATGTCATAATTTCTTTCATATTCATGTTCATTAGTTTCTCGTATAACACATGAAAGATTATTTCAGTCCTGCAATTGAAGATATAAACTATTAATAAGTGAATAAAACTATATTCAATTTTCATTTAAAAATATAATAATCACATTAGTAACAATATTCAATTTACATTTAAAAATATAATAATCACATTTGTAACTACTTTATATATTGATAACACAAAAAAATTAAAATTGGAAGAGAAAACTAAATATATTTAAGAAGTCATACAGATGTGTCAAGAATTTAATACATATAGAAAAATATGTGTCACATTTATATAATTTAAGTGAAGGCACAATACTATTAAGGGCCATGAAATCTAACAGTAGTAAACGAAACATAAAAGGTGATTCAGGGAATTGAACACGCAACCTCCCCCTACTACGTAGCGACCCTGTCCACCAAGCCACCACATCGTTGGTATCCTATATACCTAAGAGATTCATCCTCACTAACATATTTATCTAAACATGCAAGCTATCCACATCATCATCCATGTCATCTAAGAAAAACAGTTCTCACGTCTGCCATGTCAGCAAAACGTCAAGACAGAAAAAATAACGCCACGTCCATTCCCATACCCTTCCCCTCTCGTAACTGACGACGACGAGTAAATATAGCACAACACCGCATCCTATTCTCCAACCCTTCCCCAGAGTTCAGAGTGACCCGGCGAGGCGAGATGACGGTACAGAAGTGTCGACTGATCGCCAGTGATATGTGCGCACCACCCGGTGTGACCCCGGTGAGCTGTCCCACGATCCCGGCGACGTCGCCGTGACCCCGCTACCCCGCGTCCCCGTCGGCGCCGCCATGTGTGACCTTGGCTAGCCACCCCGTGAGCCCCTGCGAGCGATGCCGCTCCGGCGACCCCTGGGTAGTGTTTTGGTTACCGCTCGAAATTTCGACTTACCGCTCGGTTACCGAGCTTTTCGACCACCCTCGGTAAATGGACGTTTCGAGGAAAAAAATTCGGATTTTTTGAAAATTTTGAATTTAAACTACTGTGTATAGTCAAATAGAAGGGAAACTGATAAAAGAACACTTAGTAATGTATAGCCTGGTGGTTAAGTGATGCTCGCCTATAACCCACAACGTCGTGTGTTCGAATCCCGTCTCTTCATCTTTTTTTGCTAATTCTGTTGATATAATTCGGAATTAAAAAGAGGAAGCAAACGAGTACGTTAGGCTACAAGTAAAGACCACTCGGCCACGAGCATGCTTTTGTGAAAATATAGTGCCCTATTAACTTGACCTGCTCCAAATATTTGAATTCGAATTTCATTTGAAAATTTCGAACGGTATTTTGTCAGTATTTCGTGATAACCATGGTAACCGCGTTTTTCGGTTCCCCTCGGTAATTTTTGGGCATTCGGTAACCAAAACCATGCCCCTGGGTCCCTGGCTAACTGCCTGTCTGCTCTTCAATCGATTACTCTAGCTGTTGTTCACGGGGAGGCCACTCCTATGGGCGCCCTGTGATCATCGCAGGTCGACCTATCCCAACACCCAATTGCCGGTAGATCGAGCCCCGCGGGCTCCGCCGGCCCATGCCCCCCCGCCCGGGCGTCGACCACAGCTCCTGGTGAGCCACACGTGCCACCGTAGGTTTCCTCCCCCAACAACACCTGCACCGAAGGTGGGGTCTCTCCTTCTTCTCTATCTCCCCAGACCTGAGTGATTTTTTTAGTTAGGCTGGGTTGCACGCTCTGATTTGTGTGTGGTAGGATGATTTTTAGAAGAGCACTATTCCGTCTCCATCCACTTCCTCCATGGCAGTAAGTCTGGTCTCGTGCACTGCCGGCAAGCATTTGTGGAGACATGACGGATTCATGCTCATGTCTCCAATCCAATCCGGCTGGTTTTGATTGGAAGCACTAGATGGTGAAAACTCTCTTCATTTGTTTTCTTTATTGATCTCTAAGAAATAAACAAATGAAGCTTACCATTTACAAGGTTTGGCTGTAGCTCCCCAAACCTGGACAGGCCAGTACAAACAAAGCCAACAATTTTTACCAGCTTGGCCTAATTTACCCATCAATCTCAATTAAACATGCTACAGGATGGGCGGGCCATAGCCTATTTTGCTAAGTCATAGCTCCGCCAGTGTATATATACACTTATACATACACATGTACTGTTAGCTTAGTATGAATTTTTTGGCATTTCTAATGCTTTCCGTTGATTGTTTTGCAGAATCAGAGCATATGTGATCTTGCTATTCACTTTCAGGTTTGTTGTTGCCCAATATTATTCCAGTGTGATGACATGAGCGATGAGACTGGTCTAATACCCGACTGATACCAATGTGTGACTGACATTGTCGTTCTTCTACTGCAGAGTACACAATCAAAGGATTTTCCCCCTGCTAGGCAGTCCGGAGTCTCCTGCTGACAATCACATGCATTGTCGCATCCAAAAGGAGGCAATGAGCTCTAATCATTATGATTAATTTAGTGTTTTATTTCTCCTTTCAAACTGGGCATACATGATTACTCCTCTACGGATTTTCTGCCCTGTCATTGTTTCATACGCTTGGACATCACAAGTACAAACTGGATTTAGCATTTATCAGTGGCTACACTTACGAAGGTGGATAATTCTGTACAGTAATTTAATTGCTAGCGTTATGGAGTTTAATTAGTTTGATGCAAGAATTTATAGGGTTTCTTAATTCCTTTCATTCACTGTACGTGCTTGATGATTTGTCTCTTCTGTGGAAATAAGTTCAGGGCGCATCAAAGCAAGGTCAGGCATGAAACCCATGTTTTCTCAATAACGATGTTATTATGTAATTCACAGTTCTAGAACATAACTGTTGACAAAAAAACATAGTATATTACACGGGCCTCTGTTTTGATTAAATGATTTTTACTACAGTTCGATGAGAGCAAAATTCTACTTCATATCATACATATCTGCCATATCTAGCTTGATATGCTTCCACCCTTTTGGTTATTGAATATCTGTTTCCACTTTTCCAGTTATTACAATGCTCCTAATTCCTTTGGTTGATTTTGTTTACTTGAATTCAAAGTACTATTGTGAATGATTCTTTTAGAATATGAGTTACATGTTTATCAATTGGTGGCTTTCAAAGAAATCCATATATTAACAAAAGCGATGGAAAATTGTATATTTGCATTTGATTTACATAATGATGTGTAGACTTTCCTTTGGGAAAAGGGGACGTTTATTAATTATTTGTACCGTATAAAAGTGACACAACAACCAAAATGTTCAGTCCATACAATTGCCTTATCATTCACATTTCAGACTGGTAGATGTTTTGTTTTCATAAAATTCCTTAAAGAAAATATTATTTCTGCTGCTATTATTGTTTCATATTTTCTTTATGAAATTCGTCCATGCCGAGTAAATATTAATTAATAAATGCCACATGGTTTCATACTCCAAGTCATCTCCTTAGCATATCTATTTTCACTTTCATGCATATTCCCCTCAGATATGTAATAGTATAGCCCATAATCAAATTATATATTTCCAGATTTTTAAAGGTATGTTTTTTGTTCCCTCAAATGGCTGATACATTACAGTTTACAGGTTCCCGTGGTGTTGGTCTTTGTTCAGCTCAATGCCACCCTCAGTTTACATTCATGTCTCATGAATACTCTTCCTTGGGGCATGGGATGTAAAGTGCGTCGGTGTCTTTCTGGTTTGGGGATAGATGCTATCATTTATATTGTTTATCCAATGTGTTTCTGGTTGGAAATAGCTGCAAAAATAGTAGTTGATGTTCAGTATTCAAGCATGCATGTGTAATTACAATCAATCTTCTGTAAGGCTAAGCACTTGGATATTATTTCTCTAAACATGTATTTTCACTTTACAAATGTAAGAATTACACTTTTCTTTGGTTAGAATTATACTACATGATTGTTCTGGTGTTGATAACAATCTTAGCCTAAAAGGTTTGCCCTTGCTGAGAGGATCATGTATAGCCTGTTCTGATCATCCTTTGGTTTAATTGGTGTACGCTGGCTATCAACCTATTAATAATGTGTAGTAAAATAGACCATATTTTTCCTACTCACGAGCCATGTCGTTTTGCAGACCTTTAGTTATTCTGATCATGGCGGA